>OY728139.1:595162074-598055407 GCA_963277665.1 Viscum album
ATAATACACCTATGGAATGTAGTAGAATCATTAAAAAGGACAAAGGTAATTCTCCTATATGCATATATTCTAAAGGGGCATATAAAAGTAGTCTTTTCTTGGTCCTGAGGTGTAATTGGGATTTGAAAGTAGCCATTGTATCCATTAATAAAGCAATAGTGTAGCTTTTTGGATAATCGTTCTAGCATTTGATCAAGGAATGGAAGAGGGTAGTGATCTTTTCTTATTTCAACATTCAATTTCCTATAGTCGGTGCACACACGCCATTTGTTCTTCAATCGAGTTATGACTACCTCCCCATGTTCATTTTTGAAAACAGTTATCTCACCCTTCTTAGGTACAACTTAAATTGGACTAACCCATTCACTATTATAAATTGGGTAGATAATATCATCTTGAAGAATCTTGGTGATCTTTTTCCCTAACTGCATCAAGTATGAATGTATTGAGTCTTCTTTGTGGTTTTCTAATTGGTTTGGATGATTCCCCAAGATGGATTTGATGCATGAAAAGGGTAGGGTTGATTCTTGGTAAGACATCTAGGGTCCAACCTAAGGCCTTTTTGTTTTCCTTTAACACCTGAACAATTTTTTACTCCTCGGTTTCAATAAGTGAAGCGTAGATAATGATAGGATAAGAGTGATCATGGAAAAGGAATGCATATTTCAGGTGTTTAGGAAGAGGTTTCAAATCAGTATCATCTCTCATTTGTGGGTTAGATAACTCAAGAATAAAGAAAGGTACTTCAGTTGGTATTGATTCATTTTCCTTGATATTGTCCAATGTGGAGCAGTAGAGATTAGAGTTGATGTCATATTCAAGAGAGTTTTCAATATCCTCTAGATTGATAGAGTCTATGAATGAAAGGTCCACATCAACTTCACCATTTATGACTTGGTTAATCATGGTGCATATTTCACAAGATCCTCTCTCATTATAACATGATGAACATGATGGAATGGGGTTCAATTGACTCTCAAAAGTGTCCTCAGAAGCATGGATTGAGAATGCAGAGTGATCCTCAGATGGGTATCACATGGATTGGAAAATGTTGAACTTGACCAGTTGGTCACCAAATTCCATAGATAATATGCCTGAATGGACATCAATTTTGGTTCTCTCTATCATTAGGAATGGACTTCCAAGATTTAGGGGAGATAGAGAAGAGTTCATCTCACCTTCCATGTTAAGGACATAGAAATCAGGAGGGAAGATAAGATCATTCACATGAACAAGGAAATCATCGATTATACCATCAAGGATAGCAGTTCTTCGATTGGCCAATTGAATGACAACACCCGTTGGATATAAGGTACCAAGACCAAGGTTGGAGAAGATGGATTTGGGCATGACATTAATTGATACTCCTAGGTCTCTGATTGTATAATCAAAGTTGGAACTTCCAATTTGGCATGAAACAGTAAAGGTCCCTGGATCTTTTCACTTTATAGGAATAGACTACTGGGTGGAAACATTTTTTTAAGGTCCTAATTTGTCTCTTGTGGGTGCACAATTCATTAAGAAACTTGACATACATAGGGAATCGTTTTATGGCATATAATAGGGTTATATAGACTTCAACACATCTAAACATCTCAATAATTTCAGGATCGGGTTCAAAGGACATCCTTGGTTTAGAAACAGCTTGAGGAAAAAGAATTGGATTCCAAAGCGGAATAGAAGGAGGTGAGGGAATGGATTCAGATTCCTTTTCAAGTTTCTTTTTCTTTTCATTTTCTAGGTCAACATTTAAAAGGGAATTATAGGAATTATCTTGAGTCATATCAATTTTCTTTCCCAATCTAAGTGAAATTTCACTTAGATTACCCTTAGGGTTGGGTAATGGTTGATCTGGGTGTTGGGAAGAATTTGATTGTTGTTGCTGGATTAGGTGGGAATCAAGTTGACCAATTTGTGTTTCAATGTTTTTAAGGATGGAACGGGTGAAGGAGGCAAGATCTTCCACTGCACTTTCCCATGGTTTCTTAAAAGAATAGGCTTGTCCTAGATTGGGATTACCTTGATTTTGGTTCTTGGGAAAGTGATTGTATTGGTTTGGGAATTGTTAAGGCTCACTGGGATAGTGGAATCTAGGAGGAGGAGGAGGAGTAATATTGATCCTTTGAGGTTGAGGAACAAAAGGGTAAGGTTGTTGGAAGTTACAAACACCTTGAACATATTGGAATTGGATTGGTTTTTGAGGAGGAAATTGAGGTGGATGAGAATTGGGATTACCATACCTCAAGCCTTGGTTGAAGGTAGAAGAGATGGACTCAGAGTGGGGTTGGTTGAAGTTTCTAACAAGGTGACCTGATTATTGAGGGTTGGGGTTCCGCTGAGCATATGCTGCATTGAGCTCCATTGGTCTGGATGAATCGGATTGATCCTCTTAAAGTTGTAGACATGTGTCAATTGGATGAGATGGGGAGCTGCAGATTCCACAGTTCTTGATAGGTCTAGGGAATAAAGATTGTGGAGAAGATGAGGTTGGGGCTTTGGTAGCCACAGCTAGTTGTCACACAAGACCTGTAAGTTCACTCATCCACTCGGTCATCTTGTTCAGCTCTATGGATTGATTTTCTTAGACCTATTTTACTTGATCATGTGCTCTATTATGGAATTTTTTTGTTTTTTCAGTCATGTTGCATATGAGATATCTTGCAGCTGCAGGAGTTTTATCAAAAAGAGCACCACCACTTGAGGCATCAATGAGAGTTCTCTTCATAGCCAATAAACCCTCATAGAAGTATTGGATCAAGAGTTGGTCAGGTATTTGGTGGTGTGGGCTGGTGGTATTTGGTGGTGTGGGCTGGTTGAAACAAGATTTTTAAACCTCTCCCAGTACTCATGGAGTGATTCATTTAGGAACTGATGGATACCACTTATTTCCTTTCGAATAGAAGCAGTATGAGAAGTAGGAAATAATTTTTCTAAGAAAAGTTGCTTCATGTCATTCCATGTGGTTATGGAACCAAGAGGGAGGTAGTAAATCCATGACTTGGAAGAGTCATATAGGGATAAAGGGAATGCTCAGAGTTTTATTTGTTCCTCAGAAACCCCTTGAGGCTTCATGGTAGAGCACACCACTTGGAACTCTTTAAGGTGGAGATGTGGATCCTCACTGGTTAGCCCGTGGAACTAAAGTAGAAGATGAATCAAATCCAATTTGAGTTTGAAGTTATCCTCTATGTTTGGATATTGAATACCAAGGGGTTGGTAATTAATATCATGGGTAGAAAGTTCTTTAAGTGTTTATTCCCTGTAATTTTCTATTTCTAATTCAACAGGTTGGATGAGAACTGATTCTTTAATTATTTGATTATCTCTAATGTTTCTCCTAAGTTGGTGAAGATTTCACTCAATTTTAGGGTCAAAAAAATCTGAGGAATTGTTTGGGAGGCTAAGGGGAATTCAGAGATATATTGGAAGAAAGAGAAATATGATTTTTTCTTTTTATTTTTTTTCATTTATGATTTTTATGAGAAGGTGGGTTTTTCTTTGGGTTTTTTTTTCAATTTTTTTTTAATTTTGTTTAATTATGTTTTTTTACAATAACTAGTAACTAAAGACTACTTAATTGCACCATCCCCAAAAATGGAGCCATTTGAAAGCAGAGCTGATTGTCGCCTATCGACCGTTAAAGGTTTCAATGCTCTGATAATGTGTATAGCAGCACTCAGGTTGAATCTTTGGTGATGATAATTTTTAATAGTCGGTTGTTTTTAGTTGATTGTATTTTCATTGGTGGGTTTTTATGCAGATATTATTTAAAATGATTGATTGATTAATATTGATTTAAAAATTTGATAAATATTGGGGTGAGTTCATTATTAGGGAGTTAAGCTTGTGATATCCTTGATCTTTTCTTTATATTGCATTTAAATTAACACCCACTTCACATGATAACATTGATTAGAAATCCTAAGTGTTAAGGATTTAATACAAGCCTTAACTTAACAAAGGGTTCTAATATCAATCATAACTTGTTGATGGTAGTGTATTTATGGTTCCAATAATCCATGTAAACCACTCTTTAAACAAAACAAGTCATTAATCCATGACATGTTAAGTCCAACATACATAATGTTAATTCAAAGAATATTCATCGATAAAAAGTTATTAATCACTTAACATACCTAAATTATAACTCACCCCAATGAGAGATTTAATCATCTATTAAGTTTATTATTAATCTGGTTTATTATATTTATGATGATGAATTATAAAAATAAGGAAAATAAAGCGATAAGAAAAGAGTTGTGTGTCGAACACACACACACAAATAATGAAGATAATTAAAAACAGACTTTCGATTGAATGAGGAAGAAAAAGAAGGGAAGAGGATTCAACTTTATTTAAACTAATTTAATACCATTGATATTTTTTAAGATAATTTGGATGATAATAATAGATTAAGAAGAAGAAACATGCATTAAAATTCTATTGAAATGAAAACAGACTTACACGATTACAAATAAAAATAACACAAAATAACATGAAAACAAATAGAGGAGGAAGGGTATATCAAGTGAAAAATTGAGTATGGAAGGTCCTCCCAAGACTTTTTCAAGGCTTTGGTCGTTCCAATATATTCTTCTCTCTTCTACCTTTTTTTATGTGTTTCATGTGATAATGAATGTGATAAAAGTTAATGTGAAAACTATACACTCTAAAAAATTATAGAGATAAATAGATAGTTCGGGTAGTTATGCATAGATATGATTAATTGCTTATCACATTAGTATTCCCAAGGTAGATCCCATGAAACATTCAATTATATGGTTACTTAGTGATTTAGGGGATTTTTATCTAGTGATATATTATATCATTTCCCTTGATTTCTTCATTATGGAATCTTTCTTGTTTATATTGTATTATATGGTTACTTAGTGATTTAGGTGAGTTTTATCTAGTGCTATATTATATAATTTCCCCTGATTTATTCATTATGGAATCTTTCTTGTTTATATTGTACTTTTATATTCCTTACGTAACAGTTTTTCTTACCTTTACATAGAATTTATAGTTTGTGTGTTACCTTTACATGTGTACCTTTATACCCTTTCACATGATTTTTATTCTTGGTTTTACCCTTATGTAAGCTATACTTACATTTACACAAGTTTTTCTTACCTTTAGACAAGTGATTTTTACCTTTACATAAGTTTTTCTTACCTTTACACAAGTGTTTCTTACCTCTACACAAGTGCTAATATACCCTTAAGTAGCATGAAAAAAAATATAAGTTACCTTTGTGTAGTGAACTAGCTACCTTTAAATAGTGTATAGAATTTATTTTTTTCCTTTACGCATGATTTAGAAAATGCTTATTACCCTTATGTAACTTCTAAGTGCCTTTATACAACTTTTCTAGTTACCTTTACATGACCAATTTAAGTAAAATATTAGCATTAAATAACTTTACTAGTTACCCTTATGAAATGCTTGTAATTTGTTCTTACCCTTACTTAGAATTATTATTTACCTATATACAGCATGTATAAAATTCATCTTATATTTATGCGAGTTGTATATTTTAAAGGTTACCTTTATAAAAATTATGAGGTACCCTTATGCAGCCTACGCAAAAAATATTTTACCCTTACATGGGCTATATAGGTATAAAATGTCCCTATTATATTTAAGTAATAGTTTATCTCATCTATTTGAATGGTAGAAATCCTTTTTCACTGGAAAATGATACTAGGAATTAAATACATTGAGTATTTTTTTAATTTGAGCATGATACTTTAAATAGTAATATGTTTCTATTTTAATTTATAACTTTTGGGTTTTAAATATATGATGAAGAATTAGGAAACACCCATGTGTAGAAGATTTAATGGATTTATAAAGAATGTTATCCATTTATGTTTTTTCTATAAATAGAAGCTAAGAAAAGAAGTTGATAAAGAATAATAAAGACATTTAGAACTTCATGGATTCATTATACTGATTTTTTGAGGCATTTATAGTTTCCCTATATTTCCTTGTTCTGTATCAATTAAAGAAGGGTTAAAGTTCACTACTCTACAAAATTTCTTCATTGATATATTCTAATACTCCAAATAGTTTTATTATTTTTCAGAAGTGTCTATAATTCTTATTTCATAGATGGTTATACGTACCTTTAAAAGGTAGTGTATGGTTATTTAACATATTCATATTTTTTCAACTAGTATATATGAATCTCTTTTTTTATTTAGTAATAGTTATGTGTTTTATTTTTTTTCATAATTTATAGGAACATTTTGATATATATGGATAAAATCTGGATCAAATTACTGAGGAACACACCTCAATATGCTAAGGGTTTGGAGGAGTTTTTAGATTTTGAAATTTCTAATATCTATTGATGGTAGAATAATATGTCCATGTCTGAAATGTAAATTTAGAACATGGTGGAAGAGAGATGAGGTTTATGAACACTTGATATTGAAGAAATTCCATGCTCATTATTTTTGTTGTATTTGGCATGTAGAATCAAACGTTATAGAAAGGTCGATCACTGATGTCAATCCACAAAATGAGCTCCCAACTTCGTCGACAATGGAAAATGAAATGAAAAACCTTATAAATGATGAATTAGGTATTTTAAGACACCAATATCAACATCAAAACATATCAAAACAACCATTTTATGGTGATACAAATAGAAACGTGACAAGTGGTGTTTTTGAGACTGTAGGACAACCAGATCAAGATTGTAACATATCATTGGATCCACCTCTTGATTATGTGGAGACTAATGTAGGAGAAAACTTCAATAAGAAGACAGATGAATTTCATGGTTTAGTTGATGATGGAAATCAAGAGTTTTATAGTGGATGTTTGAAATATTAAAAACTTTCTTTTCTACTGAAGTTGTACCATATCAAATTCCTATGTGGAATTACAAATCGGGCGATGTACATGGTATTGGAATTGTTTCATGATGAATTTCTTGAAACAAAGATCCCTGAGTCTTTTTATGATATGGAAAAAGTTGTTGACAAAATTGGTCTGAATTATACAAAAATAAATGTGTGTCCCAATTATTATATGCTTTATTAGGGAGAGGATTCAAGCAGACAAGATTGAAAAAATTGTTCTTCTTTTAGATGTAAGTCTATGGGTGATGTTTGAATTCTAAATCAACATACTACCATGAAGAAGAAAAAAAGGAACACACCTATAAAGGTTTTGTGTTACTTTCCTTTAAAGCCTCGATTTCAAAGATTATTTATGTCATAAAAAATTGTCGAACACATGAAGTGTAATTCTATAGATAAAAAATGAAGGGTTAATATGAAATCCAAGGGATTCACAATTGTAGAACACATTTGATTCATTACATCCAGATTTCTCATCTGATCATAGGAATGTTTTATTGGGATTTTCTGTCGATAGATTCAACCCATTTGGGACTTTGAGTACTAGTTATAGCATTTGGTTGGTAGTTTTGATCCCTTACAATCTTCCTTTATGGATGTGTATGCAACAAATGTATTTTATTATTTCAATGATTATTCTTGGAAAACAAATTCATTGAAATGATATTGATGTATACTTTCATCCTTTAATTGAAGAATTATAAGAGTTATAGAGCAATGGTGTTGAGACATATGATTCATCTTCAAAAACAATGTTCAAAATGAAAGTTGATCTAATGTGGACCATTAGTGATTTCCTTAGACTTGGGAATTTATCTGGTTGGAACACTTACATGGGTTTGGTTTTTCCTTTTTGTTACTTTTATTTTGATCTCGAACGGATACCTCATATTAGAAAATTTTGATTCTTGTGTCATCAAATATTTCTCAATGCATCTCATAGATTTCAGCTGAATAAGTCAAAATTCAATGGTTTCATTGATCATATACCACCTCCAAAGTTGTTAACAAGTTATGAAATATTGGCACAACTTGGAAATGTTGAAACATAATTTGTAAAGGTGATTCATTTTAATGATAGTGGGGAACGAGTTTGAAGTGCATCATCAAGTGAAATCAGAATGCAACAATTGAAAAAAAAAGTACATTCTTCAAACTTATGTATTGGGAATTTAATTTGTTGTGGTATAATCTTGAGGTGATGAATATTGAGAATAATTTTTGTGACAATTTTAACTTCACATTTCTTCATGATCATGGAAAGTCTAAGGATCATCTTAGTGTTTGGAAAGACTTACTTGTAATGAACATAAAGTATGATCTCTATCCAGATGAGAATGGAAGGTATGCTCCAGCAATTTTTTCAATGAAAAATAGGGATAATGATATATTACATTAAATTTTAAAAAATGTGAAGGTATCTGATGGGTATTCAATTAACATCTCAAGGTGTGTTGACTTAAATCATCATAGGTTACATGGATTGAAAATCCACGATTCACATATTTTGTTACAGTAATTAATTCTATTGGAATTGCATAGATTATTACCTGAAAAGTTTATTGTTATTGTACTCCAATTATAAAAATTTTTTCAGAAAATTATGGGAAAAAATATACATCTATTTCATCTTGAAAACATTTAGGAGAGATTTTTATTGATACTTTATGCAATGGATATGATCCTTCCTCCATCATTTTTTACTGTCATGATGCATTTAACTGTGTATTTGGTTGAGGAAGCTAAATTAGGAGGTCATATACATTATCTATAGATGTATCCAATTGATAGGTACTTTATTTATATGTTTTTCATTTTAATAATCAATTCTTGGCACTTCATTAAATATATAATTATGTTTTTTTATTTTATTTCACAGAAATCTTGGGCATTTGAAATCTTATGTGAAAAATAAAGATCAACCTGAATGCTCTATTTCTGAAGTCTATTTGGAAGAGGAGTGTATTAACTTTTGTTCTAGATACTTGGATGACATTTAGACAAGATTCAATCAAGTTTTATGTGTTTATGACACATTGACTCGATCTTAAATACATGGGAAATCAAAAATATTTCCTACTATTGGCCAATCGGTTGGGAGGAGCTCAAATATTACATTAACAGAAATGGAATTATTATAGGAACATAGATATGTGATACTAAATTTCATATCCATTTAATGAAAATTTTAGTATACAAAAAAAATAGGCAAATGAGAGCATGAACATGAAATGAGAAAGATATAACAAAATCTATTAATAAAGAGCTTGTAGAATGGTTTGCCCGATGTGTAAGTTCATAAATATTGAAATTAATATGGATATTAGGTTGACATGTATATTTTTTAAATATAATAATGTATATTACTTTTTTAGATCATTAATACTAATACTCGAGCACAATTGTCAGAAGATTTGAAGTTTCTTGCTCGAGGTCCTCTAAAACAAGCTAGAAAGTTTAATGCTTACAACGTGAATGGCTTTAGATTTCATACAGTCGATCAAGAAGAGGGTTTCAAAACACATAATAGTAGCATATTTATATTTTTTTGAAGTTTAATACTATGGAAAGTTGATTTATATTATCAAATTAACCTACCAAGTTCATTTTTCAGTTGTTTTATTCAAATGCAATTGGGTGGATATTATCAGGGGTGTTAAAAGATATTCTTTTCAATTTACTTCTATAAACTTATCTCACTTGATGGATGTTGGTGACCATGAACTACATGATCTGTATATCTTATCATTACAAGTGAAAATTGTATATTATGTGAAAGATGTTGTGGATTAAGGGTGGAGTGTAGTTTCTCACATAAAACAAAGAGACTTGTATGATATGGGTGATGAAGTGGAAGATTTGATCTCTAACATTGAATCCCATAAATAGAGAGAATATGACTTATTTTTTCATCATGATATTGAAAATATTAGTCTTACAAGAGTGGATGAAGTAGATGAAGTAATGATGGAGCAGTAAACTAACATGATTGAATAAGAAATGATTGTATGTGCAGTTATCCATTCATTTATCAACCACTTATGTCATTTGTGCATTCATTCATTATCATTGTTATGTATGTTTTTTTGTTATTACTATACATCTATTATCATTTCTATTATTTTCTGCATGAATTTTTATAAATATATGTTTTGAACTTAATTTTATTTGATTATATGACAGGAATGTTTAAAAAGCATTATACTCACACTACGAGGTCAAAGAGTTTATCTAGAAGCTGATCGACTATAGTAATCTTTTCATTAGTTTAAATATTTATTATACAATGTTATCTATTTAATATGTTAAATTTTTTATTTATCTTGGTTTAATGCAGTCATAGATTTTAGGCCATCAAGAATCCCTAACAGAAGTGTGGTTGAATGTTCATAAAAAATCTGATGGGAGTTTTGTTAATGAGTCTGCCTAAGAAGTTGAGGTATGAATTCATTTTTCATTATAATAACTTATTATAAGTCTTCACTATGTTAATATATATTTCTTCTAATATGATTGGTATTTTATTTATAGGTAAAAATTGAAGAACTATGGTATGTTGAATGATGATGTGTAAAGGAAGTATTGTGATGATGGATTGATGTAAGGGACATGTTTTGATAATGAATGTGTTTTCCTATATGATATGATAGTCTCTATGATGTTTTTATAATTCATGTGATATTTAATAACCTTATTTTTTGATGTTTAATTGTAGGATTATTCAACTGCAAGTAGTGGATAATGAATCAAGGAAACACAAATGAAATTACATGGGTTGAGTTTCTTGAATTATTCAGGAAGTATTTTATTTTCCTTGTACAAGTTGATGACTATATTAAGAAACCTAAGATGATCTAATAATAGGTTTGGGTGAATGCCCTGAGTTATGAGCCACAATGTTTGTGGAAGTGGATGGTGAGACGATCACTTAGAGTTCGAGCATGGATTTATGCTTTGGGTTGGGTATTTTTAGCTATCCTAAAATCAATGAGTTGATTATTATTATTTTCATTGTAAAATAGTAGGGAATCATTGATACAAATTTCCTAGGATTTAGTATGATTCCATTTCTTTGATGGGTTATTATAAATTATTTTTTTTCTCTCTATGGAGTGGTCTATATTTCAGAGGTATCCCCTATGATGGTAATATTTCTAGATTTTTTCTTGATAGAAAGAAGTGGTATTGAATTTTATCCTTTCCTTGAGAGTGTTGGGGGTGTGTTCATAATATTTGAGAGGTATTTCCCTATAGTGGTTAATCTTTATAAATTCATTATTCTTTTTTATTGATGAATAAAATCATTTTATATGTATCTAATGTAATGGATAATGATTTATCAAGCCTTTATTTTGTATATTTTGGGTGTTGGGGGTCATGGGAGGAAATTTGGTGGGAGATTGATGGAGAAGGTATTGGTTGTACCTAAAATTTAAATTGAGAAATTTTATCACATCATGACTGAGTGTGTTTATCCATGGCCAATAAGGATATGACATATAATGAGATGTTGCAGTGTGAGGATCAGGTCATTGGGTTTTGATGTTGTACTGTTTAGCTAGTGGTAAATTATTTTTGGCATTAGGAGTTCAATTATGGAATGGAGGTTAAGATACGATTGTGGGGTTCCCTTATGTTTGGGAATATGTAGTTTGTTGCATCATGACCATGGTCATTACATCATGATTCATAAGTTGTGTTTTCTTGGTCTTGTGTGAAATTTCATAAACCCAGGGGATTGTGTCGTGGTTCTTATTTGGGGTGGATCATGAATAAGGTAGATAAACATGATCTGAAAAATGATTCTTGGAATTTGATTGTGGTGGCACGGTGGTAGTCATTAAACCATGACCTTCCTTGTTTATATTAAAATTAATAAAATTCATTGTGTTGTTCTGGCTGTAAGTTTTGGGACTACAGAACATGTAGCCTGTTTTTTTCATTCATGATATAGCGGCAGTTTAAACCGTCACTATATTATGATATTTTTTTAGGGAGGTGGTTAAAACTGCCACAAAATATGAAAAAATTTGACTTATAGGTAGTTCTATCCATATTAGTGGTAGTTTTTTCGGTAAAAGGTTCATAATTTAGTGGCAATTAAAACCGCCACTAGATTGCAGTTATTTTTTTAAAGCCAAAACCGCCACTAAAACTAAAAAAACCACCGCGAAATATGCGTTATATGACACTTTCCAGAAACTACTGCCAAATGAAAGAAAATACTGCGTGTTTATTTATAACACCAATTTTAGAGGTGGTTTTCTGAAACCGCCGCAGGACCATTTGGTGACAGTTTAAATCGCCACCAGATAAAAAAACCGCCGCTATACGACCATTTTGTCATAGTTCATTACCGCAAACCAACACTTGGCTAGAGACTATCTAAAATGTTATATAATAAATTTATATTTATTATAAATATATATATAAACCATATTTATATTTATATTAAAATTTTAAATTCACTTATAATTTTTTATAACCCAGTTAGTAATAATTCTTTGTTAAAATCGATAGTATTGTGTTAACTATTTAGTTTTCTACGCATGTTCTGATATATAAGTTTTAGACCCTACACCTTGGAAATGGTTTCATAAAAACCAATAATTTTATAACTTTTTAGAGTACTTTTTTTATATATTTATGGATTCCCATGGTAATTTCATTAAACTTATAGTGATTATTTTCTCTAAAATCCTAAAAATGTCATTTTTTAGAAATTTTGACTCCATAAAAAGAATTTATTGTATTGGTGAATAAAAATAAACATATAACCATTATAGAATCATTAAAAACAACTAAAATTCTTTAATTTTACATAATATTACCATTATATAGCATTCATTAATCATTCATGTATGTGGTAAAAATGATCCAAATGGGAGTGTGTTATAACGACTAAATGAGTAAGAACATGCTATTTTATCATAATAATATCACTTTAATAGAATATTAATGAATTAAAAACTATTTTATAAAAGTGATAAATCATATTTAAAAAGATTTATACTAATAAGATATTGAATAAAAATCAAGAAGAAGATATTTTTTACATTGAGAGCTTGAATATCCTCTTAAAGGGCCTCTTGGAAATGAGATGTTTATGACTTATTATTGGGAATATATGTTACCAAAAGTGAGATAATATAATGAGGGACATAATATTCATATTAATTAAAGATAATTTTTTTGGAATGGTGTGGTTTTAGTTGGTGATAGGATGAAACCTTTTATGAGTGAGAGGGGTGGTACTTTTGTAAATACTCTTAACTTTCAAATAAAATAAATGTCATTATCAAAGGAAACTAACAAAAAATTATCCAAATTTAGAATATTATATATTAGAGTTTATAATTCTATAATCCAATCAATTATATATATGTTTCTTAGGATATTTTTTTTTCTTATCCCTTAGTTTATCCTCGTGTTAATCATTTAAACCTTTATTGTGGTGACTAAATTTTACCATGGTAACTTATTTTTATGAAAAAAATGAAGTAGATTTTATTAAAAAAAATTGAACATTATGATTAGAAATATGAAAAAAAATTTAAAATATTTAATTTATATAGGTGGTAAAAATTAATTTTAATATAAGTACACGTAACGCAAAAAAAACAGTTTTTAGAAAAATGCCTTTTTAAGATTAAAAAATCTATACCAAAATCAAGTATAGTATTGATTATCATGAAATTTATTGAAATATAATTAAACAAGGAGGATTTTTTTTAACTTTAATAGAAATCCAAAACTGAATGGAAAATTTTTTATATTAGATTAAAATAAAAGGACCAAAAGAGTTTTTTATTAGAATAAAATATAGCTTAGGTTCTAAAAAGTCACGCATGGGTTTACAAATTAAACATAATATTTTAAATGATTTCTTTTAATTATTAAATAAATATTTGATTGTTTCAAAGGTTTTATAAATTTTTAAGTCATTTTTATATCATGATGATGTCATAAAAGTTACAGTATTTGTAAAAATGGTATTTTCCACTATTCACCTAAAAATCAACTATTTTAGAAAAATTTTAAAAATTTACCCAAAGATAATTTTAATATAACAAATAAAAAAATTCCATTTTATAATATTAAAATTCTAAAATTTATAAATTTATATTTTAAATAAATCATATAATATAAAATATAAACAATGTTTTAAAAAAATGGTTTTGTTTAGCCATGAATAATTAAAGTAATTTTTTAATAATTAAATTATTATTTATTGGATGTTACTAATTGATTTTGATAATAATTATATTAATTAAATAAATATATTTTATTTATATAATTATTTAAAATTATGAAATTTAAACAAAAAATCATAATTCATAAAAATAGTTTCTTTAAAACCAATTATATTTATTATGTGAATTAAAATATTTCAATTCTAAAAGAATAATTTATTTTAATAATTATGTTTTATATAAATATATTGTAATGTGTTTAATTTTATATTATTGACATCATTTTTCACTTTTTTTGGGTGTTTCCTGCATTACAAGCTATCGAACACGTTGAATTTATTTCAAAGGAAAATACATACTAAAATCATGGGGTTTTATATTGTACCCCATTTAAAAGAATTTTTCCCTTAAAATTCCATAAATATGATGAAAAAATGATAATACCTCATCCTTATTACATCCTCAGGTTCCCATGTTGTTTCCTCAAACTTATGATTCCTCTAGATAACTATAATCAGGTGAATGGTCTTGTTTCATAGTCCTTTATCACTACAATCCAAGATTTATATTAGTTTATCCTCATAAGAAAGTTAACGATCTGGTTATATAACCTATGAGTTTAGTACATATGAATGTTCTAGTATGTAGTTACAAAAAAGTGATACATTGAACACATAATACACTTGGTATAGGTTTGGTGGAAGTGCAATATGATTAGCCACCACTCCCACATGATTGAGGACTTTAAAAGGTGAAATATACCTAGGGATAAAATTTTATTTATTTCCAAATCTCATAACCTTCTTCCAAGGTAATATTCAAAGAAATACCTTTTCCTTGACTTTAAACTTCAAATTTCATCAATTATTATCATCCTAGGTTTTTTTCCTTCATTGTACAGTTTTAATGTGTTTTGAATGGTTTGAATATTCTTTGACATGTCTTGAGAAATATATAGTCCCAACATCATACACTCTCCAAATCTATCCTAACATGTTGGAATTCTACACCTCTTCCTATACAGAGCCTCATATGGTTCCATATGAATGGTATAATGGAAATTTTATTTCTATGTGAACTCTACTAAGGGAAGTTTTTAATCCCAACTAATTTTAAAATCCATTGAATAAGATCTTAGCTTCTCTTTTTAAGGATTGAATAGTCCTATCAGACTAACCATCTATTTCAGGATAATATGAAGTGTTGAAGATTAATTCTTTATTCAATTCTTATTGAATACTTCTCTATAAATTTGAGGTAAACCTTTAATACTATTCATATATAATTGAAATTAGAAATCCATGCAGTCTTATTACTTCATTAATGTATATTCTAGAAAGTTATTCAAGTGTGAAATCTTATCTAATGGAAATGAAATGTGTTGAATTCATGAAGTGGTCGACTACAACCCAAATGACCTTATTACCTTTAGATGTCTTGGGGAGTCTTGTAATAAAATCTATGGTGATTTTTTCTATTTCCATACTAGTATGGGTAATCGTTTCATCATCCTATTAGAATTATAGCATTTATATTTAACTTACTGGCATACCAAGCATTGAGATGCATACTCTGCAATATCTTTTTTCATGTTGTCCCACTAGAATTGATTTTTTTGATATCTCTATACATCTTTGTGATTCTAATATTAATAGAGAATATTAAGCTATGTGACTCATCCAATAGTTGTTTTTTTTCAATTTGGGTATTTATTGAACACATATTTGGGTCCTGAACCTTATCATTCATTCATGGTCAAGGTTTAATACCATAACATTTCTACCTTCTTTTATAAGTCCATATCTTCCTTCTGTACCTTTTTTATCTTCTCATGTATGTATTCTTGAGTGTTTATTTAAGAAATATGGTATTTGTCCCTTCTAATTATTATTTAAAGGATTATTCTCTATAAATACTTAATTATTGGATCTTTTTAGTCCTCATTATAGATATGGTTGTATGATATTTTCCACTTTGAGCATTATCCACCTTGTTTTCCTTCCCAAGGTAGTCATGTATTGAGTAATTATAATCATTAATCATCTCTAGTCATATTATTTGGAATATATTTAACTCTTTTGTTTTAATATATACTTTAAGATTCTATGATTAGTATATATATCACACCTTTCACTATATTGATAATGCCTCCGTGTTTTTAAGGCATAAATCACCTATGTTAGCTTCAAAACATTTTTTAGTTAATTTTCCTCAAGAAACTTAATTTGGTGAGAATTATATGCTACCACCATTTCATTTTACATGAGGAAACATCTCAAACCTTTCTTTGATTCATTTTTTTATGTAAAAACCCCTTCCCTGGTATAGGGTAATGTAAGTACAGGTGTAGTGATCAACCTTCTCTTAAAATATATCAAATTTTCATCATATTTACATATCTAAAGGACCTTCATTCCCTTATAATTTAACTTGGTTAATGGATTTGATAAATATGAGAAATTTATCATAAATTTTTGATAGTATCTAGAAAATACAATAAAAATATGGATCACGGTCATAGTAGTTGGTATGATCCATTATTCAATAACCTCCATTTTTGAAGTATCTATAGATATACACTCACTTGTAATTATATGACCCAAGAAGTAGTCTTTATAATTCTAGTATTTACACTTACTAAATTTATATAGGCTCTATATTGAGAGAGTAAATCCATGCCCAAAATCACATAAAATTCCACTATATGTGGAATAATAATATTTATAGGAAATATATTCCCAAAAACTTTTATCAAATTGGATTTATACACTTGGGATATCATCGTATCATTAATATTTTTCAATGATAATTCAATATCAAATCATTGAGGTAATGATGTGATACCTTTAGAAAATTCATTATATATAAAATAGTGTGTAGAACCAAAATCAAATAATACATTGGAAGTTTTTGAGTGGATGATAAGTGTACCTTTCACCACTTAGTTATCATGACCAAATTCAGTGATTATGTATAATATTTTTCTTTATACCTTGATTTAAGAGGTTACTGGTGATGATTTTCATCAATAACCCTTGAATTCATTCACGGTTTGGCATAATGTACATACTTATAGAAATTTAATCATTAGAGTGTGGGTGGTTAATTTTTCTAAGATTTATCTCCATTTATTTCATTGGTTGGAATCATCATTTTTTACATGAATAAAGATTTATTTTATTGCCTCTATGGGTTGTATTAAAATAGTTTCCTTAAAACTCTATATTTATTTTCTTGTCAGTAAAACCACAAGAATAATGGGATTTCTCGGTATTAGTTTCTACCGTGAGAGAACATCAAAAAATTTCTCCATAACTACCATAGTCCCTTATATCTAATTCCTTTTGGAGACTAGTTTTTAAGTCACTAAAGAAATGATTAATTTTTATTTCATGGTCAATGATAAACCATAAGTGTACCTTGTAGGTATTTTAAAGTTTTCTTCATAGGTACTAATAGATTTATCATCCTTTTGTTTTATCTCTAGAAATTATCTATATATTTTAGTGTGAAGATTTAGAGGAAAAACTTATTTAAAAATACCATATTAAGATCCTCTAATTTTATGGAGTTAATTTCTTCCTCCAGCCTCATATTCTTGATAAGATTCCACCATTAATCAGTTTCACCTTCCAAATAATGCATGGCCAACACATCCATTTTATGATCCAAGCACTAGAGAATGGAAAATATCTTTTCTACCATACTAACCTACTACTCATCAATTAGTGGACTAGAATACCCACTAAAGGAGGTTGGATGTTGTTGGATGAAGGAATCAATGGTTAGTTGTTATTTCATTTTATCATTTGGAAGTTCAACATGATTCATGTTATTATTCATGTCTTGAGAGGTTTGGGTGATCATATCCATAATATTTTTCATTAAATCTCTCATATCATTTGGTTTCTCAAGAGGATGGTCATTATATTGGCCTTTAAATTCATTTTTAATATGATTTTTCCTAGTTCCATCCATTGACTAAAACCAAAATGGTTAATTAAAGTATCATGAATGAATAATAATAGTGAGGAATCATATGATATGGAAAACCATTACTAATATATTCCAAATGATAACACCTTTTTTCAACCCATGACATTTTAGGTTTATCCTATATCACTTTTAGTTTATCATAGTTTGTTTTAATTTATATCCTCTTATTCCTCATATTTTATATCCAAAAAAATAATTAAAACTTTATCTAATACCAAGTGAGGTTAATTGAGCATAACATACATGAATATTATATAATTTTATATTAATATTCAATATATATCACAATAATTCACACCCCAAAACCTAAAGGTTTAGTGTATTTTAATATTAGATACATAATATATTTATTTCATAACCAATATTTAACACTTCTCACAAATAATATTCAATAATAGTACCGATATAGTCATTTCATACTTAACATCATTCTTCATAAACTGGGGAAATTGAAACATAATAATGGGTGAGCTTAGATGCTCAATAAGGATAAATATGAGAGATAATAATCAAAGATCATACGTGAGCATAAAATGAGCATAAATTTATGAGAGCATAATCAAGGTACATGATGATAATATATAAAAATTATAATCAAAAAATAATAGATCATAAATTATTATTCATGTCATAAATCAAGATTATACCTCTTTTTAACTGGATTGGGAGGGAACCCTTACATGACTCAGATTCTTAGAGGCACAAATCCTGAATTACTAGTCCTACAGTTCCAAAGGCACAAGACCTTACATTTTTAATGACCCTACTACACTATAACAGCACCTCTTCAAGTCTGCATCTTGCACATATCCTAACGTTGCTAACCAATTACAGTGCCCTTTATATAGAGTTACATGGGACTATGGATAGAACCATATCCCTCCTTCTATCATGGGTCTAGTTTTCTATTCCTGGTGACTACTTATTCTTTGATCCATCTTATCGGGTTTCTTTAGTAAGTCAAACCTTATCTATTTCATGTCTTGGAAGGCTTATGGATCAAAGTCCTGAATATTATGGCTCGTAGTCCTGGTGTCCTAGTGTACCATAGATGTTCTAGAGTTTCTTTATCGTGATGGTCCAATTATATGAGTTGAATACACATTTCAAGTGAATATTTTTTCTATTACAGTACCACTATAGTGACTACTATAATTCTTCTATAGTAACTTGAAAATTATCCCCCACCTAAATTTGAACCCCAAGTTTTAGGTAGTCTAACTGGGTTTTTGAACCACTTGTTCATCACTCCAATATAATACAAGAATCATGAGAGTGTTGAAACATCACTCATTCATAAGCCATGAGAACATGAAATAGATATAATAATATGGAATAATAATGTGGAATATACATAAGCATAGAAAAATATTTCATTTTTCAAGGATCACTACCAAGACCATGATCACATAGTGGACAAAGTCCTATAGTGGATTAGGTTCACTCCTTATTCCCTTTAAACCTTGGTGGACAGAGTCCCTTAGTGGATTGGGTTCACTCCCTAGACCCTTACATGTTATATCATAAGATATAAATATTTACTCAAAGCATTAGAGGGATATATAATTATGATCCCACCTATCACATAATTAAAACTATACATATGTGTTATACAAGAACATAAGAACATTCATCATTCCTTTATAGCTTAATTAACCCATCAAAAAGAAATGGGTTTCATGACAATTTCTATAAAACATCATCAAAAGTGATCTAGATAAATAATATGGATGGTATCATTAGAGAATATACCATTGAAACATAAAATTCATTAAAGGATGTTAACATGGACGAAAAATACTTTTATAAAATTATTATAAATATGCTTTGAAAAATAAGAAGAAATATCCTTTTCTTTTGGTAACATTTAAAAAACGCATAAAAAGGGGAATTTTTTTTAAAAAACATGGAAACTTTTAAAGTAATATTAATAATTAATAACATTTATGAATACAGGAAAATGTGTTCATGTGGTAAATGATAAAAAACATTCTTTTATTCATTTATGAAAAAAGTTAAAAATGACCCGTATGGAAGACATTGAAAATATTCCATTTAAAACATTTTTAAAAAATTATAAGATATTTTAAAATGAACTTAAACAATAATTTTATTAAATATAATAAAATTATTGAAAAAATATAATGAGCATAGATGTTGAAGAGAAATATTTGGGGAAAAGTATTCAAAACATTCAAAACAATTATTTAAAAAACCACTTACGGATTTGGTAACTTTTGAATAAAAGTCTCATGAAAGAGATAACCTTAGATAGATTTTTATTTTATATAATTTTCATGAAAATTTTCATAAAATTCATTCATCAGTAGTTTATATTTCATAAAAAACAAATAATGTGGAGAATATATGAGATATCTTAATGAAAGGAAATTGAGATGAGGAAAACTCTTACCTCAAACCTCCGCTTGGTCAGGCATGCTCTAAACTCATGTATATTAAATTTATATTTATTATATATTTATATCATAACCATTTTTATATTTATCTTACTATATATTATTCACTTATAATTTCTTATTACACATTTAGTATTAATTCATTGTTAAAATTAATATTTTGTGTTAACTATTCAGTTTTCCACACATGTTATTATTTGGAAGTTTTGGTAATTATACCTTGGTCATGGTTTCATCATCCCCATAATTTTAATGAAGTTATAGAGTTTTTTTATATATTTTTAGAGTACCATGGTAATTTCATGGAGCTTATGGATAATATTTTCATGGGAATCTTAAAAATATCCTTTTTTAGAATTTTCAACTCTATAAAAAATTTGATTTTATTAGTGAATAAAAAATTGTATAAAACAAATTTATAATAATTAAAAAATATTAAATTCATTAATTTCATATAATACCACCAGTATATAACATTATTTAATAATTTTTTACATGAACATTATAACATCATTCGTGTAGGTGGTAAAATCATCCCAAACAATATCATATTATAACGATTAAATGAGTAAGAACATAATATTTAATAATGATAATATCACTTTTACAGTAGATTATGATTTAAAAAATATTTTATTAAAGTGATAAATCAGATTTAATAAGAGTTATATCAATAATATATAGAAGAAAAATCATGAAGAAGATATCACTTGTGTTGAGAACCTGAACCTCCTCTTGAATGACCTCTTGGAAATGCGAGGTTTAGGACTTATTATTTAGACCAGTGGTTCTAGAAAGTGAGATAGGAGTATTAGGTAGATAATATGTGAAATTTTTAAAGATAAATTTTATGGAATTATTTGTTTTGATGTGGATAGATGAGGGGTCCTTTTATAAGTGATAAGGGTGGCACTTTTGTAAATACTAATAACTATTAAATAAAATAAATGTCATTATTAAATAAAAGTGACACAAAACTATATAAATTCAGAATATAAGATAGGTGAGTTGATAATAAAATCATATAATACATTATAGATAAGTTTGTTGAGATATTTTTTGGACATATCACTTAGTTTAACCCCTTATTGTCCATTTAAACCTTTATTGTGGTGACTAACTTTTACCATGGTAACTTGTTTTTATGGAAAAAATCAAATGGAAATTATTAAAAAATTTGAATATTTTTATTATAAATATGAAAAAACAATTATGAGGTTTAATTTCAAGAAGTGGTAAAAATTAATTTTAATATAAGTATACATAACACAATAAAAACAGTTTTTCAAAAAAAATGCATTTTTAAGCGTATAAAGAATCTACACCAAAATCATGTATAGTATTGATTACTATGAAATTTATTGGTTTATTATTAAAAATAATAATATTTTTTTATACTTTAAAATCAATCCAAATCTAAATAAATTATTTTGAATACTTAATTAATGGAAAAAGACCGAAATAATATTTTATTAAAATAAAATATAAATAAATTCCAAAAAGTCGAGAATGGGTTTCAAAATTCAACATAATATTTTTAAATGATTTATTTTACACCTTAAATAAATATTTAGTAAATAAAAAGGTTTTATAAATTTTTAATTCATGTTCATATTATGATGATGTCATTAAAATTACAGTATTTTTAAAACTTGTATTTTATAAAATTCTAAAAATCAAACACTTCATAAAAATATTAAAATTTCACTCTAAGATAATTTTGATATAATAAATCCAAAAATAATTTCATTTTATCAAATTCTAATTCTAAAATTTATAAAATTAGCTTTTAAATAAAACATATAATATATAATAAAAAATTATTTTTAAACAAAACATTTTTGTTTACCCATGAATAATTAAAGTAATACTTTTTACAATTACTTTATTATTTCTTAGATGTT
Organism: Viscum album; assembly: GCA_963277665.1. Classification (NCBI taxonomy): domain Eukaryota; kingdom Viridiplantae; phylum Streptophyta; class Magnoliopsida; order Santalales; family Viscaceae; genus Viscum; species Viscum album. The sequence continues at coordinate 595,184,457 of OY728139.1, forward strand.
ACTAATTTAACTTAATAATAATTAAAATAATTTTATCAATACATTTTATTGATATAATTCCTTTAAATTAGTAAATTTTATCAAAAAATCAAAATTTATAGAAATAGTGTCTTTAAAATCATTTTCATTTCTTATTTGAATTAAAATATTTTATTTCTAAAATAATAATTCATTTTTTTAATTATGTTTTTTCTGTATATATTTTAATGTGTTTCATTTTTTAATTTATAGACCATTATTTTCTTTAATTTGGTGTTGTGTGCATCACAAGCTATCAAACATGTTGAATTTATTCTAAAGGGAAATACATACTAAAATCACAAGGTATTGTATTAATTAAGTATATAAAACACCACTTAATTTATTGATTATTGGTCCACATGCATCAATATTTATGAGATATAATTTTCCACTATCCCATTCACCTATTATACTAAAAGTTGATTTGGTTATCTTTCCTAATAAACAAGATTCATAATTTCAAAATAATTTAAAATAAAATGAGTCCAACAATTCATATTTATAGATTATTTGGGTGTGATTATTATTTATATGTTTAAGATGAAAATTAAAAATTTATGTGGGATTAGAATCAACCTTTACCTTCTTATTATGAATTTTATGAATAGGATTATCTATATCTATAATATATAAATTTTTTACCATATTCCCGGTGTCATAAAACATTTCATTCTTATATATATAATATCTCTTATTCTTAATAATGAATGAAAATCCATTCTTGTTCAAAAAATATAGAGAAATAAAATTTCTATTTATAGTGGGAACATAAAAATAGTTCATTGATTCTAGTATTAATCAACTTATAATTTCAGATCATAATTTCCAACTTCTAATGCATAAAATCTTGCTCTATTATTGGCACAAAGATATACTTCACCCTTTTAAAATTCCCATTTATCTCTGAGTTTTTTTCAATAAAAATATGTAATGCACCCCTAATATCTAACACCCAAGAGTCTAACTTATTGAAATTAAACCTCTATAACATTCACATTTAGGTTCTCAAAATTCTTCTATTTTAGATCATATCTCAATAATAGATGTCAATGTTGAAATATTATATAGGTAAAAACTATAAATGATCTCAATATGATTATCATGAAGTAATCCATAACCTATAACAGAGAAATATCTATGGGTGAGTATAATATATTATATATTTTCATCAAGTACATTTAATAAAATCTATCATATTAAAAATGATGACCTAAAACATCAAATCTATTTATTGAGTCAAGATCCATATTTCACAAAGTAATGAGCCACTTTAGAATTCTTCTCACCACTTGATTATTTAGGTAGGTAATCATCCCAATTATTATTATTATTATTCTTGGATAGTTGAGTAGTAAAATCTTTTTCTGAATCCATATATGGATAAACTCATCTTTATTCCTCTTTTATTTTAACTCATATTATTTCCCAACTAAGTGTAACCTAAATAAAACATCAATAATAGGCTAACACATGAAAATACAGAGGCACTCTTCTTTGTAATAGCCAACCCAAGGATGATCTAGTGTCACTCGTTTCTTTTTTTCCTTACATAAGGTAATTTATGGGAACCATACTTTTACAGAACCTACTCGATTGAATTATCAAGATATTAACAAGTTTTACTTTGAAAGGAATCCCACACTTCATATTTAAAGGGTTTTTATTTTAAGATTATCACTAGTTTAATATAAATATCATTCATATTAAATCTGTTACATCTTATGAAATTATTATCTCATGTTTTATCTCTTTATGTATACATGATTCTAATGATTTAGTTTTGGAATCCCTATACCATCCACCAAATTAATGTTTTTGTGAAACATTAATGTGTAACTCTTTAAATAATGCATACATTTGTGTTACTCACCCAAAAATATCATCTAGTTATACTCATAAATATTTGAATGCATCTCATGCATAAGTTACATGAATGTTTTCTAATAAATTCATGTAGTTATATGAGATTTAAAATCACAACCTGGATAAGCTTGGAGAGATAGATATTCAACCCCTCGCTTTTCTAGAATAAATTATATTACCCTAGGATAGTGGGTAGTCTAACCCCAAGTCCCTCTCCTCGGGGAGACTTTACTTAAGATATAAGTCAATTAATGATATCTATAACACCCAATGTACACAAACTATATTAAAAAATATTCTTAATCTTATAAATTTAACTAAAAACTAGGGCCAAGGTATATAACAACTAAATCTTATGAAATCAAACCTATCATATAATTCATGGATATATCTCTTAGAATCAATTTAGCACATAAATAAAAGCATAAATATTATTCAATTTCAATAAATAATTTATAAACATGAATAATTTATAGGAATAAAAATTTGAATAAACACTTTATTTAACATAAGAAATAAAATTTAAATTTTGATATTTAAATTTAGGCCTGTAAAAACACATTTTATAAATCCTAAAAATTATCATTTATATAAATTAAAAAATATAATCAAAATTAATTAAATATAAAAATTTATTTTTTATTATAACACTTCCACTTGACATTACATTAACCCTCAATGTGGTGTTGAAATGCAGAAGTCCAGTTTGGTTTAGCACTGGCAGGAAGAGTGTGGGGTAGTGCTAAGGAAATGTTCCAACATGTGGGGAAATATGGAAATAGTGGTCATATAGTAGGGTGGCTACATGAGAATTCAAAGACCCCTTATAGAGAATGTTGAGTAATGAAATAGTATGTTATTGAGTTAAAGTCAGATGTTGAATCCACTCAGTAGTATAAATTTTTCAACATTTAATTGGTGCATTTCATAACACTCTTTATATTATATTTTCTCACAACATAATGTTGAACCTACTCCTAAAATTCTGTTAACACTCAACACAACATTAAGAAAGGGAAATATGTTGCTCTATTTTCCATAGCACATGATGCAGACTACATTATCCCAATAATTCACTTTTCACTTCACTCTCCACATTATGTTAACAACTTAATATAATATTTATTTCTAAGTGAATATTATGTTATATTTTTAATTTAATTTTAGGTTGGATCATCCAACATTACAATATCATATAATGAAATTTTAAGTAAGGAAAAACTAGTATACATTACATAAAATATGTTATTCATTTAAAATTTAAAGATACATGTTGATTCATCCAAGAAGGAGGCTCTGATGCCACTGATGGGATTTAAAGGATCATCTCATGATCTTAGGTAGTGGTATAAATCCTAAACCCAGCTCAATATATCCTTGAAAAAATCAATGTACCTAGAAATGAAGACCAAATTTTACCAGTAAACTTGTACAATATCCTCTATCATGATTGAGTATTCTTGATAATAATCATTGAAGTGGAAAATGTTTTTTTCTAGAATGCTTATCAAGTATTCTCGTATGCTTAAAGGGGTGATAGCACATTTATTATACAGTGATAAATAGTGTACCAAGGAGAAACTAGATTCAGAAATATTTGCATGAAACTAATGATCATACACACCCAACAAATGAGGTAGCCCATTCTATTTATATAAGCTATTACCTATACTCATTATTAAATAGGGATTTTTGGTATTAACTTCATGTGTTACTTCTTTTTTGATTGTTCTTCATTGAACACTTAAATGAAGGTTTGCATGTTATAAATAATTCATCTCATGGATTAGTAACCAAATGAAACTGTGAAATAGTGGTGTTGAGGTGCCTAAATCCCACACTCTAGGTTTTGTGATAAAAACACTTTTATTAAACAGTGGATTTGATATAAATCAAGATAACCATATCTCTATTTTAATTTATTTCCACAATTTAATCATTACATTTTACAACAATCGAATAATCCTAAGAATGGGAGTTTTAATTACTTTGAGAACTAGTTATATAAGAAACTTATTTTACAACACTTTTGAATATTTACCCATAATTGAGCCACACTATACTCCCTTATACACTTCTCATAAGTTATACTCATCTTCATAAATTTGGGAAATAAAACATAAGAAAGGAGTGAGATCAAACTCTTGGTAAGGGAAAACTTATCAACAAGTCCTAAATGGAAAGATCATAATCATGTGATAAAACATGAGCATGGTAGAAATATATTATTAAATAGAACATGGAATAATAAGTTTTCTCCATAATTCATGATAGAAGGACATATAATCTCAAATGAACAAACATATATCACGGAAAACAAGTGTGGAATCAGGAGATAATAAACATGGTCCATGGAACATAATTATAGGCATATGTAATGGAAATGTAACATTACCTTGAAACATATCATAAAAAATAAATTTGGTACAAAAATAAATATAGGTTATTAGCACCTTTTTGAGTATTTACCCTCACTCACACCTTTATGATTCACCACTCACGCTCACATGTGGAAGGAAAACTTAATTACACTTGTGTATACATCTATCATGTGATATAAACTTCTAAATAATGCATTTGGGGATGATATAAGACCCCACCCATAAATAATTCAAACATATGTGCATGACAATTGAAATCAATCATTCATCATACCATAAATAACCCATGTAAAGAAAATGGGTTTCATAACATTTCCAAATGGTATCACCAAAATTGACATCAAGAAGGTAAATGGTTAATTCCCAAAATTTAATCACTAAAAAATAGTATTTCATAAAAATATTTAGAGTTTTATTCATGAAAACTAATCTCTAAGAAAATATATCTTTTATAAATAAATAGGAAAATTATACAGAAACTTTAAAAGAGTTTTTAAAAAGTGTTTTTAACATTATCATAAAAGAAGAAGTTACAAATTATATTCAAAATTCATTTTCAAAAAGGTGAATTGGAAACTTTAAAAAAAAATATTTAAATAGAAGCTTTAATAATATATCCTTGAAAATATATAATGGTTTTAAAATATAAATTTGGAGTGGAATATAATATTTTTTATTATGAAAGGGTGGAAAACCTTTTTAATATTTTGAAATACCTTTATTAAAAACCCACTTCATAAAAATAGGTATTAAAACATACATTTGACAATTGGTAATGGATAATAGTAAATTCACATTAGTAATAACATATTTTTATTTCAAAATATTAAAGGAAAATATTTTTAGGAATAATGAACATGGAAATGGAGGAAAACTATCTTTAAAGGGATTGAGGTTTTTTTCTTAAAAATGTTACACTTTTATGAGAAATAAATTCATCAAGAAAGCATATTTGAGATAAAAAATAATTTTAACAAGTGATAAAAGAGGAAATATCTTATTAAATAGTAAAAAAATTTATTAAACATGGAATAAGATACTCAGGGAATAATTTTTTACTCAAATAAAAGAAATTTTAGTTAGCCAAAGACCTTACAGATATCATAATTCATGAATCAATAGACATATAAAAAGGGTTTTATATAGTATAAATTTAAATTTAAATAAAATAAGATAAAATAAAAAATAATATAATCAAATGGAAAAAATTAATCAACTTATATGAAATAATTTCAAGAAGAACAATCATAACTCAATGAATAACAATTAAGTTAACAAAACCCTCATAACTTCATTATCTTTCAAATAATTAAACCATGATAGGTAGAACATGATATGTAATTATAAATCCCACATCTTTCATGAAATTTTATGATAAATTAAATCCATGTCCAATATATATGCCACAAAAATGAAATAAATGGTGAATATGAATAATGTCTCAATAAATTGAAATTGATATTCAAAAAACCTTACGGTAATGGTAATATATAAATAAGAAGGTTTCCATGAAATGGATATTAAAATATCATGAAATGAAATATATTAAATATAATTTATATAAATATGGCAGTGAATACACCATATAAAATAAATGATGGTACATAATATCAAAGATGTCTCATGGAATTGAAAATATAGACACATAACCCTTACCTTTAATCCCACTTAGTCGAGCATGCTACAACAACATATATATATATATATAATATTAATAACTTATTTAAAAACCTTATTCATACCAATAAAATTTTATAAACATAATTTATAATAATTTATTATAAATATATTAGTTATATTTTATTTTCATAATCGGATGTCATTAGTTTTGATTAATTTTTTAGTACTAGTTTCATAATGGTCATGTTGATTATTGTTTATAGATTAATTGTTCATTATTTTGAGATAATTATTGGTACTAGAATAAATTTTTTATGATGATTTATAATTTTATAATTCTATTTTATAAGTATTTTATTTATGATTCTGGACAATGAAATTGGTGGCAAGATTCTTTCGATAATTTTTAGCGAATAAAGAGTTGTATTAATAATAAGTAAAATATTTATAAAACCATAAACCAAAATATTTTTGTTCACTAATTTCTAATAACAAAATTATTTAAGTTTCCATATTCATCCATAATCTAAATGTATATCATTTTATAGGTTTGTTGTTAAACCGACCCAAACAAGAACATTCAATAATCTATGGTTGAGTATGGATAATAAAGTGATTATTTTAGAATAATATAATTATTAAAAAACACTAATGTTATTATTTATATTTTTTAACTTGATTAATCATACTTTAATTTGTTTTTATAGGTAATAAAAACTAGATTAAAAACAAAATATGTAACTTTCATGGAGGCGGTATTCCGTATGTACACACAGGTGATGAATTTGTTTACATAAAATTTAAAGGAGGAAGGAATTGGATTATATTTTCTGAATATTAATAATGTTTTAAATATAATATTTATTCACTATATTCCTCATTTTAACCAACAATGTAATGTGGTTATAAAAAACTAATCATGGCGCTTATATAGGTGGTAATTCGCATATAACATAAGCAACATTTTCATTTTACAAATGGTTAGGAGGAAGATGGAAAAGTGATATTACATTAGTAAAATAATAATAAAACATATTATTAATATTGATGCTATAAAAATTTTTGGTATAAATATGTTTGATGGGGTAAAATGAATAAATAATTAAGAGATCCTGGTTGAGAACTTTACCTCTCTGTTGGGATGTTCTCCCTTAGGTAACACCTTAAGGATCCTTAGCTTATTCTTTTGGAAAAAACAAAGATTCTAGAAAATGGATAATAAGTTCAGAAGAAACTATCAAATATTTATAGTCAATATAAGTCTTTATAATGGTTGGATAAATTTTGTAGAAGTGGTCTCCTCTTATAAGTGAATAAAATTGATTTTTTTAATACCCATTACTTTTTCAATGACGACATGACACTATTCAAGGATCAATGGATCAAAAAGTGGAAAATAATAAAATTTTGGTGATAAAAAGTATATAAATCCTATAAAATTCATTTTTACTCATTTCTTAAACATGTTTCAAGTATTTTACCACTATATTTTTACATTTTTACCATTTTGGTTTTTACCTTGGTAACTAGTTTTTACCCAAGTAACTTATATTTTATTAAAAATTTAAGTTAACTATTCTTACCAAATTTTGATGTTTTGAACCTAAATTTAAGTTTAATATAGTCTAATTAAATTTATAAATAATAGAAAATTAACTTTTAAAATAAAACATATAATATATAGAAAAAATATTGTAAAAAAATATTGTTTTCACTATTATGTTCTCTTAATCTTATATAACATTAATTACCAATTAAATGAGTGATCATATATTTTTATATATGTTTTAAAATCATATAAAATCCATTATATAAAATATTTCATTTTATTTTATTAGATAATAATTACATAATAATGATAAAATAATTCTTTGAAAATAACTCTTTCACCATTATCATGGTCAGTAACTTTGATCTTAGTAATCATACTTTTATGTCTAAAAATGAAATTTAACTTATTAAATAATATGAAAATGTTAATCTAAAATATGAAATATTTTTTTTAGATTTAATTTCTAAAAGTGATGAAATTAAATTATTAATATAAGAAAATAAAAAATGTTTTTTAGTAAAATATTACTTAAGATTCTAAAACATTAAACATGGGTTTATAAATCCAATATAGTTTTTTAGATGATTTGTTTTACTTTATAAAAAATTATATAAATAAAGGTTTCAAGAACTTTTAAGTCATTCTTGTATTATGATAATTTCATAAAAGTGACAGTATTAACAAAATCAGTATTTTTCACTATTTACCTAAAAATAAATTATTTTAGATGTAGTTAGGGTAGCAACTAAATGGTAAGCTATCTTGTAATCCTATATCTAGATCATGGTTTAAACCCTGTTTGCCTCAAATTTGAGGGTTTATTAGTGATGTGAGAGGCATGACAATGGCAGGGAGCAGGGTGTGTGGGCCGGCTGGAGAGATGTTGTAGTGATGTATCATCTGAGGACATTGGATGGTGGGGAGAAGGCCTTAACATAGGTGATTGTGGGTGAAATAAGAGTTAGGCCTCAATGAGTGCGGTCTAAGGTTGTGATGAATCGACAAATGTGGTGATGGAGTATTTTACATCGGTGGTGTACTGATGGTGGACCACGATGTTGGGCGGTCATTGTGTTGATGATAGGTTGTGGAGCATGGTTCATTCGGTGGTGGGATTATGTAGGTACAATGACACAGGAATAACACAATAGATGTAGGTGTGTGGTGGTACAAAAAAGGCGTAAAGTTCAAGGCCTTTGGTTTGGGTTTAGACCTCTGACTCAGTTGTTGTCATGGGGTCTCATACCCACTAAGCCTATGGGTCATGAAATGAGTTCCCTCTACCCAGAATAATAATAGGGTTTAGTTGGTTCAATAAAAGGGAAGGGTGATTCCCCTACCTATTTTAAAAATTATTTTATAAAAATACAAAAAATTCATCTTAAGATAAAAGTGTTATTATAAATCCAAAAATAAATTTATTTTGGTAAAATTAAAATTCCAAAATTAGAGAATTTAATTTTTAAATAAAAAAATATAAGGAAAATTTTTTTCATCGAAAAATAACTTTTAAAATTTTAATTATTTTTATTCTTATTTCCTATAAATTTCCGATTATATAAGTGTTAGTATATTATTCATATACAAAATATATTTTTTCTATAATATATTTAGTTCCTTAAAAAAAGTGCAAAAAACCCAATATTATAAAAATATATTCTTAGCATAAAACGGTCCTATTAACTATTTAGTTATATTAATTGAATTTTATCAATGCATTAGTATTAAAGATTAAAATTTATTTATTTAAAATTCAAAATGTTAAATTTATAAAATAGATGTGATATGTAAATAATTTATTACAATAATAATAATATATTTATATCATCTTAATTTAAACTTATATAACCCCTCAAGATCTCCACGTAATAACTGATCATAAGATATTCTCTAGTGGAAATCATCAGTGGTGTTTTTTATAGCATGTATCTCATAGTAATTTAAATAAGATTGAACTTATATTACATTAATTTCACTCATACCATAATTTTTATAGTTTAGATTGATATTATTCTAGATAAAACCCTAGTTATACCACCTCTTTTCCAAGTTCGAACAATTGATCCTCATAAGAAAGACTCCTTCTATTTTATGTCATTTATTCTCCTTTATATATAGTTTTCAGATTTTGGTTATTATCATTTATACCTACTAATTTAATATAAATATTATAATGGTTAAAATTAATAATTTTATTTTAAAGTGTCATGATTTCATTTTATTTTGGTGTTGTGTGTGAGGAAATCTACAACTCGTATTTTTATTTTAAAGGGAAACAATAATACAAAAATTATAGGTTGTCACATTATTTTCCCCTTAAATAAATTATGTCCTTATAGTTTTAATTATCACACACTGATGGAAATAGATAAGGGTGACTCAATATATAATTTCTAGTGAGATACCAAACTTACAAACATAGGAAATATATATATTTTCCCTCATAATAGGTTAATATTAATATTCAGTTTTCCTCCAATCATTTGAGTAAAACATCCCTCATTATTAGGTATCATAAATCCTATAATAGAATTAGTTTTCCAAGATATCCCATAGTTATTGTTGCACTGATAAATTATCATATGTTGGTTTGAAAATTTATTTACTAGTTTTGGTAATTAATATAGTGTATATGTGAAGATAAAAATCCATTTCAAAAATCTCATCAAATTCATATAAAGGAAGAATTAATAAGACTTGGGTAAATTATAATACCATAATCTTTAAAGGATATTCATACACCTTGGATATAATAATGATACCACCATGGGTTTTTATTTATAATTCAATAGATAATAGTTGTTGAAAACTTACGTGGTATAAGACGTCTGTAAATCTAGATTGAATAACACATAACACCACTTACTTATCACTATTCACTTAAATAATAGTCTTTTCATAAGAATTTTTTTATTCCCATGGTTTATGAGGCTGTTGGTTCTGATAATCCCTTGTATTTTTGCACTAGTTTCCATAGTTCCAAAATTTCTCACATCTAAAACATCGAACAACTAGTAGATCCTTAGGAAGAACATTACTTTTATCCATTGTTTTAACTGAACTATTCCTTTTTCCTCATCATATTATTTCTAGATTTCCTCCTTCACCATGGATAAAACATTTTAAAATTCCTTTGAGACATTCCTCTAGGTTCTGTTTCCCATGTTTTTTCATAAAGTAAACTGAATCTTCTTTACATTTCATCTTAATCAACTGAAATTTCAAGAGACTGTATTATTCTCCACTATGGTAGGTTTGGATACTAAACTTGGTTTGTGTTATTAATAATAATTAATGATTTATGATTAGGCATAACAATAATATTTCTCACTCTAGCTATTATTTTGTTAGGTTTCTCATTTTTACAATCTATATATTTCCCATCACATCTATTTTTAACCTTTTTTCTCCTTACTCCAACCATTTCTTAAATAAAGAAAAGTTGAGGATAAGAATAATTAATCTAAAAAAGAAAACAATTAACATAAAAGGGATAAATAATAAGTGAAATATGTACCCTAACTCATAAATTTATAGGTTTAAATCTAGATTATTCATTGTCTATATCCTACTAGGTTCTCTAACCATACTATAAATATATGCTCAAATCATTTAAAATGGTTCATAAAGATAATTTTATTAACTAATTAATATCCCCCAAGAGTGTTTAGATAGGTTTACAGTCTTAAGTCCATTAACTGTGGACTGAGTGAAGATTTATTTGATACTCAACTAGTCCTTTTTAGGGTGATTAACCCTAAGTTAATCTATGTCATATCCACATCCAATTTCTAGTATCCAAATAGGTATGTAATTACTATAAAAAACACATACTCAAAACTTTACCAAAATTTCAGTATGTTATCTTATACTTATACTTATCCCTTAGACTTATCCCTAGGGTTTTCAATAAAATAATCCTCAAAAATAATTAAACCATGCTCCGATACCAACAGAGGTTCCCCAATCCACACTTTCATTAAACAACCTCTTTGATTCAAACCAAGCTAAACATATCTTTAAATTAAATTATTTTCATAATATAACCATTACATCTCACAACAATCGCATAATCCTGAGAACAAAAGGTTTAGTTAATTTGATAAAAAGATATATAATCAACTTATATTACAAAACTAGTGAAAATTTCTCCATAATTGATCAATACTAGACTTCTTTCTTGACTTCCCATAATTTATACTCATCTTCATAGCCTGGGCAAAGTAAGTATAAGAAAGGGTTGAGATCAAGTGTTCGGTAAGGGAAAACTAATCAACATTTCATTAAGGGTTAGATCATTAGCATATGAAAAAATAAGAGTAGGGGAAAATATCTTATAAAAAAGAACATGGAATGATAAGAGTTCTCCATAAATCATTATAGAAGGACATGTAATCTCAAATGAACAAACATGTACCATAGAAAAAGTGTGTGGAATCATAATATAATAAAAATGATCCATGTGGCATAATCATAGGAATATTTCATGGAAATGTAACATTCCCTTGAAATATATATTAACACAAAACTTTGGAACAAACATAATAATAGGGTATCATCACCTTCATGAGTCACTACCCATGCTCATGCCTTCATGAGTCACTACTCGCACTCATGCTTAGCGGGAAAACCTATTTTCACCCACATATACATGTCTCGTGAGACATAAACTTCTAACCAATTCATTTTAGGGATATATAAGACCACGTCCATCAATATTCCATACATATTTGGGCCACATGAAATCAATCATTCATCATATCATAAAGAACTCATGAAAATAAAATTGATTTCACAATATTTCCATATGGTATCACAAAAATTGGAATAAATAGTTAATATAAAAAATTCAATAACCCCAAAATTTTATTTAATAAGAAAATTTAGAGTTCTATTCAAGAAAAATAATTTAAAAGGAAATATAGCCTTTAAATATAAATAGTAAAATTGTAGAAAAATTGTAAAATGTTTTTTAGAAAATGTTTTTATCATTTTTGTAAAAGAAAAAGTTTTAGATCACATTAAAAATTCATTTTCAAGAATCTGAATTGAAATATTTAGAAAAAAAATCTTAAAAATGATTTACAATAATAGATCCTTTAAAATATATAAATTTTATCAAAAAATAATGTGGAGTGGAAGATAAAACATTTTATTATGAAAGGTTGGAAAGCTTTCTAAATATTTTGAAATACCTTTGTTGAAAACCAATATCATAAAAAGTGGTAATAAAACTTTCCTTTGAAAAGTGGTAATGAAAAATATTAAGTTCACGTGATTAAACACATATTTTGATTTAAAAATAATAAAGGAAAATATTTTTGGGAATAATGAATATGAAAATGAAGGGAAAACTATATTTAAAGGATATGATATTTTCTTCTAAAAAAATTCACCTTTATAAGAACTAAATTCATTGATAAATTAAATTTGAGTTAAAAAATAATTTTACCTAGATATAAAATAGTAAATATATTTTAAAATAGTAAATATAAGAATCTATCAAACTTACAATAAGATTCTCAAGGAATAATATTTTAACTCAATGAAATGAAATTTGAGTTAACCAAAACCCATACAGATATCATAATTCATGAATAAATAGATGTTTAGAAAGGTTTTTATGTGGTGTAAATTTAAATAATCAAAAAATAGAGTTAAAATAACACATAATATAATCAAAGATAATAATATACCCAACATAAAGGAAATAAGATCAGGAATAAAAATCATAACACAATAAACAAGAATTCAGTTAAAAAACCCCTCATAACATCATTATATTTGGAATTGTAAAACTATGATAGGTATAAAATGAGATGGAACTATAAATCCAATAGATTTCATAAAAAAATTATGATAAAATAAATCCATGTCCAATATATAAACCATAAAAAAGAAACAAGTAGTGAATACGCATCATATCTCAATGAAGCAAAATTGGGATGAAAAAACCCTTACATTAATGGTAATATAAGAATAAGAGAGTTGCCATAAAATGGGCATTAAAATATCATGAAATGAAATATTTTAATTATACTTGAAGTAAAAAATGGGTATTTAATGCACCATATAAAATAAATAATGGTGCACAATATCAAATATGTCCCATGGAATTTAAAATGGAGATGAATAACCCTTACCTTTAATTCTTTTTAGCATAGAATTCTCTAACCTCCTGTATAAAAAAAAATTACTATATTAATCACCTATTTAAAAATCTTATTCACACCTATAACCATTTATAAAATTCATTTATAATCATTTAAAACAAATATATTTTTTATTTATATTTTATTTTATGGAAGTGTATATTATTATTTATAGATTCAAATTTTATCAATTAAAAATAATTATAGGTACTGAAATAATTTTTTATAATGATTTTTTATTTTTTATTTTTATTTCATACACATTTTAGTTATGATTCATGGTGATAAAGTTGGTGGAGAGCTTGTTTCAATAATTTTTAATGAATAAAGAGTGGTATTAATAATAAGTTAAATATTAATAAAATATTTTAAGAACCATAAAAAAAATATTATTTTCTCATTAATTTCTAGCCACACAATTAGTTCATTTAATATATTCATTCAATATGGAAATGTATAGTATTGTTCAAGTAAGTGGTTAAACTAATCAAAACAAGAGAAAGATATAATCTTTGGGTGAGTATCATTAAAAAAATGATTATTTTGGAAAAATATCATTATTATAGAAGCATAATGATATTATTTATACATTTCAAAAGTTTTGAATTAGATTTTAAGAGATTTTGGTTGAGAATAAAAGACTAGAAGAAAAATTAAAAACATCACTTTTGTAGAGTTGGTATTCCACATATACACATGGGTGATGCATTTTTTTATATAGAATGTAAAGGAGGTAAGCATTGTTCTATATTTTCATAATATAAATAATGTTATAAATATCATATTTTTTCACTATATTTATCCTTGTAACTATCCATGTAATTTAGTTATGAAAAATGGATCATGGCACTTATGGAGGTTGTAGTCCATGAGTAACACAAGTGATGTTTTCATTTTATGAACAATTGTGAGGAAAGTAGAAATGTGGTATTTAATTGGTATAATAACATTTTACACTATTTTTAATACTAATTTTATCATAATTTCATGGATATAATAAGTTTTAGGGTTATAATAAATAAATAATTAAGAGAGTTTGGTTGATAACAATACATGTCCTGTATGATTTTCTCCCTTGGGTAACACCTAATGGCTTCTTAGAATAGTATTTTTGTAGGAAATGGGTATAGAGATTGGGAGAGACTATGGTGGGTTTTTTAGGTAAGTATTTTTAATGGGTGGATAAATCTGGTGGTAGTGATCTCTATTTATTAGTAATGAAAATAGAATTTTTGTAAATACTCATTACTTTTTCAATGATTGAATGACACTTTTCAGGGGACAATTGATCCATAAGTGATAAATATTGAATTTTTGGGTTATATAAGTTTTATAAAGCCTCAAAAATTTATTTTCACACATATTTTAAACATGTTTCAAGTCTTTTACCACTAGATTTTACATTTTACCATTTTGGTTTTTACCTTGGTAACTAGTTTTTAACTAAGTAATTTATATTTTATTAAAAATATAATTTAACCCATATTTATAGTTTTAATTTTATAAACCTAAATTTATACTCCAAATAATATAATTAAATTTCTAAATAAGATAAATTTAACTTTTAAATTAAAACATTTAATATGTAAAAAACTATTTTGTAGAAAAATGTTGTTTTTTTTTCATTAAGGGTTCTTAATATTATATAAAAGTAATTACCAATTAAATGAGTGATAATATATTTATATATATGTGTAAAAATAATATAAAATTCATTATATAAAATATTTCAATCAATTTTATTGGATAAAAATTAAACAACATTAAGAAAATGGTATTTTGAAAATAACATGTTCACCATTATCATAGTCATTAACTTTAATCTTAGAAATTATACTTTTATACCTAAAATATAATTAAACATATTAAATAATATGAAATTTTTTATGTAAAATATTAAATCCATTTTTTAGATTTAATTTATATAAGTGATGAAAACTAATTTTTAATACAAGCGAATAAAAACAATTTTTTTTGAGCAAAATATTACTTAAGTTTCCAAAATGTTAAACATGGGTTTTATAAATGAAAAATAGAATTTTAAAATGATTTATTTTACTCTATAAATATATATTATATAAATAAAGGTTTTAAAAACTTATAATTCACTCTTTTATTTTGATAATGTCATAAAAGTGATGATATTAGCAAAACCGGTATTTTTCACTATTCACCTAAAAATCAATTATTTTAGAAAAATAACAAAAATTAATATTAAGATAACATTATTATTATAAATCCAAAAAATGAATTTATTTTTTGGAAATTTAAATTCTAAAATTTTAGAATTTAACTTTTAAATAAAAACATAAAAATATAATGAAAACTGTTCTCAATAGAAAATAACATTTTAAAATTTAAACTATTATTATTCTTATTTCCTATCAATTACTAATTTGGTTTTTGTTAGTATAATATTCATATAAAAGATATATTTTATCTATAATATATATATTTCCTTAAAATAAGTCACATAAAACCCAATTTAGAAAAATATAGTGTTATCATAAAATGGTTATATTAGTTATTTTTCTATATTAATTTAATTTCATCAATGTATTAGTATTAAAAATGAACTTTATTTTTATTTAAAAGTAAAAATGTTAAATGTATAAAATAAATTTTATATATATATAATTAATTACATTGATAATTACATGTTTATATCATTTTAATTTCTACTTACATAACCCCTTAAGATCTTTGTGTAAGATCAAAGAATAAGATATTCTCTAGTAGAGGTATTTGGTGGTGGTTCATCTAGAATGGATCTCATAGAAATTTATAAAATCTTTAACTTATCTCACATTATACTTCTATCATGATATAATTTTTTGAGTTCATATAAGGCTTATTCTATAGAAAACCCTACTGACTCCACCTCTTCTTCATGTTCGGACACATAAGCCTCATAAGGAATAATAATACTATTTGATTCCATTGATTCCCCTTTATATATATATTTTATAGTGTGGTTACTATCATTTATACCTAATAATTTAATTTCTATATTATAATGGTAATAATTAATTATTTTATTTTAAATTATAATTATTTTATTTTATCATGGTGTTGCATGTGAGGCAAGTTACTAATCATATTATTTATTTTAAAGTAAAAATTTAATAATAAAATATTGGGTCATTACATGTGTGGTGGTTCCATTCATAATAATATACTAATTTTGGAATAACATAGTCTTAAGTTTCATTACATGCAACTAGGTTATGTTTGAACCATGTAAACTTGTGTTTCTGCTTAAGGATACGTTGGGAAAGACGTATCCTTGGGTTATATGCATCACATGAATATATATTTTTAGTGTAAATATAACAAATAGGGTTCTCAAAAACTTCCAAAGTGATGATACTAATCATAACTCTCTCCAAAATTACATAACCTTACCCATTGGGTGAATTTTAAAATGAGGTGCCCAAGGTGTTGATTTATAAACAAAGGGAGGTAGTGGTTTTGGAACCTTATTTTCAAAATACCACTTATAACCTAGATTTGGGATAGAATATCATTTTATATAAATTTTTAAAAAACTAAGAATTTGTTTCCCCAACTATTGAATATACACACCACATTTGGCATAAATTGGAGATTTATAACTCTAGTGATAACTAATTTACAGAAGTGTCCTCATGACAATGAACAGTGAAGATTATTCCCAATAATGACACATTTTGGGCCTTACAATGGATGAATTGGGCTTCATAGTATTCTATAAAATTGTTTCCCACATTGTTTGGAATTCACCCACTAATTTTCAACTAAATTAGGTGAATATCTATTTTGAAATGTGAGTTTTAGTATAAGTGTATGCTTGGGATTCCTTGAAGTTTAAACCATTTTGCATCAACTTCTCCATGGGATTTTCAAATCACCTCCTCCAATTATTTAAACATAAAAAAAAGTAAAATTCCCATTTTTAACATTATTAAACATTAATCATGTGATCAAATGAGAAATGTGGTTGATTATTATATTGGTAAATTATGATGAAAATGTTGTTTAAAACATTGGTATAAGGGGAAAATAGAAATAAATATTTATATGAATAATCATCTATCTAATATTACACCCCATCAACTATCCTAACTCCAAAACTTAAATTTTTAAATTTTCTACTTCACACTTGTATTCTTAATCCCTTGAAGTAGTACTAGGATAACCAAACATTTTTCTAAGAGATACACCCACCTCGTATCTTTGTACATGACCCAAGTGTTCTTCTTTTCCTAATACTACTGTAAGTATGATCTTCTTACCCTCTAGTATGAAGTTCATTTGTTTTTAGATAGAGAAGGAGGTTCAATTTATGCAGAACATGTTGACTTGGATTTGAAATTATTAAAATGTTCAACCATTATTTTCTCTTATAATAACACAAACCTTCTCTGATATAAATTATGAGGGTATACATTGTTCACTTGGATCTCCTAGTGAGATCTTTTTAATGACTATTATTTAATAAAAAACAAGTCATTAGTTATAATTTTTTTATTAATTATAGAAAAATTCACCTTATATAAATTATATTACACTTATTAAAAACAATTCTTACTATCTAATTTCAGTAAACTTATATCATGTATCTTCATCTAAAAAAATATAATATTAGCGTGGATTTTTAGTTTTTATTTCCCAAAAATAAAATATAAATTTGATGTTGATTTATAATCTCTCTATTTATTTGTAGAAAAATAAAAGCATTGATATTTGACTTGTCTTTTATTAGGTAAATAAAATGTCAAGAATTGATATTTGACTTGTCTTTTATTAGGTAAATAAAATGTCATCTGAAAGTGAGAGAAAATAAAATTGAATAACCAAATTAGTTAATGGTTACCATAAAAATAAAAGAATAATAAATTATTTTTACCATTATGGTCTCCCATGTTTGGTCTTTTTTGTCTAGTAAACACTCCTCTAATCAAAAAGTAAAATGTTAATTTTTTCTCAAAATTAAACACTCACAAAATCCTAAATTTTTTCATATTTAACCTAATTAGGTTACTCTTATCATAAAATCAGTAGTTATCCTTCAATCCTTGTTGTGATCATATGATAAACAAGGTAAACATGTACTACCATGTTTACCAACTCTAGGATTCTTATCCTTCCTTGTAGAAGAAGAAGGCTCCTGTATAAAATAATAATGAGCATTCTATGCAAAAGAATGAGGAGAATTCTATCCAAAATAATGATATGACTCAATAGTTGGGTCAAACATGTTGTTGCAAATCAACTTAACAAAAATTAGTACAAAATAACATTAATTGAATTTAAATAAAATTTTGATGTATAAAATTTAACACTAAAACAAAATATGCATTCAATGAAAAGTATTTCTAATATCATCCTAAAATTTTAGGAATATCATCAATCACTAATATTTTTCTATATTATTCTTAAATTAAATGATATTCATATTAATGTGTTATAAAATATACAAAAATTTTTTAAAAAATTAGTGATTAAAAATATATCATAAAAAATAATATTGTCTGACACTTTCAATAAATTTATTGGGAAACAATTCTGGTCATTACATAGATGAAATTATCCTAAAAATATAAAACAACATAAAAATGATTTCATGACACATATTATTATATTTCTAATTCAATGTTCGCATTCAAAATATGTAAAAAAATTTGGTGTAATAAAACTAGAAAACATATAATAACTAAAATTAATGTTGATAAGAAATTAAAATTTAGATATATTTTATAATATATAATCAACTAGAAACATTTATTAGACATAAAATGGAATAAATAGAAGAAAACTAAACATAAGTGATTTTAAAATTGATATAAAATATAAATAAAATTAATCTCTATATGTAATAAAATTCTAATTATTATAAAATCACTTTAGCATAGTTATTAAAATAATTAACTTAAATAATAAAAATAATAAAATTATTATACTTCAAATTTTACATATTTTAGAAAGAATTAACTAGAATTTTGACACCTTTTATGAGGCATAAAATGGTATAGGTAGAGTAAAACTAAACATAATTGATATTAAAATTGATATAAAAATAGAAATAAAATTAATCTCTATATGTAATGAAATTCCATGTATTATAAAATCAATTTATCAGAGTCATTAAAATAGTTTAAGAAAATAAAAATACTAATAAAAATATTATACATTATGTTTTTCATGATTTGAAAGGTAAAATATGAAATAGTTATATAGTACCAGAACTAATATGAGATTATTGAATGATTTTTTCCTCATATCCCTTCTTTGTGATTATTTTGTATAGAAAAAATCATGTCAAATCCATGGTCATCAATATCCTTTAGTAATTTTTTCATGGATATTGGAATCTCATATAAGTCACCAGCATTGTCAATATTTTCATCAATAAAATGTTATTTTTCCTTACAAAATGATATACGATCAATTATTTAATGGATCGAAAACATAGAAAATTTGTTTTTCATGTGTTTCCCTGATAAAATATTCACCTATGTATCCCAACTTATTTATGTCTACTAGTTTAAATATGAATTCATCATTTTTGAAATTATTTTTAATGTTAACCAATTTACACTTGAACACAAGTACTCAAAATTTCATGTGATCAATATTCCATGTATCTTCAATAACTATGAAATATTCAATTGATTCAGAGATTTATTTTTTTTATTTTTTACTCTAAAAATACATTTCATCCTCAAAAACCATTACTCCACTACTATTTTGAAATTCACTTTTATTATATTGGTATTTTATTTAAAATATATAAACCTTAATGTAATTATTAGACTATATTATCACATTTAAACATGGGTCACCCACTAACTATATCAATGTTTTTAACATAGATGGATAACTAGTCATGTTCTCCTTAAACCATATAATAAGTGTTTTTTATACTCATTCATTACCTACATATCATTCCTTTTAGATAATATTGTTTTAGTATGGTAATATGAGATGTTATACACGACTGAACCATAGTTGTGTTATTCAAGATGCGTAAATATGCCAAAAATATTTATTCATGTGTTGTCGCCTTTATTTTTATTCAAAACATCCCTTTTCCTCTAATTATGACTCCCAAACTATGATATATAGGTATAATGTTGTAATCCACTCCATATAAGAAGTTCAAACAAAACTCAACCACCTCCTTAGAAATATAATTTTTCACAATAAATATATCTTTTCAATATGATTTTTTAATATACCCTTTCAAAATATTTATATAATTTGTAAAAGTTTGTTTCCAATATAAGTTAAAGGGCCAACATAACCTTATATACCACACCAAACATACCATTAAATAAATTGTGATATCAAACAAAGATGGTGGAAAATAAATTTCTAATTAAAAAAGTATTTTTAAAACTTTATTCTCTAAAAAGTTTGATGAATTTAGATCCATCACTTTACTAGAAATAGAATTAAAAATGTAAGATACCTTTATGGTAGTTATTATGACATGGATCAGTAGTATTCTATGTAGTGAAACTGACAGTTTTTATTGCATAAAACTTGAAAATCATGAGATTTCATGCCTATTAACATCAAAAATTTTAATGATACAATATTTTTTGCATTTCAAAAATAACCCCGAGTTGCTTTAATACTATATAAACATTGAATATTAGATTTTATCTCTCTTTTATTATAAATTAAAAGTCAATAAAAAGTATATTTTTCTTTATTTAACAGTGGTTTCCAAATAAATATGTATTCTTGTTGATGGTAAGTCCAATTTTACATTCAATCCATCCTTATTTTTAACTTTAATTTCTAACAACATTCCAATAAAACTATTACATATATTATTCCCAACACACATCACCTCAATGTTATGTTTTACTTCTAGATATATCTAATAAAGAAAATAAAATTATATTGAGTGTCATTTCAATATATTTCAATCATTATTGGATATTTTTTATTTCCCAAATGTGACCTCAATTTTTTTCACCCTCTCAAAATTTTGATTAGTTGATAGAGGATCTGGATCAACATCAAATTCTTATGAGTCATTAAATGACTTTTTTAATCTTTAATATGGGTGATTCATACATAGAAACCATTTATTACCCGTATACACTATTTTTCTCTCATGTTGTAGATAATTATATAATGACCCTTTTTTCAAATTAGTTATGCTTTATATCCCTTAAAAATATATCTAGAAAATTTTTAATATAACAGAAAATCATTTATAGTAAACATTATCATATTATTCAATTTAAAAAATTAATTTTTATAAGAATCAAACACTTTGATACCATCCTCACATGATAGTTTTAATTCATCAATTAATGGAGACAAGTAAACTTATAAATCATTAAACTGGATATAACATATTCCTACTTTATATAAATTTATAGTTAAAAGTTTTAAATTACCAACATAAAAAGTCATGAACTATATTTGATATTGAGGCCCTAATATGAATTCATTCTATACACAATCCAAGTCTAAGATTTCAAACTTTATTTCTAAATATAAGAAATTTTTGTTTTATTTTTTTCCATTTATGGAAATATGTTGGATAATGTACATTTATATTAAACATTTTCTCCTCTTCGTGTCATATTAATATTTTTTAATTGTTGTAATTTGAAAATAAATGCTTCAAATGATGAATTATATAAAGATTCCAAATTGACTTAACAATATGTTTGGTACTTTGTATAATAAATGAATCAATATGATATTTATTTTAACTTATACCATAAAGTTCCATATTTAGAATACCCTAACATACCTTCATGTTCCTTTTTATATAAAACATAATAATTGGGGTATGAATGTATCTTATTATACCCCAATCCCATCGAACATAATATTTTTTTTATTATAATTTAAATTTGGTAGATCGTTGTCTTCTAAATATGTGTCTTCCAATAGCTCAAGAAATTTCATAAAACTCTTATCACTCCATCCATTCATGAATTTCAATCTTTCCAATATTAACACCATGGATAAAACTATAAATTTTTTAAAACCTATATACAATGGTTTTTTATTATCACCATGTAGTTTCTCAATTTTCAGTGTTTTCTCAATTTCTCTCACTTTGATATCATGAATCATTTCCTCCATTTGATCTTGAATTCTATTATTTTTCACATTCCTTGATCCAAGGAATACATTTTGGATTAAAATCATTGAAAATTAATTGATATTTTATTTCTCTAGATCTTTGTTTTCTTATATTTAAATACTTTATGCATGGACCACAAAATAGGTCTGTGTTTATAATATTATGTTTTAAAAATTTAAAAAAAAATTATTAACTTCATTCTCATATTCTTAATTTTTTCATCATGTATTAATCAAAATATGATTCATTATCACCTATAACAACTATCAAATTAATTATATGTTTTGTTTTGTACTATAACTATAAATAAAATTTAATTTAAAAATCACGATACAAAATATTTTATTTTAAAAAAAATAACAACAATATTAATAATAATAAAAATAACAGTAATAAAAACAACCAAACAAGCATGAAATGTTAGATATTTCATTCATCATATATACCATCATGTTTATTTAATTATTTTATAAATTATTAGTTCGTAAAATGTCCTTACATATATACATATATATATATATATATTATCATACATATATTTTTGTTATATTAAAATATATGATATAAAATAATACATATATATTTCTATATATGATCTATAATGGTATATATGTTCATGTGAACATTTTTCTAAAAAATATATTATATTTTTTAAAAATATAATTTCAAAATTAATATTAATGGTAAAATTAATAATTTATTATTCATATATGTTGAAGAAAACATATATAAACTAATTACACTAATTGAAATTAAAACAAAAACTTTATTCAAAATCTCAAAAAATAAACAAGTTGAAGATCAATGATAGAAATACAAATTTATTATACCAAATACTAATTTTCAATAACTAATAAAATATAAATTTGAAGTATAATATATATATATATATATACACACATAAAAATTAGAAGATAAAGCTACACAAAAGTAAACAATATAGATCTGAAATTTCAATATTTATAAAAATTCAATTGACAACTATCATAAAAAATTAATCAATTATAAAACAATATATATTTCAACACATGTATTTTAAAAACTAAGATATCATTAAATTTAAAATTTTTAAAAAATATGATAATCATACCTTTGGTTTGATAGGAAGAAAATTATGATAGGTGGAAGGGGATATTGAAATTCAGTGCATTGATGAAGAAGTGACAATGATGGAGGAATGATGAAAAAGGATCAGTGGTGGTCGAGGAGGGATTTTTTGAGAAGATATTTGGGGATTTGGGTTTAAAAAATGTGACTAATGTGTCTAATAAATAGATAGGAAAACTATTTTATTAATCAGTTATGATGGTTTGAATTTTTTTTATGGGTTTTTTACAATCAGTTATAAGTACGGCTTATATTAAAGATAATTTCTTCATATCAGTTATAATATAACCAATATTAAAAAAAAATTCCATAGTTTATAATTTTGATTATAATATAACTAATTTGATAAATGGTTTTTATAAAGATTATAAAATAACTGATGTCCAATCACTCACATTGTAAATATTTTTTTACTAGTGGTATTTCTTTTAATATTGATCTTCTAAAATAATACCTTGAATGGTCTTTTATTTGATTCCCAAGGAGTTGGCTTCTAGATAAAGGCCTTTTATACTATCTTATCTTCTTAAGTCTTTACACTAATTCCTTTTATGGGAGAAAAATATATGTTTTCCCACTTCTTCTTTATTTCAAGTATGGCTTGTATAAATTATTCTTTCTTAATCTTTCCATTTAAGTATTTAGAGACATGTTCTCTATCTCCAAACTCCCATTATTCCCAAGTAGTGATGTTGGGGATTTTCTTTTGATGCTTCTGGATAACATGAGGAGCACTAGAAATTGCATCCTGATACTCTTGATCTTCTATTAATAAAGGATAGGTGTGATATTCTATAGTATATAGTCTTGATATACTTATTTTTTTTATTTCTATTTGTGGATTTTTATCTAATATAACAATCTTTTTTGATTTTAGGATTCTCCTATAGCTCTTCCTTTAAGCCTCTGCCAAATATCTCAAATATATAGTTCAATCTCAGATTATCTTCTATACATGAAGTATTTCATTTTATATATAAATTACATTGAATTCTCTGACTGAATCTTTGAGATTCATCTCAATACATTCAACTATTTAGTTTTTCAAAGCTAGTATTTGTGTCACCTAAAGTCTACCTTGAGAGTTTTAATATTTTCACTAGTATTCTGAGATTTTTAGTTTAACTCAATCACTTCGAGGTTATTTTCATAAGTAAATATATTTATTGGTATTTGATAATACTTTATAAAAAATATTATAGGCTTTTATATTAATTTATTCAAGCCTAACTAGATTAATTATTATTAAATTATTAAATTGTGTTTAAAATGATAATAAAAAATAAAAAATATATATATTATTTTAATTTGACTGGTTTATACTAAATTTATAAATTAATTTTAAAATTTTCATTTATATTTAGGTACTTAAAAGAGTTCAAGTATGTTAAAAATTTATTCAAAATAAAATAGTATATTTTATAATTTAGTATTTTAAAAATGAACCGATTATAAAAAATAAAATTTATAATTTATAAATTAATTTTTATCAAGATATCATGGAATTCATGATTAATTTCTTTTTGTATTATATAAACCTAACTAATTACATTTTTAAATGTTTTTTAACTACTCTAACTATTTAAGTGTTCATTTATAACTTGAAAATTTTAGAATTAATTTATAATTTTAAAATGAATGAATGTAAAATTAAATAAAATATTTAATATCTTTGTAATCCTTCAAAAAATATAGTTAATGAACTAATGTAAAGATCCCAATGAATTTTGGTTTTATTTATTTTCAATAAGAATGTCAATATGTGTGTTGAGTGATGAAGGAAGATCCTAAAGATTACTTGAGTTGCTGCCATTATAAATTTAAAATAAGAAGCAGATGAAGTTATTGTTATTTAGTGTCCTAATGTAAATTGGTTTAATGGAAATTAGAATTAAAATTGGATGATTTTTTTAGTTGTTCTTGAAAGGAATCATTGAAATGTTCTAATTATTGGAGGAAGGACTATCTATAAAAGTTTTAAATAGAGTTAGAGAAGTTTGTTTTTGAACAACTTGAAGAGATGTGATTAAAGAAAGAAAATGTTGGCTGGAATATGGAGAAACAATCAAAGGATTATTAAGTATTAAGGTTTCCACTTTGGATGGTAAAAATCAATCGGACGCAAGTTGAAGGAAGCTGAGAATGAAGTTGGAGTTATAAAGGCAGTGCAGGTTCTTGAAACACTCAAAGATGGGTGTTTGTGACCTGAAAAACACTTTGAAATTAAAATTAATTGCTTGTAATAATTATGAAAATTTCCAAAGTTAATTAAATAATTTTTTATTAATTAGAGATTTCCCAAGATAAATTGAAGTGGTTCTAAATAAATTTGAAGAATTTTATATTCATGTGTGGTATATATTTGTAGTTGTATCACAACTGGAGAAATGGAAAAGCTAATATAATCATCTTTGAGAATGTAAGAGTAATCTAGACTCTATATAAGAGTAACATGGAAGCAGTTTAGGAGAAACTAATAAAGGCAGGAGCATGCATATGAGTAACTCTAATGCACTTAAGAATCTTTTTTTCTTAGCATAAAAGTAATTTACTCCTTTATAAGAGTAATTTTGAGCATACATTGAGATGAAAAAGATATTTAGTGATACATAAGATATTTTAATTCTTATATAAGATATTTTGAGAAATATACAAGATATTTTACTAATGAATAAAAATAGTAAGTGGAAAACATTACATACATACATAAGATATTTTTAGAGAATAAATAAGAAATTTTATATCACAAAAAAATACATGAGATATTGTATTTATAATATATTATCCAATAGTTTGAAAAAAATATGAATATTATATTCATATAATATGATATTGTTAATCATACTATGAGAGTTTTGGAAGTTAATAGGATATTCTGAAAGTTAAATCAAGTGATTCTTGAACTTTTCTTCAATAAATTAAATATCACAAAGTATATTATGATTCTATCTGAATGATTGATAAGATGATCTTCACACTAAGAAGAAAAATATCATAATATATTAAATTTTATGAATGAAATTTAAGATAAATCTTATTTTTTTTTCAAATACTATCACGCTAGGAAGAAAAGATTTATAGTTTACAATTAATTATTTACTAATTATTTTTAATATAGTTGTAAAGATTGTTTTCATATGGGTTTTATAGGGTTTTTTAGAAGAAGATTAGTGAGTTTTTTTTATTACTTAAATATAGATTAATTCATATGGGATTAAATGGGATTAAAAGTGAAAAGGGGTATTCTTGGAATACCACTTGAGATAAGAAGTTTAGAAGAAGGAATATTATTGAGATCATGGGATCCAACCCATGAAGTTTGATTCTGAAAAAGATATGGAGATCAAATCACTAATATTGGAGTAGATTTTCTATATTAAAAATAAATAAAATATATTTTTTTGCTTCATAAATATAAAAGGTAGAATAATAATTTAGAGATAAAGAGAGAGTGGGTGTGTGAATAAAAATAGAGATAACTTAATACTGTATTTGAGAAGAAGGAATTTCAGGGTATATTAGAAGAATAATAAGTGGTTCAGATTCTTAAGAACTAGACATTTCCATCAAAGAAGAAGAATAATAATAATGATGTGGAGAAGGAGAAGTAGGCTTGAATCCTTACCTTATGTCATTTATATATCATAGAAGAAGAAGAATATTGAGAAGGTTTAACTCTATTTTTTTCGTCTCAATGCTCATGATGTAGTTAGAAGAAGTAAATAAGTCTTATCATGTGGTATCTTCATATCATTAGGAGAAGATTTTAAAGGATATGGCTAACGTGTGTGTTATTCTAGAAGATATAAGTATTCAAATACTTGTTAATTTATGAAGAATATATTACTACTGTGATAAAGAGATATCCCAAGAAGAAGGCTGATCATGTTCAGTAGTTGGTGGAAAGATCAAGGAATGTTGGTGGGATACAATATAAACAAACCTATCAAGATAAAGTAAACACTCAATAAATTAATAAACAGTCAATAGATTTTTCAGGATTTTTGGGAGAAAACCTACCCTATATTGACTTAAGTTCAAGTTTTTTAGGTGATAGATTTTATTGTACTCAATTGTGTTTTATAATGGAAACATGTGACTTAGACTAAAACTAATCACCTCAAAGAGTAAGTACCCACAATGGGACTGAACCTAGGAAATATATTGTGTACTACTCTTTACTTTATATTTTCACTAAAAATAGTGGTTCTTTATTGGGTAAAATAAAATTATATCCTTTTATATACTAATATGTAATAGTGGTTTTAATATTAGTAGAGGATTTAAAAGGGTATATTATTTAATTGTAAAAATTTAGTAAAAATTCAGTCACCTAGATTCATGCCCCACCCCTCAGGTGACTACACTCATTCTTATGCACTTCAAATGGTATTATAGAAAACCAAGTTTCCTTAAGTTGGATCTATGTTTTGGTCCCAATTTGTATTATTAGACTTACATGAAGTGAAAATTTTAAGATAATTCAAAATTACCACAGATGGAAAACTATGTTTACATTCCTATTTGTTCCAATGTTGAGGTTTTGGAAAAAATTAAGAAAAATAAGAAGAAAAGAGAGGTTTAGAGGCTGGGTAAGTATTCAAAAGAAAACGATGATACATAATTACTTTAAGGAAAAATAAAGTGTTAATGTTTCATTAAAATCTATTGATTATGATTCTTCTTATGAATCAAGTATAATCTATAAATAATATTAAGAGTATGTGCATGATAAATCACTCAGTGGTTTTTATTATAAAGTTAAGGATTTTCTTAAAATTATCCATGTTAAAGTTGTCACATATATACTTTCATACATTAAGGGGATATATGATGAAAAATCATGCCTAGATTTATAAGTTAATGCAATGGAAGATGCATTTTCTAATAAGTTGAAAAATTGAAACACTCTCATCAAACTTGATAGATCCAAGGAAGATAAATTAGTGTTATACAAAGAAAAACTAACCCTAGCTGAAGAAACACAGAAAAAATATAGGGATGAGAAATATAAGTTCAAAAAAATATTCAAAGAAAATTTTTAAGAATTGAATGAAATGATTGGTTGTAATACCTAAGACCCTACTATAGCAGGTGAGCACTACATCCCAAAATTATTACACAATGTGCACTCTAAAGAGCCTTTATTCATGATTATACTTAAAATTTAAAGTTATAAAATTCAAGTATTTATATTTTATAAAATTATTTCATATTTGAATTCATCATATCAAAATTATTATAGGGTTAATTTTTTGGTTTGTTCTAAATTAATTGATTTTTAAGTGAATAGTGAAAAATATAGTTCTTTCTAGAATCGTAGCATTTATAATTACAAAAAGAAGTAAGAATAACTTAAAAACTTATAAAAAAATTCATAATAAAAATTATTTTTAAGGAGTAAAATTATTCATTTAAAAATACTATGTTGAATTTATAAAACCAATATTTAATTTTTTGGAAACTCGAGTGATATTTTACTCTAAAACTGTTTTTATTCGCTTATATTAAAACTTATTTTCTACCACTTCTGGAAATTAAATATAAAAAAAATAAATTTCATAATTTAGATCTAATTTTTTATATTATTTAATAATTTCATTTTAATTTTTAGGGAAAAAAATAAGATCACTGGGATTAAAGTTATTGACCATGATAATAGTGAAAGGGTTATTTTCAATGAATTATTTTATTAATTTTGTTTAACTTTTATCTAATAAATAAAATTAATTTATTTTATATAATGGATTTGATAGAATTTTTACACATATATATAAATATATTATCACTCAATTAATTATTAATTAATTCCATATAATATTAAGAATTCTTAATAGTGAAAACGACATTTTTTACAAAACAATTTTTTTATATATTAAATGTTTTAATTTAAAAGTTATTATTCCATTATTTTGAAATTTTATTAGATTATATAGATCATAAATTTAGGTTTGTAAATTATAATTTTCTTATAATTTTTATATTATATTTTTAATAAAAAATTATTTATATAGGTAAAAACTAGTTATCACTGTAAAATCCAAAGGGTTAAAAGGGTTAACTAAAGGGTTAAAAGAATAACATGTTTAAAACATGTTTCTAGTTGAGTGGTTGAGATTTTTATTAACCAAACCTTATATACACTCAATTATTTTCCATTTTTTGAGTCTTCTTTAAATGTGAAGCATGTGCTATCCTTATATTAAAATGAAATAATTACAAAAAAAATCATTCTCACCACTTTTAAATGAGGCCCTTAGAACTCATTAAAGACCATTGTAAATATCATTTTCCACTTTAAAATATACCCTTTTCCTTCCATTTTAGTCCTTTTCCACTTTATATTATGCTTTCAAGAGTTTGGCCTAAGTCCTCCCTTTCTAAGGAATCCTTCAATGGAATCTCAAAGTTCTCAACATAAGTACTAACTTTTCCCTAACATTGTTTCTTGTCTATCATTTCCATTCAAGTATATTTTCCCAATATTATATTATACATTAGTTAATTTTATTATAATTAATGTTTCTATATTTTGGTAATAACTATTAACCACCTCCCCTCTATTCCATTAAGAAAAATGAAAATGTCATTTGTGCGTGTGTGCGGACTACCTCCACTACATATGATATATCTCATTTTTTATCTAATTTCTTTATTATTCATTAAAATCTATTATAACATGATTTTACACATTAATAGAATCAAAATAATACCATTATTGTTCTTAAATAATGATATTATTCCAAAATAATCACTTTATTAACCATACTCGCCCATAGACTATAGCGAATTCTTATTTGGGTCTGTTTAACCACCTACATGATTAATGTTATAAATTTCTATCAAGGATGAATATGAAAACTTAACTACTAGTTTTATTTTACATTAATGAGAAAAAAATTGTTTTATATTTCTTTAAAGGTTATATTAATATTTAACTTATTATTAATATACCATCTTGTGTTAGTCAAAACTACAGAAACGAACTCTTTATAAATCTTACCTTTATGCCTCATGACTAAAACTATTATAGGGTGAAATTATAAAATTATATATTATTATGAAAAATATATTATAGTTCCTGTAATTATTTTGTAATTATGAACTTTAAATATATAAACAAGAATCAATACCACCATTTTAAAACTGGTTCTAAACAAATAAATGATTCTAATAACATCAGATAATAAAAATAAAATATAACTAACTAATATATTTTTAATAAATAGTTATAAATTAAGTTTATAAAAGTATAAATTTATGAATAAGTTTCTAAATAGGTGATTAATATAGTTATTTTTGTTATATAAGATATTAGATCACATTCCATTAAGAAAGATTAAAGTTAAGGGGCTTTTCATCTCAATTTCCTTTTCCTTAAGACTTGTTTTACATTATGAACCTAATTTCAATTATATGGTGTATATACTACCTATTTGATTTATCATATCATGAATTATATTTTATTCATGGTATTTTAATTTCAATTATAAGATTTTTTTTCAATGGTTTTTGGTTGAAATGTTACATAAGTCATCATAATGCCTAAAAATACTAAATTTTTTAAAGTAGAGTGTGTTTGTTTTTATATTTCCTAGAAATTAAATCCCTTTATAGATATTGGAAAGTGGATATAATTTTGGAACTATTTCACCTAGGGGTAATCACCATGAAAATGGTTGTTTGAGTATTAACTCAATCTTCACTTAGTGTGTGATGAGTGAGCCTAAGACTATACACATGGATAGACACTCTTCAGTGATATTATTTGGATAATTCACACTCTTTAAAAACCTTAACAAATGATTCTTTTACCACTGATTTGGTATCCCACCATTAAAAACTACTAAACTCAATTACTATCTTCTATTGATAACCCATTACTTTTAAAGTACCCTATCCACCACCTTATCTTTATTTGTTTGATAAGGGAAATTCTTATTACATTGATAATACCCCATAGTTTCTAATTTGGTGTTAGGATATTCTCATAGATAGACACGTTATTATATATAATGGGGAAATATTTGATTTTTTATTTCCATTATACAAATATTCGTTTCTTTATTTATACATGATAAATTAATAGGTTTCCTAGGGAATGTTGTGAAATTTTTTGTTAACTCATAAGATAAATAAATTATACTTAATTAGAAATATATGGGGCCTAGTATTAATATCCCCTCAATGCAATGGTAGGTCTCATAAAATAAACTAGATAAGGTATTTAGCATATTTATTACCCATTTATGTTTGATGTCTTGACATAAGGCCTTGGCAGAATATTTATGATTTTCGATATTATGAATTCCATCGGTATGAGATCAGTAATTATTATCCATTTTCTTATTTATTTTCATGGATATAGTGTATAATTAGTTTCATTTTATTATGAAATTGTATTGATCATTTATTTATGCCATACTATTTATTCCATTCTTATTCTATGATAACTTCTATTGTAAAACACTCCTTACTGAGCACCTTATGTCACCCTTATTTTGTTTTCCTTTCCCCAGAAAACATTGAAGAGAACTATATATAATTGTCAAGGATATCATGGAAGTGATAATAATGTTCTCAT
Organism: Viscum album; assembly: GCA_963277665.1. Lineage (NCBI taxonomy): Eukaryota > Viridiplantae > Streptophyta > Magnoliopsida > Santalales > Viscaceae > Viscum > Viscum album. The sequence goes on from OY728139.1 coordinate 595,216,837, forward strand.
CGAGTTTTTATGATGTATTTTTTTTAATTATAATGTGAAAAATATATAGGTATCTAGTCATCTAAGACTACTAAGGTTTTAGATCCTATGTGAATGCTTGTATTCTGTACGAGTGGTGTAATATTACTATCATATCTAGGTTTCTTGAGTCTAGGAAGTTAAATTTAGAATCAGATCAAGTTTAATAGAAACCCTTTGGGACTAAATTTAAATGAACCTAGTTATATAACAAAAATATTATGAAAAAATCCTTATTATTTTAAGGATATTTTCTATAAAAACTTAATAGGGATTGTATTTAAAAAATAAATATGATTCGATGATTGTATATATTCCATTGTTTAGATATTGAGAATATAGGAAGGAATGGAAATCATATCAATATTCATATTCAATGTAGGGATGTTCCTCTTAAAAAAGTCAATGTGACTAGAGTTAGAGTTGATCAAATCATAACCATATTAGGGAATTTGACCCAAGTTATGATAAATAACCTCACCCATATATAGAAACATGTTGATCTTAAATATTGTGTAACTATTTTGGACTACTTCACTTGATAACAATATTTATCAATAAATAGAACTAATAATCCATTTATAGATGAACAATGGATCAAGTCCTTAAAAAATATATTTATTGCTTTGGGAATTAGTGAAATGGAAAAAAATAATGAAATAATATCTTATAAAGGGAGATGTGAATCAATGGTTATCACTAATTATGAATACTAAAGAGGAAGTAGATATAGAGTGCATGAAATGAAGAACTTTAAAGGTGATATTTTATGAAAAATACTTTCCTTGTGAGAAAAATGTTGTAATGGAATGAAAATTCCTCAATCTCAAATAGTAGGAGGAGAAAAATGTTGTTGAGTATGAGGATAACTTTAAGAGGTTATCTAAGCACGTTGTGGACTATGTCTGTAGACTAAAAAGAAATATTGACCATTTATTTGATGGGTGAAATCTAAGCCTTTAAGGGGTACACTACTACAAATCAGGCCTTTAATAGTGCTGGTAAAATGGATTTATCAACACTATGGAAGCATTGATAATGTAAGCAATGTTAAAGTGTTAGGTTTAACAGTACTCGTAAAAAGAACTGATAAAGGCCCCCTTTAATAGCGCTAAAAAGTGTTGATAAAGGCCCTGCTGATAAAGGGAATAATTTTTTTTCATACCCCCCACCTATCAGTACTTCCTACACCCCTTTAGCAGTGCTTTATATAATACCACCTTCTTGTAAGCACCCCTTCCTCTAGTGAGTTTTCGAACCTAAGACCTCCAACTTATACACCAACACCTTTTCTACTACCCCATCCTGTTTTGTTTTACATTTTATGATATATCTATATATTTATATATTTTTTGTTACATTTTTTATCTATATATTTATATATATGTTTATATACATTTATATATGTTTATATATATTTATATATGTTTATATATATTTATATATGTTTATATATATTTATATATATATAATTACATATATTGAATAATACATACAAGCATACATATATCATATATATGTGTGTGTGTGTGTGTGTGTGAATTTATAAATATAATTACACATGTTTATATTTATTTGCATATATTAATATTTATATACATATATTAGAATATATAGATAAATATATATTTGTTTGTCAATACACATAGACATATATATATATAAACATTATATATATGTAAACATTATATATATATATATTAATTGTATAAGTATATAAATATTCATACATTTTTATTTTAAATAAAATGTATATTATTTTTTATTTAGATAAGGTTTATATATTGATAAATATATTTTATATGTAAATATGTTTAATTATTTATTTATAAAATTAAATTTTTATGTGTGAATATATAAAAAATGTGTATATATTATTATATATTTGATTATAAATAATAGTACATTGTGAAAAATGATAAAATTTAAAATCCATAATATCAATATGAATATAATCCCTGGAAATAAACTCAATCCCCACTGAAAAAGGGAAAAATACATGCTTAAATAAGGCCGAAAATCCATCAAATGTTAAACAATTAGTGTACCTTGATTAAAAACTCATTTTTGGAGGCATTCTAAGCATTTTTTGGCCTCATAAAAGGTGATATAGGTTTACCTATTTCACTAGGGCGTAGAGCTTGTCATAGGATTCGATTTGATATGTGGTGGAGCTCAAACGGACACATGAATCAAAAGTTATGGCCATTCAAAGTTCAAGTTATGTTTTCAACTTTATTTAGATCTTTTATTAAATTTTTGATTTTTTTTATCTTTAAATTGTTATTAAATGACTATTACTCAATAATAATGATCAAATTATTAATTATAAATATATTTAAAATTATTTTATAATCCATTTTCACTAAATATATTATATATTATATTTAAATTCCTATTTAGAATTATCTAAAATATATTTAAAATATATATATTATATTTATATCAATATAAATATATTATTTTTAATGAAATATAGGTTTTTTTTAAATATACACTTTATCAGTGCTAGTAAAAAAGCACTGATAATGGGGGTTATTATCAATGTTCTAAAAAAGAATTGATAAAGACCCCCCCCCACCATCAACGTTTTTTTACATGCACTAATAAAGGCCTATTTTTATCAGCACTTTTTTACTAGTACTGATAAAAGGGGGATTTATCATCACTTTTTTATAAGTAATTATAATGGGACCCCTTTAACAGCGCTTTTTTAGCGATGTTAAAGATCCCCTTTAATAGCGCTAAAAAATCACTATTAAATACCCATTTTAATAGCGCTTTTTCTAGTACTAACAAAGGGGGATTTTAACAGTGCTTTTAGATAGCGTTGTTAAAACCAGAGTGCTGGATACACATAGTTTTGTAGTAGTGGTGTTAGTATCTTAGACATTTTATCATATAAGGATATAGTCTCAACTGACATTAAGATGGAAAAGGGGTTATCCAACACTTATTTCTTCAAATGAAATCTAGAGAAGAAGAGTTCAAATGAGCACTATGGAAAAAATATGGAAAAGGGGAATAAAAAAAGGGTGTAATTTATCATATGTAATAACTATAGAAAAAAACACTTGTGAACTTTCTTTAAGAGAATGAGAGTTTGTTTTGAGTACAGATAAAAAGTACAACAAGCTCATGAATGAAATGACAAGGTAGAATTTTTTGATGTTTAATACTTTAACTATAATGATATGGGGAACTATGAAAACCAATTCCCCAAGCATAAAGGTAATTTACCTCAGAAAATGATGAGCGGGAAATGTTGATCTTATAAAACCACGACAGTTGAGATTAAAGTACTAAATAATGTGATAATAGGTAAATTTATCCTAAACTCAAATTTAGTTAATGCTTTATTTGATTCTAGATCTAGCCACTCCTTTATATCATTCTTATTTTTTTAGTGCATGGAATCATAACCTAATACTTTGAGAAATGATTTGTTTTTAAGACACCTAAGGAGAATCTTATTGTAACAAAGATTTACTAAGTATTCTCTATTAAGATGCATATATATACCCTAGTGGAAAACTTTATTGTTATACCTATGGTTGATTTTTATATAATCCTTGGTTTTGATTGGATCTTAATGTATAATGAAAAATTTTATTATTGAGAGAAGAATATTACTATTTCTAAAGGGACATAGAATCCATTACTTTTAAGGGAGAGACTCCATCTTCTAAGTCTTTTCTTGACACACCTCCAATAGCTCATATTAATGAAATTATGTGATAAGAGTAGGATAAAAAATTGTCTATGGATGGTAAGGACATACTAAGGATATAGGATGTACCCATTGTATAAAAATACATCAATATGTTTCTAAAGGAATTATATGGTCATCCACCTAAGTGTGGAATCGAGTTTTACAATGAACTCATTCCTGGTACAAAACCCATATATAAAACTCCCTTTAGAAAAGAACCAGAAGAGTTTTTATAGTTTAATAAATAGCTATAATAGTTTTTTGATCATGGATTTATACTCCCTAGTTTTTCACTATGGGGAGCCCCTATTTTATTTTTGAAAATTAAGGATGGGTATATGATATTGTGATCGATTATAGGGAGATCAATTCCATTACTATAAATAATAAGTATCATTTACTACATATTGATGACTTATTTGATCAACTTAAAGGATATAAATATTCTTCAAATATAGATCTGCACACTAGTTATCATCGTTTAATGGTGAAGAATGAGGATATTCCAAAGATGGCATTTCATATGGGGTATAGGCATTATGAATTTATGGAAATATCATTTGGGTTGACTAATCCACCTTATATTTTTATGGATCTGATGAATAGATTATATAAGGATTATATTTATAACTTCATGGTGATATCCATTTATGATATCATGATATACTCCAAAATATATGAAGATAATGAGAACTATCTATGAATAATTCTTGAGGCCCTCATAGAAAAGGAATTATATAAGAAAATTAGTAACTGTGGGGTTTTGGCTCTATAAAGTTTATTTTATTGGCCATATTATCTCTAAGGATGTAATATATTTTTATACTTTAAAGAAAAAGTTAGTCAAAGAATGGCCTACACTAAAAAATATAACTAAGATTCAGTAGTATTGAATTTATTGTCGAGAAATAAAGGATTTTTAATATATAGTGAAGTATCAAAGAAAGGATTGGGTTGTGTCCTTATGAAAAATGATAGATTTGTTTCTTATGAATCAAGTAAATTGAAGATCCGTGAACTAAACTATACAACTCATGACCTTGATTTGGTAGCATTAATCATTTCCTTAAAGATATGGAGTCATTATCTCTATGCTAAAATATATGACATATACACATACCAAAAAAATTTAAAGTGAATTTTTTCTCAAAAATATCTCAACATAATGAAAATTAGATGGTTTAAACTACTCAAGGACTATGATTCCACAATAAACTACCACCCTAAGAAGGAAAACATGGTTTCATATGCATTAAGTATGAGGGTTCATGGAGTTCTGGATATGATGAGGATTAATAATAATCCTATATTTATGGATTTAGTAAATGTGGATGTGATAATTTTTAGGAAAGGGGGGCTATTATTTTTTTCCAATAAATTGTTAAAACATATTTACTCTAAAATATATAGAAGTCCTAACAGAAAGATAAGGATTTACAAAGGAATATTAAAGTAGTGAATGGTGGGAAATTGACAGGCTTCATCTATAAAGATGAAGTGTTGAAGTTTGTAAAGAGGTTATGTGTTCCATCAATGCCAGAGCTGAAGAAGGAACTACTAGATAAAGAACATAGATCGAATTTATCTATACACCCTATTAATAAAAATATTTATATGGATTTAAGAGAACATTTCTGTTGGATGGTATAAAGCAGGAAATTTTGGACTATGTGTCTATATGATTAGTATTCCAATAAGTAATGGTTAAAAGAAAACATCCAAACGGAGTCATGAAACCTCTTCCTATACCAATAAATAGGTGGTAAGGGAAGAACTAGCCCTTGATCACATTATCCATCTCTATATCAATGAAATTGTGATACTTCATGAGTCACCTCTATAAATTATATCTAATAGTGACCCTCATTTCACATTTAAATTCTAGAAGAGTACTCAAAAGTATCTTTACAATGAGGTATATTTAAGCACCAAATATCATACCCAAACTAATGGGAAATTGGAAAAGATTATTCAGACATTATAAGTAATGTAAAGACTTTTTTATCATGACTTTCTAGGAACATGGGATTAGTATCTAACTCTAGTGGAATTTTTATACAATAATAGCTTTCATTAAAGTTTCTATATGGAACCATATAAAGAATTATATATGAAGATATTTTATGCTCTAACTTATTGGGAAGAATCTGGAAAAAGGAAGCTATTAGACTTAGAACCTATGGAGGAGACAGTTATAAAAGTATAGACTATTCAAAATCATATCAAAGAATATCAAAGTAACAAAATATTCATACTGATAATTGAAGGAAATATTTGGAATTTATAGTGGGGGCCTTGTATTCCTAAAGGTGACCCCATGGAAGGGATTTGTAAGTTTTGGTAAAAATGGGAATTTAATCCCTAGGTACAATAGGCCATTTGAAATCTTAGAAAGAATTGTTATTGAAACTTGTCGATTGGTTATGCCACCCAATATTTATAAATAACATGAAATATTCTATGTTTCATTATTGAGGAAATACATGCTAGATCTAACTCATGTACTCACATATAAGGGAATATAATTGTAACATGACTTGTATTATAATGAGGAGGTTTTTCAGATCCTTAACATTAGAGAGAAAGTGTTGTGGAATCAGAAAACTCATCTGATGAAAGTCATTTGTAGAAATAAAAAAACTAGAGAATGAAAAATGGAATCATAACTTGTATCAAAATTTCTATGATGAAATTATTTAATGGGGTAATGTAATACCTTATACCCAACTATAGAAGTTGATCACAGCGCCCCAAAACTATTACACAATGTGCACTCTAAATAGGATTTATTCATGATTATACTTCAAATTTAAATTTAAAAAATTATAGGATTGATATTTTATAAATGGATATCATTCTTTTATTAACCATGTAAAAATTATCTTAGGGTGAATTATTTAGATTTTTCTAAAATAATTTATTTTTATGTGAATGGTGAAAAATATAGTTTTTACTAGAATCATAGCATTTATGATTATTTCAAGAAGTAATTATAAATTGAAGACATATAAATAATTTAATGATTAAAAATATAATTAATGATTAAAATTATTTATTTAAAAATACTATGTTGAGTTTATAACACTTGTGTTTAATGTTTTTGAAACTTAAGTAATATTTTACTCCAAAAACTGTTCTTATTTTCTTATATTAAAAACTAGTTTCCATAACCTGTAGAAATTAAATCTAATAAAATAAATTTTATATTTTATATTATAATTTTTATATTATTTAATATGTTAAATTTCATTTTTATGTAAAAAATATGATTACTAAGATTAATGTTAATAACCATGATAATGGTGAAAGGGTTATTTTCAACGAATTGTTTTATTAATGATGTGGAATTTTTATCTAAGAAATTAAATTTATCTATTTTATATAATGAAATTAATATAATTGTTATATATATATATATATATAATTATATCATCACTCATTTAATTGGTAATTAGTTTCATATAATGTTAATAATGCCTCATGATTAAAACAATAGTTTTCTACAAAAAAGTTTTTCTATATATTAAATTTCTTAATTTAAAAGTCAATTTTTTATTATTAAGAAATTAAATTAGATTATATGAAGCTTAAAATTATGTTAAAAAATAAAAAAAAATCTTAATAAGGGTTACCTTATATTTCTAATAAAAGATTAATTAATTCGTTAAAAACCAGTTACTATGGTAAAAGCCAAATGCGTAAAACAGGTTAACTAAAGGGGTAAAAGTAATTATATGTTTCTAATTGAGTAGTTAAAGTATTTATCAACAAAAAATTATATTTAATCCATTATTGTAAATTTTTTAGTCTTCTTCACATTTGAAACATGTGACATCAATATATTAAGATGAAATAATTACAAAAAATGTCATTCTCACCACTTATAAAAGGGGCCTATCACTACCCCTTCAAGACTAATCTAAATTTCAATTTCATCTTGAAAATATACCATTTTCATTCCCCTATAAAACTTTTCCACTTCCTTTAGCTTATATTCATGATATTTTTTCCTAATTCCTTCCTTTCTAAGGAATCCTCCAAGGGAAGCTCAAATTTCTCAACATAAGTTCTTAATTTTCCCTAGTATAGTTTATTTTTTATTTTCCATTTAAAATTTATTTTTCTTACTCTTATATGATGAATTAAATATTTATATTATACTAAATGTTGTTATATTATGGGAATAATCATTAACTATTATATCTTAGGTAATCCTAGAACTTAATTAATCTTATGATTTATAAGTATTCGTTTTATTGATCCATATTTATTAGCCCCTCTATGGTTTTAATGGTTTTAATAATCACAAATCATGTCAAATAATGTCCAATAATTTCAATAATGTTTATTTAAGTTTAATTATGATTGTATATGATCAATTATGTAGTTAAAAAATTCTATGTTTATTCATGTTGTAGGATAGTTAAAATAGAAAATTTGGCTAAGTATGAGTCACTTTCACCGACAGAACAACTGAGACACTGACAGAGTAAATGTCTCACTGATAGTTCAAATGAGACACTGATAAAGTAAATTTTTCACCAATAGTACAAACTAACTCACTAATAGATGACTCGCCGATAGTACAAATGAGACACGGATAGAAGGAATGTCTTATTGACAGTACAAACTGACTCACCGATAAATGACTCACTAATAGTACAAATGACACCGATAGAAGGAATGACTCACTAACAGAACAAAATGAGTCACTGATTCATAGAGATGGTGATAGAATAACTCATTTATATAATGAGTCACTAATACTGATAGAATGACACATCGACAGAGGATTCACTGACAGACTGTTTAAATTTTTTTTTATTTAAAATTATCTCTAATGGTCATATTAGAGTGTTTTAATGCTACTGATTAAATTAATGATTTTTTCATACAACATCAATGACTATGTCAGTGAATAGTACTAGGTATGAGGTACCTCAACATGCTCCTTTTCGGCCAACACAAGACACCTGAAATAAAATGAAATCTTAGAGCACGAGCTGCATAGAAGGAGAGAACAATAGAAAAGAACATACAAGCAGAGATACAAGACCAACCTGATGAACTCATGAAGAACTCTCATTCCTACTAGTTATGAAATAAAGGATAATTGTTGTGCATCAAAGTTTCAATCATCCTTGTGTAAAATAAACACTGAGGAGGAGAATCCCATTTTCCTGAAAAACCAGAATACAAAGATTTACGACACTCTGTTTTCAGTGTCTGTTTCCAGAAGAGGACACAATCTTCACATCTGCTACATCCAAAGAGTCTAGATCTACATTTTAAAACACACAGAGCCTTATAAACTCTATATATTTATTTCTTGCTTCATTTTGTACATTTTTACTATATTTCGAGCAGTGTGCGAATCTATCTGTTAAACACACACTGTCTCCTGCACTGAACTGAAGGATGCAAGATATCCTCACACAAACATCTATTTACACCTATTATATCCCACGTATAATTGTAGTAAAGGTCATGTGTGACCTTTCTATTTTACTTCCCATGAAGAACTGTGGTAAAGGTCTTGTGACATAGACAGTTTTTATACTATTGTGTAAACCCCAATCCGAGGTGTGGATCAAAGCTTTATATATGTTTCTTGGTGGTAGGTGATCACGAAGTGGATAGGACTAAGTCTTATCTTGAGACTAAACCTCTTGTTTTAATCCATTGTGTTTTCAAATTTAGTTTAATATGTTTTAATTCATATATTATAAAACTAAGTTTCACTTTGATATTTAGTCTTGGATAGTATTTATAACTACTTTGGTTTAGTAAATTATTTTCAAAAGTTATATCAATATATTATATTTTTATAACTGATAAATAATCAATCTTCTGAGAAATTAACTGAACAATCAGACTATTATAAATTTACTACTTTTATTAATTGGGATGCTTTGTTTTTAAATTGGGAGATTCTTTAAAATAAAGTTTTTAACAGAAAATTTTATATAAACTCAATTTACCCCCCTCTTAATTGTCCTACTCTGACCAACATTTGGTATCAGAGGTTGTTTAAAATCATTTTCAAATATTTTCAACTATGATTTTAGTTGTATTTTAAATATCTCTAAATTTATATTAGTTCTAAATTTTTAGCTCTTTAAAAACCAATTCTTTATTCTTTTATTATGGATAATATACTAGAAGGTTATGCTACCAACAGACCTCCCTTTTTCAATGGAACAAATTATTCCTAGTGGAAAATTAAGATGAAAATTCACTTTGAAAGTATGGGTTTTAAAATTTTGTCTTCCATTGTAGATGAATATAAGATTCCTACTACTACTTTAAATACTTGGGATGACTCAACTAAGACTGCTTATAATAATAATGAAAAATATATGAATGTCTTATATTATTCTTTAGGAGATGAAGAATTTAATATAATTTTTTCATGTAAAACAGCCTAGGAAATTTGGGATACCTTAGCTGTTTCACATGAAGGAACCTCTAATGTTAAAGAAATGAGATTTAATACCTATACTATTAAATATGATAACTTTAAGATGAAGCCTGATGAACTCATTTTTGATATGTATCTTAGGTTAAATGAGATAGTAAATACAATGAGATCTCTTGGGAATCCATTGGATTCCAAAGAACAAATCATGTGGCTACTTAGATGTCTACCCAAAAGATGGAGAGGAACCTTAGTATAAATTAGAGAATCTTGTGATATCAGTAAGTTTCCATTTAAGGAACCAATAGGAAAGTTGATGATGTATGAGGAAGAACTAAAGTTCAACAAAGAATAGGAGGATAAATCAAATAGAAAGTTAGTGGATTTCAAAACCAATACTTTCAAACATAAGGAAAAGGAAAGGATTCAAACTCATTCTGAAAATACAAGTAATAAAGATTTACTATCAGAGAATGATGAGGAAATGGCTCAATTATCCAGAAGAATTAAAAAAATTTATAAAAGGAAGAAGTTCATCAGAAATCCCAACTACAAAGGTAAATATGATAATAAGGGAAACTGGAAAAAGGATTAGAAAAGTAATCATAACTCAAATGAAATAGTTTTTTATGAATGTAAGAGAAGAGTAAATGTAAAGGCTAAATGTACTAAGTTAAAATATAAGAAGAAATATGAGGACAAAGATAAAAGATATAAGAAGGAAATGAAGTCCATCTAGAGTGCTTCTAAGGATAGCTCTAATTATTTGTAATCATCACATGATGAGAAAGGTGGCAAGAAAAATATGTGTTTCATGAAAAAAAATCTAAGGTTACCCTTGAATCTACTATACATAATTATTATTATTTTAGAGATAAAATTGATTATGAAAATATGATTAATGATGAAATGTTTGAATATTTCTAAATTCTTGAATATACATGCAATGAGTTAAAAGATAAATATAAATATTTAAAGAAACAACATGCTCTTACCTCTACTGTTAAATATGAGCTTACCATAGAAAAGAAAAATAATTCTCAATTTCTTAAAGAAAAAAATGAGATTAAATTATATAATGATCAATTGAAGAAGGATTTAGAAAAAATTACCAATGGAAAAGATATCTTGGTTCAAATTCCTGGTAAAAAAGTTTCACCTAAATACACTAGTGGTATTGGATATCAACCTGGTAAAATAAATTTTGTGAAAAATAATTTTGTATCTAAATATGGAAAATCTAGTTTTATTCCTAGTTCTGGAAAAAAAATTCAAGTTCTATCCATGAAATATATTCTACTATTTTATGTTTTTCTAGAAAAAATAATGTTTATTTTTCCAATACTTTACAAACTATTTATAGGAAACCCATGAAATAGATGTGGGTTCCCAAAGCTCTTATTACTAATGTTACTAGACCCAAACAAATATTGGTACCAAAATATTTTCTTTTCTAATCTATTTTTGTTTGAAAGATATTTGAAGATCTCTTATATAGAAGTCTATGGTACTTGGACAGTGGATGTTCAATACACGTGACAAAAGATTATTCATGCTTCAAAAATCTGATAAATATTGATGGTGGGCATGTCACTTTTGGTGACAATGTTAAAGGAAAAATAATTTCCATTGGCCAAATTGGTAACTCTAATTTAGTTTTAATTTACAAAGTACTTTTTTATGGATTAAATTATAATATCCTTAGTATCTCTTAGTTGTGTGATGATGTTTTTATTGTTAAATTTGAAAACTATGCATGCAATGCCTTTAATTATTAAAATGAGTTAGTATTGCCTTTAGAAATGAAAATGTGTATACTATAAACTTAGATTCCTTAGTGTCTCAAAATTTTTCTTACTTAAGTGAATTTCACAAAGAGTCTTGGCTCTGGTATAGGAGATTAGGACATTGTAATATTCATTCACTTAGAAAGCTTACTAGGAAATGACTATTTAAGGATCTACCCAATCTTGAGTTTCTAAATGAAAAAGTCTGCAATCCTTATCAAAAGGGTAAACAACATAAAATATCTTTCAAACCAAATAAATAAGTTTTTACTTCTCAAAATTTTGAGTTGGTTCAAATGGATTTATTTAGATCATCTAGATTTTCAAGTCTAAATGGTAATCACTATGTCTATATTCTTGTAGATGGTTATTCTAGATATAATTGGACTTACTTTCTTGCTCACAAAAGTGAAGCTTGTTTTCATTTCACCAAGTATGCTAGAATAGTAGAAAACCTAAGTGGTCTTAGAATTAAATCCTTAAGAAGTGACCATGGCCATGACTTTGAAAACTGAGAGTTTGAATCTTTTTTGCTCATAAAATGGTTATAGTCATAACTTCTCTACTCATAGGGCACCCCAATAGAATGGTGTTGTAGAAATAAAAAATATACCCTTACAAGAGATAGATCAGACTATGATTAATTAATATTACTTACTTGTCTATTTTTGGGAAGAATCTGTTAACATATATTGCTATATTATTAACAGAGTCTAAATTAGACCAATTCGAAAGAGAACCCCCTACGATCTATGGAACAATAGAGAACCCAAAGTCAATTACTTCAAATTATTTGGTTCCAAAGTCTATATCCTTAATATAAAGTAAAATCTTAAAAAAAAATCATCCAAAAGTGATGAAGGAATATTTCTAGGCTATTCAATATCTAGTAAAGCCTATAGAGTGTTTAATAAAATAACTAAGTGTGTGGAAGAATATTTACATGTCAAATTTGATGAAACAGATCTACATAAACCCATGTCCTCTCTAGAAGATATTGAGGATCATCTATCCAATCTGGACATAAATTCAAAATAATCTAACCTTGTTGTTAACTAACTTGTTAAATCATCCAGTTATGGAAATTTTCCAGAATCTAGTCATGATGAACCCGAACCTACTGATGAACCTAAAATTACTAGCCCTTCTTTTTATAGAATTGTTAGAACCCTTAAGAACTGTCCTTTAGATAATGTAGTTAGAGACCTAAATAAAGGGAAATAGACTAGATCTTATCTGAGAAACTAGGTTGAACATAAAGCCTTTTTGTCATAGCATAAACCTAAAAGCATTAATGATGCAATTAATGATGAATTTTGGGTAATGTCTATGCAAGAAGAACTAAATTAGTTTGAAAGAAAAAAATTCTAGAAACTTGTAGATAGACCTAAAGACACTTTGATCATAGGCACTAAATGGTTTTTTAGAAATATAATTTATGAAGCTATTAATATTATAAGAAATAAAGCTAGATTTGTTGCACAAGTTTATAGTCAGGAAGAAGAGATTGACTATGAAGAAACTTTTGCACTAGTTTCTAGAATTTAGTCCATTAGAATCTTTCTTGCATGTGCAGCATATCTAAATTTCAAGCTATATCAAATCGATGTTAAGAATGCATTGCTAAATGCGTATATAGTTTAAGATGTTTTCATTAAACAGCCCCCTAGTTTTACAAACCCTCATTTTTCAAATCGTGTTTTTAAATTAACAAAATATTTATATGGTTTAAAACAAGCTCCAAGAGCTTAGTATGATAAACTAAGTAGTTTTCTTATTTACAAAGGTTTTACAAAAGGTATATCTGATCCTATTCTTTTTATAAAACAAATTTCAAAAGATGTTTTAGTTATTTAAATCTATGTAAATGATATTATTTTTGGATCTTTTAAAAATTCTTTATGTGTTTATTTTTCAAAAATGATGCAAAGTGAATTTGAAATGAGTTTAATGGGGGAACTCAAATTCTTTCTTGGATTTCAAATCTTTCAAAATAAAGAAGTTATTATTTTAAATCAAAGTAAATATACTAAATATATTTTAAAAAGGTTTGGTTTTGATAGTAAAAAAATTAGTGATACTCCAATGAGTACCACCTTTAAGTTAGATCTTAATGAAAATGGTAAATTTGTTGATCAAACCACTTAAAGAGGAATAATTGGGAGTTTACTCTACTTAAATGCTAGCAGGCCTAACATTATTTTTAGTGTGTTCATGTATGACCATTTTCAATATAACCCTAAATAATCTCATCTAAATGTTGTTAAAATAATTTTCAAATACCTAAAATATATTACCAACTTAGGATTGTTCTATCCTAGAAGACAACCTTTTGATTTAGTGAGTTATTATGATGCTGATTTTGGTGGTTGTAAGTTAGATAGAAATAGAACCTATGGAACATGTCACTTTTCTAGAAAGTATCTAGTTTCATGGTGTAGTAAGAATCAAAATTAGGTTTCATTATCTACTGCCGAAGCTGAATACATAGTTGATGGCAGTTGTTGTGCTCATATTTTATGGATGAAACACACTTTACTGGACTATGGATATCAATTCAGACATGTCCCTATAAACTGTGATAATACAAGTGTTATTAACATCTCTGAGAATCTTGTTTCTCATTCTAGAACAAATTATATTGATGTAATAAATCACTTTTTGAGATATCATTATCAAAAAATTGATATAACACTAGAGTTCATTGGCACTTAACATCATATTGTTGAAATATTCACAAATCTATTAGACTCTAAAATAATGAATTACATAAAACATGAATCAGGTATGATTAATTTATAAGGACCTTATGTTGATAACTCTTTGTGAAAAATAAGTGTAGACGTCATGCCAACACTAAAAAAGTCATGCCGACACTAACACATTTTTCATGCCAAAAATTGGTCATGCTAACACTGAAACTCTGTCACACTGACACCAATAGTGTTATGTTGATACTGTAATTCTGACACCGATAGTGTCATGTCGATACTGTCATGAAGACACTAATAGTGTCAAGTTGATACTATCATGCTGACACTGATAGTGTCATGCCGATACTGTCATGATGACACTAATAGTGTAAAGCTGATACTATCATGATGACACCGATAGTGTCAAGATGATAATGTCATGCCGACCCCGATAGTTTCATGCCAATATTTTCATGTCGACACCGATAGAACCCGTTGTTTTATCTATTTTATGTTTTAACCAAAACAACACTACTTTATTTATTTCTTTAAACCCAATTTATGAATTTACAATCTTTAATTCCCTAAATGATATAAATTCAAGTTGATCCACTCTACTACTCACCCTCACATTTAACCCTTACACTCTTCTATCATTTCCCTTTACCCTTGACCTTTCACCTTCTAAACTTCAACCGAACCATCAGAAATGGAAAGGATGGAGCATGCACTCAAAGGAGGATCTGGAGATGAGTCGTATCCTACTAAGAAGTAGAAGGGGGGATCTAGTAAGTCTCGGCCTGTCAATCCAACTCTTGAAAATCGTGTAGTAACACCAGAAAATGAAGTTTTTTTAGAATGGATATTAGAGAGTAAGTCTCTCTTATTAAAGTTACTATAAACCCAAGGTTGGCTGGAGTGGTTTTCAAATAATGAGAGGACTTATTACCTGAAGCTTGTCCATGAGTTCTACATAAATTCTGAATTTATTTTGGATGTTAGTGAGGTATGTTGGATCAAATATGTAGTTAAAGGAAAGAGAATTTATTTTTCTTCTAGGCATTGGGAAGAATGCCTCAAGGTTTCACATGAAGGAATATTTGATGACTATCAGGGAATTAGTCCACCTACAAGTGACATATTCTGCTATGAGACATCTCTGAAGGATCTAACTGGGAATGAGGAGCACAGGAGTCCTATTTCTACTGATCTATATGGGGAGAGTAGACTTTTGTTCAAGTTTATTCAGCACCAGCTTTACCCCAAGAAAGGGGACTTTTCATCCTTAAATTACCAAGATGTATACCTAGTGTACCTACTAAATAAAGGAATAAAAGTGAATCTATGAAAATGCCTTATAGTGCATATTGGTGAAATGATTAAGCCCTAGTGTAAGACCAATTCCCTATTCTACCTAAGGATGGTCTCAGCCATGCTATAATTGAAAGGATGTGTGGATGAAGGTGAAGAAATTGTTTCAACTTGTAGTGGAATTTTCTTGAGTAAGTAGATATGAAAGAGGATGAAAACCCATTGGAACCCATGGAAGAAGGAATGGGTTGGTGATGAGGATAAGTTTTATGAAAAATTAAACCCAGTGGACCATCCTGTTAGGTCGAGAGATTTAGTAGATTCGGGTCTAGGACCAAAATTTGCTGAGTCTATTTATTCTTATGAGGAAGAGGTCGCTACTCCAGATAGAGATCAAGGTTCTCCTATTGATGATAGAAGTGACCCTGACACTACTGAAGCTCCAAAAGGTATATCATATGGACCTCCTAGTCCACCTACGGCCTTACCTTTGGATGAACCAACTCTTGGTGACAATGGTGATGAGGAGAAATAATTATTAGGAAGTGTGGAGTATAAGAGAAAATCTAGTGGTTATGAAGAGTATTCAGAAGAAGAGTAAGGAGGAGGAGGAGACAAAGAAGAGGAAGAAGAATCAAGAGAAAGTGGATCAGGTAGTGAAGAAGAAGAAAAATGTGGTGGATCTATAAGTGAGGAAGAGGAGGATGATGGAAAGGATGGAAATGATATAGAGGATAAAATAAGTGGAAGTGACAATGGATCTGATCATCCTAGTGATGATCAAGATGCTACTATAGAGCTAGTTGGTACTGTGAATCAGGAACCCATTATATACCCTCTTGGTTCTTTAGTAGTTGATACTGGAGAAGAGGTATTGGTTGAAGTTCAAAGATAAGTGCAAGATCAAATAATCCTAGTTCCACAGTTGGTTTCTGCTAGAAGAAGATCTCAAGATGAAGGGGAGAAGTAAGTAAGAAGATATCCAGTTGAGGGGGAGATTCAAGATAGAATTGCTCAAGATGAGGGGAAGCATCAAGCTAGAAGAGTGAGACTTGACACTCTCTCCCCTTTAGATGATGATGCTATGTATGAATAGGAAAGGAATCCTAGTTATTTAGCTCTTGGTTTAGACTATAAAGATTCAGATGATGAGGTGTTTGTGCCTGTTCCAAGAGAATCAGTGGCTCAGATCCCTTTAAGTGACTATGTCACTAAGGCATATTTTGATATTTTTAAATAAGAAGTATGTTCGAAAATCAGGGAATCTGTTCACACTAAATTTTTTTCCCTGCCTACTCCAATTGATGAGGTAAACTCTTTAAAGGATTTGATTAAATAGATGAGATAGTCTATGCACAATTCTCCTGCTCTAGTTCAGGCAGTTTCTGTGAGTGAGACCGATACATCCAAAGTTTCTAAGAATGTTATAGCTAAGATTCAACCAAACTTAATTTCAACGACTGAAAGGATTGTTGATAATAATACCAAGCATGGTAATGAGATGAGAAATCCAGTTTCTACCATAAATGGGTTAACCTCTAATTATAAAGGATTTTTGGAGACAGTGCTTAAAGCTCTTAAGGAACACACCTCATCTCCCACTGTTCCTTCTACCTCTTCACATCCTTCTCAATCTTTGGATAGTGAATTGGTCATATCTGTAGTTTGAGAAGAGATACAATATTTGTTTGGTGCTTCTGGTCAAGAAAGACTTGTAAAAATTGCGAAGAACACTAATTGTGTGCATGATATGGTCAAATTTTATACCAAGGAAGAATATAATACTCAGGAAGAACTCACAGAGAGGATTAATTCCTATTTCAGAAGCATTTACACCAAGAATCATTTGACCAACCACTTTAAATATTTGGTAAAGAATGTTGGGAAAAAATCCCTCAAGGTATCATTGAAGCTTTTTTGAGGTGATTGTGTTTGTTGACAAAGTGGACATCTGAGTAGTGATTGTTGACAAAGAAAAACAATGACATACAAATGTGTTGACAAAGAGGATTTCATGGTGGAATGTCGAGTTCAAGAGTTGAGGTCAACGATCCATGTTTGATTCAAGAACATCGATAAAAGGAATGGATGATCTGGAGGCGGTACAAAAGAACAGATACAAGGTGGCGCCGTTTTCCAGTGTTTTCCAAAATTTAGGGCCTAAAAATCGGCAAATGAAGAAAAGTGTTTTTGGCAAAAGGACTTGCGCACCTAGGACTTGGAGAATAGGAAACTTGTGCGCCATATGTTTTTCAAGATCAGAAGATCAAAATATGGCAAAGGAAGTAGGTTCGCGCAAGTTTGGGAGTTGGTCGTGCAAGTGTCCAAAAGGGCAGAAGGCTTGCGCGCCGAAACTGGGTCGCGCAGGTGACTTGCGCGCCGTTGCGCAGGGTGGTCAGATTGCCTATAAATACTGGACCACCCCTCCTCATTTTTAATGGAGTTCAACACTTTGAGAAATCAGAGCTCCCGTCGCGCAGGTGTGGTGGTCGCGCAAGTGGTGAGTGTGGGTCGCGCAGGTGAATTTGCGCGCCAGTAGTTGAAGTTGTGCGCCGGTGTTAGAATTTGCGCGCCGGTTGGCAGTTGCACGCCAATATTGGTTTGGGCGTAAAAGGAAGAGAGTCGCGCAAGTGTCTGAGGAGGACTTGCGTGTCCGTTGTGACTTTCGCGCTGATACTTGCGCGCCGATATTAACTTGCGCGCCAAGTAAGGTTTTGTTCCAGCGGTGCTTCTCAGACTGCGTGGAAGCTGGTACGTTGCCTGATACCTTCGGTTCAAAGAGATATTCATCTACGGGTGAAAGTTGTACTTCAACAGAGCATCTACACACAGAGGAATATTCATTCATTCATGCAAATGAAGAGACCTACAGGTCTATAAACTGTGAGTGGATTCCTTCCAAAAGCAGTGAGCTTAGGAAGAGGAAAGAGGTGATCCTCTCCACCGGTAGTGAGCCAGAGAAAGAGAAACAGGGAGTGACCCTTGGGAAAGAAGTGAGCTGACCCTAAACCTTGTATAGGCAGTGAGCCTGGGCATAGAAGTGATCTAGCCCGAACTTTTTAATCCACAGCCAGTGAAGTTTATTGTAATTGGTACGACCGGAAACTTTTCGGCGTATGCTCCTTGGACGTAGCCATTTGTGGTGAACCAAGTAAAATTGTTGTGTCCTACGCATGCTTTACTTTCTGTTTACTTTGTGCAATAGGAAAGAGAGAGAATAGTGTTTTGATTAACAGAAAAACAAGATCAGAATGGGTGTTAATTTTAAATTAGTCATACCCTAATTCACCCCCCCCCCTCTCAGGGTATTCAGCTTTGTGGACCTAACAATTGGTATTAGAGGGAAAGGTTTAGAGTTGTTATTATCTCAAATGGAGGTCACCAATCATAGAGGGATTCCGATCTTCGACGGATGTAATTTTCAGATATGGAAGAATCGAATGCAACACTATTTCTGATCTTTGGGAATGGATGTGTTTTCAGTAGCTAGGCATGGTATCACAGCTGATATTACTAGTGGTTCATTATCAGAAGATGAGCATAAAGAGTTGGATGCTGATTCCAAAGCAATCAATGCCTTAGGGGGATCCCTTTCCAATCCCATATATACAAAGGTGATGTCATGCAAAACATCTCATGCCATGTGGGAAAATCTTTTGAATATTTATGAAGGGGATACAAAAGTCAGAGAGGCAAAGCTGCAAGTGTTGTGGAACAAGTATGAAGATCTAAGAATGAACCCGAATGAGTCAGTTGATGCATTCTTTGACAGGGTCAATGCGGTGGTAGAAGACATGCAGGGTCTTGGTGAGATTATCGAATACATTAAAATTGTAAAGCGCATCTTGAGAAAGCTTCCACCTCTGTTCAATCCGAAAGTTTCTGTTTTGGAAGATAAAGATCCGAAAGAGCTGACATTGGATAACCTACACAGCACTCTTGTTGCTTATGAAATGAGAAATGATGACAACGATGCTGTGGAAAAGGGGAAATCCAAAGAAGTGGCATTTAAGTCCATGAAGAGGCTCACTATTGAAGATTATTAGGAGGAAGAAGAGTCGGATGAGGTGATGTCGTTCCTTTCTTCAAATCTGCAAAGAGGAAAAGGAAAGTTTAAAGGGAAACTTCCACTAGCATGCTTCCGATGCGGAAAGGTTGGTCATCTTGCTGCAAGATGCCCCAAAAAGTTTCAAGAAGAAAGCGATGAAGATGAAGTTGAGATTCCCATGAAAAAATCTTCAGCCTATGTGAAAGGGAAGAAGAAGTTCAAGAGAAATTTCTTTAAGAAGAAGAATCTTCTTTCACAAGAAATAGACAGTTCAGCTGAGTCTGAGGGTGAAGAAGTTGAAGAGATAGAAAACTGCAAAGATCGTGGACAAAATGTGATGGGGGATGTTGCCAGTAGTGCTCTAGAAAATAAAGAAATTGAAACTGATGAAGAAGAAGAATAAATTGAAGGGAGAGTTGACATGGAAGCTGAATTAGAAGCAGCTCTTGAAGAGATAGATGTTTGGCAAGAAAAAACAAAGAAATCCAACAAGAGAGTACGTGATTCCAAACTCTACATGCAACAACAAGAAGAAGAGAAGTCTGAGCTTGAGAAATAAATTGAAAAGCTTAAGTCTTCCAGGCCAGAGTGCATAGAAAAGGTTGATGAGCATAAGATAAAGATTGAAGAGCAGAAAAGGGAGATCGATTGCTTGAGTCAAAAAGTGAAAGATCACGTCAAGCGCATTGAAGAGATTGAAGAGGAAGTTGTCGGTCTGCGGAGAAAAGTTAAAGACCATGAAAAACCTTTGAATCCCAACACATTCTTGGGAAATCAGGTCGTTATGAAGACTGAAAAGAAGAAAGAAGAGCCTAGTAGTTCAGCAGTAAAGAAGCAGCAATTGAACTCAGAAGTTAAGGCTGATTCATGGCTTAATCAAAAAAAAATATGTGGCAGTTGAAGTTAGACCGCAAGCACCTGTCCCGAGATTGAAAGTGGATTTGAGCACAAAGCAGAATCAGAATTCTTAGAGATCCCAAGGGGAAACTCATAGTGCTGAAGTAACATGAAGGAATGCACCTTATATCAGGTGTTATTGTTGTGGAAAGATGGGACATTCACAGTATGTGTGTTCCATAGCCAAAAGATATCGAAGGGAACAGGAACAGAGATGGCAGCCAAACAGAGAACGGTTTTCTAGAACATATTTTGAAGGACACTATTTTTGGTGTGGAAGATTTGGACACATGGCTAGGTACTGCACTCTGACCATTCAGAAAAATGTGCCAAAGAAGAATCAAAATGTTCGCAAGCAATAGATCAGTAAACCGACAAGTGAGTTAAAAGTTCAGAACAGATTTGTAGTTTTTCAAGATGAAGCTAATCCATCATAATCTGAGAAATAACAGAAGCCTCAATCCATGCCGAGTATGAAAGAAAAAGTATGGACTAGGAAGAAGAAATTGAAAAGGTCGTAGTTGCTGAAATTGCCCTTAAAGCATCATATCGTTCTGGTGTGTGGATTCTTGATAGTGGTTGCACATCCCACATGACAGGAAACAAGGATCTGGTTACAAGCATAAAATATGACAAAGAAGGAGTTGTCAAATTTGGAAATGATGAAGGCCTGAAGATTTTTGGCTCAGGAAAAGCCAAGTTTGGGGGCAAAGAAATGAGACATGCTGATGTCTTGGTGGTAGAGGGTCTCAGTCATAATTTGTTGAGCGTCAGTCAACTATGCGACTCTGGACACTCTATCCTATTTACCAAGAAGATGGGTTTTATTAAAGGAAACGATGGAATAGTCATTCTACAGGTAAAACAAACAAAGGTGAATCTTTACCTGGTAGGTGGGGAAGAAGATTCATTCCTTTTATCCAGAGAAGAAGAAAATCAGTTGTGGCATAAGCGACTTGGTCATCTATGTCAACCATCTATGGAAGATCTGGTAAAGTGTGATGCTGCTAGAGACCTTCCCAAACTATCACGTGATCGCACTCATACGTGTGATGCTTTTCAACAAGGGAAGATCATCAGGAAGACATACAGGCCAAAGGAACAAAAAGCAACTGGAGTGCTCGAATTGGTGCATGCTGATGTATGTGGACCTATCTCACCACGAGTTATATATGGGCAAAGGTACTATGTTCTTTTCATTGATGACTACAGTAGAATGGTCTGGGTATTCATCATTACCCATAAGACAGAGGTGTTCAGTTGCATAAAGCAGTACAGGAGGGAATTAGAAAAGATGCTTGGGCAGAAAATTCTGAAGTTTCGTACTGATAACGGTACGGAATTTACAAACAGTCAGGTTGAAAACTATCTCGAGAAACATGGGATAAGGCATCAAGTTTCATCAGTAAGAACTCCCCAACAGAATGGAGTGGTTGAAAGGAGAAATCGGATCATCAACAACATGGCCAGAACAATGCTTATTGATAAGGACCTACCAGAGAAATTTTGGAAGGAAGTAGTTTTGACATCGGTCTATGTGTCAAACAGGTCCCTGTTATGTCCGAAGCAAGGGAAGACTCCGTATGAAATGTGGTACAAAAAGAATCCAATGTTGAAATACTTTCGAATCTTTGGAAGTAAGTGTTTCATTCTCAACAAAGAACATCATAGGAAGTTTGAGGCATGAGGAGATGAAGGGATATTCCTTGGCTATTCAGGGAAAAGAAAAGCATATAAATGCTTCAACAAGAGGCTGAGAAAAATTATTGAAAGAAATGATGTCACTATAGTCGAAAATGAACAGACTGCTCAACGACCCAGTGAACATGTTCTGGATGAAAGTGATGATGAGGTAAGCAACACAGGGGGAGTAGAAATTGCAGAGGCTGACTCAGAAGAAGATACTCATGATGAACAAGAAAGTTTCAAGTCTATATCTGCAAGGAAGCCAAAGAGTCGAGCTGAAATTGATAGGCAGAATATCATTGGTGATCAGACAGAACCAGTTCAGACTTGAAGAATGAAGTCATTACAGCAGATATCATTTTTATCTCAGGTGGAGCCGAAATGTTTTTCCGATGCAGCTGAAGATGAAAACTGGGTTCAATCTATGAATGATGAGCTTGATCAGATTGAGAAGAACCAAACATGGGAGATTGTTTCGAGGCCAGCAGACAAGAATGTCATTGGGACCAAATGGTTCTATCGCAACAAGATGAATGAAGATGGAACTGTGATTCGAAACAAAGCACGACTAGTGTGCAAGGGGTACTCCCAGATCGAAGGAATAGATGTTGATGAGACATTTGCACCAGTTGCAAGGCTGGATACAATCAGATTATTCTTGTCCATAGCAGTGCAAAGAAAGTTTAAAGTGTTCCAGATGGATGTAAAATCCGCGTTCTTGAATGGGGTTCTGGAAGAAGAGGTGTACATTGAGCAGCCAGATGGTTTTCTTATTCATGAGGATGAGAAAAAAGTTTGCAGGCTGAAGAAGGCATTTTATGGGCTGAAACAAGCACCACGAGCATGGTACTCAAGGCTTGATTAGTATTTGAAAAAGCTTGGTTTTCAGCGTGGAGGAGTTGATTACAATCTCTATTTTTGTAATGAAAGTAATCAACGGATGATGGTGCTGGTTTATGTTGATGACATAATATTCGGCGGATCAGATGAAGCTCAATGCAGACAGTTCTCCGAATTCATGAAAAATGAGTTTGAAATGTCAATGATTGGAGAGATAACATTCTTCCTTGGTTTATAGGTGACACAAATAAGTAATGGCACTTTTATTTCTCAATCCAAATATGCCAAGGAGGTTCTAATAAGGTTTGTAATGGATAATTCCAAGGAGATGAAGACTCCGGTTGCTACTCGGATGAGATTATCAAAAGATGAGGATGGCAAGGCAGTTAATATCACAGAATATAGGCAAATTATCGGAAGTCTGTTGTACTTGACCGCGACAAGGCCTGATATTGTTTTCACCACATGCCAAGCAGCGAGATATCAAAGTAATCCCGAGGAAAGTTACATGCTTGCAGTGAAAAGAATACTTCGGTATATCAAGGGCACAGTGGACTTCGGGCTGACATATAACGACAAGTCTCAGACAGAATTATTGGGATATACTGATGTAGACTGGGCAGGTTCAGCAGATGACAGGAAATCAACATCTGGAGGTGCATTTTATCTTGGCGGACTATGTATTGCTTGGTTGAGCAAGAAGCAGGATTGCATTTCATTAAGCACCTCAGAAGCTGAGTATATTGCAGCCACTCAAGCATGCACACAGTTATTATGGATGAAGCAGCAGCTTGAAGATATGGGAGTTGAAGTGAAGTCTCCGATCGGAATCCAGTGTGACAACTCAAGTGCTATAAATCTTAGAAAAAATCATGTCCATCATTCCAGGACAAATCACATTGAGATCAAGTATCATTTCATCAAGGAGAAGGTTGAGCAGGGCATCGTGAAGTTGGAGTATGTGCCTACAGAGCTACAGGTTGCAGACATTATGACAAAGGTCTTACCCAAGGAAGATTTTGAGAGTCATTGACTGGCTTTGGGAGTTCAGTCGATTCCCCGCACTTGAAATAGTGTGGATGTGGGACCCCCCCCCCCCCCTCTCCCCGAGGTATGATCTCTTTTTCCCTAATGTGCTGATTTGTGTTCTCTACTCTGTTACAGCCTACAAAAGAGTGACCTTTGGGTTCGTTGACAAAGGGGGAGATAAGAGTTTTTGTTAAAGGGGGAGAAAATAGTGATTGGGAGATAGTGTGGCTATTTGAGAAATCATGACAGATACGGGGAGAAGCTGACAGGTGGAGCAGCCAGAAAGGGGGAGCAATGAGAAAGGGGGAGTGTATTAAATCTGACGATGCTAGAAGTGATCGATCAAAGAATAGATATCACGACAGCTGAGGATCGTGATAAAAGCAGAAGAGTGGTGTTGGAAAGTGGTAAGACTATTTCCAAACCAAACATTGGTCTTCCAACAAATCCATCAACAATTGGTATCAGTTTAGTAAAAATTGGTATCAGTTTGTTGTCAACAGTGGATATCAGAGATAAAGTGATTCATTGATGAACTTTTCATTTACTCTTGTTTCTCACGCCGAGCATTTCTCATGTGGGCTTATAGTATGTGTTGAGTAAATCCTTGATCGCTATCAGAATCACAATGAGGCGAATGGAGGATAAAGAATCAACGACGTATCTTTGTTTTGGAAGAGTTGTCAACAAATCCAAAGGGGGAGATTGTTGGGAAAAAATCCCTCAAGGTATCATTGAAGCTTTTTTGAGGTGATTGTGTTTGTTGACAAAGTGGACATCTGAGTAGTGATTGTTGAGAAAGCAAAACAATGACATACAAATGTGTTGACAAAGAGGATTTCATGGTGGAATGTCGATTTCAAGAGCTGAGGTCAACGATCCATGTTTGATTCAAGAACATCAATAAAAGGAATGGATGATCTGGAGGCGGTACAAAAGAACAGATACAAGGTGGCGCCGTTTTCCAGTGTTTTCCAAAATTTAGGGCCTAAAAATCGGCAAATGAAGAAAAGTGTTTTTGGCAAAAGGACTTGCGTGTCGAGGACTTGGAGAATAGGAAACTTGTGCGCCATATGTTTTTCAAGATCAGAAGATCAAAATATGGAAAAGGAAGTAGGTTCTCGCAAGTTTGGGAGTTGGTCGCGCAAGTGTCCAAAAGGACAGAAGGCTTGCGCGCCGGAACTGGGTCGCGCAGGTGACTTGCGCGCCGTCGCGCAGGGTGGTCAGATTACCTATAAATACTGGACCACCCCTCCTCATTTTTAACGGAGTTCAACACTTTGAGAAATCAGAGCTCCCATCGCACAGCTGTGGTGGTCACGCAAGTGGTGAGTGTGGGTCGCGCAGGTGAATTTGCACGCCAGTAGTTGAAGTTGTGAGTCAGTGTTAGAAGTTTCGCGCTGGTTGGTAGTTGCGCGCCAATATTGGTTTGGGCGTAAAAGGAAGAGAGTCGCGCAATTTTGGAGTTGAGGAAGCTTGAGTCGCGCAAGTGTCTGAGGAGGACTTGCGCGCCCGTTGTGACTTGCGCGCCGATACTTGCGCACCGAGATTGACTTGCACGCCAAGTAAGGTTTTGTTCCAGCGGTGCTTCTCGGACTACGTGGAAGCTGGTACGTTGCCCGATACCTTCGGTGCAAAGATATATTCATCTACGGGTGAAATTTGTACTTCAACAGAGCATCTACACACAGAGGAAGATGCATTCATTCATGCAAATGAAGAGACCTACAGGTCTATAAACTGTGAGTGGATTCCTTCCAAAAGCAGTGAGCTTAGGAAGAGGAAAGAGGTGATCCTCTCCACCGGCAGTGAGCCAGAGAGAGAGAAACAGGGAGTGACCCTTGGGAAAGAAGTGAGCTGACCCTAAACCTTGTATAGGCAGTGAGCCTGGGCATAGAAGTTATCTAGCCCGAACTTTGTAATCCACAGCTAGTGAAGTTTAGTGGAATTGGTACAACCGGAAACTTGTCGGCGTATGCTCCTTGGACGTAGCCCTTTGTGGTGAACCAAGTAAAATTGTTGTGTCATGCGCATGCTTTACTTTCTTTTTACTTTGTGCAACATGAAAGAGAGAGAAGAGTGTTTTGCTTAACAGCAAAACATGATCAGAACGGGCGTTAATTTTAAATTAGTCATACCCTGATTCACCCCCCCTCTTAGGGTATTCAGATTTGTGGACCTAACAGAGAATCTGAAGTTTCCTCTAGTTACCCGAGATTTTAAGGATCAAGTTCAAAAATTGAAGGACTTCACACCTATTCTTGACAAGTTCATGGAGAATAAGGATAATTTTGAAAAGGAAATGAAATATGGTGGGGAAATAATCACATATTTCATAAATCTGTTGAATCCCTATATCCATGTTCAGAGTGAAGATATAGTGGTTCCTACTACTGCACCTCTCAAACCACCTCTTCCCTATTCAGCCTCTTCTGGTACCACTTTTCCACCCCAGCCTCAGTTTATGTTAGTTTCTCAGGCCTTGATCTAGATTCGAACTATCATCACAGAGCAGATCTAGCCTCATGGTTCAACCAAATCTACCCTTTCCCCTTATATTCTTTAAGCCATTATACTTCCTCCCTTCAGAATTCATTCAGACCCTCCATCCACTCATCCTCCATCCACTAAACCTACTATTGATTCTTCTAATAAAGGAAAGGACAAACTAGATCCCAAGGATTAGTTTGGATCACTTTTTGATAGGCATTCTTGATTGCAATTTTGTTTTATTCTACTGAATTGTACTGTGCATTCATTTTGAAATTCAATGATCTTTCATTTTCCTTCTTTCTGTTATGCCTCTTTACTTTTTTCTTTTTATTCTTTAATATCTTTATTATTTTTGATAATCCCAAAAGGGGGAGAAAAAGAAAAGGTATTATTACTTTTTACCTCTGATTATGTATTAACTTAATTTATAATTCTTATGGTTTTATGAAATGGGAGATAACAAGTAGACTTACTATATTATTCATCAACTGATGGTACTTTATAATGCCATGATTTTTTATCATCAAAAAGGGGTATATTATTGTCCCCTCTCTCGTTTTAATGGTTTTAATAATCATAAATCATGTCAAATCATGGTCAATCATTTCAATCATTTTTATTTAAGTTTAATTATGATTATCTATAATCAAATATTTAGTTAACCCATTCTGTGTATATTCATGTTGTAAGATAGTTAAAATAGAAAATTTGGCTAAGTATGAGTCACTGACACCGACAGAACAACTGAGACACCAACAGAGTAAATGTCTCACCAATAGTACAAAATGAATCACCGATAGACGACTCATCGATAGTACAAATGAAACACTGACAGAAGGAATGTCTTACTGACAGTACAAACTGACTCACTAATAGATGACTCACTGACAGAACAAATGAGACACTGACAGAAGTAATAACTCACCGATAGAACAAAATGAGTCACCGATAGAACAAAATGAGTCACTGGCGCATTGATTCATTGATGCGTGTAGATACCGAAAAAATGACTCATCGATGGAATGAGTCATTGATAATGACATAATAACTCACCAATAGAGGAGTTACTGACAGACTGTTTAAATTTTATTTTATTTAAAATTATCTATAATGGTCATATTTGAGTGTTTAAATGCTACTGATTAAATTAATGATTTTTTCAGACAAGATTAATGACTATGTTAGTGGACAGTATGAGGTACGAGATACCTCCACATGCTCCTTGTTGTCCAACACAAGGCACCTAAAATAAAATCAAATATTGGAGCACAAGCTATATAGAAGGAGAGAACAATAGAAAGGAACATACGAGAAGAGATACAAGACCAAGATGAAGAACACATGAATAACTCTTATTCCTACTAGATATGAACTAAAGGAGGATTTTTGTGTATCAAAGCATCAATCATCCTTATAGAAAACAAACAAAAAGGATGAGAATCCCATTTTCCTGAAAAACCAAAACACAAAGCTTCACGACACTTTATTTTCAGTGTTTTTTTTTCATAAGAGGACTCAGTCTTCAAATCTACTACATATAAATAGTCCAGAGCTGCATTTCACAACACACAGAACCTTCTAAACTCTATCTCTTTATTTTCTACTCTATTGTGTACATTTTTACTACATTTTTAGCAGTGTGTGCATATTTCTATTAAAAAAACATTGTCTCCTTCACTGAACTAAAGGATACAAGATATCCTCACACAAACATCTGTTTACACCTATTATATTCCATATAGAACTGTGGTAGAGGTCATATGTGAACTGGCAATTTTAGTTCCCATGAAGAACCGTGGTACAGGTCTTGTGACCTGGACAGTTTATATATTGTTGTGTAAACCCCAATACAGGGTGTAGATCAAAGCTTTACATATATTTCTTGGTCACAGGTGATCACCGAGTGGAGAGGAATAAGTCTCGACTTGAGACTGAATCTCTTGTTTTAATTCACTGTTTTTTAAAATTTAGTTTACTCTGTTTTAACTCATATTTTATAAAACTAAGTTTCACTTTGATAGTTAGTCTTATATAGTATTTATAAATATTTTGGTTTAGAAAATTAGTTTCAAAAGTTATATCAATATCTTATATTTTTATAACTGATAAATAATCAATCTTATGAGAAATTAATTGAATAGTTAGACTATTATAAATTTAATACTTTGATTGTATGTGTTGTCTTGTTTTTAAATTGGGGGATTCTTTCAAATAAGTTTTTTAACTGAAATTTTTATAGGAACTCAATTTACACCCCCCCCCTTTCTTGGGTGTCTTACTCTAACCAACAATATTCAACATAGTTTTATAAATAAATTTATTAAAGAAGCAATTATTTTATTTTAACTAATTTTATTTCCATGTATTATGTAACATCCTGGTTTCGGGTTCCACCCAAAGGTTCCTCGAACCCGATTGGTCACATAACCTCAAATGCATTTCCCTGCACGCCAAAGTATGTCAAATAGAAGTGAGGGCCGCGGTGTGATAATGAGGAAACTATTCCCTCATTGGCAGAGTATACGTAGTGGAAAGAAAATAGTAAACAATAGCAGAAACAGTAATACCATACAACAAGGTAAACAGTGGAAGATTGATAGTAATATAACAACTGGAGCATATATATAAATGATGCATGTCACATGTGTCTAGGAAAGTATCCAAACAAGTCACAATTCTAGAAATACAATACTAAAACCAAATTACATAAAAATAGTCATCTTTAATAGCATCGCAAGCCTCAGCTTGGTCCCATGCTCCCCAGCTCCAATGGTAATCATGTACCTGATGAAGAAGGGTGATTTCCCTTATCTATACATGCAATCATATAATCTATCTTGGTCCAAAAGTATGACCCGAACAGGTTGTGAGACGAATCCGAGTAGGCAACCACCAAAAGATATGTGCCTAACTGTCAGTGAATATATATAGTATGTAATATGTAGAAATGAAGCAATAAACTAGGAAATACTCAAAAGTAAACAATCCTATAGTTTTCAATCACATTCATTTACATTTATTATTCAATACGTTGAATTATGTAAAACATGGTATCTAGCCTAAGCTCTATATCCCCTATGTAAGTAGAAAAATAGATGTCTCAGAAGACCATATAAACAAACTAGTAAGACCAAGTCCGAGATTGTGATTTGGCTTGTTAGACTTGTCACAATCATTAAATTATTCAATAATGACCTTATGGTAAAGCTCTCATGGTCTAATCCCCCTAGTCCAACATAACAACAGTTCATTTAATAATGACCCTCTGGGTGGCTCTCACGGTCTAACCCCTCTAGTCTAACATGGTACTAAACACTTAGAAATGACCCACTGGGAAGCTCTCATGGTCAATACCACTAGGTAAACATGCCATCAATAAATTCTAAATGACCTCCTAGGTAGCTCTCATAGTCAATACCACAAGGTCTAATATTCTATCAATCAATTATAAACAACCACCTTGATAAGCTCTCATATTCTAAACCCTTGGGTCGACGACCACCTAGTAGCTCTCACGATCAATACCACTAGGTCATATAACAGTAAAACATACATAAATGACCCTCCCTTGGGAAGATCTCACAGTAAATTCCCATTTGTTCAAACCTTCACAATGCATAACACATGCATTTCATATAATCAGAAACTCCATCCTAACAAAACAAGGCATGGAAACAAGGCAAGCCTATAGGCATCCTAGACCAAACATCCATGAACAATCAAACAAGGTAACGCACCCATGGGGTGTCCCATAAATAAGGGTATACAATATTATGCATAAAAAACAACTGTTAATCAATCAACCAACCCATAGTAGGTATTAAATAGGGTTAAATTCCAAAAAACACAATATTCCAAAAGTGGGTAAATGGGACTTTTAGCATATATAATCCAAAGGAAATCGATGAAAGTCACAAACCACTTACCTCGATGTCATATGATCAATAATCTTGAACGCCAACCCTTAAATTATCCTAGATTGGAGTAGATCTATAAAAATATGAAAAATGCCCAACCTTCAATAACTCATGAGAGAGGAAGAATTAGGAAAAAAGGATCTAGGGGTTTTTAAAACTCATTGATGGGATTCCAATGCACCCAAAGGCGCCTCAATCAGAGCTCAAATAGAGAAACAGGAGGGGTTTGAAGTTCTTAGGACCTTTCATCATTATCTTGTATGAACCACTGCCAGAAGAAGAGGTTATCGAGGATGAGATGTGGCCCCACTCTGATTTATCAATTAAATAGAAAACTACACGACGTGTTCATTAATGTTACACACCATGTAGTATCATTAACTAGACCCTACCTTAAGTGGTATGCCAAGTCACCTATATAGCCATGTACTCAGCTGTCACACGACCAGTACGCGACTATATGCAGTACCTGGGTACATGGTGTGTACTCTTAAGTACACGGTGTGTACTTAGAAAATCTCTATTTCTTCTTTTTTCCCCAAAAACAACCTGAAAATAAGATCCATACTTGAAATGAAGATCTGGGTTCTTTCAAACTTCCCCCCTTAAAGCAATTCGTCCCCAAATTTCCCTTCCAAGGGTGGTGAAGAAGAAGCTTCAAAAAAAATTGGCCACTATGATTGTACGTCGGCCTCCCTCTCCCAAGTCTCGTCATATACTCACCCGTGATTCCATAGCACCCATACCAGAGGAACATACCGACCATGAAGAACCTTCATTCTGCGATCCACAATTCGAATAGGGTGCTCCTCGAAGGATTCATCCACCTCCAACTCAACCTCCTTGGGTTTAAAAACATGAGACGGGTCTGAAAAGTAACATTGTAGATGAGAAACATGAAATATGTTGTGAATAGACTAGTACCTTTGAGGTAAATACAACTGATATACAATTAGACTAACTCTTTTCAAAACCTCAAATGTCCTGACGTATCTCAGTGAAAGCTTCCCCTATCTCCTAATCCTCCTGTTTCCCAACCTCATTGTGACACGTAAGAAAACATCATCTTCAACCTTAAACTCTAAAGGTCATATTCTTCAATCATTATTATATTTATTCTGAGAATGTGCAGTAATAATCCTATTCTAAATCAACCCCACCTGGTCAGTGGTCTCCTGGACAAGACGAGGTCCCATCATAGCTACCTCTCCTACCTCCATCCAATATAGGGGTGATCAGCATGGCCTACCGTACAAAGACTCGTAAGGTTCCATATGAATAAT
This sequence comes from Viscum album, assembly GCA_963277665.1. Taxonomy (NCBI): domain Eukaryota; kingdom Viridiplantae; phylum Streptophyta; class Magnoliopsida; order Santalales; family Viscaceae; genus Viscum; species Viscum album. Next base: position 595,248,969 of record OY728139.1, read on the forward strand.
TGACTAAAAACTATTGTTTTAGGAAAACTTCACTAGGGATATATGTCTCTCCCAAGATCCCCTGAAATCTAGGATTCATGCTTGAAGCATTTCCTTCAAAACCTTAATCATGCACTTGGACTGGCCATCTGTCTGGGGATGGTAAGTTATACTCAGAAGTACCTATATACCCAAATCCCTCTGTAGTCTCTTCCAGACATGAGAAGTAAACTAATAATCCCTATCTAAAACGATAGAGTGAGTAACCTCATGAAAACATACAATCTATCGGATTTACAACCTTCCAAGATCATCAACACTGAAGGTTTCCTTAATCGGTAGGAAGTGTGCAACCATTGTGGGTCTGTCGATAACAACCCAAACCTCATAATTCCCTTGAGGTGAACTCAGTAAACCTATCACGAAATCCATCACGACATTATTCCACTTCCACTCAGGAATGGGTAACTACTGTAAAATCTATTTCAGTCATTGATGCTCTGTCTTCACCTATTGAAAAGTAGAACATTTCATAACAAAACTAGCTACATCTCTCTTCATACCTAGCCATCAATACAGATGGTGTAGATCTTAGTACATCTTGGTAACACCAGGATGAACTACCCATTTTGAGGCATGAAAATCTCACATTAACTCCTCACATATGTCTGCTGACACCCATATGTGTCCATGAAAATGCAAGACCTCATCATCACGTATGGTCCACCCAGGAGTAGGGTCCTTGCCTGGCACACTCTCCTGTAGGACTAGGCCTTCAGAATCTGATAGCTACCTCATTCTCACCTGATCCAAAAGAGTATAGGTAACAAATATAGAAGAAATAAATTTCTTCCCCTGTCTGTTGTGCACCTCCAAATGCATCTTAGAGAATAGATCTATAAGCTACCACTCACTACTGGCCTCCTAAACTGCATGTATCTAAGTCATCTTTCTCAACGCATCAGCCACTATGTTGCATTTCCCAGGCATGTAGAACAGATCAAAGTAGAAATATTGAAGGTACTCAACCCACCTTCATTGTCTCAAATTCATATCTCATTACATAAAGATATATTTAAGGCTTTTGTGGTCAGTTTATACCACAAAATTCTCTCCCAAAAGATAATGTCTCCAACAACGCAAAGCATGCACAACTACAGCCAACTCCAGATCATACATTAGGAAATTCCTCTCATGTGGCCTCAACTGCTGAGACTTGTACACAACAACACCTTCCACCTGCATAAGCACTACTCCCAGACCGATATCTGATGCATCACATTAAATGGTGTAAATCTTTCCCAGCTCTAGAAAAATCAGTATCGGTGCTGAAGTCAGTCTACCTTTCAGCACCTGAAAGGCTGAATCGTAGGAATCTATCCATAAGTACTTCGTACCCTTATTATTCAGGACCATCAGTGGCACGGCTAAGCATGAAAAGTTCTGTATAAAACATCTATAGTAACCAACCAGCCTTATAAAGCTCTGTACCTCAAAGACATTCTTTGGCTGCTCCCAAGAAACTAACGCTCTCACCATCTCTGGGTCTGTTGATACTTCTATCACTAAGATGACATGACCCAATAAATGGATATATTCCATCCAAAAGTAGAATTTTGAGAGCTTAGCATATAACTGATGCTCTCTCAATGTACTCAATATGATCTCAAGATGGGTGGCATGGTCATGTTGATTGTGAGAGTACACCAAGATATCATCCATGAAGACTGCCACAAAATAATCCAAGTAAGGATGGAACACTCGGTTCATCTGTGCCATGAAAACTGATGGAGCGTTCATGAGACCGAACGGTATAACCAAATAATTGTATAGGCCATACCTACTCCAAAAAGTCGTAAGAGGTATATCTAATAGTCAAATGTGCAACTGATGATAACCAGATATCAAGTCAATCTTTTAGAACACCTGAGCTCCTCAAAGCTGATCAAATAGATCATCAATCCTTGGAAAAGGATATCAATTCTTGACTGTCAAATGTTTTAGCTTCCAATAATCCACACAAAGACTGAGGGTATCATCTGCCTTCTTCGCAAAAAGGACAAGTGTACCCCAAGAAGAAGTATTGGGTCAGACGAAACCCTTTGCCTACAACTCCTCTAACTGCTTATTGAGCTCCTGTAACTCTGGTGTAGCCATCCTATAAGGATGAATGGACACCGGTGATGCTCCTCGCACAATCTCAATAGAGAAATATACCTCTATTTTCGGAGTTAAACCTGAAAATTCATCTAGAAATACATCTCTAAAACAATCCACCACTGGAGGAAATCCCATCAGTGATGTTCCCCAGTCATCCGGATATAAACTAGAAATATGGGTTGTAATTCCTCCTAACCCATGATGCTCGGGTCCAGCTCTTCTCACCTCGATATCCCATTTTCCCTTGTGTATAAAAGACCCACCCTCTGGTGATGTGAAACTCACCCTATAGTGATAGCAGTCAACAAAGTCCTGGAAAGAGACCAACCAGTCCATTCTAAGAATGACATTGAAGCTTGTCATATCTAAGACATAGTGGTCCCATGAGAAAAGACATCCACCAACCTCAAGAGGGAACTCCTTTTACTAACTTACACTAGCTGTTAGAATAACCAATGGAGTGTCTAGCATCATAACATATTCTGAAGTAAAGATATAGAGCCTAAGACTCTTCACAAAGGTAACAGATATAAAACTATGGGAATCCCCTATATCAAAAAGAGTATAAGCTAAAACTGAGGCAACTAGAATATTACCTATAACCATAGAGGGTCTGGGATCCTACTCCTACTGGGTTTGTTCCATCACAAAATTCTGACATGTACTTCGGCCCTGTAACCCTGCCTGGCCACCCTGAGCTGATCCACCCTGTTATCGCTGAAAACCTATCATCTGTCTACCACATCCATGACCTCCTCCCTGTCCTGAACAGCCTGAAAAACTATAGTTCCCTAACTGATGAGAAACTGGTGGTCCTTCTCCTAAACATGGAGTCATAACAGATCCCTTCTCACTCGCTGTAGGTGAGAACATCCTACAAAAATGCTGAAGATGACCTATCTTTCCACATGATCGACACTCTACTGGGTCCATCAGGCAATGTGGTCTCATATGTCTACTCTTACCACACTAGTAGCATACCACCTGGATACTTGAAGAAACATCGTGTGAAAGCTCCCTATGGTGGTTCCTACTATCTGTTGAAGGAGTACCAGCCCTACATACTGAACCAACCTAGCTTGCAGCTCCCAACTCCCTCAAATTATGTTTGGTAATCAGCACCTGGTTTACTATAGTAGTCATTCAAGTCATCCTGAAAACATTCACCTGCGATTGGATGTCTTACCTGAGACCATCCTCAAACTGCCTAGCTAGTGATAACTCGTCACCCCCCAGAATAGGTGTGAAGCACTAAATCTCTATAAAGAGAGAATAATAATCCAACACCTAAAAGAGCGCCCTGCTCCAAGTGCATGAACTCCCAAGCTCGGTCGGCCCTTAGTGTCTCGGGGTATAAGTAATCATAGAAGGTCCTCTAAAACTCTTCCCAAGACATATCCTGATGACGTCCCGCCTGTGAGATAACATCCCACCATCTCTTGGTAGAATCACGTAGCATATACATCGTGAGCTTCACCCTCCTCTTTAGAGGCATCTCCAAATTCTCAAAGATAGAAAGTATGGCCTCCAACTATAACTCTACAGCCTGTGGTCCTCCATACCCTGAAAAAGTGGGAGGATATTGTAGTTGGAACAACCTGGTCAACTCTGCCATAGTTGGAACAGGATGTGGTACTCTCTGAAAAGTTTTTATCATCCTCAAAAAGTCTCCACAGAATTGTACATCAGCACCTGCATCTGGTATAACAGCTCATGCCAAAATGATCATGATGGGAGGATCTGCTGGTAGTCCCTAATCTACCTTTTCCGATGTCCAATCATTTCCATGCACCTGGCATACAATAAGAGGATTTTTTGGTGGAATGACTCTACAACATCAAGTGCACACCTCAGTTTAAGATTATTAAGGACTGCAACTTAGAAGTGAAAGAAATTAACATTAGAATAAAGTATTAAAGTTTCACAAAATAGGGTTACACGGTGTGTAGAAACACTACACGGTGTGTTCCTTTAAACTTTTGACATGGGCGTGCACCTCTTCCCACCTAGTCGTGTAACACCCTATAAACATGGTGTGTTCCTCTTGAGACACGGAGTGTACTTGAATATTCCTTCCTGCCCTAAGTACTTCTACATGGCTAGAACTACACGGTTCTCTCCTGGGTAACACCACATGACGTGTTTACCCTAGACACAGTGTGTACTACTTAAGTCCCATACACCCATGTCATTAGTCACACGGCCAAACACATTTTCCACTATAGCACGGTATGTACTCTCAGTACACGGCGTGTTCCACCAAAGATTTACTTACCCCGTGTCTCTACCCACACAATCAGTCACATGGTCAACAACTACATGGCATGTACATACTGTACATGTCATGTACTTAATAAATTTTGTTTCTTCTAGAACAAAATAACACATGGCATGTGTTCATAACATCACATGCCGTTTTGTCTGGGTTTTTAGACAGTAAACCTCTGAAACTTCTCTAGAACCCTTAAAAACTTGAAATTTGACCAAGTCATGCCAAGTTTCAATTTGTGAGAGCCCATACTCCCTAAAAATAAAAGTTTTGTATCCTTTTTCATTTCATATCATAACAAAATTCAATTAAAGTTCAAACATGATCCACCAATTTCTGATCCAAGGGGGCCCATAACACCTCAGGGACCAAAGTTTTGCGTCCATCCAAATGAAACCTTACATTTACCAATACCCTATCAAAATAGCAGGTATTCTATCACAGTATCTATCACAACAGCATGTATATCTAGCATAAGATTTATCAAAACATCATGAAATCAGTAATGCGTCCTAAATGGCATGACAAGAATGTCTGACATGTGATCTCTAGAAAGTGCCTATATGATGCATGAGATGGAATACCCTCATCTCATCGGGTTGAAACAAAAATAAAACCTCAGTAATATCAAATATAACAACACAATATGTGTGTATCACCCAATGGTGAAATCAAATAAACTGTAACAATTTCAAAAATATAAAAATTTCAATATTCTAGGTAACTTGGTTTTTCCCTATACACAGGTTAGCTACTCCCAAGCATAGCTTATTACCAACTACATGTTCCTTCCTATCCCAGTCTATTGGATCCAAATAGTAAGGCAAAGTAGAAAAGAACCCCTTTGATACCACTTTGTAACATCTCGGTTCTGGGTGTCGCCCAAAGGTTCCCTGAACCCGGTTAGTCACATAAACTCAAGCGCATTTCCCCAAATGTCAAAGGCTTCCGACTAGAAGCAAGGGCCACAGTGTGATAATTGGAAAATTATGCCCTCATTGGTAGAGTATACATAGTGGAAAGAAAATAGTAAATAATATCATAAGCAGTAATACCATACAACAAGGTAAACACTGGAAGACTGATAGTAATATAACACTTGAAGCATATATATAAATGAAGAATGTCACGTGTATCTAGGAAAGCATCCAAACAAGTCATGATATATTAAATAAAATACTAAAACCAAAGTATAGAAAAATATTAAACTCCAATAGCATTTAAAGCCTCAGCTTGGTCTCATGCTCTCCAGCTCCAACAGTAATCAAGCACATGATGAAGAAGGGCGTTTTCCCTTATTTATACCTGCAATCATATAATCTATTTGGGTCCAAAATCATGACCCCAATAGGGTGTGAGATGAATCCTAGTAGGAAACCACCAAAAGATCTATACCTAACTATTAGTGAATATATATATATAGTAGGTAATATGAAAAAATGAAGCAATAAACTAGGAAGTACTCAAAAGTAAACAATCCTATAGTTTTCAATTACATTCATTTACATTTATTATTAAATCTGTTGAATCATGTAAATCATGGGATCTAGACGAAGCTCGTATCCCCTGTGTAAGTAGAAAAACATATGTCTCGAAAGACCATATAAGCCAACTAGTAAGACTGGGTCTAAGCTTGTGCTTTGTCTTGGAAGACTCATCACAATTATTCAATTATTCAATAACAATCCTATAGGAAAGTTATCACAATATAATCCTCCTAGTCCAATATAACAACAATTCATTTAATAATGACCCTCTGGGTAGCTCTCGCGGTCTAACCCCTCTGTTCTAACATGGTACTAAACACTTACAAACAACCCCCTGGGTAGCTCTCATGGTCAATACCACTGGGTCAACATGTCATCAATAAATTCTAAACGGGATCCTAGGTAGCTCTTACAGTCAATACCACGGGTTCTAATATGCTATCAATCAATTATAAATAACCACCTGGGTAAGCTCTCATAGTCTAAACCCCTGGGTCGGTGACCACCTGGTATCTCTCATGTTCAATACCACTGGGTCACATACTAGTAAAACATACATAACTGACCCTCCCTCGGGAAGCTCTCATAGTCAATTCCCCTTTAGTCAAACCTTCACAATGCAGAACATAAGAATTTAATATAATTAGAAACTCTATCCTAAAAAAACAAGGCCTGTAAACAAGCCAAGCCTACAGGCATCCTAGACCAAACGTCCATGAACAATAAAACAAGGGAACGCACCCATGGGGTGTCCCATAAAAAAGGTTATACAATCTTATGCATAGGCAGGAACCCTTAATAAATCAACCAAACCATAGTAGGTATTAAATAGGGTTAAATTCCAAAACACGCAATACCCCAAAAGTGGGTAAACGGAAATTTTAGCATATATAATCCAAAGGCAATCAATAAAAGACACAAACCACCAACCTTGATGTCATACAATCAATACTCTTGAACATCATCCCTTGAATCAGACTAGATCATTGTAGATCTAAAAAAAGATAAAAACTCACAAACCTTTAATAACTCATGAGAGAGAAAGAATCAGGAAGAAAGGCTATGGGGGTCTTTGAGAACTCACCAGTGGTATTCTAACTCACCCGGCGGTGTCTCAATCAGAGCTCGAACGGAGAAATGAGAGGGGTTTGAAGTTCTTCATCCCTTTTGACATGCTCCTATATGAACCACTTCTAGATGAAGAGGTTTCTAAGGATGATACTTGACCCTGCTCTGATTTATCAATTAAAAAGAAAACTACACATCATGTTCATTAAAGGTACACGTTGTGTAGTAGCCTTAACCGGCCCCCGCCTTAAACGACCTTCCACGTCACCTACATGGCCATGTATTCGTCCGTCACATGACCAGTATGTGGCTTTATGTGGTACCTAGGTACACAACATATACTCTTAAGTACATGGTGTGTACTTATAAAATCCCCACTTCTTCCTTTTTTCTCAAAAACAACCCGAAAACAAGATCTATACCTGAAATAAAGATCTGAGTTCTTACATATTACATGGTTTTTTATTTAAAAGTTAAATTTATTTATTTTAGAAATTTAATCTGATAAAATGGAATTCATTTTTTATATCTTCATATCAAATATATCTTAGGGTAATTTTTTTGTGTTTTTTTGAAAAGATTGATTTTTTGGGTGAATAGTGGAAAATACAGATTTTTATTAAAACTGTCATTTATTTTAAAGTATTTAAAAAGTAACATTTTATTTTATTTTAGTTTTACATTTAAATTATTAACCATTTAATAAAAATAATCTAATTAATTCCAAATTAATCAGAATTATATTTTATTTTGGTATAAAATTATTTTTATGCTTAAAAGGGGCCTTTTTCTAAAAATTGTCTTCATTGTAGTTTGTATTTTTCTATTAAAATTAAGTTATTACACTTATAAAAATTGAATCTTGAAAAATGGATTTCATATTTTTAATAATTAGGTTAAATTTTTTTAATTTTTTCAATTTCATTTTGTTGCTCATAATGAATAGTAACCTTGGTAAAACTTTATTACCCCGATAAAGATTAAAAGGGATAACGTGGAGGTTAAACTAATAGATAAGGAATAAAATATCTCTAAAACTTGGATAAATATAATTGTTTGATTGTATTTTTAACTTATCCTATCCTGTATTCTAAATTTTTCCATTTGGTTCTACTTGACCTTGATAAAGATAGATATTATATTTAAATGTCTAAAGTATTTACAAGTGTGTCACTCCCCTCGCTTAAAAGGGATCTTACTCTCCTCACTTCTTCACACACATTGAGACATTTATCTTGAACAATAACTACCCAAATACCTTCCTAAAATACACCTCACATCCTATGGGTCCTATTATCACAAAAATACCAACCTAATAAGTTATAAATGTAAGCCAAGGGAGGTTTTCCAAATAAGAGGTATAATTCTTAACTAAGTGTTTCATGTTTATTTCTTCTTCTACCTCATTTAAATATTCTTTAACCATTCTAAAATAATAAAATAAGTATATTTTATATACTAAAAAGTTATTTGTATTATGGTACAACCCTTTTTCATCATCTTTTCTATCCTATGGGAAATGAAAACATTGCTCACGCATATGTGTGGACTACCACCTCCATGAAGCGATGTGCTTTTCTTTATCATCGAATTATATGGATAGTTAAAATGATTGATAAAATGAATATATATATATATATATATATTATTTTTGACATAATTTTGATTCTTTAAATATAAGATATACTTTCCTTATTACCCTCTCCTTCCATTGGAAATTGATAACGTCACTCAGGCGTACGTGTGGAATACCATCTCCATGAAAGGATTTGATTCATTTTTCATTACAGCCTCACATGGTTGGTCACAATTATGAAAACTAATTAATAAATATAACATTTATAACGTATTTATTATTATAAAAAATAAAATATTATCTACTTTATTTCTTTTCCACCCAATCTAAAAATGGAAACCTTGTTCATGCGTATATACGAACTGCCATCTCCATGAAATAAAGTTATTCATTTTTCATGATTGCCTAACATGGTTGGTTTTAGAAGTGTATTTAATATATAAATATGATAATTATAAAAAATTTAGGATTTTTGAGGTGATGTAACCATAACCCCTTTGACCATAATCAATGCACTGATGTTTTTTTGAGGTTATAAACTGAACAACCCTAAAACATTCAATATGAACTTAACCATTTTAGTAACTAAATAAAACATGGTAAAAATTAAATAAAGAGGATAATGATAATAAAATGAACATGAAAATTTTTATTAAGTATAAAACTAATATGATTTTATTTTTTAGTATTTTGATAATGTACGAAGTTGGACAGGGTTTAAGGTAAAGTATTTTCCTTTAAAATGTTGTTTTAAATATTTTAAATGTTTTAAACTATTTCTCATATATATCCATGTTCTTCAAATTGTTTCAAGTATGTTCTTATTTATAAATCAAATATTGTTAAAATAAATTTTCAAATACTTTTGAATTTTTTTAGAGTTTTAAAATGAACTTTTTTAATCATTTATCATACGGGTCATTTTGACTTATTTTTACAAAACTACAAAAAGAATTTTTTTTAACATATACGGCTTGACTAAATTTTCACACCATCATAGATATTATTAGTTATCAAGATTATTCTATAATTTAACATGTTTTTTCAAATTATATCATATTCTCACTCTTTTAGGAAATTTTAATTTTTGATAATTTTCAAAGAAAAAGGATATTACTCCTTATGATTATGAAAAAATTGAAAGTGTTTGTCTTATGGGTTAAAATGACTTTTTTCAAGGTTTTTATTATTAAAATTATAATATTAAAAAAAAAGATATGTTACTTTAGAATTATATATGATGATGGGTGAGCCCTATATAGTTCATGATGATGGGTGAGCCCGATATAGCTCTCCAATGCATTGGGTAATCAATAATATTCAAAGGATAAAAATGAGGGAGATAACCTGGTAGGTTAATCCTATGTAATTAATTGTAACTCATTTACTTATGAAATGGGTCAAACATTAGTGAACATGGGTTATAAATATGATTCTTCAAGATACCTATTTTATACTTTCTAAAGGTTTTTATGAGAATCTTTTGATTTCATGAGGTAAGGAAAGTTTAAAGGTGAAAGATTTTTTTTTTCAAAAAAAATTTTTTATGAGCTCCCATATACCTTAAGATGCCTTCATGGTTTTTCTTATGATTACTAATGATTTTCAAAGTTTTTCTTATAGAAAAATATTTATTTTCGCTAGTGGAAATTTTTTATTTATGTGGTCAATGTTTTTTTGAAAAAAGATAAATTTATTCATGGGTTTTAATTTTTTTCACTAAATTAATGAGATTCATTTATTTTTTATATCCCTTAATGAGATTTTTTTACACGTACTACATTTTAAAATGTATTTCATAGGATCTAAGGATGATTATAAATTTTATCAAGGTTGGGATTTTTTTTATGGTGTCTCATCTTAAATTAAGAAAATGTGTCTTGAATGAAATAGAGGTGTAAATATAAAGATCTGTTTTTATGGAAAAAATATACACTGTTTAAAAGTGGAAAAAAAATTATGTAATTTTTTCCCTAATTATATAAAACTCCTAAAAGATAATGGGAATGTAAAAAATGTGAAATCCTAGCTATTAATCTCATATTTATGAGTTATTAAAGTAATGGTTCATTATAGTTGTTATCAGATAAAGGATTAGACACCATTAGAGTTTATGATAATGCTTAAAAAAACACTTTAAGGAGACTCTAATTTATGGTTATATTATCATGAGATATATTTTTAAGACTTTAATGTTGATTAATATAATCTATGTCTGATTATAGTGGTTTTGTTTAGAGGAAATAGGGCAGCAAAATAAGGAAGTCATCAAGAGGATAATAACCTTTCCAGTTAGAATCTTGGAATGGTTAGAATATAGAAGTTTCTTTGTAGTGTTAACTTGGTTGATGCATGCTATTAATTTTGGAACCCAATGAAAGTGTGTGGCTAAATTCTCTACAAAGGGACTTGTCTACAGTGGATCATTTCATGAAATAACACCCTCTAGCTTTCGGTGTATCTTTAGACATGGTGAAATCTAAAGGATGGATAAATGCATTGGAGAAAATATTTAAAGTTTTGGGATGTATAGAAAATAAAAAGGTAATTATTTATATTTATAATTTTGAAGTTTAATTTGATCGATGGTGATCACTGATTAAGAATACAAAGGAAAATGGTGAGATTGATTCCATGGAGTGGACTCTTTAAAGATATTTTTCTTGAGAAGTATTTTCCTAAAGTTATTCAAATTAGAATGAAATGGAAATGTATGGGGTTGAAGAAAAATGAATAAGAATCAGTGGATTATTATGAATAAAATTTTAATATATTGACCAGTTATACACCAAATTTTATTATAGTTCATTAAATTAAAGATAATAAATTTTACACAGTCCTAAAACAAAGTTATAAAGAGCGTTGGTATCTCATAAATATAAAATTCATGAGGAGGTTATGAAGGTTTCAGGTGTAATGTAATCACTTATTATATTTGGGTCTGACTCGATAATTGTTAGGTCCAATGGATGTTATGTGATTTATGTGATGTGGGTTCCATGACTATATCAACTTTTGTGTGGATTTTAGGTTCTTTTATGAAATATTAACTTTCACAAAACTATGTAGTTCTTCGTGAAACTCTCAATTTTCATTCAAATTTTGGATTGTCATGGACCTCACTTTGTCTTATAGACAAAAGTCCCTTTTATGTGCAAAAATTATGTTTGAGTTATTGATTCATGAAAAAAAATAGCTTCACATAACTATTACATGATTCAAAGCCCTAATATTCTCTAAGAGTTGAGATTTTCAAATGAGAAGGCTAGTTACTTATTTATAGATGTGGCTAGCCCTTCACAGAACTACTTTATGCACCTTTGAATGCACTCCAAACTTTCCTTGTGCATTGAATTTCAATGATTTAACATCTCCTTTAGCACACACTTTACCACCTTTATGCAACAACATCTCTATTTCGTTGTCTTGCAAAATTGTCCCTATGTTACATAACACTAACTTTCATAAAACACTAGACTTAGTTATATTTTGATGAAATAGCCCTAAATAATCACTTGCATGCAAATTTTTTGAACACATTCACCCTTTCACGCAAATTTTACATTTACACAAAAATCCTTCCTTTTCCAAAAGCACCTTTTTCCTTCCTCTAAATATTTTGACCAAAAAAATTGGAAAACACTAGGAAATGATGCCACCATGTACATGAAACATTTTGTACCACTTCTAGTGTATCCATACCTATTTATTGAATATTGTTTAAGATTTGTCATCATACCTATTCAAAAATTGCAGTGGAAATTCACAATAGACCTTGTCAACCTGCTTTTTCAACAAACACAATCAACCCAAAAGCACTAAAAATTTACCTTGAGGGGTTTTTGGAAAGAAATATCCCTCTTTGGTTTTATTGAAAACTATGTACCTTTTGATACCACTTAAAATCTTTTTTGCCAATGTGTTGACAAAAAAAATTTCTCCTACATATTATTTTATTGTTGTGATTCCAAATATCGATCAAGGATTTACTCAACAAACACTCTAGGTCCACATGAGTCATGTTCAGCATGGGAACAAGAGTAGCATGAAAAGTTCCTCAATGAATCACTTCATTTTAGATACCAATTGATAAACCTTTATTAATTATAATTGTAAAACTATATTTGTAACTCAATAATATACCATTCTTTATCAACATATTGTAAACTACTATCATTATTAACTTCTCTCATGATTTAGCTTCATTAAAGAACTACTTCAGCATCATCAGATTTAAATATTCCCCTACTTTGTTTCTCCCCCTATCAGCTTCTACCCCATTAGAAATTGTCTCCCCCTTTTTCAATGAACTCAAAGGTCACTATTTTTTGGTATGTAACATAATAAAGAATACATATCAGTACATAGGAAAAAACACATGATACCTTGGGGAGAGTGGGATCCCACATTCATGATTTTTTATGCGTGGAGATTCGAATGAACCCCAAGAACTAGTCAGTGTCATTCAAATGATTCTTTGGGTTAGGCCTTTTTTATAATATCTATAACCTCTAGTTATGTAGGAACATACTCCAACTTTACAATCTCATGTTCCACCTTCTTCTTGATAAAATGATACTTGATTTCAATGTGATTTTTCCTTGAGTGATGGACTGGTATTTTTATAAGATTTATAGAAATTGAATTATCATAATGGATTCTGATCAAAGACTTCACTACAGCTCCCATATCTTTAAGTCGATGCTTTATCCACAATAACTACATGAAATCTTGAGTAGTCGTGATATATTCAGCTTATGTGGTGATCATTGAAACGCAAAATTTTTTTTACTTATCCAAGAAATAAAAAATCTTCCAAGATTTAATGCACTACCTGATATCTATCATATTCTAAACTGACCCAATATGTATCTATATAACCAAATAAATCTTACTAAGATTTATCATTGTACATCAAATTTAAATCCATTGTGACCTTGATATAGAGAAGTATTATTTTTACTAAGAGTAAGTGGATTTCTTTAGGATTGATTTTATATCGCATATCTTGGTATGTAGAAAAAACAATATCAGGTCGTGTTGTTGTTAAGTACAACAAACTAACAATGATCTACCTATATTTTATAACATTAAATCCTTTTCCTTAATCATATCATGACAATTTTATCCATTTATCCACTGGAGTTGTCATTTACTTATAATTATCCATTCCAAATATTATCATAACCTCCTTCGAACATTTGGATTGAGAAATAAATGTTTCATTTCTTCCTTTCATTGCATGTAAACCAAGTAAAACATTAGTTCACCAATCATTGACATTTTGAACTCACTTTTCTTGAATTTTTTAAACTTTTTTCATTATGATGCATCTAATCCCCCAAATATTATGTCATCGACATACAACAACACCGTCATACTTTTATTTCTATCATTGTTGATATAGATATTATAATTAACTCTACCACACTGAAACCCTAGATTCTTCAAATATTTATCAAGTCTTCAATACCATGCTCTTGGTTCCTCCTTTAATCTATATAATTTCATATTTATTTCAAAAAAATATCTCATCTTCATGGAAAAGAAACACATTTGGTTGTTTTATGTACACTTCTTCTTCCAGAATCCCATTTAGAAATGTTAACTTGATGTCCAATTGGAAAACTTTGAATTTATTTTTCACTATTATGGGCAATAATAGGGGAATATTCTTAAGCCTTGCAACCGGTGAAAATTTATTATCAGCATTGATTCCCTCAATATGGGAGTATCCCTTGCACACTGGTCGTTCTTTGTTTTGAATTACCAATTCATCTTTATTTAGCTTTTTCCATAAAACCCATTTGGTCCTGATGACATTCTTATTTATCAGTCTCAAAACAATATCTCATGTATGATTCTTCTCGATTTGGTTAATCTATTCATTAATAGCCTAAAACCAGTTCTTGTCTCTTGCTTAATATTCAAAACATTTAGGATCTACCTGATATAGGAAGGATTCCTTCTATAAAGACTTCGTTATCCATGTTTGAACCAGTGTTTCCTGATCACCAATCATATTTTTCCAATCAATTTCAACTCAACTCTTTAGATTCCGTATAGATACAAAAGTGACCACATCCTTCACATCATAAATATCTTGTTCTCAATTAGAATTTTCCACTTCTACTCCCCATGATTTTCTTACCTCCTCATCACTATTTTTAGGGAACTATTTATTGTGTTTTTTAAGATTTTTTTCATTCTATATTATAGTGGAATCATTACCGTAAACCACTTTTCTCAACTAATTGTTGAAGAATTTATATGATTTTATTTTTTTCTAAGTAGCCAACGAATATCCCCTCATCACCATGAGACTTAAATTTTCTATGTTTATTATTACTGAGAATAAAACACTTGATTATAATTATTTGAAAGTATTTCAATGTTGGACTCTTTCCGTACCATAGCTTGTACAAAATATTTTATTCTTTTGGAAGAAACAGATCCTTATTGGATATTTAAACTGATTTTAAGACTGAATCCTTCTAGAATTTATCTAATAGTTCATTTTCAATAAGAATTGTTCTAGACATATTGTTTGTGATCATATTTCTCCTCTCAGTCAATCCATTTTGTTAAGGATTTATCACTATTGAAACTTAGTGTCTTATACTGCGCTTCTCGATATAATCCTCCACTTGTCTATTTGTGAACCCCATACCACTATCAGTTTGAAACTTAAAAATATTTTATATAATCATCCTTTCAACTCCCCTATGATATTTTTTTATAAAATTGAACACATAAAACTTTTGGGAAATGAAAAATACCCATTCCATACTATTGAAATCGTCAATAAAAATAATATAATACCTCTTCCCATCTATGGCTCTTGGTGAGATAGTTTTACACACATCTGGATGCACCAATTCAAGAAATCTAGTTGAATTTTATTCTTTTTCCTTGTATAACTTTATGATAACCTTCCCTTGTTTATATTCATCACATGTGTGAGTATGATCACATGATATCTTGGTAAGATCTCGAGTTGCATCACATTTGACCAGATCTTCCAGGGATGGTTGGCATAGATGGCTAAGTCGTTTATGCCGCAACCTATTTTATTCCTCTTTTGATAGAAATCACATATCTTCTTCTCCACTCATAAGGTAAATATTCTCATTCATGCACTTTACATGTAAAAAAAATTGTACCATCTTTTCCCATAGTGATACATAAATTCTTGGTAAATATTATAGCATGACCCGAGTCACGCAATTTACTAACACTTATAAAGTTGTGACTGATACCTTCAACAACTAAGAAATCAACACATATCATATATTTTCCCCAAAATTTGTATTTTCCTAAGCCAATAATCATAAAACATTCATAATTTCCAAATTTGACAACACCTTCCATGTCAAATTTGATGCTTGTAACAAGATCCTGGTTTTATATCCTAGGGGATGTGCATCCACTATAAAAGATCCATACACCAGTACGCTTAGATGCTTTAAGTGAAATATTTATAACCACTTCCTATTCATCACTTTTCTTTTTTATCCACATCATAGACTTAATATCTATTTTGGACTGATATTCTTGATCTTACTTGGAGTATGATGGACCAACTTCATCTTGTAGATCTGTAAATCAATTTTTCATTTTCAGATCATTCGATGACTCTTTGAGCTTCTACTTACAACTAATTTGGGTCTGCTTTATCATATTCCTCTACATTTTTTATGAGAAACATCTAACCATGTATCTAAATCATAAACCCCAAAAATAGTGACCATCAAAATCATTCTTGGAATATTGAACTGTGGGTGGCCACCTTTATTTATCTTATTCCCTTAGGTGCCTTTTGACTATGGAATATACATTTTGTTAATGTACCACCTTTCCACAACAATAACACATAATAAAAGCTTAATTCCAATGATTCATTATTGTAGGACCAGTTATTTCATGGCTTCTCTAAACCTTCTGATTTTGATTTGTACCCAAATAAATTTTCAATCTAAAATTGGGTGTTTGAAATATGACATCAATCATCACAGCTTTCTATTTTTGATCAATACCCATACCAAACTTTTCATTTATATATGATTGTTGCTTCTACTTTTCTATACATCTATGATCCAATTCCATATTTCTTGTCGCTTGGGTGATCTATTTTTCCAATGTTATACAAATATTCAAGAATATATCCTAACCTTATAATTTTATTTGTAATTCGATAAATTCATATTCAATTTGTTCAATAGGTTTGATTTGATCCTTTTCTGTATTAGTCAAACCATTGATCCCCCTTTTCTATTCTTCAAATTTTAGATTGTACTCAACGACCTTTTCTGAGTTCTCTAGTATTGAAGACTTAATATTTTCAATTTCTTCCTTTACCTCAGACTTCTTTTCTTCATGTTGCTTCATATAGAGTTTGGAATCATGAACCACTCTATTTTATTTCTTTATTTTGGATCTCTAAATGTATATCTCCTCAAGAGTGGCTTCTAATTCAGCCTAGGGATCAACCCTTCCTTCAAATTCTCCTTCATCATTTTCACTTTCTTCCCTTGTATGGAATTTACCTACAACTACCACCATAGAATTTTATCCATGATCCTTATAGTCTGCCATCTCTTCTGCCTCATATTCTTCAAAACTATCATTCTCTTATGAAATAATGTTCTTCTTCTTGAAGGAATTTCACTTCACATTTTTATTACCTTTCACATAGGTTGAAGACTTCTTCAAGGTAATTTTGAATTCATTTGCATCATCATCTTGGAATTTATTAGGTAACCTTGTTGTAAGAAGTAAAACCTTTCCACATCGAAATCATGCTAGAAGAAGTTTCCCCTTAAACTTTCCTTTTCATATTTATAGATTTTAGTAAAGGAATGACATGAACTCATATGTATCTTATTCTTTATGTCTATCTTCAATGGTGAGTTTCTTCATGGCCTTGAATACCACCTTTTTGGAATTACCTTTTTCCATAGACTCGTTATCATGATTTCATATCTCATATGTGATAATATTATTATTAAAAATATTCAATGTCATCTCGTTTAGATCTTTATCTTCTATTACAAAGACTTTTAGATTGAACCAAGGTGGAAGTATTCTCAAGATGTTCTTAATGATATTTACATATTTAAGAATTTCTTTGATATCATGCATGTCTTCCACTAAAACATTCATCTTATCAAAGAATGCATGTACAGATTCATTAGGGTGAATTATTAGGTCCTCATATTTATTCAACAGAACCTTTAATTTTAATTATTTGGATTTTGAATCACCTTCATAGATATTTAACGGTTTTTCCCACATGGAATACATTTAATTACATAAAATAACCTTCATGTAGATTGTTTTGGATAAATATCCTCTAAAGGCATAGATTCCTTTGGAATAAACATTCAATTCTATTAAGTCCACTTCTAATAGAACTAAACTTTCTACACTAATATAAATATCATACATCTCAGTTATAAAGACATCCATACCTAATGATTGGAAGTAGTGTTGTATCCAATTCTTCCACAACTGAAAATTATTTCTATCAAATATTGGAATCCCTTTGTGATTAATAGCCTCTATTCAAACCAATGAGTAAAATAAATTTATTTCAACCTGCCAATGATACCAATTGTTATCCCAACTAGGTTAAATACCCTAAGAGGGGGTGAATCAGGGTATGATATATTAAAACAACTTCCCATTAGGATATTGTTTTGACATTAAAAAAAACACTCTTTTATCCCTTTCCTGTAGCAATGTATGAGTAGAAATGAAAGAATACATAATACACAATAATTTTACTTGGTTCACCCATGTTGGGATATGTCTAAGGATAATACACAAGAAATGTGCATGTGTACAAAATCCACTAAATCACATTTTTGTTACAATGTTCGAAGTGGAATCATTATCCCTCCTGGTTTACAACCAATTATAATTTGAAATTTCACTTATCTCTCAACTAAATTGTGCTTAATTCTCCTTCATAGGATTATTATTTTGATCACTTGAGTAAATAATTTTTACACCTCATTTTTTGAAACATTAAGTTCCATTTTCATACACTTTATGTATACAAATTTACCATGGAGTTTTTGGGAAAATTCTTACAATTTCACACAATTTTGTTTTGTGTGACCTTTTCACTACATGCGTGTAACTATACCAACTCTCATGAAACTTTTATGTTCTATCGTGAAATATTAACTTTGGAACAATAATGAATCTCATAACTAAACTCTCAATTTTAATGTAAATTTTGGATTATCATAGAACTCACTTGGTCATAGAGTCACAAGTCCCTTTTTACAATGAAACTAATTTTTGATTTGTTTATTTTTATAAGAAATAGATTTTTTCAACTATTATATGATTCAGAGCCCTATTATTCTATAAG
Organism: Viscum album; assembly: GCA_963277665.1. Lineage (NCBI taxonomy): Eukaryota > Viridiplantae > Streptophyta > Magnoliopsida > Santalales > Viscaceae > Viscum > Viscum album. The sequence goes on from OY728139.1 coordinate 595,267,889, forward strand.
GGTTGATCTCCTCAAATGAGGAGGGTATCCACTTATTTATATACATGTCTGGCCCTTTATGAAACTACGTTTCACACCTTCGATTGTGCGCACAACTTTCCTATGTGCTGATTTCCAACAATTTAACATCACCTTTAGTGCACAATTCACCACCATCGCACAACTACATATCTATTTCATTGGTTTATGAAACTTTTCCTGTGTAATGAAACTCTGAATTTCATGAAACACCAGCCTTTTCCATATTTTTATGTGACATCCCTGAATCTTTACTTGCATGAAACTTTTTGAAACATATTCACCCTTTTGTAAAACTTTTACATTTGCGCAAAAATCCTTCCATTTCCAAAAAAACACCTTTTTCCTTCCTCTAAATTTTTGGACCAAAAAAATTGGAAAATACTGGGAAATAATGCCACCTTATACGCGAAAAATTGTGTAATACTTATAGTGAATCCATACCTATTTATTGAATCTTTCCTAGTCTTTTTTAATATACCTAGTCGACAATCATGTTGGAACTTCACAATAGACCTTTTCAACTTACTTTGTTAAGAAAAAACAACCCAAAAACACTAAAAAGTTACCTTAAGGTATTTTTTTCCAACAAGAAACATCTACGGATTTTCCTATATACTTTAAAATAAATGAATTTTTATAGAAAATTACATAAATGTTAATTTTGGTTCCAAAATATTTCATTCCTTTGGCATATTGTTTCTAAATATGGCATAATTGTTTATCCTTATAAAACTAAAGTGGTGAAAGAGTGTTTAAGACCTAAAAATTTTATTGAGATTCAAAGTTTTCTCAGATTAGTAGGTTACTATCAATGTTTTTTGAAAACTTTTCTGGATTATCTAGACCACTAACTAAGTTAACTCAAAAAGGAGTTAAATTTATCTAGATAAAGGAATGTGATGAATATTTCCAAGAATTGAAAAAAAATATTGGTTAATTATTCAAGGTTATCCTTTCTAATAATAAATGATGAATTTTTTATTTACATTGATGCTTATTTAAAGGTACTTGATTGTGTCTCGATGGAAGATGATCGGGTAATTTCATATACTTTACATCAATTGAAACTCCATGAAAATAATTTTCTTACACATGATATTGATCGTGAAATGATGGTTTTTTATTTAAAATTTTGGTGGAATTTTCATAGTTGGTAAAATGTGAAATATATACTAACCATAAAAGTTTAAAGTATATATTTACTAAAAAGGAGTAGAACATGAGGCCGAGAAGATGGTTAGAACTGATAAAGGATTATGATTCCATGATTTTCTATCATCCACGTAAAGAAAACAAGTCATTCAATTCCTTGAGTCAAAAATATAATGTTTAGTTAAGCATGTTAGGTTTGGAACATGATCATTTAGTTAATTATTTGATTAATGTTATCCTAGAAATTGTGCATGTAATCACTCCCTCTCGTTTGGTTCAGGTGTCAGTGTACTCATCTTTGTCAAATAGAATTAAACATGATAAGAAGAAAGATATTAATTTTTAAGAAATTGTGGAATTAATCGAGAAGTTTAAGTTTCCTAAATTTAACATTGAAAAAGGTGTAATTATATTTGGAAAGAGGTTGTTTGTTCTAAGTGATTCAGGGAATTGTTAAGTGAAGCTCACGTCTCTCCATTTTTCATTCATCTTAGAAACACTAATATGTAAAGTTACCTTCAGGAATTTTATTGTTAGTGTGAATGAGGAAAGATATTGTTGATTTTACTATGAAATTTTTTAATTTTAAATAGGTTAAAGTAAAAAAATAAAACTATCAAAGGGGATAATTCAGCCTGTTATAGTTCTAGAATGGAAATGGGAGAATATAACCATGGATTTTTTTGTGAGATTACCAAATACATCTCAAGATATGGGTTATTATTGATTTCTTGACTAAATCTACACATTTTATTCCTATTTAAGATATTATGTCTTTTTATTAATTTAATAGAATTTATATTAAATATATAGTCATATTACATGGAGTCCCTCTCTCTAAAACCTGGATAAATATGATTAGTTGAGTGTATTGTTACCTTATAAAATCTTTTATTTTAAAATTTTCCATTTTTTTCCACATTTCCTTGATAAATATTTATATTATATTTAAAATTTTAAAGTATTTACAAGTGTTTTACTCCCCATGCTTATAAAAGGGAACCTTATATCCTCAATTATTCACACACTTTGATCTATTTATATCTTCTAATACCTAACCAAATACCTTCCCAATATCCCTCACCATGTATCAAAGGTATTTTTCTCACCAAAATACCAACCAAATAAGGCTTAAGGTGTAAGCCAAGGGAGGTTTTCCAAAGAAGAGGTATAATTATTAACCAAGTGTTTCATGTTAATTTTTTATTCTACCTCATATAAATATTCATTAATCATGTTGAAATAATAACATAAGTATCTTCCATATAATTAAATGTTACTATGATTATGGTAAAATCCTTTTTCATCTCCTTTTCCATCTTTTGGGAAATAAAAAGATCGCTCATGTGTACGTGTGGACTACCACCTCAACAAAGCGATGTGTTTCAATTTTCATCACTGAATTATATGAATAGTTAAAATGATGTATCAAAGGAATATATATGATATTTATAACATAATTGTTTCTATAATTATAACATATTATTTACCTTCTTATCCTTTCCATCCATTTGATATTGATAACATCACTTATGTGTGCATGTGGAATACCACCTCCATGAAGTGATGTGATTTATTTTTCATTAATAACTCACATGGTTGGTAATATGGATGAAAACTAATGAATAAATATGTAATTTATAAAATATTTTTTATTTTATAAAAGTAAAATATTATCTACTTTATTATTTTCAACCCAATAGAAAAATGGAAATGTCGTTCTTGCATATGTATGAACTGACATCTCTGTGAAATGACGTGATTAATTTTTTATGACCTCCTTAAATGATTGGTTTTAAAAGTTTATTTAATTTATAAATATGATAATTATAACATGTTTAATATTATTTACATAATGTAACCTTAACCCCTTTGACCATGTTCAATGCACTAATGTTGTTTTGAGGTTATAAAACAAACAACCCTAAAACATTCAATGTGAACTCAACCATTTTAGTAAATAAATAAAACATGGTAAAATGAAATAAATATAATAATTATAATGAAAATAAAATGAAAAATTTTATTAATAAATTACAAAGTTTATATAATTTTATTAATCAGGAGTTATATAACTTATGAATCTAGACCGAACTTAAGGTGATGGATTTTACTCTAAAATGTTGTTTAAAATTTTTTAACCTCTTTATCCTCCATGTCCATGTTCTTGAAAATGTTCCAAGTATATTCTTATTTGTACAAAAATTAATTTCAAAATTAATTTTCAAATACTTTTGAATTTATTTTTAAAGGTTTAAAGAAGTAATATTATAAAAATTTACCATATGGTTCATTTTGACTTTTTTTACAAAAGTGAAAAAATAATGTTTTTTAATATATACAGATTGACTAAATTTTCCCATTGTCATATCTATTATTCATTATAAAAATTCCTCTATGAGATAAATTGGTTTTTCAAATTATATTTCTTATCTTCTTGGAATTTTTTTATTTTTAATATTTTTCAAAGAAAAAATATATTTCTACTTATAATTATATGAAAAATATAAAGTATTTTTCTTATGTATTCAAATGAGTTTTTTAAAGGGTTTTATGATGAAAAGGTGAAATATTATAAATTTTTTGTTCATGATATAGTACTTTATCATTATATGTGATGAATTTTGGGTTCGATATATCTCATGATAATGGGTGGGCCCGATATAGATCTCCAATGCATTGGGTAATGAATAGTATTAAAAGGAAAAAATTGAGGAAGATAACCTAGTAGGTTACTCCTATAAAATTAACTAGGCCTCAGTTATTTCTGGCATGGGATAAACATGAGTGAACATGGGTTATGAATATGATACTTCAAGATACCTATTTATTTTTTTCTAAAGGTTTTCATGGACAGATTTTGATTTCATTAGGTAAGGAAAGTTTAAAGGTGAATGGTTTGTTTTTCAAAGAAATGTTTTCATGAGTTCCCACATGCCTCAGGATACCTTAATGGATTTTTCAATGATTTATAATGGGTTTCAAATTTTTTATTTGAGTAATTATTTATTTTCAATTGTGATAATGTTTTATTTATGTGGTAAAATTTTTATTGTGAAAAGGGTAAATTTATTCATTTGTTTTGATGATTTTAATTAGACTAATGGGATTCCTTTATTTTTATATCCCTTAAAGTTATTTTTATTTATCAATCCACATTTTTAAATGTTTTTCATAGGATCTAAGGATGGGTATAAATTTTATCAATTTAATGATTTATACTATGGTGAATCATACTAAATGAAGTAAAATTTTCTTGAATGAAATTAGGGTGTAAACTTAAAGCTCTGCTTTTATAGAAAAAATGTACTTTGTATGAAAATTTTCACTTTATTATTTAATGATTTTCTTAATTCTATAAAAATCTAAAAAAGATCATGAGAATAAAAAAAATGTGAAATCCTTGATATTAAACTCATATTTATGGGTTTTTAAAGTAATGTGTCATTATATTAACCACCTTACCTATTTTCCTATATGAAAAATGAAAACTTCATTCATTCGTTTGTGCGAACTACCACCTCCATGATGTAATATATCCCATTTCTTATATAGTTTATTTATTATATATTAAAATATATTATAACATGATTAATAACCTTAAAAACATATAAAAAATATCATTATGATTCTGTAACAATGATATTATTCTAAAAGAATCACTTTCTTAACCATACTCACTCATAGATTATATTTTATTCTTGTTTGGTTTGGTTTAACCACCTACATGAATAATGATATAAATTTATATCATGTATGAATACAAAAACTTAAATAATGTTATTATTATACATTAATATGAAAATAATGTTTTTTTATGGTTCTGGAAAGGTTATATTAATATTTAACTTATTATTAATATACTACCTTGTGTTCGTCAAAACTATCGAAATAAGATCTTTATAAATCCTACATTTACACGTCAAGGATAAAAATATTATTAAGTGAACATAAAGGTTTATATATTATAATTAAATATCTATTATAGTACCTATAATGATCTTGTAATGATGAACTTTGAATCTATAAATAATAATCAACATTGTCATTATGAAACTACTAATAAACAAACAATCAAAGCTAATAACATCTGATGATGAAAATATAATATAAATAACTAATATATTTCAAATAAATGGTTTAAATGAAATTTATATATGTTTATAGGTATGGATAAGTTTCTAAAATATGTTATTAAGATATTTATTTTTATTATATGATATATTAGAGCACATTTGGATAAGCAGGACTAAAGGTAACGAAATTTTCATCTCACATTCCTTTTCCTTGATACGTGTTTTGTATTATAAAAATAATTTGAATTTTATAGTTTATATACTTCCTTATTGATTTATTATATCATGAATTATATTTTATTCATGGTATTTAAATTTTAATTGCAATCTCTATATTTTAAATGGGTTTTTATTGAAATGTTACCTAAGCCTTCATATGCCCAAAAATCCTAAATTTTGGAAAGTAAAGTGTGTGTGGGTGTTTTTTTAAGTAATTACATACATTTATAGACAATAAAAAGTGGATGAAACTATGGAATATATTAACCTTTTAGTAATCACCCAAATAAAGTTTGGTTGCACATCAACTCAATCTTCACTCGATACATGATGAGTGGGCCTAAGACTAGACACCTAGTTAGACACTCATAGGAGATATGATTTGGATAATTTATATGCTCTTCAAAAACCTTAATGAAGGATTTTACTACCATTGGTTTGGTCTCTTATAATTTTAGACTACCTAACTCAATTACTATCTTATATTGATAACCCATCACTTTGAAAGTACCCTCTCCACCACCTTTTCTTAATTTATTTGATAAGGGTACTTACTATTATATTGAGAATACTCCATAGTTTCTAAGTTTATATTGATATATTCTCTTATATATCTATATTATTCCATTGAATGGGAAGATATTTTTTTCATATTTACATTATACAGATAGCCATTATTTTATTTATCCATGATTTAGTAATAGGTTCCTTAGGTAATTTTTGAAATGTTTTGTTAACCTATATTATGAATGCATTGGACTAAATTAGCAATGAGTGGGGCCTAATATAGATGTTCCCTAAATGTATTAATAGTTATCATTAGACAAACTAGTTAGGTTATTTTCTTATGAATTACCTATTTACATATGATATCTTGGTATAAGGACTTTATGGTATATTTATGATGTCTAAAATTATGAATTCCATCAGTATGAGATTAGTAATTATTATATGTATTTGTATTTATTTTCATATAAATAGTATGCTCTCAGTTTCATTTGATTGTGGAATTATTTTTATCATTTATTTATGTTATACTATTAATGTCATGCTTATACTATGATAGCTTTCATTTTATACTACTCCTCATTAAGCACCTGAGATCACCCTTATTTTGTTTTTTTATGAAAACTAGAAGAGACCGATGTGTAATTTTTAAGGATATTCTAGAAGTATAATAATGTTATCATGGAGTTTTTATGCTATATTTTATGTTTTCAAGTGTAATATAAAAAATACATATGTATCTAGTCTTCCAATTCTATTAAGTTGTTGGATCATATGGTAAATCTTGTATTATGTACCAATAATATAATATTACTACCAACTCAGAGTTTTTGGATTCTGGGTTGTTATATTGGTGTCAAATATACTCAGTTAGATATAATATCTATAAGGGTAAAGGATCTTGGAAAAAATTTACATGAATAAAATAAAATACATTAAGGATAGATTCATAAGTTGAAGAAAGAATGTGAATATATGGTTACATCACTTGAAGACTATAAAAACATTCTTAAACTAAAATGTCTTGAGTTGTAGATTCATTTCAGAAATCTAGAAAACACCCAATTAGAAACTTTACAAACTACTAAGAAGAATATTGATATGAATAATGTTTTTGATAATATTATTTCATCTAAAAAGGATCATATTTATTACAATAAGATCTTGATATATTTTAAAGAAACATCTGTTGTAAACTCATAGAAGAAGGTAACTTGTTCTCTAGTTAAAACAGTTTGTGTCAATTTTTTTCTTGTATTCTAGTGTAGGATCAAATTTAAAATATAGAAGATATGGTTAAAATGGCGTATGTGAGCAATGGGAAGAGAATCTCCCAAAAATAGATCAAAATAATGGTATTTATACCCAAAAAATAAAAACTATAAAATCTGTAAAAAATGAAACGAAAGGTAAAAGAAGGAGGTTCATTGGTCAATGTTTATGTTTTTAGAGGTCTGAGAATTAGTCTATTGAATGTTTTCATAATATATCAATAAATGGAGATAACAATAGATTTTAATTTAGGTGGATAATAGCTATATTAAATAGAAATTATGTTGTACATAAGAAGGTTTCATAAAAAATGAGAGATTTGAAAGTCTCGAAAATTTATGTGAGATTTGTAATAAAAGTGTCACAGTTATGAAGAGTGGTGGTAAAAATCATCCAAACATGTACCATATGTATAAATTGGAAGGAGGCTATAACAGATGAAGATACAGGGTAGAAATGTGGATAATATTTCCTTTGATTATAAACAGAAGAAGAATATAGAATAAAGTACACCTAATAAGAATTTTAAGAAGTGTGTCCTGCCTATAAAGAATATGTGCTTCTACTATGGAAGGAAAGGACACATCATGGATCACTGTAAACTATCCATGAAAATTGTGATAAAATATAGCAAGATATAATCAAATAAGGAATCAATATATGAAATAAGCGGTGGGGTTGGATTGTAGGTAAACATTTATGAAGATGACTTTGAAAAGTTTCCAAAGAAGGGTAACTTGAAGGTTGGTGTATAGTAGGTGAAAACTGTTTGGGGATACAACTAAAAAATGTATGAAAGTTCTACCAAGATAAAAGGAGTTATTGAAAAATAAAGATAAATCACCAGTGACTTCTTATACTAAAAATGTTGTTGTGCATAAGGATTCCACACACAATAAGAAGGTTGAGCATATATCTAAAGAATGTGTGACTATTAGTCCATTCTAATTGGAATTGGATAAGAAAATAGATCTAGTGTAAAATATTGTGCATTGATAGTTGGAGTGAAAAAACTTATTCCATCTAATAAAATATCTGAAAATTTTAATAAATTCATGCTACCTAGAGATGTTAAAGTCTAAAAAATCATAAGAAGTTTTAGCATGAATAGTTCTCACTATTTTATAGATATAAAGAAAATAGTTTCTAGTTTGATATCTAAGTATCATCATTTTTTCTCTCCCTATGGAGATGATAGATACTCACCATATTCTCATACTTGTTTATTTTTTCTTCTTTATACAGGGAATTGAAGGTGAATCATGACAAATGAGAACTGATAAAAGTTTTGAGTCACTATATGTCTATAAATTATAGCCATTATGTAGTTTTTTTAAATTGTTTCATCCTTTAAACACTTCAAGTAATATCAAAAGAAGATGATTAGAGTTTATCATGAATAAAAGCAACCATGATGAAGATCAATGGAGTGGATCTCTTGAAGGGGATAAAAGAAGATAAATAAACTTCCAAATGTTATTATTTTTAGTAAATCTAAAAAACCGGACAAAATTTAAAGAATATTTAAGATTGGGGTATGAAAAACACTTTAATATTATATTTTTATTGTTAATAAGGGAGAGAAAAGTATAATTGTTGACACATATTAACATTAATTTTTTTAAGTATTTTACAGTATTGATAATAAATTCAACGGTGGGAATTGAATATCACAATGGTTTATGATTGTAGTTATTATTAATAACCATGTCAATATATGTATTGGGTTGTGGATAAAGATCATAATAGTTACTTGAGTTATTATTATAAATAGAAAATAAGAAGAAGAAGAATCTTGTGTTGTTTGGTGTTTTAATTTTAACTGGTTCAGTGTGAAACATTATTAAAATCTAATAATTTTTGAGATATTCTTAGAAGGAATCAATGAATGGTGATAATGATTAGAGGAATCACTATCTATAATAGTTTTAAATGAAGTTAGTGAAGTTTTCTAGTGAATATCTTTAATATATATGATTAAATAAATAAATATTTGACTAGAATATTGAGAAAAAATCCAAGGATTTTTTAGCATTAAGGTTGTTGTTTTAGATTATAAACATCATTTGGATGAAGCTTCAAGGAATCTGGAAAAAATATGGAGTTTTAGAGGAAGTTATTGGTATTGTGAAGAATATTCAATTTATAAAGTTAGTTAACTATAAGGATAAACTCTAGAAAACCATTGGTCTTGTAAAAATGGTGACTGTAGGTTTTAGAGGGTTGGTTGTGAGGTTGTTGGAAGTTGTGGTTTTTTCGATGGATGTTTATCATGGTGGTTATCACATTAAAATCTCAAAAAAAAAATATATCACCAAAAGGGGGTCTATGTATATGTTTTAATCACTCAAATAATGGTTTTTGTGTTAAAAGAGTGATGTGTAGGATCATTGTTGATCTTCCAATGATCTGTGGTCAGACCAAGGAAAGATATAGGGGGTCGATAGTTGCATAGTGTAATGGATAGATCCCTACGAATATAGGAATTGGTGCAACCATTTGATCATGTGGGATCCTCTATAAAATGGATGTGGGACCACTTTATGAGGTGTTATGTGATTACTTTAGTTGATTATCTATGTTCTTCCCTATTCATAAAGATTGAAGCCATGTACTTTTGTTGAAATGAAATAGTGTAGTGTTTTCTCCCATAGACGTATGATGAAAGTATAAACTACATAAAACCTCTTGAGTTATTTAATTTATTTCATTTCAATTTTATTTCCTTTCATGTGAGTTTTTGTGTGAGTTTGGTGTTAACAAGATAGAGTAAGTGAAACTCGGTGCAATGATTAGGGTAAGGTCTCTCTTCCTAGTTTCAATAAACTAACATTTGGAGAGTTCCATCAGGTGAACTGAATATTCCATTGAAATATTGTAGTTAATAAACTTTTGGGGATATGATTTTGTGTATGATTCTCAAAAATTGTTCTTAGAGTATAAGGTTCACTCTCAGAGGCCCATGGTTTACTCAGTATCAGCTCAGGTAACATTTTTTACTTTGACGTTTTTTTATTCAGTGGGAGTCATTGTGTTGGAAGGTGGTATAGTTAGAAGATAGAAATTTATGGATCTATAGATTAAATGTAATGGATTTCAATTTCTAGAGGATGTGGGTGAGGGTTACCTTATCAAGAAAGATCTGGAAGTTTCGTTGAAAGGTGTTATACCAAAGGTGGTGTGGAAATAATAATGAGAAAATCTGGATATAAAGGCTTTGGGTTTAGTGAGGATATCATTATCCCAAAATGTGGCTTTGAACATTTATTGTAAGAATACTACAGTGGATTTAATGTCAGCCTTGGCATATATATATGAGAAGCCCACAACACTCAAAAAAGTGTGCTTGATGCAACTGTAACATCCCAGGTAATGATAGAATAATTATTTTTCATATTTATTAATATTTAAGAATTAAATAGTAATTTTATCATAAAAGGTACTCTATTTATGATTTCTTATCTAACACGCAACAATGAATTTCTCTGAAATCTTGTGTTGCACTCAAGACTGAGTTATACCGAACAATAATATGTTATTAATACTATTATTTTAAGTGATAGTTATCTCCTAAATATTGTATCTAATAGAATGAATAAGAATAACTGTATTATGTGTACATGTTTTTTTTTAATTTTTACATTCATCCAATTAATTTTATAGGCTTAAAATAAGAATAAATTCAATTTCAAGCATAAAAAACTCTATATTTTTAAAAGGTAGTTTTACCTCCTTTTAAAGGAGAATCCATTTTAAATATAATTTAGACACTTTTATAATTTTTATATTACCAAATAAGCTTCATTTTTGAAATATAAATATCAAAAATTAATTTGGGTGAATTTTTTGTATTTTTCTGAGAACTTTCACATTTTGATGAATAGTGAATAATACAGAATTTTAGTTCAAAACTGTTTTTTTTTTCAATTTATTTATATGAATAAATAATGTTTTTAATTGGTTTTAAATTATAATTTGATAAATTTTATATCATTAAAACCAATTTATGTCATTTTAAACAATCTTACAGTGAATTTAGATATAAAAACTTAGCAAACTTTTAAACATTTTTACTTTAAAACCCCACTTTTTCTTCCTGTCTACGAGATTAAATTTAAATTAATTTCTACCACTTATGTTATTTGAATTTGGTGAAATTGATTCCATATTTTAAATTAGAATAATTTATAATTTCTAAAATTTTCATCTTATTTTTTTACCAAAAATATTAGTGAAAGTAATTAAAATTAATTACAGTAATTAAGAGGAAAATTTACTTAACAAGGGACTAAAACTTAAACTTAAGACCCAAAATGACATATAAAATTGACCAAAATACATTGGATATTCCTATTTAAACCCTATACTTAATTTTCTCTAATTTTGGCCATTCTTGGAGCCACTTGACTAGGAAAAAATGTGGGTGGAATTCCGTTTTAAAAAAAATACAAGAATGTCACTCCCCCTCCTCTATAAAAAGGAACTCACACTTCCCATTTATTCACACCTCTAAAGACCCTTTTACTCATCCAAAACCTTCCCAAATAATCTCACAACATATCTCCTATTTCCCTATATGCCTCACCTTGGGCATAAATCTGACCAAGAAGTCTTTTGGTGCAAACCAAAAGGTGTTACCCGAAAAGAGGTAACTTTCATCAACATGCATTTTTACTTTGTTTCCTTCTCCACTCCCTTAATTTCTTATTATTAAATGATTATATAATAATATTATTATCCTAAATATACTTATATTTTTTTATTTTAAAGATGTTTCCTACACCTGCACACACTTCCATCAAATGAGTAATTAAATTACTGTTTGTGTACGGCGAACTACCGCCTCACGTAATGATGTCGTTCATTTTTCCTTTACCGCCTCTCATGGTTGAGAATTATGATGGAAAAATATTTTTATATGATATATATATATATGATATTTATTATGTATTAATACTTCTGTAATTTTTATATACACATACTTTCATGCTTTCCATTTTTTGTAAATACAATAACGTCGTTTGTGGATTGTGGACTACTGCCTCATCAAAGTAATGTGATACATTCACACATTACATGGAATTTATTAACGATTTGTTTAATTAAAATTATGTAAAATAAATAAAATATATATGATATTAATGAAATAATTACATTTTTGGAAATATAATATATCAATTTCTTTATTACCCTTTCACACACTGGAAAAGTGATAACGTCGTTCGTGGACATGTGGACTACCGCCTCCTCGACGCAATGTGATTCCTTTTACATCAAAATAATTCTATATATAAGTATATATGATTAAATAATATGTTATTTATTATATAATTTTAATTTTTAAAAGATAATTGTTACTTACCTTCTTTCTATAACAAGCATTGAAAAATGGGAACGTTACTCATGCGTACGTACAGCATACCGTCTCTATGATTGTAATGTTGGTGCATTTTTCATAACCATCTTTCATAATTGGTTTTAAAATTTTAATTTATGTATAAATATGATAATTATTTTCAGATTATTATAATTTATATGTTTATATAATTATCCCTTTGACCATAGTTGACCTACCAAAGTTGTTTTTGACACATAAACCAAATATGGTCAAAACAACTGATGTAAACTTAATTGTTTAATTAGTTGTTTAAAAAATTGTAATAAGTGAAATAAAAGTAATTATAAACTTTAAAAAGGTTATGAATAAAGTAAATAATTAGCATAAGTTTATTATTTAGGAAGATAAAGACACACGTGACAAGTCAGACTCAATGTAAGGTATTTTGTCTCAATCTTCTTCCATTGAGGAATTTCTTAATGATATGCAGATTTATTATTTTATATGGTGTATATAAAGACCCTTTGACATTTTATATCCATATTTTATCAATTATCATGTTATTTAAGGTTTTTTTAAATTTTATTATTTTCATGGTGCTTATGATTTAAATGTTCAGAGTGGTATGAGATGCTTTGAATGTTTAAAGATTTAATCATTCCCTTTCAATATTCTTGATATTATTTTATATGGATATAAAAGAGTTATAAATAAAATTTTATTTTTATTTTAAATTTCATTAAATTTTTTTTCAAAAATGAATTTTTTTTCATGTTTTATACAGAACATTCTGATAAACGAAAAAAGGAATTTTTATTTTTAACATACACGACAACAATGAATTTTTCTCCATCGTGGCCATTATTTTATTTTTGGCTTCCTTTGAAATATTTCAAGTTTTTTTAGATGAAAACCCTTCTTTACTTTTTTTTATTTTGGTATTGAAAATTTTTTTTCTAAAAGAAAGGTGTATTTTTTATTGAAAATGGGATTTTTGAAAGAAAATGGTATTTTAATATTTCAAAGTGAATTTCATACGAGTTTAAAAGATTTTTTCAAATTATGAAATGTTTTAATTCATGTTGTGGTTATTTGACATTATAAATTATGGGTACACCCAGATATTTTTGGGTGAGCCCCTTATAGCTTAAATTATGGGTGTGCCTAGATAGCACTCCAATTAATTGGGTAATGATTATATTCTCTAGATAATTATATTGTAAGTTGGTTGTATGGTTATTCCAATCTATAAGGGTTCTATAAGGGTTATATAAGGGTTTAATTTGATGATGTCCCAAGGTACCTACATGAATTTTATATGTTTTATAATGAGTTTTCATGGAAATAATTTATTTTCAAAAGGTAAAATAAATAATATTTACTAAAGAATTATATTCCCATTTTTTGGTAAGAGGTTATGTTTTAAAGTAAGGTTTTTTCAAGAGTTTTAATGTTTATCAATGGACTAATGGTTTCCTTATTTTTATATACCTTACTGAGATTTTTATGATCAGTCCACTTTTTTTAATATTTTTCATAGGACTTAAGTATGAGTAAGGTTTCGGAAGAATTCATGTTGATAGTCATAAAGAGTTTTCATAAAATAGATCATTCTTTATTTTAAATGTTTTAGATTGTGGGAAAATGGATATTTTTTGAAGTGTCCACTTTGTATTTTATGGCTTTTTTATTTATGAGTTATGGCCTAATTCTCTAAAAATCTAAACCTGAAAAGATCCCCAATATGATAGAAAGTAATTTCTTGACTAAAACTCAAGATTATGTAATGTTTAAGGTTGGGGCCTTATAGTAATGGATGTTTAGCATGAGGTTGTCAGAATAAATATCTATAATGGATCATATGAATTATTTAAACTTTATTTGAATACATATTAATTATATGACGGTAAAATTCATGGATTGTTTTTGGGTCATATTATTGTTTTCAACATTGCTAGAATCATGGGATGTAATGGTAACAACAGTGACAAACTCCAATGGAAAAAACTGACTTAATATTTAATGATTTTTGGAACTTGATTCTTAATAAATAGGTTCAGAGGAAGGAGATTCAATAACCTTTTTGAAATGAATTTAGTGTAGATGCAAGAGGGTACTAACATCATCGAAAAAGTCAAAGATGGTAAAAATAAAATTCAAGAGAGAGGAGTATAGTTAAATCTACCAAACTCAACCCAACATACTATAACTATAGTAAGGGGTCATCTCAAGAAGGATTACCATTAATAAAAAGTAAATTATAAAAGATCAAATTTTATAGGTTTAAGTTCCATTGGTTAAAATATAGATAGTATTGTAAATCTACTTTTGAGTGTCAATACTCTGGTGGAATCTTGGATAATAGATTTCAAAGAATATTTTTACTCCACTAGTGAAAATAGATGCATGAAAAATTATGTGTCTGGGAAAATTGGAAGAGTGCATATAGTGTATGATGAAGATATTTATATTGTGGGGAAGATATATATTAGAGTTTAGTTGAAGAATGGAATTTTCCTTATGTTAAATGAAGTTATTTATATTTCATTCCTTTTAAAGAAATTGATTTTAGCTAGATTGATGGATAAATCTGGGTATGGAACTACCTTTAAAGATGGAGTGTGAAATATTACTTAAGGTTCCTTGGTCATAGTTATATTTTTAAAGGATGGAACACTATATATGATCCGAATGATAATGGGAGTTACACTTTTCTAAACATTAACTTCTAAAAGCTTATATTTGTGGAACTGTCATCTTGGGAACCTCAGTGAGAAATATATGAAATTTTTAACAAAAAAAGGAATGTTTAATATGGATCATTAAGAATTTAGAAGTTGTGAGAGTTTCATACTTGGTAATAAGATGAAGTAAATCTTTAACTTTAGTAGAAGAACACCAAAATTTTGGAAGTTGTCGCTTGTATATATAGATGTTTGGGGACCTACCACAGTTAAATCTCATGGAAAATCACAATAATATGTGTAATTCATTGATGAATCCATGAAGAAAGTATGGGTATACTTATTGAAACATAAATCATAAGTTTATGTAGTCTTTAATCATTGCAAATCAATGGTTGAAAGTGAGACAGGATGAAAATTGAAATTCTTGGGGGTTAAAAAATAGAGGTGAGTACACCAAAACAAGTTTTCAAAATTTTTATAGATTTAGAGGCATTAGGAATGAGAAAACTATATGTGAGATTCCATATAAAAATGGATTAGATAAAAAGATTAATCAAATGTTGATTTAAGGGGTTTGAATTATGAAGTTGAATTTAGAATATTTGATCAATCATAGCCCTTCATCACCAATGGGACAGGAACTATCAGAAGCTCTATTGATAGGGAAAATTACAGATTTAGATCACCTTGAAGTTTTTATAAGTTTATCTTATATTCATTTGGATACTAAAAATATATACAATATTTATGAAAAATATCATGAATTATTCTTTATAGGATGTGTAGATAAAGATCTCATGTTTAGACTTTGAGATAGTGATAAAATGCAGGTCATTAGAAGTAGAAATGTATTATTTAATGAGAAAGTCCTTTAAAAGGACGTGAAATTTGTGGATAAGTAAGTTTAAGTCAAGGAATAAACTTTAATACAAGTTTAATTGAATGTAGGCATAAGAAATTTTCAAATTATATAGAAATAAGATGGCTCCGAGTCTATGTAAAATTCACAAAATTTGGAAGAAATTTCAAAGGATGTAATAGAAGGTCTGGTATTGAGACCAATGTAAGATATACTTGGTGGGAATTATTATATAGTTTCGGATGATATAAATCTTTAGGTTTTAGTTCTAGAGAGATCATAATCACAAGCTTCATTTCAAAGGTCTATAATAGTCAGATGATTGGCACAAAGGTATGAAGATAACTTGAACTTCTTACTTTTTAATGGGTTGTAGAGAACCAAAAATCCTAAAATAAGTGGATATCCTTAGTGATTACGATAAGTGGGAGTTTTCTATAAAGGATTATTTGGATTCAAATTATGTTAATAAAACCTGGGAGAAAACTTATTTACCACTTAGAAAGAAGGAACTTGAAAATAAGTGGGTTTTGTAATTAATATATAAAGCTAATATAATTAGAAGGTATAAATTAAGGATGGTGGTCAAAGGGTTTCATCACAATCATGGTATAGAATTATATAAAATATTTTCTTTGGTATTAAAATATAATACCACTCGATTTATAATAATTTTGGTTGATTCTATAGGTTTATATCTAGAACAAATGGATGTGAATATATCTTTTTTCATAGGTATCTAGAGAAATAAATTTATATGAATAAACATACTTGTTTTTTGGATCAATAGAATTATATATTGGTGTGAAAAAATCATGAAAAGTATATATGGTTTGAAATAAACACCAAAACAGTAGAACTAGAAGTTTGAATCATTCATGGAGGATAATGGTTTCAAGTAGAGAAACTCAGACCATTATTTCTACTAAAAGGATTGTAGTGATGGGAATTTGATCATTATAATTTTATACGTGGATGATATATTACTGGTAGGTCCATAAATTCTACGAATTCAAGTGCTAAATAAGTACTTTTCAATAAATTTTGAAATAAAATATCCCAATGAAGTAAATAATATCTTGGGCATAAGTATTGAACATGATAGGAATACCTAAATTTTGGTTATACCATAGAAAGAGTATATGTGGAAGATCATTGAAATTTTTTTGATAACCAAATGCAAAGATATTTCAACTTCTCTTGTTTGATAGTGAAAAATATCAAAGTAATAATAATAATAAATGGAGGAAGATTTGGATCATGTGACATGAATACTATATACATTAATAGTAGGAAGTCTCATACATGTCATGGTGTGCACTCGACCAGAAATTTCCCATGTTGTGGGAGTTATCAATAGGTTCATGAAAAATCTAGGGAAAGAGCATTGGGGAGTCATGAAGTGGATTCTAAAATATCTTACAGGAGAGAAGGATACTACCCTTTTCTTTGAAGTGGATTATCCATTGATTGGGTATGTTTACATAGACCTTTGGGAGATTCAAATTCATGGCAGAGAATAACCAGGTATGTTTTTACCTTCATTGGAACCGTGATTAATTGGATATTGAGGATACAACTTGTAATTACTCTCTCCATAATATAATTAGAGTATGTGGTATCAACGGAAGTAATAAATGAAATAGTATAGTTGAGGACTCTAATTAAGGATCTTGAATGCAATTAGAAAAGTGAATTTATCTACTATGACATTTAGTGTTCAATACACTTGACCAAAAATCTGGTGTTCTATGTGAGGAAAAATAACATTGACCTAAAGTACCATTACATCCAATAGTTACATAAATATTTATTTTTGGGGTTATGGAAGATTATTGGAAGGTAAAATCTGGTAAATATGTTCACTAAGATCTTATTCTAAGAAATTTTGTGGTAACATTATGCCTTAGTTAGACTTGGATGAATATAATAGAAATAGAGGAGCATTACTAATGAGGAACCAATCATGGGGATCCTATAAAACAAATTTGAACCCAAGTTAAATATAGTACTTAGTGGGACTCAGGTTTTCTCTAGAGAGGAGGGTGTTTCTAGTGTGTTTTTCCTTTATTGTGTGATTTTAATGTATGTAAAGAATAATGAATGTTTTGTGTGATCAAATCTAAGAATTAAAGTGATTGAAATCAGTTTTAAAAGCTAGTTTTCTAACCTTAGATATCCCCTCACTTACCTATTAGATAATTATTCAATTTTACTCTCTTTGTCTCTCTTTAATTATATGAAACCTCAACTGGTTACCCACACCTATATATTTTATCTTAAGAGGTGATATGAAATGATCACTGCATCCACTACTCTCACCTAGAATGTTGATCAAAAATCTCTATTCAATCCTAAATTAACCCACTACTCAACATCATAGTCGATGATGAAGTTATAGGTGGAATGTTTGTGAAAAAATGAGAATGTGAGAATAAGAATTTAGATGCATAGAATAATGTAAATCTTATAATTTCTATAATAATAAAACACTTTTAGGGAAATGAATACAAGATAAAAATCAATTCAAATTCAAATTTATCAATAGGGGTAAGGGGAATCTCTTTGTATTGACCACTAATAGTCTAGCGTACAATCACTAGAGACATTAAAATAAAGAAAAGGGAAAAACATCAGTTTCTCCATCTCAGTTAATTGATCAGTAGTAGCTCTCCCTCTTTCTTGAGTGAACATTTAAGTTCTTATAGAACCAGAAGCATAATATAGGGACTCTTTGTATGATTTAGTGGATTCACACCCCACATGAGTAGCATGGGTCCCTCCTTCCTCTTCCCATGATTCCAATATCTTTAAAATTTTCCTTAGATTTAGTTCTCATCTCACCTATCTTCCATGATTGCCGCATGTATATTTTGAGGGTGTAGATTTCTTTAGGGGGTGATCTTGAGTATTTATCTATTTGAAATCCATTCTCATGATCACTGTATTCTTATTTGGTTGTATATAAAAATTTGGAAGCTTAGGATCATCCTTTCCCAATTTGGGGATACTAGAGGAATGGGATTTTTATTTGAGGATTCACCCTACTTATTTTTGAAACTCTTTATTTTAATCCTTATGGCTCAAAATTTAGAAAATTCTCGAAGTCATATGTTTCTAAGAAAGTATTATTATAGACATTGAAGCCATATGATCTTAGTAAAAGTCATATTGTATGACTTTGAAGTCACATGATGCCTTGATGTCCTATGGTGCTAGATAAAATCATATGATGAATTCATATACTCGCTAAAGTGATGAAGTCATACAATCACCTTGAGTGTTTGATTTTTGGATAAAGTTGTATGCTTAGAGGCTTATGCTCTGCAAGTATTATGATTTGTTTGGATAAATTATCATGATCATTGAAGTTTTATGCTCATTAGGTTGAAATAATATGATAATAAAGTTATAAAATCGAGCCACTAAAGTCTTATGATTGGTTCATGCCTTTTTCAATTTTCATCCTCAGATGATAGGCACATAAATCATATAATTAAGTCATATGATCGATCCCAAAGTCATAAAATGGGTATGGGTGAAGTATGATGATGGTGGATTAAAAGTCTTATTATTTTCAAGTTTTATGATCTGGGTATGGAAAAAGTCATACAATGATGATAAAGTCATATGATCTAGTCCTTTGTTATTTTTAATCCTACAACACATGAAAATCATACTCAATGTAGGATTTGTCCAAATTAATCTAGAATTGATCTAAATAATGAAAATCATAATTAATATCCTTTAAATAATTTAAACCATGATCTAAAAAACTATATGGATTCATAATTAATTCCAAAAACTGAATAAATCAGTAAAAATCAATATTTAAGACATTAAATAATTAAGTTCAATATTTATAAAAGTAACAAAATAAAGAGAATTTCCAATGTTTTATCTAAATTATGGGGTTAATTTCAAATAAAAATAGTTCAAAAATTGAAAATATGGGCTCTCATCACTCCTTCATACTTAAAATATTGAACTCATAGGAAATAAAATGAATTCTATTTATTTTAAATCCTTGTCATAACTAAATTTAAATAAAAAATCCAAATAAGAAGAAAATCATAGATTCATTCATCATTGTAAAATATCATTCCTCCTCTATGAATTTAACCCACTGAATCACTTTAATTCAAGCAATGTTTAAGGTCTGGGAGTGGAAACATAATATAATTTTAGTGGAATTAATATTTTAACAAGTGTAAGTTTCTTAAATCCCTCTACCCTGAGATTACTTTTATAAAGTTCCTTTTCAAATTTCCTTGATACTTCCTAAATGAAATTTAGATATATCATATGCCCCTTATTCATGCAAGTTCAAAATTCCTCAAGTATTTTTATATCCTTTTTCAATTAGCACTATTTAATTTTTTCCATCCATATTTATATAAGAATTTATTGGATGAGTGTAGATAAACCCAGAACTAAACCATCCCAATATATTAATTATCCCCTTAGAGTAATTTTAATAGTCAAATAATAAAAGAAATGCTTGGGAAGTCATCTCTCAGGTCACTATAACTCTTATTTAAAGGCTAACACACACACACATGTGCTTATGTTGACTTGGGAAGACTTATATATCGGTTCTCATCTGAATTTTTACTCAAGTTCATATGAGTTATCCAAATATCTTTTAGGGAGGCTGTAATGGCCCTTGTCATTACGGGTTGAAATTTCCTGGGGGGAATTATGTTTTTTCCATTTAATGGATGGTTATTTTTGAGAACTGAAGCTCAGGTCTATAATCTGAGGGTTTTAATGCCTTAAATGGGTGTTTTAATAAAGGATTAAGATTTAGGGTAGTCTAGGGGTGACTTAAGGTGAATCCTAAGGGTTTCCTACAACAACTGGGTGTTATAGGAAAGATTCAAGGTATGACACTATGTGTCACACTGTAAACCATCATGATCAAATTACATTGAAGATATGTCCCAAATTTTCATGATGTGAAACATGTTTTAACATCATAAACTAATTCTGAGAAGTTTTATGAATGTTTTAAAGTGATAGGATTGGTCCAAGAATCTCATATCTCATTCCCCCAAATCTCGTATGAGAAATGGGATGGGAATGAGGGGTTTTCCATTCAAAAGATCCTTTGATCTCGTTTCTTCACTGATTTAAGTGTCATAAGTTGAAATGGATCCCTATAGGTAAGTATTATCCCATGAAATCCTGTGATTGTTTATTTTTTATTGATTCTCGTTAGAGAAATTAGATGGAAATTCAAATGGATCTTAAAGGAATTTTCTGAGATTGATGAGGATTTTGATCAGCATATAAAGAGGATATCCCATATAGATGAACACGTGTCATTTAAGGGTGATTAATTAAATCTATATTATTGGGTTGATTTATTATAAAGGTTCTGAAGAGCACAAGTTCATGACTGATTAATGAATGTTGTATTTATTTTCAGTATATCATAAAGTAAATATATGTGGAAGAATTATATGTGGATTTGAGGATGCTTGAAGTGGTGATTCTTGGAGAATTATTATGGACTCGCTTGGTGGGATTGGATTTTATGCTTGAGAAATTCTCCATATTAATTTTGATTATTATTATCCTGGTCTTCAATGGAATTCTAGAAAAGTGTTCATGGTGAAGGAATATTGTCTATAATAAGTGGAAGACCTTGAAAATTTTTATTTACATGAAGTGAAGAAGAAGAATTAAAGAATATGGATATGAAAAATGTATGTATATATATATATCATGAAGAATAAATAATCATGAAGATTTTTGAACTAATCATAAAGATCAAGTACTTGTGTCAATAGTGACACATTGTTTGCAACATGTAAGATTGTTAAATGTTGTGAAAATATTCATTCGCATGCAAATTTTATTTAGAGGCCACGTAATACCCCTATATTTTTCATGAGGTATTTATTATGGTTTTCCATGCTAAATGATTGTGTACGATGTCATGTTCCATATGAGAACATCCAAATTTCATTTGAATTGTGGAAATCAGCTAAGTATGGATTTCCACAAACTGTAAGAAAAGTATGTGAAATCGATTTTGTTAATGAGGCTTCCATACAAATGAGGGTCTATGGTTTAAAGATAAAAACGAAACAGTTTTCTAAACATTAATAAAGTGAAACCGCATTATGATATTTGATATATATGCTATGTTATAATCATGTGAGGTGAATAGAATCAATTTATCATTCTATTTGAGTTACATTCAGTGTAAAATCAAAGAAGGTTGATTTAATGCAATTGACATGCCCGTGAATAGTATTCTAAACATCAATAAAGTGAATCCACATTATTTCATTTGACATAGATGCTATTCTATATTCATGTGATTTGAAAGTAAAAAATTTAGTATACTATTTTAAGTACATTCCGTGGAAAAGAAAAGCCGGTTGATATAACACAATTGAGGTTCCCATGAACAGTATTCTTAAACATCAATAAAGTGAATCATAATATAATATTTGACATAGATGTTATGTTATATTCATGAGATGTGGATTGTAAAAATTTAGCATACTATATGTGTAATATATAGTTGAGAAGTGTATTATATGGTAAGTTCTTTGTTAAAATGATTTTCTAAGAGACTTTATATGCTAAAATGCAATGCTATGAGAAGTTTTTTTGAGAACAGTCATGAGGATGATTCAGTTTAGTTCAAAATTTATGCATATAAGTTAATGTATAATCTAAATAGTTTGAGGTAAGAGTTTGTAGGTTTCCATACAGTTCATGATGATGGTGTTTTACAGACAGTGGTTTGCGGATGAAGAGTGATTTTTGGGTTACCATGCAGTTCATGGTGATGGTGCTTTGTAGACAGTGGTTTTTGGATAATGTGTTTACAAGTGGATATATAGATAGGAAACACTTTAAAGTACTATTCACATTCACAGTATTATCATGATATGAACTGTTTTGATAAACGCTCCATTATTTCCTATAAATGCCCAGTTAACACTTGGTTAAATGTAATCAATAATTTAGGAGAAGTGTTCATTTATAGAGGAATCACTTATTCTGCTCCATTTGAGTTACTCAAAGCATTTTTTTTCTTTTACAGAAGGATAAAATTCTATGTGAGGTGGTATGGTAAGAGAGTCGCTACGCTAAGAAAATTTCTTTACTAAGTGGAGAAGTTTTATTTTATGTGCTATATAGGTGAAGTGTTATGCGAACATGAAAAGTAATTTAAATAATATTCAATCATCAGTTTTCTAAGAATCAAGAAATTCAACCAAAAGTATGCTAAATATCATATATGTTATTCTATGATCATTTCATGATCATTGGAATAATTTAGAAAACTATTTGAAGAATATAATATGAATTAAAAAGTTAAGTGTTATACGATGCAAGAATTATTTTTCTAAACATCAAAGAAGTGAACCAATATTATGTTACATATAATACATGTTATGCTATGATCATTGGAACAATTTAAATTTTTTTTAAGAATATACTTTGAATAGAAAAGTGAAGTATTATATGATGCAAGTACCATTTCTATAAGAATCAAAGAAGTGGAGCATCAGTATGCTAATCATCAAAGAAGTGGACCACCAGTATACTACATATCTTACTTGTTATGTCGTAATCATTTCATGATCATTGGAAAATTTTATCATACTATTTGAAGAACATACAATGAATATCAAAGTGAAGTTTTATATGATCAAGCATCAGTTAGCTAAGAATCAAAGAAGTGGATCATGTGTACACTAAGCATCAAATAAGTGGACCAAAAGTATGCTACATATCATACATGCTATTCTATGATCATTTCATGATCATTAGAACAATTTAGCATACTATTTTATCAATATATAGTGAATAGAAAACTAATTTGCAATATGATCTGAGCATCAGTATGCTAAGAATCAAATAATTGGACCAATAGTACGCTACACATCATACACGTTATGCTATGATCATTTCATGTGTACAAGATCAATTCAGCATATTGTTTTAAGTTTAAAAAGTGGATAATTAATTGGGAATTTCATGAAATACACGTGATTTCATGATATATTTGAGTTGATATTTAGAAGACAGGTTATTCTGAGTTTTTAAAGTCTCTATCTTTCATAAAATAATATTGAAGAAATTTTGTGCATCACTTGCATGCATTATTTGAGGTTAGGACTTCATCAAAATAAGGAAGAATATTTTCCCAAGATGTAATCTATGAAAGATATGATTATCATAAAAAAGATCAATATTTGAAGTGACTGAAACCAAAATATACTTTCAGGAGAATATAGTCAAGTATGAGATTTCAATAATAGGAGAAGAACTTGATCATTCAAGATCTGGTGTGAATGAGTTTCAAGAGGAATAAGATTAATTCAAGATACTATTAAAGATCTTAAAGTTTTACATGAGTATATATATCCATTACACTCATAGAGTAATATCTATTTCATGTTTTTTAGTAGAAACTAGAACCAAATAGAGATCATGTTATTTATGGATCGGGAACATTGAGAAGAAGGAGCTTGTGACTAGGGTATCTAACTAGTTTCTAAAGAGGCTTGAGTTTGGGGTGTCTAACCAGTCTAGAAGAAGGATAAGAGAATATAGTTAGAGTGTATAACCAACTAAGGCCTAAGAGTTGTTTGTTGGGGTATAGAACCAGGATCAATTGGAGGATCGACTATTATGGTGTATAATAATTTTTTTACTTATTCATTGTAATATACTTATTATATAGTGGAGAATCTATTTTGGAGGGACTAACCAACATAGAGACAAAGGAATTTACTCCTGAGGATATATTTTTTGGGAGTTCTTCCAAAACTCAGAAGAACAAGAATAGAATATTTAAAAGGAAGTTAAAGAATAATACAATAGTTAATGAATAAATACCACTAACTGAAGGTAATCAGAGTGGTACATGTAGTAATTTTTCTTTTTATTGTGATTATTCTAATGAACCATGATCAAGATATTAGGATAATTAATCACTTGGTGATCTTCATTTTGAATTCCAAGAATATATAAATAACATTCCTAAAGAAGTGTTCAAGTTTATTTTTGGTATTATCAAGGGAATCCTTATTGATAAAGCACAGCTAGAAGAAGAAGTTGAATAATTAGAGGATGAAATAAGCAAGAAGTTCAGAAAGTGAATCACTCTCATAGACCTGGTGGAAGAAAGGTAACAATACATTTTTTATATAGAATAAGAATTGAAAATGTGTAACTGTGAGAAATTTGTGTTTGAGATTGCTTTAAAGAATCCTTTCATGCACTTGAAAAATTTTACAAAGTGTCTATGGATATCAAGAATTCTCAACTGGATATCAAATCCTGGAGGATCAAGGATATTGACTCATTGTTGTAAGAAAAGGTTGTATCATATGAACTAGTTATTGAGAAAATGAGGAACGGCTATGAAGATAAAGTGTCATTTGTCGAATATCAAAATAATTCCCTCAGCATGAAATATCTTGAATTGAAAATTAAATCGTCCAATTTTGAAAATACTTATGTTGAGACCTCACAGTCAAGGATGTATATATTTTCTACAAAAAAATGTTATTTGAATGATTCTACTATTAAATAATCTTCATCATATGGAAATAAGATCATTACATCATTTAATGATCTTTCCAAAAAAGTACTAAAGAAATAGGTACCATCCATATCCCAATGTAATAATTTTTCTAAATATATTTCTATAAAAATTGTAGGTTTAAATAAAAAATATATAAAATATGGATGAGGGGAAATGAAAAATATCCTACCCCCATGTCAATGGTGGATAGAAGAAGGTGTATAAGTGCCGGTTCCTCATAGGAATCCCAACAGGAGGTGAAGAAGTCACAGAAACCTTATGTTTAAAATTTGGGATAGCATTCAAAAAATAAAATAAGATCAAGGTTTGTGGGTCAATTTTGGTTCAGCAAAAGAATTGGGAATTTTGATATGTATTTTTGGTAAAATCCTTTAAATTGTAAATCATAATATAAGCCTATACCAAGGGGAATAATTCTAGAGAAGAAGATGAAACAACATTTATAGACTAAGAAAAAAAATTCACGTTCAAACAAATTTGAATTTATTGGTTATATCTATGATGATTGTAATAAAAGTGGTCATAAAAGTGATACATGTACATATCAACATGTATCAATAAAGTATGGACCACATGACAAATAAGTTACAAACTTGGGTAGAAATATAGAAAATGATGTAAATCATATTAGTCCCAAGAAGTTTTAGGAGAAGTCATCCTTAGACTCAATACATAAGAAATATCAAAAACAAACCAAGTCCATAAAGATGAACAAGAGTAATACATATTCAAATAAATATATGAATAAAGTCACTCATGTGAAACCATTTTGAAACTCCAAATAATCTATCAACATTCCCAAACATAATCTTGTGATTTTTCTAGTTGATTTGGAGAAATCCAAAAATTTAGAAGAAGCACATTAAAAAGATCATGAAAAAGGTAAAATAAAGATTCCATATGAAGAAGGATAATTTCATAAGAGGTTTTAATCAAGGGAAAACTCTTGTTTTGAGAAAGTTTTATGTGAGATATTTAATAAATTTGGACATAATTCAAGAGGATGTTTAACCACATTGCCAGCACAAGAATAATTCTTGAAGAGAATGAAGATTGCATCAGAAGATGTATATGACATGATATATAAAGAAAGAACCATATCACACAATGAAATGATATCTTTGATAAGATCCATGTTACCAAAGGATAAATCATATTTGAAAATCAGATGTGGAAGCATGAATACTGGAGAAAGTGGAACAATTTGGTTGAGAAAACCATCCCAACCTTGTTGTTCATATTGAGGAACAAGTATCCTCGCCTTATTCCCTTATATATTTATGTTTTTATGAACTAACAATGTAGGTAATTAAAGGATATATTTGATTATATCATGTCTAGATATCATGATGAGATTGTGCTTCATGGATTTTATTGACTTCTATGAAATGGAATAAAAGTGTGTATCCCTTGAGGGGGGCATTGATGAGTTGAAGTTATTAAATATTCACTACATAGTGAATGTGGAACTTATGAATAGATTTATAAAAGTTAATTTGAGGTACTCCAATCACACTTTCATCCCTAATTCTTAATTATATTAATCATATCAATTATTGGGAAGTGATTTATTGATGTCAAGATAAGACAAAGGGGGATCTATAACATTTTCACTTGAATTTTATGATGTGTTTATTGTAGTATGTGAAGGATATAGTATTTCATGGGTGAATTTTATTATTTCCAATCCCTATGATGAGAGTTGAGAATTTCTGAGCATGATTTCACATGCATGGTATTTATGGAAAACTTATACAACCTTGGTTGAATCTCTCTTATTTTTTTACACTCGGTTAGGCCACGTAGACTTAGAGCAGATTAATTAAAGGGTCTTTGCTAAGATAATAATGTGATGTCATCCCTATCTTAGAAGTGATCAAGAAATTTTCATATAATGGATAATATCATGTTTTTTAGAAAAATATGAGACAAGAAGATCCACCTCTTACCCTTTTCAGTTATTATCAATAAGGGGGGATTAAAATATTGAATTTATAAAATGATGAAGTATCGACAATAAATAAAATGGGGGAGATTAAAGAGAAAAAGTTCTTAATTTATGAATTAATTTTGTATTTTTTTCAGTATATCATAAAGTAAATATATGTGGAAGACTTATATGATGAGTTTAGGATACTTGAAGTGGTGATGTCTAGATAATTTTTATGGACTCACTTGATGTAATTGGATTTCATGCTTGAGAAATTTTCCATATTAATTTTAATGATTGTTATGATGATCTTGAAAGGAATTAAAGACAAGTGTTCATGTTGAAGGAACATTTTCTATAACAAGTGGAAGACCATGAAAATGTTTATTTTCATGAAGTGAATAAGAATAATAATTAAAGACGTTGTCCATGATAAATGTATATATACATATATAGCATGAAGAAGAAGAAATTCTGATGATTTTTGGACTGATCATAAAGCTTCGGGACTTGTTTCAATAGTGAAACATTGTTTTAAACAAGGAAGATTATTAAATGTCGTGAAAATATTCATTCACGTGCAGATTTTATTTGAAGTTCATATAATATCCCTATATTTTCATGGGGTATTGAAAATGTGTTTTCATGTTTAATGATTGTATATGACATCAAGTGACATGTGGGATCATCCAATTCTCATTGGAATTATAGAAATCAACTAAGTATGGATTTCCAAAAACTATAAGAAAAGTTGGTGAAGTTGATTTTGTGAATGAGGCTTCTATAAAAATGAGTGTTTATGGTTTGAAGATAAAAATGAAACAATTCACTAAAAATAAATAAAGTGAATCCAAAGTATTCTATTTTATATATATGATATTTTATATTCATGTGAGGTGAATAGAAACAATTTATCATACTATTTGAGGTATATTCAGTGGAAAAGAAAAGTAGGTTTATTGAACATAATTGAGATGCCCATGAACAGTATGCTAAACATTAATAAAGTGAAGCCAAAGTATTCCATTTGACATAGATGTTATGCTATATTCATGTGATATGAATATAAACAATTTATCATACTATTTGAGGTATATTCAGTGGAAAAGAAAAGCAAGTTGATATAACACAATTGAGATTCCCATGCATAGTATGCCCAACATCAATAAAGTGAAGCAATTGTATGCTATTTGAAATAGATGATATGATATATTCATGAGATTTGGATTGGAATAATTTATCATACTATATGTTCAATATATAGTTGATAATCATACTATATGGGAAGTTCTTTGCTAAAATGATTTTCTCGGAGACTTTCTATGCTAAAATGCAATGTTATGTGAAGTTCTTTTGCGTAAAACCATGCTGATGAGTCAGTTTAGTTCACAATTGGTGCAGGTAAGTTTGTGTATGATCCAAATATTTTGAAGTAAGATTTTGAGGGTTTTCGTGTTGTTTTTAGTGATGATTATTTGCATACATTGGTTCCCATATGAAGAGTGCTTTGCGGGTTTTAATGCAATTCATAGTGATGGTGCTTCGCGGACAGTGGTTTTTGAATGAGGTGTTTCTAAGAAGATATGTAGAGAGAAACAACTTTAAACTACTATGCACATTCACAGTATTATCATTCTATAAATTTCTTCAATAATTGCTCCTTTATTTCCTATAAATACCTAGTTAACACTCGCTTAAATGTAATCAATAATTTGAGAGAAGTGTTCATTTAGATCAGAAGCTCTTATTCTTATCCATTTGAGTTATGAAAAACCATGTTGTTCTTTTAGCAAAGGATAAAATACTATTCAAGGTGGTATACTAAGAGAGGCTCTATGCTAAGAAAATTTATTTTCTATGTGGCAAAGTGCTATTATATGTGATATGGAGGTGAAGTGTTATGCGAACATGAAAAATAATTAAAATCATATTCAAGCATCAGTTTGATAAGAATCAATAAAGTCAACCAATAGTATGATAAATATCATATATGATATTCTATGATCATTTCATGATCATTGGAAGAATTTAGCAAACTTTTTGAAGAATATATTGTGAATATCAATGTGAAGTTCTATACAATGCAATCATCAGTTCACTAAGCACTAAATAAGTGAACCAGTAGTAAACTACATAGCATGCATGTTATTCTATGATCATTTCATGATCATTGGAACAATTTAGAAAACTATTTGAAGAATATACTATGAATATAAAAGTGAAGTGTTATACGATGAAAGCATCAGGTCGCTAAGAATCAAATAAGTGGACCATCAGTACGCTAAGCATCTAATAAGTGGACCATCGGTATGTTACATATCATACATGTTATGATATGATCATTTTATGGTCATTGGAACAATTTAGGATATTGTTTGAAGAACATACCGTGAATTGGAAAAGTGAATTTCTATACAATTCAAACATCATTTCGCTAAGAATTAAATAAGTCGACCATCAGTACGCTAAACTTCAAATAAGTGGACCAATAGTACACTACATATCATACATTTTATGCTATGATAATTTCATTATCATTGGAACAATTTAGCATAAAGTTTTATCAATATAAAGTGAATAGAAACCTGATGTTGAATATGATCTGAGAATTAGTATGTTAAGTATCAAATAAGTGGACCAACAGTACACAACATATCATATATGTGATGCTATAATCATCTCATGTGTATAGAATCGATTTAGCATACTATTTGAAGTTTACGAAATGGATAATCAAATGGTATGTCCATGCAATACACATGATTACATGATATATTTGTGTTGAGATTCAGAAAATAGATTATTTTGAGTTGTACAAGTCTTTATCTTGCCTAAAATAATATTGAAGAAATTGTGTGCATCACTTGCACACATTATTTGAGGTTAGGAATTCATCAGAATAAGTAATAATCTTTGTTTGGGTGGTAATATAATAAATATCTGATTATCATAGAATATTGGAAGTTGAA
Organism: Viscum album; assembly: GCA_963277665.1. Taxonomy (NCBI): domain Eukaryota; kingdom Viridiplantae; phylum Streptophyta; class Magnoliopsida; order Santalales; family Viscaceae; genus Viscum; species Viscum album. The sequence continues at coordinate 595,298,502 of OY728139.1, forward strand.
GAGACTAAAACTAGAATATACTTGTAGGATAAGATAGTCAGGTCTGATATTTCAGTGATCTAAGAAGAAGTGAATCATTCAATATTGGGTGTGAATGAATTTCAAAACTAATAGGCTTAATTCAAGAATCCTTTGAAGATCTTGAATTTGTACATGAGTATAACAGATCCAGTACACTCATGGAATAAGATCTATTTCAAGTGTTGTAGGAGAAAAGATAAGAAAACAGAGATCTTGCTAGTTGTGGATCGAGAACATTAAGAAGAAGGATCTTGTGACTGGGGTATCTAACCAGTTGCTAAAGAGTCTTGAGGTTGGGTCATCTAACCAGTCTAGAATAAAAAAGAAGAGAAGATGGTTGGGGTGTCTCACCAACTGAGGTATAAGAGTTTGTTGTTGGGGTGTAAAACTGAGATCAACTAGAGGATCGACTATTGGGGTGTATAACTATTTGTTTCCTTATTCATTTTAATCACATTATTATATATTGTAGAATCCATGTTGGGGTGATTCACCAAAATAGAAAGGAGTAGGTATTTGTACTGAACCTTATAAAAATTATTTGTTATGCTCTCACTAATTATTTCTGCATACAAAGTGAGATTGTGATATATCACTAGGTGGATCGAGAACCTTAACAAGCTCAAGAGGTTGTATTAAAAATTAAATAATTTTTAAAAGTATACCAATGATTCACCCCCCCCCCCACCCTCTCATTAGTCCATCCGACCTAGGTAACTACAAGTTCCAATTTAATTTATTAAATTTTTGGCTGTTGTGTTGTCATGCAATAGGGATTTTTCTCAATTAGGTGTCAAATGGACATAACGGACCTTCCATGGGTGGTTGGTCATAGTTTCATCTAGGAGACGACATCTAGTAAGTATTTTGGCGAGTTTTTTTTTCACCCTTATATGTGAGTTTATTTTAAATCATTTAATTGGTTATAATTTAGTTATAATTAATTATTTTAAATGCTTTATCATGAATAGAAACTCATGGAGATTGATGGAGTCTGAATGGAATTGGATAAATCAGACAAAGTTGTTGGGATTTTCTTAGCTTTGAGTTGTATTTGTTTGAGGTAGGTGGTCCCATGTACTCTACACTAAGGTTTATGGATGGTTTACTAGCACGTGATATGAGGTTCACTACCTAAGGAGAGTGAACTTTAAATTCATAATTGAATTATGATTGTGTAATTCATAATTAATTAATGAACCTTTAATCTTGATCAATTAAAGTAACCATACCTAATGTAATTGGAAAAAGTGAAAAAGGTCCATGTTGGACCTTGAACATTGGCATATTTCTGGCCACCAATGGTTAATTCATGATCACCAATGAGTTCCTTGAATTATATGGAAACCTTGAGGTGTATTTTTGTACTATTTGAGACCTAGATCCAAGAGACCATGTGTGTTTATTTATACCATGAGTTAGATATATTGATAGACCATGTTTGATTTTGATCACATGTGGAGCTGTTATGAATCACGATGTTATTTCATTGTCTGTTTATATGTTTACTCTTATCATCTTGATCTAAAACTTATTTTAACATAACTTTTTGACCATGTTTGATTGTGATAGCATGTGGGTGCATGTGAAGCCATGAGACCCTTTGATGATGCTCGTTTACATGAGTGTGATTATGTATAATGTATTACCATGTTTGATTTATAATCACATGTTATGTTTTTTATTGTTTTTTTCTCATGATTACATGTTATTTTATTCCTATCTTTTGTGATCTACCCTAATATGTGTGTTGTCCATACCTTTGGAGGTATTTCTTCTATATCTAGAACAAGTGGACCATTATGGTATGGTTTTCCCTTGAGGGGAAGTACACATGGATTATGACGTTGGTGAAAAAGGAACCAAGTGTAGGGTAAAAGCACGATATCCTGGTGGTCCACTCATAACTTGATATTTTCAAGATTTTGAGAGCACATCGGCACTTTATTCCTTGTGTATTTTAAGTAACATGATCTTCTTGATGCCTTGAGGATTATAAGAGACATGTCACCAAACCTTATGGCCTAATACGAGACTCGATACCTTGTATATTTTGAGTACATGTTCACTATTCGGCCTTATGGATTTTCCTAGACTTAACACCTTGAGGATATTGATTAGTATCAGGCCAGCTTTATGGCTAGACCTTGATCACTTTTGACTTCTATTATAACTATTCTTTCGGTATAGAGATGAATCAGGTACGTTTGGGGTTCATGGAAACTTGGTAAGTGCATGACTGCTCGACACATGATTGTTATTACTTGTGTGTGCTTGATGATTATATGTGATGTTGCATAGTTATGTCTACCTATTTAATTTTTGTTGAGATTATCATATACACACACACTTTATATTATTTTATGGGTACTATGCTGTGTTAGTGGTGTCCTGCTAGTTTTTACTCACACCCTTCTTGAGTGGATATGGCACTTGGGTACCCAAAAAACCCTTACTTGTTGTGGGTATATTGAGGCCCAGTTTGATTATCTAGAAGGATAGATTGCTATGATCCTAGAGACTGGGATGAGTTGAGGCTTGGAGTTTCATATTACCCTTATATTTTTTTACCTCTCTTTTTTGTATATGTGATTGTCCTAATTATCAATTGGTTGTTCTATCTTTATATGAATTTTGAGTATATTGTTTCCACATTCATTCATATTGTTGGTATGTTGTTGGTATATGTGTACTCTAATTGTATATTATTATATGTTTGGTTATTTAATTTTTATTATGCACTCTGTATGAGGGTATAATATCCTCATAGTTCCACCCAATACCTTCACTGCTAGTAAGAAAACTTTGACGTATGGAGAGGTGTACCTAAGGTCATGTGGCATTCTAGATCAGACCCGATGATTCAGTTTACAGATGTTAAAAAATGGTATCATATGACAAGCTGACTTGTTTTTACAATTTTGGTAAGTTGGTAGACATGTGAGATAGGAATGTGTCAGATCTTGTGATGAAACTCAGACTGGTGCATTATGAACACCTTTTATGAGGGAAGTATATGTTAGGAGGGAATGGAGTCGAGGTTCTTGGTTTATACTGTTATCATTTTTTTCACCTCATGTGACACGCATAGATTTTTGAGGTTGTGATTTCATATATATTTGACTCTTGATCATGTTGAAAATATGTTTTGCATGAATTATACTTGGCATATAGATTCCACATGATATATATGTTTATTTTGTGTGATTGTACCAACCTTTATATGTGTATACTTTTGATAGCAGGTCATGTGATACTATGGTGTGGTGTACCTGGGTGATGATGATGACAATGATGGTGATTACGAAGGTGATGATGATGCAGTCCCTCTGTGAAAAAGTGGTACAATTTACTTGTTTTGTCATTATCGGACATTAATTTCCTTAATGAATAACCTTGTTCGAGTAGCCACTTGATAGTTATAGTTAATTAAGGTACCAAATGTACTCTATGTGGAGTGATCTATCTAGAACCTAGTGGAATCATGTTTAACCAAACTGGGTGTCCATGACTCTTGACGTGTTTAGTATAAGGGAGAAGTCGTTATGAAATGTATTTTTAGATATTCCTAGATGAGTTTATATGGGTTGTAACCCCTAGTGAAACCTTATACAAGTGTTTTTTAAGACCTTATGGCCTTTGAAATGTTTCTCTAGTTACTAGAAGGTTAGTTCCTCATACTTTTTGGAAGTAACCTGATTGAGAATATTCCTTATAAATGGATATGAAATGTTAATACTAAAGGGAAGTTCTTGACAGAAATACCCTTTTAATGTGAGTAAAATTTTTAAGGCTTATGAGAAGGTCATCATAATTTTTCTAGAATCCCTAGAGTATTAATCACTTTGAGAACTAGTATTCATGATGAAAGGTTAAGTTTTAAAGCATGGGGCATGCGTCACTTTGAGATGACACCCATGTGATGGGTGGTGTGTGATGAAACTTGGTAGTAATGTGTTTCATTTTTTAAAAAGGAGTGTTGTGAGTGATCTATTTTGGTAGATATGGAACCTTATAGTGTGTGGACAACTATAAGGGAAAGTGATTCCATCTTGGAGGTCAATGACTCATGAAATAATCACTCTGCTTTGGAGTAAGAGTTGTATTTCTATTCCTTTTTTGGAAAGCCTTGATGCATGAGAGTTAATGTGGTGGTTATGCGTAATTTAATTGAACCATTGATATCTAGGTGGTGAGATATACTTTTGTGTGGTCAACCCGAGTTTGATGTTGGTGGAGATGTTGTGGTTTAGTTTAGTGACTTGCGTGAGGGGAAGGGATCATCTGAATGGAGATCATAACCTACACATAGTCTATTATAGAACCTTATTAATATCGAGAATGGATTGTTGGGTGTAGTGGAATTCATTCTAAGAAATAAAGGTATATGCAGTACATGGCATTTTCTTGAAAATTAGTTGAATGGACAGTCGCACTTAATCATCATGTTTGGAAGATTAGTTGTGGATCAGGTAGACTGATGTTTTCATTATATGAAACAATATGGATACTCTTATGGTGTGGATCATCAAAATGGTCGCGTGTTTAATGACCTCTCTTGTGATAAGGGCCATGGTCTATGCAAGACTGACCATTAGATGATGGTGGAGACTCCAGAAGATCGATGTGTAGTGGACCTAAGAGTATATGGCCACATGTTAAATGCCTAAAATTATTTGTATATATAATTGGATGGAGACCATATGTGGGATTCAAAATCAGGAAAAATTAGTTTGTATCGAGAGGGATTTAGATCATTGGTGCATTAATGCATGGTTGAGAGCCTTGTGTCTGGTGAAAGTGGTTGATGAATCAACCGAAGAAATTCATTTAGAGTTGGTTTTTACTTTAGTGAAAATTTTATACTGATTTAACAATTAACATTAGGCTTAAGGAAACATGTTGTATTTTTGGTTTTTTGTTTCTTAGGTTAGTTTCCTTTATAGGTATATGGATGTAAAAGTACCAACTTGTGTTTTGCATGAACCTGAATGTAGTGGGTTGGAACTGCATTGAGCATGTCGTTTTGAGAATGATAGTGGTGGTTAAAAATAGGTAGTACCTTTCAAGAAATATAGGCTTTCTTCAGGTTATGCGGTTTGGTGAGACTCATTGTCTTGGTTGGTAATTAGTAATAAAGTGTCAATATTGACATTTGACCCATGTTTAGACTGACATGTTTTAGGGGGTGAATCCCAGTTTCATATCATGGTCGAGGCTTGATCACTAATGAGTTCCTTAAACTACATGGATGCCTTGGGGTGTGTTGTTTTACTACTTGATACCTAGAACCATGAGACCATGTGTGTTTATTTATGCAATTACTATGCTTATATATCCTGATAAACCATGTTTGATTTTGATCACATGTGTAACTGCTATGAATTGTGATGTTATGTCATGCTTTGTTTATATGTTCACTCATGTTTCCTTGATATGATACCTATTTTCATATATATTGTTGACCATGTTTGATTAGGATAACTTTTGGTTGTGTGTGTGTATTCATGAAATCCTTTAATGATGCTTGTTTCTATGAGTTTTATTATGTAGTTTGTATTACCATGTTTGATTTATAATCACATGCTATGTTTTTTCCACTATTTCCTCATGAATACATGTTATACTATGATTATGTTTTATGATATACCCTATTATATGTGTTTTTCATACCTTTTTCGGTATTTATTCTGTATCTAGAATAGGTGGACCATCATGGTATGGTTTTCCCTTGAGGGGAAGTATGCATGGATCACAGCATTGAGGAAAAATGACCTGAGTGTGGGGTAGAAGAATGATAGTATAGTGGCTTGGCCACAGCTCGATCCCTTGAGTATTCTGAGAACACATTGGTACTTTATGGCTTGTGTATTTTGAGTAACATGATCTTATAAATGCCTTGAGTATTCCAAGATACATGTCACCAATCCTTATGGCTAGTTGGCCTAACATGAGACTTGATCCCTTATAGAATTCAAGTGCATGTTCACTAGTCGACCTTGTAGTCCAACTTAGACTCAAAACCTTGAGGATGTTGAGAAGTATGATGCCATCCTTATGGCTAGAACTTGATAATTTTTTACTTTTTTTATGACTGTATTTTTTACATGGAGCCTAAGTAGGTACAATTGGGGTTTGTGGTAGCTTGTTAATTGCACGGCCACTCAGCACATTATTTTTATTGATTGTGTGTTCTTGGTGATTATATGTTATATTGCATAGTTATTTCTACCTATTTAATTTTTATTGAGCTTATCACATGAACATACACTCTATATCATCGACTCATTCAGTGCATTTTAGGAAAGGTTGGATTGATTCAGGTTATGTAGATCGGTGAGACTCATTGTCTTGGTTTGGAACCAAGAATGATGTGTTAGTATTGACTTTTAACCTATGTTTATACTGACATGTTTTAGGGGTGAAACCTAGTTTTAACACATGTTTTAGTGGATGAATCATGTGATTAAATTTTTTATGACATGCTTTAGGGGGTTAAACCTAATTTCATCACATGTTTTAGGGGGTAAACCATGCGATAAAAAGTTATAAAGGTACCTTTGAAAGAAAAATTCTTGGAAAGAATATAAAAGTGATTTTGTGGTGTATGGAATGAATGAGACCCTAAATGTGGGGTTGTTAGTGGAAATTTCATGTTGGAGTAAGCATTTATTTAAAGTACATGTCGGTGGTGTGACAGAGAATTTTAGGTAAAGTTTTCCAGAGGAGTTCCAAATGGCGCTCTTGTTTGACGTCAGGCATGGTCGAGGAGAACCATGTCAGGAACATAATGGGGAACATGGTTAGTGGGTTATTGGTAATTTATTTATCATTTTCAATAGGTTATTTCTATGGTAGGGGGTATCATGGTTTGGGAATCAACCTTGGCAAGTGGAGTCTTATGGTGACAAAACCATATATTTTGAGGTTGGTAGTTTACACTGTGAATACCAAAAGATACGAGTGTGGTGAGAACTATATCAGTGATCATGTGGATGAAAGTGAGATTTTGTCACAGTTTCTAGTGTTCGTCATTGGATTTTCATTATAAAAGCATGATGGGATTTCATGAATGGGCACATCCATGTAGTAGTGAGTTGGTGTTTGGTGTTCAGTGATGGAATGCAAAGAACTCCTTATAAATAGTGATCATGGTATATTGGATGGTGTGTTTCACATAATACCACAACTTCTTGATGATGATAAGTGTTATGGTGGGGATATTGTAATGTAATTCATCATTACAGGTTAAAATTTCCTGGTGAAAATTAAGTTTTTTCTGTTTGGTGGAATGCTCTTTTTGAGAATTGGAGCTCGGGTCTATAATTTGAGGGTTTGAATGCCTTAAATAGATGTTTTTAAGAAATTATTTACATTTTTGGAGGTATTAGGGGTGACTTAAGGTGAATCTAGTGTGGTTCCTATATTAAATGGGTGATGTAGGAAGGATTTATGGTGTGACACTGTGTCATGTCATGAATTGTTATGGACAGACTCCTTTGAAGTACCATCCCAAATTCTCACAATGTGAAACATTTTTTCACATCATGAGCTTCTCCTAGTTAGTTTTATGGATTTTTTAAAGTGAATATATTAGTCCAAGAACCTCATATCTCATTCCCCCAAATCCCTTATGATAAATGGGATGGGAATGAGGGGGGGGTTCCACTGGGAGCTCCTTCGATCTCGGTTCTTCACCATTCAAAGTTCCATCTATTATGATGGATCCCTCTTGTTATGTATTATCCCATGAAATAACTTTATGTATCTTTCCTATTTGTATTATTATTGATCTTGGATTGATTTTTTTTAGATAAATTGGATGGAAATTCCACCATATCTTTACAGAATTGTCTAAGGATGATGAGGCTTTCGATCGGTATGGAAAGAGGATATATCGTGTTGATGAATGAATGTTATTGAATAGTGATCCTTTGAAGGTACATAATTGGGTTTCTTTCTTATAAAGGTTGAAATTTATTTATTAAATAAGTTTTTTTGTGTTTTTGTGCAATAGAGATTTTTCCCATTTTAGTGTTGGATGAACATAACAGACCTTCCATGGGTGGTTGGTCATGATTTCATCTAAGCGATGACATCTGGTAAGTCTTTCACCATTTTTTCCTTTCACCCTTTTATGTGAGTTTATTTGAAACTATTTAATTAATTATAATTTAGTTATGATTAATTATTTTTAAATTCTTGAGCATGAATAGAAACTCATGGTGATCTATGGAGACCAAATGGGCTTGGGTGACTCAAACAAAGAAATTGGACTTTTCTTATCTTGGAGTTGGTTATGTATAAGGTAGGTGGACTTGTGTACTCTACCCTATAGTTTATTTATGGTTTATTGGCATGTGATATGAGGTTCACCACTAGAGGTGAATTTTCCTTAGATATATAATTAAATTATGAACATGTAATTCTTAATTAATTAACGACCCTTAGATCTTGATCAATTAAAGGTACCATGCTTAATGTAATTAGACAAAGTGATAAGGGTCACATTGGACCTTGTGAACTATCTTGTTGTTTTCCACTAATGATTGAGGCTTGATCACTAATGAGTACCTTGAACTATAAGGAAACCTTGGGGTGTGTTGGTGTACTAATTGCATCCTAGATCCATGAGACCATGTGTGATTATTTATATCATGATTATTCTTAGATACCCTAATAGATCATGTTTAATTTGGATCACACATGTAATTGTTATGACTCTTAATGTTATGTTATGCTTTATTTATATGTGCACTCATGTTTCCTTGATGTGATACCTGTTTCAGAATATCTTGTTGACCGTGTTCAATTTTGATATCATGTGGGTGCATTCATAGTTGTGTTACCCTTTAATAATTATTTTTTCCATGAGTGTGATTATGTAGCCTGTATTACCATGTTTGATTGATGATCCCATGTTATGTTTGTTGCTACTATTTCCTCATGATGAAATGATATGTTATTCCTATATTTTGTGATCTAGACTACTATTTGTGTTGTCCATACCTTTAGAGGTATTTATTTTATATCTATAATAGGTGGGTCATCATGTTATGGTTTCCCCTTGAGGAGAAGTGCACATGAATCGTGATGTTGTCTATGAAGAACCTGAGTATAGGGTAGGAGCATGATATCCTGGTCATAGCTCAATGCCTTAAGGATTCCAAGAATGTGCTGGTACTCAATGCCTTTTTTATTCTAAGTAACATGATCTTCTTGATGCCTTGAGGATTCTGAGAGACATGTCTCTAAGCCTTATGGCTAATCATCCTTATGTCTTAACACGAGATTCGATGCCTTATGGATTTCAAGTACATGTTCACTAGTCATCCTTGTAGTCTAACTTAGACATGACGACTTGAGGACATTGAGTATTATGACGTTTTCCTTATAGTTATACCTTGATCACTTTCAACTTTCATTATGAATATCCTTCCAACATGAAGTTGAACCAGGTACATATAATTTTCATGGTGTCTTGGTAAGAACATGACTGCTCGGCACATGATTTTTATTTCTTATGTGTTCACGGTGATTATATTCTATGTTTCATAGTTATGTATACCTATTTATTTCTTACTGATCTTACCACATGCACATACATTGCATATTACCATCTAGGCACTAGACCACCTTGGTGGTGTCCTATTGAGTTGTACTCACACCCTGATCGAGTGGCCATGACACTTGGGTACCCGAGAATCCCTCACTTGTTGTAGGTATAAGTTGGGCTAAGGACTAGGATGATTTTATAGAGAGATATCTCATTATGATCTAGGATACTAGGATCAGGTGAGGCTTGGAGTTTCATATATTCCTTTTACTTTTGTACCTTTCTTTATTTGTAAACATGATCAGATCATTGGGTGATTAACTATTGTATCTTTGTTAAAATTTGGAGTCTGTTATTTCCAAATTCATTCATATTGTTGGTATATTATTGGTATATGTGTACTATGATTTTATATTGTTATACATTTGGTTTTTTATTTGTTATTGTGAACTTTGATTCAGGGTATAGTCTCCCCATAGTTTCACTTGAGACCCTCACTGGTAATTGAAAGCCTCTAGCGTATGGGGAGGCGTGCTTGAGCTCATGTGGCATTATAGCTTATACCTGGTGATTCAAGTTGGGATATTATAGAGGCTCCCTGAGGTTATAATCGATCAAAATGGTTGGTTCACCTAGATTAAAGTTCAAAAGTCTAGTTTCTTCATGTTATTATTTTAATTTTTCTATGTTATTTTCCATTGATAACCATTTTCCCAATTATAACATAAAAACATCCATAAAAAGTGGTAAAATACACTTATCAAGAATCTAATCTCAATAATTTCTGAACCAATGAACTCCCTACACACTAGAATGACACTTCTTTCTATGAAAAACAACATTAAAGATCAAGTTTTCCTATAAAAATAGTCTAAAACCTAAATATAGAATAAAACAACATTCAAAATTTCAAAAATGAATTCCATAAATATATTTTTTATCACTGTGATTCATTTTATTTCAATACAAAATATTATAGAATCAAACAATGAAAATAAAAATAATTTATATCCTAAGTTACTTTATCCTCCCCCCAAACTTATTTTAGACCACAATTCCAATTTATTTTTGTAAGAAATTTATAAGGAATAAAATATTTAAAGAGTGAGTATCTAGACTAATATAAAGGATAGAAATGACCTAGAATATCCTTATTCAAAATCAGTAGGGAGGATTTTTGAATCCTTTATTTCTTCCTTCAAAACTCCTCATGAAAATGCTTCAACTGTTTTCCATTCACCTTGAAGAGTTGTTGTGATTTGGTTTTTTTGATTTCAAATGCAATAAATGAAAGTACATTAGTTACTATAAATGTTCTAGTTCATTTGGAATTAAGTGTACCATTCATGAGATTCATCCTAGAAGAGAACAATGGAACTTTATATCCAACTTAAAAATATCTTTTCTTAATAAGCATGTAATGGATAGATATGGACTAATCTTTGTATAGCAGGGAATTCTCATAAGATTTTCTCCTAAAATCATATAGTTTTATCATTTAAATCTTCATTTTCTATCAATCCTTTCCAAACTCTAGGTTAACCCTCATCATAGCCTATAAGGCTTTGTGTTGTAGCTCAAAGTTTAGGTGGAAATCCTTTCTATAAATAACTCTTTAAGTGGAATTACCTAAGGGGCTTTGGAATAAATTATGTATACCCATAGTGCATCCTCAGACTTTTTTACTTTGGTATTTTCGGTTAGGTTGAACTATCCATTCTAAAATTCTCTTAACATATCTATTTAACACATCAACCTAACCATTTGTTTGTGGGTGGTGGCAACATAGGTCTTATGGTGCAATCAATATCTCTTCATGAGGGATTCCATGATCTTGTTACAAAAATGTGTTCTCTGATCACTGATCATAAATCAAGGAACTCAAAACCTATAAAAAATATTTGATCTTAAAAACTTAATAACCACTTTTTCATCATCAGATTGGGTTTCTTTTTCTTCAATATATTTGGAAACATAGTAAACTAATAATCAGATATAGGATAATCTAAAATAAGCTGTAAATGGACCCATGAAATCTAATCCACATATAAAATATTTCACACACAAAAATCAAAGTTTTTTGTGGAATTTCCTATATTTTAAAAATTCCTTAAATAAATTGAATGTATTGAAATGTATTGAAATGTATTGAAAAAAATCATGTGAGTCTTTAAAAATTTATTTCTAAAACCATATAGCTTTTAAAACTTTTTAAGTTGTTATTTGAGGTCTAAAATGGCCTCCATATGAAAGTATGTGACCAAATGAAATCAAATACTTAACCTCTTATTCAGGGATACATCTCCTAATCACTTGGTCACTACATATGTTCTATAAATAAGGATCCTCCCAGACATAAAACTTTTACTTTGATTTCAGTTTAAGAGTTTGATACATAGTAAATAAGGAAGGTACTTTTATGTGACCAAAAATTTCACCAATACATCATACTAAGGAACTTGGGTGACTTTGTACAACTACTCACTAGGAAAATAGTCATCTGGGGTTGTATTAGTTGTTGTTTCTACCTCAACAGTGTGGCGTAACTCTCTCATGTGGTTTGCAACCAAATTCCCATAGCCCTTCTTGCCTTTGATTTCTAAGATGAACTCTTATAACAGTAACATCCATCTCACCAATATTGGATTTTCATAAGACTTTATATTCCTATGTATGAGGGGTATATGATCAGAATAAATAGTGAATTTACTTCTTAGAAAGTATGAATGAAATTTATATAAGGAAACAATAATGGAAAAAAATTCCTTCTTTGTTGTTGTGTAATTGATTTGGGATGTGTCCAGGGTTTTTAAAGTGTAGGCTATCACATGTTAATTCCCATTTGACTTCTAGGAAAACAAATTGGGGGAACTGAAGCTCATAAAATGCAACATAAAAAACCAATCGCATGTGTTGCTGATAGACCACCAGAAGTATGATTGAATGATCCACCAGAAATTCACACGTTGTAACAGCATAGCATAAAACTGAATCTATGGAAGTTTTCTTCCCCCTCAACTAAGTGTACCGAAAGTAGGTGATCACTACACCATACTCACTACACCGAGTCTTTCTCACACACACACCTTAGTACAAATATAAAAGGTACCGAAAAATATACAATTGTAAAATATGAAATGGAAATATAGGAAAGTAGAGAAAGAACACAAAATTTTAATGTGATTCATATTATTCCCTGCTTACATGGGGTAAGCTACACTACTGCTTACTTTTAGTATAACCAGAAGATTGCAGGTGATACAATCAGATTGAAAAATTAATTAATCCTCACCAATATCTCTTCTCTCTAATAAATTCACAATTAACCACATTTTTTCACACTTTTCACTGAAGTTCCCACATACTTAAATACTAAGAAAAATTGGTCAAACAAGTTAAAAATGATCTCCTAAAAACCCATATCTTAAGACATAGCCCCTTGAGAAAGTTTACTAATCTGGTGAGCCATCATCTTTATTGAACTTTTGGACCTCATAATGCTCCATCATAGAACCATATATAGATAAAAACTTATCATGTAACTATTACCATTATAGTGAATATGTTTCCACTGCCTTCACATAAATTCTAGCTTCCTACAACCAACTGAAATTCTGATGAACATAATTTGGATACCTGAACCTCCGATGCTATGAACTTCCTATGATCTGAACTTTTAATGATCTGAATAAGGATTCACATCCTAACAAGCATAGATCATAAGGATTTTTTAAGGCATCACACAAAATATCAAAGGGGGTATTCTAGTTAGGTGGCTAGATTATAGGGGTTATAGTCAAGCTCTCTTTATGTTTTTCAAAATATTCCTTGTATAAATAATCAAACACAAAATATATTTATTTCTTATTATTAAAGGGGAAATAAGTTTTGATAGTCTTTGATAAACCTTTTATAAAATCTATCATGGACTAAAAAAGATATAATATGTCTCATAATGGTGGGATAAGGTGATGTAAAAATTATGTCAACCTTAGCCTTGTCCACCTAAATTTCTTCCTTATAAATTATAAATTTCCTCTTTCCAACATGAAATTACATTTTTTAAAGTTTAAAAAACAACTTATTCTCAATTAATTTCTTTAACAAATTTCCATATTTTCATGATAGGGTACAAATCAAGTTCTATAAACAGTAAAATCATCAAGAAATACCTCTAGTTAACTCTCAATATGGTCTAAAAATATACTTATTATACAACATTGAAAAGTGCATGGGGAATTTCATAACTTAAATGGAATCCTTGAGCAAGAAAACATATCAAAGTGATAATTAAATGTTGACTTATCTTGATCTTTTGGGGCTATGAGAACATAAATATATCTAGAGAATCCATCAAGAAAAAAATAATGACCTTTCTCAACTAGCCTCTCTAACATTTGTTCTATAAAAGGGATGAGTAAATGGTCTTTTCTTGTCAAATGATTTAGTTTCCTATATTCAATACAAATCCTCCAATTTTTATGAATCCTAGTAGGCACTAACTCATTATTTTCATTTCTCACAATGATTAATCCAGTTTTCTTAGGTATAATCTGAATGGGATCCACCCATTGGGAGTCTAATATGGGGTATATAATTCTATCTCCTAATAGTCTTTCAATTTATTTTTTTAAAACTTCCATTAGGGTTAGTTTGATCCTTATTTGGGGTTGTCTCACAGGTTTAGACTCAGGTTCTAGGAGAATATAGTGCACACATGTTGTTTTACTAATTCTAGGGTTTTCTCTTAATGACCAACCTATTTTCCTAGAATTTTGTTTCATAATTTCTAGTAATTTATATTCTTTATTATGTTCCAATTTTTTTGAAGTTATTATGGGAAGTTTTCATTTTATTTCATAAAATCATATTTAATATTTGAGTGCAGTAACTTTAGTTCTAGTTTTTTTGGGCACTCTAGTGATGGTTTTAACTCATTATTCTCCATGTTTACTACCTTCACATGTAAGGAACATGTGTCAATAGAAAATTTGATTAAATCATCAAAATAAATTTCATATATATCTTCAAATTTTTCAACACGTAGAACTATTTATATATTTAACTTGTTTTCAAAAATAGACTCATTAAAAAACCAAATGAGTCTAGGGATTCTCCTAGTTGAATTGTTTCATCAAACATTTCCATTTCTTACTAAGATAAATAAGGAATTTCAAAATGAGTCAGTGTAAAAATAGATTGCTCATCATGGGGGTATTTCATTGAATATAGAATGCTAAAGTTCATTGTCTCTTCCCTAAAATCCATTAAAAGAGTTTCTTTATTAAAATTTATTATTTTTTTAGTTGTCTTGAGAAATTTATTACCAAAAAATGATAGGGGAATTATTTTTACCTTATTCTTATTCCATATTTAGAAAATAAAAGTTAGTAGAGAAAAAAATCCTTTTACTCTTAACAAACCATCCTCTAAAACTACAACTAGGTAGGAAGTGGTTCGGTTAGCTAGATGAACAACCACCCTAGTTTTCTTGAGATCTCCTATCTATAGAGAAGAATAAATCGAGCAAGGAATGAAGTTAATTTATGTCCCAAATCACACAATTAATTAGTGGAAGTAAGTTATCCTATGGTGCAAGGGATAGTGAAATTACCTAGGTCTTGACATTTCCTAGGTAATTATGGGGTTAAAAAGGTTGAGAAATTTCTACTTATAAGTTTCCTCTTCTTGGTATACATCACTTTGAGAAATCTTGCATACTTTGGAATTTGGTGGATGGCATCCAACAAAGGGATGTTGATCTACTCCTTCTAAAATTTTTCCAAGACCTGTTTTTGTAATGTTTCTTCATCGGTATTCTTGAGTGGTTTTATTCTCATAAGGAAGGTTTTGGGGTTTATGTGGGTCTTGTATCTTCTCTTTTACCTTGTTTTTCCTCACTATGGGTGTATCTATAGGGACTTACTCTTTAGATTTCTCTTTAGGGATAAATTATTCATGTTTTGTGGGATATAAACTTCTAGATTTGACCTCCATTAGTAATTTTACACTTCTCTTCACCTATTTTCCACTGATTAAAGAAATAGAACTAACATTCCCCTTAGGGTTAGGAATTTATTGGGTAGGTATTTTACCTAAGCCTTAATTTACTAAGTTATTGAGGGAAAATGTAATATGGAAAAACTATCCTTTCAAATCCTTAAGCTCTGATCCATGAATTGTGAGAGTAGGTTATTAGTCATTTTGAGAATCCACAAGATTTTTTAGTAGGTCCTTAATAGAGGGCTCTTTATTGTGTTCTTGTTGATATATTGTAGAAGGTTGAGAGGTGTTCCTTTAAAAGGTTGGTGGTTGGAAAGGTTGTTGAAATGCCTACTCTTGATGGTTTCCAACTCCATATTAGATGTTTAAGTATTCCTTGAATCCTTGACTACTGGTGAGTTGTTGGTGCTACATTTGGTACATAGAATCACAACTCTCTTTCACTTGAGGCCATCCATCAGTGTAATGATTCATATAATGGAAAAGATAGAACACTTTAGGTGGGGGTGTGGAAGGTGATTCCTTTTAAACCATGTGTTATGCTAACTATATCATAAGATAGGTTAGTTATTCAATTTTAGTTTCAAGTAATAGAAAGTTATAACTCTTTACCTTATATACTCCTCTAGTGGAATCCCTTGTACCAAATTGTTGGAAGTTTTTTAGATCCTATCTACTAACTCTCTAGCTTTAGTAGGTGACTTTTCAATTAGGTATTCTATATAAGAATCATCCAATAAAATTTTTTCATTATCAAGCAGTCCTTGGAAAAAGAACACCAATAAATGGTGATCTTAAAAGGGTTGGTGCGGGTATTATGATACCAGAAGCTTGAATCTCTCATAAAAATCATAGAGAGTTTCTCCACTTTCTTTCTTGATCCCATAAATTTACTTTATTTTTTTGGTGCTCCTGGATGTAGGGAATAATTTATAGAGGAATGAAATCTAAAGTTCATCCCTTGTGTTAACTTTTTTAGGTTTTAAGTTATGAATCCACTCTTTATTCTATCTTTTTAAGGAGAATAGAAAGTCCTTTATAATTTGAGCCTCAATGACTCCTCTAGGTTTGAATCTATTGCATACATCCCTAAATACCATCAAATTCCTATTGGTATCCTCTTATACCAAACCATGAAAATTAATTAGAATTTGTATCATTACATATATAAGCTCGTGATTATATTTATTATTTAGTTTTATAAGTGGTTATTATTATTAAAATTAGTTGTATATAGATCTCTAAGTATCTTATTCAGATGAGTTAAATTTCCCTCCATGTTCTCAACTCCTAAAGTGACTCTAGTTGAGGAAGAATTATAGGATGAGAAATTTATCAATGAGACAGTTATAAACACCATATACTCTTTCTTAGTGATCCTTAGATTTGTAATTCTTGATAGTAGAGTCATTTCAACCTATGGATAAAAACCAATGAGGTGGTCTGAACTAGACCTAGTCATGCATCAAAATTATTTTAAATGGAAATAAACCAAAGTAAAATAAAGATAGCAACATTATCCTACCTCCCTTACAACGGTGTTATATTGATAAGGTGTCTATCATGGGGATTCTATCAAAAAAAATTGAACCCAAGTTAAATGTAGTACCTAGTGGGACTTGATTTGTCTCTGGATATGAGGATTTATCGAGTATGTTTTTCCTTTATTATGTGGGTTTACTGAATGTAAATAATAGTGAACATGTTTTGTGATAAAATCTAATAAATAAGAAGTCTAAAATCAGTTTTGAAAACTTTGTTCTAACCTTAAATATCCCATATCTTACCTATTAGATTACTATTCAATTTTATTCTCATGATCTCTCTCGAATCAAATAGAACCTCAACTAATTACCCTCGCCTGGTTATTTTTTCCTAATTAATGAGATTCAACAGTCACTAAATCCACTACTACCACATAGCCTATTGATTAGAAATATCCAATCAATCGTGAATCAACCCATTACTCACCATTATAGGCGGTGAAGTGGTTTTGGGTTTCCTATACATGCAAAACTGATAATGAGAGAAGAATAATTTAGGGGCCTAGAATAATGAAAATTCCCAACTATCTATAATAATAAAACACTTCCAAAGAAATGGTTTGAAGAGAAAAATCAATTCAAATTCAAATTCATTAATAGGGGTAAGATGAATATTCTTGGCTCAGCTACTAATAGTCTAGTGTCCCATCACTAGAGACATTATAGAAAATAAAATAGATGAAAAATAGCAACTCCATCTTAGTTGATTGATTAGGTCAGCTTTCCCTCTTTCTTGAGTGAACAATTGTGTTCATATAAAACCAACGGCATGGTTTAGATACTCTTTGTGCACTTTAGTAGCTCTATATTCCATGTGAGTAGAATGATATCCTCCTTATTCCTCTAAAAATTATAATACCTTTGAAATGTTCCTTAGATTCAATTCCCAACGCACCTATCTTGGATGGCTACCATGTGTATAGCTCGATGGTGTAGATTGATTTAGGGGGGTTCTCTCAAATATTCTCCTACTCAAAATCCCTTCCCATGATCACCATATTCTTATTCGGTTGGATGGGTTTCATATAGAAGCTAGTGAGCATACTTTCCCAATTTTGGTAGACCAAAGGAATTGGAATTTTATTTGAGTTTGTGCCCTTCTTTTAGAAATTCCTAATTTTAATCCCTACTGATTGAAATTTTGTAAAATCCTAAAGTCATGCATTATGGGGAAGTCTTATGATGGGCTCTAAAATCATAAAATCCTGGGAGAATTCATATAATATTAATTTTAATTCATATGATGCCTTGAAGTCCAATGAAATTAGTTGAAGTCATACGATGAAGTCATATATTCACTGGAGTGATGAAGTTGTAAGCTTGACTTGAAAGTATAACATTTAGGTAAAGTCATATGCTCAAAGTTTGACACTTTACAAGTCTTAAGATCCCATCAGATGAAGTACCATGATCACTAAATTTGTATGCTCGGCAGGTTGAAGTCGTGCAATGATAATGTCATACGACTATGCCACTGAATTCCTACAATCAACCCATGCATTTTTCAATTTTCATTCTCATTCCATGGGAATTTAAATCATATTATAGATTCATACAATGAATTCATACACTCAATACTGATTTCATATGATGGGTCCGGGTGAAGTCATACGATAGTGGATTCAAAGTCTTGTGATCTACAAGTCTTATGATCTGATCTTGGATAAAGTCATATAATGCTAGGAAAGTTATATGATCTGTTCCTTTGTCATTTTCAGCTAAAAAACCATGAAAATCATACTCAATGTAGGATTTTTCATAATTAAACTATAATTGATCTAATCAATGAAAATCTTAATTAAGTTCCTTTTAAAAATTTAAACCTGAGATCTAAAAAACACTATATGACTTCATAATTAATTACAAAAATTGAATAAATCATTAAAACTCAAGATTTAATCCATTAAAAAATTAAGTTTAAGATTTCTAAAATTAACAAAAGGGTTAGAATTTTTTGGGTTTTATCTATATTATGGGGTTAATTTCTGATGAAAAATAGTCCAAAATTTGAAAATATTTCTTCTCATCTAATCCTTGAAGTAATCTTCAAATGGAAGATTTTTAGTATTTTGAAAACAATTTAAGTGTAAGAGTTAGTTTACCAAAAAAATAAACTCTAAAAAACCATTTCGTCTTGTAAGATCACAAGTAACAGGTCTCAGTAGGCTGACTATGAGGTTGTCGGAAGTTGTGGTTTTTCCAATGGATGATCATCAAGGTGGTCAAATCACTAGAAGTTCGACATATGTTGAGATCACTGGAATGGAGGTTGTGTTTACATTTGAATCACTCTCATCATGGTGTTTACAGGAAAAGAGCGAGGTTTAAGAGCATTGCTGATCTACCAATGATTGGTGGTCAGGTTGAGGAAATCTATAAGGGATTATTAGTTTTATAGTGCAATGGATGGACCCCCATAAATGTAAGAATTTAATACAACTATTTAACTAGGTGGGACACTTTATAAAAGGTGTTAGGGCCACTTTCTGAGTTTTCATATGATTACTTGAGTTAGTGATCTACATTATTGACTAATCAAAATTATTCTAGACTTTTACTTTTTATTAAATGAAAGTGTGCAATTTTTTCTCCTATGGATGTAGGATTAAAATCTGAACCATGTAAAACCTATTGAGTTCTTTATTAGCTTTCATTTTCAATTTCTTTCTTTATGTGTGAATGTTTTTGTGAGTTCGGAGTTAATAGTATTGAGAAAGTGAAACTCAATGCGGTGATTAGGGTGTCATCTATCTTCCTAGTTATAATATAATGGCATTTATAGAATTCCATCAGGTGGCTTGCTTTCTCCATTGTAGTCTTCTAATGAATGAACTTATCATGATTGAAGTTTGTGTGGGATTATCAATAGTAGTAAAGGTTCTTGAAACACTCAAAGATGGGTGTTTATATGTTATAAAAGACTTTTTAATTAAATCTACATGGTTTTAAATTATTGTAAATTTTTTCAAATTTATTTAAATTATTTTTAGTAATTGGAGATTCCCTTAGATGATTTGAAGTGGTTCTAAATAGATTTTAAGAATTATATATTCATGTGTAATATATAATTTTATTTTTATCAAAACTAGAGAAATATAAAATTTCATATGAGTTTCACTGAGAATGTAAGATTCATTTGGACTCTGTGTAGGAGTAACTTGTAAGTAGTTCAGAAGAAATTAACAAAAGTGGGGGCACAAGTATAAGTAACTATGATGTGTATAAGCATCATTTTATAGGAGTTTAAAATTAATTTACTCATATTTAAGAGTCATTTTGGTCATACACTGAGATGAATAAGATATTTAGTGATGCATAAGATATTTTAATTCTTGCATAATATATTTTAAGGAATATGTAAGATATTTTCTTGAGGAAGAAATGTAGTGACTCAAAAACTTTATATACATATGTAAGATGTTTTAGGAGAATACATAAGTTATTTGTACTCATAAAGAGATATGTAATATATTTTATTTCTTAAATATTATCCAATATTTTTAGAAAAATATGAAGATTCCAATTATAGAATATGATATAGCTATATCATACTATGATAGTTTCAGAAGTCAACTGGGTATTCTGAAAGTTAAATCAGGAAATTCTTGGACTATTCTTTCGTAAATTAAATATCATAAATCAGATTGTGATTCAATCCAAATGAATGGTAATATGATATTCATGATAAAAAGATGAATATCATATTGTCATGAAATCTATGAAATAAATTCAAGTTGAAGCTTATTTTTTTAGAGATTGTCACATTGTGAAGAAAAGAACCATGACTCCAAATGAATTTTTTTTTATACGATTTTTATGATTGTATGAATTTAATTTTTTAGAAGAATATTCCCAAGTAATCTAGCTAAATTAAATGGTGATCTATTGAGATGGGGTTAAATGAGATTAAAAGATAAAAAATGTATTATTAAAATACCACTGGAGATGAGAAGCTATGAAGAAGGAATATTCTTAAGATAATAAAAGAAATCCCACATGGTTTAGTTATAAAAATGATTTGGATATCACAACATTGAGATTAGATGATATTTTATATATTAAAAAATAGAAAATATATTCTAGTGATTTAGAAATATAAAAGGTTAAAGAAGGAAAGATTAGGAGATAGGGAGCAGATGTGTGAAGAAAAATAGAGTGAATTTGATACCACATTTGAGAAGAACTTTATTGGTATAAAAGAAGAAGAATAATAATCCAATGAGATACTTAAGAACTGTCCATGATAGGTAGGTTTGAATCCCTACCCTATGATATTTATATATAATGTAAGATAAGAATATTGAGAAGGGTTGACATTGTTGTTGTGTGTCAGGACTCATGAAGTAAAGAGAAAAGAAACCACATCATGCCCTGTGATATCTTAATATCATAAAAAGAAGGGTTGAATGGATAAGTTTGACATGCATTTTGTGCTAAAAGATAGAAGCATTAGAAGACCTATTTCATTAGGGAAGAAGATCTAACTATTATGATGCAACGAAACCCCAAGAAAAAGGATGATCTTGTTTAGTAGTTAGTGTAAGGATCAAGGAATATTAAAAGAAGACAATATGAAAAAACCTATCATGAGATGGTAAGAATTCAAGAGATTTATAAATATTTAGAAGATAGTTTAGGATTTTATGGAGACAGACTATCCTATATTAACTTGTGTTTAGGTTTTTTAAGAGATGACATGTATTTTATTCACTTGTGTTTTAGAGTGTAAATTTGTGAATCAAACTGAAACAAATCACAATGGGGAGTAGGTGCCCATATTGGGACAAAACCTTATTAAAAACTATGTGATTCTATTTACTTTATATTTTGTACTAAATGTGGTGGTTTTTATAGGTTAAAAAATAAATAAATCCATTTATATCCTAATAGGTAACATAAGTTTGAATATTGAGAGGGGATTTAAAAGGGTAAAATATTTAAGTGTAAAAAATCGATAAAAATGTAGTCACCCCGATTCACCCCCCTCTCAGCTAAATGCACCCTTTCTTGGGCACATTAGAATAATAAATAATTAAATATGATTTTAGTTTAAAATTAATTTATAAATTTAATATGAGACAAAATCAAAATAGATAAATATATTTTATCATGTTGTTATCATTTAAAAATACACAATTAATAAATTATTAATTATTAATTTAATCATATTTGAGTTTTGAAACATTCTTATATTGTTACCCTTATTGTCTCAGATATTCACAATAGATAAACTATAATAGGGGAGGTGAATTGTAGATAAAAAGGTTAACTAAAATTTTTTCCACATCAAGTTTAAAGATATCATAAAATATGATCATTTGATCAACCCACACAATATTAGAGTAAAAAAAATATGTGTGTAATGGAAATTAAACTGTTAGAAATTTATTAAAATCCAATAAAAGTAAAAGCACTGTGGAAATATAAAAGAAACACAAAGTGCTAATTAACAAACCAAGTACCCCTTTAAGGATATTATAAAATTACCCTTTTACCCAAAGCATAAGGAGAATCTATAAACCTAATTCAAGTTATAATTGAATTTATAACTTTCAAAAGGTTTATCTTCATATCCCCTAGAATCCCTTAACTTTATACTAATCATAAGGTGTTAATATCCAAACCCTAAACACTCTATGTTCCTCTATAGAAGTGATTGATCAATCCATTTGGCAACATCTCACTTCCATAGCCTAAAATCTCATGATCACAAAGATCAAAAACACAGCTATGTCTTCCTCCTCAAAAGCCATCAATCTTAAAGGATCATAAATGAAATTATTATAATGAAAATACTAAGAGAATTACAATTAAATCCTTACAAATTAACATTTAGAAAAAATACTCATAAAGAAATATTGCAACTGTCGTAATCTCTCAACAATAAGCAGTTTCACAACACAATCAACTGAAGCTCTTTCTTTTGAATGTTCGATGTAATGTAGATTCATATTCTTCTATTACATGAAGTTTTGGTCCTATTTATAAAAAATATTTCAATGGTAAGATTTCATATTCTTAGGGATCAGTTGTAACTGCATCATAAGTAGCTTCATCATCTTCTGATGAACTCATCATAGCTTTATATCTTCTGATGCAGTATGTCATGCACTACTATAGTTCTCATAAATTTGGTGAATGTAAACTATAATGAAAATTCAGACCTTCTGATTTTCTTACTAAAATCCTCTGGAATTAAGTTACCAGAATTTCATTCTACCTTCTAAAAACACTTAAAACAAAATCTTCAAGTAAAATCAAATTTATATAAAGTGTATTTTTATTTTCAAAACAAAAAAAAAATCAAAGGATTCATAGACTTAATAATCTCCCTTTTTTAAAAAAACACAAGAAACATAGAAAAATTAAAAAAAATCTCACGCTTTTTAAAAAAATAAACCCCCACCCATGTTAAATCAAGAAAGTTTTAAAAATTCCCCCACTTTTTGAAATAAAGAAATTTTTTATTAAACTTTTTATTTTAAAATTTTCTCAAATATCACCCCATTTATAAAAAAGTTACACAATTTTTCATAAATTTCTTCCCCTTTTTGATTTTTAAAAATAACCATAAAAATAAAAAGTATATTAGTAAATAATAGATTTTAAATTTTTAAAATAAACTCCCCCTAAAAAGAATATTGTGTTGAACTTAAAAGAGAAACTCCCTTTTTGGAAAGATGTAAACTTTTAGTAACTTATCCCCCTTAAGGTTTTGATATAAGGTATTGAAATTGAAAAAAACACCTTTATTTCCTTTTGAATAAGAAGGATCGATCACAAAGACAATATTTGAAAATTAAAACATTCATACATTAAATTAATTCATGCATCATAAAATAAAACATTTATGTAATGGAAAATTAAAAAAAAGAAATTAGAAAAAATTAAAGTAATGGTAAATAAAATCTTTCAGAAAATGTAAAAACATTCATCAGATGACATCATATTCCATAAAATAATTTCCAAGATAATCAAGGTTTAAGTTCAGTTTTACAAACATTGTCAATTGAATGAGAGCATCAAAAACAAAAAAAAATCCTTCTAAATAATTTTTCAATCATATATGTCAACTTCTTTATCTGATAATTTGTATAAAACTAAAATTTTAATCACAATTCATTATCTTCCATTGAAAGAAAAAATTTACCCAACAAAAATATATGAAATTCTGTTCAAAGTAATATAACACTTCTAAAAATTAATAGGTATAAAAACAAAGGATAAAGTTCTATAGAAGTTATCTTACAATGAACTGACTTGATCTTTTTCTTTTGAATGTGGTTCCATATAGATTTATCAAATGATATTAACTCTTTGGAAAATAAAATTTATTGTTTGAAAATTTAACAAAATATAAAAAACTCTAACTCCCCCCTTAATAAAAGTAATTAAAGATAGATATCTAGCATATATTTAAGCATTATAAACTTATAAACATCTTATTCATAAAAGAAATATAAGTTCTTCTAATTTTAAAAAGCAGGTTACTATGTACTAGATTTAAAATATTCAGTTGTTGGTATGCAGTGACTTCATTTCTTTGGAAATTAGGTCTTCATAAAATAAAAATTCTTTGGTCCAAAAGTTTTTTCAAATAGGATCTTTGGTTCACAAAGCAGTTTTTGTATTTTTTATGTTTATAAGTAGTGAGTTTTCTAGAAATAAAATCTTTATTTCTTCCAAATTAATAAACTCTATTTAGTGATAAATGTCATTTCCAATTTCCTCATCTATAACACTTCATAAATAAAGTTGATCAACTAGGTACAAAATAGTTTTTCTAATATGTTGATCTTCTGATGGATTTATTTCCAAGTCTGGAATTAGTCCATTTAACTCTAAGTTGTGTGTACAACTTCTCAAATGATTTTTCCCTATTAGAAAATTCATCAACAACTTCTCTAAGTTTTCGATTTCTGGTTTTAACTTGATAATCTCATTTTTATTTTTAGAAAACTTCACTTTCTTCTTAGAATTTTTTATCTTTCAATCATCTGAATTAAGGTGATCTTCTAATGATTTTACCATACCTTTTCCTTTTCTATCAGCAGTAGTGATATACCTCAGGATTCCCTAAGAGGGGAGGGGTGAATCAGAGTGTCAACTTTTTCTTTTGTTTTGAATGGATTTTATCCTCGTGTTAGTATGAACACATTAAACCTTTCTGATTTCATTACACATTCACCAATCACACAAATTTAGAAATAAAACACAACAAACCATTTTTTACTTGGTTCAATGCAAATGGCTTGTCCAAGGAGAATATGCCAATGATATATCGGTCGTATAAAAATCCACTAAGATTCACTAGATTTTGTGGATTACAATTTTTTATCCATGTTCACTCGGTGTCAGGCACACTACCTTTATAATGAGTTCAAGGATAGCACATTGCCTCCCTTAAATCACTTCCGCCGACTCCTCCTTATGTGCTGCTTTGGATGAAGTTTGCCTTAATCTATTGACTTGAAGGTTATCTCTATATCATCAAGAAGGTATTCTTTAATTTGTATCATGATAACCTAAGTATGATTCTCCAATACACTCATAGGTTTTCAAAATGTACACCAAAAAATTGATGTGTGATATTTTCCTTCTTGAAACTATTTTACAAGTATGTACGGTGCAAAGCACTATTCACCATTCACTAAATGTGCAGTCCACCATCCACCACAAAATGACCATGTGCACAACTACTCTGTGGACTTCCTGTGCATGAATCCTTCACACACTTCCTTCCACATGACTCACCCATGAACTAAAGTCACAAAATACCCATGCACGCAGCTTCTCTATATGCAGAATCCATGGACACTTTCTCTATTGACTTTCTATATGGACCTCGATTACCATGCACTACCTACGCAGTATCTTCTTTATGCACTACTTAAATTCTCAAATTTCTTATTGTTTTTTATCCATTTTAAATTATTTTAATAATGATGCGTTTATAGGAAAAATCCTCTGAAAAACTCATTATACATCGAGATTATTCTTCAACCTTTAGCTGAAGCCCATATGCAGACTCCCTTCATGGCCTGCCTACCAAAAACCTACCTTCTAGAGAATATTCCTTCTCTAGAACACCACTACATGATAACCACATATTCCATCATTTGAGGTCAACCTAAAACCATTGCCTTCATAAAGGGCATAGTGGATCATGCAGGTATACTGAGAGGGGGAGTGAATCAGTGTACACAAGTTTTATTGATTTTCTTTTATTCACTTTTACTCTCTTTTCTAATTCAAACCTCTACATCTGTTAGAGTGAATAGATCTTACTTGTTTACAAACACAATTATACCACATGAAAGATAGAAAGTAAATGAATCACAACAAAATATTTTTACAAGGTTTATCCTTGATGTGGGTGACTATGTCTTTTTTGTGTTCAGGATGATATGAGACACAGATTCCCTACTAAAAATCAATCACCAATTATAAGTGGGTTGGTCATGTATCACCCTGAAACCATGGTGAGTGGGTATGAACCATTTACCAAATTATATTAGTATCCCACAAGAGTTCTTTATACTGGAATCCCACTGGTGTTATTTATACTGTCATTCCACTAGTATTTACAAACACAACACTAACATAATGAAAAAGATCATAAGAACTTCAAGTTTCCACTACAACACAAAACTGATCTTCCTCTTTGAGCCACTGAGATAAACTAATTCTTCACTTTCTCAATTCAACTGAAAGTCTTTGACTGCCACTAAATGTAATCAAAAACACTATATGAAAGTCATTTCAGTATACTCTTCTAAATGAGTGGAAGATATCACTTCCACTTCAGCTCATTGTAATAATAGAATGAACAACTGAAGATTCCTCAAAACACAGCAAGTTTTATTCTTCTTTTTTTTTACTGAAAAATATCACTTCATCTCAACTCAATTATTACACACATAAACATCATGTGTTCTTCATGCATATAGTTCTCATCATCACATGAAAATACTTAATGCATGCAATTATCAACACTATTTTTATGTCTTCTTTGTGCAATAAAAAATGCACAACACTGTGTAATCTTTTTCTCTTCTTTGTGAAATTACACAATGTTACACCTTCATGAAAACTGAACATATTCTGTGGACTTATTTGTAGGATCCTTTGGTATTCCATGCACAAACTTGAATGGGTGTGAATGAAATCCTTTTTCATGCAAGTCTCACAAAGTCATCACGCACACACACTATCTCACTTAGCTTCACACTTTACTTTGTCTATGCATGCATATCATCATATGTGTCATGCATGATTTATAAATAATGCATGCATATTCTGTTTTATACATGAATCTCATTGTATGCCTTCAGTATATATTTCATACATGAAAAAAATAGCATGATTACCCTTTGTTTTATTCATACAAATTAATCACGTGATACCTATGTTTTCATGCAATTCAAATTTGCATAACAGTATACACGGTTCACATGTTCTAGCTTCCTCCTTCATGTATTTTCAAGAATGTACAACTAACACTGGTCCTCTTCAGCTTCTCATAAATGGATCATGTGAACCACTACCTTCTTCTCATAACAAAATTGATTTATGAGATCCAGATTCACATAAACCATCCATTATATGTATATCTTATATCCTTCATAAAACCAATTTTTTCTACATAAATGGATCACGAAATAAACACAACTTCATGCAAATGTGTAATAAAATACACAGCTTAAGTGCATGGAACATTATCCTGAGTATAGAGCACTTTTGGGTCTCTATTTTAGTCTGTCTCTCTCAAGAAATATCTCTCATGTAGTGTGATAAACTCAAACTGCAAATGAGCTCGGTCTGGGGTATCTATAGACAACACTCCACTAATGCAGCACTCTGAATATCATAGATAGTCATCTATTTCTCTTCATGTGATGATGAAAAGTATCTTCATCATAATACCATTTTTTATTCATAATTATTATCCTCAGTTTGATCTTCATTTAATCATGAAAACAACATTTCATGATGATTCAATTATTTTTGAATCATTAGGATGGTGAAATGGTGATCATAAGTCTCGGCTTGATCAATTGGATGACGTTTCATGAAGAAACTTGATGAACAACAGCTCTCGAACGAGCTCGAGGTAGAATATTACCATTGAAGTCGATTAGACGGTCCACATTATTCAGATTATATGACCTTATTTCTTTCCATGTTTTAATGGAGGAGCTACAGTAACCAATCATATAGTCCCATGTCGTTTTATCTATTTTTCATGTGCTTCCCTTTATAACAAGGCGCTCCTTTTATGGTCTAGAATTGGTTACCGCTACATGATCCCAACTCTCACACTACAGGAAAACTGAATATTTGCGACGGGCTATTTGCGACGGAGCCCCGTCGCAAATAGGTGTTTTTGCGGCGGTCCCATCGCAAAAAGTTTATTTGCGATGGTATTTTTCCCCCGTCGCAAATGAGTTTTCGTTTATATATAAAAAAGGTATTTGCGACGGGTCGTCGCAGATATATTAGTTACGACGGGTCAGAATCCCGTCGCAAATGTTAAATTTTAAAAAATACTTGCGACAGAGTTATTTGTGACGGACCGTCGCAGAAAGGTTTTCCCGACGGGTATTCGTCCCGTCGCAAATGGTATAGTAAATAAAACATTTACGACGGGTATTCCCGTCGTAAATGTTCCCGTCGCAAATATTTAAAAAAAATAAAAATAAAATAAAATAATTATTACAAATTGTATAATATTATATAAAAATAATAATAATATTAATAATATAAAAAATTATATTATTATAATATAAATAAAAAAATATATAAAATATAATTATGAAATATTAATATAAAATAATAATAATAATATGAATATAAATAATATAATATAATATAATAATACTAATATTAATAATATAAAAAATTAATATGATATTATTATTATTAAACTATCTATATAATAATAATATTAATAATAATAATATAAATAAATTATATTATTATAATATGAATAATAAAAAATATATATAATATAATTATGAAATATTAATATCAAAAAATAATAATAATATGAATATAAATAATATAATATTATATATTATGAAATATTAATATCAAAAAATAATAATAATAGTACTAATATTATTAATATAAAAAATTAATATAATAATAATATTATTAAAATAAACATACATATTTATGAAAAAATAATATTAATATTATTAATATTAATAAAATTATAAAATTATAAACTTCTCAATATTAACAATAAATATAAAATATTAAAAGTAATATTACTAAAATAAGCAGACATTAAAAATAATACTAATAAGTAATAATATATTAAAAAAATAAAAACAAATTAAATCACATATTATTCGTACCGATATGAAAGAGGAATTGTAAATAGTTAATATGATAATAAACTACGAACTCAAATGTTTATTACATCTAAAAAATCACTAGGGGGTGGATAATCTGGACGACCTGGAGGACCTGGAGGAGGTGGTGGAGGAAACTCCATCCCTAAACTACGAGTCAGATGATGCATATACTCCATATACTCCTGATGTTGCTCCTCAAATCGACGTCTCTCCTCATCCTGCTGCTGACGCATCTGCTCCTGCCATCGACGCATCTCCTCATCGTACTGCTGATGCATCTGCTCCTACCCTTGACGCAAATCCTCTATAAGCTGACTCTGAGCACGTAGTTGCTCTTGATACTGTGAGGCAGAAGATGATGTCTCTCCACGAGCTCCTCTCGAGCTGGACGCTGACATCGCAGAAGTACCATAATAAGCTGCAGGAGTCAAATGAGAGCCGATACCAACTACTCGGCCCTTTTCGAAGCCATATTGGGTCGCCTGCATCCATGTCGTCTCATCAAAATGGTGGGCACTAGTCTGATCACCCGTCTCGTCTTGACTCTCAGCCTGTGTCTGAGAGGTTGCAGCCTCATATGACTCCTTAAATTTCAATTAGAAATTAAAATAATGAAAAGATTATATGCATTTAATTTGCAAACTGAAAATAAAATAATACTGACCACAATCTGACGTTGGCGGTCACCTCTAATCTCTCCAGTAGCCGGGTCAATATACATCCTCCGATAAACGTCGTACGCCGAAATACCGGGATGCTCGGCTTCCTATATGAATATAAAATAAACTATTTATATTTAAAGTTGTATAAAATATTTAAAAAAAGTACTTATCAGACGCTCTCTATGCGCACTGAATGTACGACTACCGGCTTGATGTGTCACCTCTTGTCTCCCCTGATTATGTCAACCCAATGCAGATTTCCTCTGAAACCCACCACCCAACCAGTGTGTACATAATCCATCCCAAACGTGAGATGAAATGTACTCTGGTCGGTGGGATCTACAGGACTCATCAAATTATGTCACTTCGGCTTTCTTCACAGCCGTCTTTCTCAAGTTATGCAAAAACTGACGGAAACGGTCACGCATAGACACCACCCATGCCGCGTGGATAGTGGCACGCATGCTCTCGTCGATGTGATACCATTAACCCTAATATAAAGTTATTAATGAATTAAATTTCAAAATAAATAATATTTAATTACGTACCAGCCAATAATCGAACATGGCAGCCTGCACATCAGCGGGAATCTGATCCCATGTGAGCCAGGGCTGAGAAAAATAATTGCGCAAGATAGCGCTCCCCTGTCCAATAGCTATATGTGTAAAACTGTGGAAAAAGAACAAATAATCAAAAAATTAGAATATTAATAAATTATAATGAAAGATAACTAAAATACACAGGTTATCATACCACCGCGTGTGCGCATCGAATCCAAGAGGTGGACGTCGCTCCGGGATAGGATCTGGAATCATCAGTCTGGCAAGACCACGCCCCCTCTGAGTGCTCCCTGTAGTGCCAACTGCCTGAGGGTCAGATGACTCAAGAACCTCATCATCCATAGGTAGATCAGCCTCCAGCAACTGACGAAACGTTTTCGAGTCCATATAAAACATGAAATGATTATTATTAGCAAACAGTTGAAAATAACTATTATGTATAGATATATATTTGTTATGATTCAAACCAGCACTTTATTGTGTCAATGTTCATCTTTATCATCATCTTCATAGTTTTCAATGTCAATGTCTTCATCTTCCTCATCAACATCATCAATTTCCATATTAGTTTCACTGTGATCATCTCTTGTCATTTCAAATTCAGTTGTAACATCATTGACAACATCGTCATCATCGACCCTTAGCTGTGGGGTGCCATCCTCAATATTCATGTCTCTTTGTAAAAAATATGTGTTTTGAGGAGTGTCCTGAAAATTTTCATTTCATTTCACTTCAGTGGAACCACATTCAGTTTGAGTAAACTGATTTTCTCGATATTTAACTTTTATTATACTCCACCAATCATCCAACTCTTTTGCAGTAGCATATTATTTTTCATAATAAATTTGATGTGCCTGATGAGCCAATAAAAATGGTTCATTTACTATAAGAAGACTTTTATGTTTAATATCATCAATTCCATGAGTCGGATGAATACGCAAGCCTCTCTCAGTATCCAGCCATCGACATTTAAACATTGTTACATAATTTTGTCCCAAATAACACAGTTCAATAATTTCTTCAAGCATGTCATAAAAGTCAACTTCAATATCTCTATGATGTGATCCCTTCAAAAAAACACCACTATTCATTGTTTTCTTTGATTCCCCATATGCACGTGTATGAAAGCGATAACCATTCACCACATATGCATTATAAGATTTAACTGTTTTGGATGGTGGGCTACTCAAAATATGCAATCGACTATCAATCTTATCAGCATGTACATATACCTGAAAATTTGTAAAACATTTATCACTATTACAAGTAATAAATTGATTTTATATGTAAAACCAAAAAATAATGTATGTTACCAGTTTTTGAAACCAGTAGGAAATTTTTTTTTGCTGACGTTCTTCTAAGCCATGAATTTTCTGTTGGTTTATTATCGGTCCAAAAGTGATGAAAGGTAATGAAAATACAACTGATTGTAACTCTGTACCTGAGATCATTTTTGGAGGTTCATATCTTTCAATTATGCCTTTTCTGAAATGAGATTTATTCCTCCGAAAAGGATGATCGATTGGAAGAAATCTACGATGACAGTTAAAATATCAAGGTTTTTTTCCATTCACGAGCATAAATGCTTTGTTGTCTCTCATACAGTAAGGACATGATTTTGGACCATGTGTACTCCAGCCAGATAACATACCATATGCCGGGAAGTCACTAATTGTCCACATCAAAGCAGCTTTCATTACAAAATTCTGTTTCGCAGCAGCATCATATGTATCAACACCATGACTCCACAATAAATTTAACTCATCAATCAGTGGTTTCAAATAAACATCAATATTCTTTTTCGGATGGCCTGTGATTAATAATGTCAAAAAGATATAAGGCTCTTTCATCAACATCCATGGAGGAAAATTGTACGGAGTTATAAAGATAGGCCAACAGGAATACTGACTACCAAAAGATCCAAATGGACAAAAACCGTCAGTAGAAAGACTCAATCGCACGTTCCGGGATTCTAAAGCAAAAGACGGATGCACTTGATCAAAATGTTTCTATGAATCGCCATCAGATGGATGAATCAAGCTTTTACCATTTGAAATATTGGTTTTGTGCCATGACATCATTGTCGTTGTGTTCTGAGACATAAATAAACGCTGCAACCTGGGTGTAAGCGGGAAATATCTCAACTGTTTTACAGGAATCAATCCAGACTTCCCTGATTGAGCTTCTTTATACCTCGATTGTCCACATGTGGGACAACTATCCAACAACTCATTTTCACCAGAATATAAGATGCAATCATTTGAACATGCATGGATCTTCTAATAACTAAGGCCTAGATTACGAACTAGTCTTTTACTCTTATAATAATTAGCAGGCAGCACATTTCCTTCAGGTAACAGTGCTTTAACCAAAGAAAATATCTGATCAAAATAGTTATTTGACATTCCATTATCTGATTTAATAGTCATAAATTTTGCAACTGCTTCTAATTTGCTTATCTTGAAACCAGGATATAATGCATCCTCAGCAGACCTGAACAACTCAGCAAATTCAGATGGTGCCAACTCAGGAGGTAAATCAACATCATCCTCAATTTCTGTTTATTGAACGGATGACCCTACAACATCATGTACTAAATTCTGAAACCGTGATGGATCTGAAATCAAATTATTAGTATCTTCTCTTGAACTACGTTCACCGTGTTGATACCAAAAAATATAATCTGATTGAAAACCATATCACAAGAGATGTTGCCCAACGATGTCAAATGTCTCAAACGTTCTCAGAGAACATTTTTTACAAGGACACTTAATTGTCCCTTCTGAAAAAAATTTCGGGTTTGATGATGCAAATGATAAGAAAGCTTCAACACCATCAACATATACAGGATTTAAACTAGAACTGTTTGGATTTCTGCGCTGATTTATCCAAGCACAATCATCTAATAATGATTGATGTCGATTTACTTGTTCCATATTCATATATATGTTTCTACAAAATTTAAAACCATTACTCTTGTTAAATAATTTGATATAAGAAACAATATCCTAAAAAAGAAGATACATAATTACAGTTATTTATTAGTAATTACCAATAATTATAGGTGACACAATTAGTTTGTAATCATCCCCACTAAGTATTATTAATTTAGAAATACTTAGAAATACTTGGAAAAATGAAATATGCTTGAATAATGAAATTAAATTTTGTAATCATCATTGTGAAGACTATATTACTAATTATTCTGATTTGTCCAATGGTTCATCTCTTTTTAACTTTCTCCCGACTGAAATCAGTATGAAAAACTTGCTCTGGAATACGTTAGAGCACATTTTTCATACTGATTTCAGTGGAAGAAAGTAGCAAAGATACGAGACGTTGAACAAAAGGTGGCCGTCAATCCGCTGTAAATTATGCCAATTTATAACCATGTACTTGAATTTATTTGATTTTTGATTAATTTTATTAGTAATTATTACTAATTATTACAAATCTCAATATTTCCAACAGATTTTGCTTTATTCTTAACATGTTCAAATCTTAAAGGGTCGTCAATTTTCAGGTCATGCCCAATAAAAAGTTTGGGTCAACCTTGACCAATTTAAACTCTATAATTGTCCTTACATGGTTGATCATCTCGCAAGTAGTGTTACAATAGGACGACACAAGTAATGAGACATGACTTGGGTTGTCCTATTGCAACGCTACTTGCGAGGTGATCAACCAATCAAGAACAATTATAGAGTTTACATTGGACACGGTTGACGCAAACTTTTTATTGGGCATGACCTGAAAATTGGAGACCCTTTAAGATTTGAACTGTTAAGAATAAAGAAAAACTTGTTGAAAATATTGATAATTGTAATATTTTATAAATTTTTTATAATTTTAATAATATTAATATTTTTTTATAAATATTAAACATATAATAATAAAATAATTATATTATAAGTATTATTTAACTATTAATATTAGAGTAATATAATATTTTATATTATATTACTATTTATGTTACTAATTATGTTACTAATTATGTTACTAATTATGTTACTAATTATGTTATTAATTAGAAATGCGAAGATATGCATATACGTCGGGTGGTTAATCAATCAATGAAAAGAAAAACAAACGTAATTGACTGCTCATCTACCTCAATTTTCTTTTCATTTGTGTGTTGAGGTTGACAGGAAACTTCTGCCTCCACATCTAATATGTGCTTTTACTGTCAAAATTATAAACCTCCTCACCTCTATATTGGCGAGGAGGTTGATAATTTTGATAGTAAAAGCAGATATTACATGTGGAGGCAGAAGTTTCCTGTCAAGCCTCAACACACAAATGAAAAGAAAATTGAGGTAGATGAGCGGTCAATCACGTTTCCTAATTATACTAATTATTTCCTAATTATACTAATTGTTTCTTAATTATACTAATTGTTTCCTAATTATACTAATTGTTTCCTAATTATACTAATTGTTTCCTAATTATACTAATTGTTTCCTAATTATACTAATTGTTTCCTAATTATACTAATTATTTCCTAATTATACTAATTGTTTCCTAATTATACTAATTGTTTCCTAATTATACTAATTGTTTCCTAATTATTTCTAATCTAATTATTTCCTAATTATTTCTAATCAATTAAATCTAATTATTTCCTAATTATTTCTAATCAATTAAATCTAATTATTTCCTAATTATTTCTAATCAATTAAATCTAATTATTTCCTAATTATTTGATTATTATTTTAATTAAATCTAATTATTTCTTATTAATTGTTTCATAATTATTTTAATTGTTTCCTAATTATTTTAATTGTTTCCTAATTATTTTAATTGTTTTCTAATTATTTTAATTGTTTCCTAATTATTTTAATTGTTTCCTAATTAGTTTAATTGTTTCCTAATTATTTTAATTGTTTTCTAATTATTTCTAATCAATTAAATCTAATTATTTCCTAATTATTTGATAATTATTTTAATTAAATATAATTATTTCTTAATTATTTGATAATTATATATTTATTTCTAATTATTACCAAAACATCCCCCGGGAGTGTCGAACCAAGAGTGCAGCAAGGCCCGTTGTCGTGTACCAGGTTACCCCGAGTCAAGCTCGAAACACCTTGTCAGAGTTTTCACTCCTAGGTACATCTGTGGCAGAGCCGCCTCTACTTGTTCGTATCCAGACAAGGATTATTTGGTACAAGCACATAAACTAATTATACTATATAGCTAAACATTCTATTAAAAAAAATAAAATTAACAATTAAAAATAAAATTAACAATTAAAAATAAAATTAACAATTAAAAATAATTTAACAATTAAAAAAAATATAAATACCTTTACTAATTTTCACCTTCTAACTCCTTCCTTCCTCTTCTCGAAAGAAAAAATTAAAACAAAAAAAATTTCTGCTCAGTACTGAAAATGAGAGAGAGAAAAGAATGGAGATCTGAATGTTATGGAAAAAAACAGATGGAGTGTATATATAGGTTAGATTATTTGTGACGGTCGTATTTGCGACGGGAGATCGTCACAAATATTAGGTATTGCGACGGGATACTGTCACAAATGCTTTCTCCCGCATTAAATACAGGCGGCGGGTAAAAGGACTTTTGTGACGGGCCCCTCACAAATAGACACCATTAGTGACAGGCGGCTATCCCCGTCGCAAATTTCTATTTACCGCCGCCGGTATTCGTGATGGGACCCGTCGCAAATACCTTCGCCCACATTAATTACAGGTGACGGGTAAAAGGGTTGTTACGACGGGCCCGTCGCAAATTACTATTTACCGCCGCCGGTATTTGCGACGGGTGGATATCTCCATCGCAACTTCCTATTTACCGCCACCGGTAATTGCGACGGGACCCGTCGCAAATACCCCCCGTTGGATTATCTGTTGCGATAGGTAAACAGTCCCGTCGCAAAAACGTATTTACTACTGCGGGGTATTTTGCGACGGATTGTAGGTGACCGTCGCAAATAGGCTTTAAAGCGGCCGGTATTGGCGACGGGGCCCGTCGCAAATAATACCGGGTGAATATTTGTTTGCGACGGGGAAATTTCCCCGTCAAAAATACTATTTCCCACCGCCGGGTACTTGCGACGGGTAGCCTTCTACCCATCGCAAATATCCTTCCCGCGTTTTGGAACGCAAACCGTGTCCTTGCAATTGCGATGAGCCCTGTATTTCCGTCGCAAATAACTGACCATTTGCGACGGGAATATATTCCCGTCGCAAAAAACCTTTTAATCGGAGTTGTTGCAACGGGATTAAGACCCGTCGCAAATACCCCGTCGCAATAATCATTTTTTCCCGTAGTGTCATTGGCACCACCCCATGCTGGTTCCCTCCTCCACCATCATGTTGCCCCCACACGGTGGCTCGCTGCTACTCTCATTCTCCTCCGTAGGCTCCTATGCATACCCTTGACTCAGCTATGTTGGTCGACTCATGCTAGGGTTGATCCTAGTGCCCACCTCAGCAATGGATGCACATGTATCCCTTAACTTGCTGGTTTGTAAGGCTTAATTTTTAGTATAGGTTGACATTAAGTATTAGTCAAACATAAAGACCACGACCCATCCAAATCTCTTCTCGAAATATTCATCATGAAAAATATATATTTTGCATGATCTTCATTAACTCCTATTTCTTTTAACTTATCAAATCATCAATTCAAATGGAGTAAACAATGTGCATTCTTCTAATGCAATTGGGCACATGTTTTGAACATTAAGAACATATCTACAATCATCACATTTAATGTTGCTTTATTTGAAGCGACTCTTCCAAACAAATAATCCTTTCCAATTTATGAATAATTATCAAGAATAATTCAATGGCATAACTCCATAATTTAGTCACTATAACATTGACTTATCAGCATACAAACACATTGACAAAAATTACAACACAGTTATTACTTTAATCAATTTGTATTCTTCGCATCCAACCACCAACCTCATGCACAGTCTGCATATTACCCCCTAAGTGGATGCTCTTTCATGAAACCCTCTTTACGTGATTTATATTCAGTTTTCTCGGGCATTGTGCTATCACCATCCTCCTAAATGGGATTCCCTCCATAATCTCCTACCATGTACTTACCATGTGGTTCACATACCTTCTATGTGATTTTAATACTTACCATGAAGAAACCTTCCTTATCCCTGCAATTTTTTCACACAAAAAAATGGAAAACATTGGGAAACAATGTCATTAAGAAAAGTGATATGAGCTTCCAACTTCTGCAAACCATATCCCTTGTTCTCCAAACACCTTGATCAACCTATAAAGGATTGAAAAAAAACACAACATGCCATAAACCACCAGCTCAGATTACCATAGTTCCAATAATTAGCCTTAGAAAATTTACTCTTCAATGCTTTTGATTCAAAATTAAATTCTTCATTCATATTCTTCTCTTTAGCAAGCTCATTTTTAGACTGAAACAATTCCTCCTTCCATTTAGTAGACTTAGTTTTAATCTCAATATACTTTTTAATAAGTTAAAAAAATCATCCTTAGCTTTCTCACATTCATCTTTAATCCTTTTATCATGCTTTTCAAGACTCATTACATACAGGGCTATTTCCTCAGTAGTGGGGGAACCATCTCCATCTTCACTTTCACTTTCAATTTCATTGTAAAAACATTTTGAGTTGAGAGTAAAATTAGTAAGCGCTTCAGTAGTCATCCTACCCATGAAACATTTTTCAAACTTTAGAACATTATCATAGAATCCTTTAATTTTTCTATTGTCATCATTCTCTACCAAGGAACTATCGGAAGAGGTATCACCACCACTAGCACTCTATATGTCTACCACTTTCAAAATTTTCTTATCCCTTCTTTTAGAATATTTCTTAAAATAATTTCTATATCTTCTTTTCAATTACAGATAATCTGGCCATATATGACCAGGCTTCCTGTATTCATATCAGATTAGTTCATTAGATTATTTCTTTTCAAAATTTTCATTCTTTTCCTTCTGGATATCTCTGCAAAAATTCCATTTCCTATATATTGGTTCATTCTTCTAGAAAATTTGTAAATTTCTCCTTCACTCAA
This sequence comes from Viscum album, assembly GCA_963277665.1. Taxonomy (NCBI): domain Eukaryota; kingdom Viridiplantae; phylum Streptophyta; class Magnoliopsida; order Santalales; family Viscaceae; genus Viscum; species Viscum album. The sequence continues at coordinate 595,337,255 of OY728139.1, forward strand.
TTCAACGTAGTTATTTCCTTAAGATGTACTCAACTTATCATTGCAAGCTCAGAAATTTAATCCTCCAGAAGTATAATAAAAGGAAACTCCATTTTTCTTCCTTTCATTATCAACATCTCTTTTCAAGAAACTCACATGTTTCATTAGAGTTATGATGTGATCATCTGGGATTGGCTTTGTGATATGTTTAATATCATCTATAGAAATCCTTTTTGTATTCCCATTCTTTTGGTGGAATGTTAATAGCTTTATCCACAAGTCATTTATCTGAAAAATATTTATCTCCAATAAATTGAAAGTTATTCATGATAATCATTGGTCTTTAATGTATTCAATAACCATTCTCATCAAACATAAAGTAAAAAATCTTGATAATCAGCTCTCAGCATATATTTTTTAGTCTCCAAGACTTTCAAAGTTCTGAAGTGTGTAACTTCCAATTTATTTCAAATTTCATTGGTTGTTCGACAAGTCAAAACTTAACTATATATGTTTCTCTGTATATTACATAATAACATATTCCTCAATCAAAAATTCAACTAAAATTCATATTTTTAATCTCTATAAAAGGTAGTAACTTCTTTTTATGGAATCTTATAACTACCGATCAACATAAGAAAATTTTCAACTTCAGTGTTAATAAAGAAGGTTTCCATATAATCTCTCCATTACTCATAATCATCCCCATTGAAAATAAGAGGATGATTAGAATTCAGATTATCAATACTTCTAACGTCTATTCCTACCATTATAAAACAAACAATCTTTTCTCTGCAACACGTTATTGTAAGGAAAATGAGTACCAAATTCCAACAGATTAACAAAAATTAAAAAACAAGATCAGGCTTAGTCTCGAATGTAGAGCCAGAATCTGATACCAAATGTCATCCCAAGTATACATGACAAATAAACTATAAAAGGGATGGTGAATTGTAGATAGAAATTTAACCATGTTTTTTCACCACCTCGAGTTTAAAACTACAATAAGATATGATATTTTGATCAACCCATGCAATATCAGAGTAAAAACGTACATGCGTGGCGAAAATTAAACTGTCATAACTTCATCAACTTCCAAAAAAAGTATAAATATAGTGGAAATATAAACAAGTAATAACTTGTAAACTTGGTATAAATATAAATGAAATGTGGAGTATTGGTTAACAAACCAAGTACCCCTTTAAGGATATTATAAAACTGTACTTTCACCCAAAGCGCAAATATAATCTGTAAACTCGAGTCAAGGTATCACTACTACAAACACCCCTTTTATCAGCGCTAAAAATGACATTTAACAGCTCTAGAAAAGCGTTGTTAAAGCCGGCGAAGATAAAGGGGGGGTCCCCTTTATCAGCGCTCCCAAAAGCGCTGATAAAAGGGTTCTTTATCAGCGCTTTCTTTTTAGCACTAATAAAGGACCACTTTTATCAGCGCTTTTTTTAGGGCTAATAAAAGTTTAAAAAAAATTAAAAAAATCCTGCCAATCGGGGGGGCTTTTATAGCATTTGAGACCCCCTTTTACAACGCTTTTCCGCCCCCCTCCAGCACCCGCACGCACCTCTCCACCCTTTATCAGCACTAGCTCCCATATTCCCCCATGCGCGCGCGCCCCTGACTTCACCAGGTTTTGAACTCGAGACCTCCCCCCTGCGCGCCTAAGCCCTTACCACTCCTCTATTTTGATTTGTTTTCCATTTCATGATATATCTATTTATATATATATATATATAGTTATATTTATTCGTATAGTAATATATATTTATATATATATATATATAGTTATATTAATATATATATATATATGGTTATATTAATATATATATTTATAGTTATTTTAATATATATATTTATAGTTATATCAATATATATATATGTAGTTATATTAATATATATATATATATATATTTAGTTAGATTAATATATAGGTATATAAATATTTATATATTGGTATTTTAAATAAAATGGATATTAGTTATTATTTAGATAAAGATAATATATTTTATATGTAAATATATTTTATTATTTATATTTATAATCAAATTTTTATGTGCGAATATATAAAAAATATGTATATATTGTTATATATTTGATTATAAATAGCAATGCATTGTAAAAAACGATAAAATTTCAAATACATAATATCAATATGAATGTAATACCTTGGAATAAATTCAGTCCCCACCAAAAAAAGCCAATAATACCCCCTTAAATGAGGCTGAAAATCCACAAAATGTTAAAAAATCGGGGTATCCTGACTAAAAACTTAGTTTTGTTGGACTTATGGACCTTTTTTGGCCTCTAAAAAACCTTGACTGGGGTACTCCTGATTCATAGTGGTGTAGATCTCATCGCAGGCTTCGATTTGATATGTGGTAGAGCTCAAACGGACACCCGGATCAAAAGTTATGGTCGTTTGAAGTTCGAGTTGCGTTTTCAACATATTTTGGATCGTTTTTTAATTTTTTTTATTTTTTTAGTCTTCAAATTGTTATTAAATAACTATTACTCTATAATAATTAGCAAATTATTAATTAAAAATATTTTTTAAATTTTTTTATAAGTCATTTTCACTAAATATCTTATATATTAAGTGTAACTGTATATTTATACTTATCTAAAATATATTTAAAATTATATTTAAAAAATATATATTATATTTATATCAATATAACTATATCTATATATTTAAATATTAATATATTTTTTTAATGAGTTTTTTTGGAAGTAGACCCTTTATCAGCGCTAATACAAAAAGCGCTGATAAAGGGGCACCCTTTAACAACGTTAAAAAAAATGCTGTTAAATGGGGTACCTTTATCGGTGCTAAAAAAACGCTGATAAAGGGTGGCGCTGGCCTTGCCCCGTTTTGTGGTAGTGTATCCTCAGTTTTAAACTTGTCAAAAGGGCTGTCTTTTTATCCCCTGAAATCCCTCGACATTATACCTACCATAAGGTATCAACATCTTAACCTTGGACACTCTGTCCTCCTCCTCAAAATCCTTTGATCAACCCAATCGACAACAAATCACTTCCACAACCCGGAAGTTCACGATCATAAAGATCGGAAACACAACTCTGTCTTCCTTCTCAAAATCCCTTGATCTCGAAGGATCAGAAACACAACAATTGCAATGAAAATGCTAAGAGTTTTACAATAAAAGCCTCACAAACGCTTAACAAAAACACTCAAAAAAAATATTACAATGGTTAGAAGCTCGCAACAACATGCAGTTGCACAACACAATCATTCAAATCACTTTCTTTCGAATGCTCTGTGTAATATAGATACATGTTCTTCCGGTGTTCAAAGTTGCAATCTTATTTATAAACAATCATTCGACGGTTGGATTCTGCATTCTTTGGGATCAGTTGTAACATTTTCAGAAGTAGCTTCATCATCTTCTGATGAATTCAGCGTAGCTTCACGCCTTCTAATGAAGTCTGACATGCACCACTGCATTGCTCGTAAATCCGATGAATTTAAACTGAGATGAAAACTCATACCTCCAAATTTTCATACTAAAATCCTCCAAAATTAAGTTATCATTATTTCGTTCGACACACCCAAAAAACTTAAAAAAATCTTCAAGTTAAATCAAATTTACGTGAAGTGTTTAGTGATTTTCAAAACATAACAAAACACAAATTAGCCATGGACTCAACAACCCTGACCCTACTTGTTTGTTAATTGGGTTTTGAATTCATCATCGTAATCCTATAAGAACATGATTAACCATTACTCAAACTCCCACTTAATCGGAAGAGAAAGTATTAGGTATCTGTTGGTCAAAGTGAAAATGGAAGGGAGGGGGTGTATTACCTTTTAGTTTTTTATAGAAATTAACACTATATTTGATGAAATTAAAATAATTAAAGCGATAACCAGAATTGAAAGATTTAAGCGCAGTGGAAATATAAAATTAAACGACAAAGCACAAGAGATTGATAAAAGTGTTCGATAATAATCCACAATGGGACCCCCCCCACACCTCAAGATCCTTGAGAAGTTTTGGTTTAAACCCACAACTTTACTGGTAAACAAACAACTCTTTACAATAAGTGAGACCCCTTGCTTTTTAGTAATTGTAGTCAAAAACCCAATTACACGGCTAGCCTTTTAGTGGTTGTGGCTAGACATCCAAATTCCCCACGCTTTAATGGTAGTGTGCACCACCCCCCTCACACTCAATGGTGGTGAGCACCCAGGATAGATAGTCTTAGTGGTTGTCACTGGAAACAAAAAAAAAGAAGGAAAAAAAGAGACTTGCTCAGTGAAAGCCTTTTGAAACATACTCTCTGGCCCACAACAAGAACACAACAAGAAAGAGTGAGAGGAAGAGAGAAAAAAGTAAGAGGACGCAAAAATGAGAGCAAAGTGACACAATTTGGCTCTAGAATGAATCTTAAAGGTACCCATGACATTCCAAGCACCTAGAGGGGTGTATTTATAGTTTCTCATCGCCTTGAGATCATTCTGGAGGTGTTGGAGGTCGAATAGAAACATTAAGAGTTGAATTAAGGACGAAACCCTCCACCAAGTTTTTGAGTTTGTATGGATGCCACTAGATAGCCGGTGGGTATCACATGTCACCCGATGACTCATGGATAGAACTTGTGTTCTGTCTAGACACCACTGGATAACCGTTGGCTCCTGCTGGAAGAGGATTCTAAAAACGACATTCACTCTTCTCTTGAACCTCTTGTTTGATATGGTGTCTTCGTTACAATTTGTCTAAAGTAAAAATACTTTAATTCATACAACGACACCCGGTTAATGAATATCCATTTTCATCATATAATTATATTTTTATGATTATATTATTATTTTAATCATGCAAAATCTATGATATTACATAATTATTTTAAAAAATATTTAATTATACTCCATTTAATTTTCCTTCCCTCCCTGGTCCCTGTTATCGATCGCGTTCTTCTAGGGTTTGTCATTCTTTCCCAATTCGTCGGCTAACGATGGATCTTTCCAAGAAGCGCAAGGCGGAGGAAAATGCCACCTTGATCGCCGCCTCCGGCGCTTTGCCGGCTTCCACTTCTCTAACCCCTGAAGACGCTCGCAAAATTATCGAACCCCTTTCCCAAAACCAGCTCCTTTGGATACTTCAAACCGCCGTCGTTCGTCATCCTGACGTGCTTGATGCCGTGAGATCCGTCTCAGACGGCGATTTTTCTCAGCGAAAGCTCTTCATCCGCGGTCTCGGCTGGGATACAACCACCGAAAAGCTCCGCAGCCTGTTCTCTTCGTATGGAGAACTCGATGATGCCATTGTCATACTCGACAAGGGCACCGGAAAATCCAAAGGATTTGGATTTATCACCTTTAAGCATATCGATGGGGCGCTTTTGGCGTTGAAAGAGCCTAGCAAAAAGATCGATGGTCGGATGACTGTTTCTCAGCTGGCGGCTGTCGGCGCCTCGGGTCCTGCGGCAAATGTTTTGAATGCATCTGATGGAAGTGACGTCTCGCTCCGCAAGATTTACGTGGGTAGTGTGCCGCAGGACATGTCTTCGGACAGGCTTCTGGGGCATTTTTCGTCGTACGGGGAGATCCTAGAAGGGCCACTTGGGTTTGATAAACAGACCGGGAGATTAAGGGGATTTGCTTTCTTCGTATACAAGACGGAGGAAGGGGCAAGGGCGTCGCTTCTCGATCCAATCAAGAACATAGATGGACATCAGCTGGTTTGCAAATTGGCGGCAGATGGGAAGAAAGGCAAGCCAGTTGCGGCTAACGATGGCACGACAGATAGGATAGGCATGCCTCCGCCAACCTCCATGGCTGGCCAAATGAATCCACAGTACGGTGTGCCTCAATTTGCAGGGGGGCTTTCTAGCTCCTTCCAAGGCCCATCAGGACTAAATTCTTCATTTCCAACCATGCTGCCGAACATTGGCAGTAGTGTTGGTGGCAATGTTAGGAATTCTTTTAGTAACCCCACCTACGGTGGTCCAGGTTCAGTTGACTATGGGACTTCGACCAATATGGGGTCTTCAATGTACATGTTGCCTCCTAGTTCCATGGCAATGGCTTCCGGGGGATATCCTGAATCTGGAAATAACAGCATATCTCCAGTTTTTACTCACAACCCACAATCATCGATTCCAAGAGTTCCACCTGGAGGAATGTACCAAGGGCCGCCGCCTTACTACTGAGGTAACATTATTTCTTTTTATATTTGCTCCTTCCGATTCAGAATATTTGATTGTTGATTTGTGCATTTTCTTCTCATTTGTTTCTTTCATTGTTTATTTTAGGTATTATCTTTCTCTGTGCAAATTTTGTTGGTTTTGAGTTTGCTTTCTGGCACTGGAAATGCTTTTACTTATCTTTTATGTTTGAACCTGATTGAAGTGTTTTGTCGAACTCTTATTCTGACTTCACTTATTGTTTTGTTCTTCTCATTGCCTGTCAATGAATTAACTGCTTGTCAAGCATTTTCGCTGAAGTGCCTCGATGAACATGATTTAGTCTTGTTGATATTTAGCTGTGTGCCTTTGTGACGACGTCTTCTTTTTCTTGTTGGAATTCGGTGACTTGCCATTGTTCTTCTTTTGCACAATGTGTACCTCATAAGTATATTTCTGTCAGACATTAGAAGGGTCCGAGGTGCATGAAAAGTTTCGTTAAGAAAAAAGTTCATAATTAACACTGGGAAAGTGGAGCATAGCTTTTCATTTTCTTATATAATGGAAGAAGACCAGGCATATGATGATGTCAAAGATGGCTGTATTTAATTAGATGGTAAGGTATTAAGAACTTCATTGGGAAGATGCATCAGAAGAAAACTCAGATTTTTTTTCACTTCCTAGATCTGTTGGGAATTGAGGGTGGGATGATAGATGTATATTTTCAAGAGTAATTGGCACTCATTGAGTTGTGATTAATAATGGACGGGTATGATGTTACATATGGTGGTACTTGGAAAACATAAACCTGCAATCTTGTGGCATAGGTCTTATGCTGCACCTTATGCATCCGAGCAAGGAATTTGATACGTGTTAGAGTATTTCAGTAATTAAGATTTGGGTCTATCTAGGTTCAATATATTTGAATAGGTCTATCCTATCCCCATTTTCCCTCTAGTTTGAATTTTGTATTTCATATCTATCTCTATAAACAGTGTGTGTCGGCCTAATTCAGGAGCCACAGTTTCTGGATATATTCTTTCTACAATTAGTAAGACTATTTTGCTCCATGCTACAATTATATGCCATTAAGGCTATTTGTGTACTGCCACTGGCAGGAGAGAGCTTCATGTTTGAAATTGATTTCTTCAAGGCACCCATTCAGTGAAAAAATTCTTACGTGTATTAATGCAGTGATGGGCATCTATGATGTTCATGATATGAATATCCAGTGTAATTTGTGTAAATTAAAATTTTCTGAATTGTTCTGGTTGTTGTGTTTATACTCTCTGGATGAAAGTTGTGTTATTGTCATGCTACACTTTTTTGTCTCAACATTTTGTAGTGACAGTTGTTTTATTTTTTGTGATAAGTTTCCTGTTCTTTAGTAGGATGAGGTGGTGTCTGCAGGTCTTCAACATGTTGTCCTTGCTAGTTAGAAGTTTTTAAAGTTCATATGTTTTTGCATGCCTATAGAAGTTAAGTAAATTATTATGTTTTTCTGCTGTGCTTTGTGTTTTCTTCCTTTAGTTTTATGCTTATCCCTTTGCTCACTGCCGTGCTAAATAAATGTAACATAGAATCTGTGATGACTGATGTCTTGAGAGAAAAAGAAGCCAGTTTACCAATTCATAACTGTTTGCGCATGATTCTCAATGTTAACCATTCATGGTTTGAAACAATAGAAAGATGTCGAATTGCCAAGTGATGTTGCAATACATTATATTAATTTCATGTGATATGATCTGAAACACTGTTGTTGGACCACTTTTTGATGTTGAAACAATATATGTTCAGTTTATACTTTTTTTTATTGATTGATACATGCAACTTTTGATGTTCACAATGCATGCAACCCTTGATGTTAACTATTCATTGTTTGCAACAATGTATGTTACTTTTTGATGTTAACAAGGTATGTTTGTTTGCGGTGCATACCCTTGGTGCACTGTGCACTGTGTAGCTCAGATAAATTTTATACATGGTACCTGCAGCATATAATATTTCATGGATTATAATTAGAATAATAAATTTCTGATAGGACAATGTAACATAAAATTAAAACATTAAATTTAAACATAAATCACATGAAGACATGCCAATCAAGTCAACAAATAAACTTTAAATAGTTCAAATCTAAAGAGATTCTCTCTAATTTTCTTCTTAAAAAAGAACATTATCATGAACACTAATGAACCTAATATTATAGAAGCAAAAAAAAAAAGGGAAATTAAAAACTGATTTTATTAAAAAATATTAGCTGAAAAAATACATAAAAAAAACAAAACAAAATTGAAATTAAAAACAGAGTTAAATAAAACAAAATTTAAAAACAATGGAACAGGGGAAGCAGTAAAAAATAAAATAAAAAACTAAATTAAATAGTAGAAACTGTAAAATGATGTTAAATTTAATTTAATTAAATAAATAAAATTTTAAAACAAGTAAATAATATAGGATTACCCCCTAGGCCTCTGATCTACTAAGATTAGGTGGACAAAAGCTTCGATCTATCGAGTGTTGGAGGTGGCTGGTGCCATCATGGAGATTACTGTCACTGGCTGGAGAAGAAAGATCGCTGACCAGGGAGGCTTGCAAGTTAGATAAGCTAGGCAGAGAGAAGGCCGCCTAGCTTGACCTGTCAACTTGTTTAACTTTAAATATATAACAGACATGCCCAACTTGTTAATATCACATAAATTCAATGATCTAACCAAATTGATTTATTCCATTCAAACTATAAATAACCTAATTAATATTTAACATATGTTATCCATGGTGCAACTTGTCCCTTTTATATCATTTAAAATCAGTAATGTCTTAAACGTGGTAACTCGTTTCAAATTAAGTTGATTATAAGAATAAAATATATTATTATTATATTTTTTATTATCATTATATTTTTAATCAGGTTATACGAGTTAGATGGGCCAAAAATGGTCAATCTGAACTTGATCCGAATATTATTTGTGTCAGATTATTCAATTCGAGCATAACCTCGATAATTATACCGGATAAGGAAGTACGAGCCTATAGAACAAATCCTGTCCAAGTAAGGTCGTCAATTCGAGCATAACCCAAACTCATTTATGTGCGACTCAAACCAGTTAAGGTGTTGTGTTTTGTTAGCTTCAAAATTGCCACCTCTACATTTCTATTGTCTATTAGAGAACTGGCTTATATGTGGATCGGCTTTCATGGTACCAAGCAATCAATTTTCCAATTTAAATTTCCACTTCAAATTTTTGGCTCTTTCTTTTTCCATTCTACAATTCAGGGCATTGATGTTTATCTAGTTTCAATTTCCTAGTTTCATTCCTGTAAATTATTTGTTATTTGTTCATGTTTTTGTTTTTTGTCTTATTGTTGGTCTTAATAAATGTTGGATTGTTGGTGATAATGGTTGGAATGCTGCTTCTGCTGTTTTTTTTTTGTGGTATTGAAAGTGATGGAATTAAATTATGATTGGGTATTTGATTCAGGTTTCTGAGGGCTTCTTGGACGAAAATGCTTTGCATGGTTGAGTGGAACCTTTGAAATCTTTAATGCTCTGCATTTCTTTGCTGCTTTTTTGTTGCGGGTGTTTTCTTTGATTACAAGAAGCTGTCTTATCATATGATTATATATATTTTTGAGTCGCCTTAGCTTACTGTAGCAATTTACCCAGTTTTCTCCTCCTCTAGGTGACTAAATCTTTGTGTTAGATTTGAATACATTCACCTGAAAATCAATGTTCTGTCTTGTGTGTGAATTTATATGCATTTTTTAATAATAATTATGTTGGACGTTTTCTTTTATCAAGTGCGTGCAACTTTTCCCATGACATGTTCTGTATTAACTTAAAGATATTAATGCATTGCACTGTGAGTATTGATGGCGGTCGTAATTACTTTTCATGTTTTTGTGTGACCGTAGTACCGTAGTATTGTCTCATGTTTTAGTTCGTTGATCTTCCTCTGGTAATTCATGTAAATATTGAATGCTGTGTGCATTTTACTTGTAAATGTATGCAAAAACTTGTACAATGTGTTCATTGTAAATGGAATGCACGGTGCAAATATATGCAACCTTTATGTCGCATATTATGTATGTGCTACATTCTTGAACAAATTTTATGCATGCAAGGCCCATGCATTGATGACTTAATTTTAGTCTACATGCATGCATGATATGCGTTACCAGCTGTATAAATGACTTGTTACCTCTCAAAAATGCCCATTATCTTTGAGCCTGTGTAACTCAATTAAGATTGCTACAAGATTTTAGACATTTCCCCTAAATGCTGGATGTTGATGACTAGCATCATGGTCATTCAAGTAATTCTTTAAATAAATAATAAATAATTAAACGCCACCAAACACCCTTGACCCTAACATGTAAATGCATACATTGCCATGTGATACAACTTAGCCAATGATGCAAGGAATGTTACAGAAAAATAAATAAATTTAGGAGTAACATTATCCCCTCGTCTTCTGCAGACATCGTATGACATGTTGCCCAAGCCTTAGAAATGCATGGAAATAATATCTTTCTCTAAATGAAAATGTAAGATAGTAGAAACGGTTCAGGTGAATACCATCATTATCTGGATACCTTTTATGATATCATGTATGCTCGTGCTCATGTCAAGATGATGGATACAAATCTATCCGTAATGTAATATACATGTCATGTTAAAGTATCCAAATACAACAAGTAGAATCAGTGAATAATAGTTACTGATGGTAAATAATTATACATTTAATCTTGAGATTTTGTGTGGTTTTCATGTTGCTATAAAGCTCAACCTTATTTGTTTATTACACTTGAAATATTTAGATAAATTGCAACACTCAGCTCCTTGCATGGCCCAACTAAGAAGAAAATGAACTATTTGTTAGGTTTTGTGTGAAAACCGTTATTTGGATTAGTGATGGGAACTAATGGAAAGAGTGATTCGGTCTAATTTTGAAATCTTAGATAGAGGTAGCGGAGCGGGAGCGATCAATGTTCATAAGTTCGGAAGCAGTTGGTTGAAATAGGTGATCAAAAGCTACCTTGACAAGCCTAAAGGGGGAAGTTTGGAGATGCAAATGACGTGCATGAGGGTCAACTTTGGGATATGTAAAAGTAACTTATGATGCTACGTAAGGGTTCTTGATATTCACAAGGGCTACACAGGGGTCTTCATAAAGATATATATGTGTAAAGAGTTTTTGGATATGCACACTTCATTAGAAGAGGAAGTTAAGGTGATGTAAGTCCTTGAATGAGTGAAGGATATATACGAGTAAACTCATAGAATTTCTAGATGTGCACACTATTCATCAAAAGGGGAAGTTAAGGTGGTGTAATTCGTTGAATGAGTGAAGGGATTCTCATGAAGATTCGATCCATGTGGATATATTCTCTGTAGAGATCAGAAGATGGTGGACTCGGTTGCATTGGTTGGGCTCTACTATATTTGTACGGTGGAGTCATTGTGATTAATAAACTGTTCAACATTGAAACCATCTTCCATTTCTTGAATCAAAGTATTGTAGCATTCTCCCTTTAGAGTAGGACTTAATTTGAACCATATAAAATACTTGTGGTGTTCTTTGCCTTTATTTATTTTAATCACCATCTTTCATAAGTTCCTGTTTGTATCAAAGTGTGTTGTGGGGCAGTGAATTTGGTGTAGCTTATCTTTTAAGTTTTGGTCATCATTGTTCTGGTTCTTTGGTTCCATTGTGTAAGTTTTGGAGGATTATTTTTGGAGATAAAGGTTTTTGCGGACCCAAGTAGTGTTATTATAGCCCAGTTGTAGAGTTTTAGACGACTAGGCTTTGATTAAGGCGTTTTAGAGCTCAATTCAGTAGCATAATTCTGCCCTTAACCTTATAGGGGAATTTCAGTAAGCTTTTCCTGACCCCTTATTTTCGAATTTATTAGGTGCTTATTAATTCTAGAAGAAACATTGTTGGATGCAGGTAAGGTTCAGGCGGATAAGTTTGACGAGAGTGACTTCAAATTTTAGAAGATGTAGAGGATTATCTACTGCAGAAGGATCTTGATCTTTCATTGATTGTTACCAAGCTTGAAGTGATGAAGAAAGAATGAGAAATGTTGGTTAAGAAAGCATTGACGATGATCCATATGTCAGTAGCTCATAATGTGGCTTATAAAATCCATGAGGTGAAGATAACTTCAAAACACATGAAGACTTTTTTCAATATTGATAAGAATCCAATTGCAATAAACAAAGTGTTATTTCAAAAGTTATTCAACATGAGAATGTTAAAAGGAAAGGTGACGATTGATCACATTAATGACTTAAAATTATACGGAGTTGTTGGAATAGGTTTTTGGAATGGTGTATAGGTTGATCCATTGGATGAAGTTGGACAAATTACTAGCACTCTAGATTGTATACCAAATCGCAACTCTCACTGTTAGACTTCTGTGGTGAGGTCACTGGGTGTTGTAGGGGGCAACATGCCCCTGCTTAAGGGCCTGAGGGTTGAAGACCCTCAACTTAAATTTTGAGTCACTGTAGCAATGTTGATTGATTATAAAAAAAGTTGACCAATAACACCAACATGTGACTATAATTGTGTGGATTTTGACATTGTACTGTAACAACATGTGACTAGCGACGCCGACATGTCACTGTAGCTTCGTGGACTTTCAACCACCAGTTACTGTAAAATAGTTGATTTACTGCGCAGACTGGTACTGTAACAATATGATTTACTATAGCACTATGTTGCTTTATGAGCTTTTTTTTGAGCTAGGGTTTCATACTTTGAGATTCGCCTTATAATTTTCTCTTTGAATTTAGTGAAGTGTTCTTCCTCTCTATGGACATAGGGATTATTTTTAAACTATGTAAATCCCATGTTTGTGATCTCATTCTTTTGTCTTTCTCCCTTTTACTCGTCTTATGTAATTTCGATTGCCATTGGAGCTCTTGATGTTTTTGCATCACAAGTAAATGCAAGTTTCAGGGATTTGGAGTGGACGTTGCTATCACATTCATCACTCATAGAATCATGAGATGCGATGGTTACCACGATGAGTATCTCAAGTGGTAAGACAAAAGTGTTTGCAGACATTAGGGATCTAATTTTGAATGTGGAGATTTACCAGAAGGAGATCCAAGCATTCAACATAAATTCATATATTATAGAAGGTAGGGGACATTTCGCAACATGAAAAATTCAAAGGAAAGAGAAAGGAAGAAGAAATAGGAGCCATAATAGCTCAATAGAAAGCAACGTTCTCATGTCTTGGAATTGTGGGAAGAAAGACCATCTGAAGAAATATTACGGTAAATGAAGTGTCAATTCTGAAAGATATGCTTTTGGAAGTGCATATGCAAATCTCGTTTCAGAAGATATGTGTGGTCTTCTATTGAGTGTCACAAGTTCACTTGAGTCTTGGATTATAAACATTGGAGCTTCATTTCACTCTATATCTGGGAGTAGAAGTATGAGTAATTATGCTTTCAGAAGATGCAAAAGGCGCATCTTGCAGATGGTGAACCTCTCGAGATAGCGGGTGAGGGTGTTGTTTCCATTCGACGATCGAACAAAAGCTTTCTTGAATTGAAAGGAGTGAAACACATAGTGAGATTAAGGAAAAAATTGATTTCGACAGGACAATTAAATGTTGCGAGTTTTTATACAACATTTCTGGATGGAGCGTGGGAAGTTACACGTGTTTCCATGGAAGTGGCCAAAGTAGTGAAAGACAAAACAATTTATCTAATGAGAGTTTTGGAAGGTGCAATACATGCTAGATAAATAACTTCTGTAAAGGTATGACATGAACGCCTTGGTCACTTAAGTGGGCGCGAGATTAAAATCCTAGCCACTAAAGGAATGCTGAAGATCATAAACATATTGTATGGAACATACAAAGAATGCATCATTGAGAAGCAACACAAGGCGTTCCAAATGGAAGGTAATACGCCCAAGGGCTGGAAGTTAGAACTGATTTATACAATGTATAGGGACCAACTTCGGTCTAGGTTCATTGTACTACACCTTCATCGATAATGCGATATGAAAGATGTGGATGTTCTTTCTGAAGCACAAGTCTGAAGAATTTTAAACCTTTGATGGAGATCCACGATGGAATAGGAGGTCAATAGTAAACTAAAATGTTTGAGGTTTACTAACGGGGGGGTACAAAAGTAAGGAGTTCCGGTGGAACCCACTGGTGGAAAGACATACAATTTGAGAAGATTATACCAGGAACTCCATAACAAAATTGATTCACAGAGAGGATGCATCAAACGTTAGTTGGGAAAATAATAAGCACGAGGACTCACATCAGTTTTCTAAAGGATTTTTGGGTGGAAGTTGTGACTTGTGCAACTTACTTGGTGAATAAGAGTCCTCCATTGGGGAAGGAAGTTCCAAAAGCATGTTGGTTTGGAAGAAAGATCAAAATTTACCATCTCATCTTTGGTTCACTATCCTATGTCAACTTTGATGCCAAAGGAAGAAGATAAAGACTAAGTCTCGAGCGTGCTTCTTTATAGGGTAAAATGATGAAGACTTGATCAAAACCATGCAGATGTTGTTGACGAGATCAAAGATTCATCACAAGCTGAGGTTTGACTGAATTGATATCTGAAAGTTAGAAATGTTTTGAAAATTTCAAGGAGTGTGACAGTTTCGGAAACACCAGACTATTCAGAATGAGTTCTGGATGATAGTCAAGTTCTAATCATGTTTCTAAGGGCTAAAGTATCAAAAAGCGTAGGGACTGCGGAAGCTTGGGGAAGAGCTTAAGAAGGTAAAGTTCTAAAAGCAGTGGTTCCATAAGGAGCTAAGCCATGAGGCAAGTTGCAAAGGTCTATCTAGATTTGATATCAAGGGAGGTGATATAGAAGTGACTTGCACTATTTGCTTCTCACAAACAATGGTGAGCCTAGGATCTTGGAAGAGGCTGCAAATTTAAGGCTCGAGTCAATGAGAGTTAGTGACGAGGGATGAAATGGATTCCTTACATTCGAGACATGAGAGTTAACAGAATGGACCGCTGGGAGAAGATTACTTCATGATAAATGAATTTATCGACTGAAGGAAGAAGCATACAATAGATTGAGGTACAAGGCAAGGCTTATCATGAAGGGTTTTCAATAAATGAAAGGTGTAGGTTTTTTTAAGATCTTTTATCTGGTTGTTAAACACAACTATTCAAATGGTACTTAGCCTGGTTGCCATGAAAGGGTTTCATTTAGAGCTGTTAGATGTGAAAATCGTATTTCTTCATGGATACTCAAGTGAAGAAATTTTCATGGAGTAGTTACAGGGTTTCATGAATAAACATGCAAGGACCCAACCTTAAACATTACATATTCTAGTGACTTTAGATTAGAATTAACATTCTTGCATTCTCAAAGATCATTTAGGTTTAAAGTTTTAGAGAAATATGTCATAACTTTTACATAACAAACTCATAAATTACATGGTGAACATTTCTACTCATTATTCATTTTTTCCACAATATAAAACTTTTAAAATGAAACGTTTTTTCTTTTCATGACTAATCTTCATGACTTTCAACTTGACTTCTTCGTTCTTACTCATCTTTAAACACTGAAAAACATTTAAAAAAATTGTTGGATGAGCATAAAAAGCTCAGTAAGAGACATAAAAGAAAGAAGAAATAAACCTTATAGTTCATGAATATTTATAAAATTTCACCTTTTTGAAAATAATCTTTGGTCTCAAAAGTAACCTTTTATTACTTAATAAATCAACTTTATTACCCAAAGCTTTTCATAAAACATTTTATAATAAATATTTAAAGTAAAATAAAACTCATAAAGGTTTCTTTGAAGTCATGAAAAACACATGAATTTTTTTCACAAAGTTATACTTCTCTTCACCCTTAAGAAGTAGCATATACTTTCCTTTAAACATAAGATCATTAGTTTACCATGCAAAATCATAAGATTTCTGTAAAAACTTATAACAATCATAGATAAATCATATAGGTAACTTGAGACATCATCTTCTATATCACTCTTACAAATGGAATAACCAATACAGTCGATTTCCATACCAAATGCACTGGAGGGCTATCACGTACTCATCCGTCTTTGGTTTATAACGGACGCACCCGTCCTTGGTTTATAATGGAACCACTCGTCCTTAGTTTATAATAGAACCACCCGTCATTGGTTTATAACGAAACCACCCGTCATCATAACAATGCTAAAGAAACATAACATAATCATAACACATAAAAGCTTGCAATTTCTTTCATTACACTTAAAAATATTCTTAGCACCCATAAGAAAATATTTTCGGATATTGAAATATTTATTTCATTTTAAACCTTTTTTTTTGAAAATAATCAGAACACAGGGAAGAGTTTTTCTTTGAAGAAGACATGAAATCTTATAAAGGAAGTCAAATATCAAATAATGGTTATGACGATGAGAAAAGTCGTTGTCACTGTATACGTTAAAATAGAACATTCCTTTCGTTTTTTGTAAAGTCAAAATGTTCAGTATAAAATACGTAAAAAGATTTCTTTTGAAAACCTTTCAAAATGAGATGTAAAATGTCATAATTCATTCATGTTTATATAAATACATCTCCCAATGAGGGTAGTTTAACCATAACCTAACCTATTTATGTTGGGAGAGATGTTGGGTTTGTGTTAGGTTGGACGTCTTGTGAACTCATTTATGCTTAATCCTAACCCGACCTATTTAATTAAACCGGTTTATTTGACCAAATCCATTTATGAGGTGGTGTACCCTAGCTTAACCCACCAACTTGTTTAACTTTAAATATATAATATAGACATGTCTAACTTGTTAATATTACATAAATTCAATGACCTAACCAAATTGATTTATTTCGTCCAAACTATAAATAACCTAATAATATGAAACATATGTTATTCATGTTACAATTCGTCTCTTTTATATCATTTAAAATCAGTAGTTTCTTTTAAATGTGTTGGCTCATTTTAAATTAAGTTGATCATAAGGATAAATTATATCATTATTATATTTTTTATATTTTATATTATCATTATATTTTTAATTGAGTTATACGGGTTAGATGATCCAAAAATGGTCAACTTGAACTTGATTCAAATATTATTTGTGTTAGATTACTCAATTCGATCATAACCCAAACTCATTTATGTTTGACTCAAACCAGTTAAACATGTGTTGTGTTTTGTCAGCTTCAAAATCGCCACCTCTACATTTCCATCGTCTATTAGAATTGGATTATATGTGAAATCTGGTTTCATGGTACCAAATAATCAATTTGCCAACTTAAATTTCCACTTCAAATTTTTGGCTCTTGTTCCATCGTACAATTCTGGGCATTAATGTTTATCCAGTTTCAATTTTTTAGTTTCATTCTCATAAATTATTTGTTATTTGTTCATGTTTTTGTTTTTTGTCTTATTGTTGGACATAATGAATGATGGATTGTTGATGATAATGGTTGAAATGTTGTTTTGTTTTTTTGGTGTTGAAAGTGATGAAATTGAATTATGATTGGGTATTTGATTCAGGTTTCTAAGGGCTTCCTGTATGAAAATGCTTTGCATGGTTGAGTGGAATCTTTGAAATCTTTAATGCTTTGCATTTCTTTGGTGTTTTTTTGTTGTTGTGGGTGTTTTCTTTGATTATAAGAAGCTGTCTTATCGTATGATTATATATATTTTTGAGCCTCCTTAACTTACAATAGTAATTTACCTAGTTTTCTCCCCCTCTTGGTGACTAAATCATGTTAGATTTGAATGCATTCACTTGAAAATCAATCTTTTGTCGTGTGTGAATTTATATGCATTTTATTAATTATTATGTTGGACTATTTCATTCATTAAGTGCATGTAACTTTTCCCATGACATGTTATGTATTAACTTAAAGATATTAATGCATTGCACTGTGAGGATTGGCAACACTAGTCATTACTTTTCATCTTTTTTGTGCATATTTATTTAGAGATTGTAGTATTATCTCATGTTTTAGTTTGTTGATTTTCCTTTGACATCTATAGGAATGAAATGCTTGTAATTCATGTAAATATTGAACGTAGTTTTCATTTTACTTGTAAATGTATGTAAAAACTTGTACAATGTGTTCATTGTAAACAGAATGCATGGTGAAAATACATGCAAGCTTGATGTCGCGTATCATGCATGTGCTACATTCTTAAACAAATTTTATTCATGTAAGACCCATGCATTGACTTAATTTTAGTCTACATGCATGCTTGATATGTGTTACCAGTTGTATAAATGTCTCTTTTTTCACCTCTAAAAAATGCCCGTTAGTATCTTCTACTAATCATGAAAAAAGGGAATCAAACCAATGGTTTAATGTCCTGGAAAGTGGCATAAACCTTGGTGGGGTATTATATATTTGGTATCTATAACCACCAAACACCCTTGACCTTAAGATTTAAATGTATACATTGCCATATGATACAACTTGAGAAAATAAACTAGTGGCCAACGACCAAACATTCCATGATGTGATATAAGGAATATTATAGATATATAGATAAATAAATTTAGGAGTAGCATTATCCCCTCGTCTTCTCTCGCCAGACATCATGTGACATGTTGTCCAAGCTTCCATTGATGTAGTCATGAAAATGCATGGATATAATATTCACATGTCAAAATGAAAATGCAAGATACGAGTACAAATGGTTCAGTAGAATACCATCATTATCTGGACACTTATTATGATATCATGCATGCTTTGCTCATGTCAAGATGAGAGATACAAATCTATCCATAGTGCAACCTACATGTCATGTTAAAATATGCAAATGCCATAAGTAAAATCAATGAATGGTAGTTACTGATGGTCAATAATTATACATATTTAATATTGAGATTTTGTGTGGCTATCATGCCACTACAAAGCTCAACCTTATTTGTTTTGTATTACACTTGAGATATTCAGATAAATTATAACACTCTAATAGGCAACCTCCTTGCATGACCCAACCAAGAAGAAAATGAACTAATTGTTAGGTTAGTCGTGTGAAAACCATTTTTTGGATTAGGGACAGGAACTAATGGAAGGAGCGATTCTGAAAGTCTAATCTTCATATTTTGGATAGAGATATTGGAGCAGGAGTGATCAACGTCTAGAAGTCCGGAAGCTGGTAGTCAGAAGTAGGTAATCAGAAGCTACCTTGACAAACATAAAGAGAGAATTGTGGAGATGCAAATGACTTGCATGAGGTTCAACTTTGGGATAAGCAAAAATAACTTATGAAGTTACATAAGGGTTCTTGATATTCACAAGGGATGCATAAGGGTCTTAATAAGGATATATATTAGGTGCTTGGGGGAGTACAATTACATTAAACACACACACACACTCACCATACACATGTCAGAAAAGTAGACCATAGTCCCCCAAGGGATAACCCACCCATCAAACCTTATTTATTCAGAACATGGTCCAAAGACCTAGTGGGCATAAAACCCATTACATGGCCTAAAGGCCCACAATCTAGCCCGAAGGCCCAGTGCAGTGTCATGCCTACGTCACCGTCTGCATGCGTTATGTCTGTTCATCAGAAGAGGAAGTTAAGGCGGTGTAAGTCTTTGAATGAGTGAAGGGATTCTCATGAAGATCAAGTCCATGTGGATATACTCGCTACAGAGGTCAGAAGATAGCAGAACCAGTTGCAATGACTGGGCTCTACTATATTTGTATGGTGGAGTCATTGTGATTAATAGGATGTTCAACATTATAACCATATTCCATTTCTTGAATCAAAGTACTATAGCATTCTCCTTTTAGTGTAGGACTTAATTTGAACCATATAAAATACTTGTGTTCTTTGCCTTTATTTATTTCAATCACCATCTTTCAGAAGTTCTTGCTTGTTTGTATCAAAGTGTGTGTTGCGGTGTAGTGATTTTGATGCAACTTATCTTTTAAGTTTCGGTACATCATTAGCGTGAGTTTGTTCTGGCTTTTTGTTTTCACTATGTAAGTTTTGGGGGATTATTTCTGGTGATCAAGGAGGTTTTGGTGGACCTAATAAGTGCTATCATATCCCTATTGCAAAGTTTTAGATGATCAGGCCCTGATTAAGGTGTTTCATAGCTTAGTCTAGTAGTATCATTCCGCCCTTAGGCTTATAGGGGAATTTCGGTAAGCCTTTCCTGACCCCTCTTACATGTTTCAAAATTTATCAGGAGTTCATTAATTTTAGAAGAAATAGTGTTGGATGTGGGTAAGGTTCGGGTGGAGAAGTTTGACGGGAAGGACTTCAAATTTTAGAAGATGTAGAAAAATGATTATCTACTATAGAAGGATCTTGATCTTTCATTGTTTGGTACCAAGCTAGAAGCGACGAAGAAGGAAGAATGAGAAAGGTTGGATAAGAAAGCATTGATGATGATCCATATGTCACTAGCTCATAATGTGGCTTATAAAATCCATGAGGTGAATACAACTTCAAAACTTATGAAGACTCTTTTCGATATGTATAAGAATCCAATTGCAATAAACAAACTGTTCTTATTATAAAGGTTATGAAACATGAGAATGTCAAAAGGAAAGGTGATAGTTGACCACATTAACAACTTAACAATTATTTGGAGTTAATTGGAATAGGTCGTTGGAATGGTGTATAGCTCAATCCATTGGATGAAGTTGGGCCAATCGATATCATCCCATATTGTACACCAAACCACAACTCTCACTGTTCGACTTTTGCGGTGAGGTCATTGGGGGTTGCATGAGGCAACGTGCCCTTGCTCAATGGCTCGGGGGTCAAAGGCCCTCAACCCAAATTTTGAGCTACTATAGCAATGTTGACTCACTATAGAAAAGTTGATCAATAACACCGACATGTGACTATAATACTATGGACTTTGACATTGTACTGTAGCAACACGTGACTAGCGACACTGATAGATCACTGTAGTTCTGTGGACTTTTAGCCATCGATTATTGTAAAATAGTAGACTTACTGTGCAGACTGGTATTGTAGCAACACGATTTACTATAGCACCATGTTGCTTCATGAGCTTATTTTTGAGCTAGAGTTTCACTCTTTGTGATTCGCTCTATAAATTTCATGTTGAATTTAGTGAAGCGTTCTTCCTCTCCGTGGATGTAGGGATTATTTTTTAACTATGTAAATCTCATGTTTGTGATCTTCTTCTTGTTCTTTTTTATTTCTACCTTTTACTCATCTTCTATAATTTTGATTATCATTGGGGCTCTCGATGTTTTCGCAACACAAGTGAAGGTAAGTTTCAGGGATCTGGAGTGGGTGTTGCTGTCACTTTCATCACTCATAGAATCATGGGATGCGATGGTTATCGTGATAAGTATCTCAAGTGGTAAAACAAACTTAGTGTTTGTAGACATTATTGATCTAATTCTGAATGAGGAGATTCATCGAAAGGAGATCCAAGCATCCAACATAAATTTATATAGTATAGAAGGCAGGGGGCGTTCTGCAACATGGAAAAATCACAGGAAAGGGAAAAGAAGAAGAAATAAGAGCCATAATATCTCAACAGAAAGTAACGTTCTCATGTGTTGGCATTATGGGAAGAAAGACCATCTGAACAAATATTACAGTAAATGAAGTGTCAATTTTGAAAGATATGCTTCTGGAAATGCATATACAAATCCCATTTTGGAAGATACAAGTGGTCATCTGTTGAGTGTCGCAAGTTTACTTGAGTCTTGGATTATAGAATTTTTAGCTTCATTTCACTCTACATCTGATAGAAGAAATATGAGTAATTATACTTTTGGAAGATGCAAAAAGGTACATCTTGCAGATGATGAACCTCTTGAGATAGCAGGGAGGGTGTTGTTTCCATTCGGGGACAGAACAAAAGATTTCTTGAATTGAAAGGAGTGAAACACATGCAAAGATTAAGGAAGAAATTGATTTCGATAAGACAATTAAATGTCGCGGGTTTATATACAACATTTGCGGATGGATCGTGGGAAGCTACACGCGGTTCCATGGCAGTGACCAAAGGAGTGAAAGAAAGAACAATTTATTTAATGAGAGTTTTAGAAGGTGTAATGCATGTTGGATAAATAACTTCTATAAAGTTATGACATGAACGTCTTGGTCACTTAAGTGAGCATGAGATGAAAATTCTAGCCACTTAAGGAATACTGAAGATCATAAGAATAGAGTACGGAACATACGAAGAGTGAATCTTTGGGAAGCAACATAAGGTGTTGTTCCAAATGGAAGGTAATACGCCCAATGACTTGAAGTTAGAGCTGATTCATACAGATATATAAGGACCAACTCTGGTATGTTCTCACAGAGTTTCATTGTACTACATTACCTTCATCGACAATGTGATATGAAAGGCATGGGTGTTCTTTCTCAAGCACAAATCTGAAGTATTTTAAACCTTTGTTTGATGGAGATCTGCCGTGGAATAGGAGCCCAGAAGTAAACTAAAATCTTTGAGGTCTAAGAACAATGGGGAATACGAAATCAAGGAGTTTAGTGGTTCAACTGGTGGAAATACATACAATTTGAGAAGACTGTACCATGAACTCCAAAACAAAATGGAGTCACATATAGGATGCATCAAAATGGAGTCACATATGGGGAAAACAATAAGCATGAGGATTCACATTAGTTTTTTAAAGGATTTTTGCGCGGAAGTTGTGAATTGTGTAGCCTACTTGGTGAACAAGAGTCCTCCATTGGGGAAGGAACTTCCAAAAGCATGTTGGTTTGGAAGAAAGATCAAAATTTACCTTCTTAGTCTTTGGGTCACTCTCTTATGTTCAGTTTGATTCCAAAGAAAGGGAAAATATAAAGGCTAAGTCTCAAGTGTGCTTTTTTAAAGGGTGAAACGATGAAGACTTTGGTTTTCAGCTCAGGGATAACAACTCTAAGAAGGTTGCCAAAATTCGAAATGTTATCTTCAATGAAGAGATCTTGTGTAAAGATCAAAACCATGAAGTTGTTGATGATGAGATCAAAGATTCATCACAAGATTAGGTTCGACTGAATAAATGTATGGAAGTTACAAATGTTTCAAAAATTTCAAGGTGTGACAATTTCAGAAACACCAGACTATTCAGAATGAGTTCTGGATGATAGTCAAGTTCCAATCGTGTTTCCAAGGCCTGAAGTACCAGAAAGCGTAGGGATTGCAGAAGCTTGGGGAAGACCTCCAGAAGGCGAAGTTCTAAAAGAATTAGTTTCGGAAGGAGCTAAGCCACAAGGCGAGTTGCAAAGGTTTATCGGGATTTGTAGTGCCCCAACCCGATTAGCCACCCAAACAGTGCTTTGAGCAAAGTGCCACTGGCCTTTGGGGTACCTCTCTGTACGCTAAAGGTAGTCGACTAGCAGTAAGAGTGAAAAAGGGTGATAGTAGGGAGACTATACCCTATGGTGATGATATAATAATGGTCCAAGTAAATATAAAATATGCAACATAAAAGAAAGAACAAGCCAAACATACCATTTATAGCTAAACATGCATACATAAAAGGTCATATGAAAACAATAAGCATAATGGTCTCCTGTGACCGACCATCAGTATATACATATACAAGTAGCATGCTGATACAAAGGAAAAAAAACAGAACTCTAGATGAGGAAAGAACCAATGTTTCCTTGCCTTTCATCCCATGCCAACTCAAGTAC
Organism: Viscum album; assembly: GCA_963277665.1. Taxonomy (NCBI): domain Eukaryota; kingdom Viridiplantae; phylum Streptophyta; class Magnoliopsida; order Santalales; family Viscaceae; genus Viscum; species Viscum album. The sequence goes on from OY728139.1 coordinate 595,361,033, forward strand.
TAAGATCCAGCTCTTGAACCCGAACCTTTACTTGAACGGAAAGCCATAAAATCTACACACATCCCGAAGGGCCCGTGTAGGATGTGAGAAAGAATCTTAGTAGGGCACCACCAATGTGTGTCTATCTTACATTTGTGATTAAGCAGGTGTATTTAAGAATAAAGAAAGGCAACACATGCATTTAATGAACACAAGCTTCCCTGACACTCAACAACCACCGGGAAGCTATCACCTGCTTCGGCCAATTCCAGAATACTGTAGAGGAGAGGATCCTTAGCCAAAGCCCAAGGCATCCCCTAATGTAAAATAGCCCAGGTGAACCCTCAGGTTCCACATCTAGTAAAGTCACCCAACACCATGTTCGAATCAACACCTCATGTCCATGTCAAGTCACCAACGCCCCGAAGGCACACCCAAATAACAAGATCCTGGCCCCTCAGACCTTAGCTCAAAAGAAACCTCATCGACCCTTGGACCAACGTTCGTGGCACAATGACATCTGTCCTCCAAATAATATCCCTATCGACTCAACAACCAATTTCCTGAGGAACGATGATGTCCGTCCTCCCAAGCAAGTCCTGGCCTAACAACCTCAAGTATGACGAGCCTCAACCCTCAACCTATAGTATCATCACTGTCAACCGTTGGCTCCTCACCATCCCCATGGATTTCTACGACAAACACCTCCAACCATAAACCTAATCCGCATCTACTGGAAGCCTCTACCCACATGAGTGGTCAAAACCACCTCACCATCCGAGTCCTATTGTGTGCACACGACTCCAAACGGCGCATTAGCCAACACAGGTAAGCTGCAATCACCAAATAATAACCTAAGCCACACCGATCCGGCACCTCGTGCCCCTGCGATCGTGTCACTCAAATTGATGACCAATACCATCCAACATCACATGAGCCATGCCATTAATCTGACAACCTCATCGCCTCATCTGATGATCGAGTCACCCAACCCGTGATCTACATCACCCAGATATATATATCTCGGGTCATGCCTAGCATGCTGATCATATCATCACAATCTAGATGGCCAATGCCATCACAATCCTCCGGCTGAGCCCATCACGATCCCATGGATCTCATCCCAAGCAATTCATATATATATATATATATATATATAACAATTCAATATAATTAAATTGAAGAACTCAATTTAAATAAAACAAGACCCTAACCTAATCTTCCCAAGGTTCAACCTCTCACCAAACCTCAACCATTTGTATAATTGAGTAGCATGCCCATAGGCATCTCCAATGGGTTCAATTAATGAATTAAAGGCAACCACTTAATTTATAGGGTCTCGCTTGGACTATCCAAAGATGCGCTCAAAGAGGCACCCTCGAACCACTTGTGAAAACACAAAGATGAGCACCACCTACCTCATGTTGGTAGACACCTTCACGCTCGATCATAGCCTCTAACTCGAATCAATTTGGAAGAAATCCGTGTTTTAGATGAATGCCCTGAAAATAGGGTAAAACCACTTGCATGGATTTAGCACACCGTTTGGCAAGGGCAAGGAAGAAAAGAGGTAAGTGGATTCGAAGCCTTATCGATTATGATCCAATGCTATAGACGAATCAAGAAATGGATTCTGGGTGGAGGTGTGGCTCAATCCCTAGCGGAGGAGGAAAAGAGGGAGGAGCTCCCTGCTGCGTGTGACCCACAGATGAAGGAGGAGGAAAATAGGTTTAATATAGGGAGGGAAAAATCATCATTTCACATTTTTAATGGGGATGGTTATATCTCATGGTATGCCAAACCATGCGGCTCTTGCTACTTAAGTGCCAGACCTCGCACAGTTAGTTCGCATGGTTAGGCCAAACCATGCTGAGCCCGTGCATAGCCACTGATTAAGTGGCACTAAACATGCGGCTTGTGCACAGTTTTCCCAAACCGTGTGCAAACCATGCATATCCCTTTGCTAAAAACTGCAGAGGTTCTCGCACAACTGTGTGCCCCCTCCTGTATGGTTTACCAAACCGTGCTCAATGCATTTGGAGGGTGGACAATTTCTACTTGGAGGTCACACAATTTCTCCAAACCGTGCGCCTCAGTTTGCGCACCCCAGAAAGTTTGGGTTTTTGGCCTCTGATGAACTCAAAACCCAATGAAAACCCCGAGACACTTGTCGGGTATTAAGACTCATATAAAAACAAGGTCTGGGGTCAAAGGAAAACTCAAAATTAAGTTCTGTTAAATGAGAAAAGAGTTTGTCTACCCACCAAACTCCAAAAAATTTCAAAATGGGTGAGAAAGTTTACCCGCTCCAAAAAACCTGGGATGTTACAATCTCTCCACCTTAACATAGCTCATTCTTGAGCTATCAAACAAAACTGGAGATGGTATCGAACATACCCATCTCTTTAAAATTAACCCGGACTACCCCAATCAAAAGGGCACTGGTCAACTTCCTCAGGGGGGAGGGGCTCCCCACCTTAGGAGTTACCAAACCCGGTCACATCCCGACCCAAAACTCAAATGAAATTGATGGTCCACCAACCACCCCCAAACTCAAAGTCCTCCTGTGACGCATCGTCACTCCTGCACCTCATCAGGCGCTCCTAGGTCATGCCCGACACCCATTAAGTACCATACCTCAATGAATACCTACCTTGTGTCCATGTCGCACATGACACCTACGAGGTCCCACATCCCATCAGATGATCAAACCAGTCCCGATGCCTCACACCTCAAACAAGTCCCATATCGCACTGATGTTCAGATGCCTACACACTTCAAGTAATCCCGCATCGCATCGATGCCCAGATGCCAATGCACCTCACAAGTCATGCATCTAACAATGCTCACATATAAATCATGGTGCCACACACATCTCTATCTCTCTCTCACAAACACACACACACACACACACACACGCATCCATAATGCATCTGAGCCGATGCCAACCTACTAACCAGCGTTTGGTTAGTTTATAGATACATCCCGTGCACCTCCTGCACTCAAAACATACATGCCTCTAAAAAGGCCATTCCAAAATATAAAAAAAGGAATATAGCGATGCCCATAACGTACCTCTAACCGTAATCGACTCCCCAACCTGCTCATCCCCTGGCAGCTCCACGACATGTACCTGGCATGAAGCCTGACTGCCTGAATCCTGACCTCCATGCGGTGCTACACTAGCCACCGGCCACTAACCCCACCTATAGGTCCCACTGTCTCTGCCACTACCTCTGTGTGTAGCTGAAATCCAACTTTCGTCACCTGACACCGCTCCCAATCTGATCTCAGATCCCTGAGTCTGCCCCGATCCCTGGTTTCCATTCGACTTCTTGTAGAACCTCTCGAGATGTATGACCTGTCTGTAAACTTGACACTCCTTCAGTGGACGATCGCATTGTGTCCTCACATGACCTGACTGCCTGCACTGGAAGCAAACCATCGACGATCCACTCCGAGGTGGTCTGCCTGAGTCCCTGACCTGACTGCCCTGCTGGAACTCCTCTTGGTCTCACTTCTTGTTATCTGAACCGTCACCATTGAAATCACCTGAATCCGTTTTTGGCTCGAGTATGATCGATCTGTCAAATTTCCCTCAGCTATGAGCGCTTGATTCACCGCCTCTAAGAATGAGGCCAACCTGAAGATGTTCACCTGCACCCAAATGACGTTCCATAAACCATCCTCAAAGCGCTTCACCCTCGAGGTGTCATCACCCACCATGCCAGGTGAGAAGCGAGACAACTCGGTGAATGTCGATGCATAGTCCATGATAGAAATGTCACCTTACTGAAGGCTCAAGAACTCTCGAGCTCTCTCTACCCTCAGTGTTTTCGGAAAGAAGTGCTTGAAGAACCTGGCCTCAAAGTCCTTACAGGCTAGTCCTTAATGTCTGCTCGCCTGAACCTTCATGTCCTACCAATGCTTAGCCGGTCCCCTGAGCATGTACATCGCCAGCTCCGCCCTCCGCCATGGGGGTGTCTCAAGCTGCTCGAAGATCATCTGCATCGATTTGATCTAGTTATCAGCCACCTATGGTACACCCTCACTATGAAACTGTGGTGGGTACTGCGACATGATTTCTCTGAGCTGCTCGTCAAGCCATGGACCAAAAGCTGTTAGATCTGGTAGCTGCCCCACTTGCACCTGGGCATGTACTGGTGGCTCATGACCTGCCCGACCCTCCGGGGCTTCACCCCAACCCTCACAGGTCTGAACCTGTGCCCGCTCTAGCGACACCCTGTCACCGCCCGCCTGACACTCCATTGGATCTCATCTAGGTGGCAACTCGTTGAATACTAATACATGGTCAGAAATCCCAGATAACATATATATATAATGTAGATAGTGAAAGCAGTAACATGCAACATAAACTCACCACCCTTACTCATTCCCCATCGCAACCATGTCATAAGACATCTCGGCCTCATGGTTTCCTTACCCAGCCATAACAAAGCTAAGTATCACATATGTCTTGGGCCATTCCCATCCTGATGATCCCTATTGCCTCAATCCAACAACCTCATCACCCAACCTGATGATCAACATCACCCCATATCATTGTCCTTGCCCGCTCCTATAAGAGCCACACACACACACACACACACACACTACATATCACAAACATACTTCATCGGGTCCACTTGCCTTGATTGGTTGAGTAAGATGACACCAAAGAGAGGATAGGCAGGAAAATGCTGCTTAGCTTCCTTTGTTGACACTTTAGACAACCCAACCCCTCTTATCGCAATCCATGCCCCCAATGATAATCACAATAATTTTATATCATGACACATGCATATATATATTTAAAACATCCTATGTGCCCAATCAGAAAGCATAATCAAGACTCCCTTGCCATACCAGTCCAAGGGTCAAATTTCATAACAGATAACAATAACATCCAAGTGCACCACTCGAGGTTGAAACCATATAAACTGTCAAATGAGAAAAACAGAACAGCAATTCCCACCCCTGGAAACTTGGTCTGTCCCCCGTGCATGGGGCTGTAGGCACCCAAACATGAGTTCTAAACCCAGTTTCGACAACATCCTAATATCCTATCTACCATAGCTCAACTAACAAGACTAACTGAAAAGAAAATCAATCTTTATATCATTAATAGCCAGCCGAACACTACTAATAATTCCCAATAAAGAACTTATCTGATAGAATTAGTAGCATCCCGACCTGATTAGTCACCCAAACAGTGCTTCGGGCCGAGTGCCACTAGCCTTAAGTGCGCCTCCCCGTACGCCAATGGTTGTTGACTAGCGGTGAGGGTGAAAAAGGGTGATAGTGGGGAGACTATACCCTTTGGTGATGATATAATAATGGTCTAAGTAAATATATAATATGCAACAAAAAAGAAAGAACAATCCAAACAAACCATTTATAGATAAACATGCATAAATAAAAGGTTATACAAAACAATAAGCAGAAAGGTCACCCGTGGCTGACCGTCAATATACGCATATACAAGTAGCATGCTGATAAAAAGAAAAACAAAACAGAACTCCAGCTGAGGTAAGAACCAATGGTCTCTTTCCTTCCATCTCATGCCAACTCAAGTACTAAGATCCAACTCCTGAGCTTGAACCTTTACCCGAACACAAAGCCATAAAATCTACACACGTCCTGAAGGGCCCGTGTAGGGCATGAGAAATGATCTCAGTAGGACACCACCAACATGTGCCTATCTTGCATTTGTGATTAAGTGGATGTATCTAAGAATAAATAAAGGCAACACATGCATTTAATAAACACAAGCTTCCCTGGTGCTCAACAGCCACCAGGAAGGTATCATCTTCTTTGGCCAACATCAGAATACCGTAGAGGAGAGAATCCTTCACCAAAGCCCAAGGCATCCCCTGATGTAAAGTAGTACAGATGAAACCTCAGGTTCCACCTCCAGTAAAGTCACCCGACACCATGTGCCAACTGACTCCTCGTGTCCATGTCAAGTCATCAATGCCTCAAAGGCACACCCAAGTAATAAGATCCTGGTCCCTCATATCTCAGTTCAAAAGAAACCCCATCATCCCTTAGACTGGCGTCCGAGGCACATTGATATCTATCCTCCAAATAATATACCCGTTGGCTCAATAATCGAAGTCTTGAGGAACAGTGATGTCCGTCCTCCCAAGCAAGTCCTGGTCCAACGATCTCAAGTAGGGTGAGCCTCATCCCCCAACCGACAGTCTCATCACTTTCAACCGATGGATCCTCACGATTCCCATGACTTTCTACGACAAACACCTCTAACCATAAACCTAAGACGCATCTACTAGAGACCTCTACCCACATGAGCGATCAAAACCACTTCATCATCTGAGTCCTACTGTGTGCATACGACTCCAAACAGCGCATTGTCCAACATAGGTGAGCAACAATCACCAAATAATAACCTAAGCCACACCGATCCGACACCTCGTGCCCCTGAGACCGTGTCGCTCAAATTGACGACCAATGCCATCTAACATCACACAAGCCACGCCCGTAACCTGACGACCTCATCGCCTCATCAGATATATATATCTCAAGCCACACCCAATATGACTATCATATCAACTCAGTCTAGATGGTCGATGCCATCTCAATCCTTGGGCCGAGCCCACCATGATCCCATGGATCTCATCCTAAGCAATTCATATATATACAAAAATTCAATATAATTAAACTGAACAACTCAATTTAAATAAATCAACACCCCGACCTAATCTTCCCAAGGTCCGACCTCTCACCAAGCCTCAACCATTTATAGAATCGAGAAGCATGCCCATAGACATCTCTAATTGGTTCAATTAATTAATTAAAGGAAACCACTTAATTTATAGGGTTTCGCTCGGACTACCCAAATGCGCGCTCAAAGAGGCACCCACGAACCACTCACAAAGATACAAAGAAAGATGGGCACCACCTACCATGTATTGGTAGACACCCACATGTTCGATCTTAGGCTCTAACTCAGTCCTATTTGGATGAAATCAGTGTTTTAGTTGAACACCCTAAAAATAGGGTAAAACCACTCAAACAGATTTAGAGCACCGTATGACGAGGGAAAAGAAAAGATGTAGGAGGATTCGAAGCCTTATCAATACAGATCCAACGTCGCAAGATGGATCGAGAAACAGAGTCTAGACAGAGAGTGTGGATCAATCCCTAGCAGATGAGGAAAGGAGGGAGGAGCTCCCTACTATGCGCAACCCTCAAAGGAAGGAGGAAAACAAGTTTCCTAGAAGGAGGGACAAAATCATCATTTCATAATTTTAATGGGATTCACAGTTAGCTCACACGGTTTTCCAAACCGTGCAGTTCCTACTACTTAAGAGCTAGACCTCGCATGGTAAGCTCGCACAGTTAGGCCAAACCATGCCGAGTCTGTGCGTAGACACTGGTTAAGTGCTACTAAGCATGCGTCTTGCGCACAATTTTCCCAAACCGTGTGGATCCCTCTTCTAAAAACTGAAGATGTTCTCGCACGGTCGTGCACCCCCTCCTACACAGTTTACCAAACCATGCTTAGTGCATTTGGAGGGCGCACAATTTCTACTTAGAGGTCGCACGGTTTGTCCAAACTGTGGGCCTCAGTCTACGCACCCCATAAAGTTTGGGTTTTCGGCCTCTGATGCACCCAGAACCCAATGAAAACCCTGATACACTTGCCAAGCATTAAGACTCATCTAAAAGTAAGGTCTTGGTTCAAAGGAAAACTCAAAAATTAAGTTCCGTTAAATGAGAAAAGAGTTGGTCTACCAACCAAACTACACATTTTTTTAAAACGGGTGAGAAATTTGACACGCTCAAAAAACCCATAACATCGCAAGATTCAATATCAAGGGGAGTGATATAAAAGTGACTTTTACTATTTTCTTCTCATAGACAATGGATAGCTTGAGATACTGGAAGATGCTACAAGTTTAAGACTCAAGTCAATGGGAGTTAGCGACAAGGGATGAAATAGATTCCTTACATCCAAAACATGGGAGTTAACAGAATGGCCTACTAGGGGAAGATTACTTCATAATAAATAGGTTTATCAGTTGAAGTAAGAAGCATACGGTAGACGAAGGTACAAGGAAAGACTTATCATGAAGGGTTTTCAATAAATAAAAGGTGTAGATTTTTCTAAGATTTTTTCAATGGTTGTTAAACATGACTATTTATATGGTACTTAGCCTGGTTTCCATTTAAGGGTTTCATTTAGAGCTGTTAGATGTGAAAATCACATTTCTTCATGGATACTTAGATGATGAGATTTTCATGGAGTAGCTAGAGGGTTTCATGGATAAACATATAAGGACCCAACCTTAAACATTACATATTCTAGTGACTTTAGACTAGAATTCACTTTCTTGCATTCACAAATATCTTAGAGTTTTAGAGAAATAGGTCATAACTCTTACATAACAAACCCATAAATTACAAGGTGGACACTTCTACTTAGCATCCATTTTCTCACAATATAAAACTTTTAAAATGAAACATTTTTTCTTTTCATGACCAATCTTTATGACTTTAAAATTGAATTCTTCTTTGTTCTTACTGATCTTGAAATACTGTGATTTTTTTAAAAATATATGGGATGAGAATAAAAAACTCAGTAAGGTACATAAAGGGAATAAGAAAGAAACCCGATAGTCCATGAATACTTATAATATTTTACCTTTTTGAAAATAATTTTTGGGCTCAAAATAAACCTTTTCTTACTCAAGAACTCAACTTTCCTGCCCAAATATTTTCATAAAACATTTCATAAGAAATATTTAAAGGAAAATAAAACTCACAAAGGTTTCTTTGAAGTCATGAAAAACAATTGAAAACTTTTTTTTTCACAGTCATACTTTCCACCCTTAAGAAGTAGCATATACTTTCCTTTAAACATAAGATCATCACCTTACTTTGTGAAATCATAAGACTTCTGTAAAAACCCATACCAATCATAGATAAATCATATAGGTTACTTGATACATCATCTTCCATATCACTCTTTCAAATAAAATAACCAATACCATTGAATTCCATACCCAATGCACTGGAGGGATATCACAGACTCATTCGTCCTTGGTTTACAACGGACCCACCCATTCTTGGTTTATAACGGAGCCATCCATCCTTGGTTTATAATAGAATCACATATCATCATAACAATACCCAAGAAACACAACATAATCATAACATATAAAAGCTTGCAAATTCTATCATTACACTTAAAAATATTCTTTGCGCTGATAAGAAAACATTTCTAGATATTGAAATATTCATTCCATTTTAAACCCCTTTTGAAAAAAACCAGAACATAGAGGAGAGTTTTTCTTTAAAGAAAACATGTAAGCTTATAAAGGAATTCAAATATCAAATAATGGTTATGACGACAAAAAAATATCACTGTATATGTTAAAATAGAACATTTCTTTTTCCTTTTGTGAAGAAATTCAAAACCTCCTATATAAAATACAAAAAATGATTCCTTTTGAAAACATTTGAAAATGAAATATAAAATGTCTTTTACAATTCATTTATTTATATAGAAATACATCTATAAATAATTTTAAAAGTATGGACATGAAAGAAAAATAGTTGGAAGGAAAACTTTAAAAGATGATTTTTTAAAGAAAGTCCCTTACATTGAGTCTGACTCGTCACACATGTTCTTTATCTTCCTGAATAATAAACTTTTGTTAATTATTTATTTTCTTAAGAAAAATTTTAAAGTTTAATATTCATTTTAATTTATTTAATATCATGTTATATTTAATTACCTAATTAATTAAGTTCATGTCGAATGTTTTGATGATATTCGGGGCATATATCCAAAATGAATTTTGGTAGGTTGACTATGATCAAAGATGTAATTATTTCATAATCTCTAGAATAATAATCATATCATAATTATCTTTTTATACATCAATTATTATTTTAAAACCAATAATGAAATATGGTTATGAAAAATGAACTATGTTACAATCATGGAGACGGTAGTCCATACGTACGCATGAGTAAAATTTCCATTTTCAATGATCATTATGAAAAGAAGGCAATTATTATTTTACCTTTATTGAATGATAATTATATCATAAATACCATATTATTTATTTAAATATACTTATATATATCATCAATGTGATGTGGTGATGAAAAATGAATCACATCACTTTGTGGAGGTGGTATCCAACACGTATGCACGAACAACAATTTTATTTTTCAGTGAATAGAAAGACAAGTAAATAATATATTATCTTTTCATAATGATAAATATGTCATGAATATGTTATATATACATTAAATTCATCATTAAAACCAGTCGTCAGAGGAGGTGATGGAAAACAAATTACATCGGCTCGCAAGACAGTAGTCCTCCGTACACACAAATGATAGTTTTGTTTCCCATTTTATGGAAGAAGAGATGAATATAGGTTATTCCATTAACATAATAACATCTTCTTATATGGAATATATTGGTGTTATTATTTCAGAATGGTTGGAGAATATTTGAAGGAGGTAGAAAAAGAAACAAAATGAAAACACTTAGTTGAGAACTATACATCTACTTTGGACAACCTCTTAAGGTTTGCACCAAAAGATTTGCAAGGTTGGTTTTCTGATCAAATCAAGGAATCTTGGAAATTAAGAGGGATTTAAAGAAGGTATTTAGGTAGTTTTTTTTCTAAATCAAAAGGCTTTTGAAGTGTGTATAAAGTAGGAGCTGGAGTACCCTTTTATAAGAGGGGAGGGACACTCTTGGAATTTATTAAAATATTAAATTAATATAAATTAATTTTCACATTCAAAAGGATCCAATTTTATAATATTCAAAGCTAAGATGAGGTTGATTCAAAATAATCTCATCAAATAAAAATTGGATAAGTTTAGGTGACGTTTTCACCCTTATATTTTTGTTCTGATCCGTTTTAACCATTTTTGACAATTATCGTGGTATTAAAATTTTTACTCTTTAGGGGTCAAGAAGGTTTCTATAAAAGGAAAATTGGACCATAAATTGATAATTATTGACATTTTAAACCATATCCAAATCAATTGGGAAAACATATGATTTTTTGGAGTTTTAAATTATTTAATAAAATATTATTTATTATAAAATAACATTAACGTTATTTTTTAAACTATTAATTTAATTTGAATATTAAAACTACAAGAATAAAATAGAATTTGAGTTTAATGCATTAACACCTCTATAATATGTAATGTTTATCTATAAAATTGAGAAACTCAAAAATTCATTCAAATCATATTACTTTTAATATTTTTAAAATCATTTATTTTAATTTTCTATTAATTGAATAAATACTGCATCGACGCTGCATAGACATTTAAGGTAATTATTTCATCACTAAAAATTAGAAATAAATTACCATGATAAATAAAAATAATTTATCTTTCAAATGAATATTTATAACTGAACATTCTTTCTTTTTATCCCTATGTCAAAAATTTAAAGATAATAAAATAGAGAATGACATTTTTGAATTTTCTTTACATAAAATATTATAATGGTTAAAATCACGAACATATGACAACAAAAGGTCTTATATTTGAATTTTTAATGACTATGGATGAAATATAATCATCAAATAAAATCAAGGAAAGTGTTATAATTACATTCTAGTCCCTATCACATTATTTTTACCCTTAATTAACCCATTTTATTTTTACTGTGATAATACAATTTAATATATTTATGATTCATAATGACTAAAAATAAAATGGGAATATTTACTAAATTTGGAACTCCTGATTCCAAACGTGGAATTAATTTTTCAATATGCATAACATAGAAGTGTAAAATTTTAATTTAAAATTAAAGCCACAAAATGCGATGAAAAATAGTTTTTCAGAAAAATGACATTTTAAGTAAAAAAAATATTTTCATACTAGATTCAAGTATAAAATTAATTTCAAAGAGCATAATTGGTTTATTTTTAATAAAAATTAACTAATTAAATTTTAAAATTAATCCAAAATCGAATTTGACTTTATAAATACTTTAAAAGAAAATACAATTTTTAATAAGTCAATATTTTTCACTATTCATTGAAAAATCAAAATTTTCAGAAAAATCTCAAAATTTCACAATAAGATAATTTTGGTATGTTTATTTTAAAAATTATTCCTTTTTTATCATATAAAATTTGTAAAAGTTTCAAAAATTAATTATAATATCCGCTCACAAAAAACAATAAATACCATTTTTGAAAAAAACATATTATTGAAGAATAAAACATCTTTTCTAAAAATTGAATGTCTATTTCCTAAGAATTAATCAATATATTTGTATTGATTAGGAATTTTATATATATTTCATAATGTGGTTAATCCTATTCAATGACTAAGTTATGATGATCATATTTAAATAATAATATTTTATAGTTCGTTTAAGCTTGGTGTTTCTTTTCATACACACTATAAAACATAATATTTTTTTAAATCTTGGGTTGTTAAAAAATAGAATAATAATCTTGTGTTTAAGTTAAAGTAGTGACTTTATGGTTTGAAACAAGTACCAAGATTGTGAAACCAGAAGTTCAATACCTTTATAAAAAAACAAAAGATCATCTAAAATAATATTGATAATTAATATTACTGAAAGGTGTATAATGATGGGAGTTTTATCATCTTACTTCTCTATGTAAATGATGTGATTATTGCTGGACTGGTAAAGGAAATAATTAATGAGTGGAAAAATGAATTGTCTGGAAGTTTCATGATAAAAGATCTCGGTTCAGAAAAATAAATTTTAGGGATATAGATCATAAGGGATTTATAGTTTGGAACTTTGTTCCAGACTCAGTCTGACTGAATCCAGATGGTGGTGGAACATTTTAGAATTAGCGAGGGGAAGCCTATTAGCACTCCCTTGGTCAAAAAATTTAAATTGAGGAAATAAAAGGCACCTAGAAAGGAAACAAAGGTCTAGTACACAACAAAGGTTCATTTTGCATCAATAATAAAAAACTTGATGTATTCCAAGGTTTGTATTGGGCCAAACATTGTGTATATAGTGGGAGTAGTTTGTATATTCATGGTGAATCCTGAAAGAGAACATTGGGAAGTGATAAAGTGGATTCTCAGGTATCTCAAAGGTTCTGAAGGTTTGTCCCTCTATTTCAGAATAGATGAATTATTTCAAGGGTTTGTAGATTTGGACTTTGGGGGATATGTAAACACTCAAAGGATCACCACTAGATATGTGTTCACTTACAAAGGCATGAATGTGTATTGGATATCGAAGCTTAAACTTGTAGTTTCACTTTAAAAAATGTAAGCATAATATATTACATTAATAAAATCTAGAAAGGAGTTGATCTGTATAAAGGGGTTGTTGGAGGATCTCGGAAGAAGGTAGAAGAATGGGGTGCTGTTTTGTGATTCACAAAGTTTGATTCTTTGGGACAATAATATGATGTTTAATTTTAGGGGAAAACATATCCAGTTGTAGTATAACTTCATCTTGAAGTTGTTGGAGGATAGAGTGATGGATCCACTAAAGGTGGATGGAGTTCAAAATCTAGCAGATATGCTAACCAAGGTTGTAGCCCGGGATGTGTTGAGGTAGTTGTTCACCCCAGCCGAGTTATGATAACTAGAATCATGATGGGGGAACCATGAAACTACAAAGGAATATTGAGAGTGGAAGAGGTTTGTAGATGCTGACAGAGGACTTAGTGGTGATGCATGAAAAATATTTTCAAGTGAGAGATTATTAGGTTCAAATATGTGAAAACCATTTCCACACTTAGTGATTAGAACTAACAAAATGATCTATTTCAGAATTTAAATTTTCATTATTTGGATGGAGATGGTAGAGCAGAAGTGACCAATGTCTGGAAGTCTGGAAGGAGGTAAACCTGAAGCAAGCAGTCCGAATCAGGAAATTAGAAGCTACCTTGACAAGCCTAAAGGGGGAAATGTGGAGACACAAATGAATTACATAAGTGTCAACTATGGGATACATAAAAGTAACTTATGAAATTTAATATGGTTTCTTAACATTCAAAAGGGATATGTAAGGGTCTTTATAATGACATGTAAGAGCAAACTCACAGATTTTTTCGGATAGAAGCACTGTTCACTAGTAGGGGAAATTAAGGTGGTGGAAGTATTTGGTCGAGTAAAGGGATGCCCATGAAGATCAGATCCATGTGGACATACTATCTATAGAGACCAGAAGATAGTGGAACTAGTTTCATCATCCGGGCTATACTATATTTGTTTGGTGGATTCATTCTGATTGAGAGCCTATTAGACATTGTAATCATATTCAATTTCTTGAATCAAAGTATCACAGTGTTTCCCCAAAGGAGTAGGACTTAGTCTGAACCACATAAAATAATTATGGTATTATTTGTATTTATTTATTTCAATAAATTTCTTTTAGAGGTTCTTGTCTGGTTGTATTGAAGTTTTCATTGCGGTGACTTAGGTGCGACTTGTCTTCTAAGTTCTGGTACATCGTTAGCATGGGTTCATTACAATTCTTTGTTTAACCTGTGTAATTTTTGAAGGATCGGTGATCATAAGATTTTCATAGATCCAACACTATTTAAAATCATATAGGTAACATCCTCCTAGTGTAAGGGAAGTGTTTATATTGCACATGGGTAACCTCATCCCATCAAAGGGAAACATTTTTATTTCATAGAGGTAACCATGTATTTGAGGAAAACACATTTATTCATATAAGTAAAATATTCCATTTGGAGAGAAACAATCTAATTTAATATTGGTAAGATCCCCCCTTTTGATAAAAAATGATCTCATTTCATACAGGAAATATCATTTCTCTGGATGAAAACAATCTCATCAGATCAAGTATTAATAGCCTCCTCCTTAGAGGGAAATGTTTAGTGATCACATTTAGGTAATATCCTTCCTCTTGAGGGAAAAATACATTTTATAATTTAAGAAACTAGTTATATTTGGAGGGGAAATATTCATATATCACATACCACCCAAATGGAAATATTTATATATCACATACCACCTATTTATAGTGCTTACACCTCAGATCTTACCACCCGATTTCATAATTGAATGCTACTTTCCTAAATTTCAACCAAATTTCAGCAACACATTTAACTATCCTTATTTCTATGGCAATTAATACATTTAATTCATTCCACTGCATTAATCATACATTTTTCAAAAATAGATATTTTATTTCATTTACATTTTCATTTCTTATTTGGTAATAAAATAACATATTAAGTTTGAACTATATGTCTCTATTTATTTTCATAGCTGAATTTTCATGCCACACACATGTATATTAATAAATCAAATTTATTAAAATGTTTTTTATGATCAACTCATATATGGATCACTAACATGAGATGTTTTCTAATAATATTTTAATCATGATTTATAAATCATTTAATTTATATTGAAACCTCATATTCTAACACCATGAAAAAATAACTTAAACACCATATTTTGATTTTATAATTTATGATATAAAATTCAATAAAACATAATTTCACTATAAAATAATTCTTCCTTATATAGAATACTCATAGTGATAGTACAAATATGTTCAAAAGTTTTATTTCATTCCAGGCGTGTTGACTTCCTTATTGGGTCACATGTGCCTGGTCACCACCCTAATCAAACACACATATGTGTAATAAATGAATAAAAATGATTGAAGATCGATTCCACCAACTTATGAGGTTTCCAAAATTTCCCCTTATAATCTCATATGAAGTTTCACTCCACTCACTTTAATTCCAAGGAAACCTATCATATTCTTTAAAAAACCATCTTTAGAGATCAATCCAAGTGATCATTGGAGGAACATGAAATAAACAAGGGACTCACCTTATCCATTCCCATAGGATCACATTATTACCTATGAATCATTAATCAATCATCTAATAAATGAGAAACCCATGGGAGAAGAGAGGAAGAAGGGTAGGAAGTAAGAAGAGAAGGCTCACTACCCTAGATTCATGGAGGAAGAAAATATTGAAAGGTTTAAAATAATCCCCCTTTTTGAAATAACCAAAATGCATCTTCTTAAATAGTAGCTTGGTCTAGGCCTCTAGAACTCTGGTCTCCACTAAAAATCTAGTGGCAGTAATCCCTAGACAAAACCATTGTCCAATTCATCAAAACTTCGATGATATTTTGATGCTTTCCTTCAAGACTTTTTTTTATTTATATGTTTTTCTAAAGTGTTCCTCATCTCATATCACTCCACCCTTCATTCTTTAATGATGAGAAATTAATCATAATTAATCAAAAAAATTTCACTCCAAAATTCCTAAAAATGGTGGTCTTTACAATATTTCCATCATCAATATTTTTTTCCTTAAAAAGAGAAATAATTGGTATACACCGATAGCATCTTTTCAACAATATAACATTCCTTTCTCCTGATTGTCCATTTGATCATTTACTAGATTGTGTTGATATAAATTATATATGCACCATAATTACATCTTTATCTTTATATATGTAAGAAAAGTTGATTACCACATTAATTGTTAGACACACTTCCCAATTTTTTTGAACAAATCCATCAACTGAAACTAGTTTTTCCCATTCATTCGATTCTATTTCTCAGATTGTGCATTGTTTATGAGATTACCAATACTTTACTGAAATTCATTTTTATCAGTTGTATGAATACAAATTCTATTATGAATTTCACTTTAACATTGACCAACTCAACCACCACTTCTCATTTTCAGGCATCTCTAATTAGATTCATCAATATTACTCTCACACATAGTATTTACCATTTAGAAGAATCAACCATTCTAGAACACCCCATGGTTATGTCATTTCCATATACCTCATCATTAGACAACCAGACCACTACTATCCTAAAATTATATGATTTCCCTATGCTAAGACACCGACTGGTCACACATTCTCACCATCCATTATTCATTTACAACCTCAATCCTTACTTGGAAAGTTTGTAAAATCACTATCCTTATGATCTCTATTTGGTGGAAATAAAATCAACACCACATACCCCATAAAGATATACTTACATAAATACTTAAAATAATATCCATCGATATCATATTATCCCATTCAAAATTCCCCATATAGTTTCTAATTTTTACACATCAACAGATCAATCACATCATTAAAACACATTGATGAATTCAAAAAATGATTCCTAATTTCACTACACTTATTAGTTATAATTCTTCTATTTCCCATATGTTTTCATCAATTGAGGTAAAACTTTATCACACCCCTATAAGTAGGTAAAGACATTATTGTAATTGTGCCTCATATAATAAATGATTCCACACTATTACCAATAAACACTTTTATAACAAGAACTATCATGTATTACCTAGATAAAATTTTCTTCATCGCCACAACCTTGTCCCCATTGAGTCGCTTCATACCAATACCTTGAAAGGGTGGATCTGTACAAAGTGGCTCAAGCATTCTAATTATCACACTATTTTAATATATATCCATTCAACATCTCAATGAATTTTCACATCCATTATTGATATGAATCATAAAAATTTGACACGGTTCACAACCTCCTTTACATCAAAAGGCCACTTATAATGGATCAATCACGATCTCTATAAATAGTATTCATATACCCTTCTTTAATAACAATAAATTCTTACTCGACTTATTATGATGTTGAACCCTTAATAACTCTTGATCCACACAATATTTTACCCATTAAATACATATATATCACCCTCACCCTGATATCTTAGCCTAGGTCTATACACAACCTACCAAAATACTCTTAATTTTTTGTTAAAGTATATACATAATTTAAATCCTATTTAGATAGATCCCACATTTTCACACCCATATCATATAAAAATCAACACAAAATAAATTTTAATAATAAATAAAAGTAAATTTTTTCACCTATATAAGTCTTATTCAACATAACAATTTTTAAATAAATTTTCTCATTTACCAATGCATATCACATCTCTTTAACACTCTCATAATTTTTTTCCTTCAGGGATAAAAACATATAACCCAAAGGAACCATTGAACAATGCTGTCTATAAGTCTACCTCTAAGTATCATAAAAAAAATCACATTATTCATTTAATTTAATTTCATATTATACCTATATAAATTCATTTTTATCATATGAAAATATATCCAGGATGTCTATCATATTTCCATTTATTCCTCAATTCATCATATATCATTTTATAATAGGTATACAAAAAAAGTTCACATTAATATTATAGTAATATCATACATAAAATAATTAAACTTATGTTAGTTTCAACTAGTCATAGTTTATCTGTTTACCAAAAAATAACCCACCTGACAAAAATATAAAAACATTTCCACTTATTTCAATATAAGAAAAATATTATATTTGACCCCCTATGTTTCAACCAATTAAGTCCAATTAACCATTTGACTCATTTTTAAATGCCTATTTTTAGATTTTAGCTCATAAAGAATGACCATCTCTCAAAATATTCCCTAATTCTAATCAATTAGATTTCCACTAATTAAGAATTTAATTCAAAATTAAATATTAATATGTGTTTTTAATCAACTCAAAACTATTAAAATTTTATTCTCAATAATTTCAATATTTACACCCTTTAAAACAATACAAAATTCAAACCATAAAACACATATCAAAATATCAAAGCATTGGTCATTGATACTTACATTTCAAAAAATAAACATAACAACATCATGACAACAATGTGAAAAATATTGCATTGTGAATTGAGGTGCGAAATGGGTAAAATAATGACACTAATAGGTTTTTTATGGATTTTTGAAGGGATTTGGGCACTAATTAGAAAATTAACCATGTCAAAATTTGATGGGACTTTACTTTCAATCAAAAAATCTGGTCACCTGGCATGAAATAATTGATGGGTTCTTGTCTGAAATTCCTACCTCAGTAGTGTGCACTTGGTTCTTAGTTCCTCATTTGTACTTCATCACAATAATTAATTCTTAAAATAATAGTTTCCATCTCAAAGTAGATCATACCTGAATTTTTTAAAGGCATAAATTGTACTCTTCAGCCGTATGAAAACCATTTTACGAATAAGTATTAGAACTTATAAAAGGAGTGAACCTGAAAGTATAATTTTCAAAACTAGATATATATGGTGTAACATTGTGAATAATGTCCAAAATTCTTGAAGTAGAGTAAATATAAGAGGTAAATATTGAAGAAACCAAATATAAAAAGGAAACACAAACTAGAATTTGAAAGAAAAATGAAAGTTCAAAGTTGAAAAGGACGCGTGTAAGGGAAAACTCATAGGATACATAAGGGTAAGTTATAAATATATATAAGGGTTCTAAAAATTAATGAGGGATATTTAAGGGCTCTTTACAATGATATGTAAGAGTAAGATCATGGAGTTTTTGAAAGCACACACTATTCAATAGAAGGAGGAGTTAGGGCGGTGTATAAATTTGACCAGGTGAAGGGGTGCTTGTAAAGATCAGATCCATGTGGAAATAATATAAATTAATATAATAATATAGTGTATCTAGGTTCACCAACTGGTCTCTACTATATTTATATAGTGTATTCATTTATTCTGTGAAATTTTTGACTTTTAAGATCGAAATTGTAACCATATTCCATTCATTTAATAAAAGAGATTGCATTTCTCCCCATGGAGTAGGAATTTATCCAAACCACATAAAATAATTTTATTGTTCATTTCCTTTATTTAATTCAATCATTGTATTTCATAAGTTCTTTTTTGGTTTGTACTAAAGTGTGCATTGCGGTTTGGCGACTTAAGTGCAGTTTGTCTTTGAAGTTCTAATACATCATTAACACAAGCTTATTCTAGTTCTTTGTTTCCACTTTATGAAGTTACAATGTATTTATTTCTATGATCAAGTGGTTTATAAATCCAAAAAAGTGATATTATATCTAAGTTGAAAAGTTTCAGATGACCAAACCCCGACTAAGGTATTTTAGAGATCGGTTCAATATCACCATTCCACCCTTAGCCTTATAGGATAATTCTGGTAAGTTGTTCCTAATCCATATTATGTGTTTTAAAATTTAGTGATTTCTAACTAATTATAAAATAAATGGTGTTGTATGAGGGTAAGTTTTGGGTAGATAATTTTTGAGACCCCCCAAACCGACACTCCTAAATCTGGTGCTAATAACATAATCTTTACAAACTGGATTTGATACCAATTGAAGCGACCCAAACTTAACCATCCATAATTAAAATATTAGTAAAAAACATCGAGTCACTAAAATAACCAATAACTTTTAGGTATAATGTTTTTGAGAATTAAGAAAAATATTTAACTAATAAAACCCATATATTTCCCATCAAATGGATATTTTTCCCACTAAACCAAGGATTCCTTATTTTATGATAAGTCTTCTACATCTCCCACAAAATTCTCCACACATGATACCCATCTAGAAATATCATACATAATAATCATATTTATAACTTGAGTAAATGGAAAAATAAGAATCATGAGTTAAAATGGTCAGTAAGGGTAAACATAAGTAATAGAAATCGAAGATCATAAGTGAGTATAAGATAAACATGTGGGCATGAAAATATAATCAAGGTACAATGACCTAATATAAAAGAATCATACCAAGTAAAATATAGATCATAATTCATGAATAATAACATAATTATTTTGGTATAAATAATTAGGTATCATAGGATCATGGCATCATAAGAATGTGACAACAACATAAAACATGATATTATAAGCATAAGTCAAGGATCACTACCAAGACAATATAACATATTGGAAAAAGTCCCGTAGTGGATTGGGTTTAATCCATAGTACCTTAAATGTCATATCATGATATATAAAACATTACCCAATGCATCGGGGTATATATAATTCTAGACCCACCCATAAAATCATAATATGTACATGCATATGTGTGCACACAAGAAAACATTCATAATTTCATCAAAACATAATTAACCAGAGAAATAAAATGGTTTCATGAAGATTTACAAAAAACCTAATCATATTCCATCTAAAGAAATAATATGGATGGTATCATTAGAGTATATACCTAGAGAATCATAAGAAACTTTAAGGGATGTTTTCATAGATTAAAACACTTCTATAAGAATATGGGTTACTTAACATGTTCTGGCGGTATCGCATAAAAAGAGATAAAGAATTAGATCATTTGATATCATAATTTTAGTATTCCTAAATAAAAACATCATAAGATAATATGGAGGGAAATAAATGAAACATAACTCCAAATTAGATATATATTTTTGAGTTTGAGAGGAAAATATAAGTAAAATTATAAAAAGAATTTTCAAAAATCTTTTGTAACATTGTTTTAAAAAATAAACTTATAAGTCACTTCAAAAATCTGTTTCAAGGAGATGAAAATAGGACATTGAAAACATTAATTTTAAAATAATTCCAAATATTTAAACCTTATAAATAATTTAATTTAAATATAATAAATGTGGAGTGGAAGATAAAAAATGTATATAAGTAGAATGTAATCTATTTATTCATTATTCTAAAACATTAAAATTTATTTTTTAAAATGAAAAAATTACAAAAAATGGGAATATAAATTAATTTTGAAAACCATTAAAACTTTAAGAGTAAGATTCATTAAAAAAATGGTCATAAAATCAGGAAAATAAATTTATATAAAAATATTAAAAATGAGATTATTTTCACACTTTTGTAAATAAATTTCAAAATGACCCATATGAAAAACATTAAGAAGATTTATTTTTTTAAATTAAGTCAAATAAAATAGTTATTGAAATTAATAAATCATTTAATTATATAGAATAACATTTCTAAAACATTATAATTAATATGAACATGTAAGAGAAGTATTCCTGACCATAAAGAACATATAAGGCCGACTCCACTTATGAACATCCTCTTGGTAGAATTGTGAACTAAAGGGAATTGATATGGTAAGAAGACATATAAACCCTATAAATTACCAATGTATAATAAAATAAATGGGGTTATAAATAGAAATTACATATGATTACCTCAAATAGGAATTTAGACATAAACAATCTTGAATTCAAATTGATATTAGAAAAGAAACCCTTAGGACTTTTATAATATTTTGTTAAAAATAAAATTATGGGGATAAAATGAAATGGAACTTTAAATGATATGAATAAAGAGATAATAAAGATATAATATTCAAAAAGGCAGTATATATACTATATATAAGAAAAAAGGTGCATAATACAAAACATGACTCAAAGAAGGAAAATGAGATGAAAAACCAATACCAAGAACATAACATGTGAAGTAAGAATATACCAAGGAAGAGACTATATAAAAGAAATGTAAATCCATGTAAAAAAAGTGGAAAAAAATAAGAGGTTATAATGTACATAATCTTAAAATAATATAACCAATGAAGGAAGGATATAACTCAATAAAAGTAAATTGAGTTAAGAATTTCCTTATGGGTTTGGTATTATATGATTCAAAATCACATGGAGTGAGATCACACAATAGAATTTTAATTCAAATGAATAAAAGGCGATTTATGAAAAAAAATCAATGTACAATAAGTAAATCATGTTAAAGAAGAATAGGTGCATAATTTGAAATATGTCTCAAGGACCAAAAATTGAGATAAAGAATCCTTACCTTGGATTCCCACTTTCTCATACATGATTTAACTTCCTGAATAATAAAATAAGGCTAATTAATTCTCTTTTTTAGAACATTATTCATGTTTATTACATTTTATATTAATCATTTATACTAATTTATCAAAATTTATTACTTATTTTTAGTTTAGATTGACCATCAGTTTTTAGTAGTTTCATATGTTCTTTGCCTGTTTCAATATAACAGTTTTGGTAATCATTCCATTTTCATGAGTTCATCATATCCATAATATTAAATGAATTTCAATATAATTTCCATAATTATTTATGAAATTTCAGTTTCATTTCATGGGAGTTTCGGGTACGGTTCTCCAGAATAAAATCCATATAATTCTTATTTCAGTAATTTTCTAATGAATAAAGGGTTGTATGTTAATAATGAGTTAAATATTAGTATTTACATTCCAAAACCCCCCAAAAAACTACTTATTATTAATATCGTATCTTATCAGTAATTAAGTTTCCACGACCATCCATGATAAAAATTTATAGCATCGTTCATGTAGGCAGTTAAACCAACCCATACAAGAACATACTGTAATCAATGGATAATATTATGTAGTGTTTTCATAAAAAAATTATTGTTAAATAAGTGTAATTATATTATTTATATATTATTGATATGTTAAATGAAATGCACTATCACAGATGCTCTCAAATGATGTGTGGGTTTTGGGTACTTAGGTGCAGTAGAGTGGCTGACCAAGGTTATCTCTCAAAGAGACAGTAATTAAAATAAATTATTAAAGGTAATATGAAAATAAAGATAAAATAAATACACAAATTAGAAGGATGGGTTTTTTTATTTATAAATAAATAATAAGTATGTTGGTAGAAGATTGTATTTTTTTGTTTTTGATTTTGAAATGAGATTGAGAAAATGCAACAAGAAGATGTTTTATTAGAAACTATATTTAAAAAGAATAGTAGATCCAACTATACCCATTTATTTACTTATTAATCATTATAATTTAAATTAATATCTACTTAATTATGATCCCCTAATTTTTTAACCCTATAACCCTATAATAATTCACCTCAACCACAAAGATGAAATGAATTAAACCCTAGGATGGTTTCAGAACATGCAATCATATCACCATACTTTGATCGTCATTCCAAGGATGAATTATGGTCAGTGGTTAAAAGCACAACCGATTTTCTCTTATCAACCGGTCAAGGTTCCGCTGCTATGCTAATGTGTCTAGTATCACTTGGTTCAAATCCTCGACGATGATACTTTTTAATAGTCTATTATTTTTAATTGATTGTATTTTGATTGGGGGTTTTTTATAGAGCTTATGAAATGATTTATTGATTAATATTGATTTAATAAATTGATAAATATTTTGTTGAGTTCATTATTAGGGAGTTAAGATTGTGATATCCTTGAGATTTTCTTTATATTGTATTTAAATTAACACTCACTTCATAAGATAACGTTGATTGGAATTCCTAAGTGTTAATGCTTTAATCTAAGCCTTAACTTAACTTAAGGTTATAATCTCAGCCATAGATTGTTTATAGTAGTGTATTTATAGTTCCAATAATCCATGGAAATCACACGTTAAACAAATCATGTCATTAATCCACGACATTCTAAGTTTAACATACACAATGTTAATTTAAAGAATATCCATCGAGAAAATGCTCTCAATAACTTAACATCCCCAAATTATAACTCACCCCAATGTTAAATTTACTCAGCCATTGTTTTTGTTAATAATATTGTTTTAATGTTTATGAGGATGAATTATGAATATAATAAAAATAAAGGGATAAGAAAAGAGTTGTGCGTCGAACACACACACACAAATAGTGAAGGGAATTAAATACTGACTTTAGATTGAATGAAAAATCACAATAAGAGAAGGGGATTAAACTGTATTTAAACTATTTTATGAACACTAATATTATTTAACAGAAGGTGGATGAGAATAATATATGAATAATAAGAAACTTTCATTAAAATAGAACTAAAAAAACAAAGACTTACAAGATTACAACAAAGAAGAACACAAAAGTAAATGAAAACAAAGTGAGGAGGAAGGGTCTCTCAAGTGAAAACTTGAGTATGGAAGGTCATCCCAATACCTTTTAAAGGAATTTATTATGCCAATTTATTCTCCTCTATTCTTAAATTCCAACCCTTTTGAAAGGAGAGGAGGGTATGTATTTATAGCCCAAGGAGGTGGACAATTTGCATTCCAAATCTTCCCCTCCAATTGAATCTCTAATTTGGACATCCAAAAATCTGAATATAGAGATATATACTTCTTTAAAATTTCAGATAATAATGTTTTACGACTAATCTCAAAATTTGTAGGCATTTGGAATTATGCAGAAAAAGTTATGTCAGTTTTATTAAAAAAAGTTAAACTGTCCATTTCTATCCATGCTTTTTCAATGGCCGAAATGTGAATGGATTTTTGAATAGGAATATTCCTTAAAATCCGAATACTTTCTTCAACAAAGTAGGCCTATTATATCTACTATTTCACACTACAAAATCTCATCTCGATTTGATGACTAGATCAGGATACATTTCATGAATATTGTACTGATTTTAATTCCCGAACAGAATGGTGGGCTGAGTTTAAGTGAATCAGTTGGGCCCATTGTCTTTGGATTTGGAACTTGAAATTTTTATCCAAGACTCCTTACATTGTACCCCAAAATTTTGAGAAGGAATTAATTTTCACTTTCAGATTGAGTCCAGTAATTCAATCTTTATGGATGGTCTAGTTTCTTCACAGATTCTGTGATCCTTCTTGTGTGATCCATATAACCCTTAAAATAACATAATTGGCCCAAGATTCATTATAATGAAATGTTGTATATTGAAATTGGAATCCTAAAAAACCATAAAAATTCAATTTTTATCATTAAGAAGATAGTTATAAATAAAATAGTAAACTGACTCAGTTGGACTACTTCTAAAAATGCTCAAAAATTATATTTAGTATTAAAACATTAATATTTCACACAAATTATGCACATTTCATATAAAATCAGTAAATGGAGTATATAATAAGTCATGAAAATATTAATAAAATAAGTGGTGAATTAGTAATTTTATCAATTATAAAAGTGAGGATGAATTTATTTTAGGGATTATATTTTAACTCTACAAATTGATCCCATGTTTTTTTGTTTCCTCGATTAAGATCGTGCTCTCACAATTCATACATCACTCTACCACGCGTGTTTTGTGTTAATTGTTAAATTGATTGATTAGTTTCTTTTAATTTAAAAAATAAATTAATATATCATATTATGTGAATTATAGTATATTATTTATTCAAAATAAATAAATGAATAAGGTTAGAGCTAGATCGTTTTCTAAGAAAGATTACTCTTCCATGAGCGGTGTAGTCATCATAAAAATGAATTGAATTTTCAAAGGTTTATAAAGGGTATAACCCAATCATGTTTCTAATATTTATTTAAATTTAAAAAATTGAATGAAATAAGATGAAATTTTTTAAAAATAGAAGAAATTTAAGAGAGACTAAGAAGTTAATTATGAAAACACAAGCATTACAACATGATAAAGGATAAGAAGGCTTTGATGAATGAATCCTTACTTCAAGAGATCTCTTTATGAGTATAGAGAGTTATAAAACCTCCAAGGTGATTAGAGGAATAACCTGGAACTCCAAAATTGTAGAACTTCACTCCTTGGTCAAACTTCCAAACAAGTTTCCCATGATTACATTTTATAGACAAAATGGGAAGTGGTTTTAGACACCTAGATTTAGAGATACCACTTGTGTCTCGATTTTGGTCTAGTAAATAGCCTTATATAAAATTATAAAAATTATAAGAGTTGTTTTCCACCATCTTGACTATAACTATGTAAAATTTTACAGCCATTTGGAATGGGAGATATAGTCAAAATACTAAACAATTTTTTTGACTTTGAGTAGACTCATTTTCCTAGACAGATAAGCTTGGTTGGCCCCCTTAATGGACTAATTGGTATTTAGTGTCTTCATAAGAGTTGTAGAGAATTAAATTTTGGATCATTCTAAAAAATTTCATCCCAATTATATGCAAATATTTCTATAAATATTCAAAAAAGTGTACATGATTTCATTAGATTCCATGAAGTTTGGCCCATTTTGCTTCAACTTCATTATAGATCCTCCAAATCACCTCCTAATACAACAAAATATTCTAAAAAAGTAATTTTTTTTCATTTTAATAGTGATAAAATAATCTAATTAAACCAAATGTGAAGTGTAATTTGATATAAAATTTATAATTTACAATTCAAAATTAGTTTAACATAGTAATAAAAGGGTGAAATAAAATAGTGAATCATAGTGATATCAATAAATCATAATTATTAAGAGGTATAAGAAGGATATAAATAAAAATTAATGATAAGAATTCATTACTTAGAAAGAAGAAATCATATATTCTCTTGGAAGCCTTCCTAGTTTTAAAGGAGTTAGGGAATTATATAGACTTGAAGTAACCAAAAGTAAGAGAGGATTATTAGGGAAGAAAACATGGTAGATTATAGGGAGGAATTCAAATTTTAGGTGTTTCTTAGAAGTGGTGGTGTAGGGTTCTTTTATAAGTGACAGAGGTGGTATTTTTGTAAATACTTATTTATTAACATAAAAGGAATGTCATATTCAATCCAAATAGGTCCAAAATGTATAAAAATTTACATGGGACAAGAGGAGATCTATATTTATATCATAAAACCATTTAGATATGATGTATTGTGATATTTTGTGACCATATCCATTGATTTAACACTTTTACCACATTTTATCCTTTACCATGGTGACTAATTTTTACCTTGGTAACTTATTTTTATTCCCTAAAATTAAATTTACCTTATTACCTAATTTTATTGTTATGATTTAAAATATTAAATCCATTATTTAATTATATTTTTAAAGGTGATAAAAACTATCTTTAATATAAGTACACATAACGTAATAAAAACATTTTTTTTGAAAAAGAACATTTTTAACCATAAAAATGAATTTATACTTATTTGGGTCAATAGTATTGATTCCCATGAAATTTATTATTTTATAACTAAATAAAAGGAGAGTTAATTTTATTTCAAACTAATCAAGAACCTAATGTCATATTTTGAATACTTAATTAAAGGAAAATGACCAAAAATAGTTTTTATTAGAATAAAATATAACTTAGGTTCCAAAATGTCAAATATAGGATTCTAAATTCAATATATTATTTTTAAATTAATTATTTTACTCCTTAAATTTATATTTGGTTGATAAAAAGGTATCTTAAATTTTTAATTCATGCTTATATCATGATGGTTTCATAAAAATCATGGTATTTAAAAAAATTGATTTTTTTACTATTCACTAAAAAAATAAACCCTTTCAATTTAATCCCAAAAATTCACCCTAAGATAATATTGAAATGATGAATATAAAAAAATAATTCATTTAATAAAATTCAAATTTTAAACTTTAGGAATTTAACTTTTAAATTAAAACACATATAATATATAATAAAAAAAATGTTTTAAAATAAAACAATTTTTTTTATCCATGAATAATTAAATTAACATTCCATATAATGTATTAATTATTTATTGTACATTATTAATTTTATTTTACCAATAATTAATTGAGTTTCATCGATACATTTTATCGGCATCATTCTTAAAAAAAAATGAATATTTTATAAAAACAATTCCTTTAGAATAAATGATATCTCTACAAATGAAGTTGCATCTTTTTCTCTATTCTAAAATCATTTATTTTGTTTCTAATAAATTATTACTCATAAAAATATATACTTTTAACATCCAAATAAACCTTATTTATATCAAATTTATACCTTATTAATATAATATGTATACCATTTTAATTTGATCCATATGTTGTATGATTTATTTCATTTTCAATTTCAAATATTTTAATAGAACATAAACAATCCAACCGATGATTCTAGAGCCAATAAGAATGAGGATATAAAATTCAGGGTTCCTCTCTCTTCTACTCATCAATATAAGAAAATAATGGTGGATTATATCATCAAATAATTTCATTTTTTTAGGAAATATAGTCATGCTTGATGGTGAATATGATCTGGTTTAAATACATTGAGATCGTAAATATTGTAATATTCCTTAGTAAGGAATAATTGTCATGATTTATGACTTTAGAAAGTACTTGATTAAAAGTAATCTTGCATCATGATCACATATTTTCAACTTTTTATAAACCATTGATTGTAACCATTTTGACTACTATCAAAGTCAATGGGACTGATATAGGATGATACCAAGGTCAATGATTTACAAACAGGTGGGTTGAGTTGAATGGCTATAGGAATGTATAATGAACTTGAGAGACTTGGAATATCATTCTAGTGGTGGTAAATCATGAAATTCCAAAGAGACAACTCTTTAAACCCTAAAAAAATACAAAGGATCAATAAGAAATCATTGTTGACGATTCAGATGTCACAAGCCCAAAATGTGTCTTATAACATTCATGAGGTGGAGACTGATTTAGAACTTATGGAGACTCTTTAAGATATATATGGGAAGTAAAATGTAGTGGAAAAAGTGTTCTTATTATAGAGGTTATTAAGCATGATAATGTCAGAATTAATGCTAGTGGCTAATCATGTTAATGACTTTGAAATAATTTAGAGTTAGTTGGAATCTAAGAAGGTAATTTTTGGGGATCTAGAGTGGGACTTGTCTTTACTTTAATCACTCCCAAAATTATGAGATGTGATATTTACCATGGTGAGTAACTTAAGTGGTATGAAAAAAATTAGTATTTGGGGATGTTAGGGATCTAATTCTGAATGAGGATATTCACTGGAAGGTGATCCAAGTATTTACCAAAAACAAATATAGTTTAGAAGGTATTGGATGTTACACAACACATGAAAGTTGTAGGAAATGGAAATGAAGGGTAAGTAGTATCCATAGTAGCTAAACTAAAGTTAGAGTTACCATGTGTTGGCATTTTGGGAAGAAATACCACATGATGAAATATTATTGTGAATAAAGAGTCAATTCTAGAAGATATTATTATAGAAGTGTATCCATAAATCCTATTTTGGAAGATACAAGAAGTATTATACCAATTGTATCTGTTTTACTTAAGTCTTGGATTATAGTCTTTAGATCATCATTTAAATCTACATCTAAGAGAATAAGTTTGTGGAATTATACTTTTGGAAGACATGATAAGGTACATATTGCAGATAGTGAAACTCTTGAGATAGTGGGAAAGGGTGATGTTTCCATCTAGACACAGAGTAAAATCTTATTGGAATTGCAAGGAGTGCGACACATACCAAGATTAAAGAAGAATTTGATTTTTATAGGATAGTTAAATGATGTGGGTTTATGTACAATTTCTTTTAAGAAGGTGGTGACATGAATTGGTTTCCCAATTCATGTCCCCAAAGGAATTTATTAAAAACAAAAGGTTACAATACAATCTCGAGGTGTAAATAGATTACACCAGCATGGAGTTAAAGGGATAACAAGTAAAAAAGACCAATAAAACCAAAATCAATATTTGAAGCACATGTGGTCACTAGAGAAGTAGCAGAGCCTTCCTTCAAAAATTTGGTTGATTATCCAGATCTAGCCTTCACTTTATCAAAGTCTGAAACTTCATGAGGATGGTCAAAATTTGAGTGGAAAAGAACTGCATCATATCTATGAGCTCAAGTTATCAGGATCTTCATCATCTCATCAAAACCCTCCATCATTAGAAAAGAGTGTGTCCCTCCATGAAGGCCCCACAGCTCTTCTTTAAAATAAGAAGAAATCAACACAACTGAGTAACATCTTCCATGTTCATACAATCCTATAACACCTCCACAGAGAATATGAAACAAAACATGATGCAGTAAAATAGATATAACAAATTAGAACAACATAAATCAGGAGAAGCAGTGTCTTTCCTTCAAACAGATCATAACCATCATTAATCAGAACTTCTGATAGAAAACATATACAATCAGGTGCAGGTAGAATAGAGTCATCACAGAATTCCATCCAAATGTAGCTAACCTCTTTGGAGGAAAAAATACATTATAATTCAGAACAAATCACCAAGATATCACTGAAGCAAAGCCCATCAATTGAGCAGCAAAGAAAATATCAAAGAATAGGGGCACAAACATCCAAGATACATTAAGAGGATTTTTGAAACTATTTCTTTATTCTCTCATTAAAAATGTATGACTTAATAGCTAAATAGGCATCCTTTGAGATCTCCCCTTTTCTAAACGATTTAATAAGAACTTTATCCCTAAGTTTTTCAGATGAATCAAACTCCTCACAAATAGGATACTTCTTTTTTTCAAACTATTCAATATGATTCTTGATCTCTACCTGTTGAAATGTGGCCGGGGTAGAGCCATCTCTTCTTGAAATTTCTAGAGATCGTGTGACTATAGTTATTTTAGTCTGAGCATAGTCACGTCGTTTCCTCGTCTTTTTGGGATTGGGGGTGATGAATCCATCATTATCTACTATATATTTTTTTCCTTTCCTTGCCATTGCTCTAAGGTATTCTTCTTCAATATGTGTAGGTATATCCTCATTTTCCTGGTGGGTATCAGTACCATCATAACTGTCACACTCTTTATTCTCAAGGTCCTCCTGAGCTTCATCATCAGATTGCTCACTTGGAAATTCCACAATAGGAGGAGGAGAACTGTGGGAGTCTAAAACCGAAGTAGGAGGAACATAGTTAACTTTGACCTGAGGTTTCAAGACATTAACAGGGTTTATATTTTGCAGTCCATCAACAAAATTAGAGGGATAGATAGTGGCTTCAAGCACCACATTCACATAATCCAAAATTTGATTTTCTTCAGTATGCAAATTATTCAAATCAGCATTCAAAACAGTGTCTGTAGCTTTATTAGTGACATCAGAAGATCCAACCATATCTTTGTGTCCTTGAGTGAACTTTTCCACCCAAACATTTTTACATTTTTTAGTGTGGATAGGATCTTTTCCATAGCTATTCCGTGAGTGTCCAAGCCTAAAGATTTTTTTACAATAATCAGGAAATCTTTCATAGACAACCTCCTGATAAAAACCAAATATCCCACTTTGGATCCATATTTTATCCGGTAAATGTTGTGAAACATCTATTTCTATACAGATCCTAGCAATAGAGGGTCTAGACAGAAATTTTGTAGCTGAATCAAGATTCAAAGGAGCACCAATTAAACTGGCAATGGGAAAGAGAGCTTCTTTATTACACAGGTGCAAAGGCAGATCAGGAAAGTTAACCCATATATGAACAACTGAAGATTCAGCATGAGGGTCAAAATTAGGAGTCCATTTTATTATTTTCATGTAACATCCCTCGAATGACTAGGATCTTCTTGCCCAAAGTCTATAATAATCATCATCTGAGCTTAACCGAAGCACAATGTGTGAGGGATTAAGGAGACCTAGATTGAATCCTGAAAATTCAATCGCTTCTAATGACGTTCTAAGGTACTTCAAAGAAGGCCGAAGATTCATGAATTTACTAACTAAAACCATTTGAATATTAGAAGATAAAGCAGTTACTTCATCCTCGGTAAAAGAGATCGTGAGCTGAACTTGATGTCGAAAATGTTTAGGTTTTACTTGAGCCTCATGGAGCACATCGACATGAGGAACATGATCCTCGCCCAATCTTCCCGCAACAACATCTGCAAATGATCGATTATCTGAGGTAGGGTTAGGGTAACTCGTCGGGTTTCTCTGCTCTGTGCACCGGGTCTCTATCCTCCCAAGTAAACAAATTATATGATCGTTTATGTACAATATTTATAAAATGAGCATGGAAAGTTACATGCAGTTCCATGGTTGTGGCCAAAGAATTGAATGATGGAACATTACACCTAACTAGAGTTTTAGAAGGTATAACACATGATGGAAAAATAAATTCTATAAAATTATGGAATAAACATCTAGATTACTTAATTGAGGAATGGATAAAGATCCTAGATTCTAAAATAATGTTAAAGATCAGAAGAATGGAGTAATATACATGTGAAGAATACATCCCTAAGAATCTATAAAAGTTGTAGTTCCAAATAGAAGGTAATATACCCAAGGGAAAAAAGTTAGATTTAGTTTATATGGATGTATAGAGGACAACTCCAGTATTTATCATAAATTTTCACTATAATATGTCACATTCATCAATGATGTGACATATAAGGATCATGTGTTCTTTATCAAGTTTAAGTTTGAAGTTTTTAGAACTTTCATTTTATGGAGATCCATAGTGGAAAAGTAGATCAAAAGAAAACTAAAATATTTGAGGTTGGGCAATAGTGGGGAATATATAAGTAGGGAGTTATGAAGGTTCTGATTATAGAACAAATTAAAGTTTGAGAATACCATACTACGGACTTAAGAAAAAAATGTATCAATGGAGAGGATAAATCAGATATTAGTTGAGATGGAAAGAAGCAATGGGATTTATGCTAGTTTTCTAAAGGAGTATTGGGTAAAAGATATGAACTATGCTACCTACTTGGTGAGAATAAGTCCCTTTTCTCTGTTGTGACATGAAATTCCAAAAGCATTTTGGTCCAGAATAAATATTTAAATTTATTATCTCAAAGTATTTGGTTCACTCGCCTATGTTCACATTAATAACAAAGAAAGGGACAAGTTAGATGTTAAGTTTTGAGCATGTTTATATGGTTTGACGATGTAGATTTTAAATTTTGGATCTAAATATAAAAACTTACAGAAGGATCTCAGAATATGGAGTTTTATCTTTAATGAGGATATATTTTGGAAATATTAGAACTAGGTGGAAGTCATAGATGAAATCAAAGATTCGTTACATGTTGAGGTTAAAATTAATGGAAATATGAAAGTTACCGATGTTCTGGAAAGTTCAGGGGTACAATGGGTTTAGATACATCAATTTTTCTAGAAGGATTTATAGATGATTATAGATACCCAGGTTTTTCCTGATTAAGTATTAACTCAATTTTTAGGATATCAAGTCCCGAGACCTCCATAGGGGTAAAATGGTAAATTTATCATAGTGGAAGACTTTAGATTTTTTATGATAGTTTTATTGACTTCTAGGTGTGGAATTTACTAATTAAATAAATATTAATCCTATGGGAATGGATGGGAATATTTTAGTGATTTTTTATTTTTTATTTCGAACCCTTGGAATATTCCTATAATATTTTTGAGGTTGGCCATTGAGCTGTTTTAGAGTTTTAAGTACCGCAGAGGCTCAAAAATAATATATTATTTTAATATAGAGTGCTTGAATTTTTGATGAATCACTTATATCTCCCAAATGGAGCATCATATGTAGAATTAGATACTCTAGTTTTATCCAGAATAGAGTATTTACCCTAGGTATGGTGTAATTTTAGTTCATACATGGGGCCCTTGGGATAGGTTGTTGTGGGTGGAATTTATTAAACAATATTTAATTTATCAAATTTTGATGTGTGAACTCTAAAAAATTCCTATAAACCTCCCATTATCAATTCTATTTAGGTTTATCTTGTTACGAACCATCCCTCAAAAGGTACCCCTAGGCTGACAATGAATAAAGAAGGATAATGACCCTTGGGTCCCACATCTGGTGTTGGCAACTATCACCAAGGGTATACAAATCTCACATATAGAAGGAATTACCCTCTATAACAATATAGGATTGGGAGATAGGATATCAATGATCAATAAAATCCATGACATGATATAAAAGTAATCCAAAATCATCCCACAATTCATTTATAAATCAAACAGATACAAGGATATACAAATAAATACCCAAAAGAAAAGTCCTATATTAGTGACTAAATAAAAGCTCCAAAGGTTAGAGCTAATAATGTCCGACATGGTCCATGAAGTCCTCTTGTAAACTTAAAAAATAGTTTGTATATACATAGGGTGATCATATAAGTATACTCAGTAGGATCATACCCAAAGTATCTCCTATACATGTGAAAGAAGTATACTAATACACTAGTGATAACACAACATAACCAATAGTACCTAAACATGTCAACTAACCAATACCATCCTCAACATGTCATGATCACCAAAAAACGCACCCAAGTATAGTAACATAATAAGAAGAATATCGATGAAGGGTACCCCACACCACTTTCCCACTGATCTTCCACTCACATACCCCAACATTGTACATCCTATCACTCCCATCTCTTCTATATAAAAACCTACCTGAAAACAACTAGACCATCACATCACACCACATCACATATCACCCATAGAAACCTGGTCCATCACATCATATCACATCATATCCCACCTATAGACACCCGATTCATCACATCACATATCAACTACAATCATAACTAGGATAATAGGGTACCATGAACATGAAAGACACAAAACTCATACCATCATCATACCATGCATGACCCCCACCCCAAGCCATCTTATCAAACCAAAACCACAATTCACTTTTAACTTCTGACCATCACAACCCGTGCATGTCAACATCATCTGGAAGAGATAGTTGGGAAGAGTGGGCATACAACCATCCATTTTCACCATCAGGATGTTGAAACAAATACCCCAAAACATTTGGTTGTCGACACATGGTTCTCAACATGGGTGGGGTGAGTATATAAATCACAAGGAATGTACAAGGTGTATATATATATATATATTCACACACAAGAAATCATATGGGTTCATAATAAGGGTACCAACCAAGTCACAACATCACCACCAAACATCACAAGATCAGTCACCTTCAATACTACCACTAAATTCTCAACACTGCACAATAATCCATAAAATACATTCCACCATTTCTTTTAAAATTAAGTCAATTTATATATTTCCAACTTACCAACTAATTTATTATTCCATCCTATTTACTTTATAATAAGTATAAATAATATTTAAGCACACTTTCCATTTTATTTAAGGTATCAATTTACCATTCAACCCAGGCCATTGCAATTCATCAATTTCAAAATTCATTCCATTAATACTTGTGCATTTAGCACAAAAAACACATAACAATAAACCATCCTACTCATGCCAACCAGCTCGACACTTCCAACATTTCACAACCAGAACCACCTCCTCATCATGAAAACCACATCACAACCAATTCACACAAAATACACATCATATTTCAGATTTAACAAGGGGATTCACATCATATTCCACTTTACTTTTCAAGGTAATTCTCACAAAAAATAGAATTATAAGGGAAACCATTTTATTAACTGGATATAAGTGGCTAGCCAATTCCATTTTAGATGATAAAAAACAACCACAAAACAAGGTTCCAAAAACACATAAACCATAATGAAAATAAAGACCCAAATAATCATGATTTTTAGCAAGAAATCAATCCCGTACAATCTCAATATCAAAATATATCAAAAGCTGTAAAGCATGAAATTTCATTTCTCCCCCCTTCAATTTAAATTTAACTAATTCATTATCATAATTTATCTAGTGCATAAAATATTACCAAAAGATAATAAGATCATAACCCCTCTCTTATGATAGAACTAAATGAGAAATGAAGGATCCCCTACCTCAAACAAATATTTATAATTCACTACACATGGTTGAATTAAGAGGAAGGACACCACTGAGCGCCCCAATGAAGTAGAACACATTGATCACGATAAAAAAAATCATATTACCAAAAAAACACCAATATACTAGTTTCTTGATAACAAACTTTCCCCAAAAGAAGAATATGGAGAAAAATAAGGGCAGGAAAGAAGGAAACTCACCAAAAGCCACTACAGACCTATCCCCAAAGGTTGGGGTTGAAATACACTGAAAGGGGTTTGAAATACACTGAAAGGGGGTTGAAAAAACTTCTTATAATTCACTAAAGTCTCCCAATAATCAAGAATAAGGTTGAGAGAATTTTGGGGATTGAGGGGATTTCAATTTTTATACTCAATATGCAAAACAAAACACCACAACACAACCTACAACACCATGCTACAAAATTACTAAAAAAGTTAAGACTATGGAAAAAAGGGGGAGGACCATGCCAAGAACTAGATAGTCAAAGAAGTATCTAATAAACACAACTATCTCTATATAGTAGATCTGATAAATTAATAAGAAGACCATGGTGTAGCCAAGACCACTATGTTACAGAACCTAATATTCAGGAATAAGACCACATTTCATCCCTAACTATGAAAATGGTAGAACCAACAAAACTCTCCCCCAATCCCTTACACCACAACAAAATCATCTACAATATAAGAAAAATAGGGTTATTCCACATACATGCTCCACAATTTAGCTACCCACAAAATAGAATAAGAACAAAACTCCACCTCTGATCCCCTTTATGCTACAACCGAAAACTCCATGCTGTAGCAGATACCATGACACCTCATACCACCCTCAAGACACCTTTCATCCACAAAACCATATGCACCATAATTCCATCCTCTATAAATATCAACAAACTACTTATAACACTAACAAACCACATGACCCCAAGAATGAAAATTAAGGAAATCCACTTCCCACACCTAGATATTACCCTCTTTAGGAAACACTAACTCACCTGTGTGGTTTTAAAATGTGTTAAAATATAATGTATCTTGGTTAAGAGAGGGTTTTACCCTCTTCATATTTTTGAATATTGAATCATACACAAAATTATTAAGGAAAAAAACATTTCATAACAAAAAATATCCAAACATCACATCATCAAGGCAAGAAAAAACAAGAAAAAACTCAAAAAAATATAGGTAATAGGATCACATCTACGTCTCATGCTCCTAAGTATACTCTTTCAGGCCACCATGACTCCATAATACACAAACCAAAGGAATGGTCTGTCTATAAAATACCTTCTCCCGATGATCTAAAATCTCTACTGGCTACTCTATGAAAGTCATGTCATCCTCAATAT
This sequence comes from Viscum album, assembly GCA_963277665.1. Lineage (NCBI taxonomy): Eukaryota > Viridiplantae > Streptophyta > Magnoliopsida > Santalales > Viscaceae > Viscum > Viscum album. The sequence continues at coordinate 595,398,567 of OY728139.1, forward strand.
CTAACTCTCCCTATTCAATGACATGGGATTCATTATAAAGATACTAATGGAGCTAAGAGATGCGGAGGGAATTGTGAATCTTGTCTAGTTATGGTGGGAGTGCCAACTGATAAGCCACCTTTCCAATGCACCACAACTCCTCAAAAGGCCCAATAAACCAGGATGAGAGATTACACCTACCAAACCTCTACGAACCCTACCGAGGGGAGAAATTTAAGAAAACTTGGTCCACAACCTTGAACTCCAAGGGTCTCATCATATGTCTGGAATAAGAATTATTCTATTTATACACAACTTTTATCCTCTTACAAACAAAATAAAATTTCTCTATCATGCTCTGCACTATATCTAGATTGAAAACTGAAAACTCCCAAACCTTGTACCAATACAATAGAGAAAATAATGGATGTTCATAAAAATCCCCAAACAGGGTCATGATGATGGATGAATGATATATTTATTTATTATAAAACTCTACCAAAGTCATTTTTTTATCTATGATCTTACAAAGTTTAAGATAAATTACCACAACACATCCTCTAGCATTTAGATAGTTTTATTTGTTTGTTCATCCATCTAAGGGTGGAAAGTAGTGATGAGGAATAACTTAGTTCCAAAAGCATACTGAAATCACATCCTTTCTCATAAGGTAAAATTTTCATATTGATTAAAGATAATGGATCTTGTAACTTCATCAAGACACACCATATCATCCATATACTTCCTCACTAAAACATCCATGACGCTCAACTCCTTGATCATTAGGAAGTGAACAAATTTTATCAAATGACCTGTGATCACCTAGATAACATCATAACCTCCTTGATATAGGGGTGACCCTATGATGAAGTCCATAAATATTTCATCCCACTTCCACTTGGGAAAATCTAATGGCAGGAATAAAATTCCAGGAATATGGTGTTCAACCTTTACCTGTAGGAAAACTAGACACTGATCCACAAACACCACCTCTACCCATTTCATCCTAGGAAAATAAAATTGAATCCTCAAGCCATGGTACATCATATAAACTTCTGGGTGTACCACATAATGTGATTTATGAAACACACAAAGGAATACTTCATGTGTTACTAAAAGAACAAACAACCTCCCTTGAAAAAATATCTAGTTCCAACCATCCTACAACTATCCCTCAGGAGCATCACTATGGACAACATGATCACAAATAACCAATGCCTTTGATTCTCCCCATTTAGATTCCTTTACCTACTATATCAGATAAGTATGCACCATTATCTAAAATATAAATCCTCCACTATCAACCACTCTTTCATCTAAGTGCAAGTTTACCAACTCCTATATCACCCTCCAAGCATCTTTGGACTCCTGAACAACATCCTTCTATGAATTTCTACTCAAAGAATCATCAATGAAATTATCCTTTCCTAAGGTATAGGATATATCAAAGTCAAATTACAAAAGAAACTCCATCCACATATATTTCTATAAATTTAGATCACATTGGGAAAATATATACCTCAAGATATTGTGATCTGTAAAGACCACAAAGAGTTCCCCAATGAGAAAATATCACCATAACTTTATCACAAACACAATCGCTACCAGCTCCAGATCATGGGTAGTGTAATTATATTCATGGGGATGTAACTTCCTATACCTACAAAAGATCACTACTTTCTGATGAATCAAGACACATATCAATCCTAGACCAAAATCATCATAAACAAACTCAAATATCACCCCTTCATCTAGAAACTAGAGCACTAATAAATCTACCCTTCAAGTAGTCAAAAATTTTTCAACACCAATCAGTCTAGATAAAATCCTTGTACTTCCTGTTAAAATATTTAAACATGTGCAAAATCCATGAGAAATCAAATATTAAACTCTAATAATAGTCCTTAAGACCAAGGAAGCTACAAACCTATGCCACATTCTTGGGTGTTGACCAAGAAAAAACTGCCTCGATCTTTGATGGGTCCACAACCACGACTTTATAGGACACCACATGACCAAGGAAATACACCTATCATGTCCAAAACATATAGTTGAACAAATTTTCATAGATATGTTAGTGTAAAATAACTTTTAATAAAACCCTGATATGATCAATAGATCCCCCTCCTACTTCGAGTATATCAATATGTTGTTGATGAACATGACTACAAACTAGTCCAGGAATTCACAAAACATAGAGTTCACGAACCCCATGAATCTAGATGGTGAATTCATGACCTATAATGACATGAAAAAAAATCAAATTTTCCACACCTATATCCAAATAAAGTCTTTTGGTACATCATCCTCCTTCACCCTCAACTGGTCATATCTATATCAAAGATCGATCTTAAAAAACCAACTAGACCCTCTGAATTGGTCAAAAAGATTTTCAATCCTTGGAAGGGGTAACAAATTTTCTTATTCACCTGATTCAACCTCCGGTAATCTATACATAACCTCATAATAACATCCAACTTCTTGTTAAACAATATTGGAGAACCCCATAGAGACACAATGGTGTAGATGAAACCTTTCAGCATTAGATCATATTTATGAATCCTCAACTCCTGCAACTTAAAAGGCACCATTTGATAAGGATCCATCAAAATCATAGAATCACCATGCTGCAAGTTTATCATGAAATCATTATCACATAGAAGGGGTAGCTTCACAAACTCATTAGGAAAAACTTCTAGAAACTACTTGATAAACCTAGGATCCTCCTCATCTCAATGTAAACCAATTCTATAGACAACTTAGCCATTAAAGAAATAAGGGAATCCACACGTCTACTATCTAACTGAAAACTCCACTCACAAAAAAAAAACCACACACTGTCTATCCACATCTAAGAACATGAATATCCTTCATAAGAATTAAATAATAACACGAATGGAATATAACTAGTTGATGTTGAAAATGAAATCGTACAACTGCATCTATAGTAATAAAATATCCCCACATGACTAATATGTCCCCAACATCAATCTACACCCCTGGAACACACCAAAAAACTGGTCTAGCCTCCAACTAGTGTATTCAAAACCAAGAGAACATGAATCTCCTGTACATATAGTCTCAAAAAATTGATTAGAGCAGATGAAACAAATGAGCATGAATCTCTTGAATAAAACAAATCACAAACAAGGGTAGATGATAAATTTATCATACCTCTAACAATATATGGCCCCTTTAATGCTACTTCCCCCACTGCATGAAACCAACCACATCCATATCCTCTACATCTTTACTAATGGATAGCTCTATGACCATGTTGAGGTTGAGGTCACTAAATACAAGGAACATGATGAGGTTTACCTTTTCCTAATCCATCTCCTCTCGATAGAGAATAATCCTACTGTAGAAATTGCCTCACTTGTGGCTACTGCTGAGGTTGATGTTGAACCAGACCACCCCCACCATACTAAGCTCCATGAAAAATGGAGAATTTATTTTGATGATGAACATGACCCATATAATAAAATCACACTTTACTAAGGCCCCCAGGAAAGGCACAAAAACCACTGGCCTTATATGGTTGGAAAGGAAGCTCTTGATCTCAACTCCCCACTGGATGAAACCTTGAAGGCCCTGGTGCTTGATATTTAACACTAATAACTCTGATCCCTAAGGAACCTTTATAGTTCCACTATCACAATAAACCTCCTCATGAGTGTATATACCTGACCATCTATGACTTATTATGAACCTATAGACATGTTGGAAATATAAAAGGAGTAACTGCGCACTGGATAGATGGATAGAGGGCCTCCTAAAATTTTCTCACACAAGACTCCTAATTTAGAAAAAGGTTGGGGGAAAATGAAAAAGGTCCTTGAAATTGATCCCCAAATCCCACATAGACATACTCTCCTATTTAAGAGAGATTATATCCTTCCACTTCACTACCTTCATAGTCGATGAAAGGAAATCTACTCATAAATCTTTCTGAAAGTTGAACCAAAAAACACATGCCTCCTTATACTCACCAAGATATAGCATAAACCACTAATGAACAACTCCCCGCATTTGAATAACTACCAATGGGACCCGGTACTTCATTGGGGACCAGATCAAATTGAAAGAGATCTCAAGATCCTCTAACCATCTCTTTGTCTCCAGATTTGAGATGATACCCTCGTACTATCCCAAAGCCTACCATTGAATGGCACACAAATTTCTCTACCACTGATCCTCCTCCTCAACTAGATAAACCCTCCGATAATCAATCGAGTCAGTCTGCTAAACCTCTACTGCCCAAACCACCCACAAATTATGACCGAGAGATATAGATGAAAGGGAAATAAGGATTTCCCAAGACTAGTAGTATGAGAGTTTATTAATATCATCTTAATTCATTTTAAGCTTACCTATACCACCTAATTTAAACAAGAACACAATTCAATCATGATGCAAGTAACTATCCTAGGTATCTACCCAGTAAGTGGAACCATCTCACTTAGTCATTCGGTAGGCTTAGAGTCATTATATCAGATCAAGGGGGATCTAAAATTTTGTATCCTAAATAGTATTCCTTGTCCTATGTCATGGACCAAGATTAACTGATGTTGTTTCCCTACTAACCCATGTAATCCTCACTATACCTAGCTTAAAACTTCATCCCATACCTTAACTAAAACCTTTAATAGCACTCTGTCATAACCACCACCCTCTAAAGGTACCCCTCCTTGGATGACATGAAGAAAAAAAGATAATTCCCCCTGAGTCCCACCTTCAGTAGGCATCAAGTTGGAAATTAGAATAGAGGGTATAAAAATATCACATATATATGTAAGGCATTACCCTCTATAACAATATATGATTGGTAGATAGGATATCAAAAAAAAAAAATCAACTCTATGACATGATATAAAATTAATCCAAAACCATACTACAATGAATGTATAAAGAAAATAGATACAAGTGTCTCTAAATAAATACCCAAAAGAAAAGTCTTGTAGCAGCAAATCAATAATATCTCCAAAGGTTTGAGCTATTAATGTTCAACATGACCCATGAAGTCCTCTAGGATACCTGAAAAAACAATTTGTATATATGTAGGGTGAGCATACTAGTATACTCATTAGGATCATACACAAAGTCTCTTGTGTACATGTGAAAGAAGTATACCAATGCATCGGTTATTAAACAACATAACCAAAAACACCTAAACAAGTCAACTAACCAATCCCATCCTCACCATGGAACAATTACCAATTAACACACCCAAGTATAGTAACAAAATAAGAATCATATCGATGAAGGGTACCCCACACCACTTTCCCACTAATTTTTCACTCTCACACCCCAATGTTGTATGTCATGGAAATCCCATCTCTTAAATATAGAAACCTATCTGAAAACACCTAGTCCATCACATCACACCACATAAAATCTCACCCATAGACCACCTGGTCCATCACATCACATCACATCACATCAAATACCTCCCATAGACACCTAGTATATCACATCACATCTCAACCAAAACTATAACCAAGATATTAGGGTATCATGAACATGAAGGATATAAAACTCATTCCCTACTCATACCATTCAATACCCCCACCATAAGACATCTAATCAAACCATTACCACAATGCACTTTTGAATTCTGGTCATCATAGCCTGTGCATGTTAATGTTTCCTAGAAGAGAGAGAGGGGAAGAGTGGGTAAGCTTCCATCCATACTCATAACCAGGATGTAGGAAAAAACACACCCAAAACATTTGGTTGTTGGAAAATAGTGCTTGACATGGGTGGGGTGCATATATAAATCACAAGGATCATACAAGGTATATATATAACCATGAACAAGACCATCCTATGGGTTTACAATAAGGGTACCAACCAACTCAAAAAATCATCACCAAACCTCACAACATATACCACCTTTTCTACTACCACTAAATGCACAACACCACACAACAAACCACAAGCCACATTCCACCATTTATTTTCAAATTAAGCCAATTTCTAGATTTCCCACTTACAAACCAATTCATTATTCCAACCCATTTACTTTAAAATAAGCATAAAATATATTTAACCACAATTCCCATTTTATTAGAAGAATTAATTAACCATTAAACCCTTTCCATTATAATTCATAAGTTTAAAAATTCATTCCATTACAGTATGGGCATATAGAAAAACACAACACAACACAACAAACTATCCTCCTCATTCCAACCAGACCCACACTACCACCATTTCACAACCAAAAACACCTCCTCATCATGAAATCCACATCACAAACACTTCACACAAAACCCATGTCTTATTTTATATTTAACAAGGGGTTTCACATCACATTTCAATTTTCTTTTCAAGGGAATTATGACACAAATCAAAATTCTAGGGAAACAATTTTATTAACTGGATATAAGTGGTTAAACAATTCCATTTTAGGTGATAACAAATAACAACACAACATGGTTCCACAAATAAATCAACCAAAACACAAACAAATCCCCCTAATGGATATAATTTTCAGCAAGGAATCAAGCCCATATATCTCAACATCAAAATATATTAAAAGTTATAATGCATGAAATTTATTACCCCCATTCAATTTTAATTAAACCAATTCATTATCTTCATTAGGATAGTGCATACTATCTTCCCAAAAGATAACAAGAGTATAAAACCTCCCTCATGATACAAATAAATGAGAAAAGAAGTATCCCCTACCTCAAAAGAAGATTTTCAATCTTTTTCACAAGGTTGAATCAAGAGGAAGGCCACCACCGAGTACCAAAATGAAGGAGAACACCTTGATCACCATAAATACAACAAACATGAAATCCTCTTACCAAAACAACACCAAAATAATGGTTTTTTGAAAAAATATTTTCCATAGATGAAGAAAATGGATAAAATAAGTGATTAAAAGAAGGAAACTCACCCAAATCCACAAAATATTGATCCGTCAAGGTTTGTCTTAAAAGAAACTGAAAGGGGGATAAGATACCTTTTTGGGATGAACTTAGATATCATAATAACCAAGAATAAGGTCAGGAGAATGTGGGGGTTTGAGGGGATTTTGGGTTTTATACCCAATCTGTAAAAAAAAAAACACTATGGTGTAGATAATAACACCATTCTGTAGAATTACTAAAAAAGGTAAGACTACAGTGCAAAGTGGAAATCCCATGCCATATCTTGTCCAGTCAAAGAAGTGTACAAGAATCACAACTATCTCCACACCATAGATATGGTAAAATAGGAATAAGACCATGAAACCACCAAGAATACTACATTGAAGAACCTAATAACTGGAAATAAGGCTATTTTGCAACCCCATCTCCACAATGTAGCTATGCCGAAAATGGAAGAACCACAAAAAATCTCCCCGAAGTCCTTATGTTGCAGTAAACTTCTCCACACTGTAGGAAATATAGGGATACACCACATCCATGATCCACAGTGTAGCTACTCCCTAAGATAGAATATGCACCAAACTCCACCTTTGAGCCCCTCTATTCCATATCCAGCTACTCTATGCCACAATGACTACCCTTATGGTGAATCCCCATGCTCCATGCTATAAAAATCCCTTCATTTAGATTTTCCAGTCACAACCTATTTTTTTCCCTTCAACCACCTTGGAACTTCACCCAAAAACCTTTACCATGATAATTACCACTAAATAATGGGTTATAATGTTTGGACCATTACATAGATACACTATTTCTCAACATAAACACTAAATTAAGAGAGGGAAGGATATCCTTTGACGAAGGGGGTTGGATTGACTATGAATCAAAGCTGATTTCATGATGGAATCGATGATCAGATCATGGGATGTCGATGAATAGAATAATGGAATTAATGATGGATTTAAATAGATGGATATTATTCCTTGAGGTAGGGCTTGTTATTTTTATATTTCTTTATTATTCATGATTTTTAGCAAGTAATTTCATTCTTAAGATAATTTACAAATTTTTTATCCCTAAGATTTATCAGTTTTCTAATTATTTCTTGAAACCCTTGCTCCCAGACTATTTTATTTTCTATCATTCATCATTAGAGATTTCTTTCTTGAAAAATAGTGTTTTGATCATTTCATCGGGCCCCGATAATCCCATATATGATGGTTATTTATTTTTACCCACATTTTTATTTTCATTTTCACCCTCGACCATCATTACAGCTGATAATTTAAAAAATCAAGCCCAAATCAAAGAGTGATTGAGATTCAGGTCTTATAGTCAAAAAATTTGGATACGAAAGCAGTGCTGGTGTATGAGATATCGATAAACGATGATGAAAGATCACATAAAGGTGTGAGTATGAATATCTATGAAGAAAAATGATATTTCAAGCATCAGGGATATATGTGAATCGATTATGAACTATTTTTCTAGTAAGGTATGGATGAAAATTGATGACTAATGGCACAAAAAATTGAAAGGTTTTCGATAGTGGTTTGTTTCTGATTAGAGGTATGGATAATGTCAATGGGGTAAATCGATGGAATTCCTCTATAATTAGGTCATAAGTTTGTGATGTAGGTTGTTACAATGTGATGAGGTGGCTGATCCAGGATCACACCATGATAGAGGATGGAGGTCACAACATGGAGGAGGGGTGCCACATCATGGTGGAGGGGTGCCACATCATGGTGGAATCAAGTGAAAAATGTGTCTAAGTCTCAAATGATACATAAATATCATCCTGTGAAAGTTTTTACCTTTACGTATGGTCATAGTGTGGTAAAGGATGCCACTATGTAAAGGCTGTGCAAGTATTTACCTTTACTGTTGTGTTTGGATATTGATATAGGAGTATATGTAGTGAGGAGGATATTTTCAGTGTCTTGTTTCTATCAGATTTAGAGTATTTTTGTTTGTACAAATACATTGGTATTTTCATATGTGGTATTATTATTATATTTTATGTCTCATGCATGTATTTTATACAGTTTAGTTGTTTATATATATATTGCTGACAATGATGGTTATTTTATACATTAAAGACTCATGTATGCTATAGGTTGATATAGGATAAAGCCTACCATGTTGTGTGATATGCCTACTTGGTACTAGTCACTAGACCATGGTCATTTGGAGGTGAGATTAGGGTGGTGCTCTCAAATTACTACCAACTTGGGTGGTCCCTCGATGGGTAGTGGCATGTCTAAGTGGTATAAAGTCCTAGGTTTAGAGTTTAGTGTTATCAATCATGCATGGAATGATTTGAGAATTTAGGGAAACAATGTTAGGGGGACTTGAGTTCAGTTATCAAACTAGAGAGACTGGTATTGGTGTGGAGACCGATGCATCCTTTTCACCAAGACATTTATTACCCGTTAGGCTACCTAGAGCTCTATGATATTGTTTTAGGGTATAGAAAAGTTGGTACATGAATCATATATCATTTAGTTATGATATTTCATTTCCTTCCTGTGTCATATCATCCATATATACTATAATCATTGGGTTCATCCTATCAAATAACGGGTGATTCCCACTCATAACAAGATTTTATAAAGGTAGGGTTGTGGTGAGCCTATGCCTATAGTTAGGACTCTCACCACCCGTTAGTGAGTAATGAAGTGTTGTTTCAGAGACTCAGTTAAGATATATACTTTCCCAGTGATCTGAGGTAGTTTCTATAACCTTAATTCTTTTTGAAAAATTTATTTTAAGAGTGAATGGTAGTTCTATCTGAGTTAGAAGAGACTACCCATATTCTAGATATGCTATTCTCATTTTGAAAATAGAGGCCTCATGGGTTTATGAGAAGATCCTGATCCAAGATTTATAGAGGTTTAGTTGGAGTCTGAGATTTACATTTCCATTTGGTTTGGATTATAATTTACTAGATGACGATTCTTGAATTGGCTCCTTACATGGAATAATGTGCAATTAGTAAATGTTTTTTTCTTCAACTCACAACTAAACTACTATACTATGGTTAGAGTTTGAGACCTTGTATAAGATAGAGTTTTATCTACAGATGTTGGGATCTCTTCAGGATATCTCAACCATGTTTAAGTAATAATCAAGTCCTAAGATCTCACGAGGTGTTCCATGAACATATTTCATAGTATAATTATTTGATCTCAGTGGTTTGGGAAGAGACTCCAACGGATGATTTATCGAGTTGTCGTTATGTTTTCATGCAACACCACCTATTCCATAGACCCCTGAGTGAGCATTAATAATTGAATATTATTGAAAGGGATTCACCATAGATTTTGGAGTAGGTTAGCACTTTTACTGAAGATAGATAGAGTGATAAAATATACATACCTCTATGTAGGAGTTAATATTGAGGTCAGGGAACTCCCTATTATAGGTCTAATTTCCTAATAGGAATCCATTAGATAGAAGATATAATAGTGCGAGAGTAGTCAAAGATGGAAAATACATCAATCATCTTCCACAATCACCACCATTTATTAGTTCTTATCACACATAGGGTGTTAAAATTTAGAGCTATAATATGATGCATGCAAGGGATGACTTTGGTCATGCATCAATGAATGTAGTTCAAAGTATGATTCGTTTACTCTCTTCATAGACCCTTATATTAGATGACACACACATGAATTATTATTTCTACATTATATGTTTCGAAGTTGTATATTCTAGTGAAACCCCTAGCTTGATCCTTATCTACTAGAAATTTTACATTGATAACAACTAGAGAAATATGTATGTCATGAGATTCATTCATGGAAAAGATGAGATCTAGTGATACCTACCTCAGTATGGATCATCTACTGATGATAGTACTATGTGATGATATGAATTTGATTAAGTGAGGTGAGGTAAACCCCTAATAGTGAGTGGGATTCCATCAAGTTTGGGGAGTGGATCCCACCCTCAAGAAGTTTTAGTCAGATATCCATTATAAGGGAATCATGGATTTATGAACTATGTTCATGGATGATAATTTTCTTCCTATGAATTTGGATGAATGTATAAATGATTTTTAAGGAAAACCCATAGTTTTCCATTTATAGGAGACTAATATATGCATTAAATTTCATTTAAGAGATATTTCTAAAGTGTTGTTAGGAGGAATGATGAACACCCCTGTGGTGTTCATTGGGAATATGGAACAAATATTTCCTTGTATCAATTCAAGGTTGAATTCTTTATAAATTCTATGAATTTACCCAGTCTTACCATGAGAGTATAATCTATGTAGAAACCCCTCTTAGCATGATTTATGGATTCATGGAGTAGTGGTTTTTCTTCATGAAGTTGATAACACAACTATTGATAAGATTAGAGTGGCATAATATTTATGTGGTGTATAATTACCTTGTTAGGAGACTCTATGTCTAGATGATGGAGAGGGAGGAATTTCTCAGCTTTGGCCAATGGTGGTAGTCCCACACTCTTCCCTTGCATGGGAGGGGCTGTTGACGCTCCTTTCCGTCACAGAGTCTAATGACTGAAAAAGGGGAATACCTTAGCATAAAGAGATTCATCCTTTGAAGAAACATCAAGAATTGAAAAAGGCATGAACAATGATTTGTTTAAGAATGGACCGCACAAGTTTCATCATGGTCGTGAAAGTATACTTGTGCGCCACATATTGGCCACGCAGGTGACTTGCGCACCCTATTTGATTTTCTCCCAAGGTATTCAGTAGCCTATAAATACACCTTGTGGCCCCCCCATTACGGGGAGGAAAAATTCCAAAAGTCATATTTAAGCTCTCGGTGCCCTAGTCTCCAATTGAAGTATTCCGAACACTTATAAGGTAATTTATTACCTAGAATGGAAGATCTAAATAGGGGGAACATGGCCTAAGTGTTTAAATTCATCAACACTTGAATGCCTAAGTGTCTAAACCTTAAGGGAAATGAAGACACTTGCACGTCACCTTATCCCTTCAACAAAACTTACGCGCCACACTTTTGGAATCCTTTAGGGATAATAATAAGGGCTTGAACCAAGTCTCTCCCAAGTATTACCCTATGGGTTAACCGTCGCACAAGTACACATGTGTCGCGCAAGTATACTTGCACGACCAGTACTTGCGTGCCCCAACAGGACTTACACGTCTACCTCTTTTTGGGTTCCCCTCCTTCTTATTCAACTCTTTTCTTCAAATCCACCTCTCCTCTTCAATATTTAGCCTTCAAAACCCTCTTCAAAGCCATTTTTGGCTTGGTTCCTTTGTTGGATTCCTTATCTGAAAGTAATTCTATGGAACATCTCTCAAAACCTAGTGATTTACATATTTTTATGTCACTAAGGTTAGAGATTTCATTCATTCAACCTCATCCTTTAAGATGATAAGATCTTTAATCTGGGCCTCCTTTTCAGGAGTAAGCCCCAGTCCAAGTTCCCTTAATATGGGCATCCTCCTCAGGAGTAATCCCCAATCTCAAATTCCCTTAATATGGGCATCCTCCTTAGGAGTAATCCCCAAGTTCCCCAATTTGGGCCTCCTTCTCAGAAGTAAGCCCCAAAGTCTCAAGTCCCCTTAAACTGGGCCTCTTTTTTAGGAGTAATCCCCAATCATAATTCCCCTTAACCTAGGCCTCCTCTTTAGGAGTAAGCCCCAGTCTTAATTTCTCTTGATTTGGGATTCCTTCTCAAGAATAAAACCCAATCATAAGTCCCCTCTAATTTGGGCATCCTCCTCAGGATTAAGTCCTAAGTTAAGTATCTAAATCTCCATAAAGCACACATACCTTTATGTACCTTTTTCCCGAGCTTATTCTCTGAAGTAAGTCCCAATATTCATCTATTTGGGCAGTCATAAATACATAAGCCCCACATCATTTCTTATAATTGCATCTTTCGTGGAACAATCGTTAGGTTTTACTGATACCTCTTGTTTCTCACACCAATAATGACTCACATGAGCTTATAGCATAAAAGTAATTATGACATATTTCTTTGAGACATCAATCATGCATAAACCTCATACTTCTTTACTCGAACTATGTGGGTTCTTATTCCTTTTTTAAACAAGGATACATAGGTAGCCCATCTGCGGGTACGATCCCAACTCTGAAATAATCCATGTCCTTCTGAATGACAATAAAATTCAAGTGCCACACTAAGTGGCTTTAAAACCAGTATGGTTATCATAATGACCAAGAGATTTCTATATAATGTGTTGAAGGATACCATTGACTAAGAATCTATAACAAATATAGATGATTCTCTATCAATTAAGAACCTCAAATACATATAAAATATTCTCTAAATCTCATACATATCAGTCGTTGATTTTTAGTTCTAAAGGAAAGATCATTTTCATACTTGATAATTTAATAAGGATTCATGAACATAAATCAAATCTATAAAGAGAGTCCCAGAGTAGATAATAATTTCCCCCAAAAAGGTGTGATGATTCTGACCTCCCATCCTCTCGACCAATGAAAATTCTTAAGCCTCATCGGTCTACAACTAATGAGCACCTACCTTTGAAAAGTAGGTCCAAATGGATATAGAATCATTGGATGTTTCCGGTTCTATGAAAAAAACTGTTAGAAACTGATTGGAATGTTTGAACCTTAAACAAACAAGGTTATCCCTATTTCTAGAGGAAACAAAAAATGGTGAACCTGATGTGAATCCTTAACCAAGTTAAAATGATGTTTTACTTATTTGTTAGGCCCCTATTTAAACTTAATGAGAGGGACAACAAAAAAATCAATAACATATGTGCTCATACAAAAGATGTAGTGGCCGAAATTATCTCGATTATGTCTGTTATATCAAACATGCACTCTTTTCTAAGATCTCTCTGCGTTACCGAAATGGATTCTCTAAAGTTCACACCTGTGAATGCATCTGCAGCTACTCTTTCTAGATCCTCGTCCGCTCTGAGGATGACATCACCTACTCAGCATCTTCAACGCTGGGTATCAAATGCATTGGTTAAGGAATACTGTCAAAACGGTACCATTCCAACTCTGGAGACCACTCGACAAGCTCTCCAAGTCAATAATTCACCTTGGTTGTCCAGACAGCGACGACCAGTGCTTAAGAAGCAGGTGGTGCCAACCACCATATCCAACCGTTTCAGGTCGTTATCCCCAAAACACAATCACCAATCCCTCCCATATTATGGGGAGATGAATGAGAAGGTCACCCAAGGACTTAATTAAAGGATACATGAGTCCTTCCCGAGGGATCCCATCAACAATCGCCACCAGACTCGTGCGACAGTGCGCCCTCAACATGATGAGGGTATCGCCTTTAGGGGTTCGGCTCAGGTCCCTCAGACCTGAGCATGCAAGATGAACTGCCAGAGGAAAAATATGGTCAAAAGGGAGTAGGTTCTTACTTCTTCCCCCTCCGGAGAAGTCCATCAAGACAACTTGATGGCAAGCAACGAACGTTCATATACACCCATTCGTCCTGATGTTACTGCCCAACAGACTAGTCTGGCAGTAACACGCCAATCCCGCCAGGAAATTCTGGCGGAGTATTATAGGTAGGCATATACACCTATTTATAACTCATCAGCTAGTCAGTAGGCTCGTCTGACTACACCCAAAGTTTCTCACCAATCTAATATGGTGGCAAATGATAAGTAGGGACATACACCTATTTATAATCAAAAATTCTGTCAGCAGTCTCGTCTGCCATTATTGAAGGAAATTCATCAACCATACTTGATGAAGAATACACAACAGACACATACACCTACCAATATTCATAAAGCCTGCCAACAGTCTTGTTTGGTAGCTTCCAGAGAAGTCAGTCGAAAATCCCCAATGACAAAAAATTTGGAGCAGACTCAACTCTCTGGCCCCATGCATGAGTACTGTCAGAATTCACTGACAGGAAAAGGAGGATCGGAGCAGGAATACACACCTACTCCAAGCATGAAATGGATGTATATTTCCGTTCCGGCAGCTGAAGTCACCAAGCATATTCTAAAAATGGTGAAAGAGCAGAATCAAATCCCTGCTCATATTCTGGATGCCTGTTAGAATATTATAATAGCTTCAGCAACATCACATGGAAATAAATAAAAATCTGTCCCTACAAGTGGAGTGACACATCAAAATATCACTTCGGAACAAATACACACCTCTGTTATAGTCCAAGAGGGTTTTGGGGCATACTCCCCCATATCATACGGACAATCAAGTCAGGCACATACACCTGATTTGAATGGAGATAATCAGCATAACCTGACCATTTCTCCTAATCAGGCACATAAACCTTCCCATAATAACCATTTTTGCCAACAAGTGGTTCCAAAAATGAGTAAGAAGGCTTTTAAGAAGAAGACCCGTTCAACACAGTCAAGAAATCAAGATCCTATCTGTAATAAGGCCTTGATCAATGCTGGAGTTCTTGAAGCCCTCATACAATTATCTGTTGGAACTCAAGATTCTACTCTCTCATTTCCCAATAGTGGGAACATTAATTCTGAAAGTCTTCATAAGACACTTCCTCATGAAGGCTTTCTTCATGATAGTTCAGTCATTCTTGAAGTATCATATTTAAATGAGAGCCACGATAACACTTTGCGTGACCAGAAGATCAAGGAGTAAAAGGTTTCATCTTTTTTTGTAACCCACCATGGTGGTCCTCCCCATGATAATGAATTTTTCTACAAAATTCCTCTCTGCAGTAGTAATTCACATTGACTGGAAAATTATTCAAAGGACAATGTAGTAACGAGAAAGCCCTCTTATCTTGAGGCACTTGCAAATGTGAATCCAGTCATGTCTAATGCTTTACCACTAGAAGGTGAAATACTTTCTCAATCAGAAGATAGTCCAGGATGTAGGTCATTCTCCGAACCACCCCTGGGTCATTAATCTTCTAGTTTGATAAATGAATTCTCTACCAATCTTGTTGAATGTGATGAAGCAACAAATAAATACCAGCTTTGGTCTAATTAGGTAGAAGAATCTTCATTAAATGATAAGGAGGAAATACTGAATATGAGAAAACAACTGGAAAAAGGTGAAGTACCAGTCATGTTTTGGCCTTTGGATGACTCTCAGTATGATATCCCAGAAATGTTGACGGAAGATTGTATTCACGATATTCGTCTTAAAATGTGGAAAACTCTTTGTCAATTAAAAAATAAAATATTATCTTATGATGAATATGAAAATCATGTCAAGATAATAGAAGGGTTACAACGCCAAATTGATTTGGAATCTCTCTCAGTTTCTCGATATCCTAAGGCTTAAAAGCAGTAGAGAGCCCTTCAGCGTTCATGCCTTGGTTCACTAAAAAGGTTGATCCAGTTAATTTCCAATGCCCCATCTGGTATTCATATCAGGGGATGGGGTGTTCATGGAGAAATTCATTTCAATGTACTCTCCAGTCAACAAAGCCCTCCAAAAATGGTCTCATGCAATGTTATTGCCCATGGCCAAACACAACCAATTGGTTTTGTTTGTAATCAAAGGCTTGCTCAGGAACATGCCTCAACTAGTTTTTCCCAAAGTCAGTCATACGAAGAACAAGTTTTCGAATTACTCTTGCATCAAGAAAATGAGAATATCGAACATGCTTCTCATTTATAGTGGGCACATCATCTAGTGACAGAAGTGTCATAAATCATCCAGCGGTCATTTGAGCCTGGTGATTTTAGTGGATGTAGGTTGATGCATCCAGCTAATTTCTGGACTAAAGTCTGCAATATCAGGAGAGATTTTAATAATGTCTCTGATGTAGCAGACCAAGAACCACCCCAGCTTGCTAGACTAGGGACTCTTTTAACCCAACCCTCGGAATCTACAAATAGGATTTGAGGAGTTGAGAAGGAACAGCAGGAATAGCCCCATTCTACTGGACTGGGGACTTTTTCAAATCCTCAATCTCTTCCTCATAGAAAGTCAGTATTCTCTCGATTAGGGAAGAAGCCACAAGAGGAATGAAGAGATGAATTATTAGGAGATTCCCTCCAAATTATGGTTCATCAAGAATTTTCTGAGGGATCAATTCAACAAAATGCAATGTATCATCAAGGACATGGGAGAAGACAATATCGCAGAAATGCAGATAAAAGGGATGCAATGCATTATGAATCAATAAATGTCATCAATGCCATTGTTTCTGATCCTCTAGAACATGAGGCTCACTCAGAGGGATCAGATGAAGAATTTCCTGCTCAAGAGGCTGTGCACACAGAGGAAAATAAAGAAGGTGTGCATACACAAAATCAAAGGCTTACCCAGAATCTAGGTATTCCTTCAAATAACCAAATTCCACCTCTCCGAAATGCGTCCAAAAAGGGGAAAGGAAAGAATCAGGTTACATCCCACCCTTCCTCGGGAGAAGTCCAATCACTCTCACTAGAGCAAAGGTTCACACAATAAGAAGAAGAAATGAGGGAATTAAGGAGGTTGAATGAAAAACTACTTCAGGGTATCCTTCCTCCTAAGAGTTTTGGAGTCAGTCAGTCAAGAGAATTTGTTGCAGCTACTGAGATGGATCAATAATATCCTCCTTTACTAGTACTTCCTCACAGGTCTAATACTATGGGTCATGTGCAACAACAATTGGTGGTTCTAACATCAGTTGCAGTACCAGCCAACATACCTGTACAAGCTCCAGTTATTGCACTTGCTTAGGTCCAAGCTCAACCGGATGTTTCTCAAAATTTAATGACTACCATTGAGTCATTAACAACTCGGTTGGAGGATATGGAGGGAAAACGTGCACAAATTCAACCAGAAAAGAGATCTTACCCTGAATGGGTGGATGCAATTACCCCCCCATCAAATTTTTCAAGTACCACATTCCCAATATTTAATGGTTCGGGAGAACCAGAACAATAGTTAATACATTTTGTTTCTCGTTGTGATCCTATGATGGGAACTCCTCAAAAACAAGAAGAAGTTAAGATCAGCTATTTTTTACAGTCATTACAAGGTCCTGCCTTTGTCTGGTATACAAGCTTGCAATCCCAGTCAATTACTGGGTGGGAAGATCTCCATCAACGATTCCTTATTCAGTTCAGATCAACGTTGACAAAGACAATAGTTTTTGATCTTAAAAATTGTAAGAAAATGGAGAATGATAGAGTTTCTTATTTCAATGCTCGCTGGAAGGGATTAACATATTCCTTAAGCTTATCACTCCCTCAAGAAGAATTTTTTCCAATCTGTGTGGAAAATTTTCGTGATGAATTACGCACACTGTTGATTCCTGTGAAATACACAGGAGGGTTTCAAGACCTTACTTCAATCGCTCAATAGATTTAAGACTCTCTTACAAAGACTAAGGATACAAATCATGTAATTCCATCAGTTCCAGGAAGGAGAATGGGTAAAGCAGAGACTGCTACAGTCACACTTAAACAAGCAGTTGTACCTGCTTCTACTTCAAAACCTACATCTTTTCGAAGGGATCCACCTCCTAAGCATAAAAAAAGAGTCCGTTTAATCAATATGATCAAATAGATCAAAGAAAGAAACAATTTGAGGAGTTAAAGAGCAAAGTTTATTATTTCTGAAATGAAAAAGTTCCTAGTTACTTCATTTCGGCTCTGGAAAATAATTTGGTTCAATTTCCAAGGCCTAAAAGGCCAAACAAGGAGGGAGATTAATACTGTCCCAACTATTTCCCATTTCATCAGATGTTGGGGCATCCCATTCAAGAGTGTTTTGTCTTCAAAGACCTCCTGCAAAAGATGGTTGACTCGGGATAGGTAAAACTGAAAGGTTCTTCAACCCAGGTAGCATGTGTTACTGCTACTGATCCAGAGGAAGAAGGCGAGTGTAAAGAAGTAAAGAAAAAATGAGTAGAAATATGATGATTAGATGGTCAGTAAAACAATCAACCAAACTCATTCCATTTTACGAACACAATTGAAGAAACCAATTGTGTCTTTTACTATGAATACCACAGAAAAACCCTCTTCATCAAAGGGAAAATCCTCGAAGAAGAGGCATAATTTAAAGAAAGAAGAGTAGTCAAAAGAAGATGAGATTGTGTCAAAGCCCAAGTTGACTTTGAATCTGGAAGATTTTATGCCATCTACTTCAAATCCACGGGCACCGCCCCACTAAATGGCACAACCTAAACTGGCTAATCAGGCAGAATCTTCATCAGATGAAGAGTTGATCTTTGGTTATGTTAACATGATTCATTTAACAGACCCCTCTTCCCAATCTTGAGCTAAAATGGTAAGTACCTTACTCAATACATAAGGTCTACTCCAATGGAGATTATTATTTAATCTCAATGGATGGAGAACTCATAACGACTCCAACCAATGCAATATTTTTGAAGAAGTATTTTGTGTAACACAAACAATCTTACATCCAACATGATGTTAAACTGTAATGTCCTAGCTACATGAAGTTAAACTGTACAACACTCTTTCATCCTACATGACGTAAAACTGTAAAAGTCTCTCTTACATCCAACATGACGCTAAACTGTAACGTCCTAGCTACATGACATTAAACTGTACAACACTCTCTTTCGTCCTAAATGACGTAAAACTGTAAATGTCCCTTTGTATGTCCCACATGATGTTAAACTGTACACCTTCTAGTCCTACATGACATTAAACTAAATAAAAAAGTCCTCAATTACGTCCTAGCTACATGACGCTAAACTGTGTAGCACTTGTCCTTACTGCATGACATTAAACTGCACAGTCCCCTGTCACATCCAGCAGGACGTTAAACTGCATAACCATCATCCTAGCTATACGGAGTTAAACTATGAACCTCTTCCTCCAACATGACGTTAAACTGTAAAAAAAGTCCCTAATACGTCCCACATGATGTTAAACTATATTTAGTCCTCACTTTAAGACTTTAAACTACACAGTCCCCCATAGTCCTTGCTGTAAGACTTTAAACTGCATGACCCCTCTTTCGTCCAACATGAAGTTAAACTGTGTCATGTCCCTTATGTCCTACATGACATTAAACTGTGCATCGTTAGGGTTGTTTCTACCTCTTGTTTCTCACACCGAGTATGAATCACGTGATCTTAGAGTAAACTTCAACCATAACACCCTCTCTGGGATGCTAACCATGTGTAAGTCCCAACACCATTTTTTAGGTCATTGTCCTTAAGTATAACTTGATTACTAATTCATTCTTAATCGAACTATGTGGACTTTGATCCTTGCCTTCTAGCCTGGGTACGTAGGAAACCTCCCAAGTTTCAAGCACAAAACCAATCTCTGCACATCTATTCACCTCCATCTCATATGATGTTGATCTGTGAAGCAGCCCCCAGAACCAATATTTTTACATTGGTTCACCACGGTCCATGCATATGACCATAAACTATTCAAACTTTTGTCCTATACGACAATAAACTACAACATTCTTTGACACCCTCACCTGAGAGGGAATCATTATTTACATTGATCTTCAATCATGTCATATTCCAAAGATCACGTGCATACATGGTAATGCCCGAACCTTTAATCTTGGGTCAAACCATCATTGCACTAAAGTCCCCTTTCACCCTTCATATGTACGAACCAAATCTGTATAGAGGGTATTTCAAGAACTAAGTTCGTCTTGATTCCCATCCTTATGGGATACATAGGAATATTCGAGCGTCCCTTGAATCCAGCCCCAAGTCTTTGGGCCTAACCCCAAATTCCACTTTCAATCCCTTGGCTGAAAAGTACCCCTTTGTCTAAGCTCTATGACACTAAACTAAGATATCCTACACTATCATCCCACATGATGTTAAACTATATTTCAAGAAATATGTATGGCTTGATTCCCATCCTTATGGGATACGTAGTGAAGTCCATCACCTCAATTCAGGAGCCAGCCACAACATGATTATGGTTAGCATTGGTCTGTGTATCTCTACATGCATTGGAAAATTCCCATTTTGATGTGTCATATTCCTAATCTTAAATACTTCTAGATCTCCATAACCCTTTTTCTTGATTTCTGGTCACAAAATGTTTGATACCCAAGAGTTCTTTTGCCTGACCATGCAACACATGCCCTTAGGTGTCCTTGCATAAATAGTCTACATAACGGACATGCCAGCCAAAAGATACTATTATTTGACTATGCAACCAATGCCCTTAGGTGGCCCTGTATAATTCAACCCCATAACGGGTTTGTCAAATAGTGGTAACTTCATTCTTGGGAGGAAAACCTTTTTTTCCTTATTTTTCATAATGACAATATGTAGGGATCCTCCAAAATAGCCATCCTTAACATATTTGTCCCATACTCTTCTTCATGATCTGAAAGTATTCAAGTCTATGGTTTATATTTCCCTTCCCTACATTTGGGTCAGACCTTCGCAGGAGTGACATTCATCCAATTCTTTGACTATTTTGATTGAGAATATCCTCTCCATATTCAAGTACCTCTCTCCATATAGCAGACTCTATTCTTTGGAAAATTTTAATCTCCATAAACTTTCACTGGATTTTTATCAATAGAAAAGTAAAATTTCTGAGAGTTCTTTTTTCTAACTATACAGAACATGTCCTTAGGCGGCCTTGCATAAGTAGTCTACATAACGGACCTGTCAGCCAAAAGATGCTATTATTTGACTATGCAGCCAATTCCCTTAAGTGGCCCTGCATAATTCAACCCTCTAACGAGTTTGTTAAATAATGGTAACTTCACTATTAGGAAATACTTCTTCTAATTCCTTTTAGCCCTTTTTTCATATCATTCCCCAGATTCAAAATTTCTTAAGTCATAGTTTACATTTTCCCCCATACTTGAATATATTAATATGTTTTCAGATAAATTATCAAGGAATTGAGTCAAATTTTAATCCATTCGGTCAAATGTATTTTGACCTTAAACATTATCCTTTTTATGTATGACGTGCATGACTTTAAACTACCCACAAAAGACAAGGGAACTTTGAACAAAAGTCAAATATCAGCTCACTAAACATACATTTTGTATGATTTAGGTAATATTGAGTAATAAAAAGATTCAAAGTTTGTAGGGTTATTTTTATAATACTAGAAAAAAAATCAAACTATGATTACTAGGCCCATTGGATTAGGTAAAAATTTAAAGCAGGTAGCAAAAGAATGCAGAAAATAAATGATTAAAGATGAAAGTGATTTTCATTGATGCACAAGAGTTAGAAGGACATCCACAAACTAGAGTCTCTTCTCTTTTTCAAGAATTAAAATAGGCTTTCAACATAACTCTTCATTTGATTTACGACATCCCGAGCTTCATCAACAACCACTTGAAGTTCATGCGCTCGACCAGATTAACTCTTTTCAGCTTGATGGAGTGCTTTCTTGGCATCTGCAATGACTTTCATACCATTTGTTTGAACTCCTTCCAGTGAATTGTTAAGCTGGTCAAGTTACCTAGTAACAAAATCTAACTGTTGCTGAGGGTGCATCTACTGGACAAATTTCTCCTTGATCTTATGCTTCAGCTCCTTCAACTTGGCAGCATGATCAACCTCATATCGGGACACCACGACCTCAAATTCACTGATATTGGCAAACAACCTCACTCTGGTCAGGTCTTGTCGGTACCTCTTCTCCTGCTCCCTCCTTAAAATGACTTGTTTCACCACGGCATGGATCTCTTAATATCCAAAACCTCCAAGTACCAACATGACGAACATGGATGACAGTCGAGGGATCTTCAAAGATAGCTCTTCCAGAGGCACTTCAGATATTATCTTCCATATGTTCTTCCATGCCTTACGTCGTGATAACTGGAGTGCCTTTTGTACCTCCAGGTCTGATTCAGTATCACTATCACAGGGGGGAATATAATCTGGAATTAATGCACTTAAAGAAGTTCCCTGTTCTTCTCCTCCCCCATGACCCTTGTTACTTCACTTTATATTCCCTTTGGGGTGGAGGATGAGACTTCACCTCCAGATATAGCCACTGAAATTGACAGCCCTGCATAGTCAATTGAAAGTTTTGGTTAGTTTCAAAGGATAAAAAAAGTTTATTAAGTTATATTTCAAATTAAGTGAGGCCACAAATATTATTATCTATTACCCAATGGTAGATCAGCAACATGAGAATGCTCCTCCCTGTCTTTCCTAGCTTCAACCAGATTTTCAGAACGAGCTTTAGGAAGCTCTGCCAGGTTAAGCTTCACTTGAGCTAGTGTCTCTGCAATAGTAGTGTTGTCTATACCCCCTTTAGGCATTGGTAGTCCAGCAGATTGCTCATATGGAACTGTACATTTCAACCAATCATGGCCAGAGATGTAATAAGAAATTTTTAACTGGACGAAGGATAACACTCACGTCCAAAATCTTCTAAATTACATGGTAATTTAACTTGATCTAAAATGTCTTCAAAAGATGCGCCAAGTTTCATCATTTCATCCAATGATATATCAGATTCTTGGTTAGTCTCACCAGTGGGAGCATTCGATGTATCTTCTTGGTGACCCTCATCTTGCGGCCTCTGACCTCGAACAACTTATTCAGATAAAATTAAAGAGGTAGTTGTAGTGGCCACCAAATGATCTGGTGCGGGTGTTGATCCTAAAAGTATCATAGAATGGAAGTTAGTTGATATTTTCATTCAATATTCTATGAAGTATTGTTAAATTACCAGAACCAGGCTTTTCTCTCCTTGCAACAGCAGCATGAGAAATACCAGGAATAGACACCGGATCTTCTTCAGGAGAAGCTAAGTCAGCATGAATTTGCGACTGTTCACCAGCACCCTCCATCTTCCTCAGAGGAGGGTCAGTCCTCTCCCTCAGAGGAGAAATTGAAGAATCCCTTGCAATCCCAATAAATATGAGAAATCTTTTCTTGAGTTAAGAATCATGACTATCCGAAGGACTTACCACTATTGATGAAGCATTTAGCTGTGGACTTCTTCCTTTGATGCCTTTTCTTCTTTAGATTTTTGGGAGTGTTGACATCATCATCTCCAAATACAGGAATTGGATAATGAAAAGCCATGTCTAACTCCTCATCCATGGCTTTCCGACCTGGAGATAACTCGCCCGACTCATGAGGAGATTCATTAGCTCCAATAGAAATACCACCAGGGATATACTGTGGTGAAGGAACCTCAACAGTTCCTTTCTTTGCAAGCTGTAGGATGAAGAAAGTAATTTCCTTGAGTAACAAATCTTTAACTGAAATCAAGTTGCAAAGAAAATAAGGAAAGAGACTTACATATTTAGGAGCCACGTAATCGTGCCACTCCTCATCTCCAGAAGCACTATTCCCCTCAGTGGTGCCACGATCTATCATTTCCTTCACCCGCTTGGTGACATGAATGGAATCATCGATGGCATATATGAGCATCTCCTACTCTCTGATGTATGCCCGCACTTCATCGGGGTTATCCTCAAAACGGATATCTGTAGAATCCCAAAGATTCCAAACTCTAGGGATGTGTATCCCTTTGAATTGGTCCAACCAGGCAGTTTCAACATCACAATATAAACCCCACCATGTCTGGACAGCCTCTGGTCATAGATATTCAGCGTGTGTACCAGAAGGCTGTGAGGAGGGTCCTACAATCTTGGACTTCAACTTCTTCCCAGCTTCTGCAACTGCATATAAAGGATAAGAAAATAAAACTTGTTGCTCTATAAAATAATGGCAATTAAATTGCCTCAATGAAGTAACTCACCAGGAGTTGATGGAGTGGGTCTCTTGATTCTGAATGGAGGATTATATCTGGCACGAGGCCTCTTTGACACATGTTGTGCCTTGCCATCCCCATCCTGAGAATTTGGAGAGTCATCCCTGGGTGAGGAACCTGGTGAATCAGCTCCAGGTTTGGAAGATTCACATTCCATATGAAGGGTTTCTTTCTCGACAACTCTCTTCTTGTTCCCCACCCAATGAATCAGATGATTCAGTACCCCTTCAGGGTATGATGCTAACCAGTTCTTGGCATACCATGTAGTCAAGTTACTCGCTGCTTTAGCAACTGGTAGATCAAACACTGCCCCGGTATTCTCTATAGATGTAAGCAACTATAGTTGTCGAGAAACCATCGGATGCTGCTCTGAACTAAAATGCATAGGAGGGGATAAAACAGTCTGCTACAGACACTTGAATTGGTGTGAAAATCTGTAAGGAGCATAGGCCTCACATATAATCTCTCTGTCAATCCTGGTGGCCAATAAACCATCTCTGCAAGACATCATGTATGACCTCAATTCTAGGCCGGCTGTTACATCATATAAAAAACTCTCGGTTGGCGGGTTTCCATAAGGAAAGAAATGGAATTCCTTGAACATTCTCAGCCTCACCTTCATATCATAGGGGTTGAGGGCTAATAGAGAAATTCCAAAAAAATCCTACACTGATGGCCTGAAAGAACTTTCAGGAACCTGTACTCCGTTCTGTATAGAATATGTCCTAAAATGAGTGAAAATCCATACCCACAAAACTTGGAATGGTCCCACTATTCTCAAAGGAGACTTACCCATAAAGACATGGAGTAAGATCCCGTGAATCTTCACCAAAATAGTGGTGGCCAACCCAACCATTTTCCTCTCAGCCAACTTGGATGCAACAACGAAGGTCTCTGGCCTGGAACCTCCCTTCAAATCCCTAAATGGAAGAAGATAAACACTGAGCCACAAGGGTAAGAAGCCCGCCAAAAAGGTCTTTTCTAGGATTCTATGATCCACTTCGTACCCCCACTTCTCAAATTCTCCCACTTCTAGATTCGGCCATAATGTGTCATAAGCACACCTCTTCTCTGTTTTGGGGAAGGTAGTAGGACGAGTACAGGTGGGACCCTTCACCTTTTTCCTGGTAAGAAACATATCCATCCACTCCATGGGATGATTATCCTTTCTAGAATGATTTTTGGAGGTCTTGGAATTCTTGTTCTTGTAGAAAATTTTCAATAACTCCCGAGCCAAAGCTGGAGTCTTCTCTGAATCATTCCAAGTCGCCTTGGGAGGGATGAATTTATCATACATATCTCCCAAAATTGAAGCCCCTGAGATCTTGTAGACATCCCAAAAACTGATGCCTACTTCTCCATGAGTCAGATGGAAAGAATTGGTTTCTGGGCTTCAGTGGCTGATTAGCTCCGACACAAAGTCATCATTCCTATAGATATATGTCTTCCCAGCCCAGACAGCTTCATATATTGTAGTTCCTTTCAAATCATCGACAATATCTGCACAGGTTAGTCGCAACCAATATTCCCACATCCAAGTCAGACTCACACCTCCTCCAAGATGGAAATCCTAACTCTTCTTCCAGACTTTGGATTGATCCATCTAAGAATTCTGGAAGATTGAAGGATAACAATGTGGTTGTATCTCAGGCTTGTGAGGTTTCAGATCTGGAGAACAAGGGCTATGATGCATTATGTAGGCCTTCTCCATTGTTCTATCATTAACAAATGATCCTCCAACTGAGACATTGGCTGAAGAAAAATTGGTGTAAGTCTGAAACCAAGAATGCGGGAGATAGTTCTTTGGCTCTGGAATGCTGACTTATTGTAGATGACCATGCCCATACAGAGGCAGGTAAATACTTTGTGGGAAATTAAGATGATAATTCTTCAAGTACTTGGCCAAATCTGGGAGAGTACTGTCGTAGATATTGTAATAATCATGGCCAACGATGCTCATCATGTCATCAATACGCTTTCTAGCCAGCTCATTAGCTGTTCCGATTCTTCTAGGAGCCATTGAATCTGAAAAAAGGTCAAATAATTAACTCTTAAGTAAGTTGATTTTTCATAAAAATTGTGAAGAAAAGTGAAAAAATGGATAAGGCATTAAGGCGTGCAATTCCAATGTTGGCGCGCAAGTTTAATTGTGTCGGACAAGTTTGGTCATGTAGGTATCACCGTGCAAGTCCAAATACCTCTGCAGAAGCGTGACACGAACAGAAGCAATGAACCAGTAGAAAACAAGTCACTTGCGCGACGAGAGCAACCTGCGCGGCGAGAGATGGAAGGTTTGAAATCCGATTTCTTTGCGTGAGAATGGACACATATTTATAGGCAAGGCCGCACCCCAGTGTGCCTTACCCTACACAGTTCTCACCTACGCGCCTCCACTTGTGCGCTCAAAACTTGCGCGCCGTAGTTCCTTGGTTTTCTCCTTTACCTCAGAGTCAAATCCTCCTTCCTTTCAGATCCAACTCTGAGGGGGGACTTTTGTTGACGCTCCTTTCCGTCACAGAGTCTAATGACTAAAAAAGGGGAATACCTTAGCATAAATATATTCATCCTTTGAAGAAACATCAAGAATTTACAAAGGCATGAACAAGGATTTGTTTAAGAATGGGCCACGCAAGTTTCATCATGGTCGCGCAAGTATACTTGCGCACCACATATTGGCCGCGCAGGTGACTTGAGCACCCAATTTGATTTTTTACCAAGGTATTTAGTAGAATATAAATACCCCTTTTGGGCCTCCCATTACGGGGAGGAAAAATTCCAAAAGTCAGATTTAAGCTCTTGGTGCCCTAGTCTCTACTTGAAGTCTTCCGAACACTTAAGGTAATTTATTACCTAGAATGAAAGATCTAAAGAGGGGGAACAAGGCCTAAGTGTTGAAATTCATCAACACTTGTGTGACTAAGTGTCTAAACCTTAAGGGAAATGAATACACTTGCGCTTCACCTTATCCCTTCAACAAAACTTGCGCGCCACACTTTTGGAAGCCTTTAGGGATAATACTAAGGGCTTGAGCCAAGTCTCACCCAAGTATTACCCTATGGGTTAACTGTCATGCAACTACACATGTGTCGCGCAAGTATACTTGTGTGACCAGTACTTGTGTGCCCCAATAGGACTTGCACACCTACCTATTTTTGGGTTCCCCTCCTACTTATTCAACTCTTTTCTTCAAATCCACCTCTCCTCTTCAATATTTAGCCTTCAAAACCCTCTTCAAAGCCATTTTTGGCATGGTTAATTTATTGGATTCCTTATCTGAAAGGAATTATGGGGAACATCTCTCAAAACCTAGTGATTTACATATTTTTATGTCACTAAGGTTAGATATTTCATTCATTCAACCTCATCCTTTAAGATGAGAAGATCTTTAATCTAGGCCTCCTTTTAAGGAGTAAGCCCCAGTCCAAGTTCCCTTAATATGGGCATCCTCCTCAGGAGTAAGCCCCAATATCAAATTCCCTTAATATGGGCATCCTCCTTAGGAGTAAGCCCCAAGTTCCCCAATTTGGGCCTCCTTCTCAAGAGTAAGCCCCAAAGTCTCAAGTTCTCTTAAACTGGGCCTCTTTTTCAGGAGTAATCTCCAATCATAATTTCCCTTAACCTGGTCCTCCTCTTTAGGAGTAAGCCCCGGTATTAATTTCTCTTGATTTGGGATTCCTTCTTAGGAATAAAACCTAATCAAATTCCCCTATAATTTGGGAATCCTCCTCAGGATTAAGTCCTAAGTATCCAAATCTATATAAAGCACACATACCTTTATGGACCTTGTTCCCAGGCTTCTTCTCTGAAGTAAGTCCCAATCTTCATCTATCTGGGTAGTCATACATACATAAGCCCCACATCATTTCTTATAATTGCATATTTTATGGAACAATCATTAGGTTTTACTGATACCTATTGTTTCTCACATCGAGCATGACTCACGTGAGCTTAGAGCGTAAAAGTAATTATGACATCTTTATTTTAGCCATCAATCATTCATAAAACTCATACTTATTTACTCAAACTACATGGGTTCTGATTCCTTTTTTAAACAAGGATACATAGGTAGCCCATCTGTGGGTACGATCCCAACTCTGAAATAATCCATGTCCTTCTGAATGACAATAAAATTCAAGTGCCCCACTAAGTGGATTTAAAACTAGTATGGTTATCATAATGACCAAGAGATTTCTATATAATGTGTTGAAGGATACCATTGACTAAGAATATCTAACAAATACAGATGATTCTCTATCAATGAAGAACCTAAAATACATATAAAATATTCTCTAAATCTCATACATATCAATCATTGATTGTTATATCTAAAGGAAAGATAATTTTCATAATTGGTAATTTAATAAGGATTCACAAACATAACTCAAATCTATAAAGAGAGTCCCAGAGTAGACAATAAATCCCCCCAAAAAGGTGTGATGAGTCCGACCTCCCATCCTCTCGATCAATGCAAATTCTTAAGCCTCATCGGTCCACAACTAATGAGAACCTACCTTTGGAAAGTAGGTCCAAATAGATATATAATCATTGTATATTTACGGTTCTATGAACAAACCCATTAGAAACTGATTGGAATGTTTGAACCTTAAACAAACAAGGTCATCCCCATTTCCAGAGGAAACAGAGGCCCACAATGGTTATGTCGACTTAGTGGTACTATGTGATCATACATTATCAGGTGATGGACCTAATGGGTTTTCCTAAATGTGGAGATAAAACCAACCACTTCTCTATGTGGATTGTGGTTTTCTCTTCATGTTGGTATTAAATATTAGGATGGACATCCTAAGTGAGTACCACCCTAGAGGATGGAAACCCTTAGTGTGGCATGTCCAATGAATCTTTGTGGGTGTACCCATCACATGGAAACTCTTTATATATTATGAGGGAGGAGGTTTTATTTTCTTAGGTTGGGATTCTTGGCCACTTGATTTTTAGAAAGTTTTATTATGATGTTTGGAGACCACAGAGCACGGTTATTTGAATGGTCAGAACTGTCCACTTCAGATTATGGAAGATTGGGCCAACCAATAGGTAGTGGCATGGTGTTGAGAAGTTTGATTGATTTTGGTGCTTTTTCTAATGTTATCATCAGTATATTGTTTGAAATAGTGATGGAAACACAACCAGGTTGTCTATATTAGTAGATGTGAAACTATTAGAGATTAGGATACAAATGGAGAATTCCTCTAGATATTTGTGAAGAAGCTGAGGAAGATGGACCATGTCACCTTTGTGTCACGATCTAGTGACATTGGTGACTAGGCCTTGTGGGTAGGATATGATGAATAAAATTATGTAGTTTCAAATGAGAATGATTTTGTGCAACTCTTCTAGTGTCAATGAAAAATATTTGTGAAGTGCTTAATAGTAGAGTGTGGCATAAATGGGTTGTTTCCATATGAAAACCATAAAGGACACTATAATACCCCAGAACCACACTTACATAATTCGACACAAATAAACATGTACTTTACATACTGTATTTGAAATACAACTAAAGAAAACCAATTTTAATAATCAATTATTACAGTATCACTAATAAATATTGAGTCACATTCAAAGGACCTTTTAGGTTTAAAGTTTTAGAGAACCAGAATAACTCATTAACTAACCAAATCCATGTCTTTATCATATAATAATTTTTTTCTACTATATAATAAAATAATCAATCCATAATTAGTCTTCAATATCACCCACAAAATTCTCCACACATGATACTCTTTTAGACATATCACCTATAATACTTTTCTTCATAACTTGGGGAAATAGAAACATAAGAAGCATGATCTTAAATGATTAATAAGGGAAAATATATATCAAAATCTATCATGACACATATAATATAGAATGAATAAATAAGATTCAAATGATTCCATATAACTAAACACATAATCTTGAAATAAATCTATAAATGACATAACAATATAACAATCACATGAATACCTATAAATGAATTCATGATGATGAACAACATAATGAAAGACATATTATACCATTAAGGCCTAATCCAAGACATTATTATTTCCTTCAAGGCCAAAACCAAGACATAATTATTTTCATAAAGGTCCCAACCAAGAAATCATGCTCTCATTAGGTTGGAATACACCAAATACCCAAACCCTTTGTCTCATGAGATCAACCAATGCATCGAGGGGATATATAATACCAAGAACCACCCATCACTTATTTAATTCCAATGAATTAATCATATGAGAAAGTTAATAAACAATACATAATAAAATTTATAGTAATAATTTCTATTGAAATAAAAAATATATATGATATCAATACATAATCAACCCACCTTATTAGTTAATAATCATCCATATGGAGCTAACAAATATACAGGATGTCAAAAATTTCCCCAGTCAATAAATGGAATCACATGATCATAAAAAAATAAATATAAAAAAGGTGTATGGATGAAAAAGATCATATACATAGTGTAACAAAATAAAATTATAATTATGCTGACATATATATACAACACCCTTGAAAAAAGAGTGCTTCAAACAATACCACACAAGAAGGGATCAAGAATTGAATTGTTTGATACTATGATTATAATCACCCAAATTGGTAAATATAATTATATAAAATAGATGGTCTATAATGAAACACAATTCCCATTAGGGTAAATAATTTTTAATATGAAAATAAAAATGTAAGTAAAAACATAATAGAGTTTTTAGAAAACATTTTTAATGTTATCATGAAGATGAAGTTATGGGTCACTTTCAGAATAAATTCTCAAAAATGTGAAGTAAAACTTAAAAAAAATTAATTTTAAAAATAATTTCCAATAATTGAGCCTGAAAAAAGATATATATTTATCCAAGGAATTGTGTTTTGTAAGATAAAACATTTGATCATGAAAGGAAAACCTTTTGATATTTTTAAATTACATTTATTCAAAACCCACATTGTAAAAAAGGCTTGTAAAATTTTATTCTATATTAAAAATTCATTTTACTAGAGTGGAAGAGAAATTAATATATAATAAAATATTAGTTCAGTAGAAAAATATTATTAAAAAGAAAATTTCAATATGAAACATTATAACTCAAAGAAATTATATTTGAGTTATTAATATACCTTATGGGAAATATACTACATGAAGAATGAAATATTTGAAAATGGGTATATGTGATAAAAATTTAAAAAATTATATAATAACAAATAATATAATTAAAGGGAATAATGTAGAAAACTTATTTTAAATAAGTTCATGATAATGATCATAACTCAAGGAATGAAAATTGAGTTACCAAAAACTCTAACAACTAGGGTAACACTTAAGTTAAAATACATCTGAAGAAAATTAATTTATTTGGATTATTATAAAAATTAATTACAAATAAATAATATATAAAAAATGCATAGTATTGTAAATAAATATAACACCGTATAAAGTAAATATTGTGCATAATATTTAACATGTCTCAAAGAATCATATTTGAGACTTAGAAAACCCTTACCTTGCTTCCCCTCTTAGTCAGATGTTCTCTAACCTCCTGTAAAAAAAATTATTCTAATATTCTATTTTATAACCTTATTAATATCTATAAACTTTTATAAACATCATTTATAATTATTCTCTATATGTATATTAGTTATTTATTATCTATTTTCAATATCGGGTGTGAGTAATCTTGATCGTTTTGAACCCATTTCCTAATAGTGCTGATGTTATTTATTATTCTCCCAATTTTTATCATTTAAAAATCATATAAGGCACTATAATTTATGTTTTATAGTTATTTATATTGTTATAATTTCACTTCATAAGTACTCTAGTTATTACTTGTGATGACGAAGTTGATGATGAGCTTGTTTTGGTAATTTATAACGAACAAAAAATGTTGTCTAAAACAATGAGTTAAATGTTTATATTACCATTTCAAAAAAAAATTATTTAAATATTAAAATACAATATTATTTTTTAAATTCCATCCTTGACAGAAATTTATAGCATTGTTCATGTTGGTTGTTAAACCGACCTAACAAGAACACACTACAATCTATGTGTGAGTGTGGTTATGGAAGAGATTTTTTGTTATAATATAATTATAAAAAAATAATATTGAAATAATTTATATTTTATTAATTCAATTAATCTTAATGGTAATATTTATAAGAATAAGGTAATTGAAAAATAAGTTTTCACTTATAAATAAATAGCTTTTCCTCTTGGTATGTTTGTTTTAGGTGGTTAGTTTTACGATGACCGCATATTGATAACATTACTTAGAGAATGGATAATTTATATTTATAGAATATAAATTATGACATAAATAAAATATCTAATCACTGA
This sequence comes from Viscum album, assembly GCA_963277665.1. NCBI lineage: Eukaryota > Viridiplantae > Streptophyta > Magnoliopsida > Santalales > Viscaceae > Viscum > Viscum album. The sequence goes on from OY728139.1 coordinate 595,431,409, forward strand.
ACCCATTTATAGAACCATCCTTGATATATGAGGATGAAAAACTAAACAGTTTGTTCATGAGGCGATAATCCACACACACACATGAGCAACATTTTCATTTTTTAGATTGAATGGGATGAGAATATATAATGGATATACCATCAATATAATAACATTTAAGTATATTATTTATAATTATGTCATTATATATGTATATTTATAATATTTTTTATGTGGGTGGATGAGAAAAAAAGTTAAAGGGTAAGTGATAATTACATTAGAAATTTGGATCTTTTCTTGAAGCATCCTTTTGAAATGAAGGAAATTATGCAATTTGTTGAAGATAGAGGATTAAAAATGTAAAGAGGGTATATATAATAAGTAAATTGGGATGTTTTTCATTGTAATTTTAAACTATAGGTGTGGATTGAAATTAAAGTAAGTGATACCCTTTTATAGGTGAAAAAGAGGAAAAAATATTTGGAAAAGAATTTTAGGTAAGGGGTAATAATGAAATTGAATGAGAGTTAGGTGAGTTAGGTGGGGAAATGTATGTGATAAATGTAGGTATGAATTTTGAACCTAAAAATTTATTCTATAAGGTCTAATTAAAAATTTATTTAGAAAAGTTTGAGGCACATTAGATTGCCCATTTTAACACTTATTAATATTGATCAAAATTTAACCATTGTAATTATTTTATTACTAAATATATTAGATGACCATTATTACCAAATTTAGATGTTATGAATAAAAATTTGGAATCCATTTAATCTAATTAAATATATATATATATATATATATATATATGAGAAATTTATTTTAGAATTAAAACATATAATGTGTTGAAAAACCATTTTTGCAGAAAAATTACATTTAAATCATTAAGTGTTATTAATCTTGTTAAACATTAATTATGAATTAAGTGAGTGTATATATTTTTAAAAATCATATTAGAGCCTTTATTTTAAAATAATTCAATTTAATTTAAAATCATAGCATTTAGAAAAGTACCATTCCTTGGAAAATAACTGTTTTATCGTGGTAACTAATATTTACCTTGGCAACTTAATTTTATGTGTAAAAATGAAATTGACCCCATTTATTATTTTGATAATTATAATTAAAAATATGAAATAATATTATTTGATTCAATTTATAAAATTAATTAAACTTAATTTTTATATAAAAACATAAAAATATAATGAAAATTGTTTTCATAGGAAAATAACTCTTTTAAAAAATATTAACTATTCTTATTATTATTTTTTATAAATAAATTATAAAACTATTGTTAATATATTATTAATATAAAAAATATACTTTATCCATAATATATTTAGCTTTTTAAAATAAAATACATAAAAATCCAATTTTTAGAAAGGATACATTTTGAAGCATAGATCCGTCTTATTTTTTATTTAGCTACACTAATTAAATTTTCATAAATGAATTAGTATTAATAATGAAATTTATTTTTATTTCAACATATATTTAATAATTAATATACACATATTTTTATCCACCAATTATATGGCTAAATTTGGTTGGTTATATACTATCCCACAGTTTTGTGTGGTTCGGTGTTGTATGTGAAGTAAGCTATTAGACACATTTGGTTTTAAAGAAAATTATAATTTAAGATCTAAGGGTGTTACATTACCCCCCCCCCCCCTTAAAAAAATTGTGTCCTGAAAATTTTAATTATCCATTACTAATAAAAATACTTAAGGGAATCTAAATATAATCATGACTCAAGATATATATTCTAAGAGATAAACACCTCTCCATCTTAAGGAAGACTATGTAACATATCTTTTTTTCATAATTGAAATATATTAATATTCTCAACCATTTATTCCAAACATGACTCTATAGTTAAGTATTAGGTGTTTCTAGAGACATACCTTCCACATTTTCATCATCAAGAACCTATTTCAAACCAAATATCAAAACCAAAATTATTATGAAAATATATAATAAAATTATAATAAATGATCATATGAATATGAAATATAAATCCTATGATTCCTCCTCCAATTAAACCTTCGTTTAAACCTATTATACTATGTCATACTTGGTTTATCCTATAACTCTCTTGCCTCAACCTATGTTACTTTATATTTTGTTCTCTTGTACTTATTATCCCAATACATTTAATTAATTAGGAAATAAATCCTTCATAATGGATTGTAAAGGTAATGTGATCATCCAAAGAATATCCCCCATGAGTGTCTATCCAGGTGTATAGTCTTAGGTCCACTCATCATGAACCAGAGTAAAGATTGAGTTGATAATTAACCAACATTTTTCAGGGTAATTACCCCTAGGTGCATCTGTTTCACAACTCAATCCACTTTGTGGTATATAGAAAGAGAAGTAATTTCTTGGATAAACACACAATATATACTTTACCAAAACTTTGACATATTTTCTTATACTTAGATTTATACCTTAAACACATCCCTAGTATTTTTACTAAATTTAACTTATAAAAATCCCTAAAGTATACCTATGAAATTATAATCAACCTTAACTTATCAACCATTAAATTATCCTAAACTAGCATCGTAACCTATAAAGTTATCTAAACCATAATCTTATACCAATTTTGATTCCCCAAACCCGTACATCTAGAATCCAATGTGAATAAAATGTACTATACACACTAACTTTGAAATATAATCAAAGAGACCAAATTCTAACCATTAATAATTAGAATATCACTAATAGATATTCAGTCACTTAAATTTAAAGGACCTTTTAGGTTTAGAGTTTTAGATAATTAAGAAAACTCATTAACTAACCAATCCTATGTATTTCTCATCAAATGAATATTTTTACCACTATATACGAAACTACTTAATCTAGAATAACTCTTCAACATTTCCCACAAAATTCACTATATATGATACTCTACTAGTAATATCACATGTAATAATTTTCTTCATACCCTAGGGAAATGGAAACATAATAAGGGTGAGATAAAATTATTAGTAAGGGAAAACATATATCAGAATCTATCATATAATGAATAATATGAAAATAATAAATAAGAGTCAAATAATTTCATATAACTGAACACATGATCTTTAAATAAATCCATGGATGATATAAAAATATAATGATCACATGGATAACAATAACTGAATTTATGGTGGTGGAGAATATAATTCTATACATCCTTTACCAATAAGGTCTGATCCAAGACATTTTTCTTTTTGTCAATTCCAGAACCATGACATAATTCCTATCATTAAGGTCACAACCAAGACATCATGATTACATTAGGTAAGAATACACCAAATACCCAAACCTTTTGTCTCATGAGACCAATCAATGCATTATCGGGCTATATAATACCAAACTCCACCCATAAATTATTTAAGTCCAATGCATTAATCATATGATAAAATCAATAAACAACACATAATCAAATTTTCTAACAATAATCTATATGGAGATAAAAAAAATAAAAAATGTTGAAACATTTTCTATTCAATAAATGAAATCACATGATCATAATCCATACAAAAAAAAAGACTGTGGATGGTTGAAAAAGATAATATCCCCAATTTAACAAAAGAAACTTGGAATACTGTTGACATATATGGACACCACCCTTGAAAGAAGAGTGATTTGAACAGTACCACACAAAAAGGGATCAAGAACTGAATTGTTTGATACCATGAGTTCAATCATCCCAAGAGATAAATAAAATAAAATAAAATATAGGACTTATCCGGAAACATAGGTCCCGTTAAGGAAAATAATTTTTAATATGAAAAGAAAAATGGAAGTGAAAATATAGTAGAGATTTTAGAAAATATTTTTATCAATATCATAAATAAAAAGTTACAAGTCTCTTTAAAATGTAATTTTTGAAAAGGTGAAGTGATTTAAAAAATAATAATTTTAAAAATAATATCTATTAATGGTTCCTTGAAAAATAAATAAATTTATCCAAGGAATTTTGGTCTGGAAGATAAAAAATTTGATTATGAAAGGAAAAACCATTTGATATTATTATAGTATATATATTATAAACCCACATCATAAAAAAGAGTTGTTTAAATTTATTTTTCATTAAAACTTCATTTTTATAGAGAGTAATATAAAATAATATATAATAAAATCTTAGGGTGGTATAACCTAATCATGGAAAAACAATATTCAAGATAAAACATTATAACTCAATGAAATGATATTTGAGTTATCAATATTCCTTATAGAAAATTTACTCCATGAAGAATAAAATATTTGAAAAGGGTTTTAGGTGGTAAAAATATAGACAATAAGATAATACAACATAATATAATCAAATGGAATAATGTACCCAACTTATATGAAATAAGTTCAAGAGAATGATCATAACTGAATGAATAAAAATTGAGTTACTAAAAAAATATTTCAATTGAGGTAACACTTGAGTCAAAATTCATTTGAAGAAAAGAACTTGATTTGGATTAGTATATCCCATGAATTAAAAAATAAATAAATTATAAAATATTCATGAGATATTAAATCAATAGAAACACCATACAGAGTAAACATGATGCATATCACGTAACATGTCTCAAAGAATCAGAATTGAGACTAAGAAAACCCTTACATTGTTTCCCATCTTAGTCAAATATAATATAACATCTTGTATAAGAAACATAACTATATTGATATTATATTTAAAAACATTATTCATATCTATAACCTTTTATAAAATTCATTTATAATTATTTGTTACGTGTATATTAGTTAGTTATTATTTTTAATTTTCAATATCGGGTGTGAGTAATCTTGATTGTTTTGAACCATATTCATAATAGAAGTGTTTTTATTCATTATTATCCAAAATTTCACTATTAATATATCATAAAAGGTATTGAAATTAATGTTTTATAATTATTTATAAAGTTATATTTTCATTTCATAATTATTTTATTTATTACCCATGATGCTGAAGTCGGTGATCAGATTATTTTGGTAATTTTTAACTAATGAATGATATTGTCTTAATTAATGAGTTAAATGTTTATATTACCATTATAAAACAAAATAATAATAATAATTTGTTTATTTATATCCAATATTAAGTTTTCAAATCCATCATTTATAGAAATTTATATCATTGTTCATGTAGGTGGTTAAACCAACCTAACATGAATATGCTATAATATATGTGTGAGTGTGGAAATGAAAGAGATTATTTGGTTATAATTATAACACCCCGAACCCAGTTACCCAGAGTCGGTACATTATTTCATAACATTGACATGATCACAAAATATCAAATCTCAAAAGACCGATTATTTTAGTAGCCTTGGAATCACTAGATATATTCATAATGTTTACATTACATCATAAAATGAAAACTACAAAAACATAGTCTCCATAGTCCACACTCATAACCCCTCATACTATCCCTACATGTCATTCATAAAATACTTCTTCACATCCTAGGAAAAATAAAACATAGAAAGGGGTGAGCTCAGATGCCCATTAAGGATAACAATATAGCAGAAACTTTCATAAATAAGCATAAAAATTTAAGGCAATGTATAATTAAAAAAAATCCTTTTAAACTTGAACTTCAGTATAATATGGAAGAAATAAAATGAAATAATGCCATTTACTTATTCACATGGATATTCTACTAATCTAATAATCATATGCAATATCAATAACCACTTTCATAATAAAGGAATGCATAATGCTAGACTATCATAACCACTTAGCCAAGGCCTCGTTCCAAGACTACAAATAAGATTTTTTCAAGGCCTCGTGCCAAGACACTAGTTTGTCTCATGAGACATACCGATGCATCGAGGAGCTATAGTGGGCTCCACCCGTCACTTATTAAGTCCAATGCATTCCTTATATGAATAAGTTTAAACATAACACAAACATTCATATTAAAACTAGCATACGAAATGTCAATACTTTCTCCATAAACCATGAATGGTATAAAAATAACACATCCATAGTCAAACATATCAAAAAACCTTCAATACAATATAGAAGTTTTTTTATCATAATAAATCAACTTCAAATAAACTTAAAATCCATCAAAGGATGTTGACATATATGAAATCAAAACTATTTGAGAAAAATATCTCTTTTTTTGAAATCATTTAAAAGTCACATAATTATAAATAAAACCTTTATTTTGAAAATATTCTTATAATATTGTAAGGTAAGCTTCAAAGGTGTAATAACGGCAGAGAATAACCACACCCTCCATATAAGTTAAAAAAACATTCATACCTTAATTCTGTCAAAAAGGTTAAAAAAGACATTGTTTAGAAAACGACGGAAAGATTACTTTATAAACTTCTTATAAAAAGTCAAAAAAGGGTATAAATGACTTTAACCCATAGTCTTTAAAATATTAAGAATTATTTGAAATACATTTTTAATAAACATGGATGTGGATGATAAAGAGGTCCTAGAAGATAATTACGTATAAACAACCTCGGATAATAAAGAGATTGTGAAATAAACCCTTACCTTGTAATTTTCCTTGGTTAAGGGTAGGTTAACCTCATGTATAATGGTGAAATAATTGTTATTAAATTATAAAATAATCATATACATTAATATGATATCATATATGATATTTTAACATTGCTTTGTAAATAATATCTTAGTATTATCGTCATTTCAGGTGTTAAGTTACTCATTTTATTTTATATGTTTTGTTACATAAGCCGTGTTTGTTATGGATAGGTTGTATCTTATTCATATCCAGAATGATATTAAGTCTTTTAACATTATTTTTAATCATAAAATGAAATTTATTCTTGAATGGATATGATGGGGAATGAATCTCATCGCGTTCACGGAGACAGTAGTCCATACGTACGCACGAGCAAAAATATCATTCTTTTGATATTAAAATAATACATAATTGGATGGTATATAATATATAAAGAATAATTATCATGTTATATTTATTATTTACATCAATTACACATCATTATCATACCCATCCAAATAATAATGTATTGAATAACAATTACACCATGACATGGAGACGGTAAGCCGTACGTACGCACGTATGGTGACATGTCATTCAAAGGATGGGTAGAATACTGAATATGGTTGTATAATATTTATAATAACATCAAAGTATATATAAGGTACTGGAGTTATTATTTTATAATGGAAATAACAAAGAAAGAAGAATTTGAAGAAGAAAGGAACTTGAAAGAGGTTGGTGAAAATATTACCTCTTCTTCATGTTCTTCCTTTTGATTTGATCAAAAGGGCTCCTTAGTTTGTCTTTCTGATCAAACTAAGGCCTCTAGGTTGAAGTGAGGGAAGTTGAGAGAATATTTGGGCAGGGGTTGGTCGAGCCAAAAGGCTTTGATGGTGTGAAGAATTGGTTAAAATTGGTGTCCTTTTATAAGGGGGAGGAGGAGCTCTTTAGAAAAAACTTAAAGTATTATTTTATAATAAATTCATATTCAGTTTATAATAACTCCAAAGTGGATTATTAAAAGTATAAGGTTGGGATGGGTCGAAATCTGTTCAACCAATATATTTTAGATAGGTTTGGGTCATTATATTAACCTTATCTTTTAGTTTTAACTCTTAGTTAATTAGTTTGACACTTACCATGTCACTTTGTATTTTTATATTATATAGTTAATAAACTTACTATATACATCCAAGCGACCCCCAGGTGGTCCATTAATGATACACTTATCATGATATAAGTCCTTTGGATGAACCTTATATTTTTAGGAATATAATATCAATTAATAATATAATATTTTTTTTAAAAACTCATTTATGTCAATTTTGACACTATTGGGTATTTGGTTTTTGATAAATTCATAACAGCATTATTACTTTGAAAAAAATTAATATAAACAATTTTAATATATCATATTAACCTATAAAAACAATTTAATTCATAAAAAGTTTCAAATTACATTTATTTGGGTATTTATAATATAAATTATCTTAATATTTCATTAATTAGGAAATTACTGTATCACCATTGTGTAATAAATAAAGTAAATTATCTAATGTATAAAAATTATAAATAAAATACCATCATGTAGGAAATATTTTTATATTTCTAATTAATATTTATAATCTAATTTATCTTATGTATAACCCTATATTAAAAATGTTTTAGTTATTAAACTTTGATTTTAACTCTTTTAACTCTTCTTTGAATTAAATAATAATAAATGTCCTAATCTAATCCAAGTGGACCTAAATGATAATATTTTATTCCTAATGTTTTTTTGGTCGAGATAAACTTGTCAAATAGAATTAGGACATGTGTTAGGGTAATATTAATATCATTTTTACCCTTAATTACCCTATTTACTTTTAACCGTGGTAAATAAAAATAAAAAGTTACTATTCACCAAAAATTATTTTCATCTTATTGAACCACATTTTACTCCTTGATATTAACCGTGTCTCTCGGATTTTTAAAATTCCACTCACAGAAGCGGTAAAATTAAGTTTTATGTAAATTTGCAAATTCTCCTAGGAGGTGGGTAAAAGATGGTGAAAGTTCAATAAAATTTTTATTTGTCTAAAATTATTATAAACTAACTCCATTGAATTACCTTGAACTAATATAGGTATTATGTATCTATTTTGACCTTAATTAAATTTAAATAAAATAAATAATTATTTAAATAAAAATTCAGTTTTAAACTATAACTTAGTGTTTTTCACTATTCATCAAAAATTGAAAGTTTTCAGAAAGATACCAAAATTTCACCCTAGGATAATTTCAATATTCTGAATCCAAAAATGAAGTCCATTTTGAAATATAAAATGTATAAAATTTCAAAAAGTGGGTATTACTATTTATAACGGCTAGTTTGATTGATTGTGGTGTGTGTTAGAACTTGAAGTTGCGTACAACACACGCTACTGTATTATTCAAAGAGAAGCGTACCGTAGAAGCTTGGGGTGTTACAATAATATCATTATTAAAAAATATAATGAAATTATTTAGGTTTTATTAAGGTTATTAATCATAATTTTGAAGAGTTATAATAAGTTAAATTAAAAATAAGTTGTCACTTATAAGTAAATCACTTTTCCACTTAGTATATTCCTTTTAGGCGGTTAGTTTTATAATAACCACTTATTAATAATATTAATTATATAATGAATGATTTTTACTTATATAATAAAATTAATGACATAAATAACATATATATTCACTAAAACTATTTCTAGAACCATACTATAAATATGGTGATGAAAAATGAAATGTGATGTTCATAGAGGCGATATTCTGTACACACGCATGAGAAGCATTTTCATTTTTTTGATTGAATGAGAGGGGAATAGATAATGGATCTACCATCAATATAATAAAATTTAAGTATTTTATTTATACTTATGTCATTATATACATATTTTTAGAATGGGTTTGGAGGAGAGTAGATGAGAAAGGAAGTTAAAGGGTAAATAATAATTATATTGAGAATTTGGATATTCTCTTGAAGTATCCTTTGAAAATAAAGGAATTGAGGAAATTTTATGAGGATTAAGGATGAAAAAAATTTATAAGGGATCTATAATAAATAAATTTTGAATATTTTCATGTTAAGTTTGAACTAGAGGTGTTTATTTAAGTTGGTGAAAGTGAGATCCTTTTATAGGTGAAAAATTGGGATAAATATTTGGAAAAGAACGTTGGGTAAGTGGTAAGAATGGAATTGCCTAATATTTTGGTGGGGAAATTTTAGTGAAACCTGTAAGTATGAATTTATAAATTAAAAAAGGTACTATAAAAGGTATAAATTTCAAGTTGATTTAATAAAATTTGAGGCACATTAGATTACTCATTTTTACAATTATTAATTTTGATTAAAATTTCATCATGAAAATTATTTTATTAATAAAAGTATAATATGACCATCCTTTCCAAATTTCAACATACTGAATCCTAATTTGGACTGAATTTATTCTAATTCAGGTTCTAAATATAAGAAAATTAAATTTTAAATTAAAACATATAATGTGTTTAAGAACAATTTTTTTAGAAAAACATCATTTTAATCATCGAGTGATCTTAATATTATTTACATTGATTATCAATTAAAGGAGTGTATGATGAGTCTATTTTATGTATACATGTTTTTAAAATTTAACTAATTAATTTCATTTTTTAATTGTTTATACCCATTTATTAATTGTTATTTATCATTTTTTGGTATATTATGTTTAGTATGACATTTTTAGAAAAGAAATAAAATGAAATAAAATACACGTTTTTACTATATTTTTTATTTCTCAAATTATTTTATAAGTGTTTTTTATAATTTTATAGGTAAAAAATGGTTCAACCCTTAGCTCTTCCTAAAACTATGGGGAGAAATCCACATGTAAAATCCGTGATGGTAATTTGGCCAAGCCCACCCATAGGGAGAGCCTGTTGGGGTGGTAGGAGGTGGATGCATAGGTCACACATTGGCTTAAGAACACACCCGTGCATGGGAGAAGATTACATGCAATGGAGATAATATTTATTCATCAACATGAGGTGGTGAATGACAGTGTTAGAGGTCCTCTAACACCCATCCAACTTAACGAGATTCTAAATCCATGAGATCTATTATATTGAGGAGGAAACCCATTTAGATCTCCGATGTGGGATTTGAGTTTTAATGTGGGGAACTGTGCACTTACTGAAGAAATTTTTTTGTTCCCATCTCATGATTATTCATTCTTGGACACATTTACATCATAGTTAAGACTCACTGTGTCGTAGTTCACCATAGATAACCATATGGAAGCTTCTTCACCACTTGATTTTTAAGCATCACTAGGGTTTTCACCCTATCTCCGCTTTCTCCTCTCCGTAGATCGGTGACTCCTCTCCTCGGAATTCCTACTCAGCGGACCGTGGTGTGCGGATTGTGGCTTCAAAGGATTATCCATCTCGACGATTCCATTGTTGACCTGCATCATCGGTGGCGCGATGATGATTCGGTGCTCGAGTCCCTTCCTCTGCGGGTTGCAGCTATGTATTTTTCACTGATGTGGGTGCGTTGAGGGATTTGATGCGGGTTTGTGCGGTCCGAAGGCAGCGACGAGATACCTGTGTCAGATTCCTTCTTCTGGTGTATGGTGAATGTCAAAGGTGATGGTTTTCGTTTCTGGTTTTTATGATTCACATGTTGTTTTGGGTGGCAGTCTGCTGTGAGTTGTGCTTTTTGTGCAATTCATTTTGGTGGATTGAATTCGGTGATGGAGCAGCGTTTTTGACGATTTCTGGAATTTGGGTGTGATTTGGATTTGTGTTTGAAGACCATGGATGCAGTGAATTTTCGATTTGGTGGTTTTTATATTTGGTTGGGTTTTTTGCTGTTTGTTTTTGATTGGGCTCGGTGGTCCGCGGTTCAACGGATTTTTCAATCAGATCTACATGAGGCTGCTCGAGATGAGGTTTAGGGCTAAGAGTTTCCACTGTACCACTACTTTCTGGAATCAGATGTTTGAGAGGGTATGACTATGTCCATCGGTACCAGGCCTACGCAATTTTTCACGGGACAGCTAGCCAGTCAGCAGTGGAAGGTGGAAGCTGGATTTCAAGTTTTTGATACTGGGAGGGGCTTTTTCTCATCTAGTGTGGGTTGTTTGTTTTTTGACTTTAGGACTACTGGGGACCTTTTGACTTGTTTATGTCATTGATGTCATGGCGGTTTCCCCTCTTTTCCCTTAAAAGGGGGTCTATCTTAATAAAAAAATTAATTTTCAGTCAGTGTAGTCGATAGATGAGATCAAAATGATAGAAAGGGATACATCATAGTCCATTTTCTATACCATTGGGTTACCCTAACATATGTATTGGGCATATCCTTACTCGAGTGTGCACTTTATGATACCCTTATGCACATGATAGGTGTACCCTTACATAACATTACTGATGGGTGGAAGACCCTTATGCAATGGGAGGAAGACCTTTATAAAATGGGCGAAACACCCTTACACATCCATATTCAAACTTATGTAGTATGTTCACTAGAGTTCATACACTTATGAATCTTGGAAAAGACACTTACACAACGCCATTTCAACCATTATTCATTTTCCAAAGTGGAGAGTAGGAGTGTTTCACTATGGTATTGTCGCTACCCCGCAACCCTATGATCGAAGGATACATAAGAAGAAGGTTGTGTCACAATGAAAATCCTACATTTTAAAGTACCTGAAATAGATGGTTGCAAGGAAATGATAAGAAGGATGTTTACAGTCATGATATACACACTACGTCTTAGCTAGTCATAGAGGATTTCACATAGAAGAATCCTGAATCGCAGAGGTACCCATCCACACCGAAGGGTTTATTGCTACTTCAAATTTTAAAACATGATATTTTCAATTTATACACAAATATAAGCCAATATTTAGGAACAATTAAAGAAATAGGTATGTGGGGATTCACCTACTAACAAGGAGTCAAAATAATCCATTTGGTAAGGAGATTATCCTAAGGATCTAAAAAATTCATAAAGAAGAGAAGATTTGACCAATACACCCTCTCTTAAAGATAATTATCTAAATTCCAATGAAAAATAAGAAATAGATTTGACTGATAGAAGAATTACTGAACAAGTCAAGTAGAGAAAAATAGGATGGAAAATAAAGTTTAAAACAAAATGATAAGTGAGAGAATTAATTATAGGTACTACCTTTAAATAGAGAAGAATCCTACTGCATATGGAGAGCCGATCCCAGAGGCCAAGGAGTTGACCCTGAAGGCTAGTGGGCCCAAGATTTCTCTAACTTAGAGGGAGAGTACTAATAGTTTAGGAAACTTATATAGGGATAATAATGAGTGATATCTATCTAACATCCAAATAAAGAGTTGGGGAAGAAGGTATTCTTTAACCACAATGCTACATAACTTGGACTTTATTTTCATTTTATCTTTTTTTTATTTGTAATTCAGAATCCATATGTTGTTTATAAGAGTAATAAGTATTTGTATCCATTATTTCATGGAATAATTATTTAAATTCCAACATTTCTATTACCTTCCCTTTAATGCATGGTTTATTTATGTTAGTTTAGAGACTAGTCATGAATAGATAGGTTATCTGTGAGAGGGTGAGATCAAGGAAGGGGATGTGTACCTAATTATTGATTATTTTTTTACCTATGATCTTTTTATATTCATTGAATGATTCAATATTTTATTCCCTAGATTCTAGAGAGAGTGAAGTTGTCTAGGGGATGAGACCCATTGTAATTAAGGGGAGTGGGAGCGAGAGCTAACCTTAACTTAATCTTCCACTATGAGATTAAATGTAATGAACCTAAGTTTATTAGATTACCTAAACCAAAGGGACCTATGGTATTAGGAAGTTTTAATTTATGTTGAGAGTATAGATTCAATACTACTAATGAGTCTCATGGAAAATGGATAGACTACTTTCAAAAATAAGATTTAATTGACTTTTATTTATGAAAAACCATCTCTGGAATCATTCTCACTTATCTTTATCTTATCCATCAAGTCTCAAATCCAAATTTATTTCTTTCTATTTTAGTTTTAATTTAGTAATCATGATAAAATCAAATATATTGAATCATTTATAATCCTTTTCCTTATGGGATCAAACCCGTCTTTCCACTATTTTATGCTTTGTAGTTAGTCAGAGTTGGGTTATTATAAATTTCTAAATTTGATATGACTATAGGATTTAATGAAATATTCTAGGCACATAAAATTTATGGTTCCAATTATAGGGAATAATATGATTATAAATTCTATAGTTAGAACAAACTTTACACCACAAAATTTCTATTTTCTAATTTTAGATTATGTTATTTTTCATTTTTGAACTATTTTATGTGTTGGGTGTTTTTGGTTTGTGATCTCAGGAATAAAAATAGCGAAGGATCACATATTTTTGGAGATCAATATTTAAAACCTATCACAAAAAATTGGATAATAGAAGAATTATATTAAAAAATGAGTATGGGAACATCAATAATAACCATGGGAACCACAACTGCACCCAAGTCTTAAAAATTCCTTCTAAATCATGAAATCAGAGTTAAATAAAGGACTTTTACTACTAGAAATAATGGATAAATAAGTTGGGGAGCTGAAATAATAAAACAAGGAGGAGATATAAATTTAATATATATTTTAGAGAATAATTGATTCTAATTCTTAATCCAAGGTATGTTCATATTCTAACAGTTTTTCTAAATTTTCTATAGAGGACACCTACTTGAGTGCTGAGGAGGAATAAGAAGAGGAACCCTCCAATACTAAAAAAGAAGATCAAAAGGAGGATTAAGAGATGAAAGCTGGTGAATTATATGAGAAAATTCATGACATAGAATAATAGAGTCCAAAAATTATTGAACAAGAAGACCCTCCACCACCAATTGTAAAGCAGTCCCATGAAGAAGAAGTAGACGAGAGTTTGGTGGCTACTAAAATTGTAGAGATGAATGTATATTTTGAATAAATACATGCACCAAAGGAGGAATATGTAGAGTGGTACCCAGTATGGACAACCCATGAGCTTTTAATACATTCATTGGGACTATCCACCATTTAGAACCCACCGTCAAGTGAGGAACTAATCTTAAAGTGGAGGAAGAGTATAAGAGTTACACCAAACACTTTTCAATGGAAGAATTAGTTCACTATGTGATAGTTGGATCTATACCCTACTCATATTAATTAATTTTTAAAGTAAGTTTGAACTTAATGAAATTAATAATATCACTTTTTGGGAGACAACCATAGTTTTTCTTTTCTTTTATAGTTTAGTACTTTAGTTTAGGATATAGTGAAACCTCACCCACCCATCATTTTTGAACATTAATTACATGGATCATGTACTTTCACTATTTTATTTATTTTATAGGTCTATTAAGCACAAATTCAATAAGGGAAAACAATTAAAAATAGATTCAAATTGAAAGGGGAGTAAACTTTAAATTTCATAATTCATTTATAATTCCTTATTTTCTAATCGGTTTTGGTTTTCAATGTTAAAGAAACCATGCCCACACTTAGACGAGTGATACTTTTTTTTGATCTTTGATACTTAGATTTTTTTAGGAACCCCATTATTCCATGTTTTAATTTTTAAGTTAATATAATTTAATGAATAATATTTTGAGATTGAATTATTAGAGTTAAATAGAGGAATTTTAATTTAATGAATCATGATTTTTCTTTTTAGTCACATGTAGATAAATTTTTCCCTTCGATCTTTCATGATTTGAATTTCTAAAGTTCATGTGGATTAATTTATGTATTATTACACATGACATGAGTTATTTAATTAAATATCACATTATCCTATTCTTGAGATTTTTCTACACTAAATTATTCCAATATTTATTAGTACATTTATTGAGTTAACTTTTGACATGTTACCTACTAAGACTTGTATTTGAACATTCTAAAATAATGATTGCAAAAATTAACTATAAAAATGATTGATGAATTTTATTAATTAAGAAATTATCCTTGATACCTACCATACATTTATCCTAATTTTATCCCTTTTATACCATGAATGGCCTTTTATAGGAATGAACCACATTAAAAGCCAAATTTTCCATTCCCAACTTTCTCTAATATTTTTCACGATTTTAAAAGATAAAGTGTAGGGAAATTGGAGTTCTCTAAAAAAGGGGATATGAATTGTTGATGAAAAAGGTTTTTTTTTATTTCATTTGGTTATGGTAAAAGGTACATGTCATTATTCTTTGAATTTATTACTACCACTCTATAAAAATAAAAAAATAAAAAATTTTGGTTAATTTATGGAGGTTTAAAATAACCATCAATTGACCAATGATTTTTATAATTTGGGGTTGAGTGATGGATTTGAGAATTATCCTAGATCAATTTTAAAATAAGTGAAAAATATTGAAAAAGAAATAAAAATTTAGGAAATATATAGAGGGGTAACTTAATCATTATGCTTTCCTTATTTATGGACTTTACTTTTAGATTGGGGATAAGGGAAAGATGAAAATTTTTAATAGGATACTTCCATTGGTAGTTAATTTGATTATCATGAATTATAATTTATACATAAACCTACATTTTGAGATTTAATTATTTTTACATAAATTACCTACCATCCCTTAAACTTAAAATATTATGATCTAAATTTTCCAAGTCTTGATGAATTTTACTGATTTTTTCTCTAAAAACTGAAGAATATAAATCCAATTCAAGTTCAATGTTTGATACATGTAATCAAGGTATGAGTACAAACCAATATTTAGTTTACCTTGAGTTATGAGAGAAGAAAATATAGTAAGGAAAACCATGATCGACATGTTAATAATAATGGATTAATAGGATTAAATAGATTAGGGGATAAGTTCCATCATTTTTCATGGGAAAGTCAAATTTATTGTGTCTAGTGAGGAGTTGGTTTTATTTTTCTTTTGAAACACTTGAAAATTATCTCTCACCCATTGATAATTATTTAGTTTCATTAACTTTGAAATTTAAATATTGATAGAATGAGGGGTCCTTTTTAACTATTAGTAGATATAAATTCTTGATCATAAGCATGGTTTAAGTGTTGGGTATTTTATGAGTCCATTTTATATATACAAACATTGAAAATTTCATTGATTAATTTCATTTGTTTTTAAAATTTTATACCCATTTATTAATATTTATTAATCATTTATTGGTATTTTATGATTAGGATTCCATTTTTTAAAAATAAATAGAAAGAAATAAAATACTTATTTTTACTATATTTGTTTTTTTCTAAGTATTTTATAAGTATTTTTGTATCTATATAGATAAAAAATGGGCCAACCCCATCTAGCCCTCAACCTATGGGGAGAAATCCACATAACCAACCCACAATGGTATGACGACCAAGATTTCCCATAGAGAGAGCATGTTAAGGAGAAAAGAGGGGGATGTGTAGGTCAAGTATGGTGGAACAAGCACAAGAAAACACTATTTTATGGGAGGAGAATTCATGCGGCGATGGGAGGAAAACTTCACCAGTGTGGGGAAACACACTGTGGCATCAGGGGTCCTTAAACCCCCATATGACTTAATGAGATACTATAAACACATGATCTATTATATTGATGAGGAAACTGATTGGGATATCTGATTTGGGATGTGATTTTTAATGTAAGGAACTGTGCACTTACCGAAACAAAGCCATTCGACCACTACTCACACTTCTTAATTCTTGGACACATCCACACTGCAGTTGACACTCACTGCACCGTAGTCTTCCGTGGAAGATTAGATGAAATGTTTAGTGCCACTTTATTTTTAATCATCGCTACACCGAAGCCACGAATATGCAGTGTAGTCGACACAAGATCTTGAATTAATGTAAAGGGATACACCATGGTCCATTTGTTATTCCATTGGGTTACCCTTACACAAGTGTTAGGTGTGACCTTATGTGAGTCCATACCATAGGATACCCTTACTCAAGTGCTGAGTGTACCCTTATGTAGCCATACTGATGGGTGGAAGTCCCTTATATAAGGGTGTAAGACCCTTATGAAATGGGTGGAATACCATTACATGAGAACAAAAGACACTTACACAATGGCCATAAGATCCTTATGCCGTAATGTCAACCCTTACATGGTATATGCACCAGAGGTATTAACCTTGCACAATTTGGAAAATATCCTTACATAGCACCATTTCAAACCATATGCATTTTTCAAATTGAAGAGTAGAAGTGTAGAACCATGGTCTTGATGCTTCCCTATAGCCCTATGATTAAAGGATAAATGAGAAGAAGGTTGTGACTCAATGAACATCCTACACCATGGAGCACCCAAAATAGGAAGTGGTGAGGAAATGAGGATAAAGAGGGATATGGTATTTTCACACACACTACACCGTATCCATGCATAAAGGAGTTCAAATATAATAATCTAGCACCGTAGAGGTACCCATCCACATAATAGGATTTTCTACTGCTTTAAATTTCAAAACATGATATATTTGGGTTACACAAATATATAGGATGAGCATCAGGAAGAATTAAAGAAATAGGTAAATGGGGGCTTTTCCTGCCAATAAGGAGTCAAAATACTCTATTTAACAAGGATCTTATATAGAGGCTCTAAAAAATTCACATAAAAAAGAATATCTGACCAACACACCCTCTCTCATAGATAATGATATAGATTCAAATGAAAATTAAGAAAGATATTTGACTAAGAGAATAGTTTCTGAATGGGTCAAGTGGAGAAAAATAGGAGGTAAAAAAGTTTAAAGCAAAGGATAAACACGAGAATTAACTGGAGGTACTATCTTTAAATAGAGAAGAAAATTGTTGTGCAAGGAGATATGACCTTAGGAGGCCAGAGAGCTGACCCTATAGGCCAGAGGGCTTGAACTTTATCTAACCTAGAGGGGGAAGACTGTTAGTTTATGAATATAATGTTAGAGGAATAATGGGAGATATCTATCCAACATCTGAAGTGAGAGTGGAGGAGGATGGTCGTCTTCAACCACAATGCTGCATAACTAGGGATTTATTTTCATTTTATCTTTTGGATTTTTAATTTCGAATTCATATATTGGTTATGAGAGTAATAAGTATATGTATCCATTATTTCATGGAACTATTCTTTCAATTATATTTTTATATTCACTTCCCTTTAATGCATGGTGTATTTGTGTTGGTTGAGAGACTAGTCATGGATAGCTATGTGTTCTAGGGGAGGGTGAGATTGAGAAAGGGGATGTGTACCTAATGAATGATTATTTTTACTTGTGATGTTTTCATATTACTTGATAATTTTTGTGTGAGTAATTTTATATTTCATTCCCTAGAGTATAGGGAGAGTGAAGATATCTAAGGGAGGAGAACCATTGTAATTAAGGGAAGTGGGAGTGAGATCCAACCTTAAGGATTATTGTGGTAAATGGATTGACTACTTTTATAAATAATATTGAGTTCACTTTTAATTCTGAACAACCATCCCCAAAACCATTTTCACTTCTCTCTATCTTTTCCATCAAGTCTCAAATCTGGAATATGCTGAAGGCCTTATTTTTATTTATTTTTGATAATCCCTATTTCAAGGGTTGATGGGGAACCCTTACAAGGACCGTAGGCTTAGTGGATTACATGACCCAAAGTTCTTATAGGAATTCATCCTAAACATGAATACTTGGAAATAACCCTCCCCAGTATCTTGACTGTGAAGTTAGCTTCCCACCTTCTAATTTCTTTTTTGGCTAGTAATACTTATGCAGAAGTGTACACACTTGGTACCGATGGTAATTTCTATACCCTCTCATTCTTCTAAATCCAGATAGATTAATTTTTGGTGAAACCACATGCTCTGAGTCCTCATCTGGAACTAGTTACTTTGGTTTGTATGGTTTTATATACACTTAATGATCTAAATGAGGTGGGACAAAGGCCTTGAAGTGTCCTGAAGGCTATGAGGTGGCCCAAAAGCCTTAACTGGCCCAAAGGCCTTAAGGACTTTAAGCCCAAACCGGCGACCCGAAGGTGAATAGTTATAGCTACTACAGTACTGAACAATACCTTGTATAGTAAAAACTATAGTATAACTATAATTACTAATATAGTACCTAGAAATATTCCTCCACCCAGATTCAAACCTAGGTCTTGTGGATGCACTTGAAGAGTCCTGACCAACTGGGCTGATGCTCATGTGCAAGTCTCAAATCCAGTTTTATTGTTTTATAGTTTTTTAATTTATTAACTGTGACAATGTCAAATATATTGAATCATTTATAACTCTTTCCCTCATGGGACCAGCCCCATCTTTACACTATTTTGTTCTTTGTAGTTAGTGAAGGTTGGGTTAATATAAATTTCTAAATTTGATACAATTGGAGAATTTAACGATGAATTTTAGGCACATTAGTGTACATGTGTTTAAAAAAATATTAGGGCCTTTATTTTGAAATATATCAATTTAATCTAAAATTATAATATTTAGAAAAGTATTATTCCTTGAAAAATAACCATTTTACTATGGTAACTAATATTTACCTTGGTAACTTAATTTCATGACAAAAAATAAAATTGATCCCATAACTTAATTTGGTCATGATAATTTAAAATATGAAAATCATATTATTTGATTGAATTTTTAAAATTGGTAAAGTTTAATTTTTATATAAAAACATAAAAATACAATGAAAACTATTTTCAAAGGAAAATAATTTTATTTAAAAAAAATATTAAATACCATTATTCTTATTTTTTACTAATTATTAATAAAATTGGTGTTAATATATTATTCATATCAAAAATATATTTTATCTATAATATATTTAGTTTCTTAAAATAAAACACATAAAAAGCTAATTTTTGGGAAGGTTATATTTTAAAGCATAAATCAATATTATTATTTATTTAGCTCCACTAATTTAATTTTCATAAATTCCATAGTATTAATAATGACCATTATTATTTTTATTTCTATAGATATTTTATAATTTGGTTACATCTATTTTTACCCACCAATTCTATGACTACATTTTGATAGTTAAATACCTTCTCATGGTTCATTGTGGTTCGATGCTATGTGTGAATCAAGCTATCGAACACATTAGGTTTTAAAGGAAAATATAATTTAAGATTTAAAAGTGTTAAATATGATCCTTAAAGGTAGAGAGTGAAGTGATCCTACCAGAGTTAACCATGGAAATGATCCACTCTACAGATGATGTTGATGGTCCATGGTTTCATTTCATCTTGAATGGTTGGGAGACCTTTGAGTACAAAGGTTTTAAAAGAATCACATGAATCATGATTTTGTTCACACTAAGTTATTAATTCAAGATGAACTAGAGTTGATAGTCTTATGGATGTTAAAGTGAGTTATTTTCATGGGTAGTAGTGCACTGAGCTCGATTGGGGCCAGACACTTGAAGATAAAATAAGTTCGTGTGAAGGTGGATTGTTTTCTACTGAAGGTTGTTTATTGAGCTACCTTATTTATATGATCAAGTTTTTTTTAAGATAAATAGGTTTATATTTAGGGAGGATGTAGTGACCTAAGATTTTACCAATTAATACTTAACTCAGTTTTGAGGTTTCTGAGTCTCATGACCTTCTTAAGGGAAATGGTAAATTTACCCAAGAAGAAGAGCTTAGATTTTTTTTCTAATTCTTTTATTGAACTTATGGTATGGTTTTTACCCTTGGGATGAGTCTTGATGAATTTTTTAGATTTTTTAATTTTAATAGTTTTTTAATATTTACTAATTAAATAAATATTTATCCCATGAGCTCAGATGATGAAATCTTAGTGTCCTTGGATTTTTAATTTTTAATACTTGGAATATTATTATAATATTGTTTAGTTTGTTTGATGAGCTATTTTGGAGTTTTAATCACCAATGAGGCTTGAAAAAAATATAAAAAAATAATATATAATTTTTAGTCACTGCACATGAATTTGTAATGAATCACTTATATATCATAAATTAAGAGCTAAATGAAAAAACCAATATCATGGTTGTCACACCCAGACATCTGTAGTAATTTTCATTTTTATTTTACATTTTTTATTTTTCATTAAAAATTTCTTTGTTGAGGTGCGGACTGGACCCGACGAGAGTTTTCACATTTTTCTGATAAATGGGTGTTTTGGAATTGTAATGTTCACGCACACGCATGACACGAATGAAGCCATGTAGCTTCTCTTGAGCAACAAGCAGCCTTCTTGGTGCGTGAGTAATTAATTAATTAATGAGTTGAATAATAATTTAAGCACAAAAAATGAAATAAGAAAAATGATTAAATAATTCAAGAGTTGTTTAATAATAACAATAATAATAATATTGGGATTATTATTATTATTATTATTGTTATTATTATTATTATTGTTATTATTATTATTATTATTATAGTTATCAGTTTTAATTGGGTTATATTTTATTTAGGTTTTATTTTATTTTGTTTTTATTTTGTTTTTTTCTTCTTTCTCTCCTCCCTCACCCTCTATTTCCATCACACAAGACCCCCCATCCCCTGGTTTTTACACAGTAGCTTCCTCCAAACCCTAGCATCGGTACCCCCTTCCCCTTACTCCCTTCGACCAGCACCCTATTTTCCTCAAGGTTGACCACGCGTGCCCCTCCTTTTGCTGGCCGGATACCCAAGCGCACCCCCTCCTGTTGAATTCCGCACCCTCCCTACCTTCGACCGAAGCTCCGGCCTGATGAACCCCCTCACCCACTGGACTCATTCGGCGCACCGACATCGTGCAACACCTACCCCTTGAACCCCCTTGATCCGTGCCTCCTTTATCCCTCTCTTACAAACTGGAACTGCCCTCCCTCCTCACCAGACTGCCTTGGCCGCACCCCACCTTCACATCCGGACCCTTCAATGACCTCCCTATCATGTGACTCACCTCCGAAACCTCTCCACTGTGTTTGTTCAACTTTTTGAACCCTCACCGCAGGTGCGTTTTACTTCGGTTGGTTGTTTCATCTGTTGGTAGTATACCGAGTTAGGGTTTAGTATCAATTTTGGCTTGGTTTTTGATGTTTTCAGTTCAAATTATGGTTTTTGGGGTATTGTTTTGTTTGATTGTGGTGCGTTTGGCATGCGACATGAGTTTCCCACCAGTTTGCGAAGTTGGTCTACACTAAGGTCAGTGATTCCACGCATAATCATTATTTGATGAATTCTTTTATGAGTTTAATTAATTCATCCTGTTTATTTATTATTTTTCATGCTTTGAATTTGGTTATGTTTGAGATTTGATGTACTTTTGACATGTTAGTAGCATGTAGTGCAATATATGTGCAATTTTCGGTGAAAATCCATGTTGAGCTGTTGAGTATTTTTTTATATAAATTGTGTAGTTTGAGTTTTGGTGTTGCGTCATGGTGCACTTGGTTTTAGAAAGGATGTTTTGAGTGTGTTATTGGTGTAAACCTTTGATGTGATATTTCAAATGTTTTATAATCTATTTAAGTATTTAATTACTTTATTAAATTATATGTATAGTGAGTAGTCCCTTCCTTGGGGGTTCGAGTCATCAGAAGTAAGGACCTATGTATATACATATACATGAAAATTTATATGCATGTAGGTGAAGTGGTCTTGGATTGCCCATGTTAAAAGTTGTGTGTTTTGAGGTAGGTCCCCACTGCACTTGCCTTTATATTTATAATTTACTAATTTCTTGTTATTTCATTAAATTTTAGATTATTGGTAAATATTATTAAATAATTAGTTTTAGAATAAAGGTTCATTATAAAGGATAGTGGTTCTCTCTTGTGTTGAATTACCTAAAAGTGATTTATTTTAAATGTGCATCATTAGTGTTGATAAAATAAGCTATTGGCCTTTATAAGTAAATTGTGTTTCTTTTAAAGAATGGATTGGGTTGTAAATGTGTTTGGATTTCTAAAATGGATTTCTTAAATGAGGTTTCAAATGAATTTGATATTGAAAGGGTGTTCCTTTGATTCTTTGGAAATGAGTTGTAAAGTGTTGGTTCTTCTGAAAATAGGTTGGTGTTGAGTGGTTAGTTAAGTCCCGTTTGGAACTTTAAAGAAATGAGATATTTTGAAAACTCTCTTTGGGGTGACTTAGGGGTGGTCTTATTATGTACCTCGATTGTGTGAGTTGCATGTGATGTTTGCGCATCGTGACTGGTTACTTGATTTACATTGTTGACTCACCCATTTCCTTTTTATTATACATGTTGAAATGGGAACCTAACATAGTGAGTGAATCTTCTGAAAATGATCGCTGCACTAGTTTAGATTACACACTGGCTAGTGGCCCATAACAGGGAGGTGTTTTTTTATTATACCTATGGGATTGGGCCCCTCGACCAGGACAAGTATGGAAATAGTTGGACGTTAGGGTGTTATGACATCATCGAGAGTAGGCATGCCTCTAGGATGAGTCACATGTATAGTATGTTCTGGATTGTTCACGAGCTCCAAGGTTCGACCCATGTTTCCTTTAGTGTTTATTTATATGTGGCGGGCGATTGAGAGGTCTAGTTCGGTTGCTGGCCCCTGTGTGCCACTTTTTCCATTTCCCTTAGTGTGTGTTGTGTGTTATGTGTGGGTTTCCTTTTGGCTAATAACTAAAATTTGGGTTTTTAAATTGTTCAAGAAGATGTTAATAAAATTTAATGAACCTTCTCCTTTTAAACATTAAACTTGTACTTAAATTAAAAAGGGAAATGGACTGTTATTTATTTAGAAATGAAAGTGTGTGTGGAAACCCCATTTTTTGTATAATATAGTTCAAACCTGAAATTGGTAAATTCTTTTTTTAAAGGTAGTGATTTGGGAATAGTTTGTTGGGAACACCTACTGAGTTTTAATACTCACACCTATAGTGTTTTCCTATTTTTAGTTTCTATTTCATGTTTGACTCGAGCTTTCTCACTGTGGGAGAGAGTTGGTTGTGGATTGGTGAGCGAATCTTGGTTTTTCAAGTATTTTCGGTCATGGCCAGGTTAGTTGGTTGTTGTTGGTCATCCTTTATTTTCATGTTGTTTATTTACTTTGCGTTGTTCTATTTTATTTCCACTGCTTTATTTATTTATTATAATTGGGAGAAATCGTTCCCAATTGTCCTCTATTGATGCCTTGGCACTTTTCTTCATCTTTGGAGGATCGAGAACACCTCTTGGGCCATGCCGCGGGCTGGCTCGGGTGATCGGTTCAGGGTCGACCTGGGTTGGTTCGTGAAAAAATTGTATCAGAGCCAGTTTTTTTGTTATTTGGGATGTCAGGTAGATTAGAGATAGGACCGTCGGTACTCGAGTGGTTGGTTCGGGAAGAGCGTCGCGAACTCTTACTCATTTCAATCCTCGGGTAACCGGGGGTAGTCTAGGATTTAAGTTTTGGATTTGGTCTTTGTGGACGGGGGATGGCAATAGGAGTAAATTGGTACTGCGTGCGGCCTCACATGGAGTAGTGACCCATGTGATTCCCAAGAGTACAGTTCAACACTCTTAGTGGTTGAAACTTACCTAGGGCATGGTCTGCTAAACCATGTATTCGGGTGAGGAAAGACCACTAGTTCTCCGTTTAGGTTCTCTAGTGTTGAAAATGTCTTGCTTCAGTTTTGGGTTGACGTGAAGTGGGCATTTTTCTTTGAGGATGAATTAATTTCTTAAGTTGAAACTTTTGTATTTGTGTGTGAAGTGCAGATTTTTATTTTGTGCGGTGCTTGATATTGTGGAAGGTTGGTTTTGTGTTTCTCATTCGGATATGCCCCCTAGAAATGTCCCATGGGTTCCAGTAGGTCTCTCTCAGTTCTTGGCCTGACCCAGACTCTCGGTGAAGTGGCAGAGTTGGGTTCTGCTCGGTTGTGTCAGCTTTTTGTAAATGTTGAGTTCGAGTGAGTATTGTTGAATGTTTTTTGAAGTTGGGAGTGTCTTCGGTTTTTGAGGAACTTTGAATGTTATGTGGGTTTAAGTTGTCTCGAGTGTGTTTGGAGGAGCGGGACTAGACTAGTAAATAGTGATCATCTTGTTTCTCTATAAATGAGGATGTCTTGAGCAATCCTCAAGACTACCTTCATCTTGAGGTTGCACCTAAAGAAGAAAAGGTGAGGGAAAGTGGTTTATCTCATAGTTGATTCACCAGTCAACAGGCGGTGAAGAAGGGGTGTTGACCTTTCTGATGAGCTAGTTCCATGCTCACCAGAGGTAGTGTGGAATCATCGGTTTAAAAATCGTACAAGTTGTTGGTCCTGTTTATACTGTGGTAAGTGAAGGTTCCTCATCCGATGAGGAGTGTGAACCAATGGGACCTGTTCTTGGAGTGCCCCTTCCATCAGTTTGCATCATGTGTTTGACAGACTGCTCAATCTTCTATCTCTAGTGTAGTCAGTCGGGCACTCTAAGTCATTCGCTACAATTCTTAGTGGGTATATTGATGGAGTGGCCACTCGGGACACGAGGATAAGTATGCAGGTTACTTTTCCAGTGGAGGAAGTTCCAGTCAGAGGTGGTCATCTTATGACTGCGAGGCAGTAGATGCTTTAGACATCAGGGCCCCAACCATAGGTCTTGGGGTGAAGCTTGCACGCTGTCAAAACCCGTCGGATGTGGTTTGAGTTTGGTTCGACTTAAGTCTGCAGTGACAGATGGGGACAACTTAAATTTCATGATTGTGGTATCGTCTCTGAAGGATTAATTTTTTTTGTGATGGGTATGAAGGTCATGTATCATTGTTGCAGTCTTAGTTTGTGGTAGTTACTCTTGGGCCTTAAAGAGGATTGAAGAATCAGTATTCTTGTAAAGCCTGGAGGTGTGCTCCGTGAACCTTCTTGTGGTCGGTTATGGATCAGAATTGTACTCATCTAGGAGATGCTTTCATCTTGTGGGATTAATGCATGCCTGTCTATTTTGCTGCTAGATTAGGAGTTCTAGCTATCAAAACCATCTCATGCGGTGGAGTGTTGTTCACTATTAGAATTTTCTGTGCAATCATCCCATGTTGGTGGGTTCGTGATAAAGTGTTCAGTCAGTATTTCTCAAAGTAAACTGGGAATTCCCACACCGGTTCTATAGTGTTAGTAAATTTTAAAATGGTTGGGTGACCCAGTTCAAGTCTCACCGATGTCCCCTTTGTGTTGGTTAAACATATGGAACTTTGAGGGTCAAGATAGTGTTAGAGGTTGTATGGGTTTTTGAGTCGTTTTGGTTTGGAGAACTAATGTTTGACAACAATCCTAATATGTTGGAGAGACCACCATATAAGGAACTTGGGGGGAGACTTTGTTTTGAAAGTGCACTTGGTGGGGAAACCCCCTTACTTCCGCTCCTCCCGACCTTGACCATGGTAACTTGTTAGATTGGGTAGTGGGTCGCTTGACAAGCATTATTGGAGATCTTGAATGACCCTCATGATCCCTAAGTTAGGAGTTGTGGTTTTCCATGTTGTAGTTGTGTTTGTAGATGAATTATTTGCTGTTGGTTATTTTTCTTTGTGATTCGGGTTTTGAGTTTTTTTTGGAGTGTCATGTTATCAGTGTTTTCAATACTGGGTCATCGGGTGATTGAGGTTTTGTTTTAAGTGTCTTCATGGTCTCGCTTGGAACCCTTGGTTGACCTAGTATTTTGGGACATTCTAGGGGTAGAAAGTGTCATGGTGGGGAGAATTTTCAGACCCGGACATCTGTAGTAATTTTTATTTTGCATTAAAAATTTCTTTATTGAGGTGCGGGCTGGACCCGATGAGAGTTTTTGCGTTTTGCTGATAAACAGACATTTTGGTGTCGTAATGTTCGTGCACGTGCATGACATGAATGAAGCCATGTGGCTTTTCCTGATCAACGAGCAGCTTGCCCGGCGTGTGAGTAATTAATTAATTAACGATTTGAATAAAAATTTAAGTACAAAAAAATGAAATAAGAAAAATGATTAAATAATTCAAGAGTTGTTTAATAATAACAATAATAATAATATTGGGATTATTATTATTATTATTATTATTATTATTATTTTTATTATTATTGTTATTATTATTATTATTAGTTTTAATTGGGTTAGTTTTTATTTAGTTTTTATTTTATTTTGTTTTATTTTCTTTTTTTTATTCTTTCTCTCCTCCCTCACCCTCTATTTCCATCGTACATTATTATTATTATTATTATTAGTTTTTTCATAGTATCTTCCTCCGAACCCTAGTAGCCGCACCCCCTTCCCCTTTCTCCCTTCGGCTAGTGCCCTATTTTCTTTTCGGTCGACCGTGCACGCCCCTCCTTTTGTTGGCCGGACACCCAAGCACACCCCCTCCTACTAAATGCCGCACCCTCCCTACCTTCGACCAAAGCTCTGGCCCGATGAACCCCCTCACCCACTGGACTCCTTCGGCGCACTGCCATCGCGCAACACCTCCCCATTGAACCCCCTTGATCTGCGCCTCCTTTCTCCCTCTCCGGCGAACCGGAACCACCCTCCCTTCTCATCGGACAGCCTTGGCTGCACCCCACCTTCACAGCCGGACCCTTCAGCGACCTACCTAGCGTACGACGCACCTTTGAAACCTCTCAACCGTGCATGGTCAGCTTCCTGAACCCTCGCCGCAGGTGCATTTTACTTCAATTGGTTGTTTCATCTGTTGGTAGTATATCAAGTTAGGGTTTAGTGTCAATTTTGGCTTGTTTTTGATGTTTTCAATTCAAATTTTGGGTTTTAGGGTATTTTTGTGTTTTTTTGTGGTGCATTTGGCATGTGGTGGGAGTTTTGCACTAGTTTTCGAAGTTTTTCTACACCGTGGTAGGTGATTTCACGCATAATCATTATTTGATGAATTCTTTTGTGAGTTTAATTAATTTATCCTATTTATTTATTAGTTTGTGTGCTTTGAATTTGGTTATGTTTGAGATTTGATGTACTTTTGACATGTTATTATCATGTGGTGCAATATATGTGCACTTTTTGATGAAAATCCATGTTGAGTTGTTGAGTATTTTTTATATAAATTGTGTAGTTTGAGTTTTGGTGTTGCATCATTGTGTGATTTGTTTTAGAAAGGATGTTTTGAGTGTTTTATTGGTGTAAACCTTTGATGTGATATTTCAAATGTTTTATAAATTGTTTAAGTGTTTAATTACTTTATTAAATTATATGTATAGTGAGTGGTACCTTCCTTGGGGGTTTGAGTCATCGACAGTAAGGACCTATGTATATATATATACACGAAATGTATATGCATGTTGGTGAAGCGGTCTCAGATTGCCCATGTCAAAATCTATATGTTTTGAGGTAGTTCCCCACTACACTTGCCTTTATATTTAGAAAATACTAATTTCTTGTTATTTCATTAAATTTTAGATTAATGGTAAATATTATTAAATAATTAGTTTTAGAATAAAGGTTCGTTGTGAAGGATAGTGGTTCTCTCTTGTTTTGAATTACCTGAAAGTGATTTCTTTTATATGTGAATCATTAGTGCTGA
The DNA here is from genome assembly GCA_963277665.1 of Viscum album. Lineage (NCBI taxonomy): Eukaryota > Viridiplantae > Streptophyta > Magnoliopsida > Santalales > Viscaceae > Viscum > Viscum album. Next base: position 595,460,309 of record OY728139.1, read on the forward strand.
TAAAATTCCCGGTTGGAATTTATAAGTAAATTTTGTTTCTTTTAAAGAACGGATTGGGTTGCAAATGTGTTTGGCTTTCTAAAATGGATTTCTTAAATGAGGTTTCAAATGACTTTGAGATTGAACGTTATGTTCCTTTGATTATTTGGAAATGAGTTGGCATGTGTTGGTTCTTCTAAAAATAGGTTGGTGTTGAGTGGTTAGTTAAGGCTGGTTTGGAACTTTAAAGAAATGTGATATTTTGAAAACTCTCTTTGGGATGACTTAGGGGTGGTCTTATTGTGTACCTCGATTGTGTAAGCTGCATGTGATGTTTGCGCATCATGACTAGTTACTTGATTTACATTGTTGAATCACCCCTTTCATTTTTACTATATGTGTTGAAATGGGAACCTGACATAGTGAGTGAATCTTTTGAGAATTATTGCTGCACTAGTTTATATTACGCACTGGCTAGTGGCCCATATCAGAGAAGTGTTTTGTTATTTTTTCTATGGGATTGGGCCCCTCGACTAGGCCAGGTAGGGAGATGGTCAGGTGTTAGGGCATTATAATGTCATCGAGAGTAGGCATGCCTTCAAGATGAGTCACATGTATAGTACATTCTGGATTGTTCATGAGATCCTAGGTTTGACCCATATTTCCTTTAGTGTTTATTTGTATGTGGCGGATGATTGAGAGCTCTAGTTCGGTTGATGGCCCCTGTGTGCCACGTTTTCCATTCCCCTTACTGTGTGTTGTGTGTTATATGTGGTTTTCCTTTTGGATAATAACTAAAATTTGGGTTTTTAAATTGTTCTCGAATATGTTAATAAAATGTAATGCACCTTCTCCTTTCAAACATTAAACTTGTTCTTAAATTAAAAAGGGAAATGGACTGTTATTTATTTTATAAATTAAAGTGTGTGTGGAAACCCCATATTTTTTATAATTTAGTTCAAAACTGAAAGTGGAAAATTCTTTATTTAAAGGTAGTGCTTTGGGAATAGTTTTTTGGGAATGCCTACTAAGTTTTAATACTCCCGCCTATAGTGTTTTCATTTTTTAGTTTCTGTTGTAGGTTTGACTCAAGATTGCTCACTGTGGGCGAGAGTTGGTTGTGGATTAGTGAATAAATCTCAGAGTCGCAAGGAGTTTCGATTATGGTCAGGTTAGTTGGTTGTTGTTGTTTGTCCTTTCTTTTCATGTTGTTTATTTACTCTGCGTTTTTCTATTTTATTTCCGCTGCTTTATTCATTTATTACCATTGGGCAAAATCATTACCAATTGTCCTCTATTGATTCCCTAACACTTGTCGCCTGCCCGGGAGGATCGGGAATGCCTCTTAGGCCATGTCGTGGACCGACTCAGGTGATCGGTTCAGGGTCAACCCGGGTTGGTTCGTGACAATGGTTGTGTATAGAATGGGGGGGGGGGAGTTACCCTAGGGATGGTGTAATTTTAGTTCACTCCCAGGGCCTCTGGAATATTTCATCATAGGTGGAATTTATTAAATAATATTTAATTTATGTTATTTTTGACGTGATAACCCTAAAATCCCCTATAAAACTTCCATAATGGATTCTCTCTAGGGTTATCCATAATTTTTCTAAACATAAACCCTAGATAAATAGATATAATTAGAACCTTATATGAAATGGGATGGATCAACATCATATTTGATTCTATTTTTGAATGAAATTAATGATCATTTCACGTGACGATGATGAATATAACCATAGAGTCAATGATGGACATAAAGTGAAGGACATAATAGCATGAGGTAGGGATTTGTTTATTTTATGCTTATCCATTATTAATGATTTGAAGAATGGAATTTAATTATTGGAATAGTTCAAATTCTTGTCCTTGTGATATATTGGCTTTCTAATTCTAGCTTGAAACACTTTTTGCTATACTGTTTTATTTTCTATTATTCATCACTGGAGATTAGATTCCCAATAAATAGTGGCCCAATCCTAGAATAAATAACAAGTGATCCCATAAGTGATGGTTCTTCATTCACCCCCACCATTATTTGTGTTTTTTCCACCGACCATCATTAAAACTAGTGGTTTGAAAAATCAGGCCCAGATTAATGAGTGATTGAGATTCAGGTTCTTTATTAAAAAAATTAATATGTAAAATCAGTGATATGGGTGTGTGAGATTGATGGAGGATGATAGAGGATTGTTGGAAGATTTGGGGATATAGTTCCTTAAAGCATAGTGGTTATCAGTCATCAAAGATATATGTGAATTGATTACCAACTGTCTTTCTAGAAAGGCATGGATGAAAATCAATAGTTAGAGGCGCGATAATTCTGGATGAGTTTTCAGTAGTGATTCAGGTCTAATTGGAGTAAAAGGCGATGAAAATGAGGTGATTGATGGAATTATACTTTAGGTTGGTCACCATGACGTGATGTCGGAGGTCATAGTATGATGAGGTGGGTGATCCAGGGTCATTCCATGTTGAAGGATAAAATTACATGAATGTTGGGTGACTGGAGGTCACAACATGGAGGTCGGATGTCATAGTGTGATGGTCTTAAGTGTTAAAAGTGTACATGTCTCAAATTATATATAAGAGCTGTCCTATATGAGTATTTAACCTTATGTATGGTCACAACTTAAAGGATAGGGTGAAGGATAAGAGTCCACTATGTGGGGGAGGGTTTCATGGTGTGATGGAATTAAAGTAAGGAGTGTTACGGTCAGTAAGGGAAGGGGTTACATCATGAGACCCCCTTTATAATGGGCCATCATGACGTAATCAACACAATCACACTATGCCAATTTCTTTCCTGTAGGTTGACATGACTATGTTTTCTGCATGGAACATGATGGTGCACTTCTATTTAAAATATAAGGGGATATGTGAAGTGATACATGTGATTTATTCTTCTTAAATATATAGGGATGGCGATAGGGACTAGGTACGGTGATTGGAACATTCATAGGGTCAGATAATACCTCTTATACTATGCGCTAATCAGCGAGGTATGAGTCCCCTATATTACTAATAGAGTTTATTACTCACCCATATACTTGGGACATGGGTCCTATATCTATGGAGTTAGGTCCTCCCTTATTTTATATATGCTACTCGATGAGGTGAAAGTCCTCTATCAATAGAGTTAGCTACTCCCTCATCTTCTGTGTGCTACTTGACGAGGTGTGGGTCCTTTAATAATGTTTTTCAAAGGTTACATGGATTTTCTCATATATGGAAAGTTATTATAGTAGGGGTTAGTACTCCCTTGATTTATATTTATCCTTGGTCAAGTATTACGCCCCCTATAGGGTTTTAAAGTGGTGACATAGTAATAATGGACAATAAGGTGTGGTACTCCCTCAATTGTTTCATATACATTAGCAAAGAGTGAGTCCCCCTTAGTGTATTCTAGTGGAGGTTTGGAATAAAGGAAAAATAGATCAGATACATTGAGTCTTGTGTCTCCTTAGGCACCTCCTTGGTGGAATTTGAGATGCAACATACGCATAGGATATTGAATTTATACTTTTTAGTATTTTTAGCACTCTGATTATCCCTATTTTATTGTGAGATATGACATTTTAGGATTAGGTCTAAGATTATTGGGACTTATATGTGTCCTTGAGACTTCTAGTGGATGTAAATATCTATATCCTTTTTTATCTTATTTCTGATTAACTTCTTTCTATAAATATAAAACTGAATTGTTTCTTTTTTATTTACTTTATGGTTTTTAGGGCATTATACTGAGCATTTTTATACTCACCCTTACATGGGCTTTGTGACCATGTGTTTTGTGTTTGTACAGATGATATATGGATCAAGTATTGTATTGGTGGATGTGGAGTTGGTATTGATTTTTTGAAGCTAATGCCTTATGATTCTTGGAAATTCATAGTGGAGCATGGTGGTTTCTGAATGTGGCTGCGACCACTATGGCTATAGATCAATCCAGAAGTATAAACAATGAGGTGAACATTTTCAGTGTCTTGTGTTTTTCAGATTTGAAGGCTTGTCATATGTACAGTTCCTTTGGTATTTTACTATATGGAGTTGTTCTTGTATTTGATATATCATACATGGATTATATACCATTAAGTTATATATATATATATATATATATACTATTGGTGCTTCTAGTTATTTTATACAATAGATATGTGTGTATGTTACAAGTTTATATAGGCCAGGGCACCCCATATTGTGTGTTATGCCTACTAAGTGCTAGTCCCCTGACCTATTGGAGGTGGGCTTGGAGTGGTACACTCGACTTATTTGTGGCCCTAGTGGGACCTCAATGGGGTTATTCATGTAAATGATAGTCAAGTTCTAATTTTTTTACCAAGGATAGAGGTACCAAAAAGATCATGGAGTGTGGAATCTTGGGGATGAGATTTAGAAGGTGAATTTCTAGAAGCAGTGGTTCCAGAAGGAGTTGATCCATTAGGTTAGTTGCAGATGTCTACCAGGATTTAATTCCAAGTTTAGATATGAAAGTGAATTGAACTATTTATTTATAACAGATTATATAGAACCTGAGATCCTAAAAGAAGATGCAATTATAAAATACTCGAGTTAGTAGGATTTATCCACGAGGGATGATATGGATTCCTTACATGTTTCCAGGACATGAGAGCTAATAGAATGAATTGCTAGGAAAATAGTACTTCAGAATAAATGGGCTTATCCTAGAAGGTGGTATAAGGAAAGGATTATTATAAATGGTTTTCAAAAAATAGAAGATATATATTTTTATGATATATTTTATATGGTTGTTAAAAACATGACTATTTAGATGACACTTAGAATAGTTTTCACAAAAGGGTTACATCTAGAGTAGTTAGATATAAAAACCATATTTCTTTACAGAAACCTAGATGAAGAGATTTAAATGGATAAACTATAAGGTTTCATGGATTAACAAAAAAAGAATATTATATAAAACCTAAAACAAAGTATTTAGGGGTTGAAAAATAACCAAGGTAGTGGAACCAAAATTTCAATGCCTTTATGGAAGAACATAAGTTCTTCTAGAGAAGCAATGTCCACTTTTTTTTATCAAAAGGTGTATAGTGATGGGAGTTTTGTCATCTTACTTATATATGTGGATGATATTCTTATTACCATACCGGTAAATGAAAGTATTAATGAGTTGAAAGTTGAATATTCTGGAAGTTTTAGGATAAAGGATCTCAGTGCAAAAAAACAAATCTTAGGAATGCATATTATAAGGGACTTAAATTCAAAAATATTGTTCTTAACTCAGTATGAAAACATCTAAAAGGTGGTGGAACATTTTTAAATGAGAAAGGAAAATCCAATTTCCACTCCCCAAGATGTAAACTTCATGTTGAGTAAAGATAAGGAATCTAGAATGGAAACAAAGGTTGAGTATATAGAAAATGTACCTTTTTCATGTTAGGATCAAACAAGACATGTTAAACACTGGGGGGGGGGGGTGAATTAGTGTTTATATTTTTTTTCTCAAATCCTAATCAACCTCTTAAACTCACAATGATGAAGTAATGAAAATGAATTTTTTTAAACAAGGTTCGACACTATAATGGATGACTACATCTCCAATGTATGGTAGTTTTTATCTTAGACACACACTGATCTTATTTTATTATCAAGAAGTAACTACATGCAAGAGAATAACCTTGAACCTACTTCAAATTCTGGCACCAAACAAATTAACAACAAAAACTAAATTATTGAATAAAATACAAAAACTTCTTTGAAAAGGATCACCAATGCTACATGAGACATAAATAGACTAATATAATTTTGATCTTTTTCTTTCTCTTATTAATAAAAAATCCACATGGGCTATTCTACACTCACTGCATTTCTCTTAGAATTGTTTAAGTTTTTTTGATCCACTCAAACAATATTTCTTTTTTCTTTTTATATCCTCAACATCTCACTTGTATATGGTTTCATACATTGAATTTGAAAACCCTTTTAATTTTATCAAGTCAATTATTCATTATTCTCTATCATCAAAACACCTATAATTAATCACTAATAATATCACCATTTAATTTCCATAAAATATGATCTCATTATTCATGAAATAACCTGAATACTCACTTATTTTTTTCTCCATGATACCCACATTATCCTCTTTATATCTACAAGAATTCATGCATCAGAAGTTTCAGTTGTGAAGAAATTCCCCACAATATGGTATTATTTAGTTTTTTATGATAGCATCATAGAATCTCTAATCATGGTGTGATTATCTCTTCCATCATTTTTTATTATTGAACCTATCTTCCATATTATGATGATGTAGTGTAAAGCTATCCCAAAACACATTCTTCATCATGAATCTTGATGTGAAACTATATATATATACCCCTTTCATGGTCACTATAGTATGACCTTTCCATCACAATGTGGCAATGTATTAAATAAAATATCCAACTTTGGATGAAAAATCATTCTCAGATAGTTTCATGATGTGATAAGATTCATCACAACATGAAAACCTTCTTCTTTAATTCTAAAAAACACTTTACTTGATTCATAGCTTAGTCAAAAACTACCATGTTGTTTAAGACTTTAGGAATAACAAAAATTCATTAGAGATAACTTTAGTAATTATCTTCTAAAAATTCCTAAATTTCTCATATATTTCCTAACTAATAAATCTTATGTATGAAATTTTATTTCTTATGTATCACTTTTTTAGGTTTCAAAAAATATTATGCATGATTAAAAAAATTACATATTGCATTAGTTTATTTTTAAAAATTTCACTTCTATAATTCTTTATGGAAAAAATCTTATGCATGACCATATTTACTCTTATGCATTTACTGTCCCTTCCAATTTTTGGTTCACACTTCTGGATGACATTTAGTTATGCATCCGAGTTAGTGATATGTATTATGTGTCTTTTATAATTATTTAATTTTTCCATAGGGTTACTTTTATATATATTTGAGATTAATCTTATACAACTCATTCCTTTGTTAATTTTTTGATTATTCTCCAGAGTTACCTTAATGTATTCTTAAAATTACTCTTATAAAACTCATTCCCTTTGAAATTATTTAGTTCTAATCAAGAATTACCTTTATGCAGAGAACGCCTTTTCCAAAATTTAGAGAGTATATATCCATAGAATATTACATATCAATAAACTTATTTTCCTTTTCCAATATTCCATTTTTGAAATAAACTTTATTAATTCCATACCTTAGCTAACAATTTTCTTTAACTCAAAACATAATAATTTCTTCAAACTGACTCAGAACCTATCCTAACATAATATGGGATTTTTTAAACAACTCTAAACCATTATAAACACCTACAAAAAATTTATTGAAAAAAATAAAATATCATCCTTAGGTGGGTTAACCAATACCTACTTTTGGATTTGATACTAATAAAAATACTACACATTTCATCTTGTTGTAAAATCCAAATTCCACCCCCCCTCAATATAAGTAAAGAAACTCAAAGTAAATATTCTTCACCACTATTAAAAATAAATACAAATAAATTTTATGAAGGATGTGGTATCATATTATTTAGATAAACAAGCCATAATCCAATCAAATTAAATTCTACTTGATATATATTAGTTTAGAAAACAAGAGTGATAAATTTAGGTAAACACATTAAAACATTTCAAGAACAAGTGGGTTTCTCCCCTCAAAGATCACTTATCCCCCTTTGTATAAATTTAATAATAATTGTATAAGGGGATTAAACTCGAAGAGAAATATACTATAGTGTTAGGAAGTGGAATTCACTCCCATTTAAATCCTGAAATTCTCAAAATACTTAGTTTTAAGTGGATTTATATGAATATCTACAATATTCTCCTTGTATGGAAAATATTACTTATTTAATATTCCTTCATACAAATTCTATTTCAGAAAATGATACTTATTATAAATGTTCTTTGACCTATAATTTTTCACTGTATTCTTAAATATATTTATGGAAATTTTTGTTTAGTCAATAACTCTCACTATCCTTGGTTTTTTCAATTCACATTACACTTAATTAAGTTTTTAATATTACTTTGTGTTGTATGTTTTAGTTTTTTTGAGTGCATATTTATTTTTTGAATATTTAACATCCAGTGAACTGATGAAATGATCTTGACATCCATTTTATTGTGAATACTCATTAAACTTCATTAAATAGATAATAGTTCATTGTAATGGAACACTATGATGAACACATTAGATGATGCAGTTTGAAATTACATCCATAAAATAATAGAAGGATACACATGATAATATTTAAATTAAACCTAAATATCTCAAGATATTACCATTAGAGTTTGTTATAATGGATTTCTATAAATAAATCTTGAGTCTTATAGGAATGGAAAAATGTTATAAAAGCAGGCTAAAGTGTTTTCAATCATTTTGAAGTCTATAAAAAATTATTACCTAGAGTGATTCCGATTGTATTTTATTTAGAGATATTTTTCTTAGAGAATCCATGTGTGAGACTTAATTATAAATATTTCAAGTATTTATTATTATAATTTATATTTTTCTGATAATTTGAGATTAAATAGATTTCAGGATGGAATATAGTTTATTCAATCCTTTATGATTGAGGGATTCTATAGATAAGAAGACAATTATTTTGTTTAATACTCCATGATCGATGTCTTAAATTGTTTGGTAGGTGGACATTGTTTGATCAAGTTGATCAAGGGATTTTGTATCTAGTAATATAGAGTATCCATAGACAAAAAAATGATACCATATTATGGGTTTATTAATTGAGGAAATTTTAAGTATAGAAGTGGGATACCTTAGTTTAGGTTACAAACCACCTACCACTTTGGTTTATAAGTGAAGGGTTAATTTTTTGGATTTTTTTTGGTGATCGATATCCTTTTTGATATATTTGGGTTATTACTCAATATTCCATGTTTTATTTCTATCTTTGAATTGTTTCACTTTATTTTTTTTGATTAATTTACACTGTGCTTATTTCTTTCATTAGATACTTTTTATTATTTGATAAATTTATTATATTTTTCACTTACTAATTTATATCAATTAAGATTTTGTCTATAGATAAACTTAATTTATAATACTTTTTGTTTTTTATTTATGTTTTACTCTGATATACTTTTATTTTATTGGAAGATATTATCATCCATTTAAGTTACACTTGAGTGGGATGAAAATTTATGGTTTTTTACTAAATTAACCCCAACTTATTGCGTTCTAAATATTTTTTTGGGGACTAACACTTTGGTTATCACAACTAATAACTAGTGGGTATCCAACACTTACATTCATGTCCTTAAGTTGAGACATTTTCAAATCATTTTTCTAATTGCCTATAATGTAGACACATACCCATATTTAGTGGAAGTCAAGGTGGTTGATGTTTTCTTCTTAGAATTCCATGTTGCATACATTTCACCAATAATAAAATACTCTATCTGATTTGGACTTTATATCATCAACACCACCAGTTTAGTCTGTATCTGTAAATTACTTTAACTCTAAAACACCTTTATTCATAAATAAAAATCCACAACTGAATGTATTCAATATATATCTCAAAAAATCACTTGGTTTTTGGGATATGTGATTATTTTGGATTAGATTGATTCCTACTACAAACAGTGACAACATAAACAATGTCTAGACTTGAGTTGTCAATTACAAGATACTACCAATAAAATTCTTGAATTATTTCTCATTAAAAAATTTATCTTCATCATTATTTATCATCTTGGTTCCTACTTGAGTTGGTGTAGACACTTCCATTGATTCCTCATTTAAAAATTTATTCAATAACTATTTGGAATAATTTCCTTGAGATATGAAAATGTGGCCAGAGTTTTGAGTGATTTTTTGGCCCATTAAATTTTTTATCTCCCCAAGAATTAAAATTTCAACATACTTACTCATTTTTATGGATAAATATTCACATAATTTCTTCATATTATTATAAAAGATGATATCATCAACATACACAATCATAATGAGTGATGTGTGTCATCCTTCTTCATATAAATATTTCTATCCACCCACCCTTTCCTAAATTCCATGATCCTTAGTTACTCATATTTTTTGAGGTACCAAGATATTAGAGGGTTTTTTATCCCATAATGAACCTTATTAAACTTTCACACTGTTAAAACATCTTCATAAAGATAAAAACCTCAAGTTTATCTATATAAAATTCTTAATTTAAATCACTGTTCATAAATATAGACTTAAAATAAATTTGAAAAACATTGTATATTATTTGAGTAGTAATTGTAAGTAAAATTATAAGGGTATCAATCCTAGAAATAGGGAAAATGTTTAATAAAAACTAATTCCCTAAATTTTTGAGTACCTCTTTCACACAATTAAATATTTATTTATTGATGCTACACCTTTTACATTTATCTTTTATCTGAAAACCCATTTTACCCAATAATGTTCTAATCCTTGGTTATGGGAACAAGATCCCATATATCATTCTTTTCTATTTTAGGAAGATCTTAATTCTTAGCATAGATCCATTATTTGTGTTTAAAATATTAATCAATAGTTTATGATTCAATATTTTTAATCAAACTAGTTTGAATAGTCTTTATACTTTTTCTTATTGTTTGAACCCATTGAATTCAACCCCTATGATATTTTCAGTACCAACCTGCCTTTTAAGTCTTGAGTATGTTCTAATTATTATGAAATTCATATTCTAATCACTTTAATTTATTGAATTTGCAACATAATTTTGAATTTATAGAATTTACACAACATCATCAACCTATGAAATAGATTCAATAGTGACGACACCATCCTCCTCAACATTTATAATTGATTTATCATGATCTTATTCATTCTCACAGAACAACACATAATCACAGTCTACAATACTTTCACCTTTGTTATTGTATCGTATGTATGAACTTCTATTTGGTGTATAACCATGTAAAATCACTTATTAAAAATTTTCATCAAACTTACCTCAACTTATTCCATTATTTTTGATCAAAAAAGGACACCCAAACACTATAAAGTGTTTTAGATCCAAATTCTTCTTGAACTACATTTAATATGGAGTCATATTAGAATTTTTCTTTAATAGACATATGTTTTCAATAATTTCAGTAGTAGAATAGTTTTTCACCAATCACTAGGACTTAAGGTTATGTATTATATGGGCCTATGAGACATGTAAGGGTTCCCTCTCTACCCATAAAAGGATGTTTATCCAGAAATGAAAATAAAAATGGAATTGGAGTTGAAATATCTTGTAGTCAGAAGTATCATGATGTTCCATGCTCTATTAGCATGGTTATAGCTATATCAACAAGGATCCTATTCTTCATTTCATCCACTTAATTTTTTTGAGGAGTGTATGGTGTACCAAAATCATGTATGATTTCATGTTTATCAAGATATTCTGAAAAATATTTTTTTCAATACTTACCATGCTATGATCTCATTATTTTCAAATATTTTTTTTCTTTTCATCTAGCCTTATGAAACTTTCATAAATGTTTAAGGATTGAGATTTTGAGGCATAATCATAATTCATGTAATTATTTAGAATTAATCAATAAAATTAATGAAATATCTATCTCCACTTATTTAATTCTTATTCATCCATATCCAATGGTCTTTGAGTTTGGATATCAATAGACATGCATCCTCTACTCACTATCTTAACTTTTTGACATGTTTTTCAAGTAGTGAGAGTGACTTATTTCAAATTTAGAATATTTATCATAGAATATTATATGATTAATTTCATTATTTTTTTCCAAGATAACCAAGTTTTCTATGCCGTAATTTTTTCTCATCTTGCATGCTCATGTGGTATCCTTATTTAAATTCTACAATTTGAAAAAAATTTCCTTGGGTTCTAAAACCTTTTATTAACATAACTCCAAATTTTAATATATTTTAAAAAACCCACAATTTTTAAAGATCATCATATTTTCATTATTATAGAGTTAGTGTACACTTAATAAATTATGTTTCAACCCATCAAAAAATAAAACATCATTTGAGATTATCTGATTTTTTTACAATTTAATACACTCCAAAACCTTTTATTTTTAATGAACTATCATTTAAAAAAGTAAAAACTAATCCTTAATATATTTGAAAATTCATAATTTTATTCAAATCACCTATCATATGGGAAGAGAAACCACTATCCATAATCGATGGTCTCTTAGATTTTCATGACTTGAATTCAACTCCATAAACATTTTCCCATTGTTTGAAACCCATTACTTTTTGAACATAACCTATCTTAAAATGTGGATATAAATTAGATGATAAGAACTTGAGGTACTCAATTGAGATGTGTACTTCTTGGTAAAACATTCCACTCACTTCATTTAAGTTATCAAAATTGTTTTCCACTTAAATATTTTTCTCAAACTATTGAGATTTCTAATGTATTTTATACTATTACTATCTTCCCCTATGTTCACGCTTCATTATATATACAGGTAAATAAATGTTGTATGATAAACTATACTACTTGTTTCCAAACACACTGTAACACTAGCTATAACCTTGAAACCTACTCCTTTGATAGAAATTTGGTTATTGTATGGGTTTCTGTCTAGCTCCACTCCCATACCTCTATTGAGTTGGTGTTACTAAATCCTTTTATGGATATATTCTTTAGATATTGAAATTTATGTAGAAATTTTTGTATTTTTTTCCTTTCAAATATGAGTAGGGTTTTCCTTTTATTTAGACTTTATAACTGATCCATATTTTTATTTTTCATTAGACCCTTATGAGAATATTATATTCTTTTAAAGTTGAACACTTTTAGATTTTATTTATTTATGTCTAACATCTTGAGAATCAATATTAATTGACGTTTTTTGTCTAGAAAACTCACATGATTCTATAAAAACCCTTCTAAAATCATAACTGAATCATTATTTTTTATTCTTAGATTCAAAAAAAATTCATTTTTAGATTTTCTACCTCATTATCTCTAAGGATGATAATAGAAGTCATATCATAAATGGTATTATTTTTCTCAAAATTATCAAGTTGAAACCTATAAATTTCTTTGACCAACCCATACTTCTCATATTATATTTTATCATTCTTATTAGATTTAATTTTGAGTTGTAAATTTTCATATATTAACCTTACAACTAATTTCAAGGACACCTTTATCTCCATTATCATGGTGTACTCATTCAATGATTCTATTTCATTAGTAGAAAAATCACTATCAATTGGGGATTCATAATATAATGAGTAAATAACTTCCTATTATTATTATATGAGAAACTTTTGAGAATCATTATGAGTTTACTCACCATCACAACTCTCATAAATATTATAAATACCTCCTTAAAATGATAAGAAATTCCTTCTGAAGAACATGTATGTCATTTTCTTCTATCCTTTAGATGGAGTTTGTCTTCTCTAGAAAGAATATTTTTTTAGAGAATGTCTTAAAAGCATCATCCTCTAAATTTTAATTTTTTATCTTCATGGGGAACTTGATATAGAAGTGACCAATATTTACACAATTGAAACATTTAAAGGGAGCTTTTCCATGATATTTCATTTCATTGACATAAGGGATAGGGTCTCCTAAAAATACTCTATATTTTATTATTCATTAGAATTAGTATGGAAATATTCAATATTCATATTTTTGAAAGCTTTAAAAGAAATTTCCTTTTCTTTATTGACTTTATTTTTTTAGAGTTTCTCCTATTCTAATCTCATAATTAATGAGTTTACTATAAATCTAATTAAATCTAAAGCTATGAAGATTTTTATATTCTAGTGATGAGATCGTGGAATCAAACTTATCTGGTAAAATTATCATCAAGTTTATTCACCAAATAAAAACATTGAAGAGTTTATCTAAATCCTATATTGGTGTTGAAAATCACCTTGAATTTAGAAAATAATTCATCAATTCATCCATATTTATTCATTTTAATATCTCAAAACTATTGTCTACCAATTTATAACTTATATTCCTTCATGTTATTTTTTCCTTTACAAATTATATGATTTTTTTCGAAAATTGAATTGGTTGTTTTGATTCTCAAGAATCTTGTTAATTATTTCTTTAATAAAGTTCTTAACAAAGGATTTATTGACTTTACATCACTTTCAAAATTCTTCTTATAAAAAAATACCATGCATAAGTCTCAATCGGTATTGTGAATCCTTTTTGAACAAAATAAAGTACATCCAGACTAAGAGAGAGAATATAAGGTACCATTATTTTCCTTCCAAATATAGAAACCCTTTACATAAAATGATGGAATATCTTTTTTTTTTCTGAATAAGTTGTGATGATCTATAATAGTCTTCAAGATAGATCATTGAGAGTAGACCTATGCTATTTTATCAATTGTTAGGATCATATGGGATATGTTAAACACTGATCTGGGGGTTGGGGGGGGGGGTGAATCAATATTTTTTTATTTATAAAATACAAAATTTCCTCTAGATTATTTAGAAAAACCTTATTTAAATCACACTATTTAAATGAATAAAAGAAACACAGTAAATATTTTCACAAGATTTTCCACCCCAAGGGATGACTATATCCTTTATTTATGGTGATTTTTTCACATGCACACACTACTATACTTTTATTATTAAGAAGTAAATGTGTGAAAGGTAATTAACTTGAACCTCCTATAAATTATAGCACCAACTTGTTTAATAAAACATAAACAATTATTTGAAAAAGATCAACTCTACTGTGTGATCCAAAAATGGGCTAATTTTATTTTGATCTTATTCCATCCCTTATTAATCATAAATCTACACTATTTATTCTCAAATCACTATATTTCTCTTATAATTATTGTAGTTTTTTATTCTAATTGAATTTTATTTATTTTTACTTTTTTATATCCTCAACATCTTATCAAAATATGGTTTCATACATTGCATTTGAAAACCATTTTAATTTTTGAAAGTTAATTTTACATCATTCTCAGTCATCAAAACTCCTATAACCGATCACTAATAATATACCCATTTAATTACCATAAAACTCAACCTTTATTCCATAAAAATTATTTTTTTATATTTTAAAATAAGATAATTTAATTTTAGAAGGAACCAATACAAATAACCATTCAATAAACTTTCAAGAAGCACAAACAGGACACTCAAATTTGAGGCCACTTGAGTGACCCAATAATGAAAATTTTTAAATTTAACAACTAGAACCAAATTTAAATACTGACCTAGTAAATTAGGCAAGGAGTCTAAGGATTCACCTCAAGCTCTGTACTAAACATGACCTCTAATAGCATCACTCGTTATCACTCTATCATCCTTACCATCACAACATTGGTGAAATATCACCACTAACCACCAAAAATAAAACCATCATATTTTTCATTAAACAACACATCACTATATCTAATCAGGCATACATCACATAATCCTTACTGATTATTAAGACCCACAATATTTTAAAAACTCCAACCAATACCAAGTTTTCTTGTAAGGACCCAACCTTAAGAATTACATATTCTAGCGTATTTTCACTAGAATTCACTTTCTTATAATCCCAAGGATATTTTTGGTTTAGAGTTTTAGAGAATTATGATAAAATCTTACATAGTAAACCCATAAATTACAAGTGGAAATTTATAATTAGTATATATTTTTCCAACTAAATAAAACTTTTTTAATATAATACATCATTTATTTTAATAACATATCTTTTTAATTTTGATTATTAACCTCTTAAATGCCTCTAATCATCATTAAATCCTTATGAAAAACATTTTAAAATGTGGGATGAGAAAAAAATATCAATAAGTGACATAAAAAGAAATAAATCCATTAGTATAATGAAAAACATTAAAACCCATATAATTTTTACCTTTATCTTAAAAGTTATTTGAGTGTATGAAATAAAAAATTTCCACATGAAAAATGAAGACACTTTTTTTCTCAAATAAAAAATTTAAAACCAATTGAAAAAGATAGATAAAATATTTTGGAAACTGGGGGAATCATTGGAGTAGCCACCACAACTACTCATGGAAGAACTTTATGGTTAACTTTCAAACATCAACTTAGAGTAACCATTACAGATACACATAGATTAACCATCATAGTTATTCTTAGAATAACCATCATAGTATATTCCCATTATCTCTTAGGAGAAACCTAATCGGTTAACTCCATCTCATATATGGAATAACTATACAGTTAACTTCCATACCCAATACATTTGAGGTTATAACATAACCAACCATCCTTGGTTTATCACTGAAACACCTATCATTAGTTTATAATGTAACCACCCATACTTAGTTAATAATAGAACCACATGTTATCATAAAAATTCCCAATAACCATAACATAATCATAAATCATGAAATATTGTATCATAAAAATATTCTTAAGGAAAATAACCTTTTCATTATGAAATCACTTATTTTTAAAAAAACCGTGCATACATAAAAGAAGAAATTATATTTGAAAATAACCATGTAAAATTGTAAAGTAATATTAAAATCATTAAGGCATCATGATGGAGGAAAAATATACTCATTTCATATAAGCTAAAAATAAATTCCTTCCATACTCTTGCTAGAAAAGTCACAAATTATCTTGTTTGGAAAATGAAAAAAAGATTCCTTTCAAAATATTTTGTAAAAAGTAAAACATGGTTAAAAATGAATTTAAAAATTCATAGAAGAATAATAAAAACCTTATTTAAATAATTTTCCAAAATAATAACATGGATATGGAATAAAAATAGAGTTTTAAAGGAAACTTTTAAAAAATAATTTTTAAAAGTCCCTTACCTTGAGTCTGAAGCATCTCATACGTTCTTATCTTCCTAAATAATAAACTTAGGTTAATTATTTACTTGTCTAAGAATTTTTTCATGTTTATTTTTTCTTTTATTTTATACCTTACTATGATATATTTAATTATTTAATTAATTAAATTCACATCGGTCATATTGAAGATATTCGTTTCATAAATCCAAAATGAATTCGATAGGTTAATTATGGTAAAAAATGTTATTATTCCATCATATACAGAATAATATTCATCAATTAATTATAATTATTGTACATAAATTATAATTTTAAATCCATACATTAAACATGGTTATGAAAAATGAACTATGTTACAATCATGAATATGATATACCATACATATGCATGAGTAACATTTCTATTTTTCAAAGATCACTATGAAAAGAAGGTAAATATTATTTTATCTTTAAATAATTATAATAATATCATATATATATATATCATATATATCATATAAGTTTTTTAAATATATTTATATATATAATCCATGTGTTGTAATGATGAAAAATGAATCACATCGCTTCGTGGAGGTGGAAGTCCACACGTACACATGGACAACATTATCATTTTTTAGTGTATGGAAAGGTAAGAAGGTAAATGATATATTATCTTTTAATAATGATAAATATTTCATGAATATAATCTATAATATTAATTCCGTCATTATAATCCATCTATGAAAGATGATTTTGGAAAAATAATTTCATTAGTTCGTGAGGCGGTAGTATGCTGTACACACGAATGACAATTTTATTTTCCATTTGATGGAAGAGGAGATGAATATATGTTAAGATATTAACATGATAACATCTAAGTATATTTATAATACTTTTTATATTATTTTTTATGGTTTAAGAATATTTTAATGAGGTAGAATAAGAAACAAAACTAAAACATGAAGTTGAAAACTATACCTCATCTTTGAAAGACCTCCATTTCTTAACACCTCAAGACTGCTAATATTGGTATTATTCCAAAAAAAAATATATAAATTTTTTTTAGGGACTATAGTAAGGTTTTTTGGTATGGAATTTCTAAAATAAAATGGTTTTAAGTGCAAAAAAGTGAGAAGAAGAGGCGACCTTTTATAAAAGAGGGGAGGGGAACTCTTGGAATTTCTCAAAATATTAAATTAATATATATTTAATTTCAATTAAAAATTACTCAAAATTAATTAATTTATAATATAATATGATTAAATTCCTAAATTATATCATACAATAAAATACAGCCTTGTTTTTACTATATTTATACCCTTATTTTTTAGTTTTAACCCCTATTTAAGCCCTTTAACTCTTACCATGACAACATGGTTTTTTAATATTTGAGGGTCAATATAGTTACTATAAAATGAAAAAAAACCCATAAATGGAATATGGTTTATATTTAAAACCTTATAATAATAACTTGGTATAATTTTATATTTATCGTACTTTTATATCATTTAATAAAATATTATTTACTATAAAATATCCTTAATGTAAACTTCTTGAATTATTCAATACTTTGAATTTTATAACATCAAGAAACAATATAAAATTAGAACCAAATATTTAATTGTATACCTAATATGTAATTTTAATCTATAAAATTCATATATCACATTAATTGTCTCAAATTATATTATTTTAATATTTTTAATATCATTTATTTTATATTTCCATTAATTGAATAATTACTATGTTAGTTTTGTGTAATAATTTAAGGTAATTATTTATTCAATAAAAATTAAAAATAAATTACCATGATGAAAATAAATATTCTATATTTTATATTAATATTTATAATTGAATATATCCTCTAGATAACACCATATTAAAAATATTACACTTATTAAAAACATAAGGGTGACATGTTTGACATTTTTATAAATAAAATACTAAAAAGGTCATAATCTCATACAAGTGGGACCAAAAGGTCATAAATTATAACCTTATATTATTATGGTTGAGATATAAATATAAAATAATATTTAGTCAAGTTTTTGGTTCATTTAATTGTTATTTTCATTTTATTTGTAAGCTAAATTACCCGATTTACTCTTTACCATGGTAATAAAAATTACTTAGCTTACTTTTCATATTATAAAAAAATAAAAGGAGAATATTTAATAAATTTAGAACCAATAATTCCAAATATTATTTTTTTTTCAAAATTAAAATCACATAAGTTTCATAATTTAATTAAAAATTAAACCATCAAAACTTAACAAAAAACAGTTTTTTTGAAAAAATTCCCTTTTTAAATATAAAATGTTTTTATAATAAATTCAAGTATAAAATATATTTAAAAAACCATAATTGTATTATTTTAAATAAAAATAAACTAACATAATTTTAAAACTAATATAAAATATAATTTTACTTTATAAATACTTTAAAATAAAATACAGTTTTCAATAAAAATCATTATTCTTCACTATTCCTTAAAAAATCAATATTTTTAGAAAATTATCAAAAATTAAACCCAAGATAATTTTTACATGATGATTTAAAAATTAAATTAATTTTTTTCAAATGAAAATTATATAATTTTATTATTAAACTTTTAAATAAAATATTAAAATAAATGAGTTTAATAAAACTAGTTCCTTTTCTATTTTTATAATTTATTAATATATTTATAATGAATATAAAAAAATAATTCCATAATAGTAATAAATATTAAAAAGATTTATTATATCATTAAATAGTTTTTTATATTCTCCCCCCCGCTAGAAATTTTATTCTCACAATTTTGAACACTGCCTTAGTAACCAGAGTTCAGCTATTCAAAATACTTTTGTTGAAATACCACATTGTAAAATGGGTCACTAAAATTACACTTGATAAGAGAGGAAAGGGATGTAAAAAGGTCATCTAGATTAACACATACTAGTTTTCTAAGTAGGATAACATTAGTTGGAATTTAAAATATGGATATGTAAGAAAAACCTGACTCCCATGTACTGATGAGGAGTGATAGAGAATATAGTCATAAGAAATTTAATCATCACAAAACCTTAAATATGTGATGGGTTAAAATTCCACTAATTTGTCAGTAAGAAAAGTAAATGGATAATTTTTTTTAAGATCCTTTTACTAGAGTTGAGGAATTTCATTTCCGTTTATACTAAGAACACAAGGAAATATAATTACTTGATAAGTATAATTTCATCCTTTAATTTTATTCCACCACAATCTCATTTTTTCTCCAAAATTTGAGTATTTAAGATGAATTTTTCATGCATGAAATAATAGAATCAACTTCTATGGATCAAAAAATCCAAAAAATAATAGCAATATATTCCTCCTATCTTTAGGAATTAACCAAAACCAAAATTCTCAGTACAAGATAAGATAATTCCCAAAAATGAATAAATCTTCATATGAAGAAATATAATTTAATATCCAAAATTAAAACATAATACCCAAAGTTAAAAATAGACTATTCAATAAATAAATACCATTAAAATTCATCAATAATATTCCAGACTAAGATTAAAACCTAAAAATTAAAAGGATTTGATCACACAGTTTTCCAAGATAAATTTAACATCTATCTCCAAATCATATCAATGACTCTTAAAGTATCTTACCAAAATGTGCATACCCTAAACATATATTCCTCAAGATATCATAATAATTTCCATAAATTACCCTAGTCACTATAAAACCACAATAAATCACATATTCCTCCAAAAGATAATTCATACATTATTTTTCAAATAAAATCCCATAGTATTTTTTTTATCTTAATCCTGTAATGATCCCAAAACATTATAGTGATATTATTATGAAATAAAATTAAAAATTCAATCAATAAATAAATTTCCAATCACATGGTTACCTATATTATAAAACATGTGTTACCAAATTCTAATAACCCACAATCACATAAAAAATAAATGTGTCCAAAATTATCATTAATCACCATAAAATTTCATAACTGAAAGCCTCAAAATGGGTTCCTGAGACATTGAAATTATAATAAACCATAAAATTATAAACCCATAATGATATCCATAACTCTTAAGATAACCCTTTATGAAAACATATTAATCTCTAAAGTTGACTAAACCCTCATCTGATACCAACTGTAAGGACCCTACCTTAATCATTACACATTCTAGTGTATTTGAACTAGTGCTTACTTTTTTACAATCCCAATGATATTTTCAGTTTATAGTTTTAGAGAACTAGGAAAAAATATTACACGTTAAACCCATAAATTACAAGTGGACACTTATACTCAGTATCTATTTTCCCAGAAAATAAAACATTTTTAAAATAAAATATGATCTCTTTTCAGGAAATATCTTCTCAAATTTGACTCTTGAACTCATGAATGTCCTTAATAATCATTAAATCCCTTTTAAAAACATTTTAAAACATGGTATGATCACATAAATCTTAGTAAGGGAAATAAAAATAAAGAAATTCATTAGTCTAGTGAAAAACATGAAAACCCATGTAATGTTTATTTTTATACTCATAGTTATTTGAGCATATGAAATAAAAAATTTTCACATGAAAAACACACACACTTTTTTGATCAAATAAAAACTTTAAAAACTGTAGAAAAGATAGATAAAACATATTGGAAACTCAATTGATAATTAGAGTAATCACCATAGTTACCCATGGAAGAACTTCATGGTTAACTTCTGAACATTACCTTAAAGTAAACATCAAATATAATCATGGATTAAAAATTTAATTTAACATTGGAATAAATATCATAGTATATTCCCATGATCTCTTAGGATAAACCTAACCAGTTAACTTCACCTTATATATTGAATAATTATATGGTTGAATTCCATACCCAACGCATTCGAGGTTATAACATAACCACCCATCCTTGGTTTATAACTTCCCATAATTGGTTTATAACATAACCACCCATACTTGGTTTATAATTAAACCATGAATCAGCATAAAAATTTCAAAGAACCATAACATAATCATAAATCATGATAGCTTGCATCATAAAAATATTCTTAAGGAAAATAACCTTTTTATTTTGAAATCTTTTATTTATTAGAAAAAATATATGCACATAGAGGACAAAATTTTCTTTGAAAATAACCATGTAAAATTGTAAAGTAAGATTCAATTCATTAAGGAGACGTGATATCATAAAAATAAACTCCTTCTATATAAGTTAAAAAAAATTCATTTCGTACTTTTTTCATAAAGTCACAAAGTACATCATTCAAATAATGAAAAAAACTTTCCTTTAAAACTATTTTATAAAAAGTAAAACATGGGTAGAAATTAATTTTAAAAATAATATAAGAATATTAAAAACATTCTTTAAATAAATTTTATAAAAATAACATGGATATAGAAGAAAATGAGAGTTTTAAAGGAAACTCTTAAAAAATAATTTTTAAAAGAAAGTCCCTTACATTGAGTCCGAATCATCACGTACGTTATCTATCTTCTTGAATAATAAAATTAAGTTAATTATTAATTTTTTTATGAAAATTTTTCATGTTTATTTTTATTTTTTTATCTCTTACCATGATATATTTAATTATTTAATTAATTTAATTCACATCAGTTGTTTTGACGATATTTGTTTAATAAGTCCAAAATGACTTCGCTAGGTTAACTATGATAACAAAATTATTATTATATAATATATAGAATAATATTAATGAAATAATTATAATTATTATAAATTATTTATAATTTTAAATACATTCATTAAATATGGTTATTAAAAATGAACTATGTTACAATCATGGATATGGTAGGTCGTACGTACGCATGAGTAGCATCTACATTTTTCAACTATCATTATGGAAAGAAGGTAAATATTATTTTATATTTAAAAAAAATAATATCATATATATAATATTATTTCTTTAAATATACTTATATATATCATCCATGTGATGTAATGATGAAAAATGAATCACATCACATCATGGAGGTGACAATTCACACGTATGCACATACAACATTATCATTTTTCAGTGCATAGAAAGGTAAGAAGGTAAATGAAATATTATATTTTAATAATTATAAATATTTCATGAATATCATATTTAAACATTAAATCAATCATTATAATCCATCCATGAGATATGTTGATGGAAAAAGAATTTTATCGGCTAGTCCACCATACGCACGAATGTCAGTTTTGTTTCCCATTTGATATAAGTGAAGATGGATATAGGTTATGATATTAAGATAATAATATCTCAGTATATATATTATACTATTTTTATTACTCTATCATGTTTGAATAGTATTTTAATTAGGTGGAATAAGAAACAAAACTAAAACATGTAGTTGAAAACTATACCTCTTCATTGAATAATCTCTATTGCTTAACACCTTAAGACCTATAAAATTGGTATTATGCATAAAAAACTCTATAATGTGGTGAGGGATTCTATTAAGGTATTTGGGAATTTATTTATCAAACAAATATGGTTTTTAAGTGTGAATAAATAATAATAAGAGGTTTCCTTTTACAAGAGATAGGATGGGCACTCTTGGAATTTCCAAAAATATTAAACTAATATAAATTAATTTTCAATTACCGGTGGATCCAAAGTGAGTTATTAAAAATATAATATGATTATGGTTCTAAATAGAATCATAAAATAAAAATTATGCATACTTTTACTATATTTATGCTCTTATATTTTGGTTTTAACCCTTATCTAACCCCTTTTAACTCTTACCTTGACAACATGGGTTTTTACTCTTTGAGGGTCAATATATTTTCTATAAAATAAAAAAAGACCTATAAATGTACCATGATTTATATTTTAAACCTTATCCCAATCCATTGTCCTAATTTAATATTTTTAGTAAATTTATATCATTTAATAAAATATTATTTACTATAAAATATCCAAAATATAAATTTTTAGAACTATTCATTTCTTTGACTTTTGTAATATCAAGAAAACATCTAAAATACAAAAAATATATATTTTATTATATACTTAAAATTTCATGGTCATCTATAAAATTCATGGATCACATTAATTATCTCCAATTATATTTATTTTAATATTTTTAATATCATTTATTTTTATATTTCTATTAATTGAATAATTTCCACGTCAGCATTTTATAAGAAATTAAGGTAATTATTTCTGCACTAAAAATTAAAAATAAATCACAATTATTAAGATAAATATTTTATATTTTAAAATTATATTTATAGTATAACATATTCTCTAGATAATACCATATTAAAAATATCACACTCATTAAAAACAAGAGTGTGACATGTTTGACATTTCTTTAAATAAAATACTATGACGGTCAAAATCTCATTAAAGTGGCCAAAAAAGTTCATAAATTTTACCATTGGAT
Organism: Viscum album; assembly: GCA_963277665.1. Classification (NCBI taxonomy): domain Eukaryota; kingdom Viridiplantae; phylum Streptophyta; class Magnoliopsida; order Santalales; family Viscaceae; genus Viscum; species Viscum album. Next base: position 595,484,417 of record OY728139.1, read on the forward strand.
TATTATGTTCTATAAATAATCATATAATAATAAATAGAAAAGATTTTTTGTCATTTAATTTCCTTATCATTTTATTTATAACATAAATTACCAGATCTACTCTTTATCGTGGTAATAAAAATTACTAAGGTTACTATTCATATTGTCCAAAAAATAAAAAGGGAATACTTAATAAATTTTTACCCATTTATTCAAAATATGGAATCGATTTTTCAAAATTCAAAAATATTGAATTTTAATAATTTAATTTAAAATTAAACCGAAAAAATTCAATGAAATACATTTTTTCAAAAAAATTCCCTTTTTAAATATATAATGTTTTTATACTAAATTCAAGTATAAAATCCATTTCAAAAACCATAATAAGATTATTTTAAATCCAAAGGAACTAACGAATTTTTAAAAAAAATAAAAAACATGATTTTTCTTCGTAAATACTTTAAAATAAAATAAAATATTCAATAAAAAGCAGTATTTTTCACTCTTCCTTAAAAAATAAATGTTTTCAAAAAATTATTAAAAATCCATCCTAAGTTAATTTTAAATTTATAAATTTAAAAAATGAAATGATTTTTTTTCAAATTATAATTCTATAATTTGAAAATTGAATATTTAAGTAAAATCTTATAAGAAATGAGTTTAATAAAATCATTTAATTTTTTATTTTGAGAATTACTTAATATATTTATAGTGAATATAACTACATAATTTAGGAAGAATAATAATTATTAAAATAATTTATTCCATCATTACCTGACTTATTACTTTTCTAATCATAGAGAAGATCCTAGTAAAATCTAGTAACTAGATAAAAAATAATATAAGAACTAGATGCCGCTAAACAAAACATATAATACCAGAGTAGAAAACCATAAAAACTAGGCATGAAGTATTGATAAGTAAAAATATTAGGAGAAAACCAACACCATGGAGAGTAAATTCTATGCCAATTCCATCTCAAGGGAAAAAGACACTATTTTATGAACCACCAAAGGCCGACATCACCTCCAGTTCCACTAATATTAAATCATCTCCTACAAGAGAAGCCTTTTCATTATCACACTATAGGGGGAAAGATAACTAAAGAATATGATGTATTAGGGAAAATATAATTAAGAAAATTCCACTCTAGGAAAGAAGTTACACCACCAAGACCAAGAAATAACACCATATATGGTACACTTGTCAACCTTGAAGTGTAAAAAACACTTTTGACATGATATCTACTCAAATTCAAGTGCTAGGAAGAAATTGATATGGGGGATGCGAATAGAAAGTGATCCCATGGAAGCAATGAGATTAGATAAAATAATAATTAAAGAAATTTCTCATAACAAGCATAAAAGGAAAAAGGAATGAGCCTCAGATGAATTAAGACAACAAATCCTCTATAAAATCTACGATGAGAGGAGAAACAAACATAGATAATCTTTGATATAAGGGAGCTATATGTAAGGGAAAATAATAAAAAATGAAAAAAGGATAATGAAACCAATAAGAAGCTATGAGGAAGAGAATACTCAGAAAGGAGAGATATCAACAACTTAGGGAGAAAAAAAATGTTATTTCTGAAAGAGAGTTCATGAATAAACCCTAATGAGTTCTATTAGGATATCCCAAGAGAGTCTGGTGCCATACCCATTTCCACTCAAGATTTATTCTTCACAAGATAACCTGAATAATGACTTCATTATCTCTCCACAATACCCACATTATCCTCTCCATGTCTACATAAATTTATTCATATAAAATTATGGTTGTAAATAACTTCCTCATGACATGGGATTCTTCATGTTTTCTTGATATCATCATGATATCTCTAATCATAGCGTGACATGATATTACATCACATTTGAGTACTAAGCCTATCTTTCATGACATGAAAATGCAATGTGAATCTCTCTTGTGAAACATTCTTTATCATACACCATGATATGACACTCTCTATCCTCCCATTTCTTGGTCACTATAGGATGGTCTTCCCATCACGATACAGAAACATCTCAAATAATATATCCAACTTTGAATAGACATTCATTCTCAAATAGCTTCATAGAATGATAATATTCATCATGTCATAGAAACATTTTTATTTAATTATCCACAAAACTATGCTTGAATCATATCTTAGTCACAAAAGTATCATGATGTCTAAAAATTGAGGAATAATACAACATCATCATACTTAAATTTTGAAAGTATCTTCCAAAAAATACTCATATTCTCACAATTTTCAGAACTGATAAATATTATATAATAACTATGTTTTCTTAGATATCACTTCAATGAGATCCAAAAAATATAACACATGTTTCAACAAAATCCTATGTATTTTGGAATGTTTTTTACTCTATCACTTATATAATTCTCTGCAATAAATATATTATGTATTCCTATGAGTAATCTTATGCATTTATTTCCTTTTATAATTTTTAGTCTACACTCCTGGATGAATTTTATATATGCATTAGAGTTAATCATACATATTTAGCGCCATTTACAATTCTTCTACCACTCTCTAGATATAATTTTATATATTCTTGAGTTAACTCTTACACATCTCATGCCTTTTTCATTTTTTTGGTTCTAATCTAGATTTATATTTTTATATTCTTAAAATGAATCTTACATGGCTTACTCCTTTGGTAATTTTTTGTTTATTCTCTAAAATTACCTTTACATATAGAATTAATTTGATAAAATTTTGATAGTATATATCAAGATAATATTATGCATCATAAAAATTTCATGTACTTTTTCTATATTTTGTTCCTGTGAGAAAATTTATGCATGACATTCCTTCACCAAAAATATGATTCATCCCATAACATAATAATTTCTTCAAACTAAATTATAAACTATCAAAAAATAATCTAGGATTATTCAACCAATTCAAAACCATTCTCAAAACCTCAAACAAATTTATGGAAAATGAATACAACATCACCAATAAGTGGATTTTATATTTCATAGATAATCAAAATCTTGGAATATACCATGGTTTATTTATAACCAAACATTGTACATATAGTTAGAGTGGTTAGTAAGTTCATGGATTATCTTGAAAAAGAACATTGAGAAGAGTTAAAGTGAATCATTTAGTATCTAAAATGTTATAAAGGTCCATATCTCTACTTTGGAATAAAAAAATCATTATATGGGATTATATATTGAGAATTTGGGGTAGATATAGAAACTTAGAGGAGAGCCACTAGCTATGAATTCACTTATGGAGGCCCAAACATGAGTTGGATGTAAAACCTTTAACCAGTAGTTTTAATTTTAACAACATAAGAGTATTATGTTATATTAAAAGAATTTGGGAAGGAGTTTATCTAGTTAAAGGGGTTGTTAGAGGACTATGAATGAAGGAAAAATAATGGTGTACTATTTTTTTATTCACAAAGTGCAATCCAATTAGACAATAATTTTATGTTTCACTATAAGAAAATAATATTTAGTTTAAATATATCTTAATTAGAAAGTTTTTGGAGGAAAAATTATTGAAATATAAAAGGACGATATAGTTCAGAATCTGAAAGATATGTTGACCAAGGGGGAGGGGGACAATTTACCCTACTTATTATTACACACAACCTTCACACAATAAAACCTTGATAAATAATACCAATGAAATATATATAGATGATTCATGTAATAAATCCCAAAATAATAAATTTATTAAATACCAACACTTGAGTAATATGAGAATAGTGACAAAATAACTAATATTCCAAAGCTATAAATGTCTCTAGCCCCAAGGTGGCACCACTCCAGACCAAGAAGGGAGCCACTCCAAATATCCATCTCTACCAGCTATGATAGTTATATCAAGAATTCCTTCTAGAGTTTTAAGAAAATTTCCCTTTTCTTGTATCAAAAAAATTTCTACATTTGAAAAAGTGAATATATAGAGGGCGAGTAGTTATACCTAGTAGTCAAACTACAAGAAACTTCCCACATTCCACTAAGAATAGAAACATGTTAGCTCAATAGATTATAAAACAGACAGGAAGGATATCAAAAGTATATAAATCAATTTCCATGATATTAAATAAAGTAGACAAATAAGTTTTTCAAAAGTAGTATGGTATCCTGCCTTTTTTTACATAAATTTTCATTACATGGTACAAACAGAGGATCTTTTAACGTTTAGTTTCTTGGAAATAAGGTACATAATACATGAAAGCTTAAAAAATATTCTAAATTCTGTTGAAATACATATTCATGGGTTCATCCTAAGTTACTTTTACTATATCTCATATCATGGGGACATACATCAAAGGAAAAGTTGTGAGCATGAAGCCCAGTAAGGGAATAAACAAGAGCAACATATATCATGTGACCATGGGACATATAAAAAAGAACACGAGCCATAAAAATAAGGTAGGAAAAGAGGTATATCATAATAATAAGAACATGAATAAATGGATATAACATTTGAATTATAAATTCATAAGAATATCACCAAGTTTTATCACCAAGGTGTTGTAATTGAATATTACCAAGGCTACTCACCAAGGTACTGTAAAACATTTCATATTTAGAGATTAAATTCTTTATCCAATGCATTTGAGTAGTATCAGGGAACACCCTTCATATGTATTAATTTAATTTGAGCCACATAGATCATAATAAATCATTTCATTAATAACACATGGAGAATAAATAATATGTTTCTTATAAAAAATCTTGGCATACAAAATAACTTAAAGACATGATCATTACGTAATTTTTATCCCATTAAAAGGAAATGTGAGTTTCTTATGTGTAAATCCAAAAAATAAAAAATAAAATAAATAATTTTTACATATTAGTGAATACTATTGGAAAATAAATCAGTTTCAGTATTCAAAAAAGTAAAATAAAATAGAATTTCTTAAGTAGAGAGAGAAAGTTTATAAGTAAATTCGGCAACATGACGGGTACAAATTTGGTTTTAGAAAAGGGTAAATTGAGAGGGTAAAAGGGTATCCAATTGATAAAAAATAATTTTGTAGTAAGGTTATGATTAAAAGGGTAATAAAATAGAGTAACCATAACATTTAGAATACATATACAAAAATATGTTTTTGAATTGAAGAGAAATGAAGGATAATTCCCTTATCATGAAGAGTTACTCCTAGATATAGAGGAATGGAACCTTGGGGGATTGAGAAAACCTTAAAGAGGATAATTGGGAGAAAAAATAACCATAAATTCATGGAGTATATATTTTTAGTGAAATTAAATGGATAAATGGGTGGGTATTTTTAGAAAAATTTGAGAAATTATTTAACAATTTCTAAATATAGGTTTTGAAAAACCAGGTTGTAGAGAATGAAAAACTACTAGCTTACCCATAGGTATTTCTCATGATTTTGGAAATTTGGTTCACATTTTAAGTTATTTTAACCCATAAAAATTGAGCATAATTTTTATTACTTATTTAGTCATGGAAAAGTAAAGTTTCCACAAAGTAATGTTTTTAAAAGTAAAATTTTCCTTTTTAGACTTTGGAAATTCAATTATATTTTTAGATATTGATTAAAATCTATTAAAATACTTAATATTCATAAAATAACATATTTTAGGATATTTATTGTGTCTAATTAATTATTACATCAATATTAAATAAGTATGAAGTCATTAAACATATCAAAAACCCAAAAAATGTATATTTACTATTCACAAAAAATAAAGTACTTCAGAAAATTCTCATAAATTCACCCTAAACTAATTTCAACATGATGAATTAAAATATAATTTTTATTTTATTATAATAATTATCTAAACATAATAATTTTAACATTTAAATATAAATATTCTTATTTATTGTAAAATATCAATTTTTAAGACATAGTCAAATCTTTAACACTTATAAAAATTTTTCTAGCCCATTATAAAATTATTTTATAATTTATATTTAGGTGAGAGTGTTTTACAATAATATTTTATTAAAAAAAATATTATATAGAATAATTGAGTTTATTATTAAATTGTATATATTTTACAGAAAAATACAATTATATTTCATTTGCATCCAAAAATCAATTTATCATCTCAATTAAACATATATTTTATTAAGAAAAACAATCATTAAAACAGAATTGATGGAATAAAAATTTCATTTAAACACTAGAATTTACACTTTAAGTATCTAATCCCTAGACACACAACCCCTTATTACACCAGCATATGCCCTAAGGGTAAGGCGTGTGATGGTGGTAGTTTCATGGGGTGGGTCGACTAACATCGACTGAGTGGTAATATATAATAACTTGAAATTATCCCCTATTATATTTTGTTCAAGATCCACTTTATGAATATAGATTTAGTATTGGTCAAGGGAAAACCCTAGTGATAATACCTCTATCACAAGTTCTAAAAAATGGGCTTCAAATGACACGACTCTACTGGTTAAGGCTGTTGATTCTCCTTTCTATATCAATTATCCTTTTCCATTACTACTTACAAAAAATAATTATAATGATAAAATTATCAACCAAGGGTATAGTTTCCAATGGTAATATTGAATAATGGTCATATAATGGTCGAATCTCAATAGTCACATTCCACTTTATACCCTATAAATACCACTTCATTATTTTAATAAAAAATTCCCTACAATTTCTCTTAAGGTTGTATTTTCATTTCTTAAGATGTTGATTGGTTTACTAATATGTTTTTTCATTTATATATAATTTTCATTGGTGGATATGACTCTAGTAGATTTGGATGATCCATAATTTCCCATTTTATCTGTTCTATTTTATATTTTTTTTCTATTTGTAATGTTTTTCATTTTAATTAGTTTCATATATAACTAATGTAATGATCATAGTTAAAGAGATAAAATTTTGTTGGATTATCTTTATTTTGTATGTGTATGATATTATATAATATGTAACAAACATTTATTCTGGAAAAAATATCATTTAAAAAAAGTCTGGGTCATTACATTGTCCCCCCCTTAAGAAATTTCATCCCTAAAATTTCAAATCATTCTCTCAGTTGAGAAAAGGTGAGGGTTCTTCTATCTCATTGTCTCATTTGTTTCTCATATTGCTTCTTTATATTTATGGTTCCTTAACAAAACTTTGACAAGATGGGTTTTCTTGTTGCATATAGTCTTATCTCTATGGTACAAGATATCCATTGGATGCTCCTCATAAGAGAGGCCATGTTCCAGTTGTACCACATTTAGATTTATTACATGCGAGGGATCAAGTATATACTTACTCAAGAGAGATAAATGTAATACATCATAAACTTTATTAGGATTTGATGGAAGTTCTAGCCGATAGGCTACAGCTCCTATGTGATCAAGGATCTCAAATGGGACAATGTACCTAGGGCTAAGATTCCATTTCTTTCCAAATTTCATTACTCTCTTCCATGGTGACATATAACAGATATTTTCCCCCCCAACATCAAACTATAATTCCCTTTGATGATTATCATTATATCTTCTATACTAACTCTAATAAGACTTTATATGTAGTTAGATGGCATGATATTTTTCTGTCATCTCTTTCACATGATCTAGCCCTAGTAGCTTTCTCTCACCAACTTCATCCCAAAAAGTATTAGTTTTAAATTTATTTCTATATAGAGACACATATGGTGAAATTTGAATAATTGAGTGTAATATGTTGTTGTATGAGATTTAAACTAATGGGCGGTGTTTATACCATCCACCTTTAAATTCTATTCATCATGTTCTCACCATTTCCTTGAGTTTTTGAATAGTCCTTTCAGATTTTCTATCAGTTTGGGGTTAATAGAATATACTGAAATTCAATTCATTATTTAGAGAATGTTGAAGACTTTTCTAGAATTTATATGTAAACCTTGTATAATGATTATAAATGATAAAATTTGGAACCCCATTCAACCTCAACACTTCCTTTACGTATATCCTGGAAAGTTGGTCAAGAGAAAAATCTTCTCGAATATCAATGAAATGGGAATTCTTGGTGAGTCTATCGACTATAACCTATATCAAATTGTTTCATTTGGATGTTCTTGGGAGACCAGTGATGAATTCCATAGTAATATTATCCCACTTCCACGTTGGTATGGGTAGTGGTTGTAATACCCCTTTAAGAAGTTGTCTCTCTTCCTTCACATGTTGATATATGAATCAAACCTATCATAGGGCATGAAAAAAGAAAAATATTTCCCTAATACAACATATAGGCTGACCAGGGTCATCTCACTTGAGGATATTTCTTAGTTGTTCACTCACTTAATCTAATTCACCCAAACTACTTATTTTTGGTTATTTTTATTTAATCTCTGAAATTAATGTAATTTAAATGAAATAAAATATAAAAATAACATGAAATGATAAAATGTAATTAGTAAAGAAATAATATGGCCTTTATGGTTTGGTTTATGGGTTCCACCATTCACCTTGTTTTAAATTAAGTTTGATAATTCAATTTTGAGATCTCATTCATGAATTAATATTCTTTTATTTAGTGGTGTGAAATCTCAAATTCATTTAGAAATATTAATTCCACCTCCTCCTATAATCAAGGTTAATGATACACCTCAATCTAGAGTGTGACATCTTCCAATACTTGGACCCATTGTATGAAATTTCATCTACTGAATGGATCAAATCCATCATATGAAGATCTTGTATATAGTATAAGGGATGGAAAAGATTTAATAAAAGAATCTAAATGAGTTTGAGTTAATTTTCGTGGTGAATGATCACCCACACCCATTCACTGTTAGTCTTGATCATCACAAGATTAATAAAACTTAAGAAATTAAGCACAAAATTAATTGAATTACTACTTACCTCCCTCAGGCCAAGCCTTGGGTTAATCCCTCATTTTTTAGGGTAATAGGTTTTCATCTAGAGAAGTTGTGATGACCTCTTTACGATGATAGTGACTATAACACCAGTCCCTCCCCCACTGGAAGGGGAAGGACATTCGACATCAAACAAGGGAGAGAGCTACTTCTTCCTCCCCTTCTCAAACCCTGAAAACCTTCATCCTTTTCTGCAAGCATTGTTGTGCTCCGAAGTTCCTGATCTACTCGATGGATGCCCTGACCTCTTTATTTCGATCGTGGAGTTTACTAAAACCTAATCACTCTGGAATCTCAACTTGGTTGCTCGGTTTAGGTAGAGGCGCCCTTCAGTTGATACATTTGATAGTTTCAAAGGATATCGGTTCTACCTGCTTAGATGGTCCTTCGACTTCCATACGAAACATGATCCTCTAACAATGGTGGTTTGGCTGAACCAAATCTATTTCTCACCTTGTTAACCTATGTGTATGTGTGGAAATGGATGTGTCCAAAGTGTCGATTGATTATGTTTGGATTACAGTAGATGAGGAGTACATGTGCAAACAACATGTGGTTTATGAATCTTGGATGGAGTTCTGTTCTACTTATAAATGCTTGGGACACTCTATGGATAATTGTCAACGGGGGTATTAGTCTACAATGTAGATGGGTAAGGGAAGTGGTAAGTACCCAGAGGTTTGTGGTGAGTGAGGCTTTTCAGAATATACCCCTATGGGTAGGGAGTGTAGATTACAGAAAACAAATCCTCTAGTGTCTGAGGTTTCTAGAAGATTGAAAAAATATCTGGGCACCCTTCAAGCTCTGTAGAAACGGGTGAAGTAGCTTCCCCTCCAGAATATTTCCTTTGAAAGTTAGATCCTATTTCTTCCACCATATATTTGAAAAACCCAAATTGAACTTATTATATATTTTTCAAAATTTAACTTCCTATCTCCCATAATAATTTAACATTAATTGGTTGTGTCTAGAGGAAGTTACAAAATAAATATTGAGTATGACTTTTTCTAGATGAGAATTCTAGAAATGTATCTTCAATATATATCGTTCAATGGACACCATAATGATTTCATAACTCCATGAAAAATATTTTTGAAATGAACCTATGAGTCCTATTTCAATTACAGATTAAATCAACTCAAATGGATTTGCGTAGCCCAAGTTATTATTCTGTTATAGAGCTGGGGTCCACACTTTCCACCCAAAAGGTTTCCCAACTTCATTGTTTTTTTCGGGCCTCTAGATGTTAGAATAATATATTTTTATAGAAGAAAAAGTTTTATCCAATTAATATAGGAATCCTAGAAAAAATAATCATATCAATTTTATCGATATTTTAAATTTTATTCTTGAAATACTGAATTTACGAAAAACTATTTAATTTCCAAAATTAACCAATTTTCATAGTTTATCCCAAAACATGCTTTAACTCCAAAATTATGGTAAATAAGATCAAATTGATAAATGGGTAGGGTTTAAATAATTAAAATTAATATATAAAATGAGTAAAATATTATCTATATGAATTTCCCCACACTTAAACCATGCTTTTCCTCAAGAATAAAATATAAACATGGAATTCAGAGGCCACAATTGTTACCAATATTCAAATTCCAAATCAATAAAATCAAATAATTATCAATGTAAAATAAAATTTTCAAAAATAAACATAAAATATCAATTTATTTTCCTATTTTTCAAAGAAACAATCACTTCATGAATTTTACTTTTCCCCTGTGAAAAATCATTGTACTTATATTTTTATTCATTCAACTTCCTTAATTCATTATTATGAGACATGCCAAGTCATGATTTACCTCACTTGGTTATTTTCTATAATCTCTCATGATAAAATTCAATTGGAGTTATTCTCATATCCTTAGAACATGATTCTTGTCCATATAATTATAAAGTAACCACTTTCTACACTTTGTAAAGATAAAAGTCACATAAAATTATAAGGGTTTTCATTAATGTTTCAAATGAATTTGTGACTTAAGGTTGGTAGGAATTGATGTTTCAAAATTAAGGCTCAAGTAGAAGGTGTATCTCTTAAGTAAAATACATGATATCAAAAATAAATGTGTACTGAAATTATTCCCTTTAAATCATCAACTCCCACTTCCTTAAAACCCAAAGTAAAGGTTATGATCAAATAAATCACAATGAATGATTTTTTCACCCTATTAAATATTTTTTACTTTTATACTTTTTTTATTTTTTTTAAAGAAACTTTTCATTTTTTATAAATTTATGATTATAATAAACCTCACATCAACCACCTAACCATGTATGGTAAAAATCATAGGTCTAGTAATGGTGATTTTTGGTTTTCCAAATCACAACCCATTTTTCTCATTTTTTTGGTTTTTTTTCATTTTCTATTATTTTTTAATTAAGGATGAGAGAAAAATAAAGTATCATGAATGAATCAAAAACCTTAATTTCCCATACTAATAACCCGTACAATTTTTCCTTACAAAGTATTTAATCCCTTCCACCATGACTCCCTTCACACAAACACACACTTAAATTTTAAAATATCATGAAAATACTAACAGGAGGGTAAAAATGGATAAAAATGACTTAAAACATGGCTCATTCCTATAATGGTCATTCATGGTCTCTATTGGATAAAGAAATATTGATGTAAAGGTGTTATTTTAAGTATAATTTCTTTTCAAAAGACACCTCAATAATTTTAAATGTGTTTTTTCACAATCATATCTCGGACAAGTTCCAATGCAAGTTCTATTAGGTGACATGTCCCAATATTAGTCAAGAAATATTCTCAATAAGAATAAGAAGTAATTGGTATAGAAATACTATAGGGAATAAAAATATGATATTATAAAATCACTCAAGGAATAATAATAAAAAACCAATTTAAATGAATTTCAAAACTTCAAAGCATGAAAAATGTTAGGTAATTTCATTTACATGAATCAATTAATTTCCTTAAATCACGAGTCCTCATTTTTATATCCATGATTCACTTTGATAATTAAATTATACATTTTACTCATTGAATATCATTACTATTTAAATCTAAAACATGGAATAATAGGATTTATAAGAAACTCATGTCTGCTAGATAATTCAAGTAAAGCATAAATTCAAGTGTGGGAATGAGATTTCAGTTTAAGGCTCAAAACATGTTGTTGGAAAAAAATATAGAGAGTTTAAAAGATAAAAAATAAAAATAAACTCCTTTAAGAAATGGTTGTTATTCTTCTTTCCTACTTGTGTATTTAGGTATTCCTTAGTCCATCATGAACCTAGAGAAGAAAATTACCCAATTAAGCATAAGGATTATGTCATTTAATCTCAAAAAAGTAAAGGAGGGAGCGGGGTTGAATGCTGATCTAATCCAAAAAATGAAAATGAAAATGAAATTACTAGAAAGCATGTAAAGATAAATCTTAGTATGATCCCCCAAGTGGGACTTATATTCTTTTACTACCTCTAGAGGGTAGTACCAACTGTTATTAAAAGTCTGATAGTGGGTGGATCTTTTTGGATTTGAGCCACTACATATGAATTTTCCCAGCTTGTGCTTCTTTTTTGGTGGGGAGGAATGATCCATAGATAAAGTATACCAGATCCATACCCTTAAAAATTAAGTATATATTGAATGGAGGGGGTAGGATGAAGTATGGATCATCCTATTCTCTGGTTAATACTTGTGAAACCTCCTCCTTATTTTCTAGTGTCTGATCAACATGGGATGCATGAATTGAATGTTCAAATAGAAAGTAAGTAGGTAATTTTTCTTAAATAAAATGTAATTTTGAATTAGAAAAAATATTATACCTTTTAAAATGAGTATCCTTTGTCTTTATTTAATTAGGAAAATCCACTTAGATATCCTCATGCTCAGCTACTTTGATGACTTCATGGGCCTCCTCAAATGCATGTTCATCAAAATTAGGAATCTCTATGAATTCCTCAATAGGTTTAGGTATTGTTGGTTCATCATCTTATAAGGCATGAAAAAAATTGAACAAATATAAAGATTAAAAATAATAAGGAGTGATACTTAAATCATATTTAATATTATCAAATAAATAATTTAAAATAAGATCATCTCCCTAAGTTGTTTCTGGTTTAATCACTAACTCAACAGTGAGTGAATCTTAAAGGTGAGTCTCGGTGCATAGAATTTGGTAGTAGAACTCTTATATATTTTATTCAAATTCCACCACATGGGTGGTTTCTTCATTGTGGAGATCAATTTTTTCCTCACACTTATTCAATAATTCATTCAAATCTTTTTTATTTCCCACATGTGGCTCAGGTTCTAGTTGCTCCATCAATGCACGAACATAGTCAAATACTATTTACATTTTTCTCCCCATGTTATCTAGAGTATCACTCATCCTTTACAACCAATTATTTAGATAAATATAATAAAATTCATGTTCTTGATATTGCACATGTGAGTAATCTCCCTATGCAGAATAATTATAGTTCAGATACATCATGAAAAAAATAATTTTTATAGGTTTTCAATAAAAACAATGAAAATATATATACAATTTGAAAATGAAAAAATATAGGTAAAAACTGATTAAATCCTCAGAAACAACACCAGTTTTTATGTATGCCTATCATAGGTCATTACAAAAGCAAATTATTTTCCTAATGCAGTAGAGAGGCTGACCAGAGTCATCTCACTTGAGAATCTTTCTCAGTTTTTCACTCACTTAATATAATTCACCTAAAGCAATTATTTTTGGTTGTTTTTATTTAATCTAGGAAATTAATGGAATTTAAATGAAATAAAGGATAAAACTAACATGTAATGAAAAAAATACAATTAGTGAATAAAGAATGTGGCTTTTATGGTTTGGTTTGTGGGTTCCATCATTCTCTTTATTTTAAATTAAGTCTGATAATTCAATTCTAAGATCTCATTAATGAATTAATATTATTTTATTTAGTGGTATGAAATATCAAATTAATTTATAAATCTTACTTCCACCTCCTCCTATAATCAAGATTAATATTACACCTCGATAGAGAGTGTAACATCTTCCAAGACCTGGCCCCATTATATGCCATTTCATCTACTGAATAGATCAATACCATCATATGGGGATCTTGTATCTATTATAAGGTAGGGAAAAGATTTAATAAAATAATATAAATTTGTTTGAGTTAAGTGTTTTGGTGGATGATCAATACACCCTTGTAATGCTACTCTTTCTCATCACAAGCTTAATAAAACAAAATAAATTAAGTATAGAATAAATGGAATTTCCACTTACCTCCCATGGGCTATGCCTCAGGTTATCCACTCATTTTTAGGGTAATATTTCATGGTGGTAATATAATAAATAAGAGAATAATAAAATAAAAGAATAAAAATTAAAATAATTAGGATGAGAAAAGGAGAATAAAAACACACACATGAAATCACAAACTAAAAATAGAAGAAAAGAAGAGAAGAATGAGAATAATATGGAGAAGAAAAGAGGGTGGATGGGTAGAAGAAGAAAAAAAAATGAAAACCAATCATGAATTAGATTATATATAAAAAAACTAAATTAAATTTATATTGAAAATAAACTATAGTAAATAGAATAAAGATAAAAATAAAAGAAGAAAAGAAATTGGTGCAACAACTTCCCCTATGGAATCTATATTTCAAAAGTTTGGATCCTGTTTTGTCTACCATATATTTGAATCACCTTAAGGAAACTTCTTATAGGTTGTTAAAAATTTAATTTCTTATCTACACTACAAATTTAACATTAATCAGATGCTTCTAGAGGAATTTATGGAATAAATATTTAGTATAAATTTTTATGGATGAGAATTACAGAAACATTTATTTAATATATATCATTCAATGGACACCATAATTATTTCATAACTCCATGAAATTTATTTTTGAAACTTATATAAGAGTAATAATTCAATTAAATATTTAATCACCTGAATTGAAAGTGTGTATCCTGAGTTATCATTTAGTTATGGAGGTAGGGTCCACGCTGTTTTCCCGAAAGTTTTTCCAACTTCATTGATTTTTTTGGCCCTCTAAATGTTCATATAAGTTATTGTTTATAAATAAAAAGTTGAATACTTTGAATTTATAAATCCTAAAAAATTAATCATATCAATTGTATTGATATTTTAAATTTTATGCTCGAAATACTGATGTTATAGAAAACTGTTTAATTTCCAGAATTAACCAATTTTTACATTTTATCCCAAAACACACCATAAATCCAAAATTATTTTATATAAGCTCAAATTAATAAATTGAAAGGGTTTAAATAATTTAAATTCATATATAAATTGAGGAAAATATTATCTCTATAAACATACCAAGAACCTTGAAATGTAGTCATCAATCTCCATTTTATTATTATCCCACCAATATTGATCACAGAGGTTCCTATAGATTTTAGTGATTTTAGGATGCATAGAGAATTTAGAGATATGAGATTAATAAATAAGATCCTTTTTTATATATGGGATATATGGTACAATAGCCTTTTATTGGATTTTAATATATCTTTTTATCAATATTGAACTCAGTAAACTTCCCATTCTTCATAGCCTCTATCTTCCTTTGTAACAAATGATCTTCTCTTTGATATTTATTGATCTTATCTAGTAATTATGGTTGAGAAATCATTTGGTATAGGGTTAATGATGTTCCTTACGTTATAATTACCATGTCTAATTTTACTAGGTCCTTGATCAAATGATCTCCTTAAATCCTCATCATTTACAGCACAAAATGGTCTTTCCTATTGAATGCATCAACGAATTTGTTTTCTATTTAGGGATGATAATGAATTGAACAATCATAGTCTTTAAGAAGTTCCAAAAATATCATTTGTCTCATGTTAAATACATTTTGTGTGAAAATATACTTCAAAATTGTGTGGTTTGTGTATATATTACATTTCTACCTATAAAGATAATGCCTCTATATTTTCAGAGAAAAAATAACCACAGTTATCTACAGGTATTGCGTAGGATAATTCTTCTCATGAGGATTTAACTATCTAGATGCATTAGAAATAACCTTGTCATTTTTCATTAAGACACACCCAAGACCTTTCAGAGATGAATCACTATAAATAATGGATCCTTCTTTGACAAAGGGTAGAGTTGTCATAGGTGCAATAAGAAATCTCTTCTTTAGTTCTTAGAAACTTTCTTCATACTTCTTTTTTAAGATGAACTTATCCACTTTTCGAGCTAACTTGGTTAGTGGATTAGAAATTCTTGATTTTTTTCACAAAACTCTTGTAATATCTAACTAAACCAAGGAAAATATGAATTTTAGTGATTTTTATAGGATGAGGCAACTCCTCTATAGCCTTTGTCTTCACAGTGTCAATTGATATTTCTTCATTGGTTACGATGTTCCCCAACAATGCAACTTATTATAACTAGAATTCACATTTGATGAATTTTTTAAAAATATTATCCGTACTAAAAGTTCCCCATATAATCCTTAGATGATCCTCATGCTCATCATGACTTTTGAAATATATTAGAATAACATCAATAAAAACTACCACAAATTTATCAAGGTAGTCCTTAAAGACTCTATTCATCAAATACATAAATATAGAAGGTGCATTAGTCAAGATGAAGGGTATAAAAAAATCATAATTCCTATATCTTGTTCAGAAGGCAGTTTTTGTAATATATTATTTCTTCACCCTCAATTGATGATACCCAGACTAGAGGTCAATCTTAGAGAAAAATTGTGCCCCACAAAGCTGGTCAAATAAATCATCAATCCTTCAGAGAGGGTACTTGTTCTTCACAATGATCCCATTAAGTTCTATATAATCAATGTATAACTGTATTGATCCTTCCTTACTCTTAAAAAATATAATATGTGCTCCCCAAGTATACAAAATTGGTTGGATAAATCCCATCTCCAAAGGATCTTGTAGTTATTTATTTAATTCCCCTAACTCTATATTTTCCATTCTATATGGGGTCTTTTATATCATCTTGGATCCAAGCATGAGTTCAATGGAGAAATCTACCAATATTTATAGGAGAGGTCTAGATAACTATTCATTAAATATGTTTTTTTTGATTTTCAAATAGACCTCTTTATGGGTGAGCGGTAACCGGAACATCAAGCGCGGGTTACAGATTCAAAGAAGCAAAAAACAGAGCTCAAAATTCAAAATTCAAAATTCAAAATACCTAGCATCAAAGAGACCTCGAGTCAT
This sequence comes from Viscum album, assembly GCA_963277665.1. NCBI lineage: Eukaryota > Viridiplantae > Streptophyta > Magnoliopsida > Santalales > Viscaceae > Viscum > Viscum album. Next base: position 595,501,441 of record OY728139.1, read on the forward strand.
GAGTACCCACAGCTGCCTACATCACATATGGTTGCCTGTCATCATCATTACTCTTGACGATATCTCCATCCTTTGATCACTGTCATCACAGATAGCTGGAGAATAAGTCGGAGTCCATCGTTGTCGTTCCATTGCAATCCCTTATTCTTGCCCACAGAGAAACTCATCGGGTAAGAGATAATGTCATCATCCAAGAAAAAGAATCAAGAACCATAGAACAATCACCCAAACGTAGACCAACCAGATCAAAGTATGCAGATGCACAATAACTATTTCAAACAGAATGAAAACACGAACAGAACAAATTCAAGGAGCAAATTCGAAATAGGAGAATCACGCATCACACCGCAAGACTCATAGAGATTCGCATCGAAAACCATTACTCGATTCAAGATCAAAAGGTTTGAAATACATCACCTTATCCTGCCACCTGAATGCCAACACACCGGAATGATGGTCCCACCACAATCCAAACCCAAAATCCTGTCGCCGCCTCCAAAACCTCACTCGAAGCCCACAGTGAATCTCCTAACGTTCCCACCCCACTGAAACGAGTCTACAACTCACATAAAAGGGACTCGATTATGAACCTTCACCGCTTCACTGAGAAAATTTCTATCAGGTTTGGGGATAGAGAAAGGAGGAGGCGGCCAATAATGAAACCATCGGGAAGATCAATCCCACTATGCCACGATCCGCACACCACGAGCCTCAGAGTTGGAAAGACGAGGGGAGAACTCCACTGACCTGAGATAGAGAAGGTGAAGGTAGCGACAGGGGGAAAACCCTAGCATCACGGATCCCCTTACGGGCGAATCAATCCACCCACTGCTATCTCATTCCAGTTGATAGTGAGGCTCATGAACATACTCTCTAAATATGTAAACATATTCCTAAATGATGGGGACATTCTATATCTTTATGCTTTCATTTAATTCTCCCTCTTCATTGATAATCTCCATAAAGAAGGCTATGAGAGGTGCTTTTAGAGAATGATCAGGCCAAGATATCTCTACTTTGAAAATAACTATAGGTTTTCCATTCAAGACTACTAAAATTTACTTTATTCTACAATTTACCTTAGTATTATACATTTATAGATAGTCCATCCCTATTATAGTGTTGAATTCCACCATGGTAATGACTACTAGATTTGTGATGATATTATACTGTCCAAAGTTAATACTAGAGTTTATATACACTTTTTATGCTAGGATAATTCCTCCAAGAGTCTTGAATGATAAATATACTTCTATAATTTTAGGTATTGATTCTATATTCTATGTAAACTTAGATCAAATAAAGGAGTGCGTAGAACCATAATCAAACAAAGTACATGCTAGCTTTGAGAGAATGATGAGTGTACTTGCCACCAAATAATTTGGAGCCTCTATTTCAGCTATCATGATAGAAAATGCCTAACCCTAAACCCTTGGCCTATGATGAGGTTTATGGTGGTTTCCCTCCATTATATTCTAATTTGGACATAGATTGGAAAATAGACCAAGCTTTCCACACTTGAAGCATTGAACTTCTGGTTGGGCCTGCACCATCTTCCCTTTGTCGTTAGTGTTGAGAAGTTTAGGCTTAATCTCACTATGAAAGTTTAAGCTATATGGAAATCTATTCCACACTTGTATAACTTTTAACCCCCAAATAATTAGTTCCCCAAATGATTCTTCCCACATTTGTTACCTTTGGAATGTTGAACTTTCTTTCCTTCTATTCCATAATCGAAGTTATTACCTGAGTTTGGATCTATTTATATCTTCTTCTTATTTGACATATGTGACCAATTAATCTCTAAAAAATTTAATTAAACCTTTATATTAATCAGAAATATCTCCTCATAGATTTCATAGTCTCTATTTTCTAAGTTTCTATGCATACGAGGTCTTAGTCCACTGAAAAATCTATCAACCTTTCCCTTAGGATCCATAACAAAGGTAGATGTGTATCGAGAAAGTTTTGTTAAGTTCATCTCATTTACTACCACAAATTTATTTTCCTTTTTTATTTAGTTATATTAATTCATTATCCATTTTTTTCACAATATTATGGGAAATATTTATTGGAAAATATTACCCTGAACTCTTCTCACTCCATAGCAGAGGTTTCACTTCTTGGATTTGTGTTTTTAATCAATGTCCACCACTGATCAACTTCTCCATATATGTGGTATACTTATAGGGTTACTTTCTCTTTCTATGAACAACATAGCACATAAAATATATTTTTTATAGAGATTATCCATTATTTAGTAATCACTGGGTTGACAGATCCAATGAAATAAGGTGGTCATTGACACATGAAGGACTCAACAGAAAATTGTTCCCTTAGAGGTGAATTCGGTCTATCGACTTGATTCAAGTTATTTTTAATAAATTGAGTTAGTTTATTCATTATCATAAAGAATTTATCTATTATATATTCCATTAAAATTCCATTAGTTCATCATCCGTTGCACTCATCATTTACACGGTTCCTCATATTTTCTGAACAGTTTCTAAAAGAATAAAACCTTAGTGAGAAATGTGTTACTTTTATGATTCTTATAATTATAAGCAATTTTATGTCTTAAAGCATCATGATTAAATATATTATTAATATCATCCAATAAAAACTAAATTTTCTATATATCCTTTATAATGGTTTATAAAAAGATTGTGATTAACCAAAAATATCGCTTGGGAGTGTCAAACTAGGCATGCAACAAGACCTATTATCGTAAAACAATTACCATTTGATTCTAGATCAAAGCGGTGTTTTTGGGTGTTACCCCTAGGTATATATATTCCATATCCACATCCACTTAGGGTATCCAGACATGGATGTATTTGTTTGGAAACCACTTACATAATACTTAAAAAAATACCAAGATGTTTTCCTATATCTATATTTGTACCTAGGGTTCTTCATAAAATTTTCAAGTCTTAACTTACATAAATAAATAAACCATAATTTGATATCGACTATGTAATATCACCTTTTTTATTACATAACTTTTCATTACATGGTACAAATAGAGGATATTTTATGGTTTATTTTCTTAGAAATAAGGTATATAATGCATGAAAAATTAAAACATTATTCTAAATAAACTTGAAATAAATCTTCAATGGTTCACCCTAAGTTACTTTTAATGCATCTCATATGATAGTAAAAAACATCAAAGGAAAGGTGTGATCATGAATCCCATTAAGGGAATAAGAAAGAGGGGTATATAACATGTGATCATGGGACATATAAAAAAGAACACATGGCATAAAAATTAAGTTTGAATAAGAAGAATATCATAATAATAAAAACATGAATCATAACATAGAAATGTGGCTATAATAATTAAATTAATCATTCATAATCATATCACCAAGGTTTATCACTAAGGTGTCATAAATTAAAATTACCAAGGTTACTCATCAAGGTATCATACAACATGTCATATACAGAGATTAAATTATTTACCCAATGCATTGGAGAACTATTAGGGAACACCCTTAATATGTATTAATTTCATGTGATCAATATAGATCATAATAAATCATTTCATTAATAACCTGTGGAGAATAAAGAATGGGTTTATTATAAAAAATCTTGGCAACAAAAGAGCTTAAAGACATGATCATTACATAATTTTTATCCGATGAAAAGGGAATGTGGGTTTATTATGTGTAAATCACCAAATAAAATATAATTTTTTTTACATATATGTGAATAAACCTAGAAAATAAAGAGTTTTGGGTATTAAAACAAGGAAAATAAAAGAGAATTTATTAAGTAGAGAGAGAAATTTGTGAAGTAAATTCGGTAGCATGACAGGTAAAAACATGGTTTTAGAAAAGGGTAAATTGAGAGGGGAAAAGGGTATCCCATTGATAAAACATAATTTGTAAGTAAGGTAATGATAAAAAGGGTAATAAAAGAGAGTAAACATAACATTTATAAGACATATATAGAAAGTGGTTCTTGCATTGAAGAGAGAGGAAGGATAATTCCCTCAACTTGAAGAGTTTCTCCTAGATCTTGAGGAATGGAACCTTAGGGGATTGAGGAAACCTTGGGGGGAGTACTTGGGAGAAAAAATAACAAAAACTTGATGGATGATGTATTGGGAGTGAAAGTAAATGGATAAATAGGTGGGTAATAATATCAAAAGTGGAGGAATTGTTTAATAATTTCCAAATATAGGTCTTAGAAAAATAGGTCATGGAAAATAAAAAACCATTGGATTACCCATGGTTTTTGATATTTTATTTGGAAATTTGGGTCAAATTTTAAGGTAATTTAACCCAAAAAAATAGAGAATAATTTTTTATTACTTATTTTGGCATGGAAAAGTAAATTTTCCACAAATTAATGTTTTTTAAAAAACAAAATTTTCTTTTTAGACTTTGGAAAGTAACTTATAGTTTTGGAAATTGATTAAAATATATTAAAATAATTAATATTCATAAAATAACATATTTTAGGTTACGGGTTGTGTTCAATTAATTATTACATCATTATGACATAAGTATAAAGTCATTAAAAATACCGAAAACCCAAAACTGTATTTCTACTATTTATGAAAAAATAAAGTATTTTATGAAATTCTCATAAATTCACCCTAACCTAATTTAAACATTATGATTTCAAATATAATGTTTATTTTATCAGAATAAATCGCTAAACATAATAATTTAACATTTAAATATAAATATACCTATTTATTGAAAAATTACAAATTTTAAGACAATCAAAATTTTGACACTTATAAAAAATTTCGTAGGCAGTTATAAAATTATTTTATAGCTTATATTTTGGTGAAAGTGTTTTAAAAGAATATTTAATTAAAAAAATATTATTTAGAGTAATTGATTTTATTATAAAATTTTATATATTTTCTAGAAAAAATACAATTATATTTCATTTTCATCAAAAAATCAATTTAACATCTCAATTAAACATATATTTTATTAAGAAAAATTATTCTTAAAATGTAATTGATGGAATAAAAATTTTATTTATACAATGGAATCAACACTTTAAGTAACTAAGTTTCGGACATGTAACCCCTTATTACACCCATATACACCTTAAAGATAAGGTGCGCGATGGTGGTAGTTTCATTGGGTGGCTTGACTAACATCGACCAAGTGGTAATCTTTACTAAATTGAACTTCACCTGTAAGTGATTTTGTTCAAGATTTACTTACTAAAGATCATTTTGGGATTGGTAAAGGGAGAACCCCAGTGACAATACATCCCTACCAAGTTCTGACAAATAGGATTCAAATGACACAACTTTATAGTTGAGGCCATTGATTATCATTTCTATATCAATTATCCCTTTTCATTAATACTAATAAAAAATAATTATAATGGAAAAATTATAAACCAATGGTATAGTTTCCAATGGTAATATTGAATAATGGTCATATTCACCAATTTCCATATAACAATCAAATCCCAATGGTAACATTTCCCTTTATACCATATAAATACCACTTTCTTTATTTCACTAAAAAAATCACTACAATTATATTAAGGTTATATTTTAATTTGTTAATATTTTGACTGGTTTAATAATATTTTGTTTCATTTATATAGCATTTACAGTGGGGGTGATGATTCTAGCAGGTTGGGGTGATCCATACTTTCTCATTTTAGATGTTTTATTTTATATTTTTGTGTAGTTTTAATGTTTGGAATTTTAATTAGTTTCACAGCTGACTGATGTAATGATCATTTTTGAAGATATAAAATTTTGTTGGGTTCTCTTTATTTTTTACATATATGATATTGTATAATATGTTACAAACATTTATTTAGGAAACAAATATCATTTAAAAAAATTCTAGGTTGTTACAAGTAGTATAACCAAACACGAGTTTTCCTTTCAAGTAGTATAAAAAATTAATTAATTTAAATTTTGAATAACCCACCTATGTTTTCATACCCACTCACACACATGTATATACATAACCTAGACCTTCCTATATTCATGAGTGGTAATTCATCCCCTCACCAAGCCTTTGTTTGGTGATTTAATTTGATAGTGGTAGATAGTGGTACATCAGACTATGATCCATTCTATGTTTCCTTATTTAGGAATGGTACTTCCTAGAATGATCCATCCCATGTTTTCTTATTTGATGATGATACTTTTGACCATGATACATTCCACATGCATATGAACACACACACAACCCAACTATGCTAAGAACACATTTTAAAAACCATCTTTATTTGAGAAACCCATTTAATCAAATTTTGAAACATATTATGGGTGACTAACACAACACATATTTCAATAACCAACCTATAAGTGAAAATACAGTGAAGTTTCAGTAGGGTAAAATCATTTGAAAGGAGAAGATGGTTATTTAAATAATCCCAAAATTCTTCTCATTCCAATAAAAGTAGAAAGGGGGGAAAACCAACTACCTAAAATACACTCAACATGAATAATTTATTCAACAAATAAGGTATAAATGAGTTCATAATTTCTTTACTTTAATGAGTTATAAAGAAACTATGTCAACAAAAGTCATCAACCCTAGATCTGGGTATGGTATTCCTGATATAGGGTTATCCATTATGAAAAAATAGTGAAGTAAGAAGGAGAATAAGAAACAAGAGACTTAACTTAAATTTATAGGTCTAATACACCAATATATAATGAAATTTGACTTTGGATTGAAGTAAACTCCCAAAATCACCTAAGGAAGGACTGGAGTTTGAGATAAAATTGATACAAGATTATGAGAATAATAGGTCACAAGAATTAATAAATATACTAGGAATGACCCCATTTATGATGTGAATTATGGAATCACATCGTGAATATTCAAGTTTCCATATACACTAAAAGAGTCACCTGAATTTAAAATTCCAAAAACCAGTTCATGTTATGAATAAAATCTAATATCATGAGCTGATTCTTCCCAAAAATCATTCATTCCCTAGATTAAATTCATGGAATCCACCAAGAACTATTCATATCATGAATAACCATTCACATAATGAATTAGTTAGTATATCCACATTTCATATTCTATTATCTTTTTCCATTTGAACACCTCTAAAAATTTAACACAAAAACAACTAAATTAAAAGAAATAGTAAGAAACAAGGATGTACCACAAACCATGGGTACTAAAAATGGGATAATTGAAATAACGATGGGGGAACCATGTGGATAAAATTGATTATTGAGAGTGGAAGTGTTTTTTGGATGTCGATAGATGAGTTAGTAGTGAAGCCAAAAAATAATTCTCAAGTGGGAGATTGTTATGTTCAACCATGTGAAAACAATTTTATAGCTATGTATTAGAACTTATAGAAGTAGTGATTCTATAAGTATAATTTTTGAAAGAAAATAGAGATTATGGAGTGGCATGATTATTTTTAGAAATTCTAGAAGCAGAATAATCATAACCAGGTAATAAAGCAACCAAAACTAGATTATAGAAGAAATGTGAAATTGTGAAGATGTTACATAAGGCTCAAATCTGAGAACATGTAAGGGTTACTTATAAATATATATAAGGGTTGTCAACATTCACAAGGGATATATAAGGATTATTTATAATGGTATGAAAGAGTAAACTCATAGAATTTTTGAAAATGCACACTATTCACTAAAAGAAGGAGTTAAGGAAATGGATGACCTTGTCCAAGTTAAGGGGTTCCCATGAATATTGAATCCATGTGAACATAATCTTTTTTAATATCGAATGATAGTGGAACTAGTTACACTAACTCACATCTACTATATTTGTTTGGTAGATTCATTTGTTCTATGACACTCGTGACTTTAAATTTCAAAATTTAAATAATATACTGTTCCTTTAATAAATTATATTGTAGTGTTCTCCCTATAGAGTATGAATTCATTTGAACCATGTAAAATAATTTTGTTTTTATTTTAATTTATTTTTTCAATCACTATATTTAAATAATTCTTGTATAGTTTTTATCAAAGCAGGTATTGCAGTGTGGTGACTTATGTGTTATTTTTCTTCTATGTTCTAGCACATCATTAGTATGGGTTCATTCTAGTTCTTTGTTTCCTCTTTGTGAAGTTCCATAGGATTACTTCTAGTGATTAAGAGGTTTAATGGACCCAATATAAAAAATTATAAGAAACTCCTTCTAAGTAGTTATATAGTTTCTCTGACTAGAGTCCAAGGTCTTAGAAGTATAAGCTATCACATAGATCTTGATTTTAGTTATTTGTGTAAAAACTGTCTCTACAACTCAATTTAAAGCATCAAATAATATTTCAAATGAGAATTTCCAATTTTTTGATGGTATAAATGGTAATGAAATTAGCTTTATTTTCATCTCATAAAAATATTCCCATCATGAATTATAAAAAATAAACTCAATGTCTCTCTGAATTAAATTATACAATGGTATAACTATCTTACTAAAATCCTTGTCAAACTTATTATAGAATATTTTATTCCCTAAGAATGATCTAACATATTTTATACAATTTAGTTAAGTCAAGTAATTAATGATTTAAATTCTCAACTTTTCAACTTCAGTTCTATTCTTTTAAATCACATATCCCAAAAAAATTTCTTTTTCAACCATGAAATGATTTTTTTTAAAACTAAGCACAAGGCCATTTTCAATGCATATTTTCAAGAATTTTTCCATGTTAGATAAACAAAGATAAAATTAATTTTCAAATATAGTGAAATCATCCAAAAAAACATCAAGTAATTCTTTAATAAAATTATCTAAAATTATTACCATACATATCTAGAAATTACAAGGGGAATTATATAATCTAATTGACATCCTCTTAATAAAGGGTTCTATAAATGGAATTTAAAGTAGTTTTATATTGGTCACTAGGGGAAATGGTAACTTAAAAGTGTTATGAAAATATATATAGGATATATGAATGGGTTTTTCTTGAAATTATTACTAACATTTGGATTATAAAGGGAATTAAGAAATGATATTTCCTTGTCACTTGATTTAGTTTCCTAAAGTCAATGAACACTCTCCAACTATTTTGAACTCTCAATGGGATGAGTTTATTATTTTTATTCTTAATAGTGGTTATACCAGACATATTAGGGAATGAAACTTATCTACTATGAGTCATAAATGGGTTAAATGATGCCAACCTCTAATAATTTATTAATTTCTATTTTAAATACCTCTATAATAATTGGATTGATCTTTATTTAGAGTTTTCTAACATATTTGGATTCATATTAATGGTATATTATATGTTTATATATCCCAATAATTAGTCATGGAATATGAACTAGAATATATTCTATGAATTTCACATTCTCTCAAAAAATATAAATGAGTTAAAATTCTTGGTTATATGATAAGTTTCTAGTGATGATCACTGATAAATTATCTTCACTCATTAAGTAAAAATATTTCAATTTTGTTGGAAGTGGTTTCAATTCAAGTTTGGGAAGATAAAATATGGAAGATATCAACTTGGGTATACTTACCTTGTCCATATTCACTTACTATATAAGAGGCACACTATCAGTTTCATCATATAAGAATAAATAATCAAATACATCAAAGAAATTAGAATATACCACATACTTGGATTGTGGTTCTGTGGTTATAGGTTGAACATAATTAATTTTCATAGTTTTTTCAAATCTCAATTAAATACCTATGTTTCGAATTTATTTCAACAAATCATATATCTCATAATAAAATTATTTATTATTTTATGAGATTATGAAAAGTGGATTTTCCTCTTGAGGAAACTTCATAAAATATAAAATATTAAAATGTAATGTGTTTTATATAAAATCCATTGTGAGAATACCTTTATAAATATTTATTATGGTTATATATATATATATATTTAGTTAGATATTTCTTAGGATGATTAGAAACTTGGAATGTTCTCCCTCATCCATTTCAAGAACATAAAATCCTTCTTGAAAATTATGTTCATAACTCTCATTTGGATATCTTAAAAAACTTAATCTAGAAAGGTACTGGATTGGTTGGATAGTTGAAATGAAACTTTCATGATATTGAGTTCTCCAATTAATAAGGTTGAAAACACTAAATGAGGAAAAACTTTAATTGAAGATCCAAGATCACATAAGGGTTTTGTGGATGACATGGATCTAATGGCATGGGGAATAGATAATTTCTTTGGATCATGGAATTTGGTGGAAATTTGGGGTGTGATTAAAGCTAATACATTCATTCCTAAGCTGACTATTTCATTCCCTTGTAGCCTTCTCTTCTTGGTGAATAGTTACTTAAGGAAATTAGAATATTTTGGAATTTTTTTATGGGCATCTAGCAGTGGTATGTTGATTTTAACCCTTTTGAATTTAGCCATAATCTTTTTTTGAATTTCTTTTGTATGAATCTTTTTTGACCAAGTCATCCTTATTTAAAATGGAATCAAAATTTTTTCCTTATATTTTGGAGGTTTCTAAGGTTGAGTTTTTGGTTCCATCCCTTGATTTTAGAATTGGATTTATCTTTTTCAAATTTTTTATTTTGGTTTTTCCAATATTTTTCTTTGGTTAGGATAGATTTCATTACCACTTATAGTGGTTACCAAACTCACATATCATTTTTGGGTTAGATAGAGTTTTTCATGGTTGTTCCCTAGGGTTATTAGTCATGATTCTAATAATATCCCTAACTATATTTTCAATTATTTCATTTAATTATTCAATTATTTAATATTTATATCTTATTGGTTATGAGTTTTTGGTTAAGAAATAAAGAAAGGTTAATTTCTAGGCTTTCTCTATTGAAATGATGGTGTTTGGTAAGTTTTTTGGTATCCTTACTTGATATTTTATTAGAATGGTGGATTTTGATGAAAGTATTATTTAAAAGGCGGTCTATCTTAGGATTTTTAATTTATAAATACATATTAGACTTGATATTTGTCTCACTATATTTAATTGGTCTATTAGAAAGGTATCTATTGATAGAAAATAACACAACTTTTAGTTTCCTTCACTTTAACACACTTATTAGTAAAATGATTAGGTGAATAATAAATTCAATATAGATTAATAGAAATGGGTTACTCATTATACTCTTTAAGTTACATTTATATTATTTAAGTTTTATGTTCTTCCAATTTAGATTCAAATATAGGTGATTCAGTGGATTTTATCTTAAGGACTCCTGTAGTAGCATTTCATCTTATTCCAAATTGTTACAGGTTTTACAAAACTTCTCTATCAATACTTTAAATTACTCTAGTGATTTTTTAATTAATTATACATAAGATGATACATATAATAATTTTTTATCATTGTCTAATATATCTTAGTAGAATAGAACTAGGAAGTTATGATCCTCAATGGTTTGGTGTGGGATAATTCTGAAAATATTCTTGTATCTTTCCTAGTATTCATATAATTACATTCTTATGGATTGTATGATTGTATATATTTCCTTCCTCAGGGTAGTTGTAACGCCAAAAACTAGAATTTTAGATCCGATGCATTATTTTATTATATTGGCATTTTTATAAGGAAAAAAATTCTGAAGGACCATACAATTTATAATTTTAGGAAAAATAGATTACATATATGATAACCATAATAAATTAGGAAAATAAAATAAATCATAACATAAATAAAAGCTTGACATCCTTGAGAATAATTCAAATGATTATTCTTAAGGACCCGAGTAAAGGAAACATAATGAGGGTGATCTCAAATTCTCAATAAGGATAAGTACAGTGGAAGAAATAATGAATCAATGAGAATAAATCTATATATAAAGGTATATAATTGAGAAAACATGCCTTGTAAATAAATGGATAAGTCATAATCAATATGAAAAGGTAGTTAACTAAAAAAATGTCATTTAATCAATAAACTAAGAATTAAATTAATTCATAGATTTTATCATATGGAAAACTCATGGATAATAACAATGATAAATGAAATATCTATGAAGGAAATGCTTAATTATTGGAAGTCATGTACGAGGTACATGAAAACCTATACCATTAATACCTTTAAAAACATGGTTTAAAAATATTGGTATAAACCCATTTAATTTATCCAACTTAGTTGTCTCATGAGAACCTATTGATGTATCAAGGGGCTATATAAATTTCTGGCCCCACCCATCACTGCCAGTCCAAATCATTTCTCATATCGAGTAATCGATTTAATTAATAATTAATATGCCTTATAAAACATTAATATTGAATAAAGAATATATATTTATCAATAATTTCCCAGTATAGTATAATTAACAACAAGGTTTGTTGATTTTGATGAATGGAAATACTATTGAAAGATCATTAAAATCATTCTTGAGGAAAATAATATTTAAACATTCCAAAGTGTCTCATACCACTTTGAAAAATTTGAATCATAATCCCCATGAAGGAATAATATTAAATTAAACTTATAATATCATTAAAATGAGGATATTCATGATATAACATGTTAAATGACAATATATACACTATATAAAAGAAACTAGGTGCATAACATTACAATATGCCTCAATAAAATAAAATTGAGATGAAATCCCTTACCCTGTGTTTCTTTTTTGGTGAACAACCTAAAACTCATGTATATTGGTTTTAAGAATTTTATTAACTTATAATATAACCATAATCATATTTATAATTTCATATATTAACTTCTTATAATATATCATTACCTATTTGTTAGCAATCTTCCATTATTTTCACTATTTTGGGTGTTAATTACCTAGTTTTCTGAGTATGTTTTGAATTGTTACTTATTGTTCCTATTAATTAGATCACGATTTCATCATATCCATAATTTATAACATGATTTAAAAATTATATATATTCATTATTTATGTATTCTAGATAATCCATAAAATTTGGAGATAGGAAATGAAATGTAGTGTTCATGGAGACGGTAGACCATACGTACGCATGAACACTACTTCTATTTATTTTCAGTATTAAAAGAGTAAAAATTAAATGATATATTTTTATATTATAATTCTAGTATAATTTCTATGTCATATATCTCACATATATTTATTAAAATCATCCTTAATATATTCCATGTATATCATGAACGAATCACATCGCTTTGAGGAGGCGGTAGTCCACACGTCCACAAATGATGTTATCGTATTCCCACAAATGGAGTGCATAAAGGTATGTATTATATAAAAATTAAAAAATCAATAATTAATTATAAATACTATATATATCATATATAAACTATAAATCCATCATTATTCAAACATTTAAAGGTGGTAAATGGGCGAACAGACGACATCAGTTCCCAAGGCGGTAGTCCACCTTACACACGAACAATAATTGAGTATCAAATTTTATGGATGTATGTGAAAGTGTAGGTATAAATATTAGAATAAAAACATATCAGTATATTAAAGATAATGAGTTTATTAACTAATCATGGAATAAGAAGAATTTAATGGTTTGAGAAAGAAATAAAATGAATGTGATCGTTGAATAATGTTACCTCATTTTTGGGTAACTCCTTTTGGTTTATACCAAAATAATTCATTGGTTAGATTTATTTTCAAATACAGGCTTATAGAATAATGGTAGGGAACTTGGGAGCTTATTTGGGCAGGTTTTTTATGATCTATAAGTCTCAATGTGGTGTGAGGAAGTGAGGGAGGTTGTTCCCTTTTAGAATTGAGGTAAGGGGCACTTTTGGGAAGTCTCAAAATATTAAATTAATATAAATTAATTTTCAATTAAAAATTCCTAAAAAGTGAGTTATTTAGAATATAATATGATTATGGGTTGAAATATTCTCAACCAAAAAATTTTAGACAAGTTTAGGTCATGTTCTTACCCTTATATTTTGTCTTTAACCCTTATTTAAACTCTTTAACTCCTACCATTGTAACTTGGATTTTTACTCTTTAAGGGTTAATAAAGTTAATATAAAATTCCAAATGAACCATAAATGAGTCATGGATAAAATTTTAAACCTTATCCCAATCAGTTTTCTAATGTTTATATTGGGTATGTATTATATCTACAATATTCTATAAATCTTATTGATTTTGATGCGCACAAATACCCTTATATGTTTTACTAATGATATTAATTTAAGTGTATTTAAGGATATTAATATTCATTAAAATATTTATTATGGAATTATATTCAGCTTTTTAATCCAAAATTAATATTTTTAAATGTTTTTGGAATGCATTTTTATGTTTTTAAAAACACTGTTCATACCCTACATTGATAAATGTAATGTAAGGAATAAACCCTATGCTTGGAATAAAACGCATGGATCATGAATCCTACATTTATATTCAAACTTATGTTGTAAGGATGAATGTATGTATTCTCATCCCAACATTAATTTTAATCCCTCCATTCTACATAGAGGAAATTATGGTTTAGGAACCATACGCTTCGCAAAATAACCTTATGTTTGTAAGAGAGGAAAATATGGTTAAGGAACCCTATGTAATTAAGGAACCTTATGTTTGAGGACACAAACATATGGTTCATCAACATTAATTTTATGATAAAACCTAAATTTTTAAAATTATGTTCAGAGAGTAAAATATACATAGTTTAACCCTACATTTTTTATTTTTTTGTTTTATAAAGGAACCTTACATTTGATTACTCAATGATGAAGATTTAAATCCACAGGTTTATTAGATATTTATAAAATGATATTGACAGAAATAAAGATCAATTAAAATATCTCTTATGAATGATTAAAAGGATTTTTATTATTGATTCAAATACACATTTCCATTCGATAAAATTACTCCTATTCTTAAGATAATTTTAGACTCCCATGATTATTTCATATTTGAATATCCACGATCTATTAGGTGATTTTCTTTTTCTGGAAAATTGAAACAATCTATATTCTCTCTCTATATTCTATCTTAATTTATTTTAAAATATATATGACTTGGTACTTGTGAATATCTTTTGAATATATAACTACTACAAATAATGATCTACTCAGTTATTTATGAAAGAGGCTTCACTTTAGAGATACATTTTTTTAACCTCGTACTACTATGAAATTGCTACTTGTCTGTTGCTAATTTTATTGAAGATCATTTGCAACCAGGATTGCTTAAGAGTTATTATTTATTGAAGGAATTCATATCTAAAGAAGACGATCCTTATTTTTTTAGTTTCTACCACATTTGTGAAGTACAACCTGAACCATCATCAAATAAAACTCCTTTTATTTATTGGAGTTTCAACTACTTGTACTTAACTGTGGTGAAGTGTTAGCTTCTTGTACTAAGTTGTGGATAAATAGTTTCCTATAAAAGAACCAGAAGGCTTTGTTTAGCTTTTTTTTAAAGGAGTCAACTACCTTTACTCAATTGTGGATTTGAAGGTCTTGTGATTAGAGGACATTTCTAGTGAAATTTACCAAGCTTGTAGAAAGAGAATTAGTGGAGTGGAGTAGGGGATCTTTGTGCCCCGAACCACTATAAAATTACTATGTTAATTATTTCTATTTATCCACTTCTCATATTACATACATAAGAAAACACTTTATACCAACATAGATCAAAAAGAGATTCAAAATCTATAATTACTGAAGATTATCAAAAAGATACAATTCACCACCCTCTTGTGTTATTTCTGTATTATTCTAAACTATCAATTGGTATCAAAGGATAGATTTTGTAAACAAAACCTAGAAAGATCAAAATAATAAGGTCTATAAATATAAGATGTCAATGGATGATCTGAAGTAAGGTATGTCTATGATTCATGCTCTATATTTTAATGGTGACAACTATGGATGATTGAAATGATGAATGATCATTTATCTCAAGAATATGGGATTCAAAGTTTATTCAAATATCATCACTCATTATGTGATTCTTGAGAAACCAGAAACTTGGGATGAGGCACATGAGCCTTATCCCGGTTGGTAAGGACTCTGTAAGTGCATCCAAGAGACCAGGGATCAAATCCAGGTGGAGGCAGAATTTCTGAGTTACTGTAGCAGTACTATAGCAGGTACTGTAGCGGGAACTGTGTAGTACTGTGAAGGTACAATAGTGGTAACTGTAGCAGACACTGTTTGTCACTATAGCAGCTGGGAATATGCCCTTGTTTGGGGATTCGGGCCACCGACTTGGTCCCTGAGTCCTTTAAGACCTTCAGGCCACCCAGGTCTTCGGGTCAGTAAGGCCTTAGGGCCACCTCAAGGCCTTCGGGCCACCTTAAGTGTAGATGCAAACCAGACAACCTACAAGGAACAAGCTCTACAAGGAGGATGAGCAAGGAGCTTTCAACACAGTAGAATATAAATGGATTGCAAGAATGAGAGGGTATGACACCTGCCATCGGGACAAGCCTGTGCATGCATGGGAATGCCTAGCCAAACAATCATGCGAATGTGGAGAGCTGATTTCATGATGAAAATGCTAGGGAGGAGCAGTTCCAAGTAGTTAGTCTGGGTTGTATGTAATGTTTTATGCCTACGGGGAAATGAATTCCTATAAGGCCTACGGGCCATGTAATTCTTAAGCCCATGGTCCTTGTAAGGGTTCCACCTCACCCCTTGAAAGGTGGATTATCAAAATCAAAAAAAATGAAGGCCTTCGGGCCATTGGAGGAGTAGAAACTTGGGATGACATAATAGAAGTTGAATATGACATCAACTTAAAGGTAATGAATGCTATCATCTGTGGACTTAGTCCTGATGAATTTAATCATGTATCACAATTCCCTACTACCTATGATATATGATAGACTATTGTTCTTGCATATGAAGGAACAAAAAATATTTGACAGATGAGGTATGCTACAAAAAAAATAAAATTTAACACCTTTAGAATGTTCTACAATGAAATAATTACTCAAATGCATAGAATATTAATAGATATTTTCAAGAATATTACTGCTTTTGGATATCCCATTAGTCAATTTGATCAAGTGATAAAAGTACTTGGAGTACTACCTACAAAATGGAATAGCATATCTGCAGCTATTCATCAATAAAAACATGTTTAGATCTTGAATATGAATGAATTAATTATAAAATCAATGATGTATGAAGCATAAATGCAAGATGAAGTTGAATATCATAGGATTATAGTAAAAAGGTAAAACAATGCCCTTAAGGCGACATCTCAGAAGCATGAAAGAAAATAAAACCAAGAAGTCAAAAGAAAAAAGTCTAGATTCCTTTGACTCTGAAATGGAACTGGCTCAGCTAGTTAGAAATTTTATCAAATTATATAAAAAGAAAAGAGGATTCATAATATCCTTTAAGAAGGATTAAAGAGAGGCTAAATAAGTATGATTCTAAGAATGGAAAAAGTTGGGTCACATCAAACATGATTTCTCCTAATTGAAAGATGAAAGAAAAAGGATAGAAAAGAAGTATTAGAAAAATGAAGATTATAAGTATAAAGGAAAAAGATCCATGAAAACAATGTGGAGTGTATTCGAAGACACCAACAACCCCTTGAAATCTAATTCAGAAAAAGTACCACCAAATCTCAAAGCCAATATGTGCTTTATGGCTAAGGAAAGAAGAAGAGGTCAATCTTATTATTCTTCTACCTCTAACTCTAATAGTTGTTCAAATATTAATCTAGTGTCCTAATGTACAATGCTATAAGATAATTATAATTATTTAATAAATAATCATAATTTGTTAAAAAATATTCACAATGTTGTTTTAGGTGAAAGAGACATGATGATAAAGGAACATCAAGATATAATTAAAAAAAATCAATTCATCTATATACAACTATATTGATCATGAAAAAAGGGTGAAATAATTTCAAAAGGAAGTGAAATATTATAAAATTGCTGCTAGTATTTTTATAAAACGAGAAAAAACTCTGAATTAGATTCTTGGAAACAATGTTATTAAAATAGAAAAGTTTGGAATAGGAAGAAAGGGTGAAAATCAAAATTATACAAAAATTATTTTGCGCCCGATTAAAAAAACTATACTTGCTATTACATTGGAATAAAAATTCATTACACTAACTACTTATACTTGAGAAATACTTAAATTAGTGGTATTAAAAAGGATTTTATTTCCAAAAATATATCTGAATCTAGTGATATAATTTTTTTAAAAATAAGGCAGATCTAGATTCCAAAATCTTTGCTTGCTGTAAAAAATAGACCCAATAAAATATGGGTACCAAAATGAAATATGTTTAAATAATTTTATAGGAGAAAGAACACAAGAAAAAAATGATATATGGTATATGGACAGTGGATGATCTAGAAACATCAGTGGATTATCTACAAATTTTCTTACACTAACACAAATGGATGGAGGTATTATCACTTTTGGTGACAATTCAAAAGGAAAGATTGTTTAATTTTGAACTATTGGATATCCGAATACAATTTCAATAAAAAAAGTATTTTATGTACAAGTAATAAATCACAAATTGATAAGTATTTCTCAACTTTGTGATGATGGATTTTATATTGATTTCTCTAACTATTCCAACTTAGTTTTCAAAGATAAATTTCTTAAATTTAGGGAACCTAGAACTAAAAATGTTTATAATTTGGATCTCAATTATCTATGTAAAAAATTAAACTATTTAACTACTAATACAAATGAGTCATGGATATGAAACAGGAGACTTGGACATTGAAATTCATATGATTTATATAAATTATACAAGAAAAATTTAGTTTCTGATTTTCCTTGTCTTAAGTTTGAAAATGATAGATTTTGTGATGTAGTTCAAATTACAAAACAACATAAATCATCTTTAAATTAAATTAACAAGATTTATACATCTAAACATTTAGAACCTATCTATATGGATTTTTTTGGACCATCAAGAGTATCAGGTTTG
The DNA here is from genome assembly GCA_963277665.1 of Viscum album. NCBI lineage: Eukaryota > Viridiplantae > Streptophyta > Magnoliopsida > Santalales > Viscaceae > Viscum > Viscum album. The sequence goes on from OY728139.1 coordinate 595,520,233, forward strand.
GCTAGAAAATTAGATGCCTATGTTTTAGTTGATGTTTTTTCTCGATTTACTTGGGTATATTTTCTAAAACTAAAAAGTGAATTTTTCACTTCATTTGAAAGTTTTTGAAAAAAATTTTAAAATGAAAAATATTTTAAAATATTTTCATTGAGAAATGACCATGTTGGAGAATTTGAGAATCAAGAATTTAATTTTTTTTTCATATTTAGGTATTTTTTACGAAGCTTTCATTGGGGCTGCCGGCTTCCATGTGTTGTTCTCATTCTCTTGACGAATTTCATTGTAACCCATAGTCTCTCTTTCTAAAGGCAGGTGGAATTCATCACTTCTTCAGTGATGTATACTCCTTGATCGAAACAAGGTGATGGGATATCGGTTCCTCCTTCCATGGATTCCTCCTCATAATTTGTCGCATAGTTTGGGTATCCCTTATAGATTAAGACATTGTTTGTGAAACTCATTCCTGGTGCCATCTCTTTGTGGATGCTAGTTAATTAAATCACTTCTATCTAGACATTCCAAATGGTATAGTCAAAGAAGTAACCTTAATTAAGGAAAGTAGTCATAGTGGGCATCTCTAAGCATGTATGTACGTTGGAACATTGGAAAACATGTATTCTTCTTCATAAGAGGGCTTCTCAAGGGATTGGAAACCAAAGTAATACCATGTTGATTGTAGGGTATTTTATTCCAACTACATGTATTCCGAGGTTTTCCTCAAGGATCCCATGTTTAACACTAGGAAAGCTGTGAGTTTAACATCTAGATGACATGGTATGAGGTTGATCAGAAAGTCCCTTGGAGTTACATCAGAGAGGTGGATCCCTAGGAGGTAGAACCTAGAAGGTTTACTAGATGGATAGATCAGAACTCCTAATGAGAGAAGACCCGAGGTGGTGCATCTCATAAAGAGAAGGTGTCACACCATGAAGGGGTACATCCCTAGGAGGGTGGCACCGAGGTTTACCATTGGATGGATGGGAATGACTATGACAACAAGACCTGATGATGTGTCCCATAATGATAATTATGTCACATCATAAAGGCTGATCTAGACACCACCAAGGGAGGATCAGGGATGTGGACCTGAATTAAGGAGACACAAAGGTTTACCATTGGCTGGGATTGAACCTCATGGAGGCATCATACATACCCTGTTTAGAATACAAGGATCAAAACCCATATAATTCGAAGGGGTGATTTGGGGATTACACATGGTTATCTACCCATCTCAAAAGGAGAACTCTTGGTTGGATGAATCTAGATTGTGTGGGGATTATTCATGGTTAGCATCCCTAGTGATTCTAGGAGTAGTGATGATACAAATGGCATGATCTCACTAGGATGTGGTGGCCCAAGTAAGAATCAGGATAGAAATGAAGGAAGTGTTTATGGAATGGATGGAGTGTATAGGGTGATGGGATTTAACCTCTATGAGGTTCCTATATATCCTAGTGTCTAAGAATCAAAGTTCAAATAGTTCAGGATGGGGTGATGAGACACCTAAGGAGGAAACTCATGAGAATGGAGTGCATGGATAAGGACCTGGAGGAAGTGTAACCTTTGGGTTGGGGCATGATTCTCCTGAGATATAATGACTCAAGGGAAAGACCAGGATGAGAATAGATGATGGGATTAAACCTAGAGGTGGCTTTCTACATACCTTGTTTAGAATACAGGGATAAAATTCTACACAGTTCTGGTATCCCATGCAGTTTAACATCATATAGTAAGGATTAGAGTGAATTGATGTGAATATGACGATGTTGAGATTGAACCTTAGAGAGGATTTCTATGTATCATATATAGAAGATAGAGATCAAAGTTCACATAGTTATGGAGTCTAGGGATTAGGAATAGTTATCATCTTGTGGATGTGGAAGATGGAGCTTAATCTGGAATGGATTCTTGGAAAACTAAGTGTCACGGTCACTACTAACCTCAAAGCCCATGTGAGTCATGATTAGTGTAAGAAAAAATAGGAAGAAGTAGACCATATGGTCATGTCACAAAAGATGCGTTAGTGAGGGATGGTTTGGGGCTTACACATAGAAGCAACCCATGGTGCTAAATTCTAAAGAGAGGGATGAGGTGTTGAGAGTCCCCAATGATCACCCCACCACTGATATTTGTTTCTGGAGGGGGTATGGAGGAGAAAGAGTGATACATCATGCAAGAAAGGCTTGGGGATTACACTAGGATCGCTTCCCTTCCCTATTGGGTGGAAGTCATTCCATGTGAGGAGGATCTCATTCCATGTGAGGAAGATCTCACTCCCATGGAGATGAGTGGGTGTAAAAAATGCCTGAGGTAGGGTTCCCCATGTGCATTGAATGGGGTGAGGCTATAGTTTAACAACATGTGTTGAGTATGATGGCACTAAGTAGTTTAAATTCCTACATCACGAAAGGGGAGTACTCATTCCTCACCCCTTAGACATACATAACTGACACCCACCCACACTTGGGGAAGGGAAGGAATCAACAATGCCCAATAAGAGAGAGGTGGAGGAGAGATCAATTGTGGGTTTCAAATTAGCATCCCTATGAAAAAAAGTAATGGGGATTATCATACCTATTCCAAAATGAAAGAGGAAGGGTAATGCAACATGAGACACCACATGAGGAACCAGGAAATCGCTATATACTATCCTAGAGTTCTGCATGGAGGAGGTGCGCACAAGATGTGGAAGTTGTGCACAAGAGGGGATCAAACATGGTTCTTTGAGGTAAATATATCCCATGGATTCCTAAGGATGCGTTTCACACAATATTGGGGACTTGCGAGAAAAAATAAGGGGACTGAGAAAAAATGGGTGTGCACAGGGTTATGTGGTGCACACATGAAGGGTATTTTTTGTGCACCTGACTTAGATGATTGATGCATGAAAGAAAGGATTTTTTCACACACCTACCTTAGTCAAAAAAGTAAATGGATGAGGGTCAAGCCCTTGTGGTCCTACCCAAATGGGTATCCATGGGGGACCTATCACGCAAGATCCTATACCTTGAAGCCATGACTTGTGCACAGTTGTGGAATGGGTCATCTTGCACACGTAGGAGCTATGGTTCGACTTCCAGAGATTTACCCCAAAAGGGAGAGGTTCTAATCTATTTATTGGTAAAATTCTCAGTGGGAGTTCATAAGAAGGCTAACATAGAAGTGGGGTTTGACGTCACATTAGGCATGTAAGATCCTTACATGCATGATGCCCTTTTGCACAGAAACCTCTATATTTGCATGTGCCTTCCTTGGATAGTTTTGGAAGGTTGGGGAAAAATATTGAATTTGACTTCACACTGGGCATGTGAGGGTTTTATGCGCATTTTTTCTTCTTTTACACAAACCTTGGAACTTACACACATATGCCTTGATCTTCTCGGCATGTCCTCGTGAGTTAACAAGTAAATTATTTTTTCTTAAAGATGATTGTTTATGGATCCAAGAGGAATTCAGTGCCAAAAAATTCCCCCCTTGGGATCTAAGCTGAAAGGGGACTATAAGGTTAGGTTCTAAGGAAAAATCTGAAGAGAATAATGAACTTGGATAGGTTCACACAAAATCCATGGATCAATACATAATGTACCTTGCACATGGGTGGAAGACCTAGTCCGCTCATAAAAATATGCACAGGGTTGGGGGAGATCTTCATAATACTTTAACTTTCTGTACGATAATAAATTCTTCTCTCATGTGCATAAGTTCCTAAATTTTTAAAGGAAGACCCAAATTCGGCCAGTACTTTAGTGAGTATGCTAAATATTATGTGAAAGAGACATGGGTAGATTTTCCATGACTATAATTCGATCTTATGTGCGACTAGTCATTTTTTACTCTAATCCTCAACCTTTCACACCAAGTACCTAGTGCTTTCATAACTCGATCAATATGGCTGAAAAAAATAGTGCTGCTGAGAGGGAGGCTACCTTTTCTGCCCGGAGGGCCCAAATGATCAGGGTTCCCCAGATACTTTATTATCAAAAGGTACTATAAAAATAAGATGTTCCTAGGTATTCTAACATAGTCTCATAAGTATTACGTCTTAAGAGATAGTCTACTCCTATGGAACTTTGGGTTATTGGATGAAGTATCCATCCTGAGCTTTGATACTCACTCACCACGATCATAGGTCATGTGTGAGTACAACCTTCAGTGGTAAAAAATAACAAAACATAGCCATTATTCTAGGGAAACTCAAGAGATGGTTGTCTACATTTTGAATCCTACACTAGGACTATAACAACCCATACTTTACATTCATTTTTATTACTTTAGAATTGAAGCACACTTATTACAATATATAACAAAACTAGGAAAGGACCGTATAGGTATAGTGTCTTTAGAAACTGGAAAACATAAACAACTGGTTCATAAATCATCTAAATTGTCTCCCATTTATTTCATCATATCTAGAGTCCCTTTTTGGAATATCCTACTTAATAACCTTCTTCCTGACCTGGGTAAAGAAAACATACAAAAGGGTGAGATCAAATTCTCAGTAAGGGTAAACAAAAGAAATATCAATCATATCATATTCATAAGAACATAACATTTTGGAAATCTTAACCTACAAAAGAGATCATAATTTCATAACATGGGATAAATCATAGTAGTGAAATGTAATCCCAATAATCATAACTTAAAACATGAAACTTTGTGGCATACACACATAATCATAGAGAATCATTTCTTAGTTGTCAAGACTCATTGCCAATACTATCTTAGCGGACTAAGTCCATTTCTGAATCGAGTTCACTCCTCGTTCCAGTCCTATTTCACTGAACCGGTTTAACCTGCCGTTCCAGCCATGTCTATCTCATGAGATATAAATCTTTACCCAATGCATTGGAGGGAGATATAGGTCCCACCCATCACATAATGATACCATTCTTATGTGTTCCACAAAATCAAAAAAATCATACATCATTGCATAACCCATGTAATAAAAATGGGATTCCTAAACATTGTGACATCATAAAACAATTCATATAAGATAAAGGAATTCATAAAAATAATTCCATAAAAACATAATAAAATCAATATTATAATAGGGATAGAAACAGAGCCCTATATTATCTTAGATGGAAAATAACTTTGATAAAACACTTGAACTCCATCTTGAGGAAAATATCCTTTTTTACTTTAAAAACATTTTTCCTTTCTTAACATGTCATACAATTTTAAACTAAAAGAAGTTGATTAAAAATAAACTTGAAAACTTTTAAAGGAAGCTTCTTGTAAATAATGTTTTAAAAATCCATTCATGCCGTATAAGTTAAAAAAAACATTCTTCTCGTACTTTTGTCGGAAAAGTCAAAAAGTACCTCGTACGAAAAACGACAAAAGATTCCTTTCATATCTTTTACAAAAAACTCACCGAAGGGTAAAATCGGATTTATAAAATTTTATAATGATATAAATAATATTACGTATTGAGTAAACATGGATGTGGATGATAAATATTCCCCAGTAAATTCTAAATGTAAACAATCTCGGATAAAAATGAGATTGTGAGATTTTCCCTTACCTTAGGTCCGATTTGCTTCGTAAGTGACCGAACCTCCTGTATAATGATTTAAATAATGTCATTGACTTATTCCATAATCATACTTATTTTTATGATATCATATATGGTTATATTCTTAGCTTCTTATTAGTAATATTTCATTGCTACTTGTTATTCGGGTGTCTATTACTTTTTGTTCTTATGCGTGTTTTGTCGAATAAATTCTTATTATTATTTTTAAGTTATTGATACCTCATTTCCAGAATGGTATTAGTGTAATACATATCATATTTATTCACTCAATTCATTTATGTAATCATTGTGCAATGAAAATCATGTAGAATGAGTCGCATCACATCGTGGAGACGGTATTCCGTACGTACGCACGAGCGATGATATCGTTCCCATGATTGTGGAATTGTATTGGAGTGTATGTATACTATTTAAGAATCAATATAACTTTACAATAATTATATATAGTTATTATTTACACCATTATACGCATCCAAGTAAGGTGGTGGTGGAAAATAGATTACACCACGACATGGAGACGGTATTCCGTACGTACGCACGCGCGGTGATTTCGTTTTCCGTAGGATGGATAGATGGTGAAATATGGTTGTTTCATAATTATAATAACATATCAGTATATGAGTGATACTGATGTTATTACATCATAATGAAACAACTAAAGAAAAAGAAGTGGAAGAAGAAATAAAGTTGAAAGAATCGGTAACAGACATTACCTCTTCTTTGAAGCGCCTCTTTGAGACCTCCTCTTAGGGAACTAAAATTGGTCTTTGAAGAAGAAAAGGAACTCTAGGATGTTTCTAGGGAAGTGTAGAAGAGAATTTGGTAGGGTTTGGCCGAGCTGGAAGGCTCAAAGTGGTGTGAGGAAGAGAGGGATGAGGTGCCCTTTTATAAGGGAGGAGAGGGGCACCTTTGGAAAAACTAAAAATATTATTTTATTATAAAGTCATATTCGGTTTTTAACATCTCCAAATTAATTTATTTCTAATATAAGGTGAGTATGGGTCTAAATACCCTCATCCAATAGAATTTAGACAAGTTTAGGTTTCTATTTTAACCTTATCATTTAGATTTAACTTTAAGTTAGATAATTTAACTTTTACCGTGTCTTCTTGTTTTCTTACACTATAAGGTTAATAAACTTAATATAACAAGCCAAACGAATTACAAGTTGTTTATTATTAATATATATAACATTATCTAATTCATTTGGCCTAACATTATATTTTTAGTAATAAAATAACAATTAATAATATAATATTTGTTTTAAAAACTATTTTATGTCAATTTTGACACTATTTGGTAATTGATTTTTGTGAAAATCATAACAGAAATATTAATTCAAAAAAAGTTAATTAAATAAATACTAACATGTCATATTAACCTATAAAATTATTTTAATTCATAAAAAGTCTCAAATTACATTTATTTGGGTATTTATAACACCAATTATGTCAATATTTCATTAATAAGATAATTACTGCATCATCATTGTGTCATAAATAAATTAAATTATTTATTGTCTAAATATTAAAAATAAAATACCATTATGTAGGAAATTGTTTTATCTTTCTAATGAATATTTATAGTCGAAATTATCTCATTTATAACCCTATATTAAAATGATTTAGTTATTAAACTTTGATTTTAACTATTTTAACCCTTCTTTAAATAAATTAATAATAAATGTCCTAATCTAATCCATGTGGGCCTAAATGGTCATATTTTATTACTAAGGTTCTTTTTGGTCTAATTACACTTATCCAATAGAATTAGGACATGTGTTAGGGTAATAATAATATCATTTTACCCTTAATTACCCTATTTACTTTTAACCGTGGTAAAAAAAGTAAAAAGTTACTATTCACCAAAAATTATTTTCATCTCATTGAACCACATTTTAGTCCTTGATATTAACCGTGTCTCTTGGATTTTTGAAATTCCACTCACAGAAGTGGTAAAATTAAGTTTTATGTAAATTTGCAAATTCTCCTAGGAGGTGGGTAAAAGACGGCGAAAAGTTCAATTTTTTTTATATATCTAAAATCATTATAAAATGACTTCAATGAATTGAATTGAAATTATATAGGTATTATGTATCAATTTTGACCGAAATTAAATTTAAATAAAATAAATAATTATTTAAACAAAAAGTAAATTTTTAAATAGTTACCCAGTGTTTTCACTATTCATCCAAAATTGAAAGTTTTCAGAAAAATACCAAAATTTCACCCCAGGATAATTTCGATATTCAGAATCCAAAAATGAAGTCCATTTTGATAGATGAAATTTAAAAAATTTCAAAAAGTGAGTATTACTATTCATAACGGCTTGTTTTAATAATATTTTAATAGCATATCATTGTTTAGTGAAACTCGGTATTGCGTACAATGCAAGCTATCGATGAAGGTTGCGGTTGAGTGTAAAGACAGATAATCTAGTGTTGTGTGTAGTGAAAGATTCCTTTGATGATTTATATAACATAAAAACAAAATATTTCTCATAAAAATCTTGGGTGTTACATTCGACCCCCCTTAAAATGAATTTCACCCTCAAAATTCGTCACTTTGTAACAAACAGATGAGGATAAATCTCCCTCATCACATCCTCAAGCTCCCATGTAGCTTCTTCTAATTGGTGGTTCCTCCATAAAACTTTCACCAAGAGAGTGGTCTTGTTCCGTAGGAATTTTTCTCTACGATCCAGAATCTCTATTGGCTGTTCTTTATAAGAAAGATCTTTCTCCAGCGGTACAACTTCTGAGCTGAGTACATGTGAAGGATCAAGTATGTACTTTCTCAGGAGAGATACATGGAACACATCATGAACTTGAGAGAGATTCGGTGGAAGCGCCAATCAGTAATCCACCTTCCCAACACGATCCAGTATTTCAAAAGGACCGATATATCTAGGGCTCAGCTTTCCCTTCTTTCCAAATCTCATTACTCTCTTCCAAGGAGATATTCGTAAGAACACTTTATCACCCACTTCAAACTCTAGGTCTTTTCTTCAGTTGTCAGCATAAATTTTTTGTCGACTCTGAGCTTCTCTAATGTGTTGTTGAATAGATCTGACCTTTTCTGCCATCTCATCAACAAGATCACGTCCTAATAGCTTTCTTTCCCCAACTTCATCCCAGCAAGTTGGAGTCCTGAATTTCTTTCCATAGAGAGCTTCATAAGAAGCCATCTGAATACTGGAGTGAAAGATATTATTATAAGAAAATTCTACCAAAGGTAGGTGTTGATCCCAACCACCTTTTAAATCCATAGAGCAAGCTCTCAACATATCTTCTAGAGTTTGAATTGTTCTCTCAGACCGACCGTCTGTCTGAGGATGATAAGAAGTGATGAAACTCAACTCTGTATCTAGAGTATGCTGAAGACTTCGCCAGAACTTTGAGGTAAATCTCAGATCCTGATCATATATAATGGAAAGTGGTACTCCATTAAATATTACCACTTCCTTTACATATATCCTGGCAAGATGATCTAGAGAAAAATCCTCTCTAATAGCGATGAAGTGTGCAGACTTTGTAAGACGATTAACTATGACCCAGATAGAATTATTTCCTTTGGATGTTTTAGGAAGTCCAGTGACAAAGTGTATAGTGATGTTTTTCTATTTCCATTCGGGTATGGGTAATTGTTGTAACATCCCCTTATACTTCTGTCTCTCAGCTTTAACCTGCTGAAAAACCAAGCATCGAGAGACATATTCAGCAGCATCTCTTTTCATTCCATCCCACCATAAGTACTCTTTCAGGTCCCTATACATCTTCGTGCTTCTAGGATGAATAGAGAATGAAGAACTATGAGCCTCATCCAGCAACTCCTTCTTTAATTCTGGGATGGGAGGAACACAAACCCGATTCTTGAACTTTATTATCCCATTACAATCAAGGTTGAATTCAGGAACATTTCTCACCTTCTTTTGTAACTCTACATCTTCTTTCTGTGCTTCTTTAATATTCACATGTATAGATGGTTGAAAATTCATTTGAGAAAGATAATATTTTTCCCCTTCCATTATAATTCCAAGATCCATCCTTTTTAAATCCATAAATATTGGATCTTTTGTGATCCTCATCATGGATAATCTAACATGGTCTTGTCGACTTAATGCATCTTCCACCTTGTTTGCTTTCCTAGGGTGGTAATGAATTGAGCAGTCATAATCCTTAATCAGCTCCAACCATATTATTTGGCACATATTCAGATCCTTTTGTGTGAAAATATACTTTAAACTTTTATGATCAGAATAAATATCACACCTTTCTCCATAAAGATAATGCCTCCAAATCTTTAATGCAAAGATTACCGCAGCTAACTCCAAATCATGAGTTGGGTAATTTTGCTCATGGATTTTCAACTGTCATGAGGCATAAGCTATCACCATATCATTTTTCATAAGAACACACCCCAAACCCTTCTTGGATGCATCACTGTAGATCACAAACCTTTCTCCACTACAAGGTAGTGTGAGCACAGGTGCACTGGATAACATTCTTTTCAACTCCTTGAAATTATCTTCACATTCCTCCATCCACATGAACTTAACTCCTTTTCGAGTAAACCTAGTGAGTGTATTAGATAATCATGAAAAATATTTCACAAAACGTCGATAATATCCAGCCAAAACAAGAAAACTTCAGATCTCGGGTACTGTTGTTGGTCTCAACCATCTTTCGATAACCTCTGTTTTTGCTGGATCCACAGATATCCCCTCTTTTGAGATTATGTGACCAAAAAATGAAACTTTTTGAATCCAAAATTCACACTTGTAAATTTGGCATAAAGATTATCATTTATCAGGGTCTTCAAATTCTTAATTGATCTTCATGTTCTTCCTTGCTCTTTGAATAGACAAGAATATCATCTATAAAGACTACCACAAACTGATCAAGATAGTCTCTAAAGACTCTATTTATCAGATCCATGAATATAGCAGGAGATTTAGTAAGACCAAATGGCATCACTATAAATTCATAGTGTCCATACCTTGTACGGAAATCCGTCTTTGGTATATCCTCCCTTTTTACCCTTAATTTATGATACCCTGAACAAAGATCAATCTTGGAAAAGTATTGAGCTCCGCGTAGTTGGTCAAACAAGTCATCAATGCACGAGAGGGGATAATTGTTCTTAATAGCGATCTTGTTAAGTTCTCGATAATCAATGCATAGTCTCATTGATCCATCTTTCTTCTTAACAAACAGAACAGGTGCTCCCCAAGGTGATGCACTAGGGCGTATGAATCCTTTATCAAGATTCTCTTGGAGTTGCTTCTTCAATTCCTGCAACTCAATTGGGGCCATTCTATAAGGTGTATTTGAAATAGGCAAAGCACCCGGTACGAGTTCTATCGAAAACTCTACTTCACAATTTGGTGGAAGACCCAGGAATTCCTCTGGAAAGACATCGTCAAACTCCCATACAATGGGAATATTCTTAATCGGGAGTTTATCACCAACCATTTGAGATAAATAACCTTCATTTAGTGGAATCAAGACCCATAAGATGGAAGAAATTTCCACTGGAAGGTTATCTTCATCCTTGCATCGATAGACGATCATAGATTGATCTGGAATATGAAATGTGACTTCCCTTCTTTGGCAATTGATATGAGTTCCATATAGAGAAATCCAATCCATGCCAAGAATCACATCAAATTCCACTATAGGAAGGATCACAAGATTTGCAGGAAGCACTTTCCCACAAACTTCAATCGGAGAAGAATTATAAACTTTTGATACGACTGTTGTGCCATTAGGGGTTGTCACAGATAACTCAACATCTAATTGTTGAGGTAATATGGTGATACCAAGAGTGGGTGGATCCAGAATCAAATAAAACATTTTCTACTTTAGAGTGGATGGTAAGTGTACCTTTCACCACTTCGTTATCCTACTCCACATCGTTGATAGAAATTGCATGTGACTTTACTTTGTCTTTAGCCTTAAGAGTTTGTTGATGTTGATCATCATCAACAACCCTTGGATTAGGGCATTGATTGGCATAATGCCCCATTTCCTTACACTTGAAACATTGAAGGGTAGTAGGTTCATTCTGCGTATCCCTTCCTTTGTTTGAATCATTAGACATCTTCTTCCCATTATTTTGACATTCAATTTTCCGATGACCATCTTTTCCAAATTTGAAACAATTACTTGTCCCTTTAAGACAACTCCCTCCATGTTTCTTTGCACACTTTGAACATAAGGGAAAACTCATATTCTTTTCAGTGTGCTCTTTAGATTTTCTTTTGAATTCCATTTTCCTCTTCTTATCAAACACATATGATTGATGAGTTACTCCAATCTCCATCTCAACCTTGATAGCACATCGAACGATTTCCTCGTAACTATTGAAGTCCCTTATAGCTAACGCCCTTTGAAGACTTGGTTTTAAGCCACTAAAGAATCAATCGATCTTACTCTCTGGTTGGATAATAATACCAGAAGCGTACCTTGCAAGTCTTGTAAAATTTACTTCGTAGGTACCAATGGATTCATCATCCTTTTTCTTCAGTTCAAGAAACTCCTTCTCCATCTTTGTTCGAAGAATACGAGGGAAGTACTTATTGAAAAATAAGTTCTTGAACTCGTCCCATTCCATGGACTTAATTTCATCCCTTTGCCTCGTATTCTTAATAAGATTCCACCATTTACCAGCATCACCTTCCAAACGATAAACTGCTAAGATGACTTTATCATGTTCAAAACATTGAAGAACTGAAAATATCTTTTTAGTGGTACTGATCCATTGTTCAGCCACTAATGGATCAGAAGACCCGCTGAATGAAGGTGGACGCTGCCTCATGAAGGATTAAACAGAATTTTGCTCCTTCCTTTTCTCATTTGGAAGTCCTTCATGATTCATATCTTGAGAAAGTTGTGTGAGAATGGCTACAAGATTTTTCATTCCAGCTCCCATAACATTTGGTTGCTCAGGGGGACAATCATTGCATTGCCCATCGCATTCCGCATTAACACGGTTCCTTTGGGTTCCAGCCATTGACTAAAACCAAGAAGAATAGTCTGAGCAACACTAATTATAATAGGAAAAACACATAATCAAGAATAAATTTTCACACTTAAGGTCTTATCATAGGTTTTTCATGGCCATTTCTAAAACACTAAGATTGTGTTCTATTCTTAGACATATTATTATGTTTCTTACTAAGGCTTTCACATCCTAGTTTCAAAAGGTTGACTATACCTTTCCTCTGATACGAACTATAATGACCCATACTTTACATTCATTGTTATTACTTCAGAATTGAAGCACACTTATTACAACATATAACAAAACCTGGAAAGGACCATATAGGTAAAGTGTCTTTAGAAACTGGAAAACATAAACAAATGGTTCATAAATCATCTACGTTGTCTCCCATTTATTTCACCATATCTAGAGTCCCTTTTTGGAATATCCTACTTAATAAACTTCTTCCTAACCTGGGGAAAGAAAACATACAAAAGGGTGATCTCAAATTCTCAGTAAGGGTAAACAAAAGAAATATCAATCATATCATATTCATAAGAACATAACATTTTGGAAATCTTAACCTGAAAAAGAGATCATAATTTCATAACATGTGATAAATCATAGTAGTGAAATGTAATCCCAATAATCATAACTTAAAACATGAAACTTTATGGAATACACACATAATCATATAGAATCATTTCTTAGTAGTCAAGACTCATTGCCAAGACTATCTTAGCGGACAAATTCCATTTCTGAACTGAGTTCAGTCCTCGTTCCAGTCCGGTTTCACTGAACTAGTTTAACCTGCCGTACCAACCATGTCTATCTCATGAGATATAAATCTTTACCCAATTTATTTGAGGGAGATATAGGTACCACCCATCCCATAATGATACCATTCTTATGTGTGCCACAAAATCAAAAAAAATCATACATCATTGCATAACCCATGTAATAAAAATGGGATTCTTAAACATCGTGAAATCATAAAACAATTCATATAAGATAAAGGAATTCATAAAAATAATTCAATCACAACATAATCAAATCAATTTAATAATAGGGATAGAAACAGAACCCTATATTATCTTAGATGGAAAATAATTTTGATGAAACACTTAAACTCCATTCTTGAGGAAAATATCCTTTCTACTTCAAAAACATTTTTCCTTTCTTAACATGTCATACAATTTTAAACTAAAAGAAGTTGATTAAAAATAAAATTGAAAGCTTGTAAATAAATCTTATTGTAAATAATTTTTTAAAAATCCATTCATGCCGTATAAGTTAAGAAAAACATTCTTCTCGTACTTTTGTCGGAAAAGTCAAAAAGTACCTCGTATGAAAAATGACAAAAGATTCCTTTCATATCTTTTACTAAAAACTCACCGAAGGGTAAAATTGGATTTAAAAAATTGTAGAAGGATATAAATAATATTACGTTTTGAAGAAACATGGATGTGGATGATAAATATTCCCCAGTAAATTCTGAATATAAACAATCTCGGATAAAAATGAGATTGTGAGATTTTCCCTTACCTTAGGTCCGATTTACTTCGTAAGTGTCCGAAACTCCTGTATAATGATTTAAATAATCTCATTGAATTATTCAATAATCATACTTATTTTTATGATATCATATATGGTCATATTCTTAGCTTCTTATTAGTAATATTTCATTGCTACTTGTTATTCAGGTGTTTATTACTTTTTGTTCTTATGTGTGTTTTGTCGAATAAATTCTTATTCTTATTTTTAGGTTATAGATACCTCATTTTTAGAATGGTATTAGTGTAATACATATCATATTTATTCACTCAATTCATTTATGTAATCATTGTGCAATGAAAATCATGTAGAACGAGTCGCATCACATCATGGAGACGGTATTCCGTACATACGCACGAGCGATGATATCATTCCCATGATCGTGGAATTGTATTGGAGTGTATTTATACTATTTCAGAATAAATATGACTTTAAAATAATAATATATAGTTATTATTTACACCATTATACCCATCCAAGTAAGGTGGTGGTGGAAAATAGATTACACCACGGCGTGGAGACGGTATTCCGTACGTACGCACGCGCGGTGATTTCATTTTCTGTATGATGGATAGATGGTGAAATAGGGTTGTTTCATACTTATAATAACATATCAGTATATTATTGATACTGATGTTATTACTTAATAATGAAACAACTAAAGAAAAATAAGTGGAAGAAGAAATAAAGTTGAAAGAATCGGTAACAGACATTACCTCTTCTTTGAAGCGCCTCTTTGAGACCTCCTCTTAGGGAACTAAAATTGGTCTTTGAAGAAGACCAGTACCTCTAGGATGTTTCTAGGTAAGTGGAGAAGAGAATTTTTCAGGGGTTGGACGAGCTTGAAGGCTCAAAGTGGTGTGAGGAAGAGAGGGAGGAAGTGCCCTTTTATAAGGGAGGAGAGGGGCACCTTTGAAAAAACAAAAAATATTATTTTATTATAAAGTCATATTTGGTTTTTAATAGCTCCAAATTGATTTATTTCTGAGATAAGGTAGGGATGGGTCGAAATCCTCTTATCCAATATAATTTAGACAAGTTTAGGTTTCTATTTTAACCTTATCATTTAGATTTAACTTTAAGTTAGATAATTTAACTTTTACCGTGTCTTCTTGTTTTCTTACACTATAAGGTTAATAAACTTACTATAACAAGACAAAAGAACCCCAAGTTGTTTATTATTAATATATATAACCTTATATAATTAATTTTTCCGAACCTTAGATTATTAGGAATAAAATAAAAATTAATAATATAATATTTGTTTTAAAAACTATTTTATGTCAATTTTGACACTATTTGGTAATTTATTTTTGTGAAAATCATAATAGAAATATTAGTTCGAAAAAAGTTAATTAAATAAATAATAACATGTCATATTAACCTATAAAATTATTTTAATTCATAAAAAGTCTAAATTACATTTATTTGGGTATTAATAACAACAATTATGTCAATATTTCATTAATAAGATAATTACTGCATCATCATTGTGTCATAAATAAATTAAATTATTTATTGTATAAAAATTAAAAATAAAATAAAATTATGTAGGAAATCTTTTTAGCTTTCTAATGAATATTTATAGTCTAAATTATCTTATTTATAACCCTATATTAAAAATGATTTAGTTATTAAACTTTGATTTTTACTATTTTAACCCTTCTTTAAATAAATTAATAATAAATGTCCTAATCTAATCCAAGTGGGCCTAATTGGTCATATTTTATTACTATGTTTGTTTTTTGTCGAATTAAACTTATACAATAGAATTAGGACATGTGTTAGGGTAATAATAATATCATTTTTACCCTTAATTACCCTATTTACTTTTAACCGTGGTAAAAAAAAGTAAAAAGTTACTATTCACCAAAAATTATTTTCATCTCATTGAACCAAATTTTAGTCCTTGATATTAACCGTGTGTCTCGGATTTTTGAAATTCCACTCACAGAAGCAGTAAAATTAAGTTTTATTTAAATTTGTAAATTCTCCTAGGAGGTGGGTAAAAGACGGTGAAAAGTTCAATAAAATTTTTATATATATAAAATTATTATAAAATGACTCCAATGAATTGAATTGAACTTATATAGGTATTATGTATCAATTTTTACCTAAAATAAATTTAAATAAAATAAATAATTATTTAAAAAAAAGTCGGTTTTTAAATAGTAACCCAGTGTTTTCACTATTCATCCAAAATTGAAAGTTTTCAGAAAAATACCAAAATTTCACCTTAGGCTAATTTCAATATTCTGAATCCAAAAATGAAGTCCATTTTGATAGATGAAATTTACAAAATTTCAAAAAGTGGGTATTACTATTCATAACAGCTAGTTTTAATAATATTTTAATAGCATATCGTTGTTTAGTGAAACTCGGTATTGCGTACAACGCAAGCTATCGAGGAAGGCCATAGTTGCATGTAAAGCAAGCCAAGATTGTGTTGTGTGTAGTAAAATATTCCTTTGATGATTTATATAACATAAAAAAACATTTCTCATAAAAATCTCGGGTGTTACAAGGACAGTCACAGGAAGAGAACCAGTGGCTGAAGAATTCCCTAACCACTACGCAAGCACCTTCCAAAGTAGCATAAAAAATGAAAAGTGTGGACTTGAAAAAAAATTAGTATATGAGTTATGGTGTAAATTTTATGATTGAATGGGCATAGGTGTACTGGGTGCACCAAACATGCGAAGAGTTTAGAGAAGAGATGCGAAACATTGGGCTATTCGAAGCCGTATGGACGTCACAATTTCACTTATGCCGCCAACAAAAATTGGTGCTAGATCTATTCAGCCAGTGGTCCCATAACACAAAAATTTTCCACCTCTATCTGTATCTGGGACATCCAACTCATCATGGGAATTCCTTTGGAGGTACTTAAATAAGATAAATTCCTACCGATAGATAACCTCTTAGAGAATAGAACATGAACCCCCTTTTTTACATGGAATCTACTGGACTTGGAGAAGGAGATACTGGGGATCAAGTACATGTCAAAGGAAATCCCATACCCAGCATGGTTCATACTATTCCTTAAGAGGGATGATCATGTGAAGATACTGGGCCAAAGGAGGTAGTTCCTGAATGCATCATAAAGGGGAAAGGATGAATCATATTGGGTGATCTTGGAAGCAATAGAATATCAGTCATGGGTCTTCAGTGTGAATGAGATCCAGGATATAGATATGAGATATTCCACTTTACTTGCTGCCTTCCTGAGTGAGTGGATACTATCGGTGAGGGACATAATGATAGGGGTATGTCTGGGGATGCTGGTAATGATCGAGATCATGGTAGCCCACAACAAAGCTAATCTCGGAGTGCCTGTATTGGAAAGACTGTACAATATTATGGTACACATTTCAAGGGGAGGAACACCCATGAGAATCTGCAAAGCACTCCAGATCCTCGATGGCTAGATCGAAGCTCATTTCATTGGATATGATTTCCAAAATTCCATTCATCCTCCAGGAAATGACTTTCAACCATCTTTGTTGAACATTGCTTGGGTCTGACCATTGACACTCAATGAGGAAGGGATCAAGCTCCAGATCAGAAATCATGAAAATTTCAATTTCCATCCCTTCTTCACCCTAGTTAGCTAGATGGTGGATGACCTACGAGGTCCACTAGAGTAGAGGGAATATCTATAGAGTATCAGGGGTGGCATGCTAGTATCCCAGATCGATGACAAGGTCTTTTGTGAAACACACATTCCATCAAGATTTGCCAAAAAATTTGGGTGCCTACAATGAATGCCAAAGAAAGTATACACAGAGGTCTGGGAGGAGTAGAACCCTTTTATCCTCTATCAGTTCTAGTTCATGTTTACAACTCTCAATGGAATATACTGATCACTGGGTGGTAGAATATATGGAATCAATCCTATGAAATCACATTTGACTGATCAAATTAGCAAGCATAGAGTCTAGGGGGGTGAGAAAATAGGCAAGCTCGGAAAACATGAGATGGAACCTCAAAATTAGGAAAGTCATAGGATATGACCACATCTCCACCATCTGAGGAGGGGTGGTCCCAAATGCATCCTTGTGGTCCATCTAGAGAAACCCCAAGGAAAGAAATAAGGTATCTATTATATCCTACTACCAATTACAATTTTCCAAACATGTGGTATATGTGGAGGATGTTGGAACAATTGCAGTAAATAGAGGACCTATGTCAAAGATTGACTCACACTGGGCTTGATCTACCAGAATTCAGGTGCATTTAGGTGGAAGAAAGGGTGAACTTTCATCCCTAACATGTGTATCTGATGACCATGGATGCTTATTAATTCCAGTAGGGTAATATGTATAACAACATCTCCTAGAAAAAGTGATTCTCATTCAAGATAATGATCCCAAAGAAATTCCACCTGAGGATGATGATGATGAAGAAGAAGAATAAGAAGAAGATGATGATGATGAAAAAAGGAGGAAGTGTAAGATGAAGAAGAGGAGGTCGAGGATGAAGAGCCTAATAGTAAGGAATCCCAGGGTACAATGGTTCATCCAAGGTGTCCCCAAGAGAGTGGAAATATTGCTAGATCATAAAAGGTACTCATCAAGCATCTTGAAGTAAGCTATATCTTACACCTTCCCGATCCCTTCTCTTTTCATAACTCGGACCCACTAAACGAACCTTGTCTTATGCAGGAGAATGTTGATGTTTAGAAAGTATACTACACTATAGGGGGTGATAATGTGCTGATGGATGTGGATAGACATGCCCTAGGTCTTACATCTAGGGATGGGCCAGGCAATGTTCTGGTTATGGCCGAAACAGCTAGAGGTGGGCTAGCTGAGGGGTGTGAAGAGGAAAATTCAGAATCTTATGCCATTCCCACTATCCATAATGATCCCATGCCAATCGTAGAGTTAAAAATCACAAAGGGTTATACTATAGTGGAAGTTCCTATGGTGACTCAGGCACTTGATCTAGCTGCAATCAATTCTAGTAAGTTTCTACTTTCATAGGATCATATCTATTTTTTGAGGATTTGGATGACTGAGGTGACTTATTCCATAAAATGATCATAAGATTACAATTATAGAAAACCAATGAGTCTGAGACATATATGGGATCTCTCCTAACGGCTGTACCTCTATGTGAGGAGAGAACCACTCAAGTTGATCCAGCCTTGGCACCCAATGAGTAGGAGGTTGTGGCTATAGGTGACACCACTTCCAGGGAAGAGCCTAAAGCTGATGAGGGTGAGACTGCTGAGGAGGAAATGAGTGTTGAGGTTTGCTCACATGTCATAGATCCCACTCCCTCAGAGAGGATACTGGAGGAAGATCCTACCGCTAAGATTTTGGATACCTTTCTAGAACATGAACCTGCAAACCCTGAGGAGTTGGATGATTTTTATCCAGACAAAGCTAAGAAGAGCTTCATGAATTGAAATAGGGTACATAAGTGCATCAAGGATTTCCTTGATGCCCTGGAGTTACAATGGATAATATGAATGGGGTCACTCCACACCTATATGAATTTTTTCTATGCTAGAGGGGTGGATGCTCGCAATCTTCATGTGATGATCTGCAACTACCTTGATTAGAAGATATAGGAAAGTAGTCAACACTTAGACTATGCCTGGTGCCTGAATAAATATGTCAGCATCCAGAAGCTCTAAGAGTCCGAAAATGAAATTAAATGACCATAAGTACAAGCGAATGAGAATTCCATATTTATCACCAATCAATCAGAACTTGTCACTCAATTGCAGGTCCAGTTAGCGGAGGACCAAGTGTAGTTGAAGTAGGAAAGCCTTCAAGTAGCTGACCTATGAGATGAGAAATACCAGAAACAGATCAGGTTTCATGAGCTCCGTACTGAGTCCATTGATTAGGGGAGGGATCTTAGGAAGTAGCAGGAGACTCTAGAATCCACACACCAGAGAGTGGAGGTGTTGAAGCATTCCATCATAGGGGCAGATCCATAAAGGCCATTTTTTGGCCAAACTTATGAGACATACCTTGTTACTCACTATATTTTTTGAACCACGTGTATGGAAATATTTATTTATTGTTTTAATTAATTATCCTTAATCATATCTATGAAGAAACTAATGATCAATCCCTAAGATCATGTGGGTCATTCCTGGTGTGAGGAACAAGGGACAAATGCATAATCATTCATTTCATATGAGAGTGAAAACTAATCATCAAATACTCGAGGTCTAACATTGTTGACCAACTACCAAAATCATTATAATTGAGATACTATATCTAGAGAATAGGGCTCTCAGAACAACTAATTTCCTTTCCCAACATGCTCTAGTGCACAAGCGGGATAACGCCAGGGGCGTTGGAATAAATCCGAACAAAGGGGAAAAGGGAAGTATGAATCATGATGCCCAAAATTTGGAACATATGGAGAATGAAATATTGATGTAGGAAAACTGTTGACCATATTTCAAATATAGAATCCACATCACTTATCCTGGGATTGGGACAAATAAACAAGGGTCAACCGCAGACCATATTCGAAGCATGGAACCTATCTTGAAATGTCATCCAATGTCTTCCGAGGCATTGGCCTAGGATAGTAGGTGATCTGAATTGGAATATAAATTCTGTTAGGGGGTCACTTTATACATAAAATAGGATGATTATCCAAATAAGAGGCACATGAAGTGTGGGGTGGAGTGATGGAATGTTCAAAAGGATTCAAACACTCTTGAAATTACTCCACCATTCAAAGCACATTAGTGTATGCGCATTGGGTCGAATAAATATCAAACCTATTTACTAAAAAGGACCTCTAGGATGAGGACCTATGATTCTTCATGGTTTTATTTCATGTAAAATAAGGACAATGCATATAAAAATTTAACATAATGTGATTAGGTCACGTCTCATAGTTTAACATCATGCGACATGGATGCTGCACATAATTTGAGGTCATATTGCATGGACCCTGGGACTATGGAAATGTCTATTCCTTGAATTTTCACATGGAATGAAGTAAATAAATCCAACCTGAATGAGTCAAAGTAGGTCCAAATCCACATGAGTATCCAGGGACAGACGGGAAGGAAGCACATGTGATACAACAAGGGGTGAAACCATAGAGAAGATTTTAGTTTAAGTTCATAAAATTTGGACAAAAAATAGGGATAAGGGTGCCAAAAAAGGATAATGAACCTATGGCTAGGCCTGGGAAAAAATTTACATGCTTCACTACATATCTCATAAGGAATGGAATCAATATATACGTAGTTCTAGAGATCTGTACAGTTGGAGACCGACACTGGAAAGGGTAGTCCTCTCTAGAGAGGAAGATGAAACATCCCATGATTATCATGGGGAATCCTAAAATTGATTGGGGTGAGGTTGTAATTTACTGTCATGCATTGAGGATGATGTGTTCTTAGTTTAAGTTCATAGAGTTTGTACCACGATTGATGGTATCTCAAATGGGTATGTGCGATGTGGTGTTATGATAAACCCAAATTAAATGAGGGTCAAGGAGTCTCGCTTCCACACACCATATCCCAAAAGGGAACAAGGTTGATCTGATCTTAGTTTTGGTTCATAGAGTTTGGGCCATAGGGGGGGTGCTCCAAAAGGAATATGCGTAATGTGGTGGCATAACAAACCCGAAATGAATGAGGATCAAGGAGGCCCGTACGCACCACATATGAATTACCAAGGAAGCTTGCATATAATTTAAAGTCATAAAACTTGGACTATAAGGAGGAATACTCATCCCAAGGGTATATAGGTGACACGTAAGAGATAAAACCTGATGTGAATGAGGGACAAGAGAGCCCATGTGTCACATGGATTTATTAAGATGAACTGCATATAGTTTAAGGTCATAGATCTTGGATGAGAGAGTTTATGGATAGGCCCAAATACAAAGTGTCTAGGAGTCACTACGTATCTTATAAATATGGGAATTAATCTACATATATTTATGGAATCCCATGTATTTTAACGTCATTCATAATAATAAAGATGATTCTACGTGAAAAGGGGCAATAATGTTGTGGCTGAACCTGAGATCAATGATCCGAGCATCACTACATATCCCATAAGGATGGGAATTAAGCCACATATTGTTCTTTAAGGGAAATGTTTATGTGCAGGTATGACCCATACACAGAAAGAAGAGGAATTAGATATTTATTATTTGTTATTTTATTCCCCCTTTTGAGCGGCTGAACCTGGATGGAAAGTCCGGGTGTTTCCATAGGAATTAGGCCATGTGTAGGTAGGTATTAACAGGTGGCATAGTGGATGAATAGTGACAAGGGTGATTCCGTCTCAAGAAATAACACCACAATGCTATGATGTTTTTATTCATGCAAACAAGACAATGATTCTATAGTTTAAGGTCGTATGATTGGACCGAACCATGAATCTTAACATCGTGTGGTAAGGGAGTTGGAGGAGGTGTTCTAAGAGAAATGTGCATGTCCTGACTGCTTGAAACCCAACATGAGTAGGGACTAAAGAATTACACACCACAACAAATACTCCTAAGAAAACCATGGAGGCGTTCTCAGTTTAAGGTCATAGATTTTGGACCATATGGATCCTAGTTTAAAGTCGTAGAGTTTGAACAATAGGGTTGTGAAGATTTTCCATGTGGGTACAAACCCTACCAAAATTCCTAAGCCCATGTGATCCATGCTCGGTATGAGAAACAAGGAGTGGTGTTAGGATTTCCTCAACACATTTAGAAGTGTACAACACAATATCTTATCACTTTACAAGTGTAGATGTATGGAGGATCAACACCAAGGGTGTTAGAGTTCCACTAGAACATAGGGAAGTGGAAAGGATGTAAATTGAAGCTTCTGTGGTCCAGATTAGGGATAGAGCGATTGATGAGTAGGACCACTATATAGCATATTCAAAATATAGTATCCATAAATTTACCAATCAATGATGGGGCGTATAAATTCAGAATTGACTTTTGAAGAAATTTGAAACACAAGATTCAATGTTCATTGTAGAAAATCCATTAGGGAATTAGATAAGGATGGTAGGTGAGACAAAGATGCATGAGAACATCACTGTAAGGGGGTCCTTATAGATGTCAAATATGGTGTAAATATGAACCCAGAAAGACTCAAAGTGTAGAGATGGGTCAGAATGATATCCACATAGAACTTGATACTTTCAGCCTCACACCCCATGTGCATTGGGGATTATCAGTGGTAGGACACAACCAAACCCAAGATAAAAAATAGTTTAAGGTCATTTTGTATGGACCATGGATTCCTAGTTTAATGTCATGTTACTGGTATATATCTATATAATTTAATTCCATGTGGTAGGGATGAAAATGTCATATAGTATATCGTCATGTGACTAGGGCATCCCAAAGGAGAAGTGTGTGGTGTGGAAAATAACCCGATGTGAATGAGGCCAAAGAGGCCCATACCATGCCATATATTCCTTAGAGAACCATGAAAAGGATCTTAGTTTAAGGTCATAGAATTTGGAACTAAGGGTCATGCGACCACTCTATATGGGTATGAACCCTACCAAGACTCCTAAGCCCACATGAGCCATGCTTAGTGTGGGAAACAAGGAGTGATGTTAGGCTTTCCCCATCACACGTGAGCAAAAAATGATGGAAAGAAACTTCTAGGTGGGAAATTCCCAACCATACTAACATTCTCACTCAACACACATAGATGCATGGAGGGACAACACCAGGGGTGTTGGGGATCCATGAGAACAAAAGGAGGTGGAAAATGTGAATCAATACGCCCGATATGTGGAACATAATGAGAGTGGTGTGATGATGGAGGAGAACTGTGGACCTTGTTTGAAACACAACATCCATATCATTTTACCAAGAATGGGGATAGTCAAATGAGAGTTGACCACTAACCATATTCAAAACATGGGACCTATCTCAAAATGTCACCCAAAGTCTTTCGGGGTGTTGGCCCAAAATGGTAGGTGAGCTAATGCGGTATAGCCAGACCGTTAGGGGGGTCACTTCAAACGTGGAAGAGGATGGGGAACCAAATAACATGAAACATGAATCATTGAAAAGTATTGGGGGAATTTCCTTATAGAATCCAACACTCCAATTATCATACCATTGCACATTCATGCATGCCAGTGTGGAACATCTATAGGCGAGATCAGATTTTCCTTCAAGGATTGAGTTCCTAAGTGGGGTAATATGAAAATGTCACAAAGTTTATCATCATGTAAGCAGGATATATGCATCCCAAATGAGAAGTGAGTGTTGCATAAAATAACCTAATGTTAATGAGGGAAAAGAGTCACACACCATGCAACACTCTCAAAGGGGGATTTAGGCTGAAGGGCCAAAAAGGTGAATTTGTGAACTTGTAGTTGGGCCAGGGGAAAAGATGTATAGGTGTCTCTACATATCCCATAAGGATATAAATAAAGACATATGTAGTTCAAGAGATCCATATAGTTTAACATCATGCGGTAAGGATGAAAATGAGAGGGGTTCTTCGAAAAGAACATGTGTGGTATGGCTACCATAACTTGATGTGAGTGGGGACAAGGAGGTCCACACCACACCACACATTCCCAAGGAGGAAATCCATGACAAGGATCCAAAAGGGTTTGTGATTATATGGATGGGCCTAGGTAAAAGATGTCTGATCATCGCTACATATCCCATAAGGATAAGAATCAAGCCATATGTAGTTCTAGAAGATGACCAGTTCCAAAACGGGGGGGGGGGGTATTATCTCAAATGAAAATATCATTATTGTTATGTAGTTTATTTTAATGTGACCAGGATAATGAAAATACTAGTTTAAGGTCATAAAATTCAGACTGAATAAATCATAAATGTGCAGTGTGGCGCCATGAGGCAACCCAATGTAAATTAGGGCTAAGGAGACCTGCAAGTCACACCACACATTCCTAAATGATACTCATGCCAAGGGGACAAAGGGTTGAGTTTGTGACTCTGTGGTTGGGCCTGGGGACAAGATGTTTGGGTGTTTCTACACATCCCATAAGGATGAGAATCAATCCATACATAGTTCTACAAGATGGCATGACAGATGACCAGTGCTGAGGGGAAATGTATTCTCAGGTGCAAACATCATAAAACTGTGTAGTTTTTCATCATACATCTAGGATGAATAATGCATAGTTTAAAATCATATGGAAAAGATAGGGTTTGTTATGAATCTTTTCATTGTTCAACAAGGATGTTGGAGTTCTTAGTTTAAGGTCATAGAGCTCAAACCATCAGATGAGGCTCCAAAACGGAAATGTGAAGTACAACACCATGAAGCGACCTGATGTGAATGAGGACCAAAGGGGTAAAAACCAAACCACACATTCCAAAATAAGAACTCACATAGATTTTGACATTATAGGGTACAAATAAAAATATTTTGAAGAGTTTGTGTGTGGTCCCAAAGATGAAGTTTCTGGGCATTGCTACGTATACCATAAGGATGAGAATCAAGACATACATAGTTCTGGAGGATATGTGTAGTTTAAAGTCATGTAGCAAGAACATGGGTCATAGTTTAATGTCATTTAGGACAAATAAATTTATCATCATGGAGGATAAGGTGTACTTTCCTTTTAAGGTCTTACAAAAAGGCCGTCAATTTTATGTAGTTTAACATCTTATAGCTAGAACACAATAGTTTAACGTCATGCGGTACGCTTCCGCATATGTTTTAAGGTCATGTTTCCTATACCATTTAGCAGTTTAACATCATGTAGGATTATTGAGATCTTAGTTTAAAGTCATAGAGCTCAGACCAATGGGTGTATTGTGAAGTTTATCATCATGCAACTAGGGTGTTGATTTGTTGTGTAGTTTAATATCATGAAACAAGGATGAAATAAAATTTTAACATCATGTGGGATAGAAAACATAGTTTAACATAATGTTTCTTGGATGAAAGTGATCTTAGTTTAAGTTCATAGAGCGCAACCTGATTGTAAAAAGGTGTAGTTTATAGTCATGTAGGATGAGAGACCTCATTCATGAAAAGTACTATTTGAGGAACTTGGCATTGGTGGGAGGAGTAATTATCTCACCATAAATGGTGACCAAAGAGTATGCACCATTAGGATAGTTTTTTTGAATGGTGTAGGTTCATTCCCATTTGGGATCCAACTTTGGTAGTTTTCTATCAGGTATCATCGGCGCTCAGAGTGCCAACACCATGTCACATTGAAGGAAGGAGAGGAGAAAAACTCTTTTATTGAAATCTCTAGCTATCTTGTTACGGTGCCTCTCTAGATTATGCAAGGCCAGAAGCTTGTTCTTTTCGAGAGCTTCCAATTCATCCATAATGACTTATGCTAATCTTTATGATGTCTTATGATTATACAAACCTTTACAGAGCAATGACAACTAAATATCTATGGGGAGGACTACCTTTGTTCCATTCACTAGGGAATATGGATTCACCTGGGTGGAATTATGAGTCATAATTTGATAATCCCAAATAGAATTGGGGATCTTGTCCATCCAACTTCTCTTATTCTAGCCCACCATCTTTTTCAAAATTTTAGAGAGGGTTTTGTTGAATTCCTTGATCTGTCAATCTTCTTGCACATGGTATCAATATGTGTGGTTGGATTGGATGCTGTACTTGGCATAAAACTTCTTCAAATCATCTTCTTGGAAGTTAACACCATTATCAGAGAGAACAACGTGAGGAACCTCAAATTGATGGATAATATTGGAGCTCACAAACTCAATAATAGAACAGGTCTTTAATTCCTTAATAAGAATATATTTTACCCACTTGGAAAAGAAATCCTTCATGGTCAGAATGAACCTACACTAGCGAGCTGTTGCAGGTGGGTATGGTCCCACGACATCGAGTCCCCAGACCACAAAGGGCCAAGAGTATTTTGTAGTGTGTAGGGGATCTGGTGGTTGATGCACACAGTTGTAATGGATCTAACATGTGTAAAATCTCTTGGAGAACTCGATACAGTCATGAACTATAGTGGTCCAGAAGTAGCCCATCCTTCAAAATTGGTGGGAGAGCTTCATTCCTGCCTTAAGAGAACCACAAGACCCATCATGAACTTCCTTCATAACCTAGGGAATACCATATCCTTGATTTTAGTAGAGTATAATTACATAAAAACCACTTTTTTAGAGAATATGATCTAGGATTAGGCTCCTCTGGAGGGTGAATTGAACTACATGATGACAAATTCTCTCATGTTTGGCTCTATTTAGTGGAATATTTCCATGATGGAGATAATCGATGAAAGGAATTGTCCAATCGAAGGTTTATTCAATTGTAAAGGGATATAGGGGACTCTAAATGGAGGAATCAATGATAAGGTGGTTTAATTGATCATCTTCATCATCATTTGAACTGACATGGGTGATGACTCTTCGATGCGCCACATGAATTAACATATATTCCTATACAAGATTTGTTAGAGAAGTAGCTAGATCGGACAAGGAATTATGTTAACCATTATTTGAATGAGGAATAAGAGTCGCCTATGGCTAAGTAGGGAACTAGGCCATTAGATGGCTTGTAACATCCCAAGTAAGTAATGACTAATATATTTTCTTATCTATGTCTATTTATGAATTATATAGTATTTTATAGGCTTAAAATGAAAATAAATCCAATCTTAAGCATGGAATACTCTAATATTTTTAAAAGACTGTTTTACCGCCTTTTGATGGCGAACCATTTTTAAATCTATATTTTGACAATTTTATAAGATATATTTGTCAAAATAAACTTATTCTTTATGATTGGTATATTTAAATTTACTTTGGATAACTTTTTGGTATTTTTATGACAATGTTCATTTTTTAATGAATAGTGAAAAATACTGCATTTTACTTCAAAACTGCTTTTTCATCTAATTTAATTATATGGATAGATTATATTTTTAATTAGTTTTAAAGTGTAAATAGAATATATTTTTACAATTTAATCCAATGGTGTTCATTATAATTAATTTCACTTTGGGATTGGGCATAAACAAGTGCCAAACTTTTCATAGATATTGTTTCAAAATAACCCGCTTTTTGTTTTGAAAACGGGAATTATTTTTTAAATTAATTATTACAATTTATATTTTTGGAATTTTGTAAAATGGATTACATATTTGGAATCAGAAGGTCCAAATTATTTAATTAAGACTCTTTTGTTTTTGGACATTATGAATAGTAACGACGATAATTATCTTTAATTATGTTGATTAATTAGTAATCAGGTAGTTAAGGATAATAAAATAATATCATAATAATATCAAATGAACCCAAAATGTGTCCTAATTCTACTGGTTGTGTAATGGAATACCATGGTATGCCTTGTTCCAAACTTAGGGACCCCATAGAATCACTTTTGGGTGAAAGTGACACCTTATCATTTTATTTTTAAAGAAAGGAGAATATCACTAAAGAATGTATCACCCGAGTAAATTTTTTTAGTTTTGTCTGTGTAAATGATATATTAGACTATAAATATTCATTGGAAAGATAAAAATATTTCCTACATCATATTATTTTTTTAATAATTTTTAGACATTAAATAAATTAATTTATTTATGACATCATGATGATACAGTGATTATCTCATTAATGAACGATTTAAAATAAAATTAAAAGATAATGTAAAATATAAGACTTAAACTTTTCAAAAACCTATTGGATGAGTATATTTCTAACCATTATCACCTTATACTCAAAATACACCAATGTGGGACCTTTTAAATCCGAAACTGATTTTAAAATAAAGTAACATTTCATGGGTTTCCAAGAGTGCCCCTCCTCCCTCTTATAAAAGGCTCCCACCTCTACCTCCTTAAAGACACTTCTCAAGCCATTTACTTGGCCAAAATATGCTAATTTTATCTATCCACATCACTATATTTATCCTAGAAGCCTTACCTTAGGCAGAAACCTCTTCAATAAACCCTTTTGGTTCAAACCAAAGGAGTTACCCGATTTAAAGGTAATGTCTTCACTTGTGTTCTTTTGTTTTATTTTGCTTCTCCAACCACCTAAACTCCTTTTATTAATTTATTTTGTAACAAAAACAGTATCTTTAATATACTATGATGTTATTATAAGAAGTATTCAAGCTAAACTTACACACACCTACATCTAATGGTTAAAGAACATAATGTTTTCGTGGATGGAGAATTTCTGCCTCACGAAATGATGATTGTTCAATATTCTTCTAACACCTTAAAATGTGGACATTAAGATGTCACTATATTTATATATGATATATAATATGTTTATGTTTTCCTTAAGCTTATGTATTTTTCATTTATGGCATACCTTTATGGTTTCCATTATGGGTAAACACGATATCTTCATTTTAGGAAGTGAGGACTACTGCCCCCTCAAAGTGATTTGATTCGTTAATTCCATATGTGGGACGTGTAAAGGATGGAGTTAATAATATTATACATGATATTATACTGGAATTATAATGTACCATTATATCATTATGATTCCATTCCATTTAATACAAAATAGAAATGAAAGTAGCGTTCATGCGTACGTACGACTTACCGTCTCCATGAATGGTGCATTTCATTTCTAAACTCTAAATGTTATGTAATATTATAAATACATATATATAATGGATATATATGAAATATATGATATCTAAATGATGAATATAATTGTGGATACAATGTATATTTTACCAAATGAACAACTTGTAATTATAAAGAGTTTATTTTTGACTCAAGTACCAATGATCGACAAAACGACCATTATTAACTTAAATAATTACATAGTGTTCATAACATGGTAATAAGTGATATAAAAGGAATAATTAACTTGAAAAATGTTCTTAATCAAGTAGAAATTAACTCAAGTTTATTATTAAGGAGGTTAAATAATGATCGAGTCAAGTCAGACCCGAGGTATGGGACTTCGTCTCAACCTCCTTTCATTGAAGAATATTTTGTTTTATACACAACTTTCTTTTATATGGTGTATAAACCCCTTTGAATTTTACTTCTATTCAAAATGAATCTTTTTTATACAAATCGTGTTACTAAAGGACAAAAGGAATGTTTTTTTGTCGTACGTATGTGGTGACAACGACTTCTCCGCCGCCGTGACCATTATTTGAGTTTCGGCTTCCTCTACAAGCCATAACTTTTTTTTAAATGAAAAATAAATACCATGTTTTACTTTTCTTTCATTTTTGTATTTAAAATGGTTTTAATAATGTTTTTATTATATCAATGTGTTATTGATATATTGTGATTGAAATGTGGAAATGTTATTTTTCCTTTATGCATGTTTTATGTGATACGATTATGTTATGGTTCTTGGGAATTTTTATGAAGACGAGTGGTTCCGTGATAAACTAAGGGTGGGTGATCCCGATATAGCTCTCCAATGCATTGGGTAATGCGAAGGGGTTAAAAGTTAAGGTTTCTACGAAGAGATTTAGGGAATATACTGTGATGGGTATTTCAAACGTAACCATTAGGTTTAATCCCTACGTTATAATGTTATGAATGCCTCAAGTTACCTTTATGTATTATGATTTCTATGATTTATTCATGATTTGATGAGGTATGTTAAAATGCTTATGTTTTATGAGTAAAGTATGATTTCATACATGGACTAATGTTTTCATTTTGTACTTTTATATCCCTTACTATTCTTTTTATGCTCATCCCAAGTTTTTGAAATGTTTTTCACAGGTCAAGGGAAAGGTACATGATGTGATGACAGTGTCAAAGAAGTTTCAAGAAATAATCCATGTTTTATTTTAAATATGTTTCCATTTATGAGAAAAATGAGTACTATATTTTATGTAACCACTTTGTTTAAATGTGGAATTTAATGCATGATTTATGATCTAATTCTCTAAAACTATAAACCTGAAAAGATCCTCAACGTGTATTCTTGAAATAACTCAAGATTAAGTAATGTTTAAGGCTGGGGCCTTATAGTTGGTATCAGAGGTCGGTTTAGATAACTTTAGGAGTAAGAATTGTATTAAATGATTATCCCAAAATATTTTTTTATGGTCAAATTGAAATGATATAGCATTTTAAGATTACCATGTTGCTTCATCTAAGACATGTTTGTTCAGAATGGTTTTCCGCAGAGGAAACTGGGAAGCAGTGCTAGGAAGGAATACCGAAGGAAATGACCTTTTGAATCAGCATCCTGAGATGGTCGGAATTGGAATTGAATATTTTATTGCAGTAATGGTACAATTGACTCAAGTGATAAATGGTGGTGTTATCCATGCACGAGATCAGCCAGATCAACCGCAGAGGAACATGTCAGTGGTGGAACATTTCATGAGGCAACATCCCCCATCATTTAGAGGATCATCTAACCCTGTGCTAGATGAAGGGTGGATTAAATCACTGGAGAATATTTTCGATGTCATGGGGTGTTCAGACAATCAAAATGTTAGTCTTTCAATTTACTATTTGGAGGGTGAAGCAGACCAGTGGTGGTCGATGGTTAAAAATATCAGGGATACTGATGAGATTGATGGTCTCGACCGGGATGAATTCAAAGATATGTTTCTTGAGAAGTATTTTCCTAAGGCTGTTCGACTTAGGATGGAAAAAAAATTCTTGGAATTGAGGAAAGAGGACAACTCAGTGGCTTTTTATGAAGAAAGGTTCACTCGATTGTCAAGGTATGCTCCAAATTTTATCCGAGACCTTAATAGTAAAATCAATCGTTTTTACTCAGGATTAAAGCCAAAATATCGAAGGGCATTAGCTTATCGTGAGTTAAAATGTTATGAAAATCTTGTTCGATGTGCTGAGAAGATAGAAATAGAGTTTTCTGATGATAAAGTGTTCTATAACAACCAACAGAAGAAGTGACCGAGGTGGCAGGAGAAAGGGAAGAATTCCTCAAAAAGGCCTGATGGTAAGAAAACTAAGTTTCCAGTTTGTGATAAATGTGGTAAAAAGCATGCTGGGGAATGTCTTTTGAATTCTAGAAAGTGCTACTGATGTGGTAATATGGGACATAAGGCTTGTGAATACACTGAAAAAGATCATTGTGATGGTAAGACCAAATTTTATTTACAGTTAGTGAAATGTTTTAAGTGCAATGAGATGGGTCATTATGCAAATGAGTGTTCAAAAAAGATCTCAAATGATGGGAAGCAGTTAGACTGCAAGTAAAAAGTAGTGGTGAAATACTTTTCAACTACTTCAGTAGATGTTGGGCCAGAAAATGAAGTGGTATCAGGTACTTTGTTTGTTTTCTCAGATTATGCCAATGTGTTGTTTGATTCGGGGTCTAAACATTCTTTCCTCTTTGAAAAATTTTCTAGTAAATTGGGAATTCCATCTCAAGAAATGATTCTTGAACTTGTGGTAAAAACACATGGGGGAAATGTTGAGGTAAAAATAATTTATAAGAATCTTCCTATCCTTATCTATGGAAAGAACCTACTTGCAAACCTTATTGTTTTACCTCTAGTAGAGTTTGATGTTATCCTGGGTATGGATTGGCTCTCTATTTACCATGCTAAGATTGACTGTAGAGCTAAAGAAGTTTCTTTTCAGAAATAATTTAAGTTTGTGTACAAGAATGAACCCTTAATGTTGATAACATATCAAGAGGCTGAGAAACTTATAAAAGATGAAAATGAATGTTACCTTGCACATATTGTTGAAAACAAAGGAACTGTTCAGATTAATGATGTTCCAGTGGTAAATGAGTATCCTGATGTTTTTCCTAATGAGTTTCCTAGAATAATACCAGATCGGGAAGTTGAATTTACTATTGACTTAGTTCCTAATGCTAAGATAATTTCAAAACCCCCTTATCGAATGACTCAAATTGAACTTTTAGAGTTAAAGGAGCAATTGTAAGATTTATTAGAGAAAGGTTTTATTCGACCTAGCACATCACCATGGGGTGCTCCTGTTTTATTTGTTAAAAAGAAAGATGGTTCAATGAGACTTTGCACTGATTATAGATCCATGAATAACATCACTGTTAAGAACAGATATCCTTTGCCTCATATCGATGATTTTTTTGATCAGCTCCAGGGAGCTCAGAATTTTTCAAAGATTGACCTGATATCGGGGTACCATCAGTTGAAGGTAAAAGAAGCAGATATTCTGAAGACCGTGTTTCGTATAAGATATGGCCATTATGAATTTGTAGTTATGACTTTTGGTCTAACCATGCACCTGCTGTATTCATGGACCTTATGAATAGAATTTTCCATGAGTTCTTAGATAAGTTTGTGGTTGTCTTCATTGATGATATTTTGGTGTTTTCTAAAAGTAAAGAGGATCATGAAAGAAATTTAAGGGTTATTTTTCAAACCTTAAAAGAAAATAAATTGTATGGGAAATTCAGCAAGTGTGAGTTTTGGTTGCAACAAATTTCTTTCCTTGGCCACATTGTTTCTAAATATGGGACAACTGTTGATCTTGTAAAAAAAAAAGGTTGTTGAAGAATGGCCAAGACCCACAAATGTAACTGAGATTTGTAGTTTTATTGGTTTTGAAGGATATTACTGAAGGTTTGTTAAACTTTTTTCTTGGTTATCTAGTCCAATGACTAAGCTAACTCGGAAGGGTGTTAAGTTTATCTAGACAAAAGAATGTGATGATTTTTTTCAGGAACTGAAAAGAAGATTGGTGAATGCACCAGTTTTGGCACTACCTTCTAAGAATGAAGATTTTGTTATCTACAGTGATGCTTCATTGAAAGGACTTGGTTGCGTCCTAATGCAGAATGACTAGGTAATTGATTATGCTTCACGTCAGTTGAAAACTCATGAGGTAAATTACCCTACACATGATTTGGAATTAGCTGCTGTTGTTTTTGTTTTAAAAATTTGGAGGCATAATTTGTATGAACTAAAGTGTGAAATATATACCGATCACAAAAGTTTAAATTATATATTCACTCAGAAATAATTGAACATGAGACAGAGGATATGGCTGGAATTAATCAAGGATTATGATTGTACAATTCATTACCATCTAGGAAAAGAAAATAAAGTGGCTGATGCTTTGAGTCGAAAAAGTAATGCTTCATTAACAATGTTGCGTTTGGAACGTAATCCTTTGGTTAAGGATTTGATGAGATTTGTCATAGAAGTTGTTGGTGCAGGATGTCCTTCTATTTTGTTTCAGGTATCAGTGAAATATTCTCTATCAAATAGAATTAAGCAAGCACAGAAGCAAGATAGTGAGTTGTAGAAAAAGGTAGAGCTAGTTCAGATGGGTATGTTTCCTGAATTCAACATTGATTATGATTATGTTTTGAGATTTGAGAAGAGATTGTGTGTGCCTTGTGATTCACAGTTGAAGAGAGAGTTGTTATGTGAAGCTCATAGTTCTCCTTTTTCAGTTCATCTAGGAAATACTAAGATTTATAGAGAACTTTGGGAGTATTACTGGTGGGACTGAATGAAAAGAGATATTACTGATTTTACTGTGAAGTGTTTGACTTGTCAATAGGTTAAAGCAGAGCGATAGTTACTGAAAGGATGCTTCAGCCTTTACCAGTGCCAGAGTGGAAATTGGAGAATATATCCATGGACTTCGTTGTGGGATTGCCGAAGACACCTCGAGGTAATAATGAAATCTGAGTTATTGTTGATCTCTTGACTAAATATGCTTATTTCCTTGCTATACGAGATACTTTTTCCCTAGATCAACTTTCTCGTTTTTATATTAAAGAGATAGTCAGGTTACATGGAGTTCCCCTCTCCATTGTATCTGATCATGATCCCAGGTTTAGTTCTAACTTTTGGAAAGGCCTTCAGAAGTCATTGGGTACTAAATTAAATTTTAATACAGCTTTTCATCCTCAATCAGATGGGAAGTCCGAATGAACAATTCAGACTTTGGAGGATATTCTACGTGCTTGTTCGATGGATTATCAGGGAATTTGGGACCAATATCTTTCTTTGGTTGAGTTGTCTTATAATAACAGTTTTCATTCCAGTATACAGATGGCACCATTTGAGGAATTATATGGGAAGCGGTGTTGAACTCCAGCTTTTTTGGGATGAAGTAGGTGAAAGGAAGTTTAGGGGATAGGAATTGGTATAAGAGTTGGCAGAAAAATTTCCGCTGATATAGAGACACATGAGAATAGCTCAGAGCAGGCAGAAAAGTTATGCGGACAACAGGAGGAAGAATCTCTCTTTTGAGGTAGGTGATCATGTTTTTTTCAAAGTATCACTATGGAAAAGTGTGATGCGATTTGGTAATAAAGGAAAGCTGAGTCCAAGTTTCATTGGACCATACGAAATTCTGGAGAGAGTTGTATTAGTTTCATACCAAGTGTCTTTACCTCTGAGTTTATCTCAGGTACACAAAGTTTTTCATGTTTCAATGTTAAGGAAGTACATGCCAGATCCATCTCATGTTTTGAGTTCATAGGTAGTTCAGCTGGAAGAGAATCTATTTTATGAGGAACAACGGGTCCAGATTCTTGACCACATGGATAAAGTTTTAAGGAATAATGTGATTCATCAAGTAAAGGTTTTGTGAAAAAACAACATGATTGAAGATGCAACATGGGAATCTGAAAATTCAATGAGGGATAAATACCCCCACTTATTCGATAAGTAAATAAATTATTGGGACACAATTTTATAAAGGGGGGAAGGATGTAACATCCCAAGTAAGTAATGAATAATATATTTTCTTATCTATGTCTATTTATGAATTAGATAGTGTTTTAGAGGCTTAAAATGAGAATAAATCCAATCTTAAGCATGAAATACTCTAGTATCTTTAAAAGATTATTTTACCGCATTTTGATGACAAACCATTTTTAAATATATCTTTTGACAATTTTATAAGCTCTATTTTTCAAAATAAACTTATTATTTATTATTGGGACATTGAAATTTACTTTGGATAAATTTTTGGTATTTTTCTGACAATGTTCATTTTTTAATGAATAGCGAAAAATACCGCATTTTACTTCAAAACTGATTTTTCATCTAATTTAATTATATGGATAGATTATGTTTTTAATTAGTTTTAAAGTTTAAATAGAATATATTTTTACAATTTAATCCAATTGTGGTCATTATAATTAATTTTACTTTGGAATTGGACATAAACAAGTGCCAAACTTTTCATAGATATTGTTTCAAAAAAACCCGCTTTTGGTTTTGACAAA
Organism: Viscum album; assembly: GCA_963277665.1. Lineage (NCBI taxonomy): Eukaryota > Viridiplantae > Streptophyta > Magnoliopsida > Santalales > Viscaceae > Viscum > Viscum album. The sequence continues at coordinate 595,556,413 of OY728139.1, forward strand.
GGGAATTATTTTTTTAAATTAATTATTGAAATTTCTATGTTTGGAATTTGGTAAAATGGATTCCATATTTGGAATCAGAAGGTCCAAATTATTTAATTAAGACTCTTTTGTTTTTGGACATTATGAATATTAATGACGGTAATTATCTTTAATTATCTTGATTAATTAGTAATTGGGTAGTTAAGGATAATAAAATAATATCATAATAATAACAAATTAACCCAACATGTGTCCTAATTCTACTGGTTGTGTCTTGGACGACCATGGTATGCCTTGTTCCAAACTTAGGGACCCCAAGGAATCACCTTTGGGTGAAAGTGACACCTTACCATTTTATTTTTAAAGAAAGGAGAATATCACTAAAGAATGTATCACCCGAGTAAATTTTTTTTTAGTTTTGTCTGTATAAATGATCTCTTAGAATATAAATATTTATTGGAAATCTAAAAAAATTTCCTACATCAAATAAATTAATTTATTTATGACATCATGATGATGAAGTGATTATCTCATTAATGAACGATTTAAATAAAATGAAAAGATAATATAAAATATAAGACTTACACTTGTAAAAAACCTATTGTATGAATATATTTAGAACCCTTATCGCCTTATCCTCTAAATATATCAATGTGGGACCTTTTAAATCCGAAACTCATTTTAAAATAAAGTAACATTTCTTGGCTTTCCAAGAGTGCCCCTCCTCCCTCTTATAAAAGGCCCCCACCTCTACCTCCTTACCCACACTTATCAAGAACTTTTCTCAGCCAAAATCTACTCATTTTATCTCTCCACATCCACTTATTTATCCTAGAAGCCTTACCTTAGGCATAAATCTCTTCAAGAAACCCTTTTGGTTCAAACCAAGAGGAGTTACCCGATTTAAAGGTAATGTCTTCACTTGTGTTCTTTTGTTTTATTTTGCTTCTCCAACCCCCTAAAATATTTTTATTCCTTTCTTTTGTAACAAAACCAGTATCTTAAATATACTATGATTTTATTATAATAAGTATTCTATCTACACTTACACACACCTACATCTAATGGTTAAAGAACATAATGTTTCTGTGGATGGTGAATTTCAGCCTCACGAAACGATGATTGTTCAATATTCTTCTAACACCTTAAAAGGTGTCCATTAAGATGTAACTATATTTATATATGATATATAATATGTTTATTTTTTCCTTAAGCTTCTGTATTTTTCATTTATGGCATACTTTTATGGTTTCCATTATGGGTAAACGCGATATCTTCATTTTAGGAAGTGCGGACTACCGCCCCCTCAAAGTGATTTGATTCGTTAATGCAATATGTGTGATGTGTAAAGGATGGATTTAATAATATTATATATGATATTATACTGGAATTATAATGTACCATTATATCATTATGATTCCATTCCATAAAATATGAAATAGAAATGAAAGTAGCGTTCATGCGTACGTACGACTTACCATCTCCATGAACAGTGCATTTCATTTATTATCTCTAAATGTTATGTAATATTATAAATGGATGTATATATTGGATATATATGACATATATGATATCTAAATCATGAATATAATTCTGGATATAATGGATATTTTACCACATGAACAAATTTTAATTATAAAGAGTTTATTTTTGACTCAAGTACCAATGATCGACAAAATGACCATTATTAACTTAAATAATTACATAGTGTTCATAACATGGTAATAAGTGATATAAAAGGAATAATGAACTTGAAAAAGGTTCTTAAAATAGTAGAAATTAACTCAAGTTTATTATTCAGGTGGTTAAAGAACGATCGAGTCAAGTCGGACCCAAGGTATGGGACTTCGTCTCAATCTCCTTTCATTGAGGAATATTTTGTTTTATACACAACTTTATTTTATACGGTGTATAAACCCCTTTGAATTTTAAGTCTCTTCAAAAGGAATATTTTTTATATGAAGCGTTTTACTAAATGACAAAAGGAATGTTTTTTTGTCGTACGTATGCGGAGACAATGACTTCTCCGCCGCCGTGACCATTATTTGAGTTCAGCTTCCTCTACAAGCCATAACTTTTTTTTAAATGAAAAATAAATACTATGTTTTAATTTTATTTTTACTTTGGTATTGAAAATGGTTTTTATAATGTTTTTATTATATCAATGTGTTATTGATATCTTGTGATTGAAATGTGGAAATGTTATGTTTCCTTTATGCATGTTTTATGTGATACAATTATGTTATGGTTCTTGGGAATTATTATGAAGAAGGGTGGTTCCGTGATAAACTAAGGGCGAGTGTGCCCTATATAGCTCTCCAATGCATTGGGTAACACGAAGGGGTTAAACATTAAGGTTTCTCCGAAGAGATTTAGGGAATATACTGTGATGGGTATTCCAAACTTAACCATGAGGGTTACTCCCTACGTAAGAATGTTATGAATGCCTCAAGTTACCTTTATGTCTTATTATTTCTATGATTTATTCATGATTTGATGAGGTATGTTAAAATGCTTATGTTTTATGAGTAAAGTATGATTTCATACATGGACTAATGTTTTCATTTTGTACTTTTATATCCCTTACTAAGCTTTTTATGCTCATCCCAAGTTTTTGAAATGTTTTTCACAGGTCAAGGGAAAGATACATGATGTGATGATAGTGTCAAGGAAGTGTCAAGAAAGAATCCATTTTTTATTTTAAATATGTTTCCGTTGATGGGAAAAATGAGTACTATATTTTATGTAACCACTTTGTTTAAATGTGTAATGTAATGTATGATTTATGATCTAATTCTCTAAAACTCTAAACCTGAAAAGATCCTCAACGTGTATTCTTGAAATAACTCAAGATTAAGTAATGTTTAAGGCTGGGGCCTTATATGGATAGTATGCTTGAGCAAGGGAACAAGATTGGGATTCTTGATGATATAATCACCATTAATCTATTTGATGACTAGCTCAGAGTCCCCTTTCACATGTAAGTGGGGAACATCAATCTTGACGGCCAACCCGAGACTAGAAATGAGAGCCTAATACTTCTCCTCACTGTTTGTGCAACCCTATGATAACAAGAACCAATAGGGAAAGCCAACCTGTGTGGGTGTGATGAAGACAATCCCAAAACCTACTCTATTGAGCCTGTGATCATTGATCCTTTTTCCAATGGGAATCTGGGAGGCTCCATCGTAGTGCATTTTCCAACATGTTAAATCCTGATCCCCTAAGAGGATAGACTCATATTTAAAGTTAATATCTAGAGATTTCTTTGTGGGGGATGAATGAGTAACCAAAAAATATTCCAATGCTTGACCCTTTATGGTATTTTGAAGAATGAATTTTATGTCGAACTACTAAAGAACCACTTCCCAGCATGCTAGCTGGCCTATCAACATGGGGTGATTCATAATTTACTTTAGTGGATCTATGTAGGAAACCAAATGTATCTCATGATGCTATAGGTATTCTTGCAGCATATTCATTGTGAAAACTAGTGTGAGGTAGCTCTTCTCATTTGGAGAATATCTAGAATCTGTGTCAAGGAGCATGCGAATGAGATAATACAAAATGTTCTCTATCCCTTCTTTGTTATTATGGATGAGAAAGGAATTGAGGGATCAATCTAGGACGGTCACATAAAGGACAAGTGGATTCTTGGATATAGGTGGAATCAGAACCTTAGGATATTGTAGATACCGCTTGATCTTCTGAATAGTGGTCTAGCACTATTCATCCCACTAGTAGATGGTACCTTTCTTTATGAGTATAGAAAAGGACTTACATTTTCCTTCTAGATTCATGATGAATTAGCGTATATAGTCTAAGTGTCCTTGAAAGCCTCAGATCTCCCAAAGGTTTCTTGGTGGGGGAACTTAACTGATAGCCTTAATCTTATTTTGGTAGATCTTGATGCCTCTATATCTGATAACGGATCCAAGGAACTTTACATAGGTCAACCTGAAAGAAAATTTTAAGGATTTCATATTTAGATGGAAGGAGAGGAGGAAGCCGAAAACTTTCTTAAGATCTCTGAGATGGTCCTAATGTTGAAAAGATTTGACCACCAAGTCATCCATGTAGCATTCCCCTAGCATCCTGAGGATCGGTTTGAAGATGTGGTGCATAGAATACTAATAGGTGTCTCATACATTATTCAAATCAGAAGGCATTACCTAATAATAGAAGGTACCTTGAGGTGCTCTAAAGGTGTTGGATTCTTAATCTTTGGGATCCATCAAGATTTAATTACACACAGAATACCCATCCATGAAAGGGAGATCCTAGAATCTAGTTGTGGCATCAATTAGAAACTAAGTCACTAGAATGGGAAAGTCATCCTTCAGGTAGTGGCAGTTGAGATCCTGAAAGTCTATGTAGACTTTGTTTTTTCCATTTTTCTTCCTGATGTGAATGATGTTGGCCAACCACCCGAGGTATTGAACTTCCTTGATGAAGATGGATTTGATGAGCTTATCAACTTCATCCTCAACCATTGCACCTTGAGACATGTGCATTTTCTTGGGAGGTTTCTTGAACCTGAAATGATTTACTAAGAGACCAAGATGATGGAAAAAGACATGAAGTTCTATCCCTAGAATCTCATCATAACTCTAGGAAAACACATCAATATGCTACTTTAAGAAGTTCAAATACTACTTCTGCCGCATTGAAAGCATGGATACACTGATCAGCATCGACCATAAGTCTGTCTCAGTTCCATGATTCACCTATACCAACTCATTGATGGTGGTGGAGATTCCCTCTTCAAATTTGGGAGGAGTATCTTCCAGATCCTATTCATCATCTAAGGTGAGAGGATAATCAAGAGGAGGTAAATATTTTGGGTTTAATGACCCTAGAGGAATGCTGGTGTCAGCTTGAGAAGTGGTGGAATATTCATCAAGAGACTCATGAAGTACTGAAACCATGGCAACAAAGGCTGTCAACCCAATTCCATTAGGCCTTTGATCGATGTGCCCACACTTGATGATGTAAAAGTAGTGGTGGCAGGTCAGTCTATTTCAACCTAGCCTGGCCCAGTTAAATGAGCAGGAATGGCATACTGTTGTAGCCATTGGGTGAACATCTCGATACATCACAGAGCTAAGAGGCTTTGGTATCACTTTATCTTGTTCTGTATAGGAGTAAGAGGTAATATCCCAATGTTCCTTGAACCTGGGAATGTGTCTTACATTCATCTCAATGATGATGAAGAAGTGTCCCAAGTCTGGGGATATTTCCTCCAACCAATGAATCGGGACGATGAAAGCATCATCCAAGTCCATCTAGGGGTCGAACACAGTAGAAGTTTACTCAAGATCCTTGGTCTAAACCCATGTTTCCTTACTCTTATAGTAACAAGAATCCTAATAAAAAGATTCACAAGAGGTTAAAGGAGATACATCACCTTGGAGCATTCCCACTCATCTATTGAGGGAGTACTTGAGACATTGGTGATATAAGGAGGGAATTGTTTCATGAAGATAGAGCTAGGGTTTACCCATTAGCACATTATAGGTGGTATCCTATGATATGACCATAAATTCAGTGATTGCAACCAGGACACTAAAATGGGTCTTTAGGTGAATCCTTCCACATGACCTTTGTTCCATCCAGTCATAACCAAGAATTTTTAAGTCAGAGGGAATCAGATTTTCTTTAGTCATTCCCAGCTTGTGGAGCGTCCGGGTTAGGATGAGATTGATCCCAGAACCTATGTCAATGAGACAATGGCAAGCTTATATGATATTAAAATAGATAGTGATGTATTGAGGGTAGATGTTCCCCTGTACGGGAGAACCTTCATCTTCTCCTGAGAATGAGATGGTGACTTATAATTACACTCATTCAAATTCATCATCATGGAAGGTATTTATGGTTTCCACCTCTATTTCAAACTATAGGGGGTTATTCAAGGCCTCTACAATGGCCTCTCACATTTATTTTGATAGGTGGAGGGCCTAGATAATCGAGATCCTTGAAGGAATGCTAGAAATATTCTTAAGAACATCATATTTCCGTACTAGGCACACATTTTTTCCAGGAGGAGGTTTCTCTTTCACAAGAAGTATGATGGGATTTTTTGGTCGAAATAGTGGATTATATATGGTGTTAGGAATGTCTTTCTACTCACTGGATTAACCGCACAATATTACTACTAGATGAATGTCGGATGGCTAAGGCCTAACCAAAGCTAAGCATGACTGATCATGATGCGGTCATGGTGGCTCTACCAGATCGAGTAACACAAATAGTAGAGGCTATGTATCTAACAAGATGGTCTATGAGGTCCATGCCTACTAGGATCTTCATAGAGACTTCTATCTGGTCTTGGTAGCATGCATGAATTGTCTTGAAGCACTAACCTAGGCATTCCAATTATTCACATATCCACAGCCCCATCGACGATGGCGTCGACTGGGAACATAGGGAGAAATTTCTTGATACTCCTCATCATTTGGAATCATATAGGGGTTCAATAAGTCAAAAATATTCATAGAGGAATATTCCTTATCATCATCTGATAAATCTTCCAATACTAGTTATACTCCAATAGTGATTCCAATCTATGGGGCCATGAAATCGTTGAGGGTTTGAGATGGCTTCAGCACCGACAGGGGACTTTTCATTCCATTGCATCGTCGACATATGCTCCTTTGGGAGGTAGAAGGATAGGATGTGGATGCAGAAGAAACTATTGGAGGAATTATGAAAAATTTATAAGGCTCAGGGAGACTCAAATGGGAATAAATGACACCATGGGCGTGAGTGACTGCCCTATGAGCCAACCAATCATCATACTTTTGAGACCCACAACTACCATTCACCTTCACCGTTGCTGTCAGGATTTGCAGAAATGGATGCCACCTGTTCCAGGGAAGGACCCAATATGAGTATTCTATTATCAACCTAATCCTGGATCCACTCCTTGAACACATATCATTGCTTGATAGTATGTCCAAGGAACCAGTGATAGGGGAAGTAGTTGGGGAGATCAGTGAGATCATCCTCCTAGGGTTTCGTGCATTCTGGCAGCTTCATAATCTCTTGATAAAGGGAACTATAAAAATATCTAGGAACCATAGGTCCATTGAATGAATATGTATGGTTTAATCTATCTAGAAAGGGAATTATGGGATCCTGACCCTGATTAGGGACTATATTCTGATGAGGGTCTAGAACCTGATTGTCCCTCATAGGCGGTGAGGGTGTATTTTGCGGTTGTGCTTGCTGATTCTGTTCTAGGTGATGCTGAACCTAAGGCTGGACCTAAGGTTATTTTACTCGATGAGGATATGTGTTAGGATCTATTGGTAATAAATCTAAAAACCTGGAGGAATCTATCTGTGCAATTGTAGCAGTCTCAGCATTAATGACTCTTCTTGCAAGAGTTGGGGGCAATGGGAATACCTGCTTAGCCTACTGTAAGGCCTCCTCTAGGAACTGATCCTTATCATAAAAATCTCTAATCCCACCTAAAAAATTATGAGTGATGGGGGAGGGAACCAATTAAATCTTAACATTTCCCATACACATTGTAAGAAACTGATATTGAGTTAGCAACATGTTAAGTGAATATGTGAGGTCCTTCGACCCAACGACAAAGTCTATGACCCACTCATTTGGATGTTTCTTTCACTTGAATAAGACTGAAATACTTGTCTCACATGTGGTGGAGATGAACTAGTAAAGGAATTATCTGTAAAGATATTCCCAACCAGCGATAGACCCAATGGGTAACGGGTTGTACCAAATGAATGTAAGACCTTCCAATGTCTATACTAAGCATTGGATCTTGGAAACCTTCATTTGTGTTGGAGTTCACAACATAGGTCCACACCTTGAAATAAAGCATTATAGATATTGTAGCGGGTTTCCCATCCTGTTGAAAGGGGAGAAGGTTAGATTCCTAAAATTTGGGGGTTTCTGTATGTCATCCACCCAAGCTAGATATGGCTTACCATTTGGTGGGATCACCACCTTATGTGTTTCAAGGTTCTTAAGGTGGGTGATGGGAGTAACCATCAGGTATTCTTGGTGGGGGTTCATATATGGATGAGAATCCCTAACAACCAGTGCATTTATGGTCTCATAAACATGGTAGGAAGGCTCAACGACTCTTAGAGTATCGAGAGAGGCCTGTGAAAGTGCTAGAGGATTGATCTAAACCAGGTCTCGATGAAGGTTATCATGCTACTAGGGTAGATTCAGTGACAAATACCAAGACCATTTTCCATAGGATCCAGTCCCTATCCTATCAGGATGCAAGGGATTATCTATTTAGAAGGGAGGCAATCGACCAAGGAGGACCTATGGATTCCCCTGTTTTCTTAGTAGAATAGGGATAAGATCATACTGAGGATGACCATAGTCTGGACGGATCTCTTCAATGCACTCTATAAGGATCTTGCCAATGAACTTCTTATTTTCTACAAGCTGATGGAGAAAAACTGCTATAGCGAGATGAACCTATGTCTTCCATATTAAATTGAATGTATAAGATGGTTTAGAGGTCCTAGTCGGTCCTTTTCCCTTTTCAATGACTTGGAGGGATCTGAAAGGACAAGTATATAACTTTTTTTGAGAGTGATGATACCCGTATGAGTGTCTAAATGGTACTGTTCTACCCTATGGGGAGAGTCATATTTATCAAGACCTTCCTCTGTGTCCTTATCCTTGAGTGGATTATGGTCATCGATATTTACCGTGACTACAACTGGAGACATATCCTCTATATTGACTAGAAATTCTGGTTGGTGTAGGATGGGACTAAAGTTCATAGAAACATACTTCCCCCATCCACGGATCTGAACATGTGGGGTTTCCTCTTTAATAATTCTATGGTTCATGATAAATCTTTGAACTCACCATTGCTGAAGGGTATGATGATAGCCAGGTGATGCAGGGTGCAGAGCCACAGGAAGCGCTACTAGCTCAACCATGCGACACTACTATCCAATGTCATAATAGTGCACCTAGATCTTTGGATAAGACAACTATTGGTTGTAAATGTGGAAATGAATCACCCACATGGTCTGGAGGAAACAAAAAACCCCATATTGGGTGAGTGTCTTTGGGATGTCAAAGTTGGGAGTATCAATCATCCAGAACATATTGCACAACCGATCTATTGCAAGAGTGTCCCATAATCTTCTCTGTTTAGAAGTGGGATATGGATCTTTGTTGGCCCATTCTTCAATTAGGGTCGGCTGAGGAATTTGTAGCGACATTGATTTAGACCATTGCAGTTTTGGACTACTAGTGGACAAAATGCTGCACGAGTTGATAGGTCGCTGCTCACTGGGTCATCCCTCAGAGGTGGTACCAACGACATCATCATGTCCCTATAGGATATGGTGTTGACCACTGCTTCACGCATGAAGGTAGGGAAATTGGTGGAATATCTGGTGGGTGATCGTCATCCACTAATCCCCAAAACAACTCTTCATGATCTTGTGTTAAGATAGAGAATGAAACCAGTGATAATAGTGAGGAATGCATATCAAGAACCTAAATGGGATCCAAATCTTCCTTCACTTGCATGTACATGAGAAGGGATTTAGGGATCTGGTGCATCTTACCTTTTGGGATGATGAAACTCACACACTGAGATCTTGACCTAGATTCTGATGTAGAGGATCAGGGGAGGAATCCCTCAATGGGTCCCACTCAGCTTCAGAATCATATAAGTGAACTAGATTCACAACAACTTGGGATCTCTTAGAGTTATTCCTTCAGTGATGATGGTTTGACCTTCTGCCATAGGATGGTTTTTTGGGAGAGGGAACTTTTTTTACATGAGAAGTAACTTCATACGGATTGTTGATTGCATGGGGAGGGCCTCTAATTTGATTTTTTAGGATACGTAGAGGTCCTATGTATCTATTTTCATCAAATAGGGTAGGGAATTTTCTTATAAAACTATGGAAGCGGGAAGAATATCCACTTTGACGAGATGAGGTGCGAGGTGAACCTTGGACCATGTCGAATGGGACATGGGGAGGAACTCTTTGTTGAGTAGAATGGTTATGGGGAGGACCTCTATATTGGTTGGTAAACATGCGGGGAGAACCTCTATGATTGGGAGTGCTGGAGTGGGGAGGACCTCCACTAGAGATAGTGAGGACATGGGAAGAACCTCCATGTTGGATGATTACGACACATGTAGGACATCCATACTGATTGGAAGTGATCGCATGAGGAGGGACTTCACACTGATCGTGAACATAGTGGGGATGTCCTCCTCTTTGATAGTTACTGGAGCAGGGAGGACCTCTGATCTGGATGGCTATAGAATGGGGAGGTCCTCCGTGATGTCTAGTAACAAAGTGACGAGGACCTTCACCTTGGTCAATGCTATTATGGGGAGGAACTCCACTTGAGTTGGAAATTATGTGAGGAGGACCTTCTCATTGGTGGCCCAAGGAATGAGGATGACCTAGGAACCATGGGAATGGAGAGGACCTCTGGGCCGGATATCAACAAGATGGGGAGGACCTCTGATTGGATGGGTGCTGAGAACATGGAGAGGACTTCCATGCTGATTGTGAGAGCGAAGAGGACCTAAAATTTAACCAAAGTTGGTATGGTGAGGGCCTCTATACTAGATATTCTCATCATGGGTTGGCCCAAGATGAATGCTGGTGGTACTAGCGACTGAAAGAGTCAACCAAGCCTTCCCGTGGGGTGGTTGAGGCCTTGATTCTGAGTGAACACCGGTGAATCCCTACTCTGCATTGGTTGGGATATAGTAGAATGAACTAGGAGTGGCATGGGCTATAGTTACTATTGAAGAGGGTCCCCCCTGATGAGAATCTTCCAAAACATGGGCCTGATGTTGGAATCAGGTTATCTGGACTGAGGCTGGTGGAGAAGGAACAAAAAACGGGTTCTTCGGCTTGAGGGACTAGTTGGAGGTGCTGAAAGGGCCTCATGGGATCCCTCCTTAACAACTTATGGGAAATTTTTGTGTCCTAAATGACTTAAATATCCCTTACATCATAAGAATAGGGGAGTGAGTCACAAGACCACTCCAGAGAGAGGCTCCCGAAGCAGTTGAACATGGGAGTGGTGTGTAGTGGATCCCTGCATAGCCCTTGGGGGTGGTAGTGACGGTAAGGAACAAAAGACTTCAGGACCTATAGGTCTATGTGCATCATGGGAATGACCCCTCCTACTCATATTGATGATCAAGAGTGTATATCACCCTCATTTACATGATCTTCGAGGGTGAGATGGGGCATGGTCACCCGATAGCCATGGTCACAAATGACATCATGGAGGAGGTGGAATCATGTAGGATTGCCGCATTATTATTCCTTCTGCCCCCGCGTTTGTGGATGGGGGGATATTGGTTTCTTGTAGCTAGGATCCTACAAATAAGGAATATTTATCTATAAATATGGATACAAGGAAATTTATTCCCAATGCCCTAGATCAATCCAATATTCCATGACAAGAGAGATAGATCCACGCTGATGATGTCACAGACTGTAATTCCCAATGCTTAATTTCCCAAAATTCTGGTGAGTTTCATGCCAGGCCCCCTATTTTCTTGGAAAAACTTGGTACCAGATATTTGGATTTAGTGACACACTCATCTATTGATGTATTGAATGATACTAATCCAATATTAATGATAAGAATTCATGTTGAGTTTAACATTTCTATTTTCGATGCTTTCACCGGGGTGCGCCCACCTCCGCGTGTTGTTCTCATTCACTTGACGGACTGCATTGTACCCCATATTCTAGCTTTCCAAAGGTGGGAAGAATTCATCACTTCTTCAGTGATTTCTTCTCCTTGATTGAAAAAGGATTATGGGATGTTATTTCCTAATTCCATAGATTTCTCCTCATAATTCATCACCAACATTGGGTCTCCCTTATAGATTAAGACATTTTTCATGAAACTCATTCCCGATGCCATCTATTTGTGGTCTCTGGTTAATTACACTACTTATTTCTAGACATTATAAAGGTTGTAATTATGGAAACAACCTTTTCTTAGGGAAGTAGTCATGCTGGGCATCGCTGGTCATGTCTAGATGCTGGAACATTGGACCCCCTGTATTCTTCCTCACAAGAGGTATTCTCATGGGTTTGGAAACAAAATACATCCCACATTGATCATGACGTATTTCATGCTAGTGGAATGTCTTAAAAGGTTTTACTCAAGCATCCCAAGTTTAATACAAGGCAAGCCATGAGTTTAATGTCTATCAGAGACTGGATAAGGTCGATCAAAATATCCCATGGAGACAGATCAGAGAGGTGGATACCTAGGAGGGGGCACCTGGAAGGTTTACTGGATGGATGGATCAGAACATCCAATGAGAGCGGACCCAAGGTAGTTCATTTCATAAAGAGAAGGTGTCACACCACAAAGTGGTGCATCCTTAATAGGGAGGCACCGAGGTTTACCATTGGATGGATGGGAACACCTCTGATGGTGAATCTATATGATGTGTACCATGAAGGGAAAGATTTCACATCGTGAAAGTTGATCTGGACAACACCGAGGGTGGATTAGGGAGGTAGAACCTGATGATGGGGACACCAAGGTTTACCATTTTCTATGATTGTACCTCAGGGATGCTTCCTATGTACCCTGTTTACAAGACAGGGATCAAAATCCATGTATTTAGAAGTGTTGATTTGGGATTTATAAATGGTTAGATGCCTATCGTAAGAAGAGAACTATTGGTTAGATGAATATAGATTGTGTTGAGATTATGCATGGTTATCTACCCAGGTTATTCTAGGAACAATTATGATGTGAATGACATGATCTCATCAGGATGTGGAAACCCAGGTAAGAATCAAGATGGAAATGGAGGAAGTGTCGATCGAATGGATGGAGTGTGGAGGGTGATGGGATTGAACCTCAATGAGGCTTCCTACATATCAAATTGGCTAGGAATTAAAGTCCACATATTTTGGTATGGGGTGATAAGACACCTAAGGAGGAAACTCATGAGAATAGAGCTCATGGATAGGGACCTAAAGAAAGTGTAACCTCCAGGTTGGGGCATGATCCTCTCGAGATATAATGACTCAAGGGAAATACTAGGATGGGAATGGATAACGGGATTGAACCTTGGGGAGGCTTCCTACATACCCTATTTATAAGATAGGGATCAAAGTCTTCACAGTTATAGTATCCCATGTAGTTTAACGTCATATGGTAAGAATGATAGTGAATCGATGTGAATATGATGGTGCCAAGATTGAATCTCAGGGAGGATTCCTACTTACCCTATTTAGAAGATAGGGATCAAAGTCTATGCAATTCTAGATTCTGGGGCTTATGCATGGTTAGCAGCCCATGGAGGTGGAAGATGGGGATTACTCTAGAATCAATGACTAAGAAAATAGGTGTCACGATCACTACTAAACTCTAATACCATGCGAGTCATGCTTGGTGTGAGAAACAATAGTAAACAGTAGACCATACAGTCATGTCACAAAAGATGAGTCAACAAGGGATGGTGTGGGGCTTACATGTAGAAAATCTCATAGAGACAAAGCCCAAAGGGAGAGGGATGGGGTGTTTAGAGCCCCTGATGATCACCCACCTCTGGTCTATGTGTCTGGAGGAGGGACAAAGGACAAATAGTGTTACCTCCTGTAAGAAAGGCTAGGGGATTACACCAGGATGGCTATCCTTCCCCATAGGGCAAACACCATTCCTTTTGAGGAAGATCTCATTCCATGTGAGGAATATCTCACTCCTATGAAGATCAGTGGGAATGGAAAATGGTCGAGGCATGGAACCCCATGTTCATTGCACAGGGTGAGGCTACAATTTAAATTCATGTGATGAGGACGATGTTTCTTGGAAATTTAACATCCTACAATATAGATGGGGAGGATTCGTTCCTCACCCCTTAGACTTATATAATTGATACCCACCCACACTTGGGGAAGGGAAGACATCAGTAATTCCTGATGGGAGCGAGGTGGAGGATTGGTCAATCATGGGGTCCACATTATCTTCCATATGCCAAAAATCAATGGGGATTAATGTTCTTATTCAAAAAATCGGTAGGAAGGGCAATGCGACACGAGACACCACACGGGGAACCAAGAAATCACTATGTACTATCCTGGAGGGCCGCACAGAGGAGGTGCACGCAAGATGTGTAGGTTGTGAAAAAGAAGGTATCAAACATGGTGCTTTGAGGTAAAGACAACCCATGGAGTCATTAAAAGGAGGTGCATACAAGATTGTAGATTTTCAAGAAAAAAATAAGGGGACTAAGAAAAAGATGGGTGTACACAATGGTATGTGGTACACACAAGAAGGGTCTTTTGCGCACACCTTAATTAGGATAAAAAGTGAATCGATTATGGTCAATCCCTTGTGGTCCCAAATAAAGGGGGATCTATGGGGGACATATCATGAAAGATCCTATACCTTGAAGCCATGAATTTCATGCATTCATGAAAGGGGTCGGCTTGCGTGCGTAGGACTGAAGCTTTTACTTCTAGAGTGTTACCTGAAAAAGGGATGGATGCTCATCCATTTATAATTAAAATTCTCAGCGGGAGTGCATAAGGCTGGTTCGAAAGTGGGATTTGATGTCGTATTGGGCACACAAGATCCTTATGCACATGATTCCCTTTTTTGTGACAACCTCTATACTTGCGCTCATCTATGTTGGCCAATTTTGGGAGGATGGTGTTAAAGAATTCCTTTGATGTTACATTAAGTGCGTAAGGGTTATATGTGTAGTTTTAAATCTTATGCATAGATGTTGAAAATTATGCACTGATGCCTTGGTCTTCTAGACATGTCCTTGTGAGTTAACAGGTGCCTTCAGTTTTCCAAAAGATGACTATTTATTGATTAAAGAGGAATTCAGCGTCGAAAAGTATTAAAAACACATTCTCTACACCAAGAACACCTCAAAAAAAAAAATAGAATTGTTGAAAGAAGAAATAAAACTATTCAAGAAATGGAAAGGAATATACTGAATGAATACAGTCTGTCTACTTATTTTTGGTCATAAGTTGTAAGAACAACCTACTATATCTTGAATAGAGTTTTAATAAGACCAATCATTAAAAGACACCCTATGAAATTTGGAATAATAGAAAATATTAAATAAAGTACTTTAAATTATTTTGATGCAAGGTGTATATCTTGAATACTAAGGAAAACCTTGGTATATTCGATCCAAAATATAATGAAGGAATATTTCTTGGTTATTTTACTACTTATAAAGCCTATAGAGTGTTTAATAAAAAGTTAAGGATTACTAAAGAATCAGTTCATGTGAAGTTTGATGAAACTGGACCTTTCATTAAAGAGAAAGATCAAACATATTAAATTGCTGACTCGTTTGACAATGTGAGACTTGACTCACATAAATATTATTTTGAAAAAAAAGCAATCATTTAGTTCAGTTCATAAGAACATGAAATTGAAGAATCTGAAAGTGTCTTACCCAGACAATCTATAATCTTAAATAACCATCCTTTATAAACTTTTATGGGATACCTAGACATAAAAATTATAATTGGAAAAAATTTAGGAAACCTAGTTGAATTCTATTCCTTTCAATCTCAGTTAGAACCTAAGTCTATTGAAGAGCCTTTAGAAGATGAGAGATGGATATTAGCCGTGCAAGAAGAACTAAACTAATTCAAAAGAAATAAAGTTTGGGAATTAGTAGAAAGACCATAAGATTATCTAATAATATGAACTAAATAGATCTTTATAAATAAATAAAATGATTAAGGGATCATAACCAGAAACAAATCTAAATTAGTAGAAAAAGGATATAATCAGGAAGAAGGTATAAATTGTGATGAAACCTTCACACATATAGCTAGATTAGAAGACATTAGAATCCTTTTATCTTATGCATATCATATTAATTTTAAATTATATCAGTTGGATGTTAAATATTATATTTAAATAGATATTTAATGGAGGAAGTTTATGTTTAATAACCACCAGGTTTTGAAAACCCTCATAAAAATTTCTGTGTTTAAACTTACTAATACTCTTTACAGCCTTAAACAAGAACTTAGAGATTGGTATGAAAGACTAATCTCTTTTTTATTAGAAAATAGATTTTATATGGTATTATTAGATCCTCAAATTTTTAAGAAAACTGTTTGTTCTAATATTTTATTCGTACAAATTTATGTTGATGATGTTATTTTCAGTTCAAAAAATAAAAATCTTTGTAGTTATTTTTCAAATCATATTAAAAAAGAATTTAAAATGAGTATTATAGGATAATGTAATTTCTTTTTAGTATTTAAGATTCATAAAAAATATTATAGAAATTTTTTAAATCAAAATAAATATAT
Organism: Viscum album; assembly: GCA_963277665.1. Lineage (NCBI taxonomy): Eukaryota > Viridiplantae > Streptophyta > Magnoliopsida > Santalales > Viscaceae > Viscum > Viscum album. The sequence continues at coordinate 595,572,717 of OY728139.1, forward strand.
AATTGATTTATTAAATAAGTTTGGACTAGAAAATAGTAAGACTTATTCAAATCTTATGTGTACCAATATAAAACTTGATTTGGATGAAGATGAAAAACTAGTTGACAACAAGATATATAGAGGTATGATTTATATTTTATAATATATTATTTCTAGTAGACCATAAATAATGTTTTCTATATATCTTTGTGCTATATTTAAGTCAAATACAAAAGAACCCCATCTTAATATTGTTAAAATAATTAATAGATATTTAGAAGGAATTGTTTTCAATCCATTATTTACCCCAAAACTTCTAATTTTAATTTAATTTCATACTAAGATACTAATTTTGGAAGATATAGATTAAATATAAAAAGATCTTTAGGAACCTGTCACTTTTTAGGAAAGTCTTTAGTATCATGGTTGAGTAGGAAATAATACTTCCCTGTCAACAGTCGAGGCATAATATATATCTACTGGCATTTTATAAGCAAAAGTGTTGTAGATTAAACACACTCTATTATATTTTGGATTAAATTTTAATAATATAAATATTTTATTTGATAATACTAGTGTTATCAATATGTCTAAAAATCTTGAAAGTCATTCTAGGACTAAGCATATTGATAAAAGAAATTATTTTCTAAGAGATCATGTTATTAAAAAGGGAATATATTTAGAAATTTTAAATACCGAATATCAAATAGATGATATTTTTATAAACCAATTCCCACAGTAAGTTTTGATTTTATTAAGGGGTGTTATAAATATTTAATTTTAAATAAATATTTAATATTTTAATTTTAATTTATTTTGTTAATTTCTTTGTCAATTATTTTTATTTAATATTTTTATTTAATATTTTTTCATTTGTTTTTTTAAATATCTATCTTGATTTTGGTTTTAGACCATGTGTTTTAAAAAATAAAAAATTTAATGATTACCCTATGTAATCGGCACGAGAAACCAGATCATGTCACCATCTGTCAGAAAACCCTTAATATTTCCTTACCCTTTTTTTTCAAACTATTTTTTCTACTAGAGCCTTTGAATTTATTCCAAACCCTAGAATCTGAACACCTTCAACCTTCAGATTCTTAGAAATGACAAAGACCAAGTGAATAGATGAAGGTGAACTAAGTGATCTGAAGCATCAGTGTGTCCACTTCAGGAAGATTATTGAAGGAAAATTTGTATATTTTGATTGGTCATATAATATGAATCATATAATCAAGAAAGATCTTGCATTTCAAGGTTTAGAATTTCTGTTTAATGAGGAAAATATATATTTTATTTATGAGATAGAACTAAAGCATTTTTATAGAAATGTTCAGATTAGTTTTGGAGATTAAGAGGATTCGATATCTCTATGATTGGATTATAGGGAGTTCTCGATCTCCTTAGAAGAAATTGATTATATTCTAAAATGTCTTCATGGAGGAGTTTTCCATTTTGATCTTCAATCAGTTGGAAATCATTACCATAATTCAGAATACATTATGTCATTTCTTTTTGGTTCATCCAATATAAGGAAAATGTTTGTAATGAACCTAGAGGATAACTAGAAAGTTTTGGTAGAGTTTATTCAAGATTTTATAATTCCAAGAATTTCTAAGATGGAAATTTTTTTATACCCAGACATGTATATCATGTTTTTTTATCATTGAGATTATGTTAAAATTTCCTAAATATATACTGATATATATGAATCACTATTGAAAATCATAGTCTAGAATGTCATTAAATCCCTATGGATGGATCTTTTCTAAACTTCTGTTTATAAAGAATAATATTTGTCATATTGATTCTCAAACTATATTTCACCACAAAAATGTTTTAAATGACGGTACTCTAAGAAAATTTGGTTTTATTTTGAGTATATTTAAAGGTAATGTAATTACCCGAGATTTTATAAGATATATTATTTTTAATTTATTTCATATCTTTTGTTGTACGATACACCAAGATTATCTTGAACTATACGCAACACCGTATTAGCTTGCAGTATACGCAACACTATTCTTAGATTGTGTTACACACAATTTCAAGTTCATTTGATAATAGTCATTCTACGCAACATTGAGTATATATATATATATATATATATTCAATGTATAAATGAAAAAATGGTTGGATTTTGTTATAACGAAACAACAAAGGAGTATTGCATAACACACAACCCTAACTTTACTTTCATTATACGCAATCGCGACCTTCCTCGATAGCGTGTGTTGTACGCAATACCAGGTTTTACTAAACAACAGTATATTATTATAATATTATTATGAACTAGCCGTTATGAATAGTATTAACTAAATTTTAAATTTTATAACATTATTATTCATCTTACACATTTTCTAGAAAATTGTATAAGAACAAAATGATTTTTTCAGGTAAAACAAGTATTTTTCAAAAAATGCAGTTTTGCTGCCTTTTGATGGCACACCCACATTAAATATAGTTGTTGACATGTTTATAAGTTTAATTTGACAAAATAAAATTCTTATTTTGAATTAGGATATAAAAATTTACATTGGATAAAGTTTTGATATTTTTCTGATAACTTTCATATTTTAATGAATAGTAAAAATACGCTATATTTTAATTAAAACAACTTTTTTCATCGTAATAACTTATGTGGTTAAATTATAATATTGAATAGTTTTAAAGTATAAATAGAATATATTTTTACCATTTAATATAATGTATGTCATTATCATTTATTTTACATTGAATTCGTAGGTTAAATTAATTCAATCTTTTGCAATGTTTTAATAAAAAACCTGTTTTCATTCGACAATGGGATTAATTTTAATTTAATTTCTGAAACTTCTGTGTATTGAATTTGAAAAATGGATTCCATATTTGGAATCAGTAGGTCCAAATTATGTTAATAGGCTACTTTTTATTTTTGGTAATTATGAATAGTAACTATGGTAAATTTTATTTACCATAGTTAAAGGTAAATCGGGTAATTAAGGGTAAATATAATATTATAAAATTACCATAACACATGACAAAATTCTATTGGATGGATAAAAGTATACCCATATCACCTAAAGGTCGGATTAGATTCATTTTATGTACTTTTGACCATGAAAACAATGTAATTATTATTAAAACCAAAGAAAGTGACAACATGTCACTCTCTTAAATCTTATAAGTATAATAATTTTAATTTAGTGATAAAAATCATAAAACTTCGAACATGAATAGTCTCTAGAATGAAAATAAAATTATCTACATCATGATAATTTATTTAGAATTTTTAGGGATTAAATAATTGTCATTAATGGTGATACATTAATGATGCAGAAATTATTTATTAAGTGAAAAATCAGTAATATAGTTTTTATTGAAATACTAATACCCATTAAAAGGCCCACAAACCTGACCAAAACTTATTGGTAGTGTATATATACACATTAAGCATCCAATTAACTAATATATAACCGTTTTGAGTCTTATAAAAGTGATTATGACACTTATATTATATTATTTTAAATGTTGCCAAAGTTGTCACCTTCATAATTTAATAAATATAACAATTTAAATATTGTGATTTTAAGATGATAAATTCTAGAAAAAGTATTATTGTGAAAGGTAATAGATTTATATTCATCATAGGATTTTATTTTTAATTTTTATGCAACAAATAAGTATATGAAATAATTATACAAAAATGCTGTAGTAATTATTTTATTAAGAGATAAACTAAATAAATGGTTTTAAAAATAATAAAAAAAATAGTATATGAACTATTTAATGTTCTCCACTAATTTTCTAGATATATATGACCTTTTATAAATCTATTAAATCTTTTAGTTCGAACATATCTTCTGTATATATTTTATTTAAATACAAATAAATGAATAGTGTCAAAATTAACATATTTTTATTTTATAAAAATAACATATTATAAAATTGTTTAAAAATCACAAAAATATATAAAAATTATAAATTTAAATTTATATGATATAAAATGTTATAAAGTATCCGATTATAGACAATTCACAACAAATAAGTAATTATTTGTTATAATTTAAAATTTAGAATATTATTACCACAAATAAAATTAAATTGATTAAATAAGGATAAATCAAGTTGATAATGTTGAAAATAAATTCCTAACATGTCTACATTTTATTTTTTGATGATATTAAAACCCTATATCATATAATATTATAATATGAGTCATTTTTGGAGGTTTTTAAGTGGGGTCAGATTTATTATAAATTAATATTTTTAAGATTTCCAAAGGTGCCCCTCTCCTCCCTTATAAAAGGGCACCTCCTCCCTCTCTTCCTCACACCACTTTGAGCCTTTAATCTCGTCCAAACCCTGCCAAATTCTCTTCTAAACTTCCCTAGAAACATCCTAGAGGTCCTGGTCTTCTTCAAAGACCAATTTTAGTGCCCTAAGAGGAGTTCTCAAAGAGGCGCTTCAAAGAAGAGGTAATGTTCGTTACCGATTCTTTCAACTTTATTTCTTCTTCCACTTCTTCTTATTTAGTTTTTTCATTATGAAGTAGTAACATCAGTATAAATAATATACTTATATGTTATTATAAGTATGAAACTACCCTTTTTCACCATCTATCCATCCTATGGAAAACGAAAGCACCACGCGTGCGTACGTACGGAACACCGTCTCCACGCCGTGGTGAAATCTGTTTTTCCACCAACACCTTACATGGATGGGTATAATGGTGTAAAGAATAACTATATATGGTTATTATAACATCATAATGATTCTGATATATTATACCATCCACTCCAATTTTATTCAATAATTATGGGAACGATATCATCGCTCGTGCGTACGTACGGACTACCGTCTACATGACGCGATGAGATTCATTCTCCATGATTAACCATACATGAATGATCATAAAGTTTATATAACGAATAATAACTAAATATATGAAATAATAATGATATTTTATTTATGTATATATATATATTTATGTCATCTATTTAGTTTCATTCAATTCAGTAAGGAAACGAAAACAGCGTTCATTCGTACGTACGACCTACCGTCTCCATGAACGGTGTATTTAATTCCTTTTATCTATCTATAATATATATGTATATGATGAATATATATTATATAAAAATCATTTTTTACATTATTGAATTATGTAAATCAGTATATAAGTAATAATATCATGAAACGACAAGTCGAAACACATACGATAAATGAAATGATTTTACCCAAAACGCTACTTTAACAAGGAATTTACAAAAGAACGGGTAATATAAATTCATAAGTGAAACATATATGATATCGTAACAATGAATATGATCATGGAATAAGTCAATGACATTATTTAAATAATTATACAGGAGGTTCAGAACCATAAGAATCATATCAGACCTAAGGTAAGGGATAACTTTTCCAATCTCATTTTTATCCGAGATTGTTTATTTGTAAGTATTTACTAGGGTTATTTATATTATCCATGTAAATGTTTTATAAAAATGTTTTCATGTATGTTTAAAGTCATTTTTAACCATTTTTGAATTTTACTACATGGTATGTAAGGAATCTTTCTTTTGTTTTACGTTACGAGGTACTTTTTTGACTTTTCCGGCAAAAGTATGAGAAGAATGTTTTTTTAACTTATACGGACCGAACAGATTTTTACGGTTTTATAAAGCCTTATTTTCATGAAGCTTCCTCCAAAATATTTCATGACTATTTTCAACAAAATACTTTTCTTTTAAAATTAAATGGCATTTTGTGAAAAGAAAATGATTTTCAAGATGAAAGGATATTTTCATCAAGAATTCATTTCAAGTGCTTTATCAAAACCATTTTCCATCTAAGATGACATTATTTCATATGTGTATGTTTCAAGTATCATATATATGATTTAAATGGTTTCAATTTTCTTATTATGAAATGATATCCATTTCTTTTATATGGATTATGTGATGATGGGATGATGTTTATGAAACCCATTTTATTTATTGGGTTATTATGAATGATGTATGTTTATTTTGTGGCACAAGTAAGAATGATTTAATTATGAGATGTGTGGGACCTATATCTCCCTCCAATGCATTGGGTAAAGATTTATATCTCATGAGATATACATGGCTGGATTGGAAAGTTAAACCGGTTCAGTAATATAGGACTGAAATGAGGAGTGAACTCCATTCAGAAAGGGACTGTGTCCACTAAGATGGTCTTGGAAGCAATGCCTTGGCTACTATGGAAATCATATCATGTGCTTAATGTTCGCCACAATTACATGTTTTATTCCCATTCTATTTTATCCTTCTTAATGTTTATTTATGATCTATGCCTTACGTACTTCCATGTTTTATGTCATTGCTCAAGCTTTTGATGTTTAAACATTATGTTCATGTTTTTAAGTTCAAATGTATATGGTATGTTTTATTTTATCCATGCTTACCCTTACTGAGCATTTGAGATCACCCTTTTTATGTTTTCTTTTCTCCAGGATATAAATAAAGGTTTTAGGTAAGAAAGAAAAAAGGGGAAGATCTTTATGGGAGATGTTGAAGATCTTTCACCATGATTAGAAGATTACATTCCAAGTTTCCAAAGACACTAAAATATTACGATCCTTGTGTGTCTGTTTTTGTTATGTATTAAATATTCCGTAAAAATAATGTAATGTTCATGTACGCCAAGATTCGGGTTTCTACTATTGGTATCAGAGGGAGGTTTAGTCAACCTTTGGGAACTAGGATGCGAGAACTTTAGTGAGATCCCTAGAGATATGTCTAAGGTATGTCTAAGGATGTCCCTAAGTTTAAGTATACGTATAGGTTATAGTCCTAGAATTGCACTAATGATCTTAGAATTTAACCTAAGATGTTAGATATTGAGGGTACTTCCCCTTTACTATGTTGTTTTCCCTAGCATGATTTTTTCCTCTCACACTATTCTTTTTGGGTTTTAGAAAATGGTTAGAAATAGGAAGATTCATGATAATGGAGGATATGACAGACAATGGAATGATATTCTTCATGAGCAACCAAATGAAACGGGATTTGGAAGTCCAAACATCATTATTATGCCTAATCATCAATCTCATAATATGATCAATAATCTCAACTTTTGTAAGTTTCCCGACTCAGATAATAAGATAAAGATGGAGTTTCATGATGATCATAGAGGAAAGAAAGTTCAATTTCCCTCATGTAAATCATGTGGGAAGAGGCATCAGAGAGATTATTTCAAAGGAACTGGAAGATGCTTTGGGTGTGGAAAAGAAGGACACAAAGCCAGTAAGTGCAAAGGAAAAGGTTCAGTTAACACCATGGACAAGGATAATTGTATTTCTATGACATCAACAATGATTAGATGTTTTAAATGTGGAATATACGGGAATTATGCAAACCAATTCCATAAGGGAAAATCTCATGAAGAGAATCAGCATGGTCATATGGGTAGTATTTATGTGGATGATGATGAGGAGACTACAAATGATATATGAGCTGAAAGAAGTGTTGAAGCTTAGTTAGTTGTTTTAGAAGGTAGTGGAATGATTGTATGTTTATCGAGAGTTATGTTGTATAGTTAATGGTACTATGGAATAAAGAATCATCTAAGGATTGTTACACTATTGTTTTTCCTAAAGTATTTGAAAGTATATGTTGAATGGTACCAGTAACTATGGAAGGTTATTCAGATATTTTTGGAAAGTAGATGATATGCGCATAATGAAGGAATAAGAAGATAATGAGATGTTTGATTGTATTCATGAGCTCATGATTGATATAAGGACTAAGTGATATCATGGTTTGAGTATATATAATTTTGAGGATTTTGGTATGTGGAAATTGTTAACTTTTAACTGCATTCATGTTTTCACTAAGGTTCAATGGGTATTCATTTTTTCAAGGGAATACATTATTAAGGCCTTAGAATGTTTGGAATGTGACCAACAAGACATATCTTATGATATATAGGGATCAACGATGGTATTAACATGCTTGTTATATGAACTCTTTGGTAATCCTTTTCACTATAATATGAGAATGGACAGCAGTATTTTGGATAAGCCTAAAGATTGGAATGGATTATGTTGGACATAAGATAGTATTGTTTAAGGATAGAAATTTTTTTCGATATTATTGATGGGATGTTATAGTTTTGTAGTTTTAGAAAAAGGACAACCTGCAGGACGGGCGACATCCCATCACGTCGGGCAAGGCTGTGGGAATCGAACCCACAACCGAAGTGCGACTGGCCTTTATCACCTACCACTGGCCTATAGGAAGTCCCTGTTTAGTAGAAACTAGTTTTATTATATTAAGTAGTATGATATATAAAGTATAAGTCCATTTTAGGAACCATAGATCGACTTATGTATAATTAATAACATTTGCTAAACTTTTGTTTGAGACAGATGGAATGACACGTCATTCTATCACATGATCTTCTAACACTTCACGAATAACAAATTCAACTTCATTTCTTTAAAAGATGAAGTGGAAATTGTTCAAGGCATGAACAACAGTGAGATTGTATCAAAATAAAGTAAGTATTTATTCTAATTCAAATTCTTCAACTTTAGGGAAATGATCTTGAAAACCAAAAATGTTGTCCTAGTGCCCTTATATCCGATGATTAGATGGTACCCTAGATCATCACAAATCTATGGATTTGTGATTGTTGGCTTTTTCATAGCCATGTTCTCTACCACTATCTATCAGAACATGATGGTTATATTTCTCTTCTGTATCCATATTTTCACCTATGTTATCCTATGTGGAAAAACAGTGATTAGTTTATTTGGCTAACCGTTACATTTCATACTTTAGTTTTTAAAGATAAGTGTTGGTATTCCTCTTTACGATGTGGGTTTCAATTAAAGAAACTTTCAAGTAGAAAACCATTTATAACCCCGACGAATTTCGAGGGAGAAATTCATTTTAAGGGGGGTAGAATGTAATAACCTGAGATTTTATAAGATATATTATTTTTAATTTCTTTCATATCTTCTGTTGTACGATACACCAAGATTATCTTGCACAATACGCAACACCGTATTAGCTTGCAGTATACGCAACACTATTCTTAGATTGTGTTACACACAATTTCAAGTTTGTTTGATAATAGTCATTCTACGCAACATTGAGTATATATATATATATATATTCAATGTATAAATGAAAAATGGTTGGATTATGTTATAACGAAACAACAAAGGAGTCTTGCACAACACGCAACCCTTACTTGGCTTTCATTACACGCAATCACGACCTTCCTCGATAGCGTGTGTTGTACGCAATACCGGGTTTTACTAAACAAGGATATATTATTATAATATTATTATGAACTAGCCGTTATGAATAGTATTAACTAAATTTTAAATTTTATAACATTATTATTCATCTTACACATTTTCTAGAACATGGTATAAGAACAAAATAAAATTTTCGGGTAAAATAAGTATTTTTCAAAAAATGCAGTTTTGCCGCCTTTTGATGGCGCACCCACTTTAAATCTAGTTGTTGACATGTTTATAAGTTCAATTTGACAAAATAAAATTCTTATTTTGAATCAGGATATAAAAATTTACATTGGATAAAGTTTTGATATTTTTCTGATAACTTTCATATTTTAATGAATAGTAAAAACACGCTATATTTTAATTAAAAACAACTTTTTTCATCGTAATAACTTATGTGGTTAAATTATAATATTGAATAGTTTTAAAGTATAAATAGAATATATTTTTACCATTTAATATAATTTATGTCATTAGCATTGATTTTAAATTGAATTTGTAGGTCAAATCAATTCAATCTTTTGCAATGTTTTAATCAAAAACCCGTTTTCATTCGACAACGGGATTAATTTTAATTTAATTTCTAAAAATTATGTGTATTGAATTTGAAAAAATGGATTTTATATTTGGAATCAGTAGGTCCAAATTATGTTAATAGGCTACTTTTTATTTTTGGGAATTATGAATAGTAACCACAGTAAATTTTATTTACCATAGTTAAAGGTAAATCGGGTAATTAAGGGTAAATATAATATTATAAAATTACCCTAACACATGAAAAAATTATATTGGATGGCTAACAGTATACCCATATCACCTAAGGGTCGGATTAGATTCATTTTATGGAAATTGACCATGAAAATAATTTAATTATTATTAAAACCAAAGAAAGTGACAACATGTCACTCTCTAAAATCTTATAAGTATAATAATTTTAATTTAGTGATAAACATCATAAAACTTCGAAAATTAATAGTCTCCAGAAAAAAAATAAAGTTATCTACATCATGATAATTTATTTAGAATTTTTAGGGATTAAATAATTGTCATTAATGGTGATACATTAATGATGCAGAAATTATTTATTAAGTAAAAAATCAGTAATATAGTTTTTATTGAAATATTAATACCCATTAAAAGGCCCACAAACCTGACCAAAACTTATTGGTAGTGTATATCTACACCTTAATCATCCAATTACCTAATATATAATCGTTTGGAGTCTTATAAAAGTGATTATGACACTTATATTATTTTATTTTAAATGATGCCAAAGTTGTCACCTTCATAATTTAATAAATATAACAATTTAAATATTGTTATTTTAAGATGGTAAATTCGAGTAAGAGTTTTATTATAAAAGGTAATAGATTTATCTTCATCATAGGATTTTATTTTTAATTTTTATGCAACAAATAAGTATATGAAATAATTATACAAAAATGTTTTAGTAATTAATTTATTAAGAGATAAACCGAATAAATGGTTTTAAAAATAATAAAATAAATATTATATGAACTATTTAATGTTCTAAACTAATTTTATATATACATATGACCTTTTATGAATGTATAAAATCTTTCTAGTTTGAACATATATTCTTTATATATTTTATTTAAATTCAAATAAATGAATAGTGTCAAAATTGACACTATTGTTATTTTATAAAAATAACATATTATAAAATTGTTTAAAAATCACAAAAACATATAAAAATTATAGATTTAAATTTATATGTTATAAAATATTATAAAGTATCCAATTATGGACAATTCACAACAAATAAGTAATTATTTTTTATAATTTAAAATTTGGAATGTTATTACCACAAATAAAATTAAATTGATTAAATAAGGATAAATAAAGTTGATAATGTTGAAAATAAATTCCTAACATGTCTACATTTTATTGGTTGATTAGATTACAACCCTATCTCATCTAATATTCTAATATGAGTCATTTTTTGAGGTTTTTAAGTGGGTTTATATTTATTATAAATTAATATTTTTAAGATTTCCAAAGGTTCCCCTTTCCTCCCTTATAAAAGGGAACCTCCTCCCTCTCTTCCTCACACCACTTTGAGCCTTCAAGCTCGGAAAAACCCTGAAAAGTTCTCTTATAAACTTCCCTAGAAACATCCTAGAGGTCCTGGTCTTCTTCAAAGACCAATTTTAGTGCCCTAAGAGGATTTCTCAAAGAGGCGCTTCAAAGAAGAGGTAATGTCCGTTACCGATTCTTTCAACTTTATTTCTTCTTCCACTTCTTCTTCTTTAGTTGTTTAATTATGAAGTAATAACATCAGTATAAATCATATACTGATATGTTATTATAAGTATGAAACTACCCTATTTCACCATCTATCCATCCTATGGAAAATGAAAGCACCACGCGTGCGTACGTACGAAACACCGTCTCCACGCCGTGGTGAAATCTGTTTTTCCACCAATACCTTACATGGATGAGTATAATGGTGTAAAGAATAAATATATATGGTTATTATAACATCATACTGATTCTGATATATTATACCATCCACTCCAATTTTATTCAATAATTATGGGAATGATATCATCGCTCGTGCGTACGTATGGACTACCCTCTCCACGATGCGATGAGATTCATTCTCCATAATTAACCATACATGAATGATCATAAAGTTTATATAATGAATAATAAAGAAATATATGAAATAATAATTCTAATGGATTTATGTATATATATATGTATGTCATCTATTTAGTTTCATTCAATTCAATAAGAAAACGAAAACAACGCTCATGCGTACGTACAACCTACCATCTCCATGAACAGTGTATTTCATTCCTTTTATCGATCTATAATATATATGTATATGATGAATATATATTATATATAAATCATTTTTTACATTATGGAATTATGTAAATCAGGATATAAGTAATAATATCAAGAAACAACAAGTCGAAACACATACGATAAATGAAATGATTTTACCCAAAATGCTACTTTAACTTGGAATTTACAAAAGAACGGGTAATATAAAGTCATAAGTGAAACATATATTATATCATAACAATGAATATGATCATGTAATAATTCAATGACATTATGTAAATCATTATACAGTAGGTTCGGAACCATACGAAGCATATCAGACCTAAGGTAAGGGATAACTTTTCCAATCTCATTTTTATCTGAGATTGTTTATTCGTAAGTATTTACTGGGGTTATTTATATTATCCATGTACATGTTTTATAAAAATGTTTTCATGTATTTTTAAAGTCCTTTTTACACATTTTTTACTTTTACTACATGGTATGTAAGGAATATTTCTTTTGTTTTACGTTACGAGGTACTTTTTTGACTTTTCTGGCAAAAGTACGAGAAGAATGTTTTTTTAACTTATACGGACCGAATGGATTTTTACGGTTTTATAAAGCCTTATTTTCATGAATCTTCCTCCAAAATATTTCATGAGTATTTTCAACAAAATCCCTTTCTTTTAAAATTAAATGGCATTTTGTGAAAAGAAAATAATTTTCAAGATGAAATGATATTTTCCTCAAGAATTCATTTCAAGTGCTTTATCAAAACCATTTTCCCTCTAAGATGAAATTATTAAATATGTGTATGTTTCAAGTATCATGTATATGATTTACATGGTTTCACTTTTCTTATTATGAAATGATATCCGTTTCTTTTATATGGATTATGTGATGATGGGACGATGTTTATGAAACCCATTTTATTTATTGGGTTATTATGAATGATGTATGTTTATTTTGTGGCACAAGTAAGAATGATTTCATTATGAGATGGGTGTGACCTATATCTCCCTCCAATGCATTGGGTAAAGATTTATATCTCATGAGATAGACATGGCTGGAATGACAAGTTAAACCGGTTCAGTAATACAGGAATGGAACGAGGAGTGAACTCGATTCAGAAAGGGACTTTGTCCACTAAGATGGTCTTGGCAGCAATGCCTTGGCTACTATGGAAATCATATCATGTACTTAATGGTTTCCACAATTACATGTTTTATTCCCATGCTATTTTATCATTCTTTATGTTTCTTTATGATCTATGCCTTACGTACTTCCATTTTTTATGTCATTGCTCAAGCTTTTGATGTTTAAACATTATGTTCATGTTTTTAAGTTCAAATTTGTATGGTATGTTTTATTTTATCTATTCTTACCCTTATTGAGCATTTGAGCTCACCATTTTTATGTTTTCTTTTCTCCAGGATATAGAGAAAGGTTTTAGGTAAGAAAAAAAGGGGAATATCTTTATGGGTGATGTTGAAGATCTTTCACCACGATTAGAAGATTACGTTCCAAGTTTACAAAGACACTAAACTATTACGGTCCTTGTGTGTCTGTTTTTGTTATGTATTAAGTATTCTACAAAAATAATCTAATGTTCATGTACATCAAGCTTCGGGTCTCTACAGGTAAACAACTTCCTGTTGGTAAGGATGACCAATAAGAATATAGACCTTTTTCTTAGGGGGAGTAAGTAAATCTCAAATCTACAAGTTCAATTCATTTGAGAAATGAAGAAGTTTGGAGAATTCTGTATAGAAGGTGTTACTCAACCTACCAAAAAAAATTCCTTAATAATACTATAGATCTTGATGAAGAAGATTCAGAAGAAGAAAACCAATATGAACTTGTCTTAAGACCAATGATTATAGAAGAACTCTATCATGAGGATTTATTATTAGGATTCAAAGATGCGACTTGTTCAGTGAATTTGGAAGAAACAAGTCATACTATAGATAAAAATGAATAAATTCAATAAATTCAGGTTATTCCTCAACCATATAATCAGAAATAAACTGATAAATAAGTTTATCATGTTTAAAAATTAGTAACTAAGACCATTGCGATCATTAAAATTCATGCTATCTCTATTTTTGATCAATAATTTGAAAAAACTGCATCTGTATTTAGAGATAGGACAAAAGTCATTGATGGTATATATTTTTCAAGTGGGAAGTATTTAGCTAAATACTTAGCTATTTTGGAAGAGGCTCCTCAGTCAAAGAATCATGATGAAGGAATATCTGACTCTATGACAAGTCAGATTGATGATCTTGTAATAAAGTTTAATAAGGTACAAGAGGAAAAATCTAGTCTTTGAAAAGAACTGGAAGCTGTAAGGAAATATTTAGATTATTTAAAAAATATAACTGCTTCAAAATTGGAATTAGAGTCTGTTTAGACTCCACTTCAATAATTCAAAGAAAATTATGTTTCAAAAATAAATTTTGATGCATTTAAGAGAGAGATAATAAATCTGTTTGGTAAACTGAAATTAGAATCTATTTCCAAAATAAATTTTTTCAAATTCGAAATAGTATTTGGGAAGCCAGTTTGAATCAATAAAGGGGAGTATCAATTAGTCAAGAGATACCACCTATGTACCTCTAACATCTCTAGACCTAATTAAATTTTTTTAAGTAATCATATTAGTAATGTTTGATAGGAATAAGAGACTTCAATATATTTAGTGTAATAGTGCACCTTTGTCAGTGCTATTGGAAAATCAGAAATATATTTTTAAGAAACTCACCTCAAGTGAACCCGACATCAGGCTATTACTTAATAAATTTAGTGACAATATTTCTCATTTTTTGAAAATAGAGGAAAATATTCACGACTTTTTCAAAGTCAATATGGTTGAAAACATTAAAGTAAGTCAAGATTCAATAATTTTGATAAGGTAGATAGGAAAAAATATTTTAGAATGGTTACAAGGTCATATGGAAGAGTTAAAATAAGTTTTTCAGGCTTCTCAAGCTTCACTAGTACCAAAAATTCCTATAGATAAAAACCTTTCACCATCTACCACAATTGTTGTTTAAACCTCTTCCATAAGAAAAAACCACTCTTGTATTTTTACAATTTTTATAATAAAACTTCTAATTTTTTTTATTTTGTGATTCATTTCTATATTTTATTTTATGTTTATCTCAAATAACAAAACCCATGTATCATTTTTATAACTAATACACTATAAAATTCATTTATTATTCTATTAAAAATTTAATGTGTTTTAATCCTTATACTTTATTTTTGATATCACTAGAAAGGGGGATAAAATTGGGTAAACACAATATTCAATTTTTTAAAATCAAAATATTTTTGTGGGATCAAAATAATGATTTGATAAAATTAATCTTTAAATCAAAAATTATTTTATTAAATATTATTTCCTTAGTGTTTAAAAAATAATATATTTTCTATAAATTATTTTATGGGTTTTTTGATCATAAAAAAGGGGGATATTATTGGGCATGTATTATCTCAAAAATACTCTTTAAATGTTATTGATTTTGATGCTCAAAAATACCCTTATTCTTTTACTAATGATATTACTTTAAATGTATTTCAGGAAATTAATATTCATTGAAATATTTATTATGTAATTATATTCAAGTTTTTAATCCATAAGAAATATTCATCAAAGTGTTTGGAATTTATTTTTATGTTTTC
Organism: Viscum album; assembly: GCA_963277665.1. NCBI lineage: Eukaryota > Viridiplantae > Streptophyta > Magnoliopsida > Santalales > Viscaceae > Viscum > Viscum album. The sequence goes on from OY728139.1 coordinate 595,588,453, forward strand.
TGAAAACACTGTTCATATCCTACATTAATAAACGTAATATAAGGAATAAAGCCTATGCTTGGAATAACATGTATGGATCATGAAGCCTATGTTTGTATTCAACCTTATGTTGGAAGGATGAACATATGGATTCCCATCCCAAAATTACTTCAAATCCCTACGTTCTATATAGAGGAAAGTGTGGTCCAGGAACCATATGCTTCCCAAAAGAACCTTACATTTGTAAGAGAGGAAAGTATGGTTGTGGAACACTGTGTAAGTAAGGAACCCCATGTTTGAGGAAAAAAACAAATGGTTTATCAACCTTACTTTTATGATAAACCCTATATTTTTAACCTTATGTTTAGAGAATAAACTCTATGCAGTTGAACCCTATATTTGGTATTTTTTATGAATGAACCTTATATTTTTTTATTCAATGATAGAAATTTAAATCTGAGATTTTATTTGAGATATCTACAATGGTATTAACAGAAATAAAGATAAATTAAAATCTCAGTTACAACCAATTTAAAGGATTATTATTATTTATTCAGAGACTCATTTTCATCAGATAAAATCACTCATATTCTTAAGGGAATTTATGAATCCCATGATTATTTTGTATTTGAATATCCATAATCTATCAGGCAATTTTCTTGGATCTAGAAAATATAAGGAAACTGTATTCTCTCTATATATTCTATCACAATTTATTATGAAATATATATGACTTTATACTTGTGAATATCTTTTGAATATAGAACTGCTACAAAGAATGATCGACTCTGTTATTTACAAAATAGGTTTCACTTTGGAGATATTATTTTAAACTCATACTACTATGAAACTACTACTTTCTTGTTTCTACTTTTATTAAAGATAATTTGCAACTAGTATCACTTCAGAGTTACTCTTTCTTGAATACAATCATATATTAAGAATAAGATCTATATTTTTTTCAATTACTATAGCTGATGTGAAGTACAACCCAAACCATCATCAAATAAAACTTTTTTTATTGGATTTTCAACTACTAGTACTGTATTGTGGTGAAGTTTTATCTTCTTATACTAAGATTTGGATAACTAGTTCCCTATAAAAGAACCAGGATGCTATATTTTATCCTTTTTGTAAAGGTTTCAAATGCCTGCACTCAGTTGTGAATTTGAAGGTATTTTGATAAGAGTACATTTCTAATAAAATTCACCAAGCTCACAGAGAGAGAATTGGTGGAGTGTACTAGGGGATCTTTGAGCCCCAAACCACTATAAAATTACTGTTTTCATTCTTCTATTTACCAGCTACTCATATTAGATATAGAAGAAAACACTGTATACCTACAGAGATCACAAAGAAAGTCAAAACATTTAATACATCCATAATATGTCGAGGTCATATATAAAATTTGTGTATAACATTAATTATCTCAAATTATATTTATTTTAATATTTTTAATGTCATTTATTTGATATTTCTATTAATTAAACAATTACTGCATCATCATTGTGTAAGCCATTAATGTAATTATTTATTTCCTAAAAATTAAAAATAAATTTCCATTATGCAGACAAAAATTTTATATTTCAAATGAATATTTATAGTTGGATATATCTTCTATATAACCACATATAAAAAATTTAATACTTATTAAAAACATGAGTGTGACATATTGGACTTCCCTTAGAATAAAATAATTTAAAAATGATTGAATCCATCCAAGTGGCTCCAAGAGGCCATAAAATCAGCACAAGGATGATATTTTTCTATAATAAATCATATAATAAAACTATTACAAGTGTTATGGTAATTTTATAATACATATAATATTTTCTTACCCATAATTACTCGATTTACCCTTAACCGTGGCAATTTAAAAAATATTAATATCACTATTCATATTTTCCAAAAGTAAAAGGAACATATTTAGATAATTTAGACCCTTAGATTCCAAATATGGAATCCATTTTTTAAAATTCAAAACACATAAATGGCTAAAATTATTTTAAAATTAATCCTGTAGACGGTGTATGAAAGCTGGTTTTTAAAGTAAAAACCTTCAAAATATTGAAATATTTTTATATCTTTATTCAATGTAAAATTGACTCCAATGACCTAAATTAGATTAAAATATAAAATTATTATCTAATTATACTTTAAAACTAATTAAAAATATAATTTAAAACTATATATTTTTTATATGAAAAAACTGTTTTTAATTGTAATACAATATTTTATCACTATTCATCAAAACACAAAACTTATCAAAAAATACCAAAATTTCAAAAAAATTAAAATTTTATATTACAATTTAAAACAAAAAGTTTATTTTTTCAAATTAAATATATTAAGGTGTAAAAAATTGGATTTAAAATAGGTTCTCCATTAAAAGGTGGTAAAACTGCCATTAGAAAAATATAGGTTTTATACATAAAATTGGGGTTATTCTTATCTTATGACTATTAAATCTATTGAATGAATTTCAAAAATATTTGATTAAATATATATTAAATTAATATAACTCACTAATTATAATTAATTTAATTTATTAGGATAAAACAACTTCATAAGCATAAAAATAGTTCTTTATAAAAATATTTCCTATATATTCAATTGGTTCCTATATTCATTTCTAATTAATTTGTAACCAATGAATTCAACCATGTATTTTCATAAGTTAGTTAATAATATTCATAACATCCAACTTAATAGCTAGGTTATATATTATTATACTAAATAATATTTTAATAATATAGTGTTGTTTGGTAAAACTCTATCTTGTGTGTAATGAAATCCAACTCATTGTTGTGTGTAGTTTAATCTTAAAATGGTGTTCCATATAAAGAAATCTAGAAAAAAATTAAATTTATTCAAAAATGAAAATATTATAAAGTCTTGGGGTGTTATAATAGTGCTCCTTGAGTTTGAAAATAATCAATGAAGGAAAATCCTTTGATGTTCATCCTAGCTGGAGAATTATCTTGGATTTAAGATGTACACAAATTAGTTGGAAATTACTTCTAGTGAGAATATGATTGATAAACATTGTACTTATTCTTATGTTATACCCCTTAGCATTAAAGTGGCACACACCATGGAAAAATACTTTATGTGCTTATTTTTATCTTCTACTTGAAGTACATGAAACTTAGTAAATAATTGGATTAGTCTTGTTTTCATCTCAAATTGATATTGCAATGCAGGATATAAAATCAATGATTTTGATTTAAAAAAATAAGGTACACAAAAGTCTCTTAAATTATTGTTAGGATTTTCTAACATGTTTCCATATTAACAGTAAACAATTAGAGTTTCACTAGAGTCTATCAATTCAATGTTCTCAAATTCATTTTTTATATTATCAATGTTTCTTAATTTTTTAAGTCTAGATTGTAAGATCCTCTCAATCTATAGAAAAAGAGTGAAAAGTTGTTCAGTTTGATACCAGTTACTGAAATTATATGTGAGTGGTTATATAATATAATTTATCACCACTTCCCTGAAAACTATTCCAGGTGATTGGACATGGATTTTACTCTTAAACTTGTCAGTTGGTGGTCAAACACAAATTTAAATCTAAGTAATTTTTGTGTTGTGGAAACTTAGATTTTCTCTAAATAAGGGTGAAATTTTAGTATCAAAATGTTAACAATTATTAGGGGTAGTTTTTTACTTTTTTATTGTGTGAAATTTAAAAAATAGTAGAATTATTGAATCTATCAAGAAATGGATCATTGATGGATTTGAGGGTAGGAGTACTAACATACTATAATAAATATCTCTAATGATTAATCCTACTTCTATTTATGGTTAATGGTAGACCATAATAATGAACCTACCACCTCTGGTTGCTAGTGATAGTGAATTTTGGTGAATAATAATCACTATAAAATTGTAACTCCTTCCTATGTGAATTGAAGAGTTATGAGAAATCACCTAGTACCTCTAATAAAAATCTCAATTTTAATTTCTTTGACATATACTAATCAGATGATGGTTATCTAGAATATCTTAGAATGAGTTCCTATTTTTACACACACATTCTATAAATTGACATCACTTCACCAACTATTCACTCCCATTCCATTATATATAGAATTGACTAAGTGGAGGGACATAATGAATTAATAAAACTAATAAAATGTAAATTGACTTTGATAATATTCAAAATAGAATAATATAGTTTGATATTGAGATTAATGATAAAATATGAATTAGAAATATTACTTGAGCTCAAAAAAGTGCATGAATCCCTTCCACTGAACCCCTCATTGATGAGGGGTTCATCACTCGATGTGAATGATCATATCCATGGACATAAATCTTATATAATATAAAATAATTATACTATAATATATCTAAAAAAAATCCTTGAATAAATATGTTCTTCCTTCCTCGATCTTTCCATGTGTCATAAAGATTTCCAAAATTAGCTCCACGTGGGATGTAAAATTTCCCCCTCAATTCATGAGTAATGTATGAACTCTCATGATCTCAATGGATTTTTTATCTCCAAAGGACCGTGTGACATTTATCCTCATTTCTTGATTTATTTAAATAGAATTAATGGAATATTCCTTTGGTCCCCAAACATTATGCATGTGATCTAGGTGGAATTGTCAATTATATAATGACTCTATTTACTCCATTTACTTCCTTTGAAAATTTTGGACCTTTATAGAGTATTTTGGGGTTGTATGAACTCTTCTAATAAAAACATTATGACTAGAAATTCATTTTTATAAATATCTTTATTTTTATCCCTAAGAATCCATTGGCTTAGAGGTAACCTGTATTATTTCATGGAATTCTATTGGTTAGAAAATGTAATCTTAGGATGAATTCCTTTTGGTTACATTGGATTATTAATTGATTATGTGTTGTGACCTGATATTTCATTGGAGGGTGAATGGATTATCATCGAGTGATGTGGGTTGCATTGGCTTGGGCATAGTCTCATTCGTTTGACTTTTTGGATTCTACTAAATAGAGGATCACAATATAGAGATAATTACATTGAGTTAATAATTTGAACCATCTCCCTACCATACATTGAGTGAGGTACATAGACCACATTATATTTTTTGAGACAATATTGGAGAGTATGGAATTTTAGGAGTTTCCCCAATATCACATTGAAGCTGATGTAGTCCCAATAAGTCAACGTATCATCTATTAGAAAGAGGATGTAGTATCATAATGATGAATACAAAACTAATTTGGGGCCTCAACATACTTTCATCATCTGATTTGAGGATTTCCCTCTTTTTTTCTCCATGTTTCAATGTGAGAAATTGTTCTCCTTATAACATATTATGAGGAACATGCATGAGATTACATTAATAAAATTATATATTCTTTGGAAAAAATTTGAGGATCTGTTATCATAGGGAATAGTCTCAAGGAAGAAATCATGAGCATGTGTTTTCCTATTGACATACTTCTAGTAATCAACACAACCATCATAATCTTGCCAATAAAATTTATGTTACTCAATATTATTTCAACATCTTCCTTATATTTAAAACTTCCTTCTTCTTACATTACATATAACAATCTAACCTATTCCTAGAAATCAAAAAATCATATAATTATTCATAACTATCCATTAATTATATCCCCAAAACTCGATTGATCAATAATATTGATAGTTGGATGATTTAACCAAAACTTTTCAAATATAAAGAAATGAGGTGTTAAATTGAAAGCATTACAAAAGGCCTATGATATAAATGCATGATGGAATAAAATGAATGAATTATAAATATAATATGATAAATTTTTATAGGAATAACGTAACCCACAATTGAACTATTCTATTTACTCAAGTGATTGTTTTTATCAAGAATCATAAAAGTTTCACCTCCTCTCAAGTTATAACCCTTTTAAAATGATGGTTAAGTAAAAATATATCATTTGAATCAAATTCCTAATAATTAATAACTTTTAAAATACCTATTTATTAATCTCTTAATATCTTTTCCAATTTAACACTTCCTTAGTAATTACCTTAATAAATTATTATACATCATCTCCCCTTCTCCATTTGAGTTTAGAACTCCCCAAATCTATCCACATCCCCTTGAAAACTAAGCGCTTATTGAATTTTACCTAACTATGAATGTGAATAAAATATATTGAATGATTAAAACTTATCTGAAACTAAATAATTAAAAATAATAAATATACTCTAAGGTAATTTATAATAACTGGGGAATTAAATAAGGTCTTAGAAAACCAAACCTTAGATTTATCTTTTATTATTAATGGTTTTAACTCACACACACACAATGACATTTTATCTCCGGTAGGTTTAAAAATAAGATATCATCTTATAATTATATTCTAATTCATGGAGTATATCAAAATTTCATTTAAGTAGGCTTCATGAGGTTTTACTTTCATTTATAATATAGTTTAACCACGATTGATTTCAAATTTACAATGATTTCATGTAAACATTTTTTGCACCATAAATATTTCCACTCAATATTAATTTTCATAGTTATGTAAAAAATATTATATATTACCTAACGTGTCACTATATTTATTTATTATAAAGGTTCTTAGTTTATCTCTAAAAATTTCAAAACACACTAAAAATAATTAAAAACTCATGGAAAACATAAATAAAGACACATAAAAATGAAAACACATAAAAATACTAAACTATAGATATTTTCCCTCTCCCAAAATTATTTCATGAAATATAATTAGTTCATTATACTATATATGATCATTCCTAATAGATTATAAAATAGTAAAACATTTAAATAAGTAAAGGAGAGGATAGTGGGTTCATTTTTAGAATGACTAGAGGAGTTCAATCTCCTACAACATCTCACCTATAAAACTCTTATAAAAATTCTCCACTCTATGTCAATTCATAGTGAATGGTTTATTTTCTGCTCCTCTAGTAATCTCAACCATAACAAATAGAAGAAATTTAGTAACAATGAAAGGCCCTTAATAACTATAACAAATCTCACATGGCATGAATTTAAATTTTAGAGTTTTAAAGTTTAAATTTTTATCCCTAATGGAAGTCTCTATTTTGTATCGGCTTATCATGTTTCATCCTGGATTTCTCTTTGAGCATTATTTCATTCTAAAAGTAACCCCTTTAAATTTATTCTATATTCGATATCTACATATTACTTTAGTATCCATATTTTTTTTAAATTCAAATTCATCTTCCTGATATCCTATTAGACTTTATGTTCTAATTCCATAGGAATGTGACAAATTTTACCATAAAATATCTTATAGGGTATCATTCAAATTGGTGAATTAGAATATATTCTATAATCCCATAATATAACTTCCAAAATTTTTCTCTAATACTTGTTTTTTAGGTTGATATTGTTCTAAATAATCCCTAGAAGTTATTTTTCGATTACACCAACAATACCATTATTCTGAGGATGATATGATATTGATGTTTTATGGTTTACTCCATATAAATTAATCAAAGATTATATACTTCTATTACAAATGAATGTTGTTTGATCGCCAATTATCTCCCATGGTAGTATAAATCTATAAAATATGTTAGATCTAACAAAATGATAAAAAATATATGATTCATTAGTTTAGTGTATTTGGTTTATACACTCTTGAAAACATAATAAACAATAATAAAGATGTAAGAACACCCAAAATACATGGGAAAGGGTATGATAAAGTCCGTTCCTAATATATCAAATATTTCATAAAAGTTCATGGGTATTTTATGCATTTTATATCTTCTATAAGTATTTCAAATGAATTTTCATTATTTTTTCTTTTTAAAAAATTCATGGGAATCCTTTGAAGAGTGTTAGCTAGTACATTTCAGATTCTAAAACTTTCCTTGTAGTTCTTTGTGGTACAAAGTGACCGCTACAATATAGTGTGTGAAAAAGTAAGTATAGAAGATACCCCACTCCAATTTATGCATATACATAACATTTTATCATTATATATTATTCTATGGTATATATTATCCCACACATAAAACTTTGATTTAGATTTTAATCTTGATTTTTTAAAATTAAGGTGTGAAGATATTTGGGAGTAAAAAATAAAATTAACTATGTTATCATTCCATGAGACTTAATACTCAATCAAGAATAGTTTCTCACCTAGAATTTAATCATTTATGGGTTCTTTGATTGAAATTAATACATAATAAGTGTGGGGTAGTCTACTCATGAGTCCTAACACTTGGTTCTCAGTTTTTAGTTTTTACCTGATCTCAAAATTAAATTCTTGAAATAGAAACAAAAATATCACAAGCCTTGGTTTATTTTATTCCTTCCTCAATAGATACCTAATAGTTTCATGATCAGAGAGAATGAATAATTTTTTTACATATAGATCATATCTGAATTTTTTTAAGGAATAAAAAATTCAAGAAACTCCTTCTCAGTAGTTATGTAGTATCTTTGAGAAAATTCTAATGTATTTGAAGAAAAATCTATCACATAGATTTTCCCATCAATTCTCTGTGTAATGAATGTCCCTATAACACTGTTTTAAGCATTATATAAAAATTCAATCTGGTATTCCTAATTTGGTGGTTGTATCATTGGTGATGAATTTAGATTATATCTATCTCATTAAAATATTTCCTATATGAATACTCAAAAATGAATTTCATATATTTTTGAAATAAATTGGATAGTGGTATATTTATCTTTCATAAATACTTAATAAACCTCATGTAGAATCATGTTTACCCTAAAAATGTTCAAACATGTTTTATATATTTTGGGGTAAGTAAATTAAATTATGATTTCAATATTTGATTTATCAAATTCAATTCCATTATTTGAAATAAAATGTATCAGAACAATTCCTTTTTCCAACGTGAAATTTAATTTTTTAAAATTGAGTACTAGGACATTTTCAATGCATTTTTTCAATTCGTTATCCACGTTAGATAATGAATGATCACATGAATTTCTAAAAATAGTGAAATCATCAAGAAAACAGTTGATGAAGTATTCAATAAAATTAGATAAAATTTTTAGCATAAATATTTAGAAATTTCTAGGGGTATTATATAATTTGAATGTCATCCTATTATCTAAAAATGTGACTTAAAAGTAGGTGAAAGTTTTTTTCTCATAAGAGGAAATGGGAACTTGAAAGTATCTTGAAAATATATCCAGGAAGTAGTAGTGGGTATTTATAGTATTTATCTATAACATTTTATCTATAGAGGGTATTGGTAAATGTTCCTTCATAGTCACTTAATTTAGTTTCCTAAATTCAATGCACACTATTAAACTATTTTGAAATATCATAGGGATAAATGGATTATTTTCATTCTTAAAAGTGGTGAGACCTTAGTTCTTGAACACAATGTGAATGGGACTTACCCACTAAAATTAAAAAATAGGGTAAATAGTATCTTACTATAATAATTTTTTGATCTAATTTTAAACTAACCCCACCATAGTTATATTGAGTCTTCCCTAAGGGTTTCTAAAAAGTTTGGCTTCATAAAAAAGGTATATTATATTCATAAAAATCCTACTAATTAGTCATAGAATATCAACTAGAATCTATATTATGGATTTAGTATTCTCTCTCAAAAGCAAAACAAGTTTCAATTCTTGGTTAGATCATAAGTTTATAGTAATGATCAATGGAATCTTATCATCACTTATTATATACATATATTTCTATTCCAGTGCTAGTGGTCTCAATTCAAGTTTGGGAGGCTGAATTAAAGATGGAAACAAGTTGGTTTGACTTACCTCAAATATATAAACTTACTTTACAAAAGGAACATTGTTGGTTTCATTATATGAGAATAAAATTTCCAATACATCAAAGAAATTAGAGTTCACCTCATCCTTGGATTTTGGTTTAGTGGTTACTAGTTTATCATATGAATGTTTGATAGATTTTTTAAAATCTTAATTGATTACCAAGATTTGTAATTTATTTTAATAAATCATTTTTTTCATAAAAACATGATTTATTAGTATATGAAAGTATGAAAATTTAATACTCCTTTGGATGAAACTTCATAGAATTAAAAATATTGAAATGTACTATGTTTTCTCTAAACTATATGGTGATATTACCTTCATGAAATTTTTTAATGGTTCTATATATCTTTAGGAAGGGATTTCATAGGATGATTGGTAACTTAGAAGGTTCTATCTCCTACTGCATGTTCATAATATTTTTTTATATAAAAATAAAGTTATGGACTCTAATGAGGAACAATTAAAAAAAAATAACTGGAAAAGAAGTAGAAAGATTATCCAATTGAACTATTACTCTCATATTCTTGAGTTCTCTGATATATAAGGAAGAAAACATTGAATGAGGTATAACATTAATGGAAGATCCAAGATCACATAAGTTATATATGAATGAAATATTATCAATGGTATAAATAATAGAGAATGTATATATATCTTTAAATTTTTAGGCAGTTGGTGTGTGATTATGATTGAAATATTTTTTTCTAAGATAAATCTTTCATTCCCATAGATCCTTTTTTCTTTGGTGTATAGTTACTTAAGAAACTTAACAATTTTGGGAATATATTTAAGGGATCATAGTAGTGGTATGCTGATTTCAACCTCTTTGAATCTGTATAGGTTCTATTTTTAAATTAGTTCTAGATGAATCTTATCATATTAATTTAACATTATTGTAAAATATGGTGTAATTTTTTCCTTATCTTTTGAATGTTTCTCAAATTGAGTGCTTGGTTATTTCCCTTAATTTTCAGAATTTTATTCCTATTTATCAATTGTTTTAAGATATTCTAGTTGCAGTATTTGGATAAGATGTTTTTTTTCACTTCTAGTGATTACTAAATTCACTTTTTTTGGTAGAGTTTGTGATGGTATTTTCCTATGGTTATTAGTCTTCATTTATATTAGTATCCCTTGCTGGATTATCAATTATTTTATTTCATTCTTAAATTATTCAATATCTGGGTCTTTTCGGTTCTGAATTTGTTGTTGATAACTATACAAAGGTTGATTTATAGGTTTTTTCAATTAAAATATATATGGTTAGTAACTTTGTTGGTTTTATTTCCTCAAATTTTATTATAATAGAATATATTGACGAAACTTTTATTAAAAAGGTGATATATATTGTGTTTTTGATTTCCAAATCCATATTGGACTTGGAGGTTATTTCTCTATCCTTGGCTAGACTGTTACAAAGGTCTCTATTGATAGAAAAAAACATAAGTTTTTGTTTTTTACTTCAATGCACTAATTTGTAAAATTATTGGGTGAATTAAAAAGGTTATATATATATATTAACAGGTATTAGTTTCTCATTAGACTATTTAAGTTCCATTTGACCAACTAAAATTGTATGTTCTTCCAGTTTTGATTCAAATAGAGGTAATTCAATGAATTTTACCTCATGGAATCCTTTGGTAGAAATACCAATTGTTTCAAATCATTGTGAGTTTTATAAAATATTCTCCATAAATCATTTAGCTTCCATAGGTTTTTTATCAATTAAAACTCCTAAAGTTGATGCATCTAATAAATTCATGTCACTGTCTAACAAATCTTGATAGAATAACATTAGGAAGTTATTCTCCTCAATGTCTTCGTGTGGGAAACATGAAAAAATATTCAGGAATGTTTCCCTATATTCATATAATGTATCTCTTATTTCTTTTCAGATATCATTGATTTACTTATGGAAGTAATCCTTGAGGTAGGGAAGAATAATTTAAGGAAATTTATTGGAATTTTATCCTAGCCAATGAATTCTCCTATATTTAAGTGATATAAATATTCTTTGGATACTACTTCACGTGAGAATAGGAATATGTTATTCTTTACTTATTCTTCAACTACACTCTCTAGATATAAATTGGAATGCACCTTGGAAAAATACTTGATGTTATTGTTTGGATATTCTCATATAAGTTCATATAACTTAGGATATAATTCGAAAAGTTCTATTTTAAAATAAAATTTATATTAAAAATAATGATATAAAATATGAATATTTTGACTTAAAAAATGAGGTGTACACAAACCTCTTAAAGTCTAGTAAATATTTTCATCCATGTTTTCATATTTACAATGAAGACTTTTAGTTTCACTTGATTCTATCAATTTAATATTCTCAAATTCAGTTTATAGATTACCAAGGATTACAAGTTCTCTAAATATATATAGTAAGTTTCTCTCAATATTTTTATCAAGTTGAATAATTATTCAATGTGGTATTGAGAAATATAATTCTAAGTTGATGGTTTTATGTAATATAATTGGTTCTAATTCCTTATAAATATTTCTAGGTGATTAAAAGTGGATTTTACTCTTCACCTTGTCACTAGGTGGTCCAACATAATTTTAATCCAAGTAAGTGTAGTGTAGTGAAAATGTAGATTCACTCCAACAATGTAATTTATATTGGATTAATCCAAAAAATCCTCATTTTAATACTCATAAATATTTTTTCTTATTTTATTAATGATATCTATATTTTATGATTGTTAAATGTTTTTTTGGAAACAATATTCAAAATGGATAAGCCTTGCAGTGACCATATAAACCTACCATATGAAGAAGTTAGACTAACCATTAAGTCTAAGAGACTTCATATAAGTAACCACATGTTGAAGTATGAGTGACCAAATGAAAAAAAGTGATCATGTGTTAGATAAGAAAAATTTTCTAAGCTATGAACTAACTACATGAGTGGTGAAATGACCATATGAAGTGTTTAAGTGACTGCACAAATGATTATACCTACCACAAGAAGACTCCAACTGACCATGCAGAAACTCAATAAAAATGTGGATAAGTGTTGAACCTACCACATAAGGAACTTAAGTAACCACATGCAGAACTTAAGTGACCACATAAAGAGATAAAGAGGCTAAACATACAAGTGACTATAAATCAATTGACTGCATCTAGAGAATATATAACCACATCAAGTGACTGTAAGATTAAGTGACCACAATTTTAAGTGACCAAAATCTAAAGCAACCATGCCTTAGTAAAGAGTTAGTGACCATGTCTAATTCAACCAGTAAAGAATTTTAAAATTCCAAAAGATATATTTTGAAGAATTTACTAAGGAGAAATATAATTTAAGGATGAAACATCAGATTAATTAGTACAAGGATTATTTTATGAATATTATATAGTGGATAATTAAATAATGTTTTATCATTAATAAGTAGATACACTCATGGAAAAAAGAGTGTGAAACTGACATTGGAATATTGATCATATTGACTACATTATTGTGTACTTCCATGAGACTATGTTATTTTACATTTTAGTAAAATATCCATTTGAAGCTTTTCAAAGGACATATTTAAAAACAATTGATCAACCAAATTTGACTAGATTTAGTTTCTTCAAAACAATATCTTTATATTTGTTCACACTCTTTGTTTTAATTTACTCTCAAAAAGTGTTTATAATATCTTATTGATTTGTTAGAATACGGTCCAACACTATATTGAAGATTACTAGATTATCTATTCTTAATATTTCTATATCTATTATACCATCAATAACTATGGAAGAGGTCGGTTGTAGCCTAGATCTCCCTATATGAAGGTGTATATGTAAAGCTTGATCTAATATATGGATCAAGTTTATTGGGATTTGATAAATATGATTGGTAATAGGTGACTATCAAGTAGATATGATTAAGTTCCATCTTAGAACTAAACCTATTGTTTTAAATTCAGTTGTGTATTTTAATTTATTTTCTTAATTTTTAAATTATTTTCACTAATTTTATCTTTAATATATTTTTCAATCATTATTTTCTAAACGATGGATTTCAAATAATATCTCTGATAGTTAACATTTATATGGGACACATTCTATTTGGAGTGAGTAAAATATTTTCAAAAGTTAATTCTGTTTAAAAATAGTTTTAACTACATTTTAATCAAACAATTGAGAAATTTTTTCAAAGAATAATATTGAATATTCCAACTTTATTTATTAACTAGGATATTTTATTTGAGGGAAAAATGCTAAATTATAAGATCAATTAACCTGACTCTTGAGATATCCACTAAGACTGTCATTTGGTATCAAACCCAATTTTTTTCCTTCTTTTTGTTTTATTTGAACTTGATTAAGTCATTAACATTATATTTTTTTTTAATTTTTTACTTTATCATTATAGATTTTAAGTCAGAAGGTTATTCTACAAACATACCTCCTTATTTTAATTTATAGAATTATGGTTAGTGGAAAATAAAATGGAAAATTTATATTGATAGAATTGGTTTTGAAATATAGAGATCTTTTAAAGATAAATATGAAAATTATAAAAATAATTTAATATAATGGCATACAAAAACAAAAGATTATTATTGTTATAATTTTAAATTGGTGAATTCATTATTTTGTGATTTAGGATAGGATGAGGTTAATAGAATATCTTCTTGTGATAATGCTTATCAAATTTTTGATATGATTTTCTATGTCTCATAAAGGAACATATAATGTTAAGAAAATTATAATAAATACATATACTATTAAATATGGTAATTTCAAAATTAATTCCAATGAATCTATCTATGAAATATATATTACTTTAAATGAAATCATAAACACTATAATTACACTTAGACAAAAGATAGATGGAAAAGATTAAGTACTATGGATCTTTATATGTAAAACATATTAATAGAGAGGAACTATAACCTATATCCAAGAGTCAAGTGATACAAAAAAACTACTAGTCAAAGAGCTAATTAGAAATATGATGATGTATGAAGAAGATATGAAAGTGAACAATGGAATTTAAGAATCAAAAAGGAAATATGTTTCCTTTAAATAATCAAAGTAAAAATCCAAGGAAGTTGTCAAACCTTAATGTAAAAGGGGAAGTGAAGTTGATATAGAAATTGATGAGGAAATAAATCAAATAGCTAGAATATTTAACAAGTTTTATAAAAAATAATAATTTTTTCACAATTTAAATTACAAATGAAATTATGATAAAATAGGAAAATAGAAGAAATGTAGCAAAATGGATGACTCCTCTAATGAGATTACTTATATGAGTATTAGAGAAAATGAGATATAAAAGATGACTGTCTAGATATTAAGTATAAGAATAAGTATTAAGATGAATAAAAAAACCCAATAAATCAATATAGCCCACTAAGAGTGCATTTGAGGAGAGCTCTAGTGATTCAGAATCTAGCTAAGAAGATGCAAATGAGAAAGTAAATCTATGATTTATGGATACTGCTTTAGAGGTACCATCAATTAATTCCTCTTATATATCTGATGACTCTGAAATTTAAAATAAATAATTAGAATAATATTGTGTTAGACTATAATATACCTTGAATTAATTAAAAAATATTTATAAAAATCTAGAAAAGATACATCTTTTATGTTCTATTAATAAAACTACCAATATGTTGAAATAAAATACTTATTTTAAACTGGTGAATGGAAATTTTTAAAAAGGTTTTGGAATAGTTTTTTGATAGTAGATAATCCTTGAATATTATATTAGATAAACAAAAAAATACTAAATTTAAATTTGGAATTGGGTATGGATATAGAAACAAGGGAATATATATAAATATTATTGTATTTGAAGTTCAAATAATAAGACTTTAGTCTCTAATTATAAGGAAATTTTTAGTTTTAGAAATAATTTTAAAAATTCTGTATAAGGCCCTATCCTTAAAAAATATCTAATCTTGAGTTATGTCAATAATTCACATTGTGGATCTTTTCAGGTTTAGAGTTTTAGAGAATTAGGACATAACTAATGAATAATAACTCAAATTTATACAAAGTGGATACCACTATAACAATATCCCTTTCTTATACAATAGAAAACTTTTAAAAGTAAAAATTATTTATTTTTCGTGATAAAACTATTATTGACTTGTTCTTTTATCTTACCCACCCTTACAACCTGTAAAAACATTTTACAAACCTAGGATGAGCACAAAAGCTCAACAAGGGATAAAAAAGAAAGAAAATGTTAGTCCATGAATATTTATAAACCCTTGAAATCAAAAGAATCCTAAAAAACATTATAGGAATCATAAATAATAAAGGTAACTTGTGGAATCCATATCATACTTTCATTTTAGCTTTCACAGCTACATAGGAAGTAACCTTAATGGTTACATTTGGAATACCCATCACACTATATTCTCTAAATATCTTATTAGAAACATTATCGTTTAACTCCTTCTCATTACCCAATGCATTGGAGAGTTATCACAAGATCACCTGCCCTTAGTTTATCATGGAACCACTCATATACATAAGCAATTCCCAATAACCATAACATAATCATAACACATAAAACATTGCAATCAGAAGATATTATTTCAAGATATTGATATAATCAATCCATTCTCAAAACCATTTTCAATACCAAAATACAAAAAAAGAAAATATGATATTTACTTTTCTTTTAAAAACATCATGGATTGTAGAGGAATCCAAATACCAAATAATGGTCTCGGTAGCGGAAATGTTGTTGTCACCATGTACATTAAAGAAACACATTACTTTTTTTATTTAGTAAAAAAATTCAAAGAAAAATATTTCCTTTTGAAAACATTTTAATGAAATTAAAAGTGAAATGGTTTAATTGTACACTATATAAAATAATGTGGTGTATATTATCAAAATATGCCTCAATGAAAGGAGATTGAGATGAAGTACCTTACCTTGAGTCTGAATCATCACGTAAAACATTTATATTCCTAAATAATAAAATTAGATTAATTTCTACTTGATTGAGAACCTTTTTAATGTTTATTATTTCTTTTATATTACTTATTACCATGTTATAAAAATTACATAATTATTTAAGTTTATATCAGATGTTTTGTCGATATTCAGTACTTCAGTCTAAAAGGAACATGGTTTTATTGTCACTGGTCTATATGGTCATAATTCCATAATCTCTAGAATAATATTCATGAAATAATAATCAATTTTATATATTAATTATAATTTTATATCCATTCAATAAATATGGATATGAAATATTGAACAACGTTTCAATCATGGTGATGGTAATCTGTACGTACGCATGAGTAACATTTTCCATTTTTATTTGATCATTATGGAAATAATGTAAATATTATTTAATATTTCTAGAATTATCATAACATAATTAATATAATATTAATAATTTAAAAATAATTATATATTTATTTATAATCATTCTCGAATAGTTAATGTGGAGAATAAATCTCATCGCATCATAGAGACAATAAGTCGTATGTACGCACGAGCGACAATATCATTCAATTAATGGTTAAGTGGTATGAAATCAGATGGTATATTAATTATACAGAATCATTATAAAGTTATATTCATTATTTAAATCCTTTATATTCATCGTTATATCCATAAAAATAAACTATATATTAAAAATAGTTTACACCACGATGTGGAGATGGTAAGCCATACGTACACACACATGGCGATATTGTTTTTCATAGGATGGGTAGAATAATGAATATGGTTATCCCATAACCACAAAAAAATATCATCATATTTTATATTCTATAGTTATTACATTAGTATGTAAATAACTTAGTAAAAGGAAGTAAAAGGGGAAAAGAACTTTAAAAGAGTTGGAAAAACAATTACCTATTCTTCGAGTGTATCCTTTTAAATTGCAAAAAAGGACTCCTTAGGTTGGATTTCTACCCAAATTATGGCCTCTAGGATGAATTGAGGGAGGTTGGGAGTAGAAATGGGTAGGGGTGGTTGAATAAAAAGGCTTTGGAAGTGTGAGTATTAGAGAAGAGTGAATACCTTTTTATAGAAGAGGGGATGGGCACCCTTGGAAAGTATCAAAATATTAAATTATTATAAATTAATTTTTTAATACAAATGACTCCAACTTGAGATATTTAAAATATAATATGAGGATATTTATAAATACTCTCCTACAATAATTTTTTATACATGTATTGATTTTATTTTAAACCTCATCTTTTTAGTTTACCCTTAATTATTCTCTTTTAATTTTAATTGTGGTAACAACATTTTTAAAATTAAAAGGTAATAAATTTTACTGATATGGGGTAAATTTCCAATAATTTTTAACCAAATGAAATTTTAGACCTTATAATAATAACCTTTTGATTTTAAAATATTCTTAATATTTTTAAATAATTTAATAAATTATTTTTTTTATAAAATATCAATTATGTTAATTTTTACAATATTCATTTTATTTAATTTAAATAAAATCCAAAAAGAGATATTACTTCATAAAAACCAATTTAATAGTATTATAACATGTCATATTCACCAATAAAATTATTTTATGACATAAATTATGACAAATAATATTTATTTTAATATTTATAATACCATTTATTTTATTTTTTCATTAATAAGGAGATCAATTCATCATCATTGTGTTATAATTAAATTTAATTATTTAATGTCTAAAAATTATAAATAAAATACCATGATGTATTTAATATTTTTATATTTATAATTATTATTTATAGTTAAAGATATCACTTAAATAACCCCATATTAAAATTGTTTTAGTAAAAAGAGTTATGTTTATGATAATTTTTCCTTTACTTTAAATTAGAAGTTATAAATGTCACAATCACACCCAAGTGGCTTCCAAAGGCCAAATTTTTGTCCCAATGTTTGTATTGGTCAGCCAGTACTCATAAAATAATAATAATAGGACAAGTTTTGGGGTAGTTCTATATTATTATAATATTATTTTTACCCTTATTTACCTGATTTAGCCTTTAACCATGGTAAATAAAATAAAGTTACAATTAAACAAAAATTATTTCTACCATATTAATCCAAATTTTTCATACTGATTACAACCATATATGTCATTTTTTAAAAATAAAATTCATATAAGTGGAAATATTAAGTTTAAAATTAATCCCATAGTCAGAATGAGAAAATGAGTTTTTAAAAAAGTAAAAACCATTAAAAGATTGACATGCATTTATATCTAATTTCAATGTGAAATTTATTCCCATGACCAAAATTTGATTAAATGATAAAAAAATAATCTAAATATACTTTAAAACCAATTCAAATGATAATCTAACAATACAAATAAATTAGACGAAATGGTAGTTTTGAATTAAAATACAGTATTGTTCACTATTCATTTAAATATGAATTTTATCAGAAAAATACCAAAATTTTAACCAAAGTAAATTGTGATGTCCCGATTACAAACAAGAAGTTTATTTTTTCAAATATAACATATAAAATTTACAAAAACTAGATTTAGAAAGGGTTCAGCATCAAAAGGTGGTAAAACAACCTTTTAAAAATATTAGATTTTTTATGCTTAAAATTTGATTTATTCTCATTTTAAGACTCTAAAATTTATTAGATTAAAGTAAAAAAATTTAATAAACATGTGAGAACATAATATAGTTAGTTTTGTTTATTCCCTCTAATACAATGTCCAGGAGATAACTACCATTTAAAATAATAATATTAATAATGTATTATTTTTCGGTATAACTCAGTCTTCTGTGAAACATAGGGTTTAAAAGAAACGCATTGTTGTGTGTTGAGTACGCTATTGTAAATATTTTCCCATTTTAATTAAACTCAATATCTAATTCATAAATATTAATAGATATGAAAATGAATTATTTTATAATTACCTGGGATGTTACATTTGGGACCTAAAATGATTTTATATCTAACACTGTTAATTATATTATAATAAATCCTATGAAATAAATGTGTATTCCAAAGTCTTTATTTTATAACTTATCTGAACCTAAGAAAATATTATCAATAAATTCATTTATTGTTTGATAATTTTTAGGAAAAATGTTTCAAAATATCTATCAGAAATATATGGTATCTGGTCCATAGATGTTCTAGACATATGATTGGAGACTATTTAATCTTTAAGAACCTTGTAAAAGTGGAAGGAGGAAATCTAACCTTTAGTCACAATGAAAAAGGAAATATTATTGGACTTTGAAAAATCATAATTCTGAATTTTTCCTTATTTCTAAAGTATCATTTTTGGATGTTTTAAAGTATAATATAGTTATTATTTATCAATTTTGTGATGATAGTTTTAATGTTAAGTTTAAAAACAATTCCTATAAAATTTATGATTCCAAGCATACTTTAATATTTAATGCTTCAAGAAATTATAATGTTTATGTTGTAAACTTACTTTCCTTATTTTATTGAAAATTTTCTTGTTTGGGATACTTTTATAAAGAATATTGGTTGTGGTGTAGGATACTAGGACACTGTAATATATACTCACCTAAAAATCTAAATAAAAAGGTCTTAGTCAAGGATATACCCAAATCAAGTTCCCTAAATATAAAGTGTGAAATCCCTATCAAAATAGGAAGAAATAAAAAACATTTTTCAAACCAATGAAAGAGGTTTCTAACTTCAACCACTAGAATTGGTTCACATGGATTTATTTAGACCATATATATTTTATAGTTTAGTAGAAAACCAATATACTTATGTAATTGTTGATGATTATTCAATATTTAAATGGGTGTTTTTATTTTCTCTCAAAATGGATCTCCTTATTATTTTTAAAAATATAGATAATTAGTAGAGAACCATAGTGGAATCACCATTAAAAACTTGAGAAGTAATTGTGGTCATGAATTTGAGAATCATGAGTTTTAATATCTCTTCTCATAACATGGTTGTACTCATAATTTCTCTGCACCTTGAACACCACAAAAAAATGGGGTTATAGAAAGTAGAAATAAGACTCTTCATGAAATTTTCTGAACTATGGTTAGTGAATATGAATTACCTATATATTTTTTGGTTGAATCTATAAACATAGCTTGTTATGTAATTAATAGAGTTCTAATTAAACTTATCTTAAAAAATACTCTATATAAATCATGGAATGGTATAAAACCCATGGTAAATTACTTTTGATTTTTTGGATTAAAAGTATTCATTCTATGCATAAACATGAATCTTAAAAAAAATTCACCTAAAATGTATGCAGGAATTTTTATTAGTTATTCAAACACTAGTAAATAATATAGAATATTTGATATAAAATTTAATGTTGTGGAAGAATATTTTTATGTCACTTTTGATGATAATGATCCACATGAATCAAAACCTTCCATAAAAAAACATGAGGATGATATGTTAAATTTTAACATCAATAATTTCTCTAATTATTCCAACTTTACTACTAATTTACCTGATAAATCTCCTATAAGATACCATCATGACCTTCCTGACCTAGAAGAAGGCTTGGAAGAAGAAAGTAATTCCGTTTTTAGAACCATTAAAACCCTAAAATACCATCCATTTCATGCTGTTATTGGAGACCTGGATAAAGTTACTCAAACTTAAGCCTCAAAAAATAAACCAGGCTGAACATTAAGCCTTTTTTTCTCATCTTGAACCTAAGAACATCAACGAAGAAATCAATGATGAGAACTGGGTGATAGATATGAAAAAAATAATTGAATCGTTTTTAGATAAATAATATTTGGGAATTAGTTGATAGTCCTAAAGAATACCTAACTATTGGAACCAAGTAGGTATATAGAAACAAGGTTAATTAGTCTAGCACAATAGTTAGAAACAAATATATATTGGTTTCAGAAATTTATAGTCTCGATGAAGGCATTGATTATTAATAAACCTTTGTACTAGTAGATGAAATTTAATCCATTAGAGTATTTCTTCCATATGTAACACATTTTAATTTCAAACTATATCAAATAGATGTAAAGAGTGAATTTTTAAATGATTATATTATTGAGGATTATTTTATTATAAACCCCATGGATCTCAAAATCCTTATTTTCCAAATCATGTTTTTAAACATTATAAATTCCAATATGGTTTAAAATAGGATCCTTGATCTCGGTACGATAATCCCAACTTCTTATTTATTTCAAATAGATTTTCCAAAGGTATAGATATCCCTACTTACGTTTTTTAAAAAAAATTAGAAGGATTGTTTAGTAGTTAAAATCTATATTGATGATATTATTTTTGGATCTTCCAAACACTCCACGTGTACTAAATTTTCTAAAATGATTCAAAATGAATTTGAAATGAATTTAATGGGTGAGTTAAAATTAATTATTGGTTTATAAAATTTTCAAAATAAATATGGAATTGTTTTAAATAAAATTAAATACACAAAGGACCATTTAAAGTGTTTTGGTATTGATAAAACCAAAGTTAGTGATACTCCCATGAGTACAAGTTGTAAGCTAGATCTAGATAAAGTAGGAAAATAAGTTGATCAGACTACTTATAGACGTATGATTTGAAGTATATATACTTAATCACTATATGGCCCAATATTATGTTTAATTTATTTATGTGTGACTGATTTCGACTAAATCCAAAAGAATTTTATTTAAATGTTGTTAAATGAATTTTCAAATACCCCAATAATATAACCAATTTTGGACTATTCTACTATAAAGAAAATTCATTTGAATTAGTTAGTTATTATGATATTGATTTTTTTGGCTCTTTGATAGATAAAAAAGAACCTCTAAAACATTTCATATTTTGGAAAAGTCTATTGTTTCTTGGTGTAGTAGAAAGTAGAATTTTGTTGCATTATCTTCTATTGAAGAAGAGTACAAAGCTGTATAAAATTATTGCACAGATATTCTATGGATAAAACATTCATTACTAGACTATGGATATAAATTTTGACATGTCCCTATAAATTGTGATAATTTAAGTGCTATTAAAATTTCTAAGAATCTAGTACCTCATTCCAGGACTAAGCATATTGATACAAGACATAACTTTTTGAGGGACCATTTTCAAAAAGGTGATATTACTCTTGAGTTCATGGAATAGATCATCATATTGATAATATCTATACAAATCTATTGAATATATAAATATTGAATTATATTAGACTTGAGTTAAGGATGATTAATTATTCATAAATCTCTCATTTCAGATCTTACTCCTTACATTTATTTAATTAATGTTCTTAAATATTACTTATTTACTATTTGTTTTATATTTCTTCACATATTTATTCCTTGAGATTTATTGAGATTTAAGTTTAATATGATGATTTCTTTATATAGTAAGTATACTAACCATGACTTATTAAATTCATAACAACCATGATCCGATGTTTAGTTAACTGAACATGTTCATTCAAATTTTAATTATTTTTTTATCAGGATTTCATTTAAATTTATTATTATTATATAAATTTATTACCTAAATGATTAAATGAAATCAATTTAGAATTAAAATAAACACACACATCTATATCTCTCTCTCTATAAGCCATAGATTTTGTCTCCTTTTAATATCTCCTTTCCAAACCCATTCTTCTCTTAAAACCGAAATTGAGTCTCTAGAGTTTCAAATTGCATAGAATAATTATTTGAATGAAAAGATCTCTCGAGGTCATATATATTGTTGGTTTTCCTCCCTCAATGAAATCCAAGAAAAGATAATCTAGCTTGAGTGCTATGGTTATTCCTCCCAACCCCCATCTTCTAGATTAGCCAGTTTCTGTAGAAAAAGATGTGTATTCCAAATGGATACAGTTAAGAAAGTATTTGGTTTAGAAATATATTCCAAATTAAGGGTGTGATTATTGGTTTAAGGAAAATGGTAAACCATTTTATCCACATTTAATCAAATATTTCTTTGAAAATATAGAATTATATATTAGTGATTTAAGGGATTATTTTTGAACATTTGTAAATGGAGAAATTATGGTGTTATCTTTAGAGATGTGGGAGAAAATTTTGAATGTTACTCATATAGGAGAATATAAGGATTAAAAAATTTATTATCTTATTAATCATTCTCATTTTGAGTTTTTGAGTTCTCTTTAAGAAGTAACTGGGAACAAAACTCCTAGAAGACTAACTATTATGGTACTTAATGGGGAATACATATTGTTGGTGATGTTTATACAACATTTTATTAGTACTAGGAAAGCAGAATTAAATGTTTTGAGGCATCAAGATTTGTATTTTCATTTATTTAAGTAATAAATGAATTTAAATAATCCTATCAAGGTATACCATGAGGTACATGGAAGAGTTGTTTAAAACATCCTCCAAATTCTCCTCTTTTCTATATCTTATGTTCATCTCATCCCTAGTGGAATTCAAAGGGCTAGTTCCTAAGGTGTAGGAAAGAATAGTCTCTTATAGTTATTTTCCTAAATAATTTTTTTGTATGCATATGAAGACCAATTGGAAACCATGTAAGAAGGAATGTGTACCAGATAATGAGAATATCTATGGGAAGTCAAATCCTATAAAGGATTCAGTATAATCTATGAACAAAGTGAATCTAGGTCTTGAACTAGATGAGGGTTTTGAGTACTTTTATGATGAAAATGAAGTTGAATTGTTAGTTGAAGAAGAGGAAGATAAAACTACTGATCTTAGTGAAGAAGTAAAGGGAGGTCATAAGGATAATCAAAATCTATTTCCTATAATATCCATTGGATATCCTGATTATCCCCTACCTATACCCTATTAAGAAGATGAATTGAGAGATGGGAATCTTGATGATACCAAGGTATCAATAAATTATTTTGTTAAAGAGATTGTATGGGAGTAAAGTGACTCAAATGCATCAGAAAGAAGTGGATATAGTAGTAAAAAAATTTATACTTTTATCCCTACCATCAAAAGTACTCCAAGTATAAGTGGAAGAGGAGGAACTCCCTAGTGGGAGGAATATGATGATAGTGAGGACCCTAGAGGCAGTCCACCTAGACATAGTAAGCATTCCATCTTTTCTTCTATGAAAGTTATTATGGGGTCCTTAATTTATTATATGTATCTATATGATAGAGTTGAAGTATCTCCTCACAAAATAATAGTGGACCATGTTCTTAAAGAAATGTTTGGACCTAATATTACTAAAGTAGTTGATAAACAAGATGGAAGTAATGTTACAGTACCACTCTGATATACTCATAAATATATTTTTGAATATGTTGTGGAAGAATCAAGTGTAACATCAAAAGTTTAGTCCTTGACATTAGAGATTGTGATTTTTGAAAGTGGGAAAGTTGGTAAGTAATATATTATCGATTCATCTATACCTATCCATATTTATAATCCTTCTACATCCTTTGTGACTATGGATGATCTTATTGAGTTCAAATCTATTTTTATGGGTGTTTAAAAAAATTATTCATTGGATTTAGGAAGTTAGTTGAACCCATCAGAGAAGCGGACATCTCCAGGACAACTACTCTTGTTATTTATCATTTTAAAATAAAGATTCTTCATAAAATTAATGTGATGAAAAGTGATATTGATAGATTAAGAGATCAATTTGGATCCTCTCAAGAAGGGCTCCAATACATGTTACTAAAGTATGACTATAGGTTTATGAATGGTGTCTTTCAGACTTATACATCATTTACTCCTCCTACGAACCTTATTCTATTGCACATACTTATCCTATGTAAAGTGTTATTAATGAAGATAATATCAAAAAAATCAAAGGAGATGAGTTTAAAGTGGTCTTGGATGAATTTTATAAGACTAGTTTTTGGGATCTCAAACACATAATGAAAAATCATTGGGATTGATGAGAGGAAATATGAAGCAAGATGATAGAGATAGAGACACAATTTGAAGATCTATTAACTTTCATATGAGAATGATTTTCACCAAGTCAGATATTGAGACCATGATTATATCATCATTAAGTGATTTATAAGGAATATTATAACTTAGGATTGTAAAAATCATGTGGATAGATTTAAGATTATTACTCCAGTTCTACAATCCTTTTTAGAGAACAAAGAGGATTACTTTCAGGCCATGGATCATGGATCCTAATCTATGAAGGATTTCACTAGGATTTTAGATCCCTACCTTTATACTACTAATAATTCCATTCTAGAACCTCAAAATATTCCTATTTATTTAGTACCTACCTCTACCACTTCTTATAACAACCCTTTTAGTTTGTATCTTAGCCAAGATGTTCATCACTTCACCCTATTTCTAGGTGCGTGGTTATTCAAGAAACTTCTATCATCTCTTCACCATAAAATATGCATTCTTCCTCAGCCTCCACGGATAAATGGAAAGCTCTTATTCTCCCTTATGAAATTTGAGTTGTTGTTTCAGATTTTAATTATGATCATAGTGTCTAATTGGTACTTTTGTAACCATTTTGGATTATAAATGAAATATATTATTTCCTTCATTTGTTTCCATTTATTAAATTTTTTAGTATTTTTTATTACATTTTATAATATATTTTTGAGGTATACTTTATCATTTTAACTACCTTTGATATACTTTTTGACAATTCCAAAATGGAGAGAAATGTTGTTTCAGTTCATGTAATATAATCTTCCATGATTTATGATCATTAAAAATGGGGATATTTTTGGATTAGTCTAGAAACTCATTATTTTAATGATCACAAATCATGTTTTTATGTTATTAATGATTTTTATGTTTTATTATAGTTAAATATTTTTCTCAAAATAATATGGAGAATGGATATGTCTTGAAGTAACTATATTAACCTAGCATATAAATAAGTTCAACTGACCCTGAAGTCCAAGTGACCATAAAAAAGTAACCACACATCAAATTCTAAGTGATCGCCTGAAAAAATATGTGATAGTGTGTTAGATAATAAAAATTTCTCTAATTATTGAACTGACCGCATGAGTACTGAACTGAACACTAGAAGTGTTCAAGTGAAAACATGAAGGATTAAACCTACTATATGAAGACTTAAACTAACCATGAAAAAAGATAACAAAAAGTTTTCAATGTATTAAACCCACTGCATGAGTAAATTAAGTGACTGAGTAAAGGACTTACTTGAACATATGAAGAAGTGAAGTGACCATAAATCCAAGTGACTATAGATCAAGTGACCACATGTAGAGAATAAGTGACCATGTAATTTGACCACAAGATCGAGTGACCATAAGGTGAAGTGACCAAAAGACATAGTGTCCATGCCAAAGTAAATATCAAATGATCATGTATAATTCAACTACTAAGGAATTTAAAAATTACAGTAACTATACTTTGAATCATTTACATAGGAGTCATAAAATTTAACTATACAAGATCAGAGTAATCAATATGAGGATTCTTTTATGAATATTCTACAATAGATAATTCGATAAGGTTTTATCTTTAAGAAATAGAGTTACTTGTGGACTAAAGAGTGTGAGATTGATGTTAGAATACTGATAAGACCAACGACTTTAGTGGGTTCTTCCATGAAATTATATTTCTTTTTCTTCTTAGTGAAATATCCATTCAAATTTTTTTCAAGGAAATATTTAAATACAATTGATCAACCAAAGATGATAAGGTTGATCTAATTCAAAACAATCACTTCAGCTATTGACACTCTATCTATTTAATTTACTTCTGAGATGTGATTATACTATATTTTATATATTTTATCACATTCTTATAAATTTTATTAGAGTAATAGATACTCTCTCCTTATTCTCTCTGTATCTCTTATCCCATGAATAATTGTGGAAGAGGCTCATTATAGCCTAGAATTACTTGTGTGTAGTTGTATATGTAAAACCTGATCTAGGTTATAGATAAATTTTATTAGGTTTTAATAAACATGGTTGGAAGAAATTGACTTCTAAGGGATGAAGATTAATTTCTATCTTGGAACCAAGCCTCTTGTTTTAAATTCTAATGCGTGTTCTTATTTATTTGCTTACTATATTTTAAAACTATTTTCACAGATTTTATATTTTATCTTTTTTCACTAATTATTTTATAGAATATATTTTTCAAAGAGGATATATGATATATAAAATTTATATGTGATATATTCTATTGGAATGAGTAAATGTTTTTCAAAATTTAAATATGTTTCAAAATAGTTTTGACTGGGTTTTGATCAAAACATTGAGAATTTTTTTCAAAGAATCATATTTTATATATATAATTTATTTATTAAGTAGAATATTTTATTTAAGGGGTTTTAAAGTTTATTTTAAATAGAAATATTGAATTGGAATCTTAATTCATCCCCTCTTGAGCTGTATACTAGGATCAATAATTTCAGTTTCACAATGTAAACAATTGACAGAGAGGAGGTGTTTATATCTGTATTAAATGAAATTAAAAGATACAATAGGCATATAGAATATATCATGAAATGGATTAGTGATGGATCTAAGGATTAGAGTGCCAATTTGTTACTATCATAGTCCCTAACAATGAATCATGATTCTTCTCTAGGTAAGTGAAAGAAAATTATCATGTATCTTCCACCTTTGTTTTATAGTGATGGTGATTTATTGTGAAAAATAATCACTTTAAACTATAAATCCTTCTAAAGATATTGAATGAGTTATGGGAAACCATCTAATCCCTTTAACATAAAACTCAGTTTCATCTACTTAGACATACCCCAATTGGGAGATGTTAATATAGAGTAGTTCAGAATGAGTTTCTATTTTCCCACTCACATTCTAGTAATCCAAAACACTTCACAACCTATTCATTCCCATTCTACAATATATTATATTGATTTAGTGGATAGATAGAATGAATTAAAAACCAAATAAAAATCAAACTAATGAAATAAATATTTACTATGATCACATGAAACCTAGAATAACATAGTCTCATACTAAGATAAAAAATGTATAATGAAATATAATTATTATTGGAATTAAATAAAGTAAAATTATCTCACCCACTTGAATAATCACTTTTGAGGGGTTTATCAAGCTATGCATATGACTAAATCCATAGACATTGAGTTTATAGAAGTAAAATAAGTAAACTAGAATATAACTAAACAAGTAAAAAAAGTACCCAAATGAAGATGTTCATATCAAATTTATATTCTCCTCCTCGGATATTTCCATGTTTAATTAAGATTCCCCATATTATCTTCATGTGTCATGTATGGTATTACCTTGAATTCATGAGTTAAGGAATCACTCTTATGATCTAAATATATTTTCTCTCTCTCATGGATTGTGTGACATCTGTCCTCATTTACTAGTTCATTTAGCGGGAATAAATTGACCCCACACTTCATAAATGTATTCCACATGGATTATTTAATCATATAATGAAAATCCATGGTATATTTTATTCCATTGATCAATTAATAATTTTTTTAATTATTTTGGGGTTACACAAAAAATTATGAATAAAAAATGATGAAAAACTATTTATCTATATATATTTTTTATTTTGATACCTAAGAATCCATAGTATTAGATATAGACTACATTGGATCCTAGAATTATTTTGGGTAGAAAATATTATCTTATAATGATGTCTTATAAGTTATGTTGGAGCACTAACATATCATGTGTTTTTTTATTAATATTGCATTTGATGTCAAACATATTCTTGGGGAGTGAAGTTCTGAATAATCACTACTAGAATGGAGGGCTATACCAACACTTCGATGCCAACGGTTATAGAAAACTATTGGTATATGTAGAGAACACACCTTTTTTCCAATGGTTTTATCAAACCGTTGGGATATCTCCCAATAGAACCCATTTTTCCCAACGGTTTGATAAAACCGTTAGGATATATACCAATTCCACCACCTTTACCAACGGTTTTAGTGAACCGTTGGTAAATGATAGTTTTCCCAAAAGTTTTAAAAAACCGTTGGGGAAAAGTTCCTCTAAATAAAAAGAACCCCCAATTCTCCCCCAATTCTCTGTTCGCCCGACTGCATCCCTGAAATTGAAGCTCTCCTGACACTCTCTCGGTACCCAGTATCCTAAACTCCATCCATCCTCTTCAATCAAACAATTTTTCTATTCTAAACTTCAAATCTGTAAGTTCTACCTAATTTTAATGTTATTCATCTATTTTTTTATTTTTTATTTTGATTTGACCTAAACGTGAGGGATTTTTCTATACAAAGACTCAAAAACTTGTTCCACTCATAGATCCATCTTAAATCAAAAAAATTTGTAGTTTTATACTCTAAATCTGTAAGTACTACCTTAGTTTTAAAGTTTTGCATCTATTATTTTTGTTTTCTATTTTAATTTGGTATAAACTTGGTTGTGTTGTTTATGGCATGTGAAGGTTAGTGATATTTAGGATGAATTCGATGTTGGTTGGGTGATGGATTGGAATTGTGATGTTTTTTGGATTAATTTTAGTTAAGTTTCAACAAATTATTTGGGGATTTCCTCCCTTTAACAGAGCCCCCACTCCTCATGGACCCTGGACACCCCCCTCTTGGACCCTGGATAGTCCCCCCCTCCTGGAACTTGGATAGCCTTCCCCCCCTCTTTCCTGAAACTTGGACAACCCCCCTCCTGGACCCTGGACAACCCCCCTCCACCCTCCTCCCAGGACCTTGTATAGTCCCCCCTCCTTCCTGGACCCTAGGAAGACCCCCACCCTCCACCCTGGACCCTGGATAGCCCCCTCCTCGATGGGCCCTGGACAACCCCCCTCCTTCCTGGACCATGGAAAGCCCCCCACCCCTCCTCCTAGACCTTGGACATCCCCCTCAACCACCAAATACCCCCCAACTTCAAAACTTTGACCACCAAACTTGGACATGCTGGATTTTCTCTAAAAAGATAGATTTGATCCTCAAACCACCTCAATAATATCCTAAACAATGCTTATAACGTGGTTTTCACCACATATCATCCAATTGTATTCCAAGTCACTAGTCTATCCTCTCTTGGCTAGATTTTACAAAAAGCGCTCAACCTTAAGGATCTAAATAAAAATAAATTGATATAAGACATTTGATAATGGATTAAAATTTCAAATTGGGATCCAATGAGGAGTATTTGAGATATTATGCATCATGTCCATGAGTAAATCCATTTTTATATATCCGATAAGTTATTTTTCAAAATTTTTATACATTAATTGTTTGTAAAAATGGGAAAAAAATTTATAAAGGTTCTAATATATAAAAATGAATCTATTTGTGGATGAAGCTTAACCAACAATGTCTAGATTGTATGTCTTTTCCATGATCATCGATGTGCACGTCCCATCTCCATCTGACCTCGTACGACGGGTGACTCAGTGTCTGGCTGATGATGAGCACCAGATTCTCTTACTTCCACACCAGATTCACACCTGCTATGATCCTAAAGTGATCAATCCCACTAAGAGTCTGGCTGATGAAGACCACCAGATTCTCTTAATTATACACCAGATTCACGCCCGCTATGCTCCTGAAGTGATCAATCCCACTAAGCGTCCCTGTGAGCTTGATGACATGACCACCAGTTCTTGTAAGAGGTAGAGGAGTTCTGAGCTGATGGACCAAGACGATTGACCAGTGTCCATCCATCTGGATGAAGACGTAAAAATTAGCGCTTCCTGGGAGGCAACCCATGTTCTAGAGTTTCATCATTTTGATTTTTTTACTTTGTTTTAGGAAATAAACATGGCATGTATGAAACAATTTTTTAGCTGCTTCTGATCTGTATGTGCACTTGTCATTACTCTGCATGACTGCTTCTATTTTGTCTGATCCTTGGTGTTATTTTTTATGAAATGATGCGGATATGTACTGTCTATGTGTAAATTTTACAGGTACATAAGTATGTGCACTTTTAATTATTCCATTCTTTCAGTGCTTAGGCCGATGGTATGAGGGAGGTTCATACCAGAGGTCGACGAGCATCTCCGCATACCCGACAAGACCCTTCCCCTCCCACTAACATGTCATCCTTCTCCCTGGACCCTGGAATTCCCCCCGACAACCCCCACCCTCCTCTTTGGTCCCCAGACTACCCCCAGATAGCCCCCAGAATACCCCTCCACCCTCCTCCATGGTCCCCAGATAGCCCCCCAGACACCCCCCAGACAGCCCCCTCACCCTCCTCCCTGGACCCAGGACAGCCCCCGACGCTCCTCCTCGGTCCCCAGACAGCCCCCCGGACATCCACCCCACCCTCCTCCCTGGACCCCAGATAGCCCCCCGGACACCCCCTGAATGTGACGTGTACGAGTCAACCCTGCCTCAATACAAGGCTCGGTTTGGCCGACAACACTCAAAATGCCTCTGTTTTGTAAAAAATGGACTTAATTTTAAGTGAAATCAACAACTGACATACGGTAAACTGACCAAACACATTCGGATTCTATTGATACTATAGGAAAAAAATCCATGGGTCATATGTGACGTGTATGAGTCAACCCCGCCTCAATCCGAGGTGCAGTGTGGACGGTACTATTCAAAATGTCTCTTTTTTGTTCCAAATGACTTTAATTTTAAGTGAAAACAACAACTGGCATAGGGAAAACCGACCAAATGCGTTCTAAATCTGTTTAAAATTTAAGAAAATGATCCATGGGTCATATGCGATGTGTACGAGTCAACCCCGGCTCAATCCAAGGCACGGTGTGGCTAGAACCACCCAAACTGTCCCTCTTTTGTTTAAAATGGACAATATTTTACGTACATATGCCAAACCAATAAAACAGATTTTTATTGTGTTGATACTTTTTTAAAACGATCCATGACTCATATGTGATGTGTACGAGTCAACCTTGCCTCAATTTGAGGCCCGGTGTGACCGACACCACTCAAAGTGCCTCTGTTTTGTTAAAAATGGACTTAATTTTAAGTGAAATCAACAACTGACATACGAAAAACCAACCAAACGCATTCAGATTATATTAAAACTTAAGGAAAACGATCCATGAGTCAAATGTGACATGTATGAGTAAATCCTACCTCAATAAGAGGCTCGGTGTGACCAACCCCACTCAAAATGCCTCTGTTTTGTTATAAATGGACTTAATTTTAAGTGAAATCAAGAACTGACATATGGTAAACTGACCAAACGCATTCGGATTCTATTGGTAATATAGGAAAACGATCCATGGGTCATATGTGACGTGTACGAGTCAACCCCGCCTTAATCCGAGGCGCGGTGTGGACGGTACCATTCAAAATGTCTCTCTTTTGTCCAAAATGACTTTAATTTTAAGTGAAAACAACAACTGGCATACGAAAAACTGACCAAATGTGTTCTGAATCTATTGAAACTTTAGGAAAACGATACATGGGTCATATGTGATGTGTATGAGTCAACCCCATCTCAATCCGAGGCACAGTGTGGCTGGAACCACCCAAACTGTCCCTCTTTTTTTTTAAATGGACAATATTTTACGTACATATGTCAAACCAATCAAACGGATTCTGATTGTGTTAATAATTTTGTACAATGATCCATGACTCATATGTGATGTGTATGAGTCAACCTCTGATCAATCCGAGGTCCGGTGTGGCCGACACCACTCAAAGTGCCTCTATTTTGTTAAAAATGGACTTAATTTTAAGTGAAATCAAGAACTGACATACGAAAAACTGACCAAACACATTTGGATTCTGTTGAAACTTAAGAAAAACGATCCATGGGTCAAATATGATGTGTACAAGTCAACTTTGCCTCAATCTGAGGTGCAGTGTGGCCGGGACCACTCAAACACCCTCTCTTTTGTTCAAAATGGACTTATTTTTAAGTGAAATCAACAACTGACATACGGGAAACCGACCAAACGCCTTCGGATTTTATTGAAACTTTAGGAAAACGTTCTATGGGTTATATGTGATGTGTAAGAGTCAACCCCGGATCAATCCAAAGTGTGGTGTGGCCGGTATCACTCCAAGTGTATGTATTTTGTTTATAATGGACAATATTTTACGTACATTCGCCAAACCAATCAAATGGCTTCTGATTGTGTTGATACTTTTGAAAAACAATCCATGACTCATATGTGATGTGTAAGAGTCAACCCCTCTTCAATCCGAGGCCTAGTGTGGCTGACACCACTCAAAGTGCCTCTGTTTTGTTAAAAATGGACTTAATTTTAAGTGAAATCAACAACTGGCATACGGAAAACCAACCAAACACATTAGGATTATGTTAAAACTTAAGGAAAACGATCCATGGGTCAAATGTGATGTGTAAGAGTCACCTTCGCCTCTATCCAAGGTGCGGTGTGGCTGGTACCACTCAAACTTCCTCTCTTTTGTTCAAAATGGACTTATTTTTAAGTGAAATCAACAACTAACATACGGGAAACCGACCAAAAGACTTCTAATTGTGTTGAAACTTTAGGAAAATTATCCATGGGTTATATGTGATGTGTAAGAGTCAACCTTGTCTCAATCCGAAGTGCAGTGTGGCCGGTATCACTCCATGTGTATGTATTTTGTTTAAAATGGATAATATTTTACGTACATACACCAGACCGATCAAAAAGCTTCTGATTGTGTTGATACTTTTTTCAAAATGATCCATGACTCATATGTGATGTTTAAGAGTTAACCCCAACTCAATATGAGGCCTGGTGTGGTCAAAACCACTCAAAGTGCCTCTGTTTTGTTAAAAATGGACTTAATTTTAAGTGAAATCAACAACTGACATACGACAAACTGACCAAACACATTCAGATTCTGTTGAAACTTAAGGAAAACGATCCATGGGTCAAATGTGATGTGTATGAGTCAACTTCGCCTCAATCTGAGGAGCGGTGTGGCTGGGACCACTCAAACACCCTCTCTTTTGTTCAAAATGGACTTATTTTTAAGTGAAATCAACAACTAACATACGGGAAACTGACCAAACTCCTTCGGATTGTATTGAAACTTTAGGAAAACGATCCACGGGTTATATGTGATGTGTAAGAGTCAACCCCAACTCAATTAGAAGCACGGTGTGGCCGGTATCACTCCAAGTGTATGTATTTTGTTTATAATGGACAATATTTTACGTACATACGCCAAACCAATCAAACGACTTCTGATTGTGTTGATACTTTTGAACAATGATCCATGACTCATTTTTGATGTGTAAAAGTCAAACCTACTTCAATCTGAGTCCCGGTGTGGCTGACACCATTCAAAGTGCCTCTGTTTTGTTAAAAATAGACTTAATTTTAAGTGAAATCAACAACTGACATACGTAAAACCAACCAAACATATTCGGATTATGTTAAAACTTAAGGAAAATGATCCATGGGTCAAATGTGACGTTTACGAGTCAAATTCTCCTCTATCCAAGGCACAGTGTGGCCGGGACCACTCAAACTTCCTCTCTTTTGTTCAAAATGGACTTATTTTTATGTGAAATCAATAACTAACATACAGGAAACTGACCAAACGCCTTCAGATTGTGTTGAAACTTTAGGACAATGATCCATGGGTTATATGTGATGTGTACGAGTCAAACCTGGCTCAATCTGAAGCGCAGTGTGGCCGGTATCACTCCATGTGTATGTATTTTGTTTAAAATGGACAATATTTTACGTACATACGCCAAACTGATCAAACGGCTTCTGATTGTGTTGATACTTTTGCACAATGATCCATGTATAATATGTGACGTGTTCGAGTCAACATTGACTCAATCTGAGGCCCGGTGTGGCTGACACCACTCAATGTGCCTCTGTTTTGTTAAAAATGGACTTAATTTTAAGTGAAATCAACAACTGACATACGACAAACTGACCAAACACATTCGAATTCTGTTGAAACTTAAGGAAAACGATCCATGAGTCAAATGTGATGTGAACAGACAGCCCCTGACAGCCCCCCACCCCCCTTCCTGGACCCTATATATCCCCTCACCCTCCTCCTTGGACCCCGGACAGCCCCCCGAACATGAATAACATTTTCCTTTTGTACCACAGTGTATGCAAGTAAATGAGACTTGTATGCCTTATGTATAATTCTATTACAATTTGATTAAATGTTATACCTCATGGATGATATGTAAATGTAGGCATGTTGATTTCACATTCTTATTTTTATTTCTTTGATCATGCAATGTTATTTGGGATTATTCCATTTTTGTATGTCTTGAACTATATGAATGACTTGGAAAGCTTATTAGCTCATGCTCATCAAATGTATGTGATGATATGCTATAATTTGAATACAAATCCTTGTTACACATTCTCCATGACCCCCATACTCTCTCCCTATAAATCTCCCCTCCCCTCTTCCTGGACAACCCCCTCCCCTCTCACATTCAATGCAAGTCATGCATCACTCTAGATGATGCACAAATATTAACCACATTGTTAATTCACTTTATCACACATACCCCTCATGCACCAATTTCTATCATAATCATCACCTTTTTGAGTAATAAAAAATTGATATGTGTGAACCTAATAAATTTAAATAGGTTAATTGGAAGAGTTGTTGTCATATGAAGATTGAAATGGGGAATTGTAGTACATGGCATGATTGGAAGAGTGATGTTTTTATGTGTTTTTTGTGCTATTTCCAATGTTTTTTTGGTGTTTGAAGTCTATATCTAGATGTTATTTGTGATGTTTTTTATGCAGGTGTATCAAGGGGAGGCAGCTGTATGCAGGCTACTGGTTTTTTGTGAAAATACCCAATACCAACAGTTTAGAACCATTGGTATACTTTGAGCATATATGAATATATACCAACGGTTTATCTAAACCGTTGGTAAAAAGCTATACCAACGGTTTAGAACTGTTGGTATGCTTTCAGAATATATGAATATATACCAACAATTTATCTAATCCATTGGTAAAAAGCTATACCAACAGTTTTAAACCGTTGGTATAAGCTCAAAAATATGAATTTCCCAACGGTTTTAAATTGTTGGTAAATCCTTTTACCAACGATTTAGAGGAACCCTTGGGAAATTAAAACTTCCACCATCTTTTGCCAACGGTTTTCCTTAAACCATTGGTAAAGGTCTTTCCCAACTCCTTACTTCCCTACAGTTTGGGAAACCGTTGGTATATCTTATACCAATGGTTTTCCAGCCTATACCAACGATTTTGAACCGTTGGTATTGTCTATATTTCCAGTAGTGAATCTAGTGCTATCACACTAGGGGGGATACATGGAAGCTATGTTTTGATGAATTCTTTTAATTTTTATAATTTGAACCTCTGCATCTATTAGGATGAGTGGATTCCATACTCATCAACCAATACATTCACACTGTATTCAATATAGAAAGTAAATAGAGAATAAGACATAATATTTTTACAAGGTTCACCCCCAATGTGTGTGAATATGTAATTATTGTGTTCAATTTGAGTCTAGGAAACATATTTTATCATTGATATATAAAAGTGATTACAATAGGTGATAATTTATCATCCTAAAATAAAGACTTACATCAAGTGGGAAGGTATCATCTATAACCTAGAGAAAGGGACGGTATCATCCTTAACCTTGAGAGTCTTCCCTAATAGTCAGCTATCTCTTGATGGGTTCTTTATTCTAGAATCCATACAGTTGAAAATTATCTTCCTAAATATCTTATGAATAATATGTTTTTATTTGTTTCATGATGTAATTGTATCAATTGTAATATCTTATTCTTCAGTAGTTGGTCTTCAACTACCAGTGGATAAACAACTTTAACAATATCCACATCAACCTTGTTCTACCAATCATTACAATGAAAAAATAAAAAATAAAAAATCATCTCTATGTTTTCTTCTTACTCAAGTATATGAATACTTAGAAGATATAGGTAACTTATAAATCAACTCAAATTCTATATCTATTCCTCTTTCAAATCTTTTTTATTTTAAAGAATCTCTACTTTTTATTCCTCTGATATATGAAATATACAATTTGGCTACCTCAGATTCCTCCTTGAATAAACATATCCATTAGAACATATATGTTGGTCTCACTTCTTCCATGAATTCAAATAATATTTAAAAACATACAATCCATACTCAATTTTTACTCGACTTAAGGATCTTCTAGTAGATGCAAGTCAGTCTCTCCCAATATCCTAGGTTACTTTTCAAAATAATCTACCTTAGAATAAACTCTCTTTCTTTTATACCTGATGTAGAGTTTTGAAACCTCATTGAAATGAAACAACACAGGACCTATTAATTCCTCAATTTTAATTTACTTATTTTTTAATTACTTGGTCATTCTTATTTAATCATTTAAAAAAACTCATTTTGGGTGGAAAATAATTTCATTAAACTCTTAGTGAATATCCATTATCCTTCATTAAATTTTAGCATAGACCACATCTTAAAACTAATGATATTTTATTCATAAAGAACAGATCAAAATCAATATATTTATTTAATTTAATCAATAAATTATTCTTTTGAATATTCAGTTTAACCTTTTAAAAACTTCATATTAATCTTACATATACTTCAGATCTTATGAGTTAATCCTTTAAAACTTTTGATATCTTATCATATTTCTATCTCCTAAAATTCTTCTTCCAAACTTACTCATATTTTATTTTCAAACTTGTTGACTATAAAATATTATATTTTGAAAAAACTTCTTAGAAAACTAATAATTAGTCTTTTGTAACTCTATATATTCCTGAGTTATCCTTTTATATTTTACATATTTATCTTCTATAATTCACTTATTAGTTTACTTCAAAATTCAACACCAACCTTATAATTTTTATTCCTCTTTCGTTCCTCAACCTAAACTAAAAAATTCATTAGTAATTTTAATATTCTAATACTTCTTTATTTTCACATCATGTAGAAAAATCATCATTATTTACTACTTCCACATACTTCTTCTTCCTATTTCTTCTAACTCTAGACTTACCTTCCAGAACATGATGGTTCAAGAGTATCCTCAACATCCATTGATCTACTTATGACCTCTATCAAAGTTCTTATAAATCAATACTTCTCAAATTTATTTTTATGTAGAACCTATTTAATTTTACATAATAAAGTAAAACCTGAGTTAGTTCCTTATTAGATTTTGTCAATTTTTAGCAGTATTCAAACTCAATTTTGGAAATATCATCAATTTGTAATGAATATCAACTTCTAGAACAATATATTTCCAAAACTACCTTATGAATTTTTATATTACTTTACTAATTTAACTCAAACTCAAAATTATTTCTTATAATAATTAAGAGTTATTATTTTTTTTAAATTAAATATATCATCTTCTTAATACTATTACATTGATATCATGGTCTCTTTATCAAATATTCCTCTTCCATAAATAATGCTTTTGAATACATATCTAGATACGCATATGTCTACATCCATAATTTTTCTTCCATAAGGGTATCTTCTGGATTAAGCTTTCAGAATAGTCAACTTAATCCTTTCAACATTATCCAAGTTTATTTTATATTTCACCATTAGTTTTCATTGTTTATAAAAAAAGGATGAATTCTAACAAACTTTAGTAAGAACATGTAGTAAACAATGCTCGCATTAACCATCGACACTTTTCATTTATTCAAACTAAGTATAGAAAAACAATCATCATATATTTATAATATTCTTACTTATATATCAATTATACCATCAATATATTATTTCCTTTTTCAATATTCATTACTATCAAAGGAATAGAGATTCAATGAATATATCTATTGAAACATTCATAATTTCAGACAACATAGGAACTCCAAAATGTATATTAGGCTAATGGGTACTTTAATCTTCCCCTTTCTATACAATATTTCATTTATCATGGGTTCTTTAATCTATATATTTATTGAGTTCTTAACAAAAAACACATATTGACAGTCTCACTTATTAAAATTATTAATGAAAACTATCTTATAAAAAATAATAAAATCCTCATTATCATAATTCATTAGGATATTCAATCCCCAAATATGTATTTTTTGTTAATACCTAATACACATAAACACATTTTAAAAGTAAATGTTAATATTTTCTCAAAATTTATCCTTTTATTTAAAAAATTATCCTTTTCTCTCCATATTATTGATAATAAATTAAAATTTTCAAGATTAATGTATAGTAAAACTCTTACTGACTCTCCTGTTATTTTCCCCTTATCTTTATTCTAATTTAAATTAAAACTTGATTCACTAAAGAGAATGGTGGAATCACTTTTTTAGGTAAATGAGTCATAAAATAATCATCTCAAGTATATGTCAAAATTTCTTGGTTTAAAAAACAAGAGTGACTAACTTTGACATAAAAGATGTCCATGAATAATCCAACATGTGAAAGTAGCTCAAAAATATTATTTCCAAGGATGTTTAAGATTATTTTCAAGTAATATCATTGTAAGATCCTGAACTTTTACTAGATATGTCTCAAACTTGTTTTTAGGTACTATTTTTCTTGATTTAAGTATATCTTGTTTGAGTTTTATCTTGGGTGTGTTTGGGGGAAAATTAGATGTTTTTGGAGGGGTTTTGGGTAGTGCACAGGTGGAGCAAGGTTTTCCAAAACCTTGAACCCTTCCCTAGAAAACCATATAACCCCAGACATAGAGGGATTTCATAGTTGGCACACAATTTTTCAAACCACACCAATATTTGGAGTAATCGTGAACCCCCACAAAATAGGTTCACTCTTAGGGTGAAGGGCTTGTAAAATGGTGTTCCCCTTCCCTAGAAACCATGAATACAAGATTTAATCCTCCAAAAAATTAGATTTAAAAATTTTGAACCCCCTTTCCTTCACTATAATTTGACCAAAATCAACCCTAAACGTTTTATCTTTTTTTATAGGCCCCCTGACAGATTTGAAGGCATTCCAAACTCATTTCGTGGAGAATAGAAGATCCATTTTACAGATCCACACCTCTCCCAATAAGAGATCTCATCCCAATTGATTTAATACCTATCTCTTGTATTTCTATCATCCTTTTAAGGGATGGTTTACTCCATTGGTAATGGATCTAGATCTAGGTTTCATGGATCCAATCTCCTTGTTTTTTGATCTAGATATCATTCTTCATCAAAATCTTGAACATTTCGATTCAATTTGGGAATTTTTATTGGCAAGAATCCATCAATTATCTTGAGGTAGGTAGTTTAAATTGAAAATACCATAGTGTTGATTTAATTAAGTGTATGTAATTCTGCAATTTAAATTTCCATGATTGGGAAATTTCATCTGGAATTTAATTAGATTAAATTGAATTTCCATGTGATGATTGAATGGGTTGAATTTAGGGAAATTATAAATTGGGTGAATTTGATTAATTAATTGGTTAATTAATTAATGGAATGATGTGATTATATAAATGATGTGATATTGGAACTATGGATTTGGTTAATTAAACAAGATTATGTAATTGGTTAATTGTTGAGTTATGGAATTGATTAATAGTGGGAACAAAGGGATATTTGTCTTAGCCTTGAAAGGTTAGTGGGTCATGTGAAGAAATTCTGATAAATGGTTCAAATGATGAATTATTTGTATTATTTCCATGTGATTAAATTGTTGAACCTTGATTGTTTTGGTAATTAAAATGGTATACCATGATGTGAAATATTGATGGGTGGATTAATAATGATTAACCTTGTTAAAATTGATATATTTAATTGATTGATAAATTGGTTGTGGGACATAGAATTATGCTTCAAATACCCATGGGTTGTTAGACATAGCATTCTAGACCCATAAGTGATAATGAGTATGGGACACAAACTGAGGCTCCAAATACCAATATGTGATCATGAGTGTGGGACACAAACTGAGGATCCAAATACCCATATGTGACAGGGAGTGTGGGACAGGGAATGAGGCTACAGATACCCATCTGACATTAAGGTGTGAGACATGGATAAAGGATCCAAATACCCACGGGGTGTTAAACATGATGTTCTACAACCATGATATTGGCATTGGATTATTGATCCAATTTGCTATGATATGAATTAGAATGAAATGATGTATGATAATCATGGTATTGTGATATGTGATATACCTTAGGGATATTTAACACTCTAGAATGGACCAACGTGGGTATTTATAGTATGGATGTCATCATGAACCCAAATATTTATGTGGGTAATTAAAGAATAAA
This sequence comes from Viscum album, assembly GCA_963277665.1. Taxonomy (NCBI): domain Eukaryota; kingdom Viridiplantae; phylum Streptophyta; class Magnoliopsida; order Santalales; family Viscaceae; genus Viscum; species Viscum album. Next base: position 595,630,203 of record OY728139.1, read on the forward strand.
AAAATGTGATAACTATTTACTTTAGGCATTGTACTATATTTTTTATACAAATTCATACACTATTATTGAATGTATATTGTTTTAGATGCCATTGGTGGTGGAATACTGAGTTTTACTCACACCCTAATGGGGATGCCTAATTAGTACCCAAATAGACTTCATGTTTGTAGGATAGGATAAGGGAAATGACCCTATATTAGATGGGTAAGTTGATATGAAACATGGATAAGTGAACCAGACTTCGTATTAAGACTTTATTGGGGGAGTTTTCAATGTATTTATTTTGGGTTTTCCTTTTGAAACATGACAATTTTTTTGAATGACGAATATACTTTTTATTTATTGATTTTTTGTTTCAGTTTTGGTTTATTATGTGATACTAGTTTGTACTGGTTATTGTATTATTCTATTTGTTAGTTTTTGTCTATTAGTTATTTATTAGTTATTTACGTTTTTGTTTTACTTTGATAAAGAGGGTACATTCTCTTCATGTTGATATATTAGGCCCTCACTTCTAGTCAACAACCTCTAGCATACAAGGACACAATCTTGAGGTCATGTGAATGACCAGCTTGGGGCACCGATGTGTGGCACATAGGTCAGGATGTTACAAAGTGGTATCAAAGGTGAGTTTTATTTTATTTCATTTTTTCTTACTATTTGGGAAAGGTTGACATAAGACTTGGAAGAGTTGGGCCTTGGACATGAGCTCATTCCTAGGAGTAGCTTACACATGTATGGGGGAAAAGATAAGTACTTAGGGTGGGATTTTTGTTATTATTGTTTTCGATTACAATTGGATGTTATTTCACCTCGAGTGATTCACATGTTGTGTGATGTGATTATTTTTTCTATTATTTTATTCTATTTTAATCACATCCTAGTATGGTAGGGGATTTGAGTATTCACACATCATTCTAGGAAGTTAGGGAGGTTCTTATGTGCCGGTAGTCTCACTGAGGTGGTCTGTCATCCAGTGAACCCCCGGGTATGCGTTGAGATTGATGCATCACGTACGCCGTTTGACTTTGTTTGGATTACGATTGGAGAAGAGTATCAGTGTAGAAAATGAGTTATTTATGAATATTGGACTGAGTTCTGTGATTCTTGCAAGAGGTTGGGTCATTCAACTGAGGTATATCGAAGGGGACACCCGCCACGGTTGAGGAAGAACCGTTGTAAAGGGAAAGATTCTCTAGTGAGCACAGCTGTTGATTCCTGATTAGAGGCAGGATTAGAGATGGGTACTGAACTGAGGTAGATAGGGACTGTCAAAAGAGGAAGGGGCCCTGGTGGGGCAAATGGTAAGCCAGTTGGGCCTGGTAAGGGGACTTTTGAGAACAACAGCCATGAATCTGGAGCTGCGGGAGGTAAGGGGCATAGCCTGAAGGATGCTTGTAATTTTCTTAGGTTAAGGCAGGAGGTTGGAGCCTCAAATGGCTCCTTGGTCAGTGAGGGTGCAGGTAGGGGTTGGGGGGTCTTTGCTTTTTTCCTATTTGGTTAACTCGGTTGGTGACAAGGAGGAAAGAGGCTTGGACCCTTTGGCTACACCTTTTATTTCTTTGAGCAACAGATTTGATGGTTTGATGGCCGAGGGTCTGAAGGAGGCTGGTCCTTCTGGAGGGATTACTGGTGAGGAGGAGCTTGAGAAGCAGCCGGTTGTTGCCTTAGAAAATGTTCTCGCTGGAGACTTGGGGCATCCAGAGAATCATCTGGGCGAAGACTGCAGAGATTCTGTAGGGGAGGTGGCTCCAAAGAGGCAGTCAGTGGAGGTTGCTCAGGCTGGAGGCAGGGGGCCTGATTTTGGTGGTTTGACAACAGAGGACAACCACTCAGTGAACAAGTGCTCCACCTTCATTGAAATAGATAGGAGTACAGATATCCAGACTGGTGGTTATGTGAAGGAGGCTTCTGTAGTGATTGTGGTTAATGTGATTACAGAGGGTGAACACCTTCCTCTGATGGAGAACTTTACTCCAGACCAACAGAGGGAGAAAAATGATGGGAGACCTGGTCTGGGTTTGGGGGATCATTTCGGTAAATTAAAGGGGATCTCTGTGGGAGGTAAAGAAAATGTGAGTTGCCCGGTTGGTCGTTCATTCAGCGAGGTGGTTCAAGGTGGGAAACAACCTCTTGCTCCAGTTGAAGGGCCTGTTTCAGCTGCTCCACAAAGGCGGCCAAGGAGAGATTACTCTTGTCTCCCACAACCAATGCGGACTAGGTCCGCCTCTAAAAGGAATAGAGAGGTGATATTGGCTGTTAGGAAGGGCTGCTTGATCAAGGGGACTTCATCAGATCAACCAGCTCTGGAACAGCTCAGGTGTCGGGTACAATGTGAAAGCTTCTGGAGGTCGTCAGAATGGGAATCGACTATGGCTACTGGTGAGGATGAATATGGCTTGGGATGCGGAGGTGAATATGGTTTTTATGATGTGTAAGTCTATGTTGGTTATGTTTCATGGGTTTGTGGTTTTCTCATTTATGTTGTGTTTGTATGATTGTGTACCAGATCCCATAAACCGGATTTTGATAATTAAAAAAATGATTGTCAGTCAATGTTTATCCTTGTCAATGTTAACATAGATATAGGATTGTTAAGGGGAGTGGTAGTGCCTCAGTTTTGACCATGTGGTTGGAAAGGGGGGATGAATGTTTATGGATTTATGTGAATCCCTATTGTTAACTATGTTAATGTTGTGAAATTTATATTAAGGTATGTGTTTGGAATTGTATAGATATGCCTCCATGATGACATTTACTTATAGGAAGTCATGAGGATATAGTTGCAAATAATCCTCTAATTATGGAACCTGAGCCACTGATAGTGCTAGGTGAAGGAGATGGAGAGAAGTTCTATGAGAACATTTCTCAATTCATTCATTTTTTAGAGAAATACCCAAATCAGGTTGTAAATAGTATGTCTTATATGAAATGGGAGTTTTAGTTACAACACCCTATGAATTTCACTAGAGAACATGGACCTAAGGTAGTTGAGTTCTGGATTGACTCCATCTAAAAAATAATTGACCATTTAGATACTCCTTATGATAATAGGGTCAAGTTGGGTACTTATATTTTATGAGTAATAGTGAATCACTGGTGGAATGTTCAGGCTCGAACAGGGTTGGAAGATGGTATGGTATGAAGGTCACTTTACTGACTTAAAGTGATTTCCTCAAGTGCTGATAGGGGATGAGACAACTATGACAAGATATTTCCAGGATGGGCTTAAATATGAGATTAAGTCCCAAGTTAATATCTTTTGGCTGAAAATGTTTTTTGAAGTGGTTGATTAGGCTGTCATATCTGAGGGGAAATTGAAGTAGGCTTCCATTGGAGGATAAGTGGTTTCTTCTGGATGATCAAGAGGTAAGTATTCTGAGGGTATGAAGCATTGTTATGAGAATTTTGACTAGATTTTTGGAAATAAGAGTCTTCATGGGGAAGGATTATTTACTCTGGATCTTACTCAAGTAACATTTCACCCATGTGGTAGTTTGGGTCACTTTTATAGACATTTTTCCCAACCACTAGTGGAGTGATGATTTTGAGGTAGGATAGAACATCCACATCAGTTCTATAGGAACCCATGATAGATGGGTAGTGATGAAGCAGCTATATAGAACCAAAAGTTTTGGAAGGGGGTCTTCTATATCGTACCATATTAGAAGTTATAGTTCCACTAGAAATGTAATTTGAGGTATTGGAAGTGGTACTTCTTAGAAAGAACACCCATATCAGTAGGGTGGTGCAGCTCAGGGGACTTAGACTACATCATAGGAAATATGGGAAGGAAAGTTTCATGCAATTCAGCCTACACTTGTGGATAATGAGGATAGATTATCGATAGTTAGAGGTACTATTCATATAGCTTATAAAATTTTTAGTGCCTTATTTGATACTAGTGTCTCTCATTATTTTATATATATACATCTTGTGAATGGTTTGATCCAAGAAGTGGGGTTTTTGAGAAAGGTTATGACGATTGATACACCTTTGAGAGTATGGTCGAGAGTCATGTTTATGAAAAGGGTGTTCTCTAAAGGTTGGGGTGTCGTGTTTCTTTTGGGATCTTTAAATTCTATATATGTTAGTATTTGATCTAATTGTGGGTATAGAATATTTAGAGTCATACCGATCCCACACAGATTATTATCACTGGAGAGGGACATTTACGTCTCTTATGGGTGAAAATTATATTCACTATGGAGAGTAATATTTCTAGGTAGGGCATGCATGGACAGTTCATTAGAAACTAGGGGATCTAACCCCCTAGGTTTCTAATCTGTTTATAAATAATGGGGTGTGAGACATGATGTTTTTTCCCATAATGTATAGGCTCCAAGATGTGTTTTCTAAGGGCTTCTTAGGGCTTCCACCAAAGAGATACATATAGTTTATGATTGATCTCATTATATGGGATGATCCAATTTCTATTCCACTATACACAATAGCACTAAAAAATCTTCAAGAGATCATGACTCAAATATAAGAGTTGATGGATAAGGGGTTTATCCATTCGAGTATGTCACCTTGGGGTTTTATATTCTTGTTTTCTAAGAAGGATGAAATAACTTTGTGCTTATGTGTTGATTACCAGAAGTTGAACCAGATGACTATGAAGAATTGGTATTATATTCTATATATTGATGATCTCTTTCACCAGTTATGAGGAAATTGTATTTTCACCAAGATTTACTTGAGATTTGGGTATCATCAGTTAAGATTCGAACCTTCTAATATACCTAAGGCTACTTTCAGAATTAGGTATGGACTTTATGAGTTCATCATGATTCTGTTTGGGTTAATGAATTCTCTTGAAGTGTTTATGGATTTGATGAACCTAATCTTCAATCTTTACCTATATTAGTTTATGTTTGTTTTAGGGAATGACAACATGGTTCATTCCAAGAATCATGAAAATCATGCCCAACACCCTGACATCGTCCAGAGTACACTGAGAGAAAATTAGCTATACTAAAAGATATCTAAGTGAAAATTCTAGATTTATTAGGTACATTTATTGGGTCACATCATCTTAGAGTAAGGTGTCTCAGTGGACCCAAATAAGGTGAAATGATTTATTTATTGGGAGAAACCCAAGAATGTTTTTTATATCCATAGCTTTCTAGGGTTAGCAGGATATTATCAGAAGTTCATCCAAGAATTTTCATGCTTGGAAGGACCAATTTTAGGCTTAACCAAGAAGGGTGTTAAGTTTTAATATTATGTAGAATATGAGAATGATTTCTAGGTGTTGTAGAATAATTTTATTACCAAACTGATCTTGATCTTACCCGAGCCAAGGGAGGAGTATATAGTTTTTTGTGATGAATCTGGGATCAGGCTTGGAGAAGTGATGATTTAGGGGGATCAAGTGGTGGCATATGGTTCATGAAAGTTGAGTCCAAATGAATGGAACTACCCTACACACAACATCTAATTAACTACAATGGTTTATGATTTAAAGTGATGGTGGCATTATCTATTGGGAAAAAAGTTTACTATGTATACCGATCACAAGAGTTAAAGTATATCTTTTACCAACATTATTTGAATATCAAATAGTAGAGGTAGGTTGAGTATATGCATTCATTTTATTTTGATCTATCATATACACCCAGTAAGGGAAATAATTTTATTGATTCTACAAGCAAGAAAACTCATACTCGTAAAGTTCAGGAGTCTAGTTATGAGCGAAAGATGCTGAATTTTCTAGATAAGATGCATGTTCTGTTTCAGGAGGGTGAAGAAAAGATGGATCTCAAATAATTTTTAGTGGTGTCTTAATTTTGAGCCAGACTAGGGAGAGGAAGTACAAGGATCCATAATGTTTGGACTTGAGAGAAATCCTTGAAGGTGGGAGTCACCTTCCGATTGGAATATATATGAGGATGAGATCATCTATGTCTGTGGCTGTGTATTTATGCCTATGAGTATGTAAGAGGAGAAAATGCATGAATTTCATGCTTTAAAGTGGAAGGTGCATCCAGGTTTGACCAAAATTTACTGTGAATTACATCGACAGTATTGGTGTCCAGAAATGAAAAGGAGATTGTGAGGTTTGTGAAATGATACTACACCAGTCAATAGGAGAAGGCTGAGCATCAATGACCTGATCATATACTAAACCCATTGACCATTTTGGAATGGAATTGGGATGACATTACCATGGAAATTTTGGTGTTTATACCAAGTAAACATCATAATAATGATTCTATTTGGGAGGTTGTGAATCGACTGATGAAAGTAGTTAATTTCTTTCCTATACATGATACTTTCATAGTGGACGAGTTGGGAGATCTGTATGTTTCTAAGATAGTATATCTACACATGGTGACATAGAGTATAATTTTTTTACATGACTTTCATTTCACTTAACAGTTCTAGAAGGTCTTGTAGAAGGATATTGGTACATAGGTTTTACTGAGTATGACATTCTACCCATAGACAGATGATAATTCAGAGTATAATATTCAGGTGATTGAGGATATGTTACGGTCATATGTTCTAGACATTGGGGGGTCTTAGGAGAAGAACCTAGAACTTGTGGAGTATGCCTATAACAATATTTTCTAGGAAACTATTCATATGGAACCATATGAGGCACTTTATGGTAGGCCATGTAATTCACCTCTATGTTGGATGGAGGTGGGTGAGTCAGAGCTATTGGGATTGAGTCTCGTATAGGGGACATCAGAACATGTTCAACTGATTCTGAAGCATATGTATATGGATCAGAGTAGATAGAAGTTTTATGCTGATAGATGTCAATTATCACTGGATTTTATATAGGGTGATCATGTTTTCATTCGAGTGACACCTAGATTGGGTCACAATAGGATTCATAGACAGGGAAAGTTGGTGCCCAGGTTTATTGGACCTTTTAAAGTTGTGGAGAGAATCACACTGATGGTATATCGATTGTGTCTTCCATAGAGGTATAGTGATATTCATGATGTTTTTAATGTGTTACAACTTCATTGGTATCACCCTGAACCTTCTCATGTGATCGATGTGGATGATGTCGATCTTGAGACCGATGCATCCTTTTAGGAGCATCTGATATGTGCTATGAATTGTAGTGATAAAGTGTTGTGGGGGAAGACCATGCTGATAATTTTAGTATTATGGAAACATGGGAATGTTCATAAGGAAACACGGGAGATAGAAACGAATATATGGGGTCAGTGGTCCGATATTTTTGATACAGAATCTTAGAAATACTTAGGAGTATAGCTTGAGGATGAGCTATTATAAGGTAGAGAGATTATAAGATCTTGAACTTTTACTAGAGATGTATAAAGCTTTTTTATGTAATATTTTGAATTTATTTGAGTATAACTTGTTTGGGTTATAACTTGTGTGCATTTGGGTGAAAATTGGAAGTTTTTGGAGGGGTTTTGGGAAGTTCATTGTTGGCACACAGTTTTCCCAAACCATGCGCCCTGCCCCAACAAACTGTGAAACCCTAGATAGAGAGGGATTGCATGGTTGGAACACATTTTATAAAACCATTCACTTTATTAAGAGTAATAGTAAACCACTATAGTAGAGGCACAAGGTTTGGAAAACCTTTCACCCTTTCCCAAGAAACAATGCGTATAATATTTAATCCTTTGAAATTTTGATTTAAAATTCCCAAACCCTCAGACTTCACCCTAATTCATCCCAACTCAACCCAAACATTTTATCTCATTTTTGTAGGTTATTGGATGTATTATAAGGAATTACCAACCCCATTCTTTGAGAATCAAAGATCCATTTTATATATCTTCACCTCTCCCAGTATCAGATCTTGTCCTAATTGATTTCCTCCCTCTTTACTGCATTTATCTCATCCTTTAAAGGGATGTTTTCCTCCATTGGTAATGAATATAGATCTAGGTTTTCATGGATATAATATAATTGGTTTTGAATTTATGTTTTGTATCTAGATGTTTTTCTTCATCATGATCTTAAACATTCTTCTTCAATTTGGGAATTTCCATTGTTGAGCGCCCATCAATGATCTTGAGGCAGGTGCTATAAATTGAAAATCCCATAGTCTTGATTTAACTATGTGTATATAATTGTGTAATTTAAATTTCTTTGATTGAGAAATATTATCTATAATTTAATTATATTAAATTTAATTTCTATGAGATGATTGAATGGGGTCAATTTGGGGAAATTGTAAATTGGTTGAATTAGATTAATTAATTGGTTAATTAATTAATGGAATGATGTTATTATGGAAATGATAGGATATTGGAAGTGTGGATTTTATCAATTAAATGGGATTGTGTAATTGTTAATTTTTGAGTTATGGAATTGATTAAAAGTGGGAATAAAGGGATGTTTGTCTTTACCTTGAAAGGTTAACGGGTCATGTGAAGAAATGTTTATAAATGGTTTAAATGATGAGTTGTTTGTATTATTTACATGTGATTACATTGTTGAACCATGATTTGTTTTTGGTAATTGAAATGGTATAACATGATGTGAAATGTGATGAGTGGGTTAATGATTATTGACCTTATTAAACGTGATATATTTGATATATTTGATTGATTAATAAATGGGTTGTGGGACACAGACTGATGCTTCAAATACCCACAATGTTCTAAACATGGCATTCTAAACCCACATGTGATAACGAGTGTGGGACACGAACTAAGACTCCAAGTACACATATGTGATAATGACTGTAGGACATATACTGAGGATCTAAATACCCATATGTGATTACAAGTGTGGAAGAGGGACTGGGGATTCAAATACCCATGTGAAATTCAGGTGTGGGATAGAGACAGAGGCTCCAAATACTCATGGGGTGTAAGACATGATGTTCTACACCCATGAGATTAGCATTATACTATGGATCCAATTGGTCGTGATATGAATTGAATTTAAATGATGAATAATAATCATAGTATTTTTATATATGATATCCAATGTGGATAGTTCATACCCTGACACAGGATGAAGTAGGTATTTATAGTACGAGTGTCATCATGAACCTGACAATTTATGTGGTTAATTAAATAATAATAAAATGTGATAACTATTTTCTTTATGCATTGTAATTTATTTCTTATACAATTTAGGCAATGTTATTGACTAGATATTATTTTATATTTTATTGGTGTTAACCTACTAAATTGTACTCACACCCTACTCAGGATTCTTAATCGGTACCCGAAATACTTCATGTTTATAGTACTGGATAAGGGAAAAAGACCTATATTAGATGGATGAGTCAGGATGGAGCATGGATGAGGGAACTATACTTGGTGTCAGGACCCGCTTTGGGGAGTTTTTAGTGTATTTATTTTCAGTTTTCATCTTGAAACTTGAAAATTATTTGGAATGACATTTATACTATTTAATTATGGATATTATTTTCAGTTTTGGTTCATCATGTGATACTGTTTTGTTCTAGTTATTGTATTATTCTGGTTGTTGGTTTTTTTCAATTTGTATTTTCTTTGTTATTTACATTGTTTTTATGTGTTGATAAAGATGGTATATTCTCCCCATTTTGATATATTATACCCCCATCGCAAGTCGGTAGCCTCTGGCAGTGGGGGAGGTATGCTTGAGGTCATGTGACCAACCGACTTGGGGCACCAACATGTGGCACCTGGGTCATTAACTATTTCATAAATTCAATATCCATATTTTATTATAGATATATAATCATTGGTTTTTCTCACTAAACTTTCATAACCTCAACATTAAGAATCTCAACTTCCTCCTCCAACTTACTTTTCTCTATTCATTAAATAACCAATATCCCCCTCTTAACAAAAAAATTTAATCTTTCTATAAAAGTATATAAGAATTTAATCAATATTTATCACCCTAAGATTTTATAAAATATATTTTTCAAATAAATTTAATTTTCTTTGATAGGTTTTTCTACACACAACACTGAGTTTTGACGAAACATGACATACTATTAAAATATTATTACTTAATATGATAGTTATCACCTAGCTTGTAGAATGGTGGGTATGAATAAGATTAAATAATTTATAAAAATATATTATTTAAACATTTATATAAAATTAATTATTTTGTGTATAATTAATTATAAATGAAAATAATAACAATTTAAAAATAAAATAATTTTTTTTTCAAGAAAACATTTTTTATCTGTATAAAATCACATTTCACATAAATAAATTAAAAAAATATATTCTCCTAGATGACTTGAATGAAATTTATATATATTATATATTCAATAAAATTTCAAATAATTATCTTATGTGTTTTTAAGACATGAGATGATAATAAATCTAATTTTACACTTAAAAATTTTATTTTTATAAAAAACAGTCTATCGCATATTGCACAATTATTTTAGAATTAATTTTTGAAAATTAAAGAAAATTTATTTGAAAAAATAAAATTTATTTTTGAAATCATAATTTCAAAATTATCATGGAGTGAAGTTTTGTGAATTTTCTGAAAGGAATTTTTTTAATGAATATTGAAAAAATAACAATTTTTACTAGAAACCACCTTTTCTTTCAAAGAATGTGCAAGATAAAATTTATTTTAATATGGTATTAAAAGTAAAATTAGTTCAATTATATTATAATTAATAAAATTTAGTTCATTTTAATCAATTTCATGTTTAATTTTTATATACAAAACTTTTAAAATTTTGAACACTTTCTCTTTGGAAAACCACTTTCTCTTCACTTTTACAGGTTTAATTTTAAAATAAAAATTTCCATTTTTTTAATGGAATTTTTAAAAATGGATTACATATTTTAAATAATAATAATTAATATTTTTTATAAGTTAAACTTATTTTTTGGTTAAAATGAATAGTAAAATAGTAAAAATTAATTACAATGGTTAAGGTTAAAATAAGTATACTGAAGGGCTATGAGCCTGTAAGGGGCTTTGTTTTGCTAGGTTTAACCCTAACACCTTTTTCCTCTCCACCATTTGAGGTTAGACTTGGATTATCCTTGGCGCTTCTTCTCGGCATGTTCACAACATGTGGTCTCTTCCAGTAGTGGCATCATCTAGGCTTGACATTCTTGGAGAACCTCATCATTTGTTGGTCTTCTCCTCATCCAAAACTTATATTTGGATAAGGATTATCAAGGTAGCATGGTTTTGGTCTGGGGTGAAAGTTTCAAATGCTGCGGTCTGGGGGTTTTTGTCACATTTTGTGTCTTCTGTGAGTGTGTTGGGTATATCTTGTCTCTAGGTGCAGTTCTAAAGGCGACAACAAGATCTTCGTTTCTGGATTGTGGAGGGGTCCGCTTCAGGTGATATTTGGTTTGGTTTATGTTTTTTTTTGTTTGTGTGTTTTTTTTGGTGGTGCATGGTGTTGACTTCGTCGGGGACCAGATTGCTGATGACCAGTGATGGATTCTTAGTGAATGGGATCTCGGTTCGGGGTGATGTGCGGTGAACTGGGACATTGATTTCATGATGGATTCATAGCGTAGGAGAAATTTTATTTCTATAAAGACTATTATTTGAAGGGTTTTTAGTATGTTGTATGGATTTAAGAATTCATGGAATGATTTTCCATTGGTTGAATTTTTGAATACGTGGAATGGTATCTCTGTTGGTTTGTTTGATTTGGGGCACTGTGGTCCGTAGTCTTAGGTCAATGATTCCAGTTTTCCTCAAGGCATGAATCCATAAGTGTTTTAGAGTAGGGATATTTCATAGGTCATGGATATCTGTAATTGTAATTTTGATAGGGTATGACATTTTTCATCGATATCGTGCCCATGAATTTGTGCACGGGACAACTAGCTCAGCAACGATGAGAAGGTGGAAGCTTGCCTTAATGATTCTGATGATGGGGGGGGGGGGGGCTTATTCTCATATTTGAATAGGATCTTTTTGGTCTTGGGAAATTTTACTATGGGGATTGATTGTCTCTTTATGTATTTGAAGTCATTTAGGATCCCCCTTACCCCTTAAAATGGGGTTTAACTTAATAAAAAATTAATTTCCAGTCAGTCAGTTTACTGAGGGGATTAAGATAAAAATATAATGGGTAAAATGGCTTATAAAATTTTATATAACCAATTTTATAGACATATTTAGAACTTATAAACTCTAATGTTTGATAATTACCCATTTTTGATTCTTTTGGAAAGTGAAAAATGCGGTTACACTTTATGCTTTAAAAAAATTCCACATGTTTCCTCCCCCCCACTTATAAAAGGCCACCACCTCTCCTATCCTATTTACACTTAAAAACCATTTGTATCTTAAAATTACTTAAGAAACCTCTTAATTTCTTACCTAATAACACCATTTATTCCTTATTTTTATTATGAATCCCTCTTAATAAGTATTTAGATGTAAAACTAAAGAGGATCTCTGAAGAAGAAGTAAAATTATTTAACGTACATTTTGGTTTTATATATTCTTAGGAATCCTTAAAATAGTATTCAAATATGATGATATAATAAAAAAGTGTCTAACATATACTTATTTTTTATTATATCAATTTAATAACCTATATTCATCTCCACTTCTATCAAATGGGAAAAGAAACCATCGATCATGTTTATGGCGGACTACCATCTCACGAACATATGTTATTATTTTTCCATCACTACCTCTCAAAATGGATATAATTATGTATTTAATGTTTATATATAATATTTAAGATATTATTATACCTATTTAATTATAATACCACATCTAACTCATTACCTCCCAAGTTATTGTAAAATAATAACGTCGCTCATGTGTACAGTGGACTACCGCCTCACGAATCGATGTGATGTGTTTTTCATTTATATTTTAATTAGATGGTAATAAGGATATATTAAATGAATATATAGGATATTTTTAACATAATCATACATATTTAATTATAATATCACATATAAATTCTTACTTTCCATTTCATGGGGGATATGATAATGTCTCTCATGTGTATGGAAAAATATCACTTCACGAAGCGATGTGACTCATTATTCACTAACTCTTTATATGGAAGCTAATAAAGATAAATTTAAAATATATATGTGAAATATATTAAATAATAATTACTCTTCAAAGGTTATTTATTATTTAATTTCTTTTTTTCCATTCATCAATAAAATGGAAATAGTGTTCATGTATACATACAACCTACCATCTCTATGAACAATGTATTCCATTTTCTATCTCTAGATTTTATAGATTATTATATAATGAATATATAAGATATTTATATCATGGTTAACATTAAATCTATTATGTAATCAAAATCAAAATTAAAGTAAAGAAAATACCAAATAAAAAAATACATGAAAAATAAAGCAGTTATTATCCAAAACATGATTTTAACAAGGAATTGTTAATAAAAATGTAATAAAATGAAATAATTGAATTATATATGGAATGATATATATAATTATGGTTATTTAATATATTTATCATAAAACAATATTTATATATATTAGTATTCAATGTTTAAAAAGGAAGTTGAGGCTTAATATTTTTGTCTCAGTTTTCCTTCTTTGAGACATATGTTATGTTATGAACCTATATTATTTTATGAGGTTTAAATACAACATGAATTTATTAATTCTCATAAAACTTTATGTTTCATTTAATGTAATTATTTCATGTGTCTTACGATTCTTTGTTTCTAAAGTTACAATGGTTTTATGATACAACGTCATTGTTTATCGGGATTTTTTATGTTTATGCATCTGATAATAAAATATTATGATATATCTCTAAATAAAATTATGAATTTTCTTGTCCTATTATTATTTCATGAGAATAAATTCATTCCATTATTTTTCCTCTCTTTATGTACTAAAAAGTTTAAATTAATGTTTTTATAAAAAATCGTATTTATTTCTCTCTTTGATCAAAAACCCTTTTTCTTTCAAATCCATGTTTTCTAAAAATATTTTTGAAAAATATTTTAACATTTTCCAAATGATTTATTAAATAAATTTTTACCATTTTTTGATTTTTTTATAAATTATTTTAAAATTAATATTCTTGTCATTTTCCAAACAATTCCTGTTTTTATTTTACCAAAAATATGAAAGGAATTTTTGTTTTAATGTTTATGACATGAACTGGATTTCCGCCATCATGACCATTATTTTTTTAAAGATATATTTATATGTTTTGAAGACAATTTTCCAAGAAAAGGATTTACCAAATATTTTATTAATTTCTAGTTTTAAAAAGTTTATTTAAAAAGAAAGGTTATTTTCCTCAAGAAATATTACAAGTGATTATCTTTAAAAATCATTTTCCATATAAGATGTCATTATTTTATGTTACTTAATATTTAATGGGGATATGATCCAATGATATCATCTTTATTATTTATTTGGATGGTTTATGTTTTTTATGACAAAGTTTTTATGAAACCCATTTCTTTTCCAAAGTTTATTCTATGATGAAATGTTTATAAAACCCATTTTTTCATGAATTTCTATATAAAAAATGTTTTATAAAACCCATTTATTTTCATGGGTTCTGATATGATGAATGTTTTATAAAGCCCATTTATTTTTTAGGTTCTGTTATGATGAATGTTTTATGATATTATGGCACACATATTTATGATTTTAATTATGTAGTTGGTGGGACATATATCTCCCTCCACTGAATTGGGTAAATATTGATATCTCATGAGTTAAACAATACTATAATGGGGAGTGAACCTAGTTCAGTAAGATAATTTTTCCACTATAATAGTCTTGGGAGTGAACCTTGGCCACTTTTATGGTTTGGGGAGTGAACCCATTCGACTATTATAGCATTGTAAAAGAGACTTGACTATTATGGAAATGACTTAATATGTTTATGTGTATGCCACAATTCTGTAATATGCTACTTTTATGATCTCATGGATCATTTTATTTGATTTACTTATGATTAAAGTCTTATGAACTGTGAATTTTTATGAAATCAATAAATTTTATGATATTTTATATGAAGTGTATGTTTTCCAAATGTTATTCTCATGTTTTATACCCGTATTCTGATATTATTATTATGTATCTCACCTATTTACCCTTACTGAGCATCTAAGATCAACTTTTCTTATGTTTCATTTCTCAAAGTTATGAAGAAATATATTATTTATGATATGTATAAGAAGGGTGATAATTATGAAGAACTTAGTGGGAGATGATATAGTTTACATATGAACTAGTTATTTATGTTTCCATGTTCCCAAATGCACTATAACTTTATGATCCTCAGGAGTGTGTTTGTGTAATGTAATGAATGTTAATCTAATAATATGAAATATCAATGACTGAAAATCCTAGGTCTTTATAGTTGGTATCAGAGGATTTTATTAGTTAACATTTGGAAATTAGGATGAGAAAACTTTAGTGATAACCCTTAGGATTAGCCTAAGTATATGATAATAACCTAATGTTTTGGTGAGGAATAAATTACGTGGTTTACCTAAAAATACATCCCTATATGGATACTACAAGTAGACTTGGTTCTAGAAAATATTTACTTAGGAGTAATAACTCTGAAAATGTGCATGAGACCTGACTATTACATTACCTGGTATATGAAAATGGACCTTACTGCACACCTACTTTGAAACTTCTGGGGGATATGCTTTGGTTAATTCACATTTTCTTTATAAAACATTAATAAGTATTTTAATAGATGATAACCATGAAATAACTAGGTTAAACCTATGGTTTCATTGATTTAAATGGTGTCCTAATTTAGAAATTCTATAAATGATTTTTATGACTATTTATTTTCCCACTATGATTATTATTACTCACACTAGTTTTTAATTGGTTTTAGTATATGGATGGAACCGAAAGGAACTATTTTAATGATGAATGAAATAGAAAATTCAATGACTTTACTCTTAAGAAACCAAATGTTATGGGAGAGGGAATGGAAAATATTATCGCTATGCTCACAAAAATTTCTCAAGCTACGAATCATGATGAACTTAAAAATGAGAAAAGGAGGTAATAATATTTTGTTAAGTCCTTCACAATTCAATGATAATCATATTTTAGTGGTTCTCTTGATCCACCAGTTGCTTTGAAATGGATTAGTACCAATGAAAATTTATTTTCCATTCTCCAGTGTTCAAAACATGAAAAAGTCATTTTGGATTTCAATTGTTTGGAAGGTGAAATAGATCAACGGTGGAATCTCATCCGAAATATGAACAAACATGATGAAATTTACTCCATGGTGTTGGATGAGATTAAGAACTTATTTTTCAATAATCACTTTCCTAAAATTCTTCATATAAAAATGGAGAAGGAATTCCTTGAGTTAAAATAGAATGACAATGAATATGTTGGTACCTATGAGGTATATTTTACTAGACTTGTGAGGTATTCTTATAGAATTATCATCCTACATGAAATTAAGGTTGATTGATTCAAAATTAGATTTAAACCAAGTATCTAAAGGGTGTTAGACATAATGGACTTCATTAGATATACCGAAATCCTTCATTATTCTATCAATGTAGAAATGGAGATTGGGGTTACCCATCAGTCACATGGTTTTAATAAGAAAAGAAATATGAAATTCAAGGGAAACTAAAAAATACATTTACAAAAGAAGATGATATTTCCTTCAAGCTAAAATTGTGGAAGGAAACATAGAGGAAATTACCTTAAGGTTAATATTAAATGTTTTGAGCCGGTAAAGGAAGGTCATTGAGAAATTGATTGTGGAAGTAATGGGAAGAAGTTTATAAATTATGAGAATAAAGAGAAAGATCCACATAATGAACCACGCACACTCAAGTGTTTCATATGAAAGGAGTATGGGTATTATACCAACCATTTCCCAAATCCAAATGTTAATGATGATGATTGAATTTAGAAAACTCTTAAATTGAGGGATTAGTGGAAATCTCATGGGATCACTATTTATGATGAGGGGTGCTATAACAATGTGGGGAAAGTTACACTTACCATCCACTCTAGAACCACAAATGTGTTATTTTAATCAAGATTTACTCATTATTTAAAATATTAATAAGTTTATAATGGTATAAAGATAAAACCCAAGATATTAGATATATAATTAATAGTGGAAAAAATTAATGTTATGATGATCAAATATATAGTATATGATTCCTTTCCAGTTGAAGTTTGTGGGAATGTGGTTCATGAAAATCTTATCATTATTCCTTTGGTTGAATTTGATATAATTTTAGGAATGGATTGAATTTCTCTACATAAATACTACATCAATTTCCATGGAAGGGAAGTCACATTTGAAATTCCAATCCAACCTATGACCATCTATCAGTGTAATGATAAATATTAACTTCCAATGGAAATCATATCCATTGTATGAGTTTTGATTCATATTCAAAATGGAAGTTATCTCATATGCTTGGGGAGAAAATAAAAATTGATAGTATACCTATTTTAAGGAAGTGTGTTGATGTATTTCCAAAATAATTTCCTAGTATTCCAATGAATTGTGAATTTGAGTTTTCAATAAAACTCATACCTAGTGCTATACCTATTTCAAAGGCACCCTATAGAATGGACTTGATTCAGTTGTAAGAATTGAATAACCAAATCCAGAATAATATTGAAAAGGGATTTATTCAGAAAAGTGTGTCAAATTGGGGTGCAATGGTTCTCTTTTTTAAGAATTAATATAGATCAATACACCACTTAATTGATCATTAGAAGCTGAAAAATATAATGACCAAGAGAAAGTATCCTTACCCCATATTGATGAATTGTTTGATTAACTTCATGGAGCTCAATACTTTTCCAAGATTGACCTTTATTCTAGATATCATCATTTGAGGATCAATAAAGAGGATATACCCAAGAAAATATTCTATAAAAGGTATAAACACTACGAATATATAGTGATTTCATTTGGTCTTACTAATTCCCCCTGTATATTTACATATTTAATGAATATAGTATTTAGAGATTACCCTGATCTGTTTGTAGTAGTATTTATAAACAACATTATTATATATTTAAAGAGAAAGGAAGAACATTAATATCACTTGATAATTGTACTTAATACCCTGGGAAAAGATAAATTATATAAAAAATTTACAAAGTATGAATTTTGGCTATAAGAGGTTTTATTTTTGGTTCTTATAATCTCAAGAGAGGGTATATCGGTAGATACATAAAAGAAAAAGGTTATTGAATATCGGTCCAAACCAACTATAGTGAGTGAGATCCAAATTTTTCTCAGTTTGGATAAATATTATTGATTATTTGGAGAATATCTCATTACTATATAATCCAGTCACCAAGTTAACTTAGAAGGGATCTATGTTCCTTTGGATAGATGAATGCGAGGAAAATTTGAAGGAAATAAATAGAAGATTAGTGAAAACACCTATGTTTAGATTAACCTACAATGGAGAGGGATTTTTGAATCCATAGTTATGCATCTAATAAGATATTGGGATGATTTATTATGTAGAATGAAATGGTTATAGATTATGCCTCCATAAAATTTATGTTTCAGGAGAAAAATTACCCAATTCATGATTTTGTGTTTGCATTGGTAAATTTTTTATTAAAGATATTGTGGAATTATCATTATAGATAAAAGTGTGATATATATACTAATAAAAAAAGATTAATTTATATATTCACATATAAGGAGTATAACATGCACTAAATAATATGGTTAAAGTTGATTAAAGATTATGAATAATCAATACATTACCACCCTGAGAAAGAGAACAAAGTGGATGGTGCTTTGAGTTGAAAGGATCATGATAAATTATCAACTATGAGGATCTAAAAAGATCTAATAGTTCTATATTTACAAATTATGGATCTAGAAATCCTAAAGGAATTGAATAAATATTATCTTTCTAAAATGTGTGTTCAACCATCTATCCAAGTGAAGATTAAGGAGTCACAAAGGAAGATTTAGAGCTATAAAAGAAGGTGATAAATGTTATTGAGTTTGAACTTGATTGTGATATAATGATAAGGTTCAGGAACCATATATGTGTTCCATATATACCATAATTTAATAATGATTTGTTATAATAATATCATATTTCATTACTCTTTATTCATCCTGAAAGCATAAATATGTATAGTGATTTGAAATAGTATTTTTGGTGGGATAAAATAAAGCGAGTTATCATAGAGTTTGTATCTCGGTTATTAGTATGTCTGCAAGTTAAGACTTAGAGATACAATTTTAAGGGTATATTACATCCATTACCCATACTATAATAGAAATGGGAAAGCATCACCATGTATTTTTTTCATCAAACTCTCTAAAACATCTAAAGGGAATAATTCCATAGGGATTATTGTCATCCCCATTATAAATTCAGAACACATTATAATTATCTTAGAAGATTTATCTCTGGAATATATTTACAGGACACACATTAAGGAAGTGGTAATTTTTAATGGAGTAACAAATTCTGTTGTGTGTGATTGAGATGTGATGTTTACATCGAAGTTCCAGCGAAGACTTCATCAATATCTTAATATAGAGTTGATTTTCAGCACTGTGTATTATCCAAATATAGATGGTTAATCTAAGAGAATAATTAAAACCTTATAGTATATGTTTATATATTGTTCTTTTGATTTCAAATGTGGTTGGGATCAACACCATCCTTTATTTGAGTTTTCATACAATAATAACTTTCACTCATGTATTTAGATGTATCATTATAAATAACTCTATAAAAAGAATATTAGATATCCAATATGCTGGAATAATGTTGGAGAAATAAATATATTGGGACCCGAGATAACTGAATAAATGGAATATAAGGTTAAAGTCATTTAGTAACACATAATGATAACACAACGTAAGTATAAAAGTTACACTGAAAATTATAGATGTGATCTATAATTTGAAGTTCATGACAAGGTGTTTATGATAATATCTCTATGGATAAAGGTAGTGTGATTTATAAAGAAGGGGAAACTATTACCTAGGTATATAAGTACCTTCTAAATTCTTGATCATATCTAGATTGTAGTTTATCAGTTGGTGCATCCACCGAACCAATCTCAAGTCTATGATGTGTTTCATGTATATCTCCTAAGGGAGTACATACCTGACCCATAACATGTAACAAAATCAGAGGTTATACCACTAGCGAAATATATTTCTTATGATGAAAAACCAGTGGAAATTCTAGATCATATATATATAATTTTACGAAATAATACCACTTACCTGGTCAATTTTTTGTGTCAAAACCACCAATTTGATGAAGCTACATAGGAACCTAAGGATATAATGAGGTAGAAGTATTCACAGGTTTTTTGTAACAAAGTGATGAAATTTTAAGGAAAAATTCATTTTAAAGGGGGTATAATGGAACACCTAGAGATTTATTGAAATATATATTTTCAAATAAATTTAATTTTCTTTGATATCTTGTGTTACATGCAACACCGAGTTTTAACGAAACATAACATACTATTAAAATATTATTATTTAATATGATAGTTATATCCTAGATGTTTGAATAATGGGTATTAATAAGATTAACTAGGTTATAAAAATATATGTTTTACACATGTATATAAAATTAATTTTTTGGGGACTAATTAATTTTAAATAAAAATAAGACCCATTTAAAAATAAAGGAAATATTTTTTTGAAAAAATATTTTTTTAAAATATTTTTTAGCTCAATAAATTAAGAAATATCAATTTTGGTGAATCATTTTACTAAAATTTATATATTATATATTTAAAAATATGTTTAACATTTATCTCATGTATTTTCTAGACATAATATAAGAATAAATCAAATTTTACACTTAAAAACTGTAATTTTTTAATGCATTTTTGTCGCATATTGCACACTTATTTTAGAGTTAATTTTTGGAACTTATAGAAAATGTATTTTAAAAAATAAAAATAATTTTTTAAATCTGAATTTAAATATTATCTTGAAGAAAAGTTTTGAGAATTTTCTTAAAGGATAAATTTTTTTAGTGAATAGTGAAAATAATGATTTTTATTAAAAAAATACCCTTTTCATTCAAAGAATTTATAAAATAAATTTTATTTTAATATGGGTTTAAAAGTAAAATTAGATAAATTATATTATATTAAATCCAATTTAGTTCATTTTAATCAATTTCATGTCAAATTTGTATATAAAAACTTTTTAAACTTTGGAGCACTTTCTCTTTGGAAATCCTCTTTCTCATCACATCTGTGTGTTTAATTTTAAAATAAAATTTTCACTTATGTGAATGTAATTAAAGAAAATAGATTCCATATTTGAAATCAAGATAATTAATATTATATAGTAAGGTCAAATTAATTCTTATAAAAAATAATGGTAAAAACATTAAAAATTAATTATTGTAATTAAGGTTAAAACGGGCTTTTCGGGGGTTAAATTAAAAATATAAGGGGTAAAAATGACCTATAAAATTGTAAAAAACACATTTTATGGATATATTTTGACCTTATAACAAATAGGTTTTGTTAATGACCCATTTTTGGATCCTTTTGGCTTGTGAAAAAACCTAGGTACACTTTATTATTTTCAAAAACT
Organism: Viscum album; assembly: GCA_963277665.1. Taxonomy (NCBI): domain Eukaryota; kingdom Viridiplantae; phylum Streptophyta; class Magnoliopsida; order Santalales; family Viscaceae; genus Viscum; species Viscum album. The sequence goes on from OY728139.1 coordinate 595,651,695, forward strand.
CCATGCGTGTTCTCTCTACCACTAATAAAAGGAAAACCCATTTTATCTTTTCTTTACACTTAAAAAAAAATGTTTTGGAAAACACTTACCAAAAAATATTCCCTAATTCCATACTCTCATCTTGGATTCATTATTTGTATTATAAATACCTCATAAGAAGGCATTATGTGTAAACTTAAAGAGGATATCTGAAGAAGAGGAAAAATTCTCAAACATGCATTTTTTGTTTTATCTCTTCTTACACCTCATTAAAATATTTTTTAAAATATTATTATATAATAAAAAATTATCTCCTATATACTTATATTTTATTATTTTAATTATATAATCTATATCCATCTCCACTTCCATCAAATGGGAAGTGAAACCATCGAACGTGTGTACGGAGGAGTACAGCCTCACGAACCGATATTATTCATTTCCCCTCACCACATATCAAGACTAGGTATAATGATGGATTTAATATTTATATATGATAATTTTTATATTATTATACCTCTTTAATTAAATTACACATGCACCTTATTACCTATAATCCTTTTGGAAAACAAAAATGTGTTCCGTGTGTATGGCGGACTACTGCCTCACGAACTAATGTGATGCATTTTTCATTTCTATTTTACTTGGATGGTAATAAGGAAAATTAACATAATATATATGATTTTTTTAAAATTATTATACTTCTGGAATTATGACATCACATATATATGATTTTATTCTATTTTGTGGGGTAGACAATAATGTCGTTCATGTGTACGATAGACTACTGTCTCATGAAGTGATGTGACTTGTTCTTCACTAAAACGTTACATAGAAGATAATAAGGATATATTTAAAGAATATGTGTAATATATATGAAATAATAATTAATAACTAATTTTTATTTATTATTCATTCATTCCATCTTTTGATAAAATAGAAACAACATTCATGCGTATTTATGACCTACTGTCTCCATGAATGATGTATTTCATTTTCTATCTCTAAATTTTGTGGATTAATATAAATAATTATAGAATAAATATATATGATATTTATATAATGTTAAAAATTATAGTGACTATGGAACCATGATCAAAATTAAAGGACCAAAAATACCATATCAAAACATACATAAAAAACAAAGCAGTTATTACTCAAAACATGATTTTAACAAAGAATTGTTAATAAATAGGTAATAAAAGGTCATAAATAAATAATATATGTTATGATATATATAATTATGGTTATTTAATATATATATATATATATATATATAATCAACATATATTTATTATATAGGAGGCTTAAACATGTATGAAGGAATTCAAGACTTAAGGTAAGAGATTGTTTTTCACAATTTGCCTTCTTTGAGACATTTGTTATATTATTAACCTATATTCTTTTATAAGGTGTAAATATAAAACTTTTGACATTAAATATCATTAATTTATTTATTATCATTATATTTTAAGTTTTATTTAATTTTATTCTTTCATGGTTCTTATGATTCACTATTACCAAATTGGTAATGGTTTTATGCTACAATCTCATTGTTTATCGAGATTATTTTTGTTTATGATTCCAATGATGGAATATTATGATCCATATCTCAAGAAACTGATAAATTTTATTCTCCTTAGGTTATTTCATTAGAATAAATTTTTTCCTTTATTTTTCTCTATTTATATACTCAATAGCTCAAAATAATTTTTTTATGAACAACCTTCTTTATTTCTCTCTTTGGTCGAAAACCCTTTTTCTTCCATATACATGTTTTCTAAAAATGTTTTTACAATGTATTAAAATTATAAAAAGAATTTATTAAATATATTTTTATACAAGTTTTACTTTTTTACAATGTTTTTTAAAAGTAATATTCATTTCATTTTCTAAACAAGGCCCGTTTGAATCTTATGGAAAATGTGAAAGGAATATTTATTTTAATGTGTAAAACATGAATGAGATTTACACTATCATTAACATTATTTTATTTGAATATTAATTTATAAATTTTCAAGGTTATTTTCAAATAAAATTATTTCCACAATATTTTATGAATTTCTAGTTTTAAAAAGGTAATTTTAAAATAAAGGTTATTTTCCTCAAGAAATGTTCCAAGTGATATTATTTCAAAATCATCTTCCATATAAGATGAAATAATTTGAAATTAATTAATAATTACTAGGGACATGATCTAATGATACCATATTTATTCTTTCTCTATATGGTTTATGTTTATGATGAAAATATGTGTATGAATTTTTTTTTATTTTCCATGGGTTGTGCTATGATGAAATGTTCATAAGACCATTTATTTTATTGGGTTATGTTATGAATAATGTTTTATAAAACCCATTTATTTTCATGGGTTCAAATATAATGAATTTTTAATAAATACCATTTATTTTTATGGGTTCTGATATCATGAATATTTTATGATTTTTTGGCACATATATGTATGATTTTCATTATGTAATGGGTGGGACCTATATATCCTTATAATGCATTAGTTAAAGATTGATATCTAATAGGATAAGAAAGACTAGAATGGGGTGTGAACGTAGTCCAGTAAGAGAATTTTTCTACTATGATATTACCTAGAGTGAACCTTGACTAATATGATGGTTTGGGGAGTGAACCCATTCTACTATAATATCTTTGGAAATTAGACTTTAATATCGTGCTATGATTATGTATATACCACAATTCTATATCTTATACCAATGTTATGCTATCAAGGATCATGTTATTTGATTTACTTATGATTCATGTCTTATGAATTTACAATATTTATGCGTTGACTCAATATTATAATCTTTTATATATAGGATATTGCTTTCAAATGTTATGCTTATGTTCTCATACCCACATGCTCATGTTATACTTACACATTTCCCTTGTTTACCCTTACTGATCATCTGAGATTACCATTTATTATGTTTACATTCCCTAGGTTATAAAAAAATATATTATGTATGATATGTATAATAAGGGTGATAATAATTAATAACATAGTAGGAGATTATTTAGTTCATATATGAGATAATTGTGTAAATTTTTATATTCCCAAAGGAAATATACATTTATGATCCACAAACATGAGTTTGTGTAATGTAGTGAATGATTATCTAAAAAGATATAATATCTAGGTATGTAAAGACTATGTTTTTATACAATATACCTCTTTAATGACATTGTTCAATGATTTTCATAATTTTAGATTCACATGAGATCAATATATCTTATAGTTGTTCAATTAAACTCCCCCTTAAGTATTGCACTCCATATTTCTAAACTTCACTCATACAAATTTTTGAAATATGTCATTTTCCATCATTTAGAATAATCATCTGGACTCAAAATATCATTGGATGTTACATTCCAATAGTATATGTGATTTTATTTCTTTAGAATGATATCTTTAAAACCTCTATCATTTACTTCACCATGTATGAACTTCATTAAAAATAATCTCTAAGAAAATATTTGTGATACCAACTAAATTTTTTCAAGTAGAAAATATGATACTAGTTAAATAACTCCATGATGGATACCTAATCTAGATGAATAAATTTCAGATATTTTTTGTTCTCCTTAATTTATCCACTTTGATTACATCACCTATAATTCCCCATAAAATGAAAATAAACACAACATATATGGAAATAAGGTGGTTTCTCATTTTCTTATTAATTTGGGAAATATGGTTAAGAGATATTTCATAACCTAGATAATCATTTAATTTTAGTTTCATCTCTGTGTAAATTGTTCATTCTTGATCCTTTTATTTTTTAGACATGAATTTCCTTTAGAATCATAGTCTTCTTTCTTCATTCAACTTTCTTCTTATATTAAATTGTTCTTTTCACATTGGAAAGAAAGACACATCAATTATCTTATTTTTTTCTATCTTTATTTATAATTATAACTAGGATAACTAAATAAACTTACATTTTTTAGGAAATTTATCAAATTTATTGAATCTTCCACATGTTTTTTGTATGAATTCTTAGGTCACCCTTTTATTGAAACTTTCCATAAAAATTAAATTATTCTTCATATATATGTTCCACAAAAATAATATTTTTATTTCTTTATTGAATTAATATTGTTACAAATATCTTTCTATATCATTCATAATCATTTATTGAAAGAAATTATCCATGACGCAATATTTATTTCCATAGTATCTGCATATCTCCTTTGGTGTATTATCTTTCAAAAAATTCTTATTGGGCATGTTTTGTTTTTATTTCTCTTTTTTCTTACACTCTAAGGTGAATTCACCATCTTATTCCATAAATTGTTCTAAAAATTTAGTGTAATTCATTCTTAAATTGTAAATTAATCATGATTTATAGGTATAAAAGGACACTCATTATCACAATGACTAATTTTGTTAAAATTTCCACAAATATTTAAATATATTTTAAGTGAATAGATTTGACTTATTTTGTGTATATTGCTTGAACTCAGTAGGATTTCTCTAAACTTTAGATTTTATTCAACTTAATATTGGAATTAACTATATTACAACGATTGAAATATTATTTTAATAATCTATATAATTATGATAAAAATTTTCATATCACCAACAATAGCTAATAAACCTTGAATTCTTCCTTTGTGAAACAATCTGGAAAATGTGAGTACCTTGATGTTGTTATACAATGTCATCTTTATTTTGGGATATTATTGGGAAATAAATATTAATTATTTTTATAACATCTACCCTTTATGAAATGGTGGGTTTCTTATAATTTTTCTACACTCATATTTTTCCATAGTTTATATTATAAATAACTTTTTTCATAGAATTAGTTTTAGTGAAATCAAAATCTTCTTGATAAAGGATTACCTTTTTTTTGTAAACTTGAAATTGATCTATCCTTATATGTTTTCAAGAATATATTTCTAAAAAAATGATTCTTTTTAATGTAGTAATTTTATAAAAAACTTTCATGGAACCAACTTTTCTTTCAACATCTTGGAAAGACACAACTTGTGTTACTTCTATATTTCTCATTGTTGGAGTTGGTGGCCTAGAACCAACTAATTTGTTCTTTATTCATTAATAAATACCTTATCACATATTGATTGTTCTTCTGTGTGACAATGCGTGTGATAATGTCCTAAGGATATCTGTTTCATTAAAGGGTCATAGCAGATCCCTACTATAATGAGAACCTGGAAGTTCCATAACACTGTTCTTGAATATATGTTCTATGGATGTATGATGTTATTTGAGATACACAAATAATAAATACTATCGGGGGCGAGGACTCATAAAACCTTGAGGCACCTTCTCATGGTGGGCGCCCTTGGTAATATCTAGTAGGATATTATGAGAACGAGACACGCCAGTAGGAAATCCACATTTCATAGAGTCATTGGATGTTCCTATCTATAGACGTGTGTATTGGTCCTTAAACTTTAAGATTATCATTAATTGGTATTAAAACATGTACACTTAGATGTATTGGTGAAAAATTTTACAACACACTGTTCGAAGCAAGGTAGGATATATTGGGTGCGTCATGAGTAATACTACCTTAATAGATAATGTGAGAAAGGATTGGTCCCTTCTGTTCCATAACGGAAGTAGATATCTCAGGACCTTTTATGGAATTGATATAGATAAATAAATCCATTTCCATAGCGAGGAATGAGAAAGTTAAATTCCATAAAGTCAAAGAAAGAATAATCGAGCACATGGGTTGATGGCACTATCATGCAACCTGCTTGATTTGAGATATCGAGAATAAGGGATTACATTACATGGTAAGAGTTTGTAGGAGGAGACACATCATTGCGGCGTTAACTTCTTTCTCTGTGGGTGACTTGGCGTGTTTCTAGATTCTAACATTGGAATTTAGGTAGGCTCCACCTAATTCCACTGAGAAAGAGGCCTAGAGGGTCACACACTAAGTGTGTCCAAGTATCTCAGTTAAATATTAATTTTACAAGTTGAATAAATATTATTTACGAATGTGGTTTAATAATTATTCATGGATGCCTAATCACATTTATTTCGACAATAGTTATTCGAGAGAATATATTATGGTAAAAATAATATATTTATTAGCGAGAAATGCAGTGATATTTATTTGGGAAATAAATATCCATTATTCAAGGTCTAATAAATGTAGTGGAGGAAATAAAGAGAATGGAAAAAAAGTACATTCCATGTATATTAATATACATGACATGTATTTTTTCTGGGAATTTATGAGAAATAATATTATTTTTTTAATTAAATAATATCAGGTGTAATATTTTGGGTGCATGTCAAGTAATAATAACATTCAACTGTTATTATTAGACATGGGGTATTACTAAGAATTAAATGAAATGAATAAATACTTTTGGGTAATTAATTCATTTTATTATTCTAAGTAATGAAAATCCCAATTATATAATTCTCATTAGCCTATCCATTTTGAGGGTGAGAACAATAGATCTAGAGAAAGCTCTCAAGCCAAGATAGAATTATTTTCTTCCAAGAACGCTCTCAAGCTATGAGAGAGAGATCCTTCTCCACCGGATCAAGACGATTGAAGATGGACATCACAAGCTAAGGCTCTTCTGTGCTATCATCCGTAGATCCCTTTGGCGACGTTTAGAGATATGTGAAGCATGTGTGGATCACCGATAGAGGAATCCTACACTTGGATTCTATGACTCAATGATGGATCACATCACATCATGATCAGAAATATCAAAGGAGGTAGAATTCCATCAAGGCAATTCTTATCTTTTAATTAAATTAATTATAACCACCATATGATGATCCTCTCTATGGTTCCAAGGCTCCCTTATTTTCTTTTGTTATTCGTTATATTTCAAATATCTGGTGTTTTATTATCATGAAATATCTCAAATTAAACATCATTAATGGAAAAAATTAAAGTTGGGTACACCCACCAACATGCTTCCGCTATACCCAAAACCTACAAGTGGTATCAGAGGTGTCATATCTTTGATTATAATTATTTAGTTTTACATTGTTGATTTATGTATTTAATAATTTATTTGGTTCAATACAATTTAATCATTCTTTAAATCTTAATCTCAAGATCTATTTTTCCTCTTTCATTTCTCATTCACCTTACAGAAATGATTTTTTTCTTTAATTTTAATTAAAATAAAATAGAGGATCTCATCCAGAGGTTACAAAGCTTCTTGGACATACAACACCAGAATACACAGTGTGTATTTGGCAGAACATGATGTGTAGTATAAGTTCCATGCACCGGGATGGTCCGCTGAACCTGGCCGTGTCATTGGATCCTATCGAAGTCTTTAAGACTCCGTGTGTTGACTAGGAATAGGTGGCACACGTTTTCTAGATTACACGCCATGTGGCCCACTGAACATGGTGTGTAGTCCTTTTGTGTTAGGGTTAAACCATGTACCCCGTACATGGCTTGCCCGACTGGAAACCGTGTAATGCGGATACTACACGGTGTGTGTCCCACTGAACATGCCATGTACTAAAAAGATTTCCGAAGTACATCTACACACGATGTCCTCGATCATGTACTTCGGATGGACGGTGAACAAAATTACATGCCGTGTAGTCAGAACGACACACTGTGTACTCATCCAAATTACGCAGATTTATTAAAATTTATTATTATATTATAAAAACCCTTGAGACTTGTACCATAGTGTAGGCATAAATCCGAGGCACAACACGTGATAGGTATTATATATATATAGATGTGTTTTATTTAACAACTTCATAATGTTCATTTCTACTCATTGGGTAGTTATGAACAGAAATTCACCAGGTTTCCTCCAAGTTACAAGTTACGTACAAAGATAATTTTAAATGAATTTATTTGTTTAAAATTATAATGGATGAGAATCTCAAAGAAATTCAAAAAAGGGTTTAAGATAAAAGGATTTATTAATTAAAGATAATTAATTGATTCAAGCATGATTTATCTTAAATAAGAATGATTGATGAATTTAATGCTAGTCTTATTTACATGTAAATATGGTTGCATGTATGGATGATCATGATCTAGACCAAGGCCTTTTTATTTGAATGGATTATTTTAATCTATTTATTCAAATTAAATTTGTTGGCATGTGATCCTTCTCCTCATTAATATGTAGGACCTGCGTGACCAAGGTTTATTTTATGCAAAACCTCATTTTACCCCTCACCTGTGTGTGAGATAGAAGCATATATAATGGATAGAGATCCCAAGCTAGTAGAGGCATCTCAAGTTAGGAGCCAAAGTAAAACCAATCCAAGGAGATATAAAGGTGGATAAGAGGAATGTTGTAAACATATAACCAAAAGGTTCAAGGTGTTTCTCCCTTAGGTCTTGGGTTAGTTTATCAACAACTAGATAAACTAACCAATAGAACAAGCTCATGATCATACCATTTATTTTATTTCTGTCAATTTCATGGTTTATTTATTATGGATGTGTTGTCACGATCACACAATTAATGAATTAAACAAGCATACACTATAGAACTAAAATAAGACCGGATTACGCGTAAATATTATCTTAGACATGGTTAATCACTTAAGTATATACCACTTAGTATTAAAAATAATGTAATAAAAGATAATAAAATGGAAATTTACGTATAAGGATAAAATCCCTCAAATAAATATTAAGTCAGTATAGCCTTCCATAATCTTGGTTAGAATAGAACCATAATTCAAAGTGATTGACCAACCCTAGTTGGGGTGATTTCAATTATTAGGGAATTATAATTCAAGGTTTTGGTTTGACTTGATTTGGTTAACATCAAGGGTTGACTTCCACCACATGACTTGGTGTGACCAAGAGGCAAAGGATGAGGAAATCCAAAAATAAAAGGGTTTTAGTATTGGGGAGTCCACTCAGTGGATCAAGGAGCTGCGAGTTAATGCAGTTGGAATTTTTAATGCCTACCTAAAACCCTTAAAATTACTTGAATAACCCTATTTGGAGTAATTAGAAGGGAAATACGGATCATTACCACTAGAATATTTAGTCAATAGAATATTCTGAAGTCAATGGTGAGGGATATTGGATTTTAATAAAATAGTGTGAGACTAATAAGTATTAATTTATTTATTTGTCTTATTTTTTATCATAATAAATTAATAAACCTTTGCTCATCTTAATTTTTAGAAATGAAAATAAAAATGACTTCTAACATATCATCGCGAACCATACTTGAGAAGGAAAAACTTCTCACCGACACCAATTTCCAGGAATGGAAGAGGAATTTATGCGTCATCCTTCACCACAAGAGGAAATTGTATGTGCTAGAAGATCCTATTCCAGTTTCTCCTAGAAAAGAGGCCACTGATGTGGGACTATCTATCTATATAAAACATATGGATGATGCCACATATTTCCAATGTTTCATGCTATCAGACATTTCTAATGAGCTCTTGAAGAAACATGAAAACATGGGCGCATATAGCATGATGTCTCACCTTAAGGATCTCTACTAAGAGAAGGTGAGACAAGAGAGATATGAGATCTCCAAAGCTTTGTTTACAACTAATCTTGTAGAGTCTTCACCAGATGAGCCTCATGTAGTAAGTATATTGGCTTTATTGAAAACCTGGACATCTTAAAAATTAAGTTCCCAGATGATTTGCGTACAGATCTCATCCTATCATCACTGCCCAAGACCTTCTCTAGCTTTATTGTCAACTATAACATGAACAACAATGAGAAGAGTCTATTAGAACTTATGACCTTAATTTTCTAGGTAGATAAGTACATGGGGTGCGACAAACTCACATGAGTTATGGTGAATAAGAAAAGGAAGGACAAGGCAAAGGGGCCAAGGACTTATAAACGGTCTGAAGCCCTCGAGCACCATCCCTCCAAGAAGGGGAAGATCCAGAGGCAAGGAAAGGAAAGGGAGGTGGTATGATTTTCATGTAGCAAGCAAGACCACTAGAATATGAGCTTCACCCAGTAATGCGGGGAAGCTAAAGGTGCATTCGTTATCGAGTGTAATATTTCCATTTCTAAACATTAGGTATTTTATACATCTTGTAGGGATCACATTTTTATTCCTATGCAGGAACCAAGAAGATTTAGAAAGATTGATAGAGGAGAGGTGTATCATTAAGATTCAAATGGCGGTAGGCTGGATGTGTTTGCCATTGGAAATTACTACCTCTCATTTCTAACTGGAATGATTTTGGTTTTACATAACTGTTATTATGTTCCTAGTGTTACCAAAAACATAATTTATGTATCATGTTTGGATATGGATGGATTTATTTTAAAGATTGGAAATAAGGTTTTCCTCTTTTATAATAACAATTTATGTTATGGTATGAAACATTTAAATAATGGTTTTTATGTATTAAATTATGAAAACCAAGTGTTGGAAATCGATAATGAAACAAACTCACATGACTCATACATCACCCAGTTGTGGCATCACCTTCTCAGTCATGTAAACGATAAGCACTTGACAAGGCTCTACCAAGATGGCTATTTAGACTCTACCGAGTTAAAACCACTTGATAGATGTCACAATTGTTTACAAGGTAAAATGACCAAGCTTCTTTTCAGTGGATAGGGTGATAGGGCCATAGAGCTTCTAATATTGGTGCACATGGATGTGTGTGGACCATTCCCAGTAGAATCTAGAGGTGGATATTATTACTTCATTAATTTTACTGATGATTTGAGTAGATATGGATATGTATAATTAATGAGGTATAAGTCAGAATCCTTAGAGAAATTTAAGGAATTTAATAATGAAGTATAGAATCATCTTGGTAAGAAGATAAAGAAGATTCGATCAGATCGAGGTAGAGAATATTTGAACTAAGAGTTCAACAATCTTCTACAGGAGTCTGGGATTATATCTCAACTCACTCCTCTTTATACACCATAGTGGAATGGTGTTAGTGAAAGGAGGAACTGCACCTTGTTGGACATGGTGAAGTCAATGATGAGTCATGCAGATCTTCCATTATCCTTTTGGGGATATGAATTACAAACTGAAGTATACACATTAAACCGAGTACCGACTAAGGCTTAAAATGGAATTCCATCCGAGTTATGGAATGGAAAGAAACCCATTTTGTCATATACACAAGTATGGGGATGAGATACGTTTGTTAAGGCCTTATTAAGAAACAAACTAGCACCCTAAGGAACAAGGTGTATCTTTATAAAATATCCCAAGGAAAACGAAATGATATTACCTATATAACCCTTCAAATAAGAAAGTGACCATCACTATACAAGCCGTCTTTCTTGAGAGGGAACACATACTCAAAAAGGATAATGTGAGAATGATTTATTTTGATGAAGTTTATACTCAAGATATATAAGATTTGGTAGAGGAACAAGTTCCAAAGGTCCCTCTGGAAGAGGTTCCAGAAACACAAGTATTGCGTAGGAGCTCAAGAGAGGTAAGGGAACCAGAGAGATTTGGTTTCCTAGTCAATGAGAATGGTGAATCATTATTTTTGGACAATGATGAACCTCTCTCCTACAAATAAGTATTAGAAAGCTCAGAAGCTGCAAGATGGATAAAAGATATGAATTATGAGATGGATTCCATGTATCAGAACCAAGTCTGGGTTTTGGTCAATGAGCCGGTTGATGTAAAGCCTGTTGGATGAAAATGGATATTCAAGAGAAAAATGGACATGGAAGGTCAAGTTAGCACCTATAAATCAAGGCTAATGGCTAAAGGATTCAGAAAGCGTCAATGAATTGAATATTATGAAAACTTCTCACCAGTTTCCATGTTTAAATCTATAAGAATCATACTTGCCATAACAGCTTACCATGACTATGGTATTTAGAAGATGGATTTCAAAACAACATTTCTTAATAGGAACCTTCAAGAAGATGTCTATATGACACAACCAGAAGGTTTTGTGACACCAAGTGAAGCCAAATGGGTTTTCAAGTTGCAGAAATCCATTTATGGATTAAAGAAAGCATCCAGGTCATGGAACATTCGATTTGATGAAGCCATAAAATAATTTGATTTCACTAAGAACAAATGTGATCCATGTATTTATAAGATGTTTAATGGGAATGCGGTCATTATATTAGTAGTATATGTTAACAACATATTACTTATTAGAAATGATGTTCCGGTCTTATAGTCAGTTAAGGATTGGTTGAAAAAGTGTTTCTCCATGAAGTAATTGGGTGAAGCAACCTATATTCTAGGGATCAAGATCATTCATGATAGATCCAAGAGGCTTCTTGGACGAAGTCAGGGTACATACATTGACCATATACTAAAGATATTTCATATGGAACAATCCAAGAGGGGATTGGTTGCAGTGTCACATGGACTAAATCTTTCTAATAAAACTTATCCTCATACACAACATGAGAAAGATAGAATGAGTAATATCCTATACGCTTAGACTATAGGATCCATCACGTATTCCGTGTTATGTACTGGGATTGAGGTTTCCTATGCATTGAGCATGGTAGGCAGATATCAAGCAGATCCACGAGAAGAACATTGGAATGCTGTTAAGACTATCCTTAAGTATCTGAGAAGAACTAAGGATATGTTGCTGGTGTATGGAGGAGATGAGGAGCTTATCATCAGAGGGTATGCTGATGCTGGTTTTTAGATAGATCAGAATGATCTGAAGTCACAATCTGGATATGTTTTCTATCTCAATGGATGAGCTTTGAGTTGGAAGAGTTCAAAGCAATTAGTTTTTGCCGATTTTATAGTGGAGTCCGAATATATAGTGGCTTATGATGCAGCCAAGGAAGCTGTCTGGATTCGAAACTTTGTCCAGGAGGTTGATGTGGTGCCTAGAATTAAAGATCCTATCACATTGTATTGTGATAATACTAAAGCGGTGGCTCTTTCAAAATAACCAAGGTCACATCAACGAACAAAGAAAATACCCCAGAAGTATCACCTCTTGAGGGATGTATATCAAAGGGGTGAATTTGTAGTGAGAAGAGTGTCCATGGAAGAGAATGAGGCAGACCCCATAACTAAAAGCCTATCTCAGCAGAAGCATGAATATCATGTGAGAGCTAGCGGGTTAAAGGTTGTTAGTAGTTGTCTCTAGTCCATGTGGGAGTCTGTTGGAGTTAGTGGCCTAGAACCAACTAATTTTTACTTTATTCATTAATAAATACCATATCACATCTTGATTTTTCTTTTGCGTGACAATGCATGTGATAATATCCAAAGGATATCTTTTTCATTAAAGGGTCATAGTGGATCTCTGCTATAATGAGAACCCGAAAGTGTCGTAACACTGTTCTTGGATATATGTTCTATGGCCGGATGATGTTATTTGATGGACACAAATAATATTGGCCATTGGGGGTGAGGACTCATAAAAATTTGAGGCACCTTCTCATGGTGTGTTCCTTTGGTAATATCTAGGAGGATATTATGAGAACGAGACCCGCAAGTAAGAAATCCACATTTCATAGTGTTATTGGATGTTCCTATTTTATGGACGTGTGTATTGGTACTTATACTTTTAGATTATTATTAATCGGTATTACAAATCTCACACTTAGATGTATTGGAAAAAACTAGGATGAAACACTGTTTGCAGCGAGGTAGGATATGCTGGGTGCGTCATGAGTAATACTGCATTAATAAAAAATGTGATAAAGGATTTGTCCCTTATGTTCTATAATGGAAGTAGATATCTCATGCCCCTTTATATAATTGATATAGCATAAATAAATACATGGAAATGGTGAGGAATGAGAAATTTCAATTCTTGAAAGTCAAAGAAAAAATAATCGAGCACATGGGTTGATGGTACTAGCATGAAACCCGCTTGATTCGAGATATCAAGACTAAGTGATTACATTAAATGGTAAGCATTCATAGGAGGTGACACATCATTGCAACATTAACTTCTTTCTCTATGGGTTCCTTGGCATGTTTCTAGATACTAACCTTGGACTTTTGGCAGGATCTGCCTAATGCCACTGAGAAAGAGGCCTAGAGTGTCACACACTAAGAGTGCCCAAGTATCTCAGTTAAATATTAATTTAACAAGTTGAATAAATATTATTCTTGATTGTGGTATAAAAAATTTTCAAGGTTTCCTGATCGCATTTATTTCGACACTAGTTATTCGAGAGAATATATTTTGGGAAAAATAATATATTTATTAGTGAGTAATGTAGGGATATTTATTTAAGAAATAAATAGCCATTATTCAAGGTCTAATAAATATGGTGGATGAAATAAAGAGAATGGAAATACAAAATTACACACAGTTTATATTAATATACACACTATGTATTTTTTCTACGAATTTATGAGAAATAATATTATTTATTTTATTAAATAATATTAGGTGTAATTCTCTAGGTGCATGTCAAGTAATAATAATAGTCAACTGTTATTATTAGACATGGGGTATTACTAAGAATTAAATAAAATTAATAAATTATTTTGGGTAATTAATTCATTTTAATATTCTAAGTAATTATAATCCCAATTATATAATTATCATTAGCTTATCCATTTTAAGGGGTGTTCCCAAAAGATCTAGAGAAATCTCTCAAGCCAAGAGAGAATTATTTTCTTCCAAGAACGCTCTCAAGCTATGAGATAAAGATCCTTCTCCACCGGATCAAGGCTATAAAATGCAGACATCAGAAGAAAAAGCTCTTTTGTGCTAGTACCCGAAGATCCCTTCGGCAACGTCTAGAGATACATGGAGTAAATGTGGATCACCTATAGAGGAATACTACACTTGGATTCTAAGACGCAATGACAGATCACATCAGATCATGACCAGAAACATCAATAGAGATAGAATTCCATAAAATTAATTCTTGTATTTTAATTAAATTAATTATAACCAACATATGATGATCCTCTCTATGGTTTAGGGACTCCCTTCTTTTCTTCCATTTTTTGTTCTATTCCAAAGATCTAGAATTTTATTATCATTACGAATCTTGAATTAAATATCGTTAATGGAAAAAATTAAAGTTGGATACACCCACCAATGCGCTTATGGTGCGCCCAGAACCTACACTCATCTTTACCTCCAACTCAAGACAATTTTAGTTGAGTATATTTTTATCAACTTAAAATAAAATAATTCTTTAATCCCCTTATTTATTAATCTTCTTAATATTTTCTTCATGTATATTACTCATTAATAATATGTAATTTTCAATATCCTTCACCATTTTATCATTAGTCACTATTTAAGAATTCTTGACATCAAAAATCGCTTAAGGAATTTATTCTAATGTGTGGATCCTTCTCTCAAGGAATATTATTATATCAAATTTTTCATGATTTTTTTCAATTATTATTTAGTTATAGGGTGTATTTATTTATAGAACCATAAGATTTTTTTCCGTATATTCAACATTTTTTATGAGAGTGTTTCAGTTTTACAGATTCTATAATAATACTATTTTCATAGAATGTTCTTCCAAATCTAACTACGTTTTATAAAACTACAAACCATTTATAAACTCAATTATATATGAGCTAACTTAAAAAAAATATATTTTTTCAAATAGTCCTTAACTTTTGAGTAAAAATAACTAAGTAATTTAATTTTCACGTACTCTTTATAGCTTGAACTGGATTCTTTAAAAGGCTAATGGTCAACTATTATGATAAAAATATTACCATTTTAATTACTTTTTATAAGTGGTGTATAAATTCCTTATTCTCTAACTAAGGAATCTGACTAAATTCTTCAAATATAAAATTAATGTATAATAGAAAACAATAAAAAAGGGTAAAAATAGATCCAATTAGAGGTGTAACCTCATGATATGATACTAATTAAAATGCCTAGTAACCTAGTACAATTATATTAAGGGTGGGGGTGATGAATTAGTGTGAGATATATTTTACAAAATTATTTTCAGTTTAATAATTTGAACCTCTACACATGTTAGTATGAATGGATTTCATATGCATTAAAAAATAAGTTTATATTGTATACAAGATAGAAAGTAAAGAGAGAAGATATCATGATAGTTTCACAGGGTTATCCCCCAATTTGGGTGAGTACATCCTTAATTTTTCTAGGTAGAGTCCAAGATGTATATTTTATCATTGATTTATAAATTAGATTACTCCAAATGATAAGGTATCATCCTAAAATTAAAACTTACATCAAGTAGAAAGGCATCATCCTTAACCTTGAACCCCAAGAATTAGTTATCTCCCAACTGGTACCTTATACTAGAATCACTATAGCTTACAATGAAACTATGAAAACTATTATGAACAAGATCTTTTTATTTACTCCAGGATTTTACTACATCAATTTTAATATATTCTTCCTCAATAGAAGAACTTAAAGCACTAGTTAATAAACAAGTTCAACAACATGCATGTCATCCTTGTTCACTAAATCTTCAGAATGATCAATTTAATAATAAAAAAGTACCTCTAAGTCTTCTTATTTTTAAAATCTATTATTATTTTGAAGTTGTAGGTAAATTTCAAATCAAATCATATTTTGAATCTGTACTACTTATGAATCCATTGGCTTCTAAATCAGATATACTTCTGATAACTCTGATATATGGAAGTTGCAGTTTGGATATCTCATTTCCTTTAATCTATAAATCTTATAAAACATTTAGTTTTGAATCACTTCCTTGACCTTAAATGATATTTTAGAACAACGAAAGTCAAAATCATTTATTCTTCAACTAAATGATCTTTTGATAGATATAGGTTGATATCTCTCTCTCTCTCTCTATATTTCATCAATATATTCTCATAATCATCTCTATTAGAATGAGATCTTCTTATTTTATACCTAACATAGAGAGTTTAAAACTTCATGAAATATAAAAAAATTGGATCTGAGAACTCCGCACTTTGAATTTCACTCATTCTCAATTACTCTGGGTTTTTTCTATAATTCTTCTAAAAAAATTATCTTGACCATAAAATATTTTAATTTAACTCTTGATCAATCACCTCTATCAATTCATTAAATTTTGTATTGAATCATGGATTATGACTCATGATATTTTCTCAATGAAGAATAACGTAGTATTATCACATTTATTTTTCTAATTTAACAAATCATTCTTTCATATATTTAGGTTGAACTTATAAAAACATTAGAATACTCTTATATCCTTTAGATTTTCTGAGTTAATCCTACACAACTTCTATGATTTATTAGCCTCTGATATCCTAAAATTTAAATTCTAAACTCCCTTAGCTCTTATTTTTGAACTTTTGGACTCCCATATATTATATTTTGAAAAACTTTACTGGATAGCCCATAATTAGTCTTCTATACCTCTGGATATTCTAGAGATGTTCTTTCACATTTATACATCTCCATCTTTACAAATTCACTTATTCTTCTATTTTAGAATTCAACATAAGACTTTTACTACTTCTTCCACTTATAGTCATTAACACCACATGAAATATTCATTTCTAATTTTAACATTTATATATTTTTGTGATTTTATATAAGTATAAACTATCATAATCATTGAATGATTCCATGAGCTTATCCTTATTGTTGCTTCTTCCCCTAGACACACTTTCTAAAACAAAATGATATATGAGAATCCTCAACATCCATTTTTATTCATCTATTATTTTGTAATGTTCTTCAAACTCAAGACTTCTTAAATTTTTCTGAAATAAAAAATATTTAATATTACATAAAAAATTAAATCACGTGCTTCTCTTTTATGATAACTTTCCAATTATTACCAATATTTAAACTTATTTTTAACCTTCTCATCAATTGTTTCCACATATCATCTTACAAAATAATATATTTCCATAACTACCATGTGAATTATTATATGACTTTACCAATTTGACTAAAACTAAGCATTATTTCATAAAATACTTCAAAGTTTTTATCCTTTTCAAATTCTTTATATTTTTTTAGTAGTATTAATTTATTATCTTTATCTCTTTTTAAAATATCCCTCTTTTGGAAATAGTTATTCTGAATACATATCCTGACACACATATCCCTATATCCTTAATGCTTCTTCAGTACATTTATATTTTAGATGTATCTTCTATAATATCCATCATAATCCCTTTAACACCATTCAAGTACAGTTCAACTTTCAACATTAGATTTCATACTTGATGAACATAAGGTTGGATTCTCAAAAACTTATGTATAAACATATAATAGATAGTGACAAGTCTTCAATTAGTATATTTTCCATTTTTCAATCCTCATTTCCAAAATAGAAATAAATATCCAATGAATGGATCTCTAGAAACATGAATAATGGTAGATAACATGGTAAATTCAAGCTATATCTCAAACTAATGAGTTCTTCAATCTCCCTCTTTCCATTAAATACTTCTTTATCATGGGATTCTTTAGTCTATTAATTTATTACGTTCTTCACTAAAACCCAACACATATTGATAGTCACACTCATTGACTTTATTATTGAAAAATCGCTCATTAACAATAAATAAAATCATTATCATAACAATCCATTAGTATCTTTATAGAATGACGCGGGTCGCATTGGCTCATATATAGTTTCATTCATCAAAATTTTTGTATTATAAAAAATAGAGTATCATAATATATAGTGTTTTAAATAGATTTTTAATGTGTATTAGCTCTTGACCTTGTATTGAGTGAGAAATGTGGGATGTGTTGGATCATGTTTGATAAATGAAGTTCCCAAATCTATTTGGATCACTGAGAGGGAGAGGGGGAGAAGCTGTTATATCCTTTTTATTTTTACAAGTTAATACCTTTCAACCCAACTCTATGAATGGTTATGGTCTCAGTTCACTATCAAATAATTACCATACCCTTTCTCACATGCCTATAGATACAATCATAGGAAAAGAACATGAGGATTTACAAGGTTCAACATTAAAGGCCCAATCCTTTACATGATTGGTTAGACAACCAAATCCTAGATTAAACACTATAAAAACAAGAGTCTAAAATAGTATTTAGTTATAATACCTAACTAAAATCCCCTAATAATTGGTTATATATCCTATTTGTGAATATCCTCTTTAGAAATTTTTTATAAACCCTAACTAAAATCTCCACTCTAGTGGATTATTAGATACCAAAATCACCCACTCCTACAAATTAGATCTAGCTTTAGAAAGACCTACTTCTCCATGGATGATTCTGTGCCTCATTAAGATGATCTTCTTCCACAATACAAAATTATCAAGTTTGATCATGTTCACCTTCAACAACTTGAATAGTCTCTTAAACAGGTCTATCGATCTCAAACCCCAATCTAGTTTCTGTATAATCTAGTTCTTCCTTATCTTTTTGAATACTTAGGGATACATAAATTATTCACCCATTCTTGAATACCTATCCTCAAACTCTCCTCTTCTCCTTGATACTCTAGTGTATCAGTCTCCCATAAAATATACAACACACACATTTTCATCCTCACACCTAAATCTTATATAGTTTTATAATATAGATTAAATATTATTCTCAATATTTCTTTTTATTATGAAAAATCCATAAATATTTATTTTATAGGTGCATTATTATTATGATATTTAATTTCCTAAAAAATCAAACATACTATTCTATTCAAGTATATGTTAACTCATTTAATTTCTTATGATTTTAAAACAGGTACCAAACCATGTCCTATATTCTCAACTCAAATCTTGGTTCAATACACCTCTAGATCACCTTGATTTTATATAATTTAAAACTCATTTAAATATATATAAAATCCATGATTGAATTTCAATTTTAAATATCCATATGAAAGATACTATGACATCACACCAACTTCTATGACATGAAACTCTTTTTAGTTAACCAGTATCTCACATGTTTGTTTTTTCTTAAAACTAAACTTGGATCATGATTAATGTGAATGATCATGATGTTTTATTCTTTGAATCTTAGAATAAAAAAATAATCTTACTTGATTATCTATTTATTCTATACATTTCATATTCTGAGAACTCAACATTTATTTAACTCTTTGTATATATCCTAATTACTATATGGCCTTTATAAAAGTCCTGACTTTATTGTTGTTAGACTCACTTAGTTTGGGTAAAACACTGATGACCCTTACATAGCTCCTCTTCTTCTTGAATGATATTTACTAAATTAGTTTCTACCTTTACATAGTTCATATCTTAATTTCATAAAATATGATGTTATATGATGAAGACTTATAGAACTTCTAAAAGTATTAGTATTATGAATTTTATATTCTACTTCAAATCAAAGTCATATGTGTATGTTCCGGGCGTAGTGGAAGCACAGATGGGACGATGCCAAACTTTTATTTTTTCTATATTAAATGAAAAATCCGGGATCAATATGATGATGAATTCCAGTATCCATGGAATTTAATCAAGTATTTAGACAAATGAATAGAAACTTGGAACCAAGAGAGAGGATTAATATATTTTGTTTATAATTAATTTAATTTAATTAATTAATTAACTCTAAGGTGATTCTTTCTTCATTAATGCATTCAACCACATATCTATAGTGAACCTTCATTTCATTGTATAGATCAAGGGTAGATATTATCTAGAGGTAATCCACACATTTTCCACGAATCATTAAACGTCACTGAAGGAGTCTCTGGGTGATACCATAGAAGATCCTTGCGCTTGCGATGTATGCCTTTGATCTCCTTGAGAACTACTTCCAAAGCGTTCACCCTAATCCGGTGTAGGAGGGACACTCTCATTCTTGAGAGAATTCTTAAAGAGGGATGAACTCTCTAGGTTTGATAGTTTTCCCCCAATTTGTTGTGCATAACCAAAATTCATCATTTAGATAGCGCTTGGCTAATAAGAAAATAATATAATGAGGTATTTAATTCACTACGGTAAAGATAAATAATCTACATAAGTGCCTTAATTATTTTATTAATCCTAGAGAACCCCCCATGTAAAATAATAATAGAAGCATTATTACTTCCTGACATGTTCTTAACTTGAGAGTTATAATTAAATATTATTTAATTAAAAAATATTCAAAATTATAAATTCTCACAAAACCATTAACTCGGTCCACCAATCCTCCACCATATTTATTTAACCTTGAATAATGATTATTTATTTATTAAATAAATATTACTACATTATTGACCAATAAATATATAAATATTATATTAAATAAATAGAAAATAAATATTTATTAATTATTCAACCCACAATATATTCTCTTGAATAACTAGTG
This sequence comes from Viscum album, assembly GCA_963277665.1. Classification (NCBI taxonomy): domain Eukaryota; kingdom Viridiplantae; phylum Streptophyta; class Magnoliopsida; order Santalales; family Viscaceae; genus Viscum; species Viscum album. The sequence continues at coordinate 595,672,840 of OY728139.1, forward strand.
TCAAAATAAATGTGATCAAGAATCCATGAATAATTATTAAAACATAACTGAGAATAATATTTATTATAGCATCCCACCTTTTTATCACATAAACTTTCATTACATTTTACAAAACCGAGGATCTTTAAGGTTTAGTGTCTTGGAAACCAGGAACTTAAAACATGAAACAAAAAAAAACATTCTTCTTAAACACTTGAAAGGCTTCTCCTTTAGTTCATCCTAGGTTCATTACTGCATCTCATAACCTGGGGACATACATCAAAAGAAAGGGTGAGTAGAAGGCCCAGTAAGGGAAACAAGAGAAACATTTTTCATGTGAACTTGAGATACTTCAATAAGGACATGAAAAGAACTTTAAGGCATGAGAAAGAAATCATGAGATACATCATAATAAAAATAACATTTTTTTATAACTTGAAGATGTGGCTACATCATTTAACATAGAAAATCATGAAAATATCACCAAGGTCCATCCCCAAGGTGTCATTTGAAAATTACCAAGGTTATTCACCAAGGTATCGTGGAAATTGTAATCTCTAGTGGTTACATCATTACCCAATGCATTGGAGCGCTATCAGGGAGCACCCTTAAATTTTCCTTTATTATCATGTGATCCACATATATAATCATCAAACATTTCATAAATAACCCATATAGCATAAAATAAATGGGTTTCATTTCATAATCATAACATTTTAAAAACTGCTTTAAAGACATGATCTTTATGTCACTTTAAACCCACGGAAAGGGAAAGAGGGTTTCATGTATGTAAATCTCATAATTTGAAATAGAAATTTTTGATATATATGTGAATACCCCTGTATAAATAAGATCTTTGAGTATTCACTTTATAACATAAAATAATTTTGAGAAAAGAGAGAGAGGTACTTTGAGACGAAAATTCTGCATTATAACGGCTATGTTTTGGGGTTTTAGAAGACATTAAAAAGAGAGGGAAAATGGGTCAAACATTCATAAATGACCCATAAAACAGTAGATGGACAGAATAAGAAGTATACATGATCATGGTAATGAAAGTTCAAGGACATACCATTTGAAATAAAAAACATGGAAGGAAGACAAAAATTAGATTTCTCTTATGAAAGTTCGGCAGCCTAACGACGTTACTTAAACTTCAACAAAAATGATTTGAAAAGATCGAATAGGGTCTCTCATCATGTGAAAATAAGAGTTCAGTATGATAGATATAGAGATAATGCCCCAACATAATTAAAAAGGAACTTGAAATACTTTACATGAAATTAGAACTTTGAAAAGAATGAGAAGGGTGAAAGAATCCCCTAAAAAATTCGGCAGCCTAACGGCGCCACTTAAAACTTAAAAATACTGAATTGAAGAGATAAAATGGGGTCTCTAATCATATGAACATAAAATTACAGTATTATAGATATAGAGATCATACCCCAACATAACAAAAAGGAACTTGAAAGAATTGACATGAAAGTAGAACTTCAAAACGAGAAGGGTGAAGAACCACTTAAAAATTCGGCAGCCTAACGACGCCACTTAAAACTTAAAATTACTGAATTGAAGAGATAAAATGGGGTCTCTCATCATATGAACATAGGAGTCCAGTATGATAGATATAGAGATCATACCCCAACATAACAAAAAGGAACTTGAAATAATTGACATGAAAGTAGAACTTCAAAACGAGAAGGGTGAAGAACCGCTTAAAAATTCAGCAGCCTAACAGCGCCACTTAAAACGTCAAAAATACTGAATTGAAGAGATCAAATGAGGTCTCTCATCATATGATCATAAAAGATCAGTATGATAAATTTAGAGATCATACTCCAACATAATAAAAAGAAACTTGAAATACTTTACATGAAAATAGATCTTGAAAAATGAGAAGGGAGAAAGAATCCGTTACAAAAATTTCGGCAGCCTAACGACGCCACTTAAAACTTCATAAAAAGAAATAATGAGAGTAAGAGGGGATATCCCATTATATGAACATGAAAAGGGCAGTAAGAAGAGTATAAAAGAATATCCTCCAACACAAGAACAAGGATCATAAAAGGAATGACATAAAAGAGATTACTTGAAATGAAAGAGAGAGGTCGGATCCCTTACCTTAAATCGTGACTCTTGAAACTCAATTTTTTGGACCTTGAGGGCTTGGGGGAACCTTGGAGGACTCCTTGGGAGGTAAGGAGACCAGAAATTCGTTGGGGGAGAGTGGGGAGTCGAATGTATGAGAGGATGGCTTGGTATTTATAGGGAAAGTGAGGGGTCAAGGCATTAATGGCCAAGGGACACCTCATTAGTGGTTTTGGCAAAACCATGGGCTTGCCCATGGTATTGGCCACATGGGACACCTCATACCTTATATTACTATTCATAAGTCAACCATATTGATTACATACTTAATAAATCATTTAATGATGTCATTAAACACCCGTAACTTAAAAACTGTATTTTCACTATTCATCGAAAATTCAACTTTCTCAGAATAATCTCAAAATTTCACCTTAACCAAATATCAATGCTCTGATTTCAAAAATGAAATCCATTTTATAAAAATAATTTTCTAAATATTTTTAATTAAAATTTTAATTTAAAACACTATTCATCGAAAATTTATTTTTTTAGAAAAATCCCCAAAAATTACCTTAACATAATATCGATGCTCCGAGTTCAAAAATGAAGTCCATTTTATAAAAATAATTTTCTAAATATTTTTAAATAAAATTTTAATTAAAAAACACTATTCATTCGAAAAAACTAATACTTGAATAATAATTTATGAAACCGTTATTTAACCATTTTATTGAATCACATTACTTAATCAAAGTGCCTAGCTTATTTTAATACTTTCATTAAGTGAGATTACTAATCCATTTGGACACATTATTAATCCTAATCATAAAATCACTATTCATAATTTACTATTCATCAAAAATCAAGTTAATCTTATTAGACTCTAAATTTCATACTGATCATAATTGTAGAAGACCATTTTTTGCAAATCATTACACATTTTTAATTATTTAAAGTTTATAAAAACATTTTTAAAATATATTTTTTCTAAAATTCATCAAAAATATGCATACTATATTTATCCGGTCATTTGAAAATTCATAAACTTCATTATAAGAAAAAATAACAATTTTTATTTTAAACAAAGGATTACACAAGGCAGTTACGGTCTCCTTACATAGCCCCTTATCACACCAGCATAAGACCTAAGTGTAAGGTGTGCTATGGTGAGAGAATCTGAGGGAGGCTCGGCTAACATCGCACGAGTAGTAATTTCTATCAGTTTGAACTTCTTGCGAAGGCGGTCCCGTTCTAGCATCACACGATGAAGTTCAGCTTGGGTTTGGTCCAGAGCAAAGCCCAGTGGTGGTACCTCCTTCCCATGTTCTGTTAGATGGGCTTCGATCGGTCCAAGACTACTGGGTGAGGCCATCGAACCAAGATTACTTGTATTTAGAGACAATAATCGAAACATTTTGTTCACAATGGTCATATTGACCGATGGTCATATAACAGTTAGAACCCAATGGTCTCATTTTAATTATAATCATGTTTATCAAATAAAACATTTTTGTTGAGTATAAAAATAAAATAAAATGACACATGAAATTAGGAAACAAGATTTATTCAAAATTTCGGGCCGTTACAATCTTCCCCCATTAAGAAATTGCGTCCTCGCAATTTTAAAAAAATTGGGTTTTGAAATTTCATTGAAAGTCCCAAATCGGAAAAAGAGTCAGGGACACAATTACTTTAAAAGAAAGAAAAGGAAGTACAAAGGCCACCCAAGTTTACTCATATTAGGATTCCATGTAGGAAACATGGACATGGAGGAGAAAACAAAGGGTCACGTCCTAAAGGAGAGTGATAGAAAACATGATTAGGAGGAAGTTAACCACCAGAAAATCCCAAAATTATGATGTGTGCAAGCGGTCTTTGATTACCTAGTAGGAAACGTAAACCAACAACGTTTTTGTTTTACGTTCCTTTTCATAACTTTGAGGAATTCATTTACAACATAGAACAAAAACATAAGGAAATATATCTACCTTCATGTAGAGTTTCATCCTTTAATAAGTTTCTACCCAAAACTAATCTTTTCTCCAAACTATGAGAATTCAAAACTACTTGGTCTCATCAAAACACAAGAATCATCTTCTAGAGAATCACATAATCCACAAAATATTAACTATCTATTTGTTCTATCTTTAAACATTATCCCAAAAACAGAAAGGTTAAGGTAAAACAACTCTTCAAAAATAAATAATCCCATAGGAATGGAAACTACTTTTAAATCTTCAAAGTTCCATTGTACTACCCAAAGTTCATCATAGACCATTCCATAAATAACGGTCCTTAAAATTCCTCAATATAAACCAAACTAAGATTGAAACCCAAATACAAGAAGGATTTGATAACATAGTCTTCCAAAATAAACTTCATTATTCATCTCCAAACAACATCAACCACTCCTAACATCTTATAACAAAAGTAGCTAACCTAAAAATATTTTACTTAAGATAGGTTAATCATTCCCATAAGTAACCTAAATTACTATAAGTCCACCTAAAATTCATCAATTATTCAAAATATAAGTCAACCTTACTCCTCAATGAAAATACCGTAGTAATCTATTTACCTTGATCATATAGGGTCCTTAAAATAGTAAACGTCTTCCAAAATAATAATCATCTTTTAATCCCTTAATCATCTCTGTCGTATTAATACGGCAATCGTATCATTTCCTATCACATTGGTTGTTGGGACATGTTCTTCCATTTCCCGCCATTAACTAAGAAAGGAATCTATAATTAGGGGCTTAAATACTTAGCCAATAATTATGAAAAGAAACTTAAAGCATATAAGGATAACTTGTAGAAGAGAAGTATACCCTAACTTGTGATCCCCTAGGTTCCCATCTTGGTTATCCATGATCATATATTCTTATGTGAACCTTTATTTTATTTTATCTTTGTTCCTTTAACAATGGTTCATACTAAGCTTAGGAATTTACCAAAGCATATCCCCCGGGAGTGTCGTAACCAAGAGTGCAGTAAGGCCCGTTGTCGTATACCAGTTCTCGTTCGAGTCGAACTCAAAGTGGTGTTTTCGGGTTTTACCCCTATGTACATCTGTTCCAGAGCCACCTCTACCTGGTCGTATCCAGACAGGGATGTATTTTCTTGGAAACCCCTTACTCAATACTCACCAAAATACCAGGAAGATTTCCTATATTTAAACTTTTCTATAGGGTTCTTCCTAAAGTTTTCATATCTTAATTTCCACAAATAACTAAACCATAATTTGATACCAACTATAGCATCCCACCTTTTTATCACATAAAATTTCATTACATTTTACAAAACCGAGGATCTTTAAGGTTTAGTGTCTTGGAAACCAGGAACTTAAAACATGAAACAAAAAAAACATTCTTCTTAAACACTTGAAAGTCTTCTACTTTAGTTCATACTAGGTTCATTACTTCATCTCATAACCTGGGGACATACATCAAAAGAAAGGGTTAGCAGAAGGCCCAGTAAGGGAAACAAGAGAAACATTTTACATGTGAACTTGAGATACTTCAATAAGGACATGAAAAGAACTTTAAGGCATGAGAAAGAAATCATGAGATAAATCATAATAAAAATAACATTTTTTTTATAACTTGAAGATATGGATACATCATTTAACATAGATAATCATGAACATATCACCAAGGTCCATCCCCAAGGTGTCATTTGAAAATTACCAAGGTTATTCACCAAGGTATCGTGAAAATTGTAATCTCTAGTGGTTACATCATTACCCAATGCATTGGAGTGCTATCAGGGCACACCCTTAAATTTGACTTTATTATCATGTGATCCACATATATAATCATAAAAAATTTCTTAAATAACCCATATAGCATAAAATAAATGGGTTTCATTTCATAATCATAACGTTTTAAAAACTGCTTTAAAGACATGATCTTTATGTCACTTTAAACCCACGGAAAGGGAAAGAGGGTTTCATGTATGTAAATCCCAGAATTTAAAATAGAAAATTTTGATATATATGTGAATACCCCTGTAGAAATAAGAGATTTGAGTATTCACTTTATAACATAAAATAATTTTGAGAAAAGAGAGAGAGGCACTTTGAGACGAAAATTCTGCAGCATAACAACTATGTTTCGGGGTTTTAGAAGACATTAAAAAGAGAGGGAAAATGGGTTAAACATTCATAAATGACCCATAAAACAGTATATGGACAGAATAAGAAGGATAAATGATCATGGTAATGAAATTTCAAGGACATACCATTTGAAATGAAAAACATGGAGGGAAGACAAAAATTAGATTTCTCTTATGAAAGTTCGGCAGCCTAACGACGTTACTTAAACATCAACAAAAATGATTTGAAAAGATCAAATAGGGTCTCTAATCATGTGAACATAAGAGTTCAGTATGATAGATATAGAGATAATGCCCCAAAATAATTAAAAAGGAACTTGAAAGACTTGACATGAAAGTATAACTTTGAAAAGAATGAGAAGGGTGAAAGAATCCCCTAAAACATTCGGCAGCCTAACGGCGCCACTTAAAACTTCAAAATACTGAATTGAAGAGATAAAATGGGGTATCTAATCATATGAACATAAAATTACAGTATGATAGATATAGATATCATACCCTAACATAACAAAAAGGAACGTGAAATAATTGACATGAAAGTAGAACTTCAAAACGAGAAGGGTGAAGAACCACTTAAAAATTCGACAGCCTAACAACGCCAATTAAAACTTCAAAGTACTGAATTGAAGAGATCAAATGGGGTATCTCATAATATGAAAATAAGAGTTCAGTATGATAGATATAGAGATCATACCCCAACATAACAAAAAGGAACTTGAAAGAATTGACATGAAAGTAGAACTTCAAAACGAGAAGGGTGAAGAACCACTTAAAAATTAGGCAGCCTAACGACGCCACTTAAAACTTCAAAATACTGAATTGAAGAGATAAAATGGGGTCTCTAATCATATGATCATAAAAGATCAGTATGATAAATTTAGAGATCATACCCCAAAATAATAAAAAGGAACTTGAAATACTTTACATGAAAATAGATCTTGAAAAATGAGAAGGGAGAAAGAATCCGTTACAAAAATTTCGGCAGCCTAACGACGCCAATTAAAACTTCATAAAACGAAATAATGAGAGTAAGAGGGGATCTCCCATTATATGAAAATGAAAAGGGAAGTAAGAGGATTATAAAAGAATATCCTCCAATATAAGAACATGGAGCATAAAAGGAATGACATAAAAGAGATTACTTGAAATGAAAGAGAGAGGTCAGATCCCTTACCTTAAAACGTGACTCTTGAAACTCAATGTTTTGGGCCTTGAGGGCTTGGGGGAACCTTGGGAGGACTCCTTGGGAGGTAAGGAGACCATAACTTCGTTGGGGGAGAGTGGGGAGTCAAATGGATGAGAGGATGTCTTGGTATTTATAGGGAAAGTGAGGGGTCAAGGCATTAATGGCCAAGGGACACCTCATTAGTGGTTTTGGAAAAACCATGGGCTTGCCCATGGTATTGGACACTTGGGACACCTCATTCCTTATCTTACTATTCATAAGTCAACCATATTTATTACATACTTAATACATCATTTAATGATGTCATTAAACACCCGTAACTTAAAAACTGTATTTTCACTATTAATCGAAAATTCAACTTTCTCAGAATAATCTCAAAATTTCACCTTAACCAAATATCAATGCTCTGATTTCAAAAATGAAATCCATTTTATAAAAATAATTTTCTAAATATTTTTAATTAAATTTTTAATTTAAAACACTATTCATCGAAAATTTATTTTTTCAGAAAAATCCCCAAAAATTTCCTTAACATAATATCGATGCTCTGAGTTCAAAAATGAAGTCCATTTTATAAAAATAATTTTCTAAATAATATTAAATAAAATTTTAATTAAAAAACACTATTCATCCGAAAAAACTAATACTTGAATAATAATTTATGAAACCGTTATTTAACCATTTTATTGAATCACATTACTTAATCAAAGTGCCTAGCTTATTTTAATACTTTCTTTATGTGAGATTACTAATCCATTTGGACACATTATTAATCCTAATCATAAAATCACTATTCATAATTTACTATTCATCAAAAATCAAGTTGATCTTATTAGACTCTAAATTTCGTACTGATAATAATTGTAGAAGACCATTTTTTGCAAATCATTACACATTTTTAATTATTTAAATTTTACAAAAACATTTTTAAAATATAATTTTTCTAAAATTCATCAAAAATATGCATACTATATTTATCCGGTCATTTGAAAATTCATAAACTTCATTATAAGAAGAAATACCAATTTTTATTTAAAACAAAGGATTACACAAGGCAGTTACAGTCTCCTTACATAGCCCCTTATCACACCAGCATAGGACCTAAGTGTAAGGTGTGCTATGGTGAGAGAATCTGAGGGAGGCTCGGCTAACATCGCACGAGTAGTAATTTCTATCAGTTTGAACTTCTCGCGAAGGCAGTCCCGTTCTAGCTTCACACGATGAAGTTCAGCTTGGGTTTGGTCCAGAGCAAAGCCCAGTGGTGCTACCTCCTTCCCAAGTTCTGTTAGATGGGCTTCGATCGGTCCAAGACTACTGGGTGAGGCCATCGAACCAAGATTACTTGTATTTAGAGACAATAATCGAAACATTTTGTTCACAGTGGTCATATTGACCAATGGTCATATAACAGTCAGAACCCAATGGTCTCATTTTAATTATAATCATGTTTATCAAATAATTTTTTTTTTGAGTATAAAAATAAAATAAAATAACACATGAAATTAGGAAACAAGATTTATTCAAAATTTGGGGCCGTTACATTTATTCAACTTGTTAAATAATAAATAATATATTATTTAACTGAGATACTGGATACACTTAGTGTGTGACCCTCTAGGCCTCTTTCTCAATAGCATTAGGCGTATTAGCCAAAAGTCCAAGGTTTGTGTCTAAAAATATGCCAAGGACCCATAGAGAGTGATGTTAATGTCGAAATGATACATCACCTCATAAAAATTCTTACCATTTAATATAATCTCTTTGTCTTGATATCTCTAATCAAGAAGGTTTCATGCAAGTTCCAACAACCCATGTGCTCGCTTTCTCATTCTTTGATTTCCTGAAAATTGAACTTTCCTATAGAACACCATGACCATGGATTTATTTATGTTATATCATTTCCATCAAAGGGATTGAGATATCAAATTCTGTTATGGAATAGAAAGGAAAATCCTTTCTCATATTATTCATTAATGCGGTATTACTCATGACACACCCAACATATCCTACCTCACTACAAAAATATGTCATCACTATTTTCTCCAATACATCTAAGTGCGTGAGTCATAATAACCATTAATAATAATTTTAAATTCTAAGGTCCAATACAAATGTCCTTAGATACAAACATCCAATAACACTTATAAATGTGGTTTTCCTACTGACATGTCTCATTCTTATAATATCTTTATGAACATTACCAAGGGTATACACCATGAGAAGGTGCCTCAAAGTCCTATGAGTCTCCACCCCTGATAGCCTGTATCACTTGTGTCACTTCAAATGATATCATCTATCTATAGAACATATATTCAAGAATAGTTTCATGGAACTTATAGGTTATAATCATAGTAGGGATCCACTATGACCTTTTAGTGCGACATCTAATCTTAGGACATTATCACATACAATGTCATGAAGAAGAACAACTATTATGTGATAATATGTTTATTAATATCCATCAAATGAATACATGTTTATAATAAAGTACAAAGAATTTGGTTCTAGGGAACCAAATCCAACATACTCCCACTTTCACTAGAGCTAACCACTAGTGACCTCAATTCTGCAATCTATCACATGATACTCATTCTTATGCTAAGATAGGCCTTTAGTCAAGGGGTCCTACATGTTTTCTTCAATGGATACTATATTCACTACAACTTCACCCATTTGATAGAAATCCTTCAAGAGGTGATACTTTTGGAGTATGTTCTTTGTCTGCTAATGTGACCTTGGATCTTTTTCAAGAACCAACACTATAGTATTATCACAATACAATATGAACAGGTCTTTTATGCCAGGTAACACATCAAGCTCCAAGAAACATTTCTAAATCTAGACAGCTTCCTTGGCTACATTAGAAGCCGATATATACTCAGACTCCACTATTGAATCAGCAACAATTGGATGCTTTGAACTCTCCCATATCATAGTTCCTATATTGATATAGAAAATATATCTTGATTATGACTTCAAATCATTCTGATATATCTAAAAACTAGCATCAGCATACTCTCTGATGACAAGATCCTCATCTCCTCTAAACACCAGGAACATATACTTAGTTCTTCTTAGATACTTAAGGATATTCTTAACAGTAATCCAATTCTATTCTCCCGGATATAATTTATATCTACCTACTATACTCAATGCATAGGAAACATCAAGTCTAGTACATAACATAGAATACATGATAGATCCTATTGCTGAAGCGTATGGGATCTTACTCATTCAATATTTCTCCAGTTGTGTATGGGGAGACATTTTCTTAGAAATATGTAAACCATGTGACACTGGAACTAATCCATGCTTGGATTATTCCATACTAAATATCTTTAGTATCTGGTTAATATATTTACTTTGACTTAGTCCAAGCAGCCTCTTGGATCTATCACAAATGACATTGATCCATGGAATGTAGACTGCTTCACCTAAGTCCTTCCTGGAGAAGCACTTGTCCAACAAGTCTTTAACTGACTATAATACTAGTATGTCATTTCCAATAAGTAATATGTCATCAATATATACCACTAGGATAACGACCTCATTTCCATTAAACATTTTGTAAATACATATCTCACATTCATTCTTAAGGAAGCCAAATTCTCTTATGGATTCATGAAATCAAATATCCAATGACCTGGATGCTTGATTTAATCCATAAATGGATTTATGAAACTTTAAAATACGTTTGTAATCACCTGGTGTCACAAAACCTTATGGTTGTGTCATATAGAAATCTTCTTGAAGGTTACCTTTAAGGAATTCCATTTTGACATCCATCTTCTAAATATCACAGTCATGGTAAGTTGGTATGGAAAATATGATTATGAAGTATTTAAACATGGAAAATAGAAAAAAGGTTTCATCGTATTCAATTCCTTGATGCTTCTTAAACCCTTTAGACACCAACCTTTCTTTATAGGTACTTACTTTACCTTCCATGTGAAGTTTCTTATTGAATACCCATTTACACCCAATAGGATTTACATCAACTAGCACATCAACCAGAACCCAAAATTGGTTCTGATACATGGAATCCATCTCATAATTCATAGCTTCTATCCATCTTATAGGTTTTTAGCTCTCTACCTCCTTGTAGGAGAGAAGTTCATCATTGTCCAATAATAACGAGTCACCATCCATGGTGATAAGAAAAACATATCTATCTGGTTCCCTTACATCTCATACACTTCTATACAGTAACTTTGTTTTAGTAACTACCTCTTCCATGGGGACATGTGGAACTTGTTCCTATACTAACTCGTGTTTATCTTGAGTATCAACTTCATCAAAGTCAATCTTGCTCCCATTATACTTTTTGAGGATGTTCTCCCTCTCAAGAAAAATGGCTTGTCTGGAGACAATCACTTTTTTTTCTAAAGGGTTGTATAAGTAGTATCCCTTTATTTCCTTGGGATACCCTATAAAGATTAAATTTATGTATCGGGGTGCAAGTTTGTTACTAGAGAAATCCTTAAAAAATGCCTTGCATACCTATAAACATGTATGCGACAAAACATGTTTCTTTTCACTCCATATCTTGAAGGGAATTCTATTTTCCACTTTATTTGTTACTCAGTTTAATGTGTATACAATAGTTATTAATGAATATCCCCAAAAGGATAATGAAAGATCTTCAAGACTCATCACCGACTTTACCATTCCCAACAATGTACAGTTCCTCCTTTTAACAACACCATTCCACTGTGGTGTATAAGGTGGAGTGAGTCAAGATAGAATCCCAAACTCCCATAAAAAGTTAACAAACTCTTGGTTAAGATATTATCTAGTTCAATCTGATGAAAGCTTATTTATCTTCTTACCAAGATAATTCTATACTTCATTCTTGAATTCCTTGAATTTCTCAAATGAATCAGACTTATACCTCATCAAGTAAATATATCCATATCTACTCAAGTAATCAGTAAAAGTTATGAATTAAAAATATCCACCTTTAGCATCTACAATAAATGGTCCACAAACATTAGGGTGTACCAATCCTAGAAGATCTGTGGGAATTTCACCCTATCCAACAAATAGAAGTTTGGCCATTTTCCATTGTAAACAAGCATGGCATCTATCAATTGGTTTTATCTTAAGAGTATAAATAATGCTCTTGATAGAGTGTTTTCAAATTCTTCTCACTTATATGACCGAGATGGTGATGCCACAATTGGGTGTTATATGAGTCTTGTAAACTTGATTCATTATAAATTTCCAATACTTAGTTTTCACAATTTAATATAGACTGACCATTATTTAAATGATCTATAAAATAACATATGTTTTCCTTATAAAAGAAACAAATTTTATTTCTGAACATGAAAACAAACCCATCTGTATCCAAACTTGATACATAAGTTATGTTTTTGGTAACACTAGGTACATAATAAAATCCATATAAAGTCAAAATAATTCCCATTAGAAATGTGAGATGGTAGTCACCAATGGAAAGAGTAGCTAGCCTCACACCATTGATAGCTTGTAGATCCACCTCTCCTCTGGAAATTTTATAGAATCTACTTGGTTCTTGAATTTGAATATAGATGTGAGAACCACAAGCTGTATCTAATACCTAATGTGTTTAAATGGAAATATTTCAATTTATAATGAAGGGACCTTTGTCTTACACTTGCCTCTAGGTGAAGTTCCTCTTCTAGTGGCCTGAATTTCCACATGAAAAGCATATTGCCTCCTTTTACTTACCCTACCATTGGATCTTCTTATTCTTGGTTGGATAGTTCTCAGGGGATTTAGACTGTTTATAAGTCTTAGTCCCCCTTTCCTTGTCCTTCCTCTTACTATTCACCATAAGGACTACATGTTTTTCACACCCTATGTTCTTATCCACTTGGTGAATTAAAGTAAGAAGTTATGATAGACTCTTCTCATTATTTATCACATTTTAATTCTGAATAAAACAAGAGAAGGTATTGGGAAGTAATGATAGTATGAGATCTATACACAAATCATCCTAGAATTTAATCTCTAAGATGTCCAGATGATCAATGTAGCTAATATGCTTGACTAGATGTGGCCAAGCTGGCACAGACTCTCCAAGCTTAGTGGTGAACAAAGCATTGGAGATCTTATACCCCTCTTGTATCACCTTCTATTCATAGAGATCCCAAAGGAGACATAATTATATAAGCATCCATTTCCTCATGTTTATTTAAGAGATCATTGGTCATGGATGATAGCAAGAGGCACTGAACATCCTTAGCACCATTTAGATGTTTCTCATACATAGAGATATCCTCATCACTCATCTCATTTCCAGGTGACACCGGTAAAGGTTCTTCTGGCACATATAGTTTCCTTTCATGGCAATGGATGACCTGAAGATTCCTTTTCCACTCCTTAAAATTAGTCTCAGTGATAAGGTTTTCCTTCTCAAGTATGGATCAAAATGATATGTTTGATGTCATTTTTAATGTTGTTTCTACAAATAATATGAACAGAGTTTTAGTAATTTATCTAATAAAATTGAGACAAATAAATAAATAAATAATCATTAGTATCCCACTATTTTATCAAAACCCAATATCCCTCACCATTGGCTTTAAAATATCCTGTTTCTTGGACATTATAGAGGAAATGATTCATATTTCCCTTCACATTATCCCAACTTTTGATGGTCAAGAAATTCGAAAGGTTTTAGGCAGGCATTCCAAATTCCAACTATATTAACTCGAAACTCCTTGATTAGTTGAGTGGATCCCCAATCCCGAAATCCTTAATCTTGGATTTCCACAACCTTTTCCTCTCAGTTACACCAATTCCTACTTTGGAAGTCAACCCTTTATGTAAACTAAGTCAAGTCAACCCCAAACCGCAAATTATAATTCCACGATAATTGAAATCACCCCTAATTTGGCTGGTCAAGAACTTTGACCTATGGTTCGATTCTAACTAAAGTAATAGAAGGCTATACTGACTTAATATTTTATTGATGGATTTTGTACTTTATGCATAAATCAACATTTATTATCTTTTCACATTATTGTTAATTGTAAGTGGGATAAGCTTAAGTGATTAACCATGTATTGGATAATATTTACGCATAATCCAGTTTATTTTAGTTCTATATTACATTCTTGTTAATTCATCAATTTGATGATCGAAAAAAAATCCATAATGAATAACCATACAACTAACAAAAATAAAATAAAGGGTATGATCATGAGTTTGTTCTAATGGTTAGTTTATCTAGCGATTGATAAATTAACCACTGACCTAGGGGAAAAACACCTTGAACCAATTAGGTTCATCTTTACAGATTTCCACCTATCCACTTTTGTATCTCCTTGGATTGGTTTCACTTTATGTCCTAACTTGAATGACCTCTACTAGCTTGGGAGCTCCATCCATTACATATGCTTTTACTCACATGCTGGTGAGGTGTAAAAGGGGGTTCACAAAACAAATCATGGGCACACAAGCATTACATATTAATGAGGTGAGAAGGAATGTGGGCCAATAATTTAATTTAATAATAAATTAAAAGTAAAACAATCACATATAATGGTCTGGTCTAGCTCATGATCATCCACATACATTCAAATAATTTACGCATTTAAGAAAACTAGCATTCAATTCTTTAATCATTCTTATTTAAGATAAATCATGCTCGAATAGATTAATTATTATCTTTAATTAATCAATCATTTTATCTTAAACCTTTTCTAAATTTCCTTGAGATTCTCATCCATTATGTTTTTAAACAAATTAATAAATTCATTTAAAATTAACTGTGTACATAACCTGTACCTTGGATGTAACGTAGTGAATACCCATCCAAAACTGCCCAACATATATCATACTTCTACAAAATTTATTATTTGTGACATTTAGAATGAAAATAGAATAATAACTGTAATAAAACTCATACATGACGTGAAAATTTTGAATATTATGAAGATGTTAATAAAACACACACACACACACACATATATATATTAAGGCCCATCACATGGCGTGTACCAGCTTTACTCCCACACACAAGTACATGTATCAAGGGTTACATAATATAATAAATTATAAATATGTGTAACTAATAATAGTACACGGCGTGTAGATTCGATCTATATAGTGTGTAAATTATTCACCATGTATCCGAAGCACATGCCTAGGGACTCGGCATGTGAGGTGTACTTTAGAAA
This sequence comes from Viscum album, assembly GCA_963277665.1. NCBI lineage: Eukaryota > Viridiplantae > Streptophyta > Magnoliopsida > Santalales > Viscaceae > Viscum > Viscum album. The sequence continues at coordinate 595,688,376 of OY728139.1, forward strand.
TCTTGGAGTACACAGTGTGTCCAATGGGCCCCATGCTGTGTTGACTCTGCATTACACGGTCACTGGTCGGATAATCCATGTATGGGATACATGACACGACCCTGACCCAAAACGCCATGTCCAATGGGCCACATGGTGTATAGTCCGGTTAAACGTGTGCTAGTTTGTGCTGGTCAACACACGGTGTAAGAATTAACTACACTGCGTGTCATAAATGCACACTTCTTGAGTAATTTATGAACTAATATTGATGCACTGAACACAAATACATGACATGTAGATCTGACTACACAGAGTGTACTGCTGTGTTACCTAAATAGAACCCTTGGAACATTCAGATGAGTTCCTCGATTTAATTTTAATCATAAAATTAATCGTTTCTATTAGATCCGTGAGAAAAGATAGAGGAAGAACAAATATTGACATTCAAATTAAAAGGGAACAATTAAACATGAATTTTCAAGTTAGATTATTAAAGTGTAAATCATCAACGAATTATTTAAATAATTATAAATAGTAATATTCCCCCTTTGATACCACTCGTAGGTTATGGGTGTAGTTGAAGCATGGATGGGATGATGCCCAAATTTTATTTTTTCCATATTAAATGAACAATCCTGAATCAATTTGACAATGAATTCCAGTATCCACAAAATTGAATCAATTCTTTAGAAAAAGGAATAGAATCCTGGAACCATGATATAGGATCAATATATATTTTTTATAATTAATTTAATTCAATTAAATAATTACCTCCAAGGTGATTCTTTCTTCATTGATGCGTTCAAAAACATATCTGTAGTGAACCTTCATTGAGTTGTAGAGATCAACAGTAGATCTCCTCTGGTGGTGATCCACACATGTTACATGTATCTATGGACATCACTAAAGGAGTATTCGGGTGCTAGCATATAAGATCCTTGCGTTTGTGATGTTCGCCTTCAATCACCTTGATAACCTCTTCCAAAGCGTTCTTCTTGATCTGATGGAGGAGGATCTCTCTCATTATTGAGAGAATTATTAGAGAGGGATGAACTATCTTGGATTGAGATATTTTCTCCAATTCATTGTGCACAGCCAACATGCATCACTTGAATAGCACTTGGCTAATAAGAGAATAATATAACCAGGTATTTAATTCACTAGGGTAATAATAAATAATTTTCACAAGTGTTTTAATTATTTTATTAATCCTGGAGAAGCCCCCATGTCAAATAAAAATAGAAACATTATTATTTACTGACATGCACTTTACTTGTGAGTTATAATTAAATATTATTTAATCAAAAAATATTACATATTATTATTTCTCACAGGACCATTAAATCGGTCCACCAATCCTCCACCATATTTATTGAAACTTGAATAATCACAATTTATTTATTAAATAAATATTATTTCATTAGTCACCAATAAATATATAAATATTATATTTACAAAATAGAAAATAAATATTTATTAATTATTCCACCCACAATATATTCTCTCAAATAACTAGTATCAAAATAAATGCAATCAGGCCTCCATGAATTATTATTAAACAACAATAGTGAATAATATTTATTCTACTTGTTAAATAATAAATAAAATATAATTTAACAGAGATACTAGATACACTTAGTGTGTGACTATTTAGGCATCTTTCTTAGTGGCATTATGCGGAGTAGCCTAAAGTCCAAGTTTAGCGTCTAGAAACATGCTAAGACACCCATAGAGAAAGAAGTTAATGCCACAATGACATGTCACCTCATACAAACACTTACCGTGTAATATAATCCCTTTTTATTGATGTCTCCACTCAAGCAGGTTGCATGAAAGTGCCATCAACCCTTGTGCTCGATTTCTCATTATTTTAAATCTCATAAATTAAACTTTCCTATAGAACACTATGGACATGGATTTATTTAGGCTATACCATTTATATAAAAGAGCCTTAGATATCAACTTCCATTAAGGAATAGAAAGGAGAAATCATTTCTTGCATTATTCATTAATGCAGTATTACTCGTAACGTACCCAACAAACCGTACCTCACCACAAACATATGTCATCATGGTTTTAAACAATACATATAAGTGCATGATTCATAATACCCATTAATAATAATATTAAATTCTAAGGACTAATACACACATCCACAAATAGGAACATCCAATGACACTTATAAATGTGGATTTCCTACTAGTGGGTCTCATTCTCATAATATCCTCTTAAACATTACTAAGGGTACACTCCATGAAAAGGTGCCTCAAAGTACTATGAGTCTCCACCCCTAATAGCCTATATCATTTGTGTCCCTTCAAATGATATCATCTAGATATAGAACATATATTCAAGAATAGTGTCATGGCACTTCTGGGTTCTCATCATAGTAGGGATCCACTATGAACTTTTAGTTTGACAAATACTCTTAGGATATTATCACATACAATGTCATGCATAATAACAATCATGATGTGATAAGAAGTTTATTAATATCCATACAATGAATACATGTTTATCATAAAGTGCAAAGAAGTTGGTTTTAGGGAACTAACTACAACAATACTTTCCAAAGTCCTATAATTAAGTCTTATGATAAATAATTATGATTGAGTCAAAGTCTTATGGAGAAGTTGCACGATTATATCGAAGGATTATGATAAATTATTCAATTAATTCATATGGAAACATTGAAGTAATACAATTTTCTTTTAAAGTCTTTTGAAATAATCCACATCATATGCTTCCAACCTTTTATATTTTTCTTACTCTTCTCTAAGTCATATATATTACATAAAGTTATAAAAAACATACTCAAAGTCTTAAAATCATCATAAACATAGTCAATGTTATATAATTAGGGACTTTAAAACTTTTATAGTTCTATGTAAAGAATACTATATTTAATCAAATGAATATAATACTTATTTATATAAACTCTTTATTATCTCAACCACTCTAAACTCACTTCCAAAATATTTTAGATATTACTTCTATGTCCACTAAAACATTTAATTAATTTCTTTGATGATCATCTCCACAGTCATCACATTTACTTTACCATTTTCTCCTTAACCCACCTCTTGAGTTCTTCAAGATATAACCTCAAATCTCCAAAAAAATATTGAATTATTGATAATAAGTATAATTCATAAAATGGGAACTTCAATCTCACCCTTTGGATTTTATTATTAATACCAAAACATATACCAAAACATTCTTTATCATGTAAATATGTGTGATTCCTATTATCCCCTTCATTAACAAGAAATTCAAATACATTTTGGGGTATCCTAATATATATAACTCATTTTTTATCCCTTTTCTTAAAATCATAATGAAATCCTTAAAATGTTAATAGAGGGATGATATGGCATGGTATTTTTAGAAAAGAGGATTTAGTCAATAATCTCTAAGTCTATGTGGAATAACCCTTTATATAAAATAAGAGTAAAATACCATGGTTTTTCAATTATTTCCATGAATCAATCAAAACATGATATCATTCTTAGATATTATTATTTAAAAACTAGGGGATATATAAAAAATAGTTTTTACAAGAAACATTCAATCCTATATATCTTAAAAAACACATAAAAATGTTCAAGTGAAAGATATATATCTCCCCATTTTTCTCATATTTTTTTTAAAAATACTTACCATTAACAAATATATTTGATAAATAAAAAAATAAGGTATTTGATTATGATTGAGTACCTCATTCTTCAAATTTCATGGGGCTGTCTTGAAATTATAAAAATTCATGATATAAATATTGTGATGTTTTGACATCACTATCTCATGTTTTATGCCCCTCAAGGGATGAAATAATTTCCTTCACCTAATGAAAATGAAATATAGAATGAAATAACTCTTATTTTTTCCCCATAAGTGATAAATTCATTTATATCCTTCAATTCCTTTCATGTAAACATAAATTAAAAAATAGGAATATAGAGGGAACTATTTTTTCCTCAAAAGTAACACTGGGGATGAGAGTTTCCTCACCATTTTATTATAACAACAATACTTATTTTCCTATCAATAGTATTAATTTGTTGTTTACTCATATCCTATTCTTAAAAAACTTCCTCATGTCACCTTATAAATAAATATATCTCCATTTCCTTGTGCTTTCATTGATAATTTAATCAATTATTCATTGGAAAGAAGGATGTTTAAATAATTCTTCATTCCATGTCTAGTTCATTAATATCTCCAACATAAATTAGATTGAACATTTAAATCTATATTTATAGAATGTTTGTCATGAATCCCAATTTATTCATGTGTAAAAACTTTTTTCATTTAGCATTAGCATCCATCTATTATTTCTCCACCCTCTTGGCTATCTCCAACAAGTTTGACTAGATATCTAAGAAGCATTTATTGACCAACTAATTTTTCTTATGTTTTTCACATGATTTCTAAAATTCCTTCCATTTAACATCATATGGAACTTCATTAGGTAATATAGTCATGCATAACCCATATTTGTGACCTTATTATCTGTACCTTCCACAAATTTATTCCAAATACTAAAATATATTTTAGGTGGATATATTTGTTGTCTTCTTGGTAATATATTTCTATTTCTAGTAATTTTTACTCATTTTATTAGTATAAATCCCCCTTAGTTATTTCGTCCTCCCTAGTAAAGACATATTATACCATTATGAATATTCTTTGTGTCCTTGCATTCCACAACACTAGTATAATCGTTGAAATATTTGGATTCCATAAATATATATATAATTTTCTTAGTACTGTATCCTTTCAATTTGAGCTGTATTTTTATTTGGGCGAGTGATATCCAAGTCATGTTCTTCCCTTTATTTGGTGTGGAAGAATTTCCCTCAATTATTGTTTCCTAAAACTCTTTAGAGTTACTTTTAATACCTCACTATTAGAAATGAAAGATCTTTCTTAAAACTAATTAGGTTTATATTTACCTTGTTATATTAAACATTTCTTCTCACCATCTTGATAAAACTATACATTATCCATATTTAACTTAGTGAACTCTTCTATACAATTATTTAGTTTATTTTTTGAAAATATATTTATAGATTTTTTCTTAGATAGATCTTCCTCCTTTTAATCAAGTGTCTCCTCAAAACAACTTACTATATTTTATTATTCATCTTATATTTTCTTGTGTTTATTGATCTTATCATAGTAATCTAAGTCCTTTAAAATTAGATCATCTTTTTATTTATCCACATTGTTTTTATCCTTTAACTACTTCCTATTTTCTTTCTTATGCTGTGTATTTTACTTGAGACATGATTACAACTTACCTTTCATCTCCCATTCATGTTCTATCCATTTTTTCACTATTGACATCATTGCTAGAGCTGTCAAGGTATTTATTAACATGATTAATGAAATTGAATTTATCATATGATAAATTAATTGAGTCATATTATTACTTCTTATTAATCAAGATAATTTTATTATTTTGTAACTTATTCTTACTTTTTCATTTCTTATAACTTTTGAATCTTCTCATCATCCTAATTATTTTCAAACTCTTTAACCTTATTCTATGAAAAATCATGGGAAAAATGGATAGTTTCATTACAATAATAGAACCTAGGTGGTTTATTTTCTATTCCATTCCCCTAACTCTTAAACATTTTAGAGAGAAGAGATTTTTTTTCTAAATTATTAATCATCCTTATCATCTAAATTAAATGAATCTATAAACATTCCTTCTTTGAATTTTACCTTTCTCATGGCCCGAAATCCTTCTCAAATTTTAACTTATTTTTTAAATCTAGTTCCTTTCTAATTTTATATACTATGAAAATATTTTTAAGTTCATCTAGGGATAGATCTTCCCAATCATCTAAATCTAAAACCTTAGGATCAAGTATGTATGGGAAATTTCTCATGTGCCTCTTCACATTGGTGGGATCTTCTAACTTCTCACAAGAACCTAAAATATTTCTCAATATATCATTGAATCTTATAAAATAGTATTTTATGTTCTCATCATCACCCATATTTATATCTTCAAATGTGCTCTCCAAAAATTACATCCTTTCTTCTATTAATTTTATATTACCTTCGTAACTTCTTCTTAACTTTTAGTATATTTTCTTGGTGGTTTAAAGTCCCATGATTTTTTATAAACCTTTTTAAAAGTGACATTGAAATTTTATTTTGGGAATTAACACTATTTTCTATTTCTCTTATTATTAAGTTTCATAGTATGTTCCTTAGTAATGGGTGGAAAACACATGATTTCTGTATCTCTCACTTACAGACCAAGCAACATGAGATGAAGTAGCATTATATTCCTTCACTTATGATAGTTACTTACATTTAAAGTAGGAACATCTGTATTATTCATATAATTTTAATTCTCTATACTTAATAACTTTGTGGATCATTCAGAGGATAATATTTTCACTAATACGAAATGAAGTTCCTTGATATGATTGGATCATTGAGAGGGGGAGGGGGTGGATCAGTGATATATTTTTATTTTTATGTGTTCCTCCCTTTTAAACAACATATATTACTTGTTAATACCTCAATACACTCTCAAATTATTATCTCAACCTTTCTCACATGCTTGTATATAAAGGATCAAAAAAGGCACATATGGATTTAAAAGTTTCATCATTACATTTATTATACTTATTGTGATTAGTTAGAAACCCCAATCATATATTAAATATTATGGATGGAATAAGTTAGAAATATTAGTTGGTAGAACCCCAACTAAAATCCTATAGTAAATGGTTATATATACCAGTAAAAAATACCCTCTTCATCAATTGGTTATATACCCCAACATAAATCTTTACTTCAGTGACTAGTTAGACACCCCAATCAGTAGATCCCTAAAATTCAGTCAAATAGAAGAAAACAATCATTCTCTTAAGTTGATATTAATCATCCTTGATATGATCTTACACTATAAGGCTATATGATCTGGTTTTCTCATGTACAATTTCAAGAACTTTGATAGATTCTTAAATAGGTCTATCAGTCATGAACCCCTCTCCATATTCGGTGTAATCTAGTTTTCCATGGACTTTTAAATACTTAGAGATGTAGGAATTATTTACCTATGATTGAATACCCAAATTTAGACACTCCTATTCTCCTCGATACTCTGTTTTATCAGTCTCTCAGAAAATATACTACATACAAGTTTTATTACTCACACTAACAACTTATATATTTATAGAAAATAATTTGAATATTATTATAAATTTTTATTTTTTTATAGAAACTATAAAATTATTTCATTGAATGTTTAATTATTATCAGTATATTTAATTTTCTAAAAAATACCATATACTCTTCTATTCAATGAAAATTCAGTTCCATCAATCTCTAAATGATTTTTAAATAGGATCCAAATGGTGTCCTATATTTTCAAATCAAATATCAAGTAAATCCACCTCAAGATCTCAATAATTTTCTCTAATTTAAAACTCATTTAAATGTCCATGAAATCCCTGATTTAACTTCCCTTTGAAATCTCCATGTGTGTGGTACTATGACATGTCACATACTTGTGGTGTGGAACTATTCTTGACTAATGAGTTTCTCCCTTGACTAGTTTTCCTTTAATTTCGACTTAGATCATGATTAATGAGAATTAAAATGATTTTTTATTATTAAAGATTGGAATAATTACATCTTATGATTTGATTATCTACTCATTCAAGATATTTCATATTTTAAAATCTCAAAATTTCATTACATTTACATAGCCATCATAATTCTAAGATGAACTTTATATAAGTCTTGGATCTGTTGTTGTTACCATTGTAAGATCTCGAGTTTTCGTATTAGGTGAGGATACCTTATTTTTTAAAATTGAATACTTAAATATTGACTATATCAATAAACCTTGAGGTTACGGAAGTTTAAGTGCTGTCTGGGACATGTTAAAAGTCTAGAACAAAGTTTTGTGCTAAAAATGGGCTGGCACATGGTTAGTGAAAACTGTATGGGGCTGGCCGCATGGTTTGAAAAAACCATGCAAGGCTAGACAAAGGGGTGGTAAAGGACACACATTTAGGACAAAACATTTAGAATGGGCCATATGACCATGTGGCCATGTCCATAGTTTTTTCATACATTGATAGAGGGTTAGCACATGATTTTCGAATGGTTGGTAATCCCTACGGGTAATCCATGCAGGTTCCCCATGGCCTATAGGAAACTGTGCAAGTAAACCATGAAGCCCATGTATTTTGAATTTTTATTAATTTTTAATTAAATTAATTTTATTTTTAAAACATAATTTAGGTTTTCACTCCACGGACAGTAGCTCAATGTTTTGAGAGCTCTATCTTGAGGATAATCTAGGATTTAAGAAAGATTTTTCATACGATCTCTGATTTGAGCTTGATTTGTATTATCAGATTCACATCGGTAAGATCTAAAATCCTTTTTATCCATTCTATATTCTTATGGATATCAATTTCACTATTTGGATTTAGGGTCATATACCCCAATTTCTCGTTCTTCATCCGCTCATCATATTTCTCCTAAATTGAGTCGAAGTAGGACTTAATACTATATGATCACTATACTACCAAGCTAAGTTAGGTGGTTTATGCTTTTATTTCAACATTTAGTACTTTTTAGGGATATCGTCCAATATGCCACTTCCGGAATTTCTGGAGCGGCCCTAGTTTTGAACAGGGTACTTGATATAGATGTAATTAGACCTATTAGGGTTTCCCATAACATCTTCTATGATGAGTTGGTACTTATTTCCTGAACTAAGTGAAACCATGGGGTGAAAATTATGAAAATACCTTGTTTATTCCATGTTAAACCACCCAAGGGGTGTGTTACAATTTTTCCTTGTTATAGGACTCTAATTATAAGTGGAATGAGTTGAATGGGATGATTAGGGTATGGTTTTCCTACTTTACTTTGATTTATTATATTTAACTTAAATTGGTTAATTATTGAATTGATCAAATGGGTTATGTTAAACGTTATTTGTTAAAAGGATTTAATTTAATGGGTGGGTATAACCATGGAATTTGTTAAACTGTGGTTGGTGATTAATGGGTGGGTATACCCACATGACATGTCTAATTGAAGTAGATGATAACTGGGTGAGTATACCCATGTGACTTGATTGAATAGAAATGGAATACATGAGTGGGTATACTCATGTGATGTTTTTATAATTGAGTGAAACTAATTATATGATTTTGTAGAATTGTAGAGACCCGAAGCCTGACGTACATTGGCATTACATTACATTTGCGGAATACTTAGTACATAACAAAAACACACACACAAGGACCGTAATAGTTTAGTGTCTTTGGAAACTCGGAATAAAATCTTCTAATCGTGGGGAAAGATCTTCAACATCTCCCATAAAGATCTTCCTTTTTTTTTACCTAAAACCTTTATTTATGTCCTGGGGAAAATAAAACATAAAAGGGTGAGCTCAAATGCTCAGTAAGGGTAAACAAAAGAAATATCAATCACATAATTTTCATAAGAACATAACATTTTTGGAAATCTTAACCTGCAAAAGAGAGCATAATTTCATAACATGGGATAAATCATAGTAGTGAAATGAAATCATAACTTAAAACATTACTCATTGTGGCATACACACATAATCATAGAGAATCATTTCTTGTTAGTCAAGACTCATTGCCAAGACTATCTTAGTGGACAAAGTCCCTTTCTGAATCGAGTAATCCTCGTTTCAGTCCTGTTTCACTGAACCGGTATAACCTACCATTTCAGCCATGTCTATCTCATGAGATATAAAATCTTTACCCAATGCATTGGAGGGATATATAGGTCCCACCCATCTTATAATGAATCCTTTCTTATGTGTGCCACATAATCATAAACCATACATCATAGCGTAACCCATGTAATAAAAATGGGATTCTTAAACAACATGACATCATAAAACACTTCATATAATATAAAGGAATTCATAACAATACTTCCATCACAACATAATCAAATCCATGTAATAATAGGGATAAAAACAGAACCCTTTTATTATCTTAGATGGAAAATAATTTTGATAAAATACTTGAAATGAATTCTTGAGGAAAATATCCTTTCTTCTTCAAAATCAATTTCTTTTCACAAAACATCATGAAATTTTAAAAGAAAGAGATTTTATTAAAGATAGTCATGAAATATTTTGGAATAAGCTTCATGAATATAAGGCTTTATAAAACCGTAAAAATCCGTTCGTGCCGTTTAAGTTAAAAAAAAACATTCTTCATACTTTTGTCAGAAAAGTCAAAAAAAATACCTCGTACGAAAAACGACAAAAGATTCCTTTCATACATATTACTAAAAACTCACCGAAGGGTAAAAATGGATTTAAAAAATTGTAGGTGGATGGAAATAATATCATATATTGATGAAACATGGATGTGGATGATAAAATACACCCCAGTAAATACTTACGAATAAACAATCTCGGATAAAAATGAGATTGTGATATTTCCCTTACATTAGGTCCGACTTGCTTTGTAAGTGTCCGAACCTCCTGTATAATGATTTAAATCATGTTATTGACTTATTACAGAATCATATTCATTGTTATGATATCATATATGGTTCACTTATGACATTATATTACCCGTTCTTTTGTAAATTCCATGTTAAAGAAGCGTTTTGGGTAAAATCGTTTCATTTATCGTAGGTGTTTTGACTTGTTGTTCTTGACATCATTATTACTTATATCATGATTTACTTACTTCCAGAATATAAAATATGATTTATATATCATATATATTCAGTATATATATATATATAATAGGTAGATAAATAAAATGAAAAACACCGTTCATGGAGACGGTAGTCCGTACGTACGCATGAACGCTGTTTTCCTTTCCTTATTGTCTTGAAATGGAAGTAAGTAGATGACATACATATGTATATATATACATAAATCCAGTAGCTTTATAATGTCATATATTTCATTATTATTTCTTATATATACATTATAATCATTCTTAAATGGTTAACATGGAGAATGAATCTCATCGCGTCGTGGAGACGGTATTCCGTACGTACGCACGAGCGATGATATCATTTCTATAAATATTGAATTGAATTGGAGTGGATTATACAATATATCAGAATCAATATGATGTTGTAATAACTATGTATAGTTATTCTTTACACCATTATACCCATCCATGTAAGGTGGTGGTGGAAAATAGATTACACCACGGCGTGGAGACGGTATTCCGTACGTACGCACGCGCAGTGATTTCTTTTTCCGTAGGATGGATAGATGGTGAAATAGGGATGTTTCATACTTATAATAACATATCAGTATATGAGTGATACTGATGTTATTACTTCATAGTGAAACAACCTAAGAAGAAGAAGTGGAAGAAGAAATAAAGATGAAAGAATTGGTAACGGTAATTACCTCTTCTTTGAAGTGCCTCTTTGAGACCTCCTCTTAGGGCACTAAAATTGGTCTTTGAGGAAGACCAGAACCTCTAGGATGTTGCTAGGGAAGTGGAGAGGAGAAATTGGCATGGGTTGGCCGAGCTTGAGTGCTCAAATTGGTGTGAGGAGGAGGGGGAGGAGGTGTCCTTTTATAGGGGAGGAGAGGGGCACCTTAGGAATATCTCAAAATATTATTTTATATTAAAGTCAAAATCGGTTTATAATGGTTCCAAAGGGTATTATTTCGAAGCTAAAGTGGGGATGGGTCGAAATCCTATCAACCAATAGAAGTTAGACAAGTTTAAGATATTATTTTAACCTTATCAATTAGATTTAACTCTAAGTTAATTAATTTAACTTTTACCGTGTCTTTTTGTTTTCTTTCACTATATGGTTAATACACTTACTATAACATGCCAAACGAACCCCAAATTGTTTATTATTAATATATATATCCTTATCTAAGTCATTTGGCCGAACCTTAGATTTTTAGGAATAAAATAACAATTAATAATATAATATTTTATTTAAAAACTATTTTGTGTCAATTTTGACACTATTTGATATATGATTTTTGTGAAAGTCATAACAGAATTACATGTTCGAACCAAGTTGATTAAATCAACACTAATATATCATAGTAACCTAGAAAATTAGTGGAATTCATAAAAAGTCTTAAATTACATTTATTTTGGTATTTATATTATCAATTATGTCAATATTTCATTAATAAGATAATTACTGCATCATTTTTGTGTCATAAATAAATTATATTATTTGATGTCTAAAAATTACAAATAAAATACCATCATGTAGGAAATCTTTTTATCTTTCTAATTAATATTTATAGTCAAATTTAGCTTATGTATAACCCCATATTAAAAATGATTTACTTATTAAACTTTGATTTTAACTATTTTAACCCTTCTTTAAATAAATTAATAATAAATGTCCTAATCTAATCCAAGTGGGCCTAAATGGTCATATTTTATTCCTAAGTTTGTTTTTGGTCGAATTACACTTGTCCAATAGAATTAGGACATGTGTTAGGGTAATATTAATATCATATTTACCCTTAGTTACCTTATTTACTATTAACCGTGGTAAAAAAAGTAAAAAGTTACTATTCACCAAAAAATTATTTTCATCTCATTGAACCACATTTTAGTCCTTGATATTAACCGTGTCTCTCGGATTTTCGAAATTCCATTCACAGAAGCGGTAAAATTAAGTTTTATGCAAAATTCAGTTTTTAACCTACCACTTAGTAGTTTCACTATTCATCAAAAATTGATGTTTTTCAGAACAATGCCAAAATTTCATCCCAAGCTATATTTCATATTCCGAATTCAAAAATGAAGTCTATTTTACCAAATTCATAACATAAAAGTTGCATTAATTAATTTTATAATTAAATCCCGCTGTTAAAACAAATAGCGTGTTTTTAAGAAACAATATCTATCAAAAGATTGACACTTGTTTATGTCTAGTTTAAATGTGAAACTACATCCAATGACCAACATTGTATTAAATTGTAAAAATATATTCTAAATATACTTTAAAACCACTCAAATTAATGATTTATCACTATTAATTATTTCGATTAAAAAAGTTGTTTTTAATTATAATTTAGTAATTTTCACTATTCATCAGAATATGAAAGTTATCCGAAAAGTACCAAAATTTCACCTTAGGCTAAATTCGATACTCCGAATCCAAAAATGAAGTCCATTTTGAGAGTTAAAATTTCTAAAATTTAAAAAGTGGTTATTACTATTCATAACGGCTAGTTTTAATAATATTTTAATAGCATATCATTGTTTCGTGAAACTCAGGATTACGTACCACACACGCTATCGAGGAAGGTTGCGATTGCGTGTAATGCAAGGCAAGTCAAGGATGCGTGTTGTGCAAGCTCCTTTTGGTGTAGCGTATAACACAAGACATTAGTAAAATAAGAAAGAATATTTTTCATAAAATCTCGGGCTGTTACAAGAATCATATGGAATTAAATTGTTAAATGGTATGAAATGAATGCATATTTTTTATAGATTCCATGGATGACTCTCCATGGATCTGGAATGCAGTAGTGGATGCATTGGATAGACTATTATCCAAGGGTATTGATTCTGTGGGATTCCTCGGGATTTTCTAACACTTGGATCTGACTTGATTGGACTCACATAGGACATGTTGGTACACATGCTCCTAGGACTCCAACCAATGCCTATACTAAGTTTCCATCGAGATGCTCTTAGTAATCGATGAAGATGCCATGGTCTTAGACCCCTTGTATATAGTCCTTCACGGTCTACACATAATTATATGGCATGAATATGGGATATATGACATGTTTGGTTATATATAAAGGTTATGGGTTTTTGATATGGTTTCACATGTGGACAGGCCGTGTGGCTAGGGTATGGATTGGAGAACGACAAGGAAATGTTGTTTATTCTCTTTCTTATATCTTCCTTTTTAAGAGATTGGAATTGTTTTTTAGGGAGCCTCAAGATACTTTTTGGTATCAATTTCTTATAGTGGATACATGTCACGGGCACATTACTTTTTTTACCCGCTTACTTACACTTGCATAACATATTGAATTGTGATACTTAGAACTGTATAGACCATAGGGTGAATGAATACTTGGATGTTATCTCACGCCCTATTTGGGTCTCCTTTGGGACCTAAACAAATTATATGGCTCTAGGTGATGGTATGTAAAATCACCCCAACACAGGTTGTTGATTATTGTTTTAGAGTAGAAGTGCATGGCACCAATTTGAGGCTTGTGATGCTACTAGGACATTTTTGGACATTTTATCTTTTTGGAAACTTGTATTTTATTGTTTTTTCATGTACCTATTTTTGTTGTTTTCTAGATACATGTATCATCTACATCATTGTATGTGTGAAAGCTCTTGATTTTCTATATATTCCTGTCTGGTTTACTTTCTAGTTGTCTTCTTGTTTATCTGATTCTTCTATTGAATGTGATTGACTTCCACTGTGATATACTCTCATAATGAGGGAATAGTCTACCCAATGACCCATATAGGCCCTCATTTCAAGTCTATAACCTCTGAAATTTAGGTATATGTGCTTCAAGCCATGTGAACAATCAGGCTTAGGGAATTGTTGAGTGGAATTCAGGTTTGGGAAGCTACAAAGTGGTATCCAAGCGGCTTTTTTCATAGCTGACTTACTATTTTATGACAATAGATATGGATAAGAAGGAAATGGAATTTAGTAAAAACATTTTCCCAAGAGTAGATACCCTACATATAGGGAAAAACCAAATTTCCTCGAATGAAATTACTAATTTTTTCTTTTGACTATTACAATTGATTTGATTTAACCATTGGGTGACACACATGCTTTATGCTGATACTATTGATACAATTGAGGGTTCTATTTCTGTTACAACGTGATTAGTTGAGGGTATTCCATCTCATGAATCATATAGGATCTTTTTATAAATCACACTCCATGCATTATACCATTCCATTTAGGATGCATTACTCATTGCATTCTATTGTGATAGGTACTGTGATAGATATATATGTTGTGGTGAAATATTTTGTATAGTGGATAGATACAATGAAATCATCTTTCAAATTTTAAGGTTTATGGAACCTTAAAGACTAGGTAATGATGCACCTTTTGACTTTTTTGTTGATGTGGACTAAATGAGATGTGGTATGGATTATATGGGCATCAAATTTTGGTTAATGAGGTGTTATAGGACATCATGGATCACAAATTGGTGGAATATTAGATAAATCATTTGAACAAATAAATTTTAAGTAAAAATGAAATTAAATGGATAATAGAGACTTGACCTAGACCCAAATTTTGAGCCATAAAGAGGCATTGTTTCTAGTGAATATTTCTTTTTTACAATCATAGATTTAGGAGAAGGTGTGGTGTATGACTTGTTTTAAGACGGTTTTGACCTATCCTATGGTTTTGATCTATGAATATTGGTGTCTAACTTTTTTGAGGCCTGTGTTTGGAATTGTGGAGAGATACCACCATGACGACCTCAAGTTGTATGCCACAAGGGAGGTGATGACCACTCTCTATAGGTGGTGGGCCATAGGCTATCAGTCAATCCTTCTTTAGTGCCAGCTGTGGAACCATATGCTTTTCTTGGCATAGTTGTTGATTCACAATTTCATGTGGGGTTCTTTCAATATATGCATACTCTTTAGGGAGAAACACAACCTGTCATGTCTATGGTTGAGTTGACATGAGTGTTCCAACAACAACATCCTCCCACGTTTTCAGGGATGGTAGTCCACAAGCAGGTGAGCTTTTGCTTGAGACCACACTAGTTATCTTAGATCATCTGGAGACGCCTCCTGAGAGGAGGTTCAATCTCTCCACTTATATGCTACGCGGAGAAGAAAAGTGCTACTAGGATGTTTTGAACTAGGATGATGGGCTACGAGATATGGGTTATACTGATTTCTAGACCCACTTCGATGACTACTTTTACCCCGTTACTCTATGGCTAGAGTGGACTAGTGAGTTTATGCATCTAGAGTAGGGAATGATGATAGTTATGGAGTAATCAACATGATTTACAAAGATGTAATGATTTTAACCGATATAACTTATTTATAAGCTATCTAGAGTGAGATACTTTGAGGAAGGTATCTGAAATGCTATCAAATCTTAGGTCAATGTGTTTATATTGACTGATATCACTGAGATTGTGAATCAAGTACAGATTAAAGAGAATAACCCGAGGGAATCTAGGGGCATAGAGCAGGGAAATGTTTCTTCTCGACCCAATGGTTCTACATCTTCAGACAGGAAATACCATTTTGAGGCTTCCCACGAGATGAGTTCTAGTCAGGTTGTGAGTGTTGGAATATCAGTGTTTTTTCATCAGTGTGGTAGGTGAGTCCACATGAATAATTGGTACAATAAAGACCCAATTGAGTTCCGATATTTAGGTTATATGGGGCACGTGTAGCAGTTTTGCAGGACCTTCCCTCTGGCTACAAGTGATAGGGTTTAGATCCATCACTTGTTTCAGGAAAAGGTTCCTCAGTTCTGCATCATACAAGGAGATAGAGAATTGATGGACGGTCAGTCTGAGGTAGTGGTGGTCACGATAGAGGCATCTAGATACCAGTTACACCATTACTTCAGATTGGGACTACTCTTAGTAATGAGGTTGTGTCACAGGGTCATGGTTCAATCCAATTCTATTTTGTATAGACTACCCCTAGGAGTAGGGATCCAGACCCTCAATGGTGAGAGGTACGATCCTAGTAGCCTCTACTATCATGTATTCTCTTTTTGATATAGGTGCATCACATAGTTTCATATCTGCACTAGTGGTAAAAAGAAATGGGCTTGTTGTTTTTCTTTATAAGGGTGTTATGATGCTAGAAACACCATTGGGAATTATAATGGAGGGTGTAAACCAGTGTAGGGAGTGCCCACTTTAGGTTGGGGGTTGTCACTTCATTTGGGATCTATATTTCCTCGAGATGATAGGGTTTCACGTCATACTTGGGATGGAATGACTAGTAGATTATCAAGCTTATATTGATTGATATCATAGGAGGGTGATTTTTACATCATAATAGAGTGTGGTGTATACTCATAAGGGTGAATGGGTTTTCCATGTGAGTTAATATGGACTAGAGAATCATAATTTGGGAGGAATTATAGCCCAAATCACTAGTTTTTATTCGAATGATTATGGAGTGAGTTAGGCAGAATTTTCTCTAGTGGTAGAGTATTTCAGGGATGTATTCCCTTATTAATTTTCTGTTTTACCTCCTCAGAGATAGGTTGAGTTTTCCATTGAGCTAATTCTATGAGATAAACTGATATCCATTCCTCCTTACAAGATGTTTATGATGGAGTTTCAGGAGATCAAGAGGTAGCTATAGGATTTGGAGGTGAAGGGGTTTATTCAACCCAATACTTCTTTATGGGGTTAGCCAGTCCTTTTTGAAAAAAAGGTGGATGGAAGTCTTATGCTATTCATGGATTATTAGAAACCAAAATAGCTAAAGGTTAAAAACTGATATCCCTTTCCATAGATAGATGATCTATTTGATTAACATCGAGGAGAATGAGTGTTCTTGAAAATATATTTGAGGTCAGGATATCACCATGTATGTGTTTGACCTATAGGAAAACATCATATAAAATTTCATAGAAGGTATGATCTATATGAGTATATATTTAAGACGTTCGGTCTCATGAATGTGCTAGTATTTTTCATGGAACTAATGAAATGATTGTTCCATCCTTATTGAATTCTTTTGTTGTGGTTTTCGGGGGCGATATCTTGGTGATTATCACAATCAACACGACTATTCCAACCATCTTGATATTGTTTTTAATACATTGGGAGAGAATCATTTATATTCTAATATCATAAAGTTCCACTTCTGGATGGATAAGATTCAATTCATATGTCACATTATCTTAGACACTGGAGTGTCAGTAGACCTAGAGAAGGTTAGAGCTATAGAGTCGTGAGAATATCCATAGAAAGTTTTTGGCATACAGAGTTTCGAAGGATTAGATGGTTACTATATGCATTTCATATATGACTTCTCATTATTAGAAGTATCATTGATGGGATTGACTAAGAAGGTTGTGAATTTTGTTTGGTCATATTCTTGTGAGATAGCCTTTCAAGAGTTGAAAGGAAGGTTGACATCAGCACTAGTCCTGATACTTCTATAACCTGGAAGAAGCTACACAATGCACTATGACACATTAGGTATTAGGATGAGAGTAGTGCTGATTCAGGGAGATAGATTCATGGAATAAAGGTTTCAATGGTTGAGGCCACACAAGATGAATTACCCGACACATGATTTGATCTAGCTATAATCATTCACGCTTTACCCTGTTGGATACATTATTTACTTGGAGAGAATTTTGGGGTGTACTTGAACAAAACAATCCTCAATTATATATTTACTCATCATCATATGAATCTGAGTTAGTGAAGATGGGTTTATCACCTTCAGTCTTTCAACTTTGAAGTGGCCTTCAAGCCTGGTAAGGTAAATTCAGTGGTCGATGCACTAGGCATGATGACTCATGTATAGGTGGTGCAGTAAGCCAGTAGTGAGTGGAATCTTATGGAATTATTCGCTGAGATGCACTTGGAGGTTTAAAACAATCAGGTGAATACTTATCTATCATCCTTAGTAGTGACCTCTACCCTACTAGACATAATAAGGATGAATCAACTATCAGATTCTGAGGGCATGGTCCTATGGGAGAGTCTTGCGGGTGAGGATCCACCTCCTAGTTAGAAAATAGGTGAGGATGAGATACTATGTATCCATGGAAGACTTTGGGTTTTAGTGGATATATATGAGGAGATTATGCAAGAGTTTAATGCCTCAACATGGGCATTGCACCATTGAGTCACTAATATGTACCATGAATTACATCATCAATACTGGTGTCCAGGTATGAAAAGAGAGTTAGTTAGTTTTCTTACAAGGTGTTCCACCTACAAAATTTGAAGGTGAAACATCAATGAATGGATGATATTTTATAGTAGTTACCTCTTCTAGAGTGGAAATTGGATGATGTCACAATGGATTTTGTGACTGGTTCACCAAGGTCACCTCGAGGTAACATTGTTGTGTGGGTTTTTTTGATAGACGCATGAAGGTTGATCATTTATTTCCAATCAAAGAGACCTTAATTTTTTATGATATTGGGATTTTATACATCTGTGAGATAGTACGACTTCATGGGGTTCCATGCACTATCATTTAGAATAGGGATTCATGCTTTATGTCTTGTTTCTGGCACAATTTTTAGAGGGTTATAGATATATAGATACTTCTGAGAAAATCATACCACCTTCATACTAATGACTAGTCAAAGCATACGATATAGGTGCTAGAGGAAATACTGTGACCATGAATCCTAGATTTTGGGGGATCTTGGGAGAGGTAGATTTCCCTTGTCGATTCCACCTACATTAATAGTTATCAGGCAATAATAAAGATGGAACAATATGAGGTTCTGTATGGTAGGACATACCGAGAACTCCTGTGCTGGCTAGAGTTAGGTCAAACAACTTTACTTAGACCACATCTCGTGTAGGATAATTCTAAGTAGGTCCATTGGAATTAAAAATGGATAGAAACAACACAATCTCATCATACATCTTATGCTGATCGCCACAGATGAACTTTAGAGTTCAAGGTTGGGGATTGGGTTTTCTTGCATGTTTCACTGAGGCCGGGACTCAGGAGAATCAAGATATAGGGTAAGCTTTCACCATGATATGTTGGGCTGTTCAAGATTTTAGAGAGGGTTGGGTTGGTAGCCTATTAGTTGTAGATACATCATAGGTACTGATCCATGCATGACATATTCCACATATCTTAACTGCACCGCTATCATTTAGACATGTCTCACGCTTTTCAACATTAGGAGGTTGAGCTTTAGGTTGATGCATCCTTTGAGGAACATTCGATTCATATAAATGATAGGATCATGAAGGTTATTAGAGGTTGATCAGTTCCTCTAGTACAAGTTATATGGTAGCATTTCCATTTATAGTACTAGACATGAGAGTGGGAGGGTGACATACATGCTAAATGGCCATAATTGTTCTCAGACAAATCCTGACAACCCTTTAAAGGAAAATTTGGGGATGAATTTCTATAAAGGGGAAGATTATAAGAACCTAGGTTTTCATATGACGTATGGATCCCTTATTTTTTCAATTTGGATGCTTAAATATGAAATATATTAATACCTCTTGAGGTCACGAAGGTTTTGAGGGTGTATAAGGCTTTTTCGGATCCCAAAACTTAGTTTTGGGATGAAAATGGCCTAGTGCATGGTTAGTGAAAATTGTGTGGGGAAGGTCGCATGGTTTGACTAAACCATGATAGGCTGGATAAAGGGGTGGTAAAGGCCACATGATTAATCCAAACCATTTAGAATGGGACATACAGATGTGCATCTATGTCTGTAATTTTTGTATACTTTGATAGATGGTTAGTGCATGGTTTCCGCATGGTTTGTAAACCATATGGGTGCATCTTGGCCTATAGGAAACCATTAGGGTTAATCATAAATCCCTTGTATTCTGGGTTTTTATTAATTTTTATTTAAACTAATTTTATTTTTCAAACTTAATTTAGGTTTTCAACCCATGGACAACAACTCAATGTTTTGAGAGCTCCGTCTTGGGGATAATATAGGATTTGAGGCATATTCTTCATCTGATCTCTAATTCAAGCATGGCTTGTTTCATCAGATCTTCATCAGTAAGATCTACCTTTGTTTTTATCCCTTATTGATTCTTCTAGATATTGATTATGCTATTTGGATTTAGGACCATATGAACTAATGTCCCGTTCTTCATCCATTCTTCATATTTCTACTAAACTAAGTCATATCAGGACTTGATATTGGATGTGCACTCCACTACAAAGCTAAGGTAGGTGGTTTATACTTTTTTTGGCATTTGGTTCTTTTTAGAGCTATCAGTCATTACACCACCACTAGAATTTCCATCACGGACCCGATTTTGAACAGGTTAATTTCTATAAATGTAATCAGACCTATTAGGGGTGCCCATAGGATTTTTTGTGATACGTTGGTACCCATTGCCCAAACCAAGGTCAACCATGGCGTGAAACTTATGAAAATTACATGTTTAAGCCATGTTAATCCACCAAAGGGGTGTGTTTTAGGTTTTCCTTATTATAGGAATCCAATTATAAGTGGAATGGGTTGAATGGGATGATTAGGATAGGGTTTTCATCATTTAATTTGATTTATGATATTGAAATTGAATTTCTTAACTGTTTAATTGTTCAAATGAGTTATGTTAAATGTGATGTGTTAAATGGATTAAATGGATTTAGTTTAATGGGTGGGTATACCCACAGAATATGTTAAACAGTGGATGGTGATTAATGGGTGGGTATACCCATTGACATGTCTAATTGAAATTGATGATAAATGGGTGGGTATACCCATGAGACTTGATTGAATTTAAATGGTATAAATGAGTGGGTATACTCATGTGATGTTTTTTTGGAATTGAGTGAAATTGATTATATTAGTGGGTATACTCATATGGAATTAAATTGTTAAATAGTATCGAATTAATTCATGTTTTTATAGATGATATGAATGGATATCCATGGATCTGAATGAATTAGTGGATGCCTTGGATAGATTATAATCTAAGGGGCTTGATTCTGTGGGTTGTGTCAGGCTTTTCTGACCTATGGATCCAGCTTTCTTGAACTCATGCATGACATGTTAGTATACATGCTCCTAAGAATCCAACCATTTCCTACACTGAGTTTCCATTAATATGACCCTAGGAATCGATGAGGATGCCTTGATCTTCAACACCATGGATATAGACCTTCATGGTATACACTTCATTATATGGCATGACTATGGTATATAGTACATATTTGGTTATACAACAAGGGTGTGGGTTTTTTATATGTTTTCATCATGGGGAAGGTCATGTGAATAGGGTATGGATGGGAGAACGGAAAGTCCATGTGGTTAATTCTCTTGATTATAACTACCTTGTTAGGAGAATAGCATTGTTTTGTAGGGATCCTCAAGAAGCTCTTGGGAATTACTTGTTGATAGTGGATATGTGCCGTGGGAACATTACTATTGTAACCTACTCACTTAAACTTGTATAACATATTGTGTTGGGATAATTAGAACTGTATAGAACATTAGATGAAGGACTGTGATGATGTTTATATCACACCCTATTTGGGTCTCCTTGGGGTGCTAGATATATTATATGGTTTTAGGTGATGGTAGGGGAATCTCCCAAACACAGGTTGTTGATTATTTTCTTGGAGGAGGAGAGCATGAGACCAAGCTAAGGCTTATGATTCTATTATAAATTTTTGGCCTTTATTTTTGGAAACTGGTATTTTACTATTTTTCCATGTACCTATTTTTGATATTTTCAAGATAAATGTATCATCTGCATCATTGTATATGTGACAATTATGGATTTGTTACATATTCCTATATAGTTTGCTTTAAAGTTGTCTGCTTGTTTATCAACTTCTATTATTTAATGTGACTGACTTCCATGATTATATACTCTAATAATTTGGTAATAGTCTCCCCAATGACAAAACCATGCCCTCACTACTAGTCATCATCCTCTGTCATCTGGGGAGATGTGCTTGAGGCCATGTGGACAACCAGGCTTGGGGCATTGTTGAGTGGTATCCAGGCCTTTGATATTACAACCCTTATGCAGGTCATGTAAAACATTGATCACCCTTATATAGATTTTTTTAATCTTGAATGAACTTTATGTAGCTTATCATTAACTTATCATGGATATAATATCAAATTCCTATGATCTGAAGTCATACGATAACGTCTTATGATGAAGTATTATGATGAAGACTTATAGATATCCTCAAAGGACTATAACTATGCCTTTTACATTTTCTAACTTTGTATAAAGTCATAAGATCTAAATTTGTATGATTAAGTATTATTATAAATACTTTTGATCAAATTAAAGGCTTATAGTGAAGTCATAAAATTGTTTGAAAGGATTATAATGAATTCATATGATGAAGTCACATAAAAACCTTGAAGTCACATGATTTTGTTTTAAAGTCATACAAAATACTCCAAGTCATACGCTCCCAACATATTCCATTTTATTCCAAATTCATAAAAACTATATAAATTCATATAAAATTTACTCAATGTATTACAATCATCTAAAAATTACTTGAAATCATACGATTAGGGACTTTTCCACTTTTCCAATTTCATCTCAAGAATTCCATATTTATTAAAATGACTATTATTTCATTATCTTATCTCCAAAGAATCAAAATCACTCCAAAACCACTTAATTTTTTTTGTAGACAATGATTCTATATCCACCAAAAATTTTCATTAATTTATTTGAAGATCATCTCCAAAATCAAAACATTTACTTTTCTATTTTATCTCAAATCTACAATCTTGATTTCTTCAAGATGTAGCCTCAAATATCCAAACAAAGACTAACTTATGGATAATTAATAAATTTTACCCAATGTAAACTTCAATAAGGTTGGTGTGGAAAAAATCTATGGTGTTTAAATTATATTATGTTGAAGCTAGTGTAGTCACTGTAAGTCGATTAATTTTACATTGGGAATTAGACATAGCCTCACAATGATGAACGTGGGAATACTTTGGGGAAATGATGTAATTTTTGGATCTGATGTGATGTTATGTTTCTCCCAATGCATCTTCAAGTTAAATTATGGGAAAACATTAGTCTTTTGAATTATTGTGAGTAATTCATGTAAGATTGAGTTCATCGAATGATAGATCCTTAGGGTACAATTCCAAGATCTATTTCTATAGGTCATAATATTAAGTAAAAAATAACAAGACTATGTTTCTCTCTTGATACACATCCTGGAAATGATTTTTCCAACATTATCTTACTAAAAAGATGTTCATTACTTAGTATAGTGTCAACATCCTCCTTATATTTTTGAACTTCCTTATTCTTTGATTTCATCCAATGATCCAACCTCTCCTTGAAAATAAATAAATTAGATGATTATGCATAACTATCCATTAATTTTATGTAAAAAACTTGATTGATCAATAATATTCATAAAATCTCTAATTTAAATCATATTCTTCAAATCCACTGAAATGAGGTGTTACCCAGGAATTATTATAAAATTATTATGACACACGTGTTTTAGGTAATAGAATGAATGTATTAAGAACATAATATGATAAATTATTTTCATGAATCATGTATCATTGAGAACATACAGAGTGAATTTTGGAAAAATCTATTTGATGTTTTGTTGGGATTATGTTTATTGACAATTTCATGTACAAGATATTTGAAATGTAATTAATAAGGTTCTGCAAGGCTAGAGTAAGATTAAGAAAAATATGTTTGGTGGAAAAAAACTAAACCAAAACACCATATATTTCACCAGGAGATAAGTTAGATAGAGTTCTATCTTAGATATTTTTATTATATCCACATTTTATTACAGCAAGTTGTGTTATAACTGACTAACCATGTAAGGTTTATAGAATCTTCATAAGGTTTATTATATTTCCTTTCATGACATAGTACAACGATTCACATCATAGAAGGAGTTTATAATGGTATTAAAGAAGGAAATATTTTTTTAATGGTATCTCCATTTAATATTTTTATAAAATAAAAATTTATTTCCATAAGATAGGTATATCCAAGTAGCTAACCACTATGAAGGTATCCAAACAAGATCAAAGAAATCCCCAGTTAATGTGATATAGAGGAGTAATAAAGTAGGTGGAAAGATCAAGAATCAAAGCAACAACATGGTGTAAAGAACCATGTTTGGCCGCATAGTGACCCACATGGAAGGTCAAACTAAAGGATTTTAATAGTGGTTCTTGGAGCATCTTGGGTAATAAATCGTTTAGTATATAGAGAAAATTATGATGTGGGATAAATGAATAATACCAGCCTCACCAAAAGGTAGGTGAACATGCAAAAGAGTGCCGAAGATAGAATTCATAAAGTATTTTTATGACACATGCCATGGAAATGGGGACCATGATGTAGGGAGATCAACAAATTTTTTATGTGTCTATATTTTTAGGGCACCTTTACTATAGAGTATGTGTCATGCTGTAGAGATGTTTCATATGGAGACATTCATGCCATAGAAAATTCTTACACCATAGAGGGTGAATTTATGGAAGAATAAAAGTATGGAGTTATCCTAAGTCTATAGGATACAATGTTTTGAAATGATGGAAAATACCTAAGTTGGTCAAGAGATGAATATTTTTTAGTAAAGAGTGTGCCACAACATTAAGTAGTTAAGATGAAAGTTTTTGGGTGAGATTTATGTATTTTTTAAAATATAGAATACCATTCCATAGTTAAGTATATCATGTTAAAATTTCATATATTATATTAATACTAATCCAAAGAAGGAAGAGTTATTTCATGACAAATCCATAGAGGAGGATGACCATGACGTAAAAGAAGATATCATTTTGTGGTCAAGTAGTTTCCATAAAACCTTTTAGTTTCAATTGGAAATAAAAAGGTAGTTAGAGCTTATATTTTAATAGGAATAATGGAACTTAATCACTATATTAAATTACAAGAAACACTTGGTGTGATCTTAGAAGAATATTGGAAGGATATTTTATCCCAAAACATGAATCAAATAGATTGTTTATTGGAATTATATAAAACTACATATAAAAATTATTTAGAGAATGGAAACTATATCAATTCTACAATAGATCTATAAAGAATATTCTAGAGGCATTTAGGAAAGTCGAAGCCAATAAATAAGGAGGAAATTATATGAGTTTTACCTCATCGTAAATTTATCACACCTATGTAAAAGTGATACACCAATCATAGTTCACTTTCTCATTAGTATTTCATAAAGAATAAGATCATTATTGAAGGATAAGTGAGCACCCATATGTGAATAAGAGTAGTGAGTTCTTTGAAATTATTTTATGGATGATGAGTTTAGAGGATTAGTGCATCCTTTGTATTTTGTAATCACATATAAATCAGCATGTTTAGTGTTTTAGGTACATCTATACACTAATTATTTCATTCTAATTATATTTCCTTAGTTTGGTTAAGCCAACTAAAAATACACATATCCATTCACTATATTATTCAATTAAGAGGGAGATTGTTAATGATATAAATAAGTGATCTAATAAAATAGAGAACAATATCAAGATCAAGGAGAAATTTTTGAATTTATATTTCCCTAATTCACCTCCCTATTGGGGTATATTACTTGATTAATACCGACAAGTGGTATTAATTAAATATTTTTTGGGTGGATCCTTCTCTCTCTCAGAAGCATGGATATAGTTTTCAATCACAAATTCATACCCATTTTTTAAGGAAATAACATCTATCTTGGGAAAAATAAAATGTGACATTATATTAATTCTTTAAAAATGAAGGTTTTCATAGTTTCTATTCATCAAATTTTGGCTATTACAGAAAATTTTTTTATCAAAAAGATATCATAAGAAACTAGATGCTGATTACAAGGAAATAAATGTATTATAAAGAAAACCTATATATACAATGATTATTTCATAAAAATACAATATTATTATGTTGGAAAATCTTCTCAATATTTATAAATGTGGCTCTAAAGCTTGAGAGGTAATGTTACAATATATTTTGTATAAGTAAAAATTAGTTTGAATGAACTTGAATGATGTGGTTGATGCATTCTTTAATTGTCTAAATATCATCGTTAAAGATATACATGGAATTGGAGAAAATTTTGATGGTGTAAAAATTGTTAAAATGACCCAAAGAATATTACCTCTACATTTCAATGTGAAGGAATCATTTCTCGAAGATAAAAGACCAAATGAGGTAACATTGGAAAACTTCTAAATTACTATTGTTTCTTATGATATGAGGAAAAATGAAAATTAGTCTATTTTAGAGTAGAAATCCCATGATGTTTCTTTCAAGGAAATAGAGAAAAATTATGTTAAACAAGATATAAATGAAAAATATAACAATGAGGTAATGAACTTACTTTCTTCTAATCTCAAAAGAGTACAAGGAATGTTCAATGGAAAGATTCCACTTTCTTTCTTTCAATATAGTAAATTAGAGAATCTTGTTAGTGTTTTAATAAATTTCAAGATGATTATGAAGTGGAAGAAACTATGAAGAAACCATTCAGTGGTGAAAAAAGTAGAAGAAAACCATTTTGGAAATTCTTTAATAAGAACAAATTTTTATCCCAATAAGGTAAAATATTAGATGAGATAAAATTGGAAGAGGTATAAGACTATAGTAATATTGGTGAATAAGTTATTATGGATATTGTAGATATTATTCAAGTGAAATAAAATGATGATAAATATTCTATAATTGAGGTCAAAGTTGATCTTGAAGATGAAATTGAGGCCTCCATTATGAAAATTGACATTTGGAGGGTTAAAGAAAATAAAACTGGTGGATTTGTTCATAACTCCATGATCTACATGAAAAAAAGAAAAATTCATAATTGAATACAGATATTGAAAAACTTAAATATAGAATTTTTTTCATAAGAAATAAGTTTATCTAAGTCTCAAAATTAAGGAACACAACTGTATCATTGATGGAATAAATGATTCAATTGAGAAACGGGTAAAAATATTTGAATAAATAAAAGGTGAAGTCATGAATTTTTTATGTAAGAGTGATGATTAAAAATGAATTATCACTCCTGATATTACATCGGGAAGGTCAAGTACACCATCTAGTTAGTAATTTCATAGGGTTCTCACTGAAGAAATTGAATCTATTCCCCAAATGAATCATTTTATAAATAAAGGAAAACATTTTGTGAGAAATTATCACCATAATAAATTAGTCATAGTTGATTCTAAACCTCAATAATTATCACCCCATATGAAAATTGACATGCATGATACACAAAAGTAACGAATGACCACTATTGATGTAGTAAGGACACAAAAAACCACACCCCAAATCTAGTTCTACTACTATGTAAAGATGGGGCATATCAAATATGAATTATCTATTGGAATAAGATATTTCAGGGAGAAATAATACCAAAAATAGAAAAGTTGATATTCCTCTATATTATTTTTTTAATAGATACTGAATTTATTGTGATGGTTTTAGGTTCAAGGGGATAAATTTTGCATCAACATTACAAATGAAGGTTCTAAATGAGATTAAAAAAGATTAATTAAAGTAGTTAGAAGCACCTCTAAACAAGATGAAAACATATTTTTTTTAGTTTTTTAGAATTAATAGGAATCCATTGAATGAAAGTATCATTAAGTTTATCCACTATCAAATAAAGTGGACCATATATCATGGGTTATGAAAATAAATACTAATAAGGATAATGTTGCTTCTAGTTCATTAAGGGAAATAAAAAAAGATGGAACATGGATTTTGGACTACGTTTGTAATTCCCACATGATACTAAATAAATACATTGTCTATGGGAATGAATATGATAAGGATATATTTTTCTATTTCAAAAATGATGAGGGGATGAAAATAATCTAGTATAGAAAGTAAAAAATTTGCGGAAAAGACCTATGGTGTACATATGTCTTGTTTTTTAAGGGTATAAATCACAAATTTCATAGTGGGAGTTAACTATGTGACTTGTGGAAATAAGTAGAGTTAAATAATAAAAATTTCACTATAAAATTAATATATGGACCAGTTTCATTGTTTGTAAGGAGTATTAAATTGAAACCTCTCTATCATTGATGGAGGTAAGGGAATATGAATCCTATCCAAAGAAGAATAAAACAAAATGTGGAATAAGTATCTTGTACATTTGAATCAAATATATTTGGTGAAATTGGTGAGAAATAAAGGAGAAAAAGACTTCCCCAAAACTCACCCCTGATCACACTCACAAGTGTGATACTTTTCGAAATAGGAAGATCATTCAAAAAACCTAGAAACCAAAAAAGAGGACATCCTAAAGGTTTCTCAAGATAGTGAATGTGAATTTATATAGTCCAATAGAAACTAAAACATACATGGAAAATGAATTATGCTCTATTCATTGATGATTATAGTAGGATGGCGTGACTAAAGGTGATTACCTAAAAATATGAAGTATTAAAACCTGTCACTTATTATCAAAGAAAGATGAAAATATATTTGGTGTAAAAATTTATAAACTCTAGATTAATAATGATATTGAGTTTACCAATAATCAACTAGAATAATATATTAAAAAATATGGTATACAATTCCTGGATGGAGTGGTGAGTACTCCTTAATAAAATGGTGTCATTGAGAGAAGTAAGTGAATTATAAAAGATATAGACCAGACGATACTCATTGGGAAGAACATACCTAAGACATATTGGAATGAATTCATGGTAACATTAGTTTATATCTCCAATAGATATTTTTTTTGTATCATAATAAATAAAAAACCACTATGAAATATGGTATAGAAAGAATCCCATACTAGAATACTTTTGAGTTTTTAGTAGAAAGTAATTTATTCTTAATAAAGAAAAGAATAGGAATTTTGAGTCTCATATATAAGAAGATATTTTATTTTTATTTTCTTAAAAAATTAAGAAATATATATGTTATACCAAACATCATGGAGAAATATTTGAAATACAGGATGTTATAATTGTTGTAATCGAGTAGTTTTTGAAAAAAGGTACGAATATTTCAACTTTTGGTGAGAAGATTTCAAATAGAAAAAACCCTATTCTTAGAGAAGAAAGTGATGAGGAATTTTTTGGTTTAGGTGGGTATGAAGTGGTTGTATATTCTTAGATGAAAGAACTGATAATGAGGAAATCACAATAGAAATAATAACCACTAATAGAAAATCTAGTAGAGTAGAAATCATTGTAAAAAATATTGTTAGTGACTAGAAAACCCTAGTTAAAACTAAAAGGATGAAGGATCCTTAATAAAATTCTTTCACATATAAAGTATAACATTAAATATTTTAATAAGATACTATAAATAAAAATTTTGGTAAGGCGATGCATGAATAACTTGACCAAATTAATAAAAATAAGAATTGGGATGCTGTTCTAAGTCCAAATAAAACAATTTTATCATATCGAAATGGGGTTTTTGATATTATCATAATAAATATATAAAAGTGACAAGTAATAAGGGATTAATAGTGTCAAAAATCTATTAAAAAATTAAAATCATCAATGTAGATGATATTTTCACTCTCATTGCCAGACTTGAAACAATTGTATTATTTGTAGCTATGATAGTTCAAAGGGGATTAAAATTATATCGTATGGAAGTCAACATTAGTTAATGGAATTATTGTGGAAGAGATATACACCGAAAAACATGATGGTTTTCTCATAAATTATGATGAAAACAAGGTGTGATAATTAAATAAGTATTTGTGTGGCCTAAAACAAGCATCTAGGGACATGTACTAATGCATAGAACAATAATTAAAGAAGTTATGATTTTAAAGAGGATGGGTTGATCAAAACCTAAAAATCAAGAAGGAGAATGAGTAGTATATATTAGTTCCTATATATATTTATGAAATCACCTTTGGAGGCTCAAATGACACCAAATGAAATCATTTTTCATAACTTATGAGGTGTGAATCAGATATGTCTCTAATTAATGAACATTCATTTTTCCATAGCTTTCAGGTAATTAAATGAAAGTATGAGAAATTTGTTTCCCAAACCAAATATTCCATGGAAGAACTCAAATGATTGAAAACAGGAAACTCAATTCCTATGACAACTCCAATGGTCTCCCAGATAATGTTTTTAAAGGATGAGGAGGGAAAAAATGTTAATATGATACTTTATTGGAATATAATTTGTAGTTTTCCATACCTAAAAACTACTCAAATGAATATTGTATTTTACACATGCCAATATTCTCATTATCACTATTTTCATAAATAGTTTCATATGCCATATATAGGAATATTTTTTCAATATATCAAACATAAAATGGTCTTTTGGATATTTTATTACAAAAAAACATAATAGAAACTTGTGTGATTTATTTATTTGCATTGGGAATGTTTGTAGGATGACTGAAAATATAATTTAGGGGGTTTTTTATCCTATAAAATCCTTTTTTTTTCATGAAGCATGCTTATATAAATTTTATTATGGTGGAGGATAAATATATAACAACCACTCAAGATTGTATAAAATTGATATGGATAAATAAATATTAAACATATTAGAGTCAAAGTAAAATATCCAATTCCCATCAAGTATGAAAACTCAAGTGATATAAATATTACTAAAAAAATAATTCATCATTTTATAACTAAACACAAAATTATAAATATCATTTAATAATGGATAAAGTTTAATAACATGTACTCTAATTGGATCATGTATCTACACAATCTGAAGTCTCAAACATTATGAAAAAGGATCTACCCAAGGTAGATTTTGAGAGGCATAAATTGGGTCTTATAGTCTAATTAGTTCTCTCCAACAAGATGATTTTGTGGAGTAACACCACTCCCCCATAAAACTTGTTATTTAGAGAAAGTTATGGTTTCTCTTTTAAATTCAATAATTTAATTTCAATTTTTTTTTGAACTTTTAAGTAAACCCTCATTGGGTTCATTGATAAAGGGGTAGAATATTATTATGTTATAATGGGAGAAAATGTGTTCAGAAAATATGTTCTGAAGTGTAATTTTCTATTTTTAAAAGGAGATAATGGTTTTGACCATGGAATAGTGATTGAAGGATTTATTTGAGGGTTATAGGTTGTTGTATGGCAATGTAGGTTATAATGTTTGAAGTTTTAAGTTCATGGAGCTGTTCATGAGGTTATTTTCCATTAACTCTAGTATCTCACATTATTAATGTCTCACGTGGGATTAGAATTAGTGATTGGTGAATCATTGATACACTCCTTGAAGGCAAGGGACTCAAATAATGGGAATGATTTTATGTAATGTTTACATGCAAATAAGTGTTGAATTTTCGTTGGAATTTTCAATAAACCTAATGGGAGATATTGTTGGGAAAAATCCATTTGGTTTTTTGAGGATTATGTTTGTTGATAATTTTATAAAAAAGATATTTGGAATGTAATTAAGAAGGAAGAATAATGTTGAAATTTCTTTGAGATAAATCTATCTATAGGACAGAAACTATGCCACAACACCATAAATTTCCCCATGAGATTGTGTTGGATAGAGTTCCATCTCTACTATTTTTGGGGTATCCATGATGTATTACACCAAGATACACTATAAAGGTTTAATCATATAAGTTTTATGAAAACTATATATGGTTAATTCCTTCACCATTAATGCCATATTTCAATGAGTCATGCCATAAAAGGATTTTGTAATGGTATTTAGAAAGGTATGTCTATTTCATAAGGGTAACTCCCTTTACAATTTTTGTAAAATAAAAACTTTCCAACCATAGGATAAATACATTGAGTAGATATCCATATTGTTGGTATATAAATAAGCTCAAAGATATCTCTGGAAAATAATGTAAAGAGATGTAGGTGAACAAGTTGTAAGATCTCGATGCAGGGTGGAACTATAGAGAAATAAATTCTGTGGTGTGACACGATGAACTACTAAGTAGTTTCGATTTATGGGATTTGAGTGGTGGGTCATGGATCATGATGAGTAATAAACCATTAAAAACCAAGATGAAATTCTAATGTTAGTTAAATGAGTGATACCAACCACATTTCAAGGCAAGTGATCACACCGCAAAGTGAGAAAGATAAAATTTATGAAGTATGTCTGTGACTCATACCATAGAGAAGATGACCACACTATAGGGGTGACCGATTAATTTTTTGTGCAACTAGAGTTTTAAGGGCACTTGTTCGATGGATTATTTTCCATACTATAGAGATTTTATGGCTAGATATGAATATAGAATAGATAGGTCTTGCACTGTGGAGGGTGAATTTTTGGAATAAAAAAAGAACACAGTCATCCTATGTTTATAGGAGACCATTTTGTGGAATGATATACCACACCACATAATGTCAAGAGATGGATATGTTTCAAACAATATTGTTCCATATCATCATCCAGTTAATAGGGATGTTTTTGGGTAGTATTTTTGGATCTGATCAAATATATAAGACCATTGCATATTTATGTATACCACATCAAAATATCATATATTATAATTAGACTATGTCGTACAAGGAAGATCCATGTTGTAGGGAAACCATATAAGAGGATAAACACAATATAGATGAAGTGATAATTCCATGGTTAAGAAATTTCTAGAGAGCCTGACTATTTCATTAGTATTCAAAATGTATACTTTTCAACCAAATACCATGAATTAGGAAAGCCTTGGTTTTATAACATTCCACAATACATAAGGGATTTTGTTAAGAAAATCTCTTCTAAAAACATGATTTATAGTATAACAAGAAGTACTTACAGATTCAACCCAAAAGTATTTAGCTATAGAATATTCACTCAATATGGTTCTAGTTATCTCTTAAAGAATTCAATTTCTTTAAAAAAAACATTCTATTGAGGAGTTATTGGATATGAGAAGTTATTATTAACACATTTTCTACTAAAAAAAGTTTCAAAATCAAAATTTTGAAATTCACCTCCATGATCACTACGAATAGTTATCAATGGAAGGTTTCTATAATTTTTATCTTGGGATCTAAAAATTTTGAAATAAAAAAATGATTTATATTTCTTTTCTAGAAAATATACCCACATAAATCTAGTGTAATCATCAACTAAGACAAATACATAACATTTTCCTCCAATACTTCAAGTTTGTATTGGACCGAAAAGATCCATATGCACTAACTGTAATGCATCAGATGGTGCGACTTCACAGATTTATTTAAAAGCTTATTTATGTTGCTTTCCATATTTACAAGGATAATTTTTTTTGAAGAAACGAATCTAAGCTTTGGTAGATCCTTACCAATTCTTTTCTTCAAGAGTTTTCATAGGTTCCTAAGGTTACTATATCCTAACCTTCTATGCCATAACCAATATTGATCGTCCATTGTACTAAGGAAAGGTAGATCTTTTCTCTTAAGGCCTTCTATGTTTAGTGTTTATACATTATCTTTCCTATGGGCATAAAGATTAAACTCTTCCTAGTAACTCTGTGCTGAGCAGTTATCATTCCTAAAATTTACAAGGTAACCCTCATCACATAATTGACTTATTCTAATGAGGTTGTGGTTAAGACCTTTAATAAATAAAGCATTTGAAATTAAATATTTTCCAAGAAGAACAATGTTACCTATACGAACAATTTTTCCCTAATCATTATCTCTGAAAGTTACTTTTCCTCTTTTCATCTTTATAATCTTTTCAAATGCGTTTTTGTTACTAGTCATATGTCAGGAACATCCAATAACCATGTACCATGTATTGGTGTTGGTACTTTATTTGTTTTCTTAAAAATAAAATAGTTAGACTTTCAGAATCCAAACTTTCTTGGATTTGGAAACTTCAGAAAGTAAAATTTTAGGAATTCATATTTTCTTAGTAAAATAAGCATTATGAAAACCTAAATAATGAGTTTTTCTTAAAGAATAATTTTTCACCCAATATACACCACACTGAAATTTAGTGAAAAATAGATCACTTTGGGGAATAAAATAGTTATTACTAAAAACTAGTTTAGAATGTGTATGACCAAAACTAGAACTATTTCTTAAGGGATGAATTTGGGATTACATCTCGTCAAAATTTTCCTTACGAGATGTAAAGTTTTACAGATATTTACTTAAGGAAAATATTTCTGACTTTAGTTTAATAACCATGTTTTTATCCTAAAAAACATTAGTTTTAGAACTAGAGTTAGCCTCTAAAATATTCTTCTTAGAAATTACATTTTGAAGATCCTTAGAAATTTTATATTTATTAGAATTAACTTCATCAAGAGTTTTGGAAATACATTTAAAATCAAAAGTTTTCTTATCAAGATCTTTATAAGGATCAGATACTTCTTTGGTTAAAATAGATAATCTAGAATTTTTCTTATCAAGATTTTTCTTGAGTTTATAATTTTCATTCTCATAAAGTTTACCTAACCTAGACAGTTCTTCATAAGATGGTAATGTATTATCTTCTGATGAGGATGAATCATCATCTGAAGATTCATTATATTTATCATCAGTATAGTTTGCATTCAAAGATACATTGATGATAGATTTGGAATTGTGTAACTTGGCCAGTAGAAAATGATTTTCAATGGGTAGTTTAGCTAGTAGAACAAGATTCTTCTGAACAAAAGATTCTTAATACGAGGATTCATGTGAAGAGTCACCACCACCAGCACTCCAAGTGTCATTATCCTTCAAGAAATTCTTATCCTTAGTCTTGTAATAATTCTTTCTTTTTCTCTCAGAATTTTTTTCATTACCGCCTTTTCTTTTAAGAATTGGACAATCTAGCCTTATATGCCCTTCTCTTCTGCATTCATAGCAAGTGACTTCCAAGTATTTCTTGTCCTTTATTTCTTTCTTCTTATATATATACTTAAATTATTTCTTTCCAACTATCTTGTTTATCCTTTGAGCCAGATTAGATAGCTCATTCTCAGAAGGTTCACTTTCACTAGATTTAGATAGAACAATAACTTTCTTTGACTTGGATATTGTAACCCTTTCAAGAGTCTTATATTTAGTATTAGTAAAGGATACACTTCCATTACCATTATTCTTCTTATCCATATCAGAATCTCTTTTCATTCTTGTCTCATGTTGAAAAAGAGTTCCAAAAATCTCATGAAGAGTGATTTGAGATACTTTTCTATTCTCATCAATAACTGTTCTCCTAGACTCCCACTCGTTGGGAATAATATCTATAATATTATCCACAAGATCTTCATCATCAATACCTTTCTCTCCCATAGATTTTAAGCTATTGATGATAGTCAAAAATCATTGTTGAAACTTTCCTACTTGTTCCCCATAAGGAAATAATAATCCATGATATTCAGCTCTAAGCATATCTCTTCTAGTCTCTATAACTTTTGAAGTCCCAAAATGAACAACCTCAAGTTTCTTCCAGATGTAGTTAGTAGCTTCACAAGAAGAAAGTTGACTATATATATTATTGGTAATAGAACAAAAAAAGTATTGCGTATCTTGTAATCTAGTTGATATTCTGAATTTTTTTGATTGGTGAAGGTTTTGAATTACTTTTACAAAATTTTGTACTCTCTAGTATGCATGCCAAGGTTTTCCACTCTAGTATTAATAAAAAAATTCTTCATATTATCTCTCCAATACTCATAATCATTACCATAAAATATAGGTGGTCTAGTAGGATTTATATTTTCAATCGAATTGACATTCATTCTTGCCATTCTATAAGAGAATATATTTCCACAAAACATTGTTAAAATAAAATTTTGGTAAACAAAGATAAAAATACTCTAAGAAAAACTTAAGCAAGAAAAGTTAAGCAAGAAAATTTAGAACAAGTAAAATTTGAGAAAGAAAACTTATATGTGAATATAAGTATTTCAGAGACATCCTCTGATACTAATTTTAGGATTCAAATATTAATGTATATTCTCAATTACAAGAGGGGGGGATTGTATGTTTACAAACTTTCATTTTTAACCTTAAAGAAAAATATGTTTAAAAAAGATAAACAAGGTAAATTCACAAAACCTATTTTAGTTATACTAAACAATCTTTATAGGTTCCATAAATATAGTTCCAGAAATGAAACATATGGAAAGTTTACAAGGAAAAGATTCTAACTTAAATCATATAGAATCTTACTTAACAGAGTAAACAAAAGTACAAGAAATTATAAGAAAGTTATAATTTATTCTTTTATTAAAATGAAGTAAATAAACTTGAAACAAAACAAGTAACAAGTATGAAATATTTTAACCCAAAGAGTAGGGTATCCAACAACCTTGGATAAAGGTCCCTTGATTTATACTTTCAATAATGTCTGTCTTACCCACAACAGGGTAAGCCCTTGATAGGAATATTAAAATATATCTTTCAATCCCCAAAATCCCTTGAGCCTTAAGGTAGTCAGAACCTTTATATTTCTATCCCCGGAAGTCCTTGAACTTTAAGGTAGTCAAAACCTCTGTCTTTCTATCCCTGGAAGTCCTCGATTGTACTCAGCAACAATCAGAGTCACACAAAGCAAGCTGAACAAGATGTTCAATATGCACAAAGTATGAGAGTCTCTCTCTAGAAATCACTTCAAAACATGAAATATCCAGAGTGTTCAAAATATTTTGATCTCATTCAAATGATATCCTATTTATAGGAACTTCTCCAAAAATCGGCTCCCTCCTCCAACGATCATATTTTTACTTGAATCTCGGAGGGACCTATACACACGTCACTCAAACAATGGTTAGTTTGAAACAGATTGTACAACATCGTTTAATAACAAGTATAAAGAAAAAAATTAAATTAATTAACCAAATCTATTTTTCGGAGTCTAAGGAAAAAATAGAATTCAAAGTCTTAATTGAATAAAAATTCAATGTCTATAAGATATGGATATTTGGATTCTGTTTTCCAAATAATTTGGAATCAGAATTCTATATATTCCAGAGTCTGAATTCCAATTAATTCAGAATTGGAATTATAAGGAATTTGGAGTCTAAATTATGCGGAATTCAGAGTCTGAATTCAGAGTAATTTGGAGTCATAATTCTGATGAATCCGGAATCTGAATTTTAGAGAATTAAAAACCTGAATTTTAGAGAATTCAAAGTCTAATGTTTAGAGAATTCAGAACCTAAATTTTAGAGAATTCAGAGTCTGGATTTTAGAGAATTCGGAATCTGAAAACAGAACACTCTATATCCAATGAATTTTAATTTTCCAAGGTTTTACATAAGAAACTGAATTTTGAATTAGTAATAAAATGAGTCATATTTAGAGAGATTATAAAATGAACAATGAAAACAAAGTTAAGGATAAAAATTTCCTTAGAATTGAAAATTTACTTATGAAAATAATCCTTAGGGAAAAATAATTTTCTCTAAGATAAATTGTTTGTGATTTTCAAAACATAGAGGAATGAAAAGTTCATAAGGAAACCTTATTGAGTCAACAATCTACCCCTGTTTGGAAAGAACAAACATCCTTATGAAAAAGAATATAAGGAATTAGAATATTTATTTATGAAAATAAAAGAAAGATGTATCTCCCTTTACTTATGGATCATGGTGAATATGACTAACTCCTCCTTAGGTTTTGAAATTCCTAAGGATCGTATTATTGACTTCATTAAAGAGATTTTTATTTTTATTGCATGAGGAAATCTTCTTTGATAAAACTCTCCCTTAAATAGCCTCCCCCTTGCTTAAGAAATTCTCTTCTTTACATAGTATTCTTTTT
Source organism: Viscum album (assembly GCA_963277665.1). Taxonomy (NCBI): domain Eukaryota; kingdom Viridiplantae; phylum Streptophyta; class Magnoliopsida; order Santalales; family Viscaceae; genus Viscum; species Viscum album. The sequence continues at coordinate 595,726,702 of OY728139.1, forward strand.
ATCATTCCTTTATCCCCCATTGTGATTTTTAAAAAGGAATAAAGGGAATGGAAAAAATGGTACCTGAAATATTAGTACTATACAACAAAACACTTAAAGAACAACCAAAATATTCATTATGAATAGAAAAAAAATTTGTACAAGGAAGGAAATACAATAAAATATCGGAGTTAGGGGGAAAATCATCCTTCTTTTTTCCTTTGACATATGCTTTTTAACAATGGTATTCATATTTTTAAGCTCCTTACAATCCTCTTAAAAACATGTGAGAAGTTGATCTTGATCTTCATTTTTCTTCTCTAAAGCTTTGATTTTTCCTTCCTGATACTTAAGAATTTCTTCCTAAGTCTTCAAAAGTTATTCTAACTTACTGAGTTTTTCTTCGAACTCGATTTTGATATCTCTATACCTTTTTAGATTAAACTCAACTAAATTAAGTTTCCCATTCAGATCCTTGACTTCATGCTTTCGAACTATTTGTTTAAGATTGGGCTTCTCATTGAAACTTGTAGTAAGGTCTTTGATCTTGACATATTCGGTATCAAAATCATCCTTCACATTATCTTTAAAGTCATAAAAGATTCTTATCTTTTAAATTGTCTTCTTATACCACTTAGTAATTTCCTTTCATGACCTCCTATTATCATTATACCTTATTAAGAAGGATTTAAAATCGGCCTCAAGATTGACAAATTTGTCCATAGGCATGGAAAAAGAATCTGATTTCTGATTAATAGAATGCTGAAGCATCTGACATCTTGAGTCAATAGTTGGAAAAAAAGGAATTGTATCAACCAATTTATTCAAGGATTGGACCACAAAATCATGAACCATAGAAGACTATTCTGAATCACATTCTCTTGTTGGTGAGGATTCTTTCTCAATGTCATCAATATTTCTTTTAGAAGATCCACCAATATATTTCATAGCTACCACGGCCTTCTTAGGTGTATCAGCTACCACATGATATCCTTTATCATCTCTCAGAATGATCTCAACAACCTTTAGTGATTCATGTTCACTATTTTATAATAGGACTATCTTATCTTCCTCAACCTTTTCCTTTTCCGCATCTTCCACCCGATCCTCTAGTTGAACCAATTCATGGTTACTTCTCTCTTCTTCCGATGGTCTGTTAAATTATTCCTGAACCTCTTCTTATTTTCTTGGGGAAGCAAGTTTGGAAGATTCTACCTAGGAGGTTCGGATCGATAATTTCTTAGAAGGGATTTCTTCTCATGATATTCTTCAACTTTACTTATCATATCATTAGTGTCATCACTTCCTTCCTCTTATTCTTCTTCCACTTCCTCTTCCTGCACATTATCTTCCTCTTCATCAGGTTCTAGAATGACCATTTTCTATCCCGGAGTCACTGGAAGTGATTCTTGTAAAAAGGATTCTGGTACCTAGACTTTCTTAGAAGCTTTCTCAATAGCCTTGATAAGAGTTTGAACAATCTCGACTTCAGACATTTTCTTATTTTGCTTATTATCTTTTTCTTTCTTCTCAAACTCCTTAAAAACATTTATATTTAAATCTCTTACCTCATTAGGGTCTAAGCCAAATCTAGTCTCTCATTACTTCATGTTCTTCTTATATTCTCTTCACTTAGCAACAAATTCATCCAGATAGGTCTTTTTCTTCTTATATGTTGGGGGTGCAGATTGAGTTTCCTGAAATGTGGGAGTTTTTTCCTTGGCTTCTAGTTCTTTCTACTTTCTCTTCCTCTAAATTTCTTAGAAGTCTCAGACACTTAGAGCTTCTTGGTTATGGCTTGTATTTCACTTTCATATAAGTCATAAAAATCTCAGGGCTTGCAGTTAAATCCAACCTTCATCATTCTGAGTGTATCATCACTCAGAAATATAACCTTGAAATTTCTTGGCTTAGAACTGCATGGGATTTTGAACGAATCTAGACAATGGACAATGAACTTGAAAATAATAACTAGATACATAATGATCTATGATTTTAGAGTCCCATTCTTAATATTCATAATTTTAAGAAATAAACACTTCAACAGATTAATCTTTCAAAGATTCTCTAGAAAATCCAGAACATAAATGTCACTCTTTTTAAAGGTATACTTATCAACTTTTCTTGGAATGAGAAATCCCTAAACCCATAAACTAGAATCTGGAAATTTTTAGAGAGATAATTATTCTTCGGAGTCTTAACTTCTGTCAAAATAAGGCACTCTATTTCCTTCTCCTTCTCATAATTTCATGATATATCCAGTAGCTTGTGGGTGCATAACTCATATTCCTCCTCATACGGAATTACAATTATGTTGGATGCCATAACGTAAGAAAGGGAATAAGTTTTTACATAAATCTTAAAAGAAAACTTATCTCTCTCTCATTTATTGAATATGATTTTAGACTCATAAAATTATACCATAAACTCCGGATAAACCAGATCGCATGCCTTTGGTCTGGATACACACAGACTCTCCAAACCATTTAAATTGATATTCTTCTAAATAAGGGAATCATACATAGTGGAGAACTTCGGATCTACTAACCTCTCTCTATAGATTTTCCATTCAAAAATTTCCTTAACTGACAACATTTTCTTATGTGGGGATACTTCCAATGACATTTGGATTTGAGCAAACAATAAAATTCGAAACAATGCTTAAGAAGAGAAATAGAGCTTTGACACCCAAGAGCTTGAAAACCGATGTGGGACAACCATTATGGAGACTTCATATAGGTGATGAGGTGACATTTCATATCCCCAGATTGATTCAATGGTTGAAACAAAATCACTTTGATCTGATGGTTGAGATGATAACCGAAGAAGGATTTTGGTAGGTTTCGATATTTTGAAAGTTTTAAGAGAAAAAATTCGTATTTAATTAAAGTGAATTGGAGAAATTTTATTAAAATAAGATGAAAATAACAACAAGTAGAAAATTTAATTACGAATACTTAATTAAGGAAAAAATAACTTCTATATTTCTATTAAAATTTTCATTAATGTAGAAGATTATTCTATTATAACTTTTAAGTTCAGGAAAAAAAATTTAAAGAAGGAAAATTTTGAATTCCAAATTTTTGAAAAAAATATTTGATTACGAAAAATTTTGATTTCGAAAAATTTTGACTATGAAAAATTTTGATTACGAAAAATTTTGATTATGAAATATTTTGATTACGAAAAATATTGATTACAAAAATGTTTGATTACGAGAAATTTTGATTGCGAAAAAATTTTCATTACGATTTTTTTGAATAACAAGAAAATATACTCCCCCTATGAAACATAGTTACTTAATGTAAAAAGATAGGTTTCAATAAAAAGTTAATATGAAATATTACCTTATGGTGATCATTCCTAACATTTTTTTTAATGTATTCAAGTCTATTGGAGTGTAAAGATTTTGTAAAAATATCATCTAGTTGATCTTGTGTTCTGATAAATTGAAGAATGATATCTCCTTTCTGTGTGTGATCCCTAATAAAGTGATGCCTAATATCTATGTGTTTTGAACTAGAGTGATGTGCATGGTTTTTTCTTAAGGTAATGGAACTTGTGTTATCACACAGTATCTGTGTTTCGGTAAAACTAACACCATAGTTTGTGAGTGTGTGTTGCATCCACAACACTTGAGAACAACAACTTCCAACTGCTACATATTCAGCTTCAGCAGTGGAAAGTGCTATTGAGTGTTTATTTTTGCATGAATAAGAAACTAATGAATATACTAATAAATGAAAAGTTCCAGATGTACTTTAACTATCCATTCTATATCCACCAAAATCAGCATCTGAATTTTTTTTAAAAAAAAATCATTTCCAGAAGTATAAAAGATTCCTAAATCCATGGTTCCCTTTAAATAGAGAAAAAATTATTTTCACTGCTTTTAAATGAGATTCCTTAGGATTGGATTGATATATTGCACACAAGTATACTAAAAACATTAAGTATTGACAACTAGCTATCAAATATAGTAAACTTCTTATCATACCTCTAAATAATATTTGATCTACTAGTTCCCCAGCTTCATCTAGATCAATTGAATTTGAGGTACCGATTAGAGTGCTTATACTTTTAGTGTTTTCATATCCATACTTTTTAAAAAGATATTTAATATAATTATGTTGATATATATAAGTTCTTTATGGGTTTTGAGAAATTTTAAATCCTAAGAAAAATGTTATCTAACCCAACATACTCATTTAAAACTCAGATTTCATTAGATTCACAAATGAATCAGTTAAAGATTGTTGAGCTGAAACAAATATAATGTCATCAACATAAATTTGAACAATCAAAACATTTTTTATCTTTATTTATAAAAAGTTTTGGATTAGTAGTTCACTTAACATAATTTTTTTGTAACAAATATCCTATAAGTCTATCATACTATACTCTAGGGGCTTGTTTAAGTCCATATAAAGCTTTGGTAAGTTCAAAAACATGTTCAGGATGTTTTGTGTCTTAAAAATACTGAGGTTTTTTTAAAAAAAATTTCTCTTGAACACATCCATTATGGAAAGCACATTTTACATCCATTTGAAAAAGTAATAAATTAAATAATTCTACAAAGGAAAGTAAAATATGAATAGATTCAAGTCTAGCTACTGGAGCATAGGTTTCTTCATAGTCTGTTACTTTTTATTGATTATAGCCTTTAGAAACTAGTGTATATTTATTTCTTACAATGATTCCATTTTCATCACAATTATTTTTGAAGACCCATTTTACTCCAATAATATAAGTTTCCTTAGGTCTTTCAACTAAGGTTCAGAATTTGTTCCTTTCAAATTTATTTAGCTCATCTGGCTTAGATTTTATCCAATAATAATCACCTAAAAATCCATCAGTGCTTTTTGGTTCTAATTAGGAAAGGAATGATAGATATTATACTTCATTTATAAAGAAACTTCTAGTCCTTATAGGTTTATTTACATCACCAATGATACTATCACTGGGATGATTCTTAAGAAACATCTAATTTGGGTTTTGTAAAACCCATTCATCAACATATGGTAGGAAATCTTCTGGGGTAAATGCTTCAGAAATATTTTCTTGAACATTTTCCTTATCGAAAGGATATTCTACCATGGGTTGAAAATCAGTTTTTTAAAACACATATAAAGATGTAGGTTGAGGTTGTTTAAAAACAAAAGGATCAGTTTCATCAAATTTAGTATGCACTTTTTCTTCAAAAGTATAAGTATTTTTATTAAAAACTCTTTAATCCTTATATGTTTTGGAGTAACCTAGGAAAATTCCTTCATCAGATTTGGGTGTCAACTTATGTAAATTATCTTTATTATTTAGAATGAATACTTTGAAACCAAATACATTGAAGTTGGAAAGTCTAGGTTTTCTACCATTCCACAATACGTAAGGGGTTTTGTCAAGAAAAGGCCTAATAAAAATATGATTTATAGTTTAACAAGCAGTACTTACAGATTCAGCCCAAAAGTTTTTAGCTATATAATATTCACTCAACATGGTTCAAGTTATATCTTGATGAATTCAATTTCTTCTTTTAACAACACCATTCTCTTGAGGAGTTCTTGCTGCTAAAAAGTTATTATTAATGCATTTTCTACTAAAAAAAGTTTCAAAATCATAATTTTGAAATTCACTTCCATAATCACTATGAATAGTTATTAGTGGATGGTTTTCCTAATTTTTAACTTGGGATCTAATTTTTTTGAAATAAGTAAAAGCTTCAGACTTCTTTTCTAGCGAATAAAACCACATAAATCTAGTGTAATCATCAACTAAAAAAAATACATAATATTTTCCTCCAATACTTTCAGTTTGTGTTGGACCAAAAAGATCCATATGCACTTACTATAATGAATCAAATGGTGTGACTTCACCGATTTATTTAAAACTTTATTTATGTTTCTTTCCATATTAACAAGGATTACAAACTTTTTAATAAACAAATCTAATCTTTAGTAGATCCTTATCAAGTCTTTTCTTATATATTTTTCATAGGTTCCTATGGTTACAGTGTCCTAACCTTCTATTCCATAACCAAGATTGATCTTCCATTTCACTAAGGCAATTTAGATCTTGGATCTTAAGGTCTTCTATTTTTAGTTTGTATACATTCTCTTGCCTATGGGAAGAAAGAATGAACTCTTCCTTCGAATTGTGTACTAAGTACTTATCATTCCTAAAATTTACATGGTAACCTTCATCACATAATTGACTTAATCTAACAAGGTTTTTCTTAAGACCTTTAACAAATAAAACATTTGAAATTAAAGATTTTCCAATAAGAATAATGTCACATATACCAAAAATTTCTCCCTAATCATTATCTACAAAAGTTACTTTTCCTCCTTTCATATTGATAATATTTTCAAAAAAGTTTTTGTTACCAGTCATATACTGGGAACATCCACTATCCATGTACCATGAATTGGTGTTGATAATTTCTTTGTTTTCCTAAAAAAAAGAGTTATACTTTCAGAATACAAACTTTCTTGGATTCAGAAATTTCAGAAAGTAAAATTTTAGGAATCCATATTTTCTTCGAAAAATAAGAATTATGAAAACCTAAATACTGAGTTTTTATTAAAGAATAATTTTTTGCAAAATGTCCACCACACTGAAATTTAGTAAAAAATGGAGCACTTTGGGGAAAAAAATATTTATTACTAAAAACTGGTTTAGAATGAGTATAACCAAAACCAGAACTATTATTTAAGGAATGAATTTGGGAATACATCTCGTTAAAATTTTCCTTACCAGATGTAAAGTTTGACAAGAATTTCCTTAAGGAAAATATTTCTGACTTTAGTTTTACAACTAAGTTTTTATCATAAAAAAACATTAGTTTTACACTAGAGTTAGCCTCTAAAATATTTTTATTATAAATTACATTTTCAAGATCCTTAGAAAGTTAATACTTCTCAAAATTAACTTCCTCATGATTTTTGGAAATAATTTTAAAATAAAAAGTTTTCTTATCAATATATTTAGAATGATTGGATACTTATTTGGTTAAAATTGAAAATATAGAATTTTATTTTTCATGATTTTTCTTAAGTATATATTTCATTGTCAAGAAGTTTAGAAAACCTTGAAACTTATTCATAAGAAGGTAATGTATTATCTTCTAATGAGGAGGAATCGTCATCTGCAGATTCATAATATTTATCATTAGTATAGTGTGCATTCAAAGATAAGTTGATGATAGATTCATCATTGTGTACCTTGTCCATTAGATAATGATTTTCAATGGGTAGTTTGTCTAGTAGACCAAGATTCTTCTGAATAGAAGATTAATAATCTGAGGATTCATCTGAGGAGTCACCACCACTAGCACTCTAGGTGTCATTATCCTTCAAAACATTCTTACCATCAGTCTTGTAATACTTATTTTCGTTTCTCTCATAATTCTTTTCTTTCCTGTCTTTTATTTTAAGAATTGGACAATCTGACCTTATATACCCTTCTCTTTTTCATTTATAGAAAGTGACATCCAAGTCTTTCTTTTCCTTTATTTCTTTCTTCTTATATCTATACTGAAAGTCTTTCTTTCCAACTATCTTGTTCATACTTTGAGAAATATTAGATAAATCATTATTAGAATGTTCACATTCACTAGATTTAGATAGAACAGTAACTTTCATTGACTTGGATCTTGTAACCCTTTCAGGAGTCTTGGATTTAGTAGTAGTAAAGGCTACACTTCTATTATCATTATTCTTCTTATTCATATAATAATCTCTTTTCATTCCTGTCTCATGTTGAATAAGAGTTCAAAAAAGATCATCAAGAGTGATTTGAGATACTTTTCTATTATCATAAACAACTATTCTCTTAGACTCCCACTCATTGGGCATAATATGTTTAATATTATCTACAAGGGCTTCATCATCAAGGCCTTTCTCTCCTATAGATTGTAAAATGTTGATGATAGTCATAAATCTTTATTGAACCTTGCATACTAGTTCTCCATAAGGAAATAAGAATCCATGATATTCAGCTCTAAGCATTGCTATTCTAGTCTATATAACTTTTGAAGTCACAAAATGAGTAACCTAAAGTTTATTCTAGATGCAGTTATCATATTCACAGGAAGAAATTTGAATATATATATTCCTGGTAATAGAACACAACAAAGTTTTTCCCACCTTGTGGTTCAGTTGATATTTTTATTTTTCTTGATTGGTGAAGGTTTTTACTTCCTTGTTAGGAATTTTGTAATCTCTAGTAAGCATGAAAAAGTTTTCCACTCCAGTATTAATAACAAAAATCTTCATATGATCTTTCCAACACTCATAATCATTACCATAAAAAATAGGTGGTCCAGTAGGATTTATATTTTTAATTGAATCGACATTCATTCCTACCATTCTATAAAAAAATATATTTCCAAAAAACTTTGTCAAAAGAAAAAGTTTGTAAACAAAGATAAAAATCCCCAAAGAAAATATTAAGAATGAAATGTTAAGAAATAAAATTTAGAACAATGAAAACTTGAGCAAGAAAACATATATTTGAATATAAGTATTTTAGAAAACTCCTCTGATACCAATTGTAGGATCAAAATATTAATGTAGATGCTCAATTACAAGAGAGCGGGGGGGGGGGGGGGGGGTGAATTTTAAGTTTAAAAACATTCATTTTTAACCTTAAGGAAAACTATGTTTAACAAAGTTAAAAAAGGTAAATTCACAAGACTTATTTTAATTCTACTAAACAAACATGCTAGGTTCCAAAAATTTGGTTCCGGAAATGAAACTTAAGGAAAGATTACAAGGAAAGGATTCTACCTTAATGTATATATAATATTACTTAACAGAGTAAAATAAAGTACAAGAAAGTATAATAAAATTATAATTTGTTCTTTTATAAAAATTCAGTGGAAATAAAATTGAAAAAAACAAGTAACAAGTATGAAATATTTTAACCCAAAGAGTAGGGTATCCAACAAATTTGGATAAAGGTACCTTGATTTATACTTTCAAGAAATTCTTTCTTACCCACACTAGGGTAAGCCCTCGATAGGAATATCAGAATATGTCTTGCTATCCCCACAAGCCCTCTAAATTTAAGGTAGTCAGCAACTCTGTCTACCTATCCTCGAAAGTCATTGAACATTAAGGTAGTTGGAACCTCTGCCTTCCCATCCCCATAATCCCTCGATTGTACTCAGCAACAATCGGAGTCGCATGAAGCAAGATGGAGAAGATGTTCAATACTCACAAAGAATGTGAGTCTATCTCTCTATAAATCACTTCACAACTTGAAATCTCTAGAGTGATCAACATATTTCGAGCTCATTCAAATGAGCTCCTATTTATAGGCACTTATCCAATAGTCAGCTCCCTCCTCCAACAATTATATTTTTCCTTGAATATCAGAGGGACCTATACATGCGTCACTCAAACAATGGTTAGTTAAAAATATATTGTACGACATCATTTAATTATAAGTATAAGGAAAAAATGAAATTACTTAACCGAATATATTTTTCAGAGTCTAAGGAAAAAATAGAATTTGAATTCTTAAATAAATAAACATTAGGAGTCTTTAAGATATGGATATTTGGATTCTGTTTTTCTATGAATTAATAATCATAATTCCATAGATTCCATAGTAAAAATTACAATGAATTTGGAATCAGAATTTTAAGGAATTCAAAGTCTGAATTATGAGGAATTCAGAGTCTGAATTCTGAGGAATTCGGAGTCTGAATTAAAAGGAATTCAGAGTATGAATTGTGAGGAATTCAGAGTCAGAATTCAGAGGAATTAGGAGTCCAAATTTTGAGGAATTCAGAGTCAGAATTATGAGGAATTAAAATTCAGAATTGTACAGAATTCAGAGTCATAATTTTGGGGAATTCGTAGTCTGAATTATGAGGAATTTGGAGTCAGGATTCTGAGGAATTCAGAGTCTGAATTTCATAGAATTCAGAGTGTGAATTTTAGATAATTTGGAACCTGAATTTTATATAATTTTGAGTCTTAATTTAAGAGAATTTGAAACCTTAATTTCAAAGAATTCATATTTTGAATTTCAGAGAATTTGGAATCTGAAAACAGAACACTCTATATCCAAGGAATTATAAGATTCTGAGGTTTTACATAAGAAACTTAATTTTTTTACTTAGTAATAAATTGAGTTAGATTTAGAGAGATTGTAAAGTGAACAATGAAAACAAAGGTAAGGATAAAAATTTCCTTAGAGAAGGGAAATTTTTCTTATGAAAATAATCCTTAGGGGAAAACAATTTTCTTTAAGATAAAGTGTTTGTGATTTTAAAAACATAAAGGAATGGAAAAGTCATAAGGAAACATTATTGACTCAACATGTGGGTGGTATGGGGAAGGATAAGTTTGTCATTTATTAGAACCATTGTAAACACTTTCATATTTGTGAAAATTTAGGTCACGGGTTGGGTTTTTGTCAGGTGGGTCATACTATGAGACCATTTTAAGCTCAATAATGACTTGATCTATATAATTGTATAGGTAAACTGGAATAAACCAATTTATAAGGGGATCTACGCTAACATGACCCAATAACTTGTTTATCCTTAAATATACAACATAAAATCCATCATGCCATGTCCATCTAGTTAATATCATATAAATTCAATGATGTAACCAAATTGAATTATTTTTTTAGATTAAAAAATACCAAATTATTATGAATCATATGCTATCCATATTACAACTCAACCCACTTATACCAATTGAAATCTATAATTTATTATAAATATGTAAAATCATTTCAAATTATGTTTATTATAAGAATAAAATATATGATAAAAATTATAATTATAATTATAATATTTTATATTATCATTATATTTTTAATTGAGTTATATATGTTAGATAGGGAAAGAATGGTTGGAATAAAATTTACCCAAATACTATTTGGGTCACATTACTTTATTAAATTATAATATGAACCCAATTATACTTAAATCAAACTAGTTTAACCCATGTTGTGTTGTGTTAGGTTATGGTGTCATGTTCAAAATTTCCACCTCCATGTTTTCATTTCCTATTATATTTGAATTATATGATAAATTCACTTTCATGGTACCAAATAATAAATTGGTAAAATTAAATTTCTACCTCAAAATATTTATCTTTTTATTGTTTCAAATTATAATTCAAGATATTAAGGTTTTTCTAGTTTCATTTTTAATTATCATTATGGTAAATTATATTCGATATGTTCATGCTTTTATTTTGTTTTATATTATTATAGGTCATCATAAATTTTTTATTATTTATGATAATAGTTGGAATATTGAATTTTCTTATGTTATTGAAAGTGATGGAATTGATTTATGAATGGGTATTTGATTTAGGTATTTGAGGGATTTTTGTTAGAATAAAATTAAATGCTTTCTTGAGTGGGACCTTTGAAATCATTAATGCAATGAATTTATTCCCTTAATACTTTTAGGTTGGGGTTTTTTATTTGGTTACAAGTGGTTGTATTATCATTATATATATATATATAAATAAATAATTTTCCTCTATATATAGTTATAAATTACTTTATTTCTTCTCTCTCAGTGACCAAATATTTGTGCTAGTTTTGAATAAATTCTCGTGAAAATGTATTTTGTGTGAATATATATTCTTTTCATTCTTCATAATGTTGGTACTTTTTATTCATTATATGTATTTAATTTTTCTCATGACTTGTTATGTAATTTTTTGGATGTGGGATAGAGTGGTGCCATATCTTCTTTGAAGGTGGGGTAACACGACCTTTAAACTGGCGATACAGTGTGATTATTACTAATAGGGGGGAAACATGGAAGAATAATTATGAATTGGAATGGTGTAGGATTATATTTTGGGCCTTTAGGTTATATCCTACAACGGGGCTTTGGTCCACAATTAGATAGGCCTTTAGGCCATTTAGAACTTGGTCTATCAGGACACACCATGTAATAAAATTGGTCATGTTGATGCCTTTCATTCCTTGTGGGGAGGGATGAGGCTTGACCCAGTGGGGTCACTTAGTGTGTGTATTTTTTATATTTTGTAATACCCCATACATAATATAGATATTAAATAATTTCACAGTGATTGAATCAAATTTAATTTTTTTATTCTGTATATTTATTTGGAGTATGTAGTATTGTCCTATAATATTTTATTTTATTGATTTTCCTTTCTCCTCGTAGAAGAATTTATAGTAATAAAATGATTATAAATTCAAGTATTAAAGTTGGTGCATTATACTTGTAAATTCACATAATTATTTACAATGAGTTCCTTATAAATTGAATGAAATAGTGTAAACAAAACTAGAAATTGACCTTTTGTGACTGGTCATTTGTGATGAAAAATTGAACCATCTCAAATTGTCCCCAAAATCAGATTATTTCCAATGGAATTAGTGTTCAATTGCAAATAGGTTTGGCAACGTTTCCCACCACCCAGTGCCAAATACATTTGGGACGAACTATTTGCGAAGAAACAATTATTCCATCACAAATTCTTGTTGACTTCGAAGTATTTGTGACAAAATTAATTCCATAAAAAATAGTCCATCAAAATAATTTTATCGATTTAACTGACATGATCCCTCCTTTCTCCTCATCTCCTCTTCTTCCTACTCTCCTGCACAACAGTGAACCTCTCCTCCTCCATGTTGTTGAACCTGCCCTCCTCCACGTTGTGCCACCATGCCACTACAATGCTCTACTACACCGTCACACAGCTCTGCAAAATCATTCTGCCAGTCCTTCTTCTATGCAACCACAACACAAAACTTCCTTGGGTTGTCCTGCTTAGATCTGCACGGTTCAAACACTAGTTTTCTCTCCATTTTGTTTTATTTATTTCAATTAAATATTATTAATATCGGTTTAATCAAAACCTGGGTTAATTGATTTACAATTTTTTTTAATTTAATTTATATTTAGGTTTAACATAAATTTATTAGTTTATTTTTGTGTGTTAATTTTTTTAGAGGAGTTGATTTCATTTGAATGTTGGTCTGGTTAAATATTTTTGGTTGTCAATTGTTTTTGTATAAATGTTGTAAATATTTATGAGGTGTAATATTTTTTGACGATCAATTTTTTTTTTTATTAATTCTATACATGTCGTCAATTTATTTTGTATAAATGTTGAAAATATGTTGTAAATATTTTTTGGGTGTTAATTATTTATGGCTATCAATTGTATTTGTATAAATGCTATAGATGATGTTCATTGTTTTTTGTATAAATACTGTAAATATTTTTTTTTGTTTATTTTGATTCAATATTTTTTGGCTATCAATTTTTGATGTCATGTTCAATAAATTTTGTAAATATTGTTTACTGTCAATTGTTTCATTTTTTTTCTATCAATTGTTTTTTTTCATTTAAGAAAACTTTATTTATAATTTTTTTACTAAAAAATGTTAAAAACGTGGTTTAATGAAAAAACAATAAGTTAAAATATGTAATATTTATTTTAAACTTAGATAATAAAAATTAAGTAATTTTTTTTGTAATACTTTTCTTTAATGTATATAACAAATACAAAGAATTATTTAATTTTTTTCAAAAAATATTAATTATTTAAAATGTAGTATTAATTTAAACAATTAGTAAAAATCATTAAATAATTTATAATAGTTAATAATTATTGAGTCTTTATTATTAATAAATTGTAAATATTAGTAATATTTATTAAAAAATATGATATAAATACTAAATAATTAGTGTTACTTTAAAAATAATTTTATAAACTATAAAAAAATTTAAAAAATATTTCTAATAAATACTAAATTAGTTTATCAAACCATACCAAAAAAATATTAAAAATAATAACTATTAAAAATTCAAAATAATTCATGTACATCATCTATTAATTAAAATTATTTTTATTAATAATTTGAATAAATATTGTAAGATATATAAATAATATTAATAAAAATACTAAATGAAATTACCCACACATGTGATACTTTCAAAAATTCAATACAGACAAATGTAATGTCGCACCTAGGGTAAACCCCAAATTCCAAACCTAACGGCGGTCTCTAATTCATCATAAGATAAATAGTTTGGGAGATACTTGAAATTTTTATAAGAAATTATAATAAAAATATTAAATGAATTACACGCTCGTAAGATGTTTCCTATCATCCAACACACACAAATGTAATGTCGAGTCTAGGGTAAAACCCATATCCTAAACCCAATGGAGGTCTTTGATTTTTCATACAATAAACAGTTTGGGAAACAGTTTAAATTTTAATAAGAAATTATAATAAAAATATTAAATGAATTATCCACGCATGTGATGTTACCAAACATCCGATACAGACAAATGTAATGTACCTTGGGTAAACACCACATCCCAGACCCAATGTTGGTCTCTGATTTTTCATATGAAAAATAGTTCAAGAGATACTTTATATTTTTATACAAAATTATAATAAAAATATTAAATGAATTACCCACGCGTGAGATGTTACCAAACATCCGACACATGAAAATGTAATCTTGCACCTAGGGTAAACCCCACATCCTGAATGCAATGGTGGTCTACAATTTCTAATTAGATAAATAGTTTGGGAGATAATTTTTTTTAAGAAATTATAAAAAAATTATTAACTGAATTACCCATGCATGCGATGTTACCAAACAAATGTTATGTCTCTCCTAGGGTAAAACCCACATCTCAGACCTAATGATGGTCTCTGATTTTTAATATGATAAATAGTTTGAGAGATATTTTAAATTCTTATAAGAAATTATAACAAAAATATTAAATGAATTACCCTCCCATTAAATGCACTACACTCAAAAATGTTATGTTGCATATAGGGTAAACCCCATATCTCAGACCCAACGGTGGTCTCTAATTTATCAAATGAGACACTGTTTGAGAGATATTATACTATTTTCAAAATCATAGAGTATATATTATATAATATATTTAAAATTTTTATTATATACCTCTATGGGCCCCATAATCTAGTCCTAACCTATCACCTCACTCTGATTATACTTCATATAATATTCGAAGGTGTTAAAATATATTAATAATTTTCAAATATTCAAAGCGATTGGTAATAATTATTCTTATTTATATTATTTTATTATATAACTATGGATTTAGGAAGTAGACACCAGTTTCATTTATATGATCATGATTGGATAAATCATTGTAAAAATCCAAATGGACCTGATATAAATCCTATCCATATTGAAGGTGTTGATACCTTTATATTATTTGCATCATCAAATTTTTATTTTTTTGAAAGAAAAAATAAATTTCCATGTCATAAATGTGATCTTAGGATATTCAAAAAATTTCATAATGTTGGAAATCATCATTTAAATTTTGGTTTTCAGAAAGAATATATTTTTTGGTATCAACATGGTGAAAAAAATTCAGTAGAAAATACAATTTTTTTTGGTTCCAGATCCATCATATCAGAATTTAGTACATGAGGACACTGGTCTATCTATTAATGAGACAATAAATCAGAATTATATTCAAATTACTGAATCAGAACCTTCTTAGTTTTACAAGTTATTGAAATATGCTGAGGAGGCCTTATATCTGGGATTCCAAATGAGAAAAATTGAAGCTGTTACAAAATTTATGTCTATTAAATCAGATGTGAGAATTTCAAATAGTTATTTCGATTAGTTTTTATCATTGGTTAAATAGTTGTTTCTGAATGGAAATACATTACCTATAAGTTTATATTAATGTAAGAGGTTGGTTCATAATTTTGGTCTTAGTTATCAGAAAATTCATTCATGTTCAAATGATTGCATCTTATATTATGGTGATTATTAATCCTTGGTTAATTGTCCAAAAAATTGGGAATCAAGGTATAAAAAGGCACAACATGGAACATTAATAGTTCCTATAAAATAGTTGATGTATTTTCTAATTACACCTTGTTTACAATGTTTATTTATGTCTCATAACACAATTGGATTTATGACATGAAATAAATAAAATATTTCTGTCAATAAAAGCTTAAATAATCCATGTGATGGTGATTCATGGAAACACATTGATCAGATGCATCCTTCTTTTTATCCAGAACCTCGTAACATATAACTATGCCTTTCCACTGATGGTTTTTGTCTATTTGGTGCTTACGAAAATAAATATTATTGTTTCCATATTTTCATTACACCTTACAACTTACCTCTTTGGATGTTGATAAAGGAACCATATATATATTTGATGCTATTAATTATAGGACATCCAAAGAACAATATTTATGGTTATTTTAGGTGATTAATTGATGAGTTAATTTCATTCTGGAACAATGGTGTGACTATATTTGATATAGTTGCAGATCATAACTTTATAGTGAAGGTTTAATTATTATGGAAGACCAGTTATTTTTTAGTATAGAGTATGTTATCTGGATAGAGAACCCATGGTCTAAAATCATGTACATACTTCATGGCTGAGAACAAAGTGTTTATTATTGGTAATGGGAGAAAGGTTAGTTATTTTTACTATCATCAAAGATTTCTTATTGTGGATAACCCTTTTCCAAGGAACATAAATACTTTTACAAAAGGTCAAATTGAAATAGAAAAACCTATATTAGTGCTCTCAGGTAATCAGGTAAAATATATTATCTCACATTACCTCCTGTTACTTTTGGACCAACCATAAATGAATAAAAAATAAATGGTTTTGGGAGAGATCATAATTGGATTAATTGGAGTATGTTTTTTGATCTTCCATATTGGTATAATTAGTTGTTTTTTATTTGTTAGATATAATTCATATTGAGAATAATATTTTTCATAACATATTTTATATCATATTGGACACACCTGGTAAGACCAAATATAATGTAAAGGAACAGTTAGATCTTTCCTAGATTTGTAGATTCCTAGAACTTCAATTATTTGAAGATAAAAGATCACATAAATTAACGAATCCAAAAGAAAATTACTCACTTAATAAATAAAACCATTTATTAATATGTCAATGGATTAGATATTGGAGGTTACCAGATTTTTATTCTTCTAATTTGCCTCATTGCGTCAAAAATGAGCATATTACTAGGTTAAAAAGCCTTGACTGTCATGTCATAATTGAAATACTACTTTCTATTGGTCTTAGATGGATGTTGAATTCTTAAATTTGGGACGCGTGGAATGAAATATAATATTTTTTCTTAGATATTTGTATGAACAAATTGGACCATGATTCATTGAGTTTACTAGAAAAAGTTGTTGTTTTAATTTTATATAAATTGAAGAAAATATTCCCACTGGTCTTCTTTGATTCCATGAAACATTTAATATTTCATTATTCATATGAAGATATATTTGGATGGTCATTAAAATTATAGTGGATGTATCCTTTTGAGAGATGTATGAAAAAATTAAAGAAGAAAGTATGTAATAAAACATTAGTTGAAGGGTCGATTGCAGAAATCTACCAGTAAGGGGAAATTTTAAATTTTTAATCTTATTATTTTCATTCAGAATATCTTTCAAAACATAATCACATAGGTCACAATGGATAAAATGTTGATGATGCCACAAACAATAATGTGTCTATTTTTAATCAATCAAGCTTGGTTTTGGTTGTTATTGTGAATAATGGATTACAGATGAAGAACTGCATCAAGCTCATACACATGTTCTGCTAAATTGTGAAGAAATGACACGATTTGTAAAGTAAGTACGGATTTTTTATTATATTGTAAAATATTTATAAAAGATGATTTTATTTACATTAAATTTTTTGTATACTATATGATGACCATATCAGAAAATTTTTTATACACATTAAATCTGCTTCTCTCAAAGAACTTCAAAAAAAATTTACATATTGGTTTTAAAGACTTGTAAGTTATGCTACTTTCGATAAATAAGAAATCAATTTTTCAATGATATTTTTTATTAATAATTTTTAATATTTACAAGAAACACAATATGAAAATAAAATTTATAGTCGATTATGTGTGCTAAAAACCCCCCCATATAATTTGGTAAAATCTTATAAGGGGTACGTGGTTAATGGATTTTGATTTCATACATGCATATATGATGACAGAAAGAAACCAATGAATAATGGTGTTTTTTTGAAAGGATACCATCATAAGGAAAGTGAAATTGACTTTTATAGTATTCTAGAAGAAATAATCGAGTTATGTTATATAGGACCAAATTATGTAACCATTTTAAATGTCATTGGATTGATACATATTGAGGGTTGTGAGTTCATCCATGGCATAAAGTCATTGAAATTAAATATAATAGTCTTCTTGCATCAAATGAACCATTTGTGTTGGAACATCAAACACATCTTGTTTATTATGAAAATTGTTGTGTTTTTCGATTGATTTGAAAGACTGATGGAGCATGATAAAAATTAAATCACATGACAATCAATTTACTAAAAATAATGGTTATTTGGAAGTGCAGCATTTTGAAAATTTGCATGATAATTCCCAAAAATATATATCTTCCCCAATGAAATATAAATATTGATTATGAAACCTCTCAATTAAGGTCTAATGATATAGAAAATGTTTATGAAGTAATAAGGGATGATAAAACTTAAATTCACATGGAAGTTGACGATGATAAAGATGAGGATGAAGACATTTCTCTCGATGAAAATAATAGAGAAGATGATGATTGATGTATTATATTCAGGTTTTTAGTTATAGGTAACTATTATATTATGATATTTATTATTTTTTTATAATTGATATTTATATTTACAATTTGTTACAGGTAATATTATTATATTATGATATTTATTATTTTTTTATATTTAATATATGTATTAAAGATTTATTACATGTAAGAATATTTGTTTTAGATGGCTTGAGATGATCCTGATGATCTATTTCATTCTCTCACAGATGTTGGACTTCCTGTTGATGAGTCTGATTCATTCGAGCATTAAGCTTATGCACTTATTTAGAGGGGTTACGATCTTGCTCGATTGATGATTCCAGATCTTGTTCTATTGAGACGACAATTTATTGATTTTTATCCTTGTTTACAGAGGTATGTTTATTTATTTTATGATATTTATTTTATATTTACATGGTGTATTAATTTTAGTAATAATTTTATGATTATTTGTTTTTATTTGCACAGTTTTTTGCATTTAGCTATTGGGAATCCTGGTGTGATTATAAAAATTATTTTTCTGAGCCATGGGTGTAATGAGACCTGGTTCCCATCGCTGTGCATTACCAGATGTTTGACCACTGGATTGTACATTATTGAATAATATATTCTCTTTAAAATTTATTTAATCACTAACTTAGTTTTTTAATTATGTTGAAAAATTTATTGTCTCCAATTCCGGATAGCCAGAGAGGTTTATCCGAGATGCATGGGATATTTATATACGTGATCACTTTCATAATTTTATACACAACCTGAGAAAGTGAGCTATGTATAAAGCTTATGATACTGTTTTTGACTAGTCTTGTGTCTCCCTTCAACCCGACTATATCTTAGATCAGGTATGGGAGGATTTTGATCCTGCTATCTAGGAGTGACTTTTTGAAGGAGGTCATCATCTGGACGTTAGTTCCAGGAGAGGAAAGAAGTCATACATAGGGCCAAAAGTCATATATTTGGCATACATGGATGACATATAGTAATTGATATTATTTATTAATGGGTATATATATATATATATAATTTAACTATAACTTGTTTGTTTTATTATATAGGCCACTAATGACCCATATATTATGGAGTATGAAGTGTATAAGAATATGTGTACTAATCCCTATATAATAGAATTTGCAGGAAACCAACAGCTCCAAATTTTGGATAGTATTTTTTCTAAAAATTTGATGGATATTAATTTTATTATTATTCTAATTTGTCATTATATTTAAGGGAAATGTATGAGACTGTGACTTCTCAATCAAGAGAGAGTCAAGGAGAGAGAGAGTAAGATGACACTGGTGATTTGGGTTTCGATGAGGGGGCCTAGATACCAGTGACTTTATAGGGTGTCGAGAAAGGTTGGGTGATTGGTATTGGTTCTCGACTGACACCTATGGGTTATTATGGTACTTATGTGATGACATCAGTGAGTGTGAAGAGAGCTCATAGAGATTTGTCTCCAATTCCATAGTCCACTACACTTTATGAGCAGAGGCTGAGAGCTCAGGATGAGATGATAAAGCAGATGTAGAGAGGGAGGATGAGCGTGAGCAAAAATGTATGAGAGATGAGCAGATGTTGGAGTATATGCAGGGAATTGTGTGTGGCGCTGACATGGATTTTCCCTCAGGGTTTTTGAGTGATCCTCTCCCTAGTCCATCGAGTGATCTTCCTCCACCCAACCAAAATTGATGATTTCAAAATTTTTATAACTATTTTGTAATTTGGAATGAAAAATATATCTTATTTGAAATGATGTATTACTTTTATGTGTGTTTTATTTTTTTTTAATTATTTTTAGTTATTTTTTTTTCAATTTAATAACCAATTTTAAATATTTTAACTTTTTTTAATTAATTAAGATTTATATAATTATTTAAAAAAACAATTTGTTAATTATTTTAATTATTTAAAAATATATTTATTTTTTTTAAATTATTATGAAAATTTTAAATTAATTCTAATATTTTAATTTATTTTAATTATTTTTAAGTATATTTATTTTTTAATTAGATTAATTTTTTATGAATATTTTAATTATTTTTAAAGGTATATTTTTTAAAAAAAATTTCTAATTAATTTTCATTAATTTTAATTTTTTAAATTTATTTTTAATTTTTTTTGAAAATCTATTATTTGGGAAGGATTAATAGTTCGTCACAAATAATTAATTATGAAAAACCATTGCAATTATTTATTTAAAACTATTATGACACTTATTTGGGATAGACTATCGAAAAAAACAACAATTGCGATGCTGTTTTTTGGGACAGAGTATTCACGATGGACTCCCATTACAAATGAATTTTTGTAATGAGAATCTATTACTAATACTCTGCATAAATAATCAGAAATCTGATAGTGTAAATATACACAACTTTTATGTCACACATCATGTATTTTTTTCATAATTACAAAAAATAGTACGTTTATAAAAGAAGGTAAATTAATGGAAACTTATTGAAATTGATTGATTTGTAAATTCATTAAAATATCATTGAATATAATGGATATTAATTGTAAATGTTAGTTAACTACATGCATAATATATATTACTACTTATACACATTGAATTAATCATATATTATAATTTCTTAAAAATATAATTAATATAATATTTATACTATATCTGAGGTGTATTTGATTCTAAATTCATAAAAAATAATTAGTTTATTTCAAAATGATTAGTAGAATATGACATGAATACAGGGCCCTTTTTGATAGGTTGTAACATTTTATGATGGAATGTGAATGGAATAAAGAAAGGGTAAAATAAGGAGAAATAAAAGAGAAATGCTATGTTTGGTATATAGGGAAAGTAATTGAGATGACCTAAGTATAACATACATAAATATTTATTATTTTTAGATGAACATTCAAAACATTTCACAATAATACACACCCCATAACCATAATGCTTTAATTTATTTGTATACTAAATACATAATAAAATAATTTCATGAATGATCTTCAATATCTCCCATAAAATTCTTCTCTCATGGTACCATTCTTATAAATATCCTATATAAAAACCTTCTTCTTAACCTGTGGAAAATTGAAACCTTAGAAAGGGTGGTATTAGATGCTCTGTAAGGTTAAAAATGGAAGATACTAATCGATTATCATATGATAGAATAAAATAATCATAGTGGTATAATAACATGACCATGAATTATTATTTTTATCCAAAATTGGTATCATAAATTAGGAGTCATGGAAGAAATCTTAAGCATTTAAAATAAAATGAGTCATAAGAGTGAGGAATGTTCATTAATCAATCCTGATCTATGAGGGGATATCATAAGTATAATAGAATATCATTGGAATTATAGTATGATAATAAAAAAATAAAACAATTTCATTAGTTAATGATAGATTCAAATCCTATAACAGTGGTCAAAGTCCTATAGTGGATTGGAGTCATTCCCATTCCATAATTTCCTTAGTTAAGGTTCACCCCCATGGCTATAATAGTGGATATAATCCCTTACTCAAATGGGTTAAGTCTACATTCTACTCCATATTATATCCTGAGATATCAGTCATTACCCAATTAATTGGAGGTATTTAATGGACCCACCCATCACATAATAAAAACCATACGTATGTGTACCATAAGATTATAAAAGTATTCATCAATTCATCATAGAATTACCTATGTAAAAGAAATAATTTTCATAAAATTTCATCATTACATTATCATAGGATTTTTAAATAAATAACATGGAAGGTATCATTATATTATATCCCCAGTGAAGCATAATATGCATCAAAGGATATTGAAATAGATGAAAAATAAGTTTAAAATATCATTTGAATATTTCTCTAAAAGTTAAGAAATATAATTTTTCCCTTTAATATATTTAAAACTAAAAATTCATGAAATTTTGCGAAAAACATTTTATTTGAAAATAAATACAAAAAAAATTTAAATGAATACTCAATGAAAAAATGGTCATGATGGTTGAAAAATCGATTCATTTGGTAAATGCTAAAAAAATTCATTTAACACTTATGGTAAAAATTTGAAATGTACTGCGTTCCTAAAAAGACCAGAAGGTTCCTTTTAAAATATTTAAAATAAATTAAAATATGTTATAAAATTAATTTAAACAATATTTTGATTATATAAACTATGATTTTTTATTTATTTAAAGAACACGGACATGTAAGAAAAAGGTTTTCAGCCAAATAGAAAATAAGGTTGAACTTTAAATAAAAACATTTTATTGATCCTTTTAAGTTCCAAAGAGAGTATAATAAAAGGAAAACATGATAAACTATAAATAATCAGAGTAGAAGAAAATATATGGGGTTTACAATTTCATGATAATAATTTTCCCAAAGGATATTCAAGAACAAATAACCTCGATTAAAAATGCAACTGCAACAAAAACCCTTAGCTCAGGTACTATCTTTTTTCATATGCAGTATTAAGTATCCATATAATAAATTTTATCATATTAAAAATATATAATAGAACCATATCCATAATTATATTATAATATATAATGCCCTTATAATTTATAATTACCTATTTATTAAAAATTCTTCATTAAAATCAATATCCTGGTGAAAACTGGTTAGCTTTCCATACAGGTTTTGGTTAGACAGTTCTGGTACTTGAACTTTTCTCATGGTATAAGAAAATATAAAATATTAATAATGTTAAAATTATAATATTAATTCAATATATATTATTTTATAAAAACTCAAATAAGGTTGTGATTAAAAATGAATTAGATTACTTTGTGGAGACGATAATACATACGTTTAAAAGAGTAATGATTTCTTCGAAAAATTAATGGAAATAAAGAGGAATAAATAATAATATATATTTATAGAATCATAATAATATCATATATATCATATATATTCATTAAATACATACATATGTCAATCCATTTATGGAGGATATGAAAAAAGAATCACATCGTTTCATGTAGGTGGTGGTCCAGTCATATGCACGATTGATATTATCATTTCTCATATGATATAAAGGAGGTAGAAAATGGATATAAAAACAACAAAAAAATATAATTATAGTTAATATATTTATTTATTCATGTTAAAATGGTTATTAAATATTTATAGGAGGTTAAGGAAGAATGAAAGTTAAAATATATTGGTAAATAAAATAACCTCTTCTTTAGGAAACCTCATTTTTATTACACCTTAATACTTTAAAGGTCAGTATTTTGGGAAGAAAATAAAATCCATGAGGTTGTGATTGAATTTATTAAGGTATTTGGGTAGTTATTTTCCATGTTATATATCTAAAATGGTGTAAATAAGTGAGGGGGATAGGAACTCCTTTTATGAGTGAGGTGGGTGAAAACTTGTAAGTAATTAAAACATTAAAATATAATAAAATCATATTCAAGTGAAAGTGGAACCAAATGGAAAAAATGTTCAAATACAAGATAATTTAAGGTCAAAATATCTTCAATAAATCAGATTTATACAGGTTTAAGTAATATTTTAAACCATATCTTTTAGTTTAACCCCCTCATTAACCCTTTTTAACCTTAACAAGGCTATCTTTTTTTACGATAGCTACTATTCATTTTGAAAAAAAGAAATATACCTCATTATTATATTTTTTATATTATGATGAAAAATATGGAAACCAAATTACCAAATTTAATTCCTATAATTTTTATAAATTCATTTTAAAATAATCGCACAAAACGCAACCAAAACTGTTTTATGAAAAATGTATTTTTAAGCATAAAAATTATTTTTTTCTAATTACTTACCTAGTAAAAACCATTAAATTAAAGTTAAATTGTATTATTGAATAAATTATATTAAAATTTAATTAAAAATATTTATCAATAGTGATTAATTTAATTTATTAAGATAAAAACACATTTCACACATAGATTTGTTTTTCCAGAAAAACTTACTTTTTTACCTTTAAATGATTTTATTTTCATATATTGAAAATTTATAACCAATTAATTAATTTTATTCTTGTGTAAAAAATATTTTTAAATATTTTTAATATTTTTAATTAATATTTAAATGAGACATATATGAAAAAAACATTACTCATAAAAAATATACTTTAAAACAGTTCTTTAGAATCAATAGTATTTCCTAAATGAATTATGAATTATTTTCAAAATTTATATAGAACATCCTATGAATTATTTTATAATTTATAATAATTATTCACATAATTTCATCATTTAGTTCTTAACATTATATCAAATGCATTTACTTATTAACTATAAATATATTCTAAAATGTTAGGGTGTTACATTCTGTCTAGATAATAAACATTTATCCCTGAAAATTATATAACTATGATACAAAAAACTGAGTATACCTCTACTTCATAATATCCTCATATCCCCACATAACATCCTTACATTTATGATTCTTACAGAGAACAATAACTAGGTGAGTAGTCTTATTTTTTAGCACTTTATCTTTACGATCCAAGATTTGTATCGGTTATTCTTCATAAGAAAGATCATGCTACCATGGTATAAACAATGATTTTTTACTTGTTAAGGGTATGTTCCATACTTTCTAAAAAAATATACATAGAAAACATTGTGATTTTGGGAGATTTTTGGAGGAATCACCAGGTAATAATCTACCCTTTTGATGCTATCAAGAATCTCACAGGGACTAATATATTAGGGGATCACATTACCTTCATTTCTAAATCTAATAAAATTCTTGTAAGGATATATTTGAAGGAATAAATTGAAAAAACTTTTAAATACATAACTTAACAATTATTTTTAGCGTATATTTTCTTTCAACAATGAGCTGTCCTGATGTGTTACTGAATGGATCTAACCTTCTATGCCATTTCTTCAAACAGCTCAGGTCCCAATAGTTTTTGTTCCTAAAATAATCCCTATAATTTTGGAGTTATAAATTTTTTTTACATATATATATCCATGATTATCCATTCCAATTGTCATTTTAAATCTATTTTTTAAGAAAATTTGACCATAGGATGTGTGACACCCCAAGATTTTATATTACTCTTTAAATGAACTTAATTCCTTCAATAACTTGTGATACTCACAACATCGATTTTAGAAAAACAATGTAAAACCATTAACATATAATTATGACATATTTTTATCATTTTTGAAATAATCATGTCAATATTAGCTTAAATTTATTTTTTTGGGATTTTTCTAAAAATATTTATTTTTTAGTGAATAGTTAAAAATACAATTTTTTTGTAAAAATGTAATTTATTTACTTTTAATAATTTTTTTTAAAGTCAAAATTTATTTTATATTTGGTATTAAAGTGATATAAGATCCATTTTAATTAAAATAATTAAATTAATTCCATTAGGATTATCATTTTATATAATTTTGACATAAGTTAATTTTTAGACTTAAAAACAAGAATTTTATGGAAAAAAATATTTTGACGCATTTTGTTGGTTTAATTTTAAATAAATTTATGAAAACTATTGGAATATAATTTGATAAAATGGATTATAAATTAGGAATTACATGGTTTAAATTTGGTAAATTGTTCCCTTTTATTTTTAGACATTATGATTAGTAACCATAGTAAACTTTATCACCTGAGTATAGGGTAAATATGCTAATTATGGTTAATAACTAATGTGATAAGGATTTAAATTGATTAAAAAACTTGAATTTATTTCTTTTAATGATTATATTTCTTCCATAATCCTCGAAATTTTAAAAGCATGACATTTTGTTTCCATTTATCTTTGATTTTAAACTTTATAATATTTAAGTAAAAGATAAATTTAAAAATGTCACATTATTACATTTAATAACTATAGTATTTTCTCATATGGATAAAAAAACATATATCTAGTTATCAATATTTATTTTAAATATTAATTAATTATTTTTATCATAGTTCTTTTTTATTTTTAGAGAAGAAATAATTACTTTAAATGCTTACATAATGCTGACAGAATGCCTGTGCAAGCTATAGAAAACTAATATAAATGAATTTAATAAATCTAAAAGTAATACTGTTTAGGTGATTTATAGTTCAACATGAATTTTATAGATAAATATAAGATATTAGATATGTTTTCAATTTTTATATTTAAATTACTCATTTATCTTGATGTATTTAAAGTCAAATTAAATGACTAGTGTCAAAAATGAATTTAATGATATTTTATGAAAATGATAATTTATTAAATTATTTAAATGTAATTAAAATATTTAACTTTGAAAATATGGATAATATATGGTTTAAAACTTCATCCGTTTCACACTTATTTTCCAATTTTCACCGTATAAGTAAAATTATAACCCTTAAATATTGAAATAGTTGTTACTGTGGCTAAGGTTAAAAATGGTTAATGATGGGTTTAACAAAAAGTTTAATATTTAATGTAATT
Organism: Viscum album; assembly: GCA_963277665.1. Lineage (NCBI taxonomy): Eukaryota > Viridiplantae > Streptophyta > Magnoliopsida > Santalales > Viscaceae > Viscum > Viscum album. The sequence goes on from OY728139.1 coordinate 595,753,680, forward strand.
CCCCAAGATTTCATAGTAAGTTATTTTATTTAAAGTATTTCAATAGCTTGCACTACACGCAACACAAAGCTAGAGAGCACCACGACTTACTAAACTAGCCGTTCAAAAAGCGATTACGAATAGTATTAACTTCATTTTGAATTTTATATACTCCATGTAATTTTAACATCCATATTATGTGTTTTTTAGACATAATATAAGAACAAATTCAACTTTTTAGATAAAATAAGTAATTTTCAAAAAATGAAATTTTACCACCTTTTAATGGAAAACCCTTTTTAAATCTATTATTTTACACTTTTATATATTCAATTTGACAAAAAAACTTCTTCTTTAGAAGAGGGTCATAAAAATTTAGTTTGGATAAATTTTCAGTGCTTTTTAAATAACTTTCATATTATGATGAATAATGAAAAATACAAAATTTTAATTGAAAACAACATTTTTAATCAAAATAATTTATTGTGTTAAATTTTTTATAATTAGATTATATTTTTATCATTTAATAAAATGTTGGTCATTGGAAGTAATTTTACATTTAAATTGTACATAAACAGATATTAATATTTTGATAGTTTTTACTTCTCAAAAACCCGCTTTTCCAGTTTTGACAATAGGAATATTTTTTTTAAATTAATTAATACAACTTCTATGTTTTGAATTTGGTAAAATAGACATCATTTTTGAATTTGGAATATCAAAATTATATTTGGTTGAATTTTTGGTATTTTTCTAAAAACTATCAATTTTTGATGAATAGTGAAAAAACTACATTATTATTTAAAGTTGACTTTTTATTTTAATTATTATTTTTAATTTAATTTTTTTTAAATTAAAAATAGATACAGAATACATATATTAGTACAATGTAATTCATTTAAGTCATTTTATAATCACATTAGATATATAAAATTTTATTGAACTTTTTACTGTCTTTTACACACCTTCTAGGCACATTTACAAATTTGCATAAAACGTAATTTTACCACTTTTGTGAATTGAATTTAAAAAAATAGAGAGAAAAAGTTTAAATCATTAAGTAAAATGTGGTTCAATAGGATGAAAATAATCTTTGGTGAATAGTAACTTTTGAATTTTATTTACCATAGTTAAAAGTAAATAGGGTAATTAAAGGTAAAAATGACATTATAATTACCCTAACATAAGTCCTAATTCTATTGGATATGTTTATTTAGAAAAACATAAACCTTAGGAAAAAAATATGATCATTCTTGATCCACTAGGATTGGATTAAGACATTTATTATATTTTATTTAAGGAAGAGTTAAAAGTGTTAAATTGAAAGTTTAATAACTAAAACATTTTTAATATAGGGGTACACATAAGATAAATTTGACTATAAATATTATTTATAAATATAAAAAAAATTATTACATCATGGTTTTTTATTTATAATTTCTAGACTTTAAATAATAAAATTTATTTATGAAACAATAATGATGTAGTAATTACCCTATTAAGGAAAGACTAAAATAATTGATGTTATAAATATTAAAATAAATGTAAATTGAGACTTTTTAATAATTACAAGAATTTTTTAGGTTAATATGACATGTTAGGGTTGATTCAAAGTATTTTTTTCTATGAAATAATATTTTTATTACTTTTAAAAAAAACCAAATACTAAATAGTGTCAAAATTGAAATAAATGAGTTTTTAAGATAAATACTATTTTATTAAATTATATAATAGTCCCGAAAATATAAGGTTTGTCCATATGACTTATATAATGATATATTTATCATTAATTAACCACTTTAGGTTCTATTGTTATTTTATAGTAATTTTATTAACCATATAATATAAAAATACAAGAAGACATGTTAAATGTTAAACTATTTAACTAAGAGTTATATATTAAAGATAACATTAATATGGTGACCTAAACTTGTCTAAAACCTATGTTTTGAAATGTTTTTAACTCATCCCTACCTTAGCCTCGAAATAAATCCATTGTGAGTTATTATAAACCGAAAATTATTTTATAATAAACTAATATTTCAAGCTTTTCCTAAAGTGACCACCACCACTCTTATAAAAGGGTACTTCCCCTTATCTTAATTTCACACCTCCAACGAGATTTTTCTCAGCCAAAACCTGCTCAAATATCTTAAAATCTACACTCACTTCAACCTAGAGGCCTTACTTTGATCATAAAGTCATCCTAAAGATCCCTTTTGTTCAAATCAAAAGGAAGAACCCGAAGAAGAGGTAATTACTTCATCACCTCTTTCAAATTCCTTTTCTTCTAACGCTTCCTCTTTCTTTGTTTTTTCTATGCTAAAATAATAAATCCAGTACCTTCTACATACTGAGATGTTATTATAAATGTGGTAAAACCATATTCATTATTCTATCCATCCTATAAATGACAAAGTCACCATACGTGTGTACGTAGGGCTTACCGTCTCCACGTCATGGTGTAGTTTGTTATTCAACACTTCATTATTTGGATGGGTATAATAATGAGTATAAATGATGAAAATAATAAATATAAAATCTTAATTATTATTTATATATAATATACCATCCAATTACACATGATTTCACCACTAATAGAATGATATTGTTGCTCATGCATACGTACGGTTTATCGTCTCCAGGACGCGATGATATTTTGTTCCCCATCGTAACCATTCATGAATAATTTTAATTTTATGATTAAAAATAATGTTTAAGAACTTAATATAATTCTATATATGAATCAAATACATCCTATCCATAAAAAACATTACTTACGTAACAAAACATATACAGGAAAACAAATCAGTTAACACCCAAAACAATGATACTATTGAAATATCATTAACAAATAAATATTAGAAGATCATATATGATATTATTTATATATCTAGTTATAGTATGATTTCATAAAAATTATTTCACCGTTATACATGAGGTTAACCTAACCTAGACTAAGGAAAAGTACAAGGTAAGGGGTTTTCATCTCACTTTTATTCTCGTGATATTCCTGCTATATTTTTCTCAATTACCTTTTGTGTGGTGTATATACTACCCATGATTGTATTATCCTTGTAATAAACTTTAATTTATGGGTATTTACATCATCATTGTATGATCCTTCCTTCATGGGGTGAATGTTTTGTAAGTTACTAAATCGTTAAGGGAATTTCTAATTTCAATTTCCACTCATTGGGTTTTACGCACACTTCATTGATTATTTTACTCCAAGATTATGTGTGAAATCACTATTTATTTATTTATGTAGTAATTTCCACTCCCCATTGTGTGGATATACTTTTCATACACATAATCACCCCATTCATAAATTTTCAAGTCATTTGTTTTGTTTTTACAAGAATATGTATGAATGTACTCTGATTGATTTAAACAGAATATCCAATCATATTGAGTGTATTTATATTTTTCACACATAATTATGCCATTGATTTATCATTAATTTAAGGATCTAGTCTTTATAAGGGATTTCGTCTCAAGTTACATTCCATTGAGACTTCTTTGTTGTTATTCACCAATTCACTTTTATATGGTGTATATACTGTCCTTTGACATATTATATCACGAATCTCTCTATTCTCCTGATATTATAAAGTTTTGATTAATGTTATTCCTCAATTGTTTGTATTTAAGTATCTTTCATTTGGTTAGGAAAACGTTAACTAAAATATCATTTTAAATGTTTTAAATATTTATTCTTCTAAATCTTTCTCATTAATATCCATGTCTTAAAAATGGTTTTTGAGGATTTATTTTTAAGGGCATAAATGTTTTAAAATTAATATTCCTTTCAAAAGTTTCAAAGTGGTATGGGACACTTTGATTCAAAAGTATCTTTTAAACTACTTCCTCGATAAATAATTATACTTTTAAATGCATTCAAGAAAAGGGGATATTTCTCTCAAATAATTTCACTGATTATTTTCATCTATGTCAATATCCTTCATTTTATTTTATTCTTGATTGAAGTTGATTTATTATAATACAGTCTTCTATATTGTATTGAATGAGTTATGTTTGACTATGGATTTTCTTTTTTTATATCATTCATGGTTTGTTGTTAAATTATTGAAATTTTTTATATTAGTTTTAATATGAATGTTTAGATTATGTTTCACCATTTTCATATGTGGAATGAATTGGACTTAGTATGTGACGGGAGAGGCCCACAATTTCCTCTCGATGCATCAGTAGGTCTCATGAGACAAACTAGTGTCTTGGTACAAGGCCTTGACAAAATTATTATTTGTAGTCTTGGTAGAAGGCCTTGACTATGTGGTTATGATGTACAAAATTTTTCATTCCATCATTATGAAATAAGCTATTGATATTATATGTGATTATTTGACTAATAAAATATCCATGTGAATAAGTAAATGTAATTATTTGATTTATCTTCTCTATATTATCCTAAAGTTTAAGTTTAAAAGACTTGTGTTTTAGTCTTATTCATTACCTTAAATGTTTATGCTTATTCATGATAGTTTCTTATATATTTTTACCCTTACTGAGCATTTTATCTCACCCCTTTCTTATATTTTATTTTTCTCGTATGTGAAGAAATATATTTTGATTGACCTGAAGGAAGAGGCTAAGGGATATGATTTTGTTAAAATGAGAAAAAATGTTCTAGTTTTTACATTTTATAATGTAATGTAAAAATTATGTATGTATCTAGTACTTCCAAGGCTACTAGACGGACCAGTATTTCGGGACTTGATCCCTTGCGATCATGCCAATGTTATGTAATAATGCACCGAAACTGGGTAACTAGGGTCTGTGCATTATAGTTGGTATCATAGGAAGTTTAGTACAAACCTTGGAAACTAGATTTAGAAAAACTATGATTAGGGAACATTACCTTAAGATAGACTTTGAGGATTAGTATAGAAGAATCTCTGAGAATTTTGGTAATGTAGAGATTTTCTGAATTTTCCAAGCAATACACTCCTGTTTGGATACTAGTAGGTAGAGGCAGCTCTGAAATAGATATATCTAGGGGTAAAACCCGAAATCACCTCTTTGATCTAGACTTGAATGGGAACTAGTGCACAACAACGGGCCTTGCCGCACTCTTGGTTATGACACTCATGGGGGATATGCTTAGGATAATTCAAATTTTCTTTACAAACCAATTTAAAGGATTTTAATATAAGATGATAATTAATAACCTTGGTTAATACTTAGTTTTTTAGATTGAAAATAAGGTGTCATGATATTCTCTAAATGATTTTATGAAAATTGTTACTCACACTATGCTTTTTTTAGCCAATAGATGGATTCCAAGGAAATCATAGTAACATTGAACATGATGTATATGGTGGGAACCATGGAATAAATGAGAAACTAAATGGAATTTTTATTGGTGTAAAATATATCATGTTCATGCCAAAGTAGGTTTCCAAAAATATGATCAACAACATATACATTAACCAACTCCCAAAATCAACAAAGAAGAGAAATGCGGAGAATGATAAGAGCTCCAACAGTGGAGACCATGGAGAAAAGAAAGCTCAGTTTCCATCATGCAAGAAATGTGGAAGGAGACACTCAGGAAAGTGACTCAATGGAACAAATAAGTTATTTATGTGTGTGAAAAGAGGGCATAATGTAAAGAATTATTGATGAAAGATGGAGATTACTATGGAAGAAAATAAAATGATCCTAAGAATCCATTTACAGTCATTTACTGTAAATGTAGGGGACCTGGGCATTACATGAGTCAATTACCTATTCTATAGGATAAACACTAGGTCAAGTAAGAACCTATGTGAAAATAAATGTATGGAGAAATGTTTAAATGTATTAATGCTCTTCGATGAAGAGATTACTTTGAAATACTTTTCTCTTGTATGTGAAACCCTACAACTTGTTATGTGAAATGATATTTGAGGATGAATTATCTTTTCTATTGTGTATATAGTTATAAATAACCATTTTGGTTTATATAATCCTTGAATTTGAGGATATTACAGGTTATTAATTTTTGGGATGAAAATGTGAGTTTTTGAAAAAGGACAACATGCAGACCGTTTGACAACCCGCCACGTCAGACAAAGCTACGTGAATCAAACCCACAACCAAATTGTGACTGAGATTTATCACCTACCACTAGACTACATGAAGTCCCTGGTTAGTGTGACTAATTATTTTTAGTTAAATGATTTTATTGATCAATAATAAGTTGATTTGGGATCTTATGTTTTATCAAATGGATATCCTTATTATAGGAAAATGATCTGGTTATTACGTAATAAATGTTATTTTAGAAGACATTCACTCTGTTGGGAACACTATATGCCTAAGTAAAATAGAATACTATGGGATTTTATTTGAGGTGTAATGGTGGATTTTTATTTTTGAATAATCTATGTTTTTATATATATTCAGGTTATTAATGGAAATGATTAACCCATCACAGATAATATGTGATTTGGTTAATTACACTTCAGTATGAGACTTTAAGAGTCGTTGATGTTATTTGGAGATAAATGTTAAGATTTAATATGAATGAATATGTGATTAAATTCTTTTGAGTTTTTGGTTTCAATATTAGTTTGGATAATATTGAAGGATTTTAAGGACAATTGTTTTTTGAAGGGTCTTTATTGAGCTTTGGGTAATGTTTGTTTAATTTTAAAAATTAAGATTAATATTTCTTTCAATAAAGGATTATCCATTTTAGAGATCATATGATCTTGTACTAACCATTTTGGTTTTTGTTAATCTATAAAAAAAGGGAAATATATAGTTCATCATTTGTGGATTATGTGATTCTCTACAAGTTGATTCTAGCGCTTTAGGTGTGACCAAGTCATCTTGAATACTCATCATTTGGAGAAAAGATGAGTTAGTGGTAGAAATTTATTGAAGGATGAAACTATAATTGAAATGTAACTATATATCTTTATGTTCTTAGTCAATCTCATAAATAAATTCCTTAACTTTATGAAATAGAACTTTAAACAAAAAACATCGTCCGTTTACTATTACTACTGGGAAACTAATAACCATTTAACCCATCAAAAGTTTTTGGTTTTCTTGTTGTTAAATTTATCCTAATCATGTTTTATGTCACTCTCCATCAGAACTTGACACTTAGTTTATCTTCCATATCTATGTTTTCCTACATGGAATCCTAGTATGGGTTATCTCAGGAAACCTTTTCACTTCTCTTTCATTCTTTTAAAGTGACAATTTTATTAACTATATTTCTGATGTGGGACTTTCAGTGAAGTTTCCATGCCCAATATTAAAATTTTGAGGATGCAATTTTCAAATGGGGGGAAGAATGTAACACCCCAAGATTTCATATTGAGTTATTTTTTTAAAGTAATTCAATAGCTTGCACTACACACAACACCGAGTTCGAGCACACCATGAATTACCAAAATAGCAGGTCAAAACGCGGTTATGAATAGTATTAACTGAAGTTTTAATTTATATACTCCATATAATTTTAACATCCATATTACGTGTTTCTTAGACATAATAAAATAACAAATTCAATTTTTTAGATAAATTAATTATTTTTCAAAAAATGAAATTTTACTTCCTTTTAATGGTGAACACTTTTTTAATTCCAATATTTGACACTTTTATATATTCAATTTTACAAAATAAACTTCTACTTTATAAATGGGTCATAAAATATAGTTTGGATAAATTTTTGGGACTTTTCTAATAACTTTCATATTTTGATGAATAGTGAAAAATACTAAATTTTAATCGAAAACAACCTTTTTCATAAAAATAATATATAGTGTTAAATTTTTTATAATTATATTATAATTTTATCATTTAATCCAATTTTGGTTATTATAATTAATTTTACATTTAAATTGGACATAAATACATATCAATATTTTGATAGTTTTTACTTCTCAAAAACCTGCTTTCCGGTTTTGACAATGGAGATATTTTATTAAATTAACTAATACAACTTATATGTTTTTAATTTGGTAAAATAGACATCATTTTTCAATTTGGAATATCAAAATTATATTTGGGTGAACTTTTGGTATTTTTCTGAAAACATTCAATTTTTGATGAATAGTGAAAACCACTGCATTATTGTTTAAAGAAGAATTTTTATTTTAATAATTATTATTAATTTAAATTTATTTTAAAGTAAAAATAGATACATAATACCTATATTAGTCTAATTTAATATATTTAAGTAATTTTATAATAAGATTAGATATATAAAATTTTATTGAACTTTTAACTGTCTTTTACCCACCTTCTAGGCACATTTTCTAATTTGCATAAAACATAATTTTAACACTTCTTAAAATTGAATTTTGAAAATCTTGGAGACGCGGTAGAAATCAGTAAGTGATTTTGTTTTTCAATAGGATGAAAATAATTTCTATTGAATAGTAACTTTCAAGTTTTATTTACCACGATTAAAAGTAAATAGGGTAATTAAAGGTAAAAATGATATTATAATTACAATTAAACATGTCCCAATTCTATTGGATAAGTGTATTTAGACCAAAATAAACCGTATGAAGAAAATATGATCATTTTTGATCCACTTGGATTAGATTAGGGTATTTATTATATTATATTTGAAAAAGAGTTAAAAGCGTTAAATTCAAAGTTCAATAACTAAGAAATTTTTAATATAGGGTTACCCATAAGATAAATTCGACTATAAATATTAATTATAAAGATAAAAAAATCTAATACATTATGGTATTTTATTTATAATTTTTATACATTAAATAATTAAATTTATTTAGGACACAATGATGATGTTGGAATTACCTTATTAATGAAAGACTAAAATAATTGATGTTATAAATTTTAAAATAAATGTAAATTGAGACTTTTGATGTATTACAATAATTTTATAAGTTAATATGACATGTTAGGGTTGATTAAATGTATTTTTTTCAGAATAAATTATATTTTTATGACTTTCACAGAAACCAAATACTAAATAGTGTCAAAATTGACATAAATGTGTTTTTAAAACAAATACTATTTTATTAATTTATATAATAGTCCTAAAAATATAATGTTCAGAAAAAGAACTTATATAATTATATATATCTCATTAATTAACCACTTTATGTTATCTTGGAATTTTATAGTAAGTTTATTAACCATATAATATAAAAATAGAAGAAGACATGTTAAATGTTAAACTATTTAACTAAGAGTAAAATATAAAAGATAAGGTTAATATGGTGAAATAAACCTGTATAAAACCTATTTTTTAAAGGTTTTTGATGCATACCCACCTTAGCATCGAAATAAATCCATTCTGAGCTATTAAAAACCGAAAATTATTTTATAATAAAATAATATTTCTAGCTTTTCCTAAAGTGACCCTCACCTCTCTTATAAAAGGGCACTTCCACTTCTCTTAATTTCACACCACCAAATACTTTTGACTTGGACTAAACCTAATAAAAAAATCCTCCCAACTACCCTCACTTCAACCTATAGGATTTATTTTGATCATAAATCCAACCTAAGGAGCCCTTTTTTCCAAATCAAAAGGAAGAACCTGAAGAAGAGGTAATTACTTCATCACCTCTTTCAAAGTCCTTTTCTTCTTCCACTTCCTCTTTCTTTGTTGTTTCCATACTAAAATAATAACTCCAGTACCTTATACATAATGAGATGTTGTTATAAATATGGTACATCCATATTCATTATTCTATCCATCCTATGAATGACAAAGTCACCGTACGTGCGTACGTACGGCTTACAGTCTCCACATCGTGGTGTAGTTTGTTATTCAACACTTCATTATTCGGATGAGTATAATGATTAGTATATCTGATTTAAATAATAAATATAACATTTTAATGATTATTTATATATAATATACCATCCTATTACATATTATTTCACCACTAATAGAATGATATTGTCGCTCGTGCGTATGTACGGCTTACCGTCTCCACGACGCGATGCGATTTCGTTCCCCATCGTAACCATTCAAGAATAATATTAACTTGGTGATTAAAAATAGTTTTTAAGAAATTACTATTATTCTAGATATGAATAAAATAAATCTTATCCATAACAAAAATGACATATGTAACAAAACATTTAAAGGAAAATGAATAAGTTAACACCCAAAACAGTGATACTACTGAAATATCATTAACCAAGCAATATTATAAGATCATATATGAAGTCGTACTTATGTATGATGTCCTTGTATAATTTAATAACAATTATTTCACCATTATAAAGTTTTTTAACCTACCCTCGACTAAGTAAAAGTACAAGGTAATGGTTTTTCATCTCACTTTTATTCTCATGAGATTCATGCTATATTTTCCACAATTTCCTTTTGTGTGATGTATGTACAACCCATGATTGTATTATTCATGTAATAAAATTTAAATTATGGGTATTTAAATCATCATTTAATTATCCTTCTTTCATGGGGTGTATGTTTCGTAAGTTACCAAATCGGTAATGGAATTTCTAATTTCAATTTCCACTCATTGGGTTTTACACACACTTCATTGATTATTTTACTCCAAGATTATGTGATAAATCACTATTTATTTATTGATGTAGAAATTTCAACTCCCCTTTTTTTGGATATAACTTTGATACACATAATCAATCCATTGATAAATTCTCAAGTCATTGATATGAAATTTATAAGGGTAATCTTAACTCAATTTCCATTCATTGAGTTAAACATTCAAGTCATTGGTTTTGTTTTTACAAGAATATGTGTGAACACACTTTGATTTATTTACACTTAATATCTAATAATATTGAGTGTATTTATATTTTTCACACATAATTATGTAATTTACTAATCCTTAATATAAGGATCCAGTATTTATAAGGGATTTCTTCTCAATTTACATTCTATTGAGACTTTTTTATTTTTATGCTTAAATTCACTTTTATATAGTTTATATACTATCCTTTGACATATTATATCATGAATCCATTTATTCTCATGATATTATAATTTTTTGATTAATGTTACTCTTAAATTGTTTGAATTTAAGTGTCTTTAATTTGGTTAGGAACTCTTTCACTAAAATATCGTTTTAAATGTTTTAAATATTTATTCTTAAAAATATTTCTCATTTGTGTCGATGTTTTATAAATTGTTTAAATTATTTATTTATATAGACATTAATTTTTTAAAATTAATAGTCCTTTCAAAAGTTTCAAAGTGGTATGGGAAAGTTTTATTCAAAAATATCTTTTAAATAACTTTTTTGATAAATAGTACGACATTTAAATGTTTTCAAGAAAAGGGGATATTTCTCTCAAATAGTTTTACTGATTATTTTCATCTATGTCAATACCCTTCATTGTATTTTATTCATGATTGAGATTGATTAATTATAATACAATCTTCTATATTGTATTGAATGAGTTTTGTTTGACTGTGGATGGTCTATTTTTATACCATTCATGGTTTGTAGTTAAAGTATTGAAATTTTCTATGCTTGTTTTAATATGAATGTTTAGATTATGTTTCACCATTTTCATATGAGGAATGAATTTGACTTAGTAAGTGACGAGTGGGGACCGCTATAGGCCCTTGATTAATTAGTAGGTCTCATGAGACAAACTAGTGTCTTGGAACAAGGACTTGACAAAATTATTATTTTCTCTCTTGGAAGGAGGCATTGACTATCTGGTTATGATGTCTGACATTATGAATTCCACCATTATGAAATTAGATATTGATATTACATGTGATTTTTCAACTAGTAGAATAACCATGTGAATAAGTAAATGGTATTATTTGATTTATTATTGCCATATTATACTGAAGTTTATGTTTAAAAGGCTTGTGTTTTAGTCTTATACATTGCCTAAAATGTTTATTCTTATTTATGATAGTTTCTGATATTATATTATCTTTACTGAGTATTTGAACTCACCCCTTTCTTATGTTTTATTTTTCTAGGATGCGAAGAAGTATATTATGATTGACCTGTAGGAATAGGATAAGGGATATGAGTGTGTTAAAAGGAGACACAATTTTGCTGTTTTTCCATTTTATAATGTAATGTAAAACTTATGCATGTATCTAGTACTTCTAAGGCTACTAAACTGATTGGTCTTTCAGGACTTGATTCCTTGTGATCATGTCAATGTTATGTAAAAATACACTGACTCTGGGTAACTAGGGTCGAGTAATTAAATTTAAAATGATATCTAAACATGTATAAATTTTATTAGATGATTATATTAGAACAATATCCTTCTTATATTTGAATCCATGTCATTTTGGAACCACTTGGACATGAATGCGACTTTATTATATTTTGATATTTTGAAAAATTACATGAGTTCCCCTCCCAACAAATAAAAAAGGACACTCCTTAAATATTTTATTTACACTACATTAATCCATATAGCTTGAAACCCCCTTGAAATATTCTCTTATAAAAATCCTTATCCACCAATTAGAGGCACTTTTTTTCTCAAAAGACCATTCCATGGTTCCTTAATAAGAAATCTAAAGGAAGTCCATCAAAGAAGTGGTAGTCATCATTGTCAACTTTTAAAATTTCATTTTTCTTATACATCCTCTAAATCTCCTTTACCCATCCTATTATAGTAAATATAGTGTCAAAAACATATTGAGAAGTTATTATGATTATGATATTGTTGATGTCTGCCAAATAAGAATTGAAAAATCCACAGAGGAATAAATACCTGAATATGGGTATTATTTTCCCCATAAGGAAAAGGAACAAGGGGTGGAAATGATCATGCGAATCACATGAACCCCAAGAATACACTTGATTTCATGAAATTCTAAGGTTTTCACATGGTGCATACCCCATGGGAGATCACATGAAGCCGCTTTGATAATTCCCTTCGACAAGCCCATCTCTTGCTAAGGCACCCCAACAAATTGCTAATCATGTGGTGGTATCTAGATAATCCCTCAATCCCTAAGTCTTGTCAACCAGTGGATACCTGATGATCAATACCAAAATACTTGGAATATAGGAGAAAAATATCCAAAAAGGTGTGAGCCTCTTTTTATAGTAAAACTTACATGATGAATCACTGATGGGAAGAATGATTGTCCTTAACAACATTCATACAACACCATGAGATCCCCAAACATTGTAAAATAAAAAAAGTAAATAAAAAGTGGATGAGGTGAGGGAATGTTTTGAAAATAAAAATCACATGACACATCTATGTCAACATGAAAGATACCACAAGCACTCGGTGACAAGACCACCTCTTCTCCAAAAGGTCCACTTACATGTCATCCTCATATCGCTAAGATCCTCAGACATGTCTTAGAAACCTCATGCCCCCATTTTCCTCTATAAGGTAATACAAATGGGTTTATCCATGAAGTGATTTCTTATAACCACATGAACTTTTATTTTTCACAAGACACATCACCTATAATTAGGGTGATTGTCTTCGACAACATGCATACAACTTCATGAGATCCCCAACATTTGTAAAATAAACGAAGAAAATAAAAAGGGAAATTAATGGAGATTATCATAGTTGTAAAACTCACACAACATGAATATGATGTACACAAAACGGTCTCACAATACCCCTTGACAGTACATTCTGATTTCATGAATCCCCTTTGATAATTCATCCTTATCTCATAGAAAGTCCCAAACAAGTTTCATGAGATTCATTAGAATGCCTTTCGATAGGTGCCTTGATCTCAAAAACTCCATTAACATGTCATTATGGAAATACTAAATTTTCTTGGGATGTATGAATGTGACAAAAACAGCCCTTTAATTGGAAATAATCTAATAAAGGAGGCATTTTCAAGATGGTCTCGCGATCGCTAAAAATTTGGCGACACCCCCGGAATGACTAACAATAGGATATCAAAGACACATGATGCTAAAGCCCTCTTTTGACCCCATCATGTATTCGCACGATACTATCCAATTAAAGAAGTGGATAAACAGGGTGGAGAGGCCTATAAATTCCCCACCCCAACATCAAAGAAGGTTTTGGAAATTTTTTAGGCTTATAAGGATGGATGAACTCTTATAATTTCACACAAGTGAACCTAGGAATCAGAGCAAATTTCTCAGAGTGACTGATCTCACGACTAGAAAATTTTTCATCACGTAAGATCTGGAAAATAATCGGAGTGATCATGCATCATGTATAGGAATTTTACTTTTTCGTTCATAGATCTCATGAAGGCCTTCTAGTGGGACACACAAAAGACATCCCACATATTTTCTAAAACATCCTAGGCTTAAGAAAAACTAAAACTAAACAAATATAATGCATATGGAATATAATCCTATAACAAATAATAAAAAATGGGAGACCTATAGAAAGAACATATATGCTAATAATAATGTTCTTCATATTAACCATTTGAGTCATACGACAACATCAGGACATGTCAACCAGATAATGTGATGATCTTTTGGAATACTAATTGGATCATGAGAACTCCCCCCAACATGTCAGAGAAAGTCACATGGAACCCCCCAGGCATGCCACCCAAGTATCAAGAAACCTGAAGGGTTTTCCATACAGGCATTGAAATGACCTCTAGACATGTCACATAGATCATTTGGTGAAATCAGTATATGTCAGTTGAGTCTCATGATTGTACCAGGGCATGTCAAATGGATCTTGCGATATCTCCTGGACATGTTATCTGACTCTCAAGATGACACATGGAAGAGTCATCCAGGACATGAGACACCCTCCGAGACATGTCACATTGAATCACATGGCACCCTATGAATAGTTTAGTCTGCTTTAGTGATGACACCAGGGAAAGTCATCTGGATCATACGACGCCCTAAAATAATGTCAGGTGAGACCATGAGATGGATCCCAGGATATGCCATCTGTGTGTTGCAATGTTCTTCGTACAAGTTAGTATTGATCACAAGACAACCTTTAGACATTACATCCATTTTATATGATTTCCCTCAGAAAAATGAACTGGATACTGAGGTTGTTTTTGAACATTCTAGGAAGAAATTCTCCAACATGTCAAATAGACAATTGAGGAATGTTGAGAGGACTGTCAATGCATGTTAGGAAGATACATAGGATAGGTCAAAAGGGAATCCCAGGGCTTGATAACTTTATCCACCCTCAGTGTGTAATTACCAATTGGAGGGAAACCTTAGAGTGTAACCCCCAATAAAAATAACATTGATGAATCTGATTCCCATCCTAACTAAGATATGTAGGACACCTTTCCGAGGACCGAGATCTATATAAAAGTCCAAAGGGATGTCCTAGTGTATAAGTACTACATCTACAAGAAATGATACTAATTATTTATTTTTCCTTCTTTCCCTCACTGATCATAGCCCACATGGGATTAGAGAGTTTCAATAATCATATCATTTTCATTATAATACTCTACAAAGATAAGGGAAATGTCAGTATGTAATCCCCGAATTATAGAACTATGAGGACTTGGATTCCTACCATAACTAGGATACATATGCTTCCATCCTAAATCTCAATATAATATGGTCATACACTTCTATGTAAGTCCCCTCATGTCTTCCACATTTCAACCACCAGGAACCAATCATTACCATGGGTTGATAATTCTACCTCATCTGTTAGCAGACTGGGAAACCAACCAAACTATAAGGACTTTGATACTTTCCATAACCAAGATACATATGATTTCTTCCTAGGGACCAATCTAAAATGGGAATCCAATTCGGTGTAAGTCCCCTCATGTCTCTGATATTTCAACCATTGGGACCCAATCATTCCCATGGGATGAGCATTCTACCTCATCCATTAGTGGATTGAGAAACTATCAAAATATGAGGAATATAATTATTTCCATAACTAGGATATGTTGAATTCCTTCCTAAGGACTGAGATCAAATGCAAATACACTTAGGTGTTAGTAACCTCATGTCTTTGATATTTCAACCATCTAGACCCAATCATTCCCATGGACAGATCATTATACCTCATCCATCAGTGGATTGAGAAAACAACTAAACTATGAGGAATCTAATTACTAACATAAAAAGGATATATTGGATTCATTCCTATGGTCTAAGATCAAATTGTCATCTAATTAGATTTCTTTCCCCTCATCTCTCCATTATTTCAACCATCAAGAACCAATAATTCCCATGGGATGATAATTCCACATCATCCATTAGTGGACTAGGAAACCAACAAAATTATGATAACTTTAATTCTTTCTATAACCATGATATCTAGGAACCCTTCCTAAGCCCTGAGATAAAATGGGAATCCACTTCGGTGCAAGTCCCGTCATGTCTCCAATATTACAACAATCGAGACCCAATCATTCCCTTGGGGTGATCATTGTACCTCATCCATCAGTGGATTGAGAAACTATCAAAACTAAAAATGATATGAATACTACCATAAAAAAGGTATGTAGGACACCTCTCCTAGGCGCAAGCTCTTTATAAACCACTGAAGGGATATCACAATGCATAATTCCCACATTTTTATGCAGTGTTACAGATTAATTTTTATCCCTTATTTCTGACACCGAACGTAGATCAAATTTTATTAGGGATTTGAAATAGTCAGATCATTCACATCATGAATTTCCACCAGCCAAAGAAATCATAGTATGTAACCCCCAATGAGTGACATGATATAAACACCCCAACATATAAGGGAATATGCCTTGGGGAAATTCCCAAGGGTGTGATCAAACTATGATAACTCTTATTCCTACTATAACTAGGATATTGATGATGTTTCTTTGATATTCGAGCTCATATATCATATGCTTGAGTGCCCACACAAATATCCTTTCCACATGATGTTAAAATAAATGGGTTTTAATAAACTATGTGGGTTTTTATTACTATAATAAATAATATACGTAGGATTCCTTGTAGCAGATCAATCCCCTCAGAATATTAACTTCCTCCATACATGGAAGTAAATTATGAAGTTCCTAGTTATTAGGATTTATCATATAAAGATCTATTCATATAGGGAAATAGATGAAGAAACTTAGATACATACAGATGGATTCACTAGTGAGATCCCCCTTTTCTTCTGTACATAAAAGGAATTAACCCATGGTAATTTTGTTAGGGTAAACTATCCCATATCCAGATTAGGAAGATATTATCAATCATATCTTAAACTTATAAGAGACTCGAAGTAGGTGATAATTCCCCTCAAAAGGGTGCGATGAGCTCAACCTCCTATCCTCTTAACCAATGAGAGTCCCTAAGAATCATTGGGTCTGAAACCCCATTGACCACCTTCCTTTGGAAATACGGTCTATACCCCATTATGGATGAGGGCACCATTGGGTGTTTTCCTTAAGAATGGCAATGGTGACCTGAAGTTAATAGTTGTGTAATAAATAATACCCCCAAAAATAAACCATCAGGAAAAACTAAATCCACCTCAAATGAGGGTTCTCGGTCATCAATTTCCCATGAAAACAAAAATAGTGAACCTAGAATGAATCTATCAAATAACAAAATGACCAAGTTATTATCCATTGATCCTTTTTGTTATTTCACACTATAAATAAAAAAGTTCTGAACCTGACGTGATACTCTCAAATAATATAATGATACGTTAATCATACATTGTGCCACTTTATTTTTCATATCCTACATAAAAAAAGCTCATAATATAAACATAAATCTTTTAGATGATCTTCTATAATCAGGTTTCTGAGGAAATAATTTCATCCTCAATTTGAAAAGTCCACATGAGAAGAATAGTCATATCAGGAATAAAAGTACAGTTGTGTTTACCATTTAGATATGATTGAGCACACAACATGGCTAAAATATTTCACTAATTACGGACTGTGTTCCTTATTGTTTGCATGAATAAAGATATTGATCTTTTAAAAAACATCTCAATTCAAGATAATGTATTCAACTAGAAATCATTCTGGAATTCCAGTTATGGATACAATCCATGTGGGTCTTAAATTATCTCACCACCCTGAAAGCTTCAATGATAGGTGAAGAACAAAATGGTCTGGGATTATCATTGATGTGGTACAATACTGACCCTCAAAGCTTCCCATGAGTGTCGCTATATACTAAAGTCGACAAGTATACATCATTTAGGGAAAGATGCAGCTAAGCCAGTGGTCCTCATTTCCACAACCAATAGTTTCAGGAGATTATCCTTGGAGCACGAAAATCAACACCTTCAACATATTATGATGATGGATTAGGGAGTCAAATATGGATCATTTCTGGTTTAGGATCTAATGAGGAGGGCTCCTATCCACCACCATCATCAGATCCATCCCACTAGTACCCATCAATCTCCTGTTGAGGGCACCATACGATACACTTCCAACTCTAATACCCATGCACAAGCGATAAGGAATACACATCGGGTGAGGAAGGCTATGGATAACCATGATTGGGACCATATCCATACTCCCAATGATGAAGTCTAAAAGAAAATTATGATAGAAACCAATGAGCATGCTCATATCCCTTATCACTCAGAAGAAGTCTATGGGCATATTCTTGTAGTAGTAATGGGGGAGGTACACATACCTACCCCCATGAATGAAGACCATTGGCATATTCCATTGGTGAAAGGAGGAAAAAAGTGGGCACATATCCCTGCTTTAATTGAATATATCCCCCAGTATATAGTGGAGATAAAAAATGTGCAAGAATATATTTGTGATCACAATTTTCTAAAATTCCAATACATCTTAGAAATAGCTGAAGAGATCCACCAAAATTTTCCATCCCTATTAAAGATACAGGGAGAAGTGCATATTACTATCTCTACTGCCATGGTATTTCAACACTCTGGTCATTATAGACAAGTTGTTGCTCTGGAGTAAGAATGCATTTTTTCTCCCCATACAAGATGATTATAAACATATTTTGGTAAAGGACAAGTCACTGGATTAGGATCATATTTCCATTCCAATCGAGGATCACCAGGTGAGAGCAGAACATGCCTCGGAACATGGGTACATGCGTTTCAAAAATGTCTAACAGAATATTACCAATGCCTAAGTTCAGGCTCATATCCATATTTTGGCTGGGGATCACTAAGTGAGATGGAAAAAAACCTCAGTATAGGCTCATATTCCTATCGAAGATGGTCAGTGAGATAATCCAATGGCCCAGGATTAGGTTCATAACCCCGTTTTGAATGGGTATAACCATATGAGAATGGAACATGCCACATGACAGGTTTATATTCCTATCATTGAATTTTTATGGAATATTATAGCAGATCATGGAATCCAGGAACATACTCCGATTTCTCCCAAAATATTACTACTCCAACATCATTATAAGGAAATATAGGAAGAGGCTCATACACCTTCTCCAATTCTGGTGGTCTATTGTCATATTTTGGTAGGGAATGCATATTTGAACCATGCTCATATTCTTATTCCAACCATGGATCACCAAGTGATAGAAACACATTCCTTAGGGAAGACTCATATTCCTTCCAAGAAATAACAATGGCTCTAGATTGGGCTCATACTCTTATTCTGACTAAGTCTCACCAAGTGATAATGGGACATGCACCGAGATAGGCTCATATTCATGTCAATACTGAGGAAGCTCATAGGTATATTACAGTATATTTTTAGCAAGGCTAATATTCCTACAACACAATAAAATTATAAATAAGGTCTAGAAACTACATAAAGTAGGATCATATCCCTATACAATTCCAAGAGGTAGGTTAGCATATTCCAACCAAAACACATAACGGGACCCATATTCCTAAAATGCTCAATGACAGTGTCCTTGAGGTCATTTGAGGCATGTTCTCAACACCACAAGGGTTTGTCAACTCTTCAACCAAAGCATAATACAATCATTATTATGATAGCCCTCCTAGTGGTAGTGTATAGATGTATCATAAGGACCATACTATTGACATCCACCATGATAAACCTCCCCATGATGATATATCCCATGGACAAGGAAATCATCCCCTTGACCAGAAAAATTTATACAGAGAGGTGTCCAAAACTCATACACCTTCATATAAAGAGGTTTGAAAAACATTGAGGTCAACCACATATGGTTCCCCATCAACTTCCAACATCACTCCACTCAGGTGAGTAGTCGACCCTAAGAACCATCATATATGGTTTGACCATATAGAGGTAAGTAAGTCTGATGAAGAGGCGACCGACATCAATATATGGAGAGAGTTATCCATAGAAAACCTCCCCATTAGGTTCTATCACCTCTCTTCTTATAACTATGAGGTACCATATGATCTATAAAAGAAGTGCATGAATTATCTTCACTAAATATATGTGAGATACTCATAAGCGACTGAAGACTAGACATCTCCCCTATTCAAGATATGAGTATCACCTTTAAATCAATAATAAACGCTATTTTCAGCTAAATATGGATGACTTTTCCATTGCTCAAAACCCGAGAATGAAAGAGAATGAAAAACACATACATATTGTTTGTTATCGCACCGTGATATCTCTCTACCAGCTAATTTATAGATAATCTCCAGACGTACACATCTGAGGATGGAAAAAATATGGAGCATCACAATTAACTA
The DNA here is from genome assembly GCA_963277665.1 of Viscum album. Taxonomy (NCBI): domain Eukaryota; kingdom Viridiplantae; phylum Streptophyta; class Magnoliopsida; order Santalales; family Viscaceae; genus Viscum; species Viscum album. The sequence goes on from OY728139.1 coordinate 595,774,191, forward strand.
CATCCCTTGAATAATAGAACCCTTTAGATATGGCATCCTTTAATTTCATAACCTACAATAAAATTAGAGGACTGAGTAAAAAATGGGCTAGTTGGTCACAACAAAATAATTCCCCTACTTCAACGGTGCCTAGACATCCTGAACGAAGGGACAAGATAACAATAAGACCTTTAAACCTGACCCATCAAATTAATAGTAATTAATTTTCGACACGGAAGCCAAATTTTTGATCAACCAAACAAATTTCCATGAAGAATGATTCTCATCAAGGAATTTCATTGCACCCAGCTCCAACATGAGCACATTTTGACCACATAAAATGAGCCAAATTAGTAGCTTCCATATCATTAATCCTGGAGAGAACCTGACCAATAGGGTTAGGGGAATATATAACACCACCTCCACCCCTCTTATCATCAATTACAGAGAGGATTCGTGACATATCATCTGTAGCTACAAAAAAATCCCCAAACCATTGGTATGGGGGCATTTATATATCAACCACCATCACCAGGTTCATCATCCCCTAAGGGGGTCTTGGGGATATCAATGGTGATTATAGATTAACCCCACCCTGCTGGTATGGGGGAATATATATATCAATATCCATACCGAGAGTCATCAAATCCCTGACTGGAATCATTAGATCCTAAAAAATAAGATAATTCAATATCAATTGTCACCTGTAATAACCCCCAATCCACATAGATGGGGGGAATTTTCATCATCATCAAAATAACCATAGAGATAATCAGTCCTCTCTAGTTTGGTAGGAAAAAATTGATGATCGGTATTTTATTTTTTCATCCCACTGCAAGACAAAACTCTACTATTCAGGATATATTTTGAAATCACAACTGAAAACTCCCATAATGTCACTATTCATAAACCATGATGGGAGGAACATAAAATGAAGGAAATCATACCCTCTGGGTTCACAAGCTAAAATGGACCAATATGGTCTGGGGTTCAAATAATGACCCTGATTAAAGAAGTGATGAATCAGTATATTGTATCAAAAGTAATGGTACAATGAATATTGATCGATATGACTCTGTGAATGTCATCAGTGTCAACACAATAGATATTGTGGATCAAGATGCAAATGTAGATGTCCACAACCTGGAAAATATAACCTGATAGGAGGGTGATCTAGATGCACCAATCGAGGATGATTTCACCTGAACTGGAGGAGGGTATGAAACCTGGAACCTTTGAATATCAAGTTGCTACCTCTATAGTGGATCACTTCCAAAGAAATAGGAAAAGGTGTGGCAACATCTCAATCACCACCTAGAAGAATCAACGTTTTTTTCATATAGGAATAAATGACACAATATGAGAATGAATCTTTAAGTATCAGATAACTCAATGAGGAGATACTCAAGGTAAATATTCATGTTGGGTATCATCTTCAGGATGAGGCAAGTATTCCTCCTCTTATAAATCTAGAAAAGGGTGATTTGCTGGAAAGAGTGGTATCTAAGTATTAGAGTGGATCTGGATCCAGGCAGTTGATATACATAAATGAGGAAGTTAAAATTGATCATGACTTCCCTCTATTTTGGTGATAACCTCTCCCTCGCTAGGGTGACCGGAATGTTTCCCCACCTCCTCCCACTCCCTTCACTCATGGCTGGAAGATGCTGCCCCACAGATGTTGCTGGACCATGCCAACACACCGCGGTCACGCCGCAGTCACGCTGTGGTCACGCCGCAGTAATGCCGTGATTTGTCCCTGCTCCAGCCACATCAAGCCCACACCAGCCCCCTTCTACCTTCATTTCAGCCCACTGCTACCAGCATTCTAGCCCGCAACAGCCCCCCTTCCACCTTCGAATCATCCCGCACCATCTTCCCAGCACCTGCAACCAGCTCCCTTCCACTATAATTTCATCCCCCTTCCACCTGCATTCGAGCCCGCACGAGCCTCTATCCACCTGCAATTTAGCCCGCCCCAGCCAGCACACCAGCCACCACCCCCTACCTCCTCCAAAACACTCATGCTAGCCCTCTTCCACCTGCAAAACTGCCCCAGCCCTCACCATCCCCTAACATCGTACATCCTAGGGGGGATGGGGCTACTGTCCAGGGGGTTAGGGCTGCGGTCCAGGGGGGTCCAGCAGGGGGCAGGGAGGGGGGGGGGGAAATCTAGCTGGCAATACAAAAACATATCTACGAGACATCAATACTCAGGGGTAAAAAGATGATATTACCTAAATTAGGTTTGTTGATGGATCCTCATCTCATGGTTCCCTAATATTTGAAGTAGGTTGGAAGATATCGATGAAACTATCCAAATCCATGAATATAGGGAAAAGTGTTGGAACCTAAAAGAATTTATATTAAAAAACAAACAAGCTGATCCTTCATGAAAAGGTGGGTAATTACAACTTCCCATCAATGAAAATCATCCTTGAGTTGATCTTATGAAGGTAAAAAGGCATTGTTAGTGAATATTTCTAGCTGCTAAACTCATATATCATCTTCCCTTTCCTAGCTCTCTTCCTGTACTCGACTATGTTGTTATAGCACCTATACCAGGGGAACTAATTTAACTTAGAGTGTCTTCACGCTCTAATCAACAATATGAATGAGATACTCCTCTAAGGAAGCATCTACATCCTACTAATCCTCATCAGGACAAAATACATGTGTTGTGTCTAGAGAGTATTTGTGTATCCATGACACTTGAAGTACATCATGCTTTGACTGGTACTTTTGAGTGAGTGTTAACTTGTAGTCCACTGGTCTGATCTATTTCAGAACATCAAAGGGTCTAAATAACCTCAGTAAGAGCTTATACTACCTCAGAATATGTCTATAGACAAACTTGGGTGAGTCTCTAAAGAAAACATGATCTCCAACCACTAACTTTAGAGTTCATCAGTGTTGGTTGGCATATGACTAATGTCTAGATAATGCTCTCATTATGCTCTTTCTGAACAACTGGACCTACTCTATAGTCTCCTACACAATACATGATCAATGAATAGCCACCTCCCTTTCCTCTATCCAACACAGAGTTGAGTGGAAAGGCCTTCCATATAAGGATTAAAAAGGATCCATCTCTATGGTAGAAAAAATATATATTATTATAAGCGAACTAGATGAGAGGAATATGTTTCTCTCAACCCCCCATAGTCAAGGACACATAAACAGATCATTCCCTCTAGAATCAAAAAACACAGGCTCCCTCTTTCCATTATAATTTGGGTGAAACTATGTGCTCAGAATTACATATATACCCAAGGCCTTCGTAACCACTTCCATAACTGTGATGTAAAAAATCAGTGTCTCTATTGTAAATAATATAAGGTGGAGATCCATGAAGAGATATAACCTCCCTGACATACATTCTTCATAGCTAATCTATTTATAAGTTCTCTTGTATAGGTAATAAGTGTGTGAACTTCATCAAATGATCAATGAAAACCTATGCCGCATCATTTCCATGAGTTGATCTGGGAAAACCAGTCATGAAATTCATTGAAACATCGTCCCATTTCCACTCAAGAATGGGAAATAGCTGCAAAAGACTTACTAAGAACATATGCTCCAACTCCACCAGCAGAATGGTGTAACATTGAGTGATGAAACAATTAATATTTCATTTCATACCAATCCTCTAATTATTCCATCATTGATCTCAATACATTTTGGTGACACTTGGGTGAACTTCCCATTCCTAATCATGGAATTCCCACATCATCTCTTACCTAATGTCATTTAAGACACAATAATTCCCCTGGAATAATAAAGTATCAAACATATATGTGGTCCAACATAATGATGTATCGTCATTGGAGAAACTTTCCTTTAATAAAATACCCTCATGATCAGATAGTGGCCTCATTCTTACCCATTCCAAAAGAGTAGAGGTCACTGCTAAGGTTGAAAGGATAGTCTTACAATGTTCCTCCTAAAACACCACAAGAATTTATGAGAATAAACCAGTATTTTTCATTCACTAGTATCCTCATTAGCCACCTGAGTCTAATTATTTCTTCAAATAAAATTAGTTATAGCATTTCCTTTACCTGGCGTCAATGCAAGCTCAAAATCAAAGGACTCTTGGTATTCCACCCACCTGAACTTCCTGAGATTCATATCACACTATGTAAAGATATACTTGAGGGTTTTTGGTCAATATATAAAACAAAACTACCTCCAAGTAGATATTGTCTCCAACAACGTAGATAATGAACTACAACAACAAGCATGAGATCATGTGTTTAAAAATTATGCTCATGTGGCTCCAATTTCTGAAACCCGTAAGTGACAACTCAATCATCCTACATTAGAAAAATTTCAATCCCAATACCTGATGTGTCATAGTATGAAGTATAACTCCTACCTAGCTATTAAAGAATCAGTATAAATACTGAATTGAATTGACGCATCAACTTTGGATATGCTACTTCACAAGATTATAAACATTTTAATTTCACAACTTTATTTTTTAAACTAGTATGTGGAGCTGTAAGACATGAGAGATACAGGATGAGGCATTGTTAATAACTGAATTTCCCAAATAAGCACATGATTTCAAATACATTGTTGGAATATTCCCATGAAACTACAACCATTACTTTCCCTAGGCCTACTCATACTCCTAAATCAGAGATGATATTACCCAGGATGTGTAATTTGTTGATCTAAAAGTGTCATTCTCTGATCAAAGCATAGAGACGATGCTCTCTAGGTGTATTCAGCATGATATCAAGATGGGTTTCATGGTCATGTATCAAGTTTTAATACAATAATATTTCATCAATAAATACTACCATGAATGAATCTATATATGGTTGTAAAAATAAGTTCATAAGATCTATAAAAACTATAGGTGCATTTGTCAGTCCAAACGGCAAGAAAAGGAACTTGTGCAGACCAAACACGATCTTGAAAACTTTGTGAGGTATCTATGAAGTCCTGAAACAAACATGATGATATCCTGACCTTAAATATATCTTTGAAAACACTATAGATCTTCATAGTTGATCAAATATGTCATCTATTATATGTAGTGGAAACCAATTATTTAATGTGAGCTGGTTCAGTTGGTAGTAATCCATGAAATGTCTGGGGGTTCCATCTGTATTCTTGTAAAAAAAGAACTAGTGAAACCCCATGGTATGTACTGGAGAATATGAAGGCTTTAGCCTCTAGGTCCTCGAATATCTTCTTGAGATCCAGAAGCTCCATAGGTGCCATCCTATAATGAGTAATGGTTATTGGTACTGCTCCTGGAAAAATTTCGATATTGTATTCTACCTCCCATAATAGTGGTAGACCATAGATGTTTTTAGAATAGTCTTCACTGAATTTTCCCACAACCAGTGGAAAACAAAAGTTTTTAACCCCTAGTACTCAAGGAAAATGATAGTGATCTGATCTATCACACTACCCATCCTTTACAGCTCATACCTATCTTGAGTCACATATACATCCCATTATAATTTATTCACATACCTACTTCCCTATGGGGATTTAAGAATCACCCTCCAATGACTGCAGTTAATATGGGATCAATAGGGAACTAGTCAATAAATCCTGTTAATTACATAAAAACCCATCATATAAAGGATTAAATGATTCCAAATAAAAAGGTATCCACCTATCACAAGAGAAAAATACTTAAAATAGAAAACACCCTCTAAAATAGGTATGATCTGTCCAAGGTCTGGGGGGGGGACTGGTAGGGGGAGGGGAATCTGTCCAAGGGGATATGTCTAGGGTCTGGGGGGTGTTCAGGTTCTGGGGGGGATCTGTCCAGGGTCTGGGGGGGTGTCCAGGTTCTAGGGGGGATCTGTCCAAGGTCTGGGGGGGGGGGGGGTAGGACTGGTAGGGGGAGGGGAATGTGTCTAGGGTCTTGGGGGAATCTGTCCAGGGGAGGGGAATCTATCCAGGGGGATCTGTCCAGGGTCTAGGTGGGGGGGGGGGTGTAACAACCTGAGATTTTATGAGAATTACTCTTTTTAATTTCAGTGATGTCTTGTGTCGTACTCTACACCAATTTTATCTTGTGCTATACGCAACACCATATTATCTTACAGTATACGCAACACTATTTTTGGCTCGTGTTACACATAATTTCAAGTTCGTTTTGTGGAAATTATTCTATGCAACATTAAGTATTGATTTTGTTTAATGTATAAATGAAATAAGTTTTGATTATGTTATATGAAAAAACAAAGGGATCTTGCAATGCACACATCCTTGAATTGACTTGCTTTACACGCAATCATGACCTTCCACGATAACATGTGTTGTACGCAATACCAAGTTTTACTAAAGAACGATATGTTATTAAAATATTATATAAACTAGCCGTTATGAATAGTAATACCCACTTTTTGAAAATTTATAAATTTTATCTTTCAAAATGGACTTCATTTTTGGATTTGGAATATTGAAATTAGCTTATGGTGAAATTTTGGTATTTTTCTGAAAACTTTCAGTTTTTGATGAATAGTGAAAACACTGAATTATTGGTTTAAACCGACTTTTTATTTAAATAATCATTTATTTTATTTAAATTTATTTTAGGTCAAAATAGATACATAATGCTTATATAAGTTCAATGTAATTAATTGGAGTCATTTTATAATAATTTTAGATATATAAAAATTCTATTGAACATTTCACCGTCTTTTAACCACCTCCTAGGAGCATTTGAAATTGTACATAAAACTTAATTTTACCGGTTCTGTGAGTTGAATTTTGAAAATATGAGAAACACGATTAATATCAATGAGTAAAATGTGGTTCAATAAGATAAAAATAATTTTTGGTGAATAGTAACTTTTTACTTTTATTTACCACAGTTAAAAGTAATTAGGGTAATTAAGGGTAAAAATGATATTATTATTACCCTAACACATATCCTAATTCTACTGTATAAGTGTAATTCGACCAAAAAAATCCTTAGGATTAAAATATGACCCTTTAGGTCCACTTGGATTAGATTAGGACATTTATTATTATTTTATTTAAAGAAGAGTTAAAATAGTGAAAATCAAAGTTTAATAACTAAAACATTTTTAATATAAGGTTATACATAAGATAAATTCAACTATAAATATTCATCAGAAATCTAAAAAGATTTACTAAATAATGATGTTTTATTTATAATTTTTAGAGATTAAATAATTTAATTTATTTATGACACAATGATGATGCAATAATTACTTTATTAATGAAATATTAACATAATTGATGTTATAAATACCCAAATAAATGTAATTTGAGACTTTTTATAAATTAAAATAATTTTTTTGGTTTTTATGAATTTTTATTACTCATTCAATTAACTTTGTTCGAATTAATCATGCTGTTATGATTTTCACAATTACTAAATAGTGTCAAAATTGACATAAAATAGTTTTTAAAACAAATATTATATTATTAATTGTTATTTTATTCCTAAAAATCTTAGTTTCGGCCAAATTACTTAGATAAGGTTATATATATTAATAATGAACCACTTGGGGTTCGTTTGGCTTGTTATAGTATGTTTATTAACCATATAGTGTAAGAAAACAAGAAGACACGGTAAAAGATAAATTATTTAACTTAGAGTTAAATCTAAATGATAAGGTTAAAATAGTAACCTAAACTTGTCTAAAACCTATTGGTTGAGAGGATTTCAACCCATACCCACTTTATCTTCGAAATAAATCAATTTGGATCTTTTATAAACCGAATATGACTTTATTATAAAATTATATTTTATGTTTTTCCTAAGGTGCCCCTCTCCTCCCTTATAAAAGGGAACCTCCTCCCTCTTCTATTCACAAAATTTTGAGATTTCAAGCTCAGAAAAACCCTGAACATTTCCCTTATAAACTTCCCTATAAACATTATAGAGGTTCTGGTATCCTCAAAAGACCAACTCTAGTGCCTTAAGAAGAAGCTTAAAAGAGGTGCGTTGAAGAAGAGGTAATCTCTTCTACCGATTCTTTCAACTTTCTTTCTTCTTCAACTTCTTCTTCTTTAGTTGTTTCACTATAAAGTAATAACATCAGTATAAATAATATACTAATATGTTATTATAAATATTAAACAACCCCATTTAACTTTATATCCATCCTATGGAAAATGAAATCACTGCGCGTGCGTACGTACAGAATACCGTTTCCATGCCGTGGTGTAATCTGTTTTTCCACCACCTCCTTACATGGATGGGTATAATGGTTTAAAGAATAACTATATATAGTTATTATAACATCATACTAATTTTGAGATATTATATCATCCACTATAATTCCATTCAATAATTATGGCAATGATATCATCGCTCGTGCGTACGTATGGATTACCGTCTCCACGGTGCGATGGAATTCATTCTCCATGTAACCATTCAAGAATGATTATAAAGTATATATAATGAATAATAATGAAATATATGACATGATAAAGATAATGGATTTATGTATATATATATATATGACATATACTTACTTTTATTCAAGTCAATAAGGAAAGGAAAACAACATTCATGCGTACGTACGACCTACCGTCTCCATGAACGGTGTATTTAATTTCATTCATCTATCTAGTATATATATATATACACAATATATATGATATATAAATCATGATTTACATTTTGGAAGTAAGTAAATCATGATATAATTAATAATAATATCAAGAACAACAAGTCTAAACACGTACGATAAATAAAACGATTTTATCTAAAACGCTGCTTTAACATGGAATTTACAAAAGAACGGGTAATATAAAGTCATAAGTGAACCATATATGATATCATAACATTGAATATGATTCTTTAATATGTAAATTAAATTATTTAAATCATTATACACTAGGTTCGGATACGTACAAAGCATATCATACCTAAGGTAAGGGATAATTATTCCAATCTCATTCTTATCTGAGATTGTTTATTTGTAAGTATTTACTGGGGTTATGTTTGTCATACATGTCCATATGTTCTCAAAATGTTTTCATATAATGTTTAATTTTCTTACATATATGTTTAAAGTCATTTTACCCTTTTTTTACTTTTATCACATCATATGGAATGAATATTTCTTTTGTTTACCATACGAGGAACTTTTTGATTTTTCCAGCAAAAGTACGAGGAGAATGTTTTTTTAACTTATACGGAATGAATAGATTTTTACGGGTTCATAATGACTTATTTTCAAGACTTTCAATCTACAATATTTCATTTTTATTTTCAATAAAATCCTTTTCTTTTAAAATTGTGTGGCATTTTTTGAAAAGAAAATGTTTTTTTAAGAAGAAAGGATATTTTCCTCAAGAATTCTTTTCAAGTGTTTTATCAAAACCATTTTCTATCTAAGATTACATTATTTCATATGTGTATGTTTCAAGTATAATATCTCTATGATTTTCATGGTTTCAGTTCACTTATGATTAAATGATATCTATTTGTTTTATATGGATTATGTTAATATGGGACAATGTTAGTGAAACCCATTTTTATTCTTTGGGTTATGATGAATGATATATGATTGTTTTGTGGAACACATAAGAATGATTTCAATATGATATTGGTGGGACCTATATCTCCCTCTAATGCATTGGGTAAAGATTTATATATCATGAGATAGACATGGCTGGAACGGTAAGTTAATCCGGTTCAGTGATACAAGACTGGAACGAGGAGTGAACTCGATTCAGAAAGGGACTTTGTCCACTATGATGGTATTGGTAGTAATGCCTTATCTACTATGGAAATCATATCATGTGCTTAATTGTTTTCCATAATTAAATGTTTTATTACCATTCTATTTTATTATGATTGATGTTCTTTTATGATCTATACCTTACATACCGCCAAGATTTATTTCACAACTCAAGATTTTGATGTTTGAAATTAATGCTCATGTTTTGAAGTTCAAATGTATATGGTTTGTTTTATTTTCTCCATGCTTACCCTTAATGAGCATTTGAGCTCACCCTTTATTTTTTTTCTTTTCCCTAGGATAAAAAGAAAGGTTTTATGTAAAAAAAAGAAGATCTTTATGGGATATGTTGAAGATCATTCACCAAGATTAGAAGATTATGTCCAAGTTTCCAAATACAGTAAACTAGTATGGTCCTTTGGTGTCTATTTTTGTTATGTATTAAGTATTCCGAAAAAGTAATGTAAATTCCATGTACGTCAAGCTTCGGGCTGCTACAGGGGGTGTCCAGGGTCTGTCCAGGGGGTGTCCAGGGTCTGGGGGGGGGGGGGGGGGCTGTCCTGGGGGGTCAGTCCAGGGTCTATCTGGGGGGGGGGGGGGGTCTGTCCAGGGAGTCTAGGGGGGTGTCCAGGTTTGGGGGGGGGGGGGAATAGGACAAGAGGGGGGGGGGGAACTGGAAGGGGGGGGGGGGAACTAGCAGGCGGGAGGGGACTGGTAGGGGGACTGGCAGGGGGTAACTGGAAGGGGGTGAAAAGGGTGGGGTGTCCAGGTTTAGTGGGGGTGTCTAGGGGGATCTGTCCAGAGTCTGGGGGTGTCCAGGTTCTAGGGGGGAGTTCCAGGGTCCATCCAGGAGGGTGGGAGGGGGGGGGGTCTGTCCAGGGGAGTGGGGGTCTGGGGGGTGTCCAGGTTCTAGGGGGTCTAGGGTCTGTCCAGGAGGGTGGGGGGGGGTGGCTGTCCAGGGGAGTGGGGACTAATATATGCATATAAGCATATGTGTTCCCATGTATATATATATAAATGCATACATAGGTGAGTGGAGACTGGTATATGCATATAAGCATATGTACAAGGATCCCCCTGCACATGCTCATGGCCATGTGGGTGTGTGCATAGGGGCTACGTTGCGTTGCATGTGTGTGAAGGTGCGTATACCTAGTGGGGGAGAAAAAAATTTTAGTTATAAAGATGTAAGAGCTGAAGTGGATGGTTTGGTTCCACCTTGAGGTAGGATCCATCTTATAGCCTCTTTAATTCAAGAATTCTTTAAATTAAATTTATCTTCTTTCTTAATTATGCTTAATTATATTGAATTTCATATCTTGAATAAGTGTTCTCTAATATAATTGTTTCATTTTATTAATAAATTCATATTTTTATAATAAAACCCCTCCAACAGAGGTGCAAAGTCTACGAAAACTCACAGTGATAGTTATGTTAATCTAGTTGATTAAATTATTGCATTTGATTTGTGCTGAATGAGTTTTAGAATAAATTTTAAATATAATTAAAAGAATTTTGTGTTAAAGAAATGACATGATTTTATAATAAAACCCCTCCAACGGAGGTACGCTGTCTTCTAAACCAAAGAGTACTAATAGTAATTTGTATCATGTTTAGATTTGGTTTGAGTCTTTCATATGCCTCTTGTTGGTGTTTATTCTGTGGCTAGTTAGTTTTTTTATTGGAATAATATAAATTGGCTTATCATAATCATTTAACTCAAATGACATTTCCAAAATACATCACCCATCCAAAAGTCTTGCTTTATCCAAAGAAATAGAACCAATGAACCCCCAGCCCCGCAGCCAACATCAACAAACCAGACCAGAATCCCTATCCAAACAATGCATAGAGTGAAAGACCTCTAGACAACCATGCCAACTAATGGCCACTACACCAACACCTACTTGCATAAGAACCCTAAGCCACACCAGATCCAAACACAATAAGCACCCATAGTAGACACAACACCCAAAATATTAGCTAGAAACCAAATCATCCCTAGACCACCATATGGACCTATCCATCACCATCTGAACACCTTGCATCAAAATAGAACACCCCACCATAAGAAAGTCTGAAAAACCAGCAGTCAACTAGTACCATCCATCCGAAGTGCCCTACATCACCCACGCCTAACCCATATTACAACCTAAAGAATCCCCAAGTAGTCCTTGATCCAAATGTGAGCTAATACCCACCCTAAATCCAACACCTCTAGACCCAAAAATTAGTCAACATGCACCCACCCTAGAAAGAGAACCACCCATCTACCAGAAACATGCCTCCCAACCTGCAACATCCATCATCTCAAAGGAATTTTAGAACACCCACCATAGAAATCCCTACACCACCGACAACCAGAATACACAATATGGGGAAACCGAGAACAAGACAACTGAACTTACTCCAAACCACCACATGAAGATCCACCCCAAACTATATCCACCACACTAGACAATCGATAGAACCATAAGCCTACAATAGTAATCCAAAACAAAGAAGAAACACCAGAAATCCAACCCCTATACACCCAAAACATGTTACTAACCATAGTATAAATAACAAAACAACCAGCACCATGCACCATGTAAGTTTATCTTGTACTACACCATGTAGAAAAATCCAAAAAGAAATACCCCCAGTTGAAACCCATCTTCAAAGGTCCTATAATTCCAAACAGCAACACGAAACTCACAACCTCACCTCCTAAATCCTCTACAAGAAACCTATAAACCCACTATGAGAATCTCTGTAAGTCTCTATTGGATAAACCCATCATCTCCTATCCTCAACCTTAAGAAGAATCCAAAGTAGGGGGGTTGCTGTCCAGGGGGAAGCGGGGGGTAGCTGTTCAGGGGGGTCCATCAGGGGGGGTTTCTGTCCAGGGGGGCTACTGTCCAGGGGGTTTGAGGGGGGGGGGGGGTTCTGTCCAAGGGGGCTGCTGTCCAGGGGGGCTGCTGTCTGGGGGGGCTGCTGTCCAGGGGGTCTAGCAGGGGGGGTGGCTGCTGTCCAGGGTGTCCAGTAGTGGGGGGTGGGGGCTGCTGTCCAGGGGGGTCCAACAGGGGGGGGGGGGGCTGCACAATTCCTGTTTATTGAGTTATATTCTTTGTGAATATTCTAAGATGTTTTGTTTTACCATAATTTTAGGGGATGAGCACTACCATGTTCTACCTTGTGTTGTAGGAACTTTTGAGCTGGTTCCAGACTTCATTGATAGTTTTCCTTATAAAGAGACTCATGTAAGTGCAGTTATGTGTTTTTTTTATTTGGATTTGTTTAATTCTTATTATGTAAGTTGATTTCATGTATAATTCAATTTGGAGGGGACTGGAAGGGGGGGAAGGGGGGAAACTGGAAGGGGGAGGGGACTGTCAGGGGGGTGCAAGTGGGGGCTTATGGAGGGGGGGGGGGGTTATGTGGGGGCTGGCAGGGGTAGGGGGGAGTGGAAATGGGTGGGGTTGGGGGGGGGGGGTAGGATTGGGGGGTCTGGGGGGGGGGGGGGTTCTAGGGTCTGTCCAGGAGGGTGGGGGTGGTTGTCTAGGGGAGTGGAGGTATGGGATGTCCAGGGGGATCTATCCAGGGTCTGGGGGGTGTTCAGGGTATGAGGGGGTGGGGGGTGGGGGGGGGGGGTGTCTAGGTTCTAGGGGGGGGGGGGGGGTTCCAGGGTCTGTCCAGGAGGGTGGGGGGGGGGCTGTCCAGAGGAGTGGAGGTCTGGGCTGTCCAGGGGAGTGGAGGTCGGTGCTATCCAGGGGGATCTGTCCAGGGTCTGGGGGGTGTCCAGGGTCTGTTCGGGGGTGTCCAGGGTTTGTCCGGGGGTGCCCAGGGTCTGTCTGGGGGGTGTACATTGTCTGGTGGGGTGGGGGGTGGGGGGGGGGGGGGGTCTAGGGTCTGTCTGGGGGGGGGTGTCCAGGGTCTGTCCAGAAGGGGGGCTTTGCAAGGGGGGATGGCCAGGGGGGAGGGGCTATCCAGGGGGGTTATGTAGGGTGGGGTGTCTAGTGTCCAAGAGGGAGGGTTCTGTAGTGGGGGTATGTCCTGGGGGGTGTCTAGTAGGGGGGGGGGGGGCTGCTATCCAGGCGGGGTTGTCCTGGGGGGTGTCCAGGAGGGGGGGGGGGGGTCTGTCCAGGGGGTGAGTGGGGTCTTTCCAGGGGTGGGAAGGGGGCCACAGAGAGAGGGGTGTATGGGGGGGGGATTTATGGTTCCAATGGGGTACAAGGGTGAGAGTGGGGGTGGGGGGGATTTGCAAGGGTGGTGGGGAGGATGCAAGAGGCCAACACTGGCTGAACGATGTTGGTTTTTTTTTATAAAATGTGTAGGCCTATAGCCACAGTTTTAAGCTATAACTATAGGTCTACATCCAAAGTTCCTAACTGTGGCTATATGTCTATAGCCACGGTTGCAACCCTGGCTATAAAATATGAGTGATTTTAGCCTATGACAAAGGTTGAAAACTGTGGCTTTAGGGTTGTTACCACGGTTGGTATCATGGATATAGGTGTTACCCTATAGCCATGCCAATACCAGCCACGGTTGTGGGAACCGTGGCTCAAACCTATAGCCACGATTTAAAACCATGGCTATAGCCTGATTTTGTAGTAGTGAAAGGAGAAAAACACACCATCCTTAGAAATTTTTATCCCATACACATTTAAACACACACACACACACACATATTTTTCATGTAATTTACAATACACACAATTTAAAAAAAATTCAAATTTAAACATATTTTTTAATGAAAATAAATATATTCACATCCTAATTTGGAAAAGAAGAACCATAATTTGTGAATAAATAATTATAAAATCACCCTTACATTATAAGTTCTCAAAAACACATATAAATATATTGAAAGATATATATATATATATGTGTGTATATATCTTTATAAAACAAACTTAAATTGATAAAAATGTATGAAACTCTTACAACAGAATATCAAAACATAGTAAAATAAATACAACACCATACTAATTTGGAAAATAGAGAGCCATTGAAAATAAATAAATATGATATCACCCTTACTAATATTTCTCTTAAAATAAAACAAAACAATTTTGAGAAAATAAATTTTTAGGAAAAACCATTACCTCATAATATTAAAATAGAATTTAAATAAATAAATTCCCTTACATGAATTGCATAAAATTAGATTCTGTTGCTGCTTCACCCCATCATCAGACTGAGAATTGGTTTGCTAAAGCAATTTGCTCGGAACATACAAAGGAAATTTGTTCAAAATAGTGAAGCAAGCTAGGGTACAGATGTAGACAAATAAGTAAATTAAATCAAAACGAAAATTTAAAAAGACCAAAACAGATTATCTAAAATAGTAGTCATGCAAATAATAGATCATAAACAAAATAAAAAAAGAATACAACAACTGGAGCACAACTACAAAAAAAATCAGAACCTATAAAGGAAAATCTGAAACCCTTAGATCCAGATCTTGAAAGGACAAATACAAAAACAAAATCAAAACCTATAAAGGAAAAAATTCGGCATACCACACTAGGTTGAAGAAAATATGAGACCCTCAGATCCAAATATGATTGTTTTCTTTGGAAAACATAAGTGCAACTAAACACCGGATACTGGATGATGTTTGAGCAATTAGAGGGAGTGATTTTTTGTGATTCGAGCTTCGATTCACTGAGGACGAGCGATGATAATGGGTGGATTCCGCAGAAAGCTTCTAATGTCACAATGTGTTTGCAACATGTTAGGTTTTTTAAATTAGATCGGGACACTTTTATTAGTGACTTTTTATAAGCACTGATAAAGAGTCCTTTTTTCAGTGCTAAAAAAGTGCTGATAAAATCCATATTTATCAGCGCTTTTTTAACACTAATAAATATTTATTTTATGAGTGCTTATTACTTAGGTGATGATAAAGTAATTATAATTATAATTATAAATAATTTTTTAAATAAATAAATAAATATATATATAGTCAATAAATATATATAAATATAAATATAGTAAATATATTACTTAATTAAATATATTTATTATAGTTTTATAATTATTTTATTATATAAATAATTATTTATAATTATATAAATATTTTTTAAAAATAATATTTATATCATTAAATATATTTATATATTTTTATATATAATTATATATATAATAAATATATATAAATATAAATTTAGAATTTTTTTCATTATTTATGTAAATTTATTGTAAATTTAATAATCATGTAAATATATATAATTATTTATTTATAATTATATAAATTATTTTTAAATTTTATTTATTTATTTATAATTATAAAAATATAATTTTATAAATAAAGTATGTACATTTTTTAAAATATTTATTTATAAATAATTTTTAAAAAAATAATTTTTTACAAATAATTTTTTCACATTATTAATGAATATCTAGTTTTAAGTGGATGCTTGTTAAAAATGAGTGAAATTGAATAAATTTAAAATAAGTACATTTTAATAATATTGAAAAAATAGATAAGTTTTGTGTGTGTGCATTATATATAAAAAATCATTAATTATGTATATGTCAAATTCATATAACACACATTTGATCTATGTTAGATTGAAAAATCCAACAACATTAAATTATATGTCCATTACTCTATGCAATTAGTTTGTATTTTTAATCCATATTAATTTTTAATTATAAACTATTATGCACTAAATATATGATTATTTAATTTAAAGCGCATAAATATTTTACAATATATAAATTGTATTTATATACATGAATATATGTCTATATATTTAATATATACTATTTATTAAAATTATCAATAATATTCTAATTAATAAAATATTTAATATTTTTCCCAATTTATTTTTTTTAATTTTAAATTGTATAATTTTCATTTTCCATATCTATATGTTTAATACATACTATTTATTAATATTTATAATTTATATATAGTATAATAAATATATTCATTTTTATCAATAATTATTTAATTAATAAAATTTATAATATTTTATTAATAACCTCATTTTTAATTTTTTAATTTTTTAATTATTTCATTTTATTTTTTATATCTTTATCAGTGCTAAAAAACGCATATAAAGAACTCCTTTACGAGTGCTAAAAATATACTGTTGATAAAGGTTACTCGTTATCAGTGATAAAAATAAAGCGCTAATAAAGGGTATGTTTTATTAGTGCTAAAAATATAACACTAATAAAGGGTACCCTTTATCAGTGCTAAAAATAAATCGTTGATAAAGGTGACCTTTACCAGTGCTAAAAAAGTAATGATAAATGGTTAAAATTATCCGTACTTTATGTAGCACTCATAAAGATGCCACTTATGAGCGCTTTTTTCTAACACTGAAAAATACCAGTGCTGTTAAATGCAGGTTTTTAGTAGTGATATGTGCTAAAACACGTGAGACTTAATACAAGATAACATTGAACACATCTGAATAATATATAATAAAATACTGAAACAAAGACTAAAAAATGGGATACTTATGTGAAGAACATATTATATGATCCTAATGTGCTCCACATGAACCATCTGGGTCATGCGAAAGCACTAGGACATGTTTCCCAGATTATGCGATGCTCCTTTGGCATACTCTTTGGATCATGCGAAGTCCCATGGACATGTCAAAGAAAATAACATGTATCCCATGGGTATGCCACCCAAGTCTCATGAAACCCTCTAGACTTGCCATTCAGGCCTTGAAATGTCCTCAAGATATGTCACCCAGATTGTATAGCAATATCAGAACATGTCAACTGAGTTTAACGAAAGTACTAGGGCATGTCAGCTGGCTCTTGAGACATCTTCTAGAAATGTTTTCCAATTCTCATGATAACACAAGAACAAGTTGGCTAAGACATGAGACACCCTTCGAGACATGTCACATTGAATCTTGTGAAACCCTTCAAGCATATAAGCTAGCTTTATTGATGACACCAGGGAAAGTCAGCTGGATCATGCAATGTCCTCTAGGAATGTTAGTTGGGATCATGAAATGTCTCATAGGATAAGCCGTATGGGTCTTTAAATTTCATCTGGACAAGTCAAACTTGATCACAAGACAACCTTCAGACATTCCATCCATGTTATATAATTTCCCTCAGAAAAATGAACTTGATCATGCAATTTAATTTGGTCATGTTTGGAATACATTATATGACATATCAAATAGATAATCAAGGTATTTTGATTGGACAATCAATGCACATCAGGCATAAAATAAATCTAGGTCAAAAGGGAATCCCATGGATTGATAACTTTATCCAACCTTAGTGTGTAATCCCCAATCAAAAGGGAAACCTCTGTGTGTAAGCCCCAATCAAATGAACTATGATGAATCTGATTCCTATCATTACCAGGATACAAAGGATGCCTCTCTAAGGCCTGGGATTTATATCAATGTCCAAAGGTATGTCCCATTCCATTAGTCTCTCATCTAAAATAAATGAAACTAATTATTTTCCATCCCTAGTTTCCCACACTGAGTGTAGCCTTCATGGGATTAGGGAGTCGCAATAAGCCTATCATTTGCATCGTAATCCTCTACAAAGATAAGAGAAATGTCAGTATGTAAGACCTGACTTATCAAACTATGAGGACTTTTATTCCTTACAAAAATAGGATACATATGATTCCTTACTAAAGACCAAGATCAAATGAGAATCCACTTCAGTGTAAGCCCACTCATGTCTCTAACATTTCAACCATCGAGACCCAATCATTCCCATGGGATGATCATTTGACCCCATATGTCAGTGGCCTGAGAAACGAACTGAACTATAAGGACTCTAATTCCTACCATAACCAAGATATGTAGGAATAATTCCTATGTCCCAAACTCAAATGAAACTATAAAAATCACTGGTTAGCGGTAGTTTATGATCGACGATTCTATTAAATTGTTTGAAATAAATTCGGTTTAAAAAATAATAATCTTGCAATACTTTCATCAAACCACCACCATATTTTTTTATTTTAATAATTATCAGTGGTTTTTATTAAACCACCGTGAAATGTTTTAAAAAAAGCATATTTCCTCCTTCTCCCCCACTCCCTCTATAAAAACCCAACCATGACCCCTATCCTCCCCTTCTCCCCACATGACCCTGACCTTACGACCCCACCGTCCATCCTTGCTCTCCCCAGTGGTGATGTAGGCCCCCTTCAACCTCCATCCTCCATCCTCGATGACAACCCTAACCCCCACAACCCAACCTTCGACCTCCCTATTCATAATGGTGATGCAGAACCCCCATCTAACCTCCCTCTCCCAGGCTCAGTTCCCCTCATACTAGGCTCCTAAGGCTTCTTTGGCCTTATAATAGGGATTTATTGTAGCACTTTGTGTAAGTGGAAGACCAGATGTATATTTTCTCTATTTCATAGTTCATTAAATTAATAAGAACTGATTTCTTGCCTCTTTAATCTAGGTTTTAGATTATAATGAAATTATTATATTTTTATATAAATCTATTTTAAATAGAATCCACATTTCACTTTTTTTCTATTGAACATGATGTTTTTTTATATATAGAAATGTATTTTAGATTTAATGTTTCAACTAACATGAACACCTAACATTTGATAAATATTATAATGTATTTTATTACATAATTTCAAGACTTTAATACTTTTTTGGGTTCAAAAAATAATTTTTAATGGAAAATCAAGAATTATATGGGTGTGTAAGGATTATTCAGAATCGAGTTTGGGTAAGCTTGAATATAGTAACTTTATAATGATTGAGTATTTTAGTTTTCAAAGAAAATTTTATAAAAAGTTTTCTAAAATTTTATTTGACTTCATGGTTGGAACATTTCATAAATAATTTTAAAATATAACCATAGACAATTCCCCTTGATATATTTTGGAAAATAAAATGTTGTGTCATGTTGACTACCCATAGGGGTTTTTCATATTGATTATTGTTCACAATGAAATATAGGATAATGTTTCTGAAAGGGTTTATAGAGGTGGGGGTGAGATTATATGTTAAATGATTAAATATATTCTTATATGATAATATATGTGAGGCCTCTATTTTATTACATGGGATGCGAGGGATAGTATAAGCACATATAACAATGAAAAACTTATGTGTTTATCAGTTTTATCCATCCAATAGTCTGTGATATAAAAATAAAGTATACTTTGCATTCATATTTTTAATTGGGTTTTCTTAGTCTTAGTTAGACCATGGGAAACTGTTCAAACATTGATCAATGTAGCTAAATTTTTAATGGATTGAACCATCTTTAGTTATAATACTAGGTTAGAATACACTATTATCCTTTTCTACCATAAAAATAATTTCATCTACATATAAAATTTCAAAACTTGTTAAATATTTATCATCATTAATTTATATGTTGTTTTCCACACTTACATCATTAAATATGAATTTTTTCAAGCATGTATATATCTTTTAAATACAATGCTCTTGAGTCTTGTTCAAACATGTATAGATTTTCCTTTAATTTTTATTGTACATGTTTAATTAAAAAATTATATCTTTATATTGGAATGTACAGGGAGAATAAAATACAATACCTATGGAGAAATGTTGGATTAATTTACCGAGAAACACATCTTAGTATGCCAAGGGATTAGAATAATTTTTAGATTATGAAGTTAAAAACAGATAAGTGTATGGTAGAATAAAATGTCCATGTCCTGATTGTAAATCCATGTGATGGTTGAATAGAAATGTAGTATATGATCATTTGATATTGAGAAAGTTTCCTGCTTAACATGTATATTGGATTTTTCATACTAAATCAAATGTTATGGAATGCCAAAATAATGAAAATACTATCAATGAAGTAAAAAAGTGACACAACAGAGGAGAATTTAGTTCAAATTTTTTTAATTGAGGTATTTGGGTTACCAAAATAAAATTTCCAAGATATTAATAGATCAAAAGAACCTTAAGTTGATCATGAACAGGAAAATATTTCTCAAAACTTCAAGGGAAAAAAATTATTTTTATGAATTAGTTGAATAAGAACAACAAGAGCTGTATGAAGGGTGTGCTAAGTATTCAAAGATTTTTGTTTATTGAAGTTGTATCATATCAAGAGTCTTTATGAAATTACTAACAAAGAAGTTTACATGATTCTAGAGTTGATTCATGATTCATTTAGTGAATCTAAGATCCCTACATCATTTTATGAGATGAATAAAGTCATTAAAAAACTTGTACTTGATTATACAAAGATATATGCACACTGTAATGATTGCATGATTTACTGGGGAGAAGAGTATAATAAAGAAGAATGCACAAGAGGTCATAAAATTTGATGGAAGTCAATGAAAAATAGTTAGAGTATAAATCAATGTAACCCTAGAAAGAAACATATGAAGAAAAATCTTGAAAAGGTATTGTGTTATTTTCCTTTGAAACCACATTTGTAAATATTATTCATGTCATCTAACTCTGCATATGACATGAAGTGGCATGATCAAGATAGTAATGATGGATTGATAATACATCCAAAATATTCAACATCATGGAAGATTTTTGATTCACTATATCTATATTTTTCTTTAAATCCTAGAAATATACGTTTGGGATTGGCTTTTGGTGGTTTTAACCCTTTTCATACTTTAAATACTAATTATTGTATTTGGTGAGTTGTTTTGATCCCCTATAATCTACCTCCACGGATGTGTATTAAGAAGACTTATTTCATTAATTCAATGATAATTCCTAGAAATAAAATGCATGGAAAAGACATTAATGTATACCTTCAACCTCTAATCAATGATTTACAAGAATTCTGGGATGATGGAATAGAAATATATGGAGATTCAACCAGAAAACTTTTCAAAGTGAATGTTAATTTATTCTGGAAAATTAGTGACATTCTAAGACTTGGAAATTAATTTGGTTAGAATAATCATATTGGTTTGTATTGTCTAATTTGTAATTTTTATTGTGAACCTCAATGATTTCCTCATAGTTGAAAATGGTGTTTTATGTTTCATCATATATTTCTTAATGCTTCTCATAATTTCAAGTTTAACCAGACATGATTCAATGGAGATATTGAAATGATAAAGACACTAAATGTGTTATCTGGTTTATAAATCTTGGGAAAATTAATGAATTTCATGGAAGAATTTGGAAAATTTCATCAATTTTAAAGAGGAAAAGTATATGAGGCATAGTATCCAAATAATTTGGAACACAATAATGGAAGAAAAAGAGTATATTTTTCAATATTATGTATTGAGAGTTTAATTTAATATTTCATAATCTTGACATAATGTATATTGAGAAGAACGTATGTGATAATGTAATTTTTTTAGTGCCTATTGAGCAGGGTAAATTGATGGATCACCCTAATGATTGTAAGGATTTTGATTCAATGAATATAAAGCATGGTTTGTGGAAAAATGAGAATGAAAAGTATAATTCATCTATTTTTACAATGAAAAATATTGAGAAATACATATTCCTTTGAACTATAAAGAATGTAAAAGTGACAGATGGATATTAAAGTAACATATAAAGGTGTGTTGACTTAAAACATCAAAGTTTACATTGATTGAATGGTCAAGATTCACATATTTTTATGGAGTATTTTTTACCATTGGATTTGCTTAATAATTTACCTGAAAAGTTTACCAAAGTTCTAGTTGAGTTTTGTACCTTTTTTGGAGATATTCGTGGAATAAATATAAATCCAACCGAACATGATAAACTTAAAGAAATATTTTTTTAAAACTATTTCATTTGGAGATGTTATTTCCCCCCTTTATTGTACACATTCATGATTCATTTGACTATTCTTTTTATTGAAGAATCTAAACTTGGTGGACTGGTACACTATCGATGAATGTATCCAATAGAGAGGAATGTTGATATATATTTTATTTTCATTGGTGTTTTAAATTTTTTTACATCATTGGGTAATTTTTTTAATATATTTCCTATATTTTTTACATCAGGTACTTAGGTCATTTGAAATCATATTTTAGGAATAAAGCACAAATAGAAGGCTCTATTGTTGAAGGTTACATATCTGAAGATTCATTGACCTTATTGTAACATCACAAGATTTAAAAGTAAGTTATTTTCTTTAAATTAATTCAATAACTTGCGCTACACGCAACACTGAGTTCAAGCGCACCACGACTTACCAAACTAGCTGTTCAAAAAGCCGTTATGAATAGTATTAACTGAATTTTAAATTTTATATACTCTATATAATTTTAACATCCATATTGTGTGTTTCTTAGACATAATATAAGAACAAATTCAATTTTTTAGATAAAGGAAGTATTTCAAGAAAATGAAATTTTACCACCTTTTAATGGAGAACCCTTTTTAAATACAATATTTGATACTTTTATATATTCAATTTGGCAAAATAAACTTCTTATTTAGAATCAAAATATAAAAATTAGATTAGGATGAATTTTTGGTATTTTTATGACAACTTTCAATTTTTGCTGAATAATGAAAAACATTACATTATTGTTTAAAAACCGAATTTCTATTTAAATAATTATTTATTTTATTTAAATTTATTTTAAGTCAAAATAGATACATAATACCTACATTAGTTCAATGTAATTCATTGGAGTCATTTTATAATAAAGTTAGATATATAAAATTTTATTGAAAATTTTAACGCCTTTTACCCACCTTCTAGGCATGTTAGCAAATTTGCCTAAAA
This sequence comes from Viscum album, assembly GCA_963277665.1. Taxonomy (NCBI): domain Eukaryota; kingdom Viridiplantae; phylum Streptophyta; class Magnoliopsida; order Santalales; family Viscaceae; genus Viscum; species Viscum album. Next base: position 595,797,530 of record OY728139.1, read on the forward strand.
TGTAATTTTATCACTTCTGTGGATTGAAATTAAAAAATCTGAGAGACACAGTTGACATTAGTAAGAAAAATTTGGTTCAATAAGATGCAAATATTTTTTTGGTGAATAGAAACTTTTGACTTTTATTTACCACGGTTAAAAGTAAATAGGGAAATTAAAGGTAAGAATGATATTATAATTACCCTAACACATGTTTTAATTCTATTGGATAAGTGTATTTCAACCAAAAACATCCTTAGGAAAAAAATATGACCCTTTTCCCCCACTTTTTTTTGATTAGGACATTTATTATTATTTTATTCAAAGAAGAGTTAAAAGTGTTAAATTCAATGTTTAATAACTAAAAATATATTAATATAGGGTTATACAAAATATAAATTAGACTATAAATATTCATTATAAATGTAAAAATATTTCCTAAATAATTTTATTTTATTTATAATTCATAGAAATTAAATAATTAAATATAATTAGGACACAATGATGATGTAGTAATTACAATATTAATGAAATATTAAAATAATTGATATTATAAATATCAAAATAAATGTAAATTGAAACTTCTGGTGAATTAAAATAGTTTTATAGGTTAATATCACATGTTATGGTTTATTAAATAAATTTTATTTGATGTAACCAAGTTGTTAGGACTTTATGAAAAATGAAATACCAAATAGTGTCAAAATTGACATAAATGAGTTTTTAAAAGAAATACTATATTATTAATTGATATAATATTCCAAAAAATATAAGGATTATCCAAAGGACTTATATAAGGTTATATATATCAATAATTAACCACTTGGGATTCAGTTGACTTTTTATAGTGAGTTTATTAACCATTTATAACAATAATACAAGAATACATGGTAAAAATTAAACTATTCAACAAAGAGTTAAATCTAAAAGATAAGGTTTATTGGAGACCTAAACCTATCTAAGACCTATTTATTGAGAGTTTTTCTACCCATCCCCACCTTATAATTGAAATAAATCCATTTTTATCTATAAGAAACTGAAAAGGAATTTATAATAAAATAATATTTCATGTTTTTCCTAAAGTGACCCTCACCTCTCTTATAAAAGGGTACTTCCCCTTCACTTAATTTTATACCTCCAAAGCCATTTGGATCGGCAAAAACCTACCCAAATATCCTCCCAACTACTGTAAACACATCCTAGAGGCCTTCCTTAGATAAAAAAGCCAACCTAAAGAGACCTTTTGATCAAATCAAAATGAATCACCCGAAGAAGAGGTAATAATTTCATCACCTCTTTCAAATTTATCTTCTTCTTCCACTTCCTATTTCTTTGTTGTTTCCATAAAAAAAATAAAAACTATAGTACATTATTTATACTGTGATGTTATTATAAATATGATACAACAATATTCATTATTCTATCCATCCTATGAATGACAAAGTCACTATACATGTGTACGTACAACTTACCGTCTCCACGTTGTGGTGTAGTTGTTATTCAACACTTCATTATTTGGATTTGTATAATAATGAATTATAATTGATGTAAATAATAAATATAACATGTTAATGATTCTGTATATATGATATAAAATCCAATTATATACGATCTCACCTTCAATTGAATGATATTGTCGCTCGTGTGTACATACAGATTACCGTCTCTACGAACGTGATGAGATTCATTCCCCATCGTAACCATTCAAGAATAATTTAAATTTTATGATTAAAAATAATGTTTAATAACTTAATATAATTCTGTATATTAATCAAATACATCCTATCCATAAGAAACATGACTAACGTAACAAAACATATAAAGGGAAACGAATCATTTAACACCCGAAACAATGATACTATTAAACTATTATTAACAAAGAAATATTAGAAGATCATATATGATATCATATTTATGTATGTGGTCATTTTATAATTTAATAACAATTATTTAACTATTATACATGAGGTTAAAATAACCCCGATTAAAGAAAAGTAGAAGGTAAGGGGTTTTCATCGAAATTGTTATTCCCGTGAGATTCATGCTATATTTGCCACTATTTCCTTTTGTGTGGTGTATGTACTACCCATGATTGTACTCTTTGTGTAATATAATTTAATTTATGGATATTTTCAACTTAATTTTATTATCCTTCTTTCATGGGGTGTATGTTTCGTAAGTTACCAAATCGGTAAGGGAATTTCTAATTTGAATTTCCACTCATTGGGTTTTACGCAAACTTCATTGATTATTTTACTCCAAGATTATGTGTGAAATCAATATTTTTTTACTTGTTTAGTAATTTATACTCCCCTTTGTGTGGATATACTTTTGATACACATAATCATTTCATTGAAAAATTCTCAAGTCCTCAATATGATCATGATAAGAGTAATTTTAACTCAATTTATATTCATTGAGTTAATCATCAATGTCATTGGTGTTGTTTTTACAAGAATTCGTGTGAATGTACTCTAATTTATTTACACAGAATATCCAATATTATTGAGTGTATTTATATTTTTCACACATAATTATGTCATCGATTTATCCTTAACCTAAGGTTACATTCTTTATAAGGGATTTCACCTCAACTTACATTCCATTGAGACTTCTTTGTTGTTATGTGAAAATTCACATTTATTTGGTGTATATACTATACTTTTACATAGTATATCCAGAATCCCTTTATTCTCATGATATTATAAATTTTTTATTACCTTAATTATTTGTATTGAATCATCTCCCATTTGGTTAGGAACTCTAACTAAAATATCATTTTAAATGTTTTAATGATTTATTCTTATAAATCTTTCTCATTAATGTCCACATCTTAAAAATGGTATTAAGGATTTATTTATATGGAAATTAATGTTTTAAAATTTAAATTCCTTTTAAAAGTTTCAAAGTGGTATGGGACACTTTGATTAAAAAATCTATATTAAACAACTTCTTGATAAATAGTGAGACTTCAAAATGTTTTCAAGAAAAGGGGGATATTTCTATAAAAAATTTTTGATGATTATTTTAATCTATGTCAATATCCTTAATTATTATAAATTGAGGTTAATTTATTACAATAAAATCTTCTATATTTTATTGAATGAGTTATGATTGACCATGGATGTGCTATTTTTATACCATCCATGGTTTGTAGTTAAAATATTGACATTTCATATTCTAGTTTTAATACGGATGTTTAGATTATGTTTCAACCTTTCCATATGAGCAATGAATTAGACTAAGTAAGTGATGGGTGGAGCCTACAATATCTCCACGATGCATCAGTAGGTCTCATGTGACAAACTAGTGTCTTGGAACAAGGACTTGAAAAAAATCTTATATGTAGTCTTGGCACGAGGCCTTGACTATGTGGTTATGATGTCTGATATTATGTATTTCGTCATTTGGAAATTGGTTGTTGATATTACATGTGATTATTCGACTAGTAAAATATCCATGTGAATAAGTAAATGGAATTATTTGATTTATCATTTTCATATTATACTGAATTTTAAGTTTAAAAGGCTTGTGTTTTAGTATTATACATTGCCTTTAATGTTTATTCTTATTTATGATAGTTTATATAATATTGTTATCCTTACTGAGAATCTGAGCTCACCCCTTGCTTATATTTTATTTTTCCCATGATGCAAAGAAGTATATTACGATTAAACTGCAGGAATAAGCTAAGGGGTATAAGAGTGTTCAAAAGGGACACAATGTTTTTTTATTTCATGATGTAACGTAAAACTTATGTATGCATCTAGTACTTCCAACGATACTAAACTGATCAGTCTTTTGAGACATGATTCCTTGTATCATGCCAATGTTATGTAATAATACATCGATTCTGGGTTACTAGTGTCGGGGTGTTACAGTTGGTGTTAGATAAAGTTTAGTACAAACCTTAGAAGCTAAATTTAGAAAAATATTGATTAGAAAAAACAAACCTAAGATATTCCTTGAGGATTAGTATAGAAGAACATCAAAAAAACTTTCGTAATGTAAATACTATGTGGGTTTTCCAAGAAATACTTCCATATCTGGATACAATCAGGTAGATGCGGCTCTGGCACAGATCTACCAAGGTGTTAAAACATTGACAAGGAGTTTCGGGATTGACTCGGGGTATCTTGGTATATGACAACGGGCCATGCTGCACTCTTGGTTATGACACTCTTGGGGGATATTCTTAGGATAATTCACATTTTCTTTACAAACTGATTTGAATGATTTTAATAAAAGATGAGAATAAATAACCTTGGTTAATCCTAAGGTGTTTTAGAATAAAAATAAGGTGTCATGATTTTCTCTAAATGATTTTATGACTCACACTATGATTTCTTGTGTTAGTTAATGGCTATATTCCAAGGAAGTCATAATAACATTGAACATGATGTACATAGTGGTAAAAATAGTGGAAATGAACAATGAAATGAAATGCTGATAGGCGTAAAAGATATCGTGTTAATTCACAATCAGTTTTCCAAAAATATGATCAACAACATATATATTTACCAAATCCCAGACTCAAAAAAGAAGAGAAATATGGTGAATGATAAAAGCTCCAGTAGTGGAAAACATGGAGAAAAGAAAGCTCAATTTATATCATGCTAGAAATGTAGAAGGAGAAACCCAAAAAAGTGTCTCAATGGAATAAATAAATGCTTTATGTGTGGGAAAGAGGGACATAAAGTAATGAATTTACAAAGAAAAATGAAGAGTACTAGGGATGAAAATAAAAATGATTATAAGAATCTAAATACTGTCATTTTCTATAAATGTAAGGGAACTTGGCATTACCTGATTCAATGACCTATTCTATAAGATAACCACTAAGTCAGGGAAGAACCTATGTGGAAATAAACGGATGGAGAAATGTTTAAAAGTAAGGGATTACATTGGAAGAATATTATCTTGTATGTGTAACCATGGATTTTATTATATGAAAATATTATTTGAGGAAGAATTATCATTTCTTTTGTGGATATAGTTATAAATAACCCTTTGGGTTTATATGATCCTTGAATTTGAGGCAATTACATGTTATTAATTTTTTTGGGATGTAAATTCAAGGTATGAGATTAACTTTTTTGTTAAATTATGTTATGGTTATTTTGATAAATTTATATCATTATGGGAATGTTATAGAATATAGTTTTTGAAAAAGGAAAACACGCAGACCATGTGACAACCAGTCACGTCGGACAAAGATGTGGTAATCGAACCCACAACTGGAGTGTGATTCAGATTTATCACCTAACATTGGACTATGTGAAGTCCCTGGTATGTGTGACTAATTTTTTTAGTTAAATTATTTTATTGATCAATAATAAGTTGATTTGGTATCTTTTGTCTTATCAAATGGATATCCTTAGTATAAGAAAATGATTTGGTGATTAAGTGATAAATGTTATTTTGTAAGATGTTCACTATGTTGGGACTACTATATGCATAAGGAAAATAGAATACTATGTGATTTCATTTTAGGAGTAATTGTGGATTTTTATCTATGTTTTTATTTTGGATTTATAGAGATTTGGGTTATTTATGGAAATTATTAACCTATCATAGAGAATATGTGATTAGGTTAATTACTTTTAAGTTTGTTACTTTAAGAGTGTCAATGTTATTTGGAGATAAAATTTAACATGGAAGACTATGTAATCAAATTTTTTGGAGGTTTGGGTTTCAATATTAGTTTGGATTATATTGAAGGATTTTAAGGAAATTTTTTTATTGAATGGTATTTATTGAACTTTGGGTATTTTTTTTTAATTTTAGAAATTAAAATTAAAATTTCATTCTCTAAAGGATTATCCTTTTTGGGGATCATCTTATATTTTACTAACCATTTTGGTTTAGGTTAATCTCTAAAGAAAAGGGAAATATATATTTTATCCTTTTTGGATCATGTGATACTCTAGAAGTTGATTCTAGCGCTTCAAGTGTGACCACGTCTTCTTGAATACTCATCATTTGGAAAAAAATATGAGTTTGTGGTAGAAATTTATTAAAAGATGAAACTATACTTAAAAAGTGAGTAAATATCATTAGGTTCTTAGTCAATCTCATAAATAAATTCCTCAATTTTTTAAAATGGAACTTAAAACAAAAAATGTTGTCTGTTTACTTTTCCTACTGGGAAACTAATGACCATTTATCCCATCAAAAGTTTGTTGTTTTATTATTGTTAAGTTTCTCCAGATCAAGTTTTCTATGACTCTCCATCATAACTTTACACTTATTTTATCTTCCATATATATGTTTTTTTACATGGAATCCTAGTATGGATTATCTCGGGTGACCTTTGTACTAATCTTTCTTTATTTTAAAGTGATAGTTTTACTGACTATTTTTCCGATGTGGGCCTCTCAATGAAGTTACCAAGCCCAATTTTAAAATTGTGAGGATGAAATTTATAAAAGGGGTGAATAATGTAACTCCCCAAGATTTCATATTAAGTTATTTTCTTTAAAATAATTAAATAGCTTGCGTTACATGCAACACAGAGTTCGAGCGCACCACGACTTACCAAACTAGCTGTTCAAAATGTGGTTATGAATTGTATTAACTACATTTTGAATTTTATATACTATATATAATTTTAACATCCATATTATGTGTTTCTTAGACATAATATAAGAACAAATTCAATTTTTTAGATAAAGGAAGTATTTTTTTCTTTAGAAAATGAAATTTTACCACCTTTTAATGGATAACCCTTTTTTAAATCTAATATTTGACACTTATATACCTTAAATTTGAAAAAATAAACTTCTTTAGAATCAAAATAGAAAAATTAGCTCCGGATGATTTTTTGGTATTTTTCTGATAACATTCAATTTCTGATGAATAGTAAAAACACTACGTTACTTTTTAAAAACAGAATTTTTATTTAAATAATTATTTGTTTTATTTAAATTTATTTTAAGTAAAAATAGATATATAATACCTATATTAGTTCAATGTAATTAATTGGAGTCATTTTATAAAAAAGTTAGATGTATAAAATTTTATTGAAAATTTTAACATCCTTTACCCACCTTCTAGGCACGTTAGGAAATTTTCATAAAATGTAATTTTACCACTTATGTGGATTGAATTTAAAAAATCCAAGAGACACAGTTGACATAAGTAAGTAAAATTTGGTTCAATAAGATGGAAATAATTTTTGGTGAATAGTAACTTTTGACTTTTATTTACCACAGTTAAAAGTAAATAGGGTAATTAATGGTAAAAATGATATTATAATTTCCCTAACACATGTCCTAATTCTATTAGATAAGTGTATTTTGACCAAAACCAATCTTTTAAATAATATTTGATCTTTTTGTTCCACTTGGATTAGATTAGGACATTTATTATTATGTTATTTAAAGAAGAGTTAAAATTGTTAAATTCAATGTTTAACAACTAAACTATTTTTAATATAGGGTTATAAATAATATAAATTCTAATATAATTATTCATTAAAAATATAAAAATATTTCCTACATAATTTTATTTTATTTATAATTGTCAGACATTAAATAATTATATTTCATTTTGACATAATGATGATGCAGTAATTACCATATTAATGAAATATTAAAATAAGTGATATTATAAATATCCAAATAAATTTAAATTGAGAATTTTGATGAATTAAAATAATTTTATAGGTTAATATAACATGTTAGGACTGATTAAATAAATTTTATTCTAATTAATCAACTTGTGAGGACTTTAACAAAAATCAAATACCAAATAGTGTCAAAATTGACATAAATGATTTTTTAAAACAAATACTATATTATTAATTGATATAATATTTCTAAAAATATAAGGTTCATACAAAGCACTTATATAATGTTATATATAGTAATAATGAACCAATTGAGATTCTCTTGGCTTTTTATAGTAAATTTATTAACCATTTATTATAATAAGAAAATAATACATGGTAAAAATTAAACTATTTAGCTAAGAGTTAAATCTAAAAGATAAGGTTAATATGGTGAACTAAACCTATCTAAAACATATTGTTTGAGAGGTTTTCGACCCATCCCCACCTTATCCTAGAAATAAATCCATTTTGAGCCATAAAAAACTGAAAAGGAATTTATAATAAAATAATATTTCACTGTTTTCCTAAAGTGAACCTCACCTCTCTTATAAAAGGGTACTTCCCCTTCTCTTAATTTCACACCTCCAATGCCATTTTTATCGACCAAAACCTGCCCAAATATCCTTCCAACTACTTTAAATACATCTTAGAGTCCTTCATTTGATTAGAAAGCCAACCTATGGAGTCCTTTTTGATCAAATCAAAAGGAAGCACCCAAAGAAGAGGTAATAATTTCATCACCTCTTACAAAGTTATATTCTTCTTCCACTTCCTCTTTATTTTTTTGGTTCCATACCAAAATAATAAATCCAGTACCTTATACATACTATGATGTTATTATAAATTATATACAACTATATTCATTATTCTATCCATCCCGTGAATGACAAAGTCACCATACATGCGTACGTATGGCATACCGTCTCCACATCATGGTGTAGTTGTTATTCAACATTTCATTATTTGGATGGGTTTAATAATGATGTATAATTGGGGTAAATAATAAATATAACATGTTAATTATTCTATATAAATGATATAAAATCCAATTATATACGATCTCACCTTTAATTGAATGATATTGTCGCTCATGCGTATGTATGGATTACCATCTCCACGAACACGATATGATTCATTCCCCATCATAACCATTCAAGAATAATTTTCATTTTATGATTAAAAATAATTTTTAATAACTTAATATAATTCTGGATATGAATCAAATACATCTTATCGATAACAAACATGACTTACTTAATAAAACATATAAAGGAAAATGAATCAGTTAACACCCAAAACAATGATACTACTGAAATATTGTTAACAAAGAAATATTAGAAGATCATATATGATATCATATTTATGTATGTGTTTCTTGCATAATTTAAAAAAAATTACTTAACTATTATACAAGAGGTTAACGTACCCTCAACTAAGGAAAAGTACAAGGTAAGAGGTTTTCATCTCACTTTTTATTCTTGTGAGATTCATGTTATATTTGCCACTATTTTTTTGTGTGGTGTATGTAATGCCCATGATTGTACTCTTTATGTAATATAGTTTGTTGGTCAGAGTGGATACACAAGTGGGGGGGTGAATTGAGTTCCAATTAAAATTTCTGTTAAAATATTGTCTATTTGAAATCCCCCAATTTATAAAACAAGTTAAACTGTAGTGAATTTATACAGATTGTAAATGCTCACTTAGCTTCTCAAAGATTAACTAGGTCTCAGTTAATTTATCCACAAGATTAAACACACTTTTGAAACTAACCTATTTATTTATAATAATTGTAAACACTTTCTAATTTAACTATCAAAGTAGATTTAAAACAGTTTTTGTATTACAAAGTAACAATAGAGGAATATAAAAGATATATGTAGTATAATTTAAACTTAAACTAAAGATGCATAGAAGATATAAAAAGAGGTTCAGTCTCAAGCTGAGACTTAGTCCTCTCAAATTTATATAGATTTGATCCACACCCTGGATCGGAGTTAAAAACAGTTTACAAAACTGTCCAGCCCACGCAGGGACCTCTACCACAGTTCTTCATGAAAAAAAAAGACCAGGCCACACAAGGACCTCCTACACAGTTGATGTGGGTAAGTAAGAGTTAAGAGTTTTGGATGGAGGATTTTGATATCCTCCAGTTCAGTGCAGGATACAGTGTGTGTATAATATGTACAAATTACACCACACTGCTCGAAAGTAAATAAATAAATAACTTAGAGATAACAGATAAGAGTTTAGAAAGATATAGTGATTAGCAATGTTGTTCTAGACTCGTTGGATTCAACAGGAATGCTTCTGAGTCCTTCTCTGGTTTTTCTATTGAAAAACAGCGTGTCGTAGTTCATCTTGTGTTCTAAAGGATTGAAAATGATCTCTTGATTCATCGTGTGTTCTTCAGTGGTGTTGGATTGCACTCATGAGAGTTCTTTTAAAGTCATGAAATCTATTTCTTGCTCGAGATTGTTCTTCTTGTTTAGCACAGTGCTCTCGAGTGCATGTAAGTTCTTCTTGTTGTATCGTCACACTTTCACACGTGTACTGCAACTCAATCTTCCTTATATTCCACGAGTTCTGGCAGTAGGAATGATTCCCTTTTCATAGGTACGAGATATAGTTTCTTGAAATTCCAACAAATATCATTAAATAACATTAATTGCATTAAAAACATCAAATATGACTGTTAGAATTATTTAAATAATATTGAAAGAAATTTAAGAAATGGTATCACATTGATTACGTAAACGGTGTATTCTTCACAGTATGGTCTTCACGGTATGTGGTTCACGGTATGTGTTTCACAGTATGTGGTTCACAATATCTCCATGTCACGGTGTCTAGCTCACGGTGTGTCCTTCACAATGTCTGGGTCACGGTGTGTCCTTCACGGTGTCTGGGTCACATTATGTCCTTCACGGTGTCTGGGTCACGGTGTGTCCTCTGGGTCACGGTGAGTCCTTCACGGTGTGTCCTTACTTAGAAAAATATTTTTATTTAGACTTAGACAGTAATATGCAGAATATGGATTAAGCTTAATCATCAGAGAGTAAGAGAACTTGAATCATAAAAATAAAGGCTTGATAATATAAGTGAGATTTGAGATCATGCATAAGACTTGTAAATAATAAAGAGAATAATTAACATTAATAATATTTTTTATCATTAAAACATGATGTGTAGTTATTATTGATATTGAAGAACATTATCAAGATGTGAAATTTAGATTGAGATTAATTAATAGTAATAGGATTTGTGATCATTAAAACATGACTAATACATGAGGAGTCCAACAATCTCCCCCCTTTTGATGATCACAAATCATGTATAGAAGAAATATAAATGAAATGCAACATTAAAGAAAATAAAATATCTCATTATATAACTAATACTTGTAGTTTTTCTCCCCCTTTTGTGATTATCAAAAATTAGAGAGAAAATGAAAGGAAACACTGCATTTGTCATTAAAAAGGGTTCAGAATATAACATACAAGATAAATACAAACAATAAACAACAAATGACATCCCATCAAAAAGAAAACTATCCCTGGACTTCTTCAGGGATCCACCTTTTCCTTTCCTTTATCAGCAGTAGGAGATGGGGATGATGTAGAAGAAGGCATAGATGTGGTAGATAAAGAGGGTAAGGGTAGAGCTTCAAAAACAGATGGAGCCAAAGTAGAAGCAGTAGAATATCTAGGCTGTTGTTGGTCAAGAGACTGGCCAGATCTGATAAAGAGCTTGGCTGACTAACATGGAAGTTGAGGCTAAGGCAGGTAGACCAGGTATAAGGGGTGCAGCAGCTGGAGCGACTATATCAGTACTCTACACATGAAGATATGGCTTCAAAAGATTGATGAAATCAGTAATGATTTATCCACAATATTGCATAGCCTTTTCAAAATCGTCCTTATTCTCCATGAATTTTTCCAACAATCTAGTGAACTCTGTAAGCTTCTGAACATGTGTTTTAAAAGCTTGATTTACTGGAGTGATTTTTAGGTTTTCCACAAGATATCTAAAGTGATCTGTTATATCAATTTTGGAGAAAATCCGAGTGAGATAAAAATCGATTTTCTTGGTGATCTCCTGTTGAGCATCATTGGATATCTTAGAATGAACTCAAACCAAGTTCAACGCTCTATCACTATTCTTAACCACTTCTGACAAAGAAGACAGATCCAAGCCACTGAAGGCATTCTAAAGTTATTCCTTGATTATGGATCTCAGCAGAGAATCATCCAAAGGAGGAACAGAAGGTTGACCAGAAGCAGGAGAAGCTTTTAGGGCTATGGATAGAACTTTGAGCTATTTTAAATTTTTTTTGCAGACATCCAGTGTATTCATCTGTGATCTTATTCAGATTTTATACAAGATCTCTCATGCGTTCCAGTATCTTGGTGTGTCTTTTCCCAATCATTTCATCAAAAGATAGTAGATATGGATGAAATTGAGACACAATATCCCTAGAAAGTGTGGAATCAAATGGCTCAGAAGAAGCAGCAATAGGTACAGGAGCAGAAACAGGAGCAGGCTCTGATCTCAAAGAAAACCTATTCTACAAGTTTGCTACCATACGTTTTAGGTTTGCAACATCAGCACTTAGCAGCTTATTTTGTACTCTGACTTCTTGAATTTCTCGGATCATCCTTGGTTGAATATGTAGTATAATATTTTCCAGGAGAATTGATGCATCTTATGGACTGAACTGAGTCACAGGATGAGGTTGAGTGGATAAACTCTTCTCAACAACATCTAACAGAGTCTCTCCAAAAGATTTCAGATCATATTTAGTTACAAATGAGTGTTTCTCGGGTAAGGGTGCAGGTAAAGGTAGTGGAGCAGGTTCTGGTCGCGGTTCAGAGTCATCTTCAGACTCTGATTCTGATTCAGATTGAGAATGAGGCTCTGGTTCTGGTTCTAGTTCTGGATGAGCTACAGACTTCAGTTGAAACAAAGAAGAAAGATCTATACCAGTTGTAGTTAGTTGTTATGACTCACTAACATCATAAAAACTTGGAAATTCATACGGAGTGTACAAAGAATATGTGATAGTAGGTTGAGAAGGTTTAGAAGATCCAACATCTATAATCTCAAGGTTTTGAGGTTCCTCCCCCTCAAATTGTGCTTCCATTTCAGAGAATATAGGCTCAGAAACATGGTCAAGATCCACAAGATCATATCTAAACTCTTCAGCAAACTCTTGCCTTTCTAGATGAAAGGAAATTTCCATCCTCTCTTCAGCAGAAGGAATTATCTCAGGAACTAATTATTCCACTGGTTGTGCTTCCATACTTGCTTCTTTCTCAATAGGGAGATCCTCTTCAACATGATCTGTCTCCACCATTACTTGCTGCTATAAATTAGGAAAAACCAATTTTCTTGCAGCCGTAGGATGAGATTCTAGATTGAAATCCTCACTAGAAGTAGGAGCTTCCCCTTCTCTCAAACCAACAAAAACTTCCTCTCCTTGAGGTATTTCAGTAGGGACAATAGCATTCCTTTCTTTTTCATCAGGAGCTGTTTCCATTGGAGGTATTTTAGCTTCTTCTCTAGGTGAAACTTCAGCTACCACTTCCTCTTCTTCTTCTTATTCTTCTGAATACTCAACCACTTCTTCTGGTTCCAAACCAGGATCAGCTAGATTCTTACGCCTTCTTGTATAATCAACATGATTAAACATTTTATAGATTTGATCATTATCCTCAACCCATTGTTTTTTCTAGGGGTTCCAACCAATCTTCATCCTTCTGATGATAGGCTTGGATAAGCAGAAATCAAAGTCCTCTAACTTTTCTTCATTCAGTCCAACCATCCCTTCAGCAACTAGAATGGCTAAAATCATCCTTGAGTAAAACAAGTAGGTGGATTTGGAAGTGAATTTAATCAGCTCACAGATATGGTTAATTATATTCTTTCATAGGTTGATCTTATGGCCATTCTTCAACAGGCGAATCACGAACACATCCAGATACTTCATTATATCCAAATCCCCTTTTCTTGGACTGATCAAATTCTGAACAAATTTGAATAGAAGTGTAGTTTCTCTATCTAACTCTATAGCTATAGCCCTTCTCTTGGTTCCATTACGAGTTAGAATTTCCAAGGAATTTTCTAGATCGAAGATTTCAGATGATGGAGGAGGGTCTCTATGGTAGTCTTCACAAACTACTTCATGTGGAATTCTTAGACATGAAACCCACAACCTTGAAGAGAAAGAACATGTTTGACCATTGATCCAGCTGGTCACCATAAATGTTTCTCCAAAATCAAAGGAAAACTTCACATATTGATAGAATTGAGATACCAGCCTCGTGTAAATCAGACTATTTTGTCCAGAGAACCATTCAAGCCATCCTTGTTCTCTTAAAACATTCAAAACTAACGACTTGCTAGACAACAACCACTTAGGGAAAATATCCTTTTCAGGTACAATAGTACGTCTTACCAAGTTTGGGTTTAGAGGTCCTTTGGGAGCTATCCTCGGTATTCTCTTCCGTTTCTTAGAGCGGCGCTTCTCAGATGAAGGTGAGGATGGACGCTTCATTATTGGAATCCACTGAAGGTTCAGGCGAGAGGGAAGGGAAGGTTTTCAAGAAAGAGAAGGTTCAGGAGAGAGTTTGGGTAAGGAATCAAATGAAAGCCTTAAGTTTTATCATTTATGAATGTCAAACGTCATAAAAACAAAAACACGGTAAATCAAATAGAGGTGAAATAAAAATTACCGCGATACGGGTTAAAATAAGAGTATAAATAATCTTCACGGTGAGACAGTGACCATTCTGTGCAGTCATGGTGAGACAATGAGTTGACAGACTGTGAGCACATTGTCTTAACGGTGAGACTGTATGCATAAAACAGTAATTGTAAAATAGTGAGTATGAAATCGTAAAGTAAAATATAGTAATGAATTAAAAATTTAGATCAAAAAAATATCTATCTATGATTAATCATACCCAGATCATGTATGATGTAGTATAATCTTTCATAATTTAATGGTTTCGTGAATATATCAGCAAGTTGATATTTAGTACCAATGAATTCCAAAGTGATATCACCTTTTTGAGAATGATCCCTCAAAAAGTGATGTCTTACATCAATATTTTTTGTCCTAGAATGTGAAACAGGATTCTGAGAAATGTTGATAGCACTTGTGTTGTCACAATTTATTGGGACATGTCTGAATTGATATCCATAGTCTAGTAATGTGTGTTTGATGCACAAAATTTGTGCACAACAAATTCCAGCAGCTATGTATTCTGCTTTTGAAGTAGATAATGCAACAGAATTTTGTTTCTTACAACACCATGATACTAGTGACTTGCCTAAAAGGTGACATGTTCCAGAGGTTCTTTTTCTATCTAACTTATATCAAGAAAAATCAGCATCATAATAACTAACTAATTCAAATGATTGTATTTTGGGATAGAACAGTCCTAAATTGGGAGTATGCTTGAGGTATTTGAAAATCCTTTTTACAGCATTTAAATGTGGCTCTTTAGGGTTTTCTTGAAAACGAGCAAACATACACACACTAAACATAACATCAGGATGACTAGTAGCCAGGTAGATTAGACTTCCAATCATTCCTCTATAAGTGGTTTGATCAAGATATTTACCATCTTCATCAAGATCCAACTTATAGGTGGTACTCATGGGAGTGTCACTATTTTTGTTCTATCCAATCCAAAACGTTTTAAAAGATCTCTAATCTATTTACTTTGAGTTAAAATAATTCCATCATCATTTTGGAAGAATTGAAATCCAAGAAAGAATTTTATTTCACCCATTAAACTTATTTCAAATTCATTTTGCATCATTTTAGAAAAATCAGTACATAGAGAATTTCTTGAAGATCCAATAATAATATCATCTACATAAATTTGTATAACTAAAACATCTTTAGAAATTCATTTTATAAAAAGAGTAGGCCAGATATACCTTTTGTAAAACCTTTAGAAATTAGAAAAGTACTTAATCTGTCATACCAAACTCTTGGAGATTGCTTTAAACCATATAATGCTTTTTATAATTTAAAAATATGATTTGGAAAATGAGGGTTTGTAAATCCAGATGGTTGTTCAAAAAAAACATCCTCAGTAATATATCCATTTAAGAACGCACTCTTGACATCCATTTGATATAGTTTGAAATTTAGATGTTGAGCATAAGAAAGTAAAATCCTAATAGCTTCTAATCTCACTACATGAGAAAAAGTCTCCTCAGAGTCAATTCCTTTCTCTTGATTATATCCTTGTGCAACTAGCCTAGATTTTTTCTAACTATGTTTCCAAATTTATCTACTTTATTTCTAAAAACCCATTTAGTGCCTATGGTGAAAGTGTCCTTAGGTCTTTCAACAAGATTCCAAACTTTATTTCTTTCAAACTGATTGAGTTCTTCTTGCATTGAAATTACCCACAATTCATCATTAATAGAATCATCAATGTTTTTAGGTTCAAGCTATGACAAGAAGGCTTGATGTTCAACCTGATTTCTAAGAGAAGCTCTAGTCTTTGTCCCTTTATCAAGATTTCCTACAATAGCATCTAAAGGATGATTCTTTATAATTCTAGTTGATCTAGTAAAGGTATGACTAGAAATTTTAGGTTCTTCTCTAGGTTCGGATTCATTATAAGCAGATTCTGGAATAAGTCCAGAAATGGTTGTCTTTATAGTAGGTTATTTAGATTTTTCATTAAGGTCCAGAACACTCAAATCTTCTTCAAGATTTTCAAGAGAGGTTTTAGACTCTTGTGGATCAGTTTCATCAAACATGATGTGAACAGATTCTTCCACACACTTGGTTCTCTTATTGAAAGCTCTATAGGCTTTGATGGTTAAAGAATATCCTAAAAAGATTCCTTGATCACTCTTAGAAGAAAACTTATCAAGATTATCTTTTGTATTAAGAATAAAGACTTTGCAACCAAAGACTCTAAAGTAACTAACTTTGGGTTTTCTATTATTCCAAAGTTCACAAGGGGTATTCTTAAGAACATGTCTAACTAAGAATCCATTAATTATATAACCAGATGTATTTACAGCTTCATCCCAAAAGTAAATAGGCAGGTCATACTCATTAAGCATAGTTCTTGCTATTTCTTGTAGGGTTCTGTTTCTTCTTTCTACTACACCATTCTGTTGAGGTGTTCTAGGACCAGAAAAGTTGTGACTATAGCCATTGTCTGAGAAATAGGATTCAAATTCATTATTTTCAAACTCACGACCATGATCAATTCTTAGAGTTTTAATCTTAAGTCCAATAAGATTTTCTACAGACTTGGAGTATTTAACAAAATAAGAACAACCTTCACTTTTGTGAGCTAAGAAGTATAACCAAGTATATCTAGAAAAGTCATCTACTAGGACATAGATATAGTTCTTCCCATTTAAACTAGAAACTCCATATAGTCCAAACAAATCCATGTGAACCAACTCGAGAAGTTGAGAAGTTGATACTTCTTTCTTTGATTTAAAAGAAACTTTATGTTGCTTTCCCTTTTGACAGGGATTACGAAATTTGTCATTTGGAAACTCAAGTTTAGGTAGGTCTCTAACCAAGTTCTTCCTAGTTAGTTTTCTAAGTGTGTGTATATTGCAGTGTCCTAATATTCTGTGCTATAACCAGGAATCTTTATGAAAAGAATTTAAACAGGTAACATTTTTCTTAGCTAAGGAATTTAAATCAACAGCATAAACATTTTCATTTCTTAAATCAGAAAAGACTAAAACATTTTTAGAATTGAAAAAATTACAAGAATCATTTTCAAACATGACATTAAAACCATTATCACATAATTCAGAAATACTTAATAGATTATATTTCAGTCCATCAAAAAATAAAAATTTGGAAATTAAAACTCAATCAGTGTTACCAATTTGGCCTAGGCTGATGATCATTCCTTTAGAATTATCACCAAAGGTGACACAACCTCCATCAACCTTTATCATAATTTTAAAGCATGAGTGATCCCCAGATATATGTCTTGTACATCCACTGTCCAAATACCATGTCTTCTTGTGGAAACTCTTCAAGTAGGTTTCCTACAAAACAGGTTTAGTCAGGAAATTATTTTGGTACTCAGATATTCTTGGGTCCAGATAGGTTAGCAATCCGTGATTTTGGTACCCAAATTTGTCTTATGGGACTCATATAATTTACAGAATCAAAATGTTTTGAAAGATAAAATCTATTTGATCGATAACTTTGTGAATAACTAGTTGAAGCATATGAATGTCCAGAACTAGAACTAGCAGTATTCTGTCCAGATTTAGGAAAAAATCTATTCTTAGTAATCTGTCTCTGTCCAGGTTTGTAGCATATTCCAGTAGTGTATTTTGGTTCTACTTGATTTCCTAGAATTTCAGTTAGTGCATCCTTTCCATTTGTCAACTTCACTAAGTCTTTTCTATGTTTCTCATTTGACATTTACATTTCTGTGTTTTCCTTTAACATTTGAGCATTCTTTTGTTTTTTCAATAGTATGTTCAGTTTTAACAGTTGTAGTGAGAGCATGTTGTTTCTTCAATGATTTTATTTATCCTTAAGTTCATTGCATGTCTCTTCCAGCATATTACAATATTAAGATAATTCATCTTTAGTTATGTTTTCAGAATCTGAATTAGATTCTGCATCATCTCCAGAACAATAAGAATTTAAAACAGTAGTATCTAAAGTTACCTCAGATGTGTTGGTCATGAAACACCAGTTTGCACGATTTATTTTAGAATCAGTAGATTCTGATTCACTTGATCTGTATTCTAAATCATTCCACGTTGCTTTAATTTCCTTCTTGTATTTACTGTCCTTGTAATCATATTTCTTCTTGAATTTTATCTTTGGAAATTCTTCTTTAATGTGTCCTTTTCTTTTTCATTCGTAGTAAACATCATCATCACTTTTATCTGGCTTTTTCTAGTCCTTCTTCCAATGTCCCTTATTGTCATACTTACCCCTGTAATTTGTTTTTATAGGAAATTTCTTCTTCATATAAAATTTCTTAAACCTCCTGGCTATTTGAGCTATTTCATCATCACTATCAGAGTATGAACTTCCACTTATTGAACTGTCAGTTTGTATTCGAGCTTTTTCTTTGTCTTTGTTATTTGAAGTAGTAGTCTTGAAAGCCACTGATTTTCTTTTTAGTTCATCATATTCCTCCTTATTCACCTTGAGTTATTCCTCATACACTATAATCTTACCAATGAGTTCTTTGACAGGTAGAGCAGCAATGTCACATGACTCTCTGATTGAAACACATGTGCCTCTCTATCGGTCTGGTAGACACCTCAATATCCTCATAATTTGTTCCTTTTCTGGAACAACCTTTCCAATTGAATTCATTGTATTGACTATCTCATTGAACCTGAGATACATATCAGAAATAGGTTCATCAGTTTTCATTTTAAAATTGTCCTATTTAATAGTATATGTATTCAATCTCATCTCTTTAACATTAGTTTTTGCCTCATGAGAAACACCCAAAGTATCCCAAATTTCAAAAGCAGTTTTACAAGAAGATATTCTATTAAATTCCTCATCTTCTAGAGCACAGTACAAAGCATTCATAGCTTTACAGTTATTATTGTAAGAAGTCTTTTTAGGTTTATCCCAAGTTTTTCTTTTGGTTTCTGGAATTTTATATTGAGATTCTATAGTAGTCCAGATATCAAGACCCATACTTTACAAATGAATTTTCATTTTCAATTTCCACTGAGCATAGTTTGTACCATTAAAGAAAGGTGTCATGTTAGTAGCATCACCCTCTAGTCTATTATCCATAACTAGATTTTAAAAATTAAATTTAAAGAGATAATGATTTAGAACAAATATAAATTTAAGATCTTTAAAGATGAAACTAAAATCACAGTTGAAAAATAGAGTATTTTGAAAACTTGTATTAATAAAAACTTCCCTCTGATACCAAATGTTTGTCGGAGTGGATACTCAAGTGGGGGGGGGGGGGTGGTGAATTGAGTTCCAATTAAAATTTCGGTTAAAATATTGTCTATTTGAAATCCCCCAATTTATAAAACAAGTTAAACTGTAGTGAATTTATACAGATTGTAAATGTTCACTTAGCTTCTCAAAGATTGATTAGGTCTCAGCTAATTTAACTACAATTTTAAAATCACTTTTGAATCTAACCTACTGATTTACAATAAGTGTAAACACTTTCTAATTTAACTATCAAAGTAGCTTTAAAATAGTTTTTGTATTTCTAAGTAACAACATCGGAATATAAAAGATATATGTAGTATACTTTAAACTTAAACTAAAGATGCACAATAGATATAACAAGAGTTTTAGTCTCAAGCTGAGACATAGTCATCTCAAATTTCTGTAGATTTGATCCACACCCTGGATCGGGGTTAAAAACAGTTTAAAAAACTATCCAGGCCATGTAGGGACCTCTACCATAGTTCTTCGTGGGAAACAAAACAAAAGACAAGGCCACACAAGGACCTCTTCCTTAGTTGACGTGGGTAAAAAAGAGTTAAGAGTTTTGGAGGGAGGATTTTGAAATCCTCCAGTTTAGTGAAGGAGATAGTGTGTGTGTAATATGTAAAGAGTACACCACACTACTCGAAATTAAATAAACAAATCACTTAGGGAGAACATATAAGAGTTTAGAAAGCTCTAGTGGTTAACAATGTTGTTCTGGACTCGTTGGATTCAGCAGGAATGCTTCTGAGTCCTTCTCTGGTTTTTCTGTTGAAAAACAGAGTGTTGTAGTTCAACTTGTGTTCTAAAGGAGTGAAGATGATCTCTTGATTCATCGTGTGTTCTTCAGTGGTGTTGGATTTCACTCATGAGAGTTCTTTTAAAGTCTTTCAATCTATTTCTTTCTTGGGATTGTTCTTCTTGTTTAGCACAGTGCTCTCGGGTGCATGTAAGTTCTTCTTGTTGTATCGTCACACTTTCACACGTGTACTGCATCTCAATCTTCCCTATATTCCATGAGTTCTGGAAGTAGGAATGATTCCCTTCTCATAGGTATGATATATGATTTCATGACATGACAACAACTATCATTAAATAACATTAATTGCATTAAAAACATCAAATATGACCGTTAGCATTATTTAAATAATATTAAAATAAATTTAATAAATGGTGTCACAGTGATTATTTAAACGATGTCTTCTTCATGGTATGGTGTTCACGGTATGTGGTTCATGGTATGTGGTTAACGGTATGTGGTTCACGGTATCTCCATGTCATGGTGTCTAGCTCACGGTGTGTCCTTCACGGTTTCTGGGTCACGGTGTGTCCTTCACGGTGTCTAGGTCACGGTGTGTCCTTCACAGTGTCTCGGTCACGGTGTATCCTTCACAGTGTCTGGGTCACGGTGAGTCCTTCACGGTGTGTCCTAACTTAGACGAATATCTGTATTTAGACTTAGACAGTAATATGCCGAATATGGATTAAGCTTAATCATCAAAGAGTAAGAGAACTTGAATCATAAATATAATGGCTTGATAATATAAGTGAGATTTGAGATCATGCATAAGACTTCTAAATAATAGAGTAATTAACATTAATAAGATTTTTTATCATTAAAACATGATGTATAGTTATTATTTAGATTAAATAGAATTATCAAGATGTGAAATTAAGATTGAGATTAATTAATAGTAATAGGATTTGTGATCATTAAAAAATGATTAATACATGAGGATTCCAACATAGTTTAATTTATGGGTATTTAAAACATAATTATATGATCCTTATTTCATGGGGTGTATGTTTCCTAAGTTACAAAATTGGTAAGGGAATTTCTAATTTCAATTTGCACTCATTGGGTTTTATGAAAACTTCATTGATTATTTTACTCCAAGATTATGTGAGAAATCACTATTTATTTACTTATGTAGTAATTTACAACCCCATTTATGTGGATATAATTTTGATACATATAATCACTCTATTGATAAATTCTCAATTCATTGATATAAACATTATAAGAGTAATTTTAACTCAATTTCTATTCATTGTGTTAAACATCCAAGTCATTGGTGTTGTTTTTACATGAATATGTACGAATGTACTCTAATTGATTTACACCGAATATCCAATCATATTTAGTGTATTTATATTGGTCACGAATAATTATGTTATTGATTTACTCTTAACCTGAGGATACAGTCTTTATAAGGGTTTTTATCTCAACGTACATTCTATTGATACTTCTTTGTTGTTATGCACCAATTCACTTTTATTTGATGTATATACTTTACTTTGACATAGTATATCATGAATCCATTTATTCTCATGATATTATAAAGTTTTGATTACCACAATTATTTGTATTCAAGCATCTCTCATTTGGTTAGGACCTCTAACTAATATATCATTTTAAATGTTTTAAAGATTTATTCTTCTAAATATTTAACATTAATATCCATGTCTTAAAAATGGTTTTAAGGATTTATTTATATGGATATTAATGTTTTAAAATTAAAATTCCTTTTAAAAGTTTCCAAGTGGTATGGCATACTTTGATTCAAAAATATATATTAAATAGCTTCTTGATAAATAGTGAGTCTTTTAAAATGTTTTCTAGAAAAAGGTGGATATTTCACTCAAATAGTTTTGGTGATTATTTTCATCTATGTAAATATCCTTAATTAGTCTCGATTGAGGTTAATTTATTATAATACAATCTTTTATATTGTATTTATTGAGTTATTATTGACTATGGATGTGCCATTTTTATACAAACAATGGTTTGGGGTTAAAATAATGAAATTTTGTATGCTAGTTTTAATACGAATTTTTAGATTATGTTTCAACCTTTTCATATGTGGAATTAATTAGACTTATTAAGTGATGGGTGGAGCCCACTATAGATCTTCAATGCATCAGTAGGTCTCATGAGATAAACTAGTGTCTTGGCACAAGGCCTTTACAAAATCTTATTTGTAATCTTGGCACGAGGCCTTGACTATGTGGTTAGGATGTTCGACATTATGCATTCCATCATTATGAAATTGGCTATTGATGTTATATGTGATTATTTAATAGTATAATATCTATGAGAATAAGTAAATGGAATTATTTGATTTATCTTTTCCCTATTATGCTGAATTTGAGGTTTAAAAGGCATGTGTTTTAGTCGCATACATTTCCTTATATGTTTATTCTTATTATGATAGTTTCCGTAATATTATTATCGTTACTAAGAATCTGAGATCACCCCTTTCTTATGTTTTATTTTTTCCAGGATGCAAAATAAGTATATTAATATTAACCTGCAGGAATAGGCTAAGGGATATAACAGTGTTCAAAGGGGATGCAATGTTGTTTTTTTTATTTCATGATGTATTGTAAAACTTATATATGCATCTAGTACTTCCAAGGCTACTAAACTGATTGGTATTTTGGGATGTGATTTCTTATATCATGCCAGTGTTATTTAATAATGCACCGATTCTTAGTAAATGGGGTAGGGGCGTTACACTTATGTTCTAGGTATTTGGATAGTATTGATACTAGATTCAATCATGCTAGATGTGCAAATGAAATATACAATAATTCTCATTTTGAAAATCAGTCATCATTATTTCCAACTATTGGATGACCAATTGGAATGAGGTAAAATTTTACATTGACTAAATTGGAGTTGCTACAAGCACATAGATATTTTCTACTCAGTAGTGTTATTCCAGATCCATTTATTGAAGAATTGAAACTTCAAATGAAGAGTTGACTAAGGGGTAAAGATCGAAATGAGTTGGAATTAACAATATATGTTAATAAAGAGATTATTTAATGGTTCACCCATAGTGTAAGTATATACTCTTATTAATATTACTGAAATGTAGTTATTTTTTCTATGTTAAATGTAAAAATGTATATATTTTTTCTAGATAATGAATCTCGAAAATTGAGCTGAAATATCGAATGATTTGATGTTTTTATATCGAAGTTCTATAAGGTAGGATAAGAGATTCGATGCCTAAAATATTCATAGACTCAGGTTTCATACAATTTATCATGAAGAAAACTTGAAAAATCAGAATAGTTGTGTATTTAAATTTGTATAGGTGTGATGCTATGGGAAGCTGAATGATAAAATTAAATGTAACTATCATGGAAATTTTTCAGTTTTCTTATTCAAATGAAAGTGGTTCAACATTTTTAGGGGTATAATGAAAAATTCACAGCATTTTACTTCTTCCAACTTATCATATTTGATAGATACTAATGATCATATAAAACATGATTCATTTATCTTGGATTCACAAGATAAGATGGTTTATTATGTGGATTCTAAAATACATGAAGGTTGGAGTGTTTTTGTATACTTAAATTAGAGATACTTCTATCATATGGGAGAGAAAGATCAATTGGTTCTTTGTGATAGTTAGCCTCATCAACCATAAAACATTAATAGTGTTTTCATTAAAATATTGGAATAGTATAACTTTCAAGAGAGGGTGAAAATGAAGGACTCGTCAAAATAGAGGCTAATAAAAATAAAGATGATAAAGATGAATATAATTGAATGTATAACTTGGTAGTGAAAATATATTAAAAGTTTCTCATTGATAAGTGTTTTGAACATATGTAAATTATTCTATTTATTATTTATTTTTGTAAAACATTAAGTTTTTCATTTTTTACACATCTAATATACCTTAAGAATTTGAAATGCAGGAATGTCGAGAATAAAAAAAATTCAGGATCCTAGCTTATTGGCATCTGAAGTATGCCACCACTACCGGTATATTTTGTGGATCCTAATAATATAGTTATACCCAATATTGATAGAGAGATTGTGACCCTACTATAATCTATCGGCAGATTATTGGCCAACTTTATTGTGAGACAATGAGCTTTCCCATTAACTTCCACCATGTTATTTTTTGTTAAAAAAACTCTCAACAACTAAATAAAAACTCACCAATGAGTAACCAAAAAACAATAAAAATAAAAACTATCACTCAACTAAAAAAATCACTGCTAAATTTTTGTTGACCATGAAATACCTGAAGGTTTACTTAACAACCACTAAATAATGTATTGGTAGTTTAAACAACCGTCGGTAGAAAAAAAATTGACGTATAAACCAGCATTTTTTGTAGTGAACCTCTTGTAACAGCTTTGAGCACCCAGTTCCTTTTATAATAGAATGTGGTGTAGGTGTGGGGTATGGTGTGACTGGATAGGGAATGATGGGAGGTGTAACTAGATAGGGTGTAAAATAGTACACCACTGGGAAGGATGTACTAAATCATTAATTTTATTAATAATATATTAATTATACAATTATAATTTTTTAAAAATATTTAATGATTAAAAAAGTTATCATAGGAAAACAACCATATATTGATTTTTGAAATATAAGAATTGACACCATATCAACTTGAGTTACGGTTTTCCTATGATGCCTGTAAATACATTTTTAGTGTTTTAAAAGACTAACATGAATGATTAATGATAAAAACACTAAAAGAAATATCATATTGATTTGAAATCATTGGAAAACCACCATTTAATTATTTAACATGTACATGAAAACAACTCATTCAATCAATGCGTAATGTGATCAAAATGACTCAATAAGAAATTTTAAAAGATATAAATGTTTTAGAAGCATGTATGAGGGGGTCAATACTAGAAAAATGACATTGGATTGACCTAAAATCTAGGGACACTGATCATATGTTTAATTGTGAGATGTATAAACTGAAGACACATAATTCAGAATGATGGTTTTCCTGTTATTGTCATAAATGTGTTTTAGTGTTTTAAAACACTAAAACGTGTGTGGAATAGTCAAAAACATAGTAAATGACCTCATATTGATATGAAACCATTGGAAAACCACCAATGAGTTATTTTTGATGTGTACGCATAGAAAAAACATTAATATGATGTGCAGTGTGGTCAAAATGACTTAGTAACAACTTCTTAAAGGTACACAAACCTTTAAAACAAGTTTTGAGGGGTCAAAATCTAGAAAATGATGTTGTATTACCCTAAAATTTGGTGAAAATGACAAAATATTTAATTGAGAAATATAGAAACAAACAAAACATCATTTCAAATGATGTTTTGATGGTAATGGTCCTAAATGTGTTTTTAGTGTTTTAAAACACTAAAGCATACGTAGAACAGTCAAAACCATAGAAAACAACCTCATATTGATAGTAAATCATTATAAATCCACTATTGAGATATTGTTTGACATGTATGTGCATAAAATAGGTCAATACTATGTGCGATGTGGTCGGAATGACTCAGTAACCACTTCTTAAAGGTACAAAAAACTTAAAAAACAAGTGTTCGGTGGTCAGAACAAAGAAAAAGACGTCGGATTTCCCTGAAATCAAGGGAAACGACTGTATATTTAATTATGAAATGTAGAAACTGATGACATGTCATTCCAAATTATTATTTCTAGTTACAGTTGTAAATGAATTTTTAGTGTTTCAAAACACTAAAATGCTTGTGGAACGGTCAAAACCATACAGAAATACCACATAATGACATCAAATCATTGGAAATCCACCGCTTAGTTATTTTTTTATGTGTATTCACAAACAATAGCTCAATACGATGTGCGGTGTGGTCTAAATGACTCAGTAACCACTTTTTAAAGGGATAAAAACCCTTAAAAACAATTTGGGGGGGGGGGGGGGGTTAAAACAAGAAAAATGACATCATATTTCCATAAAATATTGGAAAAAAGACTATATATTTAATTTTGAAATGTAGGAATGGACATCATATCATTCCTAATTATGGTTTTTTCTTTATGGTCATAAACACATTTTTAGTGTTTTAATACACTAAAATGTGTGTAGAGTGGCCAGAACCAATGAAAAAAACCATATATTGATTCAAAATCATTTGAAACCACCTATGAGTTATTTTTTACATGTAAAAAAAGACAATGAATCAATATAATGTGTGGTGTGGTCATAATGACTTAGTAACAGCTTCTTAAATGTATAAAACCCTTTAAAAACAAGTGTCGGGGGGTCAAAACCTGGAAAACAATGTCGTATTTCCTTAAAATCAGGGGGAAATGACCATATATTTAATATTGAAATATAGGAACCGACGGTACATTATTACAAAGGATGGTTTTCTTGTTATGTCTATAAATACATTTTTAGTGTTTTAAAACACTAAAACATGTATTGAATGATAAAAAACATAGAAACATACCTTAGATTGACATGAAATCATTGGAAAACCACTATTGAGTTATTTTTTACATCTATGCACAAACAAAACATTCATTAAACAAGCAGTGTGCTTGGAATAAATCAATAAGATGTTTTAAAAGATATCGAAGTTTTAGAAACATGAAATAGGAGGTAAAAACTAGGAAAACAACATCAAATTTACCTAAAATCAGAGTAAAATGATAGAATATTAAATTATCAAATGTTGGAACTGATGACATGCCATTTTAAATGAATATTTTCCCTTTATGGCAGTAAACACATTTTTAGTGTTTTAAAACACTAAAACATTCCTAAAACGATCAAAACAATAGAAAACGACCACATATTGATGTCAAACAGTTGGAAAACAATCTATAAGCTATTTTTATATGTAAGAACTAATAAAATTTTAATTCGATGTGTGGTGTGGTCATAATGACTTAGTAACCAATTCTTAAAGGTATAAAAACCTTTAAAAACAAGTTTTTTGGGGGGGTGAAAACTCATAAAATAATTTTTAATTTCCCTAAAATCCGGGTAAAATGACTGTATATTGAATTGTGAAATGTAAAAATTGAAATAATTTCATTCTGAATGACGGTTTTCCTGTTATCCTCGTAAATGCATTTTTAGTGTTTTAAAACACTAAAACATGTGTAAAATAGTCAAAACCATGTAAAATGACCATATATTGATATCAAATCATTGGAAAACCACCAATATGTTATTTTTGATATGTATTCATAGAAAACATGTCAATCTGATATGTGGTGTGGTCTAAATGACTCAGTAACCACTTCTTAAAGGTAAAAAAACCATTAAATACAAGTGTTAGTGGGTCAAAATCAGTCAAATGATGTATCATTGCCCTGAAATGATGGGGAAATGACTGTATATTTAATTTTTAAATTTTGAAGCTGATGACACATAATTCTAAATAATGATTTTCCCATTATGGCTGTAAATGCATTTTTGGTGTTTTAAAACACTAAAACGTGTGTGGAATGGTCAAAACCATAGGAAATGACCACATATTAATGTAAAATCATTCAAAAACAACAGATAAGTTATTTTTGATGTGTAAAAATGTAAAACATGTCAATATGAAGTGATGTGTGGTTGGAATTAGTCAGTAACCAATTCTTAAAGATATAAAAACCTTTAAAATCAATTGTTAAGGGGTAACAACCGGGAAAAATGTTATATTTTCTTGAAAATATGGGGAAATGACTGTATATTTAATTTAAAAATATTGAAACTCAGAACACATCATTCCAAAATATGGTGTTCCCATTATGCCTGTAAGTACATTTTTATTGTTTTAAAACACTGGAACATGTGTGGAACAGTCAAAACCATAGAAAACGACAACAACTTGATGTAAAATCATTCAAAAACCACATCTAAGTTATTTTTAAAAAAATAGGACATGATATGATATCAATGTATTTTATTTTTTTATTAAGTTAATTTTAAGCACACCACACATCACTTCAAAAATAAAATACAATATTTACTTATCTCTTTTTAGTTTGTAGTGTCAAATATTATCTTAAATAGATAAGTTTATTTTTTTGAATGTTTTTTACATCATATACAGTTTTTTCTAAAAACAATTCTTCTTTTTAATTTTAAAAAAATAAAAAAATTTATGTGCAACATTCTAAATATATTATGTCCCTTATCTTTTTCACATTTTTTTTCTTAAATATTTTGGTTTTCATTGTAGTTGTAAGATTCCCGAAGTAGGAAAGAGGTTGATCAATCTGATCTGTGACTTTCTTTAGAGGGTAGTCATGATGGTTCTTAGTTTCCAAGGGTTGTTAAAATTTTATAAATTATTCTACTATAATTATGATTTATTATGTTTATTTTTATTTTTTGTTTTATTTTTTTTGTTATAGTTGATGAGATAACATAGTTGGTTTTAGTTGATGAGATACAATGGAGGTAGGAAGATGTAGTGGAGGTCATGAAGTGGATTTACATTGGTCATGACCTAGATGTTGTGGAGGCAGACATATGTTTTTTTTGATAGATGTATGGGTTGAGAGAGATTATGGTTATGATGAATGTGGATGTTTGTAGATTTTTTATGGATGTATGACACCTGTATGATGGTTTATCATATATTCATGTTTTAGTTTATTTCATGTCACTTATTTTTATATTCATAGTTTTTTATTAAATATTTTAAAAAATATATAATTTAGTGATAGTTTTTAGAAACCACCCCTAAATATTTATAATAAAATATGTTTAGCAGTGGTTAGGATAAACCACCACTAAAACAAAACGCCACTAAACATATTAGTTGATGTTATTTTTATTTTATAAATATTTATCTTATATATTTTTTAATAAAAACCCCTACTAAATAAAAAAATTACCACTAAATAATCCAAAAATGTCACATAGTAAAACCACCATGAAATTATTGAAACGGAAATGATACTAAGAGGAAGTGGTTTAAATTTCCACTAGTCCACAAAAAAACCGCCTCTACTTCCCCTTTTTTGTAGTGTGTTCATCCAAATTTAGTGTACCCCCCCTCATGTATCTAACATTTTAGACATCCTGACCCAATAATTCCCATGACTGATCATTCTACATCATCCATCAGCGGATTGAGAAACTATTGAACTACGAGGACAATGATTCCTTCCATAACTTGGATTTGTCGGATTCCTTCCAATGTCCCAACCTCAAATGATAATCCACTAAGGTATAATCCCCCTCATGTCTTTAATATTTCAACCATCAAGAGCCAATCATTACCATGGGCTTATCATTCTACGTCATCCTTTAGTGGATTGAGAAACTAACTGAACTACAAGGTATCTGATTCCTACCAAAACCAAAATATTTAGGACAAATTATTAATTCCTAAGATCAACCATGCATCCAATTTTGTGTAATTCCCCTCAAGTCTTCGACATTTCAACCATCAGTACCCAATCATTCCAATGGGAAGATCATTCCACCTCATCCCTCAACAAACTGAGAAACCAACCGAACTATGATGACTCTAATTCTTTACATAACTTGGATATTTAGGACACCTTTCTGATGTTCGAGCTCAAATGGGAATCCAATTGGGTGTAATTACCATCATGTCTCTGACATTTCAACCACCAGGACTTAATCATTCTCTGGGGATGACCATTCTACCTCATTCATCATCGTATTGAGAAAATCTGAAAACTATGACGAACTTGATTCCTTCTATAAACAAGGTACATAGGATGCCTTTCTAAGTCCCTAGATCCATATAATCCTCCAAATAGTTTTCCTAGTTCATAATTACCACATCCATATGTAGTGAGACTGATTACATGTTATCCCTTATTTCTCACACCGGGTATAGCTCATGTGGGATTTGGGATTTGCAATGGCTAGATCATTCACATCATGAATCTCCACCAGCCAGGGAAATCTCAGTATGTAGGCCTCGATGAGTGGCATGATATAGAAACCCCCACATATAAGGGAATCTACCTTAGGGCCAGTGCCAAGGGCGTGATACAACTATGATTACTATGATTCCTACTATATCCCAGATATATAGGACATCTCTTTGAGAATCAAGGTCAAATATATAGCACCTAAGTTCCCTCACATATGCACTTTCTAAAATATGTTAAAATATAAAGGTTTTAATGAATTACATGGGTTTTTATTCCTATAATAAACAGGATATGTAGGATACCTCATAATGGGTGAATCCCCTCCTCATAATGTTAACTGCTTCCCTGCATAGAAGAAAATTCAAAAGTTCTTGGTTATGTGGCTTCAAGATATAACCAGCTATTCATACTAGGAAATTGATGAAGAAACTTAGCTAAAAATATATGTATTAATTTATGAGACCCCCTTTTATTTTGTATATAAAAGGAGTTAACCCATGATCATTTGTTTGGGTAACCTAACCCATATCAGTATTAGGAAGATATTCTCAAACATATCATAAATCTATAAGAGAGTCCCGAAGTAAGTGAAAATTCCCCCCAAAATGGTGTGATGATCCCAACTTCACATCCACTCGACCAATGTGATTACCTAAGATTCATTGGTTACAAAACCCTAATTGACCACATACCTTTTAAAAGAATGTCTATACCCATCTATAGATGAGGAAATCGTTGTGAGTTTCCAATAAGCCTGACAATGGTGACTTGACGTTAATGATTGTGCAGGAAATCACCCCCCACAATCAACCATCTAGCGAAAATGAATCCACTTAAAATTTCAGTTTCTAGTAATCTCTTTTCCATTTAAATAGATATATCCATATTCCATCTATTTTAAATCTTATTAAAAGTAAAAAATATCACTCGTGCATACGTAGGTATTACCGTCTCCATGTAGTAGTGTAATTCATTTTTCAACCCCACTTTTTTTTGGACGTTTATAAAGATAAATATAATGAATATATATGATATTTATTGCATAATTATTCTTATGGAATTATAATATCATATCTACATTCTTAATTTATAATCTGATAGAAAATGATAACCTCACTCGTGTGTACGTGTGAACTACCACTTCACAAAGTCATGTGATCCTTTTTTCTTTTTTTCTTTACATAGATGGTAATAAGGATATATTTAGTGAATATATTTGATTTATATGATATATTAATTATTTATTAAAGGTGAATTAATATTTACCTTTCTATCATTCGATCCTTCAAAAACTGATAACAATATTCACGTGTACGTATGTCCCACCGTCTCCAGGAACATTTTAATTAATTTTTCAATATCTTACTTTTATGAATAAATGTAACTATATTTAATTAATATATATGACATTTATATAATAATTAAAAATTATGTATATTATGGAACCATAATAAAAGTATATGGATCAGAGGTACTGAACCAAATTCTCATGGAAAATAAAGCATCTAACACTTGGAATAATGATAATAATAAAATACTGTTAAAAAATGGGTGATAATATGTTATAAATAAATAATAGATAATATTATATATAGATATATTTTTCTATTATGTAATTATAATAAATATAAATTTACTATACATTTGGTTAACAACACTTATGAATAAATTATATCTTAAGGTAAGGGACCTCATCTCAACTTCCACTAAATTGAGGAATATTTAGAATCATGCACATATTTATTTTTATATGGTGTATATAATACCAATTTGATGTATTTAACATGAATATATATTTATTAATGATGATTAAAGTCTCAATTTGAGTTTATTATTTCAATGGGTTAAAATATTAATATTACTAAAGAGGTAAGAATTTAATTTACAATCTCATTTTTTGGGATTAGTCTTATTTTCAGTGAAGTAATATTATAATATATTATAAAATCCATATATTTTCTTATACTTGGGATATTTAAGGAGTTTTAATATTTTCTTCAAACTTTTCCACTCTTTGAAACTTAAAATGTATAAAGAAATGTTTAAAATAAATTCCAATATTATTTTTCTTATTGATAGGGTATATTTTTATTTCATGTCTATATTTTTCAAAAAATTGTTTTAAAAAAGTCCTTTCTATTTACTCAAATGATTTATCAAGGACATTTTATGCTATCCTTGATATTTCACTGGGTTTGAAACAAATAATTCTAATGTTTTATAAATGGATCATTTTCAAAGTTCTTTATAATAAGTCAAGAGGAATTTTTTTTAACGTATACTAAATTAAAAAATTTTCCCAACACCATGGCCATTTTATGATATTTAGATTATTATATAAGTTTTCAATGGTTTTATGAAGAAAACCCATTAATGAATTATTAATTTTGTTGTCATTAAATTTCTATTGAAAAGTTCACTTTCTTATGATCGTTGGATGATACACTTCTCTTAAATATCTATATTCTTTGATGGTAAAGATATAATGACATTTGAGATCATGACATACAACATTAAGGATTTCTTACATTTAGAATTTAGTTATTATTATCCCTGATATTATTACATTAATATTATCCATAAATGCATTTTTGTGATCAATTTATTTATTAAATGACTTGTGCTTTCAGTTATTTACCATTCCATATTGATTATAAATTATTAACTAATTATCGCTTCTAACATATGCAAAAATTACTGACTATATGATCTTACCTATTATTTTTTTCCTTTTTCCATGATATGAATAAGGATATTATGAAAAATATCAAGGATTCAAGAATATTACTAATGATGTGTATTTTATATTTCTAATGTAATATGGAAATCATGTATGTATCTAATTCTTTAAGACTAATAAATTTATCAATCTTGCATGGAGAGATACCTTGTATCTTGTACTAATGTAGTAATGAAGTCACTAACTTTAGACTACTAAAGTTTTCATTTTATATTTAGTATCAGAATAAGTTTAGTAAAACCATGGGAACTATAATTTAAGTAAACACAACTAACATGAGAATTATGATAATCCATTATATTATTTCATAACTTTTACCATTATAGGGATATTTATTTTATGGACCAATATTCATTATGATTATGTTATAACTCTCTTTGTTCCATTATTTAGTGATGATGTGTAACATAATAAAGGGAATCAACACTTATAGATAATATAGGGATTTCCCATCTCAGTAAGCTAATATTTCTAGTGTAGGAGTTGAGAATATCATGGTAATATTAGGGAATTTGACTTAGGTTATGATGAATAACATATCCTGTATGGAGAAACCTATTGTTCCAGAGTGTGATTCACCTATGTTGGATCACTTCATGCGATAGAAGCCTCCATATTTTAGTGGATATACAAATCCATTGGTATATGATAAATGGATTAAGTATCTCAAAAATATATTCTTGGAATTGGGATGTAATGAAAGTGAAAATGTTATTCCCATAGTGTATGGTTTGAGATGTTATTCCAATCAATGGAGGTCATTGATATAAAAAAATAAAGAGATTGATGAAATATAACTCCTAGAATTGAGAAATTTTAAAGTGATATTCATTGAGAAATAATTCCTTCAAGAACAAAGACATGAAATAGAGATAAATTTACTCACTTTAAAGTAGAATTATGAAGAAAGTGTGGTATAGTATGAGGATAAATTCATAGGATTAACCATTCATGATTTAGACTATATATGTAATCTAGAAAGAAAGATTAACCATTTCTTTGATGGGATTAATCTGAGTCTCCATAGGGAACTAGTTTCTCAAATTTTTTTATGATAAATGATATAATATCAAGTGATATTAAAAAATAATATGAATTTTATAGATTCTATGCCTTCAAGGGAAATCCAGAGAAGAAGAGGTTGGATGAGAATTGAGAAAAAGGGAACACATTAAAGAAGAAGAAGGAAATGAAGAAATTTCCATCATAAGAAAACTATGGAATGAAAAATTCTGGAAAATAATTGAAGGTCATGTGATTTTTTTCAATTACAGAGAGAAGTGACATATGGATAACAAATATACGTAAAAAATAAATCAATACTATTTAGTGATTAAATTTTAAATAAATGGGAAATTCTTTAAACTAGTGATCCAAGCATCAGGGGATCTTACTATAGAAGAAGTTAGGGGTTAATTCCAAGAATATGGAATTACTATAGCTAAAGTGGAAGTTCTGAGTGATGTGGTGAAATGTACACTTATCATCCAATATAGAAGTAAAAATTGTTTATATAATTTAGGATCAACCTAATATTTTATATCTAAATAATTTTCTAACGACATCACATAACCACCTCAATTATTAGATATTGATTTGGATGTAAGAAATACTAATAGTCATATGATCACATCTAAAGTATATGGACCCTCTTCGATTGATGTTTGTGGGAACGTGATTCCTTTAAAACTTGTTTTTCTTCCTCAAGTTGAATTTGATGTAATTTTGGTCAAGGATTGAATCTATCCGTATAGAACCCATATCAAATGTTGAGGAAGGTAATTTACATTCAATATTTAAAATCAACATATGATAGTATTTTAGTGTGAGGATAAAACTGAACTATCAAAAACCAACCTGGAGACCCTGGCACAACAGTACTTGAGTTTTCACTAACATAACCCAAAGTGTGTTCTTGATCCAATTAGATTAGAGAGTAGAACAATAGCATCAAATAATGTTAAAAAGAAGGAT
Source organism: Viscum album (assembly GCA_963277665.1). NCBI lineage: Eukaryota > Viridiplantae > Streptophyta > Magnoliopsida > Santalales > Viscaceae > Viscum > Viscum album. The sequence goes on from OY728139.1 coordinate 595,832,439, forward strand.
TTCACCCCAATAAATAAGAATCCTATTAAATATAGATAGATAAAAAACAATCTTTATACTAAACAATACTAAAGAAGTAAAGAGTACCACAATAAGATAGATAAATATCAAAAAGTGATACACCATATAAAATAACACAACGCCCATCAAGATGGAAACTCATAATCTCTATGAAACTAGTGGATCACAACTCCACCAGTCGACACCATCACCTAATGTCCCATGAATCAGGTACACCCACCACCTACAAGTAACACTTTTAATTTTCCAAGACCTAGTGTAATAAAATATACAAACAACCAAAGGAAGAGGTAGGATGTGAGAAAAACTTCCCAACTGAATTTCACCAAATATTTAATATGCATTTCCAATAATAATAAACCATTTATGATTTAATTTAAATAAAAAATTCATGAAAATAATTTTCATATTTATCAGTTATATTAGATTTAAACATAAGGAGTTGTTAAATATATCAAAAATAGGGTTAAATGATCATTTTTATAAAATAAGAAGGAGATAAATAAATCAATTAAATAAAACAATAGAATATAATAAATAAAATTTCAATAAATACCTATGGTCATATGCCTTAATGTTAGTTAGTTCCTAGATATAGGTTCCTCTAAATACTCATTAAATCATCACAACTTAGTGTGTGCACACATCTCTAAGGATCATGCCATCAAGATTGAACCAATAAACACCCCTCAGGGAAATTAATTCGAAGCTTGGTTTTGTTATATTTGAAATTTTCAATCCATTTATAGGGAGTCAATGTCTTATAATTCTTGTCCAATTCACCCATTAACTACTCAGACACACATATTCTTTCAATCAATTAGTTAATCGAACATAGGAAAATCAAATCAAATCAATTCAAATCATCAATTAATTTTTAATTACCCAATTTCAAGTTTTAACCAGCTATTTAAATTTGAAAAATATAATAATAGGTTTTTCATCAAATCCATTCCTTTCAAAATCATTTTTCTTTCAAAACCATTTTTCTAAAGAATAAATATCAAATAAAAAAATTAAATCATTTCTCATTTCATGATATCATTTCTGAACTCCACCCTATATTTCTAAATCCTATTAAATAGGATTTAATTTCACAAATACATGCATTTTGAAATAAATAATTTAATCTATATAGTTTCAAGAATAACCAAATTGGAAATACATTTCAAATGAATCAATAAAATAAAGTTTTGAAGTGTAGGAAAAGGCCTTACGAAACTACTTACCTTTAATTACATGATCAAGAAAAACCCCAAAGATGGAACCACTAATAGGGTATTGAAGATGAGGAAAATCAAAAAGGAATCCCTAAAATTAAAATCCATAAAATCAAGGATCCGATCCATAAAAGAACATGAGGACTCATCACACTCAAAAAGGAGATAAGAGCAGAAAGGGGGATTCCAAAATAAAAAGATTTCAATTATTGGGGAGATATCAATCACATAAAATAAAAAATTGATCCGAGAGGAAGAGAGTTTTGAGGATCCAAATTGCCTCTTAAAATCCTCCAAAATAAAAAGGGTCAAATCAAGGTTGAATGGGGGGGGGGGTGGAATATAAAATGTGGGGGTCAAGATTTTAAGCCCTGGAAAACATGAGACTATGGTGAAACTCAAATCACCACAAAAAAATGGTGATAAAGACCATAATATGGTGAAGGGGAGGGTCTTTGATATAGTCATTAGGTTTTTACCTAATACTATAGTGTAACCCATAGTGCTACACCTCAATCGCCCCCATCCCAACCGACCTCCAGAATCCATCGCACTGATATCATCTTGATCATATTTACCTATGGTAAGGTAGTGACATATCCCACACACCACACTGAAGCTATACCCAAAATGAAAGAGACACCACAAAATAGCCATTAGATCCTCATCACTACAAATCTCCTCTACACCACAACCATTCTAGAATTGACAGAGCCGAAAAAACTCTCTGCACTGGAGAAGGACTATCCAAGGTGTAATCCTTCTCATCCACATTAAATTTCCCAATAAAACTCCTAAAATGTATAAAAATACATAGAAATGACCTAGAATAATACACATATTTTTTTTATCAAAGATAGTTGATAAAATTTCCAAGAAGCTGGTAGTAGTATGTTTCAATCTCCCCACCATAATTTTTTTTCTTCCCCCAGAAATGTTGTTAAGAAGAACCTATGTCAAAGAGTTGATGCCAATATTTTCTCATCAAGGCCTCATAATCCCATGTATCATGTGAATCATAAACATGATTCCATGATAAAATGAAACAAATTTACCAACTTCACATGAATAACATTCATCTCAAAATCAACAATCTTAGAAAAATAAGTCAGGTTCAACATCACGGTCTTCCTAGCTCAAAAAATGAGATGGGTTAGAGAGATATTTTCAAAACTATGATACATGAAACAAATTATGAATTAATTTCAAAAGAGGGGGAAAATAAAAATGTAAATACACCTTTATAATCTACTCAATGAACTCAAATATTCCCACATATCTCAGTATAATATTTCTTTGTTTTCAAGACATTAGTGACCCAACTGAGGTGAACCTCTTAGAAACATCTGTTCAACAACTAAAAACTATAAAAGGATTCAATGATGATCAATATAAGATTTATACAATCTTTGTGTCATCAAAATTCATTGATGGATCAACAAAATATTTTCCATTATCTCTTAGACCAGACTAGGCCCAATCAAGGATGCTTTAAAAACCTATATCCAACACAATAAATATTTACACGGGTGTTTATAAAAGGCCTCAATGGGTTCCATAATAATGTAATACTGGTATATTTTGTTATAGGAAAACTAAACTAGTCCAAAGTTTCTATACCAGGTTCTTCTAAAGTTGAGAACTCAAGAATGAATAATCTCTTTAAAAAATTTATAGCTCATTATTTCTAGCGATCCATTTGTGGATGATATTCCGTGGTAAAACTAACCTGAGACCCCATCAACACTTGGAGGCCTCTCTAAAAATGAGAAATGAATCTGGGATCCCTATTAGAAAAAATAATATATGGAACCTCATATAATCTAATGATGTTTTACATATATAAACTTCCCAAGTATTAAACTTTGGTTATATCATGAATGGGTATAAAGTGATCCAATTTGGTCTACTAATAGATAACTACCTATATCACACTATTCCCTAGAGGGTTATGAGGAAAACTAACCATGAAACCAATTGATATGTTATCCCAATTCCAAGTTATCATAGGAAGGTACTGAAGAAAACCAGAAGTTTTTTGGTTATTATCCTTGAACTAATAGAAAGTATAATAAAAATAATCAAAACCAGTGATGTCTCATCTCATACCTAGCTACTAGAACCATTTCTGCATTTCATAGAACGTCTTTATGGTTCCATGGTGTACCTACCACTAGAAATTAAAGAAATCCCCAATAATAGCCTTTCTCATGGTAAATGGTATGAAATACCAGTTTTCAAATCATAGAATACCCTCAGAATATAATAACTACTCATTGATGGTCTTTACACTATAAAGATAGTCACTATTTCCATAAAAATCATCATTGAGATGCTGATTATGAAGAATAAAATTGATAAGAGAGGATGTAATCTAAAAACATTCCAAAATAATATTAGATTATTCCAAACAAACTCCCAAATTCATATGAGCAAAGAGATTCATCATGTTCAACTCTTATGATGATTATTTCACATCTTGGTTCAGAATTTTCATGCTCAAGGATTTAGTAATGAAATTCCCATTTCCAAGGTTATATTTAATGGAAAAAATCAAAAGAGTACATACGATCCACCCAAAATCTCTATCAAAGATTCTAATATTTTTGATAGAATATATAACATAGACTTTTGTGATTGGAAAATAAACAAGCCTTTCTATGAAAAGGTAATACCTCAAACTCTTAGGAGAATCTGTCACAGGTGCGAGTTCAAGATCATGAGTAGGATAGTTCTTCTTGGGTATCCAAAGATATCAGGAACTGTATGCCACGAAATGATCACCTTTCATGACAATACATCCCCAACCTAAACTTGATGTTCCAAAAAATACCACACATCCCTTCATAGACTCTATAAGAGTCAACACTAGCTTAAAAGTCAAAAGTAATTTCAACTCATCAATAGAATTATAAATGTTTTAATAAAATAAGAACATTATTAATTTTAGATTGAGAGAAGTAATTGGTGAAGACAAAATTGTTAAATATTTAATGAAATGGTGGTAATACTCTACTAAGCCCAAGATACAATAAATCTCGAAAACATTACATGGTTGTTCCCATGTTACAACAACCTTCACCATCTTAGGATCAACTGAAATATCCTATTCTGAGACAATGTGTCCCAACGAATTCAATTCCCAAATCTAAAAATTAAATCTTGTTATTTTGGAATATAGTCAGTGATCTATGAATATTTCTATATATATACTTATAAGACAAACATGATCATCCTTTGTTTTAGAGTAAACCAAAATATTATTCACAAAATCAACAATGAATGAATTGAGGTACTCATGAAATATTATATTTATCAGTTCCATAAAAAATGAAATAGAATTGGTTAGAACAACAGAAATTACAAGATACTCATACTTTTCAAACCTACTCTTAAAGGAGAACTTTAGAATGTCATATTATTTTATTTTCAACTAGTGACAACATGATAAAAGATCAATCTTTGAGAACCACTTTATGTAACACCCTGAGATTTTATGAGATATATTTTTTTAATTTCTTTGATGTCTTGTGTTGTACAATAAACCAAGATTAACTTGCGCTATACGCAATTCGGTATTAGATTTTTGTATACGCAACACTATTCTGGGCTGGTGTTGCACGCAAGAGTGAACTTCCTTGATAGCGTGTGTTTTACTCAATACTGAGTTTTACAAAACAACGATATATTATTATGAACTATAATTTATGAATAATATTAACTAAATTTTTAATTTTATAACATTATCATTCATGTTACACATATTCTAGAACATGGTATGAGAACAAAATAAATTCTTCGTGTAAAATAAGTATTTTTCAAAAAATGCAGTTTTGCCGCCTTTTGATGGCGCACCCACTTTAACTCTATTTTTTTTCACATTTATAAGTTCAATTTTACGAAATAAACTTATTAATTTCAATAAGGATATAAAAATTATCTTTGGATAATTTTTTAATATTTTTCTGTTAACTTTCATATTTTTATGAATAATAAAAATATGCTAAATTTTAATTAAAACCAACTTTTTTCATCAAGATAATTTATAAGGTTAAATAATAATATTGAATGGTTTTAAAGTATTAATAGAATATATTTTTACCATTTAATATAATATAAGTCATTATCATTAATTTTACATTGAATTCATAGGTAAAAATATTTCAATATTTTGCAATGTTTTAACTTTTAAAACCCATTTTCTCAACAGTGGGATTAATTTTAAATTAAATACTGCAAATTATATGTTTTGAATTTGGAAAAATGGATTCCATATTTGGAATAATTAGGTTCAAATTATGCTAATGGGCTACTTTTTTATTTTTAGACATTATGAATAGTAACTACGGAAAATTTTATTAACTACACTTAAAGGTAAATCAGGTAATTAAGGGTAAAAATAAGATTATAAAATTACCCTAACACCTACCAAAATTCTATTTAATGAATAAAGGTAAACCCATACCATTTAAGGGTCGGAATAGATTCATTTCATGGACTTTTGACCATGAAAAAGATGTAATTATTATTAAAACCAAATAAGTGACAACATGTCACTCTCTTATACCTTATAAGTGTAATAATTTTAATCTAGAGATAAACTTCATAAAAAATAGAAAATAAATAGTAACCATAAATATAATAAAATTATATACATCATTTGAATTTATTTATAATTTTTAGGGATTAAATAATTATCATTAACGGTGACACAATAGTGATGCAAAAATTGTTTATTTAGTGAAAAATCAATAATACAGTTTTTATTAAACTAATAGTGACAATAAAAGGCACAAAAACCAGACCAAAACTTATTGGTCGTGTACATGTAATCCATAAGTATCCAATGGTAGAATATTTTTCCATTTGGAGTCTTATAAAAGAAATTATGACACTAATATTATTTTATTTTAAATAATGTCAAAGTTGTCACCTTCAAAATTTAATAAATATAACAATATAAATGTTGTTATTTTAAGATGATAAATTATAGTAGAAGTATTACTATGGAATATATTAAATTTATATGCATCATAGTATTTTAGTTTTAATTTTTATGGAGTAAATAAGTATATTAAATAATTATACAAAAATGTTGTAGTAATTATTTTATTAAGGGAAATATTAAATAAATGGTTTTACAAATATTAAAATAAATGTTATATAACCAAATTAATGTGCTCCATGAATTTTTTAGATGAATATGACAAGTTAGGAATCTAATAAATATTTTTTTTGAATATATATTCAGAATGGATTTAATTTAAATTCCAATAATTGAATAGTGTCAAAATTGACACTATTGAAATTTTATAAAAATAAATAATTATTAAATTTTTTAAAAATCACAAAAATATTTAAAAATTACAAATTGAAAATTATATGGTCGAAACTGTAATAATTTATCTAATTTTTCACAATTAACATAAGTATGTATTTACAACCATTTAAAATTTAGAATATTATCACAACAAATAAAATTAAAAAGATTAAATAAGGATAAATAAAAATGATAAGGTTTAAAATAAAATCAAAACATGTATAAATTTGATTTTTTATGCGATTAAAACCCTATCTTACCACATATATGAGGTTTAGTCACTTTGGAAGTATTTATGTTGGGTTTGGGTATATTATCAATTAATATTTTAGAGGTTTCCAAAAGTGCCCCTATCCTCTATTATAAAAGGGCACCTCCTCCCTCTCCTCTTCACATCATTTTGAGCCTTCATGATCGACCAAACCATATCCATTTATCTTCTCCAATTATATATAAACATACTAGAGGTCCTGGTATTCTTCAAATACCAACTTTAGTGCCCTAAGAGGAGGTTTAGAAGAGGCGCGTCAAAGAAGAGGTAATATCCTTTACCGATTCTTTTGAATTTATTTCTTCTTCTAATTCCTCTTCTTTATTTGTTTCATTATAAATTAATAACATCAGAATAAATCATATACTGATATGTTATTATAAATATGAAACAAACATATTTCACCTTCTACCCATCCTACGAAAAATTAAATCACCGTGCATGCGTACGTACATAATACTGTCTCCACGCTGTGGTGTAATCTATTTTTCCACCACCACCTATCTTGGATGGGTATAATTATAGAACCATGAGATTTTATGAGATATATTTTTTTTAATTTATTTTATATATTCTATTGTACGTTACACCATGATTAGCTTGCGCTATATGCAACACCGTATTAGTTTGCAGTATACGCAACAACATTCTTGGCTCGTGTTACGCACAATTTCATGTTCTTTTTGTAGAAATTATTCTATGAAACATTGAGTATAGATTTTGTTCAATGTATAAATGAAATAAGTTTTGATTATTTTATATGAAATACCAATTTAATTTTTCACTACACGCAACCCTGACTTGGCTTGCATTACACACAAGAGTGACCTTTCTCAATAGTTTGTGTTGTACGCAATACTGAGTTTCACTAAACAACAATATATTGTTATAATATAATTATGAACTAGATGTTATGAGTAGTATTAACCACATTTTGAATTTTATGACATTATCATTCATCCTACACATTTTCTAGATCATGGTATAAGAACAAAATAATTTTTTCAGGTAAAATAAGTATTTTTCAGAAAATGCAGTTTTCTCTCCTTTTGATGGAGCACCCATTTTAAATATAATTTTTAAAATGTTAATAAGTTCAATTTTAGAAAATAAACTTATTCTTGTCAATCAGGATATATAAATTTATGTTGGATAAAGTTTTGATATTTTTCTGATAACGTTCATATTTTGATGAATAGTAAAAATACGCTAAATTTTAATTAAAAACTACTTTTTTCATCAGGATAATTTATATGGTTAAATTATAATATTGAATTGTTTTAAATTATAAATAGAATATATTTTTACCATTTAATATAATTCAAGTCATTATCATTAATTTTACATTGAATTCATATGTAAAAAAATTTCAATCTTTTGTAATGTTTTAACTTTTAAAACCTATTTTCTCAACAACGAGATTAATTTTAAATTAAATACTAAAACTTCTATGTATTGAATTTGGAAAAACATGATTCCATATTTTGAATAAGTAGGCCCAAATTATGTTAATAAGATACTTTTATTTTTTAGACATTATGAATAGTAACTACGGTAAATTTTATTTACCACAGTTAAAGGTTAATTAGGTAATTAAGGGTAAAAATAATATTATAAAATTACCCTAACACATGTATTAATATAATTTTATGATTATATTTAGTCCTAAAATATAATTGGGTCGAAATGGTATCTATTAGAATCCACTTGTATGTGATTAAGACCTTTCATTTTTTATTTTAATGAAAGTGAAATATGTCTCACTCAAACATTAATAGTTACATTATTTTTAATATAAGGTAATACAAAATATAAATTCTGTTATAAATACTCATTTGAAATCTAAAATGTTTTTCTTTATCATGGTAATTTATTTTTAATTTTTAATAAATATATATTTACCTTAATAACTTATACATTAATGATGCAGAAATTATTTATTTGGTGAAAAATAAATAATATAGTTTTTATTAAACTAATAATACCCCTAAAATCCCCAAATACCTGACCCAAACTTATTGGTAGTATAAATATAAACCATAAGCATCCAAAAGTAGAATCTTTGACCATTTGGAGCCTTATAAAAGTGATTATGACACTTATATTATTTTATTTTAAATGATGTCAAAGTTGTCACCTTCGTAATTTAATAAACATAACAATTTAAACGTTGGGTGTTTTAGAAGCTAAATTAGATTAAAATTATTCTTAAAAAATCTATTAGATTTATATTACTCTAATTTTTTTTTAATTTTTATACAAAAACTATTTGATTAAATAATTATACAAAATTGTTGTAGTAACGATTTTATTAAAAAAAGTATAAAATAAATGTTTTAAAAATATTAAAATAAATATTATATGACCTAATTAATATTCTACAAGAAATTTATAGTTGAATATTTCATGTTAGTAACCTATTAAATATATTTTTTAGAATATATTCTTTGTGTGTATTTTATTTAAATTCAAATAAATAAATAGTGTTAAAATTGACACTATTGTTATTTTATAAATATAACATATTATAAAATTTTTTAAAATCACAAAAATATTTAAAAATTATAAATTGAAATTTATATGGTCTGAACTGTCATAAAGTATCCAATTATGGAAAATTCACAAAATATAAGTAATTATTTATTAAAATTTAAAATTAATAATATTAATACCATAGATAATATTAAATAGATTAAATAAGGATAAATCATGTTGATAAGGCTTAAAATAAATTCCCCACATGTCTAAAATTTATTGGTTGATGCTATTATAACCCTATCTCATCTAATATTTTGATTTTAGTCATTTATAGAGGTTTTTATGTGGGTTTTGAGTTTATTATAAATTAATATTTTAGAGGTTTCCAAAAGTGCCTCTCTCCTCTCTTATAAAAGGGCACCCCCTACCTCTCCTGTAAACGACATTTTGAGAGTAAAATCTCAGAAAAACCCTATCCATTTATATTCTACACTTCCCTAGAAACATACTAGAGCTCTTATTATTCTTCAAAGACTAGCTTTAGTGCCCTAAGAAGAGGTTTAGAAGAGGCGCGTCGAAGAAGAGGTAATATCCTTTACTGATTCTTTCATATTTATTTTTTCTTCTAATTCCTATTCATTATTTGTTTCATTATAAAGTAATAACATAAGTATCACTGATATAATTATATGTTATTATAAATATGAAACAACCATATTTCACTTTCTATCCATCCAACAGAATACAAAATCACGGCGCGTGCGTACGTACGGAATACCGTCTCCACGCCGTGGTGTAATCTATTTTCTGCCACCACATTACTTGGATGGGTATAATGTTGTAAAGAATAACTATATATGATTATTATAACATGATACCAATTCTGAGATATTATATCATCCACTCCAATACCATTCAATAATGAAGGGAATGATATCGTCGCTCGTGCATACATACAGCTTACCATCTCCACGGTGCGATGTGATTCATTCTAAATGATCTTTATTAAACATGATTATATAATCAAATTGAATGAATAAATATGATATATATTACAAAATTACCATTCTATAAATTATGTATTTATTACCTAAAAATAGGAATACAAATTTATTCAAAAAAAACATGCACAAGAACATAAAGCAAGGAACACTGGAATAACAAGTAGCAATGAAATATTACTAATAAGAAGATACTAATATGACCATATATGAAATCATAACAATGTATATGATTCTAGAATAAGTCAATGACATTATTTAAATCATTATATAGGAGGTTCAGATATGTACAGAGCATATCAGACCTAAGGTAAGGTACAATCTTGCAATCTCAATTTTTATCTAAGATTGATTATACTTCAGTATTTACTGGGGAATATTTATCATCCACATACATGTTTCATAAATACGTAATATTATTTATATCCTCCTACAATTGTTTAAATCCAATTTTACCAATTGGTGAAAATTTCAATAAAATATATGAAAGGAATCTTTTTTCGTTTTCAGTACAAGACACTTTTTTTCTTTTCCAGCCAAAGTACGGGAAGAATGCGGCATGAATGGATTTTTATGATTTCATAGAACATTATTTACATGAAGATTACTTTTAAAATTTTCAGGTTTATTTTAAATTAACTTCTTTTAGTTTAAAATGGTATGACATATTGATAAGGGAAAAATATTTTTGAATAAGAAAAAACATTTTCTTCAGGAATGGAGTTCAAGTGTTTTATCAAAATTATTTTCCATCTTAGATAATACAGGGTTCTGTTTCTATCCCTATTATTACATTGATTTGATTATGTAATGATGGAATTATTTTTATGAAGTCCTTTTATCTTATATGGATTATGTTATGATGGAATGATATTTAAGAATCCAATTTTTATTACATGGGTTATGATATGATGTATGATTTATGATTTTGTGGCACACATAAGAATGGTTTCATTATGAGATGGGTGGGACCTATATCTCCCTCCAATGAATTGTGTAAAGATTTATATCTCATGAGATAGACATGGCTAGAATGGAAAGTTAATCCAGTTCAGTAATATATGGCTGAAAAGACAAGTAAACTCAGTTCAGTAATGGACTTTTTCCACTATAATGGTCATGGTAGCAATGTCTTGGCTACTATAGAAATCATATAATGTGATTAATGGTTTTACACAATTCCATGTTTTATTCTAATGACATTTTATCTTGATTAATGTTACTTTATGATCAATGAATTATGTACTAACATGATTTATGTCATTGCTCAAGATTTTTATGTTTATGTTCATGTATTTACATTCAAATGTTTAAGGATTGTTTTTATGTTCTCCATGTTTACCCTTACTGAGAATTTGAGCTCAAACTTTTTCTATTTTATTTTCCACAGGATATAAAAAAGGTTTTAGGTAAGAAAAAAAAGGGGAAGAACTTTATGGGAGATGTTGAAGATATTTCACCATGATTATAAGATTATGTTCTGAGTTTCCAAAGACACTCAACTAACACTGTCTTTGGGCGTCTGTTTGTGTCATGTATTAAGTTTTCCGCAAAAGTAATGTAATTTACAAGTACGTCAAGCATGGGTCATTATAATAATGGTGGAAATAATAACTATATATTATTATTATAACATGATTCTAATTAATATATATTATATCATCCACTCCAATTCCATTCAATAATAATGGGAACGATATCATCGCTCGTGCGTACGTACAGATTACCGTCTCCACGATGCGATGAGATTCATTCTCCATGTTAACCATTCAATAATGATTATAATGTATTTATAATAAGTAATAATGAAATATATGACATAATAATGCTACTGGATTTATGTATATATTTCATTTACTTCCTTTCAATTTAATAAGGAAACGAAAAAAACGTTCATGCGTACGTACGACCTACCATCTCCATGAACGGTGTATTTCATTTCATTTATCAATATATTATATAAATTTATATGATTAATATATATTATATATAATTATTGTTTTAAATTATGGAAATATGTAATCATTATCTATGTAATCATACGAATAATTACAAGTTAAAACATGTACGATGAATGAAACAATTTTACCCAAAACACTGCTTTAACATAGAATTGACAAATTAACGGGTAATATAAAGTTGTAAGTTAATCATATATGATATATAAAATATTATTATGGTTCTATTACAAGTTAATAGTATGTTTAAACCCACTATACAGAAGTCTCAGATACATATGGAAGCAATTGGACATAAGGTAAGGGATTATTTCGTCTCACTTGTATTCTTGTGAGACATATGCCTTAATCACCATCTATTTATTTTGTATGGTGTTTATGATTCACATTAATGTTTTATGATTTTTTATTATTAATGATATGATATTTACATATGCATCTAATTTTCTTTATTTTATGACATGTATGATTCTTCCAATTATAAATGGTAAGGGATAATTATTTCAATCTCATTCTTATCCAGGACTGTTTATTCGTAAGTATTTACTGGGTTTATGTTTATCATCCATGACCATGTTTTCTGAAAATTTTTTCATAACATTTTTACTATTCTTACATTTATTTTTAAAGTCATTTTTACCCTTTTTTACTTTTACCATATGGTATGGAAGGAATGTTTCTTTTGTTTATCATACGAGGTACTTTTTGACTTTTCCAGAAAAAGTATGAGGGGAATGTTTTTTTAACTTATACGACGTGAATGGATTTTTACGGTTTCATAACGCATTATTTTCACGAGGATTACTATAAAGTATTTCATGATTATTTTCAATAAAATCATTTTCTTTTAAAATTTCATAGCATTTTTTGAAAAGAAAATGATTTTGAAGAAGAAAGGATATTTTACTTAAGAATTCATTGAAAGTGTTTTCTCCAAACTATTTTCCATCTAAGATGACATTATTTAATAAGGATATGATTCATGTATAATGTCCTAATTATTTACATGGTTTTATTTTTTTTATGAAGAAATTATATAAATTGTTTTATATGGATTATGTTATGATGGGATGACATATATGAAACCCATTTTATTCATTTGGTTATGATGAATGATATATGTTTATTTTGTGGAACATGATAGAATGACTTCATTATGAGATGGGTAGGACCTATATCTCCCTCCAATGCATTGGGTAAAGATTTACATCTCATGAGATAGACATGGCTGGAATGGAAAGTAAAATCCGTTTCAGTAATACAGGGCTGGAATGACATGTTAACCCGGTTCAGAAATGGACTTTGTCCACTATGATGTTCTTGGAAGTAATGCCTTGGATACTATGGAAATCATATCATGTGATTAACTGTTTTCCACAATTACATGTTTTGTTCCCATTCTATCTTATCATGATTGTTGTTCCTTTATGAACTATGCCTTACGTACTTTCAAGATTTATTTCACAACTCAAGATTTTTATGTTTAAACTTTATGTTCATGTTTTTAAGTTCAAATGTATATGGTTTGTTCTATTTTCTATATGCTCACAATTACATAGCATTTGATCTCACCCTTTATATGTTTTCTTTTCCTCAGGATATAAATAAATTTTTTAGGTAAGAAAACAAAAGGGGAAGATCTTTATGGGAGATGTTGAAGATCTTTCACCATGATTAGAAGATCATGTTCTGAGTTTCCAGAGACACTAAACTAACACAGTATTTAGGTGTCTTTTTGTGTCATGAATTACGTTTTCTGCAAAAGTGATGTGATTTCCATGTATGTCAAGCTTGGGTCGTTATAGTTGGTATCAGATAAAAGGTTTAGTCAACCTTTGGAAACTAGGATACGAAAAACTTAGTGAGATCTCGGGAGATATTTATAAGGTATGTCTAGGGATGTCCCTAAGGCTAAGTATAAGTATAGGTTATAGTCCCAGAATTATGGTAAAGTTCTTAGAATTAAATCTAAGATGTTATATATTGAAAGTACCCCAATTGATTATGTTGTTTTCCTAGTATGATTTTTGTCTCTCACACTACTCTTTTTGAGTTTTAGAAAATGGCTGGAAACAGGAAGATTCATGTTAATAGAGAATATGATGGACAATGGAATGATATTCTTCATGAGTAACCAAATGAAATAGGATTTTGAAGGTGAAATATCATTATTATTCCTAATCAGCAATCTCATAACATGATCAATAATCTAAACATTGGTAAGTTTCCTGACTCATCAAATAAGAGAAAGATGGAGTTTTATGATGATCATAGATGAAATAAAGTTCAATTTCCCTCATGTAAATCATGTGGAAAGAGGAATCCGGGAGAATGTTTCAAAGGAACTGGACGATGCTTTGGGTGTGGAAAGGAAGGACACAAATCTAGTAATTGCAAAGGAAAAGGTTTAGTTATCCCAATGGACAATGATAATGGTATTTCTAAGACATCAACAATGGTTAAATGCTTTAAATGTGGAATGTATGGGCCTTATGCAAACCAATGCCCTAAGGGAAAATCTCATGAAGAGAATCAGCATGGTCATATGGGTAGTATTTATGTTAATGATGATGAGGAGACTACAAATGATATATGAGATGAAATAAGTGTTGAGTAATAAAATGATGAAGCTTGGTCAATGGTTTAAGAAGGTATTGGAATGATTACATGTTTATCAAGATTAATGTATGGTACTATAGAATAAAGAAAAATCTAAGGATTTTTATACTATTGTTTTTCCTTGATTATTTGAAAGTACATGTTGAATGGTACCGGTAACCATGAAAAGTGATTGAAATATTTTTGGAAAGAAAATGATATGTGCATAATGAAGGGATAAAGGGATAAAGAGATGTTTGATAGTATTAATGAGCTCATGATTGATAAAAGTACAATGTGATATCATGGTTTGAGTAAATATAATTTTTGGTATATTTGGCATATGGAAAGGGTTAATTCTGATGGAATTCATGTTGTCACTAAAGTTCTATAGTAATTTATTTTTCAAGAGGATTCATGATGAAGTCCTTCAAATGTTTGGAATTTGACCAACAAGATATATCTTATGATACATGTGGGGATAAATGATGATATTGACATGCCTGTTATTTGAACTTTTTAAGAATCATTTTCTTTATACAATGAGATTGGACTAAAGTATTTTGGATAAGCCTAATGATTGGAATGTATTAAGTTAAACATTAGATAATATTGTTTAAGGGTATAACTTTTTTATTATTTTTGAAATTTTATAACAGTATACTTTTAGAAAAAGGACAACCCGTAGGACAGGTTACAACCCGTCGCGTCCGACAAGGCAGCGGGAATCAAACCCACAACCGAAGTGAAACATGCCTTTATTGAGTACCACTGGCCTACAGGCAGTCCCTAGTTATTAGAAACTAGTTTTATTTTATTAAGTGGTATGATAGATGAAGTATAAGTCCATTTTTGGAACCATATATGATTAATCTCACCATAGATGGACATATGTATATTTAATAACTTTTTATAACCTTATGTTTGAGATAGATGGAATGACCTATGATTCTATCACATGATCTTCTAATAATTCAAGAATGAAAAATTAAACTTCATTTATTTAAATAAGAGATGAATTAGAAATTGTTCATGGAATGACCAATGATGATTTTACACTGAAATCAGGTAAGTATTTATCCTTATACAAAAAAATTCATCAACTTTAGGGAAATGTTCTTGAAAACCAAAAATGTTGTCCTAGTAACATCATATCCAATGAATTAGATGGTACCTTTGATCATCACAAATTTATGGCTTTGCGATTGTTTTATTTTTCAAAGCCAAGTTCTCTACCACTCTTCATCAGAACATGATGGTTAGATTTCTCTTCTATACCCATGTTTTCACCTATGTTCTCCTACGTGGGAATCCAGTGATGTGTTAATTTGGGTAATCATTACGTTTCTTACTTAACTTTTTAAAATTATATTTTAGTATTCCTTTTTACGATGTGGGTTTCTATGAAAGAAACTTTAAAGTAGTAAATGATTTATAACCCCGACGAATTTCATGGGCGAAATTCATTTTAAGGGGGGTAGAATGTAACACCCCTAGATTTTATGAGATATATATTTTTTAATTTCTTTGATGTATTTTGTTGTATGCTACACCATGATTAGCTTGCGCTATATGCAGTATCGTATTAACTTTTAGTATACACAACACTATTCTTGTCTTCTGTTGCACGCAAGAGTGACCTTCCTCGACAGCGTGTGTTTTACACAATACCAAGTTTCACAAAACAATGATATATTATTATGAACTAGCCATTATTAATAGTATTAACTACATTTTTAATTTTATAACACTATAATTCATCTTAAAAATATTTTAGAACATGGTATGAGAACAAAATAATTTTTTCGGTTAAAATTAATATTTTTCAAAAAATGCAGTTTTGCTGCCTTTTGATGGCGCACCAACTTTAAATATAGTTTTGACAAATTTATATGTTCACTTGATGAAATAAACATATTAACTTCAATAAGGATGTAAAAATTAACTTTGGATAATTTTTTAATATTTTTCGGTTAACTTTCATATTTTGATAAATAGTAAAAATACGCTAAATTTTAATTAAAAATAACTTTTTTCATCAAGATAATTTATATGGTTAAATTATAATATTGAATGGTTCTAAAGTATAAATAGAATATATTTTTACCATATAATATAATTTAATTCATTATCATTAATTTTACTTTGAATTCATAGGTAAAAATATTTCAATCTTTTGCAATGTTTTAACTTTTAAAACCCGTTTTCTCAACAGCGGGACTAATTTTAAATTAAATACTGCAAATTATATGTTTTGAATTTGGAAAAATGGATTCCATATTTGGAATCATTAGGTTCAAATTATTCTAATAGGCTACTTTTTATTTTTAGACATTATGAATAGTAACAATGGTAAATTTTATTTACTACAGTTAAAGGTAAATCAGGTAATTAAGGGTAAAAATAAGATCATTAAATTACCATAACACCTGGAAAAATTCTATTGTATGAATAAAAGTCGACCCTTATCACCTAAGTGTTGGAATATATTCATTTCATGGACTTTTGACCATGGAAAAGATGTAATTATTAATTAAACCAAAGAAAGTGACAACACGTCACTCTCTTATATCTTATAAGTGTAATAATTTTAATTTATAGATAAACTTCATAAAACATAGAAAATAAATAGTCACCATAAATATAATAAAATTATCTACATCATGTGAGTTTATTTATAATTTTTAGGGATTAAATAATTATCATCAATGGTGACACAATAGTGATGCAGAAATTGTTTATTTAGTGAAAAATCAATAATACAGTTTTTATTAAACTAATAGTGACCCTAAAAGGCACAAAAACTTGACCAAAACTTATTTTTCGTGTCCATGTAATCCATAATCATCTATTGGTCGAATATTTGACCATTTGAATCCTTATTAAAGTGATTACGACACTTATATTATTTTATTTTAAATGATGTCAAAGTTATCACCTTCAAAATTTTATAAATATAACAATTTAAATGTTATTATTTTAAGATGATAAATTAGAGTAAAAGTATTAATATATAATATATTATATTTATCTAAATTTTAGTATTTTTTTAATTTTTATGCAACAAATAATTATATTAAATATTTATACAAAAATGTTGTAGTAATTATTTTATTAAGGGAAATATCAAATAAAGGGTTTTAAAAATATTAAAATAAATGTTATATGAACAAATTAATGTTCTACATGAATTTTTTAGATTAATATTACAAGTTATAAATCTATTAAATATTTTGTTTCGATGTTATCTTCTGTATGGATTTAATTTAAATTCCAATAATTGAGTAGTGTCAAAATTGACACTAGTTTTTTTTATAAAAATAACATATTATTAAATTGTTTAAAAATCACAACAATATTTAAAAATTAAAAATTCTAAATTATATGGTCGAAAATTTAATAATGTATCTAATTATATACAATTCACAACACGTAATTAAGTATTCATAACCATTTAAATTTTAGAATATTTTTACAACAAATAAAATAAAATAGACTAAATAAGGATAAATCAAAACGATAAGGTTTAAAATAAAATAAAAAAATTTCTAAATTTGATTTTTTGATGATATTAAAACCCTATATTACCTAATATCCAAATTTTAGTCACTTATGAAGTTTTTAAGTGGGGTTTGGGTTTATTATAAATTAATATTTTAGAGGTTTCCAAAAGTGCCCCTCTCCTCTCTTATAAAAGGGAACCTCCTCCCTCTCCTCTTCCCATCATTTTTAGCCTTCATGATCAGCCAAAACCTTTCCATTTATCTTCCCCAATTACTTATAAACATACTAGAGGTCCTGGTCTTCTTCAAATACCAACTTTAGTGCCCTAAGAGGAGGTTTAGAAGAGGCGCGTCAAAGAAGAGGTAATATCCTTTACCGATTCTTTCAAACTTATTTCTTCTTCTACTTCCTCTAATTTATTTGTTTAATTATAAATTAATAACATAAGTATAACTAATATTATTATATGTTATTATAAATATGAAACAACCCTATCTCACCTTCTACCCATCCTACGAAAAATGAAATTACCGCGTGTGCGTACGTACGGAATACCGTCTCCACGCTGTGGTGTAATCTGTTTTTCAACCACCACCATACTTGGATGGGTATAATGGTGGAAATAATAACTATATATGATTATTATAATATGATTATAATTAATAGATATTATATCATTTACTCCAATTCCATTCAATAATTATGTAATGATATCATCGGTCGTGCGTATGTACGGATTAACGTCTCCACGATGCGATGAGATTCATTCTCAATGATAACAATTAAAGAATGATTATAAAGTATATATAATAAGTAATCATGAAAAATATTACATAATAATTCTACTGGATTTATGTATAAATTTCATTTACTTCCATTCAATTTAATAAGGAAACGAAAACAACGTTCATGCGTACGTACAACCTACCATCTCCATGAACGGTGTATTTCATTCCATTTATCAATCTATTATATATATTTATATGATGAATATATATTATATATAAATCTTGTTTTACATTATAGAAATATGTAATCTTGATATAAGTAATCATATGAATAATTACAAGTCAAAACATGTACGATAAATGAAACAATTTTACCCAAAATGCTGCTTTAACATGGAATTGACAAATTAACGGGTAATATAAAGTCATAAGTGAATCATTAATGATATAAAAAATAATATTATGGTTTTTTACAAGTTATTAATATGTTTAAACCCACTATACAGGATTGTTAGACACATACGGAAGAAATTGGACATAAGGTAAGGGATTATTTCCTCTCACTTTTATTTCTGTGAGACATATGCCTTAATCACCATCTATTTATTTTGTATGGTGTTTATGCTTCCCATGGAGGTTTTATTATTTTTATTATGAAGGATATGATATTTAAATATTCATGTAATTTTCATTATTTTATGTCACGCATGATTCCACCAATTATAAATGGTAAGGGATAATTATTCCAATCCTGTTCTTATCCAGGATTGTTTATTCATAAGTATTATCTGGGGTTATATTTTTCATCCATGTCCATGTTTTCTAAATTTTTTTTCATAAAATGTTTACTATTCTTCAATTTATGTTTAAAGTCATTTTTACCCTTTTTAATTTTACCATAAGGTATGGAAGGAATCTTTCTTTTGTTTATCATATGAGGTTCTTTTTGACTTTTCCAGCAAAAGTACGAGGATAATGTTTTTTTAACTTATACGACGTGAATGATTTTTTATGGTTTCATAACGCATTATTTTCATGAAGATTACTCTTAAATATTTCATTATTATTTTCAATAAATTATTTTTATTTTAAAATTTCATAGCATTTTGTGAAAAGAAAATGATTTTGAAGAAGAAATGATATTTTCCTCAAGAATTCATTGCAAGTGTTTTATCCAAACTATTTTCCATCTAAGATGATATTATTTAATATGGATATGCTTCATGTATAATGTCCCTATTATTTACATGGTTTTATTTTGTTTATGAAGAAATTATATCCATTGTTTTATATAGATTATGTTTTGATGGGATGACGCATATGAAACCCATTTTATTCATTGGTTTATGATGAATGATTTATGTTTATTTTGTGGAAGAAAAAAGAATGATTTCATTATGAGATTGTTGGGACCAATATCTCCCTCCAATGCATTAGGTAATGATTTATATCTCATGAGATAAACATGGATTAAACGACAAGTAAAATTCGGTTCAGTAATACAGTGCTGGAACAACATGTTAACCCGATTCAGTAATGGAATTTGTCCATGATGATGGTCTTGGAAGCAATGCCTTGGCTACTATGGAAATAATATCATGTGCTTAATGTTTTTCCACAATTACATGTTTTATTCCCATGCTATTTTATCATGATTGATGTTCCTTTATAAACTATGCCTTACGTACTACCAATATTTATTTCACAACTCATGATTTTGATGTTTAAACTTTATGTTCATGTTTTTAAGTTCAAATGTATATGGTTTTTTTATTTTCTCCATGCTTACCCTTATTGAGCATTTGTTCTCACTCTTTATATGTTTTCTTTTACCCAGGATATAAATAAAGGTTTTAGGTAAGAAAATAAAAGGGGAAGATCATTATAGGAGATGTTGAAGATCTTTCACCATGATTAGAAGATTATGTTCCGAGTTTCCAAAGACACTAAACTAACACGTTATTTGGGTGTCTTTTTGTGTCATGTATTAAGTTATCTGGAAAAGTTATGTAATGTCCATGTACATCAAGCTTGGGTCGTTATACTTTATCCCTTTAAATTGGTCAAACATATCATCAATTCGAGGTAATGGATATTTTTTCATTACCATAACTTGATTTAGTTTTCAGTAACAAACACAAAGGAGAAGTTTCCCATCATATTTTTTTTGAAAAAGAATATGTACCGCCCAAGATTACATGCTCGAACATATAAATACATTATCCAATAGATAATTCATATAAGGAACTGATCTTAAAAATTACATAATAATGATGTAATGACTCACAATTCCATGGATTTTTTAAATTTAAATGGGATTATTTAAAGACTAGGCTCTAAGACGACACGTAATTCTGAGGCCTAGAGTGGATAGAATAGTTTTTAAAACTTTTTTAATGTTTATTAAATAATTTTGTGAGTTGGTTTTTCAATCCTTTAAAATGGTGCATGAATGAAAAATCTAAGGGCACCATTGAACTCAGAGCATCGAGATTTACCTAGAAAGGGCATACCATTGGCCGACACAGGAAAATAGTGGAAGTATGTTTTTGACAGTAAATAAAATATTTAAGTAAAATTATTTTATTTTTAAATATTTATAACTCCAAAATAGTAACTTAGATCAGAAATCTGAGAGTATTATTGAGCTCATGAGAGTTTGTTTCCCTTAGTCAAAGCACAACCTTGACTGATGTGGGTAATTTTGAAAGATAGTTTTTGAGATTTTTTAAAGAAAATTAAGATGGTGCACATGCATGATTTGGGAAAATTTGAAAAAAAAATCTAAATTGAAAATATGAGGACACCGTTGCATCTGAAATGGCGGTGTTACCTAAGAATGGACCTAACCTTGACTGGTATGGGTGGAAGGAAAAATTAATTTTCAGACATTTTAAAAAAATAAACTTAAAAAGTTATTTTATTTTATTTTCCTCACTATTGAGCGATGTCACGCTAGCATTGTGGTGAAACGACAAGGTAGCGACGAACCCCATTAATGAGGATCTTAAACGATTAGTGTAATGACTCATTAATCAAAGTGTAACAGATACACTATTTCACAAATGAAACAGCGCAATGACACGATGACTCAACGTAACTTGAAACACATTTCTATTTTAATGGAATAATAGTTTGGTAAATTAGAGGGGGAATTTCTATTATGAACAACGAAGGAATTCTCACCAACAAATAATGCCGGTGGATCAAAAAGTGGCGACGACGCCTTGAAGAACGGATCTGGGATCGAAGATCGATGAATGAAACATCTTCGAATGGATCAACACCAATGGTGAACCTTTTATAGGTCGGGGTTCCATTGATTCAAATTCCATTCCCCGTTCTTCTTTCTAAAGCAATGAATGCAGATCAACTAACAAAAAGATTGATCAGCGGACCGCTTGTTCTTGGGACAGGGTGCCTTTTCATGGGGTTTTGTATCAGGATTATATTTATTTGGTTCATATAACCTAAATCCAAAACCTCCCCATGTTTAAAATCTAATGTGGAGGGCATGGGCCAACACAAACAAGGCCCGCGACCCTCTTCCTTGTGCATTTTTTGTGTTCAAACCTTCCGAGTGGCTACAAGAAGGTTTTGAGGCCTTAGTAGGGAAGGCATCACCCCATTGAGGCCAGAGGCACAGACGGTGGGAAG
This sequence comes from Viscum album, assembly GCA_963277665.1. Lineage (NCBI taxonomy): Eukaryota > Viridiplantae > Streptophyta > Magnoliopsida > Santalales > Viscaceae > Viscum > Viscum album. The sequence goes on from OY728139.1 coordinate 595,855,195, forward strand.
AAAGGTCCACCTAATTGGACCTGATGATTCGCATAAGAGGCTGCTGGCATGCCATGATGGCACACCGGGGGAGACACCACAGTCGGCTTGGGCCGCAGCGGTGCGACAAGAGCCAACGACAGCGGGCTGGCAGCTAGTTGAAGGATGCAGACATCCTGCCGCGTCAGGTGGAGGGGCACACACTGCACGATCCATGACTCTTGCCGGAATGTGGTCCAGCGACTGCATGTAAAGGGGGTTAAACACGGCCAGCTTAGCCAGCCAGGACACACTGGAACTAGACGCCCCACTGGGCGTCTGGGCTGGAGATGTCCAACCCACCGGCTAAGTTGGACGGGGGCATGCAAACATGGCTACTATGTGGCCAGGCTATAAATGAATTTAGCTCACTTCTATATCCCGAGCTGAAAAATTAACACTGGGATGATGAGAATCTAAGGATGGGAGAAAACCGGCTTGCTAGTTGTGGGCCAATCTAGATGGGACCAGTTCACTGGGTGACCTGGCGGGATAGATCTCCAGCCAAATCGGGCCAGGTCCAGTAAGTCAAAATGGTCCTATCCCACTGGACAAGCTAGATCGGGATGGCCCAGACCCGATTCAGGTTGGGTTGGGTCATTTGAACCATACTGGGGCATGTGGGGCCCCCGGTCCAGGTTGGTCGAGTCGGTTCAACCGTGTCTGACTGGGCCTGAATGCAAGTGGACCCTATTTACTAAAATGGTAATATCTCTCAAACCAAGTGTCTGATTGACAATCCATTTGTGGAATTAGAACCCTTGTGGAGAGTAGGATATTTTGGCATACTCAATTAAGTATTTCATTGATGTTGGTACCTAATGAATGGATTGAGGAGCAGTTTCTATTTGAATCAAGTGAACTACTTGCAGGAACCCTGTGGCTGAGTGAGACCCAGTGACTACTAACAAGAGACCCTATATGGATCAGCTACGATGGACCAGTGGGAAGTGGCTCTGTGTGACCCAGTAGGCCCATGGTGGGGAGTGGCTCTGTGTGACCCATAATACCCACACTACATACCAGGGATGAGTATCTCAGTACAATGGACAAAGTGTGAAGCAACTCTATGTGACATGGAAGGACCACGATGGGGAGAGGCTTTGTGTGACACAACATACCCATGGTACTCATCAGGGATGAGTACCACTGTAGTCCAAGGATAGGGGGAAGAGACTCTATGTGACCTAGTAGGCCCATGGTGGGGATCAGATCTATGTAACCTGAAATTCCAATGGTACTTATCAGGGAGGAGTGCCCCTAAATCCCAAGGTGTTATGTGATAAGACTGATGGTCTTACTTTTAATACTTTAGATTATTCCTGAGTAGTACTCCCCTATTGGAACCCTGGCATGGGTCCTCACTTATGAAGTAGTAATACCCCATCTCTGACTAGCGAAGATGATTGGGTCCTCCATAGGAGTTGTATCTCCTTTGACTGTTGGACACATCTACGAGGAGCGAGCCCCACCACTTGAGGAGAATCGATACCTATGTAGAAAAACGTTCTCCCTCGATGACACTAAGTTTTGGGACACTTCATATTGAAGCGACTGAGGTATCACTGGTTAGTCTGGAGTAGTTCTCTCTCAAATGAGCATAGTGGTGAGGAGAAGGCATCTTCACTTGGGTTTCCTTAGTCTTGCATTGGACGCAAGAATGTGATGACTTGGCCTCTAGTGCTGGGCCCGAGAGCTGGTCCTAGTAGAATGATCCTGATGAAGAACGTTCTCTCAGATGTACCATTAAGAATGGGTAGAGTTTAACCTCATGGATTGTATCTCTCATATGGGATCCATAAGGGTTGACTAAGCTTGTGGAATGTGTTCTCTTAGTTTGGGTGTTACCTTTTGAACCTCTGGTGAGAGTCTTGATACTGACTTTGATTTTGGGACCTCATGTTTTGTAGTGGCTAAGATAAGTGTATTTGGATGTTCATGGTATATGTATGGGTATATAACTGAGTAGAGATGACTATAATTTCTTCATGGTTTTTATCTTGTGTTTTACCTTTATGGATTTGGGGTCCCCTACTAAGTATTGTTTTACTCACCCCTTAATGGGATTTTCCCACATGTGTCATGTCTTGTGCAGATGACAGATGCTTCGACAGAGACCACAACATCCCGGGATAAGGCTATGCCTAGTGAGATACTATATAGAGGATATACTTCCATAGCTTCTGAAAACCACTCCATGACTACCCTTTAGGTGGGGTCATCTACATACATCTTGCAGAGATATTTTGTACTTTCATATTTTTAGTTTTTCATATGTTGGGTTTGTATTCTAGCCCATTTGGCTTAGATCTTGTACCATTTCTCAATGGTTGTTTATGGGAAAGCATTTTTTCCTTTCCAGATGTTTGGTATATGGTTGTGTGTGTGTCCACGCAAACATGTACTTAGGAAAATGCCTCCCACTCGTGGGATAATGCCTTCGGTGCTAGTCTCCAACCCCTGTTCATTGGAATGCGGTCTTGGAGTAGTCACAAAATGGGCCCCGGGGGATGGGTCATGACAAATTGGTATTAGAGGAGGTCAATTATACCTCAAAGACTGGGAGTCTATGGTTCTGTTTTGGGGAAACAGTGCTAAGTGTTTTTAGTTTGGATTTCAGGCTAGGGAATCTAGTGTTGGTGTTGTGACCAACGTATCCATACACCAGGACTCTGGACACCTGCTTTCTGACTCAGTATATGGAACACAAGTTATGGGAAATAAATGGTACATGCATCATATATGAATGGTTTGTTATTTCCATGTCCTTCTTGAGTCATCTCTCCAGATATACTCTTTAACCATTTTTTATCTGGATTCATTTTCAGGATGCCCCCATGATGACAGTCAGATTGGATTCTAGAACGTGATCATAATGAAGATCTGCCCAGAGTAATGAATTTAGTGAAGGTAACTGATTCAAAGGTGTTACCTCTGGGTGGTGCACCAGTGATGCCACCACCCATAGATCAACAATTTATACTAGAGATATCAGTAGGAGATGCGCATGGGATGAGAGCACTACATGATTTACAGAGACAAACAGCTCCCTGGTTCTGAGGTGAGATAGATCCTTAGGAAGCTAAGGATTGGATTTAGGAAGTTACGTGAGTCTTCCACCTAGTGAGGATGCCTCTTGACTAGATGATGATCCTAATCGCGAGACTTCTTCAGGGATTGGTGGGGAGATAATGGAGCTTGATGATCCAGACACATGATGAGGAAACCCTCACCTAGTTAGACTTTGAGTGCCTCTTTAGGGAGGAGTTATTTCTGGAAACATTATGCATTGTGCGTATATAGGGGCTGTTGCACCTATGGTAGGGTATCATGACTGTAGCAGAATACTTGGCATGATTTATGGAAATTTCTCACTAATCTATAGATATGGTGTGGGCCCCCTAATTTAGGGCTTGAACCTTTGAGTAAAGACTATGCTGGGAGATCAGGGCGTCGATGATACCCCTTTGCATTCTGACACATTCTGGGGTGCTGGAGCATGCCCTGGTGGTTGAGATTTTTCTAGCGGAGGAGCAGATGGATGTAACCTAAAATAGAGGTCACGAGGTAGAGGTGTCTATTGGAGTTAGAAAACGGTATGTCATAGGATTGTTTCATAGGAGGCATACCAATTACCTAACCCAAATAGGTGGGTATATGGTTCTGGAACAACACCAAGGAGCATATCAGCCACATGGGAGGTGTTTTTACCCTTGCAATGATCGAGGAAATCTCATAAGGGGTTTTCTGAACCACCGTTCCACTGAGAGGGAGTCGGCTGATGAACCTCCTTGGTAGAGACAATGCTTTGAGAAAGAAGTTCTACAAAATGATGGGTGAGGCAGAGGAGCTAGAGAAGCATTAAGAGGTGGCATGTAGTTTACAACTTTGCCACCACCACCCTTAGGTGGTCTGCACCAGGCTTAGGGAGCCTAAGGATGTGGAAAATGATAGTTGCATGCGGTCATAGCTTATGACCAAGAAGCTCTACGAGAGATCCAAGGTAGATTTGTGTATTTTCTTTTGGCTATTGTTTTAAATAGACATAGGTTCCAGTTGTTCTCATTTTTTCGTGAGTTCTGATTGATAGTTCGAGGTTCTAGTTGGACCGTATACTTGACCCTAATGCTTAGAGACTCTTACTGGAGGAGACCCGTTGGTCACACACTAGTTCTAGTAGTGTGAATTGACTGTTGGAGGTGAGAGTTACGGTTGTTATTTCTTATTTTTGGCGTCAAGGCCTTACGATGTCATTCTTGGTATGGATGACTACCATTCATACCCAGATTTACTGTATTAGGAAATGGATGTGGTGTGTCCATGACAGTGAAAATGGTTTTTCCTTTATGGTGAGATAAAAGCACGAGATGCATGAAGTAGACTCTCACAAATATTCATGATTGGGATCATTCCGTGGTGGCATAGTTATACCACATGATATTTCCGCAATATAGAATGGTTTCTGACCATCTATACTCAACTTGGATGCCACTAGTGAGTGTGGTCGTGTTCCTGTTTGGCATGTTTTTTGGCCACTGGAGTTGTAGATAGAGGGCCTAGCAATACCCAACATTTAGTCTTGGGTAACCTTGTTTCATTTGTAAATAGCCTTGCATGTTCAACATCAACCTTGAATGCATAATTATTTTGGGGGATTTATCATAGTTAATCCAAGGGTGGATGAGAACCGTGGGATTCTATCTGTATTAATGTCAGGTTAGTGTAGAGGTGAGCCTATAGACCCCATAAAAGAAGATGGATCATAGTGGTTGGTGCTTTCCCACTTGTCATAGCAAAAGAAACATGTTCTCACTATTTCATGATATTTTCCTAGTAGAAGTTGTACATTAGAGTGGTCGATCTTGATGGTTCCTTGAGGTGTGTGATTGTAAACATCACATGGATTCTTGGTGAACTCAGTTTTCTTCCCTTGAGTACTGGCTTTTGCTTTTTGGGGATAAAAAGACTTTAGGTGGAGAGAATTTAATGGCCCAAAATTCCATGGATTGTTTTATTAAATTTAAATGGGATTATATCAAGACCAGGATCTGAGAAGGAACATAATTCTATGGCCCAAAGTGGATGGAATGGATTTTTTAACTTTTATTAATGTTTATTAAATAATTGTATGATCATGTTTTTCTATATTTTAAACAGGTGCCCGAATGAAATATCTAAAGGATCCATTGAACTCATAGCATCAGTATTATCCTAGAAAGGGCCTAACATTGGCCGACATGGGATTATAGTGGAATTTAGTTTTTGGACGTAAATAAAATTATTAAGTAACCATTATTTTATTTTCAAATATTTATAACTCCAAAATTGTAACTTGGATTAGAAATATGAGAGTAACATTGAGCTCATGAGGAAATTTTCCCCTTAGGTAGAGCTTAAACTTGAATGGTGTGGGTCGAGGGAGAAAGATAGTTTTTGAGCTTTTTTTAAGAAAATTAAAATGGCGGGGGTGCGTGTTTTTGGAAACATCCAAACTGGTGCCCGGATTGAAAATAAAAGGACACCGTTGAGTCTAGAATGATGATATTACCTATGAATGGACCTAAAATCGACTAGTGTAGGCTGAGGAAAAAAGTTATCTTTTTACAATTTTAAGAAAAATAAAATAAACTTAAAAAGTTATTTTATTTTATTCTCTCACCATTGAGAGGTGGAACACCAGCACTGTGGTGTGGTGATGAGGCAGTGATGAACCCCATTAATGAAAATAATAAATGAGCTGTATAACGACTCATTAATCGAAGTGTAACAAATACACTGTTTCAAAAATAAAAAAACGTAACGACGTAGTGTAACAGAAACACTGCAATACGTTTCTCTTTTAATGAAATAATAGGTTAGTGAATCAGAGGGGGAATGTTTCTGATGAACGGGGAAAGACTTATCTCTAATGATGAATTCTAGAAGTTCAGAAAGCAGTGACGATGCATTGGAGAATGGAATCGAGATCGGAGATCGACGAACGCCAATGCCTTCGAATGGATCGACACCAATTAAGAATATTTTCCAGGTAGGGGTTTCTTGATTCAAATTCCTTTCCCCATTATTCTTTCTAAAACAACGAATGAAAATCAAACCATGAATAGTTTTAATCACATATCACTTGTTCTTACGGGAGGGTGCTTATTCTTAGGGTTATATATCAGGATTAAATTTATCTCGTTGATAGAACTTCAATCATAAACCTCCCCATGTTAAATCTCTAATGTGGAGTGCACATACTAACATGAATAGGTCTTGAGCCCCTCATCCTTATGCGTTCATCATGGAAGAACCTTTTAGGTGGAGGCAAAAAGTTCTTGAGGCCTTAGCTAGGAAGGCAACACCACATGGAGGCCATAGGTGTAGACGACGTGAAGAACAGACCACCGGAGCGGACCTAGTGGTCTGCATAAGAGGCCGCTGGCACCGGTGACTGCCATCGGTGGCCCGTGGTGGCGGCCACGGGTAGGTGGAGGAATGCTGGGGGAGACTCTGTGGCTAGATCCATTCATGATGGTGCAGAAACAGCCACAGATAGTGGGCCAGTGGTGGGCAGAGGGTGCTGCCATCCGATCACGTTAGGAGGAGTGGCCCACACTATGAGAGCCGTGGCTCTTGATGGTATGCCACCTATTGACCACATGTAAAGTGTGTAAAACATGACCAGCTTAGTTGACCATAGTGGGCTGGAACCGACACCCTACTAGGCATCCATGCTAGAGATATCCTGCCTGCCAACCAGGCCGGACTAGGGTGCGTAAACCGGGCCGCTATGTTGTCCAGTCTATAAATGACATCGGCCATCCTAGAAAATTAACACTGCACCATAGGGCGACCCGAGATGGGAGAAAGCTAGCCCACCGGTTGCGGGCCAGGATAGATGGGACTGGGTTGCCGGGTGACCCAACGGGCTGGACCCCTGGCCTAATCAGGCTAGGTCCAATAAGGCCCAATGGGCATGGCCGACACAGACCCAAGACAGGTGGTGTCAGGTCAATCAATCATACCGGGGCATGTGCCCCCCCCCCCAGGACGGGTTGGTCAGGTCGATCTGACCAGGTCAGACCGAGCCTAGATGCAACCTGCCCTAGTTGACGAAAACACCAATATCTCTCAAACTGGGTGTCTGATTGACAAGCTATTTGTGGAGTTGGGACCCTCGCAGTGAGGCAGATATTTTGGAATACTCTAATAAAGTTTTCATGGATGTGGTAATACAATTAATTGATTGAGGAGAAGTTTCTCCTGGAATCATGTTCACTATGCAGGGGAACCCTATAGCTGACTGAGACCTGAAGACTGATGACAAGAAACCATGTGTGGATCAGCTATGATGGCCAAATGGGAAGAAGCTTTGTGTGACCAGACAGGACGATGGTGGGGAGTGGCTTTGTGTGACCCGACAGAGCCCCGATACTCCGTAGGGATGAGTACCTCAGTACGATGGCCAATGTGGGAAGCAGTTATGTGTGACCCAACAAGACCATGGTGGGAAGTGGATCTGTGTGACCCATCATACCCATGGTACTCATTATAGATGAGTACCATAATAGTCTAGGGCTAGTGGGAAGCGACTCTTTGTGACCCGACATGCCGACCATGGGGAGCGACTCTATGTGACCCACTATACCCAAGGTACTCATCAGGGAGGAGTGCCCCATCATCCCAAAGTGTTCGTTGATACGACTGATGGTGTTACGTTACATAAATTAGATTTTACCTGAGTAGTACTACCCTATTGGAACTAGGGTGTGGGTCCTGACTTATGAAGTAGTACTCCCCTGTCTCCAAATAGTGACGAGGAGTGGCTCATCCATATAAGTTGGAACTCATTTTACTGTGAGACATAGCTATGAAGAGAAGACCCCTCCACTTGAGGAGAAATGATACCTCAATAGAAGAAAGTGATCCCTCGATGAGACTGAGGTGTGGGACACTACTTACATGAGTGACTGAGGTTTCACATGTTAGTTTGGAGTAGTGCTCCCTCAACTAAGTGTAGTGGTGAGGAGCATGTCTCTTAACTTGGGTTTTCTTAGTCTTACATTGGACGTAAGAGAGTGATGATTGGACCTCTAGTGCTGGGCATGAGAGTTGGTCCTAGTATAATGATCTTGATGGAGCACATTCTTTCAGACGTACCATTTATAATGGGTAGAGTTGTACCTGATGGATTGTATCTCTTGGACAGGATCCATCCAGGATGTATAAGATCATGGAGTTTGTTCTCATGGTTTTTGAGTTACCTTTTAAACCGTAGGTGAGAATCCTGATACTGGATATGAGGTTTGGAGCTCATATTTCTTAGTGGCTGAGATGAGTATATTAGGATGTTCATGGTATATATATGGTCACATACCTTGGTAGAGATGATTGTACTTTATTTATGGTTTTCTATTGTTTTTTTACCTTTGTGGTTTCAGGTTCCCCTAATGAGTATTGTTTTACTCACCCCTGCACGGGCATTTACTACACGTGTCATGTCTTGTGAAGATGACAAATGCTTTGAAAGAGACCTCGATGGCCTGGGTCTAGGCTGTGCCTAGTGAGATACGATAGGCAGGATATACTTCCATAGATTCTGAAAGACACTCCTTACATACCCTTCAGGCGGGGTCATCTATGGATGTCATGTAGATATCTTTTGTACTTTCTTATTTTCAGTTTTTTTGGATTTGTATTCGTGCACATTTGAATTATATCTTGTACAGTTTCTCAAAGTTTGTTTAGTGGCATGCATATTTTCCTTTCTAGTTGTTTGGGACATGGTTGTATGTGTGTCCATACATACATGTACTTAGGAAAATTCCTCCCATTCATGGGATAATGCCTTCGGTTCTAGTCACCATCCCTTGGCCTTTGGGAGGCGGGTTTGGGGTAGTCATAAAACATACCCCAGGGGATGGTCGTGACACTAGAGTTTTAGAAAATAAATAATTCTATTATATTTGAGAATATTTTCAGGTTAGTTTTAAATAATTTGGTTATAACTCATACATTAGAGTACCATATATATACAAAGTGTAAACTTCTAATCAGTATCTATTTTTATCGTCATATAATTTTTTTAAAATAAAAAAAGATTTATTTCCATGAAAAATCTTCATTAATTTCATCCTAACATTGTTATTTCCCTTAACCATCCATAAACCTTGTTAAAAATATTTTAAAACATGGCATGATTACAAATTCTAGGTAAGGTATATAAAAAGAAGAAGTTTTTTAGTCTAGTGAAAAATACAAAAACCCATGAAATTTTTACCTTTATCTCAAAGTTATTTGAGTGAAATAAAATAAATAATTTTCATATGAAATCACATAGAAAATATTTTCTCAAATAAATTATTTAAAACTAGTGGAAATAACATATAAATCATATAGGTAACTTGGTATATTATCATTTATATCACTCTTACAAATATAATAACTGATATGGTTAACTTCCATCTACAAAGTACCCAATGCATTTGAGGGATATCAAAAACCCATCATTACTTGGTTTATAATGTAACCACCCATATTTTGTTTATAAATTAACCACCCATCCTTGTTTAATAAAATAACCACCCTTCATTGGTTTATAAAATAACCACTCATTCTTGGTTTATAACAGAACCACCCGTCATTGGTTTATAACAAAACCTTCCATCCTTGGTTTATAATGAAACCACCCATAATCATAAATAATTCTGAAGATTCATAACATAATCATAAATCATGAAATATCTTATTTTCATCATAAAAATTTTGAAAGTCTTTAAACCGCGTATGAAAAATTCTTTCAGATATCAAAATACCAATTTCTTTAAAAACCCATTTTTAATACCAAAATACCATATTCTTTCAAGAACAATTTAAAATACCAAAATAGTTATAAAAAGAGGAAGAGGGTATTTATTTTAATAGAACATAAAATATTATAAAGTGATCCAAACATTAATTAATGGTTTTTGATTGAGGGAAAATCCGTTGTCATAATACACATTAAAATAGAAAATTCATTTTGTTATTTTTAAATAAAGTCAAACATTCCGTAGAAAGATTACCTATTTTTTTGAAAAAATTTAAATAAAAAAATTCTTTTATAGAAATTTTAATGTTTATATAATTAAATTCATAAAATGATTTTAAAATCATGGACATTGAAGAGAAATGGATTTTGAAGGAAAACTTTAAAATATGATTTTTTAATAAAAATTCCCTTAAAAATTTGGAAACATTTGAATCGTAATCCCGATGAAAGCATAACATTAAAAAAATTTAAACATTATGAGGATATATAAATTAATTATATAACATGTCAATGGTATGTATATAAGCCTCATATAATAATATAAGTGCATAAAATAAAAAAATTTCTCATTGAAAGGAAAATGAGAAGAAAGTCCCTTACCTCAAGTTTGATTCATCTCACTCATTATTTATCTTCATGAATAATAGATTTATGTTAATTATTTTATTTATTATGAAATTTATTCATTTTATTTCAGTTATTTTAATGTTATATACAATTACTTAATCAAGTAAAATTATGTCATATGTTTTGTTGATATTTGTATTATATGTCCAAAAATAACTTTGATAGGTTGACTATGGTCAAATCGGTCATTATTTAAACATATATAGAGTAATAATTCTGAAATAAATATCTTTTTTATAAATCAGTCATAATTTCTATATCCAATCATGAAAAGTTTTATGAAAAATGATCAATGTTACGATCATGTAGATGGTAGGCCATATATACGCATGAGTAACATCTCCATTTTTCAATTATCATTATGGATGGAAGGTATGTATTATTTTCTCTATCAATAATGATAAAAATATGATAAATAACATATTATGTATTCAAATATACTTATATATATATATATCATCCATGTGATTTAATGATGAAAAAGAGTCACATCACTTCGTGGTAGCAGTAATCCACACGCATGTATGAACGACATTATCACTTTTCAATGTAAGAATGAAAATGATGTATTATATTTTCAGAATGATAAATATTTGATTTATATAATAATTATTTCATTTATATCACATATATTAATTAAAATTATCCTTATTACCTTCCATATAATGAGTTAGTGAAAAATAAATCACATCACTTCGCAAGGCAGTAGTCCATCATACACCCGAGCGATGTTATCATATCCCCCAAAGAATGGAAATTAAAAAGGTATATGAGATATAATTACTCCATATGTATAAATATGTTAAAAATATCCTATATATTAATTAAATACAAAATTAAAACAATCCTTGAGATGTAATGATGGAAAATGAATTACATTGGTTCGTTAGTCGGTAGTCCACCGTACACATGAATAATAATTTTGTATCTCATTTGACAGATGCAGAGAAGGATTTAGGTTATTAAATTAATATAATAAAATAAAATTATATGGGAGATATTTTTTTATTATATATGAATAATTGAATAATATTTTAAGTATGTGGAATAAGGAATAAAATAAAAATGTAAGGTTAAACATGATACCTCTTCTTCAGACAACCTCCATGGGAAAGCACCCAAATCCTTCTTAAGATGTATTTATGATAAAAATAAGGGATATAGGACATGGAAAGGAAAGTTAGGAAGATATTTGGGTAGGTATTGGCTGAACCAAATAGATTTTAAGGTGTGTAGAGGAGATGAAATGGGGTTGCCTTTTATAAGTGAGGCGAGTGGCACACTTGTAATTTTTGAAAAGAAAAAAGGTGTATCCACATGTTTCACATTCCACAAGTATAAAAAATGAATCATTTTCAATAATTATACACGACAAGGTAAAAATATATCTATAAAACATATTTTATATGAGGTTTAGTCATTTAAACCCTTATCTTTTAAGTTTTATCACCTGGTAAATCCATTTTTACCTTAACTATGGTAAATAATTTTTAATATTTTCACTATTCGTTGTGCTCATAAATTAAGTTGAACTTATTAGATAATATAAATTATCAGGAATAAAAAAATAATCAATTTTACCAAATTCATATGAAATAATTAGAAAATTTTAAATTTTAAATTAATCCCACAAACACCATGAAAAAGTGGGTTTTCAACAAGTGTATTTTTTAACAAAAGACGTTTTTATTAACTATATGAATAATAATGATCATTTTATGAATAAAAATTAATATTTATTTATATAAATACTATAAATTTCATTTGAAAAAATTCCTAATTTGTGATTATCTTCATTAACTAAAATGGAGAAATATTATGCACTCTAAACTAGTTTTCAAAAAAACTCACTTTAAGACTAAAAATAAACTTATACCACAATACAATATAAAGTTGATTCAAAATTAATCAATTAGATTAAATATATATAGATAATAAATATTTTAATTTAAATTAAATTTAAAATATAATGGGACTTTTAAATTACACAATTTATTGAAAATAAATGAATTTATTACAAAAATAGGTATTTATTACTATTCACCGAAAAATCTATATTTTTTGAAAAATATGAAAATTTAATCCAGAGTTAATTTTTATATGATAGTTTCAAAAATAAAATTCATTTTTTAATTTAATTTCAAAAAATAAAAAAATATTTTTTAAAATAAAAACCTTTTAAGAAAAGAGTTCAGTTAAAACTATTTCCTTATTGATATAAAAATTACTTAATACTTTTACAATGAATATAACAATATAATTCATTAAAATGATTTATTATATTATTATATGGGCTTTAAAATTATTCCCCGTTTTTTTAATTTCATACTAACAATTTTATTCTCTTATTAAACAAGAGGGGATATCTTTTCCTCATAAAAGTTTAATATTTCCACATTAACTCATCAAACATATGGATTTTCCATGAAACCTTAACTCGGTGAATCAATTTATTTTGAAAAACTTTACATATATGGTCATGAATATGAATTTTATGTTCCTAATAAGAATGTATAACTTCCAAATACAATATTTCAGGGATAAAAACATGAAATGAATCTGGCACATATTTTTTTAACTTCAAGACACGAAATACATTGTGTACTTATGATAAACTTGGTAGAAAATCCACTCAGTAGGTGACCAATACAACTTCTTATAGGATTTAATATGGTCCAATGAACTAAAAACTTAGATTCCCATTTTTACCAAAATTAAAATAACTTTTCGATGGATATATTTTAAGAAAAACATGATTAGCTACCACAAAGAAAATATCTTTCCTCTTGTTATCTGCATAACTTTTCTTCCAGATTTGAGCTATAATCATATATTTCTAAATAAATTGCATCTTATGACCCATTTAATCTAATAAATTGGGTCCCATAAACTTCTTTTATCCCAATTCATTGCAGAAATATGGATCATGAAACCAATTTCTATATAATACCTCCAAATGTGGCATCTAAATGCTGAAATGAAAACTATTGTAATATGAAAACTAAACCAAGGAAATATATTAATACCAAATTCCCTTGTAATACATTGAAAAATAATGAAACATATCTTACATAGTCTAAATTTTCATCTCAAACTGACCATCTAACTATGGATGAAAATGCACACAAAAAAATTTAATTCAGTACCCAATGAATTATAAAGTCCTTTACTCAAATTAGATGTGAATCTAGGATTACGGTCTAACACAATAGAGAGAGGAACTCCATGTAACCTTACTATATCCATCAGATACAATCTATAAATATAATCTAAACACATAGTATCTTTGATGAGAAGAAAATTTTAATATTTAGTGAATTTATCAACAATAAACCAAATCACATTGTTACCACATAATTTCTTTGGTAATCCCACTATGAAATCTATTGATATATTTTCCCATTTCCACTATAGAACTAGGAAATTTTGAAATAATACATTTACTAATTTTAATTACTATTTATCCTAATTAAAAGTAAATCACTTCATGGTAAGGTTAGAAATATAACTTTTCATTCCATCCCAACAGTAATGACCCCGAAGGGCTATGTACATCTTAGTGGTTTTCAGATGAATTGAAAATGAAGAACAATGGGATTCAATAAAAAACTATTTATTCAAATGGGAATAGCAAGTAACATATACTATTTTTTCAATAATAAAACAGCTTATTTAAAAATATTAAAATATTCTAATGTACCCTTCTTAATGGATTCTACCTTTTCATACAAAGAACGATCATCTTTTTGAGCTTGCTTAATTATATCTTCCAATATTGAATGAACTAAAAACTGAAACAAAATAGAGGATAAACCAACATTCATAAAATCTATGAAAAAATATATCATATCATTAACCAAAATGTCACGTTGAAAATGTAAAATTGTTAATGTGGCTTTATTTTTCTGACTCAATGCATCAGATACTTTGTTTGCTTGTACAGGATGGTAATGAATCATGAAATCATAATCCTTGTTCAATTCTAGCCATATTATCTATCTAATTTTCAATTCATTCTATGTGAATAAATTCTTAAAATTTTTGTGACCAACATATATTTCAAACTTTACACCATACAAGGTATTCCTCTAATTGTTTAAAGTAAAAACCACAATAAATAATTCTAGATCATGTGTAGGTTAATTTAACTTATGAAGTTTCAACTGACGTAAATTATAAACAATCACATGATCATTATACATTAGTTCATAACCAAGTCTGTTCAATGAAACATCAACATAGAAGAAAAATTCACCATTTCTGTAAGGAAGCTAAAAAACCAGTGCATTTATCAGTCTTCCCTTTAGATTCAAAAAACAACCATGACATTATTTTTTCCAGATAAATGTAACTCCTTTTCGAGTTAACTTTGTAATGAACCATATTTTCAATGAAGGTAAATATATTTAGTTTTTCAATTTGAATACCTTAAATGGACATAATTTTTATGTCCAATAAATTCATGGAGGTTACATGGCCGTCTGAGGATCGATCAGAGCCTAAAGTTCCAAAATGGAAAAAATAGACCGGGCCGTATGGTTTGTCTGAAATCATGTGACCCATGATGGATGACCATGTGGCCGGTTGCAGACATGGGACATATCCCATTTTTAAAATTTCCTCACTATTATTCAAACCATGCACCTAAACATGTGGGGTTCCCTTTCATACAAACAAACACGCATGGTTGGTGCATGGTTTGACTAACCGTGCAGCTAAACCACATGCTTTGGTTTTGGGGGGTAAAATGTAAAAAATTAAAAAACATAACCTATTAATCCTTATTTCCTTATCCATTGTTCTATAGTGGCTGAAATAGGAGGTCTCCTCCTTCCATGAGCTCAAGAATACCTAAATATATCCATCCAAGTAACTTCTTCCTCACATGTCCATTTCATGATATGTTAGATGCTACCAAACCATCCTGGTAAGATCCCCTAGTCTCTCTAATCCTATATAAGTTTATATTTACATTTTTTTCTATTTAGATAATGGATCATTTCCCCATATTTAGGGAATTGTACTATTTCTCATATCTCTTCCAACAAGCTTCAAACTTGAGGCCAATATTGAGCGAGGCATCATCTACAGTTTTAAGATAGGTGGTCATATAGTTTTCCTATCAAGTTTTGTTCATTTAATAATTATTCCATCATGTCGTATGATGCAAATTACCAGGAATATCCTTTATATTAATTCCTTCATGTATAATTTATCATTGTTCCTTAATTAATACCAAATTGTGTTTGTTTTTTTTGTTATAGGTTGTTTTCCTAATTTAAGGACACCCCATTGGTGTGCAATGTGAAATTGTACCTTTTTATGAGAAGTGAATATGCATGTTTTTCCTCTTAATAATTTAGCTTAACTTTTAAGTTGATTTTACCTTGTAACATGTTTGGTTGATTGAACTAAGGGTCCCTTACAAGTGTTTGTACACCCTAGACTAGGAATTTACCATGTAGAAAATTCCATTGTTAAGCATGTCACTTATTTAAAGACAAATTGAGCCTTATGATTTGAATTGTAATGTATTATTGAATCGAATGAATTGGTTAATGTATATATATTTTATAGGATGGATTTTTAAAGATAGTGAAATCCTTTAGATGAATTGAAAATGACACCTTCTTTAACACTTGATCCTTATAAATAAAATTTCCATGCATGCCCTAAGGAATAGAATTTGTTGAACTAATCGAATTGGTATTTCATGATTCAGTTTCTTTGTTATAATGAATCAAATGGATTATTTATATGAAATGGTTTATGATAGTTAGATTTCTTTAAAGGTAATTTGAAATATAGGTAATTTCCCATCCTTGTTAGAACCCCCTAAGTGACTTCATTAGTTTTATAATCTTCATTATCTTTCTTAAAATGACTCTGTTGGTTTTAAATGAAATTACTTAGGGGATGGTAAGTCCATGATCCCTGTTTATTATTTATTAAATGATTAATATAAAATGTGATGATTTATATGGAATTGAGCTTGAATAATGACTACATAAGAGGTCATGACGTGTGTATTATGTTATAATGATGATTATTCTTCTTCTATGTATATGGGATATATGAAACAAATGGATGGGAGGTAGTGACCCATGCAGGTTATAATTATAATAAACCATTAAAGAGTTTGTGTAAGATGGTAAGGGGTGTTGATATAGGAGGTAAATCATACTACCTTACATTAGTTGTTGAGAATTGTGACTCACATTAGTGATACTATATGGGCGGTGGGCATTACGCACCACATTCCATGATAAAGTGTTTCTATGGTGACTCACTCACCATCCTGAGAATTGTTTCATGACATCTCTCGCTCTTCTTGGGATGTATGTAATGTACCATATTTCATGATATTTTAGGATCATTAGAATGGTTATGGATACCTGAGTTACACCCCAGTCTAGTCCAGCACTAGTATTCCAGGTAATTGACCATTAGGAACCCTCATGCACTTGGTTCATATAGGAGGATGCAATATAGAACTAATATATATATATATATATATATTATTACTAAATGTATATATACTATTATGATCCAAAATGCTTTTCAACCACGGTCCAAAGTAGGTAGACTCACCAGGTTCCCTTTTAAAACTTGAGAAGCCGGTTGTTTATTTATTTATTTATTTCTATTTATTAATTCATTATATATGCACACTGTTTAGTTACGAGTATTACTTGGATTACACGTAGACACCGTTGATAGTGTCCTACTAAAATTTTTATCTCACACCCTTCTCAGGACTCCCTTGGAAACATAGAAGACTGTCTACCAGTAGGTACTGATAAGGGAGAGATTTTTTCTACAGGTTGTTTATATGTTTTTCTTTATATGGAACTTAGGAGAAGAGGATCAGGAATGTGTTTGAGATGCTAGTAGAGCATGGGTTTTTTATTTTTTCTTTTTTACATATCATATAACTTGATTTTATGTTTGTTTCTCTATTCTCCTCTTTGTATTAGCATGCCACGCATCAGGTATTAAAACTTCCATAGAGTCCTTTGTTATATTTATTCAATTGTTCAATTATTTATTTCTTTTGCTTTTACTTATTTAGTTATCTATTTACACTTTCACAGTTTATTGATTCTGATTGATTATGTTATGCTTCTATGATTTTATCTATTTTATCCACTACGCTACACTGACATGAGGGTATAGTCTCTCCACTATACCACCATTACACCATCGATGCTAGTCAGCAGCCTCTGAAAAATGGGGAGGCACACCTGGGGCAATGTGACCCACTGGCCCGGGGAAAAGGATAAGTGGATCCTAGGTTGGGACATTAAAAATTGGTATTAGAGTAGTTCCTTTCTTTCTTTACTATCTCGAGACAATAGATTGTGTATTGGGAATGCTTAGTACTTGGTCATAATCTATGCTTGGGCGTATTGAACCCATGTTCAGGGTAAATGCCATGTTGGAAAAATTATAATTGTTTTTATAATTTTTCTTATTTCTATTGATATCATTTAATCTTTGTGTGATGATCTTTAATTATTATTTTATCAATATTGGTATAATTGAAAATATGATTTCTTTATTAGGCCCAATTATATGAGGGATCTACATTAGGACATGCATCACTACAGGCACAAAAGGATGAACATGCCATGCATTTTTACATGCCACATTTATCTTTAGCAAGCATTTTCCAATTGCATATTGATTTTTTGTTGATATGTATTGAATTGTGATGACATTTATTATAGGTATCATAAAACATAACTGATACTTAAAGTTTCTACCTTAGCCTAATAGTTTTCACCTAAATAGGTTAAATAAGAAACCTTAAAAATTCAATTATGGAACATTTGCTTTGGACCATTGGTCACATGAGCTAGAATGTGTCATGTTGTGGTTCAAGTGGATTCTATGTTTTAGTTCATAAGGAGTATATTCCCTTATAGATCAAAAAATGGAAAACCATATGATTCAACCATATTAAAGTGTTTTAATGTTTTAAACAATCACAATTCAAATTGGAAAGGACATTTAAATTGAAATGGCCATCTTGTATATGACTAACACAAAGACTTAGACCAGAACCTGACCATAGTAGTGGGATGTGGGGTCTCTATTATGTTCCTATGGCCTATTGTGGTGTCTTTATACCATCTATACTTGGATCTTGAAGTAATTAGAGATACATTACCATTCTTATAGGTAGTCTTTACTCCTATATTTGTTTCTTAAATTCATTTTTTCAAATTTATTGAATCTCTTTTGAGGTGTGTGTTTAGAATTGTATCATTATTCCAACATAAAATCCTCTGGTCGTATGCACTGATGGATGTGATGACCATGTACCAGAGGTGGTAGGCTGTGAGATACCAGTGATTCCTCTTTTAGAGAAATCTTTGGATTCTATTCTAGTTTCTAATATTGGCACTAATTCCTATTTACAAGATGGTTTTCTATGTGTTATTTAGTCTATGAAATATGTATATTGACCTACCCCAATCATGGTAGAGTTGACTTGAGAGTTTCAATAGAAAAATCCTCCCACATTCTTAGGTATGGCATACCTCATTCTACATAATCTTGGATCAAATAAATTATATCTATATTCCAACATATTGAGGTGCCTCTATATAGGAGGGTCATGCTAACAGCTTATATTCTTCATGATTAATCAATGAATTGGTGGGATTTTATAAACCAGGAAAATAGATATCATGAAATGGTCTGGATGGAATTTTAGGCCATCTTTTATGAATACTTATTTCCCAAGACTCTGAGGGATAACATAGCTAGATAATTTATGAACCTACAGTAGGGGATTATGTCAGTTATGGAATAATCTTCCTGTTTTATAGAAATACATCGGTTCACTCCTTCTCTAGATGGTGATGATATTATGATTTCAAGGAGATTTGAGGATGGCATGGTTTATGCCATCTGATGGTAGGTCAATAACTTTTGTGCCTGTTTTATTTGAAATAGATGCATCTCACTCATTTATATATGAGGAAATCATTAACAGTATGGGACTCAATGTTGTGTAATTTCCTGGCATTCGGATTTTATATACATCATTAGGTATCCATTTGGAGGGTGTTATTCACTATTAGAATTTCCCCCTTGAGATAGGCAGCTACCTTTTAAGATGGAATCTATACATCCTAGACATGAAATGATTTGACATAACTTTTGGGATGGAATGATTAGTTCTCTATAGTGACCAAATTGAATGATATTGTCTAAGGGTGATGTTGAAATCTCTAGGGAGAGGTAATAATGTTCATATGGGAGAATTTGATATATAAGCTTCACGATCAGTACCCGACTAGTAGATGTTGGGTAGTTTCACAATACATATTTCTATTCTTTTCATTAACGACAAGGGTTACAACCCACTATATTTCCTTCGGTAATGGATTATTTCAGGAATATATTTCATGATGAATTATCTTATCTACCTTTGGTGCAAGAGGTAGAGTTTACTATTGAGCTTGTTCTAGGAGTAGAACCAGTGACCATTCCTCCAAATAAAATGAAACTTATAATCTTTTAGAGCTTGGGAAACAATTGGGGGATCTGGAGGATAAATTATTTATGCACCCCAACACATCTCCTTAGGGTTCAATGATATTTTCTTCCAAAAAAGGTGGATAGAGACCTTAGGATTTGTGTGGATTACCATCATCTAAATTAGCTAACTGTAAATGATCAATATCCACTTCCTAGAATAAATGGACTATTAGATCAGATATAAGGGGAAAAGTATATTCAAAGATAGATATAAGGTCAGGTTATCATTAGATGAATGTTATAACTCCATACATACCTCACACATCTTTCATTAGTAGGTATTTTTTATATAAGCACATGGTTTTGTTGTTTGGGCTCACAACAACACCTGCACTCTTCATGAATCTTATGAATCGGGTTTTCCAACCGTATCTGGATTCATTTTTGGTAGTATTTGTTGATGATATCTTAGTATATCCACACTCCAAACATGTCAATTCATATAGAATATCGCCTTTTTATAACATAACTTTTCATTACATTTTACAAAACTGAGTATCTTTAAGGTTTAGTGTCTTGGAAACCAAGAACATAAAACATGAAAACATAAAACATTCTTCTTCAACACTTGAAAGTCTTATCCTTATGCTAATCCTAGGTTCATTACTGCATCTCATAACCTGAGGACATACATCAAAAGAAAGGGTGAGAAGAAGGCCCAGTAAGGGAAACAAGGGGAAACATTTAACATGTTAGCTTGAGATACATCAACAATGTCATGAAAAGGAACTTTAAGGCATGGTAAAGAAATCATGAGGCATATCATAATAAAAATAACGTATTTCATAACTTGAATATGTGGCTACAAAATTTAATATAGATAATCATTTCCATTTCACCAAGGTCCATCCCCAAGGTGTCATTAAAAATTACCAAAGTTATTCACCAAGGGGTCGTTAAAAATGGTCATCTCTAGAGAATAAGTCTTTACCCAATGCATTGGAGCGCTATCATGGTGCACCCTTAAATTTGTCTTTATCATCATGTGAGCCACATATATCATCATAAATCATTTCATAAACAACCCATATAGCATAAAATAAATGGGTTTCATTTCATAATCATAACGATTTATAAACTGCTTTAAAGACATGATCTTTATGTCACTTTAAACCCACAGAAAGGGAAAGCGGGTATCATGTATGTAAATACCAGAATTTAAAATATAAAAACATTTCATATATGTTAATAACCCTATATAATATAGAGCTTTGAGTATTCACTTAATAAATTAAAATAACTTTAGGAAAAGAGAGACATTTTGAGACCGAAATTTTGGACCATAACGACTATGTTTCGGGGTTTTAGAAAACATTGAAAAGAGAGGGGACATGGTTCAACCACTCATAAATGATCCATAAAATTGTAGGGGGCCAGAATATAAAATATTTAAGAACATGGTAATGAAATTTTAAAGACATACCATATGAAATGAAGATCATGAAAGGAAGACAAAAATAAGATTTCTCTAATGAAAATTCGGCAGCCTAACGACGTCACTTAAACTTCAACAGAAATGAATTGATGAGATAAAATAAGGTCTCTAATCATATGAACATAAAATATAAGTATGATAGATATAGATATCATACCCCAACATAATAAAAAGGAACTTCAAAGACTTTACATGAAAGTAGAACTTTGAAAAATTAGAAATGTGAAAGAATCCCTTAAAAATTCAGCAGTCTAACGGTGCCACTTAAACTTCAACAAAAATGAATTGATGAGATCAAAATAGGGTCTCTCATAATATGAACATAAAATATAAGTATGATATATATATAGATCATACCCTAACATAATAAAAAGGAACTTGAAATACTTGACATGAATGTAGAACTTTGAAAAATGAGAAAGGTGAAAGAATCCCTTCAAAATTCGACAGCCTAACGATGCCACTTAAACATCAACAAAAATGATTTGACGAGATAAAAATAGTGTCTCTCATCATATGAACATAAAATATGTAACACTCCGGGCTTCCATGATACGATTCTCTTTCAATAATACAATAGCTTGCATTGTACACAAGTTCGAGTTCTAACACACCGCGACTAATTAAAGTAGTCGTTATGAATAGTAATACCTACTTTTTAAAATTATAGAAGTTTTATATTTCAAAAATGGACTTCATTTTTGTATTCATAATATCAAAATTATCCTATGTTGAATTTTTTGTAATTTTATGAGAACATCCATTTTTTTATGAATAGTGAAAAATACTTAAAATAACTTTTTTAATCAAAATAATTTATAGTGCTAAATTATACTATTGAGTGGTTTTAAAGTATAATTAGAATATATTTTTACCATTTTATCCAATGGTGGTCATTAGAATTAATTTCACTTTGAAATTGGACAGAAACAATTGTCAATATTTTGATATATATTGTTTCCTAAAAACACGCTATTTATTGTGACAGCGGGAATTAATTATGAAATTAATTAATGCAACTTATATGTTTGTAATTTTGTAAAATAGAAATCATTTTTGAATTTGTAATATCAATTATAGCTTAGGGGGAAATTTTGGCACTGTTCGGAAAAACGTCAATTTTTTGATGAATAGTGAAACCACTAAGTGGTTGTTAAAAAACTGATCTTTCATTTAAATGAAACATTAACACTTATGTGTTTTGATTTTAAAAATTCCTACATACATGGTTGTCATTAGGAAGTAAAATGTGGTTCAATGGGATTAAAATAATTTTTTTTGTGAATAGTAACTTTTAAGTTTAATTAATCGCGATTAAAGGTAATTAGTGAAATTTAAGGTAAAAATAGTATTATAAAAATATGGAATGACCTTTACAATTGTACTACCACTATTTTATGTGTCATGTCTGATCAAGAGAATCGATGGGTCAACTTGGGGACCCCATGTAGCCACTTTGGTAGGAAAATGACATTAAAAACTTTTTATTTAATGTTAAAATAAAAATGTCACAAACAAGAGTTGTTTTACTAAAACAATTTTTAAATGGGGTTATACAAGTCATATTTTTGACTATAAATATTAATTAGAAATATAAAAATATTTCCTACATAATGATATTTTTTTTATAATTTTTAGACATTAAATAAATTAAATTATTTATGACACCATGATGATGCAGCGATTACCTCATTAATTAACGATTTAAATAAAATTAAAAGATAATGTAAACTCTAAGACTTACACTTGTCAAAAACATATTGGATGAGTATATTTCGAACCCTTATCACCTTATCCTAGAAATATATAAGTGTGGGACCTTTAGAATCCGAAAAATCATTTCATAATAATGTAACATTTCAATCTTTCCAAGAGTGGCCCTTCTCTCCTCTTATAAAAGGCCCCCACCTATACCACCTTATTCACACCTTCAAGCCTTTTTTCTCGGCCAAACTCTGCCCAAATACTCTCTCAACTTCCCTACCTTACTCTTAGAAGCCTCAATTTGGGCAGAAGTCTTCCCAAGGAAGCCTTTGGCTCAAATCAAAAATAGTTACACGATTTTAAGGTAATGTCTTCTCTAATGTTGTTTTGTTTTATTTTTCTTCTACAACACATTAAAATCTTTTTATTACATTCTTTTGTAACAACACCAGTATCTAAAATATAATAGGATGTTGTTATGATAAGGATTCGGTTTATAATTATACACAGCTTCGTCTAATGGTTAAAGAACATACTGTTTCTGTGGGTGGCGAAATACTGCCTCACGAAACGATGATTGTTCAATATTCTTTTAACACCTCTAATGGTGGCCATTTTTATGACACTATTTTCATATATGATATATATATTATGTTTATGTTTTCCTTATGCTTCTGTATTTCTCATTTATGGCATACTTTATGATTTCCATTATGGGTAAACACGATAATTTCATTTTAGGAAGTGCGGACTACCGCCCCTCAAAGTGATTTGAATCGTTAATGCCATATGTGGGATGTATAAAGGTTGGAGTAAATGGTATTATACATTATATTATACTGGAATTATATTATACCTTTATATAATTATAACTTCATTCCATTAAATATGAAATGGAAATGAAAGTAGCGTTCATGCGTACGTACAACTTACCGTCTCCATGAACGGTGCATTTCATTTCTTACCTCTAAATGTTATGTAATATTATAAATGAATGTATATACTGTATATATATGATGTATATGATATATAAATCATGAATATAATTATGGATATAATGGATACTTTACCACATGAACAACGTGTAATTATAAGAAGTTTATTTTTGACTCAAGTACCTAAGATCGACAAAACGACCGTTATAAACTTAAATAATTACATAGTGTTCATGACATGGTAATAAGTGATATAAACGGAATAATGAACTTGAAAAATGTTCTTAATAAGGTAGATATTAACTCTAGTTTATTATTCAGGAGATTAAAGAACGGTCGAGTGAATTCAGACACGAGGTAAGGGAACTTCTTAACACGATTTCCATTCTTTGGGTTAATCTCCTACTTTCAAATTATATCAAGATATTATTATGTCCTATCATGTATTTATACTTTCTTTATGTGTACATATAGTGAATACAAATAATAGATATATTTTATTTAAAAATTATCTTTTTAAGGGATTTCGTCTCAATCTCCATTCAATGAGGCATATTTTGTTTTATACACAAATTCCTTTTATACGGTGTATAAACCCCTTTGACTTTTACGTTTATTCAAAAGGAATATTTTCGTACGAAGCGTTTTACTAAAGGAAAAAAGGAATGTTTTTCTTGTTGTACGTATGCGGCGACAATGAGTTCTCCGCCACCGTGACCATTATTTGAGTTTCGGCTTCCCCTACAAGCCATAACTTTGTTTTAATGGAAAATAAATAAAAAGTTTTATTTTTCTTTAATTTTGGTATTGAAAATGGTTTTGAAAGTGTTTTTATTATATCAATGTGTTGTATTGATATCTTGTGATTGAAATGTGGAAATGTTATGTTTTCTCTATGCATGTTTTATGTGATACGATTATGTTATGGTTTATGATATGTTTAAACCTGTTAATATGAGGAATGCATTGGACTTAATAAGTGATGGGTGGAGCCCGCTATAGCTCCTCGATGCATCGGTAGGTCTCATGAGACAAACTAGTGTCTTGGCATGAGGCCTTGACAAAATCTTATTTGTGGTCTTGGCACGAGGCCTTGGCTACGTGGTTATGATAGTCTGGCATTATGCATTCCATCATTATGAAAGTGGTTATTGATATTACATGTGATTATTTGACTAGTAGAATATCCATGTGAGTAACTAAATGGAATTATTTAATTTTATTTTTGCCGTATTATGCTGAAGTTAAAGTTTAAAAAGGCTTTTGTTTTAGTTATACATTGCCTTAAATGTTAATGTATATTTACAAAAGCTTCTGCAATATTGTTATCCTTACTGAGCATCTGAGCTCACCCCTTTCAATGTTTTAATATTTTCCAGGATGTGAATAAGTATTTTATGAATGACTTTCTGGGATAGTCCAAAGAGGATAGAAGTGTGGACTATGTAGACTTAGTTATTGTAGTTTTTCACTTTATGATGTAATGTATCATTTATGAATGTATCTAGTGTTTCCAAGGCTACTAAACTAATCGGTCTTTCGAGACTTGATCTTTTTTGATCATGCCAATGTTAGGTAATAATGCACCAACTCTAGGTAACTGGGGACGGGGCGTTACAAAATATCAGTATGATAGATATATAGATCATACCCCAACATAATAAAAAGTAATTTTAAAGACTTGACATGAAATTAGAACTTTGAAAAATGAGAAAGGTAAAATAATCCCTTATCAATTCGGCAGCCTAACGACGCCACTTAAACTTCAACAAAAATGATTTGACGAGACAAAAATAGGGCCTCTCATAATATGAACATAAAAGATCATTATGACAGATATAGAGATAATACCCCAACATAATAAAAATTAATTTTAAAGACTTGACATGAAAGTAGAACTTTCAAAAATGAGAAAGGTGAAAGAATCCCTTAAAAATTCAGCAGCCTAACGGTGCCACTTAAACTTTCCTAAAATGAATTTATGAGAGCAAGAGGGGGCCTCTCATCATATGAACATGAAAAGGGAAGTAATAGGAATATAAAATAACACCCTCCAACATAATATCATGGAGCATAAAAGAAATGACATAAAATAGATTACTTGAAAGAATGAGAGAAGTAGGATCCCTTACCTTAAATGTAACTCTTAAAACACAAAGGTTGGGATCTTAAGGGCTTGGGGGAAACTTGGGAGGACTCCTTGGGATGTAATTAGACCAGAGCTTAGTTGGGGGAGAGTTGGGAGTCGAATGGATGAGAGGATGACTTGGTATTTATAGGGAAAGTGAGGGGAGAAGGCATTAATGGCCAAGGGACACCTCATTAGTGGTTTTGGAAAAACCATGGGCTTTCCCATGGTATTTTCCCATGGTATTGGCCACTTGAGACACCTCATACCTTATATTACTATTCATAAGTTGACCATATTTATTACATACTTAATACATCATTTAATGATGTCATTATACACCCGTAACTTAAAAACTGTGTTTTCACTATTCATCGAAAATTCAACTTTCTCAGAAAAATCCCAAAATTTCACCTTAACTAAATATCAATGCTCTAATTTGAAAACTGAACTCCATTTTATAAAAATAATTTTCTAAATATTTTTAATTTAATTTCTAAATAAATACACTATTCACCGAAAATTCATTTTTTTTTTCAGAAAAATCCCTAAAAATTACCTTAACATAATATCGATGCTTTGAGTTCAAAAATGAAATCCATTTTATAAAAAAAAATTTCTAAATATTTTTAATTTAATTTTTAATTAAAAAACACTATTCACCCGAAAAAACTAATACTTGACTAATAATTTGTGAAACCGTTATTTAACCATTTTATTGAATCACATTACTTAATCAAGGTGCCTAGATTATATTAATACTTTCTTTAAGTGTGATTACTAATCCATTTCGTCACATTACTAATCCTAAGCATAAAATCACTATTCATAATTTACTATTCATCAAAAATTAAGTTGATCTTATTAGACTCTAAATTTTGTACTGAACATAATAGTAGGAGACCATTTTTTGAAAATAATTACACATTTCTAATTATTTAAGGTTTACATAAACATTTTTTAAAATATCCTTTCTCTAAGATTCACCAAAAAATATGCATACTATATTTATCCGGATATTTGAAAATTCATAAACTTCATCATAAGAAGAAATCAAAATTTTTATTTAAAACAATGGATTACACAAGGCAGTTACGGTCTCCTTACATAGCCCCTTATCACACCAGCATAGGACCTAAGTGTATGGTGTGCTATGGTGAGAGAATCCGAGGGAGGCTCAACCAACATCGCACGAGCAGTAATTTCTTTCAGTTTTAACATCTCGCGAAGGCGATTCTATTCTAGCTTTAATCGATGTAGTTCGACTTGGGTTTGGTCCAGAGAAAAGACTAGTGGTGCTACCTCCTTCCCAAGTTCCGTTATATGGGATTCGATTAGCCCAAGACTACTGGAAGAGGCCATCAAATATTCTTTCTATATTAATTAACCATGATCACTTATATTTAGAGACAAATATTGAAATGTTTAGTTTCCAGCGGTCATATTGACTAATGGTCATATAACAGTCGAAAACCAGCGGTCTCAATTTATTTATACTCATGTTATCAAATGAAACAGTTTTTTTGAGTACAAATAATAAAATAAAACACAAAATTAGGAAACAAGATTTATTCAAAATTTCGGGTCGTTACATTCTTCCCTCCTCAAGAAATTGCATCCTCTCAATTTTTAAAATTGGGCTTGGAAATTTCATTGAAAGTCCCACATCAGAAAAGGAGTCAGTAAAACTATTACTTTAAAAGAAAGAAAGGGAAGTACAAAGGTCACCCGAGTTAACCCATACTAGGATTCCATGTGGGAAAACATAGATATGGAAGAAAAAACAAAGGGTTGGGTTCTGAGGGAGAGGGATAAAAAACCTAAATAGGAAAAAGTTAACCATAAGAAAATCACAAACTTATGATGTGTGTAAAAGGTATTTGATTACCCAGTAGGAAACTTAAACCAATAAAATTTTTGTTTTGCATTCCTCTTCATAATTTTGGGGAATTCATTTACAACATAGAATACAAACATAAGGAAATATACCTACCTTCAAGTAGAGTTTCATCCTTTAAAAAGTTTCTACCAAAACTAATATTTTCTCCAAACGATGAGCATTAAAAACTACTTGGTCTCATCAAAGCACAAGAATCATCTTCTATAGAATCACATAACCCACAAATGATTAACTATCTATTTCCCCTATCTTTAAACATTTTCCCAAAAACAGAAAGAGTAAGATAAAAAACTCTTCAAAATGAAAGAATCCCATAGGAAGGGAAACTTCATTAAATCTTCAAAATTCCACAGTACTACCGAAAATTCATCATATACCATTCCATAAATAACTGTCCTTAAAATTTCTCGAAATAAACCAAAATAAGATTGAAACCCAAATACAAGAAGGATTTGATAACATAGTCTTTCAAGATAAACTTTATCATTCATCTCCAAACAACATCAACCACTCTTAACGTCTTACAACAAAAGTAACTAACCTAATCACATTTTACTTAAGATAGGTTACTCATTTCCATAAGTAACCTAAATTATGATAAGTTCACCTTAAATTCATCGATTCTTCAAAATATAAGTCAACCTTTACTCCTCAAAGAAAATACCATAGTAATCTATTTACCTCGATCAAATAGGGTTTCCAAAATAGCGAACGTCTGCCAAAATAATAATAATCTTTTAATCCCCTAATCATCTCTGTCATATTAATATGGTAATCTTCACATTTGCTATCACATTGGTTGTTCAGAAATTTTCTTCCATTTCCCTCCATTAACTAAGAAAATAAAGTAAAATTAGGGGCTTAAATACTTAGCTAATAATCATGAAAAGGAACTAAAGCATAGAAGGATAACTTGTAAAAGAAAAGTATACCCTAAATTGTGATCCCCTAGGTTCCAAACTCGGTTATCAATGATCATATATTCTTATGTGAATCTGTATTTTATTTTATCTTTATTCCTTTAATAATGGTTCATACTAAGCTTATGAATTTACCAAAGCATATCCCCCGGGAGTGTCGTAACCAAGAGTGTAGCAAGGCCTGTTTTTGTGTACCAAATCCCATTTGAGTATAGCTCAAAGAGGTGTTTTCAGGTTTTACCCCTATGTACATCTGTTCCAAAGACACGTCTACCTGCTCGTATCCAGATAGGGATGTATTTTCTTGGAAACCCCTTACTCAATACTCACCAAAATACTAGGAATTTTTCCTATATTTAAAATTTTCTATATGTTTCTTCCTAGAGTTTTCATATCCTAATTTACACAAATAACTAAACCATCCTTTGATACCAGCTATAGCATCCCGCCTTTTTATAACATAAATTTTCATTACATTTTACAAAACTGAGGATCTTTAAGGTTTAGTGTCTTGGAAACCAGGAACTTAAAACATGAAAACATAAAAAATTCTTCTTAAACACTTGAAAGTATTATCCTTATGTTCATCCTAGGTTCATTACTACATCTCATAACCTCGGGACATACATCAAAATAAAGGGTGAGCAGAAGGCCCAGTAAGGGAAACAAGGGGGAACATTTAACATGTGAACTTGAGATACATCAACAATGTCATGAAAAGGAACTTTAAGGCATGGGAAAGAAATCATGAGGCATATCATAATAAAAATAACATATTTAATAACTTAAAGATTTGGATACAACACTTAATATAGACAATCATTTCCGTTTCACCAAGTTCCATCCCCAAGGTGTCATTAAAAACTACCAAGTTTATTCACCAAGGCATCGTTAAAAATGGTCATCTCTAGAGATTAAGTCTTTACCCAATGCATTGTAGTGCTATCAGGGCGAACCCTTAAATTTTTCTTTATATTCATGTGAGAAAAATTTATCATCATCAATAATTTCATAAAAAACCCATATATCATAAAAGAAATGGGTTTCATTTCATAATCATAACGTTTTAAAAACTGCTTTAAAGACATGATCTTTATGTCACTTTAAACCCACAGAAATGGAAAGCGGGTCTCATGTATGTAAATCCCAGAATTTAAAATAGAAAAACTTGGTATATATGTGAATATCCTTATAAAATAGAGAGATTTGAGTATTCCCTTAATAAAATAAAATAACTTTAGAAAAAGAGAGAGACATTTTGAGACAGAAATTCTGCAGCATAACGGCTATGTTTCGGGGTTTTAGAAAACATTGAAAAGAGAGGGGACATAGTTCACCCACTCATAAATGATCCATAAAACAGTAGGGGGCCAGAATATAAAGTATTTAAGAACATTTTAATTAAATTTTAAAGATATACCATATGAAATGAATAACATGAAAGGAAGACAAAAATAAGATTTCTCTTATGAAAATTCGGCAGCCTAACAACGTCACTTAAACTTCAACAAAAATGAATTGACGAGATCAAATAGGGTCTCTCATAAAATGAAAATAAAAGATCAGTATGAAATATATAGAGATAATACACCAAAATAATAAAAAGGAACTTGAAATACTTGACATGAAAGTAGAACTTTGAAAAATGAGAAAGGTGAAAGAATCCCTTAAAAATTTGGCAGCCTAACGACGCCACTTAAACTTCAAAAAAAATGAATTGATGAGATTAAAATAGGGTTTATAATCATATGAAAATAAAATATCAGTATGATATATATAGAGATAATACCCCAACATAATAAAAAGGAACTTGAAAAACTTGACATGAAATTAGAACTTTGAAAAATGAGAAAGGTGAAAGAATCCCTTAAAATTTCGGCAGCCTAACGGCGCCACTTAAACTTCAACAAAAATGATTTGATGAGATTAAAATAGGGTCTCCCATCATATGAAAATAAAATATCAGTATGATAGATATATAGATCATACCCCAACATAATAAAAAGTAATTTTAATGACTTGACATGAAAGTAGAACTTTGAAAAATGAGAAAGGTGAAAGAATCCCTTAAAAATTCGGCAGCTTAACGTTGCCACTTAAACTTCAACCAAAATGATTTGATGAGATAAAAATAAGGTCTCTCATAATATGAAAATAAAAGATCAGTATTATAGATATATAGATCATACCCTAACATAATAAAAAGGAATTTGAAATACTTGACATGAAAATAGAACTTTGAAAAATGAGAAAGGTGAAAGAATCCCTTTAAAATTCGGCAGCCTAACGGTGCCACATAAACTTTATTAAAACGAATTGATGAGAGCAAGAGGGGGTCTCTCATAATATGAACATGAAAAGGTCAGTAAGAGGAATTTAAAATAACACCCTCCAACATAAGATCATGGAGCATAAAAGAAATGACATAAAAGAGGTTACTTGAAAGAAGGAGAGAGGTAGGATCCCTTACCTTAAATGTAACTCTTAAAACTCAATGGTTGGGACCTTGAGGGCTTGGGGGAACCTTGGGAGGACTCATTGGGAGGTAATGAGACTAGAGCTTTATTGGGGGAGAGTTGGGAGTCGAATGGATGAGAGGATGGCTTGGTATTTATAGGGAAAGTGAGGGGACAAAGCATTAATGGCCAAGGGACACCTCATTGGTGGTTTTGGAAAAACCATGGGCTTGACCATGGTTTTTTCCCATGGTATTGGAAACATGGGAAACATCATACCTTAACTTACTATTCATAAGTCTAACATATTTATTATATACTTAATACATCATTTAATGATGTCATTATACACCCGTAACTTCAAAACTGTATTTTCACAATTCATCGAAAATTCAACTTTCTCAGAAAAAGCCTAAAATTTCACCTTAACCAAATATCAATTCTCTGATTTCAAAAATGAACTCCATTTTATAAAAATAATTTTCTAAATATTTTTAATTTAATTTTTAAATAAATACACTATTTATAGAAAATTCATTTATTTAGAAAAATCCCCAAAAATTACCTTAACATAATATCGATGCTCTGAGTTCAAAAATGAAATCCATTTTATAAAAATAATTTTCTAAATATTTTTGATTTAATTTTTAATTAAAAAACACTATTCACCCGAAAAAACTAATACTTGACTAATAATTTATGAAACCGTTATTTAACCATTTTGTTGAATCACATTACTTAATCAAGGTCCCTAGATTATATTAATACTTTCTTTAAGTGAGATTACAAATCCATTTGGTCACATTACTAATCCTAAGCATAAAATCACTATTCATAATTCACTATTCATCAAAAATTAAGTTAATCTTATTAGACTCTAAATTTCGTACTGAACATAATTGTAGAAGACCATTTTTTGAAAATCATTACACATTTTTAATTATTTAATGTTTATATAAATATTTTTTAAAATATCCTTTCTCTAAGATTCACAAAAAATATGCATACTATATTTATCCAGACATTTGAAAATTCATAAACTTCATCATAAGAAGAAATCAAATTTTTTATTTAAAACAGTGGATTACACAAGGCAGTTATGGTCTCCTTACATAGCCCCTTATCACACCATCATAGGACCTAAGTGTAAGGTGTGCTATTGTTAGAGAATCCGAGGGAGGCTCGGCCAACATCGCACGGGGAGTAATTTCTATCAGTTTGAACTTCTCGCGAAGGAGATTCCGTTCTAGCTTCACATGATGTAGTTCGGCTTGGGTTTGGTCCAGAGAAAATCCCAGTGGTGCAACCTCCTTCCCATGTTCTGTTAGATGGGCTTCGATTGACCCAAGACTACGGCATGAGGCCATAAAATCTTCTTTCTATATTAATTAACCATGATCACTTGTATTTAGAGACAAATATCGAAACGTTTAGTTTCCAGGAGTCATATTGACTAGTGGTCATATAACAGTCGAAACCCAGCGGTCTCAATTTATTTATACTCTTGTTATCAAATGAAACAGTTTTATTGAGTATAAAAAATAAAATAACACACAAAATTAGGAAACAATATTTATTCAAAATTTCAGGTCATTACAATTCAACCCATATTGATATCATATTAAATTCTATGAGAGAAAATCTTATTTATGCTAATCTTATTAAATGAAAGTTTTTGATTGAGAAAGTCCAATTCTTGGGACACATCATCTCAGATTCAGGAGTTTCAGTAGATACAAAAAAAGTGAGAGTTGTAGTTTCTTTGGAGCATCCCAATAATTTCGTTGAAATATAATTTTTCATGGGGATTTCCTGATATTATATATTATTCATCTAGGATTTATCACATCTTGATGAACCACTTATGGGATTGACAAAGAAGGCTGTGAAATTCGTATGGTCATAAGATTGTGAAGAATCCTTTCAACAGTTAAAGGGTTGTATGACTTTAGCACCGATAATGATACTGATATAACTATGAAATATCTACACTTTTTACTATGATTCATCTAGTATCAGGTTCGAAGTTGTTCTGATACAAGATGAGTGAGTCATCACATACGGGACTTGTTAGTTGAGGCATCATGGGTAGAATTACTTGGCATATGATCTCGAGATCATGGATGTTGTACACACTATATATTATTGGAGACACTATTCACATGGAGAGTGTTTCTTTTGTTCATGTATCAAAAAAATAATCATGTACATCTTTACCCAATTGGATCTGAATCTCAGGAAACATAGGTGGGTAGATTACCTTCAGTCATTTAATTTTTATTTTGCCTACATGTATGGTAAATGAAATTATATTGACATTCATCTAAGATGAATGACCTAGACACAAGTTTTTTAAAAACCACTGGAAAATGGAATCTTAAGGATTTATTCTCATAGATGAATGATGAGGTTTAAGAGGACATTGGTTAGATTATCCTCTTATCATTATTCGTCACATATATTGTTCTATAATGCGTAAGAATAAGACAACTATCTGAACTAGAGGGTCTTATCCTATGGGAAGGAAGCTCAGATTATGTGACGTCTTCTGGTTGGACTATGGATGGGGATGATACCTTATTCTTCCATGGGAATGTGTAGGTCCCAACAAAAATTAGAGAGGATATGATGCAAGAATTCCATGCCTCAGAAAGGGTAGTTATACCCAGTTTCACTAAAATGTATTTATATCTTTGAAAAACGTACTAGTGGCCTAAAATGAAACATGATATTGGAAATTTCATCAAATGGCGTTATACTTGTTAGCAAGTGAAGGTATACCATCATCATCTGGAAGGGATTATATAAACATTTTCCATTCTTAAGTGGTAATGGGATGATGTTTCGATGGACTTCATTAATGGTCTACCCAAATGACCTCATTGAAAAGACATAGTATGGGTTTTTATGGATCACTTGATGAAGGATACACGATTATTACCTATGCGAGGGACCTTCTCAGTAGATGATATAGGAAATCTGTATGTCAGAGAGGTTGTAAGTCGTCATGGATCTTCTCATTCTATTGTTTCAGAAAGGTTTTCTTGTTTCACATCATGGGTCTGGAAGGGGTTGTAGAAGGACTTGGGTATACAGGTACTTCTAAGCATGTCCTATCACCCTCATACTAATGGATAGATGGAGCGTAAAATTTAGGTTACAGTGGGCATGCCTCATTCATGTGTTCGTAAAATTGGTGATTCTTGGGAGAAACTCATTCCCCCTTATAATAATAGATTTTAGGCTACCATAAAAATGTCTCCTTATGAATCCTTATATGGTAGGTCTTTTTTCTCATCTATGTCCTTGTTAGAGGTAGGAGAATCATTTATTCATAGACCACATATCCTCCAGGAAACTATAGAGCATGTCTAATTGATTAGAAATCACATGATGATAGCACAGTAAAGACAATAGTCTTAGGTGAACAGGCACTAGTGACCTCTTGAGTTCGAGGTTGGAGAGTGATTTTTCTTGTGAGTCTCAACTGGGTTGGGGAATAGATGTATATGGAATAAGGGTAAGATTTCACTGAGGTTCTTTGGATCCTTCAAGGTTATGAAATAGATCAAAACAATTTATTACCAGATGGAACTTCCTCATAGATACTCATATATTCATGATGTATTTCTTATATCTTAGCTTCATCGATACTATCTATACATATCACACGTATTTCAACCTGATGAGGTTAAATTGTATAAGGATTCTTTATTTGAAGAGTATCCCATTCTTATTATTGACCAGATTGTGAAGACACTCTAAGGAAGGTATTTTTTTAGTTATAAGTGCTACGATAGAACAACCGAGTACATGATGCGACCTAGGAGTGAGAAGCTGATATATGATCATAATGGCCAGAAATATTTAATGATGATACCTCGTTACCCTATGATGTCCGACTTAGGGATGAGTTTTTATAAGGAGGGGAGTTAGTAATGACACATATTTTCCATGAAACTATGAAAAATTAGTTTTTCAATTTTAATACCTTAAACGGCCCTAATTTTGATGTCTAATAATTTCACAGAGGTTCTAGGGGTGTCCAGGGCTTGTTTGGAGCTTGGATTTCAAAAATGGGGAAAATAGACTAAGCGACATGGTTTGTTTGAAACTATAAGACCCATAGTGAATGGTTATAAAACCGGTTTCATACATTAGATAGATCTCATTTGCATGGTTTTTACATGGTTAATCAAACCATGCACCTAATTATATAGGGTTACCTTCCCTATAAACAATTGTGCACGGTTGGCGCATTGTTTGACTAACCATGTAGTTAAACCATGCACTTTGGTTTTTGGGGGGGAAACGTCCAATATCCCCCACTTAACCTATTAATCCATATTTCCTTATTTCTTATTCTCCGATGATTGGAATATGAGGCATCCTCCTTCATTGAGCTCAATAATACCTAATGCTAGGCATCTAATCAACTTCTTCATTGGGTGTCCATTTCTCGATCTGTTAGAAACTACAAATCTATCTTGGTAATCCCCTAGTATCTCTAATACTATATATTTTTATCTTTCCATCTATTATTCTATGTAAATGAAGGATCATTTTCCCCATTTTTAGGGCATTGTATTGTTTCTCATATCTCTTCTATCCTACTTCAAATCTAAAATCGATATCGTGTGAGGCATCCTCTATGAACTTAAGGTAGGCGGTCACATTAGTTTCCCATCATGTTATAGCCATTTTGTAATTATTTCATCTTGTCGTGTACTTTACTTTGAAGAGCATATCATTTATTTTAATTTCTTCATGTATAATTTATCTTTATGCAATAATTCATACCAAATGTTTCTTTTCTTGTTGGTTATAGGTTTGTTTTCTTGTTTAAGGACACCCCATGGGCGTGCTATGTGAAATTTTCCATTTTTTGAAAAGTGAGTATGCCTATTTTTCCTCCTAAGAATTTGAATTAGAATTCAATTTTATTTTCCCTTATAATATGTTTTCTTGATTGAAATATGGATCCCTTACGTGTGTTTGGCCAACCTGGACTAGTAATTTCCCATGCAGAAAATTCCCTTGTAAAGCATGTCACCTCCTCATAGACCCATTGAGCCTTATGATTTGAATTAGAATACCTTAATGAATTGAATTAATTTTTTATGGTAAATTAATTGTATAGGAGTGACTATGAATGATGGTGAAATAGTTTAGATTAATTTTCCATGAAACCTTCCTTGAAACTTGAGCCTTAGAAATGTAATTTCCATGCCTTAATGAATTGAATAGGGAAAACTAATTTAATGGCTAATGCATGATTGGGTTTCCTTCTTATAATTAATCAAATGAATTATTTTTATAGAATGGATTATTCCAGTTATCCTGTTTTAAAGAGAATATAATTTATAGGTAATTTCCCATACTTTTTGGAAACCCCTTAGGCACCTTCACGAGTCTTCTAATCTTAAATGTTTTTCTTAAAATGACTCAATTGGTTTTAAATGAAATAACCCAAGGGATGGTAATACCATGATCCTTGTTTATGATTTATTAAATGCTTCATATGAAATGTGATGATTCATATGGAATTAAACTTGAATAATGATTATATAAGATGTTATGCCTTGTGTATTATGTTATAATGATGACTATGACTCTTCTATGTATATAGGATATATGAAAGAAATGGATGGGAGATAATGACCCTTTCTAGTTACAATTATAATACACCTTTAATGTTGATGTGTACGATGGTAAGGGGTGTTTATCCAGGAGGGAAATCACACTCCCTTACATCGGGTGATGATTATAGCGACTCACACTAGTGAAACAATATGGGTGGTGGGATTTACGGGACACATTCCACAATAGAGTGTTTCCATGGTGGCTCACTCACTATCCCGAGTGTTTTTCATGGAATATATCAATATTATTAATATGTAGAAAATTTACCCAATTGAATGAGAATTTAGGCTCATTAAACTTGTTATGGATGCCTGAGTTACACCCTAGTCCAGTCTAGCACTATTAGTCTAGGTATATGACCATTAGGCATCCTCACACAATTGTCTCATATAGGTGGATTCAACATAGACCTAAACTACATATATTTTATTACTAAATGTATATATAGTGTTATGATGAGACATTCTTCTCGGTTGTGGGCCAAAGTAGGTAGATTCGCCAGGTGTCCTTTTGAAACCTGAGGGGGCAGTTGTTTTTTTATTTACTTATTTTATATTTATTAATTCATTATACCTACATACTATTTAGTTATGATCATTACTCAAAATACACATAGACACTATTAGTGGTGGCCTACTGATATTTTTATCTCACACCCTACTTGAGTTTCCCCTGGCACCTGAGAAGACTGTCTGCCTATAAGTACAGATAAGGGTGTGCCCCATTCTACAAGTTGATGATATGTGTTGGTTTAGATAAAGCTTATGAGTAGAGGATTGAACATGCACTCTAAATTCTAGTGTATTATTTTTTATTATTTTTGTAATTTCTTATAGTATGATTGTATGTCGGTTTCACTATTACACTTTTTTGTATTTGCATGCGATGTATTATGTATTGATACTGGCATAGAAGCATTTGTTATATTTATTTGAGTTATTCAGTTATCTATCTATTTGGATACTTACATATTCAATTATCTATTTACATTTTCACATTTTATTGATTATAATTGTTTATGTTATGCTTCCCCTATTGATGTTATCTATTTTATCCACTGTGGTACTCTGACATGAGGTTATAGTCTCCCAAATATACCACCTTTACACCCTCACTACTAGTTGGTAGCCTCTGGTGTACATGGAGGTATGCTTTAAGCCATGTGACACACTGTCTCGAGGAAAATGTTATGTGGATCTTTGGTTGGGATGTTACAACATATTCAATGGTCTAGATAACTATGCATGTTTTTCAATAAACCTCCAGTAGTAACATGCTAATACATAAAAACTTTGAATCTTTATGATATTTGTTGGTATTGGTAATTTTTCTATAACTTTTATTTTAGTAGGGTCAACAATTATTCCATCTTTATAAATAATATGAACAAGTAATGAAGTATGTTGCAACCTGTAGGGTCCTAAAAATTCCTCCAAGGGAAAAAATACCCCACAATCACTTTGCAGAAGGACGAAAGTATTCATACAAGTCTAGCGAGGTGAATGGATTCAAAACAGGTTACAAATTTCAGGAGAAACTTGAAGGAATTCAAGTTTTCAGAATAATTTTACATGGAATTTGTACCATCACTGGGAAAGGTACACGGACCAGGTGAATCGCAAACCACCATGTACACGAAATGATCTACGAAACGCTTGCCCGCAGCGCAATGGCCAATGAACAAGGTAGACTACGAACTCCATCGCCTAAGGACTCATGCATGTGGAACCCATCGGAGTGCCATACTGCGAACTAACCAGTTCATTGATGAAGTGAACGAGAAGGGTTCCACGAAACGTTGTCAAACACCAAAGCCTTCACAAACCTCGGATTGACTGAGTATTATGTGGGTCAGAATATCGCATCATGGGCCTCCACAAATGGTGTCACATGCCCAATAGATACGATTTTCCTGATGATCTATAAAAGGAGCACAATAGAAGGAGGATGGACAGATGACGAAGGCATGAAGGGGACTCAGATGTTGGAAGAAAGAGTTCGAAGAAGACTCTGACTTCAGTCCTGATCCATCGACGAAGGATGAGTTGCTAACCACTCACTCTATAGGTACAACTGGCCGAAAACCATAAAATGGGGGAATTGAATAATAAAAAGAGAATCGAGAACCTAATTAGTGAACATAGAACCAAATAATTCTTTTGGATGAACTCCATGCAGAAAACAATCTCCCAAACCCTCCTTCAATATGGTACTCCGCATAGTGTACCGCTACATGGACTGAACTTGGCGCTGCATAATACATCAGTACATGGATGGAACCCAAAGCAGATTGGTGAGCCACCTACCACTATGGTACCTGGTGATCTATACCCATCCGCACATACCACTTCAGTATGCGGACGACCCCTCTTCCCATAGACCACTAAGGTATATGGAACCTCCCCCATCTCTCATAAGAAATCAGTATGCGGAATGGGGCGTTTTCGGAAATTATTTCTTCCACTTCTAACCTCACCCTTCCATTACCATCTAGTCCTCCATAATCCCTCTACTAACTTGTCCTCCGACATCAGGCCAAGGACTCCTCCAATGCTACCAGACCTGTATGATCAAACCATCAAGTTCATCACTGTGCCATTTTGAGTCTACATACCCTTGGTAAGAGGAGTCATGAAGGCTCTCCCCACAATTGTTTGGGCTTCAAGAATTCCTGTGGGTCTACCTTACCATTGTAACCCAGAGTCCATCCTTGGGACGCTGACGTGAACCTCCCCATTCTAGGGATTAAGGGTGATCACTTTCTTTTCCATTCAATGAGGAATAATGATCAGTCGAAAGGGTTATGTTCTCTGCCCCCTTTAACGAGGATGAAACTCCTCCCCTTCCCAGAATGTATTCCGGGGGCCTACCACTAAGGAAAATCCCCAATCCCTTGGGCTCAGGCCGCATGAACATTAATGTAATTCCACATTGAAAGGTTCATCACTTTGCGCCCTCGCCCACGGTCACCCCGACTTCTTCCACCACGAGATCTCCCTCCCCCACCAACAGTGGAGGAAGCATGTGAATTGTTGAATCTTTCACATCTCCTTGTTTCTCTCAAAGATCATGAATCATGTGGGATTTGAGGTTTTTGATGATTAAAAAATCCACATGAATATGAACCACGAGAACTATGATTCCTGATCAAACCAGGATACGTAGGGTGCCTACTCAAAGGCCCGAGCTCAAAAGGGTGCCCATCGAAGAGGGTCCACCCAACCATGACTTATCAAATAGTAAACTCCCATGTGTAAGCCTTGACACATCTAAAAGATGATAACTCTGATTCCAAATCAAATTAGGATATGTATAATGCCAACTCGAATGCCTGATCTCAAAAGGGTTTCCATCTAAGAGGGTCCACCCAACCATGACCAATCAAATGGGCATCTCCCATGTGTAATCCCCAACACATACAAACTATGTGGGTTCTTATTCCTATACTAAGGATATGTAGGAAACCCATCTTACAGGTCTGATCCCAACATCAAGTCACCTTCTTTCCCACCTAGATAATGATAAACTCCAGAGCGCCTTATTATATGACTCAAGTCATTATCACCTCTGTAGCGTCAAATATATGCATGCCTACGATGATCCTGAAAACCAAGGGTAGCCTATGGACACACTCTTCGAGAATGAAACATGGATTCATGAACATATGAACATTACTTAAATCTATAAGAGATTACCAGAACATGAAAAAATCCTCCCCCAGATGGGTGCGGTGAGCCTAACCTCCCATCCTCTCAACCAATGGAGTCCTTAAGGGTCGTTGTCTGAATCATCAATCAATGAGCGCATTCCTTTAAAAATCAGGTCCATGAATCATGGATACCAGGGTCATTGTGAATTCTTTTCTCCATGAATAAACCCATTGGAGACCATATGAGGAAGTTATATCTAAGGATAAATGATTGCACAGGCACTTGACCCCATGCAATCGCTTGCTGGGATCATCTGACTATGGTACCTCCTTCGCAATATGAAAGAGGTGAATTGACCAGTCCCTATAGATTTAATCTAATCTTAATTAAAGGATAATAACGTAGAATGGGTCTAAACAAAAGTTATGGTGAATTTTATAGGAAACCATCTTTGAAAAGAGGGATGGGTGATGATCCTCATCAGACCATTTCCGCACCACCCAAAACATTCCACTTCAGAGGTGGAACAAAAATGGTGAACCCGATGTGAATCCTTAACCAAGGTGGTGGTTATATACCATTGATAAAAGAAAAAAGGACATTGAAAATCGGCCCATTTTGTTCACCCCAATATGTGCAAAACATGACACCTCAAAGGTGGATCAAAAATGGTGAACCTGACATCAATCCTTAGCGAAGGTGGCAGTTTTACCCGAAAGATAAAAGAAAAAATGACTTCGCACATCAACCCAGTTTTTTCACCCCGGTATACGAAAAATGCACCACCTCGGAGGTTGGAGAAAAATGGTGAACCCAACGTGAATCCTTAACCAAGGAGGCAAATCTATCCTAATGATAAAATAAAATAAGGACATTGCGTGTTGAGCCATTTTTTCTCCATGGTACGTGCAAAACGAGCCACCTCGAAGGTGGAAGAAAAATGGTGAACCCGAAGTGAATCGTTAACCAAGGTGGTGATTATACCCCAATGATAAAATACCAAAGTACATTACACGTCGGCCCTTTTTTTACCATGGTATGTGAAAAACACGCCACCTCAAAGGCAGAACAAAAATGGTGAACCTAACATGAATCCTTAACCAAGGTGGTGGTTCCACCCTAATGATAAAATACAAAAGGAAGTCACATGTCGACCCATTTTTTCGCCTGGGTATGTGCAAAACGCGCCAACTCAGAGGCACAACAAAAATGGTGAACCTGACATGAATCCTTAACCAAGGTGGCAGTCTTACCCCACTCAAGCCCCTTCGCCCCCCCAACAAAGGAAAAGGGGAAGGGGGCTAAGATGAATCATCAGATATGCACATGTTTAAAAGAATGATACTTTGATGGGGTTTTGTTGTCTCCATGTCAAGTATGTATTTCATTGGTTCTTGCAAAGAAACCTTCGATCCAAATGACATCCATAAGATGAACATAGACACATACATCATCAATCCTGTAGGTGGTTGGGGTCCCAACGAAGAGCAGGACCCCCTCACCGACCCAATGTCTTCAATGGTGGGTATCCAACACACTAATCAAAGAGTAACACTTAAATGGCACTCTCCCTACGCTGGAGTCCGTGAGATAAGCCCTCCAATCTATGAAGAATCAACAACTGCTTCCTAAGTCATGGATGGAACCCAAACACAAGGTGGCTCCAATGGTTGTCTCAAACTGTTTCAGGAGCCTGTCCCCAGAATGTGACAATGATTACCTCCCTTATCATAAGGAGGCATATGAATTCGATGCTGAAAACTTCATCTCAACTTCACAAGGGTCCTACTCATGGGTCCTTTCCAGAGAGTGTCTCTACCGACCCCGGACAACCAAGCCTCCTCCCGCGGAAGAGGACCTTATGCTGAGGGCACATGCCAAAGTCCAGGAGACTCGAGCCCCTTGGGCTACCTACCAAGGGTGGAAGATATATAATCACAAGAAAACCATCACCCTGGTTCCTGAGGAGAACTTCACCGTACTAATGCGGTGACATTCAATGGGTAGACACATGACTCTTCCCCCTCCAATCAAGCCCACCACAGATGAAAGGTGGCACAATACGAGCACATGAACTTCTCTAATAGTGCTCATCGGTCCCACCATGTAGACAGAGTGTCAAACTACAGGCAGATGTAGATATCTGTTGATACAAAACAAGCCCGTCAGCCAAATAGAGCGACAATCAGCTACATGCAGGAACAAATACATGCTGATGTATTTCAATCCTACTATTTAAACAGAGAAGCAACAAGATATACACAGGCATAAATACCTGCTGATACATATCAAGCCCACTATCTAAATAGGGAGGAAACCAAATATGAGGAGTCAAATTCCTAATGATTCATACAATTCCTGTGAGACAAATACAACAGCAAGAAAGCATATGAAAATCCCTACTCATGAATATGAATTCCACCAGTCAAATATGGTGGAAATCAGAGAAGATAACTAGTGGAAGACTCGTTCCTCTGTCCAAGCACATGAGAAATTCCAATATTTACTAGAAAATCATGGAGGACCGAAGCAGGCACAAACTCCTACTCCAACATCGAAATGGGCCTTCAAACATATTCTAGCCAAATATTTATCTCATCACATCTTGGAAATGATGGAATATTAGACATCAATTCCAGAAAATATCCATAAATTGTGCCAAGATATAATTGCATCAGTGGAAAATGTGAGAAATAGGTCCCATAATCCGATTTCCTCAAATAGAATGACTCGATCGCAAAATGCGTTAGTCACTCTGGAGAAATTATGCACCCCTACTTCAGTACGGGAGGGTCTACGACAATATACCACGATATAAGGACAACCAGATCAGGAAAAAAAATCAATTCCAACTGGGGGATGCCTGTCTAAAGTGGTGGCTACTCTAGGGCATGCATATATTCTTACCAAAATTCAAGATGCTCGTCGGCAAATCCAGACGAAATTATGATCCCCAATAAGATAGATACCTATATATGAAGGCCATTACCAAAAGAAGATGGCCCTGGTTAAACACAAGAGAAATCTATAAGATAAAATGCAGCAAAGGAAATCAAAAAACGAAGAGCACATAAATGATCATGCTCTACTAGAAGCTGGGGTTCTTGATGCCGTCAAATGTATATG
This sequence comes from Viscum album, assembly GCA_963277665.1. Classification (NCBI taxonomy): domain Eukaryota; kingdom Viridiplantae; phylum Streptophyta; class Magnoliopsida; order Santalales; family Viscaceae; genus Viscum; species Viscum album. Next base: position 595,899,082 of record OY728139.1, read on the forward strand.
AATGAATGTTTAAGACCCTGCCATCCCATTACCAAATTATGGATGTGGAAGTAGAAGTTGCGAAGGACCTCCCCACAATGTTTATACCAATAGATCTAAAGGTATTCCACAGAGCACCCATGGGGGATCACTCTGTGGGCCATGAATGGTCGATCGAGAGAGCCTACCTCCTGATACGCGTCGGGGCAGCCCTCCCTCGAACTAAAGAACAAACACTAATAAGGTCCTCCATTTTTTGTTTTCCATCCTGATGGTCCTCCCCAGGGTATAAAATGCAGATATGTTTCTCCCTATTGTCGGATATCAAGTCCTAATGGTGGTCCTCACCATGATAACATTCATTGTAAAGGCCCTCCCCATAATGACAGTTTCTATGAAGATCCTATACATAGTAATGTAAAGCTATGAGAAGTTCCACCCCTCATTTTAGTACATTATTCAGGCCCTCCCCAAGATGTGAACCATAAAAATTTTCCCTACAGCTAGGTATCAAGCCATGATGGTAGTCCTCGCCATGATGACGGTCATTGTGAATGCCCTCCCCACAATGAAAGTTTCTATGAAGGTCTTCCCCAAAGTGAAATCAAGTAGCAAGAAGGTCCCCCCTTATTGTAGCCTACCTTGAACTTCCTCAGGGTATATTCTTTGAAGACATTTCCAATAGTCAGGGATCAAGTTGCATTAGTATCCCTCGCATTTATAACACCAATTTCAAAGGTCCTCCCCACAATCAAAATTTATATTGGTAGGAAGGTTCTCCCCTTGTTAGAATATATGTGAGAAAGGACTCCTATGCTGAGGCACTAGAAAAGGAGTACGATACATCAGACACTCCATTTACAACGAGTGATATTCTTTCTCAACTAGAGGATGGCCTGGGGACATGCTCATCTTCTGAGCCACCACCACGCCATCCGCAAATCAGTAAGACTCCCACCAGCCCAATCACTGGGAACAAAATTATTAAGAAGAAGTTGAGTTAGGCATATTAAGTAGAGGAGCTTCCATAATAACAACAACATGATATGTTTCTTGTGAGAAGACAAATAGCTAGGGATAACATACCAGTGATGTATTGGCCTACAACCACTTCTCACTACGACATACCAGGAGAGTTTTCTAGGGAATGAATTCATGCCATTCTTCTTAACATATAGAAGAATCTTTGTTAGATGAAAGAACCATTCTTACCTTATGAAGGGTATGAAGACCATGTCAGCCCGATTGGGGAGCTTCAATGTCTAATTGACCTGGAAGCCCCCCCATCCGCTAGATATCCACAATCAGAATGATGAATAAAAACCTTGAACTGGAATTCCTCCGTGTACTACATAAGATTCATCACCACATTGGGAATTCCCCATTTGGAGTTCACATTCAGGGATGGGGAGAACATGGAACTCAAAACTTTACCCCACAACACATCCAACATGACCCATTTTAAACGAAATCCTTCAATTTCATCACCCAGGGGCAGTAATCAAGTAAAACCCTTACTCAGGAAAGATGGGATACTAAAAAAACCCAGCCCGGAGTAAGTCTCAAAAGCATCAGGGCTGAAGGGATCAAGCCATCGAAAAGTTTCTGAGTCTGGAAACCAAGAACATCCAGCAGGCTTCTCGCCTAAGGGAATCCAACAACCATGTTGTGTTCGTTTCCTTAAAAGACCGTAGACTCCATGTAGGACGAATTCCACACATGGCTTACACCCACACAGGATTACGTGAAATTGAAAAGGTTTCAACAGCGGCAGCTACCACCACGATACGGGAACAACCCCATACAATAGGGCTAGGGGAATTTTTAAATCACAATGATTCCATAAGACAAAAAAATCCCAATCTTATTGCATCAATTGAAGAACATGACCAACCCCCAGCCCGTAGGGCTGGGGGCATGCTTACCTCAAATTCCCACACATCCGATGTTTTTCTTCCACCATCTAGAAAGAACAATGAACATAAGAGTTACCCATTCAACTTCTTATTGTGGTTCGCACACTTTGAGACAAAGGCATGTTACAAGGTTAGACCAGGGCTCCCTTTGAGTCAATATTCTCCATAAAACCCGTAGAATACCACAGAATGGAAAGAGAAAGTCCAACAAAGGTTTCACAAATCCTTCCTACCATTCGAAAATGGGTACAACACCTCCAATGCGGTATGCCTTAGTGAACGTGGTAAATGTCAACTCCATAGATCTCACAGGAAAATTACATGGAGGGAGAGGACATGAAAGAAGATTATTCCATCCCAGAGGCATCCCATGCGAAGCCTGAGCATGGGAATACCCATAACCAAAGACCGATCTAAATCTATGTGCCCCTCAGCCAATCTGTCGCTACCTCCCCCAAAAAACCCCAACAAAGAAGAGAATAAGTCCAAGGTCATCTATGACCCACCTCCTCCTCCCCCTGAGAATGTTTCCCTCACCCTTGAGGAAAGTTTCACCAAGCGGGAGGAAGAAATTAAAGTTCTTAGGAATATTAATGCTAAGCTGCTTCGAGGGAGTTACCTTGCTGGATGTGTTCCCCCTGTTGAACGTTAGTAGGTGCTCCCAGAATAGGTTCCCATAACACATTCGATTATCCCGTTGAATGAAGACAAGATCATAGTACCGTTAAACCCAGCCCCTGATGGACATCAAGACTTCCCCCCACTGGAAGGGAATCCAGAATATATCCAAGTAAACCCAAAAATGATACCCCGACTGGGTATCCACCCCAAATTCCAATAGCACTAACACACCCAGTTTTGGCTACTACAGCAGCATCACATGATCATTCCCAACAGGATATGCATCAAGGGCTATTCAATACCATTGATAAATTAACAGATCAACTAGAAGCCATGGATGGGAGGCGCACTCCGATACAACCAGAAATCAAACCCTACTTCGAGTGGGTGAGCAATGTTCCACCACCACCAAACTTCGTGAAACTCGTATTCACAGTTTGAATGGTTTGGGGGATCCGAAACAACATTTAATGCACTATTACTCTTATTTTGACCTCATGATGGGAACTCTGGAGCAGCCTGAAGCAGTAAAACTCAAGTGCTTCGTACGAACCCTATAGGGCTTGACTTTTGTATGATACATGAGCCAGTCAGCCAATTCTATTACAAGCTAGGAGGACCTCAGGTGACAGTTTCTCTTCCATTTCAGTTCAAAGCTTCCTAAGACAATGATCAGAGACTTCATGAACTGAAAATAGTGAGAGAATGAAAGAGTCTCAGAATTCATTTCCAGATGGAAAGGCTTGACTTATTCCCTAAACTAGCCACTCTCCCAGGATGAGATTCTCTCCATGTGCATCAATAACCTTCAGGATGAATTGTGAACACCACTCATCCCAGGGAAGTACACCACTGGGTTTAGATATTTCTCTACCATTTCCCAAAGAATAGAAGACTCCTAGAAATTGACCAATCTTAAGTACCGATTGGCCCCATCATCCACAGGGAAAGAAATGGGAAAAGATGAAGTAGATTATGTCACTCTTAAGCCACCCGCAACACCTGCTCTAGTTTCAAGACCCACACCGAACTGGGAGGGACCCCCTGGACATCAAAAAACACCCCCACCACATCAGGATGAGTGATGAGGTGCTAAAAAAACCATTTCAAAGAATTAAAAAATAATGTTTACTCGTTCCAATACGACCAAGTCAATGGATACTTCATAGTTACTATGAATTGCAATTTTCTCTGGCTACCAGATATAAATCAAGACAATGAAGTGGGTCTCGATGACCGTCCAAATTATTTTCCCTATCACCGGATACTAGGACACACCTTCTAGGAATGATTTGTTTTCAAGGATCTCTAACAAAAGATGGTGGATTCCGAGCAAGTCTAGTTGGGCTCGCCACCAGAATAAGTGGCGTATGTTTCCACCACAGACTCAAGAGAGGAAGAGGTATGAAAAATAGTTGGCACGAAGGAGAAATTTTTTGACAATTGGATGACCCGAAAGACCATCAATCGAGTCCATGGCATCCTCCAAGCATAGTTGAAACAACCAACTGTTCCCCCAAAAGCTCCAAATGAAACACAACCATCTTCCTCAGCCCTGAAGCACTCCAAAGGCCGGAAGGCCAGAAGGCAAGAGAAAGAAGAAATGATGACACCAAAGATGAATTCAATGTTGAAACTTTAGGAAATCATACCAAAAGACATGGTACAACAAGCACTACCCCGCTAAACGAAACCATCAGAAGAAGACCGTCAGATAGAAATATTGTGAGATCAAGAACTGATCTTCAACTCCATTAATGTCATTAACTTGATGAACAAATTATCTGATGAAGATTATGGACACAAACCTGAATTCCTTGCACTGAACTAGAGATCCAGTAGAAGAGGCCACCAAGGCAATAGGTTTTTTAGAAGGAACGATCATGGCAGGAGTCAAATTCCTGGCTATGCCATAAGTCAAACCGTTAACATTGCAGAAACTTGTGGAAGGACCCTTTGACAGACACAACAAGATTCATAATGCTACTTATCCCTAATCAGAAGTAATCCAAGACCAACTATCTTGGAATATCCATCAGGGGAAGAACAAATATCAAACCTCCCAAGGAATAGATGTGGATCAGTTTGGGCCAGCCTAGAAAGGGCCGCAGCACCACCAGCTTCGATAATAGAGGCTAAACCATCTACATCCAAAGCTCGAACACCTAAAATGTGTGTGAAAGAAAAACCACAATCCAGGAAATGCCTAGCTTTAGAGAAGATGTATGATATTCTAAAGAATCTGACTTTAGTAACATTGAAGCTATCTATCCTAGATGCATTAAGAATATCCACGAATCTTAGGGAGGCACTCATCAAAGACTTAATAAGTCCCCAGTAATTCATTGCCGAAGTATTAGTGGCCGAAGTCTATCTGAAAGAGAGAAGTTCCTAATAATGTTACGCCATCCTCTCCTTTATAGACAGGGATGAAAAATCCATCATAGAAGGGAACATCAAACCCTTATATGTTTCTGGAAAGACAAATGGAATTGATGTCAAGAAGATATTAATTGACAACGAATCTAGAATTAACCTCCTCCCACTATGAATTCTTCATCAACTAGGATATGATGTAGAAAACTTGACACCCTATACCACAAATTTGTTAAGATATGAAAAAAGAGAGTAGAAAACATTGGGACGAATAATGATTAAATCATGTCTTAGAGATCTCATGTTAGATTCTGAGTTCCTGGTAGTACGGAAAAGTACGACCTTCAACATATTGCAAGGGAGTCTTTGGCTACATCAGCTTGCTACAATTCCGTTATCATACCATCAATGCATCAAATATTTCACTAATGAAAAATGGGACATTACACTACGATAAATCCCCATTTGAGTCTTGTGAGTTTCATTATATAAACACAGGGTTCTATGTATTGAAATAAAAAATATTTTGGGTGAAAACATTGATTGGATTAATTCCCCAAATGGATTGGAAATGGATCCCACCAACCCCCTCCAGCAGCTTGGGGAAAAGTATGTATTACCCATCGACCAATTTGAATGTATAAGTGCAAGTCCGAATGAAAACTAAATTGTCTTCATGGTCTATGTTATGGCCACTGAGTCCAAAGAAATGGAAGAGTGGACCAACTCCCATGATGTTAGGAAAATACCGATCAATTATTCTCCTGGCTTTTCCATGAGACCTCAAACTACCCCGCCTTACTCACTAAAGAAAAAGAATATTCTTCTCCCATCATTGGAGAGTTAATCTCAAAAATCCACTCTCCATCAAGAGAGAAATAAGATGAAGACAATGAAGAAGAAGAATAAGAGGATGAAGACCTTAAAGATTCCCATTCTTCATTCAAATAAGGTGTCTCCACCACTATCGATAAACTTAGGGAGATAAATCTGGGCCTCGAAAAAGACCCATGATCCATTCTGATCAGTGTGGCTATGCTTGTTGAGGAACATGAGTCATACACCTCCTTTCTAAAGAATAATCGAGACCCGTTTGCCAAGAAGTACAAAACAATTATAGTCCTTGATCTTGAGGTCTCCAATAATCATCTAGGATTACCAGAAGATCACTAGGACTATAAGGAGGAAGCCAAAAGGACCCACCTGACACATGCTGCCAAAATAGAGGCTGAGGTTGGCAAGATGATCAAAGACAACTTCATATGGGAATTCCAGTATCCGGTATGGCTGGAAAACATAGTCCCTATCAAAAATAAGAATAGACAGATTAGAACCTGCATTGACTTCAGGGAACTTAATAAGAATTTCCCAAAAGACTACTTCCTAGTCCTGATCACAGAATTGTTAATTAATGCAAAAACTGGATACAAATCCCTCTCTTTCAGGGATGCCTATTCTGGGTACAATCAAATCTGGATGGACCATGTATATGAAGAAGATACCACTTTTAGGTGCCCCCAGGGAGTGTCCTGTTATAAAGTGATGCCCTTTGGTCTGAAAAATGCCAGCGCCACATATCAACATGCCATGAATTGCATCTCCAAGCCCTTATTGGGAAAATATGTTGAGTGTTTTGTTGATGATTTGGTGGTTAAATCATGATAGTGATCAAACCACGCAGTCAATTATAAAATTCTTTTCAACAAATTACAACATCATAGTTTAAAGATGAATCCCCTAAAATTTGCCTTTGGCATTACTGAAGGATGATCAGTGACGATGGGCGACGCTCCCAAGCCACCTTGAACTAGGTGACGATGGGCACTGCTCTGATCTCTCCCCTCTTTATAAGGGAGGGACACTCTTATTTTCCCACTTCACGTTCTTTCCTTCCCTTATCTAATACCGATTCTATCCCTCCTTTTCCTCTGATTACACTTTTCCCTAAAGTTATGAATCTATTTGAAGGTCACTTGTAGGTCTCTATTTCATCTTCAGAGTTCACCAATGCTTTTTCCCTTTTGAAATTGACATTGGTCACTTGGTTCAAGAATCACCAAACTTCGGTGGACTTATTCGACAAGTTTGTTTTTGATGCTTGGGGTTTATCTGAACGAGCTACAGTAGGGCTTCTCGACAACAGGCATATTATGGTTCAGTTTTATTCAGAGTCGGATTTAATCAAAGCCTAGACCAAAGCACCCCAGTTCTGCAATGTATCCCACTTCTTTCTTTTTCGGTGGCCCTATTATTTCCACATGAAACGTGATTCTCCATGAACGGTGATCTGGGTCTGCTTGCTAGAGCTTCCTCTTCCATTCTAGAACCCTTTGATATTCTGAATGATAGGTAATATTATAGGTCATTTTATTTGTTCACATAGTAGAACTAACAGAATATTTCACCCGATTGCTCCTCGTATATGTGTTGAAATCAATGTTTCAAGGATTCCTATTGATTATGTTTGGATTGAGGTTGAAAAATAATTTCGGTATAAGCAATCATTTGTCTTTGAATATTGGGTGGATTTCTGTTCAGTTTGCAAGAAAATGGGTCATCGACTGTCAAAGTGTTGTCGTGGGCTCATGGTCAGTCATCAGAGGGAGGTAGCGGTTCTGGAAACAGGTATTGCTATGGTCATGGATAATGATCCAGAAGGGCAGGCCCTTGGTGGTGCATCCTAAGAGGTTGATCCGAAGGTGATGCTTCCAGGTGGAGAATCCACCGAAGCTCCTCCCATAGATAATGTTTTCCCAATAAATCATAATCCGACTATTGAGGATGTCTTTGGAAGACTATGGCGTGACTTCAATATTGAGAAGAAAGTTATGTCTGAATCTAGAGTTCCTGATGGGGTGTGTATTTCAGGAATTTTTTAGCAGAATACTACTGCTCCCATGGCTGCATCTTATACGGAGGTTGTGCATGCTGGAAGTGAGGGGTCTTGGGAGACGATGCTTGGGTGACATGACCATGCAAAGGTTTATTATGGGGAAATCGAGGGTAAAGAAACTTGTGGTAATGGTCAGGAATTACTCACTGTAGGGTGTGGGGGGCACATCACGTCAATGAAAGTGCCAAATATTGATCTTGTTTACCGATTTGAAAGTTTAGTAAGTGAAGGGATGGATCAGGACCACAATACAGCTTAAAAAGATAACCTTAATGAAGAGAAGAGACTCCGAATGAAAGTGTATAGTGATGGATCTTCTATTTTTTTGGAAGAAAGTGCAATTGAAATCTAGTGCAGAGGGCTACCGAGTCCGAGGAGAAGGAAAGGCCAAAGTGGGAATCAGAACTCATGGAGGTGTATCCCGATTAAAGGGAACAATTCAAAGTGACTCAAGGACTACTCATACTTACCCAAACCTATGGATACCATATCTTCAAAAAAGGTGATGGCCAAAGAATGAGTTATCTTAGAGTTTTTGATACAAATTTAAGAATTCTTAGTTGTGCTGAACCCGCCTCCTAGAGAGGACTCGGGCAAGCTTGAAGCTATTGGAAATGGGAAGATATAGGAAATTATTATTCAATCCAAAGAAGAAATACTGGAGGATTCATTTATGATTAATTCCTAGAAAGAGGATGCTGCTAAGTTGTCTGAGAAACTACTTCAGGTGGACACTAATAAGATGTAGTAAGATTGGATTGACAAGGAAGATTGCATTCTAATAAGAGGTTTCAATGCAGAGAATATTATATCAGAAGAGTACATTTAGACATGGGACAAGATGGCCTATTGGTTTGAAGACCTTATCAAGGATGTTCCAGCCTTAGAGTTAAATGGTCTCCATTGGAAATTATTTAGGAATATAGTGTCTAAAAAAATTAAATTATATTTCAATGGAACTTGTATCTTTTACAGTATTTGATGTTTTGTATTCTTTAATGCATGGTTTCTCCCTTTTTCATAAAAGTGTTTGGATATAAAAAGATAAATTTTCAAGTCCTTTGGTATTACCTAGGGAAAATTACTCAGCTTCATTGTATGTCATAGTGACATCAAATTCGACATAGAGAAGACAAAATCCATCCTTGGCATGTCCCCACCCCACAACCTCACCGAGTTGAGAGGACTCTAGGGGAACCTCACCAAAATTTGGAATTTTATAGAAAACCTAGTAGGTAAATGTTTAACTTTTACCAGGCTCATGAAGAAATGAGTTACATACGAGTGGGATAATGATTTACAATAAGTGTTTGAAAATCTCAAAAGATATATCCTAAGCCTTCCGGTGATAATGCCACCTATTGAGGAGAGGCCCCTCATTTTGTACGTAATCACCCTGGAAATGTAATTAGGCACCTTTCTCACATAGAAGAATGACGCCGGAAGTGAGAATTGCCCCTATTACCTCAGCCAAACAATGATTGATGCTGATCCTGGTATTCAAGAATTGAAAAGAACTACCTAGCCCTAATCTTTATGGTTTAGAAACTCCAGCATTAACTGCAGAACCATGAGGTCCGTCTGGTTTCTTACTTAAACCCGCTCAAATATATCCTCAACCCTCCCATACTAAATGGGCACCTATCACAATGGGCGGTCATCCTACAACAGTTTGACATATGGTACATGCCCTATAAGGCCATCAATGGTCTGGTGTTAGAAGACTTCCTAGAAGATCACCCCATGGAATAGACAACACTGTTGGATGCCAAACTTCTAGATGAAGAAGTGTTATCCGTTTAGGAGGACCCCCATACATGGAAAATGTACTTCGATGGTGCTTCTAGAAGCCCGACATGGAAAAGGATGGAGGATCTTAAGATCCACAAAGTGGGGCTGGGGGTTATACTTGTGTCCCTTGAAAAGGCTGTCTTGCCTTACTCTTTCTTGATTTCAGAAGGGTGTACAAATAATGAAGCGAAATATCAGTCCATCATTGCAGGCCTAGAACTTGCACTTCATGTGCAAGATAAACACCCAAAAATAACGGTTGATTTAGAGATAGTAATCAAATAGGTTAATGGTGACTATGCTATCAAGAAAAAATTATTGGTTCCCTTGATGAACCATATTCAAGAACTGATGGAAGAATTCCCATCAGAACCGACGCTGACCTATGTCCCCCAGTCACAAAATTCCCAAGCTGATGCTTTAGAAAATGCAGCCATAGCCTTGGCTGTTCCAAACCTAGATGAAACAGTTTTTAGCATTTCCCATCACTGGATGGTCTTTCTATTCATCCAGAGAAATATAGAGGAGATTGGAGAAATTATCCCCATTTCTGAGACTCATGGTCAAACCACTGGTTGAATCACATTGAAAATTACCATCATAATAGGGAACTCCCACTAGATAGGGCCTGAAGGGAGCAGGTCCAAAGATGGGAAGTCAACTTTGTCCTATACAATGGTGTAAACTGAGAAAAGTTTCTCTACAAACGAGGCCTTGATAGATTCCTTCTCAAATGCATTGATGGATAAGAGATTGCGGCCATCATGAAAGATGTGCATGGTGGAGCTTGTGGAGCGCACCAATCAGCAACCAAGCTCTCTCACTAAATCCTAAGGCTTGGATATTACTAGCCCACTATGATACAATATTGTTCCATAATCACCAAGATGTTCCATTCCTACCAAGTTCATGCTAATTTCATACACCAACCCCCAATGTTACTTCATACAAATAAGTACTACTGGCAATTAACTTCATAGGGGATAGATGTTGTAGGACCATATCCTCCTACCACAGCTAGACAATTAAAGTTCATACTTACAGCAACCAACTTCTCTTCCAAATGGGCCGAATCCATACCCCTTAATGAATTAAATGCAAAATTCATTGTTAGCTTTGTGAAGGCCAACATAATCACTAGATTTAGTGCCCCTCATTCAATATTTATGGACAACGACACCAAACTTCTACTCCGCTGAGTTGGAAACACTATAACAGGAGTATGAAATCAAATCCAACCGGCCATCCCGCTACAACGCGGTGGCCAATGGGAAAATAGAGGTTTTCAAAAATAATTTGTCCAAAATACTCTAGAAGATGGTTGATAAGGACATGTAATCATGTCCAGAATATCTTCTACAAGACTTGTGGGCCTACCAGACCATGAACCACACTGCCACACAAGAAACCCTGTACTCATTAGTATATGGGGAAGAGTCAGTGTTACCTATCGAAATCCAAGTGCTATCACTTCGTGTGGCCATTTTCAATTAGCTACACATGGAAGAGAAATCCCAGAGATTATTCGATGAGTGGGTGAAACTAGATGAAAAAAGGCTTCACACATTACAGAATTTGAAAATTTACCAAAATCATATTGCACGATCCTTTAACAAAAAGGTCTTCCTTTGATCATTCCTCGAAGGATAAATGGCTTTATCCCTAAAAACCCCAATGATTCTCTGGAAGAATCCCCCAAAGCCTAAACCAATGTGGGAAGGACCATATGTCATACATATGGTCTATTCCAATAAAGCATACGCCATGATATCAATGGACGAACATCTCATCACAGCTCCCACAAATGAAAAGTTCTTGAAGAAGTATTTCACGCATCAATACGCCAAGTCATAGTCCAAACTCTATGACCTTAAACTATGATTCATAATAGAAACCCCCAAGTCATGGTCCAAACTCTATGACCCTAAAATATGATTCATTTTCCAGACCACATGATGTTAATCTTTATGGTATTAGTCCATGCAACATGAAATTGAACTATCATGTCACGGTCCAAACTCCAAGACCTTAAACTAGGAGTAATATCCCCCCCCCCATGTTAAGGTCCAAGCTCGATGACCCAAAACTATGAGTTATAATACCCAGAAGCCATGGTACAAACTCTAAGACATTAAACTATGAGTCACTGTCCTTTCCACATGATGTTAAACTATAAGGAACATGTCACTGAAACATGACATTAAACTGTGAATGATGTCCTCTCCATACGACGTTAAACTACATGACACAAAATGTCCTAATGGCATGATAATAAACTGAAAGATCTCTAACAGAACTATGTGTGTCTTGATTCCTACCCTCGCCGGATATGTAGTGACACCTCAATCCTCGATCTTGGCCGACCCCCCCCCCCCCTCCATAAAAAAATGCCTCCATCATGCCCCTACCTACCCATATTTGTAAGGTAAACCCTTGTCACTCCTTATTTCCCACATCGAGTTTAACTCACATGATCTTAGGATCAGAGGTATGGATTATCTTAAAAATGAAAATTATAGAGTAACATGGTAGACCTAGAAACCATAATGGATAGAAAAAAATCCCCTACCCCTAGACTAAGCCAAATCGGTATGGGGTATATTCAGAACTACGTACAACTTGATTCCTACCCTCATAGGATACAAAGAGATGCCACGATCATTGATCTTGGCCTAGCCCCACCAAGAAGAAAAGAATACCCCCATCATATTCTCTTCCTCCCAACACGTGAAAAGGAAACCCTATGTCCACTCTTAGTTTCTCACAATGATTATGACTCATGTGAGCTTAGGATCAGTGGTAAGGATTCTCTTATGCAAATATGTTATGAAGACGTAGAGTGGACCCAAAACTACTATAAAATGAAATATAAATGTCCCTACATGTGAACTGAGAAAGATCGGTACAGGGAACATTAATAACTATGTGTGGCTTGATTCCTTACCTCATAAGATACATAGTGACACCCAGTTTTGGTATCCCAGCCCAACCATCATCAAAAAAAAGAGAAGAGAAAAAAAATGCCTTCAAGTGTCCCTACACATCAAGGAAAAATTTCTAGGGAACATTAATAACTACGTATGGATTGATTCCTTCCCTCTTAGGGTATGTAGTGATGCCGAAATTTGGTATCCTGACCCATCCACCATAAAAGATGCCCCCTTTCCCCATGCATAGGCCAGATTTGTACGGGGAGTCCATGGATGGTCCTAATCATATGGAAATAAACTACGGAATCCTTTAAGAGTTATGTGTGGCCAATTTCACAATTTCACGATACCCTGCACATTCCCCCCACTCAAAAGAGTCAAAAGTTCCTGATTCCCCCTATACATATGATCCAGACCTATATAGAAGCTCCATGTAGTTCAAAGTTAATCATCGTCTGGGTATTCTCACGTTCCAAGGCACATATTTCTCATTTTTCAAACTACATACTCTAGGAAAACTTGGATCCACATAATCATTCAAGGGAATACAAGATGGAAGGCCAGTGTGTTGTAGACACCTTTGATTGAATATGTACAACATTCCCCAAAGACTCTTCATATATTTCCCATAAAAATGGCCTTCGATCAAATGACAATTTATCCCCTAGAGAGTCCTTTCCTATCTCAATATGCCCAATTAATTTTAAGCCCCATGTAATCCCTCCTGATTAAAGTTTCCCCCAGGACTATGGTTTACACATTTTATCATCTCTCAAATCTAGGGAATGCCAAAGCATCCTGATTACAATTAACTCAAAACTATTAAAGATATTTATGATAACATAATCATCCTCACTGCATGACTCTAAAATGCATAGTACCAAGTCCTCACCGCATGACATTAAACTGAAAGACCAAAATCGTTAATACTATATAATGTTAAACTACATAGCAATGGATTAACCCTAAATCACCCTATAATATTGATTTTTATATTCTTAGAAAATGAGCCGGAATCCTCATAATCCCTTTTTTCACACACCGAGAATAGCTCATGTGAGCTTAGGGATCTTAGCAAGTGATACACAGTGGAATTATGAAAAAACATCCTAGAATGTTGGTGCTAGAAGAATGACCCTAAAAGGCATGTCATGGTGTCGTCCCCCGAGAGGAACCCCATATCCTAGCCAAGTGACATTAAATTACCAGGTACCCCAAAAAACGGGATGAATGATTCACCTTGTGTATCATTCAGATCTATGTAAGGGACACCTAATTCCATGAGTAAATTACAACCCAAATGTCCCCAATATGTCCGTATACACTTTTACCATAACCCAAACTCCATGATTTGAGTGATATAGAATCCCTATAACCCTCCAAGGCCATCTGAGATAGAAGGCCAGTGTCTTGAAGACACCTTTGTTTGACTATGAAAATCATGCCCAAGTGGCTCTGCATATGTTTCCCACAAAAATGCCTATAAATCAAAGTAAAATTAATCCCTAAGAGATTACTATCCTATATTAGTACACCCAATGGATTCCAAGCCTCATTCTATCCCTCCTGATTCAAGGACCCTCAAGGTCATGGTTTACATTTTCCTCCATACATAGGTCATACATATATCAGAACATACATTCCCGATTCATCTCTGGTATCTTTTGAGGGTTATAAGGATACCCCATCCATATGTGTGATGTTGACCCATATACAAAATAAGAGTTCCCCCACTCATTTCTAGGTTTCCCCAAAATGTTCAGTTAAATTCTCCCATTTCGTGTATAGGTTCACCACTTGTTGAAGGTGACATACCATATTCATAAATTTTCCAATCTCCATAATCCTTCATATCCATCGGAGATGGAAGGAAAATGTCTTGGGGACACCTTTGATTGACTTTGCACATCATGACCTAGTGGCTCTTCATATGTTTCCCACAAAAATGGCCATCAATCAAAGGAAAATTCGTCCATAAGAGTGTCCTTTTCCAATATTCTGTACACTCAAAGGACATTCATGTCCTGTCACACCCTGAATTTGGAAAAATCCTAGATAAAGGCTTATGTACATTCTTATTTTCCAAGTTCCCTTTACATAAAAAGGAACTCTAACTGAATTGATCATTCACTAGCTCTCCCTCACAGAAGTAAGAACTGTGCGGGAATAATTTTACACTCAAAGACAACATGAATGTCCCTAATGTTTTTAGACATCACTACTCAAGCCAATCACCCACTGTGGATCTCGACTTCAAAATAAATTAAAAATGTTGAAAATCAGACTAGGCCATTAGAAATGGAAGGCCACTATCCTTCAGACAACTTTGTTTAACTATGAACATCATGCCCTGAAGGCTCTGTATATGTCACCCACAAAAATGTTGGTAAATAAAAGGAAAATTCGTCCATAGGAGAGACCTTTCCTGCTTCCATACACCTAAAATGGATCCCGAGCCTTATGTATGTCCAAAATCCACAAATATTGGGTCAATAAAAATCCCTAATCCATGTATGAAGGAAATTAGGATATTCTCAGCCAATGGTCCCAAATTAGGGCCCTGATCCAATAAGTTTGGTCAATTTTTTTGACCTAAAAAATCAATAATAAGATGGAATAATAGGACTATGAAGTGATAGAGAAAGAAAAAGTCACCATACTTTTCATAGGGAAAATTTAAAGAATGTACCTCTGGGTAAAATACATGTATCAGTTCATTAAAAAAATATTAAACCATCAAAAGAGATGTAAAGTGTGTTAGGTTGAAAAACCGCAAAGGGGGCCTAAGAAAAAGTCAGATTATGCCTGCTAAGCCTGTGCGAAGAATAATTAGGAAGAAATTAGGGTAATAATGTAAAAAATACATAAAGGTTTAGGAGGTGTTCCATAAAACCACATCAATAGTCACAATACACTCGTTGAGTCTCGCAACTCAAGAAATAATTTGATCCCAATTTGATTATTTCAGTTTACTAGTTTCAAATAATGTTATAAAATTAATGCCTTATTGAACTAATGTTGAAATAAGAGGAAATTAAAAAGAAAGAGGATTTAAAGGACAATCATTTTCAATAGGTTCGACAAAAATGGAGGGGCATCCTTAGTTCAAAGTCTCTTAAAACTATTAAAAAATGGGGAAGAGTACATATCATAATTTGGGAGGGAACTACAACAAGGATCGGTTTTCCCTTTAGAGGAGGATGGAATGTGATTCCCACGGGCCATCGATAATTTTCTCTAAAGAATTTTTCTCCTCTGTTTTGGCCTTGATCATCTGACTTACCTATTCTAAAACAACATTGAGTTCCCAGTATTTCCTATGGATGACTTCATAGTTGGCACGCGAAGAGGCCATTTGATCCCTCAACCTTGCTGCAAGGGCTTCACACTCCTCCAAATCTTCCTCTTGGGTGTCCACCAAATCACGATCCTTCACCTCCTCAAACTTCAGATGATCAAATTATTCCAAAACATCTTAGAAGGTCACCACCTAGTGATGAGAACAATTAAACTTTGCCAGATTTTCCTCATAGGAGGAAAGGTCTTCTCGGGCACTGATGATTTGGTAAATAAGGATGTGTAAGTGCTGATAATCGAAGAAACCAGAACCCAACTCAGTGAATATCCTCTGAAAATTTTCTATCTCTTCATCAAGATTTTCCATAGGCGTTTCCATGGAAAGAGCACATAACTTCCACCATGCCTCATTTTGCGCTTCCTGGTGCCTCACCGCAACACCAGTACCTTGGTCCTCCCCCACCGCAATATGTCTCTAAGAAGGAATCATCATCACAGGAGTGGGTAGGGACCTATGTTAGGTCACCCAAGATGGGAGACTCACTTTGACCTCAGATGGCCCAGCCACTAGAGCCGGATGCTGAGGACTAGCTATAGCTTCTGAGGTGATTGGTGATACTCGACTGGTTCCAACCTCATTAAGGTGTTGGGAGCTATTCATGGGAGGGGAGTAGTCTAAATCACTCCCCAATGAGATAGGTTGTACCGATGAGGCCACTCCCAGATGTTTTTGATGATGAACTGAGTGTCTTCTTACCATAAGGGTAGGGGTAGGTGCTATATCCATCATGGCTACTACATGGGAAGAAGTAGAAGGAACAACTATCACACTCTTCACAGTATAAGGAATGTGTGGTTCTATCATTGGGGAAAGGAAGGGGAATGAAATGGTCTAAGGTTTCTGCACCTGAAGAAATAGTTCTTTCAACATCTCATTGGCGTAACAATCTTCCCAATTTCAGGAATAATACAGTGATATGAACGTAGATTCTATCATAATGGGGACGATAACTTCTATAACAGCACCTTCATACATAATCATTAGCCATAATTGGCGATGAAATACCAAGTAAGACTCTCCAATTAATTGAGAAGATGAATGTAGTGCAGTTTGTTGAAGGCATCCGAATTTCCTATAAAATAGGTCGGGGTGGTATGGCTCAAAAATGACTACTCAATCTATACGAGTAGTGAGTATCCAACCTTGAAGCGTAATGAGATATGAAAATTACTGTAAAGAACAATCCCTGTAACCTCTCAATGACCCATGTCGGGTAGGATGCAGTGCGAATGAGGAACAAGAAGCCTCACTCAAGAACCCAACCACATCAATAATGCTTAGAGTCTTAGGTGGAAAAGTGAAAATATTGAGAAGTGCGGGTTGAAATTCAGAATGAGGAACCTTTGTAGTATGCCAGTATTCATAACAAGGGATGTGTTCTTCCATCCACCCATACAGAAATTGAAATGGTCTGCTGAGGCAGTGTGGGGGACTACCTTCCTGTATTTGTCCCAACAATTCATAAATCCGAGTGAGGGTAGGAACAAACAAATTAATGGGATGTCCCTTTGAAAGAATGGACGCCATCATCAATGTACAAGCCCAAACCCCGATATATACATCACGGGATGGGAAAAGACATCTACGCATAAGCATGGAAAAAAACCTTCTAGTCTAAGGCTAGGTGATATGTCTGGTAGAAGCTCATATCCCCATGTGGTATATCTCTCCGCTTCAAGGGTAGTACACTATGAACTTTGAGTCTGGCGGGACTAGCGGGATGAATGAGTTATCCTGCAGAGAGCCCTTATCTTGAGTTCATTCACCTACCAGAATGACCCTATCCATTATTTTAACGGGATAAGTGAGTGAACCTCGAGGGGATGATCATGTAATCCCTTTGTTGTGACTAGTAGAATCCTTGTCAAATGGGACATGTGGTCACTATCATTCCAGGTAGCTGCTGCCGAGAGAAACTCATCATACATTTCTCCATGGATAGAGAGTCCTCCAAGATGGTTGATATCCCATAGGATGATCCCCACCTCTCCATGAAATAAGTTGAAGGTGTTAGTGCTTGAACACTAATGAATTAACAATTCTGAAAGGATTTATCTTGGGGAGAATATTTCAAACTGAGAAACCCAAGCGACCTAATACAAGCGCACCACCTCCAACTAATCAGGGGATTCCAAACAAGTCTGATGCACCCAAAATGCACATGCCCATTCAATGGAGAAATAGCCTCCAGCCTAAAGATCCCACTTGTTGCTCAACCCACCATTAGTATTTTCATGGGGGATGCTGATAATGGATGGGTACTCTCGAGCGCCTAGTATCGGGACACCATCACGACACCTGTGGTTTCCCTGAGTCCATGCCGAACCTCTTATTATAAAGACATTCTCTTGAATCAGAGTGGTAATGGCTTCTACTACTGGAGAAATTTTGGCACGATCATGACCTTGTGGTGCCTCTAAGAGGATGAAAGGAACATCAGGGTCAGCCAATGGCAGAGGAATGTTGTCTAGGAGACCAAAGTCATAAATTGGAAACTATATAGATAACAGATAGGCTAGAATATCCAATGTCATGAAATCCCTTAAGAATCTATAATGAGGAATGATGTGGGATCGAAGATGTTCCTCAGTATTTCCCTCTGTGGTCACCCTTTTTTTCGTCGATTTTATTGTATCCTATAAACCATCTATTGTAACCTATACATAAAGATCCAGAAGCCGATTAAAAGTTAGTCCAATAAAAATTGTAGGATAAAAGGCTATGGAAGAATAGCTAAAGGTCTCAAAACATGTCCACAAAAGGCTCTGTGCACTATTTCCAAAAACGGTACGTGGTAGCCACATACCGCGTACTGCATACTATGAGGAAAGAACAATCTACATAATGCATGATACATGGAAGTAACCCTGCCCAAGGCTACGATACACAGAGGCATATAATTATTTAAAACCATGGTATGTGAGCCATCCGTGAGTTTTTGACCCATATATCATTGGTCGTCGAACAGAAAGGTTTGCAGAAAATGGATACCACGAACCTAGGCCATGATTAAGTTCATATTCAGAAATTTCATATTAGAGTTTTAGTTTGGATTATTGGTTGTTACAGTTCAATTCGACTATCCAAGTTTGGTATGTTGACACACTAGCTACGTAGTGTCTTCTTACATGGAATCCGTATTTTAATATTAATTTTCCACAATTCTATTATCGAAACACAAAAAAATGATACGTGGAGAGGGTAATGACACGGTGATCAGTTTGCAGTTCATACGAAGTGGTTCGTGAATGAGATTTTCTGCAAGGATCAAGGTACATGAGAGTATAGGAATCCAGGGAAATAGAGAGCACTTTTTCCGTGATAAATGGTGAAAGGAAAATGAAATGGGCCCCTATATATAGGTCTGGTCCCCTCATACCGAGTCCATATGTTCTATGGAGAACCATTTCAGTTTAGGACTGCATTTACATTAAAATAGTCCCATTTTCATTCCAAATGGGCATCATTCTGATGGTGGGAATTTTTAGGGTCCTTAAATTTTAACCATGGAAAGAAAATACCCCAAAATCACTTAGCAGAAGGAAGAAAGTATTCCTACAAGTCTAGTAACGTGAATGGACTCAAATAAGAAAAATATTTCAAGAGAAACTTGAAGGAATTAATGTTTTTGAAAGAATTTCAAGTGTCCCACTTACCATCACCGGGAAAGGTATGTGGACTTGTCGAATCAAGAATCACTAGGTACAAAAAATGATCCATGAACTGTTGACCCACAAAGCGATGGCCATCAAACAAGGCAGACCACGAACCACCTCACCAAAGGAATCATGCTCGTGGAGTACCTCATCATACAATACTGAGAACAAATCGGTTCATGGAAAAAGTGAACGAGAAGGGTTTTACAAACTTTTATTGTGAACCAAATCCTCCACAAACCCCGAATTTACTAAGACTTCCACGGGTCAGGATATCGCCTCATGGGCCTTCACAAATGGTTCCGCGTCCCCAATAGAAACAATTTTCTCAATGCGCTATAAGAGGAGAATAGTAGAAGGATGATGGTTAGATGACGAAGTATTTAAGGGGACTCAGAGGTTGGAAGAAAGAGTTCAGAGAAGACTCCATCTTCAGTCTTGATCCATCGATGAAGCACAAGTTTTCGAACCACTCTCTCCGTAGGTACAACTGACTGTGAACCATAAAATGGGGGAATTGAATAATAAAAAGAGAACCATGAACCTAATTAGTGAACCAAGAACCAATAAATTCTTATGGATGAACTCCCCATGAACAAAAGTACTTTGGACCCTCCTTCAATATGGCGCTCCGCATAGTGTACCGCTACACAGACTGAACTCAACGCTTCATAAAACATCAGTACGTGGATGGAACCCAAAGTGGTGTGGTGAGCCATGTACTACTATGGTATGCACTGATCAATATTCATGACCACATCTTGCCTCGGTATATAGATGACCCTTCTGCCCGCATACTACTATGGTATGCGGAGCCTCCCCCATCCTGTATAAGAAATCAGTACGCGGAATGAGGTGTTTTTTGGGTATTATTTCTTCCGGTTCCAACCTCAACCGTCCATTACCATCCAGTCCTCCATAATACCTCTACTAACCAGTCCTTTGGAATTAGGAAAAAGCCTCCTCCAATGATATCTAACCCATATGATCAGACTATCAGGTGCATCATCGCACCCTTTTGAATCTACATACCAATGGTATGAAGAGTCACGAAGGCTCTCCCAACAATGGTTCAGGATTTGGGGATGCTTGAGGGTCTACATTCCCATGGTAACCCAGAGTCCAACCTTGTGATGATGATGTAAGCCACCACTTTCTTGGGATTAAGGTTTATCACTTGCTTTTCCATTCAATGAGGAATAGTGATCAATTGAAGGGGTTATGTTTGCTCCTCCCTTTGATGAGGATGAAACTCCTCCGCTTCCCAGAACATATTCTTAGGTCCTCCCACTAGGGTATGTTCCCAATCCTTTAAAGTCAGGCCACATGACCTTCAATGTAATTTCACATTAAAAGGTTCATCACTCCACGCCCTCACCCATGGTCGCCCTGACCGCTTCTGTCGTGGGATCTCCCTCCCCACCAATAGAGGAGGAAGCATGTGCACTGTTGAATCTTTCACATCCTCTTGTTTCTCAAACTTAGACTGACTCATGTGGTATTATATGTTTGGGACGATTAAAAAATCCACATGAATCTGAACTATGAGAACTATGATTCTTGATCAAACTAGGATATGTAAGATGATTACTTGAAAGCCCGAGCTCAAAAGGGTGCCCATCCAAGAGGGTCCACCCAACCTTGAACGATCAAATGGGAAGCTCCCATGAATAATCCCAAACACATATGAACTATGATAAATCTCATTCATGACAAAATCAGGATAAATAGAATGCATACTCGAAGGCCTGATCTCAAAAGTGTGCACATCTAAGAGGGTCCACCCAACCATGAACGATCAAATGGGCAACTCCCATGCATAAGCCCCAGCACATCCAAACTACGTGGGTTCTGATTACTCTCCCAAGGATACATAGGAAACCCATCTTATGGGTATAATCCCAACATCAAGTAACATTCTATCCCCCTAGATGATGATAAAATCCAGATTTCCTTATTATATGGATCACGTTAGTATCACCTCCGTAGCGTCAAATATATGCATGCCTACGATGATCCTACAAACCAAGGGTAGCATAAGGACACAGTCTTCGAGAATGAACCACAGATTCAAAAACATATGAAACCTAATTAAATCTAAAAGAGAGTCTCATAATAGGTAAAAACACTCCTTCTAAAGGGTGTGGTGAGCCCAACCTCCCATCCTCTCGACCAATGGAGTCTTTAAGTGTCATTGGTTGAATCATCAATCAATGAGCACCTTACTTTGGAAATTAGGTCCATGAATCATAGATACTAGGGCCGTTGGGCATTCATGGATCCACTAATAAACCCGTTGGATACCATCTGAGGAAGTTATATCTGAGGAGGACAAATTGCATAAGTACTTGACCCCATGAAATCGCATGTTGGGATCGTCTGACTATGGTACGTCTTTTGCAGTATGAAAGAGGTGAATATCCTAGTACCTGCAGAGTTAATACAACATTAATTAAAGGATAATGATACATAATGGGTTGAAAAAAAGTAATATTGAATTTGATAGGAAGCCACCTCCGAAAAGAGGGACGGGTGATGATCCTCATCAGACCATTTCCGCACCACCTGAAACACGCCACCTCGGAGGAGGAACTGATCCAAAATTCAAACTTAATAAATTTTACATACATTTTCTTTTCTTTTAAGGTTTGAAATAATTGATTAGTTGTATTTCATATTTCTCCTTAATTTTAGAGTAAACCAAAACATCATAA
Organism: Viscum album; assembly: GCA_963277665.1. Lineage (NCBI taxonomy): Eukaryota > Viridiplantae > Streptophyta > Magnoliopsida > Santalales > Viscaceae > Viscum > Viscum album. The sequence goes on from OY728139.1 coordinate 595,921,316, forward strand.
ATAAACACAACCACAAATGTATCCAAGAATTCATGGAAAAATCTATTTATAATGTCCATAAATACAACAGGTGTATTAAAAAACCCAAAGGGAATAACTACAAACTCATTATTGTTGTATATAGTTTGAGATTCAATTTTCAAAATATATACTTCCTTCACTTCAAACTGATGTCACCCTAACATGAGTTCAACCTTCAAAAAATAATGAGCTCCCTAGAGATGATTAAACAAATCATTCATAAGAGGAAAATGATTTTTGTTCTTAACAATGATGTTATAAAAATATCCATAGTCAATGTAAAGTCTTATTAAACCATATTTACTTTTAATAAATAAAAAAGGTGAACCCAAGGTGATGTGTTATGGCGATTGAAACATTTATCTAGAAACTCTTGTAATTTTCTTTTCAATTATAAAAGTTATAATTATCCATTTGATAAGGGGGTTTTGAAATACTCTTATAATTAGGCTCGAATTCAAAATTAAACTCAACCTCTCAGTAAAGAATTAAATTAAGAAAATTATTAGGAAATAAATCCTTAAATTCTTTTAATTCTTGGATATAATTAATCTGAATAGTTAATTTCTTTTCAAAAATATGAGCTAGATAACTTCCACTGTCATCCCAAATATATTTCTCAGCTTATTGGTATGTTATAAAAGGAATGAAATCATTTAACATAACATTATTAGCTCTAAAATATATCTTAACATGATAAAATAAAATTTAATCCATACTAAGAATTATATCAAACTCTACTATATACAATTCTCTAATTTTTATATGAATTACTATCCCACTAATGACAATAAGAATATTCTTATAAATCTTGGTTCTTTTAATACTTCTACCAGACGTTTTCACCAAAAGTTACGTCTTACATTCATGTGGTGATATTCCCAATTTACATGAAAATTTATCATAAATGAAGGAGTGTGAAGATCCAGAGTCAAATTGGGTATGATAATAATTTGAATAAATAAGTAACATACCTATCACCACTTCACTTGATGTCCCAAAATCAACTATAGTAGCAGAAAATGTTTTTCAGACACCTTTTTTATTTTGGTCTTAATGATATTCCCCCTGAGTGACTATCTTTGGACACATGTTAGCATAATTCACCAAATAATTACAACTTAAGAATCTTACCATCAAATTTTTATTATTAATCTCCTTAATTTCCTTGTAGTCACAAGCCATATGTCCAAACTTACCACTTCATATTCACTTCCAAAACATTGTAATATATTCCCTATAATTATTTTTACTACTCTTATCACAAGATGGGGACTTTGTTTTGATACCATTGTATTTATCTGATGGATGATTCCTCATTACCTTCTATATGGGCCTTTTCTTACTCATTTCATCTCAAGGAACATAATTGTTAGAAAACTCCATCTATACATTCTTAGCACAATGAAAAACATTCTCATATATTTTAAATTACCAAATGACCAAATCTATTCAATAAATTGGTTATAACCTACAGTAAAATTTATTAATTTTACTATCAATGTCGTGAACAAAACTCGGTATGTACTTAACCGGTATTATAAATTTTTTTACAAATGTGCCCATATAATCCTCCTTATTTTGATTTAATGTCATGAATTTTTTTTCTATCCTGAGTTGGAAATCATTAAGGAAATATTTATCAATGGAAATATCCTCAAATTATTCCCATTACATGGAATCAAGGCCATTATTCTCTCTAGTGTTATAAACCAGATACCACCATTGATTAGCTTCACCTTCAAAAGGATAAATTATAAGAGTTACCTTTTGATGTTTTGAACATCCCATGACATCATATATCTTCTCTAGAGAGTTGATCCATCCTACCATAAGGTTAGATGATCCACTTAATGATGAGATATTTTGCCTCCTAAAATTCTCTAATATAGACACATTCTTTAATAGTAAACTGAGTTACTCCTTAGCATGGATACCCCCACCATTTATATATTTTTTTAATTAAACAATCATTACAATAAAATACTCTGTTATAATTCATACCATCTCAGGATGATGATTTGGAAAGATATTTTCCTCTCAATTCCTTCCCACTATAGCTTCCATGTTTCCTCTTTGGAAAACCATTCTGAAAATGAAAAGGTTAGATGAAAAAATATGGTAATATTTAAATTCGATGTCATTTAAACTTAACGATATATTAAAATATTTATAGGGTATTCTATTATCATTATACTAATCTCTAAAGATATCAAAACAAAAAATTGATACCAAGTATAAGGACCCTAAATTAAACGTAACATAATCCTAAGTTTCATTTAAGAATTCATTCAGTAACATTTTAGGATATTTTTATGTTTATAGTTTTAGAGAATTAAGTCATAGATCATACATTATAGAACCCTATATATAAAAATCTTACATTTAGGATTTGTATTAATTTTTCAGATTATATAAATCATTTTAACTAAAACATGATTTCTTTTCATGAAAAATATTCATGACTTTTAATATGACCTGATCCTTTCCCTTACCCATCATTAAACCCTATAAAAAATAGTTGAAAAAGTAGGATGAGAACAAAAGACTAATTAAGGGAGATAAAAAGAAGAAGTTAATTATCCCATTTCAAAACACAAAAACCCATCAAATATTTACATTTATCTCAATGTTATTTAAGATAAATTCAATAACCAAAATAACTGAAATGGCCAACTTCCATCTCTAGAGTACCCATTGAATTATAGGTATATCATGAACCCACTCACACTTGATTTATAACTTAACCACCATTCCATAGTGTATAATGTTACCAACCATCTTTGGTTTATAATGGAACCACCCATCACTGGTTTATAATGTAACCATAGACCCTTAGTTTATAATAGAACCACCCATCATTGGTTTATAACATAACCACCCATCCTTGGTTTATAGCTGAACCACTTGTCATTATTAATAGTTCCCATGAACCATAAAATAATAATAAATCATGAAATATTTCATTTTTATCGTAAAAAAATTTAAAAACTCTTTTAATACCATTTAAAAATTATTTAGAATATCAAAATACCTATTTATTTGCAAAAACCATTTTCAATTCCAAAATACACTTTCCTTTTATAAACCCATTTGAAATACCAAATACTCAGAAAAAAGGAAAGAGAGTTTTCTTTGAATAAAACATGAAATATTTTAAATGAATCCAAACTTTAAATAATATTTATGATGGTATGAATGTTCATTATTACCGTACACATTAAAATAGAACATAACTTTTGTCATTTGTAAAGAAAGTCAAACATTCTGTAAAGAGATTATTTTTTTCGAAAAAAATGAAACAAATAAAAAATTTACTTTATAAAAATTATCATGACCACATAATTATATCCATAAAATTATTTCAAAACTTGGTCATGTAAGAGAAATATAATTTGAATGAAAAAATTAAAAGAATATTTTTTTTAATGAAACATCCCTTACCAATTTGGAAACATTTGAATTGTAAGACCCATGAAATGAGAACATTAAATCAAACCTTAAATACCATGTTAATAAAGAAACCCAAGATATAAAATGTCAACGGTTCTATATATACACCTCATAAAAGAATATATTTTCATAACATTGAAACATGCCTTAATGAAATGAAATTGAGATGAAGTCCCTTACCTTGAGTTCGATTCATCATTCGAATGATTTATATTCCTGATGAATAAACTTATGTAAATCATTTAATTTATTAATAATCATTTTCATGTTTATTTTTCATTTTATTTCACTTATCAACATTTTATATACAATTACGCAATAAATTATATTTATGTCACATGTTTTGATGATATTTGGATTATATGTGAAAAAATTACTTCGGTATGTTGAATATAGTATAAGAGGTAATTATTTAAACATATAAAGAATAATAATAATGAAATAATTACCATTTTTATATTTCAATTATAATTTTTAAAACCAATCAAGAAATATGTTTATGAAAAATGATCTATTTTATGATTATGGAGATGGAAGGCCATACACACACATGAGAAACATTTCAATTTTTTAATGATCATTATAGAATGAAGGTATGAATTTGTTTATATTTAAATAATGATAATAATAACATAAATAACATATTATTTATTTAAATATTATTATATATTTCATCCATGTGATTTAGTGATGAAAAAAGAGTCACATCACTTCGTGGAAGCGGTAGTCCACACAAATACATGAATGATCATTTTTTTGTGTAAGAAAGAAAATGAAATATTATATTTTAATAATGATAAATATTTAATTAATATCATTATTATTTAATTTAAATGAAATATATTAATTATATTTATCCGTATTACCTTCTATGAATATCATTAGTCAGAAATGAATCACATCGATTTGCGAGGTGGTAGTCCAACGCACACAAGTGTGACATTATCATATCCCCCAAGAAATAAAATGAAATAAGTTATATGTGATATATTAAATAAAAATGTATAAATATGTTACAAATATAATATATATACTTTAAATCCTGAATTATAAAAATCCATAGGAGATGATGATGGAGAAAAAATGACATCGGTTCGCGAGCCAGTAGACTGTCATACACACGAATGATGCTTTCATATCCTATTTTATGGAAGAATAGATGTATATATTTTATTAAATTAAGATAATAAAATATTATTATATGGTATATATTAGTGTTATTATATAATAATAAATGATTTTTTAAGGAGGTGAGATAAGAAATAAAATAAAAATGCACGGTTAAACACTATACCTCTTATTCAGAAAACCTCCTTAGATAAGAACCAAAAGAATTATTAGGATTATTTTAAGATTAAAATAAGGGTTATAGCTCGTGGATATAGAATTAAAGAATAAATTTGGATTGTTATTGGATGATCCAAATGGATTTTAATGTGTGTATAAGAGAGGAGAGGGGTGGAATTTTATAAGTGAGGTGAGTTGAACACTTGTACTTTTTGAAATGAAAATGGTGTAACCATATTTTTCACATGAAAAAATGATAAAAATGGACAATTATTGATCCTTATAAATTATAAGGTATAAATATATCAATTAAATATATTTTAGATAATTGTTTTGCCTATTTTAACCCTTATTTTTTTGGTTTAACCCATGATAAATCCATTTTTACATTAATTGCGGTAATTAAGTTTTACTATTTTCACCATTATGTTAACCTTATTATATAAGAAAAATTATGATGATCCCAAATATGTAACCCATTTTACCAAAATTAATTCACATAAGTGAAAAAATTTAATTTAAATTGAACCATAAATGTCACGAAAAAGAGGATTTTCATGAAGTGTGTGCACATGAGCCTTAGCCCAGTTGGTAAGGACTCCGTAAGTGCATTCGAGAGACCCAGGATCAAATCCAAGTGGAGAAATTATTTCTGGGGTACTATAGCAGTACTGTAGCGGGAACAATGCAGTACTGTAGTAGGTAATGTAGCAGGTACTGTTTGGCATTGTAGCAATTGAGAATATGCCCCTGTTTGGGACTTTGGGCCACCCAGGCCTTCGGGTCAGTAAGGACTTAGGGCCACCTCAAGGCCTTTGGGCCACCTTTTGTGCAGATGCAAACCATACAACCTACGAGGAACAATCTCTACAAGGAGGATGTTAAAAGAGCTTTCACTACAGCAGAAGCTAAACAGATTGCAAGAATGAGAGGGTATGACACCTACCATCAAGAAAAGCCTGTGCATGCATGGGAATTCCTAGCCGAATAGCCATGCGAAGGTGGAGAGCTAATTTCACGATTAAGATGCTGGGGAGGAGCAGTTCCAAGTAGTTACTGTGGGTTGTATGTAATGTTTGAAGCCTACGGGAAAATGAATTCCCCTAAGGCCTATGGGATATGTAATACTTACGCCTATGGGCCTTATAAGGGTTCCACCTCACCCCTTGAAAGGTGAATTATAAAAATCAATAAAAAATGAAGGCCTTCGGGCCATTGGATAGATGAAGTGTATTTTTTCAAGTAAAATAAGATTATATTAACTCTATGACTAATAATAATCATTATATAAGTACCAAATTTTATTTATTAATATATAATATATAAATGTCATTTAAAAAATTTCTAATTAGTGATTATCTTTATTAATTATAATTAATAAACATTATGCATTTTAAAATAGTTTTCTAGAAAAATCCACTTTTAAACCCAATTATAAACTCGTACTAAAATTCATTATAAATTTAATTCAAAAATAAATAATATGAATAATTATAACTAAATTATAATTTTTTTACTTTAAATTATATTAGAAACACAATGAGACTTTTAAATTACTTATTTTATTGAAAAGATAAAACGTTTTTACAAAAATTGGTATTTTTTCACTATTCACCGAAAAATAATTTTTTCCCTTGAAAATAACAAAATTTTATCATTAGTTAATTTTGAGATAATTATTTCATAAGATAATTCATTTTTACTAGTTTAAATTAAAATTTTTATAAATTATATTTTTAAATAAAAAAATTATAATAAAAGAGTTTAGTTAAACCTAAATCCTTTTAAATATAAACATTACTTAATATTTTAATAATGAATATAACTATCCAATTCAGGAAAATAATTTATTATATAATTACATGGGTTTTTAGAATAAAAATTATTATTTAACTTCTTCAATTTTACTATTTTCATACGTAAAGGAGGAATTTATATAAGCCAGGTACCTAGTACCAAGTCAATAGAGAACTCTACATCCCTTACCTGTGGAAACCCAAAAACGTTAGATGAAAAAACATAAGAAAAACTCAGTGACCACTAGAGAAATATAACAACTTAAATATTATCTTTCCAAATAATCTATAAGGTTCTATTTTTGTGGTTCATCATTATATTCCTCCTAAGGTATATTCAAACTTTTTCTTGGTGGCATGGTGCTACACAAAATCATCAGTCAGCACAAAAACATCAGTAAAGTTACCTAGATCATCAAATTAATAAAGATATTGGGAAAAGACTAGAATTAGGTCAATCTTTTTTACCAAGGATACATTTTCCAAAAAAACATGGCAACTTAAGGATATCAATGATGAGATCTAGCTAGGAACTCACAAATAACTACCCCTTAAGTCTTAAAAATATTACCTCTTATCTATCAGGACATGTGAGATTATATAATTACATCAAATAGAGATGATTTACCACATAATATACAACTTTTTAATGGATAAAATTGGACACCCTAGTACATCAGTACCTAAGTCGGCACAAACATGGCCTGAAGGGCCTTCCAAATCCCGATGGGTTGGAGACTAGTCCCAGGGCATCAAAAAAGGACAAAGGGAATGATTTATCTCCAACAATGAAGCACGTATATAAAAATAATAAGAAAAAATAATTAACCTTTAGTATACCAAACACTCCTCATGGAGAAAAGATCACCAACAATAGATTGATAGAGATACCAACATGATACATCATTCAAAAAAACACAACATCCGTCAAGATGGAAGATCATAATCTCAATATAATGAGTGGTTTATAGATCCATTGGTCATCATGATCATGAAAGGACCCATGATTCAAGCACACCACCACCTCTATGTATTGCCTTCCATTTTCTTGGACCTAGAATAAAAAATCTAAAAATTTATCAAGGAAATGGTAGGTTGTGAATAAAATATCTAGTAGGATTTCACCAAATATTCCTTAATAAGTTCCAATAAAAATAAACAATTTATGCTTCAATTTAATTAAAACAATTCATGGTAGATCATTTTCACATTTATTAGTCAATTGAACTTTCAAAACAAGAATATGGAAAACATATCGAATTACATGATTAAATGAAACTTTTCATAAACATAAATGACATGAATAAATCATTTCAATAAAACACAAGCATGTAAAAAATAAAATATCAATAAAACACCACGGTAATATTTCCTAAGTCTATTTAGGTCTTGTATATATGATCCTCAGACTACTTAATCAATCATTATGGTTTAGAGTGTGCAAATATCCCTAAATCTCATGCCAATGAGATAAAATCAATCAACACCTATTCAGAAAAAATCATGATAAACTTGTTTTTTTAAAGTTATCATCATCAATCAATTTCTAGGGAGTTAGAGTCCTAGAGTAATTTTCAATAGAAACTCACTAAATACTTAGTCTCACAAGAGATTTCAATTAATCAATCAACCAATAATGGTAAAATCAAATCAAATCAAATCAAATTATCCATCATAGTACAATTTCTCAATTTCAAGTTTCAACTTTCCATTTCAATTTTCAAAAGCAAATCAGTGTTTTTTCACCAAATTAATTCCTTTCAAATTCATATTTCATTTAATAACGTTTTTATTAATAATAAATAAAATATAATTTCCTGAAATCATTTCTCATTTCATGTTATCTTTTTTTAAATCAAACCTATATTTTCAAACCCATTTAAATAGGTATAAATTTAAAAAATCCATTCCTTTTTAAATCAAACATAAAATAAAATCAATTCAAGGAAAATAAATTAGAAAAAAATTTCATTTTAGGAAAGAGATTCAATGTTTCATGTGTATGTAAAATCCTTAGGAAACTACCTACATTTAATCACATGATCAAGAAAACACCTGAAATGGGAACCACCAATGGTGAGTTGAAAGCGAGGAAGATCAAATATGAATCTATAAAATCAAAATCCATCATATCAAGGATGAAATACACCAACAATATGACGAATAATCACTCTAAAATAAGAATATAATATAATTAATCACATCCACCATCACTTTTATTTGAGAAGAAGGGAGTTTGGAAGAGAAAAATATCCACGTGAGAGCCTCAAAAATCTAAATGGTTTTATTATGGTCAAATTTGTGGTGTTTTTAAAATAAAATGTGGGTTTTGAGGTTTCAAAATATAGAAAACATCAGACTAAAATGTATCCCACATCACCATGGTGTTGAAATGGTGAAAAAGTACCAGACCACAACACAATGGAGGAGACCACAACATAGTCATTAGGTTTTCATATAAGACTATGTTGTAACCACCCCCAGTCCAACTGACCTCTAGAATCACATTAAAGATCTCACCTAGATCCTATTTACTTGGGGTAAGGATATGGTTAATCCCATACAACATTCCACAATGGGCCAAAAAATGGAAGAGACACCAAAATCCAATCACTCAATCTTCCAAACCATAGCTATCCTCCATGCTTTATCATTTATAGAGAAGGAAGATCTATCAAGACTTTCTATACTATAGACAGATATTCTATTCCACACTCATCCTTTACATTCTATAACACCTCTCATCTATTGCACTAATCCCATTGAAACTTCCATAATTTCCCAAGAGATCCAGATATGACCCAGAACAACACACAACCAAAATGTGATTAAAGATAAGGGATAGAAGTACTAAAAATATGGAAATAGAATGTTACATGAAATTCTAATTGAAATTACTTACATATTATGTGTTTTAATACATACTGATGAGGGATATTTATCTTTTATGGTTGGGGATAAATTATATATTTAAGTAATACGTCTATTTCTGGTATATATTTTAATGTGTTGATTTTTTAATTTACTGAATAAACTTTCCATGTTTGGAGTAAATTGAGATGTTTTATTATTTTAGGAATGAAATAAAGGATTTGTGAAAACGGAATGAAAAGGGGAGGAAATATGAGAAGAATGACCCTTTTTTCCCCGAGCGTAGCAACATGACACCAAATTTTTGAGAGAGAAGAGGTGTTGGAAACTGAAGAAAAATGACTACACATTGTGTACCAAAAGTACACATCATCACCATTTCAAGTGAAATATTTCTGTTATGAACAATTCATGACGATGGTACACAGTGTGAAATTCATGAACACATTGTGTACTATCCATACATGTCATGACAAAAGTAAAACAGTTAAAGCAATGTCCACGGATTCGATTCGGTGTAGAAAAAATCAGATTTGCGGTACACGATGTGTAACCCAAGTACACATTATGATGATACAAACATGAAGAGAAAAAACCAGTGACACAAGCTATGATTTTGGATTTGAAACACGTATAAATAGAGGCCCTTATCCACCATTCCAAAGCACTCTGATACTAAAGATGGAAAGGGGACACCAAGGGATAACCACTAGATGATCTACAGCCTCTCTTCGCTACCTTTATTCTTTGGGTACCCATACCACTCGATCTCATCATGAGTGATTAGTCTCTTAGTTTCAAGTGATGTGATCATAGAGGGATGTTATTCTAGGGATCATTTTTATCTATTATTCATGTTTTGGATTTTTGAAAACTTATTATTCAATTCAAATTTTTTTTCTTTTCATATTGCAGGACCATTTATGTGGTCTTAAGTTGTTTAATTTACTGCATCAATTAATCACCTTAGTTTGTGTATAACCATTATGAAATACTAGGTCGGTTATTTTTAAACATGGTTTTGGGTCGCCTAATATTTTGACTGCTCCAAGTATATAACTATTCCAAAGGTGTAAACAGATTGTTAGGGAGGGATACCAAGACCAAGGATCCATTTTGACCCAATTCTGACACCAAGCATGAATAAATGCATAACCAATGAAATCTATAGCACAAAAACCTGAAATCACTAAACCTAGAATGCCTCCCATATTGATTCAAGAACCCAATATTTTCTGCTATTTGTCTTTTCTCAAATGGATTAAAAACTTTCAATTCTAGTTTTCTTAAATAATTCAGAACATACTCTCTGTCTCTGTGGGTTTGACACCAGATCATTACTTATACTACATTTTGATTAATGGAGTAGCATATTTTTGTTTTTTAAATTTTATTTTTTATAGTACTATATGGAACTAAATATTACCTAGGGTCTATCATGAAGATATTTTTATTTTATGAGAATTTATTAATGTTTTTAAAAAATAATTTTTTTGACTTACCATGAATCATGAACTTGAGTTTTCAATAGAACTCATAACTCTATATAGAATGGCCCCGATTGAGTTGTAGTAAATAAAGAATAAAATCTTGGAGAATATAGATACGAGATTCATTTAGTCCATTTCACCACCATGGGGTGCACCAACACTTTTTTAGGAATAAATATGGATCAATGCATCTTTTCATATATTATTGGGAACATAAAAAAAGCAGTATTATGAATAAGTATCCTTTAACTTGTATAGATGATATGTTTGGTCAATTATGATGAGCTCAATATTTTTTCAATATCCATATTCAATATAGATATTATCAGTTGAGGGTTAAGAAGGAGGATATTACTAATATAGACTTCCATAAAAGGCATGGTTATTATGAAATCATTGTAATTCAATTTGGACTTGAAAATGATCCTTCTACCTTCTTAGAATTAGTGAATAAATTATTTAGATATTAACTTAACTAGTTTATGGTGGTATTTATAGAATATATTATTATATATTCAAAGAGAAAGGAAGAACATAAAGGAAATTTTAGAATTGTACCAAAGACCATGAGGAAAGAAATTTTGTATGATAAATTTACCATGTATGAATTTTAACTTTAGAAATTTTTATTCATGGGTCATATAATCTCACTTCAGGGAACATTTGTGGATACTTTAAAGATACCATTTATTAAATATTGACATAGACTAACCATGTTAACCATGATCTATAGAATTATTAGGTTTTATGGATACTACCAATTATTTGTGAGATTTTTATCATGAATATCCAATAAACTCACTATGTTAACTCAGAAGGGGGTTAAGTTATTATGGAAAAATGAATTTGAGGATAATTTTAAATAAAAAAATAAAATGTTGGTCACATGTATATTCTTACACTACCCTATAGTAGAGGATGGTTTATAATATAGAGTGATTCATTAAATAAAGGACTTAGATAAATCCTCATAAAAATTTATATGGTGATATCTTATGACTCTCTCCAATTGAAAATTCATGAGCATAATTACCCAAATAAAATATTTAGAGATTGTAGCGGTAATTTTTACTTTGAATATATATAGAAATTATCTGTATAGTGAAATGTATGATATATATACTGATCATAAAAGTTTTAATATATTTACATATAATGAATTGAATATGAACCAAAGAAGATGATTAGAGTTGATGAATGATTATGAATGTTCAGTAAATTACTAACTTGGTAAGGTGAACTTAGTGGCTATTACTCGGAGTTAGAAATATCATGCTAGTTTTTCCATGATAAGGATTGAAATAGACTTAATATTTTTGGATTTTTTGAAGTTAGATACTGAAATTTTAAGGAAATGAGGCAAATATTATCCTTCTTAGATGTATTATTAACTATCTATCCCTAAGAAGATTAAAATGGAACATAAGGAATATGTGTAATTATAGAAGAAGGTGAAGAATGTTTCTATGTTTAACCATGATAATGCTGGAATGTTAAGATTTACTAACTAAGTATGTGTCCCGTCAGTACCAAATTTGAAGAAGGAGATGTTAAATAACACTTATACTTCATCACTATCTTTTCACCCTAGAAGTACAAAGATGTATAGATATTTAAAATCATATTTTTGGTTAGATAACATGAAAAAGGATATTTATGATTATGTATATTTATTCATAGTGTTATAACAAGTTATAGATGAGAGTCAGAAGTCTAAGGAGGGTATTAAAACCATTACCCATGCTAGAATGGCAATAGGAAAACATTACCATGTATTTCATCAACAGACCCACAAAAAATCTAAAGGGAATAATTCTATTTGGTTTGTAGTATATCACCCTAAAAATTAAAACATTTTGTCATTATTAGAGAATAATTATCTCTTAATGATATTACTTGGTTATACATTAAATAGGTTATGTGATTACCTGGAGTACCACTCTCAATTATGTTTTATTGGGATCCAATGTTTACATCGATGTTCTGGATAATCCTTGTGCAGGATCTAGATAAAGAGTTAAATTTAAATATGTTTTTTTCATCCTTAGATAGATTTTTTATCTAATAGGATCATTCAAACTCTAGAAGAAATATTATGATCTAATTTTATAGATTTCAAAGATGGTTGGGATCAACATATTTATTTAGTAGATTTTTTTATAATAATAGATTTCACTCAAGAATTCTAATGGATCCTTGAATCCCTCTATGGGAGGAAGTTCAGAACTATAATGTTTTGTGATGAAGTTAGATAAATAAATATATTAAGAAAAAATATAGATAAGGAAATAGCATAGAAAGTTAGATCCATTCAACAACATAGAAGGTGATATCAGAGCTAAAAAAATATTTATATCGATAATATTCATCAATATCTAGAGTTCAATGTCAGTGACATAGTATTATAATGAATATATCCTTTGAATAAAGGTATGATATTTGTAAATATGGGAAATATGATCTCTATATATATCTGTCCCTTTTAAATTCTTGATTGTATCATGATTGTAGCTTATCACTTGGCACTTCCACTGAATCTATCTCAAGTAAATGATGTTTCCCATGCATCTCTCCTGAGGAAGTACATACCCAATACTTCACATGTAAAAAACATATTGGTATTACCATTAGAGAATGATCTATCTTATGAGTAACAACCAAGAGGGATTCTGGATCATAGAGAGAAAGTGCTACAAAACAAGACCACTCATCTGGTCAATGTTTTGTGCTAAAATCATAAAATTAAGCAAGCTACATGTGAAATTGATAATGTGATTTGGAATAAGTATCCTCATTTGTTTTTATTTGTGTAATGGAATTTTTAGGGAGAAATTCTTATAAGGGGGTAGAATGGATCACCCCACGATTTTATATTTATCTTTAAATAAATTTAATTTTTTCGATATATCGAGATAGACTCCACACCAACTTTAAATGAAATGCGATGACCTATTAAAATATTACTACAGTTTTTTTATCATTTTTGAAATTATAATTTAAATATTATCTTATGTTTTTTTTGTTATTTTTCTAAAAAGATTTATTTTATAGTTAATAGTGAAAAATGATGGCTTAGTTTTCAATGAATAAATAATTTAAATTTTTTTTATATTCTTGAAAGAGAAGATTATATAATTTATTCCAATAATTTAATATATGTGTTTTGTGGAGGAAATTACAAGTCCCTAAAAATGGATTTATTTTAAAGGTAAAGTATTTACGAAATTATTTATGGTGATTTTTTAAAAAATAGATATTTTTATATATATTTTATAGAGGAGGAGAGATGTGAAATATAATAGAGAAGTTATTGAAAGAATATGGATGTAATTGATGTGAAAGGAATCCAGAGCATAGTGAAAACACCCTTTTTAGTTTTGTGTTTATCTCTGTTTAAGATCTATTATGAGAAACCATCGAGTTGCATACTATTTTGTAACCATCTTTTGAACCAATGAGTGGATAAGGAAAATTAGGGAGTGACCCATTGATGAATTGTGTACCAATAATAAACCATGTAATCATGTATAGTGAGTAGTGATATCCCCTAGAACATCGACACAACATTAATGTATGCTCCTTGGATTATCTCTAAATGGTGATCCAAATAAAATCATTATGTTATAGTATTTACTTTTACTTATTTAGATATTTTGTCTACATGAGATCAATAAGTTCATAAATTTTTTTCCCATGAGATAATAAGATCATATATAAGATTATAAAAACATAATACCCCAATTCAACCCCTCTTAGGGTGTGTTTGGGCTTGTGGTTAAAAAAAGTGGTATCATAGACATAAGGCTCAATATTGTGAATATCTTAATAATATTTTTGTAAAAATGGAGTATGATACCATTAAAAATTTATTACAATGTTTTATGGGTTTAGTTATCTAATTTAAAAGAAATTTATGAGATCACAATTATGGCCTCTCAGACACAATTTATTTTCTACCACAATTCACACAATACAAGTTACTGATGTTGTAGAGTTATTAATAGATGAAGTTGATAGTAAATTACTCAAGAATTATGAAAAGGAACACAATTCAAAATAAAAAACATTATATAATCATATCTATATTAATGTAATTAGTTATACATTGGAAAATTAAAATCTCTAAAATATTTATAACTTTAATTAAGGAGATAAAAAATTAAGTGGGGGGGGGGGGTAAAGATACAACTGCTATACATAATAATTTATGATTTAATGATCAGCCCAAATAAAACTAATGATTATTTCTTAAAACATCTCACAAAGGTTGTAGGATCTATATGTAGACTCAATGATAAAATAAAGAATAATGAAATTGTGAATAAAATTCATAGGAGACTACCATCATTGTAAAATCCAATGGTTTCATCTCTTAAAGAAGGAAATCATGAAAATTTATCTCTTGATGATATTTATAGTAAGCTTATGGCTTATGAAATATGGTTGAATATGAAGAGAATATCAAGTCAATCATCAAAGGGGATCACATTTAAATCCATGGAGGACCTTTTATATATAATAGTGGAAAAAAATAAGGAGATGTAAGTGATGAATTTATATCACTAGTATTAAGTAAATTAAAGTGATGAAAAAGGTGGTATAAAATTAATCTACCATTTCTTTCACTTACTTATATAAAAGTTGGATATATAGATGAAATTTGTACAAGGAAATCTGATGAGGAATCTAAAGATAAAGTTATGCTAAAATTGTAGAGAAAATTTTCATATAAAAATTTAAATCTATAATTACATTTAGGAAATGGTTTTAGGGAAAATAGTTGGTTATAAATTATGGAACAAAGATGAGGCATACTTTGAAGATGATAAAGAAGAATTTATCTCAGTCATGGAGGATGTAATGATGGTAATAGTTGGGAAAAATAAATATAAAATTGATAAAGATTATACAAAGTTCACATAAATGTATAAAGAATAAGTTATATTTGTTTTAAAATAATTTTTAATATAAATTAATGTCATTGTGCGATAAGGAATAATAAATTTAAGAGTTTCATACCATTAAAGTTGAAAAAGAGATATTTTATTATGTTAGAAAATGAATTGAGAAGAGATGGAAACTTAGTGTGTATCCCTATATTTTATTGTTAAAGTGGCAGTCTTAATAAAATAAGGAAAAGCGATTAAGGTATGAGAAACACTATTTATAATATGTTATATTGGAATTGAAGAGCTATACAAGAATCTAGACACTAACTTGTACTGGACAGCCTGGAGAGCTATAACTAAAATCTTAAAACAAGTTTTATATATTAATAGAATATAGATGATGTTTTGTAGATTATATACTTAATGTAAATACAATATTGTATACTAAAATTAGTGGGAAAATACTCTTTGATAAAGGATTATTTGAATGTTGATGTTAGAAGTGAAATGAGCTGCATTGATGAACTCATAGAGGAGAAAATATTCTTCCAACGACCTTGGGAATTATTGTGAAGATGTTTAAGCTAGTTTAGAATATTTCGACATGATTTTAGGGGTGTTTTTATGTGTTTGATAAGGTGAAGAGTTTTTATGAATAATCCGTAAATTAATTTTAATTACATATAAAAAATAGCTAAGTATTGGTTGATATCTCGTAAGGTTTAGTTTGTAACACATAAGACTGGGAAAAGATATTCATATGGTTGAGACAATATACCTAATAAGGTATAGATAGACATTTCATAAGGTTGGTATAACTATTTCCCATACGGTTCATACATTTATCTTGTAAGGTTAGGACAACCAAATAATAATGTCGAGACATGTCCCCATGAGGTTTAGAAATTTCACTGTAAGGTTGAGTCACTGTCACTATATGGTTGGTGCTAGTACCTCACATGGTTCTGACACCTCATTAGGTACATCAAATAGATATAATGTTGGGAAAAAATCACTTAATGCGTCATATCAGTATGTTTTGGGTATGATTGTGCTTGTTGAAAAAGCCAGTTGACCGCAAATGAGAATGGTTGGTGTTTTCCGAAGACATGTTTTTAAGGTGGCATTGTTTCCCAGTGTTTGCCACATTTTGGAGGCTCAAAATCGAGAATTTTTTAGAATAACGGCGAATGAAATTGAAAAAGGAATAGGAATGGGGAGACTGAGACATAGATCATGTACCTTATCCAGGAAGGGTAGGTGGTCATGTACCAAGCAGTGGGAATGGTACACGGATGCAATTTGTGGAACCAAAAATAGTTTGTGGCTAATAGAAAGTACGATACATAGGTGGGCTGAATTCGGAAGGGGAAGTCGACCACGTAGGAGAATAAGAGGTATGCAGAGAATGTAGAAAAATGGTTCACAGATGGATTGTTATTCGCGGTGGCTGAAGAATTGGTAAGTGGTGGAGGCTGGTTCAAAGATTTGGTAAATCTCGATTCAGCGGATTAATTAGATATCTTTTCCTATAAGAGAATTTCTAATACCCCTTATTTTTGGGGAGATGGAACATAATTATAAAGAATATTTTTCTCTGTGAATTCGGAAAAGACCGAAGGTTGTTTGTGAAGGGAGGATCATGAAGGATGAAGTGGTTCGTGTGGAAGGAATTCCACAGAAGTTTTTTGCATGAATTCTTAACCTACAAAGGAAGTCCGTTATGCGGAGGATGAAGTCCATTACATTGAAAGAGTTGTCTCAGTACACAGAGGATGAATCTACGGTATGTGAGAGGGAGAGTTATTTATGTAGTACGTGGAGATGGAACTCTAGTACGTGGGAGTGAAGGCAGTCCATGATCAAAGAATAGTTCACAGACAAGATGAGTTTCGAAGAGGAGGTTCAAAAAGTTGGTACGCTGTAGCTGTACATTATAACGAAGGCAGAGGAAGTCCATGGACAAAGGAGGTTCGCCGAAGAGACAGTCCGTGGGTAGAGGGGGTTTTCAGAAGAGGAAGTAGTATGCAGAGAAGGAGGTTCACGTACAAAACCTGATACTCAGTACGTGAGAGAGACAAGGTGGTTCACGATTTGCACAAGAAGCTTGTAAAAGCTTCAATTCAGTTTGAAAAAGTATTTTTGGTACCAAACAGTACTCGGGAAGGTGTAATTCATCTGTGGTGAAAAATGAACATCAACAGAGCATCTACCTGTAGTTAAGGATGTTGTAATTCATGAAAATGAAGGGACCAACATGTCCATAAACTATGCTTGACCTACAAGTCAATAAACTGTAAGTGGATTCCTTTACAGGAGCAGTGAGCGAAGGAAGATGAAGAAAATTACCCTTTCAAGCGGCAGTGATCCAGAGAAAGAGGCCTAGGGATTGACCCTTGGTAATTAATTGAGCATACCCTAATCCTTGTAAAGGCAGTGAGCTCGGGCATTGAAGATCTATCATGAACATTGTACTCATTATTGGCAATGAGACTTAGTGAATTTTGTACATGAGCTCTTTGTCACTATATGATCCTTGGACATAGCTCAGTGAGGGTGAACCAAGTAAAAATAGCTGTGTCTTATGCATGATTTTATATATGTTTGTATATTTCTATTAGAGGAAGAGATAATTGAGTTTTTTCTAACAACAGAACAAGATCCAAAATGGAGAATGTTTTAATCTATCATACCCTAATTCACCCCCCTCTCAGGGTATTCAACCTAGTGGACCCAACAATTGGTATTAGAGAGAAAGGTTGGAAGTCAGTGTTTCTCTCTCAGAAGAAGAAATGGAGGTGGTAAATCATAACAGAATTCCAATTTTTTATGGAAATTTTTTGTAACTTTGGAAGAATTGAATGTTGCACTACTTCTGATCAGTAGGGATAGATGTCTTCACAACATCTATGAATGGAATATTTGCTGACATTAATAGTGGTTCTTTATAAGAAGCTAAAAGAATTGAATTGTATGTTGATGATAAATGGATCAATGATTTAGGGGAAGACCTATAAAATTAAATCAATATGATGGTGATGTCTTATAAAACATCACATGAAATGTGGGAAAAATTGTTGAACATTTAGGAGGGTGACACAAAAGTTTGAGAAGCAAAGCTGTAGGTTCTGTGGAACAAGTATGATGATCTCAAAATGAACCCCAATGAGACGGTTGATGAATTCTTTGATAGGATAAATATTATTGTAGAATACATGCAATGTATTGAAGAATTCATTGAAGATATAAATATTTTGAAATGTATATTAAGGAAACTTCCACTGTGATTCAATCCAAAATTTTCAGTGTGTAAAGAAAAAAGACATGAAATATCTGACACTAGATAACCTGCACAGTACCCTTATAGCATATGAAATGAGAAACAATCAAAATGATGCAGTGGAAAAGGGGAAGTTAAAGAAAGTGGCCTTAAAGGACATGAAGAGTCTATCCGTTTAATATAGTTTGGAGGAAGACAAAATGGATGTTTTCATGTCATTTCTATCCTCTAATCTGCAATGAGGAAAATTAAAGTTCAATGGTAAACTTCCATTTTCATGCTTTCGATGTGGAAAGATTGGGAATTTTGAATCAAAGTTCCCTAAGAAGTTTAATGATGAAAACGAAGAAAATTATTAAATTCCCCAAAAGAAGTATTCATCAAATGAGAAAGGGGGGAGAAGTACTAGGAGAAAGTTCATCAAAAAGAAGAATCTACTTTCAAGGGAGGATTAATGTTTAGAAGAATCTGAGGTAGAAGAGTTCAAGGACTACACAGATCATAAAGTATATTATTTGGTGGAAGTTTATAGAAATTATTTAACAAGAGAAGAAAGTGATAATGAAGAAGGAGAAATTGAAGGAAGAGTTGATCTTGATGATGAATTAGAAGCTTCCCTTGAAGAAATAGTTATTTTAAGAGCCAAAATGAAGAAATATAACAATATTATTTGGATGCCAAACTCTTTAAGCAACAAGAGGAAGAATAGAATTTGAAGCTGAATAAAGAAATTGAAAAGCTGAGGTATTCAATGCCAGAAAGCTCCGAAATGGTGGTTGAGTACAAACTCAGAATTGAATAATATAAAATTAAAATTGATAGTTTAATTAAAACTAGAAAACATCAAATCAAACATATCAAGAATCTAGAAGAAGAGGTCATCAGTTTGCGATGAACAATTGAAGATCAATAGAAATTGTTATCTCTCGGTTTGAAATCAGGAAAGAATATCATACAAGAAATAGATAATATGACTATAACAGAATGACATGGGTTTCAATAATTACCCAAAAATCTGAAGTGTTCATTTGCATTACAATATATCGACGAGAATGTGAAAAGATTCATGGTTAGAAAATACAAACGATTTGAGATAATGGAACAAAGTTCAAAAATAGAAAAGTGGAGGATTATCTCGAAAAACATGGGATAAGGTAACTTCAAGAAGTCCTTTTGGTTCAAAACAAAGGGAGTTCCCCGAATTAAAGGTTACAGTTTCTCTTAAATTCTTTTCTTTTATTTTACTTCTCAAACCCCTAAACTCTTTTCATTAATTGATTTTAAAATCACACTAGTATCATAAATATAATATTATGTTGTTATGAGAAGTATTCTAACTACACTTACACACACCTTCATCTAATGGGTCAAGAACATACTATTTCTGTGGATGGAAAACTAACGCCTCACGAAACGACGATTGTTCAATTAACTCCTACCATCTCTTATGGTGGAAATTATGATGAAACTATAGTTATATTTGATATATATTATGTTAATATTATCTTTATGCTTCTATATTTTTAATTTATAGCATACCTTCATGGTTTCTGTTATGAATAAACATGATAATTTCATTTGAGGAAGTGCAGACTACCTCCCCCTAAAACTGATATGACTCAATCATAGCATACATGGGACATATAAAGGATGGAGTTATTGAAATTATATATGATATTATATTGTAATTATAATATAACTATGTATCATTATTTTTTAATTCAATTAAAATACAAAATATAAATGAAAGTAGTGTTAATGCGTACGTATGGCTAACCATCTCCATGAACGGTGCATTTCATTTATTATCTCCAAATTTTATGTACTGTTATAAATATATATATATATATATACTAGATATATATGATATATATGATATATAAATAATTAATATCATTCTAGAGATAATGGACTCTTGACCACATGGAAAACTACTAATTATATGGTGTTCATTTTGGACTCAAGTACCAAATATCATCAAAACGACCATTATTAAATTAAATGCTAAAATATTGTTTATAACATAGTAATAAGTGATATAAAAGGAATAATAAACTTCAAAAGGGGTTCTTAATCAAGTATAAATTAACTTAAGTTTATTAGTCAGGAAGAACAAGGAACAAACAATTCAAGTCAGACACAAGGTAAGAGGTTTCTTATCTCACTTTTAATTCCGTGAGACTTCCATTTTTCACCACTAATATATTGCATGTGGTGTATTGTGTACTGCCATTTGATATATATTTTCACGATTCTATTTATATTCATGATATTATTTGTTTCATTTTTTGGTTATTAATGTTTGTTCATACGACTCGATTGATTACAACGTGGTATGGGGTTTTTATCTCACTTTTTGTTCCAATGAGATTCATGCTATATTTGCCACTATTTCCTTTTGAGTGGTGGATGTAATTCCCATGATTGTAATAATTGTGTAAAATAATTTAAATTTTTTTTTACATATTTATTTAATTATCCTTCTTTCAGGGGGTGTATGTTTTGTATGTTACCAAATTGGTAAGGGAACCTTTCACCCTCTTCTTTTTAAAAGACTTATTTTTGTTATGTCTTTAAATTTACATCTTCTTATGTTGGGATATGTTCCACTATATCCTTATTTCTATAAATATTTATGTCCAAGTGATGTGATACCATTTTCTCTCTCATCAGTTGATTTTCTGAATTTTAAAGTGACGTCGTTAGGCTGTCGAATTTCTGTAAGGGAACTTCTTCACCCAATTTCAATTCTTTGGGTTAAACTTCTACTTATTGATTATGTCATGCTATGAATATGTGTGAATAAAATATGATTGTTTTACACTTAAAATCCACTTATATCTGGTGTATTTATATTTTTCACACATAATTATGTCATTGATTTATCCTTAATCTAAGGATACCATCTTTATAAGGGATTTCGTCTCAATTTACATTTCATTGAGAATTTATTGTTGTTATGAACCAATTAACTTTTATATGGTGTAAATTGAATAATTTTGCATATTATATCATGAATCCCTTTATTCTCATGATATTATAAAGTTCTGATTAAATTTTATTCCTCAATTATTTATATTCAAGCGTCTCTCTTTTTGTTAAAAACTATTTAACTAAAATATCATTTTAAGTGTTTTAAAGATTTATTCTTCTAAATATTTCACTTTAATGTCAATGTTTTAAAAATTGTTTTTAGGATTTATTTATATTGTCATTAATATTTTCAAATGATAATTCATTTAAAAGCTTCGATGTGGTATGGGACACTTTGATTAAAAAATCTGTTTATTAAATTTTTAAAATGGATTTGAAAATAGTTTGATAAAGCATTGTTTATTTCAATATCCTGATATGATATATTGTGATTAAAATGTGGAAATGTTATCTTTCCTTTATTCTTGTGTTATGTGTTATGATTATGTTATGGTTATTGGGCATTGTTTATGTATACGGGTGGTTCTGTGATAAACCTAGTGTGGGTGAGCCCGAGATAGCTCTCTAATGTATTGGATAACGTGATAGAGGTAAATGTTAATGATTATCCTAAGATATTTAGGGAATATACTATTATGGTTATTCCAAATGTGACTCCTTATGTAGCTGTGATAGATACAATGTAAGTATGTTATCAATTCCATAAGTTACCTTTATGATTTATGGTTTCTGTATGTTCTTCATAAATCTTATGATTTCATGAGGTATGTTATGATTGAAAACTATGGTTTTATTGATTTGTATTTATGGATGGTATAATGTGTCTTTTTATTATTTTATAACCCTTATTGATATTTTTATGCTCATCCCAAGTTTTGAAATTCTTTTCACAGAAAATAAAGATGAATATGGTCAAGGATGACATCAAGGAAAAGTCATGATGTCTAAAACATATAACTAGACCTGTCTCTTTTTTTCAAGAGTTTTTTATTTTTTGAAAAATGGATACTAGGTAGTAGTGTATACATATAATATTCAAGTTA
Source organism: Viscum album (assembly GCA_963277665.1). NCBI lineage: Eukaryota > Viridiplantae > Streptophyta > Magnoliopsida > Santalales > Viscaceae > Viscum > Viscum album. The sequence continues at coordinate 595,944,380 of OY728139.1, forward strand.
TTATGTAATAGTTATGGCCTAATTCTCTAAAACTTTTAACCTGAAAAGATCCTCAATGTGAATTATTGACATAATTCAAGATTTTTTTAATGTTAAAATTCGGGTCCTTATAGTTAGTATCAGAGGTCAGTTTAGATAAATTTAGAGGTTAGGGTGTTTTTTAAGAATAAGTGACATTACCATAATGGTTCGGATTTTAGAAAGATTCATAGTTATTTTAGATAAAGTGAATGAGTTTTAGATAACATGAATAAGTAGATCTTAGTATTTACCCTCCTCATAAGATATTATAAGATGATTTTACTAATATACTCACACTTACCATTTTGGTTTTTGTAAATGGATGGATATAGAAGGCACCAAAGTAATAGTGGATGTGAAGAAAAATGTGATGGTTTTCTAAATGAGAAACTGAATGAAATAGGAGCTGTAATGAGAAGCATTGTGATTATTCTCAACCAACTATCTGGAGTCAAGATTTACCACTGGAACCTTGGTGATTTTTATAAGGCATTGTATATGCGTGAAAAAAATCCCTAAATAAGTTTAGGTAATAATCATAAAGGTATGTATATTCCAAAACCTATGTGTCAAGGATGTGGAAATAAAGACATAGGAAAATGTTTCAAAAGGATGGGGAAGATTCTATAGATGTGGAAGTAAGGGTCATAAAGCAAGAACCTACCATGGAAAAAGGAAGCATCCAGTAGACTCTAGAAAAGGAAAAGAAGTTCTTTATGAGGGATCAGTAGAATGTTTTAAATGTGCCGTGCATGGTCATTATACAAACAGATTCCCTACGAAGAAGGTTCAGAAATGGGATCAACAATATAATACAAATATATGTTTACCAATACCTAATTCCATTCCAATTGAGGATGAGGAAACCGACAATGACCAATGAAAAGTATGAATTATTTCATAACTGATGTTTAGATATTTTTGAATATTAGGATATGATTCATGATTCTGTTTGTAGGAAGGATGTATTTCAGAATAAGTAGGAAAGGATTGGTTAATGGATCATGAAGAACGTTGATTGAGTAAGAAGTAAACATATAAGGGATTCAAGAATTATGGTAAATTTTTAGATTGTGAAATGCTTAAAAGTATTAAGGCTCTTTTGATGATTGGATTGCATTAGAAGACTTTTATAGTCTGTGTAACCTTGAAGTTTGATATAAGAAAATTTTATTCAAGGAATAATCATCTTTTCTTTTGGGGATATAGTTACAAAGAATCATTTGGTTTTATATAATCCTTTAATTTGAGCCAATTATTTGTTAATACATTTTGGGATGAAAAATAAACCTAATTTGATATACTTTGTGGTTAAAATATGTTATGGTTATTTTTGATGAATTTATCTCTTTTTGGGAATGTTATAAAATTATATTGTTTTTGAAAAAGGAAAACACATAGACCACATGATAACCTGTCACATTGGACAAAGATACAGGAATCGAACCCACAACCAAAGTGAAACTTGGATTTATCACCTACCACTGGACTACGTGAAGCCCCTAGTTAGTATGAATAATTATATTTAGTTAGATTATTTTATAAATCAAGAATAATTTTATTTTGGGTTATCTATGGAAATGATTAACCTATCACAAAGAATATATTATTAGGTTAATTACTTTTCAATATGATACCTTAAGAGCAACTGATGTTATTTGGATATAAATGTTAAGATTTATCTTGGAAGACTGTGATTAAATCCTTTTGAGATTTGGGTAAAATCTTAGTTTGGATTACTTTGAATAATTTTATGGAAATCTTTTTATTGAATTGTCTTTGTTGAACATTGGGTTTTGTTTGAAAATTTTTGTAGATTAAGAGTAGTTTTTCTTTTTTTTAAAGATTGTCCTTTTTGGATATTATCTGATCTCGAACAAACCATTTTGGTTTTGGTTAATGTCTAAAGACATGGAAAAAATATAGTTCAACTTTTGTGGATTATGTGATTCTATAGAAGTTGATTATATCACATTTAATGTGAATAAGTCATATCGAATACTCATTGTTTGAAGAAAAAAATGAGTTTGTGGTAGGAATTTAGTAAAGGATGAAAGTCTACTTGACAAGTAATTCTGTTTCCTTATGTTTTTAGTTAAGATCATAAATAAATTCCTCAAATTTATGAAAAGTAATTTAAAATAAAATCTTTTTCTGTTAACTTTTTCTACAGGGGAATTAAAGACCATTTAACCCATAAAAATTTGTGATTTTCTGGTGGTTAAATTTCTCTTAATGTTGTTTTCTATCAGTCGCCATCAGAACTTGATGGTTTTTTTCTCCTCCATATACATGTTTTCATGGAATCCTAGTATCTTGTGTCTTGGGGGACCTTTGTACTTCTCTTACATTATTTTAAAGTGATTGTTTTATTGACTCTTTTTCTGATGTGGGACTTCCAATGATGGTTCCGAGCCCAATTTTAAAATCGCAAGGATGCAATTCCCAAAAGGGGGATGGATGTAACAACTCAGGTAAATAATGAATATTAAATTTTCATATTTATTAATATTCTTGAAATTAATTATTGATTTTACTTTAAAGGGGATGATATTTTTGATGGCATACCTGATACACAACAATAAGTTTCTTTTAAATCTTACATTGCACACAACATTGAGTTATACTGAAAAATAATAATATAATATTATTTTAAAAGTTAGTTAACGCTTAGCCGTTGTATTAGAAGGAATGGAAAAAATAACTACAATATGAATATAATTGTTTGGTAAATGTTTTTACATTTATCTAATAAATTTTACAGGCTTAAAATAAGAAATAATCTGATTTTAAGCATAAATACTATAATATTCATTAAAAGGTCGATTTTCCACCTTTTGATGGAGAACCCTCATTAAATCTAGTTTTGGTCACTTATATATTTTCTATTTTATAAAATAAAATTATTATTTATAATTGGGACATCAAAATTTACTTTGGGTAAATTTTTGGTATTTTTCTGATAAAATTCATTTTTTTGATGAATAGTGAAAAATACTGTATTTTAATTCAAAACTGCCTTTTAATATAATTTATTAATATTGTTAGATTATATTTTTAATTGGTTTTAAAGTTTAATTAGATTATATTTTTACCATTTAATCCAATTTTGTTCATTGTAATTAATTTCACATTAAAATTGGGCATAAACAAGTGTCAATATTTTGATAGATATTATTTCTTAAAAACACACTATTTGGTTTGACAACGAGAATAAATTTTAAATTAATTAATGAAACTTCTATCTTTTTAATTTTTTAAAATAGACATCATTATTGAATTTGGAATATCAAATACATCTTAGGTGCAATTTTGATTTTTTTTTTGAAAAACATCAATTTTTGATGAATAGCGAAACCATTAAGTAGTAGTTAAAAACTGACTTTTTTATTTAAATGAAATATTACCACTTATGTGAATTGAATTTCAAAAATCCGACATACATGGTTGTTATTGATAAGTAAAATGTGGTTCAAAAAGATGAAAATAATTTTTGGTGAATATTAACTTTTGACATTTATTTAATGTGGTTAAAGGTAAATAGGTAAATTCATGGTAAAAAGAATATTATAATAATAAACAATTATCTTAAAATTTGTTCTAACCTTATTGGATAAGTCATGGACGACCATGTCCATTATTGGGTCGATTTTGGGACCCCATTGAGCCACTTGGGAGTGATAATGACACTTTAGAATAATTAATTTAAGGTAAAGACAAAAACGACACAAACAAATATCTTTTAGTAAATTAATTTTCACACGGTGTTATATAATTTATCCTTTCAACTATAAATATTAATTTCAAGGATAAACTTATTTCCCACATCATGGTATTTTTTTATAATTTTTAGACATCAAATAAATAAAATTATTTATGACACAAAAATGGTGCAGTATTTACCTCATTAATAAATGACTTAAATAAATAAGATTATAAATATTAAAATAACATCCAAAACCAGTCAAATTATTATTTGATAAATTTATTTCAACCATGAGTCATCTTATATTTTACCTTAATGAGTTTTTGACCTTTAGAAAACCAAAAATCGATATATAATAAAATAATATTTTAACACATTCCTAAAGAACCGCACCTCCCCCTTATAAAAAAAACTCACTTCTAACCCATTCCTAACACCTCTCAATCCCCTTGGATCATCCAAAACCTTCCTAGATAACAATTTAAGATCCCTATATTCCTCTTAAAATACTTACCTTAGGAATAAGGTACTTCAAGAAGTCCTTTTGGTTCCAACCAAAGGGAGTTATCCGAATTATGGGTAACAATTTCTCTTAAATTCTTTTCTTTTATTTTACTTCTCCAACCCCTACACTCTTTTTATTAATTTATTTTATAACAAAACTAGTATCTTCAATATAATAACATTTTTTATGAGAATTATTCGAACTACACTTACAGAAACCTCCATCAAATGGATAAAGTACATACTTTTTCTCTGGATGGAAAACTAACGCCTCACAAAGTGATGATTGTTAAATTATCTCCTACTGCCTCTTATGGTGGCCATTATGATGAAAATATATTTAAATATGATATATATTATGTTTATGATTTCTTTATGCTTCTTTATTTTTAATTTATAGCATATCGTTATTGTTTCCATTATGAGTAAACACGATAATTTCATTTGAGGAAGTGCGGACTACCACCCCCTCAAAGTGATATGATTTGTTGATACCATATGTGGGACATATAAAGGATGTAGTTATTGAAAATATATATTATATTATACTAGATTATAATATAACTATGTATCATTATGTTTTAATTAAATTAAAATACGAAATAGAAATGGAAGTAACATTCATGCGTACGTACGGCTTACCATCTCCATGAACGGTGCATTTCATTTCTTATCTCCAAATGTTATGTACTATTATAAATACATATATATACTGGATATATATGATATATATGATATTTGAATCACGAATATCATTTTGGAGATAATGGACTCTTGACCACATGGACAACTTGTAATTATATGGCGTTTATTTTTTGACCCAAGTACCAAATATTGACAAAACGACCATTATTAACTTAAATGATTACATAATGTTTATAACATGGTAATAAGTGATATAAAATGAATAATAAAATTGAAAAGGGTTCTTAATCAAGTATAAATTAAATAAATTTTATTATTTAGGAAGAACAAGGAACAAACAAGTCATGTCGGACACTAGGTAAGGGGTTTCTTATCTTGCCTTTAATTCCGTGAGATTTCCATTATTCGCCACTAATTTATTGCATATGGTGTATTGTGTACTTCCATTTGATATATATTTTCTATATTATCTTTATATTCATGGTATTATGTGATTCATTTGGTGGTTATAAACTATTGGTCATATGAATCGATTGATTACAATGTGGTAAGGGGTTTTCATCTCACTTTTTTGTTCCCGTGAGATTCATGCTATATTTGACACTATTTCATTTTGAGTGGTGGGTGTAATGACCATGATTTTATTAATTGTGTAATATAATTTTATTTATTGGTATTTACATCTTCATTGAATTATCCTTCTTTCATGGGGTGTATGTTTTGTATGTTACCAAATCGGTAAGGGAACCTTTCACACTCTTCTTTTTAAAAGAATTCTTTTTCATATGTCCTTTAATTTACATCTTTTTATGTTGGGATATGTTCATATATATCATTATTGTTGTAAATATTTATGTCCAAGTGATGAGATACCATTTTCCCTCTCATCAATCCATTTTTTGAATTATAATGTGACGTCGTTAGGCAATCGAATTTCCATAAGGGAACTTCTTCACCCAATTTCAATTCTTTGGGTTAAACTTCTACATATTGATTATGTCATTCAATGAATATGTGTGAATAAAATTTGATTTTTTTACAGTTAACATCCACTTATATTTGGTGTATTTATATTTTCCACACATAATTATTTAATTGATTTATCCTTAATCTGAGGATACCATCTTTATAAGGGATTTCGTCTCAATTTACATTTCATTGAGACTTTATTGTTGTTATGCGCCAATTCACTTTTATATGGTGTATATACTATCCTTTAGAATATTATATCACGAATCCCTTTATTCTCCTGATATTATAAATTTCTGATTAAATGTTATTCCTCAATTATTTGTATTCAAGCGTCTCTCATTTTGTTAAAAACTCTTTAACTAAAATATTATTTTATACATTTTAATGATTTATTAATATAAATATTTCTCATTAATGTCATTGTTTTCAAAATGGTTTTTAGGATTTATTTATAATGACATTAATGTTTTCAAATGATAATTCATTTAAAAGCTTCAATGTGGTATGTGACACTTTGATTAAAAAATCTCTTTATTAAATGTTTAAAATGGTGTTAAAAATAGTTCGATAAAGAATTGTTTATTTCAATATCCCGATTTGATATATTGCTATTAGAATGTGGAAATTTTATCTTTGATTTATGCTTGTGTTATGTGTTATGATTATGTTATGGTTATTGGGCATTGTTTACGTATACTGGTGGTTCCGTGAAAAACCTAGGGCAGGTGAGCCCAAGATAGCTCTCCAATGCATTGGGTAACATGACAGAGGTAAATGTTAATGATTATTCAATGAGATTTAGGGAATATAATGTGATGGGTATTCCAAATGTGACTCCGTATGTAGCTGTGATATCTACAAGGTAAGTATATTATGAATGCCATAAGTTACCTTTAGGATTTATGATTTCTGTATGTTATTCATAATTCTTATGATTTCATGAGGTATGTTATGATTGAAAAGTATGGTTCCATTGATTTGTATATATTAATGGGATAATGTTTCTTTTCATTATTTTATAACCCTTACTGAGATTTTTATACTCATCCGATGTTTTGAAATGTCTTTTATAAGACATAAAGATTAATAGGGTCAAGGATGAGATCAAGGAAAAGTCATGCTATCTAGAACATGGAACTAGACCTGTCTCTTTTTTTCAAGAGTCTTTATTTTATGAAATATGGATACTGGGTAGTAGTGTCTACATATAATATTCAAGTTGTTATGTAATATTTATGGCCTAATTCTCTAAAACTCTAAACCTGAAAATACCCTCAATGTGAATTCTTGACATAATTCCAGAATATGTAATTTTTAAATCCGGGTCCTTATAGTTGGTTCAGAGGTCGTTTTAGATAACTTTAGAGTTTAGGGTGTTCATTAGGCATAAGTGAAATTACCATAATGTTTAGGATCTTAGAATGATTCCTAGTTATTTTTGATAAAGTGAATGAGTTTAAGATAACATGAATAAGTGTATCTTAGTGTTTACCCTCCTCATAAGATATTATATGATGATTTTACTGATATACACACACTTACCATTTTGGTTTTAGTAAATGGCTGAATCTAGCATGCACCAAAGCAGCAGTGGATGTGAAAAATAACTGTGATGGTTTTTTGAATAAGCAAATAAATGAAATTGGAGATGAAATGAGAACTCTTGTGATTATTCTCCACCAACTATATGGAGTCATGATTGACTACCTGAACCTTGGTTATTTTTATAAGGCATCGTATATGCGGGAAAAAAATCTCCACAGAAGTCCAGGTAATAATCATAAAGGTATGTATATTCAAAAACCTATGTTTCAAGGATGTGGAAAGAAACACATAGGAAATTGTTTCAAAAGGATGGGAAGATTCTATAGATGTGGAACTCAAGGTCATAAAGAAATAACCTACCATGGAAAAAGGAAGCATCCAGTTGTCTCTAGGAAAGGGAAAGAAGTTATTTCTTAGGGATCAATTGAATGTTTTAAATGTGGTGTGCATGGTTATTATACAAACAGATTTCCTACGAAGAAGGTTCAGGAATGAGATCACCAATATCATAAAAATATATGTTTACAAATACCTAATGTCATTCCAATTGAGGATAAGGAAACTGACAATAACAAATGAAAGGTATGGATTATTTCTTTACTGATGTTTAGACATTTTTGAATCCCAATATATGATTTATGATTTTTTTGTAGGAAAGAATTATTTAAAAATAAGTTTTAAAGGAATGTTTAATGGATCATGAAGAATGTTGAATGAGTAAGAAGTCAACATATAAGGGATCCAATAGTTATTGTAGATTTTAGGATGGTGAAATGCTTAAAATTATTAAGGCTCTTTTGATGATGGGATTACATTTGAAGACTTTTGATAGTATGTGTAACCCTAATGTTTGATATATGAAAATTTTATTCAAGGAATAATTATCTTTTTTCTTGTGGATATTGTTATAAAGAACCATTTGGGTTTATATGATCCTTGAAATTGAGGAAATTATAGGTCAATACATTTTGGCATGCAAAATGAAAGTTATTAGATAAGGTTTGATGTTAAAGTTTGTTATGGTTATTTTTGATGAATTTATCTCTTTTTGGGAGTGTTATAAAATTATATAGTTTTTGAAAAAGGATAACATGCAGACCGCATGACAACCCATCGCATCAGACAAAGCTACGAGAATCGAACCCATAACCAAAGTGCGACTGGGATTTATCACCTACCACTAGACTACGTGAAGTACCTGGTTAGTATGGATAATTATTTTTAGTTAGATGATTTTATTAATAAAGGATAAGTTGATTTTGGGTTATCTATGGAAATGATTAAACTATCATGGAGAATATATGATTAGGTTAATTACTTTTTAATATGAGACTTTAAGAGTAACTGATGTTATTTGGAGATAAATGTTAATATTTATATTGGAAGACTATGTGATTAAATCCTTATGATATTTGGGATTCAATATTAGTTTGGATTTCATGGAAGAATTTTATGGACAACTATTTATCGAATGGTCCTGGTTGAACTTTGGGGTATGTTTGACAAATTTTGGAGATTAAGAGTAGTTTTTCTTTTTGTAAAAGATTGTAGTTTTGGGTATTATCGGATCTCGCACTAACCATTTTGGTTTTGGTCAATGTATAAAGACATGGGAAATGTATACATTATCTTTTATGGATTATGTGATTCTATAGAAGTTTATTATAGTGTTTTCAATGTGAACAAGTCATATTTAATACTCATCGCTTGAAGAAAAAAATGAGTTTGTGGTAGAAATTTAGTAAAGGATGAAAGTCTACATGACATGTAAGTTTGTTTCCTTATGTTTTTAGTTAAGCTCATTAATAAATTCCTCAACTTTATAAAAAGTAATTTAAAGAAAAAACATTGCCTGTTAACTTTTCCTACTGGGGTATCAAAGACCGTTTAACCCATCACAAGTTTGTGATTTTCTGGTGGTTAAATTTCCCCTAATCATGTTTTCTATCGCTCTCTATCAGAACTTGATGGTTTGTTTTCTCCTCCATATCCATGTTTTCATGTAATCCTAGTATCTTTTGTCTCGGGTGACATTTGTACTTATCTTAATTTTTTAAAAATTATAGTTTTCTGGTCCCTTTTTTCGATGTGGGACTTTCAATGATGTTTTCGAGCCCAATTTTAAAATTGTGAGGATGCAATTCCCAAAAGGGGGGAAGGATATAACATACCAGGTAAATAAATAATATGAAGTTTTTATATTTATTAATATTTGTAAATTAATTATTACTTTTACTTTAAAGGGGAGGCTATGTTTGATGGAGTACCCAATACACAACAATGGGTTTCTTGAAAATCTTACGTTGCACACAACGTTGCGTAATACTGAAAAATAATAATATAATATTATTTTAAATGGTAGTTAACGCATAGCCATTATATTGGAAGGAATGGAAAGAATTAACTATAATATTAATATACACGTTTGGAAAATGTTTTTACATTTATCCCATAAATTTTAGAGGCTTAAAATAATGAAGAATATGAATTTAAGCATAAATACTCTAATATTCATTAAAAGGTCAATTTATCGTCTTTTGATGGAAAACCCTCTTTAAATATGGTTTTGGTCACTTTTATATGTTATATTTTACCAAATTGAATTCTTCTTTTGAATCATGACATCAAAAATTACATTGGGTAAATTTTTGGTATTTTTCTGATAAAATTCATGTTTTGATGAATAATGAAAAATAGTGTATTTTAATTCAAAACTACCTTTTAATATAATTTATTTATATGGTTATATTATATTTTAAATTGGTTTTAAGGTGTAATTAGATTTTATTTTTACCATTTAATCTAATTTTGGTCATTGGAATTAATTTCACTTTGAAATTGGGCATAAACAAGTGTGAATCTGTTGATAGATATTGTTTCTTAAAAACACGCTATTTCTTTTGACAAATGAAATTAATTTTAAGTAAATTAGTGCAACCTATATGTTTTGAATTTTATAAAATAGACATCATTTTTGAATTTGGATTATCAAATATAGCTTAGGCAGAATTTTTGGTATTTTTCTGAAAAACTTTAATTTTTGATGAATAGTGAAACCACTAAGTAATAGTTAAAAAATTGACTTTTTCATTTAAATGAAATTTTACCGATTATGTGAATTTAATTTCAAAAATCTGACATAAATGGTTGTTATTAGTAAGTAAAATTTGGTTTAATAAGATAAAAATAATTTTTTTTGTGAATAGTAACTTTTGACTTTTATTTACCATGGTTAAAGATAAATAGGGTAATTCAAGGTAAAAAGAATATTATAATAATAATAAAATTACCTTAAAACTTGTCCCATACTTATTGGATGAGTCATGGCCAACCATGGGAATCCTTGGGTCGATTTTGGGACCCCATGGATCCACTTGGGAGTGATAATGACATTTTAGAATAATTAATTTAAAGTAAAGACAAAATGACACAAACAAATATCTTTTAGTAAAATAATTTTTTTACATGGGGTAATATAATTTATATTTTAGACAATAAATATTCATTTGAAAGCTAAAATTATTTTATACATCATGGTATTTTTTTTAATTTTTAGACATCAAATAAATAAAATTATTTATGACACAAAAAAGTTGTAGTATTTACCTCATTAATAAATGATTTGAATAAATAATATTATAAATAATAAAATAACATCCAAAACCTGTCCAATTATTATTGGATGAATCTATTTAGACCATGGGTCATCTTATATTTGACCTAAATGAGTTTTTGACCATTAGAAACCAAAAATAATTATATAATAATATAGTATTTTCACACATTCCTAAAGAACCCCTCCTCCCTCTTATAAAAATCCCTCACTTCTAACCCATTACTCACACCTCACAATCCCCTCAGATCATCAAACCACTGTCCAAATAATCTCTCAAGATCCCTCTCTACCTTCTAGAAGCCTTACCTTTGGCAGAAGGCACTTCCATAAGTCCTTTTGATTCAAACCAAAGGGAGTTACCCGAATTAAAGGTAACAATTTCTCTTAAATTCTTTTCTTTTATTTTACTTCTCCAACCCCTAAACTCTTTTATTTCATTTATTTTATAACAAAACATGTATAATAAATATAATAGGATGTTTCTATGAAACTTATTCGAACTAAACTTACACACACCTCCATCTAATGGGTAAAGAACATACTATTTCTGTGGATGGAAAACTAAGGCCTCACGAAACGATGACTGTTCAATTATCTCCTAAAACCTATTATGGTGGCAATTATGATGACACTATATGTTTATATGATATATATTATGTTTATTTTTTCTTTATACTTCTGTATTTTTAATTTATATCATACCTTTATGGTTTCCATTATGAGTAAACACGACAATTTCATTAGAGGATGCGTGGACTACCGCCCCCTCAAAGTGATATGACTCGTTCATACCATATGTGGGACATATAAATGATGGAGTTATTGAAATTATATATGATATTATCCTGGAATTATAATATAACTATGTATCATTATGCTTTCATTCAATTAAAATTCCAAATAGAAAGGAAAGTATCGTTCATGCGTACGTACAGCTTACCATCTCCATGAACGATGCATTTCATTTATTATCTCCAAATGTTATGTAATATTATAAATACATATATATACTGGATATATATTTTATATATGATATCTGAATCAAAAATATCATTCCAGAGATAATGGACTCTTGGCCACATGGACAACTTGTAATTATATGGTGTTCATTTTCTGACTCAAGTGCCAAATATCGACAAAACGAACATTATTATTTTAAATGATTACATAATGTTTATAAAATGGTTATAAGTGATATAAAAGTAATAATAATCTTTAAAAATGGTTCATAATCAAGTATAAACTAACTTAAGTTCATTATTTAGGAAGAACAAGGAACAAATAAGTCAAGTCGGACACGAGGTAAGGGATTTTTATCTCACTTTTAATTCCGTGAGATTTCCATTGTTCGCCACTAATTTATTGCATGTGCTGTATTTTGTACTAAAATTTGATTTATATTTTCATGATTATCTTTATATTCATGGTATTATGGGATTCATTTGGTGGTTATTAACTTTTTGTCATATGACTCGATTGATTACAACATGGTAATGGGTTTTCATCTCACTTTTTGTTCCCGTGAGATACATGCTATATTTTCAACTATTTACTTTTGAGTGGTGGATGTACTACCCATGATTGTACTAATTGTGTAATATAATTTAATTTATTGGTATTTACATCTTTATTGAATTATCCTTCTTTAATTGGGTGTATGTTTCTTATGTTACCAAATCAGTAAGGGAACCTTTCACCCTCTTCTTTTTATACGACTTCTTTTTGCTATGTCTTTTAATTTACATCTTATTATGTTGGGATATGTTCCCTTATATCCTTATTGTTGTAAATATTTATGTCCATTTGATGAGATACCATTTTATCTCTCATCAATTCATTTTTTGAATTATAAAGTGACGCTGTTAGGCTGTCAAATTTCAGTAATGGAACTTCTTCACCCAATTTCAATTCTTTGGGTTAAACTTCTACTTATTGATTATGTCGTGCTCTGAATATGTGTGAAGATTATCTGATTATTTTACACTTAAAATCAACTTATACTGGTTTTATTCATATTTTTCACACATAATTATTTCATTGATTTATCCTTAATCTAGGGATACCGCCTTTATAAGGGATTTCATCTCAATTTACATTTCATTGAGACTTCATTGTTGTCATTTTCCAATTCACTTTTATATGGTGTATATAATATCATTTGGAATATTATATCATGAATCCCTTTATTATCATGATATTATAAAGTTCTGATTAAATGTTATTACTCAATTATGTTTATTCAAGCATCTCTCATTTTGTTAAAAACTCTTTAACTAAAATATCATTTTAAATGTTTTGAAGATTTATTATTATAAATATTTATCATTAATGTCAGTGTTTTCAAAATGGGTTTTAGGATTTATTTATATATTAATTAATTTTTTGAAATGATAATTCATTTAAATGCTTCAAATTAGTATGGTACACTTTGATTAAAAAATTACTTTATTAAATGTTTTTAATGGTTTTGAAAATAGTTTGATAAATCAATTTATATTTCAATATCATGATTTGATATATTGTGACTAGAATATAGAAATGTTATCTTTCCTTTATACTTGTGTTATGTGTTATGATTATTGGAAATTGTTTACCTATACGGGTGGTTCCATAATAAACCTAGGGCAGCTGAGCTCGAGATAGCTCTCCAATGCATTGGGTAATGTGAGAGAGGTAAACGTTAATGTTTCTCCTAAGATATTTAGTGAATATACTGTGATTGATATTCCAAATGGGACTCTCTATGTAGCTGTGATAACTACAATTTAAGTATGTTATTAATTCCATAAGTTACCTTTATGATTTATGATTTCTGTGTGTTATTCATAAATCTTATGATTTCATGAGGTATGTTATGATTGAAAAGTACGGTTTCATTGATTTGTGTTTATTGATGGTCTAATGTTTCTTTTCATTATTTTATAACCTTTAATGAGCTTTTTATGCTCATCCCATGTTTTGAAATTTTTTTCACAGGACATAAAGATGAATAGGGTCATGAATGAGATCAAGGAAAAGTCATGTTGTCTAAAACATGGAACTAGACATGTCTCTTTTTTCAATGTTTTTATTTTATAAAAAATGGATTCTGGGTAGTAGTGTCTACATGTAATAGTCAAATTGTTTAGTAATAGTTATGGCCTGATTCTCTAGAACTCTAAACCTGAAAAAATCTTCAATGTGAATTCTTGACATAATTCTAGATTATGTAATTTTTAAAGCCGGGTCCTTATATAAGGCATCATGTTTTAGTAGTAAGAACTCTACAACTGAATAGAGTAGTTGAGAGAAGAAATAGAATTTTCCAAAACATGTCCAGAACAATGATCATTGAGAAAGACCTTCCAGAGAAATTTTGGAAAGAAGCAGGTATGAAAGTAGTATACACTTCAAATAAAGATTTACTTTGTCTAAAATAGGATAAGACTCCATATGAGTTATAGTGTGGAAAGAAGCCATAATTAAAGTACTTTCGAATATTTAGAAGTAAATGTTTCATTCTCAATAAAAATAAACAAAGGAAATTTGAATCTCAGGGGGAATAAGGGATATTTCTTGGATACTCAAAGAAAAGAAAATAAAAAATGCTTAAATAAGAGGCTAGGAAAGTTAGTTTAAAGTCATGATGTTACAATAGTAGAAAATGAATAGAATCTTCAGCAAATACATGATCATACTTAGGAGGATAGTGATGAAGAGATGAGTAGATCATGAGACACTCCCGCTCTAGAAATTGATTTAGAATAATACTCAGAGGATGAGAATAAATCAGTATCTTCTTAGAGACTATCAAAAAGAGATGAAATTGATAGATAGAACATAATTGGGGACCAAACAGCACCAGTGAAGACAAGAAGGATGAAGTCTCTACAACAAGCATCATACTTATCACAAGTAGAGCCTAAATTATTTGATGAAATAGCTAGAGATAAGAATTGGGTTCATACAATGAATTAAGAGCATGGCCAAATTTTGATGAATCAAATATGGGAAATTGTATCAAGACCATAAGATAAGAATTTTATAGGGACAAAATGGGTCTTTCAAAAAAAAAAAAGAATGAAGATGGTGTTGTGATTTGAAACAAAGCATGACTTGTGTGAAAACAGTACTCCCAGATAGAGGGTATAGATGTCGATGAAACATTCACACCCATTGTAAGGATGGAGACAATTAGATTTTTCTTGGCTATAGGAAAGCAATAGAAGTTTAATGTTTCCAGATGGATATTAAGTCAGCATTTCTAAATGGAGTTCTAGAAGAAGAAGTCTATATTGTGAAACGATATGGTTTTCTCATTCATGAAGATGAGAATAGAGTTTATCAACTAAAGAAGGCCTTATATGTTTTGAATAAAGCACCAAGAGTATGGTATTCAAGGCTTGAATAGTTTCTATAGATTCTCGGTTTTTAACATGGTGGAGTTGATTAAAATTTTTATTACAAAAATGGCAATATTCAAAGGATGATGGTGCTGGTTTATGTCGATGACATAATATTTGGTGGATCTGATGAACCACAATGTAGAAAATTTTATGAATTCATGAAAAGTGAGTTCTAAATGTTGATGATTGGAGAGCTAACATTTTTCATTGGATTACAGGTGGCTCAAGTAAGGAATGTTACTTTTATTTGATAATATAAATATGATACTGTGGTTTTGAGAAGGTTTGGAATGGATAATTTCAAAGAGATGAAGACCCCTGTTGCTACACTGTTGAAATTTTCATGAGATGATGAAGGAAAGCCAGTTAATATCACTAAATAAAGGCAAATCATTGGAAGTCTATTGTACCTGATAGAGACAAGTCCAAAAATTGTATTTTCCACATGCCAGGAAGTGAGGTATCAAAGAAATACAAAGTAGTGCCACATGATTGCAGTAAAAATAATTCTTCTATATACCAAGGGAATAATGGATATTAGCTTAATGTATAATGAAAAATATCAGCCAGAGTTATTGGGATATACAGATGCGGACTGGGCTGGTTCAGTAGATGATAGGAAATCAACATCAAGAGGTGATTTTTATCTTGGAAGGTTGTGTATTTTGTTGTTAAGAAAAAAGAAGACTTCATTTCATTGACCACTGTAGAAGCTGAATACATCATAGCTACACAAGATTGCACACAACTATTGTGGATGAAGGAACAACTTGATGATATGGGAATTGAAGTGATATATAAGATCATAATTCATTATGACAATTCAAGTGCTATAAATCTAAGAAAATGTCAAGTACATCACTCAAGGACAAATCACATTGAAATAAAATATCATTTTATCAAGGAGAAGGTGGATAATAGTCTTGTGAAGTTGGAGTATGCACCTATAGAGCAACAGGATGCAGACATTCTGATAAAGGCCTTACCCAAAGAAGCATTTGAAAGGCATATCCTAGCTTTGGGAGTCCCGTCGACTTCCTGAACTTGAAAAAGTAGAGATGTGGTCCTCTTCTCCTTGAGGTATGGTGTGTATTTCCCTAATTTGTTGATATGTGTTTTTTACCCTATTGTAGACATCCGTGAAATGCCCTTTAGATTCATTGACAAAGGTGGAGAAAGTGTTACTCTCAAAGGGAGAAAAAGACACTGGGTGAAGCTGTTAAGTGGAGCAGCGAGATAGGGGGAGTGGAAGCTGAGATGAAGCTATTTTGAAGAGATATAAGATAGGGTGAGCATTAAATATGATGATTATAGAAGTGATCGATCAAAGAGTAGATATCATGGAAGATGAGGATCGTGATAAAAGAAGAAGAATGATGTTGGAATGGTGTGAGAAGGTTTCTAGCGATCAACAATTGGTATCAGTTTAAGAAATTGGTATCAGTTTGGTGTCAAAAGTTGGTGTCTGAAATGAAGTGATTCATTGATGATATTTTCATTTACTCCTGTTTCTCATGGTGAGCATTTCTCATGTATTCTTTGAGTATGTGTTGAGTAAATCCTTTATCGCTATCTTTATCACATGTGGCGAATGGTGGATGAAGTTTGAAGGAACTTTAAAGATATATAAAAATGTAGAGAATTATTTTAAGAAGACTTGTCAACAAACCCAAATTGGGAGATTATTGGGGAAAATTTCCGTAATGTATCCTCTCAGTATGTTTTGGGTATGGTTGTGTTTGTTGTCAAAGCCAGTTGACCGCAAATGAGAACGGTTGGTGTATGCTGTAGACAAGTTTTTAAGGTGGCGCAGTTTCCTAGTGTTTTCCACATTTTGGAGGTTCAAAATCGGGAATTTTTGTGAATAATGGAAATTGAAATTAAAAAAGGAAGAGTAATGATGAGCCCAATACATGGATAACGTACCATGTCCTGGAATGGTATATGTCCATGGACCAGGCAGCGACAATGGTGCACGGATGTGGTTCATGAAAAAAACGGTTCATGGCTAACTGGAAGTGTGGTACACGGATGGGATGAAGTTGGAAGAGAAAGTCAACCATGTAGAAGCACAAGAGGTATGCATAGCACATAGGAAAATGGTTCCTGGATGGCTTGTGGTTCGCAGTGGCTGAAGAATCGGTAAGTAGTGGAGGCTGGATTGAAGATTTGGAAAATCTCGATGCAGAGGATTAAGAAGATATCTTTGCCTATATAAGAATTTATAATCCCACTGATTAGTAGGGAGAGGGAACATCAACAAAAAGCATATTTTTCTCTATGAATTCGGTGAAGACCGAAGGTAGTTCACGAAGGGAGGATCATGAAGGCTGAAGTGGTTCACATGGAAATAATTCTACCAAAGGAGTTTGCAGGAATTATTAAGATGCAAAGGAAGTCTGGTACATGGGGGAGGAATTCAATTATGTGGAAGGTGTTTTCTTTGTACACAAAGAAGGAATCATTGGTACGTGGGAGGGAGAGTTCGCCAAGTATTATATGGAGGGGGAACTCTGGGACATGGGAGCGAAGGCAGTCCGTGAATAAAGAACTATTCTTGGACAAGTGGGGTTTCACAGAGGAGGTTTGTGAAGTCGGTATGCGGTAGATGTATTTGATAGCAAAGGCGGATGTAGTCAACAGATAAAGGAAGTTCATGGAAGAGGAAGTCCACGGACATATGATGTTCACAGAAGAGGCAGTAGTATGTAGAGAAGGAGGTTCGTGTACCAAACCCAATACTTAGTATGATAAAGAGACAATGTTGTTCTTGATTTGCACAAGAATCTTGTAAAAGGTTCAATTTTGTTTGCGAAAGTATATTCTGGGACCTAACATTACTCGAGAAGGTGGAATTCATCTATAGGTGAAAAAGGAAGTTCAACAGAGAATCTATCTATAGTTGAGGATGCATGAATTCATGAAAATTAAGGGACCTACATGTCCATATACTATGTTTGACCTACATGTCAATAAACTGTGAGTGGATTCCTTTCTAAGAGCAGTTAGAAAAGGAAGTGGAAGATGGTGAACCTTTCCACCAGTAGTGATCCATAGAAAGAGGCATAGAGAGTGACCCATGGGAATGCAATGAGTATACCTTAAACCTTGTAAAGGCAGTGAGCCTGGGAATAGAAAATCTAGCTTGAGCATTGTACTCATTATTGGCAGTGAGCCTTAGTGAATTTGGTACATCGGCTCATTGCCATTGTATACTCCTTAGACATAGCCCAGTGTGGGTAAACCAAGCAAAAATCCCTATGTCCTATGCATGAATTCATATATATCTGTATATAGCTATGAGAGGAAGAGAGAATTCTGTTTTTTTCTAACAAAAAAACAAGATCCAGAAGGGAGAAAGTTTTAATCTACCATACCCTAATTCACCCCCTCTCAGGGTATTCTACTTAGTGGACCCAACATAGAATTATATTTTTTTTTATAATTATATATTTTTAATATAAATTCATTTAAGATAATACATGTATTTTTATTCATGTAAAAATAATTTTGATTCCATGATTAGTTATTATTGGATCTTGAGTTTGAAGAATATCAAGATGGTGACATTCTTGATAGATAGAAAGAAACCTCACGAGTTTTCAATAATAATATAGATGAAGTTGAGTCAAATATAGGGATATTAATTAGAGCATAAAATAATGGTAATCTAAGTTGAATTACTGAGGTTATGATCTTCATTATTGAGATAAAGGATATCATGATAATATGGAATACTAAAAATTTACTCAAAACTAAAATGAAAGGATTTATTGATTTTATTATGTTTTGAAATGAAAAAATAAATCGGTCAATGAAAGATCTAAACATTAGAGACTTAAATATCAATTTTTTTATGATACTAAAGGTGTGAGAATATGATAATTGTACAGATTTACTACTGTTGTGTATTGACCCAGTCTCGGATATGTACTAGTATTTAAAGAAACACTCAATACAAAATGAGAAATTATTCACATGTTATACTATTATTTTATCTTATATCGAATTTGAAAATATTAAATGTGGAGTTTCTGTGGAAGCATTTTGTGGATAATACTCAAGATAGTTGGAGAAAAAATAAAGTCATATACTACCATGAGAAATCAAAGAAAATAAATTTATATAACTATCTTTTTACCATGGGAAAAAAATTAATGAAAATTTATTTAAATATCATAAGAACATATCATGGGCGAAGAAGGTGGTGAGAAGTTCATGTAAATGTATGGGAAACCCAAAATTGGTTATCCAATTATCATTATGTATGGTTTTATCTAGATTATTTCCTTGATTTATATTTATGGACATTTAATATGAAATGAAAATGTAATAAAATCATATGAGAGTGTGAGAAAATTCAGAAATAAATATAAGTAAGGAGAATGAGTTGCTACGGTGATGGTAGAGATAACAGAGTTGAGATATTTTTCAAAGAGACAACTATATATTTATATGTAAGAAGAATATGAGGATATAATAAGAACAATAAAACTCTTAATAAAGTATAAGAATAAGGAGCTGCTACATGTTGTACCAAGAAATAACTATGAATCCTATCCTATAATGAAGATATAAAACCTGATACGTTTCAAAGAAAATGAAGAGAAAAAGAAGATGATGAAGAAACTGACCACTACCTCCCCAAAACTAATGTGTCAAGGTTGTTTGAGAAATAATAAAATAATAAGAATTAGAACTTCAAGGATACACATGTGTGAGAAAGAATAGACCAATTTTAAGTGTTGTTGTCACCAAAAAGGGTTCTGTGAATCCATGAAATTCATTATATAATTTCCAAGTAATATTTTCTAGGATGTATTCTTGAGATTCTGAGTTAAGAGAGGCTAATAAATCAGTTATGAATAAACTAAGAATATATTCACAAAAAAAGATAGGATAATTTTTATGAGCAGTTTTTGAAGAATTTAATCCAGTCAAAGACACTATATTCTTGAGGAAGGAGATCAAATTTGGATTTATTTATATTCCAATGCAGTATTTGTGATCCACTTCAAAGAATAAAGGAAAAAATTACTATATTCTGGGATGTTATTTTGAAGAGGAGATGTGGGATTCATCTTAGGTTCACATGTGTATTATTGTGAGAAAATACTTATGTAATACGACATCAATTTTTTTAGGATAAACCCGAGAAAAACTATTCTTGTATTTAAAACTATTTTAAATGGATAATATATTACTTGGAAAATTTGTCCATATCAAGAAGTAGGATTTCTATCAGGGCCTAATCCCTGTAAAAACACTTATTCCAATTTATTACATTATCTCCATATCATGTAGGAGTATACTAGGTTAAATAAGAAAAGAATAAACTATCTTAACCTATGTAAGATTTTCAAATTCTGAAGGGGAAGAAAGGTTTAAGGAAGAAATTAGATTTTGGTAAAAATTGGACTACACATGATTCACTACATATCATGTGTGTCATATCAATACACTAAGACAATTAAATCGTATCAAGGTGTTAGTTCCCATTGATTTTTTGTAGTGTTATACTCTAACTAATATCATAGAAAAGTTTATATTTTATTTAATCATAAATTTCATTTTATAGTATATTTCAAAAGTAATAATAAAGTGTATATTTTAAATGTTTAAAGAAGTACCTCAAATGGAATAATCTGGTTCCATTCCTATTTATTATGATCTAGAGGTTTCAACCAAGAATTTATAAAAATAGGAAGATCCAAGAGGGAAAAAGAAGATTGAAATCTCAAAAATGTAATTGAAATGATAACAATCAAATTATAATAAAGGTTTTATTTTTCATGATGAATCTATTGATGATTATCCCTCCAGTGATGAAATATCAAGTTATGATAAAATAAAATTTACTATGTCACTCAGTGAATCATATTATGAAATTAATGAAAAATCGAAGAAAGTATCCATTGAGGTTTTCACATACATATACATTTTTATATTAAGGAATTTCATGATGAAACTTCATAGCTATAAAGAGGGGATGATGCAATTAAAGAGGCATTATTTAAGTAGTTAAGTTAATCTAACACTCTCATAAAGTTATTAAAAGTCAAAGAAGAAACTATCAAACTTAGCAAGGAAAGAATTTAAATGGATGATAAATATTTTAAAAGGGATTAATTTGATAGATAAGTGTTTCTAAAGGCTATAAAACAAGTGTTATATGCTTTGGAATGTTTATATAAAGTCTATACGAATGTCAATTCATCCTCGTTAAAATCTAATAAACTAAGGTAAAAGAGATATAAAATTATATAATTGAATAATGAAAATGAATTACCATAAAACTAAAAAGTTAAATAAAAATACGGAAGATAGTTTGAGGTTATATAAGGATGAAAATTATTAACTTAATATGATGTTCCTTCAGTTAAAAGTAAATTTGAAAAATCTAAAATCTATAAAGCTTAGATTTTTTCAATAAGATGAAATGAGAAGTGCATCCACTAGTAACTCTAAATGGATTATAATATAATATGATATAGAAAATAGTTTTAATATGAGAATGAGATCATCAGAAGAAGCCTCCACCTCAAGATCATGGAAAAAATGTATCCCATTTTTCATTTTATTCTGGTTGTACTAATTCTATTTTAGTAAGAAAGTGTAAGAGAAACATATAAAAAATATACAACTATTGGTGTAAATATTTCCAGAAACCCACCAATATATCAAGGGTGAATGTGAGTATATCCAAGAAAAATTTCCCCTAAATGGATCCAAAAAATATGAGGTTCCACCTAAAAATAACAAGGCATGAAATATAGAAACTTTTGACAGACAACAACTAATGTGAAAAGAAATATGATTTTTGGAAGATGATGGTGCTATTGTATGTTTAGACCTAGAGCTATTGACTTTTGAAAAAATAGTATAGTTTTTAAAACACAAAGGATTCCTTAAGATAGGGGGCATAGTGAAAATAAGGAAGAAACCTATAATACTAAAGAAGATCTCACAGAATTGAATGAATCAATCCACAAGGAATGGATTTGAAAGTTTATAAAACCTCTGTGATTTTTGAAACCAAGTTTTCCAATTTTATGAATAGTGTTATTTTATAAAATTAGAACACAACTCTTATAGTTATGAGAGGATAATGATATAATAAAAATTCAAACAATAACGAAAAAGAAGCAAGTATTCCTTGGTAATTAAATCCACGAAGAAAGCTACTAATCACACCACTTATAAGAAGTTATAAGAGAAAGTTGAATATGATGTCAATACTAGAAGAATATGTTACTAATATAGTATGAAATAATACATCATTTACTATTTTAAGAGGGCCATATATATCAATATGAAAGGTATAAATATGTAATCTAAGAAGGAATCCATCCAAGAAAGGGTTATCATTATTGAAATTGTTATTGAAACTCATTGTGAAGAAGTCGAGAAGATATAAAAAGGGAAATTTAAAAGCTAATATACCTATGTGTGGAAGGTAAAATCTGGAAAGACACATGACTATCACATGTATGATTGTTTTTCCTAATCAAATGAATAATAAGATAAACGAACCAATGAATCCAAGTGATAGGAAAATTTCTATGATGAAATATTTTCTGAACAAAATAAATCTCGAACATGTGAAAAAGGAATGTCTTATCATATGTCTAGATCATTTGGAAAAGGATATAGATATGGAGAGAGAGAGGAAAATAAACGAAACACTGTAGTTTTTAATGTTAGGAATTCCATTCTAATTAATAAAAAATCTAAAATCAAGGAGAATACCATTCTTCCCAAATATAAAAAATCTTAATGAATTAATAGGGAAGAAAGTATGAAGTGGTATAGATACTTTATGCATTTGAATAAAGGATTATATAGGTCGAGAACGTTATATTTTCCTTATGGATCACATTTAAGTACTGACAGAAGGCCACCTTTTTCATGAAACAATCTCCTAAGACCATGAGCCTAGTCATCTAACCCCATGAGTCTCCTGTAATACCTCAGTTACCTTACTAACACACCACATGCTATTACCCACTTGGGTAAAAAATTATACTAATGATTGTCTATATAAGACAATATATGTTATTTTAGTGTTCTTTTTTCTCACTCATACACATCCTAGGAAACTTCAAAGGAGGTCACCCATTTTGACAATACTCTAGGACAAGGATTATTAAATATAGTGTCATAATTCATTAGGATCCAAAAAATAATGGTGCACTTTGTTGACATCACCTAAAGTAAAATATAAATACTCTTATTAGAAGATGTGGTGTTGTTGGATTTTTAAAAATAGATCTATTAACTTTTAAAAAATTACATGAGTTTGTAAAACAAAAATAAGGATTTAAGATAAAGGGAGAATTGTTAAAATAAAGGAAGAATCCTACATCACTAAATAAGATCTATTCTAATATAATTAATTAGTCCACAAGGACCAAATTTGGATGGTTGGATAAATTTTTTGATTTTTGAAACCATGTTGACCAATTTTGTAAATATTGTTGGTATTTACTATTCCAACAAAACTCTTACAATGATGAGAGGATAAGGCTATACAAGGAATTCAAAAAACAGTGAAAAAATAACATATAATGTGTGAACTAAATTCAAGAATAAATCTATAGATCATACATTAACAAGAATTTAAAAGAGAAATATGAAGAGGATTTAAATATTAGAAGAAGATTATACTACTATGGTAAGAAAGGCTACACCATTCACCATTTTAAGTGAGCTGTGGATCTAAATAAAAGGGGAGAAAGTTGGGATATAAGAAGGAATCCATCCATGAAATGGATAACATTATTCGAATGGTGGTTGACACTCCTTATGATAAAGTTGAGAAGCTTCCCAAAAAAGGAAAGTTAAAATTTAATAATGCATTGTATAGAAGGTACAACCAAAAAGAATACATGACTATCAGTTATATGAGTATTGTTCATATTCTAATTATGAACAAGGAAAAATAACCAATAAATCCATGTTCCATGTAAATTTCTGCATAGAAAGAGTTTACACACAAAATAATGAATTATCATGTAAGAAATGAATGTCTTATCATATTTTAATATTATATATAAAAGTCAATAAATATTTTGAAAAAGTAAGATAACAGAACCACTATATTTTTCAAGTTAGGATATCAATTATTGATAATAATAAGGAAAAAATCAAGGATAACCCAATGCTTCCCAAAGATGAAAAAACATAATGAATCAAGAAGTAATAAATCATTAAGTGTTCTAGACACTTTAGGACTTTAAATAATTGAGTCACTAGGTAGATAATGTCTTCTCAGCCATTTGGATCACATTCAAGTACTGATGGAATGTCACCTTTTCCATGAACCTACCTCTCCAAACCATGAACCAACTTATGTAACCATGTGATTATCCTATAATACCTTTGTTACTTTCCCAACACATCACATGATATTACCAATTAGTGTCACTTATAAGACTGAAGACTATCCCCATATGCCAAAAAATTTCATTCTATATTCTTTTTTCTTACACATAAACACACTAGAAAAATTTTAAGGAGTTAATTCATCTTAACACTACTCTATTCCAAGAATGTTTAACAATGGAATTCTAATCAAGTAGGATCTCAAAAAATGCGTAAATTTTTGACATGGGTTGTAAAATGTAGCATATTAATTCTCACTTTTATAAAGGTGTTCCACTCACATCCCCTTTAAATCAAAACATATTCATTGTGGAACCCACACATTTAGCCCATGAAGTGACACTACACTGTCAGATGGGTATTGGATATGATACCATTTTCATGACCTAACCTCCTTGGAAATGATATCAATCATATACCCCCCATGAGTCTCTCATAATAACTTGGTTAATTTTTAGAACACCATAGGTTATTACCGATCGGGGTCACTTATCAGACTAATGAATTCCCTACAAGCCAACTTATAGACACCCTAGGAAACATCCCAGGAGTTCACCCATCTTTACACTACTCCAGACCAAGCATTCTTAACTATGGTGTTCAAATCAGGTAGTCTCTCAAAAGAGAAGGTGTACCTTATTTATATTGGTTGTAACATTTGGTTTATTAATTCCCACTTTTCTAGAGGTGTTACACTCACCACCCCTTTAAATCACAACGTACTCATTGTGGATCCCTCAATTTAATCATAGGCTATTAAACTACACTTATGACTATTTATTGGATACCATTTTTCATGAAAAGTCCTCTTCATCTAGGAACTCAAACATTGGACCCCATTAGTCTCCTATAATACCATGGTTTCTTTATTAGAACACCCTAGTTTATTACCCATCTGGGTAACTTATTAAAATATTTATTATCCCCATAAGCTAACACATGGTATTTCAGTGGGATTTATACTCATAAACACCATTATAAACATCCAAAGAGGTAACCCATCATGGCACTACTCCAAGACAAGCATTCTGAAATGTGGAGTTCAAATCAGGTAGGCTCTTGAAATGAAAGGTGCACCTTATTAATATGATTAGTAACATTTAGTCTTTTAAATATCACTTTTCTTGTGGTGTTACAAGTTTATTACAATATCTATCGAGTTGTGTTAAAATTATTGACATTTAAGGGGTGTAGTTTTGGAGATAATCCCCTGAGTGAAGATATCAAAATGGTATATGATACAAGCGATTAATCATTTTCTACTTAATCTTGAAATCTAAACAACATTAAAAATAAATAATTATTAAGGTATGAATTTTAAATCTCTTATTTTTTTATATTATATTAAATATAGTTATAATTGGGAGTAATTTTCTAACCAAATGGTGAAAATCCATGTACATTAATTTTTTTACGTGTATATTCATGTGATTTCAGGTTCTTGAATACTCTTGAAAATCTATTTGGAAAAGCCCAATGAAGTTAGTTTTAGAAGTGATATGACATTGTGGTTGGTATATGAGTATATTTGTTATTGAAAATTTGAATTATTATTTTCTAGATAGGTCCATCACATTTATACATAGATTTTATGGGTTGAGGGTATATTGCTAAGGAAAATGTGGTGTCACCCTTCCCTCATAGAATTAATGGACAAATTAGAAAGTGGAGTATCAATAAATGAGAGAATATTTTGTGTTGAGGTATGGATGTGAATAAACTTCCTAAAATATCAATAAGAGAGAAAAAACATTTCCTCCTTTGTATTTATTATTAATTAGAGGATAAAATATATATTGAACTTGGATGTAAACTAGGAATTGACAAAACAATTAAAAGGAGAGATTGAAGTGCCCTTGGATGTGTAAGTTTAAAGTTGTATTTTTTTCAATTATTTGTTAATATAATGTTTGTTAAATATTTTATAAGTAATAATTAAGTGAATATTATCCTTCCATTAGACATGAAAAACATGTAACTACCGATAAATTTATTAATTTAATTTCCCTTTGGATGTTTCATATTTAGTAAATAACATACATCACATGATACAACCAATTTTTTATTATTATATTAATTTTAATATTATATTTTGAGAATAAATATTTCCATAAGGATTTAAAATCTTATAATGTGATAAAAAAATATAAAATAAGATAACTAAAATATGAAAATATGGATATAGTCGACCCATTAAAATAACCACAATCATGAAAATCATTGTAGAAATGAAGAAAAATATTTGTATTGAAATACTAATTTTGAAAATGAAAAAATATATAATCTTGATATTAAATATAAGTGAATTTATAATTAATTAAATCGGATGTATTTATAAGAAGTAGGTAACCATAAGACCATTAAAAAACTAACCATTGGATTAATAATCTAATTATTGGAATAGTAACATGACCATTGTGAATAGTAAGCCAACTATTAGATCAGTATCCACACCTATGGAAGTGTAATGTAATATTATATATCTTATAAAATAAAAATATGATATATTTATATCATGGTACAAGAAAATAAATTTTTAAAAAATGATAAATTAAGTGTATATATTTTTATAAAACACATATGTCTTAATTACACATTTATAATAAATATAAGGATTTAAAAGAAATTTTATTTTTATAAAAAATATTTATAAATTAGTATTATGTTTTATTATAATGATAAGATTTTTTATTATATATTTATTAAATTTTCAAAGGCTTATAAAATTGTCCATAATATCAAAATTGACATTTAAAAAAAAGAGGATTTTATTTAAAATTAAATTTATCATATTTAGAAATTTATATTCATAAAATTAATTTTCTTTTTTAAATATAAACTTTTGAAAATGGTTAAAGTAATTTTTTTTACATTTTTCTAAACTAGTTGAATTTTTGGTGAGTAGTGAAATACAATAAATTACGGTATTTACCATTAAAAGCCAAATAAATGAATTTCTGATCCATAGATCATATATACACCAATTATCATGAAATAACATTCAACAATGTCTTTATATGGTTACAATATTAAACACTATTTATATAATTGATCCAAAATAATAAACTAATGATTATAATATTTAAAAACACCCCTCTCTCCCTTATAAGTACCTCCTTTGACAACCCATTCTCCTCAAAACTTCTAGAACTTTTAAAATTTAAAATTTATATCTAATTAAATTACCAATACTCTCCCCCATTTCCTAGGGCTTATGGTTTCACCAAAATACCAATTCAATTTTCCTTATGAATTATTTCAAGGATATGACATTTAATAGGAAATATTCTATATTTACCTCTTTTAAATTAATTTCTTTTTATACATTATCCTAACCTCCCTAATACAACAAGAAATAATGAATCTAGTATAATAAATAAAATTAATTGGATTATGTTAATTGTATATTAATCTTCTACTCTTTATTCTTTGGATTCTCAAATGAAAACATTGTTTATAATATGGTTGGTTCACCACCTCCATTAACAACGTACTTCGTTTTTCAATTCCTCTTTAAAGGATGGTTATAAAAATATTATTAAGGTTAAATATGATTATAATAATTATTTTATAAATTATTTAAATTCTATAATTTTTTAATAAATATTTAATTATATAAAACAAATCTACTTCATGATGGTCGAAAAATAGACTAAATTAATTAACCATATAAAGTTTACATTTTTATAAAAGAATCATGCCTATATAGAAACATATATGGGTATATAGGATGATTTAAATTTATGGAAGTATATTAATATCATTGTATTACAAATTTTTTTTATTCTAATTTTGGAAAGAATACCAATGATTATTTGTAAACGATTTGACCCTGGAACTATGAAACAAATGCTTTTAGAACAATAACTTTTACCTTTATAACTCAATAAAATGGATATAAATGGACATAATAAAATTTTAGTAAATAAAATATTGATTTAAAATCTTCTAACTTAAGTAATTAATTTAATTTAATTTTATTATTCATGACATTAAGTGGAAGTGCACTATGTTTTTGGAACATATGCTATGGAATCTCTCTGAAACACCTTTTTTCTTTAGGTTATGACGTTTCTATCTATAAATAACCTTATATATCTATTTGATGTTATGGGATACAAATAAATTCTATATATATGTCTATTACATATATACTTGTCCTATTATACCTTCATTTGATGGGGTAATAGATTCTTTATGTTCATTACTCAAATTATTTCTTTAAAATCTAACATAGTTTAAGGGGAACTTTTCTATCCCCTATTCATTATATTTAACACTCATTCAAAGTATTTAATCCCAAATGAACCCCACATTTAGAGAACTATGATTATGTAATTATATATGAACATAAATAATATTTAATTCCTCATTTTCTTTGAAATCATCATGAAATATCCTTTGATTATGATATGTAGAAAAAATATGGAACACATTTATTTCCATAGGTAATTATTATATTTATCCATTATGATTGATTTACTTTTGTGGAACCCATAAGCATGTACATGTTATGATTATGTTCCTAGATAGTTCTCCAATAAATTGGGTAATGTTTTTTTCTCATGAGATTGTTTGTATGGGATTAGGGAGTAAACATAATACATGATGGGACTATGTCAACCATGTGATGTTGTCTTGGAAGTTAACCTCCACTTATTCTTATGTAATTTTTTATTTTTCTACCACCTACACATGTTTTCATGTTCTTTAGATACCATGTTCTTTTAATATTCTCTTATGTTATTATTTAAGATCTTTTATTTTATTACATCATGTTATATATTTTGACTCATATGTTATTCTTCAATATTAGGATTATTCCCTTACCAAGATTTATATCTCACCCCTTTCTTTTATGTATTCCCGAGGTTATCCTATGTAGTTTTAGGACCCCAATGGAGTTTGTAATCTCATTATTGTGAAGAAAATAGAGATGATTTATTTTAGTTTCATTTTGATGTATTATGAACCTAGTCATCCAAAGACACTTGGCCTCAAGATATTTAGGCTGTATTTATTGGATGTTTCTATAAAAAATCATGTAATAATATGTGTAAATGGATTGGGTCACTATAGTTGGTATCAGTGCAACATATAGTTATTTTTGGGTATTAGGACCAGAATAATTTAGTGAGAACCCTAGGGATATGTGTAAGTATAGGAAAATATCTTGAATTTTGAGTGAAGTAAAGAGTTAGTGGTTTCTAATAAATTAAATCCCTATCTTAATACTCAAAGTGTATTTTTATTTAGAATAGTTGTACCTAGGTGTAATAACCCCAAAAGAGAAAATTTTATATTACCTCAATAAACACTTGGTAAATGAAAAAGAGTCCTTTCTACACACCTGGTTTAACACTCCCAGGGGATATTCATTAACAAATTCATAAAATCTTTACAAATTATTATAAATGAATTTAATTTACTATTAGGATAGAAATAATATTTGGAATGTTACAATGTATAACCTATATTATAACCTAGAGACTCATAAGTCAATTTTTATATGTCATTTATAAGTTTTTACTTCTATGTTTATAGTTTTCCAATTTATATGTTTTTTAGTTTAAAGTATTATCATACCTAATTTTTTTTTGGATAAAAAAAATACTTTAACTAGAATAAAATAGTGAATGGCATGATAATTAGTCATCCATCAACAAAAAATTCCCTATATGATTATATTTATACACATTCTTTCATATCTTGTAATATTAGTATAACTATTCTAACACCACATCAAAACATGGGGGTTGATCTATCCATGAGAACATAAAACGAATAAACTTATTCATCCTAAGTATATAACTCATCCCCATTCAATGTTTCTGGAATAAACCACCCAAAAAATATATTTTACTTCCTTTAGTAGAGTTCTATTATATATTATAAATGTATTGGCTATTCTAATTAAAATCCAACATGAACTTTCAAGAGGGATATATTTATTTTTACATCCCGAGACATCCTCCGATTCTGTATAAGTGTAAGGTGGTGGACGAATCTACTTTGAAATCCTTATCTCAGATGTGTATATTATTCCCTTTTGAGAACACATATCTATCTCAAACTATTAAGAAAAATAAGAGAAAAATTCTTCAAGACATGCCTATTGTGAGGGATTATATTTATGTAATCCCTGATGAGTTTTCTGGTCTACCTTCTAACTGGGAGGCTGAGTTATCAATCAAGATTATACATGGATATCTAAACATATCCAATAATCCTTAAGTAATGGAAACCATATTGTTGGAATAACTAAGAATCAATAAAAAGATAATCTGTAAATGGTTTTTATACATCCATGTGCTTCTCTATAGGGTGCACCAATCATCTTCATCAAGAATAAGGATAAGTCAATGGAATACTTAATTGATCATAACGAATCAAAAAAATCTCCCTAAAGAACAAGAATCCACTACCATTCATAGATTACTTATTCGATCAAAAATTTTGTGTCTAGTATATATCTAAGGGGGAAATTTGTTCAGGATGTCACTCATTAAAAGGGAAGAAGGAAAATATTCTCAAGATTTCCTTTTAAAAGTTGTGTGCACACAATGAGTTCATAGAGATTCCCTTTAGACTCACTAATTCTACAAGAATATTCATGAGCTTAATTAATAGATTATTTTTGGTTTACCTCAACAAATATTTGGTAGTCATTATAGATGATATTATGATATACATTAAAATAAAGGAGGATCATGAGGATTATATTAATAATGTTCTAAATACTTTTAAAAAGGATAATATATTTGAAAAGTACAATAAATGTGATTTATGGATAGAGGAATTATCATTCTTGGGGTATGTTATCATCATAAAAGGGATATCTTTAGACTCCTATAAGACAAAGGAAATTTCTTAGTTCCTAGATCATCATTTGTAATATAAATATATAGTTTCCTTGAAATAGAAAGGTATTACCAACACATTATGAGAATCTTCTCATGATTTTAAAAAATGTTACCCAAGTTAACTCATAAGAGAGTAATGTTTATGTGGAATAATGAATTCAAAGAGATATTAAAAGAATTAAAAAAGTGGCATACCACTACAAACTTCCTCACACTTTCCCTATGTGGAGAACATTTCATGGTATAAAGTGATGATACAAATAAAGAATTAGTTTTCCACTGATGAAAAATGATAAAGTGATGGCATACGTCTCAAGGTAGTTGAATGTTTAGGAGAAGAACTATCCAACACCTGATATGGAGTTGGATGTAGTGATCATCAGATTGAAAATCTAGAAACATTATCTCTATGGGGAGATGTATGAAATATATATGGACAATAAGATCCTCAAGTGTATATTCACATAGAAGGAGCTTAATATGAAACAAAAATGATAGTTAGAGATGACGAAGGATTATGACAACTCATTCCAATACCATCATGGGAAGTAGAACAAAGTTTAATATTCCATAAGAATAAAGGATCCTATAAAATTATAAATAATGATAATTGAGAAGTATCCAATATTATTAAACATGTGAAGGATAGACATGGGGAACATAAAGGAAAGAATACCATCATTCCTTTCTCAAATGTGTTCTCCAAAAACCCTTACGGAGGAGATAAAGGATATCCAAAGAGATAATGAGGAAATTAAAAAGATGGTGGAAACTATAATAAAATGTAAATCCATAGAGTTTAAAATTTAGGAAGAAGGAGTTGTATTATTTGGTTCAAAAATACATGTACTATCAAAAAATGAGATAAAGAAGGAGTTGTTAAATGTTACACATAGCTTGACATTCTCTGTATACAAAGGGTGCATGAAGATGTATCATGATCTGTGAGAGAACTGTTATTGGGATATTATTAAAAAGGTTATTCTATAATATAAATTAAAACAATTGGTATGTCAATAGGTGTAGGATAAAAGGAAAATTTCTAAGGTGATGATGAAGCCATTACTCATACATACATGGAAATGGGAAAACATCACCATGTAATGTTTAACTAGTCTTATGAATAAATCAATAGGAAATAATGATTTATGGGTTTTGGTGAATTTTTGGACAAATTATTATCTTTTAATTGAAATTTGAGAGGACTTATTATTCGATAAAATTGAATGGATATACATCTGAGAAGTTTTGAGTGTTCATGGAAAAAAATTATCGATTGTATCCAATCAAGATACAAGATTTACCTCATAGTTCACGTAGTGTCTATAACATTCTCTAAACATTGAGTTGAAATTTTGTATGGATAATAAACACCAAATAGATGTCCAATCTAAGTGAACTATCCATACACTTGAGGATATTTTGAGATCACGCTCAATGGACTTCAAAGGAGGATGGGATCAAGACATTCATCTAGTCGAGTTCTTATAAAATAATAGTTTCCACTCAAGAATACACATGGATCTATATGAAGAAAATTTTAGAAATATATGTATAACAAATTCATGATGGCATGATGTTGGGGAACATAAGATAATGGGTCCTAAAATGGTTAGGAAAATGGTAGAAATGTTCAAGACCATTGATCAGTACACCAGGTCTACTTAGAGTCAAAAATAGGTTCTATGATGGAAATCATCAATTAGTAATAAAGTTTGAGGTTAGAGATAAATTATTCCTCCACATATATACATGGAATAGAGTTATGAGATTTTGGAATAAGGTGAATATTATTCCTCGGTATATAAACCCCTTTGATATTCTCAATCACATCAGCATAATAGCCTATCGATTATCACTCCCACCAACACTTTCACAAGTACTTGAAATATTCCACATATCCTTATTGAGAAAGTATAAACTAGATCCCTCATATGTATTTCATTTAGATGTGGTAAAACTAGAAAATTATATCTCTTATGATGAGAAACCAGTGAAGATCAATGACTATAGATATAAAGTTCTACAGAACATGAAAACTAACCTAGTCAAAGTAGTTTGATGAAAGCATAAGTATCAGGAGGTGAAATGGGAACCAGATGAAGCCATGAAGAATAAGTAACCTTAGATGTTTTCACCTTAGAATATAAAAATAAATTTCAGGTAAAAAGTTTTTATGGGGGGAAGAATGTAATGACCAAGAATTCTATAAAAGGAATTACCATTATGATATGTAATATTTAGTAAAACACATACATCACTTGATAAAACTAAACTAAATTATTAAATTAATTTTATATTTACATTTAGATAATAAATATCATTATAATAATTTAAAATATTACAATGGGATAATAAATAGAAATTAAGATAACTAAAATATGAAAATTTTGATATGCTCGCTCTACCAGAATAACCACACTCATGAGAAACAATATAGAAATAAAAAATAATATTAGTAATCCAACATGATTTTTAAAATGAAAAATATATATATAAACATTATAGAAAATATAATAGAATATACAATGACTGAAATAAGAGGAATTAATAGGAATTAAGAAACCACTTGACCATTATATATCTAATCATTGGAATAGTAATATGACCATTGGAATAACAACCTGACTATTGGAATAATAATCCAACCGCTGATAATAGTATCCAGACCATTATAATAGTATCCACACCTATAGAAGTGTAAAATAATATATAGGAATCTTATAAAATTAAAATATGTTATATTTATATCATGGTGCAAGTAAATAAATGTTTTAAAAATGATTAATTAGGTATTTTTTTTGTTAAACATAAATGTTTCAATTTCAATTTTATAATAAATATAATTATTTAATAAAAAATTTATTTTCATAAAATATATTTATAAATTAGTATTATGTTTTATTATAATGATAATAAATTTTTTCGAGACCTTTATTAATTCATGAAAGGGTCAAATAATTGATTTTACTATTTAAATGGTATTTTTGAAATAAATAATGATTTTATTTAAAAATTAAATTTTTTATATTTATTAAATTATTTTCATAAAATGGATTTAATTTTTGAAATCTACAGATTTAAAAATGGTTTGGGTTAATTCTTGGTATTTTTCTAAAATAGTTGAAGTTTTGGTGAATAATGAAATACGATATTATTATAGTATTTATCATTATAATCTAAATAAATGAATTTTGGAGTCATTGTTGAATTAATAACCCATTATTTTAAAGTCACATGAAAATTTTAATATTTATTGTTATAATATTCATCACTACTGCTAGTCTTCAGCCAAAATAATTAACTAATGAATATAATATTAAAAAACACCCCTCTCCTCCCCTTATAAGTACCACACTTCCCAACCCCTTCTCCTCAAACTTATAAGACATAGATATTTAATATATGCAATTTCCTAGTTTTTATTATTTCACATAAAGAAAAATTCAATGCACCTTATCAATTATTTCAAGGAGATGACATTTAAGAGATATTATTTTCTCTTTACCTCTTTTCAATTTATTTCTATTCTATATTCTTCTTACCTCCCTAATACAACATGATGTAATGACTCAAGTATCATAAATATACTGTAATGTTATTTTTATAATGAGATATCAATATTCTATCATCCCTTCTTTTATTTCTTAAATTAAATTATTGTTTACAATATGGTTGGTTCACCACCTCCATGAAAAATGCACATCATTTTTCACTACAGCCTTAAAGGATGCTCGTAAAATTTTTATTATGGTTAAATATGATTATAATAAGTGTCTTATAACTTATTTTAATTTATTCAAACTTTTAATAATTATTTAATTAAATAAAATGTATCTAATACGTGAAGATTAGTAAGACGGAATAATGAACTAAACATATAATGTTAAAATTTTTACTCAAAGAATCATCCATATATCTGAACAAATATTGGTATTTGGGATCATTTAAATTTATATAAGTATATTAATACCATGTTATTTCTATTTTTTTAGTCCCATATATAAAGGACATCAATCATTATGTATAAGAAATCCTACCTTGAAACCATGAAATGAATACTCTTGGGAAAACAAAATCAGTCTTTATATATTAGTGAAATGTTTATAAATAAGAATAATAAAATTATAGAAAAAAATATATATATGGAAAAGGATATAAATTAAGTAATTATGAATTTATTTTAAGCTGTTAGGTTTTTAAGATAAATCAAAGAACAATTCCAGAACACAAGGTAATGGATCTATCCTAACTACACTTTTTCTTTGGGTTACGACCTTTATCTTTCTAACTCACCTTATATTCCTCTTTGATGTTATATAATTATTCTAAATTATATATATAAATATATATTATATATATATAAATATTTTATTATCCCTCCTTCGATGGGGGTAATAAATTCCTCAAGTTCATTTTTCAAATTATTTCTCCAAAATAAAACTTAATTAAGCAGAACATTTGAATCCATTAATCCTTTTTTGTAAGACTAATTTGAATTGTTTAATCACAAATAAAATTATTATTTTAAGAACCATGATTATGTAATACAATATTAACAGAGATAATATTTAATTTCTTCTTCTCTTGGAAATATTTATAACACCTCCTTTGATTATGATATGTGCACAAATTATGCAACTCATTTCCTTGAATAGGAAATTATTATGTTTATTACTTATTATTGATTTACTTTTATGTTAAAAATAAGAATTTAAATGTTTTTTTGGGTGTACCAAATGAGTAATCCAACGAATTGGGTAATTTTTCTGTCACATGATACATTATGTATGAGATTAAGGAGTGAACCTAATCCATGATGGGACTTTTTCCACTAGGTGATGTTGTCTTGGTAGTTAGCCTTGAATTATTCTTTTTCAGGTTTTATGTTACTTAAAACTCCCTATTATTACATGTTCTTATGATACGATGTTCTTTATGATATTATCACATTTAATTATTCATGATCCTTCTCTTTTATGATATCATTTCATGCCTTTTAAATCAGGTGATATGCTTCAATATCATGTTTATTCCCTTACTGTATTTTACATCTCAACCATTTATTTTGTGTATTACCTTGTCTACCCTATATAGGTTTTGGGGCTTAAACGGTTTTAGAAGATCATTATAGATAATAGAAAAAATATTCTTTATTTTAGTTTGACTTTGATGTATTATGACTTAGTCTTCTAATGATATTATGCCTCATGATCTTTGTGTTTATTTTATTAGTCTTTTATATTAGAAATAATGTAATAATATGTTTAAAAGGATTTGTTCAATATAAAGGTGATATTTTATTATGTCGGAATGGAGTTTAGAGGAGATGGTTGCCAATTGTGCAACCCTATATCATACAACTAGAAATCTAGTCTTCATGGAATCAAGACAAGTGATGAGGGTAGAAGAATAAATGATTATAACATGTTATATTAGAAGTGAATAAATAAGAAAGAAGATGGATACAAACCTATAACAATCATCCCATTGATTTATACTTAAAATACTGTAATAGTTTCAAAGTATTGATAGAAGCTATCAGAATTTTTAAATATTTAATCCTTGGATTTCCTATAATATTTTCTACCGAAATCAATGAGAAAAAACCTTATATATTGGCTAATATAAAGGTTCAAGTTATAAGTATAGTGAGATAAATTGATGTACTCAAATAAGAGTAAATGTTATAACATCGAAAAACATGATTTCCCGAATATCACAAAAGTAGAGATGCCACGTGATCTCATACGTTCGTCCTCATACGCAAGAGGCCAACAACTAGATGTGAGGTTCTAAGAGTGTAGTTGGATAATATACCCTTATAAATAACAAGCATACCTAATAGACATAAATAAGAGATAAAAGTAAAAATTATCACAATGGAATATAATGTAAATATAATGTAATTAAAAATTTCACCCATGTCACACATACAAATAAACTAGGCTCCCTATGTGACAGTCTAAAATAGAGTATAAATGGGTAAGCATAAAAATTAAGAAACAATTTGGAATATTATAGATTCAATACCAATACAACTACCGGTTCCTAGATCCATATCTTAGTTATTTACTACAATTTCCTTTCTTTTACCTAGATCAAAATCATATAGTCTACACATGCATCGATATTACTATGCAGGTTGTAAGTAATAAAAACGATTAATACACCACCATTTCCATATTAACATGAGTGCACAAGTATAATGGTGTATTCCATGATAAATATAAAATCACAATCAAGCATAAACAATTATATATCAAGTATTCATGTGCTAACAATGGTACCAAGATTCTCAATCATACTAGCCTTAGATCCATTCCATAAGGATAATAAAAAACTATGTTGAGAGTGATCGAGATATTTCAAAAAGGATAGTGAAAATTTATGCTGGTAGTCTCAAGGAATCAATTTGTGTATGAAAAAATTGTTGTCACATCCCCAATATACCATGGTTCAGGCTTCAAGACTCTAAAATACTATCTGGGTCACATGTTAGGACTCAACGATATCATATTCTATTTATTACTTGTGTCAGGACATAAGGCTATCATGACCCTACTGCCACTACATCATGTCTCACCTCATGACCATCATTCCCCCACCTTATGATTAAGTCTATCATCATAATTTTCTCTCATCTTTCATACTCCCCCTTCATGGAATAACTATATCATGACAGTCCATGTAATATCCCACCATTTTCATGGTATTCCACTCTTGATTTTTGGCTGAATCTCTTTTAGTAGGGTTTTATTTTCTTCAATAAACCATGGTGGTTGAGTTTCTTTTCAAGATAGAGATATTTTACTAGGGAAAACAACCAAAATATTGTGGATGTTTGTTTTTTAATTAATAGAAACTAGGTATAAAGGGGTCAATGGCATAAGAGTGTTCTATATGGGTTTGGAAATATTCATTGGTGGTTCAGATTATTTCTACAGAATTTGGGCTACGATATATCTGTAAGAAAATTTCACCACAATAATGTATCACCCCGACCCTAGTTATCTAGATTCGGTGCATTATTTTAATACTTTGGCATGATTACAAGGAAGCAAGTCCATAAGGATCGATAAGTTTAGCAGTCTTGGAAAATAGATTACATACATGAATGTTACATTA
Source organism: Viscum album (assembly GCA_963277665.1). Taxonomy (NCBI): domain Eukaryota; kingdom Viridiplantae; phylum Streptophyta; class Magnoliopsida; order Santalales; family Viscaceae; genus Viscum; species Viscum album. The sequence goes on from OY728139.1 coordinate 595,983,149, forward strand.
CACATTAAAAAATAAAACACAACATAAATAATCCATTGTGAATACCATTATTCCCCTAGATTAACCCTTCATATCGAACATAATACACTTCTTGGAATTTTGGGGAAAAGAAAACATAAGAAAGGGGTGAGATCAGATTCTCAGTAAGGATATCAATTAGCAGAAACTATCATAAATAATCATAAACATTTAAGGAAATTTATAAAACTAAAAAAATCTTTTTAAACATAAAAATCATAATAATAAGGAAAAGATAAATCAAATAATGACATTTAATTATTCACATGGATATTATACTTGTTGAATAATAACTTGTAATATCAATAGATAATTTCAAAATGATGTAATGCATACTGTCGGACATCATAATTAGATAGTCAAGGCCTCGTGCCACGACTACAAATAATATTTTTTCAAGGCCTTGTTCCAAGACACTAGTTTTTATCAAGAGACCCACCGATGCATCAATGATATATAGTGGGATTCACCTGTCACTTACTAAGTCTAATTAATTATTCATATGAAAAGGATAAAAAATAATATAAAAATTCATATTAAAAATATCATATGAAATGATAATACGTTAACCATAAACCATGAATGGTATAAAAATAACTCATCCATAGTAAAACATATCACAAAACCTTCAATACAATATGGAATATTTGTATCATAATAAATCAACTTCAAACAAGAATAAAATCTATTAAAGAATGTTGACATCGATGAAATCAAAATTATTTGAGAGGAATATCTCTTTCGATTTTGAAGACATTTAAAAGTAATGTAATTATAAAATAAAAAATTTGATTCGAAAAAATTATTATATGATTTTACGGTAAGATTCAAACGTGTTATAATGGCGGAGAATAACTGCACCCACCGTATATGTTAAAAAATAATTCTTACCTTAATTTGTCGAAATGGTCATAAAGTACCTTATTTGGAAAACGACGGAAATATTCATTTCAAACCATTTTATAAAAATTCAAAAATGGTATAAGTGACTTTAACCCATATTCTAGTAAACAGTAAAATTTTTTTGAAATACATTTTTAAGAAACATGGATGTGGATGATGAAGAGGTCCTGGTAGAGTCTTACGTAAAAACAACCTCAGATAATAAAGAGATTGTGAAATTAACCCTTACCTTGTACTTATCCTTGGTTGTGGGTATGTTAAACTCCAATATAATAGTTAAATAATTTTTATTAAATTATACAATAACCAAATACATTAATATGATATCATATATGATCTTCTAATATTTCTTTTTTAATAATATTTTAGTAGTATCATTGTTTCGGGTGCTAACCGATTCTTTTTACTTTATATGTTTTGTTATGTAAGCCATGTTTGTTATGGATAGTCTGTATTTTATTAATATCCAGAATTATATTAAGTTCTTAAACATTATTTTTAATAATAAAATAATAATCAGTCTTGAATGGTTAGGATGGGGAATGAATCTCATCGTGTTCTTGGAGACGGTAATCCGTACGTACGCACAAACGCTACTTCCATTTCATTTTTTAAAAGGAATGAAAACAAAATGAAACATAGTTATATTATTATTCCAATATAATATAATATTTTATATACATTACATAAGTTCATTAACACCATCATTTATACGTTCCATGTATTGTATGAACGAGTCATATCACTTTGATGGGGCGGTTGTCTGCACTTCCTCATATAAAGTTATCATATATATATATCACGAAAAGAATAAAGGTATGATATAAAAGAGAAACAAATAAGATTATAGATAAAATAAATATCATAAATATCATATATAATTATAGTTCCATCATAATGTCCACCATAAGAGGTGGTAGTAGAAGATTGAACAATCATTGTTTCGTGAGGCAGTAGTTCACCGTCCACAGAAACATTATGTTCTATACTCATTAGTTGGAGGTGTGTGTAAGCTTAGTTTAAATAATTCACATAAAAACAACCTTTTATATTGAGGGTACTAGTTTTGTTATAAAATAAATTAATAAATATAGTTTAGGGGGTTGGATAAGTAAAATAAAAGAGAAGAACTTAAATGTAGATGTTAACATTAAATTGGGTAACTCTCTTTGGTTTGAACAAAAAGGCTTCCTTGAAGTGCCTTCTGCCTAAGGTAGTGATTATAAGAGGAAGATAGGAATTTAGGGACCTTAATTGGGCAGAGGTTTGATGAGTTAGTGGGATTTAGAGGTGTGATAGATAGGATAGAGGTGAGGGATTTTTATAAGGGGGTAGAGGGGCTCTTTAGGAATGTTTGAAAATATTATTTTATTATATAATGATTTTACTTTTATAATAGTCCAAAACTCATTAAATTTGAATATAAGAAGAATAATGTTTAAAATAAAATCATTCAATAATAATTGGAAAAGTTTTGTATATAGTTTTAATATTTACAATATTATTTATTTACATCATTTATTAATGAGGTAAAGACTGCATCGTTATTGTGTCATAAATAATTTTATTTATTTGATGTCTAAAAATTTAAAAACAAACTACCATTATGTAGGAAATATTTTTATGTTTCAAATGAATATTTATAGATGAATAGATAACATATATAACACCATGTAAAAATTGTTTTACTAAAAGATATATGTTTATTTTATTTTTGTCTTTACATTAAATTAATTAATATAAAGTGTTATTATCACCCTCAAGTGGCTCCATGGGGTACGAAAATCGACAAAAGGATTCACATGGTCAGAAAATTATCATCTAATTGGAATAGGACACAGATTAGGGTAGTTTAATATTATTATAATCATATTTTTTTACCCTTATTTAGCAGATTTACCCTTTAACAATGGTAAATATAATATTTACTAAAGTAAATATTCATAATGTATAAAAATAAAAGTTACCTTTTTAAACCATTTGGATCTCCTGATTCAATATATGGAATCCATTTTTCCAAATTCAAAACAAAGTAGTGGCAGAAATTAATTTAAAATTAATTCCCTTTGTTTAAATTAAAAACGTGTTTTTAAGAAATAATAACTATCAAAAGATTGACACTTGTTTATATCCTGTTTAAATGTGAAATTACATTAAATGACCTGAATTATATTAAATGATAAAAATATAATCTAATTATACTTTAAAACCATTCAAATGTATAATTTCACTCTATAAATTTTTTCTATTGAAAAAAATGTGTTTTCAATTAAAATTTACAATTTTTCACAATTCATCAAAATATGAAAGTTATCGAAAAAGTACCAAAAATTTATCCAAACTAAATTTTTATGTACCTATTCTAAATTATAATTTAATTTAATTAAATTGAATATATAAAAGTTCCAAATATTGGTTTTAAAAAAAGTTCTCCACTAGAAGGCGGTAAAGTTTCATTTTTGGAAAAATACTTCTTTTATCTAAAAAAATTGAATTTGTTCTTATATTATATCTAATAAACACATAATATGGATTATAAAATTATATGGAGTATATTTAATTCAAAATTAAGTTAATAATATTCATAACCTCTTTTTGAACAGCTAGTTTGGTAAGTTGTGGTGCGCTCGAACTCGGTGTTGCGTGTAGTGCAAGTCATTGATTTAATTTGAAGAGATAATGTACTATAAAATCATGGGGTGTTACATTCCCTAATAATTAAATAAATTGAATCCTCACAATTTGAAATTTTTCTTTGAAAGTAAATGTCTAAAAATAGAAAAATACCTTTGTGGACAACCCACATCAAAAATTGGGTTAATGAAATTTAGACTTAGTAAGAGGAAAAGTGAAATGAAAAGTCACCCCCAAAATATGATATCAATTAGGAGAACATTAATGGAAATTAGAGACAAATAATTTGAGGAAAAATGTAAATATTTATAGGGAGTGATTAAGGTCATCATTCACAAACAAGTGTAAAATTAAAGGCCTCAAGCTATAATGATTTATAATATCATCAGTTCAACAAAACATAAAGTATTAGGATAACACATTTTTGGTTTTAAGATCCCTTACCTAAAGTGTAATAATTAATTTATTCATAGAATAAGAGGAAAAAAAATATACTTGACAATTATAGTTTCATCTTTCAACTAATTCTCACCACAAACTCATATTTCACTCCAAAAGATAATAGAATTCAAAAATATTTCATTTATCTTAATCTTATAGGGTTCCTAAAATAATGAATTTATAATTCATTTTTCATACTATTTAAAAAAACTACATTATACAAATAAGGACATCATGTAGGCTAGTGGTAGGTGATGTACCCTTGTCGCCCTTCAGTTGTGGGTTCAAGTCTCGCGGCCCTGCCGGACGTGATGGGTTGTTTCCCGACCTCCGAGTTATCCATTTTATGATAATCAAAAAATAATATTAAGAAACGATTTAAAATTAACAATAGTATCCAATGTCAGACTTAATCTATTCCAACATTTAAACTTGTCCACAATACTTTTGTCCAAACTCACTTTCCAAAATTTATAAGGAAGGTCACATAATATACATGTGAATACCTTAATCATGTATTCTATTAAAATGTGGTAATTAAATGAATTTCCAAAAAACCATATTTGAATAGGTATGTACTTGATTATTCCTTTTGTAAATCATAATATACTGGATATACTCTTTAAATCTAAAAATATTGTAATCACCAATAATGATGGAATAAAAAAACTATTAATTAGTTCCAAGGTAGTCAATAATATCCAATATAATTTATCCAAATCAATCATCTCTTATTCAAAAATCAATACCATTGTATCAGGACCATATTAAAGTTTATCTTACCTTTAACCATGTATTTTCTAAAATGTTTAACTTGCTATTGAGTCACTTTTCTTGGTACCACAAAATCTGAAATCCTTAATGAAATAGTACTACAGTACAATCTTTATATACTCTATAATTATTATAACCAGTACATCATTGATACAACCCTCAAATGACATAATTCTTTAATATCAACATAAGAACACTAGTCATTACGTTTCATCTATGGTAATATCATAACATGATTATTATCCAACATTATCATATGTGGTGTACTCTGATAATTGAGACATTGATTTGCATAGTGTCCCAACTCCTTGCAGATGAAGCATTGTACATTTGAAAACTTTTTTATTACCCTTTCAATCACGTACTTGGCGTCCTTTTTCTCCACACTTATAACAAACTCCCATCCCCTTCAAGCATTTAACAAGGTGACTCTTTCCACAGTTATCAAATATGATAAAATCCCTCTTTCCCTTATTCCCTTTATCCATATTTATCTCTACCATCCTTTTCTTCTCTACCTTACCTTCAAAGCCATATGAATCAAATAATTCTTTACTTATCTTATTAACACATGATACTATTTCTTCATACGATGATAATATGGGATAATATTTCCTTTATAAATGTTGGATTAATACTATGAAATATATGATCTTTCTTACTCTTTGGATCAGGATTATTTCTCAAGTTCTCATTCCATCTACTCGGTCCCATTTATAAACAATGGCATACACTAGGTTAGTTTATGAATTACAATGCATAAGTAGAAACATGTAAAATACCTAACATAAATTGAAATGATTATGCATGTAATCTATAATCATAAAAAAAATTTTTCTTTGAGGAAGTATGTACTCTTAAATCCATCGTAATGGCCTGTAAATAAAATGTAAATTATCTTAACCATATCCCCTTGGAGTGTCGTAACCAAGAGTGCAGCAAGGCCCATTTCCGTGTACCTGGATATCTCGGGTCAAGACCGAAACTCCTTGTTTGTTTTTTCACTCCTATGTACATCTGTTCCCGATCCCCCTATACCTGCTCGTATCTAGATAGGGATTAATTTCTTGGAATATTCTCAAAATCTCTATATTACCAAAATTATAGGATGTTCTTCTATACTAATTCTCAAAGTCAATCTTAGGGTACTGTTCTCTAATCATAGTTTTTCAAAATCTAGTTTAAAAGGTTATTGCTAAACATCCATTGATACCAAATGTAATACCCCGATCCCAGTTACCCATAGTTAGTGCATTATTTTAATAAATTGGCATGATTCCAAGGAATCAAGTCCCAGAAGACCGACCAGTTTAGCAGTCTTGGAAAATAGATTACATACATTAATGTTACATTACACATTAAAACATAAAAGAAAACATAAATAATTCATTGTGAATTCCATTATTCTTATAGATTAACCATGCATATCAAACATAATACACATCGTGGAATCTTGGGAAAAAGAAAACATAATAAAGGGGTGAGCTCTAATTCTCAAAAAGGATAACAATTTGTGGAAACTATCATAAATATGCATAAACATTTAAGGCAATGTATAAAACTAAAAGAAAATCATTTTAATCTTTAAATTCATCATAATATGGAAAATATAAATCAAATAATTCCATTTACATATTCACATAGATATTGAACTAGTTGAATAATCACATGTAATATCAATAGAAAATTTCATAATGATGGAATACATAATGTCGGATATCATAACCACATAGTCAAGGCCTCGTGCCAAGAATACAAATAAAATTTTATCAAGTACTTATGCCAAGACACTAGTTTGACTCATGAGACCTATCAATGCATCAAGGAGCTATAGCGGGTTACAACCGTCACTTACTAAGTCCAATGCATTGCTCATATGAAAATGTTGAAACATAACATAGACAATCGTATTAAAACTAGCTTAAGAAATGTTAATACTTTAACCATAAACCAAGAATGGTATAAATATAACACATCCTCAGTCAAACATATCATGAAACCTTCAATAAAATACGGAAGATTTGTATCATAATAAATCAACTTCAAACAAGTATAAAATCCATTAAATGATGTTGACATAGATGAAATCAAAAGTATTTGAGAGGAATATCTATTTCTATTTTGAAAACGTTTAAAAGTTTTTTAATTATAAAAGAAAACATTTACATTGAAAATATTCTTATAATATTTTAAGGGAAGCTTCAAAAGTTGTTATAATGGTGGAGAATAAATGCACCCATCGTATAAGTTAAAAAAACATTCTTACCTTAATTTGTTTAAAAGGTCATAAAGTACCTTATTTGGAAAACAACCGAAAGATTCTTTCAAACCATTTTATAAAAATTCATACAAGGGTATAAATGAATTTAACCCATATTATAGTAAATAGAAAAAATGTTTTGAAATACATTTTTTAATAAACACTTATGTGGATGATAAATATGTCTAAGTAGATAATTACATAAAAACTACCTCGGATAATAAAGAGAGTGTGAAATTAACCATTACTTTGTACTTTTCCTTGGTTGAGGGTGCGTTAACCTCCTATATAATAGTTAAATCATTGTTATTAAACTATACAAGAACCAAATACATAAATATGATATTATATATGATCTTCTAATATTTCTTTGTTAATAATATTTTTTCAGTATCACTGTTTCAGGTGTTAACTGATTAGTATTAATTTATATGTTTGGTTACGTAATCCATTTTTTTATGGATAGGATGTATTTGATTCATATAAAAAATTATATTAAATTCTTAAAAATTATTTTTCATAATCAAATTAAAATTATTCTTTAATGGTTATGATGGGGAATGAATCTCATCACGTTTGTGGAGATGGTAATCCGTACGCACGTACAGACACTACTTCCATTTTTTTTATTTTAAAAGGAAAGAAAACCAAATGATACATAGGTATATTATTATTAAATTAAAATATAATATTTTATATATGTTATGTAATTTAATTAACACCATTATATATATGTTACATTTATGGTATGAATGAGTCATATCACTTTCAGGGGGAGATAGTCCGGACTTCCTCAAATGAAATTATCGTATATATAGAAAATGAAAAGAATAAGGGTATGATATAAAAGAGAATTAAAGAATATTATAGATAAAAAAATAGTCATAAATATAATATATAATTATACTTCCATCATAATGGCCACCATAAGAGGTGGTAGTAGAATATTGAACAGTCATCATTTCGTGAGGCAGTAGTTCACCGTCCACATAAACATTATGTTCTATACACATTAGATAGAGGTGTGGGTAAGTGTAGATCAAATAATTCTTATGAAAAAAAACATATTATATTGAGGATACTGGTGTTATTATAAAATCAAAGATTAAGTAGATTTTAGGGGTTTGGAGAATTAAAATAAAATAAAAGAACTTAAGAGGAGATGTTACGTTTTAATTGGGTAACTCCCTTTGGTTTGAACAAAAAGGATTCCATAATGTACCTTATTCCTTTGTTAAGGCTTCTAAGAAGAATATAGGGATATAGGGAGATTAATTAGGAATAGTTCTTATTATCCAAGGGGCTTGTGAGGTGTGGGAAATGGGTTAGAGGTGAGGCCTTTTTATAAGAGGGAGGATGGGCTCTTTAAGAATGTTTGAAAATATTATTTTATTATATAATGTTTTTTGGTTTATAAAGGTCCAAATATCATTAAAGTAAAATATAAGATTAATCATGTTCGAAATAAAATCATCCAACAAGAATTGGACATGTTTTGTATATTTGTTTAATATTTATAATCTTATTTATTTAAATCATTTATTAACGAGGTAAACACTACATCATTATTATGTCATAAATAATTTTATATATTTGATGTATAAAAATTATAAACAAATAAAATGATGTAAGAAATATTTTTATCTTTAAAATGAATATTTATAGTCTAATAGATAACATATATAACCACATGTAAAATGTTTTTACTATAAGATATATGTTTATGTCCTTTTTGTCTTTACTTTAAATTAATTCATATAAAGTGCCATTATCACTCTCAAGTGGCTCAATGGGGTCCCAAAATAGATCCAAGGAAGCCCATGGTTAGAATCGTATCAACCAATTGGAATATGACTCATATTAGGGTAATTTAATATTATTATAATAATATTTGTTTACGCTTAGTTAGCAGATTTACCCTTTAACTATGGAAAGTAAAATACTTACGGAAGTAAATATTCATAATGTCTAAAAATAAAAGTTACCTATTTACACAATTTGGACCTCCTGATTCCAAATATGGAATCCATTTTTCCAAATTCAAAACACATAGGTGTCAGAAATTAATTTAAAAATAATTCTTGTTGTCAAAAGAAAAACATGTTTTTAAGAAATAATAACTATCAAAAGATTGACACTTGTTTATGTCCGGTTTAAATTTTAAATCACATAAAATGAACTAAATTATATTAAATTATAAAAAATAATCTAATTATACATTAAAACCACTGAAATGTATAATTTATCACTATAAATTATTTATATTAAAAAAGTTATTTTCAATTAAAATTTATTATTTTTCACTATTAATCAAAATATGACAGTTCTCATAAAAGTACCAAAAATATATCCAAACTAAATTTATATGTCTCAATTATAAATAAAAATTTAATTTCATTAAATTGAATATAAAAAAGTTTCAAATATTGGTTTTAAAAAAATTTCGCCATTAAAAGGTGGTAAAATTGCATTTTTTAAAAAATACTTCTTTTATCTGAAAAAAATGAATTTGTTCTTATATTATGTCTAAAAAATATATAATATGGATTATAAAATTATATGGAGTATATAAAATTCAAAATTCAGTTAATACTATTCATAATTGCTTTTTGAACGGCTAGTTTGGTATGTCGTGGTGTGCTCGAACTCGGTGTTGCGTGTAGCGTAAGTCATTAAATTACATTGAAAAGATAACGTACTATGAAATCATGGGGTGTTACAAAGAACATGTTACATTATGTGAACATGTTTTCATTCACATAAATTGAACTGGTTTAGAGCATGAAATATTCAAACACTAGGAAATTGGTTTATATTATGAAATGGTTGATCCAGATTATTTTAACCAAATGCGACATGTTTTTCAGAAAATATTATAAATTAGAAAATTTATATCCTGAAAAGGGTTTACATCATGAATATCTAGGTATCAATGGTTTTAACCCATGATGAATGTATGAATTAGTTTCATTCATGGTTTATCATTCTCTATAAAATCCTATGGTGAATATATGTGATTTTGGATTGATTCCTTCCTCACTAGATGTATCTTTCTAGAATTCAATATTCATTGACTTCCATGCCTTGGTTTTCCCCTTCCATATGATTTTTCCATTATTATTGTCTGATATATTGACCAAAATTGAATCATGTTTTGATATTGATGTGCATGATCCTGGGTTTTCTTTGTGATCACCACCATCTTAGTTATTTGTTGGTGTTAACTTAATGAGAGTGTTTCATTTATAATAATTTTTAGGTTGTTAGTATAAATTTTATCCCTTTTTTCTGATTTTGTTATCCATTGTATGTGTGATTTTTATAATTATGTCGACATGCTTTGCACATAGCCTAATTAATAAGAAAATATCTTTTAAATAATAATATTTATAGGCCATACATTGGATCCTTTTGGGTCTATAGGCATAGAGACGCAGACCTTCGACCATTCGATAGGTGTTCCAACCTTGGACCTTATTGAGACATGGTCAATTTGATATTAGATACCTAAGATATTTTTGAAAATTTTATTTATTGTTAGCTTAATCATATGAATTCGAATAACATTTAATTTTGTTTTATTTCTTAATTTATAATAACCATGGTTATATTGGTTAACTAATATGTTAATGAACTTAGGTTTAAATAAAAAATGGAATAGGTTTGATATATTTATGAGGAAAATCAGAAAACTGGTTTTATGAAACATATATGATGATAAATGTGATAATTTGATGAATTCATCATTGTTCCTTTTTGTTTATATATTGAATATTTTATTTTTGTCCTTGAGAATTAGTTTCTTAACATTTGAGCTTATATGACATTGGTTATGATCGATTCTTAATAGTGGGTATCTTATAGGCATGTTGATTTCATCTGGATTATGACTCGTGATTTATGTTGATTCCTAAGGGAATGGTGCATGATTCTATACCTTCTTATGGATAGGTGTGAAAGTAATTGATTCCCAAGGGAGTAGACTGTATGATTATGTCAGATATTTTAGGACTAAATGTATTATATTTATATTTTTTAGGGATATATTCTGAAGAGCCTATGACTAGAGGCAATTTTTTAATTTGATGTTTTTGTGATTCAGCCTTGTTGGGAGAATCTTACCCTAATTAGGTGATCCTTCCAGATTCAGGAGGATCCAACATTATTTACAGACACTCGGTTGGGTGCCAAAGAAGTTTTTTTGACCCCAAGTGTCAACCCATAGTTTGGGGGATTAGTGGGTTTACATTATGAGTAATATTATTTTGTTAAATTAATTACCTCTATATCGTTATATTTCATGAAAAATATTTCTCAGATTGGACTGTTTAGACATGGTGGTGTTGACCTACTGAGTTGTACCGACACCTTGTACTAGCAGACCTTTGGTACCCAGAAATATTTTATGGATGTAGGTTTGGAAAATGGAAATGAATCCAACTATTGATTTGTAGCTTTCTTGATGGATTAGATCTTGGAGATAATACCACCATGGGATTTGGGACTTGGGCCTTTGGAGTCTTGATTTGCATCTTCTAGTTTTTTATCTATATGACTTTTTAAATTTCATTTAGTTACATTAATCTTGTCATTTCATTATACTATTTATGTTGGGATTTATTTAATTTTTCATTTATCATCTTTGGTTTCCTATTAAATTATTTATAGTGTTTCTATTATTTATGCTACTACGATATTATGTTCCCCTCTCCTTGAAACTCTTTAATAGAGGGTATAATTTCCCCACTATATTCTTCACACCCTTGCTTCTAGTTGAAGCCTCTGTTGTATAGGGAGGGATTCCTAAGTTCACATAGCCAACTAGCTCAATCACTTAAAGGATATTTAGTTAAGGGATGTTTTAAAATGGTATTAGAGGATAATTTTTTCCTTTTATGTTTATTTACTATTTTAGAAAGGAATAAAGGATAATATAATGTGTTTGGACTTTGTAATAATCTTTTTCATTGGTGTATCTAACCCTTGTATAGGGGAAAATCTGAGTTCCTAGGGATGGGATTGTTGTTCAAGATATTCAGTTGTTATATTTTAAATTATTTCACCTTGGGTTATTCACATATTGTATGATATTGTTGTTTCTTGAGATCTATAAACATGTCCTAGTATGGAGTGAGATGAGTATGCATGCATTATGATAGGAACATTGGGATATATATTGACATGCATTGTACATGATTGGGACATATTTATTACATGTGGTATATTTTACTGTATAAACTGTGAAATGAGATAACTATTATATCTGATGAAAAAGAGAATAAATGAACAATTATGACATGATAATTCACTAGTTAATCCATGTTTAGATAGAAAACAAGTCAGTGTTTCTCTGTTGTTTTCACCTACTAAGGTTGAACTTGATGTTATCCAAAATATTAAAGAGTGCATTTTTCCAGCATAGAAATTACCTCATGGTCATATTTGAATTGTGCGTCAAGAGAGTAGAAATAAAAATGCTCCTAACACAGCTAAACCAATTATTTTTGTGGATATTAATAATCATATTGACGATTAGCTCTGCGATAGCTTCCCCAGGGTTATGTGATCCATGGAAAGTCTGACTTTTCACTTTTTGCCTTCGATTTCTGACGTGGAGAGAGTATTAAAACTATTAAAGTTACCTTTGTACACTAGGGAGGGAGGACCCTAGGAAGTTGAGTTATGAATTGATTCTATTTATAAAATATTAAATCACCTCAAGGAACCCACATATAGTAGGGTAAATCTTTTTTAATACATTCTTCATAGACCTTCCAAATGTTGGTAGGACATTCGGGTGTAATCTGGGAAGCAAGTGGAGTTATTTTGGAAGGTATTAGAGGTAGATTTTTTGAGCCACTTATATATTGAGATGTTTATGGATGATATGGATCATGAGTTCATGCACCTTACAGAGGATATCTTATCAGTGATAGACTACACCAGATACATCACTAGATAAAATTTCTTCTCTCTATCCTTAATAGTTGATGAGATCTCCGAGGAAAAAAAATTCAATATGAGCTTCCCTATTAGATTAGGTCACCAGTGAATTTATTTTTATTGAGAATACATTAAGATGTGATGAATTAATCTCTTATTATAGAAGCAATCTTAGAGCTACACTAAGTGGTTTCTAGATAGTTTTAATATGGATATCCAAGAACCTTTCTTCTAATGTAAAGAAGTGCTAGTATGATTGTTATCTCTAGTATAGTAGAATTCATAGTAGTAAAGGGTGTGGAATTATGATGTATTATTTTGGTTTAGTGTAGTGATTATAGTGTGTCAAGTTAGGCCATATCACCGATTGTGTCCTCACCCCATAGTGGAGTTCCATGTGTGCAGCAGGTTGAGTCATTTTCAAAAGTTTTGTAGTAACTTTCTAAAGTAGAGCAATGGTAGGGGATCATTATAGGAATCAAAGTTTGAATGGGGCTCAGTTACCCCTTAGAAAACTAGTAGTTTTAGTTCTATTAGCCTTTTAGGCCGAGTTAGTGGATGTGGTACCCAGTACAAGAGAGAAATTACCACTTAAATGGAACAATAACTAGGAGTCAGATTGGATCACAAGGAAAAGGGATCATCCAACTATATTCTACATAGTCTTCTCTTAAATATTTGGATAGAAGAAAATATACCCTTAGAGGTATGATTCTTATATCTTTTAAATTAGTTATCATTTTGTTTTATAGTATATAATCACATTTCTTTGTATCTAATATTTTTGTAAATGGTTTGGGTTTCATTGTAAAAAGAATACATGAGGTCATGAATATTGACACATTGTTGGGAGTATGGTCAGAGGGTATCAATCACTACACGTAGTGTTCTCTTGAAATTAATGTCAATCATTTTTTTGGGAATTTATTTGAGTGAAATAAGAGGATAAAATTTGATTATTTATATGTATTAGAAAGTTCTATACCGTGATCATATCAACAACTATCAAAGGAATGTTACATTTCTATCTCTCAATGCTAGAAGCTATACTCACCAATGTTAGTGGGATCTTTAGGATGGTCGTTCAAGACTAATTCTGTGATGATTTGATTATATCACGAATCAGATATTAAGAATTTTTCTGGATGATGGAGGAATGTATAAGGATACCTTTCCTCTAGTGGTGGACCATTTACAGGATGTATTTTTTGAAGAGTTATCTGGCTTACCACCCAAGAGAAAGATTGATTCTAGGATCGATTTTGTGTAATGAGATGATCTGGTTTTTATCATATCTTATATAATGGAAACAACAGAGCTTCCTGAGTTGGAAGTTCAGTAGAAAGATCTACAAGATAAGGGTTTCATACCGTATTGTACACCTCCATGAGTTTTGTTGGTTATTTTCTCCTAGAACGTTTATGATACTTTGTAATTTTGTGTGGAATATTAGAGATTGAATAAGATGATATTCAAGAACTTGTATCCAATTTTGTGCATTGATGAAACCTTATACTAACTAAGAGTTGAAAATATCTTCTCTAAAATCGATTTGAGATCTTGATACCACTAGTGGAGGGTGATATCATTTAACCTTCTACGAACTACTTTTTGGATTATGTATTGATTATATGAGTTTATAGTGATCTTATTTAGCCTTATGAACACAACGACAATATTTACTACATTTATGAATTATATCTTTCAACATTTCTTGGATCAGTTTCTTGTGGTCATAGATGAAATCTTAGTGTACTACTAGTATATAGATGATCATGCCCAACATATTGAAATCTTAGGAAGTACATAGAGAGGGAATCATATTTGTTTCCATGATATCCAAATTTTGTTTATTGATTGATATAGTGAACTTATTGGGCCATGTTATCTAAGATATTGGAGTTTTAGTAGACCCAAACAAGGATAAATCCATGGTATCCTTGGAGTGACCCATGAATTTTTTCTAGATTCATAGTTTTCTTAGTTTAGCAGGTTATTACCGCACTTTATCCATGACTTATACCATTTGGAAGCACTGATTTCTATGATGACCAAGAAAGGGGTAAAGTTGTTTTGGGAAGATTCTTATGAGAGATATTTCCATGAGCCAAAGGGAAGGCATATCTCATCACCGATACTCACCTTACCTGAGCTTGGTAAGGAGTGTACTATGTAGTATGACACATTTGGAGTCATAATCAGAGTATTTTTGATATTAGAGGACTATATTTTTTCTTAAGGCTCCATATACTTCATATGAACTAATATAAATTATCCTACTCATGATATAGAGGTATAAGAGGTGTTACACATGTTAAGATACTAGATAAACTATCTTTTCGGTGAGGTGTTTTGGTGTACATAGACCACAAGATCATCAAGTACATCATTTCTTAGTGATACCTGAACCTTCGATAGGGGTAGTGGGTTGAGTATATTTAGTATTTTGACATTGAGTATGATTATAAACTAGAATAGTTTAATGTTATTGCCGATTCCTTAGGCTAAGATATGTAGATAGAAGAATTGCGTGAGTCCTGCAATGACTGTAACATGATTTAACTCTTTTAAAATATGAATCTTGTAGTCCATGAGTCCTTAGGATGGGTAACTATGACATAAACATCTTTTATACCCATAATTAATGAACAGATCAATGTAGAATAGTTGTTTTATTCAAAGGGATTAGCTCTGAGGGAAAACTTATATGGTGGGGATCCACCGCCAAGATGGTCTCTTGGTAGTGGTGATATTCTTATTTTCCATAGCTAAGTATGGGTTCCTATGGGTTTTCAGAAGGAGATGCTAAGAGAGCTTCATAATTCTAGATGGGAGGTAAACCTAGGACAGGAAAAGATGTATTTTGATCATTATCGATTTTACTAATGGATAGGAACAAAGAAAGAGGTAGTATGAATTGTGGTGAGATGTTTCTCTATTCAATAGGTGAATATCGATCATTATAGGTCTATTGGGATGTTGCATCATCTACCAATTCTGTAGTGGAACCGGTATGATGTCACAATGGATTTTTTGATAGGATTTCATAGATAAAAATTATAATAATGTTACCATATGGGTGATTTTAGATCATCTAACGAAGGTAGACCACTTATTTTTTATCCGGGATAACATCACCCTTGGTGATATGGGTAGTATTTATGTGTGTGAGATAGTTCAGTTTCATGGTGTTCTGAGGAGAATTGCTTCTAATAGAGATCCTCACTTCAATTCTTGGGTTTTTAAGGATCTATAGAAGGCGTTGGGATTATAGGTTCATATAAATATAGAATACTATCCTCATACTGATGACCAATCTAAATGATCTATATAGAGTTTGAAGTATATGTTACGAGAATGTGTTATGGATTTCAGTAGTTTATGGGAGTATCATTTGGAATTTTTGGAGTTTTCCTATAATAATATCTTCCATGAATCAACCCAAATGGATCTTTTTGAGTATTTTGATAGAATGATTTTCTATTCCCCTCTTTGCTGGTTATAGGAAGGTGAGTCAGTGCTTGTTGGACCTAGTCTCATCTAGGATATGTCTGACCATTTTAGTTGATCAAAAAGTGGTTGGTGACTGCGTAGAGTATGAAAAAAATATTATATTGATAAGTGGATACAACCTTTGTAGTTTGAGGTGGATCATCTTGTTTTCCTTCGAGTGGTACCTAATTTATGGAAACGCCTTCTGAGGAAATAGGGAGAGCTAGAACCTAGGTTTCTAGGGCGTTTTGAGATTGTAGGAAGGATAAGTCCAATGGAATAACGATTATCCTATCCATAAAATATCAGTTCTATGAATGATGTGTTTCACATACCAAAACATAGAAGATATCATTAAAACCCTTATCATGTTGTATGTATTGATGATGTTGAGTTTAGTGTAGATTCATCCTTTGAGGAACATTTGATATAGATTGTGGATGGTAGTGAGAAGTATCTCCAGGGAAAGAAAATACATCTTGTATAAGTGTAGTTGCAGCATGAAAATTTCCAAGATGAGACCTAGTAGATGAAATTTAATATGGTAGCATAGTGTCTAGACCTGTTCGTTGAGACCCCATAGTGATTCTTGAAGAAATTTGGGGATGACCTGTTATATGGTGGGGAGGTTTTGTGATAATGTCTTTTTCCAGGTACATCCCTCTTCTGTTTTTGTTAACACTATTTTATTTGGGTTTTCTAATTTATTTAAATATTTTTTGTTGAGTTTCTTATTAGGATGTAGATATTTTGTTGGGGAAAATTCTATAATGTTTAGGGATGTTTTTTTTGAATTAACAGAGTTTGGCTATAAATTGGTCAAAGGATTATGAGGGTTCTATATGGGTTTCAGAAGAATTAGAGGTGGTTCAGAGTTTTTTCTGTAGATTATGGGATTTTATATGTTTCCAAGATAATTTTACTCTATGAATGGGTTACACGATGTGAATATGTTTCTAAGAATAAATTGTTAACTAGTTTATACATTGAAACATTAATACACCATGAAACTAGATCACTTATTGAAATGATTTATTAAAGTTATTTTAAACTGAGGTGACTCATTTTTTGGCCTTTTCATAAATTTATAAATTCACATTATGAAAGATGTCCACAACATGAATATCTTAGGATCAAAAGTTTTAACCAATGTTTTGCATATGAACTATTTTCATTCATGGTTCCACCTTCTCTCTCGAAGCCTAGGGAGGATCTAGGTGATTTTGGAGAGATTCCTTCCTCTCAAAATGTATTGGTCTAGAATAAATTCTCTGGTGAGTTCCATTTTTTGGGTTTCACCTTCCTTATGATTTTCTCTATTATCATTGTGTGACATGTTGACTACCATTGAATCAGGTTTTGATCTTGATGTATGTGATGCAGATTTATTATTGTGAACACAATCACCTTCATTATTATTTGGCATTACACTTTTAGATATTTTTTTTGATTTCTAGTTTATATTTGGTGGTATAGATCTTATCCCTTAGGTATGATTTAATTATCCATAGTATGCATGATATGTGCGATCACACCAGCACACCATGCACAAAACCTAATTAATTAGATAATCCTTGTTAAATAATTATCTTTTTTAGACCATCGATTAGCCCTTTTTGGATACATATGAATGTGGACTGAGATATGTGACCATCCAGTAGGTGTTACATCCTTGGAACTTCTTGAAACTTGGTTAGTTTGATATTATATCCTTGAGATATTTTGGAAAAACTGATTTATTGTTAGATTAGTCTTATGAATTGGAATAACATTTAATTTTTCTGTAATTCCTTAAGGTAGAATCACCTCGACTAAATTTTTTAAACTAATATTGCAATAAAATTTGGGTTAAATGATAAATGGAACATATTTCATATATTTATGATGAAAATTGGAAACCGTGTTTTATATAATATAAATGGGAATAAAAATCATAATTTAATGAATTGATCATTGTTCCTTATAGTTGTATATCAGGTATGTTTTATTTATGTACTTGGGAATTTCTTGTTTAGATATTGAGCTTATGTGACATCGATTGTGATCAATTATTGATTGGGGGATGCTTATTAGCATGTTGAGTTCATCTGGATTAAATAAATTAATTTATATAGAAGCATGAGGGAATGGAATGTGAATTCATACCATTTGATTTCTAGGTGCATAGGTACTTGATTCCCAAGGGTAGAGTGCATTATTATGTTGGATGTTGGAGGACTAGATGCACATTATCTAGATGTTTGGTGGAATGATTATGGATAGCCTATGAAAAATTCCATTTATTAATTTGATGTTTGTTTGATTCACCCTTAGTGGGAGATTCTTCCACAGGTTTGTTGATCCGTCCTAATGCAAGCAGATCCAACTTTTTCCAGCGATACATGGAAGGGCACCGAAGTAGGCTTGGCTTACCCTGAGTGTCCATATGGTGCATGGGGGAACATCGGGTTTAGGTTATGTGTATTATTATTTTAATAAAATAATAACTTATTTATTACTATATTTTGTGCACTATATTTCTCATACTAGATTGTTTATACATTGTGGTGTCAACCTACTGTGTTGTACTCACACCCTGAGGGGCTGTCTTTTGGTACATAGATAGATTTTATGGATGTATGCTTGGATAATGGAAAGGGACCTTGTTGTTTGTTTGTAGATTTATATATGGGTTAGAAATTAGAGACGGGGCCGACATGGGGTTCGAGATTGAAGTGTTTGGAGTATTTATTTGAATCTTTTTGTATTTCATCCATATGACTTCCAGCATGTCATTTAGTTAAATTCATATTTTCATTAGATTCTACTATTATTATTTGGATTTATTTAGTTTATCACTTCTCATATTTGGTTTCCTGTTTAGTTATTCATAGTCTTTCTATTATAATTTTTACTTCTATTATTTTCTTAATCTTATTGAAACTCTTTAATAGAGCTTATAGTCTCCCTAATATTTTCCTTACACACTCACTGCTAGTTGTAAGACTTTGAAGAATAAAGAGGCACTCCTGAGGTCACATATCCTACCATCTCGGTCACTTGAGGGAGGACAAGGATGGGGATGTTATAGTTCACATATCCTGATTACCAATAGGAATACCTCCAAAGGAATGGTTATTTCACAGAACATGGAAGACCTTTTAAAGAACGAACATATTATGATATCATAAGAATCAATAGAAATAGAAAATTTCATGTGATCAATATCATTTATGGACTAATAAGATACTATAGAATACTCATAGAACTAATCCGGACACACACCCATGCGATTGCTAACAAGAATGGTCAAAATAGCCATGACAACATGAGTAACACATCCAAGAAAAATGATTATACAAGTGACCCAAACCATATAAACCTTTATAACTTTAGACTATAGATAATAATCCTGAAACCCTTTGAGATTTGATACATCAAATTGGGGTTACATGCTAGGAACCCCTAGAATTGATCCCAACTAAAATACATCAAGTTTTTAGAATCATGTTAAAGAATAGGGTCTACACAAACATATCTCCAAGGATCCTCCAACATTGAAATAATTGGTATTAATCAAAAGGTGTTCCATTGACACTCTAGATCCACAATTGTTCTAGAAGGAATAAAATAATTCATTATTTTATTGAATCAGAATCCTTAGATCTTGAAATGAAATTGCATATATATGAGTTTTCTCAGTGGTTGAAGGGTAGATCTACGAGAAACGAAATGACCAGAGGTTCTTGGATCACATACCTTAATTCATGATCATAAAAAAATTGGATCCCCTAAAATGAATCTTGGATGGAGGGAAAATCATTAAGGGAATGATTTCAAGTCTATAAGTTCGGGATAACTACATTTTCAAATAAGAATAGTGAAAAATAGAAATTAATGGTCGTTAAAGTGTATTCTAAGATCATTAAACCACACACACAAGGTTTATTCACAAGATTTTTCAAACCATGCACCTACCATGTGAGGAAATATACTTCTTATGGGCACCCACACAGTTTGGTTTCATGTTTTTTCAAACCATGCGCAGACTACACTTTCATCCATTAGAGCATGTTTCATGGTTTCTTAGGTGAGGTCGTATGGTTTGATAAACCATGTAACTTAAACATGAACTAACATAAGTTCTTATTCCCCTAGATATACAGTTTTTGTAAGGATCAATTGGGTTTATACAAACCATTCTCCGACCATGAAACCTCAAAATGGACTCTAATACTTTACAAAATCAACCAGAAATCCTCAAAACTCCTCCCAAACAATTCATAGTTCAAAAACACATGAATACATGATAAAATTATCTTGTTAAAAACTATAAAAATATTATCCCATTAAAAAAATACTATAATAAACCATGCGAATTTTGTTCAAGATTTATAATAGTAAATTTCATTATTTATTTTCGCACTTATAACTAGAAAACCAATGAGAAGTGTTTATTCAATAAGGAACTAATAAATAATTTAGACCAAGGGAAAAAAAATTATAGAAAAAACAACAAATCATTAGGTGAATTTGGTAAATAAAAAAATGTGATATATAAAATGTAATGAAATGGTAATAAGAAAGAAAGAAGCATGATAATTGATGTTTTTGATTGAAAATATCATGCATGAAATTAAGAGTTGATTATATTTTAATGGGGACAAAGGTTTTCTGATTTTAAAAATATATTCATTTATAAAAAATTTAACAGTTCTATTATTCATAAAAAGATATTTCTAATAGTTCTTTTGAGTAGTTTCTATGTGATAATTCATGTTTTGTAGTATATAAACTATAAATTTTGACTCAATACATGAAATGAATGAACTGATATTCATTAATATTAAAATTCCATTACTTGTTTTCATACAACTCTTCAACTAGAAATTAAAAATATATTTTAATACTTTTTAAAAACAAATTCTTAATGTAAAATTAATTTATTTTCATCAAGATAGACTATTGTTGATTCTTTGTAATTTAAATTTTTTTTACTGATGAAGAAGAATAAAAATTCCCTAATTTGTAAAGAGGAATCATACATAATAAAATTTGATAAACTAAATCAATCACATTCCCCATGGAAAAGTTATCTAAGAACCATTTTAAAATGGGAAATATTCATCCAATAAGAAATAAAATTTAAATAATTAAAGGAGGAAGAGATAGAAGTCACAAATCTAATATATCTAGTCAATGTTCTTCCTATGATCCCCCTCATACTGCTACCTTCCTAATTGTGAAATTATTCATATTAATGCCTATCTACCCCTTTCCTCCTCATAAAGTTTTAGTTTAAAGATAAATAATTTTTCAAATTCATACAATAAAATCATAGATAACACTACTCAACCTACACTATCTACTTCCCCTATGGTTCAGGTCACTATAGACCTCCTTCCTACCTGGTGACCCAAGCTACACATCCCCAAAATAAATGTGCTCCACCCACCTAAATATCAAAAACAACGTGATTCTAAACTCTAATCTAATATTCCTCTACAAGATTTAAATTTCTTTAATCTCACAAGTCTTTAGATTAGAATTCTCTATATCCCCTTTTCCTTAATGTAGATTTTAGAATTTAGGTATCCCCACATTTTCACACAATGTACCCTTACATGAGCTTAAAATTGATCTTTACATATATTTATTAAGGTAAATTTAACCCTTACACAACTTATGAAGCATGAGGATACCTTTTAAAAATGATTCTATAACTATTACATAAGTCTCTTATAGTAAGGTACCCTTATGCAAGAATATAACTACCCTCACATAGCTTTAGACCACAGAGTATACCCTTATGTAATGTGATCTTCAACTTTACATGAGTAGAACTAATAACTTTATGCAAGTGGATAGAAATATAATTCCCTTTTTCAACTATTGATTTGACCCTTATATAATAGACGATGTAATGGAAGTAACTTTATGTTGCCCAGATCCATGATACTTAACCTTTATGAATATTTCTTCATAGTAACATGACCCTAATGTTTATTGAAAATGACCTTTACACAAAAAATAATTATCAAAATAGATAATGATGTAAAAAAATAAATTCAAGATGAAAATAACTATTTAAAAACATAAAAATAGATGAAATTATACTAATCATAGAATGAATTAAAAATATTCAAAGAATTAATTTTCAAAATAAAAAAATAAATAATTGAATGAATTAATTACAAAATTAAATCCCTTTTTCAAAAAACCATTAAAATATGAATTTTAATTATTGTTTCAAAAAAATAAATTATTAATTTGTTCTTATAAAGTTTAAAAATTAAAACCAAGAATAATTAATCAATTAAGAAACTAAAATTTACATATTCCAAGAATGATTCCATGAATTTCATTTTCAAACAAAAAATGATGATAATTAAATGAATTTAAAATTTATGCACTTTTTTTGTTTAATAAATTATTTTTTTCATGAAACATTTTGGAAAAAATTTAAAAAACCATAGTCACATCAAAATTACCAACACATATAGAATTAATTTTCCTTAAGCACTCAATTTTATAAATTAATTGAAATAAACGTAATCTCATTAATCAAAAACTGGAGTGCCAAAAAATGAGGTTATTTTAAAATGAATTATCCCTCATGGTATTTCTCAAGTAGTAAAGTGTGATTTCCATTTTACAATAAAATGATTTAGTAAAAAATTTCTTTCATATTTTACAAAAATTATTGAAATTAAATTTTTTGAAAATAATTAAACCAAAATCAATTGGCATTAAATTATTCATCCAAAATACTCATTTTATCTAAGTAAATAGACATATAATTTAAAAAAACCAATATACACAAACCAATGGATGTGTGAGTTTATGAATTAAAAAATAAGGAATAATTAACCCATCCAACAATTTTATCTTAAAGAATAATGAGTTTATAAGGATTTGGATTTCATTTAATAGTACATTTGGATGAAAAACCTATTAGTTGAATCCTAGTTAAAATGTTAAAAATTAATGAAAATTGTAAAACTTATTTCCAAATATTCACCAAATTTTTTTTTCAATTGAGGATTAAGATGATGTACCCTATTAAATAAATTGAGAAAAATATAGGATTAACCCTTTAAAAGAGAAAAAATAACCTTCAAATCCTGAGAAATGTTTTGAAACATTGAAAAAGATAAATTAAGGAGACAAATAAGAAATATTGATTTTTAAAGGATTTTTATGTGTAAACAATTTATGTTTATTATATAAAACTAAATACCCATCCACCATACATAAAACC
Organism: Viscum album; assembly: GCA_963277665.1. Classification (NCBI taxonomy): domain Eukaryota; kingdom Viridiplantae; phylum Streptophyta; class Magnoliopsida; order Santalales; family Viscaceae; genus Viscum; species Viscum album. The sequence goes on from OY728139.1 coordinate 596,006,854, forward strand.
AATAATTTTCTTCAATTCTAACATTTTAATATGGGAGGAATATGTATAATCAATTGGTTAAAATGAATTTTAAATTCTATCAAATATCGAAGGGGTCATATGAGAGTTATAAAATGATATTTGAAAAACTACACATTCAATAAATTTCATATAAATCAAAATATGTGCAAGATGAATATTAAAAAGTTTTTAATTTTCATGTGAAAGACTTAGAAAAAGCACACACATAAACATTTTGTCACCAAGAAGGTTTTCAAATAAAAAACAAAGTAAGCATGTAATGAAAAATTTCAGGAGTCAAGGTAAGAAAATATTCTTAGTATATAAAATATTTATTTTTTCAAGATTAAATATACAAAAGCTATTATCTTGTCATTTTTTACCATTTTTTTCATAAAAATGGAAACATCTGTTTTACAATAAAATAAAATAGAGTGTAGAATTAAAACACTACCTTCATTGTTAAATAAGCACTAAAAATTTAAATTTATTAGAACACACTTAATTTATTTTATACTTTAAAATAGTATCCAATTTCTCTAATCTTAAATCCTAAAAGAAGAAAATATATTAACATAATATTCAGTATATTTTATGATCAAAAGTAAAATGGAGTTATAGGTTAAGTTGAGAGGGAAGTGACTCAAATTTTTTAAAGAAATGCGGCTATTTATATCCTTGAAAATAATTTTTGATCCACTCTAGTGTGGATGATATTATATCCAATTGTAACACCACAATATCTTATATGTATTCCTTGCAAATAAATATGATGTATTTGATATCTTGCATTACATGAAACCTTGAGTCTAAAGGAAATCGTGATATAGTATATCTTTATAGCATAACCATTGGATTAGAGGTTATAAATAGCATTAACCAAACTATAATATATATATAATTTTTTCCCAAAAATTAAAATTTATTTATTAATTCCTGAGAAATAATGAATTAATATTTAATAAAACCATTTAATTATTAAAAGTCTAATTTTTTGAAAAATTATATTTTTCGGTATGTTTTGTATTATCATATAAATAAAGTATATTAATCACTTATAATTTATTTTATTGAAATTTTTTGTTAATTAATGAATAAAAAGTCGTAAATTAGTTATATAAAGTCTATGAATGAAGATAAAATCAATTATGGTTAGAAAGAGTTATTTTTCATAAAACTGTTTTATGTGCGCAATGTATTTATATCATAATAAATTGAATAAATCATTATTTATTTGTGGTAAAAATTAAATGTATATTTTATATATTCTGTAATTTATTTTAATTCCATTTGATATTTTTTACTGGTCATGTAATGAAAGTAAAAATCAGTTTTATGCATAAAAAATCATTTTTTGTAAAAATGATTTTTTATTATGTTTTGAACCTTTATTTAAAAATAAAATTCTATCACTTATAGGATTTTAATTTAATAAAATTATACATATATTTTGAATCAGTATTTTCAATTTTATAAATTATAAAAATTTAATTTTTATCATTATTAGTAGTTAAAACAATAAAAAATTGTTTTCAGAGTTAAGATTAAAACATGTTTAGCATTGGTGGTGGGGGGGGGGGGGGTAAACCTAGAGATAAAGGTAATATTTCCACATAATTTTTTTAAATAATATTGGTTAGATATATTTATACCCTATATTATACTAACTTCAAATTTTTGTTCATTTGGAGCTACTTTCACAAGAAAGTGATGTTATATTATTTAAATCTTTTAAGTAATTCAATATACGCCATATCTATCACTTATAAAAGGGAACCCCCTATTCACCCTTATTAATTAATTTTGAGCCATATATATTGGAAAATAACTACTCAAAAACCTACATATATTCTTTCAATTCATCCTAGATCCCATGGTGTTATCATAAGACCAATCTTTCAAGGATTAAAGAATAAGACAATGTAGTCCTCTCAGAGAAGATTTATAAATCCTTATTGAGATCATTCAATATTATTTCATCTAGAATATCATATAAACCAATTTAATATATCATAAAATGATGAATCTAGTATCATAAATAAACCTGGATATTATTATGATGATGAAACAAAATTGTTCCACATGTTTTCTATCAAATGGGAAATGCAAGTATTGCTCGTGTTTTCAAGTGGACTACCACCTCCATAGAGTGATGTGATTCATTTTCCATAACTAGCTGAAATTTATGGATGAAACGATTGATTTAATAAATATATATGATATTTTTTAAATAATTATTTTTATTTAATGATAAAATATTATTTATATTTCTTTCTTTCATTTAATTAGAAAATTAAAACAACATTCATATGTACGTACAGACTACCACCTCCATGAATGATGTAATTCATTTTTTTATCTATACCATTTATGGATGATTTTAAATATTATTATAATGAATATCTATAATATTTATAACATTATAACCTTTCTTGAGATGATATAAACCTGATAAAAGTACAAGTATTATAAACATCCAAATAAGAATATTCATAAAAAATTAAACTATTATCACCAGAAACTGTGATTTAATAAATATTTGTTTATTAATGGGTGATAAAATGTTATAACTAAACCATGTATGGTATTATAATTACGAATATTATTATATTCAATAATTATAATAAACTTATATTTATTATACATTATTTTACAGTGCTATGAAAGTAGTAGAACTTGAGGTAAGAGTTTTATTTTACAATCTCATTTTAACTATGATTTTGTATACTTAAAGTTATGATGATCAAATTTTATGATCTATATCTAAAAAATATTATGAAAATTATTATAATTTTTTTATTTCTAAAATTTAATATTTTTCCATTCACTCTAGTCTCTCTATATACTCAAAATTTTAAAATAATATTTTTTTAAGGAAAACCGACTTTGTTATTCTATTTGGTTGGGAATATTTTTTTCCATGTCCATTTTTTAGTTAAAATGTTTTAATATTTATTTTACTATTATACTATGAATTTTTAAATAAATGTATACCCTGGTTGACTCTCCATAAAATGTTTAAAAAGGAATATTATTTTACGTTTTTCAAATGAAGTAATTTTTACAAATGTTTTGAATGAAATATTTTTTTTAATGTACACTACAAAAACATATTTTACCAAAATCATGAATAATATTTGATTTTGTGTTAAATTTTAAATTTTTTATGTTACTTTTTAAATAAATATTTTTCCTTAATATTTATTTAATATTTAGTTTCAAAATAAAAGATTTCAAAATGGAAATGGTGTTTTCCTCAAGAATTATTCTAATGATATTTTAAAGGCAATTTTAATCTATGATAACATCCGTTGAAATTAATTATTCTTTATTATAGATATGATTCTATGACACCATACTTATGATTTATATGGGTAGTTATTTATTATGATGATGAAATATTTATGAATCTTATTTTCTTTTCCATGGGTTAAGATATTATGGAATGATAAATGTTTTAATGCTCTTATAACATACATATGAATGGATTATTATTATGCGATTGGTGGGGTGGTTATATCCCACTAATGGATTGGGTAAATTTTAATATTTTATGTGATTAAAGCATAAAATTATGGTTATCTCAAGCCCAAAATAGGGTACACAAGAGGTTATCTCAATCCCAAAAGAGGGAACATGGGAGTTTATCCCAATCACAAAAGAGGGTACATGGGAGGTTTTACGAAACCCGAAGCAGGTGCATATGTGGTTATCCCAAGTCTAACATGCGATGGGTATCTTGGTGTGTAGAATTAACATAATATTTAAATGATTATTATTATTATTCCACACTTTATTCCACTCTTTTATGACATAATCTAATAGCACTATTATGCTCTCATGGCTCATGTTCTTTAATTCCTCTATGATTATTGTATTATGAACTATCAATCATTATTCTATGACTCGTGATTATGATCTATGAGTATTTGGGAATGGTTTTAAAATGTTAAACTCTTGTTCTCATACCATTATTCTCGTGTTATACTTAAATTATCTTTGATATCTCCCTTGTTTAACCTTAATAAACATTTGTGCTCACTCTTTATTATGCTTCATTTTAACCAAAATATGAATAACAATTTTAAGTATGATATGTCTATGAATGATTCTGGTTGTGAATAACCTATTTGGAGATGTTGTAGAAATTTTATTTACCAGTTTTTTATATATCCATGTTTCCAGAGGAACTAAACCATTATAGTTTTGGAATGGATATTTCAGTCAAGTAATGAATATTCATCTAACAAGATGTAATATTTATTGTATGAAATTATCAGGTTACAATAATTAAAATCTAAGAAAGGTTTATTAGTTTTTAGAATCTGGGATGAGAAAATTTTACTGATAAGACTTATGATAAGACTATGTATATTTGAAATACCATAGTTATTGTAAATAAAGGTTTTTGGTTTTTTAAGAAAATAAATCTCTATCTGGATAATAGAATTTAGATGTGGATATTTCATAAATACACCTATGGGTAACAAATATGAAAGGGTATGGTTTGGTATTAACTTGACCATCACCAGTATGATGCATGAGCCTAAGACTGCACACATAACTAAGAACTCTTAGGATATATTCTTGGGTCAATTCACATTTTATTTATGAACCATTATGAATAATTTCAGTAGAAGATGAACATGGATGCCCTAGGTTAAATCTAAGGTGTCATATATTGAAAATAATTTTTCATGATTTAGAAATACTATAAATTATTTTCATGATTATGTGGTTTCTCACTATGATTATTTCTAATAAAATTGTGTTTTTGGTTATAGTTAATGTATAGAACGAAAATAAATCATGTTAAGATTGAATTTTACATAAAAAGAAATTAGTTTCCTCATAATAAAAATAATTTTATGAGATTTGGAAGTAAAAAATATCATTTCGATGATTAATCATATTTATTAATCCATTAATCATGTTGATATTTCAAATGAGGAAAGTATGTAACATTGTTTTATTGATTCCTTCACGAGGAAACATCCACCTTAATTTAGTGGGATTTTTAATCCATTAATTTTTTAGAATGGATCAATACCACTAAAAAGAAATATTATGATCTCCATTGTTTGGAGCATGAAAAATTTATTTTGGTTGTTTATCCCTTTTAAGTAGTAGGAAATATATAGTGGAATATTATCCCGAGCAGAAGATAAAAAGAATAAAAATAATCTATAGAGTGGGATGTGTCTAAAAGGTTATTTTCTATGAAGTACATTTCCAGTATTCTATATAAAAACATGGAGAGAGAATTACTTAAGATAAAGTAAAAGGATTAGGAATCTATTAGTACATATGAGGAAAATATTACAAGACTTTGAGGTACACATATGGTATTATAATCCAAACTAAAAATAATACTGATTGATTTTTCAAAGAATTAAACTGAAGTCTGTGAATGGTTTTATCCCTAATAGACTTATGTAGCTATGAATAATTCATAAAATGTTCTATAAATATAGAAATGGAGATCATAGTCATCCATCAATCTCAAGGTTTTGATAAGAAAAGAAAGATATAATTTAAAATAAATTCAAACATTTAAAACCATCAAGGGAAGAAGATGAGTCTTCTTTTATTCCAAAAGAATTGAAAGAAACATGGAGGAAATTTTCATAAGGGTACTAGTAAATTATTTACATGTGGAAAGGAAGGAAATCAAGAAATAAAATGAAGATATTATGGGAAAAAGTTAGCTAATGATGTTAATGGAGAGAATTATTTATATAATTCACCATCTACACTCTAGTATTTCAAATTAAAGGAGTATGGGAATTATGCTAACTATTTCTTAAATGCTAGGGTTAATGATGTAGATCGATGTTATAAACCTCTTAATCCCATAGATTATTGGATGTACCATGTGATATCTATTGTATATAAGGGGTATGATAATGAAGTAGTGAATGGTACACCTACCATCCACTATATAATTGTTATGTCTTATTGGATTATAGATCTACACACTCTTTTATTTTATTTTTCTTTTAAGGGTATCACATTAAAAACTCAATGATTGGGTCTTGAATTATTAGTGAACAATCCAGACGGTATGATGATCTCATATCAATTCTATGATTCTTATTCGATTGAAGTTTACATGAATGTGAATCCTAAAAATCTTATTATTCATCCTATTGTTTAATTTAAAGTTATTTTTGGAATGGATTGAGTTTATTTATAAAAATAATATATTAATTTTCTAGGAAGGGAAGTCACATTTTATATTCAAAACAAACCTATGATCATCTATTAATGTGAAGATAAATGTGAACTTCCAATGGAAATTACATCCATTGTAGGAGTCTTGATTCCCATTCAAAGGGGGTATTTATCTCAGATAGATGGGGTTAAAAACAAATTTTTTAGTATATGATCATTATGGGGGAGGTTTTTGATGTATTTATATAAGGCTTTACTAGTAATTTTCTGAATATTAATGTTGAGTTTTCAATAGAACTCATACCTTGTGATACACATATTTCATGACTCCATATAGAATGTCTTTGATTGAGTTGAAATAATTAAATAGAAAAATCTAGTAGAATCTTGAAAAGGTATTCATTTTTCCATGTTCTTCACCATGTGGTGCACACATTCATTATTTAAGAATTAATATGGATCAATATTATTTTTCATTGATTATCAGAATCCTAATCAAGAATAAGTATCTTATGCCCTATATTTATGACTTGTTTGATCAATTATGAAAAGCTCAATATTTTTTCCATGATTGATCTTTGATATGAATACAATCCATTGAGGGTCAAAAGTGAATACATAGACATTATATCCTTCCATATGAGGTATAGATTCCATTAATTTTTAGTGATTCTATTTGGTCTTTCTAATTCCCCCAATATCATTATGAATTTAGTGCATAAAGTATTTATACATTACTTTGATAGTTTGTGGTAGTCATTATAGTTGATATTTATATATATTTCACTTGTAAGGAAGAGCATGAAGATCACTTCAAAATTGTACTGGAGTCCCTTTGGAAGGAGAATATTTAATAACAATTTAATAAGTGTTTATTTTGGATATTATTACTATAATTTTTGGGTAATATAATCTTAAGCGAGGGTATATCATTGGATCTATCAAAGAATAAATTTATTGAGTATTTCCATAGACGAACCACTATATCTAAGATATATTGTTTTCATGGATTTTCTAGACATTGTAGACAGATTGAAATTTTTTTATCATGAATATATAATCCAATCACCATGTTAACATGCAACAAAGTTAAGTTCCTTTAGACTAATGAATGAAATTCCAAGGAACTTAAGAGAAGAGTTCTATATAAACCTATACTCACACTACCTAGTAGTGGAAAAGGATTTATGATTTATTGTGATTCATGGAATAAGTGTTTGGTATTTTTTATTAGGTAGAATTATATTGTGATATATTATACATCATAAAAATTTAATGTTCACGAGGAAAATTACCTAACTCATGATTTGGAGTTTGTAGTGGTAATCTTTGAAATAAAGATATGGAGGAAATATATTCATGGGGAAAGGTGTCAAATATGTATTAATAATATAATATTAGAGTATATATTCAGTTATAAAGAGTTGAATATCCTATATAGATGATGGGTTTAGTTGATTAAATATTATTAATTTTCAATACATTACCACCCTAGAAAGGAAAACAAGGTGGGTGTTGCTTTGAGTAAAACAATCATGTGATGTTTTCTATGTTAAGGATAAAAGAGGATCAAATATATATATATATATATATATATATATATATATTTATATTTGTAAATAATGGAAATTGAAATATTAATGTAAAGGGATAAACTGTATCTTTCTCAAAATATTGTTCAATAATACATCCATGTAAAGATTAAAGAGGAACCAAAGGATGACATAGATCTGTAAAAAAGGTAAGAAACGTTCTTGAGATAAACCTTGATTATTATGGAATTATTCAGTTTATTAATTGAGTATGTGTTATTTTAATACCATACATGAAAAAGGATATATTGGAAGAATCTCATATCTCATCATTCACTATTCATCTTAGATGTTTGACAATGTATAGAGATATGAAAGAGTATTTCTTATGGGAAAACATTAAGAGTGATATTACAGAGAATTTATCTTGGTTCTTGGAACTTCAACAAGTTAAGGCTGAGAGATGTAATTATAATGGGATTTTATAACCATTACGCATACCATAATGTAAGTGAAAAATATCACCATGGATTTCTTCATAGGACTCCCCAAAATATGTAAAGTCCATAATGTTATTTGGGTTGTAGTCAAATTATTTAAGAAGTCAAAACATTTAATTTCTAACAAAGAATATTTATCTATTGATCAAGATTCCAAGTTATACATTATGGTGTTGGTAAGGTTTCATAGGGTTCCACATTCTATGGTAGCTATCCTAGAACCAAAACAAGCCTCTACCAGGATTAATGAGTATGCTCAAAGGCTCAATATTTAGGGATTTATGCTAGAGGATCCTCCCAACTCCCATATATAGTTGTTTTTGAAGAACCATGTTATAGTTGATATTTTGAGTGTGTCATACTAGTCACTTACAACTAAAATTACAGTTGGGAATCAGGTGTTTCAATTTTCCTTCCTCTATGCCAAGTGCAATGCCCATGATAGAGAGTCTTTGTGGAGTGATTTAGAAGGTGTTAACCCTGATGATGCCTCCTAGATTACTGGGGGAGATTTTAACTTTATCGCAAGACCAGAAGAGAAGAAAGGGGGAGGTGATTTTACCAATAATTCCAGTCCTACTTTTGTTCCTTTCATGGCCAAGAATGACCTTTTGGATGCGGGCTATGATGGAAGTAGCTTCACCTAGTGAAATAAACAACACGGAAGGAGACACACATATTTTTGACTTGATCGGTGCCTAATGAATGAGTCTACTATAGCTATGTTCCCGGATTCCAAATTCATTCATCTGGTTTGGTGCCTTTTGGATCATTCTCCACTCTGCATTTCTCTGGGTGCATGGTTATTAAGGGAGGAAAATGTCATGTTTTCCAAAATGTGTAGGGAGGAACAAGGTTTATTTGAGGTGGTCAAGGAAACATGGGATCTCCATCAATGAAGGAATCTATGGATCACTCTTCACAATAGTCTGAGATGGCTCATAATATCCATCACACCTAGAAAAAAATATCCCCACTCGTAATCAGGACGTGATCGAGATAAGTAAAGAGGTGGAACTCTTAGAGAATTTCCTGAAATAAGAATGGGATAAGTCTCTGTTTAATTTACTTAGAGTTAAAAAAGATCATCTCACTGATACCTTTCTGAGAAAAGAGTGGCTTTCCAGAGAGGGAGCTAGATTCAGATGGCTTCATGAGGGGGATCATAATTCTAGATACTTTTACGCATGCATTAGATAAAATAGACATGTTTGGCGGCCTAATATTCATAGATACAATGGTTCCTACTCCAATGATTGTGATGAGGTAGGGGCTATAGTTAATTGGGATATCAAATCTTTATTGATTGCTCCCATTCCATGTATGGTAGGGGTTATATGAGAGGTGATGTTGATCTTTTTGAGGGAATTCCAAGCTATGTTTTAGAGAAAATTGATGGGGTATTTAGGAGGACTCTGGATGAGGATGAAGTTCACGAGGTGATTTGGTCTTTGAACTTGGATAGTGCATCAGGGCCCAATGAATTCCCTGGATATTTTTAATGGTCGATGTGAGAATTTTTTAAAGGGGACCTTGTGAGAGTTTTCTAGGATTTCTTTCATGGTGGGGATCTACCACGTATTGCCTATGTAAAAAAGATGGTTCTTATTTATAAGGTGTTTAATCCTTACTACATTGATCAGTATTGTCCCATAAGTATGTGTAATTTACCATAAAAGACTTTGGATATCATTCTCAACAAAAGATTGGCTATTCAACTAGATTATTGGATATCCTCAGAAAAGAACGGTTTCATTAAAGTGAGTTCAATTCAGGGTGTAATTGGAGTGGTCAAAGGAATGGTAAGTGGAATAAACAAAAGGTCTTTTGCGGGAAATTTGGTGGTTATGTTAGACATGATAAATGCCTATGATAGGGTAGAATGAGGCTTTGTTCTCAGAGTCTTGGCCTGCATGGGGTTCTCAAATTGGACTAGATACCTTTTTTTCTGCTGATTCAGCTCGGCGTGGATTTCAACTTCATTTATAGGTAAGAAAATTTGGGTTTTCAAGGATTACCATGGTCTCCACAAAGGGGATCCTTTCCCCCGCACTCTTTTAATTCTCTCTGAAAATTCATTTAGCTTCTATATTAATCAAGGCCTTAACACAAGTAAAGTTCCCCCTTACCTGAATAGGCCTTCTACAAGGGGTATCTCACAATTTTTGTCCATAGATGATACTATTGTATTTATAAATGGTAGTATAAGGTCAGTGTAGGGGTTGAACGAGATTCTAGGGGAATACTACAAGTGGAGTGGGTAGGTGGTGAACAAAAGGAAAGGTATTTTTTATATAACCAAGAATATCTCTGAACGGAGGGTGAGAGATGTGGGGGATAACTTGAGTATGGAGAGAGGCCCTTTTCCCATGGAGTTCCTTAGGGATACATTTATAACTTCCTCTCTTAGGGTCCATCATTTTGATAAACTCATAATCAAAATCTTGGGACACATTTACAAATAGAAAAATTGATTCGTATCCTTTGGAGGTTGCATAACATTAGTGAACAATGTCATGGTTTCCATTACCATACACATTATCTCCACCCTATAAGTTCCCAAGAGTTTGATTTCTAATCTGGAGAAGATTATGGTGTCCTTTATATGGTATGAGTAGATGGAAGGCATATATCATTGGGTATTAGGGAAATGAATTGCAAGACCTCTCTCTGAAGGGGAATCAACCTGAAGTTTGTCTCCTCAAACATACACATGATTCATGCAAATCTTGCATGGGAGGTATTGGAAGGTCAGTCCCATTGGGGAAGGACTATGCAGGACATATATGCCCTAAACATGTGTGATCAAAGAATGCATCCATCTAGGATATGGAATCTGATTCACCCTTACATGGAGATTCTACAACATCACTCTTGGTGTTTATTGGGAACAAGGAAAATCAATTTTTGGAATCATGATTAGGGGGTGGGAAGGATCTATCTCCTGGGCTGCCCCACCCCAAACATGTCTTTTAGAGAGGTTAGTGGTTATCCCAGGTTCCTCCAAGACATTCTTGATCTGAATAAACTTGCTGGTTTTAACAACATTACTACTAGTGATGATCCTGATAAACTCATATTATTAGGCTCGATGTCGGGTATTTTTTCCATCAAGGATTTTTTCCATGTAACAAGGGACATGTCAAATGAATATATATGGGGGGTGAATTGGTGGTGCAAGAGATTCCCTCCAAATTTAATTTCTTATTGTGGATTGTGAGGAAAAAAGCATTTCCTACTAATGGGAATTTTCAATATATGTGTGTGAATATAGCTTCCAGGTGTTGGGGTTGTAGGTCCTATAACCAAGAAACAGTGGGAGACATATTCTATGATAGTGAATGGGATAGAAGGGTATAGAATAACGATTGAATTTCTTAGGTTAGGATGCATATGATGGGGTGAAGGATAATTTTCATAGATTGTGGTTTAGAGGAGAAGGTACTCATGGGGTTGAGAGAAAGGCCTGGACCTTCATTATTATCATAGGATTCTGGACCATTTGGCAAGCCATGAATGTTGTTCACCACAAAAATAGTTCAGGATCCCAGGTAAGTATAATCATCAAAATAAAAAATATTCTTATGGATCTGGTTCAGTTTTTCCCCAATTGTGAATCCTCACCGTCTGTGAATTCAATTTTCCTAAATCTATCAAATGACAATCAGGATGGAAATCCAGGGAAGGGATGTTGGATTCCATGGCGTCCTCCCAACTAGGGGATCAATCTCAATACAGATGGGTCTTTACTCAAGGGGGGATGCGTGGTGCCAGGGTCATTGGAGACCAAAGGGGATCCATAATTGCATCATTTAGAGCCTGCTAAGAAAGAGGTGATGTATTACTGGAAGAGGCTTCGGAAATGGAAACCATGCTGTAGATATGAAACCAAATGTAGATCAATATTAAGATGGTGGAGACAGACAACATGATTCTATATAAAGAACTGTTATTCATGGGAAATATTCCATAAAACATTGCATACACTATCAAAAAATAAATCATATTCATGGGTAATCATATAGAGGTCTCTCACACATGGTGAGAGGGGAATATGGTGGGATATGTTTTGGCGTCTATAGAATCTTCAAATCAAAGAATGTTTTATTACTTTTTTTGGATTCTTTTCCAAAGGAGGGGGTGGAATTTGTTGCCAATGATACTTTGGGTTTACATTACTTTAGACCACCATGATGTGTTATTTTGGGTTCCTCTATATAGTGGTTTTTCAAAATCAATAAAAATGTTAGTTTTTAGTGTATAGTATCTCATCACGATATGAGGATAACCACAATGTTTTAGTGAAGTATTCAAAATGATGTGGATACAGAGTTGTGTTTTAGTATTCTATATCATTCTTAGATAGATGGATGATCAGAGAGAACCATTAAAATCTCAGAGAATATGCTAAGAACAAATTATCTAGATTTTAAATGTTGTTGGTATTAATAACTTCCTCTTTTTTAATTATCTTATAAAAATATATTTCACTCAATCATTCAGAAGGATCCTTGTGAAGATCACTATGGATGGATATATGGAACTCCAACATGATATAATAAATTTTAAGAAAGAATGATATTGGGAATAGATCTTGCTAGGGAAATGGTTGAGAAGTTTGTATTCATTTAATTGCACAAAAAGTATATTAGAGAAAATATAAGTGCTATATTGACAATTATCGGCGAGATTTGTTATTCAAAGTTGGTGAGAATGTATTCCTATGAATTTCTCCCTGAATAAATATAATTAGATTTTGAAACATGGGAAATCTAATACCTGAGTATATTGAACCATTTAATATTTTTGATCATATAGGGTTTGTAGCTTATTTCTCCCACCAACCCTCTCTCATGTTCACAATGTGTTCCATGTATCTATATTAATTAAGTACATACTTGATTTTTCAAATGTTCTATGAATATACCAATGAAGAATGATATTTATTGTGAAGAATAAAAAGTATAAATATTGGACTATAGAAAGATAAATCTCTATGGAACAATACTACTAACATGGTTAAAGTTTTCAAGAGAAGTTATAAATTCATGGAAGTTATATGGGAACTAGAGGATGTGATTATGTAGATATATCCTTAATTAATTTTATCAGAGTGATTAAATTTGATGGTAGAAATTATTTTTATTGGGGTAAAATATAACATTGTAATGATTTATATGTGTTCTTTTAAAATAGATTTTATGTATTCAGTAACTTTCTTTAAACACAACCCTGAGTCAAAATAAACCCAAGATATAATATACCTTTATAAACTATCCCTTAGATTGGTGAGTACAAATAAGGTTAATTAAATTATATATATATATATATAATTTTTCCCTTAAATTCTAATGTTTTTATTAATTCTTAGGAAATAACCATTAATTTTTTAATAAAATTATTTAAGGATTAAATGTCCTCTTTTTTGAAGAATTTATTATTCTACATGTTATGTATTATTATCTAAAAAAGAATATTGAACTCTATTAAAAAGTGATTTTAATGAAATTTATTTGTAATTTAGGAATAAAAATCTATATATTTGTTATATATAAGTTAGGAATTAAGATAAAACCATTTTAAGGTTAAAAGGTGTTTTTTTCATAAAATATTGTTATGAGAAAAATGTATTTTTATTATAATAAATTTAAAAAATAATTACTTATTAATAAATTTAATGAAATTTATAGATTATATATTCTATAAAAATGTTTATACATTAATTTGTTACTTTTTTCTAGGAAATGAATGAATGTAAAAAATTCATTTTTCAAGAACCAATTTTTCATTGCATTTTTCATGTTTATTTTAAAATGAATTTATGACGAATATAGAAATTAAATTTCATAAAATTTTGTCAATATTTGGAATTAGAATTTATAAATATATTAATTCATCAACTTCCATATTTGGTCAAAATTAACAGTAAAAATAGTATTTCTTTTCAATAGTTAATATTAAATGTTTTATACCAGGGGGTTAATGTAACACCTTGAGATTTTGTGATTTTTTTGAATTAATTTGTCAATTGGATATTTTTAATTTTACATGATAGTTGAAATAGTTATATATATATATATATATATATATCAAAACACTAATCCAATCATTCCTTTCACATAGAAGCGACTTTTCATGCACTATAAACAATACCGACTTATCTTGCACTACCTGCAACTCCGACTTAGCGTAGGTTACACGCAACACAGATCATTCTATGAATGATAATTCTATTGTTAATATTATATAAATAAGATAAGGATAACCAAGATATTAAAATCAGATATATGAATAGTAATAACTAATTATCCAATATTATATAAAATTGTTTTATATAGATAAAACATACTAATAATGAAAGATATGTTTTTTGGTTAAGTCCATTATGTTTAAGAATACCATTTTACCAAATGAAAAAGTATTATTAGTAAAAAAAATTTAAACACATATAGAAATTTAATTTGATAAAATAAAACTCATTTTTGAATTTATAATACCAAAATTAGCTTAGGGTGCATTATGTGTAATTTTCTGAGAAACAATATTTTTGATGAATAATAAAAAATAATACCTTTTAGTTAATAACTGACTTTTCGTTTAAATAATTATTAATGTTAAATTATAATTTAAATTTGGTTTTAAGGTAAAATTAGATAAATTTTAAATCTATCAATAATATTTAGGTCATTATAATCAATTTTACTTTAAAATTGAATATAAAAACTTAATAAACATTTGAATTTATTTCTACTTAAAAATATGTAATTTAATCCAATTTTTGGGATTCACATTAATTATATTTTTTTCTATTTAATAAGTTAAATTTCAAAAAATAGACATAAGAATTGTAATCAGTATAATATTTAGAGTCCAATGGGATCATGTGTATTTTTTACCCAATTGATTAGTAAAAGTGATTAAAATTAATCACAATCATTAAAGTCAATTTAAGCTTAATAAGGGAATAAACCTTAATATTTGGAGAACAAATGAACTATACACTAGTAAAAAACATATTTTATGGACATTTTTCATTATTAATCCTTAAATTATTAATTTAGGATGGTTTTATATGACTTCTTTTAGGTAAGAACATTTGTACACCTAACTTGTTTTGAAAAATTCCAAGTGAGTCATTTTCCTTCCCTATAAGAGGCCACCACCTCTCCCACACCCTCACACAATTAAAACCTACTTCTTTCAGAAATTATCTTCACAATAAACTTCCTAGAAATATTCAATTCCTTTTACAATCCCTCCCTTTGTCACAAGGCAATCCATGTAATAATTTTTGTGTAGTGAAATTGAGATACCCGATTAAGAGGTGACATCTTTTATCAAGTCCTTTCTTTTTATTTTATTTTTCCACCCACATCCACTTTATTGTTTCCATTATTTTATAAAAAAACCATTATACTAAATATAATAGAACGTTTTTATGATAATTTTTCAAACTAAAATTATACACACCTCCATCTAATGGATAACAAAAATATTATTTATGTGTACGAGAAACTATTGCCTCACTAAACGACGACTGTTCAATTTTCCTTACCACCTCTCATGGTGGAAAGTATGATAGAAATTATATTTATATATATTATATGTCAGTTTTATTATTTATTTACACTTCTGTATTCCTTTCACAACACATGTATTTTTTTACTTTCCATTTGATGTTAATATAAAACTTTTGTTTGAGGAAGTGTGGAAAACTGCCCCTCAAAGCGATATAATTCGTTCTTACACTACATTGATTGTATTAAGGATGGTTTTAGTGAATATATAAGATATATAAGATATAATAAATCCAATGTAATAATGATATATATATATATATAAACATATATATCTTTTACATTATTTCTTTCAATATGATAATTAAATAGAAATAACGTTCATGAGTACATTCAACCTACAGTTTCCATGAAGGGTCTATTCTATTTCCTAATTATATAATATATATATTATTATAAAACATATATAATGTATATAAATAATATTTATATCATGGTTTTAATTTTTGAAATCAAGATATAAAGTATACATAACAAAGATATAACAAATTAAGACACATGAGAATAATAAAGAGAATATTACCCAAAGTGAAACCTTTACATAGGATTTATAACACACTATAATATAAGGTTGTAATAAAACCACATATGGTATTATATATAATAATATGGTTATTTAAAATATGTATACTAAATTTATATTTATTATACATATGGTTTGGATGAGTATGATGAGAGTCAAGACACAAGGTAAAGAGATTTTATCTCACTTTTTATTTCCATGAGATACATGCATTGTTCTCCACACTTTAATTTTGTGTTTTATATGTAACTAAAATTATGGTATAATATTTATATTATAATTAAATTTATGGGTAATCACATATCCATTTTATAATGTTTATTTTAGGGTGATTATGTTTCAAAAGTTACCAAATCAATAAAATAGTTTTGTCTCAATTTTCCTTCATTGAGACTCATGTTTTGGTATTTAGATAAATTATCTATTCAGGGGTATCCACTTATATTTTACATGATATACCATGAATTTCCTTATTTCCATGATATTACAAGTTTCATGTAATTTTATTTTCTTACATGGAGAGTATGATCCAAATTTACTATGTTATAAGAGTATATTATGGAAATCTCATCGCTTTTCAAGATTGTTTATGTTAATGTTTAAATTGATGAAATATTGTGATCCGTCTCTCAAGAAAAATCATTAATTTTCATATCCTATGGTTATTAATGTTTTATTCATATATTAGTACAATTTATTCCACTCTTTGACTAATAAGATAACTAAGAAAGTGTTTTTTAGAAAGCCCATATTTATCCTCTCTTCAGAAAGAAATCTATGTTCCATTAAAAACATGTTTTCTAAAAAGGGTTTCCATGAATATTCTACTAATCTCATATGATAATTAGAAGCAATTTTTACCTTTTTTTCTCTTTCCAATGTTTTCCAAGGAATATTCTTATCTCTTTCGGAATGAGGCATTTTTTCATCCTTTTTATCATACAAAAGGAATATTTGTTTTACCTCATATGACATATATGTATTTTTCCACTGTCAATCCATTGAAGATATATTTTAATTTTTAACTGTTAATTTTTAAGAGAATGTTTTGAAAAGATAATTTGAAGGAAAATTGTTTTCAAAATGTTTTCAAGCCTTATTTATATGTTTTTAAAGTATTTTAAAAGAAATGGTTTTAAATTATATTTTACGATTTCATTTTATGATTTCAATGTTATTTAAAAGAAACATATTTCTGTTTTTTTTAATATTATTTTATAATTTTTCTAGTAAAATGTTTTTGAAAATGTTTTCAATATTATTTTATATGATTTGAAGGAAAATTGTTTTCAAAAAGTTTTCAAGATTTGATTATAAGTTTTCAATGTGTTTTGAATGAAAAAGGTATTTAAAATATTTTGAAGCTTATTTTATAAGTTTTCTTGGAAAAATGATTTCAAAATGATTTCACATATTCCGTATATGTTTTTAAGGTGTTTTCTATGAAATTATTTTTAAATGGATTAATTTAATAAAAATACTTTCTTTCTATGAAAAAAGGATATTTTCCTCAATATTTTTTGTGAAAGTTATTTAAATATTATTTTCTATTTAAGATGACATTCGTTGACATTCCTAATTCCATTCTAGGAAATGATCTAAAGGCCCCCTTCATATTATTTATATGAATGGTTTATGCTTAATATCATGGTCTGTATCAATCCTGTTTCCCTTTCATGGGTTATATGTTTATGAAATCCATTTCTTTTTCATAGGTTACATATTTATGAAATCCGTATCACTTTCATTGGTTATTCTTCTGATGAAATAATAATGAAACATGTATATTTTTCTATAGTTTATGATATGTATACATGTTTATGATACCCATTTCATTTCATGGGTTATGATATGATTATTTATTATTTTTTTGGCCCATGTATGTGTGATTTAATTATGAGATGGGTGTGACTTATTTCTTCCTACAATGCATTTTGTAAAGATTTATATCTCATGATATAGACATGGATGGAACGAGAAATGAACTCAGTTAAGTATTACAGGTCTGAAGAAATAAATACACTCAGTTCAATAATACAATGTTGGAATAAGGGGTGAACTTAGTTTAGTAATATAGGGTTGGAACAAAGGCTGGACCCAGTTTAGTAATACCAGGCTAGAACTTGGTGTGAACTCAGTTCAGTAAAGGACTTTGTTCACTATGATGGTCTTGGTAGCAATTACTTCACTACTATGGAAATCATTATGTATTCTTATGTTTCTTCAACAATTCCATGTTTTATTCTTATATTATGCTTTCAAGACTTATGTTATTTATTTTATTAATATTCATTCCTTATAAACTTCAATTCATTATTCCATGATTCATGTATATGATCTTTTATGTGCGGGGTATGGTCATCTATTTTCATGATCATTTTATCATACCATTATGCTCTTGATTATCCTTAAATATCCCAATTTTTTTACCCTTACTAAGATGTTGAGCTCACCCCTCTCTTATGTTTCCTTTCCTCAGGAAATGAAGAAAGGTTTTAGGTATAAGTAATAAAAGTGGAGATCTTTATGGGATATGTTAAATATTTTCACCAGGATAAATGATTTTGTTTCTAATCTTCCAAAGGCACTATATTATTATGGTCCTTGGGAATGTACTATTTTAATGTACTAAATATTCATCTAAAGTGGTTTAATATATATGTATGTTAATCTAGGGTTACTATAGTTGGTATCAAAGGAAGGATTAATCAAAATTTGGAAACTTGGATGAGATAACAATAGTGATATCCATAGGTATATTTCTAAGGATATTTCTAGGGACGTCTCTAAGGACATGTATAAGGAAGAGTTAACATATAGGAAAATGTCCTGGAAATTTGGTAAATGATAGATTGATTTGTTTCCTAGAAATACATCTATTCCTAGAAACAAAAAGTTGATGTGGATCTGGAATAGATGTACCTAGGGGTAATAACTCCAAAATGATTTTCTAGGCCTAACTTAGGGTAATATAGTACATGATAACATGCCTTTCTTCACACCTGATTTGAAACTCCTAGGAGATATTCTTTGGGAATTCAGAAAACTATTTATAAACCATCATGAAGGATTCAAATATAGGATGACTATGAATAACCTTGGATAAACCTAATGTGTGACAGATTAAAGATATAGGATTCATGATTTAGGCAGCATATAAGTAAATTTTCATGATTATATGGTATCCCAATATGATAAATGTTTCTCACACTATAATTCCAAGTTTTATTCAATGGAGAGGACTACAAGGAACATGGTAACATTTAATGTTTCATATGTGGAAAAAATTATAATTATGTGAATCAATTTTCCAAGGGAAATCCTATATAGATAATCAATAAGTTTGTATGAGTATTCATTTTACATATGAAGATAATGAGACCAAAAACAATATGTGAAAGGTATGTAATGTTTTTCCAGTATTTTTTACATTAAACATAAGAAGCATGATTAGATTGAGGTTGAGGAACCTTAAGATATGATTCATATTTCATATTCTAGTAAATATGTATCAATTAATAAGTTAATGAAGCATGAGAAAGGGATTAAGAATAATGTTTTATTAATGAAATATTTATTTTTTGGAATTCAAATATTATGTTATATTAATCATGAAATGTATAATTTTTTCAGTATAACATTTCATTAAGGATTTAAAAGGTAATGATTAATGTTAATGAACAAATAGAATAATAAATTCATGGAAATGTGATATTTTTATTAAAAGAAGGTAACCCTTAATTATTTTCTGAAATTGAGATAATTATCTTTGGTTAATGATATTATGGATATGAATAAGTAAATTGGACGGTATGGGTTACCCAAGAAATGTTTTTTGAAAAAATGTTCTATGTCATCAAGGATAATGTTTACTACTTCTTGGTTTTAAAGAATATATCATGTAATTTATGGAATATGGAAGCATTAATGTCTTCCAAAAGGATTTATGTTAATTTAGGTTATTACTATATTCTAAGAGAATTTACCACAATAGAATTTATATGTTTGGAATTTGACAATGAAGATATACTTTTTGATATATAGGGAAATCAATGTTAAGCTAATTTTGTGGATTCTTTCTAATTTTTTGTATTTTCCCCTTTTGTAAGGGTTATAAGGGAAAAAAATTTATGTAATGATTAAGTTAAAGGTAGGATGTAGTTTGATGGAATAAAATATTATCCTACCACATAAGGATTTAACCATATTGGATAACATGTTATAAAATCGTGGTGTTGATGATAACTGGTGACAAATGGGACAAAATATCATGGGTCTGATGATTTATTGATTCTTTAGGAATGAAAATTTTACTTATATTTTTAAACAAGGAGGTGAAGTGGATTATAGGAAAAAAATGGTGTGGTTTTCCAAAAATCATGCAGGTATATTTTTTATGAAAACTCTTTAGCTTTAGGTAAAATGGTCTAGAAACAAAAATGTTATCCTAGTAATTTCATTTTCGATGAATTAAGAGTACCCTAAGGTCATTGTAGATTTATGGATTTCTGATTGTTAACTTTCTCTTGACCTTGTTCTCCTTCACTCTCCATTAGAACTTTATGATAATATTTCTCTTCCATATCCATGTTTTCACATCCACCATATGTTCTCCTATGTGGAAACCTAGTTATATGTTACTTTGGGTAACTATTTTTGTTCCAACATCACTTTTTAATGTGAGTTTTAGTATTAATTTTTATGATGTGTGTTTCTATGGAATGAACGTTCAAGTATTAAATCTTTGGCAACGTAGACAAATTTCGAGGGTGGAATTCATTTTAAGGGGGGAAGAATGTAACACCCTGAGATTTTGGGTATTTTTTTCAAATTAATTTATCTTTTTTATAATTTTCATTTCATATGAAAATGAAAATATTTATTTATATATATATATATATATATTAAAACATTAATCCAAAAATTCTTTTCACACATCACTGACTTGGCTTGCGCTACACACAATACTAACTTAACTTGTGCTACTAACAACACTGATTCGGTGTACATTACAGGAAATAGAAATGTTTCAACAAAATATCATTTCATTGTTATAATTATTTAAATTAGTTAATTATAACCTAGAATCTATACATAGTTACATCTATAGTAAAAACTAATTTTCAAATATTATTTATAATTTTTTATATAGATAAAACATATTGATAATGAAAGATATTATTTTTGGTAATGACCTTTATGTTTTAAAATACCGTTTTTTAAATGTACCAATTTTAATAATAAAATTTATTTTATACACATTTAGAAATTTAATTTTATTAAATAAAATTCATTTTTGATGTTCAAATACCTATATTAGATTAGTGTGATTTTTTGGATTTTCTAAGAAACTTCATTTTTTGATTTATTGTAAAACATATTGTATTTAATTTAATAGGATTCTTTTTAGTTTAAATAATTATTAATTTTAAATTTTAATTTAAATTTGTTTTCATTTAAAATTAGATCAAAAATAAATATATTAATACAATGTAGGTCATTATAATTGATTTCACTTTTAAATTGAATACAAAAACTTAGTAAACCTTTGAACTTGTTTCTACTTTAATAACCAGTTAATTCGTCTCACTTGCAGGATTAACCTTAATCATAATTTTACTGATTCTATGAGTTGGATTTCAAAAAACATACATAAACCATTTTAATCAATAAAATATGTTGATTCTAATGATATTATTATTATTTTTGACCAAAATGATTAGTAAAAGTGATTAAGATTAATCATAACGATTATGGTCAAATTAAGCTTAATTAGGGAATAAACCTTATTATTAGGATAAAAATGGGCTATAAACTTTTCCAAAAACCATTTATGGACATATTTTGGTCATTAACCTTACATTATTGATTTATTTTGGTTTTTTTGAATTTGTTTAGTTAATAACATGTGTACACGTAACTTGTTTTCAAAAATTCCAACTGAGTATGTTTCCTTCCATATAAAAGGAAACCACCTCTACCACATACTCACACCTCTAAAACCTATTTGGTTTCTCCAATATATGAAAAATAAACTTCATATAAATCCTACCATACTCCTAGAATCCTTACATTGGACAGAAGACAATCCAAGGAAGCCTTTTGGAACAAACCAAAAGGAGTTACCCGATTAAGGGGAAATGTCTTCTCTAATGTCCTTTCATTGATTTTTTTCCCCACCCTCCACTATATTTTTCCATTATTGTATAAAAGTATAAGTATCCTCAATATACTATTATTTAGTTATTCTATGGTTTCAACCTACACTTACACTTACCTCTATCTAATGGATAAAAAACATATTTGTTGACAATGAAAAACGAGTCCCCAAATTTTTTCAAATTATCCCATGAATGATCTCGGAGTGTCACTCGTTCCGAAAGCTTCGATTTGACTAGTCGTGGAGCCAAAATGAAGTTACGGATCAGAAGTTATGGCTGTTCGAAGTCGGGCTGCAGGAAATGGCCATCTAGGACGATTTTGGGGAAAAGTATGGATTTGCGCATAAAAAGGGAATCTCGCATACAAAACCATTATTTCACGCAGAATATTATGTTCCCCGCCTGGCGCACGTAAAATTTTACCCACCCCACCTAGCATGCACAAAATTTTAGGTGCACCGATTTGCGCGCGCATAATTTTACGCGCACCGATTTGTACGTGTGGAATTTTCTACGCACCACCTTGCAAGTAGAAAACCATTTGTGCGCACAGGATTTTATGCACAATGCCTCCTCAGTTTCCTCTTATAAATACAAGTGCTCCCTTTTTTGTCTGGGGGGTCCCCAGAGGTCAGCGACCGTTCTAATGGGCGTAAGTCCGCATTTTCCACACCTCCGTGGAAAACCTCCTCCCTGGTAATTAAAAAATTATTTTTGCACGTAAAAGGGCCAACCTACCCATTTTTTTCATGCAAAACATTATTTGTGCATGCAATAGTGTTGCTGTGCCCAATTTTTCATGTACAAGTGCTGCACCGGTCCTATTTCATGCAACACTCCCCTATTGCATGCACCACTCCCCTATTGCGTGCCCACATCTGTATTGTGCTCACACTGCCCCTTTTGTGCGCCTAGCCCACCTATTTCATGCAACACTCCCCTATTGCATGCACCACTCCCCTATTGCGTGCCCACATCTGTATTGTGCTCACACTGCCCCTTTTGTGCGCCTAGCCCACCTATTTCATGCAAACCCCCCTTTACGTGACCAATATCTCCTATTTCGCATCGACTTGGGGTTTTCCGTGCAACAGCCTCAATTGCGTGCACGCATTCCCTATTGCGCACAGACCTCCCTTATTACGTGGAACCCGTCCTTCTTGCGCGCAACCCATCCTACGTGTCACTCCTATTACGTGCAATAGTTTCCAGGCATGCACCCACTTGGATGTTGGGATTTTCCATTGTGCCCAAATGTGCACCCACCTTCCACCTATGGAATACCATGATTCCAGATACTCCTCGACGCACCATGAAACACCTTGACTTGACATATTCCTCTTGGTTCATTTCCCATGTCATGAGTTGAGATTCTCTACATCAATTCCCCGAGTACCTTGAGTCGAAACATTCCTCAGGAAACTCATCCAAACCCTACCACTTGGTTTCTATGCCAGGTTGAACTAGAATGGACCGCCTTTGCGTAAGAACCAAAACCATACATTGTTAGGCACCTTATGCCCACAGTCCTATCAACATGAATTTAAACTATGGTAATCTCTATGTTCCAAACGTAGGATGTCTCTTGATCTATACGATAGATGCCTTGTGCTCTAAGAAAAAGATTCTAACAATTCTATCTACCTGACTATATACTATAGTACACCCTATGTGCCAATCATAGGATGCCTCATGATTTATACGAGAGATGCCTTGTTCTCCATGCACAAGATGATAACAGTATTATCTACCTAACTATAAAATGTATTACACCCTATGTGCCAAACATAGGATGCATCTTTCTCTATACAAGAGATTCCTTGTGCTCCAAGAATAATATGCTAACGGTCCTATCTACATGACTATAAACTGTAGTACACCCTATGTTCCAAACATAGGATGCCTCTCTCTTCTAACAAGAGATGCCTTATGTGCGAAGCATGAGATGCCAGTAGTCCGATCTACATTTCTATAAACTATAGAAATCCCTATCATTCAATAATAGGATGCCTCTTGTTCCAAATAAGAGATGCCTTATGTGAAAAACATAAGATGCATCATTCCATGATGGAAGTGGCATAATTTCAAGAGCATTGGAATCTGTTCAAACATTCCATCACTCCACCTCATGCTTTGCGTGCCCTTCATTCAGATCTTCTTCCACTTCCATGTCTAAAGGGACCCCCTTACGGCCTGGTCCCATGACGCATTGGCTCACCTACCGTCCTGGGCTAATTCCCCAGAAGATTTGGACAACACTTCGAGTCAGGTCTTGTGTTTCGGACACGGTTAGCAGTCGACCCTCATTTGTTTGTCCCCATTTTAGGATAACATGATATGGATACTTATTTTTGAACACGGTAAGAAGTTATCCTCTATCGCCACGCCACCCTCATTGCGTTCCGAATGTCAGGCATGTGATTCACAGTTTTCATCTCCCTTTGTTCGGACTGATTCAAACGCCCTTGGCATTATCCCTCTTGTGCACTAGCGCATAGGTGAATACCTCATCCCACCAGTGAGTTGGGATTCCATAAAGGCCAGACATGAGGAAGACATTACAGGAAGCTTCCTTGCATAAGCCCCATCCACCATTGCCGCTCCATAGGGGCACTCGTGTATCTTCCTTGCGTAAGCCCCATCCACCATTAACGTTCCATAGCGGCACCCGGGAGGCTTCCTTGCGTAAGTCCCATCCACCATTGTCGCTCCATAGCGCCACTCGGGTAGCTTCCTCACATAAGCCCCATCCACCATTGTCGCTCCAAAATGGCACCTAGGTAGCATCCTTGCGTAAGCCCCATCCACCATTTCTGCTCCATAGCAGCACCCGGGCAGCTTCCTTGCGTACGCCCCATCCACTATTGTCACTCCATAGCGGCACCTGGGCAGCTTCTATGTATAAGCCCCATACACCATTGTCACTCCATAGCGGCACCCGAGCAGTTTCCTTATGTAAGCCCAGCCCACTATTTCTGCTCCATAGCAGTACCTGGGCAGCTTCCTTGCGTAAGACCCATTCACCATTGCCACTCCATAGGGGCACACGGGCACCTTCCTCATGTAATCCCCATCCATCGTTGTCTCACCATAGCGGCACCTGGGTAGGATCCTCACGTAAGCCCAATCCACCATTTCCGCTTCATAGCAGCACCCAGGCAGCTTCTCTGCGTAAGCCCCATCCACTATTTCCCCTCCTTAGTGGCACCCATGCAGCTTCCTTGCATAATCCAAATCCACTATTGTCGCTCCATAGGGGCACATGGGCAGCTTCCTTGCGTAAGCACCATACACCATTGCCACTCCATAGCGGCACCCAGGAAGCTTCCTTGCATAAGCCCCATCCACTATTGCTGCTCTACAGCGGCACCTGGGCAGCTTCCTTGCATAAGACACATTCACATTTGTCGCTCCATAGTGGCATATGGGCAACATCCTTGCATAAGCCCCATCCACCATTGTCTCTCCATAGCGGCACCCAAGAAGATTCCTTGTGTAAGCCCCATCCACCATTACCGCTCCATAGCGGAACCCAGGAAGTATCCTTGCGTAATCCCCATCCACTATTTCCACTCCATAGCGGCACAGGGGAAACATCCTTTTGTAAGCCCCATCTACCATTGCCGCTCCATAGCGGTACCCGGGCAACTTCTCCACGTAAACCCCATCCACCATTGCCGCTACTTAGCAGCACCTGGGTAGCTTCCTTGCATAAGCCCCATCCACTATTTTCGCTCTAATGCGGCACCTCGACAACTTCCATGCGTAATCCCCATACACCATTGTCGCTCCATAGCGGCACCCGAGAAGCTTCTTTGCGTAAGCTCCATCCACTATTACCACTCTATAGCGGCACCCGGTCAGCTTGCATGAGAATGCCCCATTCACCTTTGCCGCTCTATAGCAGCACACGGGAAGCTTCCTTGTCTAATCCCCATCCACCATTGCCGCTCCATAGTGACACCTGGGCAGCTTCCTTGCGTAAGCCCCATCTACCATTTCTGCTCCATACTGGCACCCGAGAACCTTCTTTGCGGAAGCCCCATCCACCATTGCCGCTCCATAGCAGCACCTAGGTAGCCTAGAGTGTTATCCGTATGCCCCATACCTGATATATGTTGTCTTTGATCCTTGTCAAGGCATGGTATGTAAGAATCCTCCTTGAGTCTCCAGCCTAACACCCATATGTTCCGAACATCTTCACGTCGGTTCACCAATACCTTGGGCAGCCTAGAGTGTAAGCCCCATGCCGCCCCAATGATCTACAAGGTCTTTGATCCTTGCCAAGGAAAGGTATGTAGGAAGCCTCCACGAGGTTCTAGCCCAACACCTGGTCATTCCAACCTTCTTTAGGTCGGTTCACCAACACCTTGGGCAGCCTAGAGTGTAAGCCCCACACCCAACCCGGTTGTCCCGACCATCTTCATGTCAGTTCACCAAGACCATGGTAGCCTAGATTGTAAGCCCCATGCCACCCCATGAACTACGAGGTCTTTGATCATTTCCAAGGCAAGGTATGTAGGAAGCCTCCCCGAGGTTCAAGCCCAACGCCCGGTAATTCCGACCATCTTCACATCGGTTCACCAACACCTTGGGTAGCCTAGAGTGTAATACCCACACCCAAATATCTAAACTATGAGGTCTTTGATCATTTTTAAGGCAAGATACGTAGAAATCCTTCCTGAGGTTCAAGACCACCACCCATTAGACCCCAAGTCCTCCTTCACGTCGGTTCACCGACACCCTGGACCGCCTCAGAGTGTATGTCCCAAATGTCACCACCTGAACT
This sequence comes from Viscum album, assembly GCA_963277665.1. Taxonomy (NCBI): domain Eukaryota; kingdom Viridiplantae; phylum Streptophyta; class Magnoliopsida; order Santalales; family Viscaceae; genus Viscum; species Viscum album. The sequence goes on from OY728139.1 coordinate 596,034,110, forward strand.
ACGTGGTCTTCGATCCTTGATAAGTCAGGGTACATAAGAATCCTCCTTGAAGATCAAGCCCACCACCCATCAGACCCTAGGTCCTCCTTTACGTCGGTTCCCAACCACTGAACTATGCGGACTTTGATTCCCTACCACGGGGATACGTAGGAAGTCTTTTTGAGGCTGAAGGACAACACTACCGTTACCTTCATGATGGTCCCATATCATTCTCCCTCCAATGCATTCAACTATCCACAACCCATCTTGAATATTACTCGGGAAGACATGTCCCGGTGAGATCATTTCATTCATCCCAGTGTCGTTCCTTGTGGCACCCGGGCTGCTATCCATGTGTAATCCCCAAAATGTATTTGGGTTTTTGTCCTCTGTGTACAACCTATTTCATCAACCCTTAGAACTATGTGGGTTTTTATCCCTGTACTTCACATAGGTTACATAGGAAACATCCATGAGGATCAATCCTAGCCAACGGTAAACCTTGGTGTCCCCCATTCTGGGGTGCACACCCGCTAATCTGCCCTTTGTGGTTTCCAGATCAGCTTTCACGGTGTGAAATATCCCCTCTATGGGACACACCACCTATGATACATCTCTATGGGACGTTCAGATAACTCTCATTCCATCTCTTCAAGACATTAAACTTGCGGCCAACCTCGTGATAAACGTGAGATGCATGTGGAAAACCTTGGAAGACACACCTTCGGCATAACCATCTCCGTAAGACGTTAATATCAGGGTGTACCCTGTGTTAAACATTATAAGATGAGGAAAACCTCAAAGAAATGCCTATGGAATATGATTCCCCATATTCTACGTATGATGCCTTGGGTTATGCACCCTTGAGATTCCCTCTTGTGTGTAAGAATACAGATTTCCCAATGTCAACGCATCCAGAGATGACCCGACATGCATGATGTTGTCATCTACTCCGACCGAAGGTTTCTACTATGTCAAGACCCCATGGAATATCCTGATATAAGTAGTGTAATTAACTGGAATCCAAAAAGATATGGCACCTAGAACGAGATTCACAAACCTCAACTTAATCTATAAGGGAGACCTGGATTAGGTGACGAGTTCTGGGGAGGAATCCATGGAAAGAAGAACCAGCATCCCAGCATCCCATTTCGATCAAGGAGAAAACATCCCATGAACAAGGATCAGATGCCACTCGACTTTGGAAAGTGGGAATGTGGGGAAACAGATGTGCATCCTCATAGATGGATGCGCACACCCTGGTGAAAGCGTCAGAAACAATATTGTTTTTGTGTCTGGGGAACTACTGCCTCACTAAATAACGATTGTTCGATTTTACTTACCGCTTCTCATGGTTGAAATTAAGAAGAAAAATATATTTATATATATTATATATTATATTTATTATTTATTTATTCTTATTTATTCATTTTACAACATGTGACTTTTTACTTTCCATTTTGTGTTAATACAAAAATTTAATTTGAGAAAGTGTGGACTACTGCCCCATCAAAGTGATATGATTCTTGTATACACAAAATGGATTTAATTAAGTATGGTTTTAGATAATTTATAATATATATAATATTGAAAATATAATAAAATAATGATATATATATATACATTTATTTATTTATTTTACTTTGTTTCTTTCTTCACCATAATTAATCAGAAATAGAGTTCACGCATACGTACGACCTATTGTCTCCATGAATGGTGTACTCTATTTCGTACTTATATATTCTATATATTATAATAATAAATTTATAATTTATATACATGAAATTTATATCATGTTTTTAATTCTTTATATCATGATATAATGTATAAATACCATATATATAACAAATTAAGACACATGTGAACAGTAAAGAAAAAATTACCCGAAATGAATCCTTAACATAGGATTGTTAGAAAGAAGGTAATATAAGATCTAATCAAAGCATATATGGTATTATATATAATAATATAGTTATGTGAATTTTTTATAATAAATTTATATATATTATATAGGTCGTTTGAAAAAGTAATATGACAGTCAGGACACAAGGTATGAGGATTCAATCTCACTTTTTATTTTCATGAGACACATGCTACAATATCCAATATTTACTTTTGTGTGGTGTATGTATTGAAAATTATGGTATTCTATGTATATTATAAATAAATTTATCAGTATTCAAATATCCATTCAATGATATTACTTTCAGGGGGTTTATGTTTCAAAAGTTACCAAATCGTTAAAATAGTTTTGTGTCAATTTTTCATTCATTGAGGATCATGTTTTTTAATGAAACTAAATTATATTTTGAGATGAATATACTTATATATTACAAGATATATCATTAATATACTTCAATTCAAGATATTTTATGTTTATTAAATTATCTATTCTTACATGGAGTGTATGATCTCAAGTTGCGAAGTTATATGATTTTATTGAGACAATCTCATCACTTTTCAATATTGTTTGTCAATGCTTACTTTGAAGAAATATTATGATCCATATCTAAAGAAAATTCATTAATTTTATTATCCTATAATTATTCATGATTTATTCATATATTTTTACCATTTATTACACTCTTTGGTATATAATATAGTTAAGAAAGTGTTTTTATGAAATCTCAACTTTACCCTCTCTTCAGTAGGAAATATGTGTTCCATTAAAACCATGATTTCTATAAAGGGTTTCTAATACTATTATACTATTATCATATGATCATTAAAATAAATATTTAACTTTTTTTCTTTTTATAATGTTTTCAATGGAATATTATCATCACCTTCTGAATGAGTTATTTTTTGTATCCTTATTATTGTGAAACAGTAATGTTCTTTTTACCTCATATGCCATGTACAGATTTATCCATCATCAATCCAATGAGGCTATATTTTAATTTTTAAAATAATTTTTTAAGAAAATGTTTCGAAAATATATTTTCAAGGAAATTTTTTTCAAAATGTTTTCATTCTTATTTTATATTATTTCAAGGGATTTTTTTTCAAAATATTTTCAAGCCTTATTTATATTTTTTCAAAGTATTTTTCAAGAAATAGTTTTCAAAACATTTTTAAGATTTATTTACATTTTTTCAATGTGTTTTCTAAGGAAATTTTTTTTAAAATTTTTGGAAGATTATTTTATAAATTTCCAAAGAAAATGGGTTTCAAAACATTTCAAGCTTATTTTATATGTTTTCAAGGAATATTGTTTGCAAAATGTTTTCATGCCTTATTTATATGTTTTCAATGAATTTTGAAATAAATGGGTTTGAAATGTTTTTTAAGACTTATTTATAATTTTTCAAAGTGTTTTGAAAGAAAAAGATTTTTAAAATGTGTTGAAGAGTATTTTATAAGTTTTCAAGGAAAAAGGTTTTCAAAATTATTCAAGTATTCTTTATATGATTTAAAGGTATTTTCTAAGAAAATTATTTTCAAATGGTTTTATATATTAAAAAGACTTTTTAAAATTGGAAAAATATATTTTCCACAAAATACATTTTTTTAATGTTATTTCAAAATTGCTTTCCATCTATAATGACATCCGTTGATGTTCCTCATTCCCATACAGGAAATGATCTAGAGGTCCCCTTCATATTGTTTATATGAATCTGTTATGATTAATGTCATGGTATTTGTCAATACTGTTTCTATTTCATAGGCTATATGATTATGAAATCTTTTTCTCTTTCAAAAGTTATATTTTAATGAAATCTGTTTCTCTTTCATGGGTTACGTTTTTTATATATTGATTATGAAACCCGTATCTTTTTACATAGGATAAAATTTGTTAAATGTTTATGATACCCATTTCATTTCATGGGTTATGATATGACTTTTTATGATTTTGTGGCACATGTATATATGATTCAATTATGAGATGGGTGGGACATATATCTGCCTCCAATGTATTGGGTAATGATTTATATACCATGAGATAAACATGAAACGAATGAGAAATTAACTTTGTTCAGTATTATTGGGATGGAATGGGAAATGAACTCGGTTCAGTAATATAGGGATGGAACATGGGGTGAACTCAGTTCAGTAATACATAGCGAGAATTAGGGGTGAACTTGGTTGATTAATACTGTGCCGAAATGTGGTGTAAACCCAATTCAGTAAAGAACATTTTCCACTAATATAGTCTCAAAAAAAATGTTTTGACTACAATGAAAATCATTATATAAGCTTATGTGTTTCCCACAATTCTATGTTTTATTCCTATGTTATGCTTTCCTAGATTATGTTATTTATTTCTTTAAGATTCATTCCCTATGAACTGCCAATATTTATGCCATGATTTGCATATATGATCTTTGATATGTAGGTTATGATCATCTATTTTCATAATCATTCCCTTATGATCTTGATTATTATTACATATCTCCCTTGTTTACCCTTACTGAGTAATTGAGCTCATCCCATTCTTATTTTTCTATTCCTCAAGTTATAAAGAAAGGTTTTAGGTAGAAGTAATAAATGCTGATATCTTTATGGGAGATATGATGATATTTCAGGAGGATATAAGATTTTGTTTCCATGATTCCGTAGATAATAAACTATTATGCTCCTTAGGACAGTATTATTGCAATGTAATTAATATTAATCTAAAATGGTGTAATATCTATGTCTGTTAAGCATGGGTCACTATAGTTAAACCAAGAGATAAGGGTTGTATTTCCTCATAAACCTATCTAATTATTATTTTTTAGAGATATTTCAATCCTATATTATCATACCTTCAAAGTATTTTCTATTTTGTGCCACTTTCACAAGAATGTGACTTTTATTATTTAAAAATATTTTAAGTAATTACATGTTTGTCCTCTTCTCACTTATAAAAGGAAACCCTACATCCACCATTATTCATATATATTGAGCCTTATAGAATAGACAAGAACTAAACTAGAATATTATCATCTTTATTATCATTATTTTAGAACCTATGTTCTTCTCTAAAAACCAATCTTTCATGTAATAATGTGTAAGCTGAAGGAGGTCTCTCAATGAAGTGGTATAAATCTTAACCGAGTTATTTTAATTTTATTTATTCTATAATATCCTCTAAACTTGTTTTATCTATAATAACATGATTAATCCAGTATCATAAATATATTGAGATATTATTATGATTATGATAAAAACATTGTCCACCATTTTTAATCAAATGAGAAATTAATGTATCGCTCGTGTATACGTGTGGACTACCATCTCCATATAGAGATATGATTTATTTTCCATCATTGCCTAATTCTTATGGATATAATGATAGATTTAATAAATTTATATGATATTTATGATATAATTATGATTCTATAATTATAAAATATTATTTATCTTTCTTTCTTATTATATTTAGAAAATGAAAACAATATTCATGCATACATATGGACCACCGTTCCCAAGAATAGTGAAATTCATTTCTCAATATCTACATTTTATGGGAGGTTATGAATATTTATAAATGAATATATATCATATTTTTTATCATGATTAAAATTTTGGAGATTATAGAACAAAGAACAATGTATATGGACCTAAAAAACCAAATTGAAATATATATGGAAAATAAAACATTTGTCACCTAGGAAATTGTTTTATTAAAATATTAATAAAAGAGTGATATAATGTTTTAAGTAAACAATATATGGTATTATAATAATGAATATGGGTCTCGAATATAATTATAATAAATTTAAATTTATTATATATGAGTTTAGATCACTTGTGAAGCAAGTTGATGTTGGGGTAAGAGTATTACTTTACAATCTCATTTTTTACTAGATTAATTATCATTAAATTTATAATGATTATATTTTATGATCTATCTCTAAAAATCCTTATTTATTTTTTACCCTTTGGATATTTTAGTAGATTATAATTTTTTCATTAATTTTCTCTCTATATGTACTCAAAATTCTGAAATTATTTTTTTTAAAGAAAATCAAATATTTGTTTTTATTCTATCGAGAATATTCTTTTTTCCATGATAATATTTTATTTAAAATATTTTTAATATTATTTTAATATTATCCTATTATTTTTTGACGTATATTTAAACCATTTCTAAATTTATAAAAGAATTTATAAAAGGAATCTTATTTTAATTTTCTTGAATGAGTAACGTTTTACCAAAGGTGTGAACATAATCTTTTTTTAACATACACCACACAAACACCTTTTCTAATTTTTATAAATAATATTTTATTTTAACATTCCATTAAAATATTACCTGATTATTTTTGTGAAATTTTTTTCCTTAAAACGTTGGGAATTTTTAGATTTCAAATAAGTGATTTCAAAATGATAAGGGTATTTTACGAAGGAATTATTGGAGAAATATTTTATAGGAATTTTTCATCTATTATAACATCGTTTGATTTTACTTATGATTCACTATGGAAATGGTTCAATGCTACTATTTTTATTATTTCTCTAGATGGTTATTGATTATGATGATGAAATTTTGATGAAACCTATTTTCTTTTCCATGGGTTAAGATATGATGAAATGATAAATGTGTTCATGATATTGTAGAATACATATGAATGTATTATGATTATGTGGTGTATGGGTATGTTAGAAAATTCCAATACATTGGGTAAAGATTAATTTGTATGAGCTTCAAGGGTACATAAGAGGTTATCCCATTCCTAAAAAGGCTATATGGGAAGTCATCCCACACTTAAAAGAGGGTACATGATAGGTTATCACAAGACAAAAAGAGGGTATATTGGAGGTTATCCCAAGTACAAAGTAGGTACACAAGTGGTTACCAAAATCATAACATGTTGTAACATCCTGACCTAACTTACCACTAAACTGGTGGTCGGGCTGGTGGGTCACATGGCCATAAGAGTGCATCCCCATATTCTATATGTAACACCCCAAGATTTTATATTACGTTAGTTCTTCAAAGTAATTCAATAACTTACACTACACGCAACATCGAGTTCAAGCGCACCACGACTTATCAATATATCCCTTAAAAAGCGGTTATGAATAGTATTAACTGATTTTTGAACAATATATAATCCTTATAATTTTAGATTCCATATTATGAGTTTCTTAGACATAATGTAAGAACTAATTCATTTTTTCAAATAAAAGAAGTATTTTTCAAAAAATATACTTTTACCACCTTTTAATGATGAAACCTTTTTAAATCCAATATTTGAAACTTTTATATATTCAATTTGACAAAATAAACTTCTTATTTAGAATCGGGACATAAGAATTTAGTTTCAATAAATTTTTGGTGTTTTTCTGATAACTTTTATATTTGGGTGAATAGTGAAAAATACTATATTTTAACTACAAAACAACTTTTTTAATAAAAATAATTTATAGTGTCAAATAATACATTTTAATGGTTTGTAAGAATAAATAGATTATATTTTTACCATTTAATCCAATGCTGGTCATTGTAAGTAATTTTACTTTGAAATTGGACATAAACAAGTGTCAAACTTTTTATAGTTATTATTTCTTAAAAATACTCCTTTTGGTTTTGAGAGCGGGAATTAATTTTAAATTAATAAATGAAACTTATATGTTTTTAATTTTGTAAAATATACTTCATTATTTATTTCATAATATCAAAATTATCTTAGGTTAAATTTTTGGTATTTTTCTGAGAACTTTTATTTTCTGATGAATAGTGAAAAACACTAAGTTATAGTTTAAAACCAAATTATTTTTTAAATATTTTTTATTTTATTTAAATTTATTTTAGGTGAAAATAGATTCATAATACCTATATAAGTTAAATTTAATTCATTGGAGTCAGTTTATAATAATTTTAGATATATAAAAATTTTATTGAACGTTTCACCGTCTATTACCCACCTCATAGGAGAATTTATAAATTCAAATAAAACAAAATTTTACCGCTTCATTGAGTTGAATTTCGAAAATCTAAGAGAAAAAATTAACATCAAGGAGTAAAATGTGGTTCAATAAGATAAAATTAATTTTTGGTGAATAGTAACTTTTTACTTTTATTTATCACGGTTAAAAGTAAATATGGTAATTAAGGGTAAAAATGATATTATTATTACCCTAAAACATGTCCTAATTCTATTTAATAAGTGTAATTTGACCAGAAACAACCTTAGGAATAAAATATGACTCTTTAGGTCCATTTATATTAGATTAAGACATTTATTATTATTTAATTTAAAGAAGAGTTAAAATCAAAGTTTAATTACTAAACCATTTTTAATATAGGGTTATACATAAGATAAATTAAGCTATAAATATTAATTATAAATCTAAAAATATTTCCTACATAATTCTATTTTATTTATAATTTTTTGAGATTAAATAATTAAATTTGTTAATGACACAATGATGATGCAATAATTACCATATTAATGAAAGAATCAAATAAATGGTATTATAAATATTAAAATAAATATAATTTAAAATTTTTATGAAGTACACGAATTTTATAGTTTAATATGACATGTTCAGGATGATTCAATGTATCTTTTTTGAAGTAATCAAGTTGTGATGACTATCACAAAAACAAAATACCAAATAGTGTCAAAATAAACATAAATTAATATTTAAAACAAATATGATATTACTAGTTCATATAATATTCCTAAACATGTAAGGTTTGGCAAAAAGGTTTCAATAATATTATATATGTCATTAATGAGCTAATTTATTCTCTCTTGGAAGTTTATAGTAAGTGCATTAACCATATAGAGTAAGAATACAAGAAGACACAGTAAAACATAAACTATTTAACTAAGAGTTAAATCTAAAAGATAAGGTTAAAATGGTAACCTAAACTTTTCTATAACCTATAGGTTGAGTGGATTTGGACCCATAGCCACCTAAGAATCTAAATAAATTCATTTGGAACCATTATAATTCGAATATGATTGTATAATAAATTAATACTTTAATCTTTTCCTAAAGTGACCCTCGCCCCTCTTATAAAAGGGCACTTCCCCTTATCTCAAATTAACACCTCAAAATCCATTTGGATCGGCCAACCCCTACCCAAATATCCTCCCAACTATCTTACCTTAATCCTAGAGGAATTAGTTTAGTCATAATTCCAATCTAAGGATCCCTTTTGATCAAATCAAAAGGAAGAACACGAAGAAGAGGTAATGATTTCACCACCCTCTTTCAAGTTCTCTTATTCTTCCACTTACTCATTCTTTGATGTTCCCTTATAAAATAATAACTCTAGTATATTCTATATACTCTAATGTTATTATAATTATGACACAACTATATTCATTATTCTATCCATATTATGAATGATAATGTCACCATGCGTGCGTATGTACGAATTACAGTCTCCACGTCGTGGTGTAATTTTTTATTCAACACTATGTTATTTGGATATATATAATGATGCATAATATGTATATAAATAATGAAAATAACATGATAATGTCTCTGTAAAATTAATATACCATTAAATTCCACACCTTTAAGGACATGATATTGTCGCTCGTGCGTACGTACAGATTACCATCTCCACGATGCAATGAGATTCATTTCTACATTCACCATTCATCGATGATTATAAAAATATATATTACTTATAAGTATGTAATATATGACATAATAATGCTACTGTAGATATATATATATAAATATATTTACTTACATATATCTTATTCAATTAGATCCATTCAATACGATATGGAAACGAAAACAACGTTTATGCGTACGTACGGACTACTGTCTCCATAAATGGTGTTTTTAATTTCATATATATGTCTATAATACATATTTATATTCTAAATATATATGATATATAAATCATGTTTTATATTCTGGATGTATTTAAATATTGATCTAAGTGATACAATCAAGAGTAACATGTTAAAACACGTACGACAAAGAAAATGATTATTACTCGAAATGATAATTTAACATCGAAATTATTATCAAATGGGTAGTTTAATGTCATAAATGAATAATCTATGATATCATAAATATTAATTTGGTTCTATTATAATTTAATAATATACTATGATCTTTATACAAGAGGTTAACCGTACCCTCAACTAAAGGAAAGTGCAAGGTAAGGGTTAATTTCTCAATCTCATTTTTATCCGAGATTGTTTATGTGTAAGTATATACTGGGAAATTTTTATCATCCATGTCCATTTTTCATAAAAATTATTTCAAAATGAATTTTTTAAGGATTTTTGAAAGGTACTCTTTATCATGATCATAATTTTAAATTTTTTAATGATTTATCTTTCTAAATGTTTTTAATTAATGTCCATATTATCAAAATGATTTTAAGGATTTATTTATATGCACATGAATGTTTTGAAATGATAATTTTTAAAAAAAGTTTAAAAGTGGTATGGGACACATTGATTCAAAAATCACTTTTAAATTACTTAATTTATAAATATTTGACTTTTAAATGATTTCAAAAAAAGGTTATTCCTCTCAAAAAGTTTTACTCATCATTTTCAACTATGTCAGCATCCTTTACTAGATATTATTTTTGATTAAGGATGATTTATTAATATATAATCTTCCATGTTTTATTGAATCTGTTATGATATGTTTGAATGTGGATGTTCTATTTTTATAACATTCATGGTTTATGGTTAATGTAATGACATTTCTTATGCTAGTTTTAATATGAATATTTATGTTATGTTTAAACCTTTTCATATGAGGAATGAATTTTACTTAGTAAGTGATAGGTGGAGCCCATTATTGAAACTCGATGCATCCGTGGGTATCATGAGACAAACTAGTGTCTTGGAATAAGGCATTGGAAAAAAACATTTATTTGTTGTCTTGGTACAAGGCCTTGACTATGTGGTTATGAAAGTCTGGAATTATGCATTCCCTCATTATGAAATTAGTTATTACATGTTATTATTAGACCATTACAATATCCATGTGCATGTTTATATGGTAATTTTTGATTTATTTTTACAATATAATGTTCATGTTTATGTTTAAAAGGCTGTTGTTTTTATTTCACATCATGCCTTAAAAGTTTGTTGCTTCCGTTAAATTATTTACCCGTACTGAGCATCTGAGCTCACCCCTTTCATATGTTTTATTTTCCAAGGATTTCCAAGAAGTGTATTGTGATTGGTATGAAGGGTTAAGATAAAGGTAACAATTTCATTCTCAAAGGAATATTTATGTTGTATTGTATTTTATAAAGTGTAATGTAATTTTCATGTATGTAATCTATTTTCCATGATTTCTTAATTGATCAGTCCTTCAGGATAAAATTCCTTGTAATCATTCTAACATATTAAATTAATGCACCGACTCCGGGATTCTGGGGTCGGGGAGTTACCTAGTGGTTGTCGACTAGCTGTGAGAGTATAAAGATGATATGATGGGGAGACTATACCCTCATGGTCAGATTCTAATATTTGTGTAACAAGTTTAAATCACATCATAAGAATAACAGTAAATGGTAAGCAACAGAAGATAAATATAATAATTGAACATAAAATTAACCAATTCCAAATTACATAAATGCGTGTATGAAAGATGATCCTACAAGTATAATCAGTAAAAATTTAAATAACCAATAAAAAGTAATAAAAAATGAACTACCCAATGACCAGATCCACTAGCATCTCAAGTAACATCTTATTCCTTTTCTCTCACTCCATCCTAGTAAATAAAACAAACATTGGAAGCCGGATGCTTCCCTAAATCAATATCTGTATACAGAAAGTCTACTCGTGTACCAATGGTGCTTGATTAGCGTGTTAGATACAATATTAGTAGGAAAACACCCATGATGTCTATACATATCCATTTTGTGTAATATAATTAAGTAGTGTGTCATTGAATGTAAATGTTGGACAATAATAAATAATTAAGTAAAATAATTAGATTTGGTTCCACTTGGAAAACCATCCAATTAACATCTTCATCCATAGACACTGTGTCTGAACTAGGATCACCAGCACTAGTAAAGTAAGTTAAATAAGGTGTGAGGGTTTCGACTACCCCTAAGGTTTTTATTGGGCTTGGTAGGCATGTACCTACATTTAAATTTCCCAAATATTCAATATAATTTTCTCAAAACATCGACATTCTCTTTAATTCAATTCAAAAAACTTTATAAAACATTCATTCATTATTTTTGAACATCATGAGACACCATGAGCCTTTCCATGGAAATCCAATGATACCTTCCAAGTATCACTAGAACGGATTAACATATGACCAATGCCAAAGTGTTTTTCCATAGTGACCAAAGAATAAAGTCCCTTGTATCACTTAGTTCATGTTGTAAAATTCATGTACTAGCCTCCAAGTACATACCTGGTATCACACATAGGGGGACATGTCTCACTCAAGGCATGATAAAAATGTCATGCCTTAGAGGCCATCCAAGGGGTCTCTCCTAGGGAACCAATGTCACATTCCTAGAGGTAAAAATATATAATGCTCGAAAATACTGTCTCATGAATAATAGATTTCTCCCCCAGTGTAGTTACTAAGCATTAAATATTCTATAAAATGAACAAGATGTTGTCTAAGGGGTCCTTATGTTATAACTTCTCTTATAAATTTGGTAATACGAATAATCCATTACAGAAGCATTACATTTCATGTATGGCATGTACATAGCCTGTAATACAAAGAATGACTTTTCTACCCTTTCTCAACTCATTTAATATAAAACAATTGATTATTTAAAGGAATAAAATACATCATTTAAAGCCACAATACATACATATATCAAAACCTCATTTAAAGAATCAAACCTTCCCAAAAGGATATTTAATTAATGACATGTAATTTAATCTATCATAACATGGAAATTCATTTAACCTAGATCAAAGAGGTACTTAGAAGGAACCATGAAAAAATGGGAATTTACATAATTTTGAAAAACCATGTATAAGCTAAGGCAACCCATTATAAAGATCTTGGTTTAATATTCATTTATGTAATACATGGTCCAAGACATTCACTTATATGGTGCAATGGTTCTATAAAATTTATTAAGGGAAACTCCTTTTATAATTCCATTAAAGGAAACAAACAAAATATTCCATAAATCTACCAACAACAAAGAATAATTAATCACCAAGAATGGTATAAATAACTAATCATTACATTTTAGATTTTAATATAATGCATATCATATGAGGTGTTTTATTAGAAAAACATGACATTGTTTATCAAACAATTAATTTAGCATCATTTAAAATCATTTCAAGAGTCTTAATCAATTAAAATTTAAGAATAATATATTTTAAAAATGATGCATCTTTAACTAGCATTAAATAAAGATGTGAAGGAAATCAATTAATTCATATTAGATTTTAAGGGAAAAGGAAAGGGATCCTACCTCAAAGGGAAAAGCACCAATCTGAACACTTTGGCACACGATGTTTCATCGGTGATCACTTGAAGCTACTCTTTCTCAACACCGAGCATATGAACCATCAAATATAAAAGGAATGATAGCCCCTATGTACATATTTTTATGTCCATGAATATGTATAAGTGGATCCTTACATATATGCTTATATATGCATATACCCATTAAAACATACACTCATATACAATTTTCATATTATATGTAAGGTCACGTAGCCCCAATATATATATTAATTACCATGGGAAAATATATATATAAAGAGGGAACACACACACACACACACACACACACACACACATATATGACTACCTATGCATACACAATAAGTTTACTTTGACTCTAGCAACTTGAACCCACCTCAAGGATGATTAAGACACACTAAAAACATTATTAGGAACTCAAAACCACTAAAAGGCCCCAAATATAATTAGGCTATAAAAGGAAATAGAAGTAAACACTACCTCAAATGGAGGGGGTGAACCAACATGAATCCAAAATTCATTTCCTTTAGTGGAAAACACTAAAACATGCGTAAAGCTTACCCAAGAGACACACCACATTCCCTAAAAATGGTAGAAGAATAAAAAAATCATGTTAACCCTAACCCAAGGGTTTGACCAAACTGATATTAGGTGATAGGGAGAAGAAAAACCTATGGAAATGGAAGGATGAGGGAACTAGGGACCTTACCTTGAAGAATCAAAGAGAAATACTTGAAAAATTAGATGGAAATCGATAAACCAAGGGGGTATGGGGGGGGTGTCATTGTGTGAAATGGAGGTGGAGAGGGGAGAGATAGGTTTTATGTTTTTAGTTTATTTTATTTTCATTCATTTTATTTTCTTAAAAAAACACACCACAAGGTTTGGGTCACACTTTTAGCCAAACGGTGTGCCAAACATGTATTGAATAGTGTCGAGGTACTACCCAAAACAATAATAGTGTAGGATAGGTGTATGGTTTTGTAAACTATTCCCAAACTGTGTGCACTGCTACTACCCCATATATATATGACTGCACAGTTTACTACGTTTTTCCAAACACTATTACAAAAGGGGAAGTAACCTTAGTTTTTTTAGACTAGTAATTGATTAATCTGCCACCTATTATTATTACAATAGTTTCAAAAATATCCATGTACTATGCAGTTGCTAGTCATTCAATGATAGTTTGAATAATTTCATGGTGGTTTTACTGTGTGTCATTTTTGGAGTATCTAGTAGAGATTTTTATTTTATTTGGTGGCAGTTTTTTATGGAAAAACAAATCCCATAGAAATATTTGAATGATGCAATGAACTGCCACTGATATGTTCAGTGGCCATTTGTTTTAGTAGTGGTTAATCCTAACCGTTGATAAATCTATATTATTAATTTTATTTATTGAAGGTTTATATAGACCACCGCTAAATTGATTTTTTTTAAAATACATAATAAAAAATGTTATTATAAAAAAAGTGACATACAATAAACTAAAACATGAATATATGAAAAACCATAATACATACACCATACAAACATGAAAAATATAAAAACATCCATAGTCATCATAACCTAAATCTCAGTCATCCCATACAACTCTGAACTAATAAATCAGTCTTCCTCTACTACATTCACATAAAAACCAATAAAGATACACATCACAACCTCCACTACATCTGTCTACCTCCATTGCATTTCATCAAATGAAACCGACCACATTATATCATCAACTCTAGAAAAGAAGGAAAAAAATTAAAACTAAACATAATAAATCATAATTATGGTGGATTAATTGATAAAATAGTAACATAACATCGAAAATAATAAACATTAAGATGTCCTTATAAATAATGTTATGGATCAGAATGGCTAACCTCCCACCTACATCAAGCTTCTACCCCTATAATGAAAACCTGTATATTTATATAAAGAAATGAGAAAAGGAAAATAAAAATATATATATTCAAAATGATGCACATCATTGTTTTTTTAATAAAATAGAAGAACTTTTAACACAAAAAATAATATATAATTAAAATCACTTTCAAAACACAAACATACCTATTTAAGATAAGATTCAATAATTGAAACTAAAAAGGGATAAGTAAATATTCTAATTTATTTATAAAGTGATGTACGATGCGCTTGAAATGTACTTAACAAATAAATTTTAAATTCCTTGATATCAAAACATGTCATGTATTTTAAAAATAATATAGATTTGGTTTTCCAATGATTTGAAATCAACATGTTTCCCTTCACTAGGAATTTGATTGTTCGATTCATGTTTTAGTGTTTTAAAAAACTAAAAATGAATTTACAACCATAATGGGAAAACCATGATTCTGAATGATATCCCATTAGTTTATACATTTTGAAATTAAATATATAGTTTTGTCACATGATTTCAAGGAATGTCGACATTATTTTCTGGGTTTTGACACCCTGACACTTGTTTTTATTGGTTTTTGTAACTTTAAGAAATGGTTACTGAGTTATTTCAACCACACCACACATAGGATTAAAGAGTTTTCTATGACTGCACATAAAAAATAACTTATTGGTAGTTTGAAATAGATTTTATGCAGATATATTGTCTTTTTCAATGGTTTTGACTATTCCCCACACATTTTAGTGTTTTAAAACATATAAAATGCATTTATAACCATAATGGGAAAACCATTAGTTGGAATGACATTCTGTTAGTTTCTACATTTAAAAATAAAATATATGGTCATTTTCCATATATTTTAGGTTAATTGGACAACATTTTCTTAGTTTTTACCCCCCCTAAAAAAACATGTTTTAATGGTATTTATACCTTTAAGAAGTGGTTACTTAGTCATTATGAGCACTCCACATATCAGATTGACATGCTATATGTGCGTGAAAATAAAAAAACATAATGGTGGTTTTGAAATGATTTAACATGAATATGTGTTCATTTTATATTGTTTTGACTATTACACGCATGTTTTTGTGTTTTAAAACACTAAAAACGCATTTATAGACATAACAGGAAAATTTTCATTCAGAATGAAATTCCATCAGGTTCAATATTTCGCAATTAAATATATGGTCATTTCCCCTAATTTCTGGGTAATCCTATATCTTTTACCTAGTTCTGACCCCTGAAAATATGTTTTAATGGTTTTTTGTACCTTCAAGAAGTGGTTAATGAGTCATTCCGACCACACCGCACATCAGATTGAGATTCTTTCTGCACATACATATAAACAATAACTTATTAGTGGGTTTCAAATTATTTTACATCAATATGTTGCTGTGTTCTATAGTTTTTACTATTCTACACACATTTTAATGTTTTAAAACACTAAAAACCCATTTACAACCATAACAAGGAAACCATCATTAAGAATTAGGTTTTGTAAGTTAATGCATTTCATAATAAAATATATGATCATTATCCCCTAAGTTTATGGTAATCTGATATAGTTTTTCTTGTTTTAACACTTGAGGCATGTTTCTAAAACATTGATATCTTTTAGAATTTATTATTGAGTCGTTCTGATCACATCACTTGTTGAATGAATGTGTTGTTTCTGTGCACACATAAAAAAAACTCAGAAGTGGTTTTTCAATGATTTTGTGTCTATATGAGGTTGCTTTCTACGGTGTTAACACTTCCAGAAAAATTTTGTTAATTTAAAACACTAAAAACGTGTTTAAAACCATAATAGGAAAACCATCACTGGGAATGATGTTTTTTCAGTTCGTACATGTCAAAATTAAATATACAATCATTTCTCCCTAATTTTAGGGAAATCGAACATTTGTTTCTTATAGTGAACCCTAAAACATGTTTTTAAAGGTTTTATACCTATAAAAAGTTGTTACTAAGTTATTCTTACCACAAATCACATCATATTGATGTGTAATCTATGCGTACATGTAATACAAAAGTCATCAATGTTTTTTGAATGATTTTAAAACAATATATGGTCATTTTATAGAGTTTTTACCATTCTACTCATGTTTTAGTGTTTCAAAACACTAAAAATGTGTTTACAACCATAACAGGAACACCATAATTTAGAATGATGAGCCTTGGGTACTATATTTCAAAATAAAATTTATAGTCGTTTCCCCTGATTTATGGGAAATATGAAAGTATTTTTATGGTTTTGACCCTTTGACACTTGTTTTTAATGGTTTCTGTACCATTAAGAAGTTGTTTTTGAGTCATTCTGATCAGACCGCATGTCAGAGTGATGTGTTCTCTATCCGTACATTTCTAAAATAACTGATCGGTGGTTTTATATTGATTTTTTTGTTGATATGTGGTCATTTGTTTTTGGGTTTTTACCATTCCATTCATGTTTTAGGGTTTTAAAACACTAATTTTTTTTACAACCACGATACGAACTACTTTGTTTGGAATGATGTGACATCAATTTAAACATTAAAAAATTAAATATACAGTTTTTATACCTTCATTTTATGGAAATAAAATGTCATTTTTCTAGTTTTGACCCCCCTAAAAGAAACTTGGTTTTTAAGGTTTTTGTACCTTTAAGAAGTGGATACTAAGTAATTACAACCACACCAAACATTGGAATGATATGTTTTCTATGCGTACAAAGAAAAATTAACTCATCAACGGTTTTCCAATGATTTCATGTCAATAAGAAATAGTTTTCTATGGTTTTAATCATTACCTACACATTTTAGTGTTTTAAAACTCTAAAAACGTGTTTACGACCACAATGGTCAAACCATCAATCAAATTGACCATCTATTAGTTACCATATTTCAAAATTATATATATAGTAATTATCCTCTAATTTTAGGGTAATATGATGTTTTTTTGGGTTTTGACCCCCAACACTTGTTTTTAACAGTTCATGTACCTTTAAGAAGTGGTTACTAAGTCATTCCAACCACACCACAGATCATATTGATGTGAGTTTTACGTGTACACGTAAAAAATTACTCAGTTATGGTTTTCCAATTATTCCATTCCAATATGAGGTCTTTTTCTATGGTTTTGATCATTCCACACATGATTCAGTGTTTTAAAACACAAAAAATCCATTTATGAATATAATGTGTGAACCGTTATTCCGAATGACATGCCCTTGGTTCTTACATTTCACAATTAAATATATCTTCATTGTCTATTTATTTCTGGGAAATTCGATGTCATTTTCCTAGTTTTAACGCCATGATGCATGTTTCTAAAGCTCTGATATATTTTAAAATTTCTTTGATGTTTTTTGTTGTCGTTTTGATCGTTAAAGTTACATTATATTGTTTCAAAACACAAAAAATTAATTTATGGGAATCACAGGAAAACTATAACTCAAATTGATGTGGATTCGATTCCTATATTTCAAAAATCAATATGTGGTTTTTATCTTATGATAACTTTAGTATCATTAAATATTTTTCAAATAATATAATTGAATATTTAATATATTATTAATAAAATTAATGATTTAGAACACCCTACCCAGTGGTGTATTGTTTCACACCCTATCTAGTCACACCACCCATCGTTCCATATCCAATCACACCACACCTCATGCCCAATCCACCTCACACATACACTGCATTCTGTGGTCACATAAATTGGCTTCTCAAAGCTGTTACAATAGGTTCACTACAAACAAATTAGGTCTATGTGGTATTTTTTACTACAAGTGATGGTTTAAATTGACAATACATTATTTAGTTAATGTTAATTAAATATCATTGTATTATGTGGTAAAAAATCATTTAGAAGTGTTTTTTATAGTTGAGTAATAATTTTATATGTGTTGTTTTTTGGGTACTCAGCTGTGGCTTTCTATTCTGTTGGAGACAATTTTTAACAAAAATAAAACAAAACACGGGGGAAGTTAATTGGAAAGATCACATACTTGCAATAAATCTATCCAATAATCGTTCCATAGATTCTGACAACATCATTGCCTCTCTAGTAGTCTTGAGTACAATAGAAGTATTAGGATCTATAGCATATGATGGTAGTGGGGGTGTGATCTAAGATGGTGATCAGGTAGGATTCTAATTTTTTTTTGTTCTTGGTATTACAACATTTCAAATGTTTATGTTATATTATATGTATAAAAATGAAAAACTAAAATTTTTACAAAAAAATTAAAAACAAGAACAATGTATATATGTATGAAACGCATATCAATGAGAAATTGTAATATAATTTTAGTACAAATTTATACATTAAATTATCTTCATCTTTATTACATTCAATATTATAGAACTCCATTGCGATGAGTCCTTCATTCTCACCCATTCTTGGAAGTTATATTTTTTTGATATTTCCAGGATAAAACTGCTCAATATTTTTGGTGCATCATTTTCACTGTAACAAAGAATCAATTGATCTTCCTCTCCCATATCATATAATTCTCTCTACTTTAAGTATAAAATAACACTAAAAACTTCATGTATTTCATCATCCACATAATAAACCATCTTATCTAGTGATTACAATATAAAAGGATCATGTTCTGCATGCTCCCTGGTATCCTTAAAATGAGATAAGTTGAAAAAAGTAAAATTTAATTAATCTTTCATTATACCCTTATCAATGTTGACCAACTTTCCTTTGAATAAGAAAATAGAAAACTAGTTATGATAGTTTAATTCAATTATATCATTCAATTTACCATAGTATCCCACCTATAAAAATGTAAATACACAAATATTCTGAGTTTCTATGAGTTCTTCACCATAAATATCACAAAACATGAATCCATGAATATTGTATGCATTAAATATCTTAGCCTGCCAATGTGGAAATTGAGCCAAAAACTTCAAATCATTCAATATTTTAGCTTGATTGTCAATATTCATTATCTAGATAAATATTTATAATCTATTACATTTATGATAGAAAAAATAACATGTCAATAATATAAATATGAGTATATACTTACATGAAGTTTGAACCATTCTACAAGATCCTTATTAATAGTTATTGTTAATTCCATATCATTTTGAGATCGACCCCTTAGCAGAATCTTTGTTTGATGTCACAATTCTAAAATAAATGGGTACAAAATTACACTATCGGGTAGCATATATCAATGTACTTGTAGCAACACCAATTCAGTAAATGTAAATTTTTACCACATTCCAATCGGTTTTCCAATAGCTATAAATATTGATGATATTAGGCCCTGGACTTAAACATTACATAATATTGAATTAAGTTAATAATTTATATAGAGTATATTTTAAGTTTTAGATCTTCAGATTATTAGTTCATAACATATACATAACAACATGAAAATTACAAGTGGACACTTATATTCATTATCCATTTTTTTCATAAAACCAAAACTCATCAAAAGAGAAACATGTTTAGTTCCATGTTTTATACATCATGGCTTTTCCTTGATCCCATCCTTGACCAAATGATTCTTTAAGTCCTGTGAAAAAACATTTCAAAACATAGAATGATCAAAAAAGATCAGTAAGGGATACATAAATAAATAATAATGTTAGTTTTTGAAAACAACATGTAATCCATGAATACTTTTTCATAATGTAATACTACCCACCTTAAAGAAGTGACAAAAACACTTCATATATAAAAGCTCATTTATTACCCTTTTTATAACCAAAATATTACCATAAATCCCATATAAAACAATATATAGCATATAAAGGTAACATGGTACATAAACATACTTAAATGGAATAACCATACGATTGACTTCCACACATATCACTTAATGGAATAGCCATATGGCCGACTTCCATACCCAATTCATTAGAGGTTATAACATAAGCACCTATCCTTGGTTTATCATGGAACCACCCATCATTTGGTTTATCACGTAACCACCAGTCATTGGTTTATCATATAACCACCCATCAAATGTCGAAGTTCCATTAAATAATCATAGCACATAAAATATTGAAAATATCAAAATTTCAGTAATAACATTTAATTTTTAATCACAAGATATCATTTCAAGATATTGAAATACTCAATCTATTTAAAAAACCATTATCAATACCAAAGCACCCAAAAAGGTAATAAGGGATTTCTTTTCCTTTTAAAAACATTAAGGCTTATAGTGTAATCCAAATAATGATTTCGATGGTGGAGAAGTCATTGTCGTTGCATATGTTTAAAACATTTTTTTGACATTTAGTAAAATGCTTCATAGAAAAAAGATTCCCTTTGAATGAAAGTAAAATTGAAAGGGTTTTATTAAAAACTATATAAAATAAGGAGGTATATATTATCAAAATATGCCTCAATGAAAGGAGTTTGAGATAAACTCCCTTACAAAGATCGGATCATTAGATTAAGGATAAATAAATGACATAATTATGTGTGAAAAATATAAATACAACCAATATAAGTGTATAATACGTGTAAAATAATCAAAGTTCATTCACCCATATTCTTGTAAAAGCAAAACCAATTATATGGATATTTAACTCAATGAATAGAGATTGAGTTGAGATTTCCCTTATAATGTTCTTAAAGATGGAATAAGAATTTATCAATAGAGTAATTATGTGTAGAAAATGTATATCCACAAAAAGGTAAGTATAAATTATAACATAAATAAATAAATAGTGATTCCACACATAATCTTTTCATAATATAATCAACGAATTATGCGTAAAATCCAATGAGAAGAAATTGAGTTTAGAAATTTCTATATGAAAATTTGGCAGCTTAATGATGTCACCTAAAAATTCTGAAAATGAGTTGATGAGAGAGAAAATGGTCTCTAAGCACATGGAAATAAAATTTATAGATATAACAATATATAAGAACAAATCCCAATATAAGAAAATTGAAAATAAAAGACAGAATACTAAAGAAGTCCTTGACTAAATGAGGAGGGTGAAAGGTTCCCTTACATCGTGTCCAACTTGACTCATTCATTCATTAATTTCCTAAATAATTAGCTTAAGTTAATTTATAATTAATTCAAAACCTTTTTCAAGTTTATTATTCCTTTTATATCATTTATCATCATGGTATAAAAATTACATAATTATTTAAGTTAATATCGGTCATTTTGTCGACATTGGGTACTTGATTCGAAAATGATCTTGTTATAATTACACTTTGTCCATGTGGTAAAAAATCTATTATCTCCATAATATGATTCATATATATATCATATATATATATATATATATAATATGTATTTATAATATTCCATAACATTTTGAGATATTTAATGAAATGAACCATTCATGGAGACGGTAAGCCGTACATATGCATGAACACAACTTTCATTTATATTTCATATTTAATGGAATGAAAAATTAATGATACAAAGATATATTATAATTCCAGTATAATATAATATTTATTATAGGTTAAATACCTTAATTAACTCCATCCTTTATACATTCCATGTATGGCCTGAACACGTCATATCACATTGAGGGGGCGGTAGTTCGTGCTTCCTTAAATGAAATTATCATGTTTACACACCATAAAAATAGTAAAGGTATATTGTAAATAAAAATTACAAAAGGATAAATGGAATATAAACATAATATATATCATATAAATACATTTACATCATAATGGCCACCATGAGAGGTGGTATGAGATAAATGAAAAATCATCGTTTCGTGAGGCAGTAGTTTTCCGTCCATAGAAATAGTATGTTCTAAATCCATTAGATGGAGGTGTGTGTAAGTGTAGTTGAAATACTTCTTATAAAAAAAATATATTATATTAAGGATACTGATTTTGTTATGTATTCAAATAATAATAACATTATATGGAGTGAATAATTAGAATATTAGAAAGGTACTTTAGAGAAGACGCTGCCTCTTAAAACAAGTAACTCCCTTTGATTTGAGACAAAAGGTTATATTGAATTTCTTTATGCCTAAGGTAGTGATTAGAGGAGTAAGATAGGGTATTGAGGATATTATTGGATCATAGGTTGGATGATGAAAGTGGTTTTAGAGGTGTGAGTAAGGGGTTAAAGGTGATTTCCATTTATAATAGGGAGGAGGGGCACTTTCGGAATGTCTTGAAAGATTATTTTATTATAAACTGAATTTAGATTTCAAAAGGTCATCAACTCATTTAGTTATAATATAATTTTATTAATGTTTTAAATCCTTTCAACCAATAGTTTTTATACATGTTTTGGTTTCAAATTTAACCTTACAATTTATCTTTAACCCTTAGTTAACTTATTTGACTCTTACTATTTCTTCTTGTATATTCATACTATATGGTTAATTTAGTTTTTATAAAGTTCCAATAGAACCTAAAGTAATTAATTAATGACATGTTAAACCTTATTTAATTCATTTGGCCTAATATTAGATATTTAGGACTATTATATCATTTAATAAAATAGTATTTGTTTTAACAACTCATTTATGTCAATTTTTTACTATTCATATCATGACTTTTAAAAAATCGATAACAACTTTTTTATTTCGAAAAAACATAATTAATTTAAATATAACAAGTTATACATATCCCTAGAAATTTGTATGGCATAAAAAGTTTTGAAATAAATTTATTTTAATATTTATAATCTCATTTATTTACTTAATTAATTAATAAGGTAATCACAACATCATCATTGTGTCATAAATATAATAATTTATTTAATGTTTTAAATTTATAAATAAAATACCACGATGTAGGAAAATAAATTTCTTTCAAATGAATATTTAAAATTCTAAATATAACTTATATAACCCCATATAAAAATTGTTTGACAAAAAGATACATGTTTAGGGTATATTTTCATTAACTTTAATTTAAAAGTAATTAAATGTCATTTCAAACACAAGTGGCTCTATGGGGTCCTAAAATCCAGACAAGGATTCCCATGGTCGGACATATGTCATCCAATAGGGTTAGGACACGTTATAGGGTAATTTAATAATATTGTAATATTATTTTTTATCCTTATTTACCAGATTCACCCTTTAACCATGATAAATAAAATATTAACTGAAGTTACTATTCATAATGTCTAAAAAAGAAAGTTGTATATTTACAAAATTTGGACCTTCTGATTCATAATATGGAATCTAGTTTTCCAAATTCAAAACACAGAAGTTGTAGAAATTAATTTAAAATTAATTCTCGTTGTTAAAACCAAAAAATTTGTTTTTAAGAAGTAAAAACTACCAATAGATTGACATGTGTTTCTATCCGATTTCAAAGTGAAATTACTTGAAATAAAAATATTTGATTAAATTAAAAAAATATAATACAATTACACTTAAAAAACAATTAAATGTACAATCTCACTATATATATAAATTAGATTAAAAGGCTGTTTGGAATTAAAATGCACTATTTTTCACTATTCATTTAAAAAATGAACTTAAGCATAAAAATACCAAAATTTTCTCGAAAGTAATTTTTTCTATTCTGATTCTAAATAAATTTAATTTTTTAAAATAAAACATATAATGGTGTCAAAAACACAATTTAAAAAGGTTTTTACATCAAACGACGATAAAACTGCATTTTTAGAGAAATAATTATTTTATTCCAAAAAATGAATTTATTAATATATAATATTTAGAAAACATTTAAGATGAATTTAAAACATTAAATATAATATATATCATATATTTTTAATTAAATAAAAATCCATATGAAAAGCAAAATTATTCTCTATTAAATAGGTTTTCAAAAAAACACATCCATGGTATTCATTTGGTTTTTATTTCAATTTCAAATAAATGTGGTAATCAATGAATCATCATTTAAACAGGTGTAAAAAATATTTCAAAATTAAATTCATAATATTAATTCCCTTAATTCCAATGGATAGGTGTTAACTACCATTTAAAATAATAATAATATTATTGTATTATTTTTTAGTATAACTCAATGTTGTGTGTAATGTAAGATTTTGGAGAAGCCTGTTGTTGCATGTCGAGAATGCTACTAGAAAAAGTGTCCCATTTAACTTAAAATCAATAAACCATTCATAAGTAATTATAGAAATAAAAAATTATTATTCTATAAATACTTGGGTCATTACATCCTTCCCCCCTCTTGGAAATTACAACCTCACAATTTTAAAATTGGGCTTTAAAACTTCATTGAATGTCTCATATCGTAAAAAGAGTCAATAAAAATATCACTTTAAAAGAAATAAAG
The DNA here is from genome assembly GCA_963277665.1 of Viscum album. NCBI lineage: Eukaryota > Viridiplantae > Streptophyta > Magnoliopsida > Santalales > Viscaceae > Viscum > Viscum album. The sequence continues at coordinate 596,059,569 of OY728139.1, forward strand.
AGAAGTAAAAATGTCCCCCAAAATAAAACATACTAGGATTCCATGAAAACATGGATTTGGAAGAGAAAACTAACCATCATGTTCTGATGGAGAGTAATAGAAAACATAATTAGGAGAAAGTTAACCACCTGAATACAGTGAACTTGAGATAGGTTAAATAGTCTTTCACTGCCCAGTAGAAAAAGTAAACATACAATTTTTTTTATTTTAAAATCCCTTTCATAAACTTGTATAATTTACTTATGATATTGACTAAGAACATAAGGAAATAAACTTACTTTTCAAGTAGAGTTTCATTCTTTAATATGTTTCTACAAAAAACACATCTTTTCTCCGAACGGTGAGTATTAAAGATGAATTGGTTGCACATTAAATTCTAGAATCATCTTCTTGATAATAACATGATCCAAAAAAGATGAACTATATATTTACCTTGTATTTTAACCTTAACTAAAACCAAAATGGTTAGTACAAGATTAGATAATCCCTAAAAAGGATAATCTTTTATAAAAATAAATACTAGTCTTAATCTCCAAAATTTAACAAACAATACCCAAAGATCAAAAAGACCATTAAATACACAATTTCCCTTAAAATGTTTCAAAATAATCCAATATAATGGTGAAACCCAAAATTTATAATTATTTTATCACATAGTCTTCCACAAAAATCGTAACATTTATCTCCAAATAACATCAACTACTCTTAATGCGTCATACTAAAAAGTAATTAACCTAGTCACATATTCTCTATGATAGGTTAATCATTTCCATAAATAACCCAAAAATATATAATTCCACAATAATAACATAGATTCATCAAAAATAAAATTCCACCATTACTCCTCAATTGAAATCCGAAAGTATTCTATTTCCATAGGCATATAGTGTTCACAAAAGACAAAACCTCTTCCCAAATAACCTTTATCACTTAATCACCAAATAATTTTCTTGTACTAAGGATATACATTTTATAAACCATAATATCCAAAATCAATTTATTCATGATCAATAAAATAATTTAACTAAAATTAATAAGTCATACTAACTAGGGACTTCACGTAGGCTAGTGGTAGGGGATACGTCCTTATCGCCCTTCAATTGTGAGTTCGATTCCCCTGGCCTTGTAGGACGCGATAGGTGTCACCCATCCCATAGGATGTCTGTTTTCTAAAACCATATCATTCATATAACATACTAAAAAAATAATATAATTTCTTAAAAAATAACCACAACCTATTTTATCATCAAGGGTTATCTAATATGTTTCATTTTATATCCCAAAATTTAATAACTATTTAACACCTCAAACACAAAAGATTATATGAACCCCTAAGGTTAGCCATTATGTCCACACAAGAAAAGATAATTATTTCTTGAATAATATTTTTAAATATCAATCATTTGGGTTAGACATACTAGAAAAAGTCTTCCAATGTAATCCCACCATCTTTAGAGCCGTGATAATTTTAAGCATTTCATCATCCTCAAATCTACCATAACTCTTGAATCCCTTATATATATAACTCTTACTTATTCAACATTCTTCATGATACATTAACCATTATCTTCCAACCTATTCTGTAATACTTCTTTCGTACAAAAAAATCATGAATCATATCCTATTATTCAATAATGTCAAAACATCAGCTAACAGATAATACATACCTTTCTTTAGCCATTGTTAGTTTTCTTATCCTCAATTGGAATGGAATTAGGTATTGGTAAACACATATTTTTCTCAGTCCTACTGATCCCATTCCAGAACCATATTTGTAGGACATCTATTTTTATAATGACCATGCACACCACATTTAAAACAATCAATTGATCCATCAGAAAGAACTTATTTCCATTTCTAGGAGTTAACTGGACGCTTCCTTTTTCAATGGCAGGTTCTTGCCTTATGACCTTATTTAACACATCTATTGCACCTTACCATCCCTTTGAATCATTTTCCTAGGTGTTTATTTCAACATCCCTCTCACATAGGTATTTGAATATACATAGACATATGATTATTACCTGAAATTACATAGGGATTCATTTATCTCATATATGATTCCTTAGAGAAATCACCAAGGTTGAAGTGGTCAATCATTACTCTAGCTAGTAGGTTAATAATGACTATAAGAGTTCTCATTTCAGCTCCCATTTTATTCATTTTCTCAATCTAAAAATTGTCACAGTTTTCTTCACATCTATTGTTACTTTGGTGCCTTCTAGACCCATCCATTTACTAAAACAAAAATGGTTAGTGCGAGTATATCATAAAAATCATCATAAAATATCTTATAAGGAGGGTAAACAATAAGATATACTTATTCTTTTATCTTAAAATCATTGGATATATCTAAAATAACTATGACTCTTTCTAATATGATAACTATTATGGTTATGTAAATTATGCTTAAATAACACCATAACCTATAATGTTTTCTAAGCCGACCATTGAAACCAATTAGAAGTCCACAGACATAAACATTACATAATTTTGAATTAAGTTAATAATTCACATTAAGGAGATTTTTTGGTTTAGTGGTTTAGAGAATTAGGTCAAAAATTACACATAACAACTTGAATATTACAATTAGACACTTCTACTCACGAACCATTTTTTCATAAAACAAAACTCTTAAAAAAGAAACATTTCTAGATCCATATTGTAGACAACATGAATTTTCCTTAATCCAATCATTGACACTATTAATCGTTAAGTCTTATGAAAAAAATTTAAAAACATAGGATGAGCATAAAAATCATAGTAAAGGATAAATAAAGAAGGAAAAATGTTAGGTTTTTAGAAAAACACATGTAAACCATGAATACATTATCATAATGTAAAGATTTTCACCTTAAATAAGTATCAGAAACACATAACTTAAAATGAGCTCATTTATTACCTTTTTTATAACCAAAAGATTATCATAAAGCCCATATAAAACAACGTATATCATATAAAGGTATGTTGGGAAATAAATATACTTAAATGGAATAACCATACAGTCGACTTCCACACATATCAATAAATGGAATAGCTATACGGAGGACTTCCATACCCAATGCATTGGAGGTTATAACGTAACCACCCATCCTTGGTTTTTCATGAAACCACCCATCAGTTGGTTTATCACTTAACCACTCGCCATTGGTTTTTCACGTAACCAACCATCAAATATCCAACTACCATTACATAATAATAACACATAATATATTTTAAATATCAAAATTTAAGTAATAACATTTAATTGAAATCACAAGATATCATTTCAAGATATTAAAATACTCAATCCATTTCAAAAACCATTTTAAATACCAAAACAATCAAAAAAGGAATAATGGATTTATTTTACTTTTAATAAATTTAAGGCTTATAGTGGAATCCAAATAATGATAATGACAGCAGTGTGGATGTTTTCCCCGCATATGTTAAAAACATTCCTTTTTTCATTTAGTAAAATACATCGTAGAAAAAAGATTCCCTTTGAATTAATGTAAAAGTAAAAGGGGTTTATTAAACACTGTATTAAATAAGGAGGTATATATTATCGAAATATGCCTCAATGAAAAGAGATTTAGAAGAAGTTCCTTATAAAGTTAGTATCATTAGATTAAGGATACATCAATGACATAATAGTGTGTGAAAAATATATATACACCCAATATAAGTGGATTTTAAGTGTAAAAAAATCATCGTTCATTCACACATATTCTTGAAAAAAAAACCAATGACATGGATATTTAACTCAATGAATCGAGATTGAGTTAAGATATCCCTTGAAAAGTTCATATAAATGACGTAAAAATTTATCAATGGTGTAATTATGTATAGAAACAGTATATAAACACAAGGGGAAGTGGAAATTACAACATAAATAAATGATTATTTATTTGACACATAATATTCACATAATATAATCAATAAAATATGTGTAAAACCCAATGAGTGAATATTGAGTTTAGAAATTCCTGTATGAAAATTCAGCCACCTAACGACATCATGAAAAAATTAAGAAAATGAGTTGATGAGGGAGAAAAGGGTCCCACATCACTTGGAATTTTTTTTACAAAAATAAGGATATAGAAGAACACATTCCATCATAATAAAATGGAAATTAAAATACATGACATTAAAGAAGTCCTTAACTAATAGATGAGGGTAAAAGTTTCCCTTACCTTATGTCTGACTTGATTTGTTCATTGTTTAATTTATTGAATGATAAAAATAAGATAATTTATACACTATTCATAACCCTTTTCATGTTTATTATTCCTTTTATATACCTTATTACCATGTTATAAAAATTACATAATTATTTAAGCTAATATCGTTTGTTTTGTTGATATTGGGTACTTGAGTTGAAAATGATCTTGTTATAATTAATTTTTTTCAATCTGGTCAAAATTCCATTATATAAAGAATATTATTCATATATATATATATATTATATATCTAGTATATATGTATGTATAATATTCTATAACCTTTTAAGATAATAAATTAAATTCACAGTTCATGGAGACAGTAAGTTATATGAACGCATTGACACTAATTTTATTGCTTTTTCATATTTAATGGAATTAAAATTTTATAATACATAGGAATAATATAAATATAGTATAATATTATATTTTATATATTTTACATAATTTCATTATAACATCCTTTATATGTTCCATGTATGGCATGAACGAGTTATATCACTTTGAGAGGGTCGTAGTCTGTGCTTCCTCAAATGAAATTATCGTGTTTATACATCATGAAAAGCATAAAGGTATGTTGTAAATAAAAATTAAAGAATATTAATTAAAATATAAACATAATATGTGACATATAAATATAGTTCCATCATAATGGCCACCATGAGAGGTGGTAGGAGATAATTGAACAATTATTGTTTCATGAGGCCATAGTTCACCGTCCACAGAAATAGTATGTTCTAAATCCATTAGATGGAGGTGTGTATAAGTCTAGTTAGAATATTTCTCATTAAAAATACTTTTATATTGGGGATACTGGTGTTGTTATGTAATAAAATAATAATAATATAATAGTTAGTGAAGAAGTAGAATATTGGAAAGGAACCTTAGGGAAGACACTACCTATTAAAACGGGTAACTCCCTTTCATTTGAGCCAAAAGGCTTTCTTGAATTGCCTTATGCATAATGTAAGGATTATAATAGGAATAGAGGGTTTTTGGGAGATTATTGGAGCAGATTTTTGATGATTCAAGTTGCTTGAGAGTTGTGAGTAAGGGGTTAGAGGTGATTCCCTTTTATTAGAGGGAGGAGGGGAACTTTAGGAAAGTCTTGAAATATTTTTTTTATTATAAACTGAATTTAGATTTCAAAAGGTCCCCAACTAATTTAATTAAAAGATACGATGGGGATTGTTTGAAATCATATCAAAAAATAGTTTTTCGACATGTTTTGGTTTCAAATTTAACCATATAATTTATATTTAACACTTGGTAAATTTATTTGACTCTTACCATTTCTTCTTGTATATTCGTTCTATATGGTTAATATTGTTACTATAAAATGAAAATATAACCTCAAGTGGTTTTGTATCTACATGGTAGAACTTTCCTAAGTCATTTGGCTGAATATTAGATTTTTAGGACTATTATATCATTTAATAAATTCGTATTTGTTTTAAAAACTCATTTATGTCAATTTATATTCAATTCATATCATGAATTTTAAAAAATCCATAAAAAATTTATTCTTAAAAAAAATAATTAATTAAAATATAAAAAGTCATAATTATCCCTAAAATTATTTCATGGTCTAAAAATTATCAAAATAAATTTATTTTATTATTTATAATTTAATTTGTTTAAATCATTTATTAATAAGGTAATCACTACTTAGTCATTGTGTCATAAATCATTTAATTTATTTGATGTCTAAAAATTATAAATAAAATAAAATGTCGTAGGAAATATTTTTAGCGTTCAAATGACTATTTATAGTTGAAAATATAACATATATAACCGCATGTAATTTCTTTTACTAAACGATACATGTTTAGGTTATATTTTAATAAAATTTAATTAAAATTAATTAAATGTCATTTTCACGCACAAGTGTCTCTATGGGGTCCTAAAATCTACCCAAGGATCCCATGGTCATAAATATCTCATCCAATATGATTGCGACATGTGTTAGGGTAATTTAATATTATTATAATATAATATTTTACCCATATTTACCAGATTTACCCTTTAACCATGATAAATAAAATATTTATTAAAGTTACTATTCATAATTTCTAAAAATGAAAGTTACGTACCTATATAATTTGGACCTACTGATTCCAAATATGGAATAAATTTTTCCAAATTAAAAGCACAGAAGTTGAAAATATTAATTTAAAATTAATTCATGTTGTCAAAAACCTAAAAGTGTGTTTTTGAGAAGTAAAAACTACCAAAAGATTGACATGTGTTTTGTCCAATTTCAATGAGAAATTACTTTAAAAGACCAAAATTGGATTAAATGATAAAAATATAACCCAATTACACTTTAAAAATAATTAATAGTTTAATCTAACTATATAAATAAATTAGATAAAAGGCAGCTTTGAATTAAAATGCAGCATTTTTCATTATTCATTAAAAAATGAAATTGAGTAGAAAAATACCAAAATTTAATCCAAATTAAATATTTATGTTATGATTTTAAATAAGAAGTTAATTTTTTTCAAATAAAACATATAAAGGTGTCAAAATATATTTGAAAGGGTTTATCCATCAAAAGGAAGTAAAATTGTATTTTTAGACAAAATTTTCTTTTATCCAAAAATCGAATTTATTCTTATATCATATATAGAAAACATATAAGATAAATTTAAAATATTACATTGAATATATATCATATATTTTTCATTAAATAAAAATCCATATGAAAAAAAATTATTCTCTTTTAAATAGGTTTTCATAAAAACACATCTATTATGTTCAATTGGTTTTTATATCCATTTCTTATAAATTTTCTAATCAATTAATAATAATTTAACCATTAAACCATATAAAAAATTCATTTGATACTATTCATTCCCACCATTCTAATGGCTATGTGTAAACTACCATTCAAAATCATAATAATAATATTGTATTATTTTTTAGTATAACTAAATGTTGTGTGTAATATAAGAATTCGGAGAAGCCAATTGTTGCGTGTCTAGTACGCTATCAGAAAAAGAACCCCCTTTCACTTAAAATTAATATCTTATTCATAAGTATTAATAGAAATAAAAAATTATTATTCTATAAATACCTAGGTTGTTACAGATGACTTATTTTCAGAATGAGAATTAGTGGAGATCTCTCCATCAAATCTAGAATTATTGGATCTAGTCTCAATCCCATCCAAATTCATAAAATAGATGGTTAATGACTCTTTGGCTGTGTAAACTTCAGAAATAGAGCCTCATAGTTATGATTTATTCCTCAAATATGATTCCAAATGACCTAATTAAGTAATGGAAAAAAAATAAGAAAAACATTAAAAAATTTTATGCAATGACTTGATAAAATCGAATTCACCAAAAAAATAAAAAATATCAACGTACCTGTCTATTGGATACATCCATCAACAATGTACCGATCCACCAAGTTTATCTTATTTAACCAAATAAAAATACAAATTAAACATAACTGTGAATATTTATTGGGGAAATAACATCTCTCAATTACATAGTGTCAATTTTTTTCTTGAAGTTAATCAAGCTTAGTTGGATTTAGAGTTTTTTAAAAAATATATCTAAAAAAGGTATAATAATTAACAAGAACAATAGTTAATTTTTCTGGTAAAGTATTATTCATATAAAATTTCATTAACTACTCTATAAAAATATGTGAGTCATGACTTTTCAATACATGTAACTTTATATGTTTAAAGCTAACACACTTCGATATTTTACTTGAATATCCATATTTCACTTTTATATTCATTAAAGTTCAAAAGAATACAAATTTTTCATGAGTTTTAATTGTAAAAATATGTAAAGGATACTTTTCATTATCATATTCTCACAAACCATTCTTTATATTCATTAACTAGAAATCCTTATGAGCATTAAGGCGATCCTTCGATTTACCCTACTCATTAGGCACTATAAAAATGACATTATCATAAATGTTCTTCTCAATCTATATTACATCATGATTATAATGTATCAAATTAAACTACCAAAAAATAATTTATATAAATATAAAATATTTCTTCCATTTCTTTATTCCATATTCTTCAGATACTATACCTCATACCCTTTCCCCCTTCTTTAAGATGATGACATTTTCCAAATTCTTTAGTGAAATTTATTAATATTCCCAATATTTCTAGACCATATAATATCTTGGGTGACATTATAATTTCAATATCTTCATTTAATCATGTATTGTTAAACATGAATATCTGAGAAGCATAAAGAAATCGACGATGACACATAAAAAAAAATTTTCTGCTATGATGTAATCATCGAGGCTCAAAATAAAAATTACAAATTAGACATGAAAAACCAGTATTAGTGTTCCAACCAGATAGATTTCCTAGTATAGAAAATTCAATAATTTTTGAAATTAATGTAGCATGTATTTTGAAATGTTATCTCATTGATGCATCATATTTTTATTTTCAACCATCCCATATTTTTTTATAATTTATTGATTAGAGGTTGAAGGTATACATCAATGTAATTTCCATTCATTTTCTTTCTAGGAATATTCATGAAAATTATAAAAGAAGTCATATTCATAAAAATCCGTTGAAGTAGATTATAGGGGATTAAAACAATGATCCAAATGCTATAATTATTACTTAAAGTATCAAAAGGGTTAAGAACATCATAATCCAATCCCAAACATACATTACTAGGATCAGAATAAAAATATAGATATAGTGAATCAAACATATTCCATGATGATAAATCTTTTGGATGTCTCATCAATCCATAATTACTATATTTAATATTCCACTTCAAGTAATATGCAGTCTTAGACAACATGAAAAATCATTACAAGCACGGTTTTAGAGAAACATAACACAATACCACTATATTAGTTTTCTTATTATATTTAATCCTTTGGTTGAATTGATTTATAGTTTCATTGTTGTTCATTGGTTTCCATCTTCTTGTATGAAATCTTATGTTTTCCTCTCTATAAGACTCTTCTCCTTAGTAAACCATGAAATCATTAAAGAAGGTATATATCTTTGTATAATTATGTCCAAGTTTTTTAATGACTTTCTTTATCTCATTGAATGATACAAGGACATTAGTCTAACTAAATTAATCACAAAGAAACTCTAAAATCATTGAAATTTCTTTGTCAGTAATTCCACATAAACACTTGATATGATACAACTTATTTGAAAAATACAACTTCTAATACTTGGGAAACCCTTCATACATTTCTTATTGTCCCTCTTCAACTAATTCACAAAAATCATTTTTTGTCACTAAATTTATGAGAAATATTTACCTGTAGAGGACTAACTAAATGGTATGTTGATCCACTAAAAAGGTGGACACTATATTCTAGAAAACCAAATGTTTCATTTAACAAAATTAGAACTGAATTCTTCTCTTCCATGTCACTTTTTTATTTCATTGACAGTATTGAAATTGTTTTGACTTTCCATAAAATTTGATTCCCCATAAAAAACCCAACATATATATAGAGAAGGAAACTATTTAAATATAAAATTCTAATATAATTCATTTATACTAATCCATCAACTGAATTTAAAATTAGGACATAAAGATTTTATTCAACCATCCACTAATCAGTTTTCAATTTAATAATCGAAAAATTCTTACAATCCCTTGGCATGCCAAGGTGTGTTTCAAGGTAAATTAATCCAAATTTTATCCATAATAAATGGATTTTATTCCCCCTATACATTAAAAAATGAAGATATAAATGTTTAATAAAATAGGAATAGTCAAGATTAAATAATAATGTATAAGGGTAAGAATAATACTCAAGATCATGGAATTTGATGTTATATATATGTTTGAAACAATTAATATTTAATGACGGAAGTATGGAAAATAACTTGTACATTAAGGATGATAAAGATGTATCAAATTTTAATATTTTATATATTAATTATATTATTTTTATGGGAGAAAAAGATAATGGTGTATTCTACCAAAGTTTTGTAACTAAGGAGGGATAATTCCATTAAAGAAAGTAGTTACATTGATTAATGACTGAACTATTTCCCATGGTCTAACTAAGAAGAACAGAACCCCTTTAAAAATATTAATGAAATTTATAATTTATTTTTATATCACACACTATTTTATGGATAAAACTGATAAAAATAGAAGTTTTAGTTTGTTATATGTGCTTATTCATCATTCTACCATTTAAGGTCATTTTATATGAGTACATAAATTTCCAATAAAAATAGACATCAATTCACATGTTATAAAATAGAGGCCACAAATAAATTATAACACAAAAATATAGTTAAAAAATAAACATATAAGATAACCTAACCTCTATAAACACTTTTAGAAACATCTTTTTTCTTTCATTATGAACAATAATTCATTTTAAACCCCCTATGGTTAATCAACATGCCATAACATTTTAATTTCCAAAATATATCAAGGGAAATGGTCTAGGGTTAAATTTTAAGAGTATTTATGGAATGTTCCAACAATATAGTCGAATAAACTATGAGAAAACTTTTTATAAAATTTCGTTTCAAAACTAAAATACTTAATCATCATAATGTCACTATATTCAATGTAACCCAACATTGGTTCTTAATAAATCCATGTACACCCTTGAAATTCACGAGTTTCCATTAAAAACTATTTTAACTACCCAAAAAAATTTAATGTCTTGAAATCAAGTAATAAAAATCATTCTAATATTTTATGAAATGTTATGTGTGAATGGTAGTTAAAAAATAAATTTAAAATACATGTTTTCATATAAAATACTTCACATTGAATGGGAAACAAGTGAAACGTGGTTTCCCTTTAAAATAGATTTATATATACACATAATAATTTCATTTGGAATATAAGATCAAGTTTTATTAATTTAATTAACTTTGAAATATATAAAACCAACTTCATAGCTGAAACTTAAACAATGTGTGATAATAAATCACCACAAAAGGAAAAATAAGACTTAAGAGTCCAAAAGGAGGGGAACCAAGGTTGGGAGAGGGAGGTCCGGGGGGGGGGGGGGGGTCTACATTGCCACTGGGGATGGGAACCACCATGGATAGGGTTGGTAGAGGGGTTGGTTTGCATCCCCGTCAAAAAGAGGGTGGTCAGGGGGGTCATAGGGATTGGGGCCATTACCGAGTAAAGAGGAGATATGTTGGGGGGGGATGAAGGGTTGCACGGATAGTAAGGGAGGATAGGGATTAGGGTCGAGGATGCAGAGAGGGAGTGGAGGAGGAGGGAGGAAATATGTATTTTTAAAAACAATTCATGAATGTTTAATAAAAACTACCTCTAATTATTAAAAAAAATATAGTAACCTCTGGATGAAATGATTTGTATATTATTAATTTTTAAAACTGAATTTATTTCAAGGTGGTTAATAGAACCATCACTAATAAACAACCACTATATCATTTAAATTTTTGGTATTTTTTTGTATTTTCATGGTTTTAGAAAAACTCTGTGCTTTATTTAGACCTCTCCCGTTTTTATTTTTTAGAGTATAATGATTTTGAAACTCATCGGGGAACACAAGGAACCTCACATGCACTTACCCAATAACAAAAAATTACATTTAAGGGCTTTAAATTTCAAAATTAATTTCCAAAGAAACGTTTTTAAAAAACCTTTGGAATAAACGCAAAAACAAAAATCCCTTTGGATTTTTGTCTAGTTCAAAAGTAGGGTTAGTTACACATGTGATGATTATATTGGTTGGTATATTTGAAATAAGATTTATATGATTATAATTATTCCACACTTTATGAAAAAGTTTTATGACATGATCATATGGAAATTTTATTCTCTCATGGATCATGTTCTTTGATTCCATTATGATTCATGTCTTATGAACTGTAAAGCTTTATGTAATGAATCTTGATTATGATTTATGAATTAATAGTTATGGTTTTAAATTGTTAAGCTCATGTTATCATATCTATCTTCTTATGTTATGCTTCAATGATCATTTACATCTTCCTTGTTTAACCATACTGAGCATTTGATCTCACCCTTTATTATGTTTTCTTTTCCTTAGTATATGATGAATGTTTTTAAGTATGATATGTATAAGAAGGTTTATAGTTGTGAAGAACCTAGAGGAATATGATGGAAATTATTTATCTTCTATTTTTTTATCAATCTAAGTTTCTAAATAAACTATTAATTTATGGTTATGGTGTATATAATAATACCATGTAAGGAATATAAATATAATAAAATGTAATATTTATATATGAAATTCTTGGGTTACCACACCAAGTGATGAAAAATAGGTTTATACTTTAAAGAAATAGTGAAAGTACTAACATAGAGATATAAAATAAAGTTTTTTTGAATCATTTAGAACAATATAAATTAAAAATAAACACACAAGAAGGACCATTGGATGAATCCCATGAAGAATTGAGTTTAATGTATTTAGTTAGACTTAGTAAAAGATCAAGTTAATTTAAAATAGAAAGAAAAAAATCACTTTGGTTTCCCCTCAAAATAGTGTTTAATTCTTTAACCCTTAATTAATATTGTTATATTATTCTATTCAATAAGTTCCAAAACTCAAAGGACCTAAACATGAAGAACGGTAAAGGGTCAAGAACATTTAGATTTACATTTTCATGGGAAACGTTTGAGGTATTAATTAAACAAAAAAATCTACAAATATAATTACAATATATATTTTTATTCATAGGATCCTTAAATAATTAGTACTTTCCTTTTTATCCCATCCTTTTCATAATATTACCTTCTAATATCATCAATTTCACTTAAATCCAATAGTATCCTTTCACCAGAAAATTAAAATAAAAATTTAAGGTTTCAAAAAAACAAAAGGACATGTATTGAAGCTTCATAAGTAATTGAACTAATTTTTGAAAATGGTTTCCACAGGGAGATGTCAGGAAAAGAGTTTTAAATACTATTATATAGGCCCATGGGGCCTCATATAGTTTAAAATACCAATCCTCTATATACCCAAAAATTGTTTTCTCCATAACTTATTTAAGCTCGTGATATGAAACTTCAACTTTTCCACATGACTGAGGGGGGTAATAAGTTATAATTTTGTGCAAACATCCATAAATTTTAATTAGATTTTTAAATTTAATGTTTTTGAAGTGGGTCTCATTATGAGTTATAAAATCCTTGGGTACCCCAAATATAGAGAAACTTTTCTTCATATTGAATTTAAGTACACTATTGGATTTAATATTTGTACATATTACTACCTCTAAATAATTTAACAAATAATAAATAGCCACTAAAATATACTCATTTTCAATATAATATTGAAATTGTTTGATAAAATTAATCCCACAAACATAACAACAATTCATCCTCTAAAATCCATTTTTGTGGGGGCCCTAGTTTAATCTAAACATTTTCATCCATTGGAACTTAAAAAAATACTAAAAGAATACCAATATACTTAAAATTTCTAATCCAATATAAACAATATTTAAACACTTTTTGGGTAGTCTATTATCCTCTAATGGTGTCCACCGCATGATGAAGAGTGAAAACTCTCAAAAATAGACAACAAATCCTCCTATAGCATTCAACTCCTCAATATTCCATCATCACATATTATAAATTGTAAATGGTTATACCAAAATTAGTTTTTATATTAAAAAATGAATTTATTCCTATGGTTTTGTGTTAAATATTTTAGAATGACTATTTTAGTTAGAAATTTCACAGACTTTTCATACCATGGGATTTTTTTTGAAAGAACCAGTTTTTTTTTCATTTCAATATTTATAATTTATACCTCTTGGGTTATTAGTTTCTGATATATATAACGTTGAAATATGATTATCCACTGCATTTTGGCACTCTATTTATCTATAGTTTCCAAATAATACTCTTAAAAAAGAAGGATCCATCAAACAATCCTTGTATTAGACTCCTTTATGGATAATAAGTAATTTGAATCCAAATGGATAGTGTGTAATAAAACTTCAGACATAATCTTGTATTTAATAAATTTTTCTAGAGAAAATAGAACTTAAAAATAATATTTCTCATTTATTTTGTTGTTACTTTGGGCCTCATGTAGACAATTATTGTCATAATACACCACATATATCTTCTTTTCTTTTATTTTCCCCAAAATTTACCCCATATTTATATCACTATCCTTAAATAATATTTTTAAAATAAACATATAATTTGGAGATTTAATGATTAGTGATGAGGTGAGTCTTTCTTTAAGATGGTTGAATAAATATATTCACTTATCATCAAAGAAAAATGGTGTGACCTTAACTAAAAGATTAAAAAAATTTCATATAATATTGAATTTATTTGATGAACCTCCAATAAAAATAGACATCTCCTACGAACCTTCTAACACATTTAACATTTCCATGGGGTGGTAGCTTTTGGATGACCTAAATCTTGGAATTATCAACCTATATTACTCTATTTGTGACCTTATTAACATGTATAATACCCTTGATGACCATGACTTGACATTTATGACAATTATGAATGAGTTTGGTCTCTTGACTGACTGAAAATTCTCTTTTTTTGGATTTTTAATAAACCCGCTTTATGGGTAAGCGGTAACCAAAACAGCTCAATTCAAAATAAAAATTACAGGACCCGAGGAAACCTCGAGCCACGAGAACCCTCAACATTCAATCCCATCGCCATCCGCCATCACGCATTCCGGAGCACCTCGTCTGCAGGACCGACGTCCCCATCACGCTATTCACCATCATCACCAAACCCTCGAGCCGTGAGCCTGCACCGACTCGAGCACCACATCACCGGAGCGCCGGTGAGCTTCACCGGTGTCCTTCGTCGCCAAATCAAACAGAAAACATGGAAAATAACAGAGATTTCACCAACATCTTAGAACCACCGAAAAATTAACCAGAAAATCCAATGTCTTCAACCCAATCGCTGGGAAATGTCACTTATGATCCTCAAACGACTAAACCACAGTGGGATAGTGGCAACCAGCAGAAGCTGAGACCTCCCCATAGGACCGACGAAACTGCTGAGAACAAACCTGGAGCGCTCTAGAGAGTATGCCGGCGAAAACACGGTCTTACACCCGCAGCTCTGAATCAGCAACCACAGCAGCCCATAGCGAAAATCCACAGCAGGAGAGGAAGCCACGGTACCACCACAGGGAGTACAGAGGGGTCCGAAGCAAAAACCACCACTAGAGGGAGAAAACCTAGCGCATCCATCACAGAGATGGAACCTTCAACCATTAAGAAAAATCAAAAAAAAACCAGGATGCGAAGACCTCCCCTCCCCGGACCAAACCGGCTCCGTCGTCAAACTTCAAAGAGTCGTCGTCGCCGTCGCGTTGAGATCAGCTGTGTAGCACCTCAAAAGCGCTGAGGCGAACCCGATGAAGAGGGCTCGGGATTCGGCGGCAGCCGAAGAGGGAAGGAGCACGATGATGAGGAAAACCCTAGTCGCCCCGGAATGGGAAGGAGACGCCACTCAGAGGACCGCTTCTCCTTGAGTTTGGTCTCTTGAAAGCTCTATAAAACTAATTATATATACTAAAGAGTACCCTGAAAAGTTTTTTCAGCTATGGAAATTTCATTCATAAAAACCCTAATTAATCTATGAATAATATTTGAAAATATATCCATCATACATATTTAAAATGTGGATGGTGAACCACAAGAGATATATGGAATCCCCCAATAGTAAAAAGCATCAATGTAACTTGTTATTGTGGTCCTCTCTTGGCCCCCAAGGGTTATGAGAATATGATTGTAACAAAATTACCCTCAAGAAAGCATAAAAATTAATTTATAGCGAATATCTAAAATATTTGGTCCAAAAATGTAATGGGAAAATAATCCTTTATAGAAAAAAAGTAAATTTTTCTATAATCAATGCAAACTCACAATTTAGTCATAGTTCTAGTCTAAATATACACATTTTTATAATTAGTTGTAATAGTGACACCTCTTTTCTTTGGGAATACATGGATCTAGATAACCTAATGGCTATTTTAAATAGGATAAATGATTATATTATCTTACAATTTAATTAATGCTCACTCACTATATAATTTATGTTTGGATTTATTCTACTTTGGTCCTATACTCTTGACTTTTTATTTGGTTCTATTGGGGTCTTATGCATGTAAAATGAGTAGATAATCTATTTTATATCAGTTATTGAAAAACCAATAGATGTTTTAAATTTTTTTAAAACATACACCTAATTTAAATCCTTGTTTTTATCTAGTTAATATGAAATGATGTTAGGAAGAGATGATTTCTCACATAGAAATGAATCTTTCAGGTGAGATGGAAGTGGTTTAATCTCTAAATGAACTAATTATTGGCATAAGGGTATACTCTTAATCCTAAAAGGTATTATGTATTCAATGTTCCTTTTTATGAATGACTAGGAGATAGAAAAAAACTTTATCATTGTTTTCTATAATGGATATCCCCATACAACAAGATTCCTGATCCGTTTTAGAGATACCTTTCTCTGTAAAACCATCCACATGTAATAAAAAACTTTTCCCTTAATGTCATGAAAATATGCCTTCACATTAATGGAACAAAGTCTCAAAAAAATTTAGTATCTATCTGTACTATTAATTTTATTAATAATTCTTAAAAATTCATCCTCCAACTAATCTATAGGTTTTTGAATTTTCAAAAAATCCTCTTTTGGAAAATTTAATCATAATGGGGGTTCCCTAATTTTATTGAAAATATTCTATTCTTCACTATGTTCTCCTAGGTTAAAAATTAACTTCCCCATAGTAATATCTATAATCAACATAATATTAGAAGAAATGGTCCACCCAATATTTTAGAGACCTATTTTTTATATTCTCTATCAAAAATAAAAAAACATGTAAGCATAATTTAAAAACATCAATGAGAAATTCATCCACACTTCCTATAAGGTTTGTGGTATATTATTCATCTAATTGTAAGACCATAGTGATAGGTTTTATTTCTTCCAATTATATCTTTTTAAATAGTTAGAAAAGGATTAAATTTATTTTTGAAACCATTTCACAGAAGAATTTATACTCACCACTATTACCTAGTGTTCATGGAATGAAAAATTACCTAGATCATTAAGTTAAAGAGGGATTTTATTTTATAGGAAAACACTTCACTATTTATTGTGGTTGTATATAGTTAACTCCTTAAGTGATTTACTATTTGAGATAATAGTTTTTTAGAAAATTTAATTATTTAGGGCCGTTAACTAAAACATTAAGGAACAAGATATAGATTACAATATTATTAGATAACAAAAGGAATTTAGAAAATCCAGTATCATGATTGATTTTGTTAACAATTTGAGGAATAGGGATGAGTAGGGAATAATTCCTTATAACATCGGGTTCTTATTTATGTTTTTATCCAAAACATTCATTAACTTTATTTTATTTCTATACCATATAATATATACCCTATTTTTTAGTTTGAAAAATAGGTTTTAGCTCATTTTCAATGTTGGTGTTCCTATTTATATATTTTGAGTTTCCCTTATTTTATGTTAAAAATTCAACCATAACATCAATTTGAGATATATTATTGTCATGTGTAACTTATTATTTTGTTTTTAAAACAATCATAGAAGTCTATTCCATAAAATTTCCCATAAGATTTATTTGTTTCTAAAAATATTTACTTTTTTTACCCCAAAACTCTATTTCCATTTGACTAATTTGAGTCTGAAGATTAATCAGTTTAGTGGTTTAGGTTGAACTTTGATATTACATGTCAATTTTTTGTTTTACCTATTTAGTGTCCATTTTACTTCACATTTTATGCATTTTTTCATTTATATTACCTTAAGAAATAAAAGTTTCTTCCATAGGTTATTTTTTAAATTGTTTCCTAAGATATAGTGGGAATTCAGGAGAAGAAGTAGGTATAAACACACCCTTATCTCACTAAGAAGGGTTGAAGTGATTAATATAGAATTAATTATATATTTTTGAAAATGGGTCACATGACGTTTAAATTATATGCACCTAACTAGAAAAATTGTCATTTTCAATGGGCTTGATAGACATATCAAAGTCAGGATTTTATTTTATAGAGTTCCTAAATATGTCAAAGTGTCATCATTATTCCATAACAATATTTTCAGGTTTTACACAATAAATTCTTTGGGCGTGGTCATTTTTCTATTTTAAAAATTTGAATGAATTATATGAATGGTTCTTGTTATTAATAATTTTTGTTTTTTAATTTGTGTAAGTGTACTAATTTTTTTTTAGTTCCTCAACCAATTTAGAAAAATTACACTTCAAAGGACTAATTGATAAGTGTTTGATTGTTTTTGGTGAGCCCATTATAGAAGGTTTCCATGGTAAAAAGTGACGAAAAATATTGGCTAGGAAATTGTCAACATAAACCTCAAAATCTTTCATAGTGCTCATGAAATAGTTCAATCTCATCTTGAATGAATCTGATAATTTAATTTCTAAGTTATGTAGTCATTAAAATATGATATTATTCCATTAATAATGTGTTGAATACATTGTACCATGTATAAAAAATTTCCTCATATAGATATTAATGTGAGGTTATAACAGTTCCTTTATGTTATAATATAAATACACTTCGTTATAAATCTTCCTCACTCAGGCCATTAAGTGGTAGTTATTTCACCATAATATATAATTCCATACTAAATTCTAAGGAGTCATTATTAGGAAACCTATTGTAAGATAGAATCATATTGGTATAAGTCTATTTGATCTCACTATTCATAGAACTAATGGTTATCCTAATGTAAGATATATTTCTATAAAATAAAGTAATTTCTAACCTTCTATGTCTGGGTATCTCAACTTCTTGAATTATATAAAGAGGTAGGCCGATGTTATCATTATGATTCAATACTACTATAAGATCTTCTATTTCGATTTTTTCTGTTTTATAAAAAATAATTTTTTTATTCTATTTTAACGTAGGAAGGGATATAAATTTTCACGAGTAGATCTAGTTTACATGTAGAATAGAGTGAAATGATGCACACAAAAATAGATCACAATAGATCAAACCTGTTTTTTTTAATAATTTTTTTTGAGTTTTTCTTATTATTCTTAGTTGGATGGATCCTTCCCTAACAATGAAACCAAATGTTTTATAATATATTCTATAATAGAAAATTTACTTATTTATTTCCCCACTTATAACTAAATAAAGAAATGAGTAGGTTTGATACCATAGAGAAGAATATATGGTTATAGAACAAAAGAACAAAAAACTGAAGAAAATAAAAAAATAAATGAAAAGGAAAATATGTCAAATAGAAGAATTATGATATAAGAAATGTGATTAAATATTAATAATAATGAAAAATCCTTACATTTAAGGTTACATATTGGAAATAATATGTATGTAGTGAATGGTTTATTATAGATAAAGGGGAAAAATGATTGTTTGATTTTAAAAATATATTCATTTAAGAAGATATTTAAATTGGTTAACATTAAAAATAAAAGTTTTTACTAACTCCATCAAGTAGTTGATAGGTGAGAATTAAAGTTGTATTGTTTTTTAGTTGTATAATAAAACTAAAAAATTAAAATTTATAAACTAAAAATTTATAATGATGAGATATAATTAAATATTTTTATAGAACTTTTCAACTTGAAATTAAAAATATATCATTAGAGTATTGTCAATGAAAATGTTCAAATAATATTAATTTAGTTTTATCAAGATGTACTATCATTCATTCTTGATAATTTGAGAATTTGTTTCTAGTAAAGGGAGGAAATATTCTTAAACTAGATCAACCAAATTCCCCATGGAAAATTCAGTTAAGAAATAATTTAAATTGGAAATATTCAACCACGAATGAATTATAATTGTAGGAAAAATAATTTAAAAGAGATAAAGGGACAAATCTCAATTATCGAGTTAATTTCATTCTCTCAAATCTCCCTCAAAATTCAACCATCTTAATTTTGTGAGTCTTAATGTTAATACCTTCATAATTGTGTGTCTTACTATTTAGTACTTTATTCCATTTTTCTCCTCCTAAATACCTCATTTTAAGATAAATAACATGACAAATTTATGTAAAAAAGTCATAGAAAACACTTCTGAACATTGATTATCTACTTTCCACATGGTGTGGGCCACTTTTGATCGTTTTCCCCCTTTGTGACTTAATATAAACATCCCCAAATTGAATATTCTCCCCCCATGAATATAAATTCCACATAATTATTTACTATTATGAAATATTTCTCTATAGGCATTAGAATAATTTAATATACTCATTCTATGACTTATAATGTTTCATCTCCCCTTTGCCTCAATATAGATTTTAAAATTTAGGGCTCACCGTGTTTTCAATCTATGTACACTTACATGATTTTAAAACTGAATTTGATGTAGATAAGTTGAGGTGAGATTGATCCTTACATAACTTATTATGTGTGTCAACACATTTACTCGAAAATTCTACCAACCATATATAGGTATGTTATAGTGAGGTACCCTTACACAAGAACATAATTACCCCGATGCAGATTGATACCAGAGAGTGTACCCTTGCACTATGTGATCTTCAATTTTATATGGGAAAAATAAATATAATTACAAAAGTTTATAATACTAGGCCACCCTTCCATAGTTATCGAGTTAACCTTTAAGTTAAGACTAAGGCATGTTATATACCAGTATACAACCCAGATTCCCAATGATTATACTTTACATAACATTCCCTAGAATAATATGGTCCTTACATAGGTCTAAAATGAACTTTTACGCATCACCCAATTCTCTAAATACACAATGATGTAAATTGAGTAAATCCAAGATGATAATAACTATTTGAAAATAGAACAACCAATTAAATTATAGTAATCACAGAATGAAATAAAAAATACTCTAATAATTAATTTTCAAGATAAAAAAATTAATTATTGAAAGGGTTAATTCAAAAATAAAATCCCTTTTCTAAAATCCCATAAAAATATAAATTGTATTTAAAGTTTCAACAAAATTAACCCATATGAATGGTAATTGAAACAAAAAAATTAAACAATTAATCATCTAAAATTTAAATTTTCAAATAATAATTCAATAAATTTAATTTTCATACATAAATTGAGTAAAATTAGTGGAATTTTTAAATTAAAAACATTTTCCCATAAACACATTAATATTTACATGAAAAATATATTGTAAACATGTAAAAAGCAAATAAACATAAATTTCCATGTTGGTTTGACATATTCCCACAAGTGTTTGAGGTATTTTAAACAGTTTTATAAGGACATTTTTTTATTTAATAAATCCCAAAAATAATTTAAAGGAGATATAAAATATGGTCAATTTCTAATATGTCTCTTATAATATTGATTTTTTCATGTGCGAGTTTGAGGAAATTTAGTCATAAGGTTAAGAAAATATTCCTCTTATGGAATAAAGAGACACTTTGACCGTTTTGGAAAATAAGTCACTATATGATTTGTAAAATCATCTAATATTGTTTAGATAAATAGATTTTAAAGTTTAGACATGTCTTCAAAAGGTTTGGATATTTAATCATATGTTTGATACATTGGTACCATAAGGTTGATGCTATTACTTTATAAGGTTCAAATATGTTGTATGGTACATCAACCTTCCATAATTCTAGGAATTTATATTATTGTATATTCTGAAGAGAAATTAATTTTAGATGATGCAAGATATGTTCTATTATGTTAAAAATTCATGTTGCTACAAAAATACCTGATTCAATCCTATTTTTAAAGAAGAACAGGAGGATTAACTTCTTGATCAAAAAATAAAGCACATTACTTTTTCAAGAACAATATAGATGAAGTTGAGTAATAGATTATGCTATTAATTAGAGTTTAAAAGATGGAAATCCAAGACAAATGAGTGTGGTGCTAATCTTCATGACCAAGATAAATAATATCAAGATGAGATGGAAGGATTAGAATTTACCTTTCCCTGAAATGATAGGATTTCTAGTTATTATTAAATCTATAAATGAGAAATTAAATTTGTAAATAAAGGGGATTAAATTTAGAGATTTCAATATAAAAAATGAATTGTGATTCTTGTGAAATGAGAAGATGAGAAGTGTAATGAGTGACTTCTATTTTTCATATAAATAAGATGGAAAATATAATAGTATTTAAATAAGAACTCAATATGAAATGTGGAATTCTTCTTATATTATATTATTCTTGTATTATATATATATTTATAAGAATATAAAATGTTAATTTTTTGAAGAAACATTTATTGGAGAAGACATGATCCTATTAAAGATAAATTAGAGACATATATATCACTAAAAAATGAAATAAAATAAAAGGATACCACTATCATTTGAAATTGGGTCAATTTTTAATGAAAATTTATTTTATATTCATGATAATCTATATAATTTGAATGAGTTCGTGAGAAGTGAAAGTATTTCCATGAGGAACCCATAAGTGGTTATCTTATTATTAGTCCTTATGGTAGGTTCTTAGATTATTACATTGATTTTCATTTATTGTAATTGTAAGTGGAAGGATAATTTAATACAACTATATGAGAAACTAAAAAAGAAATCAATAAATAAAGATAAAAAAGTATATGGAGCTGTTGCTGCAGTGGTAAAACTAGTAGAGATGAAAGAGTGTCCCTAGAAACAACTAGATCTCTTGAAGTGGGAAGAATATTATTATCCAAGAGAATAATAGGACTCTTAAGTGAATAAGAAGTATAAGATTCTCCATACTATAATAAGGAATTACGAGGAAGATAAAACTATGTTGTATAGATATAACATGATGGGTTTCAAATAATAAGAGAAAAAAGTATTGACGAGTAACCTGAACATTGTTTCAATTGAACCAGTGTGTCAAAGTAGTTTTGGAAATAATAAAAAGAGAAAGAGAAATAAAACCATCAAGTAACTACATGATTAAGAAAGAGAAAACCATATTTTAGTGTTGTTATCACTGGTCAATATTCTGAGAAGCCTTGGACTTCATTATATAACAACCAAGTAATATTTTATTAGATGTATTCTTAAGATCATCAGTTGATAGAGGATAGATAAAATGTTCTCTAGAAATTAGAAATATATGTGTAGAAAAAATAGGATGAGTTTTATTAGAAGTATCTAAGGAATTTTAGGTAGTTAAAGAGAATCTGTGTTAAAATAAAGAGATCATATTTGGTTTTTTGGAAATTCATATTATGTTTTTTTATCTACATTATTTGAGAAAGGAAACAAATATTGGCAGATGGGATTCCAATTTGAATAAGATCTATTGGTTGAAACTTATAATACCATGTGTAATATTTTTAGAACACACCTATATAGTATAGTGTGCATGGTTTTAGGATAATCCTTAAAAAAATATAATTTTGTTTAAAAAAATATTTTAGTGGAGAATTTGTGACTTTGAATCCCAAAAATTAGTAAGGAATATGATTCCTAGGAGGGGTTAAAACATCTAATAACAGATGTACTAATTCAATAAATTATCTTAATTTTATATTGGTGTATTCTAGGTTAAACAAAAAAAAATATCCAATAGTATTAACATAAATTAGAGTTTCATATCCAAATGAGGCTAAAAGTTACAGATAAAACAAATTGGAGTTTGGTAAAAAATTGACCACACATGATTCAGTCCCTCTCAGATTTCCTTATATTGATTAACTTGGAATCTCAGGATAAAATGATTTGTGTTGTTTATATAAAGGTATAAATCATTGTATATAATAATGTGCTTGATCTATATTAGAAGAAAAACATGAAAATTGGTGAGCAATTGAAGGTTTCATTAGAATATATTGATAAAATTGAATTTAGAAGTTTCTCGCTAGATAAGATAATATAAGAACACAGGTCTTCTCAAGTAATATTTAGATATTTTATGGATTTAAAGGAAAATATTAAATAGAAAAAAAAAAGACAACAAATGAACTCAATACATGAATTGAAGAGATAATAAAAATAATTGAATCCCTTAAACAAGAGGTTATAACCTTGCAAAAGAAACTCAAATTTAAACAAGAGAATGTTATAACAAAAATAATTTTTAATTTTGTAATATATATAATAAAGAACTGATTGAAATTGTAGGATGAGGAAACTGGAGTGTTGTGGAAATTATAAGTTAATAGAGGTCCATGGAAGTGGGAAATGGTAGACATTTTTTTTAGGGAGAGTCATCCATAACCCGAGGATCTATTATGAGATATAAAGAGAAATAAACACTGGATACAACACTCAAACATATATAATACATAAAAAAAATAATCTACTTGGAGGATAGAAATATATTAAGATATAGTTAAAATATATTTACCTTGATAAAGTTTTAATTATTTGGCTATCTCTTTTTTATAATGAATTGTTGAAAGAAATTAGAAATCCACTTGAGAGGAGAAGTAATTAGAAGTCAACAAAGTAGGACAAGAACATATCCAACATCACATTAAGGATCACTTTTTATGGATAATGATATAGTTTCTCTTACTTTAGTCACAATTTTGTAAATATGAGGGGGCGAATGAATAAAAATTATTAAAATAATTATTAAAGGAAAATAAGTGTAATAAAATAAAACTTGATTCCTTTAAAGTGAAACTTTTTCCCATTAGCTAATAAGGAGTATGACCTCACTGTATATGATAATGGAAATGAAGAGAGACCTTATGATGATTCATCCCAATAAGAAATCTCATGGTAGGAAATGAATATAAATAAGAAATAAATCTTGGCTCAAATTGCATTCAATGAAATGAAGAAATATAATATATAGATTATGGATTGTCAGTTTATATCTAATATGACTGTAAATAATAACCTCATGAAAAATGTAAACTAAACTTTTGGTGGAACAATTTATTTGGAAAGGATGGAATATTAAAAATCAATGGAAGTGGAAAGTAATGTCTAACTAATAACTGGTTAAAGAATGCCTATATGTATGGTGTATGAAATAATTTTATGAGTGTGATCTAACTTTGTGATTTAATACTTTAATTAAAATTCAATTAGAATGGATTATTAATCAGTGGAATAGCTAGAAATTAATTAATTGATGGAAAAGGTAATAAAAGAAAAATTATATCAAGTTGTTAGTAACAAGAACATTTGTATCCCTATATTAGAATATGGAAATAGACTTTTAATTGAAGCCTCAAGAATATCCACTAAAAAATCATGGAGAATTTATTAAAATTAATTTATTTATTTTAAATTATAAATATAATATTTGTTAAGGATAAGGCTTGTGATGAAATTTTAGGATGGAAATAGGGAGAAATCCCTATTGGATGAAAAAGAAATGAGTTTCAAATCTATCAGACCAGATTTACATCAATTTTTATTGTCCCATGAAGATACCCGGAACACATAGTGAGGGATATTTCTTCTTATTTTTCAATGACTATAATAGAATGGGTTGTATCCCATTGATGATGGAAAAAATGGTGGCAATGGACCAAATCAAGTAGTTTCAAAGTAGATATAAAAATTAAACTTGAAGAATGATAATAATTTCAACATTAGACATTAGAATTGAATAATACTTCGATGTAGTATATAGTTACCTAATGAAGCATGGAATCAAGTGTGAAGTATCATATATGAGAACACAACAATTGTTTTGAGAGGTGGAATAAAATAGTGAAAAACATAGAAAAATCCTTTCTCATTAAAAGTGGCATTTATCGAATCTATTAGAAGAAATTTTTAAAGTCAATATATACAAAAAAACATTATTGATCTCCAAATAAATTAAAATTACATAGAAAATATTCAATGTGAGGAATCCATTACTAAGACACATTAAAGTGTTTTGGAGATAGTATTATATCTTGAAAAAAGTGATAAATTGGGGAATAAAAGTAGATTAAGAAGATGAATGTATATTCTTAGGATAATAATTCAGGAGTAAATCCTATATGTTCTTTAAAAAGAGATTGAACAAGTTTCTAGAGTGAAATAATGTTAATGTTGTTGACGAAAGATGTTGAAATAAATCTATAATTCTATATTTGAGAGAATCTTGTGAAGAATAGGATGAATATGATAAAAATTATTGAAGCCCACATAATCGAGTGTGTGATGAGGATTCTAACATTGAATTAGTGAATGAAGAATCTATTGGGAAGACCCAACTAAAAAAATATAGGACCATATATGTTGAGGTCAATGAATAAAATATTATTAGTGATAAATATACTCCTACATAAACTCAAAGGATGATGAGTGTTGAGAAAACAACTCAATTATCTCAAGTTGGGCCATTATGCATTGAATAATATATAAAGGACGAGACATGGGGCAAGGCCATTAATTAAGATATCAATTAAATAGATAAGAATAAAACATGAGAGATTATGAAGAGGTTGATAGATCATAATATTATTGGAATGAAGTGGGTGTTTAAAAATAAATATAATGAGCATGGAGAGGTGATTTAAAATAGGGAATGGGTGAAGTTCCAAGGATATGCATATGTATAATGTGTTTATGTGGGAGAAACCTTTAGAGTCATGGAAATACTAAAATCACTAAGACTCTTCCTATCTATAGATATTCAACAAAATGTCCAAATTTATCAAATGGATGTTAAGATAGAGTTTCTGAATGTATTACTCTAGGAGGATGTATATATAGAATATCCACTGGGGTTTTTAGTTGATAATGATGAATCAAATGTTTGAATCCTGAAAAATAATTTTTTGATCCTAAAACAAGCTTCTAGATCTTCATACGCTCGATTGGATGCATTTGTGAAGAGTTAGATATTTAGAAGAGGTGGTGTATATCATAATATTTATATGAAATTATAAAAGGAATAGTTGTTCATTGTGCCCATATATTTCGATGATATCATATATATTAGTTTAAAGATAAATTTAGTTGTTGATTTTTCATGGTTGTTGATATAGGATTTTGAAATATAAATGATTAGATAGATTAAATATTTCCATGTTATACAAGGAGGGATGATTTTGTTTCACAAGCTAAATATGCAAGGAAACTACTGGGGAAGTTTTAAATGAGTGATAAAAAATAGTTTACACACCCAATGTAGTTTGAAAAAATCATGGGAATCATGAAGAAGATAAAATATTTTATACCATACTTTAGTAAGAGATGATTAAATCTTGTTGTATCTCATATAAGTAATTATAGATATATGTTATGAACCATTCTTGGCTGCTAGATTGAATTTTTTTCCTAAGGAGGATCATCCCATGTTTGTGAAATGAATCACAAGGTAAATTCAAGGAACACTATATCTTAATTTGGTGTATTTTATATGGAATCACAAATACATATATTTCTCTTCATATATGTACTGGGATACAAAAATCTTGGATATAGAATCCACTAGAGAAAGGTCATTATCTATTATAATAAAGTGTACATAAAAGATTATAAAAAATTTAGATACGAAATATCTTCTCATGACTAAAGAAGAATATATCTCAACCAAAAAGGTGTTTACCCAACCATTTTGAATGTAACAACAATAATAAGATCTCAAAAAATAAGAAAATATGCCCATAGTGTTCTATTGGGACAACAATACTATGATTGAAATGAAAAAAATATACTAAAACTCTCACACACGATACATATTGATATCTCATATCATTTCATTATAGAAAAGGTAGAATAAGGATTCATCATATTAGAACATGTAGGAAAACACCAATAAGTAGAAGAAAATTTTACCAAACCATTTCTATGATACAATTTAAGAACAATTAGTTGAAAAATAGTGACCACTACCTCCATCAACTTAATGTGTAGGAAATAATCTATCCATACATACATCTTATGTCTAACTTGAATGCTTGTGTTTTACAATATTTTAATTGTAATAACCCAATTATTCTCATTGGATTGAGAATAAAGTGAATCATTACATGGCCTTAAGAGGCATCCCCAAGTCACCAAATGATGGAAATAAAAGCTTAAGGGTTTTAATGCAAGTGGGGGATGATTTAACCATTAAGAATTAAAACCATTAACTTGCCAAAACAAACACTCACTATATGATGTAAGAATAAATGAAATACAACTCGACCACTTCATTTATGTAAAAAACACACCAAAGTGTACTAAATTGGAAGTCAAAGAAACTACAAAATCATATAGAATAAATACAACCAATAAAATCAATGATAGCCAAAAGACTCCATGCTCTACAAGATCCAGGCTCCAATAATAAAATATCCCAAGTATCATGAGGTAGTGATAAATACATGTGATACATAACCTTTTCCCATGTCCCAAAAGATAGAATCATCAAAAGAACCAAAGTGAAAAAGAATGGTTGAGTATAAAAATCATTAGGCTTTCCCCAATGACCTCCCTACTCACTGCACTGGGATAGAAGAGTTACACACATTTATATAAAATAGTTTGTATGAAAGAAATTCCCAAACAGTTTATAACAAAATATAAACAAATTAAAATGAGTTCATAACTCAGTACTGAAATTTCTATATCAACAATTTTCCAGACAAAATACATTTTCATATAAATCAACCAAACATGGCCTTAGCACATTTCACCAATTCCCATTGGCATAACCAGTCTACTCCAAAAATTCACTCTACCAATCACGCATGGTTCATTATGACAGTTTCATACTCATGAGTGATATCTCACTAATCTACCATGTCTTCACAAGGTTATTATTTCCTGTGTTCCATTACACCATTGGCATTGAGAACAAGTTCATATTTCAACCAAGCCTTTCAAATGCAATATGGATGAAAACACCATGTATGCCCAAAAACCATGCCAAAACCATTTTAAAAAAATCACCCTTTTATTGAAAACCCTTTTTCAATAATGAAATTTGAATAATACAACATATTTCTTGAAACCCTTTTTATAAGAAATCATTTTAACATTTTTAGAAAAATTATATTGTAAAATAAACTGTTTAAAATCAATAATCTAAACCACTTTGCACCATAATTCACCAAAAGTACACAATTCCATCAAAATCATAAATCATCACTACGGTAGACTTATTAAAAGCATTGAACTCTAATTTAAAAATAAAATTCATTGAATTAAATAAATTTGAAATCATGACAATTAGTTATATTAAGAGAAGTCAAGAGTGAAGCCACCTACCTTGAAGGTTTTGACGAAAAATGAAAACAGACGAAGAATGATCACGAAACCGGGTAAGAATTCCATGAAACTACCTCAGATCTCTTATCCTATCAACAAAGGGACCAAATATCATCATATTTGGAATCCAAAATATTATATCTACCCATAATAGGCATATATATGAGAAACCTAGAGAAGATGATAAGTAGATCTAAGTAAATCTATGAAAACGTGAGAAGAACTAGGAAGAACAACGACATACCTCAAGAATTTGGCTTCTAAATGCCTAGGAAAAGCTCCTGATCGATTCCAATTTTCTTGGTAGAGGTTCTCTAACCATCAATAGAGAGGATTATCAAATTAGGGCTGTATAGGAAGAAAACAAATAAGCCTATATAGTCAAAAATGTTTGAGATCCACTTTTTTAGGATCTCACATTACCCCTACGCATGGTTTAGTCATACAAATTGAAAAATTGTGCACTATCCTTACATTAGCTACTACCTAGGTAGACCCTTGAATGACCTCCTTTCATGACCTAATTTATCATCTTATCACTATTCCGAAGCTACTATCTAACATATGCAAATATTAATGGTTTCTAATAGGATTCCACATAGTATAGACAAATTGTGCCCATCCCATGCACCTTACCTTTATCCCCAAAACACTCCAAACTCTCCCAACCTTCACCCTTAAAATTTACTTTTATAAAAAGAATAATGAAATGATTACATACTAGAAACCGAGGGTATTACATTATCCCCACCATTAGTATTTCTATCCCCAGAAAATAAAAAATTACCCTTTCCCTCAAAAAGTTCTAGCCACTGCTCTTTCATTTCTTTCTTGAGTTCCCAAGTGTCTTCCTAAATCTGACCATGTTCCCCCAAAATCAATACTAGACTAATGATTTTCCTATGAAATACATTATAATACAGATCCAAAATCCATACTAATATATGTTCCAGAAATGCATCCATCTCTGGGTCAACAAGATCCTATCTGATCATAGGGTCCGGATTGGGTTGATACTTTCAACAAAGATACATAGAACACATTTTGCATCTAATTGAACAATGGTGGAAATTCCAACTGATATTCCACCTCTCAAAACCCACTACAATTTCTCTGAAGGACCTATTTATTGGGGAGATAACTTTCCCTACTTTCCAAAACGTTGATTTCCATGCCTTAGAGAAATTCGAAAGAACACATGATCGCACACCACGAACAAAAATGATCTTCAATGATGATCTATATATGATTTATGACAAATCATGATCCATCTCTATCAGTTTCATGATAAAATGAATATTATTCATTTTTTCATGGACAAGGGTCAGCCCGACAAGTGAAGTCTCTCCTATTTCCACCAAAAAAAGTATAAAATGACCCAGACACCCATACAATGCTTCAAAAGAAGCTGTACGTATTGAGGCATGATAGCTGTTATTATATGATTACTCCAATAAGGGCATATTTTTTTACCATGAGCCTCCAAAATCCATTACAGAAGCCCACCTCATATCTTCCAATTTCTATATCGTTCATTTAGACCACCCATCTATATAGGGATGATATGATGTACTCATAGTCAACTGAGTCCCAATGGATTTCTATATGGATTTAAAAAAATGATAGGTGAAACTCAGATATTTTTCTGAGACTATCAAAACTAGTATACCATGTCTCTTTACCACTTTGGATAAAGATTTTGGATAGATCCTCCATTATATGAGTTTCAAGAATAGGGATTAAATGATCCGACTTATTGAGTCGATCTATAATCACCCATTTGGCATCATGTTTCCAAACCATTCTTGGGAGACATGTAACAAAATCCATTGCTATTTTATCTAAATTCCACACAGAGATAGGTAAAGGCTGCAACATACTATTGGTCATTGATGTTTTTCCTTAACTTCTTGAAAAGTTAAGAACCATGAACTGAACACAACCACTACCCATTTCTAAAAAATCCACCAAAACATTGCATTAAATTCCTTATACATATTTTCTATTCCTAGATGTACAACCCACATTGAGTGATGGTAATCATGAAGAAGTTATTCCTAAAAAGATATAGGTATAACCATATAATATCTAAACCAAAAGACCAAACACCCATCATGTTTCCAGCCCTCTATTGTCTTCCCACCATTGAGTTTTTAATACATAACCAGAAATTCCTCATCAGATGTTTGTTCTTCTTTGACCAACATTACCAAATGAGAAATTACAAAAACTGAAAATAAAATCGCAACATCCCCTAGATCTTCACATTCCACATGCTTATGGGATATGACTGAAATCAACTGCCATTCATCTAATGATTATTTTACCAATTAAGAATATTACTTTATACATAATCCATCAGCCACTGAATAACCTTTTCTCGGTGTATACATAAAGTCAAAGTTGAAGATTTGGAGATACTCCATCCATCTTTTTTTCCTCATATTTGAATATCTCCATGAGAAAATATGTTTCAAGATCTTATGATACGTGAACAAAGTAAATTTATCACCAAAGAGATAATGACACCATGTTTTCAATGCATGGACGACCACAACTAACTCCAAATCGTGTGTTGGGAAATTCTTCTCATGAACTCTCAACTTCTTTGAACCATATGCAACCACGTAGTCTCCATGCATGAGAACACATCCCAACCTAGAAAAGACTTATAACATTCATCACTCCATTGTAATAGAACATTATTCTTTGTCAAATATGTCATTGGTCAATCTAGCCATGGTAATTCACACACCAATAATCAGTAATGGAGTGAAAAACTATCAAAGAGTAATTTTTTGAAAACATTGTTCGGCAGTTTCCAATATATAATAGATTCAATCTTCTCTGGATCCACTAAAACAACTTTTTCATAAATTACATGGATAAGAAAGTGTAATTCTAGTATCAAAAAATCACTCTTTCATACTTTTTCACACAACCAATGATGTCTCAATATTCTTAGTAATGTCCTGAAGTGTTTCCCATGATCAACCCTTATCCTTGAATACACCAATAGTTTATCCACAAACACTACAAAAAATGAATCTAGATATTTCTGAAATATTGGATTCATCAATTTCATAAGGACTACTAGTGAATTCATAAGACCAAAATTTATAACTATGTTCTCATAATGGCCATATATTCTTCTGAAATCTTCCTTTAGAATATCATCCTTCCGAACTTGCAAGTGGTGATATTCTAACCATGATTCAATTTTAGAAAACCACTGAGAACCCCTCAAATGATCTAATAGATCATCAATGAATGGATGTGGATACAAATTCTTTATTGTAACCTGGTTAATATTACAATAATCCACACACAGAATTCAAGTTCCATATGCTTTCTTCATGAACAAGACCAGTGTAGCCCATGGAAATGCTTTCAGCTGAATGAATCCTTTACTTAATAGCTATTCAAACTGCACTTTCAGTTCCCTTAATTTTTTTTGGTATGATTCAATAGGATGTGAGTGGGATAATACTGATCCCCAAAAGGAGATTAATCACAAAGTACACTTCCATTACTAGTGGTAACCCAGCAAAATTCTTGGGGAAAAAAATCTAGAAATTGAACCATAACTACTGGAAAAATGTTATCCTTTATCACTTCCATAGATGCCAAGGTTAATGATGAAAACTAGTATGATATTATTCCCACTGTTGGTTCCAAAAATCCCATTACAGTTTACCATACAACCCTTTATCCTTTAAAGAGATGATCAACACCATCCTCATTCGCAAAAGTAACTGTCCATTTATAATAGTCGATGTGAGTCTTGAATATTTTCAACCAAACCATACCCAGGCTTGCATCATATAAATCCATCACCAACACCAAGTAGTCCCCTTTATTCTCATATCTGTCAACAATTATTGAACATTATATACATAAGAAGGCTCTACATTCTCTTTCCCTTAAAGGAGTTTGATGTTTTTCCACAAAAGGAATCATCTTGAGTTTTAAACTTATGAAATCATCAACATGAGAAGAAATAAAGGAATGTGATGAAAAAATGTCAAAAAACACTTACGGAAGGGTAGAATTCAATAAAATCATACCTCTCACCATAGATGGTGTAACATAATCATCCACAATCATGTACTTAACTCCATACAATTGCTTCATTGTTGTAGTCTTCTCCATGTTTCATTATAGAGATTTACCATGCTAAGGAGTAATGGTTTTCTTAGAATCACCATCGCTAGCTCTACTCTATTGAAGGGAGTGGTTCTTCTATCGTCATCTGGTCAAAGAATATGATGCCTATGAAACCTAAGACGTGTCTTGAGAACTAGACCTCAGAGAAATGTGACAATAGCACTTAAGAAGTCATATAATGTTGCAAATATGGAATTATTGAGGTGGTTCTACAAAATCTCACTTCATGTGGTTAAAGGTTCCAAATTAGAATCATCCTGATTTTGTCATAGGTTCTAAAGGATGAATTTCCAATCCAGGTATCTGATTGTGGTTTCCTATCCCACCCTAGAAATAGGTGTCCCTTTTCCTCTTTCACCTTGCATTAGAGTTCCCACCATTCCACAAATTTATCATCATACTTCCTCCTATTAATGTTCCTGACATACCATGTTCAACCACTATCACTATTTTCATTATCTCTATATAAACATTAATAAAGAGCTTATCCATCTTCGAATGGATCTCTTGCCTTATCCCTAATTCAAAGATGCATGATTTCAAGGCATAACATGCCACAACATTTAGTTCAAAGCACACTAAATTCACTAATTTAGCCTCTAATTCTGTGATAGATAGATTTTCTTTCTTTAGGATAAATAATTCCATCATTTTATGGATCATAAGAATGTGGGGATAGACTTTTTAATTGAGCAATTCCTTAATATACTCTAAAATAAGGCCTTGATCCATTTATCATGTACCACTAGTTCCAACCACCAGTGTGCAAGATCCTTGAGCATATATTTCACAATATTGACCTTAATCGATGCTGGTGTGAGGATGCATTCTAAGATATGATATATCCTTTTCATGAACACCATCACCTTTACTAGTTCAGAATAATCCTAAAAGATTGGTGGATTCTGTTTTTGGAAAAGGGTAGAATGGTCTTCTGGTCTTTGATCATCCTTACAATTTATCATTTCCATAGTGTGGAGCCCTTAGACTATACTCTGAACTAGCTATTGTTTCACCTATGGATCAGGTGCAACCACATTATCCATATCTTCTTTCGGTTGGTTTTTACAACGCCTACCCAGTTCCATTTTCTAAACAAACAACTAAACCTATAAGTTTCCATCTCTAGAAACTAAAGGATTAGAATTTCTAATTATATCACATCAACTATCACAACATTTCCTTCCAATTAAACCTTTTTTTAGGTTCAATTATTTTTGATAAATCCATTATTTTTCTTTTGAAAATCAACCTATTTCCAAAATTTACCAAACATGCCATTTTCAACATCTTACATTTTGAAAAAAATTCAACATTTTTCAAAAATCAACACAATGAATCACATCATATATAATCTTCCAAAAATATAATATGAAATCCAATTCGGAAGTCATTCCTCTAATTCATTTCATGATTGTCTCATTGGCTAAACCCATGACATTGAGATTCCAATATCCTATAGGTTTCTACAAAACACTTATGTACCCAACTCCTTGGTAAAATAAAGTTCAGAATAAAAAGGTTAGATACATATTTTTATGCTCTACATTTCATGTTCTGACAGTCCTACTCCTTTCTAAGATTCCAACCCAAGGAATGGTTAAGAATGAATTCAACTCCAAGACTATTAAACAGAAGACTGCCTGTTAGGAAATGGATAAACAAGAAGATACCATTTGTAATGACCCAATTATTCTCATTGGATTAATAATATAATGAATTATTACATGTAATTAAGAGAAACCCCAGGGAACCAATGTCCGAAAATAAATTCCAAAGGGTTTTCATGCAAGTGGAAGATGATTTACAATTTAAGAATTAAAACCATTAACCCACAAAACACAAAAATCACTGTATAATTCCTCAACAAATGAAACGAAACTTGATCAATTCATTCATATCAAAACCACACCAAATATTACTACAATGGAAAAAAACAATCAATGTAAAAAGTATAAATAAAACTAATACGCTCAAAGATGACAACAAGACTCCTTGCTCCATATGCTCCATGCTCCAATCACCAAACAACCCAAGTATCACGAGGTGGTGCTAAATATGTATGATACTATAATATTTCCCATGTCCCAGAAGATATCATATAAAAAAGCACCAAATTTCCAAAGTAGGGGTGAGTATAAAAATTTGTATGCTTTCCCTAATTACTTCCCTACTCATGCCACTATGATAGAAGAGTTAACCACAATGATATAAAATAATTGTTATAAAACAATTTACAAAACTGTTTATAACTAAATATAAACAACATAAAACTAGTTCATAACTTAATATAAATAATTATATATCAAAAATTTTCCATCCAAAACCCATTTTAAATGAAATTTATCAAAAAAGACCTTAGACCATTTCACCTGTTTCTATTTGCATAACCATTCCATTCCACAAATTCATATTACCAACCATGCATGTTTCGTTATGAATATTCCACACTCTTGAGAACTATCTCATCGATCTACCATGTCATCATAAGGTAATTATTTCCCATGTTCCATTACACCTTTGAAAATGAACACAATGTTATATTTCAACCAATCCTCATAAATTCAATATGAACACACACACACACATATCTTGTATACCGAAAAACCATGCCAAAACCATTTTAATAAAAGCACCCTTTTATTGAAAACCTTTTTCCCATCAATACATTACAATAATATAACATTTCTATTGATTTTTTTCTAAAAAACCATTTCAATATTTCTAGAAAAAATATTATTTTAAAATAAACAGGTTAAAACCTAGAAGCTAAACAACTTTTCACCACAATTCAACAAAAGTACACAATTCCATCAAAACCATAAATCAACACTAAAGAAGATTTATTTCATGTTTTTCACACCAATTTGACAATATAATTCATTTAATGAAATCAATTTTAAAGAATTATAACTAGTTATACAAAGGGGAGACAAGAGTTATTCCAACTACCTCAAAGGTTTTGATGAAAAGTGAAAACAGACGAAGAACACTCAAGAAACCAGGTACAAATTCCACAAAAAAACCATAGATCTCTTCTCTTATCAATAAAGAGACTAAATATTAACATATTTGGAATGGAAAATTTTAGATATACCTTTAATGGGTGTAGATCTAAGAAATAGAGAGGAGAGGAGAAGTAGATATAAGTAGATCGAAGAAAATGTGATAAGAACGAGGAAGAATGATGACATACATCAAGAATCAGGCTTATAAATGCCATGGAAAAGCTTCAGATTGATTCCAATATTCCTGGGAGAGGTTATATAACCTTTAATTGAGAGGAATATTGAATTAGGGATTAATAAGAGTAAAACAAATCCTATAGAGTAAAAATTATGTGAGATCCACCTTTTAGGGATCTCGTTTTACCCTGCACACGGTTTAGTCACATAGTTAGACAAACCATGTTATCACAGTGCATTAGCTACTGCCTTGGAAGACCCTATCATGACCTCCTCACATGACCTCCTTAACCATGAACCCATCATGACGAAGTTACTATCCAATATCTGAAACTCTATACAATTTCTCCTAGGATTCTACACAGTTAAAACAAACTGGGTGCATCCTGTGTTCCTTCCCTTTATCCCCAAAAACTCTCCAAACATTCTCCAAAATCTCCCAAACTTCACCCTTAAACTTTAAATTCAGAAAAATCATAAATAAAGGGTTACATACTAGAAATTAGGTGAATTACATTATTTTTTGAGATTATTATCAATGGGGGATAAATAGTATGAAAAGTGGTGTTCTCATATTGAGGAGGAGATAAACC
This sequence comes from Viscum album, assembly GCA_963277665.1. Taxonomy (NCBI): domain Eukaryota; kingdom Viridiplantae; phylum Streptophyta; class Magnoliopsida; order Santalales; family Viscaceae; genus Viscum; species Viscum album. The sequence continues at coordinate 596,096,834 of OY728139.1, forward strand.
AAGAGGGGACATATTTAGACTAATGACATGGGATGTTTTGTTGAGATGTATTTGCTTCTCAACATTCCTTATGAGATAATGTAAAAAAATTATGTATGGTTGGAAATTTCTATAGCTTTGAGTGCTTAAATTTCACAAAAAATACACAGTATTTCCAAAAAACAAAAAGTAGAGAATATTAGAACCAAAGATGTTGGTATTGGAGATTTATAAATTTTATATATGTTCATGAAGTGTTGTGATTATGTTTTTAACAATAAATGTAGGGTTTTTAGTATTTTGAAGATATATATATAATATTAGATAAATTTGTCTTAGATGAATGATTAATATGGTAAATTATGTTTCTTATAGTTTTATATATATTTGGAAGGAGTGTGGGCATTATTGTAGGAATTAAGAGAAGGTTAAAAAGTAATTTAAAAAAATATGGAATTGTGTATGATAAATAGGTTTTATCTAAGAAATCATAATAATAAAATAATAATAGGGTATATTCATAACGTCAAATCAAATTTTTTATTTCTATATAATAATAAAGGAAGTCAACATATTAGTAATCTAAGAAGTCATAAGCTGTATAATATTACATCTGAATTTCTGATGGTTTTATAAGAGTGAAAAAAAGTCTACATAATATTAATCATGAATTTCTAAAAAATTCATAAGGATAATTAGTGAAACTCTGTCATGTATTATAATAACTCAACCAATACATAAAATTAGAATTGGGGTTTGAAAGGAATGTATGATTAAAATGGAACTATGTGACATTAAAATGTGAATTTATGAAGTTTTCATAATTCAAAACTGAATCTCAGTGAGATTAATCTATGATATTTGAGAGAATTATAATATTAGAAAAAATATATATGAGATTAATTTGTGATATTAATGGATGTGTAATATTAAAATTAGGATCAAGTAAGATTGAATATAAATGTTCACAACACATGTAAGAGTAATATGAATGCTTGGTGTGTATGTAATAATAAAAGATTTGTTACAAATTATTGAATATATTATTATGGAGGAGTTTTTTCCATGCATATAAGTAATTATCATGGGAATTGATTCATATATTTTGTATTTATATTTTTGGATAGTTAAATGGGGAAAATCAATGGTGATTTTGTAAGAGCCTTACTTGTGTTTGTAGGAGGAATAAATGGATAAATATTTTTCCATTTTTAATGAATAAAGGTGAATATATCATGGAGAATTTAGTCATAATATTATGTAAGTTATTTATTTAATTTAATATGTGTGTTTTATAGAGTAATATAAAATTCAATAAAATATGGATGTATTTTAAAGGTAATATATTTTAGAACATATTTACAGTAGATTTATGAAAATGGGATGTTTTTTATATTATTTCTTGAGGTTAAGAAATTATAAATTAGAAATTGAAGCAATAGTAAATAAAATAAAGTTAATTAAGATCTATTTTTTTTCAAAGGATCATCAAACATAATGGAAACACCCATATTTGTTTGGTGTTTATCTCTTGCAAGGATTTATTAGGGGAAACCATAAAGTTATATATTCTTTTGAAACTCTTTTGATATAATGAATGAATAAGGATAAATAATGAGTGGCCCTTGGATCAATAGCTCATATTTATTAAACATTATATTTATCTATAATGAGTAGTGATATCCCTTGTTAATTTATCACAACATTTGTGTATGTTTATTAGATTGTAACTAAGTGTTGAACCATGTAAAATATACATGTTGTTGACTTTACATTATCAATATATTGTGTTTGTTTGAGTTCAATAGGTTTTAAAGGTTACTTCTAACACAACAACAAGGTTATTTAGAATATAATAATGGTTGAACTCTAAAATTTTCCCTCCAATTAAGGTATATTTGAGCCTGTGCTTTAAAATCTAGCATAGGTGTGGTGGTTCATTAATGTAAGAGTTGTGTTTTTTTAGGTATGGTGGTTGGTGTATAGTTTGTGTGAATAATTTTAGGGTTAAATTAGAATTATTATATGAAGTAGACATTAGGTGTTTTAGTGATTCATCTGATCAAGTTTTATATTGAGGCAATAATAAAGGGAGAGGGACTAAATTCATTATGAAAACACCTGGTATTGTATGACAGTGTTATATGGGGGGATTCATGGGAATGATGGTGGTATTACAGAGCTGGTGATCTGTAGTGGTAACTTGAGTTGTCGGACATGGTGGAAACCAGAGTTATAGGCATGAAAAATAGGGGGACTGTGGCCATTCATAGGTAGGGACATATATTTCTAGTGGAGTAAGGAAGTGTTAGTTCAACCATATTTTAGGAGAATCTAGTTTATATTGTTTAATGGAATTTTATGTTCCACTAATTCCCATTTCTATCATGCTAATAATGTATTTATCCCTAATTCATTTCCATTTCCATCGTATTATAACTTACCCAACAAGGCCTAAAGGTAGAATTATAAAACTTTGAAATAGTTTAAGTAGTCTATTCAAAATAATGGTGACTTTACATAGTGATCATTTATAGGGATATGTTTTTTATATACTAAATATTGAATGATATAAAAAATTAATTATAAAAACATTCACATACACATCATGTCATAAGGGTTATCATCAGGATCAGTTTGAAATAAACATGTTAATGTATTGATTAGATGAAAGACATTTAAATTAAGATATCTAACATCCATCCAAAGGACCACAACCTCTATAAGTATCTATTTTCCAGCACACACATGATTATTACAACATGAGGTACATAAATAGTATAACATGAATGTAATATTCATAATAAAGGGCTGCAAATTAGTTTACACAAGCTCAAAGTTCAAGGATTATCCTATTGTGTTAGAAACATAAAATCACTAATAAAGAGGGGTATTGATGAATTATAAAATGGAAATAAAGTAGATACTCAATAATTAGATATTAGGTCATAATCAATAGCATATTTTCAGTGGGGGTCCCATATCAATGTTTCCTGACTACCCATTTTCAAATTAATGGCTATACAAAATCCCATAGTATAATCTATAAAAATCCATAAATCAATACAAAATCCTTAATCTATCACCTCTATAATCATCATCATCATAATAATCAATGGTACTCCCATATCATTACATTCTTATAAGAAAAATCATTATACCATTCATCTACGAAAATCTATCACTAGAGGGGTATTTGGGAGATAAAGTCATGATAAAAATATTTATCACATAACATGAAAAAGAATGATCATATCAGAGAACTGGTTCGCCAGATGAAAAAACTATCACCACCACCATAATGGGTGTAACTCAAAGAGAACGCATCATCCACATCATCATAGGAACATCATAGAAGTTATCATTGTAACCCCTAACCATATAATACGAAAACCAAATCTTCAAAAAATAGTAATAAAATATGTAAAACATAAAAAAATGAACCATAAATTATAATATAAACATAAAAACAAAACCTAAAATAGATGAATAGATTTTTTATAGTACTATTTAATCTTAAAAACACCACTTATTATATTTAATTAATCACAAGATGTAAGAATAAGGAAATATATCCCAGAACCTAATGTCCTAGAAAGTAAAATATCACTTGATGGGGTATGAGGTATTGAGTTATAGGTGGTAGAATATTGGGAACTTACTATAATAAAATGATTTGTGAATTAAAGTTTCACCAAACATAGATTTACATTTGACCACAAACACTTCCCCCAATTACTAGATTTTAAAAACTAATATCAGGGTTTTCAAGTAATAGAGTATGATAATTTAACCTGTAACTAAATAATTAAAATTTAAACCATTAAATAATAAATATTATGAAATAAAAAGTAATTAAAGACCACCTAAAAAACTTGATATTACTATGTAAATGTATACAATGTCAATATATAGAACCTGATAAAATTAGCAATAGGTCAAATAAATCTAGGAGTATCATCACCTCCTCATATTCTCTCAATATCATATGATTTATTGTCAATTAATCCACTATTGTAAAGATGAACATACATGAAAATAATATTTACATTTTTATAAATTAAAATTATTTATGTGAGTGTAAATAATTAATTATAATACAACTATAGGATATTTATACCTATTCTGTTATCATCAGGAATGATTTTTCTCATTTCACAATGATAGATTAAAATATATCACTAATTAAACCAATATTTCATGGAATTATATATAAATAATACAATTAAAACAAATATATAATTGTTACTAATGAAAAATAATTATACACATTTAATGTATAAATTTCATGTGCTTATCATTCCACCATATATATTAACATTATTTATTTTTAATTATACTCAGGATAACAAAATAAATTATAGCCCTTTCCAATAGGAAACCTCCTCACATTATTTGACCAAGAAGAAATAAAACTCATCACAATGATATTGGTCAAATCCTCCCGTATTGAGGGATATGATTATAGTTTATTTAGGTAATATCCTCTCATTAGATGGAAATATTATTATTCATTGAGGAAATATCATCCTATTAGATCAAAAAATATCATTTCACATTGGTAATATTTTACCTTTGGTAGGAAATGTTTCCATTTTATATAGGTAATATATATTCTTTGGAGGGAAACACTCTCATCATATCAAGTTGGTAGCCAAGTATTTTCTATATGGAAATGTTTATTTATTATATTTTTGTAATCTCCTTCCCCTAAAAAGAAACATTCATTCTATAATATATTCAACATATTCTTTATATTGTTAAATATTCATATATCACATACCACCCAATGGGAAACATGTATATATAAAAAAAAACCTGTTTACTATGCATACACCTTAGTCCTTATCAAATATTTTCATAATCATATTCCACAATAATATATTTCAACAAAATTTCAATAACAAATGTAATTATACTACTTACCATGATAATTATAGAATTTTATTCATTATATATCATTAATCATAAATTTTAAATAAATAAATTATTCATTTTATTTTCATTTTCATTTCTTATCTCATAATAAAATAAAATATTAATTTTCAACTATAGGACACCTTTTGTTTTTTTATAAAATTTATTCTATAAAATGAACATGTAAATTAATAAATCACATTTATTCATATGTTATTTATAATCAGTCCATATGTAGATCATAAACATATGATGTTTTCTAATAATATTTTAATCATAATCAATGAATCATTTAATTCATAGAAAACCCCCATATTATTAAACCATGTAAAAATACCCTAAACACTATTTTATTGTTTTATCATATATAAATTAAAAATAAAAAAGTTACAAGGTTACTTTGAAATGATTATTTATTATTAAGAATTCTTATAGTGATAGTATGAATATGTCCATAATTTTTTTATTTCATTTTGTGTATCATGAATTCGCTATTACCCTAATCATACATGGACATGTGAAATAAATAAATATAAATGACATTGGTTTTTTTTCTACCGATGAAGATTCTATAATAATTACTTATAAACTAATATTAATATTCGGTCCAATTTTTCTAGTTTAATGTAATCGTATCATATTATATGAAAAGCCTCTTTAAAGGTTTAGATATGATATTAGTCGAGGAATATAAAATAAATAAGTATCTCAACTTATCCTTTACCACAATATTATATTATTATAGATGAATAACTAATGTAACATCACAAAATGGAGAAACTTTTCGGTGAAAAGAGTAAAATGAGAAGGAGGTAAAATGTGATGACCTATTACCCTAGATTCCCAAAGGAAGAAAACCATCAGCAGTTTAAAAGAATCCCATTTTCAAATTACCAAAAAAACAATTTAAATTATAACTTGATATAGGAAATTAAAAATCTAGTGTCATCGAAAAATATATGGCCACATGCGCTAGAGAAACCCATTTTCTATCATAATAGTAACTAAGAACATTTATGATGGTTTTATTCTATCAAATTAAGTTATAATTTCAACACTAATACTTATTATATATGGATATACATTAAAAATAGTCTTTCATATGAAATCACATGAATATATTTAATTTTCTCAATGAACCATCAGAAATATTATTTAGTAGGGTATTATCTATGATGATTCATAAAAAATAATTAAGTTTTTACTAATAATAACCAGCAAAGGATAATATGTTTCTAAAAATAAATTAAAAATATTATTTTGTGATAAAATTTAATTACAAATAGTAATTACATATAATTGTTTTACAAAATATATTAATAACATATTGATTAAATATACATAGTAAAAGACATTTTTTAAATAACTTTTGGTGAAATTCCATCTCTATTAATCCATTAAAAAAAGTATATAACTATAAATTTATTTAAAAAATGTAATTATATATAAGGGTATCAAACATGTTATTCCATAATAACTACTATAACAATGGTTTGGGGGATCACTAGTTACAAAATAATTATTCAATGGTAGTGGAGGGAACCCCATCCCTAAAAACCATCCTAGTCATTGAATATACTCAATAATTTCCTGATCATAATGCAAGTTATGATTCTAAAACTCTTCTTTAAATATGTTTAAGCTTGGAAGGATATCATGTTAAGATATCATCCTATAATCATACTATAATAACCCCACATGAAATCCTTTTGATGTGGGTAAGGATGAAATCACTATAGTACCATAATAACTTGTAGACATCTATTGTGAACCAATACCAATCACCTATCCTTGCACATTACTAGTCTCTCGATGCCGCACATACTTGTGAAAATATTAACGGGTTGTGATATTTACATTACCATTTCCACCATGAGACTCATAATAGATTTACTATATGTCATTATATGACTCATAATTCTCATGTGAAAGCATAATAATGAAAAAAATAATAAATTATAAATTATAATATAAATTTAATTACTCGAAAAAATACAATAATAATTCAAAAACTCACCAAACATCATTCTTATCTTAAGATCCATTTATATCCACTTGAACACACTTACTTCCATAATAGTGGGATCAATCACATATTTTATAAATTAATCATACACATTAAGTATTAAAATTATATAGAGAATAATTAATAAATACAAAAAAATGTTACTTATAATTTACTAATGATGTATAAAAAAAGAATGAATCCAATATCTATAAATAAAATCCTAAATCTTATGACCATGTAAAACAATATATGATCTCTCATTAAAATTTCCACTTATATAGAAATCTCAAAACCCCCCTCATACATGTGAAAGAATATATGGGTTAATAATCCACACAAAACTAATGATAAATGGTCACAAATTTCCCTAGATACCACTACTCTTAATGATTTGAAGAAATTAATTATAATTATAGAATATGATTGAATCATTGACATAGGGTCTCATAGAGTATTTGATATGATATTATAAACCATATATGTACTTAACTTTTGGAACCCAAGATGTCATTTTTTGAGGCAATTAGATCTAAAAAAATAATGTTTGTGTTTATAAGATGATAGAAGTGTTGTGTATATTTGAAATGAGTTTTTTGATGGTTTAATTTCATAAATAGTTACTTAAATAACATTTAAATATTTTTGAGATAATATGAAGTGATGGATAAATTGATATTCCATAAAGGATGTGAACGCACCAGAATAAGACATTGATCAGGATAAACTAGGGGTATGTAAGAATAAGTGTTGAATTAGTCATACACCAACAACATGGGTTGCACTATTAACATAATGATGCATTGTGAAAAGTACCTTGTGAAAACTTTAAGCTATTATTTCAAGATCTAGATGAGTGATTTCATCATGGAGTATGAGATAACACTACATTGTGTGTTATGATTTAGTGATGTATGGATTGTAGGATGAATAAATTCCAAAAAAAAAATAAATGGATTTTTTGTAGTATTTAATCATGTTAAATATAATAATATTACACCATAGTAGGTATTATACACCATAATAAATAATGGATAAATAATTATAAGGAATTATCATTTTGTAATGAAGATGATTGCATCGTGGGGTATTAATTTTTACTAAAGAGTTGTGCAATATTTTTCTATAAGGATTAAGGTATTTATTTGTGAGGGATATTTTTATAATACAATAGTTATATGTTTTTTGAGATTTAGTATAATAATACAAATATTACTAAGGGGTTTTAAATGATATTATACACAAATTTGATAGATCTTTTTTTTACTTCAAAAACATGCCACGAAAAATCATGTCACACTAAAATATTGTAAATTTAATATATCTCACACCATATTAATAAATATCAGTATGTGATATGATGTATCCTAGTTATTTTATATGTTTAAAATAAATAATGATTTTTTTTTTGAATTTTTAGTTTTAATTTGATTTTTTTGGACAGTTTGGAAACCTAATCGATAGGTGAATGTCTAAAAATTTACTGGGAATTTTTTTTAATATTTAATTGATGATATTAAAGTATATACATGACTGAAAAGAAAAAAACAACTAAAAAAACATCAAAAAATCAAATTAATTTAGAGGAACTATACTTGTGAGATGGATTCATTGAAGATCTGTTTTATACAGAAGAAATGAATTCCTAAAGAAAGCACCCTTCTTCGGGAGTTGAGAAAACTTGAAAAGGGTATTATTGTTGAAAAAAATTTAAAATACACCCCCAAATTCAACCCCTTATGGTGTGTTGAGATACCTCCATTTAAAAAAATTAGTATCATATCTATATTGTCCAATATTGATGAATCTATTAATTTTTTGGTTTTTATAGAGATATATTTCAATAGAAAGGGGTTACTTTTTCCAGTAAAATAATTATTAGATTAATAATAACCAAATGGATCACATATCAAATATCCTAGACTCAATGTCAAATCTAAAAATATGAATGGAATACATGAGAGGCATTCTAGGGAGTTATCTTTGAGTGAATTTGATAAATAATTACTAAACCATGGTTCTAAGGTTCCAAATTCCTTATTCATATTATTATCAAATCAAATATATATGAAGATTTTGAGCTTTGAAAAAACTAATGAAAATTTGGATAAAATTAAATATATTTATATAGGGGATAACATGGTAAAAGAGGTAAAACCAAAAGTTTGACATAATATATTTTATGAATTAAATACGAACATGAATGTAAACGTTGATGGGAACTTTATCTATCCTATTTAGTCATTGAGTGCTATACATGTCGTGGGGAATGAAATGAAGGGTGTTTAAATTGTAAACAATATTTTTTAGTGGATAACACCTTTATAAAATATAAGTTAATTAACTCTAAAAGGAAAAAATCTCATGGATATATCAGTTTATGATCTTTATAGAAGGCTATTTACCTATAATACATGTGTGATTATAAATGGAAAAATGATTTTATTCATTTATTATTAACTTTTTTCTACCCCCTTTATAAATTTTTAAGTAAAAGTGCATAATTACATTGAAATACCCATGTTTTAATACTAAATATAATTTTTGATCATTTTTTGAATTAATCTAGATTTGAGTCAATATATTATTTTAATAAAAAATATCACCATACTTATCCAAATTATTTGATTATTTTTTAGGGTTTACAATTTAATATGATTCAAAACATTCAACTAGAGATTTGGATAATTCTACCATCTATTTAGATATATGAACCAAAAAAGTACAATAAAATCTATGAGGAAAACTAAACTAGCCATGAAGATAGTTTTTCTGGGGTTAATCAAGAAACCAAAATTTTATGAAACACCAGAATATATTCCTGAACATTTAAAAACATCTTGGATATAAATATTAAGGCCCAAATCCACGATAAAGAGACCCAAATTATATTTTTATGTCTATACCACAATTCTATCATGGAATTAATAATAGAAAAATTTCATGACTTTTCTCTTAATACAATAGATGAGTTGAGTTGAAATTTTGTGGTGTCAAATAAAAAATATAGGAACCCAAATTTTTAGATGAAATGGTAATTATTTGATTGAATATTCAAATACATAAATGAATTCACATTTATACCATTGAAAAACTACACTCAAAACTAGACATAAGAACATGGTTTGGGAAAATAGACATAAATTTGGATAAAAAGGTCCAATGGTGACCAAATTTAGAGGGTGTAATTTAACCATGTCTATATAAAACTTTTAAGAATAATATTTCTCTATATTCTTCATTATAAATTTTAAAATGGTTCATCCAACTTGAGGGGAAGTTTTTGAAGTAAAATAGTAAACCACCATTGGCTATAAATACATCTCCCTATTCTCTTGAGAAGGGTTTAGAAATTCATCACATAGAATGATAAATTGTGATGAACAATGACTATAAAAGTCTTGGGAGGTTCTATAAAACTCGATTTTCTACTAGAAATACCTTTCCTCTGTGGTTTATTTTCTTGTGATTCGATTTTTTTCAATTATAGTCACATAATTTTTTTTAATTTAATTTGAATTTTAATGTATTTGTGATCTTAATCTTCTATAATAATCATCCACCATATATTGTGTAATATTAAAATTCTTGAAATTGTTTAAATAATTTGGAAAATAATTCCCTTCCTTCACTTTGTTATTCAATAAAAGTGAACTTTTAACTCTATTCACTATTTGTGTGTGTGCTTGGCCCAAATGCCTAGCAAATATTAATAGATAACTTTATGAGGGTTTATTTTCTATGGAAAGAAAAATCATTGATGCCGAAGGTGGTGGTTATATAATGAAAAAAGTCTTGTAGATGAATTATTTCTCATAAGTATAATGGATGAAAAATATGCAATAATTTCATAGTCGAGCACATTCACAAGTAAAAAAACCAATAGAATCAATACGTAGAGCATAAAATGATGACTAAGGTGATGAGTAAACTTATAGGTCTTGTGAGAATTCTAGTTATGTATATCAAATCCCAACCAAATCTTCCCGATAATCTCAATTCCCTGGACTTATAAAATACAATGGAATTTTAATATCACCATTTCATCTAACCGACACATGTACAAAACATCAAGGTTATCCATAAAGTTTTTCTTAGACTAATGGAGATAAATGAATCTTATTCTTAGTGTAACACCATCCCTCAACTATCAAGTTAGTTTTTAGAAACTACAACCAACCCCACTCTGATCCATTCTCTTCTACCTATAAACTAGGCTTATGGTATTGTAATAATATTTTTCATTACCCTCTATTCCCTAATCAAAATCCTATCATATTCCAATATGGTCATGGAAGTGGTAAGATCCAAAAATATTATCCTTTTATTCCTCAACCTCAAAGGATAAATACGCTTCTTTCTTATCCTAGATCCAACTATCCTAATGAGGATTCCCAATTCCCATCCCAATACAAGCACTTTCCCAAGAACCCAAATCAAGGTAATCCCAATGCGGGACATTCATCTTACTCTATATATCCAAGTGAATGTGATATAGAATGTCTTTCCTCATTCACCTATTCTATAATTAAAAACATTGAAAACCAAATTGGTCAAATTTCTTCCCACCTTTGTCAGAAACAACAATCAAATTCATCCAAACTCCTATCAGAACTATTTCCAAACCCCATTGGAAATGTAATTGTAATTGAACATTGATTTGGAAAGAAAAGTTATATTACTCATGCTGAATACTAAAAACCTACTTCAATGATGATCTCGAAAATGTAATGAATAAAAAACTAGAAAAAGAACCTTAATCAACTTCCTCACCTCCTTCTATGCCATGATGGAACCCAATTCCATTTCATCAAGTTGTATCTAAACTAAAGAATCCATTTGAGCATGATTCTAAAATTAATAAGATGTTTGGACATGTTCAATTAAAAATTCTCATCACAGGTTCCAAAAAGAAATTCAAAATTATTAAAATTTTCTTATGTAATTTTGTACCCAAAAGAGACAACTTTGGACCATTGAGAATGTTTCAACCCAGATGTCCGTTCCTATGAAGTGTTAAGAATCATAGACATTTATTGTTCCATGCCAAATAGGATGTTCCAAATTTGATGATGAACTCATGGAAATAGGATCCTTGAAAAATTTCATGACCAGATCTATCCTTTTTAACACTGTTTTATTTCCCTCTCACCCAACATGTATTTTCTTCCAGTGATGAAATCAAACCACTAATAGTCTTGACTGAATAATTGAGGATTTCCTTGTCCATGTTAATGATTTTATCTTCCTAGATGATTTTTATGTCCACGTAATGGATGGTGAGACAACATATTCTTGATCTCCCCTAATTTTAAGAAGACCATTCCTCCTGACATCTAGAAATAATATTTATGTCCATGAGGCCATCATATCCATGTAATTTTTTGACCAACATGTCAAGTTAAATATTTTTCAAGCCATGTGATACCCATTAGAGGATTAGTATACATTCTCTATCCATGCTTACAAGGAATTTTATAAGAGTGGATTCACCCCCATTTCATCATGGTTATCTTGTTCTAATGAGAGAAGAGGTTTTTATATTTTCAGAATTATTAACCAAGTGATAAATGGGGAAGTTGATGTTGAACATTCATTCATATAATCCTTGAATATAGAAGATATTGAAGTCTATCTTGAATCTCATCTCAAAATTTGTATCTACTATTCTACCTTGAACAATATTTAGGAAAATTATTCAAATCCAAATGGAATCCTTTACTCTATTTTTGAGTTCTCTATCCCAGAAATAAAGGATAAAACTGAACTAAAACACCATCATCCTCACTTTAAATATGGATTCCTTTCCTTGAACACTCTTATCATGTCATTATATCTTCTTTAGTTACTAAAAATGAGGATCCAAAAAAATTTAGGTGTTAGAGGAAAACAAAAATGGTTTAGGTCGGAGCCTAGATGGAATACAATGCATCAAACCTTCCCTTTCCATTCATCAGATACATCTAGAATAATAACCCAAAAAATAAAAAAACTTCAAGGAATACTCAATCCACTCATAATTGAGGAAGTTATGGAATATATTACCTTGATTTTCTATGATGGTATTATCTGTGCAATTTATGACAGAGAATGGTTTAGTCCGATTCATGTGGTACCTAAGAATAAGGAGATACCTTTCTTCACAAAAGAACATAGAGAGGAGGTCACAACTCGAGTGAAAAAATTGTAATGTGTGCATAGACTATTATAAATTTTATATAAAAACATGAAAAGATCACTAACATCATTCTTTACTTCATCTAATGCTAAAACTATTAGATGAAAAGTCACATTATTACTTTATTAATGGATATAACTGCTACTTCCACATTACAATTGTAGATCAGGATAAAAAAATTGTAAATTAACTTTCCCCTTTGGAACATATGAATATAAGAGAATTCCTTTTGTCCATTTAAATGATCCTGAAACATACCATAGGTGTATGATGCATATATTTTCTAAATTAATTGAATATTGAATTGCAGAATTCAGGGATGAATTCACCATTTATGGTAAATCATTTGAATATTCTTGAATTCACTCTCTCCAGTCCTATAAATTCATTTCAAATGAAACCTTATGATGAATTTTGAAAAATTTAAGTTCATGGACTAATGGGATTGTTCTAGGGAACATAATTACACAATATGGTATTCAAGTCGAACCTTCCAAAATTGAGGTGATCCCAACACTTCTTGAACTCAGATAAGTTTGAAACATCTGTTCATCCCTTGGTTATGCTAGTTTCTATAGGTGATTATTTTATAACCTCAGTTGGATTTACCTCCCACTCCCTAAACTACTTAAAAATGATGTTACACTACATTTTGTTGAGTCTTTTAAGGGATAATTAATTGAACTCAAAGATGTTCTTACATTTTCCCTAATAATCCAACCCCAAAATTTGTTGTTTCCCTTTGAATTGATGTATGATTCTTCTAATAGGGATATTTTTTCCTATATTGATCAAATAAGAGAAAACATTCCCCATTTAGTATAATATTCCTAAAAAAAGTGTATAAAACTCAATCTCACTACACTGTGACTGAAAATAAACTTTTAGATTTGGGTTTTCCTTGGATAAATTCCATCCCTATATTTTAGGTGTCAAAATTAACATTTTTATAGACCATTCTACTTTAAATTTATTACTTATGAAAAGTGATTCCAAATTATGGAAAACAATATGGATCCTAATTCTCCAAGTGTTTGACACTATGATATAACTAGAAAATAAATCCCTTTTCATGATCACCTAAATATAATTTCTTATTCTTCTCATTTTTAAATAATTGATCATAAATTTCCAACTGAACAACTATCATTTCGCTATATAAAGATACCATAGTATTCCCATATTATATATTACTTTATTACTCATAATTTTCCTAAATAAAATTCAAATGGAAAAAAGTGAAGTTGAAAATTAATTCAAAATACTATTTTAGGAAGATAATAAAATTTTTAAAACTGGGGATGACATGGTAATTAGGATATGTGTTGATGAAGTTGAACACTCTTCCATATTATAATTATATCACTCAATTCCTGGTGGTTTCCACTTTGGAAAATAAATGACCTCCTGAAAGGTCCTTGACTTAGGATTTTTATTCACTTCGCTCTTCATGGAATCACATGAGTTTTTTAAATAATGTCCCACTTCCAAAAGTTGGTCATAATTTTCAAATTAAATGAAATAAACCAAAATCCCTTAAACTTTTGTTAGATATTCATTGTTTGGGGTATTGATTTAAAAGGACCATTCTCAATTCCTATGGATTCTCATATGTTATTCCTGTAGTTTATTTTTTAGGTGGGTTGATGTCCAACCTACTAGGAAGGATGATGCACAAACATTTAGTGGGTTTCTCAAAACCCACATATTTCATCGATTTGGAAGACCACGTTACTTGATAAGTGAATTTTGAACTAAATTTTGTTACCATGCCAAGAAATATTTTTTTAAAAAAATGGGGTTATATATTAAAAATTAACATCATATCAACCCCAAATAAATGGAATTCTTGAACTTTCTAACAGATAAGTAGAAATAGTTTTTGAGAGAATTGTTAAGACTATAAGAAAAGAATTCCCGGATAGACTTGGTGAAGTGATTTGGGCTTATAGAACTGACTATAAAACACTCATAAGGATGTATCCTATTAGGATAGTTTTTGGTAATTCTTGTCATTAAACAGTTTAAATCCAATACAAGTCAGTTTGAGGTGTGAAAACATGCAATTTTGATTGTGAAAAATCTGGTGAAGTGATATTATTATAGATTAATGGAATGGAGGAGCATCGACTTGAATGTTATGATAACTCCAATCTCTATAAATAAAAGGATATGGTACGCTATAAAAAACATATTGAAAAAGGTAATGCATGAAGTTGAAAAGCTAATTCTATTCAATTCATTATTTTCACTTCACCCATGAATGCATAATTATCGATGGGAAGGTCCTTTTATTGTTACTAATGTTTTCCCACATGGTGTAGTGGATGTCCATGTACTTTCTTAAAAAAGTGAATTCATGGTTATTGGTAATCAGATAAAGCATCACCATGAGAGGACACAACCCATAGGCACCACATTGAATTCAACCAGATCCTGAACTACTGTAGTTGACCCACCACTAGATAGATATGACTACCCACAAAATATAAACCATGTGCACATATTTCCCTCAAATCCCTATCCCTATCTTCATCATCTTTTATATCTATATTTCTCTCTCTATGACACATTATTTATCTTCTTATTATTTTTCTTCTACCACTCTCATTTTTTTTGTACCTCTTTCTTCATCAACCCATTTTTTAGTATTTTTTTATATGGCTATGCATTTAAAAAATACTAAAAAATAATAAAAACAAAAAAGAATCATAATTACCCACAAATAAAATATACAAATTATTTCCAACCTTTTTGGGGAGTCCAATGACTTGTTTTAATCCCAATCTTTTTGTATTTTCATCCTAAATTTATATAAAGACTTTTGTGATAATAATAATAAATTTTGAATGCCTAATTTTTTATATGGAAAATTATTATTCCCCAACCATGAGGAAAAATGTTAGCTTTCCTACCAATGTCACCTGTGACCATATTTTCATATTATATTTTTTCACCCAATATTGTGAGTATTGATTTTGTGGAACCTTGAGTTGAATTTCCTACTTTAGAATACATTCATATGATAGAGGAATTTTCTAAACCTCATTAGAATTACAACATCCGAATAGCCTCCCAGTACCCTTACATTGATTCTCCTTTTGAAATCCATTTAAAGACTATTAAATCTTATTTATTTATAGCTATATTAAAATCCCAAAACCCTATCCCACACAACATGTATATATTTTCATTGAATAATTTTTGGAAATGTAATTCTATAGAGAGTGGATTTCATTTTGGGTATTCATTCCATGATTTTAAATGTGTCTTCATATGCATTGGGTAAAGAATATATTTATGTGGGGTGGGGGGATTTTATCATTCCGTTAGTTTTGGGAATGGATTAATGTTTAGGAAATTTTGTACAAATTATATTTAATAGTGTTCAAAAAAGGGAAATTGAAAACAATAATGGGTTGGGTCTTAGGATGGTCAAAAATAACTCTTCCTCAATCTTTGATCATGTTATAAATATAAAAATTATTTTTTTTGAGGAGATAAAACAAGGGTTGAGATATGAGTGTGATATTTGTTCTAAGTTCAATAAAAAAAAAATTAACACGTACATCATATTTCCTTATGTCATTGGGATATGTTTTGTGTTTAATATATATTTTATTTTTTCCAACCTATTCTAATTTTCATCATTTTTTGTGTCTTCCATCACACATTCATTCCTTTATAATTATGTGTTTCCATTTTTTTTTCATGTCTTATTTCAATAATTCTTCAATTTTTTCCATATTTTTGTTATACCCCTCTTTGCATATCTTTTGAACATTGTATTCTTACCATAACATTTCCACTAAAAAACCTGTAAAAAATTCATCTTGATTCTTATTCATATTATAACAGGGAATAAAATCTGAGAGAAATTTAAAACTCCTATATTTTTATGTTTGGTTGGTGAATGAGTGAACCTCTATTAATAAATTTTTATCAACATGAGAGGAGTGATTTCTAAGTTCCCACATAATCTATTTCTAATTTTGAGCATAAAAAATTAATATTTTTTGGAAAATTATTATTGTAACAAATTATGGAAGAGTTATCAATGGATGAGTGAACTATTCTAGACCCCCTGATTGGTTAACATAAAATTCTAATATTTTTTCAAGTGAAAATGAATTTTTAGGTTTTTTATTTGTTTCACATGAGTACATTCATAATACAAAGTGTGGTGGAGTTGATATTTTTCATTTATTCATAAATTGTTTTATACAACCTTTATTAATTTTCAAGTAAATGTGCATAATTGTTGTGAAATAACATTTTTGTAATTCTAAAAAAAAATTATAATTATTTAAATTAATCTATATTCGATCCATTTTACCGTGTTAATCATAATTATCACTCTAATTATCCAAATTATGTGATTATTATTTTTTAGGGTCCTCATTTCAGTGTGTTACAAATCATTAAACATGATATTTGGATAATTTTGTCATCTCAAGGGACATATTAACCACATAAGAAATCCCATTTGATATGTGAGAAAAAATGGACCAAACATAAAGATAGATTTTCTAGGATCAATCCAGAAGCCAATTTGTTTTATGAAAACATAGAACATGTTTAGAAATATCAAGAATCATCTTGGATTAAAAATTTAACTCCCAATCCACCAAAATGGTACAAACTAATATTTTTAATTCCATCCCATAATTCTATATTGGAATTAAAATATGACCACCTTTCTTGAATTTTCTTCCAAAAAATGACCAATTGAGGTGATATTTTATTTTTGAAAGAGACGATTTAGGATAAAAACGTTTTAGAATAAAAGATTCTGATTTGAGGGAACTTTTATAGACATAAATGCATTCACATTTAGAATATGGAAAAACATGACTCAAAATTGGACAGCAGCAAATGGTTTGTAAAAATAGCCATTATATTAGATAAAAAATACCAATGGATGCTAAATTTAGAGGTTGTTACATATAAACAAAAATATATAACTTTTAAGATAAATTTTTCTCTATATTGAACTCTCTAAAATGTCAAATGTCCAATCTTGATTGAGGGGTAGTTTGAAAAAAAAACCACTGCCACATTGGGCAATAAATACATCACCATTTTCTACATAAAAGGGGTTGGAACTTAAGAACATAAAAAGATACATTATAAAGACCAAGTCCCTAAAATAATATTTGGTGAAACTTTAACAATCATTTTTATACTTGAGAGATCTTTTTATGTGCATTATTCTCATGTCCTTCGATTTTATTAAATTTTAATCACTTAATTTGTTTTCAATTTCATTTTAATTTTAATTCATATTTAATCTTAATATTTTATTATAATAATACAAAATTTTCTGTGTAATATTAGTATTCTTAAAAATGTTTAAATAAATTTTAAAACCAGTCCCTACTTTCACTTTTTTATTCAATCAAAAGTGAATTTTTAACACTCTTTACAATCTATGTGTGTGTTTAGTAAAAAACACTTTTTTATCCCATAATTTTCATTCACTTTATTATTAATAACCTTAAACATATCAGACTACATTAAAAACCATATCAATTAAATAATAAATCTTCCATTTGGGTGATTAATAATTTGGGGATGTTAAGTGATTGACATATTTTTATCGATTAATATTCTCTAAATTGATATTGTGTTTAAGTAAAATAAAACATCATAGAATAGTTACTTATTTTGTTTGAAATATGTATTACATGGATTATTGGAACCAAAATTATAGATGGGTTCTTGAAATATTAAACCTTAAATCAATACTAAATGATTGAGATCAGTTCCCTAGTTGAGGTTTGGATTAAAGCCAAAACATTTGGAAATTATGATAAAAAATAATCATCTGAAGTTGGCATCAATTTAATGAAATATAAAGAAATGATGAAGGATAACCCAAGATTAACTACCTAATGATTAAGTCACCCTAATAATTATTAAAATCACGAACTAGATATATAAATAATTCATTTCACATTTACTCTACTAACAAACCCCCACCCCTTTCAAAAAACAATCAACTCCAAAAAAGAACCATTATAGGTGATTCAACTCAGGTGCCTCTGTACACATTAGTAGACCACCATACCTTTTAATGATAAATAGGAGAAAACATTTCATGATTCTCACACCAAAAAATTCATTAAAACATATGAATTCTAAATCCATGGAGAATATTTATATTTAGGATGTTGGAAATAATGTGGAATATGTAAGTGATAAGTTCTTATCTCTTATAAAAAGAAATTTTAATTGTGAAAAACGAATAATTTAAGGAAATATAACAGTAAAATGTTTTTAATATGAAAATTTTAGGAATATTTATCTAATATTCCCCATGAATTTTGATAGATAAGTGAAACGTTAATACAATCAAAAAAATTCAGAAATATTCCCTCAAAATGAAACTTTAAACATATAAATACATGTATAAAAAAGAGTCAATGGGAGATTATGATGATTGAGTTATAATGAAGCATTAATAACATAAAATATTTTCCTTTTACATTATTTTAGATGAATATTTAATACATATCACAATTAATCATGCCATATAACTAAATTTTTTAGTGTTTTTAAAGATTAGATACATAATAAATTTATTTATATACTATTCTTAAATATTTCCAACAAATAATTTTCAAAGAGGGAACCCTTATAGACATATGATACTCAATAATCTTCTTTATTACCTGGGGAAATATAAATATAAGAAGAGGTGAGATGATATACTCAGTAAGGGTAAAAAAATGTTATATTATTCAAAGATCATAAGTTAGCACAAAATGGGAAAAAGGGAATGAGAAAAAAATCAAGGTATATGATCATAACATATGAATATCATATCCAAAAATTGATAGATCATAAATAATGAGTTATTGAATAAGTATTTGTCATAACATAAGACAAGAGTTATAAAAGTTCACGATAATGAGTAGTAAGTTGATAATATTAATCTATAATAGCCTAAAATAAGATTTAGAATACGATATCATGGTATTTCAAATGCATAAGTATATAAAATCATTTCATTTATCTAGGATCACTACTAATATCATCAGCCCATAGTTGATTGTGTTCACTCTCCATTCCCTTTAAACCTTGGTGGGTAGAGTCCCTTTATGGATTGAGTTCATTCCTCAGTCCCTTACATGTTATCTCATAGGATATAGAGATTTAAAAAATATCTTTGAGGGGTATTATGGACCCACCCTTCACACAAATAAAACTATACATATGTGTTCTATAAGAACATAAAAATTTTCAGACTTACATTGTAACTTAATTAACACATAGAAAAGAAAGGGATTTCTAGATTAATTCCATAATATTTCCTCATCACACATCCAGAGCAATAATGTGGATGGTATCATTATAAATTATATCCCGTAAATAATAATAACAATTAAAGGATGTTTACATAGGTTAAAATAGTTTTTATAAAATAATTAGAAATATTATTAGAAAAACTAGAAGAAATGTCCATTTCTATTGGAAAATTTTTTTTTAAAAAAATAATTGAATAATTCGAATATTATTTAATTTGAAATACCAAGGTAACATAGAAATGAATCTTGATAATGAATAATGGGTGTAAAATGTGACCAGGTGGTAAATGTTAATGAAAACATTTTTTTCACACCTTTATAAGGATAGACAAAAAAACCCATATGGAAGACATTAAAAGGTTTATTTTCTAAACATTTATAAAAACTAAAAGATATAATAAAATGAACTAAAAAAATTGAAGTATTGAAAATATAATTATTGAAACAATATAAAAATATAGATATAGAAGAGAATGATTTGGTAAAAAGACTTCAAAATGTTTAATGTGGTGATTCTAAATAAATCTCTTTAAAATATTTTAAAATAAAAACCTCGTTGATAGAAAAAACATTTTATGGGACTTAAAATACATTGATTATAAATATATTCACGTTATAAGTTGTTAAAATATTATTATATACACCATATAAATAAAAATAGGTGTGTATTATGAAGCATGTCTCAATGAATTGAAATTGTAATGAAAACCCCTTATGAATTTTAATAAATTTAAATCAAAGAATCGTGAAAGAAAGAACCTAACCTATATATTTAAATACAATTATAAAATATTAAATCATGATATAATATTTCAAATAAGAATTATATTTACCCTATAAAATAAAATAGTTGAAAAAAATGAAATAATTCTCAAGGATAGAAAATTAAGACTAAGTAATCCTTATTGCCTTAGTAACTTTTCAATCAAAAACAGTTAGTGAGAAAATTATATAGATTTTAAAATCCATTTAAATTTATAATATTTTTAAAAAATATATTTATAGTTAGTATATACACCACATAAAAGAAATTAAATGGGTAATTTGAGGCATATCTCAGTGGAGGGAAATTGAGAAAAGAAACACCTACATTAAACTTCTTCCTGGTCGGACATGATCTATAATCCTTTATAATAAATTTTGATTTATTATATATATATATATGAACCATATTTATATCTATATTACTATATATTACTGAATTATATTTTTTACCAATTTAGTAATGATTCTTTGATAAAATCAATATATTTTTGATAACTATTTAGTTTTCCACACATGATCTAATTTTGCAGTTCCAATCCTCGCACCTTGGATATGGTTCATAACTAAAAAAATGTTTATGAAGGTGTATTGTATATTTTATATATTTATGAATTTCCATGGTAATTTCATATAAATTATGGTGATTATTTTTCTAGAAATATTAAAAATTTCAATTATTTGAAATTTCAATTCCATAAAAATAATTATTTTTATTAGTGAATAAATATGTATATAAAAATAAAAAATCATTAAAAAATATTAAATTAATTAATTTCAGATATTATTACCAATATATATCATTCATTAATCATTAATTACATAGACATTATGACATCGTTCTTGTAGGTGGTAAAATGACCCAAACAAGAGTGTGTTATAATGGATGAATGAGTAAGAACAAGCAATCTCATAATGATAATATCGATTTAACATAATATTAATGATTTAGAAAACATGTTATTAAATCGATTCATAATATTTAATAATATTTAGATGAATAATATATATAAGAAATATCCTGAATAAAATATCACTTACGTTGGGTTATTAAATCTCCAATTAAATGACCTATTTAAAATGAGTGGATCAGAACATAATATTGGGAACATAAGATTTATAAAGTGAAGGAGGATTATAAGGGAGATAATTTTGACTGTGATTTTGGTTAAATTCAAATTAATGGTGTTGTTTTATGTGGGGTTATGAAGGTTCCTTTCAAATGTGTGAGGGGTGAAACTTTTGTAAATATTTTTAACTTTTAAAAAAATAAATTTCATTATAAAAATGAATATGGAAAAAAATTATCCAAATTTATATGATAAGATAGGGTATTAAATATTACACTCATCCAATCACCTAGAGATATATATTTTTTTGGATATTTATGGCCCTATTAATTTCTTTTAAACAATTTTCCTTATTTTAACCTTGAATGTGGTGACTAACTTTTAACTAGGAAACTTATTTTTTTGAATAAAAACAAACTTTTATTTATTACGTATTGTTAATATGTTTATTAGAAATTTTATAAACTTTTTATAAAATAGAATTTTTATAAGTGGTAATATTTGATTTCAATATTGGTGCACATAACGTGAAGAAATCATTTTTTTAGAAAAAAATATTTATAAGAGGAAAAAATAATTAAATCTTATTCCATTACATATAATTATAATTAAAATAATTTTAATTTATTTAATGGAATATATTATCAATAAATTTCATTAAAATCACCCCTCATAAGTTATTAATTAATTTATTTAGACAAAAATACTTTTCTCACATAAAAACAATTTTATAAAAAATATATACTATTACCATCGAATGATTTTGTATTCATTTATTACCAATTAATAATACATGAATGAATAAATTTAAATTTATCTATAATTATAAAAAAAATATTTCAACAAATTGAATACTTCAAATAAGATTGATTTTTCTTTTCTTAAAAAATAATGTTTTTATATAAAATAGTTCTGTTTAGTAAGGAATATTTAAATTAGAACTCTTTAAAGATACATTAATTATTCCCTAGATGTTAATAATTTATTTTAAAAATTATTCCATTAATTTTATCTATATAGTTGATTGATATAATTTCTTAAAACTATTAAATTTAATAAAAAATTTACAAGTCATAAAAATAATTTCGTTAAAATCTATTGTATTTACTATGCGAATTAGAATATTTTATTTTCAAAAGGATATTTTATTTTTATAATTGTGTATTTTCTAAATATCTTGTAATGTGTTTATTTATTTATTTTATAAATAATTTTTCTCTTTATTTTGGTGTATCATTAATCACAAGATATTAATGATATTGAATTTATTCTGATGGGAAATACATACTTAAATGACTAGGTGTCACATTATACCACCATTAAAATAATTCTTTCCCTAAAATTAATTTTATTTGTATAAAAAATTGACGATATAGTTTCATCATTTTATACACAGGCTCCTATATATCTTCATCAAACTTTTGACTTCTCTAGAGAACCTAAACAAGTTGTTTGGTATTGTTTCGTAGTACTTTATCTCAATGATCCAATGTTTCTACTAATTTCACCTTTTAAGAAAAGCAATGATCTAGATTTATGACCTTAGATTTTAGTACATGATATGGTTAAAGTATGAACATCCTTACATGTAATACATGGAAGATATTTTTCACTCCAGAGAGGCTCAGAGTTAGTGTAACAATAGAGGCTATCACTCCCACTTGATCGAGGGTTTTAAAAGGAAGAATGTTACTTGGTCTCAATTTTCCATTATTTCTAAATCTCATATCCTTATTCTATGGAGATATTTTAAGGAATACATTTTATCTAACATAAAACTCTATATTTTATTAATTATTATCAAAATATCATTTATGAAAACTTTTTGTATTTTTAATGTGTTCCTGAATGATTTGAATCTTCTATAACATCTCTTGATAAAGATCCATCCCCAGTTGATTACACCTTCATCCAAACATGTCGGAGTACTAAATATTTTCCTACACATAACCGGATATTGTTCCATATAAATTCTTTAATGAAAAATATTTTTATATGATAAATTTACTATGAGAATGTGTTGATCTCAATCAACATTTAAATCCATTAAACATTATCTTAGTATACACTATGGGGTTTCAATGGTACTTTGATACTGTCCATCTATCTAAGGATTATATGTCATGATAAATCTAAACATTATATTTAATTCCTATTGAAAACATCTCCAAAACATTGAGTTAAACCTCAGATCCCAATAGGATACAATTAGAATGTAGTCATACCACTTCTGTAATATATATTAAAGCAATTTTATCTAGAAAAAAAATCATATTTGATAGTAATTATAACATATTTATACCCCATACCACTTTATAGTTCTTAGAATAGTGGTCACCATAAGACCTCAGGTATGAATCCCCATATTATAGTCCCTATTATCTAGTAGAAAGGGACTATAATAGTTATATGGGGATAATATAACCCATATTAGAGTGTACAATAAATAAATAAATAAATAAAAAAACATCATCTATAACAAAAAAATAGGAAATAGAAGAAATAAAACACAATATGTTATGTAAAATATTAATACAGAAGCAAACAATCATACAATGTTTGATCATTCTAGTATAAAATATTAGTAACCCATCAATATGATCACATGTTGTAATTAAAAAACCATAAGTACCATAAAAAATCATAACCGAGTTGATTCATGACTATCCCAAAGAGCATTCCTGATCTCCACAGACTGATAATAAGCACATGTTTATATATAATTAATATATAGAGATGATTTTACAACAAGAGAAATAAATAATCAAATTACAAAAAAAAACAATGTAAAATAAATAAGTAAATACATACATCTAAATTATAAGGTGGCTTTATAAAAACTAAAGGTGGGACATAGCAAGAAAATAAAATCTCTTATTGGTCCATTAACACCCACCATGTCCCAAGTCACCCACCTTTAGTCACCCAATCATGAAACCACAAAATAAGATGAGATAATGAGAACCTAATATATGATTATAAAGTCTAAAAACACCAAATAGTATATGTAAGATGTGATTTATAGAACTCTGTAGCATTCCACCAAAGATTCTATACAGTTACATCATAATGAAATTAAAATTTTCTAAAATAGGAGTAAAATATATTGAGGTAAATAATTTACATTTAAAAAGGGAAAATAAAACAATAGAAATAATTTTAGAACACAACTAGGTTTAAAATAATTATTAAACATTTAAAAACAATTTTCCAAACTAAATTTATAAAACACGTCGTTTCATCATTAGAAAATAAAACCTTTTCTTGAAAATATTTGAAAAAATATATCAAAAGATATAGTAAAACAAAATAGAAAAATTAAGAAGACACACTTGATATCAAGAATTTTACAAGTTTCAATATGATAGAGTCAAGGTTCATTACTTCAATATATAGATCAATCAAGAGTAGGAATAAGTCAAGAAAGAAAACTTTAGTGCCAATTTGTTATAATGAATGTTTTCAAGTATCAAGTATCATGTATATGGTTTTCATGGGTAAAAAATAGATAATATTGTGTGTCTACCATAGTCAATATAATAAAAATACATCATGTCTGATCTCTAGGTTACATCTATTCTAACAGGTCTCAGGAAAACTAGTTCCATGCATAGTCTCTTTCCTGACTACATGTCCATAGACAAAAACATTCATGTTATCAAAAAATCCACTATATAGGGCGTGGGTCCAATGGAAAATCATATACCTAGTTTATCTCATATATCTAAAAATGTTCCCATAATAATTCAAAATACATGAGTTAGATAATCATGTTATAAGGATCATGGTAGGGATCCTTAATAATATCAACCATGGGATCAGGTCCTCAAAATTTAAATCATGACCAATTTACCTCAAATCACATCTCACATTCACTACCAAACATCCCTTATAGTAAATAATCACTTTTGCAACACTGATCAATGGGAAGTAAAATAATAAAGTATGGTATATTAAAGGGATTATTATAATATAGGATCAACATATAGTTCCAATCGTGCTATCAAACACCACTAATTAAATTCAAACCCCTTTCTTAAATTCAAACATTTAAAAGGTTAAAATACCCAATTACATTGAAAACTATTTCTGCAATGATAAAAGGTCATTTAAAACAATCATTTCATTTAAAAAACCTCAAAATAATTCAATGAAGTTTCATAATGTTAAAAGGCTAAAGGTCATTTTAAAACAAGGGTTTACACCCTCTTTCGATGTGAATAAATAACTCATTTCAAATTACCCTAGAACACCAATTTATAAATAGGGATGAAATAATTAAAATATGGATCTTGGTTATTTCATAAATAAAATCAATCAAAACTCTATATAAATCATCACATATTTCAACCTATTTTATACAAGTTAAATAATTTATGTTTAGAAATAAAAACCATGTCTAACACTGAAATTTCAAAAAAATGTATCAATGTAAAAATCATTGAAATGTAATTAAAATCAATATAGAATTCAAGAATTTATAAAGCCATGATAATGAACCTATTCCAGTTTCAATTTATTTAAAATAGGATCTGAAATTATTTCTCAATGGAATTCAAGATCTAAAATTATAAAACATGTGTTAGAAAGAGAAACATATCTATAAATTATCAAGATACAATGGATAAAAAATGAAGTAAATGAATATAAAAAATTACTTGTCAATTTTGAATCCAATTGGTATAAATATAAAATTTATTTTCCTTTAATGAAAATCTCTAGATCGTGGAATAGAGATCCCAATTTAGGTGAGAAAATATACTAGATCCAAAATTCAACATCAACTATCTAGGGAACAATGAAATAAAATGATATAATAACCTCTAAAAATAATTAATCAATAGGATATGAGAGATAAAATATCAAGAACAAGAAAAAACATTAGAATATGATCAAAAATTTGATCAACATTTTTATCCTATATAAAATTAGACTAGGATATCCAAAACGCATCTTAAGGGATCCCAAAAGCCAATGCATCAAATTATGTTTGAGTGGGATGAGTTTAGGGTTAGTTATGGGGTTTGTATATTTTAATCAATTTATTTAAGGAATTAAAATCCCTTCACATGGTTTCAAGGGGTTTGTCACATGGTTAGTGTTAATCATTCACAAATGGTGTGCCTCTTTCTAGGTTATTGGAAACATTCAGTGGTTAGGCTACACAGTTTGTTTAACCCTCCAAAAACCATGAGACCATTTCCAAGAATGTTTCCTGAATGGAATATATGTTTTTAACCATAAACCAACCATAACACCCTACATGGGATAAAAAATATGTTTCATGGTTTTTCAAACCATGTACCAACCATACACAGTGACATAAACCATAAAATATTAGAAAAAATATCAGAAACAATCCGCGAAGAGATCCAATCAAATAATTATCAAATCAATGGGTTAAAACACCTAAAACAAGTCATTGGATGCTAAAACCTACCCACCATAAGAATTTATATCACTTTAATGCTTCTAATATAAAATAAAGAAAAATATGACAAAAGAAGAACTCCATCACTCATCTTGTGAGCTGGAGGGAATATAGTCCAGAAGTGAGACTCACCCAAAGGCTAATAACATACAAAAAACTCCAAGATCAACACAACAAGATCATTACTTGTATGAAACCCATAAAAGTAATGGAGACCTAGAATATTACTCTACATAATTTAAAGATTCATCAAAATACTATAATAAGAGAAATGTTTGTCCCTTCAATGGAATGAAGAGACTTCAAATACTCACCCAAGAGAACATATAAGGTCAAAATTTTAAAACTTTAAAGGAAATTAAAATCTTAGAAACTCATAATTTGAATAATAAATAAAACTGTAAATGTTAATATATGATTAAATTTAAAAAATAATGGAACAGAACTGACCAAGATTTCTACCTCAGGAATGTACATGATGATACTCTAGTATTTTCAACAAAGTGCCTCACCCATTGATGTTCTCTTCAAATCACACGATAGTACCTTCATGTGTCTGTTCTATCAAGGAATTACATCATACTAGTTACCTGGTACCTTTCCATGGTCTACCCATGTCTATCTCAAAATATCCAATACATCAAGTTCAATACACAATAGGGAACTACACTCTCACAAGGGATATTATCCATAAAATCAAAATTGAGCTCCAACAACAAAGGGAAAATAAAAGGAAACCAATGAATAACATCCAACATGAATGATATCTGACACTGAATATATTAAGACATTAATGAAATGAAACAAGAGATATTTTAATGAAAAAACCCAAAACATCTCAAGGTTTTTTAGTCTAATATACCAATCCATCACTAAAAGAACAATGAACATAAAGGAAAGAAAGTTTTTTTAAAAAAATACTAATCATTACAGAGTGCAAAACCACAAGGAACAACCATATATTGTAGCTCCCCAATCCCAGAAGCTTGGAGCTTGTGAATTATTTTAATACCTTGAAATGACTAAAAGGAATCAAATCCCAAAGAACCGATCAGTTTAGTAGTTTTGAAGAAACTAGATACATACATCTAACCCATTTAATATTTAAAAAGGAAACAAATATATATATATGAAAAAATCTAATAAACTGTATCCTTGAAAACTCAATAAATGATCTCTTCTTCATAACCTAGGGAAGGAAAAAAAGGAAAGGTTTGAGCTCAAATTCTCAATAAAAGTTAATCAAAATAGAGGAAGATAATATAAGCATAAAATTAGGCATGGTTAATAACTAAAATACACACCTTTAAAAATAAACTTGAACACATTATGGAAGGAATAAGAGCAGAATAAATAATGCTATAATAAAACATAAACTTGGGTATTATATTATTTAAATAACCACATGAACCGTCAATACTATTTTAATAAAGAGGTAATGCATACTGCGGGACATCATAACCATACTATCAAGGCCTCGTTACAAGGCCAGAAATAATCATTTTGTCAAGGCCTTTTGCCAAGACTGTAGTTTGTCTCATGAGACCTTCCGATGCACCGAGGGGCTATAGCAGGCCCAACCTGACACTTAATATGCCCAATTAATTCCTCTTATAAATCAAGATAAACATAAATAATATATATATTCATATTGAAACTATCATATGTAATGTAAATAACTTTCCCTAGTCATTAAAGATAAACACTAACCATTTGATGCAATGTGGTTAATTTTTTCAAGATAGCACATCCACAATCAAAATAATAATAAAATATTACATAAAACATAGTTGGTGATATAATATAATATAATATAAGCCACAATCAAGTACAAAAACCAAACAAGTATGTCGATATAGACAAATATATTTTAAATGAGACTATTGACAAATTCATGAAGAAATAATCCTTCAACATTCCAAAGTGTCCCATTCCACCTTGAAACATTAAAATCATATTCAATTAGAATACCATGAGAATAAGGAGACTCTTTATATGATATACTAAATGTCAGAACATAAATCCCGAGAAATAAATAAGTGGTGAAAAAATCATATATCTTATAAAAGTTAAAGTGAGATGAGAAAAATTATTTTTAAATTGGAAAGAAGTGTTCTTTTGGAAAATAATTTTTCATTGCCATGAAATAAGATTGTAAAAATTCACATCATAGAAAATAAAATTTTCATTTCATTAAAATTATATTTTATGATTAAATAATGTCTTATTGAGTTGAAATTATTTAAAAATATTTTTTAAAGAATCTTTAAAAATAAAACATTTTAGGGCAGTTTAAGGAACATATTAAAGGATTTTAAAGTAAAAAGGTTTGTTGGATTTCAGAAAACTAGAAATGAACCAAAATATCATTTTCATGTTAATTTTTTTTTATTTTTTAAATATAAATAAGGCTTAAAATAGATTTTAGAGTGAACTTCAAAATGGGAAAGAATTTGAGATGTTCCTCGAATCAAGCTTGTATTTTTGGAAGAATTTTTGAAAGATACATTAAAAGCATATTAATCCCCATAAAATAAAGAAGTACTCTGATTAGTAACCATAATATATAACATTAAAACATAATTTTGGAGGATTTCATAAGAATAAATAAAAATTTCATTGGGGTGAGTAGAGAATAATACCAATCCAAATGAAAATGGAGGTTTAGGTAGAAAATACAAAAAAACTTGTAATCAATTGAATTGTATGACCCAAATTTAATAATAAAATATGATAAATGTATTATCATTAAAATAAATATATTAATTACATGAAACAAAAATAGGTATTATACATACACCATACACATGTAGTAGTAGTGAATGTAGAATATCTCACAGAAATGGGAGTGAGATGAAGAAAACCCTTACCTTAAGTCTGATGGGGTTCTTAACATGATCTTAGTGTCTTGTATAACCAAATTAAATTCATTAATAAATATTTACAGAACATATTATACATGTAAATGTTTCATTATAACCTTTTATGTTCATTCATGTCCTTTTTATGGGTTAAGAGGTTAAATTTCATTGTTCGGGTATGTTTGTTTCATGGTCGGTATACTTATATATATGAATGGAGATTCATTTTAAATTAGGATTTTTCTCCATAATTAATGTTATATTTTATTAGTGAACATAGAGAAGGATACCTGGTTTTAAATTTAATTTGGATTCTTGGAGTGAAGAGGAATCATTATACAAATTATTTAATGATAACTGTTTGGGTTAATTGGTGGTTTTTGAACACGACGAACTCGTTTTGATTTATAAATCAAAAAAATGTGTAAAAATAGATTCCAGAACCATATATAATAAATAATACGTATATTATAGTCTGTTTTAACCATAATACTATATTTATGACATGAATTGAAGATGGTAATAGAAATTGAAAACCCATCGTCCTTGAATGTAGTAGATTAGCATATCTTGGGTGGTCTTTTCCTTTTTTTTATAAGAGAATAGTGAAGGGGAGATGATGAAAAATTATTCCTTTGTAATGGAAAAATTAACATACATGTAAGATACTGGGGTCATCCTAACATTTGGAATAATGTAGGAGGGGAAATAAAATGTAAAAGACTCCAAATAAACGAAAAGTTGAGAAATCCCTTACGAAAATCCAACACCCTAATAACGTCACATAAAAATTAATAAAATATATTGATTAGAGAAAAAGGGTATATAATATTTGTTAAATAATATATAATTTAATGGGGATATTTAATTACATATCCCAACCTAATAAAATTGAATTTAAAACATAATAACCTAATAAGAGTTTTTGAAAAAGAGAGTGATTTTTAGACGAAGATTATGCCGCATAACGGCTATATAATATGATTTTAAAAAACATTAAAAAGAAATGGAAAAGGGATCACCCAGTAATATAAGTCTTGTAAAATAGTAGTGTAATAGAATAAAATGGAAATTAGAACATGTTATGAAAAATTGAAATAAATACCACATAAAAGAGAACTTGAAGTTAAAGAAATTAAAAGAGAAATTTTCTTCTTGAATCCACCTCCTTGAGAATCAATTAAAAGGAAGGTGTTTTATTCTTTTGGAAAGACCAATAGATTCTTGGATGCGGGGAGTTACTAGGGGAGGGTAATGGGGTAGAAATTTTAGGAGATTCATGGCATAGAAGAGTGAGGAGAAGAGGAAGTGAGGGGGGTTTTATAGTGGAAGAGAGGAGTAATTTTTGAATATTTTATTCATTATCTAATTATTTCCATAAATACAAACAATAGTGTTGTTTCATGATACCCCTTATAGTTATAAGTTACTGTGAGTTATAACCATGTGTCCTTAAATCACTCATCATTTCATAAATAGTGTAACTAACGGATAATTTTTATATACGGTATTTTACCGTTTTTCACTATTCATAAAAAAATTGAGTTTTTCAGAAATATCTCAAAAATTCACCCTAACCATTATTTATTATTAGAATTTAAAAATTAAATAAATTTTTTGAAATAAATTTTTCAAATATTCTTAATTTAATTTCAAATAAAATCATTAGTTATTCCAAAATATATCTTTAAAACTATAACTCGTTTTATAACACATTGATAAAATAATTAAGGTTCTATAAAATTATCTTATAACCAAAAGAAATTAAAGTAAAAAATTATGATTAAGTTTAATGAAAATAAATATCCATTTCAAAATATTTAATTAATCATAAAATTTTAATTAAAATATTGATGACATATAAAAATACCAATACTTATACTATGCTCGCTTTTTAACTTTTAAGATATCTAAATTGTTTTTGTACATTCATGGTTGAAGTTTCAATTTTTTTGGAAGCTTTACTATTCAGTACTATTTATAAGGGTATGTTAATATTCATAAGGGTATGTTATTATTCACAAAAATTAAGTTTTCCTTATCAGACCCAAAATATCTTACTGAACGCAACCGTGTATATCAATGTTTTGAAATTCAAATCATAGAGGTGTAAAAATTATGTTTTCTTAGAGAGGTTATAAAAATGTCTTGTTTTTTTAGAGACATAGTGTTTTAAGCTTTTTGTATTAAATCTATTTTTAAATTCCTAGTGTGTTACATTATCCCCTCACAAAAAATTTTGTCCTCGAAATTTGAAATTGAACTTCGAACGTGAATAGTTGATACTTGGAAATTATCTTGTGGGAAATCCACATCAAGAATATGGTAAAAATAACCTATTAATAAGAGGAAAGGTAAATGCATCAGTTACAAAAAAACACTACCTCCTAGCTGGACAACATGGTCAGGTAAGGATAACAAAACCATCATGTAGCGACATTAAACACTAAAACCACATAAAATTATCAACTAAAACCATCTCGTGAATGCTTAAATTTCCAAAATATAATGATTCAACACATTATAATGAAGTCCTCTAAATTTCCACGATAATCATGTCATTAACCCTTAATTAACAAGAATTAGCTCTAAATTTCACATTCTAAACATGTGAATTACTTTATCATTTATCCTCTTGAAATATGGTAATAACATGAATTACCATAAAAACCATATTGGAAACATGCATTCTTCCATATTCTTTAAGTAAGATACATGTTATTGTATATATTCCTTAAATCCAATTTTTTTTAAACTCCATTGATGATATAATAGACCACTTATTGACAAGTCAATAATCAGTTCCAAGGTAGTCGGTATTTAACTGAATCAATAATTTCATCATCATTATGTTAACATTAGATATATATATGTATATATTAAGGGTTTTTGATTCCCTAAATCATATATTTTTTCTAAAAATTTAATCTTTCTTCTGAATATTTTATCCTTTTACCATTCATCATACAACCAAAAATCTTTAATGAATGATTACTATAGTACAATCCTTATATATCTCATAATTCATTCAACTAGTACATTACTGAAAAAATATTCAAATTTCACGATTCTTGACTATGCATATTAACCATTATACTTCATCTATGATAACATCATAACATGATAATTATCCAAAATAATTATTTAGGGTATATTACTTTGTTTCCTGGGATATTGTTTTGTATAGTGTCCCATATCCTTGCTGATGAAGCACTGAATATAGGGAGATTCTTTCCTTGTCTTGCAATTATGAGAATGGTTACCTTTAATTTGAAGAAAACTCCTTTTCCTCTCAAGCATATACCAAGGTGTTTTCTTCTACAATTATCACATGTGGGTAAATACATCTTTCCCTTCTTCTTTTTATCCATATTTTCCCTGCAATTCTCATCTTCTTTTGCTTCCCTACAAATCCATAGGACACAGAGAAGTCTTTAAATACCTTTTCAATACATGATATTATTTCCTCGTATAATGATGATACTTGGGAGAAGATCTTCCATTGAAATGATAGATTGAGAACATTATAGATATGATCCTTTTTACTCTTCACATCACGTGAATTGGTGAAGTTCTCATTCTTTCTTCAAGGAGAAATTTCTAATCAATTCTATATTATATATTAGCTGGTAACATTATGAGATCTCTATGAATCAAAACATGGCACCACACATAAAATAATTTTATGCATTGTAAATCCTAGAACCATATAATTTGGTTACTTTGGGGGAATAGATCCTTCATAATGTTGGGAAAATAAAATGTGAATTATCGTAAGCATATCCCTAGTGAGTGTCAAACCAGGTGTGCAGTAAGGACCATTGTTGTGTACCAGGATACCACAGACCAAGCCCGAAACTCCTTGTCGGAGTTTTCACTCCTAGGTACATATGTTCCAAAACCAAGTCCACTTGTAGTATCCATATATGGATTTAATTTAGAGTAAGATCCACATAATATATTTCTTAACATGATTTTGGGATGTTGTTTTATGTTTATCCTCATATATTATCTTAGGGGTTAGTTCTATAATCTATGTTCTCTATATCTAGTTTCCACGTTTTCTACTAAACATCCTCTGATACCAACTATAACACACTAACCTTAGAAGCTCAAATTTAGTGCATTAATTTAATACATTGGCATTATTACAAGTAATGAAATCCCAAAGGGCCAATTAGTTTAACAGTCTTAAAGAAACTATATACATACATGGAAACCATTTTACATTTTTAGAGGAAACAAAAAAAAGATACATAAAAAAAGCTAATAAACTGCATCCTTGAAAACTCAATAAATGATATCTTCTTCATAATTTGTGAAAGGAAAAACAAATAAAATGGGTGAGATAAAATGATTAAAAATCATTAATAAAAATAGTGGAAGATAACATAAAAATAATCATTAGATATAGTGAATTACTAAAACACATTCCTTTAAAAATAAACTTGAACCCAATATGGCAGGAATAATATCTGAATAAATAAATCTATTATGAAACATAAACATGGGTATTCTACTAGTCTAATAACCCCATGAACCATAAATACTATTTTTATAAGGAGGGAATGGATAATTCAAGACATCATAACCATACTATCAAGGCCTTATGCCAAGACCATAAATAATAATTTTATCAATCCCTTGTGGCAAGACAGTAGATTGTCTCATGAGACCTACCAATGCACAAAGGGGTTATAGCAGGACCCACCTAAAATGTACTATGTACAATTAATTCCTCTTATTAATGGGGATAAACATAAATAATATATACATTCATATTAAAACTAACATATGAAATGTAAATAACTTTCCCCAGTCATTAAACATAAGCACTAGCCATTCAGAGAAATGTGGTGAATGGTTTCAAGATATCACATCCACAACCAAACTAATCATAAATAATTCAATAAAACATAGTGGATGATATAATAGGATATAAATCTCAATCAATTACAAGATACAACCAATGATGTTTACATAGACAATTATATTTTTAAATGAGGCCACTGGAAAATTCTGGATGAAATAATCATTAAACAATCCAAGGAGTCCCATACCATCTTGAAACATTCAAATAATATTCCCTTAGAATATCACGAGAATAAATATACTCTTTATATGATATAAAAAATTTCATTAAATACACCACAAGAAATAAATATGTGGTGAAAAAGGCATATATCTCATAAAAGTTAAACTGAGATGAGAAAATCATTTTTTCTTTGGAAAGAAGAGTTATTTTGGAAAATAATATATATTTGTCATGAAATCAGATTGTAAAAATTTACAACCTATAAAATAAAATCTAATTTCATTAGAATTATATTTTATGCTTAAATGACATCTTATTGTGGTGAAATCATTTAAAAAGTGTTTTGAAAGAAGCTTTAAAAATAAAACATTTTAGGACAGTTTAAGGAAGATAATAAAGGATTTTAAAGTGAAAAGGAATGTCTACTTTCATAAAACCAGAAATGAACCAAAATATAATTTTCATGTTAATTTTTTTTTATTTTATAAAGGTAAAAAAGGCTTAAAACATATTATATAGTGAACTTCAAAATGGGTAAGAGTTCGAGAAGTTCCTAGAATCAAGCATGTATTTTGGGAAGAATTTTTGAAAGATCCTTTTAAAACATAGTACTCACCATAAAATAAATAAGGACTATGATTAGTACAAGTATACATAATATTCATACAGAATTTAGGAAAAGTAAATATGAATAAAAATGAATTTCATTGGGGTGAGTAGAGAATATGAGCAACCGTAATGAAAGTAGAGGTTCGGGTAGAAAATACTTAAAACATTGTAATCAATTGAATAATATGACCCAAAATTCATAATCCTAAATGATATATTTATTATCATGAATCTAAATATATTCATGACATGAAACATCAATAGGCAGTATACATGCACCATAACAAGTAGTAGTAGTGAATACAGAATATATCACAAAAATGGGAGCGAGATGAAGAAACCCCTTACCTCAAGTCTGATGGTGTTCTTCAGTTGATCTTAGTGTCCTGAATAACCAAATTAAATTCATTAATTGAGATTTCTAGAACCTATTATATATTCAATCGATTTACTATAACCATATTAATTTCATTCATGGCCTTTTTGATGGGTTAAGAGGTTCAATTTCATTGTTCGGGTCAGTTTGTTCCATGATCTGTATACTTATATACATGAATAGAGAATCATATAAAATGAGGATTATTGTCCAGAATTGAAGTTATATTTTATTATTGAACATCCAGAATGTTACATGGTTGTAAATTTCATTTGGTTACTTAGAGTGAAGATGAATCATTATATAAATTATTTAATGATAACCATTTGGGTTAATTGGTGGTTTTTGAACACCATGAACTCCTTTTGATTTATAAATCAAAACCATGTGTAAAAAAGATTAAAGAACCATATATGATAAATAATACATATATTATTGTATTTTTAAACCATAATAATGGTTTGATGATCATAATTGAAGATGGTAATAGAAATTGAAAACCCATCATCCTTGAATGTTCTAGATTAGCACATCTCGGGTGGTGTCTTCATTTTTAGTATAAACGAATGGGAGAAAGGATATTTGAAAAATTATTAATTTATCATGAAAAAAGTCCATTAGATTTAATATATTGTATTCATTATAACATTTGGAATAAAGGATGATGGGAAAGGAAAATAAAGGAACTCAAAATAAAAGAAAAGTTGAGAAATCCCTTACGAAAATCCGACAGCCTAACGATGTCACTTAAAATTCATAAAATATATTGATGAGAGAAAAAGGGTATATCATAATTATTACATAATATATATAATAATGGGGATATGTAATTAAATATCCCAAAATAGGACAAATGAAATTAAAAGATAATAACATAACAATAGTGCTTTAAAAAGAGAGATTTTTAGACGAAAACTCTACAGCATAACGACTATGCAACATGGTTTTAGAAAAAATTAGAAACAGAGGGGAAAGGGGTCAACTAATCATATGAGACTCAAAGAAATGTTGTGTAATATAATAAAAAATACATTAGAACATGGTATGAAATCTATAAATACATACCACATAAAATAGAACTTGAAATAAAAGAAATGAAAAGAGGAATTTACCTCTTCAATTAACCTCCTATAGAACCTCTTTAAGGGAAGGGGTTTTAGTATTTTTGAAATACTAAGAGCTTTTTGGATATGAGGAGTGAATAAGGGAGGGTATTTGGGAATAACTTTGAGTAGATTCAAGTCTTAGAGTAGTGAGGAGAAGAGGAAGTAGGGGGAGTTTATAGAGGAGGAGAGGAGTGAATTTTGAATATTTTATTCATTATATTATTATTTCCATCGAGAAAACAAATAGTGTTGCTTCATGTGACCCCTAATAGTGATATTTTCATGTTAGTTCGAACCAAGTGGCCTCACATCACTCATGATTTCATAAATAGTGTATTTAAATGATAATTTGTATGTACTGTATTTTATCATATTTCACTATTTATAAAACATTTGAGTATTTCATAAAAATCCCAAAAATTCTCCATAACCATTTTTTGACATGTAAAATTAAAAAATGAAATCTATTTTCTGAAATTAAGTTTCTAACTATTTTTAATTAAATTCTTAATTAAAATCATAATTTATACCAAAAAACCTACTTTAAAACTTTAACCGGTTTTATAACTCATTGAGAAATTAATCAAGGGCCCATAAAATTATCTTATAAATACAATAGAATAAAGTAAAAAATTTAGGATTATATTTTATGAAAATATATTTCCATTTTAAATTATTAAATTAATCATAAAATTGTAATTAAAATATTTATGACTTACAAAAATACAAATACTTATACTATGTTCATTTTTTTCACATCTAAGATATCTAAATTGTTTTTATACATTCATGGGTGAAGTTTCTATTTTTTGGCCAATTTTCTATTCATTACTATTCATAATGGTATGTTACTATTCACCAAAAATTATGTTTGTCTTATAAGACTCTAAATATCATACTGAACGCCACCGTGTATGTCAGTTTTTCAAAATTCAAATCATAGAGGTGGAAAAATAATGTTTACATGGCTAGGTTATAACAAAGTGGTGTTTTGTAGAGACTTCATGTTTCATGCATTCTATATTAAATCTATTTGTATATTCTTTGTGTGTTACATATAGATCTCAGGAAAATGAAACCATTCACATGATAATAACCATGTTAAAAATATATCATCCACATGGTCCCCAAAACAAGCCACCAAGATCTATAAAACAAATGGTTTCCAAAATATACAAGCTACAACATGGATAAACTCAAGCGGTTTCCACTCTGATTAAAGAAACAATAAAGTATATCATCATTAACCACCAACAAAAGCCCCCCCATTGCATGAAATATCCAATATATGGATTATGGTTGAAGCGTTATTAAATTTATGTATCTTCTACCCTATAGTTAGAAGATAATGATCCAAACCAAAACAACCAATTTTGGTCTCCCAACTTACAAAAGATATTAACATGACCCAAATGACCAAAAAAATTTCAAAACATTATTACATTAAATTAAAAAATATTTAGAACAAAATTTTCTCCACACCTGAAGAAAATGAAATAC
The DNA here is from genome assembly GCA_963277665.1 of Viscum album. Classification (NCBI taxonomy): domain Eukaryota; kingdom Viridiplantae; phylum Streptophyta; class Magnoliopsida; order Santalales; family Viscaceae; genus Viscum; species Viscum album. The sequence continues at coordinate 596,135,973 of OY728139.1, forward strand.
ATATTCAATACCTATGAAGAATATCCTTCCCCATCCATGAATGATGAATTCTTCTATTTAGGTTATTTTTCTAGATCCAATTTAACTAAAGAGGCACATTCAAACATCATAAAATAAGAGGTTAAATATCCTAGAGGCATTGTGGTTACAAAGTTCGGGTCAAGAAATTTTATAAAAAAGATATCCTTACTAAATTAATTATGAAAAACCCGAAGTAATAAACATACCTAATGTGAGAATGACTTTTCACAATCCACAATAGATGACTGTTATCTTGACAGAAACCCAAGAAATCAGAAACATTGTCCTTATTTATTTTCTGAGGATACTACCACAAAATAAAGATTGACCTGAAGAATTTCCAAGACATTATTTCATATAGAAAAGAAAGAAGCCAAATATCAAAAAAATTCTAACCATATCCCGAAAATAAAGAGTTGATATAATTGACCTTTAGAGAATTAGGAGTATTGATAGAATTCAAGGTCCCATTAACTTATTCAAGACACTAAACTACATAAAGAGGACCTTTTTCACTTTTATAAGAAGGTGGATGATAAATCATGATGACCTATGTGGGGTATAAGGGCCGGAAATGCTTCGACTCAACCAATTTATTCCGAGTTTTGGTAGAGTCATTAATATTAGACACCACTTTTGTACAACATGAAGGACTACTCTGAAAACCGAACCAATGAACCAATATTATATCTTTCTCGAATGACTCTATGGGAAGCATTTTTAAACATAAAAAACACAAGAATATCAACTTAGTCGTCAAATCACACTCAAATAGAGAACGCAAGATTTTAAATTAATCCACAAACCACTTTATCAAAGCATCATATATTTCAAAGCATATAAGAGTCACACATTTAAGAAACATTGCTCCTTCCATTAAAATTGAGAAATACTATTATAAATCCATCACAATTTTAAAAAATCCTTTACAATAAATTGGAAATCATTCAATTGTTTTAATAAAATTATTCCAATTTCCAATTTCCAAAACCCTTATCGTTTTAAATTAATTACAAACCAAACTTTATTCTTAAATAATTAATTAACACATCACACAATAGTCTCAGAAAACCAAGTATTCTAAACTAAACATTTCATATGAAGAAAAAAAATTTCTAATTGATTTTAATTTTCAAAGAACATAGAAAAACTTGTATTAATCCAAATATTTTTTTTATAAAAAAGTATCAAAAATCAATAAAAAATTGTTTAACCCTAAAAAAACAAAGATACAGAATTAAAAAACCAAATCACAACCCTCCAACTGACCTCACATGAGTGAAGTCATTTTGGAAACAAATAAAATGGTACCAATTTAATGTTATAGTAGAACTATGCATGGATTAGTTATATGGGCTAGTAAAATAGACACCTACCATGAAGTAGTTCCTCTATTGACTTTTACATCAGTCACACTAATTCCTCATAGTTAACCAGACCATGAAGGCATAGTGATACTTTGGTAATCATTCCATTCAAACACAAAAGTCTTAAAATATTTATGAAATCAAATATAATAACATCTGTAATCTAAATCTCATTCATCATTAGAAAAAAATATCTCAATATAAAGTCTCAATTCTCAAATTTCCATGGTAACTCTTGCCTCATCATGAATTAGTGGTGACCACCAAACCACTCGCAAACACCTCTTCTGATCTAACACATTCTGAATATCCTTCTACCAGGAATCACCTCAAATAATGCAAGCACTATTAAGGTGATGTACATACATTCAAATAAATACCTCCTATGATTCAATTTCTGATGAACCAACCTCGAGTAACATTTAAACTAGTAATTGAGTTGATTCGCCACTAACCTAAAGAGTATTACTAAACTCTAATTGTTGGAGACAAACACATGGGAATCCAAATTTAATCTTTTGGAATTATTTCACTTATAAAGAGAAAAATAATATTCAATGTACACAATGGAATAAATTCATATAAAACAAATAAATACATACATCTCAGAGTATAATGAAATGATATAAAAACTAAAATCAAAACATAATATACAAAACCAGAATCATAGTGGTCTAAAACCACCCACCATGTCCAAATTCTCCAACACATGGTCAACCAATCATGAACTCACAAAGAAAGATGACAGAACACGAACCTGTTATAAGATCATTAAGCCCAAAAACACCAAATGATTATAGAGTCCAATAGGATTCCACTAAAGAGTCTATGAATTTACTTTATAAGGAAATTACAATATTCTGAAAGAGGAGTAGACAATGTGAGGGTAATAATATACATTTCGACAAGAAAAAAAATCCATAGAAATCATTTTACAATGGAGTTGGACTTGAAGAATAGGTTTAAACATTTCAAACCCATTTACCAAACCAAAGTTGCATAATAGGCAATTTCCTCAATTGAAAACCAATCCTTTTCTTGAATATATTGGTAAACCATTTCACAATATTGATAAAATACAAAAAAAATTAAGAACACAAATATTATATCATGATCCTTACAGGTTTTTATATAATATATTTAAGGAGAATATATTCAATAAATAGATCAATCAAGAGAAGGAATCAATCAAGAATGAAACTTTGGGGAAAATAAGTGACAAAGAATGTTTTCATGTCTCAAATATCATGTATATGGATTTCATGGGTAGAAAAATAGGTATGATAGTGAGTCCACCATATTAATTCTAATAAATATACATCATGAATAATCGTTAGGCTTACATCTAGTCTATCAGGTCTCAAGAAAACCATTTCCATCCACACAAACATTGTTAGATTCACATCCATAGGTAGATCCTTTCATTTTCTCTATGAATCCACTAGATGGGGTGTGAGTCTAGTAGTAAAGAATATACCTAGGTAATATCATATAACTACCAATGCTTCTATCACTAGTAAAAAGAGGTGAGCGAGATAATCATGTTATGAGGATCATAATGAGGATCCTTATCAATATCAATTATGAGATCATGCCATCAACATTTCAATCATGATATAATGCCCTCAAATCACATCTCACTCTCACCCCCAAGCTCACTTATGGTTATTAATCCATTTTAATGCCCATAAATAGTAATTATAGGAATCATGTAACTTATATTAATGGATTATTATAAGATAGGATCCTCATAAAGTTCCAACTAGGCTTTCAAACATCATTAATTCAAATCAAAAACTTTTCTTATATTCAACCTTCCAAAAGGGTAAACATACCTTCTTCCCTTTATAATAATCATCATAATAGAAAATTAGTCTTTAAAATAAGAATTAATTTCAAAATAGCTCAAATTCATTCTATTAAGTTTCATAATTTTAAAAGGCTTCAGGTCATTTCCAAACATGGGATTACACCCTATTTCCATGTGAATAAATCATTCTTTTCAAATAACATGAGAACACCCTTTTCAAAACAAGGTTAAATTCACATATGAATCTTGGTAATTTCATAAATTTATGAAATAAAAACTCTATTGAAATAATCACATATTTCAATCATTTCATACAAGTCAAATCATTTCACTTTAGAAATCATTATTGGTCATAATACATGACTTTCCCAATAGTAACAATGAAAAAATATTTTAAAAGAAATTAAAATCATCATTGCATTCATAAATTCATAAAACCATTAAAATAAACCCATTCCATGTTAAATTTATTTAAAGTGTATCAAAGAGGGTTTCCCAAGGCAATTTAACATCAATAATTATATAAGATGTGTAAAAAGAAGGAAAATATCTACAAATTCTCATGAAATAGTGAATTAAAAAATGAAATAAAAGTAAAGATACACCTACTTGGAATCCCAAAATCTAGCCACAAAAAATATGAGATGTGTTTCCTATGATGGTGATCACCAAATCTAAGAAGAGAGATCCAAATAGAAGCGATAAGAGATCTTAGATCCAGAATTCTACATCAACCATCTATGAAACAACTAATCACAAACCATCACAACCTCTATGATGAAAATATACAAAGATAAGATAGATTAAAGGCCAAGTAGAAAAATAAATATCTAGAATAGAATCACCACTTTGATAATCACTTAAATCCACCAAGAAATGATGTTGGGAGAGACAATATTCTATTAGAGGGAACCCAAAATAAAATGGATCAAATCAGGTTTATGTGGGAGGTGTTTAGGGTTAATTAGCAGGTTTCAAGATTTTAAATATTATTTTCAAGGCATTAAAATCCTTTCACAAAGTTTTTGGTGTTGGTTGAATGGTTAGTACTATTTTTCTACTAATCATGCACCTATTTCTAGGTTTGTAGAAATGTTCTGTGGGTTGGATGAATGGGTTGTTTAACCATGTGCAAATAGTGTGACCCATTCTATTCTGGATTCAAAGTTTGGTTTCATTGTTTGAATAACTCTGTGCCAACCGAGAGACCATATCTAGAATATTAGAATGGTTTAACAGTTCAGATTAATGTTTTTTCATACCAGGAAAAAAAATGCATATGATTATAAACCTTCTAAAAAATCTGAAAAAATACTAGAAACAACCCACAAAAAATCCATTCAAATGATCCAAAAATAAATGGCTCAAAAAAAAAGTAATGTAACTAGATGTTGTAGATATACATAAAAAATAAGATAATAAAAGACACCAAATATATACTACCATTCTAGAGGCTCACCTCATCCCAGTCTCTAAGTCTCATATGAGCTATCCCACTTGATCAGGATACTTCCATACTATCCCCAACCTGGATTTATGATGAATAAAATCTACATGGGTACCCATTTGGCAAGGACACCTAAGTAGGCTGTGTATAAAACATAATAGGGCCCTATCAATTTATACATGTAGAAAAACACTAAATATAGATTATACATGTTATATAATCAGAATAATAAAAGAATAACCAGTAAAAAAGAATAAAAAAATAAACACCATCAATCCTCTTTCTCTAACGTGACACCTGGGTTTATCCCAAACCTAATTGGGATAGTTCAAGAGTCTCTATGATCATGGTTTGTAATTATGAAAACCAATATCATGCCCATGGTCGATTAATAAAAGAAATTAATAGGAAATACATTAGTATCAAGACCAACCAGTGATTCCTTGTAGATTTTCCTAGGTAGTCCAAATTAAGAAATAATGAACCAAATCCATGGAGAGTGTACAAGTAATTTCAATATGAATACCCATGAGAAAAATCCATGGATATTTTTTGTGGAATTAAAAACCTAATAACCATGATCTGAATGAATGGTTAATTTACAAGGTATACCAACCTGAAAACCCATGAGATGAATCCATGGAGCATGCAGAATGAATTCCTACATAAATAACCAATTAAATCCAAGGAGTGTGTCCAACCCATTCTAATATCTTCCCATAAGCCAACTGGGGGGGGGGTCTCATCCACTATCCTAGATTAAAAGGATCAAATCCAAGGTATTCCAAACTATTATAAAGCATAATGTCCAAATCTTAGGAGATAATCTAAGGCCTCCCATGTATCTCAATACATCTTAGTGGGCAGTGCAACTGTCACACCCCGACCTGACACATCTAATTTATTTTAATTATTTTTATAGAAATAAATTTTTTTTCTTGAGAGGAATAATTATCCAATATTTATAGGGTTGGAAAATTTTTTAGATACTTTAATATATTTCACAGATATCCCACACAATCAGAATTAATAGTGTAGTGGCCATGAGGGTTGGGTCTATCACTTCGAGATCCATTTTTTATAGATTCTACATGGTTTATTAAACCCTAATACCTAATAGGGGAAAATATGTGTGTTCCTTATGATTTTATTTTGGGGATAACATGGTTTAGTAAAACAAGTTCCTAAACTATGCACCGTGTCCTGTTAAAAAAATGAAAAAGAAAAAAGAAAAAAAACAAACAAATAATTATGTAAATCAATGTTTTAACAATAATAATAGTAAATTTTTAATAATAATAATAGTAATACTTATTAATATTAATATTAATGATATTATATTTTTTTGGAAACCCTAAAAGGGCCCCTCTTACCCCTTTCCCACGTGACACCCCCTCCCTTCCTCTAGGGACATTCACCACCCCTCCTTGTGATATCCCTCTCTACACCATTTCACTATGATTCCTTTGGGATCCATGGTCGATATTTCATGGTAAGCACTTCTAATACCTCCACCATTCATGGTTGAACAATTTTCTTCTCCACATCACCACATCAAAATCATATGAACCCTAGGTCAAGGGTTAACCTAGATCTTTTGATTTCCTTCCATTGTAAGGGCTTTCATCAAGTCTCTTAGGTCAGCTTCAGGAATGTTTCAAAATATTCTGCTAAAGGCATGGTTTTTCAATTCATTTCAGGTAATATTCTACTATTTCGGTTGTATTCTTGTTTGGTTTTTCATATCCCAAATTTTTGGGGTCTTTTAGCGAACATTGGGTTCCTAGTATTTTTTTTGTGTATCTTGGTCATCCATGTAGTGGTTTTGAGTCACTGGAGTCGAATCTGACTAATGGGAATATGAATTGGTAGAAATATATATATATATATATATATAGATATATTAATATTCCCCATTTATATATATTCACTCATGGAATTTCTAATATATACATAGGGGCTAGGCGTGATTATGTATATATATGAAAAATATATACATGTGTAAGTGTAAAGGGGTATATGAATTTATAATAATATATGTAAGAACTCAATTGTAAATTTTTTCCTTGATAATATATACCTAGGGTATAGGTTTCTTTATATATATATTATAATTTTCATATGTGTCCAATAATAAAAAAAGAGGATACAAGTTTCTTTTGTTAAAAAAATCAAGTTCTTGGGTGTTTCAGCTCGATTCTCTTCTCATTGAGGTAGGTTCCCTCTACCATATCCTTTAATTTGAATTCATTGATTTTTTATCATTTTAAATTTATTTTTTTTATTTGTGTGGTGTATATATGTTTGGTAATATTGTTTTTACCTCTTCTAAATGGTTATTTATTAATTTATATATTTTTTCTAAGACTGTGTATAATCTTACCTGTAAATGTGAAGTGTGTTTCATAGAACTCAAAGGATTTGGTTAAATGTGTTATATAAATATTTTCCTATTTGACACCTTGAAGCTTGATTTGGAAATCAATTGACTTGAAAGGCCCGTTTCGCATCTTCTAAACATGAATGAAATTTTCACCATACTTTTGGGGAATGGTTTTCAAATAGTAAATATAAAGGCTAGTTTGGCACTTTGAGAGGTCCTATATGTGAGGGGAATCCTAATGGCCATCCTAAAAATGAGGGGGTCATTCATAGGTGGTGTAGAAGCTTAGGTTAGGAAAGAATAATGGCATATGAGGGTTATGGTTAATGTCATGCATCTAATGAACTCCTCATTACCCATATAAAATTATAATGGGATTCCATGGAGTCATATAGAGGGTTGAGTTACAGTTTCTTGTCGACCCCTATTATATGGGTTGGTACCCTTTGATGTTTGAGAGGAAATGTGGGATTTTCCATTGGTGAGTCTAGTTTTGAGAATCTTGGTTGGTGATTTACTATGAATATGAACCATACATCGATAGGTGAGTTCGAACTGAGTACATCTAGGGATTTCTTCTAGAGTTGTTTAGAAAAAATACCATGATTACCTATTTTTTGTTTCTATTTAATTTTGTGGCACTTTTTTCAATTGATCCCATGAAAAATGCTCTACACATACGATACATTCCTCTATTTCCCAATATTTGTAAAATTTTACATCATTTTCTTGCATTTCATTTTAAATACCTATTCTCGATCTGTGTGTATTTTAAATGAATTTATAGAAAATTTCATTTCATTATTTTTAAATTATTTTGAAAAATTTAATCTAAATTGGGTTTTCCTAAAAATGGAATCATGTTACTTGTTTCTTTTTAAATAAATAGAAAAACATATTTCCAAATGTCTGATATTCAAACTGGCATGAATTGGTTTTCTTTTTAAAGGTAAGTCATAAAGAATAATTTATTTTGGGAATGACTATATGTTTTAATACTCATGTCTCTATTTTTATCTTTTTTAGCTTCTGGTACTACTTATAGATTGGTTTCGATCGCTGTGGAGTGACATTGGTTTAGTGGTCGATGGTGACCCCCAATGTCACATAGAGATATATGTGGCTTTATTTATTTCTTCCACTACTGGTGTTTAGATTTATTTTCATTTTAATATTTTTTAATTGTGAAAAATCATTTCTAATTTAGTTATATTTGACGAAATTTTTTTTCCAGCCAAAGGGGATTGGGAATGCCTCTCAGGCCTTGTTGTGAGCTGGATTAGGTTTCTTGTTTGGGGTTAACCTAGACTGGTTCATGAAAAATTATATCAAAGGAATATAACCCTTTTTATTTGGGTATGTTAAGTAGTCTGGATCTAGTATTTTTAAAATTAAAGTAGTTATTAGTGGCTAGGTTATTGATCACCACCTATTTGTAAGGGGACATAAATTACTAGGGTGGTCCAAGGTTGTTTTGCATCAAAATCCAAGCTAGAATCATGGATGTTTTCTAGGTACATTTTTTTTGATTTGTCATTTCTATTTAGTTTTGAGTATTTGGTGGTTATTATGGCTATAATTCATAGTATTCATGGTTTTTTTCATAGTATAGAAAACCATGTATAGACCATGAAACATCCTTTGATTTCCTCTGATGTTCACATCTAGTTGGTGCACAACCTACTTAACCGTGCACCCAAGCCGTGTGTAGGGTATATTCTTTGTTTTTTTTATTTTGGATCATTTTTTGGTAAGTTTATTTTAGTTATTCTTGGTTTTTTTGAGTTTATTTTTTGAATATTTGTTTTTCATTTTGAAACAATGATTAGTTTCCAAATATAATCTTCTAATTAAAACCTTGGGTTGTTTGGAAAATTAAATTCATTATTTTGAAAATTAAATGTTTTTTTTGGGATTGAAAATTTTGTCATAAATGGAATCATTTTTATTTTTTTAGGGTTTCAGAATGATTTTTGAAATGTGGGATGGATTCTTCTTGGACATTTGGGAATGTTTTATTTTGAAATTATAAGGGATTGTTTTGAAAAATGATTGGGATTGTTTTAACGAGTATTTTAGAAATATATTTTTCTGTTTCACCTTTGGTATTATAATGGATGATCACATGTATATATGTATGTGTCTAGTGGATATTTGGTGGTATTTTTTGAATTGTTATTATATTATCAATGATGTATACATCTGTGTGAGGTTTCATGGAATACCATTGCTATATACCAAACATTTTTAACCTATTTTTTCATTATGAATTTATTTTTAAAAAAATGGGATTATGATGTTTTTAAAATTGGGTATGTTGGGATTATTTTATTCCAATATTAATTTAAATTGAAATTTTATTTGAAATGGGTTTTGATATTCCTATGATTTTGAAGTGGAAAGTAGTTTTGAATTCGAAATGAATGTATTGGTTTCAAAATGGTAATTTTGGTTCCGTTGTGTGGTACATGGTTTTTGAATTAGTTTTTTTGGGAAAAAATGTTATCTTGATTGAGATTTGGTTTGATATGGACATGTTAGAGTGTTTTTATATTGTTTATAGTATGTCACACAGAAAGTTCTAAAGGGATTTTCATCCAGTTTTTAGTTTTGTCCAGACTCCTAATGAGGTAGTAGAGTCGAGTTATTTTTTTTCTTATTTCTCATGGTGGTAGAGGATATTTAGAGGTTTAAGGACTGTAGATATGGTGGGGTTTCATCTAGGTCAATATAAGGTGAAGGTGTTGGTTGACCATATTGAATAGGCTAGTTTCTTTTCCTCAAAGTTAGCATTGAGTGATTGGTTGAAAGCTCTTTTCTTAATGTGTGGTATCTGCATAGTGATTAAGGTATATGCTCTCTTATTTGGGCTTGTTATGTTTGTGATGTTGGTGGATAAAGAGTCCTTTGATATGTTGGATATAGAGGATATCATGTGGGTGTTGGCAGTCTAGTTCCTCTTGGTGCACGTGAAGGGTTTTCCATCCGGTGAGAAGTATGAACCAGAGAAACCTACACTAGGGGTTTCATATTCATTAATTCCTACTTCATGTTTGATTTACCACTCAATAGTTTACCTCTAATGTAGTCAGTTGGGTATTCTAATCCCTTCCAAAACCATGGGGATACATATTCATCAATACATCAGGGATCCTACCATAGGTCGCTAATTTAAGGTCTTCAGACATTTGAGGGTTACCAGGTGGGGTGGATACTGAACCAACATGTATTTATTGATGTCAATGAAGAATCTGTTTGAGCTTTCTATTACTGGGGCTACCTATTTTGGAACCCTTTTTTTGTACTATTTTTGGTGAATTTATCTTGCAATGGTTTTAGTTTCTGAGTATTTTATATTTGGAGATACTCATGTCTCCCGGATATCCTGAATCATTATTCACTCTAGTATCAAATTTTAGTCTCTTTCACTGGGGGGAACCTTGTATTAGGGTCTCATTCATTCTATTTGGTTTTTAAAATGGATGGTAGACCCACTATGAGTTATGTTGGTTTATTCTCTTAAGGTGTTCATGTGTGACATGGGATGTTAAGATATCAGACTAGTGTTAATGGTTTTTCTTGAATTTGTGGGTTCTTTTGGCCTGAGAAATGATGTTTGAATAAAGTTCCAAAATGTTGGTGAGACCAAAATTAAAAAGGTACTTATGGTGAAATTGATCATCAGACTTCTTGATAAGGTAACCCATTTTTATAATCCCACACCACCCTGATGCGTCTCTTTGGTGGTTTCTATATTACGGGTCAGGGTGTTCCATGTTGAGTGATGACTATAAAGGAGGGTTTCGTGTCTTGGTCCTTTGGTTTCATTAGCATCTTCTCAAGACATCTAGTTGGTTCCTTGAGGATGGTCTTAACATCTTCTTGAGGTCTTGGGGTTTATGGTTTTGGATGATGGAGAGTTTTTTTGGTTCCTTGGGTGGTAGAGGGTTTTCTTTAAATTTCGTTATGTTGTTATCTAGTTCCTTGATCAATCAAGTCTCTTGGGACATTCTGGGGGTATAAAGTGTCATGGTGGGGATACTTTTTACACCCTAACCCAAAACTTATATTTTATTTTATTTATTTTTTATCCTAATATATATTGTTATTTAGTGGTATTGACCTCTAATAGTTGGAAGGCCGATGTTTTTTGGGGACTTTTAGATATTTCACAGTTTTCCCACATAGTTGTAAGTAACTTTGTAGGGTTGATGTGAGTTAGGTCTGTCACTGGAGAATGGGTTTTTATGGATTCTAAATGGATTGATAAACCATGTGGCCTCATAGGGGTAATATTGTTGGTGCCTCGTTCTTTTCCAGTGGGGAGAACATAGTTTTCGAATGGTTTAGTAAACCATTCGCCTAAACCATGCATTGTGTCCTGTTAAAAATAAAGAAATAGAAAAAATAATAAAATAAATGAATATTTAAGAAAAAATTGTTTTAACAATAATAATTTTAATGTTTTAATAATAATAATAATACTAATATTATTATTATTATTATATATTTATTTAAAACCTCAAAGTATCTCCCCCTTTCTCTACTCACTCACATGATATCCCCCCTCTCCCTTCCTCCATGGCTATAAGCCACCCCTCCTTATGAGCTCCCTCTCGAAACCATTTCTCCAAAATTACTTCATCATTTTTGGATGATCCTATGTGGTAATAACTTCATATCTCTTCTCCTTCCGTAGTTCGTATTTTTTATCCCCATCACCCTATCAAAAATGGATGAACCCAAGGTGAAGGGTTAACTTAGTTCTTTCAATTTTCTTCCCTCGTTAGGGCATGCATCGAGAACCTCAGGTCAGATTTGGGCATGTTTCATCATTATCTAGTGAAGATGAGGAATTTAGGTCCATTTCAATTTGTATTCTTTCATTTTATGTTCATTTATTATTCCACTTTCTTTATCCTAATTTTATTTTCGGATATTTTTGTGTTTTTGGGTTTTTAGTATTTTTTATTGTTGTTTGGTCATCCATGAAGCAGTTTCTAGTCACCAGTGTTGAAGGTGACTTATATGTGTATGAATAGTTAGGAATATATATATATATATGGTCCCCATTTGTAAATATTCATTCATGGAAGTTAGAATATATGCATTGTGGCTAGGTGTGCTTATGTATATATGTAAAAAATGGATACATGTGTAAGTGTAAAGGGGTATGTGCATGTATAAGAATATATGTAAGGACACCCTTGTACTTATTTGAACATGTAGATATGTAAAAATGGGTTAAATTTCTATATATATGTATATATTTGAATGTGAATATGTGTGCATGATGAAAAAAGAAATATTAGTGTTGTTTTTGTCAAAGTAATTGAGTTCCAGGGCATTTCAGCTTGATTGTCTTCCCATTGAAGAAAGTACCCTATGATTGAGCATTTAATTTGAATTCTTATAATTTGTGAGCATTTTAGAAGTATGTTTTTATATTAATATGTCATATATATTTGAGTAAAATTGGTTGTGCCTATTGGAAATAGTTTTTAATTTATTTAAATAATTTATCTATGTCTGTTTATAAGCTCGCCTTTAAATGTAGAGTTTGTTTCCTGGAAATCAAATGCTTTGGTTAAATTTGTTATAAAAAACATGGAATATTTGTCACTTTGATATTTATTTTGGAAATCAAATTACTTGAAAGGCATGTTTTTCATTTTCTTGAATATGAAGGATATTTTCACCCTAGTTTTGGGGAAATGGTTTTAGAATAACAAATTAGTAAGATCGTTTAGCAAATTGAGAGGTTCTACATGTCATGGGATTTCATATGGTCATCCTCCCGATGATAGGGTATTTTCATAGTTGGTATTAGAGATTGAGATAGTAATAAATCATGTAATTTGTGGTTTATGGTTACTTCCATGAGTGTAATAGGATCCTAATTATCCACATACTATTATGAACTAATTCTTGGGAATCATCCATAGGGTCAAGTGATAGTTTCTTATCAAACATAGTCAGATTGGTTTATACCCCTGGATGTGTGATAGTCCAGGTTGGACGTGCCACTGGTAAGGCTAGTTTAGAGCATCTATGTTGGTGATTTACTATTGAGATGCACTATATTCCAAAAGGTAATTCTAAATCGAGTATATCCAGGGATTTATTATAGAGATGCTTAGAAAATGAAAATGATTACACATTTTTGTGTTCCTATTTAATTTTGTGGAAATTTTTTTATTTAATCCCATGAACAAAATTCCTCATATATGCTAACTTTCATTTTTATAGTATTTTTATAAATTGAAACACTTTCCTTTCATTTCATATTAAAACACCTATTCCAAAAAAACAATTTAATAGAATTTATTGAAATGAATTTTTATTTTATAGAAATTATTATATAAAATATAATACAATGGGGGTTCTCTTAATAATGGAATATTATTACTTGTTTCTTTTTAAAGAAATGGAATAAATAATTCTTATATGTCTTATTTTCAAACTATCATCAATTCATTTTATTTTTTAAGGTAAGGCATAAATAATAGTTTATTTATGTCATGACTATTGTGTTTTAATACTCATACTTATAGTTTTTTTATTTTTATCTTTTATCTGTCCTTCCAGCTTGGTTTATATTACAATAGAGAAACAATGGTATAGTGTACGGTGGTGACCTGAAGGGTCACATAGAGGTATGTATGATTTATTTATTTTTATTTTGATATTGTTTACCTTTATGGCTCATTTTATATTTTTTTATTGGAAAAATCATTCCCAGGTTCATTATATGTTATGCCCAACACTAGTTTCCAAACTGAGAGGATTAAGAAGCCTCTTGGGCCTTATTGTGGGCCAGATTGAGTGACTGGTTTGGGGTTGACTCAGGTTAGTTGATAACCAAAACACACCCAATCAATCTCATGTATCATCATTGATTTGGGGTTTATGGTGACACCTAAAATCATCACTACCCAATTACCATACACTCAATTTTTGGGGTGAAACTCTCACTACCACAACCATCAAGGTCCCTTAGGTTACATATATGAATAGAACCCCCTCATGGGTTTATCTATCTCATTTACATCACATTGGTCAACACCTATCACTATGAGGGAATCATTTCCCCTCACATCATCAAGGTCTCATTTACACCTCATTGGACACCTAAACTAAGCCACACAAGGGGGATTTCCTCAATCCCATTCCCTTCACAAGTCACCTTAGTTCATTCCTCACACCCAACCCATCCATCAAATTCTATAAGGTCTACCTACCAAAGTAAACATATCTTAGTGAATAAATAAACACTTAACCCATTTTCATCTAAACTAGACCAAGCCTATATATCATCATAAGGTTCCCACATGTCCAATCCCTAGGTCATCCATCTCAAGTCATTACTTTCCTATACTAGGATGTCACTAAGGGATCCTATCACCAAACCAATATATTTATTATGTTCATTTAATATCCATCCTTAATGTTATGCATATAATAAGGAATACATTTTGAATCAAGTACTCGATCATCAGTGGTTGAGGGAATTTATCCAGTGCAGTGGGGTCTACCATGATGCTTGGTCTAGTTTAGATGAAAATCAAAGGTGTAAATTACCTTAGGTAGAAAGTCCACATATACCATTCCAAACATATATAAATAAATGAGGTTAATATTGTGGCATGATAAAGTTACCATTTACTACAATCCAGAAGAAATTTCCTTTTTATGTCATAACTATGTACCTTTATCTAAGGTCATTCTATTCCATCCGACCATAAACTATTGTTGAGAGGCACTAAACCATGATAAATCATCCAAATTTTGTAATTATAATCAAATTATTATTAATTAAATAATTAGAATAAATTTTATAATTAATTTATAAATTATTTCAATTAAGCATAATGCATTAAAGCTCACAATGTGTAATTTTCTCACTAAAATCTCATGAATAAATGTTAAAATCACTCATAATACACCCTTGAACATAATATGTATAAATTACCAAATAAAATAAAAAAATTAAATCATATAATTAATTTAATTTATCCAAAAACCTCTGAAAAATCATTTGATTACATACCTTAACCAAATAGACTTGTGATGGAATGCATATATCATATCAGGATGTACTGTAGATTGGACACATGAAATCCCCATCATCACGGATGATTTACATCATTATATGGTAAAAATAATCACCAAAACCTAACCAAAATTTAATAAAAATTAGTAGAAAATGAATGGAAGGAAGAAAGTAGTATAAAATCGAAGAACATACAATGAATGTTTTCTATATCACAACCAAAACCATCCCCTGTCAAAGGGGGATCAATGGAGGGTATGTGAGTGGGGACCCAGTTGAAAATTGTCTCTACCAATTCCTTATCACCCCTAAAATCATTATATGTCCATCCTAGAATGGGTATAAATTTAACTCACTAATAGATCACAACTAATACACCATTCACAACATGAATAGCGGGTTCACACTCTAAAATACTCTTGGTATATGGTTCCCCTTATAAATCTATTTATTAAATAAACCATGTTTCACACAATGAAATCCTTGAGGGATAAGGCCACACCCCTTGATCAACCTCATCTATGGAATGAACCTAAAGGTTCATAATTTGAATAGATATAACAGCTAAAAATTCAACTTATAGGCCACCCACCCCTTCTTCAATGCTCACTCGAGCACCTGCACCACCAAATGATTTTCAAACAATATCCACAAGACATATATTAAGATATCCCAATATTAAAAATATATATTCGAACTTAAATTCTGAATATGATCCTCTAAAAAACAAAAAATTAAATTCCCTTAGGAATTTAAACTCTAAAAGTGTATATGGTTTGAAAATATACCAACATAAATACTCCTCATACTCAAGAATCCTTAATGGTAATTCAACCACTAGCTCTGACCTGCACTTTAACGACCCAGAGTTTATAAATGATTTTTTTCTTGAAATAAATGTTTATTATATTATATTACATAGTATTATACACATAAAACATATAAAGAAACCAAATAAACATTATATTAGTAATGAAAATTATTATATTAGTTATATTAAACCTATTAAAATTCTAAATAAAATAAATGTGAAAAAATAAAATAAAATATAAAAAATAATGGGAAAATAAAAATCACCCCAATATTATAGAATCATTTATCCCATGAAAAACACAATAAAAATGAAACAAAATATTAGTAAACTAATCAATATTATAGAAAATAGAAATGTATAACCCTAAGAGAAATCCTAATGAATAATGAATGAAATAATGTAGTTTTACATATAGGAGGTAATTCGATCATTATTTAATAACATGACCATTGGGTATAAAAACATGACCCTTGGAATAGTAATTTAACCTCAAAATAATAAAATTAAATATAAGTAATAATTTTTAGGAGTTATTTCGGAAAAAATAAATATTATAATACCATAAAATGGTCATTATGTTTGAAAAACTCAATAAAAATATAATCACCATTTTAATAGACAATATTTTAAGTTATTATATAAAAAATTAATTTTTATATTAATATTATAATATTATATTATATAAAATTATCTTTCTAAAATTAAGATCATTTTTGAATAAGAACATCAAAATTTCCCATGGGTGATTTTTTTGGTAATTTTCTAAACTACTTTAATTTTTAATTGAATAGTAAAAATACATTTTTGGTCTTCAATGTATCTTAAATTAAATAATTCATGATTTAATAATAAAATAATCATTTCTATAACTTGAGTCTAGACCAAACATATTTAATTTCAGAAATAAGCCTTTAAATTATAAAAAACATGTCTTCCAAACCTAAAAAATATATTCGAAAGTCTAAAGTCAAAATTATTCTACTAAAAATATTTTCTTTCCACTTTCTATTTTAATAAAATATTTAATTAGAATTTTTAAGGGGTTTTAAGCCCTAAAAACATTATATTATATCTATATATGATTCATTATATCAATAAAACTACTATTACCAGGTTTTCGTTTAATATAACATATATTTTAACATTTTATTCTAAAAATACCCCTCTCCTCATATATAGATAACCCCTCCCCCTCCCCATAAAAAACCACATTCCCTAAACATAAAAAAGATAAATATCTACCAAACTCTATCTCATAATCCCTTATAGACCTTAGGGATGATTTGGGGTAAATGAAACAATTTCATCACATAAGTAAAGTTTCATACAAGATCAACAATACCAAGAAAAGTGTATGTTTTTATCAACGCTTATCTCAAATTCCTTCCCTTTTATCATTTATAATAATGGATTTTAAAAAAATCTGATAATATTAACTATGAATTATGTTAAAATTATATAAATTTTGTTAACTAACTGTAAAAAAAATATTATTTTTAATTATTTATATTTTATAACTCTTCTTATACTCCATTGGACAACGTTCTTGAAAAAGGTTGATTAGCCACCAACTTGGAGGTTTTGAATTAGTTTTCTTATCACTAACTTTATTGATGGTAATAATAAATTACTTATGCTATGTAAAATTGTTAATAATTTTATTTTTTGATTCTATAATTTATCCAAATAATTTATAAATGATCTTGAAAAAAATATAAATTAAACAAAAACAAGAACATTTTATGGAAAATATGGTATAAAATGTTTACCCATTAATCAAGGGAATTTGGAAATATAATATAGTGATCATAACTGTTAAATAGTGATAAAATTTAATTATTTCTCTTATTTTTCATTGTTGTAATGAAACAATGTTTATTATTCAGGGGAAAACAATAAAATAATGTGGGATTTAATATTAGGGGATTATAAAACCTAATTACTTTTTTGGATTATTTTAATGTTCACCATACATTTAGAAAAAATATTCTTATAATGTCTTTAAAATTTCATTTCATTATCCTTTACCATTTATATTTAGTATATACATGTTCTTGCATTATTAAAATTATTTCCATGAAAATTACATTGATTTTTCATAAGGGACTTCTTTTTTTTCCAAAAAATAATTTCACTCCTCTTAAGTTGTTTTATCTTCAAATAAAATTTATATTTTTTTAATAATATATCTTCCCTTTTCAATTTGGGTACTGTTTTAGATGATTTCTCCAAGGCGTGCATCCCTCGGTGGAGGACATGCTAGTCTGTTACCCTCCATTCCTACTTTCCAAAGGTGGGAGACATCCATTTCTTATTCAAGGATGTTTTCTCCTTGATAGAAATTGGGTGATGGTATGTTAGTCGCTCCTTCTATGGATTCCTCTTTAGAACTCGCTACCTAGTCTGGGTATCCCTTGAAGACTAGGGTGTTGTTTGTGAAGCTCTTTCCAGGGACATGTGTTCATAGATACTGGTTAATTACACTGCTTCTGTTAGGACATTCCAAGAGGTCATGTTAGGGCAGCAACCTTCGATCAGGGGAGTAATCATGTTGGATGTCGCTGGCATGTCTAGACAGTAGAACACTGATTTTCTGGGTTCCCCCACTGTGATAGGTCTTCTCGAGGGTGTGGAAGCCTGAAGAATCCCACATTCAGTGTAGGGAATTATATTTTATGGAAATGTCTCTAAGGTTTTCCTCAGCTTCCCATTCTTAACATAGGGTATGCCACCAGTTTAACATCTTGCGTAGATTGATCAGACAAATTGGAACACTAATAAGAGTAGAACAGATGGGAAAAACCCCTTGAGGGACCACCTGAGAGTCCTATTATATAGTTGGATCATAACATCTAATGAAATATGGATCTGAGGTTGCTTGGGTCCTTATAATGAAGATACCATGGTTTACTATTTTCTAGGATTGAACCTCGAGGAGGTTTCCTACGTACCCTATTTCAAGAGACATGGATGAAAACCCACATAGATCGATGTGGTGATAAATCGGGTTGTTCTCAAAGAAAAGTGACCTAGATATGATGTTGAGTCTTATGCAAGGATTTCGACCCATCACAAGAGGGACACTCTTGGGTGGATGACTATGGACCGTGTGGGGATTACGTGTGGTTTTCTACCCAATTTCTACTTGGAGTAGTGGGAAAGTGGGTGATATGATCTCATCGGGATATTGCGGCCCATGTAAGAATTAGGATAGATATAGATGGTAGAGAGAAGTGGATGGAGAATGATATGGGACCGTTGTGAGGATGAAGGTGATTTTGGGATTGATCCTCAAAGAGACTTCCTATGTATCCACATGGATGGTAATCAAAGTTCACATAGTTTGGTGGGGTGATGGGACACCTGAGGATGCAACCAGTGAGAATGGATGTATGGATGGCACCCAGAGGAAATAGAACCTTCAGTTTGAGGCATGATCTTCCCAGAACACAGGGGGTCGAGGGAGAGACCATGATGGGGAATGAGTCATGGGATTTAAACGCAGGGAGGCTCCCTACATTTCCCTGTGATAGGGAATAATTGTTCAAATAGTTCTAGATGGGGGCATAAAATCTTGGTGCACACATATGACAATGAACCGATGATACATTGGGGGGACATGTGGTTAGCATCATAGGTTGGTCTCACGCAACTAGGATGGACCAAGGATTTGGGTCCCAACATAGGGCACTACAACGACATACCATTGGATGGGGTTGAACTTCAGGGATGCCTCTTATGTACCGTTTCTAGGAGACAGTGATGAAAACCCATGTAATTAAAAGGTATAAAGTTTAGAGTTATGCTAGAAAAAAGGGAGAATATTGTTTAATGTAATGCAGGATGAGGGTGAACCAATGTGATGTGGTGGAGAGCGATGGGTGTTAGGATTGAACCTCGGGAGGCTTCCCACGTACCTTGGTCAGATAGGGGAAAGGATCAATGTCCACATAGTTCGATATGAGGGATACTGTTTAGAATCATGTGGGATGAAGGTGGAATGACATGAAGGGGTTAGGACCAGTAGGTGTGGGGATTGAACCTCGGGGAGGCTTCCTACGTATTTTCTCGGATAGGGGCATGGATCAAATTCTACATAGTTCGAATAAAGGCTTGGGACTTATGCTAGGGAGGCCTAAGAATGATGACATGGTCAATGATCACTTAAATCCTATGTGAGTTTTTCTCAGTGTGAGAAACAAGAGGAAGCAATGACCTGACGATCACATTGTGAAAGGTGTGTACACATTGAATGAAGTAGGGCTTACATGTGGTTAGCATCCCAAAGAGGAAACATGGGCTTATGCATGGTTATCAGCCCTGGGAGTTAGAGATTGGTACTAACTATAGGGTGGAGGCCTAATAGTGAAGAATACCAGAGGGATAGGGACAGGGTAACAAATGTCCCAATTCCCATCACTCCTCTAATATTTGGCATGGAAGGATAGAGGAGAAGTTGGGAGGCTACCTCCTGCAAGAAAGGCTATGGTCTTACACAAAAAATGGTTTCCCTTACCTACAGATAGATTGTAAGGACCCAAAGTTTTTCAATGGAAATTCCCTTCTTATAATTATTTTTATAAAATAACATTAAAACAAAACATAATGACCTAATAAGTGATAAGTGACCTTTAAACATAAGTTTGTCACTTATGAGATTGAAAGTTTGAAAATCTGACATACACGGTTGTGTTCAAAATGATTTTTGGAGTCTAGTAAAACAAAAATAATTTCCAATGAATAGTAACCTAACTTTATGAATAGTAACATACCCTTATGAATATTGATATACCCTAATTAATAGTAACCTTACCTATGATAGTATAAAAGTAATATTCAAGTGAATGAATGATGTAACTATATTTTAGAATAAGTAAATTAATGTTTTAAAAATGTTTTTTTGTAATAAACCATGATTTTAATTAAATATTAAATTAATCATATTTAGAAAATTATTTTTGACAAATGGACTTCATTTTTTGATTCTTCACATTGAAAAATTTTAGGGTGATTTTTGGGATTTTTTTGAAATACTTGAAATTTTTATGAATAGTAGAATCCGGTAATTCACAATAAATGCTAAATAATGGATTAATTGAGTCATCGATGATGTTCTGCTGATGTAAGACCAATTGGTTCGGGATCACATGACTAAATCACTATTATTGGTCATGGAACACTTACTATTCCTTGTGTTGGGAAGAAATAATAAATTAATGATTATAATATTATGAAATCCCTCCTCTCCTCCACTATAAAACCCCCCCTTCACTCCCTCTTCTCTCCACTCCTCTCAAGCCTTGTGCCTTGACATTATTCCTCCCAAATATCTCTTTAATGTCCTATCCCACGTCCAAAATCTCTCAGCCTCTTCAAAATACCAAAACCTCTCCGCTTAAGAGGTTCTCAATGGAGGAAGTCTCAAGAGGTAAATTCCTCTTCCCAATTTCTTCTTTTCTTTTATGTTCTTTTTTTATTTATTTCCTCACCTCCCTTCACCATTAATGTATGATAAATCTAGTAACATACATGTACGGGAATTTCTTCATGCTAGTAGTATATTTCATAATCTTCTCTCCTTTCCCCACCCTTTTATTTGAAAGAAATGAAAGCACTATTAGAGATGTGCTAATTTAGCACATTCAAGGACAACAGTTTATCAATTTCAATTATTATCATTAATTTTGGTAATGAAAACATTTGTGTTATGGATAAAATAGATTATTATATATGTAATATATCCTATTTTTGGTTTTGTAATCCTTTGGTACAAATGGAATTAAGTTATAAAGCAAAACACGTTATTTGTAATCAAATCCACTAATTAACAAAAAACGGTTATCACTATGGTTATATATATATATATAATAATAATTCTACGTCACTCTAAGTAACCTAATTAAAATTAAAACCATGTAATCTCATGGATATGAACTAAAAAATATAACATAAATTCTGGACAACCACTTTCATCTCGCATATAATCCAAACAATAATATAAGAGAACCGATCTTTTAAATCATAGTAAACAAATGATCCTGAACAATAAAATTGAACCTTGTAACTAATCAAAAAGGATTTGAATGAACTAAAAAGGGTCATAATAAATGAAATGAATATATAAGTGGTTCTTTAATTATTAATTAATAAGACTAATTTGTTTATTCGGGTCATTAATAACAAGTGAAGAACACCAACAGATTTATGGTATGGGATCCTCCCCTTTTTACTATTAATCATGATTGTTCTCTATGCAATGCCATTTTGTGCAATACCAAGTGATGGGGTATGTTTATACACCTTCCCCATACTGACATAATGTTTTATATGTTATGATAAACTTTTTACCTCTCTCATAAATCCTTCTTAGTTACACCAGATACCATGCCAATAAACCTTGATGGATTCTACCCAAACTTCTTTTATTCCTTCTGGTTGCTCTATCTTTCTTTTTACAAAAATGTTGTTGTATTTTATTTTATGTAAAACATAAAAATTATGATTATATGCTCCAAAATCATGTTTCCAGATCCATCTATCATTCTCTTTCGGGGATATACATGTTTTTAAGTGAATCACTCTTTGATACTTCCCAACAACCGCACTCGTTTTAAAGGAACTTCCCGAAATTTGACCCAATTTCAAGTGAACACAATCTTATGTTTTAAGAAACCATTATCTTTGTAAATTCTATATTTTTTTATTAAAACCTTATTGGTTCAATTATGGTTTCATATAAAAGAATTCCTTTTTTCTATTTTAAAAGCTCTATAGTATTTTCCATAAAACCAAACAAAAATGTTTTAATGCTAATTTTTATAAAATACATTTCTCATATGTTGTCACTTATATTTGACACCACTTTCCATGTTATATTCATATTTTACCCTATCCATTTCCATGTATTTTCTAATTATTTCCTTACATGTACACTTTCATGATACGCCCATTGGTTATTATTTATGTCATGACTGTGGTACCCTATTATTTCCATGGGTACACTTATATTTGTGTATGGTTGATTATGTATGATTGTATATGTGGTAAGAATATTTATGTGGCAAGAATATTCATGAAAATGCTGAGATGGGTGCTCCCAGATAGTTCTCCAATGCTTTGGGTAAGGTTAAGTCGCATGAGATGCAATGTGAAACGGGATTGGTGGTTAGCCTTGACCCATACTAAAATGGTAAACGGGATTGGCGGTTAGCCTTGACCCATACTAAAGATATGATTTATGATTTTGCCACATTTATATGATTCCATGTTTATATGATCACATTCTTATATTAACTAATTTTATAAGTTTCATGCTTTGGATATCATTATTTCATGCCTCCTAACTCATGTGATTGAGATGTATCCTTATGTTCATTCCCATACTGGGATTTTTAGCCCATCCCTTTGTTCATGTGTTACCCAGGGTACCCTATGTAGTTGTAAGAGCTCAAAGGAAATTAGAATCTCTTTATGGAGACTAAATAAAGAAGTATATTAACACCATGTTTTATCTACCTAGTCTTCCTATATACTAGAATTAATGATCCTTGGATTGTACTATGATGATTAATTATGCTTAAAATCATGAAATGTTTTATGGAAAAGGCTCGGGTCACTATATTTGGTATCAAAGCAAGGTCTAGTTATTTTTGGAGATTAGGAATAGAGAACCTTAGTGAGAACCTTAAGGATGAGAATAAGTATAAGAAAACTGTCCTAAATTTTGGTGAGTATAGAGTAAGTGGTTTATCAAGAAAATACATCCATTTCTGGATATGAGTAGGTATAGGTGGCTCTGGCATAGATGTATCTAAGGTTAAAACCCAAAAACACTACTTTGAACTAGAATCGAACAGGAATTGGTGCACAATAACTGGCCTTGCTGCACTCTTAGTTACGACACTAATAGGGGATATGCTTCGGTAGATTCACGAGGTTAGTATAAACCGTTTTTAAGGGAAAAAAATTAATCCCATAAGAATATTTGTTAGGAAATAGATCGAGGATAACCTAGATATAAACATAAGGAATCAAAAGTTTGGATATAATTCTTCTTTATAAGTTCATACTTTTATGCTCAATAGCTAAGTTTTCAAGACCAATAATTATACATTATTTTTCATAGTTAATGGCGGGAAATATAAGTACATGTTCCAAGAACCAATGTGATATGAAATGTGATGATTTCCCTAATGACATGCCTGATGTGACAGAAGCCGGTGCTTAAAACATCAAGGCAGTACTTGCTCAGCTGGCTCGAGTTATGAATAATAACATGAATTAGGTGGAATTTCCCCCTCCTCCAATGAATGAGTAAGTTGTCGTAGAATCATTCATACAGAAAAGGACTTCCATGTTTAGCGGGTCTTCCAAACCACTCCTCATAGAATAATAGATTAGCTCCATTGAAAATATTTCTCTGTCCTCCAGTGATTGGAAGAAGAGAAAGTTGTATTGGCAGTCTATTGTTTTGATGGGGAAGCTGATCAGTGGTGGAAACTAACCAAGAATAAAAAGACCCAAGAGGAATTTGATTCCATAGAATGGGTTGAATTCAAGAGGATATTTTTCAAAAAATATTTTTCTCAAACCCTCCGTCTCAAGATGGAAATAGAGTTCCTTGGACTCAAGAATAAGGAAGAAGATTCCATCAGGGCATGTGAAGCGAATTCTACAAGGCTTGCAAGGTACGCCTCTGGATTTGTAATGAACACCGAAAGCAAGGTGGATCGATTCTTTAGCAGACTAAAGCCATGTCTACAAAATGTTTTGGTGATTCGAGACTTCGAAAGATATGAAGAGATTGTCCGTTGTTCCCTCAAGGTTGAAATAGAGATTGGAGACTGTTAGTGGTCTCATGGACCAAGTGACAAGAAGCAGAAAATGGAGAACAATACGGGTGGTTAATCAAACAAATCTCATGATGGAAAGAAGCCTTACATTCCCATTTGAAAAAATTGTGGGAAGAAGCATCTTGGTGACTGTCTCAAGGGAACCAAGAATTGATTAAAATGCGGAAAGTTTGGTCATCAGGCCAAGACCTACTAAATGGATATGAAAAATCCCACTAATGTTGAAGAAGAAATGAAGTTTCATATCAATACTCAGCCTGTATTGAAGTGTTATAACTGTAGGGATCATGGGAATTATGCGAACAATTTCTCTAAGCCGAGGGTTGTCGGAGGCAATCAGTAACATCCTCCATGGAAACAGGGAAGGTCTTATGCTATCCCTACTATGGAGGTGGATCATGATAATGAAGTAATACAAGGTACACTTTATATTCACTCGTGAATGGAAAAAGTCTTATTTTATTCTGGATCAATGTATTCCTTTATATCTTGAAAGTTTTCTAGAACTATAAAGTCGAAGCCCCAAAACCATGATGTACAGATATCTATAAAAACACCAAGAGGTGCAATCACTGCAACCCAAGTGTTTGACTTTTCTCTTGTTGGTGTATGCGTAAGATTATTCCATAAAATCTCATAATACTTTCCTTGGTGGAATTCGATTCTATAATGGGAATGGAATGGCTCTCGTTATATAGATCACATATCAACTTTCTAGAAAAAGAAATATATTTTCCTATTCTGAACCACCCCATGATCCTCTACAAATGCAATGAAGATCATGAATCTCCTTTGAAAAATCCTTCAATGGTGTGGGTGTGGATTCCCTATGAAGAATCATACATCAACCAAATGATTAAGTTGAATGAAATTTACAACCTTGAGGAAATGGATATTGTGAGGGAATACAGGGATGTATTTCTCGAAGAGTTACCCGGAATTACCCAGGATCGTGAGGTAGATTTATCAATTAAACTCATACTCGGAACTACTCATATCTCAAAGTCTCCCTATAGGACAGATCCTATCGAACTGGAGGTGTTAAAGAAGTAGCTGCAAGATCATCTGGACATAGGGTTCATATTCCCTAGTGCATCACCTTGGGGTGCACCAGTGCTCTTTGTAAAGCAGAAGGATGGAACAATGTGGCTGTGTATCGATTATCTAGAACTCAACAAGGTCACCATAAAGAACATGTATCCTCTCCCAAGGATTGATGACTTGTTCGACTAGTTAATAGGATCTCAATACTTCTCAAAGGTGGATCTTCTTTCTGGATATCATCAGGTAAAGGTGAAGAAGGAAGATATTCAGAAGACTGCCTTCCGAATAAGGTATGAGAACTATAAGTTTTTTATGACCTTTGAACTTACTAATTCCCCTAAAATCTTCATGGATTTTATGAATAGAGTCTTTTGACATTACCTTGACGAATTTGTGGTAGTTTTTATCGATGATATTCTCATCTACTACAAGAGAAATGAGGAACATGAAGAATATCTAAGACTTTTGTTGGAGACATTGAGAATGGAGAAGTTGTATGCCAATTTCATAAAGTGTGACTTTTGGATAAATCATGTCACGTTCTTTGGAAATGTGATCACAAGTGAGGAGATTTCTATGGATCCTTCAAAAACAAAGGCGATTGAGGATTTTCCCAGGCCCTCTTGTGTCACAGAAATCCGTAGTTTTCTTGGATTAGCTAGGTAATATCGACGTTTTGTGAGAAACTTCTCATGATTGTCAAGCTCGCTAAAGAAGCTAACAAGGAAAGGGGTAATGTACGTCTGGACAGAAAAATGTGAGTGAATCTTCAAGGAGATAAAGATAAAGCTGATCACTGCACCTGTAATCAAACAAAAAAAAAGTGGATAATGCTTTGTGATATAGAGTGACGCTTCAAAGAAAGGCTTGGGTTCCATACTCATGAAAAATGATAATGTGATTGCCTACACCTCACGAAAGTTGAATATGCATGAGAAGAACTACTCAACACATGATATAGAGTTTGCAGCAGTTATTTTTTCTTTTAAAATCTAGCTGCACTACCTTTATGGTAAGAAGTGTGACTTATACACTGACCATAAGAGCCTAAAGTATATATTCACACAAAAGGAGTCAACATGCGTCAAAGGAGATGGTTAGAACTAATCAAGGAATATGATTTCTCTATTCACTATCATCTTGGAATGGTGAACAAGGTAGCTGATGCTCTAAGAAGAAAAGAACCTACTACTATATCCATGTTACATATTTAGAAAGACTATATATTCTTGGATATGAAAATAATTTATTTGGAAATCATAAGGGCAGTGGATACATATTACCTTTCCCAAATGATTGTGCAACCATCCATCCAGGAGAGGATTAAGGAAGCACAAAGGGATGATGTGGAGATACAAAATAGGGTGAATGAAATAAAGGAAGGGAAGCTGCAAGAGTTCTATATCGACGATGGTGGTGTGATTCGGTTTGGAATGAAGCTTTGTGTGCCTTCATCACCTGGGAAAACAAGGGGATATTGGAAAATGATCATAGCTCAATATTCGTTATCCATCCAGGGAGTACCATGATGTACCAGGATCTCCAAGAAAACATCTGGTGGGATAACATGAAGAAGGAGATTTCAGAATATATATTAAGGTGCTTGGTATGTCAGCAAGTTAAAGCTGAGTGACAAAAGTCCAAAGGTATAATGAAGTAATTGCCTATACCCATGTGGAAATGGGAAAATGTTACTATGGACTTTTTCATGGGTCTCCCAAAGACGTCAAAGGGAAATAATGCGATATGGGTTGTGGTTGACCAACTCACCAAGACTTCACATTTTATCACTATTAAAGAAGATCTCTCACTTGAACAACTTGTAAAGATATATGTGGAGGAAGTAGTGAGACTGCACGGTGTTCCTCTCTCAATTGTCTCTGACCATGATCGAAGGTTCACATTTAAATTCTGGAGTATCCTTCAACATACTTTGAGTACTGAATTAAATTTAAGAATGACCTATCACCCCCAAACTAATGGTCAGTCTGAAAGAACTATTCAGATGCTTGAAGAAATACTAAGAGCCTACTCTCTAGAATTCAAAGGTTGACGAGATCAGAATCTCCAATTGGTTGATTTCTCATACAACAATAGCTTCCACTTGAGTATTCAGATGGCTCCATATGAAGGTCTATATGCAAAGAAATGTATAACTCAAACTTGTTGGGTTGAATTTGGAGGAAGAACGCTACTTGGACCTGATATTGTTCAAGAGATGATAGAGAAGGTTCAAGTCATCCAGAAACACATCAAAGCTTCTCAAAGTCAGCAAAAGAGCTATGCTGACAACCTTCGAAGGGACTTGGAGTTTGACGTTAGAGATAAAGTCATCCTTCGAATATCTCTAAGGAAGTGAGTCATGTGATTCAGGAAGAAAGGGAAGCTAGGCCCAAGATATATTGGCCCCTTTGAGATCCGTGACAACATAGGATCCATGGCCTATCGTCCTGTAGTTCCACCAAATATGTCTTAAGTTCATGATGTGTTTCATGTATCACTATTGAAGAAGTACATACCAGACCCCTCACATGTACTAAACTTAGAGGTGGTGTAGCTGGAAGATGATCTCTCCTATGAGGAGAAGCCAGTAAAGATTCTAGATCAGAGAGATAAGGTTCTACGCAAAATGACAACCCATCTTGTCAATGTTTTGTGGAGGAACCATAATTTATAGGAAGCATCTTGGGAACCAGAATAGGCAATGAAGGAGAAACAACCTCACCTATTTGTGTAATGTGAAAATTCTGGGGTAAAATTTCTTAAGGGGGGAAGAATGTAAAGGCCCAAAGTTTTTCAATGGAAATTCCATTCTTATAATTATGTCATAAAATAACATGAAAACAAATCATAATGAACTACTAAGTGATAAGTGACCTTTAAACATAAGTTTGTCACTTAGGAGTTTGGAATTTTGAAAATCTAACATCCACAGTTGTGTTCAAAATGATTTTTGGATTCTAATAAAATAAAAATAATTTCAGGTGAATAGTATCCTACCCTTATGAATAGTAACAGATCCTTATGAATGGTTATATACCCTAATTAATAGTAACCTTACCTATGATAATATAAAAAAAATATTCAAGTGAAAGTATGATGTACCAATATTTTAGAATAAGTAAATGAATGTTTTAAAACTATTTTTAGTAATAAACCATGATTTTAATTAAATATTAAATTAATCATATTTAGAAAATTATTTTTGAAAAATGGACTTCATTTTTGAATTCTTCACATTGAAAACTGGTTAAGGTGAAATTTTGGGATTTTTCTGAAATACTTAAATTTTTTATGAATAGTAGAATCCGATAATTAACAATAAATGCTAAATAATGGATTAATCGAGTAATCAATGTTTTTCTATTGATGTAAGACCACTTGGTTCTAGATAACATGATAAAATAACTATTCTTGGTCATGGAATACTTACTATTCCTTTTCTTGGGATGAAATAATAAATTAATGATTATAATATTCTGAAACCCCTCCTCTCCTCCACTATAAAACCCCCCTTCACTCCCTCTTCTGTCCACTCCTCTCAATCCTTGTTCCATGCCATTATTCTGCCCAACTCTCTCCCCAAGGTCCTACCACACGTACAAAATCTCTAAGCCTCCTCAAAATACCAAAATCTCTCCCCTTAATAGGTTTTCAAAGGAGGAAGTCTCAATAGGTAAATTCCTCTTCCCAATTTCTTCTTTTCTTTTAAGTTTTATTTTTTATTTCTTTCCTCAACTCCTTTCACCATAATAGTATGATAAATCCAGTAACATACATGTACTAGAATATATTCATGATAGTGGTATATTTCATTATCTTTTCTCCTTTCCCCGCCCATTTATTTGAATGAAATGAAAGCACCGTTTGAAATGTGCTAATTTAGCACATTCAAGGACAACACTTTATCAATTTCTATTATTATCTTTAATTCTGGTAATGAAATCATTTGTGTTATGGTTGAAGAAGATTATTATATATGTTATATATCCTATTTTGGGTTCTTTAATCCTTTGGTACAAATGGAATTTAGTTATAAAGAAAAACACATTCTTTGTAATCAAATCCACTGATGAACAAAAATGGTTATCAATATGGTTATATATATATATAATAATTATACTTCACTATAAGTAACCTAATTAAAATTAAAACCATGTAATATCATGGATATTAACTAAATAATATAACTTCAATTTTTGAGAACCACTTTCATCTTGCATATAATCCAAACATGAATATAAGTGAACAGATCTTTTAAAGCCAAGTAAACAAATGAGCCCGAACAATAAAATTGAACCTTGTAACTAAGAGAAAAGGTTTTGAATGAAATAAAAAGGGTTATAATAAATAAATCGAATATATAAGAGGTTATTGAATTATTAATTAATAATCCTAATCTTTTTATTCATGTCATTAATAACAAGTGTAGAACACTAACAGATTTAAGGTAAGGGATCCTCTCCTTTTTACTCTTAATCAAGATTGTTCTCTATGCTATGCCTTTTTGTGAAATAAAAATTGATAAGGTATGTTTATACACATTCCCCATACTTCCCTAATGTTTTATAAGTGATGATAATCTCTTTATATCTCTCATAAAGCCCTCTTAGTTACACCTGATACCATGCCAATAAACCATGATGGATTCTACCCGAACATCCTTTATTCCTTCGGGTTGCTCTATCATTCTTTTTACCAAAATTTTGTTGTCTTTTA
This sequence comes from Viscum album, assembly GCA_963277665.1. Taxonomy (NCBI): domain Eukaryota; kingdom Viridiplantae; phylum Streptophyta; class Magnoliopsida; order Santalales; family Viscaceae; genus Viscum; species Viscum album. Next base: position 596,166,483 of record OY728139.1, read on the forward strand.
TTTTATGTAGAACTTCAAAATTTTGTTAATATGCTCCAAAATCATGTTCCAAGATCCATCTCTCTTCCACTTTCGGGGATATACATGCTGTTAAGTGAATCTCTCTTCGATACTTCCCGATAAGCGCACTCATTTTGAAGGAACTTCCCAAACATTGACCCAATTCCAAGTGCACTCTATCTTCTATTTTAAGACACAATTATCCTTCTAAATTCTGTATTTTTATTATGAAAACATTCTTTGTTCAATTCTGGTTTTATATAAAATATTTCCTTCTTTACTATTTTAAAAGCTCTATAGTATTTTCCTTATAACTACACAAAAATGTTTTAATGTTAATGTTTCTAAAATTCATTTCTCATATGTTGTCACTTATGTTTGACACCACATGCCATGTTATATGCCTATTTTACCCTATTAACGTCCATGTATTTTCTAATTCTTTCTTTACATGGACTCTTTCATGATACACCCATTGGTTATGATTTATCTCAAGATTGTGGTACCCAATTATTTCCATGGGTACCCTTATTTTGGTGTATGGTTGATTGTGTATGATTGTATATGTGGTAAGAATATTTATGCGGCAAGAATATTCCTGAAAATGTTGGGATGGGTGCACCCCGATAGCACTCCAATGCATTGGGTAAGGTTAAGTCTCATGAGATACTATGTGAAATGGGATTGGAGGTTAGCATTGACCCATACTAAAATGTGAAACGGGATTGGAACTTAGCCTTGAACCATACTAAAGATATGATTTATGATTCTGTCACATTTATATGATTACATGTTTATATGATCTCAGGCTTATGTTAAATGATTTTATAAGTTTCATGCTTTGGATATCATTATGTCATGCCTCTTAACTCATGTGCATGAGATGTATCCTTATGTTCATTCCCTTACTGGGCTTTTTATCTCATCCCTTTGTCCATGTGTTACCCTGGGTACCCTATGAATATGTAAGGGCTCATAAAAAGTTATAATCTCTTTATGGAGATTAAATAAAGAAGTTTTTTAGCACCATGTTTTATGTACCTAGTCTTCCAAGATACTAGACTTAATGATCCTTGGCTTGTACTATGATGATTAATTATTCTTAAAATTATGAAATGTTTTATGTAAAAGGCTCGATCACTATATATATTTCATTCCAAAAAAGAGTATCTCATTACATGTGAGGAAGATCTCACTCTCACGGAGATAAGCGACCATGGAGAATGTCTGAGATGGGGCACGCCATTTATATTTCATGGGGTGAGACCACAGTTTAACATCATGCGATAAGGAAGATAGTGCTTGGATGTTTAACATCCTGCAACTCGGATAAGGAAAGTTCACTCTACTCCCCCTTGGAATTACATAACTGATACCTACCCAACCTTGGGGATGTGAGGGAATCAATAATTCCATGGGAAGATGGGGTTGTAGAGTGATCCATTGAGTGGATCACATTTTCATGGCTATCTGAAGAAGCAATAGCTATTAGTGTACCTTTACAAAGAATAATGAGGCTAACCAATGCAATTACAAGAACCCCCAAAGGGACCTTAAAGTCACTTCATACAAATATGGAGGGTCATGTGGGAGAAGGGTGTTTGAAGAAAATGGGTTCAACAGAAAGGACCTTGCGAAGCTCTGGTGCTCCACGTAGTGGATGGAATTCACAATGGGGCATTCTTCATCAAGTGGCATGGCACAACCTAGGCATAGGGTATAGATGCATTTGAATGGTGCTTCGCAAAGAAGAAATGCTTTTTTGAAGTAGGACTTTACTAAGAATGGGTACCTTGAAATGTATAACACTACAAAGCATTGTGCTTCGCGAACCACAGTGACCCTGCTATATCATGGGGTTTACATGTGCGTAGAAGGTACATCTTGAATCATGAGTGCTTTACAAATATTGGAGTCCCCTTAGGGATATCCTTCCTTTGAGATGGTCTGTGGGATTTATGAAGGGAATGCTTACTTGAAGAGGGGTTCTATTTGAGCTAAGGGAAGTTTAATTTTCAATTCTCAAGTACCTTTAAGAGCTCATTTATTTCAATGTTTTGCAGAGTACAGGTTGTTTCACGATTTGATAGCTGGGAAGGTGAATGGTCGGGGCATCCTTCAATTGGGTATATGGGAAGTTAGGTTTTTATAGGCAAGAGGGGTGAAAATATTATAAAACTCGTTTCAAATCCATGTGGCACTCTACGATAGGCTATAGATTGCATCATGTTTTTTATAACCATAGAGTCGACCATCATCCCCTCCTCAACATAGATCACTCCTGAATTTCCTCTACGGTGCTCATGGAGTCTTCCACCATTTTCCATGGGATTTTCAAGCCGATCTAGTTCCCTCTGTGGCATCTAGATTTCAATCAATTGCATCATAACCATGGATCCTCCCGCCTCTTTTACTCTACAGTGACTGCAAAGGGGGAATCAGCTTCAGGCTGACTGTGGTTCTAAGGGGCTCCATGAAGGAGCTTCGCGAGGCAGCCCATTCTAAATTAGTTTCCTCTCTACATCCTTTTCATGTGCATGCATATTTTGGCGCCAAAAAATTCCCCCCTTATACCTTAGCCGTGGAGAAAATGAGGTTCTACGTATGAGGGTAAATCTCTAAAATTTTTAGTACAAGGGAGAATCCATATCACGATTCATGTTCATGATGCCGAGAGGTGACACATGGGTTGAGAGCGCCGAGAATTAGGTTGTGAAAAAGTGCACCGCGAATACAAGGTGTTTGTCACCTACAAATAGGTGAGGTTGACCCTTCTTTTGTCCTTTCTCATCTTCACATTATTGTGATTGGGCCCTTGATTCTCAAAACTTTGAGAACATTGAAAATTCCCTTTGTGAATTGAGCCTTTATGCTCTATGGCACATAATGAGTCTTCATACTCTATGATCGTGTGATCCATGGCTTGTGCTTGCGAGGTCAGTGATAGGGCTTTGTGACATGTCTCTATGACCGATCTCTACGTACGAGCTCCATGATCGAGATCTAAAATACAAAAAAAATCACAAAAATTATGATGGAATGGCTCACTCAGAAGATACCAGGGGGTCCTTGTGGATGATTCCCATAGGGCAGAGATGACTGATAATCTGGGAATCAGGGAGTCTGTGGTGATCCACTTAGACCACGAATCTATGGGGGAGCATTTATCAGACAGTCAGAGAAACTATCCTTTTTGCAAGAGGCTTTCCCCTATACGGATTTTTCCTGAAGGATGATTTTAACATTCCTGAAGAGATCAGGGATGATCAAACCTATTGGTTCAAGAGGACATTGTGCCAATGCCAGTGGTTCAGGGAGGATGACAGTCACACTTGGGAAGATTGGACACTTGTCGATGCCCAAAACCTATAAAACCATGTGAACAATGTTGATGGGAAGAAATTGTATCAGTAGGTATCCCCCTCACTATACCACACCATTTTGGAGATGACCTTGGGGAACCTGGAGAAGGGGTGGAATGATAAGTGGGATCTGTGATAGGGCAGAAACTTCACAGATGACTAGGCATGGGCCTACTGGGTATGTGCCTCATGCGAGGATTTTGTGGAGGAGCTAAGGTTAGTGGAACCATATGAGGTGTCCTGGGCTTCCCATATCCACACTTACCAGACAAAGAAGCTGATGTCGGAGTTTCTGAGAATGTGGTCATCAAGGACCAACACTTTTCATTTTCACCATGGGGAGGTTGGTATCATCTTCTTTGACCTACACCAAATATCGGGGTCCTGATACTAGGGTCAATGTATGATTAGTTCCTCCACATTGCTAATACTAGGGAGGACTCGGAGAAAATTTTGTTATTGGAAAAGGCATTGATGTACATGGTGTCGGGGGAGGATAAGAAATTAGTGAGGGGTGTCCACTTTAAGAAGTGGTTCAGTCAGTTCATTAATTCCCTTGTAGATGGTAAGTTACCCTTGATTTCTCCAGACTTCCCGAAGGGGGTTCAACGTATCATGGAGCACTCATACTAGTGATTCTTGGAGGACAGCTAGTGGAATACCTGAGGTTTCAGTATCAACATTGAGTAGAAACTGATGTTTATGTTGGATGCATTCATTTCAGTCCTCATTTGAGGATGGATTATACTAGTAAGGAACATGAACATGAGAATGTGGCTGATCACGTTTATTATGGCATCCATATTGAATATGGGGGAGAACATAAATCTAGGTATCTCGATGCTAGCTATGCTGTATAAGGTACTATGGCATATCAATGAGTGGAAAAAGCCACACAGGGTTTGTGGGCTATTCCATATTCTGTATGGGTGGATATCATCAAATATTATGGGCATCTATGAATACTCGAACCCCATTTCTCCTTCAGGGTTGGAATTACAACTGACTATTCTAAACGCGGTGGGGAGTTTTCCGGCCATGCTGACCCTGCTGCTGGTGTTGAACTGGGTACGGAATGCAGACAATTTTAACTTCCACCTATTCTGATATCCAATTGGTGTGCACACTGATGACAGCCAAGTAATGTAGGAGCATCATTCCTATAACATGAACTTTTGGGGTGGAGTCCTGGTGATGTGTGTTGACCACGATCCTCTCTATGCTCCGTACACCCCGCACCATTTCATGATGCAGTTTTGGTGCATGAAGAGGCTCACCCCACAGGTCTACTTGGGAGTGCACCACAGGGATCACGTGTGTGTGATGAGTTAGATGTGTCTCATGTTCACAAGGGGGATCATAAGATGCAGAATGAGATGCGTCCACCCACAGCTGTCAATGGGTTGGTGAAGGAGTATGCCAAGAATTGGGAGGTAGCCTACCCGGGGGAGATGCTGATGTAGCTGACCATCCATGCCAGTGATGGGGCCCCCCCTTAACAACGACGTCGGGACCAGAAGGTAGTGTGGACATCCCATGGGAGTGAGGTTGCTATAGTGGTGAGTCCTTCACCAAACAAGAGGCAAGCGATAGTTGTGGAGCTGACAGTCCCGGAGGAGTATAGTCAATTGGAGGGGAGGCCACCTAGAGGTTTCCGTAGGATAACCACCTATGCTCTGAGGAAGTGACTATTCCATATATATATGTACGAGGACTATTTCCTCCTAGAGTATTGGGACACCTAGGATGTCAATAGACAATACCTCATCCCTTAATTGATTTGTAAATATCTAAACTATCTTGGGATGGATTTGGAGAAGATTGGTCATGCCAGTGCCGGTTTTTGAATATATTGAGCAGAGGGGGAGCAATACATTGTTGAGATGGAGGACTTTGTGCACTCTTGGGGTGCTCCGCGTCTAATTACAGATCGAGTGAAGGTGATTCTTGATCGAACAACCCCTACACCGTTGTTGGACATCGAATTGAGGGAGCACTTCTCTTTACCGAACGAATCAGAAGGGTCCTCCTAGGGGGAAGATGCTGGTGGAGGGAGCTCTCTAGAGGAGGTTGATGTTAGCAATTCAGACCCATAGTTGGATAATTTTGCAGATTATCATGATGTAGAACCCTAAAAAAATCATGTAGTCTTTATCCAAGTTATTTAAGACTTATAAACTAACATTTGACCAAAACAGGAGGCCCTCATATGCAAAACCCTCCCCCGTACAACAATAGATAAAGTAGTAGGAACATGAAGATCTTCACCCGTGACAACAGAGATTATCATGCATAGCAAGGATGCAATACCTAGGGTATCTCCCTTGAAGTCTTTGTAATTTCCAACCATATATGGAGGACCACACCTAGGGGTCTCGGTGACAATAGTTCAAGGGAGAGACCAACTATTTGATCTTTGTAAGTCTTATTCACAGAATCCATAACTTCCAACCATTGATTAGGTTAACTGATGTTCATGCACTTTTGTATGAAAAAATCTTCAAATGGCATGCACTACCTTGGCATGGATTATTGGAGCTCCTGGTGTTGCCTTTCCTAGGGGAAGCCAGTGGTCATGGAAGTGGATTCCAAAACTGACCAAGCTACATCACTCCTGATCAAAGGCGGGACCGTCATCAGGATCGAATTGGAAATCATTGAGGTGGAATCTAATGATGAGGATCAATTAGATAACATGGGTCTTGACTTACCTGACCAGACACTAGATGAATACCCTAATGATGAGTTCCTAGATGTGTTCTCTACCTATGAACTTTCCAACCTTGCAGACCAGGATGAGACGAATTATGATGGAGAATATAGAAAAATAATACATTGTTAATCATGGAAGGAGATAAAGCGCTTCATCATGGATACCCCTCTAGCACAATGGATAGAACAGATGTGGAGGATTCGTTCCCAGTGGCAGGAACTATGCACTGGAGGAGTGGATGAACAACGTCCTCATATGATCATACGAGACTTCATGGAGGAGAGGATTTAAGAAGCATGATTGTGTACTTGGTGTGGGCTGGAAGTGGTGGAGACTAGTGAATATTAGAAGTCATCAAGAGGCTGATAATGAGATTTAACTATTGAGGGCATGAGAAAACGAGTACTCTTCTTTCCTCGATACACAATCAGGGCTCGTATCACACGTGAAGGACCATGTACTTGAATCCAAATAAAATATGAGGCGAGCCTCCGAGGAGATGGATATCATCCGATCTGATGAGGAGCAGGCCTAGATAGTGGGTGATGAACTATGTACAATCACCACTAAGGAAGAGTGGGAGCTTAACATGCGACATCAGATCCTGGATTCCACTAGCCAGAGAGCGGAGGAGCTGGAATGATATATTGAAGTGGTCAACCCATCTATGGGAATGACCTTTCCTTTGGTGTTGTAATGCATGTAAAAATGTAAACATGTAAGAATAAATTCATTATTATATTGTTTATGTTGACTATGTACATGGGTTACATAAGTTTTATTTGGCTCGCTACATTTTCATCACATTAGCGAAATATCTAGCGGCTGATCCCTAGGCTCACGTGTGTTGTACCTGGTGTGAGAAAAAAGGGATGAACGAATCATTATTGCATCTTAATATGATATTTCCAACCAATATTCAGGTATCCGGGGTATGACAAATTGACTCGGATTTCCAAAAATAAAGTGGGGAGGCCATACTGGAGGATAAAGTGCTCAGAAGAGTCGAATTGTCATTTTCCCAAACATGCTCTGGTTCACAAGCTGGGTAATGCCAGGGGTGTTAGAATTAATCCAAACATAAGGGAGTGGAATGTGTGAATCATGATACCCACAATTCGTAATGATTTAGAGGTATAATGATAATGAAGGTTAAATATTGACCACGTTTTAAACCCATTATCCCTATAACGTTAGCATGAAATGGGGATAAAAAATGAGGTCTGACCGCTAACTATGTGTGAAACACTGGGCCTGACTCAAAATTTAATCCATTAGACTTCTACGATGTTAAACCCAGATAGTAGGTGAGACATAGACCGATCATAAATATGGTTAGGGGGTTCATTCAGGAACGAAAGTGGAAGAGAGTTTAAATAAAGGGCACACAAAGCTTGGAGGGTAGAGTGATGGGTTGTTCGAATGGAGTCCAACACTATGGAAATTACACCACCGTGATGAGAACACATTATGTGAGCACATCAGTCTAACTATGGGTCATACCTACTTCCAGATAGGTCCACTCTAGTGAGAAGCTAGAATGATTTTTTGTTTTATGTCATACAAATGTGGATGATAGACACATAGTTTGATGTCTTACGGTGAGGATGGTGCAAATAGTTTTAAGGGGATACTACTTGGACTAAGGATAATAGTTTAAATTAATGTTGCACAGACTGTATGATCCTAGTTTAAGGTCCTAGAGACTAAAACATAATCGAGACCGAGGGGGAAGAAGTTTTAATGACCCTATGGCTGGGCCCGAGGCGAAATGCCCAAACGTCATTGCGTATCCCATAAGGATGAGAATAAATCCAAACGTAGTTCTTAAGAACAATGTGGTCATAGAATAATTCTGGTGGGGGAAATCCTTTCTGGCAATGAATTTGAATCATCCCATAGTTATCATGAGGCATACTGAACTTGTTTAGGGTGGGAACACATTTTAAATTCATGCATTGATGACATGGTTACCCAGAAAAGAAACGTGAGGTGTGGTACATATTCCAAAATGAATGAGGACATAAGCAGTCCACACCCCACCATGTGTTCCCGATGGGATTATTTAGTACATAGACCGGAGGTGGCCTAACATGGGGCTAGACCCAAAGAAAAGTATTCTGGAATTCCTATGTACCCCATTAGGATTGGGATCAAGCTATACATAGTTATAAGATTATATTTTAACATCATATAGGAAGACACATGCATGTGTGGAAGGACTATTCTAGTGCACGTTCCACAAAAACAACTAAGCCCATGTGATCCATGAAAGGTGTGGGAAACAATGGGAAGTGATGGGATTTTCCTGGTACAAGGAAGAATACATTGGGAGAAATGGAACACTAGGTGAATAATATCCCAATATTACTGATCTACCTACTTAACAAACATAAATGCGTGAAGGGGTAAAAACGAGTGTGTTGGAATTCCACATAGTTATAAGGGAATTGAAAAAATGTGAATCATGATGCCTGAGATCTGAATCAGAATGATATCAGCATGATGATAGAGTATAACCATTGATCGTGGTCGAAACACAGTATTCATTTCATGTTATCCTAGAATGGGGAGATACAAATGAGGGTTGGACCCTGATCAGGTTTGAAACATGAGACCTTTCGTAAATGTCATCTCGGGTCTTTAGGGGTGTTGGACCAAGAAGGTAGGTGAGCCAATGTGTCCTGAGACTAGGCCATAAAGGGGATCCCTTCAGACTGGGAAGAGGATGGGGATCCAAATAAAGGGCTCATGAAGAATGGATAATAAATGAGGAGATTTTTATGTGAAAACTACACACATTGGGATCTTGGTCATAATGCAATTCAATGTGCCAATGAGATGTGTCAGATAGGGGAAGTCAAATCCATTTCCAAGGATAAGGTTCCTTCGGTCGCATGCTCCTTTCATAAGGTCATAGAGTGGACCATTAAGATGGGACCTGATTTAATGAAATGTGCACAGGGTGGAGAAGTATCCAAACCCGATGGATAGTTCCCATATGAAGAATTTAGTTTAGGGTCGTGGAACTTGGACCAGGATAGGAAGAGACAAGGGGGACACATAGTGTGGTTGTTTCCAAACATGACCTAAATGAGAACCCACAAGGTACTCACCACACCATATGCTCCCAAAAGAGTTCATGCCAAGGGGATGAAAAAAGATGAAGGATTTAAGATTCCTGTGGCTAGACCCACAGATGGAATGCTTGGGTGTTCCTACGTATCCCATGTGGATGGGAATCAATCCACACGTAGTTCTAGAAAATTTCATGAAGTTTGGTTTCCTACAACAAGGATAGTTGGGTATAAGTTTTAAAGTCTTAGATCTTGGACTATAGATTGAAAGTATAGAGGTAGACACATGGTGCGGTAATTACAAAACCCGACATGAATGAGGATAGTAGGTGTCCATATCACACCATGTGCTCCCTGGGGAGGTTCTAGGTCAAGGGATCGAAAATGAAAGTTGGGCGAGGCCAGAGGCAAAGTGCGTGGGTATTCATATATACCCCATGATGATGGCGATCAAACTGTACGTAGTTCTAGATGTTGCATGGTATGTTACCAACTCCCTAGACAATTTTATCATCTGGGTCTGAACCATGCACCAAAAGAAGAAGCATATGATAGATCTTGTTTTTTCTTTAGGATTGATGCATGTGTTTTTTTTTGTGAATAAAAAACCTAGAACTGAGAATCCTGACATCGCTACCATAATCAAGGCACATTCAAGCCTTGAAAATGGAATAGTGGTTGATCGACACTAAACATGATGTCCCCTTGAGTGAGGACATCACAATGTGGTGTCATTTTTCATTGTGCGGCTAGGAAAATAATTTCATAGTTTAGGGTCATATGATAGGACCAACCCAAGCATTTTAACATCATACAGTAAATATGAAATAGTTTGAAGTCAAGTGGGACTAGGCATCATATTTTAAAATCATATGGATTGGGTGCATAAAGAAGAAACAATTTTTAAAGGGGAGTGTGCAATGTGTGATAAATCATACCCGTCGTGAATGAGGATGAGGTCCACACCACCCCACATGAAATTATGGGGAAGAAACCTCAGGCCAAGGGGGATAGAAAAGGTCAGGGAATATGGGGATAAACCCGAGGAAGAAAAATCTAGTTGTTCTTACGTATCCCATGGGGATGGGAATCAAGCCATATGTAGTCCTACAAATATAGTTTACCATCATGAGGGACAAGGGGTAGGAGAAAAAAGCTCTTAAAAGGGGAGTACATGGTGCAACTATTGCAAATTTGAATTGAATGAGGGTATAAGACCACACATGCCACACCACACAATCCTCTATGAGTCAGGGCCAAAAGGCCGAATAGAAGAGAAAATTAGTAGAGCCTGAGCTAGACATGAAGACAAAATGTCCGGGCATTCCTATGTATCCCATAAAAATGGGAATCAAATAGTACATAGTTCTTAAGGATTTCATGCAGTTTAACATCATGCATCAAGGATGCGGGGAGATATTATTTTATGGTCTTAGAGGTCGGACCATGAGATGCGAGACTCTTAAAAATAGGCATAATCCTTGCCAAATCTCTAATCCCATGTGATCCATGCTCGATGTGGTAAACAAGGGTGGAGAAGTTCTTCGCAATACGTTGAATACCAGGAAAGGGGAAATGGTGCCGAGTCTCAAATAACATCACACCATGGAATCGTCTTCAAAATGTATAGATTTACACTGAGGGACAATGCCAAAAGATTTGAAATTCCACCTAGACATGACAGAGTGGAAGGGGATCTGAATCATGAAAACAATATTTAGGGCATAATGGGGGTGGGATGAAAATGTTGGATAACTTTTGACCATGTTTGAGACACATCATCCATATCGCGCTACCCAAAATGGGAAGAAAAAATGAGGATCGACCGCATACCGTATTAAAAAAACGAGACTTGTATAAAAATTTTGTCCAAAATCCTTAGGGACGTTGGCACGAGATGGTAGGAGAGCATAATGGCCTAAAACCCTTATCATTTGGGGGTCCTTATAGATATGAAAGATGATGAAATATAAAATAAAGGGGAACATATAAAAATGGGAAAAATGCATATCTACTTATAATGCAACAGTCTAGGTCCGGAACCAGCGTTCGCCTGTACCCCTTAGCGAATTTACCAATAGGATCGAGGGGCCCAATTTTGGAACAGATGACTTGAAAAGATGAGTAGAGAAAAGGGGTATGAAGAGCTCTCAAAAGGGAGGTACATGGTATGGCTATTGAAAATATGGTCTGAATGAGGGAATAATCCCACATATGCCACACCATTCATAATTCCTATAGAGAACTCGGGCCAAGAGGCCAAGAGAATGAATAGACAAACCTGGGCTCGACCTGAAGACAAAATGTTTGTGTCTTCCCATGCATCCCATAAAGGTGGGAATCAACCCAAACTTGGTTCTAGGAGACGTGATACATTTTAACATCATGTGGTGAGGATGTGTTAGATCTTAGTTTATGTTCATAGACCTCAGACAGTAGATTCTTAGTTTAATTTCATATGCATGGGACAAATGCAATAAAAGGGGGAATCATTGTGCCTACCATGAGGGAGACCTCAGAATAGATACAATGATTGTGGATAACAGCTTACTGTGTACACAACAAAATATTTGTATATTTTCCTAAAATGGGGACAAATAATGAGTGTCGACCATTGACTATATTCACAATGTGGGACATATATCAAATTATCATCCAGAATACTCAGGGATGCTAGCCTAAGACAATAGGAGAGCCCTAAGGCCTAGAATCCATGTCGTTTAGGGGTCCATTCAGATGTGAAAGATGATGGAAACCCAAATGATGGGATGCGTAAAGTGTGGGAGAACCCATGCAGTTTAACATCTTTAGCAAGGACGATGGATGAAGGAGGGGTGACTCAAGGGGATGTGTGTGTGGCATGGAAAAAATAGCCTGACATGAATGAAGACATAGAGTCCCCACCACAACGCAGAATCTGAAGTGGGAACTTGGGCTAGGGGTCCGAAAAGCGAGGGACCTATGGCTAGTCCACAGACAGAAATTCCCAGGTTGGATACATTTTATCGTCATGAGGGATGGGTGCTTTGTAGTTTTACAACCTTCAGTTTGGATGGACCACATAGTTTCACATTATGCGACGAGGATGGTAGTGATCTTAGTTTATATTCATAGAGCTCAGACCATGGTTACGTGACCCTTTATGTTGGTATGGCCCTATCAAATCTCTTAATCCCACATGAGAAATGCTCAGTGTGAGAAAAAAAGAATGTGACCAGGTTCTTTCCTAGCATATGCGAGCATGAAAATAAAAGAAATCGATTGGGAGGGGTCGATACCATCCAGACAAACCTCCCTTCTCAGGAAATTCTGACGTTCAGAGGGATATCAGGAAAAAATGAATCATTGAACCCAATATTTGGGACGCATAGGGGTGGTGATAATGATGTAAGATGGTTGTTTATCTTGTTCGAATCACAAAATCCAAATCCTGTGAGCTGGAATGCAAGCAACAAATGAATGTCAATCACTGACGATATTCGCAATGCGTGACTTGCATCAAATTTTCTTTCATGGTCCTCAAAGAAGTTGGTCCAAAATGGTAGGAGAGGCCAAAGGCCTAGAATCCATGTTGTTTGGGGGTCCTTTCAGATGTGAATGATGATGGAGACCAAAATAAAGGGGATATGATAGGAATAAATATGCCTATGAAGTTAAATGTCACGGTGACAATGAGAGATGTGGAGATTTCAAAGGAGGGGGATACATGACACGTTCATGATAAACCTGATGTGAATGACGGCGAAGGAAGACCGCCCCACACCATGTTCTCTTTAGAAGAATCTAGACCAAGGGGTCATACCCAAGGAGAGATATTGAAGCTTGGGTTGGGCCTATGGACAAAATGGTTAGGAGTTCCAATAGATGAAATGTTTAGGCGTTCCTACATATCCCATGTGGATGTGAATCAAGACACACATAGTTCTGATTCCATGTAGTTTTACATCGTGCGTTAAGGATGTGGGATGATAGAAGAATGGTAGGGACACAAAATGAAATCATTGAAAACCCAACATAGATGGGTCCAAGGAAGTCTACAATATATGGTGTGTGATCTTTTGAGGGGACTGCACCCAAGAGGCAGTCAGAAAGAATGATTTGGGGTTTGGACTCTATGATGAAGCGTCTGAGCATTCCTACGTATCCCATGAGGACGAGAATTAGTCCATCCATCGTTATGAAGATGTTTTGTAGTTTTAAATCATGTAGCAAGGAAGTAGAGAGATATTAGTTCAAGGTCATAGAGCTCAGGCCATTTTTATGTTTTTAATCATGTGGGATGGCTTCTAGGTAGTTTTACGTCCTTCAACCATAACGGATCATGCATTTTAACGTCATCCAACGAAGACATGACAGTTTAAGTTCATGTCAGACTATATATAGTTCAACTTCATGCAGGACGACATACAATTTACTGTCATGTGGGACAAGTGACGAGTTGTTTTATGTCCTTCACCTCGGACTAATTATGCAGTTTAATGTCTTGCGTTAAGGAAATCATAGATTATGGTTATTTAGAACTATATATAGTTTAACGTCATACAGGACAACATACAATTTAATGTAATATGGGACGAAATATAGTTTGACGTCATGAGAGATGATTTCCGAGTAGTTTTATATCCTTCAGCTTGAATGTATTACGCAGTTTAATATTGTGTTGTAAAGACATAACATTTTATGGTCATGTAGGAATGATTTACTCTAGGAGATTATTGCTTGAAGAATTTTTCATTCGTGGGAGGAGTTATACGCTCACCATCCATTATAACTAGAGAGTATGCACCACTGGGGTAAACCTTGTGAATGTTGTAAGGTTCTTCCCCTTTGGGATCTAATTTGGGTGGTTTCCTACCAGGTATAATCAGAATTCTCAAAGTCAACACCATGTCACCATGCAAGAAAGAGCGGAGCTGAACTTTCTTATTGAAATATTTTTATATCTTGTTCGGATGCCTCTATAAATTGTGTAGGTAATAAATAATGTTTTTGTCGAGAACATATAGTTTATCCCGATGAATTTCAGCTACCTTATATGGTGTCTTTTGATCATAGATAGTTGTGTGCAAAGAATGCAATAGAATCTCGATGGACATGACTACCTCTGTTACATACACTAGAGAATATGGGGTCACCTGAATGGAATTGCAAGTCATCGTCTGATAGGCCCAGAGAGCATTGGGGAGTTTTTTCAGCCAACTCTTATTATTCTAACCAACCGTAATGTGAAAAAATTTAGAGAGAGTTTTTTAACGCCTCGATCATCCCATTTTCACGCGCCTGATATTGAGATGAATGGTCAGAACAGATTTTGTACTTCGCATACAATTTCATTAGCTTGGCTACCGGAATGTTGGTACTATTATTTATGAGTACGATGTGAAGGACTCTTAATGTTAGAGAATATTGGATCTCCAAAATTTAACGATAGAATGGGCCTTTACCACCTTGAGTGCAACTGCCTCCACACACTTAGAGAAGAAATCCGTAGCGGTTAGGATGAACCTACACTAGGTGACTCTTTTCATTGGATAAAGTCCCATGACATAAAGTCCCCAGGACACAAAGGGCCAAGTGTACATGGTAGTATTCAAAGGATATGAAGGCTGATTCAAAAAATTATCATGGATTAGGAATTCCTGGAACCTATTTGAAAACTCGATACAGTCACAGATCATGGAGGGAAAAAAATACCCCAATCTATGGATCTTTTAAGATAGTTTTGGCCCGGTCTGATGAGCCCTGCAGGAACCAGAATGATCCTACTCCATGACCAAAAATATATCACCCCCATGAATTCAAGAGAGGATTACCCCATCAAACCCGTACATGTAGAGGATCTGCTCAAGGCTGTGACCACTTAGGAGGGTATACTGTAATGAGTGGGATCAGATTCTCTCACACTAGGCTCAATCTTCTAGGGGATTTTTGTGATGAAGATACTCAACAAAGGGGGTCCTCCAGTCTGGATTCACCTTCGACACTGTGGAAGGGGGACCTGGGGATCCTGACGTGGAGGCACCATTGGTAAGGTGGATTACATGAAGGATATCATCTCCATCCAGAGTAATGGGTGTGATGATTATCAAATGCACTACATGAATTATCAAAGAGTTATAGTCAGGTTCCAAAAGTGATACAACAAGTAGGCCATGGAATCACCTCGACCATTCTGCAAACATGGGACATGAGTCACTTCTGGATGAGATAGGAACTAGCCCATCAATTGGTGGGTACGTTCCAACAGTGGTATGAGCTTTGTATTTCTGATGACGTAGTCAACGTTGATCTATTTGAGGACTAGTTCGGATTTGCCTAACACATGAAAGTGGGGAACTTCAATATTGAGGGACAAGTCAAAACCAATGATGATAGCTTGGTACTCTGCCTCGTTGTTGTTATAACCTTCTAGAAACAAGAATGAATTTTGTAGAACAGCTAGTGCTGGCGTGACGAAGTTGATACCCAATCCCACCCTATTGATTCTAGGATTATTCATTATTCTTCTAGTTGGACTTTGGAAATCACCATCAATGTAAATTTACCAACACACAATGGATTGATCTACTGAGAAGATTACCTCATTGAGAAAATCAAGATCGAGAGACCGGTACGTGCAAGATGGATGGGTGGAAAGGAAATCTACCAATGTCAGTCCCGCGATGGATTTCTTGGGCACAAACCTGATGTTGAACTGCTAGTGAATCACTGCCCACCAAACTAGATGACCTGTCAACATGGGGTAGTTCAGAATGTACTTCAGCAGATCCACCTGGGACACTATCTGTATATAGTGGTTCTTCAAGTAGTTTCACAATTTCTGTACTGTAAATACTAGAGCAATGTTTCTTTCCTCGATAGAGGAATATCTAGTCATTGTATCGAGGATATTGTGATTGATATATTATAGACCATTCTTCGTTCCGTCATTGTTCTTTTGGGTGGGAAGGGAACCGAGAGATCATTCTAGTGTGGACACATAAAGGACTAGT
This sequence comes from Viscum album, assembly GCA_963277665.1. Lineage (NCBI taxonomy): Eukaryota > Viridiplantae > Streptophyta > Magnoliopsida > Santalales > Viscaceae > Viscum > Viscum album. Next base: position 596,182,627 of record OY728139.1, read on the forward strand.
GGCTTTCCAAAAACAGGTGGCATCAGGACTAGATTCTATAATAGGTATTTATTGATTTCCTTTAAAGCAGTCTGACACTCATCATCCCACTGATAATCAAAACCTTTCTTCATGAATCGGGAAAATGGATTACACTTTCTAGAAATATTCATGATGAATTGGCATATATATTCTATGGGGCCTTGAAAACCTTGAAGCTCCCAAATGTTACTCGAAGGAGAAATTTGGATAATACACTTGATCTTCTCTAGATCGATCTCGATGCCTCTATATCTAACAATGAAGCTGAGTATGTTTCGAACGGTGACCTTGAAGGCACACTTCAATGAGTTCATCTTCAAATGGTGGGAGCAGAAGAAGCTAAACAATTTATCAGGATCTTTGAGATGGTCTTGGAGCTAGTGAGATTTGAAAACCAAATCATTCACGTAGAACTCCACCATTTTCCCACGGATCGTCCTAAATATGCAATTCATGGCATGATAATAGGTGGCTCCATCATTCTTTAGACCACAGGGCGTCACCAGGTTGAAAAAATTACCTTGTGGTGCCCTGAAGGCTATAGACTCTTCATCCTCATTAGCCATTAAAATTTGGTTATACCCAGAATACCCATCCATGAAGGAGAGAAATAGGAACCTAGAAATGGTATTAATCAACAATTATATCATGTAAAGGGGAAAACCATCCTTCATACATTGACGACTGAGATCCTGGAAGTTGATGTAGACTATGATCTGTCCATTATTCTTCCTGAAGAGCACAATGTTGGATAACCATATGGGATATTGGACCTCTTTAACGATGTTGGATCTGATGTGCTTATCAACCTAGGCCTCGAGCATGGAACCATGATAAGGTTTCATCTTTTTGGGAAGTTGTTTTAACCCACGATGAATCGCTGAAAAATTGAGATGCTGGACAGTGACATGAGGATATATTCTTAGAATCTTTTCATTACTCAAGGAAAATACATCATGATGATTCTTTAGGGTGTTCACTTATTGTGGTTCCTCTTTAACAGGCATGGCAATATTGATCAATGTAGGTTTTGGATCTATCTCTCTATCGAGGTTCACCCGTACCAATTCATCGACCATGGTGGATACACACACATAAAATGTGGGAGGTTCATCTTCCAAATATTTTTATTCACTAAAAAAGGATGGATTCTCAGTGGGAAGTGATTATTATAAGTCTAAAGATCATAATGGAACATTGGTACCAACCTGAGCGGTGATAGACACTACATCGGGGGCCTCATGTGGAACCGAAACCATAGAGATGAATGATGCCGACCTGATCCCATTCGGCCTTTGGCCCAAGGGGCCACACTTGATGATATTAAAGAAAAAATGGTGGGTCGGCTTGATTCAATTTATCCCATCCCAGTGAAACAAGCATGTATTCCATATTACCGTTTCCATTAGGTAGACATCCCAATACATTATAGGAGTAGGGGGCTCTAGGATCACCCGAGCCTAATTTCTATAGGAATATGAGGTGATCTTCCAATGTACCATAGGCTTGGGAATGTATTTTCCGCTCATTCATGAAACAAAAAATAATTTACCAAGATCCAGATTCATGGCTTCTAATAGGTGTATTGTGAAGACGTAGGCATCATCCATTCCTATCTACAGGTCAGTCACAGCCATAGTAGGTTCAACCTCACCAACCTGGATTTGGTTGTCTTTTCTCTTGTTATTGTCGGAATCCAGGTAGCGAGCTTCAGAAGAGGAAAAGGGAGACATATCACCTTGGAGTATTCCAACTCGACCATTAAGGGTGTACTTATGTAATTGGTGATACGAAGAGGGGACCACTGCGTGCAAGTGAAGCCATGGCCTACCCATCAACGCATTGTAGGTGGTAACCTAAGAGACAACCATGAACTCAGTTCTAGGTACTAGGCCACCAAATTGGGTCTTGAGACCGATCTTGAAAAATGTTGTCTATTCTATCTTATTATAATCTTGAATTTTTAGGTAAGAGGAGCTTAGTTCATCCTCGAACAACCCCATATTTTGGAGCATTTGGGTCTGGATATGGTTTATCCCAGAGCCTATGTTGACAGAACAACGATGAACCTCCATGCCATTGAAGTGTCCAGTGATGAAAAGCGGGATAATGTACCCATGTATGGTAGAGCCTTCATCTTATCAAAAGAAATAAATAATGTCTTCACTTTCAGCATGCTTGACTGCCTCAGCATGGAAGGCATCTGCAGCTGCTACCTCCATCTCAAACTGGAGGGGGCTTCTTAAAGCCTCAGCAAGGGATTCACGCATATCCACTAACAAGAGAAGAGCCTGTTGGATGGAGAGACTTGTAGAAATTCTGGAATTATTCTTAAGGATATTGCACTTCTTTGACAAGTGTGAACTTCTTCTAACAGGAGGACATTCTGTGTCTGGAGGAATGACGAGCCCTTATGGCTGAACCGGTGACCAGCTCGTGCTGAGAATGTCCTACTACTCACTAGTAAAAACATGTGGGGTGACTACTAGATGAAGGAAAGATGACTAAGGATAGTCCATAAAATGACTTGGGTGATCCTAGCATGACTGTGGTGGTTCCGAATAATCATTTCTCACAAACAGCGGTGAAAGAAAAACCCAGTGAAACAAGATGAGAAAGTTGTGCATACTGAGATCTAAGTTGAGATTATTGTCTGGTATCAGTGTTATGAACATCCTAGCTAGAAGAAATGATTGAGGAATTCCAATGAATCATATTACCACAACTCTGTCGATGCTGGTGACAGTTGGGGACATTGGGAGGATCCTCCTGGCCCTCCTTGTCATCAGGGATCATGTAAGGGTTTACTAGCTCCATGGTGTTAATTGAAGCATACCCCCAGTCACCACTTGAATAATCATCTACCATCGAACGAATTATTGGGGTAATCATCATATTAAGGGGTTTGAAGTCACTAATAGTATGGGATGACAATGACATAAGTGGGGGAATTTTGTTTTCCTTATGCCACTGATGCTTTCCCTTTGGGGAAGCAGAAGGCCAATACGTCGGAGTAGAAGTAGTGGATGTGGGTGACGCGATGACTTCTAATGGCTCGAGTCTATTGAAACATGCATGGATAATACCATGTTCTTGGGTGACTACCTTGCAGTCCATACCTTAATCATATTTTTTAGATCTGTGTTTACGAACCTGCTTCCACCCACCTTCATTGTCACTGTCTCCATTAGGCTGTATGAATACACATGCCACATGTGCTAAGACCAGACCTAACCTGACTATATTGTTACTGACCTGGTATTTGAGATAGTCATTAAAAACACATCGTTACTTGAGGGTGTTCCCTTGGATCTGGTGATAGGGGCAGTAATAAGGTAATAAGTGAGATCCGCTTCTTCGGTCCTTCTATATTCCAACAACCGTAGAATTCCTTGTTCATAGGTGCTTCGAAAAAAAATTGGGAACCTTATCCTCATTGAAAGAGTAGGTCTGATTTCTTATATCTAGGAAGGGGGATTAGGGAGCATGACCCTAACGAGGATATGGAGGAGCCTGCTGAGGAGGTGGAACCTAGTTATCTAACTTGGGAAGTGTCATCGTGTTACATGGAGGGGCTTACCAATTCTGAGGCGGGCACGATAGTGCTAGAGGCTGTGCTTGAGGTGGTGGGCCTCTACGACGCTATGGAGGTGGATCCCTGGGTAATAACTCTAGTTTCCTAGGGGCCTCTATTTGGTCCATGATGATAGGATTGGCCTTAGAGGCTCTTCTCACATGAACTACAGGAAGTAACAGACGATACTGTATGGACTGCTTCAAGGATTCCCAAAGACGCTGGGCCTTATTAGAGAAATCCTAGGATCCCCCATGGTAATTTTGGGTGATGATATAGGGGAATATATTAGTTTTGAAATTCCCCACACACATTTTCAGTAGCTTTTCCCGAGTCAGCAACATATCAAGGGGGAAGGTGAGTCCTTTCCACTAGGAAACAAAGTCTGTGATGCCCTCGTCGAGGATCTACTTTCACTTGTAGTGGTTTTTAATACTTGTCTTCTAGGTGGTGGAGCTGAACTGGTAATGAAACTACCTACAATGATATTCCCACCGAACTATTGACCTGATGGGTAGCTAGCTGTACTAGACAAACCTGGGCCCTTCATATGTTTGTACGAAACACCAAAATTTGGTTGCCTCTTGCTATTCTAGAGTTCCATGAATGGGTCCACACCTCATGATGAAGTGGTCTACATGTGGTAGCGGGTCACCCATCCCATTAAATGTGGAAAAGGTAGGGTTTTTTAAACCATGAGGTGCTGGCATATCATCCACCCACGTCGGATATGGCTTGCTATCAGGAAGAATTCCCACCTGTCGTGTTTCCAAATCCTTGAGGTGGGTGATGAGCGATGACATTGGATCATTTGGATAGAGATTCTTATCTTGATGAGGATCCATGACAACCTGTGCATTGGAAGGTTCTTCAACTTGATAAGTAGGCCATTTGGATTGTGGAGAGACTGGTGGTATTACCTACCAGACTGCTGGGGGAATGACGTGTGGAGCGGCTAGGGGAACCTGAGCTAGGTCCTAAAGATTACTCCACCACTCTGGTGGAATTGGAGACACAGACCAAGACCTATTTCCATAATCTCAAAATTCTACCCTGTCTATGTGGGTAGGATGGTTTGGGTCACTTGGGTGGAAGTCGTTGGGGGAGAGTTGTATCTTCCCTTACAGCCCCGGTCGAGGATCACCATAGTATGGTAACAACTCAAAACCACATTCGGACAAGAGTTCATCGACTATCTTATTATTCCCCATGCGTTTTTGATGCAACACGGCCTTTTGAGGTCATCTTCCATCCTCTGCACTAAGCCAAACGAGTCAGAGGGTTTAACATCCCCAAGACACTCTTTTCCCTTACTGGGATTTCAACTGAGAGATAATGAATCAATAGGTGCGGGAAGGCCTAGAGAATTTATTTACTGGTGACTAACCCTTCCCAATTGATCCAATAGATGTGGCACTCACTAAGGGGGTAAGTTCTCTTCAAATAGGTCTAGCTCATTCCCTCCCTCTGATAGGTTAGAAATGTTAACAGTGACTCTATCTAGAGGTATATCCTCAATATTGCCTAGAAAGTTGGACTGGAACTAGATAGAACTGAAATGAAGGGTAGCATACTGCCCCCAAAAATCTACCGGAATGTTGTGTGGGGGAGCCTCATTGATAATTCTATGAAGCACATTAAGTATTTTAACACATCGTTGATGGAGGGTCTGGTGGTGACCGGGTAACTTAGGGCGCTGGGCCACTAAGAGCGCAATCAAGTCAACCATATGGCATTACTGGTCAATATATGCCTAAATTTGGGTAAAGACACTCATTGATAAAGGAGAATAAAGTGCATCGCTTAGAGGGTTTTGGGAAAGCACACAACTTCCTCCAAGGAAAGAGATTTCGGTGCACTAAACCTCATGGTTGAAACTGGCCAGAACATCTATGGGAATGATTTGCTGCAAGGATTTCCCACAAGATCCTCAACTCACACTTGGAATACGGTCCTTGGTTTCCTCACTCATCAAATGTGGGTGGCTATGGGATCGATTATAAAACTGAAGCATAATGTTGATCCAGTAGACTAGATGATGGAGAATACAATTAATGAGCTGATAAGCCACCGCTTCTTGGGTTTCCCTCTGTGGAATGCAACGACTTGGCCACCACATCTCAGTAAGATGGACTGGAAACTATAGTTTCCTGCGCATGGTCTATAGTTACTAGTGGGGGGACATGTTTTTGTTCATCATCTATCGGTCCACAGAATAACAGTCCATGATCTATGGTTGAGTTAGAGAATGAACTTATTGACAATAGGTTGGATTGCACGACCATGACCTAGATAGAGGACAAATATTACTCCTCCTGGATTTATATTTGTGGGGAGGCAAGGATTTGGTGGACCTCAAATTCTAGGAGGATTTGGATAATATGCCTCATTCCCACCCCAACCTTTGACACATAGGATTGGGGTGATGGTTTTATTACTAAATCACATTCCTCCTCAGAATCAGAGAAACATACTAGCTTTATCATAGTCTGAAACATGTCAGTTTGTTTACTTTGTGGTGGTGACCCACACTACTTCCCCTAGATGGTTCTTCAGTATAGGGTAGGATTTTGGTGTGAGGAGGACCTTCAGCCAAACTGATGCTAGGGCGGAGAGGACTTCTACTTGGATGAGATGGGGTGAGAGGGGTACGTAGACATATGTCGAAAGGGACATGTGGATGGCCTCCACATCCACTAGATGACATGTGGAGGGAATCTTTGTGGGAAGTGCTAGAGCAGATAGAACCTCCACCAGAATATATAGGAGAATGGGTAGTGTCTCCATGCATGTTTCCCTTATCATTGATGGTATGAGGGGGCCCCTCAAACTGGTCGATCTAAACACAAGGAAGACCTATGCATTGGGTGATGATAAAGTGGGGAACACCTCTGCTTCTCTGATTACCAGGACAAGGAGGACCTTCGTTAGTTGCAGTGAGAACACAGGGAATCCCCCACACTGATGGTTGACTGGAGGAGTAGCATCTTCAAATCAGAAATCTGTGACAGGGGGAACAACTCCATACCTTTGGTCAGGGGTGTGGAAGAGGCTTATCTATTGGGTGTCAAGGAAGTAGGTAGGACCTTCACTCAGAATGATGGTGGCATGGTGAGGTCCTCCATGCCATGCTTGGCAGTAGGGCAGACCTATTCTCTTGTTGGTGGTGGAACAAGGAGGACCTTTTTATTGGATGTCACTATCCTGGGTCAGCCCGCGATGGACACCACCTGTGTCGGCTACTAGGGGAGTCAACCCATCATACTCGTGGGGTGGTTGGAGCCTCAATCCTAGCCTGAAATATGAGTTCCCACATTTGGTATAAAAAGGGAATTACTAGTATACATCGGCGGTGGCATGGGCCACGATATCCATTGATGATGACGCCCCCTGACATGAGTCCTCTTCCGCTTATGCCCGATGCTGGCATCGGGTTAACCAGACTGGGGACAGTGGCACATGAGTATAACTCAATAGATCTTCAGCATGTGGGGATGAGTGGCGGTGTTGATGTGGCCTAGTAGGATCCCTCTTTGGTGGCCCCTGGTATAGGATTACAGCGGGGATGTCTTGGAATTCCCTCACCTCATTGGAATAGGGGAGGGATTTGTAAAAGCGCTCTAGGTAGAGGCTCCGAAAATGATTATAGGTCAGATTTGAGAGCATCGTCTCCCTATGAAGCCTTTGGGGGCGATGATGATGATGAGCCACATAAGCATCTAGGTCTTGTCGATCCATATCTTAGTTTGGGATAATCTTCTCTTCCTCATATCATAGAATGAGGATGTTAATCACCCTTCTCAGAATGAGTTCAGATGGAGAGAAGGGGCATGGGCACCCAAAAGCCGTTCGTGTGGAGGTCTCCATAGAAGAGATGAGGCCACGTGGGATTTCCACGTTGAAATTTCCCTAACCCATGTGTCGATGGGTGGGTGGTGATAGGTTTCCTGTCATAGCTTGGGTCATAAAAAGAAGGGTGGTTCAACCATTTGTGCTAAATGAAGGAATACGACAACTAGTACCCCAGTGCCACCCCATCTTCCAATGCGGGAAAGAAGGATCCACGATTACAATGTCATAGACTAGGATGTACAATGTTCAACTGACCCAATTTCTGGTGAGTTTCATGTGTGTCCCACTAGAAAGGCGGATCACAAAGACTAATGAAGACAAATATGATGGAGCTTGGGTCCCTATAATGGAGACACCAGGGTTTACTGTTAGCTGGGATTGAACTTCATGGAGGTTTCATACATACCCTATTTCAAGAGATAGGGATCAAAACCCACATTGTTTGAAGGGCTGATAAATCTTGGTGTCCTTAGAAGACACTGACCTAGAGATGATGCTGGGGATTATGCTTGGATTTCATCTCATTGTAAGAGGGATTATCTTATTTATATGAATATGGAACATTTTAGGATTATGCGTGCTTAGATGTCCAGTTGTTGCTAGAATCAGAGATAAAGTGAGTGACATGATCTCACCAGGATATGGAGGCCCAGGTAAGAATCAGGATGGATATGGATGGTTGATAGAAGTGGATGGAGAATGAGATGGGACAATGTCTGGACGATAGTGATGCTAGGATTTATCCTTGATGAGACTTACTACGTATCCCCATTGAAGGGAATCAAAGTCCAATTAGTTTGGTGGGTAGATGGGAAACCTGAGGAGGAAACCCGTGAGAATGAACACATGAATTAGACCCATAGGAAATAGAACCTTCAGGTTGAGGAATGATCTTCCCAGAACACTGGGGGTCAAGGGAGATACCACGATGTGGCATGAGTGATGGGATTGAACCTCAAAGAGGCTTCCTACATATCAATATGATAGGGAATCAAATTCCACATAGTTAGGGATGGGGAAATAGAATCGGGGTGTACTCATCGGAAAATGACCTGATGATATACTAGGACTTACACGTGGTTAGCAGCTCGACTTGGTATAACACCACTAGGAAGGACCAGAGATGTGGGAACCAACAAAGGGTACTACAACAGCTTACCTTTTGATAGAGTCTAACCTTAGAGTGGCCTCTTACATACACTATCTTGGAGATATGCATCAAAACCCACATAGTTCAAAGGTATAAAGTTTATCATCTTTCTAGAAAAAATTGGGCGTACAATTTAACCTCGTGCAGGACAGGGGTGAACCAACGTGAAGTGGTTGGGACTGATGGGTGTTGGGATTGAACCTCGGGGAGGCTTCCTATGTACCTTGATCGGATAGTGGAAAGAATTTATGTCTATGTTTTTTGGTATGAGGGATACCGTTTAACAATATGTGGGATGAAGGTGGACCGACATGAAGTGGTCATGACAAGTAGGTGTTGGGCTCGAACATAAGGGAGGCTTCCTATGTACCTTTCTCAGTAGGGGTAAGGATAAAAGTCCATGTAGTTTGGATAAAAGTATATGAATTATGCTATGGAGGCTCAAGAATGATTCCATGGTCAATGATCACTCTAATCCCACGTGAGTCTTGATCGGTGTGATAAACAAGAGGCAACAAAGACCGAACGATCACATTGAAAAATGTGCATACGTGGGGAATGAGGGAAGGATTACAAATGGTTAGTGTTCCAAAGAGGAAACATAAGATTATGCATGGTTAGTGGCCTGGGGAGATGGAGATTGGGACATAGTCCAAGACGGAGTCATGATGGAGAAAAATTCCAAAGGGAGAGGGACGGGGTAACAAATTTCCCAGTTTTCATCACACCTCTAGTATTTGGAATGTAAGAAGAGATGAGGAGTAGAGATGCTACCTATTTCAAGAAAGGATAGTGGCTTACATAAAAATGGTTTCCCTTCCCCACAGATAGAATTTGTTCTAGCAAAGAGGATCTCATTCCATGTGTGGAATATCTCACTCCCACAGAGATAAGCGGGTGTAGAGATTTTTTGTGTTAGGGAACCCTATTTATATTGTACGAGGTGATGCTATAGTTTAATGTAATGTGTTGAGGATGATGGTGCTTAGCAGTTTAATGTCATGCATCTCAGACGAGGTGGTTTCACGCGACACACCAAGGACTTACATAACTAATACCTACTCACCCTTGAGGATGGAAAGGCATCAGTAATGCCATGGAGAAACTGGGTTGTGGAGTGATCTATTGAGGGGCTCAGGTTAGCGTAGCTTTGTGAATAATAAATATCCATTAGTATTCCTGTATGAAGAATATTGAGGCTAAGAAACACAATGCGAAGCACCTCCCAAGGGACCTTGAAGATGCTTAATACAAACCCGGAGAGTCAAATAGGATAAGGGTTTGTAGAGAAAATGGTTTCACAAGAAAGGAACTTGTGATGATCTGATGCTCTATGTAGTGGACGGAACTCACAAAGAGGTATGATTCACGAGGTAGGGTGGCCTAGCCTGGGCATAGGGTATAGATGAATATGAAGGGTTCTTCGTTAAGTAGAAAGGCTTTTGAAAAGTTGGACTTCGTGAGGCATGAGTACCTTGCAATGTATAGCACTGTGAACCAACGTGTTTCACAGAGCACAATGGCCCTGCCTTATCATGGGTATTACATGCTCATGGAAGCTACTTTGTGAAGCATGAGTTCTTTGCAAAGACCTGAGTCCACTTAGGTATCTCGTTTCTTTGTGATGGCCCATGGGCTCCATGAAGGACATCCTTACTTGAAGAGGGGTTGTATTTGAGCTAAGGGAAAAGTACTTCACAATGCTCAAGTACCTTGAAGATATTTTTTTCACAATGATTCGTAGAGGAGAGTTTACTTCAGGATTTTAAAGCTGAGAAGGCAACAGGTCAGGGTATCAATCATTTGGGTTTTGGGGAAGCCAAGTATTTATAGGCAAGAGGCTTCACAAAGCTCAAACAACTTGTTGTATATCCATGTGGAGATCTATGATCCACAAGTGGATTGGGTCAAGTTTTTCATAACTATAGTGTATACCATCATCCCCTCCTAGTTGGAAATCCCTCCTAAATTCCCTATGTAGTGCTCATGGAGGCTTCCATTACGTTCCAAGGGATCATATAGGTGATCTGGTTCCCTCGGTGGCATGGAGCTCTCGGTCAATTGTTTTGTAACCGCGAAGCCTCCCACCTATTTTAGTCTGTGGTCACCACAAAGGTGGATTTGGATTCGTGCCAGCCACGGTGATGAGGTGATCCATGATGGAGCTTCATGAGGCAACCCATTCTGCACTAATTTCTTCTCTACCTCCTTTTCTTCTGCACACATAATTTGGTGCCAACAGAAACCTAAAATTTTATTCCATGATATATGAATTGTGAAAACCTTTTTTTAACCCATTAATTTCCATGTGTTATTTCAAGTCAATGATTGTTATCTTTATATATGGAATTCATGATTATGAGCAATTTATGATATGAATAGAGGGTCCAAAATTATATGTCCCTCAAATGAATTGTGTAATATGATGTATGTCATGAGATAATCAATATTACGTGTCAACAAGATCATATATTTATTCATAATGATTATGTTATGATTTCTACAGATATGTTATATATAGAAATAATTCTGTCATTATTCATAAATATGAGTGGTATTTGAAAACTATGACAATATGCTTCATTTTTATGCATATTCAACATTACAAACCTCTATAAAATGTCTCCCTCAATATTTTTATGATGTTTTTATGCTTATGATATGACAAAGATGATGATGATGCCCACCTAGGTTCTAGTAATTCATGTCACTTATTCCTTCCCTTATTGAGATATTAGCCAACCCATTTCATTGATTTATATCATCAGGTGACTAAATGTACTAATAAGATCATGATAGATTAATAAGCATAATGAATAAGAGATTAAATAATATTTTGGTTTTACTCGGTAAAATTTTTATATGAGATTATTTTCAAAATACACTTTACCATTGGATCATATATTTGTAACAAAATTATGTTTTTATGTTGAAAATGATTTAATAGTAAAGTAAGGTAAATTCGAGTTTCTATAGTGGTAATCTTATCCATATTTTTTTAATTTGGAAATTATGATTATAAAATTCTATTGAAATCAATATTTGTAAGTCTATGAATAGGTAAACATCCTAGAATAATTATTTTAGAAAAAGGAAAAACATAAGGAACCCATAATATATGACTTTAGAGATAATTATGCATATGAATAAATTATTTATTCTTTTCATTGTTATCTTATGATTTGTTCAAACATTTTTTTTAGAAAATTGGGGGATCTAGGAGAAAAAAGGAAAACAACCGATGTGAGGGTTAATGAAATGATTTTTGGAATAAAACACCTAATGTCATAGGATGTTGAGTTCAAGACTTCATGGCTATACTTACCCAAATGTATCAGGATATAAATAATAAACATAACCATGTGGAACATTTTCCATTACATAAGAAATAAAAACTCGCTATGTAGGTTTTTATGAGGCAGCAACCACCAAAATTGAGTGGGTATTCCAATTCACATATCATTTAATAGTGGGTTTAATCAATGGAGAAGCTCATTTATATGATCCACTATCCTGATAAGGATAAGGTAACTATAGAGATATATCATTTTGATGGATAGGCCAATCAATGGTGGTAATTGATAAAGAACACCTATATGAAGGATAAAATAGAAGAGAATTAGTGGGAAGATTTTATGATAATAATTCTCAAAAAGTATTTACCTCAAAATATATAAAAAAATATGGGGAGATAATTACTAGAGATTAAGAGAAATAGGGTTAATCAATCATTAATTATGAGTAAAACTTCACAAGGATTTTAATATACACATTTTATTTTGTTATCATTAATGATAGAAAAATTCATAGATTCTTTAGGGGTTGAAAAACATACCTTTGAAAGGGTCTAGCTATATGAGATTTTCATATTCATGAAGGAGAAATTCTATATGCTCTCAAAGTAGAGATGGAGTTTAGAGAACGGTTCCACGATTATGGATATAAGAAGAGAAAATTGGAGTTTCAAGCTAGTGGTTCAAATGAAAAATGAATAAATTGGATCTAACCTCCCACATGATAAAAATATGGGAAGAAGCATCATTGGAAATTCCTCAAAGGCATGGGAAAATAATTTGAGTACTGGAGAGATGGCCACCAAGATCATGAATGTTTAAGATACATGATGAAGATGGAAACCATGATAGAGGAATTAAGGGAACCTCCTAATGCACCACCCAAGGTTCAATACTAAAACTGTAAGGGGAAATATAACTATATAGGAAAATACACTAAACCGTGGGTCCTTAAGGGCAATCAACATCATCACCATAAAATCCAAAGGAAAGAGGGAAAGAAAATAAAATCAATAATAGTAAAGTGGATCATGAAAATTAAGTCGTACAAGGTACACTTCCAATTCACTCATGAATATAATGTGTTTTACTTAATTTTTTTTCTACGCATTCCTTTATAGCATGCAGTTATTCTAATTTTTTTGAATTTTAGGCATTATACCATGAAGTATAGATATCTATAAAAACACATAGTGGTACCATCATGACAACCGAAGTGTTGAAATCTTATTCTATTAGTGTTTGTGATTTCATTCATCAAGAAAATCATGTAATCGTTCCGGAGGTGGAATTTTATGATATCCTGGGCATGGGTTGGATCTCATAAAATTGGGAACAAATCAATTTTCTAGAAATAAAAGTCTATTTCTATATTATAAACCATCCAATGATCTTATAAAAATTCATGTAATATAATGAATATCTTTTGGAAAATCTATTAATGGTGTGAGTGCTGATATTCTCTAAAGAATCATACCATTCCAAAATGGTTTAGTCAATGGAAGGTATCAACCATGAGGAAATTTTAATTATGAGGGAATACACTATTTTATTTCTTGAAGAGTTTCTTATACTTCCCTCTAGTGTGTTAGTAAAATTTTTCAATAGAGTTTATTCATAGAACCACTCTTATCTCAAAATTACCATATAGGATGGTCCCAGTCTAACATGAAGAGTTAAAGATGTGGCTGAAACAAAATTTGGATAAGGGGTTTATATTTAATAGTGTATCACCTTGGGGTTTTCTATTACTCTTTTTAATGAAAATTTTTGGATCAATGTCTCTATGTATAGATTAAAAGAGCTCAAAAAGGTCACTATAACGGGAAAATATCCCATACAAAGGATTTGATGACTAGAGTCATTAGAGACTACCTTAAAAAATTATGGTAGTATTTATCAATGATAATCTCAATTACTCCAAGAGTAAGGATAAACATAAATGAGAATATAAGGACTACTCTATGGTCATTATGGAAAGAGGAAATTTATGTTAATTTATTCAAGTGAAACTTTGAAATGAAGTATGTCACATTCTTGAAGAACATGATCACAAGTGAGGGAATGTTTATGGACCTTCAAAGACAAGGAAAATTGAGGAATTCCCTAAACCCAAAAGTTGTATAGAAAAATATAGTTTTTTTGTACTAATAGGGTACTAAAATTGTTTTGTGACAACTTGTTAATGATTATCTTGTCCACTAACAATGATAACATGAAAAGGGGTAAAGTAAATATATATGGAAGAATGCATGGAATGATTTAAGGATGTCAAAAAAGAGCCAATCACCATTTCTATACTCACACTACCATTATGTGGAAAAAATTTTATGATATAAAACGATGCTTTAGATAAAGTCATGGGTTGTGTACTGATGAAAATTGATAAAGTTATAGCTTATTCATCATGAAAATTGAATATTCATAAGCAGAAAAACTCAACCCATGATTTAGAGTTAGCAACTATAATATTCACCTTAATGACTTGGAAACACTACCTTTATGGTGAGAAGTGTGACATATATACCTATGATAAGAGTCTAACATGTATTTTCAAAAAGAAGAAGGTCACCATGCATCAAAGATGATAGTTAGAGATAATCAAGTAATATAATTACTCTATTTACAACCATCCAAGAAATGTGAACAATGTAATTTATGTTTTTATTATAAAAGAACATAATACTCTATATATTATGTGGATTGATAAATACCCTATCATTATAGATTGGAAAATTATGGATGTGGAAATTATAATAGTAGGGAAGAAATATTAACTTTCCCAAATGATTTCCCCTCCATTTATCAAAGAGTAGATTAAAGAGGAACCAATAACTGATATAAAGATAAAAAATAATTTAAAAGTAGTTAAGGAATGGGATATTCATGAATTCTATATTGATGAAGATGGTTTGATTTTTTTTGGAACTAGGCTTTCTGTGAATTCATAGTTTGAGATAAATAATGATATATTGGATAATGAACATAAATCATATTTCTATATCCTTCCTAGAAGTACCAAGATATATCGAGATCGTATAGATCACTTTCAGTGGGATAACAAGTAGAATGAGATTTCTGAATATATCTCATGGTGCTTGATATGTCATAATGTTAAACAGATCTAAATAAATCTAAGGGGATGATGGAACCATTTCTTATACCCCTTTTAAAAAATAATAACATCACCATGTATATCTCATTATTCTCCTAAAGAAATCTTAGGAAAACAATGCAGTATGGGTTGTAGTGGATCAAATAACCAAACTACCCAACTCATTTCAATTTTGGAACATATCTCTCTATAGAAAATTCAAAAGATATATGTTGGGAAATAATCTATAGAGTTAACTTTTTAGTGTTTTTGGGTTGATTTTATTCATTGAAAAACATGTTCAGAAGATCCGTTGTGGAGTAGCAACATGATTTCTGACTAGGTATGTCTAAAATATTTAATACTATGGAATGGATTCTCTATAAGTATTAAAAAAAGTTGTGTGTACAAGGTGGTGGTGTTTCCCAATGTTTTCCAATTGTTTTGGGTAAAACATCTATATGATGGAAAAAGGTGTTTCTTGGAAAAGATGTATTTTCATGTAAATGAAAAATGTTGTGTGCGATGGTGAAGGTGATTCCCAAGGTAGCATCAAAGCGAGTATTTGATATTTTCACATAAAAAACTATAAAGTGTAGTGTTATGGAAATTTTATGGAACATCATGAATAATGGAGTTTCATTAAAAAAGAAGTGTTATGAATTCCCATGAAATGGAGATAGTGTTTCATTCCAAAGGTGATGTCAAAACAAGAAGTTTAGGGCTTGGATCATGTTTCGTGAATAGGGGAATGTGTGATAGGAAGTTGTGTCCAAGGTCAGTTGTTTCTATAAATAGGTGGATACCCATCTTATTTTATCATTTCAACTCTTAGATAATATCAAAGATCTGAATCATTTATGATTTTCACAATGGTATTTCTTACGTGAAATAATGACATATCAGTTGTGCGTAGAAAAGGTTATTTTGTCTATAATAACAATGTAGTTCCCTAAAAACCCAAAAGTTGCATGAATTTTGGAAGTGCATAAATAAATAAATTTTTCATTAAAGTTGAGATATTCATGAAAAATCATAAATGTGGCATGAAATTTGGTAGGGGTTTTTCACATGTCATTTAAAGGATGTGAAAAAACCAATATTTTTCATACTAAAAAGGATTATCCTGTTAATTCTCTAGAAAAGGGGTATTCATAAAGTTGATGAAAGAGGAACTTAGTGATGCACAAAATTAGGTGTAATATTGATTTATTCAAGTGATAAAAATAAGAATAATATGAAGTAGCAGTCATCACTCCTTAGTTGACATAGTAATGAGATCTCAAATTGTGATTGGTTTTCTAGAAGGATGGATAGTGATTCTGATCTAAACATTGTAATAGTAGTGTGAATTGGTGGACTTGGTACATCAGAAAATTTCCTTCATATTCTCCTTGGATGTTTTCCAGTGCAGTTTAACCAAGTAAAATTTATGTGAATTGTTAATTATTTCATTTCAATCCATAAATTTCAATGGAAAAGGGATATAAGTGTGTTTTGTTTATGAAATCAAACAAGAACCTACTAATGCGGGGTTTTAATCTGTTGTACCTTGATTCACACCCCCCTATTGGGGTATTTAACCAATTTTTGTTAACAATTGGTGTTAGAGTAAATGGTTAATCTCATTGTTTATCTCTGAGGGATTTTGATGGAGGTTCTCAATCATAAACGGGTTCTGATCTTTGATAGAAATAATTTACAATTATGGATTTATTTTATGAATCACTAATTAAGATATTTATAAAAGAATGTATTTGATGCCACAATGAATTGTATTTTATCCTGTGAAGACATTAGTGCTTTCTCATAAGTTGACTGGAGGGAATTGGATTATGATGCCAAAGGAATCAGTACCTAAGGGGGATCCATTTCCAATGTAATCTATATGAAGGTGATGTCAGGTAAGACATAAAATTATATGTGGTAAAAGATGATAAACATTTCTGAGGGAGTCTCAAATGATAGAGAAGAAAAATTTTAGGTTCTATGGAACAAGTATTAGTATCTAGGAATACACCCTAATGAGTCAATCAATTCCTTATTTTATGAGGTGAATAATGCAATATAAGATATGTGTGGTCTGAGATAAATTCTTCTGATATCAATATTTTAAAGAGAATTATGAGAATAATTCCACCCCGGTTCAATCAGAATGTATTTTTTCTAGAATATAAAGATCCAAAGGAGATAACACTAGATAACCTACACTGTAATATTGTCACATATGAGATGAGAAATGAAGATGTTGAGTTTTTGGAAAAGGGGAATTCCAAAGTGGTGGAATACAAGGCCATGGAGAAGGTTTCGATTGATTATGGACATTAACAAGAGGAGATAGATGATGTTATATCATTTCATTCCTCAAATCAATAAAGTAGACAATGAAAATTCATAGGGAAACATACACTTTCATGATTTCGATA
Organism: Viscum album; assembly: GCA_963277665.1. NCBI lineage: Eukaryota > Viridiplantae > Streptophyta > Magnoliopsida > Santalales > Viscaceae > Viscum > Viscum album. The sequence continues at coordinate 596,200,037 of OY728139.1, forward strand.
TGGAAAGGTTGTATATTTTTTAGTAAGGTCCCCCAAGAAGTTTCATGATGATGATGAATTTGAAGTTGAAATTACCATGTTGAAGTCTTCCGACTATGTGAAAGGTATGATTGTTTTGATAAATCTATTTAAAAATAATAATCTTCATTCACAAGAAAATTATAGGTCCAAGTAATCTAACGTTGACGAGATATAAAACTATATGGATTGTTAAGAAAACTTTATGGGGGTAGTTGTTGGTATCTCCTAGAAAAGGTAAGAAATATAAAATGTCAAAGAAGAAGTCCAAAAAAAGGGTTGATCTCCATGTCGTGTTGGAATCTTATCTTGGGGAGATAGATGTTGGTCAGCCAAAACAAAGAATGCCAAAAGATTTGTTTGTGATTCCAATCCCTATATGCAGTAGTAGGAATAAGATTATTCTAGGATGATGGAAGAAATTTAAAAGATTAATTCTTAAATTTTAGAGAACTCATAAAAGATTGTATAGTACAATATCATAATTGAATAATAGAAAAGATTGATTGAAGGTTTAATTGTAAAAGAAAAAGGTAAAATAAAATATATATGTGAACTTTAATAGGAAATCATTGACCAACAAGGAAAATTAAAAAATCTAGAGAGAATTTGGACTCCCAATATGACATCAGTAAATAAGATTATTCAGGTGAGAGAAAATATAGAAGTTGATCATTGAGGTCTAGTAAAACCGAAGAAACAATCAAATCTAAATGATATGGAATCTATAGGGATTGATTCTGAACAAAAATTTATCGTGAATGATGTCAGACCAAAAGCACCCACTCTAATGTTAAAAATTGATTTGGGTAAAATTCAGAATCAAAAGAAATATAATACCTAATGAGGAACTAGTCCTAGAATAATGTACAAGAATACACCTCATATATGGTGTTATTGATATTGAATGATGGGAAATTTTCAAAAGGTATATTTCATTGAAAAAAGGTATCGAAGGGAGTAAGAGAAATGGTGGAAAACATATAGAGTTTAATATTCTAGGAATGATTTTTATGGTGACTATTTCTAGGAAAGAGGATTTGTACACATGTGTATATATTGATAAAAAAATGAAGAGTAACGTGCCAAAGTTGACTAAAACTATCCATCAAAATCATCTTAATATGTCATAATTTTTTTAATAAAAATTGATTTTAATCTCCACAAGATAAAGTTGGTCCATCATAATATGAGAAAGACAAAGAACACCATTCAACAATATGTATGAAGTGTGTGATGAGGATTAAAAAGAAAAGATCTGAACAGGTAGTGGTTTTAGATATTTCCATTAAAGAATTAGATCATGTTGGTGTGTTGATCCTCAACAGTAGATGCACATCCCATTTGATGTTAAATAAGGATATTGTTTTAGGCATCAGATATGACAAGGAGGGTATTTTAAAATTTGGAAATCAGGAAGTCCTGAGCATTGTTGGAGTAGGAAAATACATATTCATGGGAAAAGATATGACACTTTCAGATTTATTGGTTGTCTAATGTCTTAGTAACAACATACCAAGTGTTAGGAAAATCCATATTCATGGGAAAAGATAAGACACTTGTAGATTTATTGGTTGTCTAATGTCTTAGTAACAACATACTAAGTGTTATTAAACTACCTGAGTCAAGTCATGCTATAATATTTAAGAATACGTTTTGTGTCACCATGGTAAAATATGGTATAATTATTTTACCAAGAAAGTGAGCAGAGGGAAAATTCTACCTTTTGATTGGAGAAGAAGATATGTGATTTCTATCTAGAGAGGGAGAAAATATGTTGTGTCATAAATCGATTTTCCATCTATGCCAGCAATTCCTAGAAGATATGGTCATATGTGACGTAGATCGAGATCTTCCCAAGATATAATGTTATCATACTCACACATGTGATTCTTGTCAACAAGGTAAGATTATTAGAATGAAGAATATGGTAAAATAAAAAAACCCAACTAGAGTGCTTGAATTGGTCCATGCAGATGTGTATGAACCTATATCACCACGATCCATTGATGATAAGAGATATTATGTTATTTTCATTGATTATTTCTATATGATGGCATGAGTATTTCTCATTCCAAAATTCCAATTTTCGAAGTTTCATAAAATAATATCATGGGGTGTTTAAAAGGATTCTAAGATAGGAGATCCTGAAGTTTCATTCTCATAATGGTTCGAAATTCAAAAATATTCATGTAGAATATTATATTGATATACATGGGATAATGCATCATGTTTTGATAGTGAAAACTCTTAAAATGGATTGGTTGAGAGGAGAAATCATATCATAAAAAGGCTATAATAATGATTTTTTAAATATAACTACTAGAGAAATTCTAGAAGGAAGCAGTCTTAACATCTGTCTACACATCCAACAATTCTTGGTGTTTCTAAGGGTAGAAAAGACTTAGTATAGACTATGGTATGGAAATAATCCAACATTGAAGTATTTTTTTAATATTTGTAAGTAAGTTTTTTATTCTCAAGCAGGAGATACACAAATAATTTAAATCTTGTGGAGATGAGGGGATATTCAACAGATATTTATAAAAAATAAAAGCACATAAATGTTTTAATAAGAGTCTTGTAAAAGTAGTTAGAAGAAATGTTGTCACATTAGTAGAGAATGAAAATAATCTTCAACCACGTAGTGAATAGTTCCCTGATAAAATTGATGAGGAGGTAAGTAAAGAAATAAATTATAATTGGTGAATGATAATTTAGATGAAGATAATGATGACGAGAAAGAGTAATTCAAATCTTTATCAATAAAGAAGCTGAAGAGTCGATCTAAATATTATTAGAAAAATATCATTAGTGATCAGGTAGCACCAGTTCAAACATGAAGAATGAAATATTTATAGTAGATATATTTTCTATATCAAGAAGAGTTTAAATGTTTTTATGAAGTAGTAGGAGACGGAAATTTTATTCATGATATGAATGAAGATCTTGACCAAATTGAGAAGAATCAAAAACATAATATTGTTTCAAGACCAAAAGATAAGAGTGTCATCAACACCAAATGGGTATTCCATTACAAAATAAATGAATATGGATTGGAAATTCAAAACAATGAACAAATAGTATGAAAATGATACTACCAAATCAAGGGAATAAATATTTTTGATACATTTTCACCTCTTACAATGCTTAAGAATATTCACCTATTCTCGGCCATAGTATTGAAAAAGAAATTCAAAGTGTTTTAGTGAAATATCAAGTATTAAATTATATATGTGTTTCTAGAGGAAGAATTGTATATAGGATATTCAAATGGTTTTATAATTCATTAATATGGGGATAGAGTTATTTGACTAAGGAAGGCATTGTATGGGTTGAATAAAGCCCCAAGATCATTGTATTCAATGCCTAACAAGTTTCTAACAAATCTTATTTTTGGAAAGGTGGGTTTGATTACAATATATAATTCAATAATGAAATTAATCAAAGGATAATGGTTATGGTTTATGTCAAAACCATAATAGTTTTTGGATCAGATGAAGCACAGTGTAAATAGTTTGAAAAATTTATGAAATGTTAGTTTGAAAGGTCAATTATTGGTGAATAGACCCTTTTTCTTGGTTTAAAGGTGACATAAGGAAGTAATGATGCATTTATTTCTCAATGAAAATATTCCATGTAGGTTTTGATATGTTTTGTAATTTATAATTCAAAGAATATAGAAACTCTAGTGGCTATCTAGATGAAACTATCTGGATATGATGGAGGAAATGTAGTTAATATCACATAATATAGGAAGATCACTGGAAGTCTATTGAAAATGAAATTGACAAGAACTGATATTTGTTTCCACATACCAAGTATCACAGAATCAAAAAAATCCTAATTAAGTCCACTTAATTGTAGTAAAAATTTTACTTTAGTATATCAAGGGAAATATTGATTTTGATTTTTTGTATAACGTAAAATTTTAGCAGGAGTTATTGGGCTATACAGATGTAGATTGGGATATATCAGTATATTATTGAAAATCAAAATCTAGTGGTGCATTCTATCATGTAAAATTTTTTATTTATTGTATAATAAAGAGACATGATATCATTTCAATGAGCATCGTAGAAGCCGAATATGTTTCTTCTACTCTAGGGTACACATAGTGGTTGTGGATGAAACCAAAATTTGATTATATGAATGTTAAAGTAAAGTATCCTATCAGAATCCATTATGATAATTCAATTTCTTTAAATCTTAGAAAAAATACAAACCATCAATTTTGGATGAAGAACATTGAAATAAAGTATCATTTAATCAAAGAGAAGGTGGATCATGGGCTTATGAAGTTGGAGTATGTGCTTACAAAACTACATGTTGTATAAATTAAGGCAATACCAAAAGAGATATTTTAGCATCATCAATTGGATATTTGTGTTCAGTTGACTCCCCACACTTGATAGAGTGTAGATGTGGGACACCCTCTCCCCGGTGTATGGAGTGTTTTTCTCGAATGTGATGATATATATTCTTTACCATTTTGAAGAAAAAAAGGTGCACCATTCGAGTTTATTGATAAAAGGGGAGAATTTGAGAGTATAAGAAGGGGATAAAATATCTTAATCAAGATCGGGGTAGAAGCTGATAGATGTATTAGTGAAGTAGGGGGAGATCTAAATTTGACAATGCAGAAGGAGTAATTTGAATGAATATTAATCACAATAGAATTTTGTGAGGCTAGAAGTTTATAATGGATTGAATATGGTGTATTATTGAGATCCACATCTATTATTACATGTGGTATCAATAAAGAAGTGATCGATTGAAAAACACTTCATGATACTCTTATTTCTCACACTAATCATGGCTCTGGTGTGATTAGAGTGTGTTTTGGGCGAATCTTTGATCGCTATATGGAATCTCAAGAAGATAATTTTTCAAGATGGTAGAAGATGATTTAACATGGTATAAACGAGTGAATCATTTTTAGCAATACCAAAGGGACATATTATTGAAAAAAAATCCTTCAAAGTAACGTTGTAGTTTTTTTAGTTTTATGGTATTTCTTGACAAAACATGTTTAAAAAACCAGCTGTTGAGTTCCAGTACAATTGTTGATTGGGTATGTTAATAAAGAATCATTATAGAAGAATTAATACTCTGGATGAATTAAAAAATGTTCTTGTACAAGGTTTGTAAATTTCAAAGTGTTTTATAAATTATTGGGTTCTAAAATATAGAATATGTAAAAATGTGTTTTTTGGAAAAGTAAATTCTTTTACATATGTTTAAAAAGTTTCATAGAGGGGTGAAGGTGATTTGAAAAGTTTCACCCAAGTGGGGATTTGGGAAAATCACATCAAAATAGGGCATGTGGAATTGTTTATCAAAAGTTTTGAAACTATGTGAAAGTCATAGTTGCATGACACATGAAGAGTTTCACACTCTTGTAAAATAGATATGGTGTTTCCCACCAAACGTTATGTTAAAATGTGATGTTCGACACTCATATGAAGTTGTGTGCACATGGGAGGGAAAACAATGAAGTTGCACAAAATTTCTTCCATGTATGTAAATAGGTGGCTAACCCTCTCATTTTAGTACTTTAACCATTAGAGAATGTCAGGTATTCGAATCATGAAATAGTTGTGTGAAGGTATTTCTTTTGTAAAACAATGATATATCAGTTGTAATAGAAATGGTACCTGTTTCTATAAGACCAAAGTAGTTCTACAATAATCCTAACGTTTCATGAATGTTTGATGTTATGAGACAACTAAAATGTTGTGAATATTTTGAGAGTTTCATGGGAAATCATAAATGTTTCACACAAATTGTTAGATTTTCGTGCATGTCATGAAAATTATGCATGAAAACCAAAGTTATGCGAACCTAAAATTGTTTTTCCAGTATTCTATGGTAAAGGGATATTCATGAGGTGGATGAATGTTTGAACATAATGTTTCAATAAATGAGATGTAATACTGATTGATTCAAGTTATCAAAAGAAGAATCACCCGAAGGAGTAGTAATCAAACATTATTTGAGAGAGTGTTAGATCTCAAATTGTGATTGCTTGTAAACCAGGAGGGACAATAATTTCTCTCCAAACATTGTAACAATAGAATTCTTTAGTGAATTTGACACATAACAACATTTATATTGTATACTACTTGGATGTATCCTAGTTTGGTTGTCCGAAGTAAAATTGATGCGTCTCATTTATGATCTCATTTTTATTCATACATTTATACATAAAAGGGAGATAAGAGTATTTTGTTTAATGAAAAAACAAGATCTGAAGGGTATTTTTTTAAATTGTTCATACACTAATTCCCACATAATATATAATTTAACATAGTCTAGCTAAGAATATATAAAAAGGAAGTTGTTAGGATGCATGGGGTGACACCTTCAATCATCTATGATCGATATCCAAGTTTCACATATAAATTCAGCAGAAGTATTCAATATTAATTGAATAAAAAAATGAATTTCTGAATGACATATCAACCCCTAAAATGATAGCCAATATTAATGGACAATTCATATTCTCAAGGAAATTATGAGATCCTACTCAATGTAATTTAATAGAGGAAGGGATGACTATATCCGATTAGTTGAGTTCTCATACAACAACAGCTTCCATTAAAGTATTCAAATGGATACACCTATAACTTTATATGGGTAGTGCTGTCGAACACATAGTTGTTTATATTATGTGGATGAATGAATGATACTGGGAACTGATCTTGTGCATGAGATAGAATAGATGGTTCAATACATCCAACAACATATAGAATATTCTTAGAGTCAACAGAAGAGCTATGCTGACAACCACCAAAGGGACTTGGAGTTTGAAGTCAGAGACACATTTTCCCTTCAAATATCACCATTTAATAGAGTAATGCAGTTTCAAAAGAAATTGATGATGATTCCATGGTATACTGGCCCCACTCTAATCACATAGGATCCATGGATTATTGGATTTCAATTCCAACAAGTAGGTCCCATGTTCCTGATTTTTTCCATGTATCCCTCATGAGGAAGTACATACCAAATTCCTCACATGTACTAAATCATTAGTTGGTATGACTAGAGAATGACCTCTCGTATGAGGAGAAATAGGTGAAGATTTTGGACCACAGAGAAAAATTTCTTTGCAAAAGGACAACACACCTTGTCAAAGTGCAATGCAAGATCCATAAGTAAGAAGATGTGACATGAGAACCATAGGAAATAATGAAATAGAACTAACCTCACCTATATTCAACAGAGAATATGAGTTGAAATTTTTGGGATGAAATTTATAAAAGGGGGAAGAATTTACAACTTAGTGTTTAAAAATGATATTTGATTATTTAAATAAATGTGTAATATATTATATTACATAGTATTATAAACATACAACACATATAGAAACCAAAAAATATTTATTTTATTAATGAAACTAATTATATTGGTTAATAATTAAACCCATTAAAATTAAAAATATTATAAGGGAAATAAAAATATAAAATATAAAAACTATAATTAGAAAATATCGATCACCCAATATACTGGAATCATTGATCTAATGAAAAACACTATAGAAATAAAACAAAATTTTGGTAAAAAACATGATATAAAAATAAAATGTATAACCTTTAGAGTAATTGAGTTGAATAATGAATGAATATTTGTAATAGTATTTATAGGAGGTAATGTGAATACTGGAATAGTATCCTCACCATTGGGAATAATGACCTAACATTTGGAATAGTAATTTGACCTCAAAATAATAACATATAATATAAATAATATTTATCATGATTTATTTAAGTAAATATAAACAATATTATACCATAATTTAATTATCATAATTGAAAAACCTAAAGAACATATAAGCACATTTTTAATAAACTACTTATTAAGGTATTTCATAAGAAATCATATTTTATATATTAAATTAAAAATAAAAATTATATAAAATTGTTTTCATAAAGTGAATTTTATTTTTTAGATCAAAAAATTTAAATTTTCCGCAGTTTATCTTCCTGGCAAATTTCTGGAAAAATTAATTTTTTAGATGAATAGTAAAAATACATTTTTTTATAACTGATGTATATTCAATTACATTATTTATGATGTAATAATGAAATAGTCACTAATCAAACTTTCAGATCAACCAAAACATATTTTATTTCATACATTTTTCATTAAAATAAAATATATAGTTTTTCCAATCCTAATAACTGCTTTCTGAAGTCTAAAGTTAAATGTAATCCTTAAAAAATAGTTTTTCATTTTTACCACATTCCTTTTTGAGAAACTATTAAATATGAATTAAAAACGGTTTTACGATCCTAAAACCATTAAATTATATTTATATATGATTTATTATGGCAAAAAAATATATATTATAAATTTTACATTGGATATATTATTTTATTTAATATTTTATTCTAAAAATACCCTTCTTCTCTTGTATAAATAACCCCACTCCCTCCCATTCGAAAACCACTCCCCCTAAGTTAAAAAATCTAACTATATGCCTACATAATCTATTATAATACCATATAAAAATTATTTATATGATATTATAAACCATCCCCATTCATCAAAGAAGTATATTGTCGTATAAGAGAAGAAACACTGAGAAAAGAGTAAATTTTTATCAACTCTTATCTTCTCTTCCTCCTATCTTCTCCCTTTTACAAATTGGATTCAAAATAAAAAATTATAAAATTAATTAGGAATTGTGTAAACATTATAATAATGATTTCAACCAACTATGAAAAATTATATTTTTTAATAATTCAAGTTTTATACCTATTTTATCCACCTTTGGATAACATTCTCGACAACGGTCAATTAACCGCCTATGAGGATGTTTCCAACTTCTATACTTATCGAAAAAATTAAGGATGGTTATAATTAATTACTTATGTTTTATTAAATTGTAAATATATGCATATTATTCTTCTGTAATTAATCCCTCTAATTTGTTAATGACCTTAAAAATGTAAAACAAATAAAAACATGAATGTTTTAAGGAATACATGATATAAAAATGTTTACCCATTAAGAAAGGTAATTAAGAAATATAATACAATGATTACAATTGATAAATAGTGAAAAAATGATAATAATGCACTTATGTTTAAATGTTTTAATAAACTAATGTTTTATAAATAGGAGGTGAAAAAATAATGAAATAAAGCAAGATTTAAGGTAAGGGGATTATCAAACCCAATTATGTTTTTGGCTATCATATTGTTCACCTTAATTTCAGTATGGATATTCCAATAATATCCCTAAAATTTATTTTCACTATACATTCCGTTTTATTTCAGAGATATAATTGTTTTTACTTAGTCAAAATGATTTCTAAGAAAATTACAATTATTTTTCAGTGGAGACATTATTTTTTTATAAAACACATTATAACTCTTCTTGAGTTGTTTCTTCTTCCCATGAAATTGACCTTTTATTCCAAAATATGACTTCCCTTGTCTATTTTGTAACCCCGAAGGTTATTACAAGATGTATTATATGTGAAATCTTTTATAAACCTCATTCCTTTCCATGTGTTATTTCCTGACTGTGATACTTATATTTTTATGTTGCTTGCATGATTATGAGTATTTTATAGTGTGATGGGTGGGCCTGAATTTATATAGCAATACAATTAATTTAGTAATTTTATTTATCTCATGATATAATTTTATTATGTATGGTCATGATTCCAAAATTTTTTTCAATGATTATGTTACAATTTATGCACATATGTTATGCATGGACACGATGCTAGATCTATTCACAACTATGTGTTGTATTTGACCCCTATGACATGATGTTTAATTTTTATGCATATAAAACATTATAAGACATTATAAAATGTATCAATCATGATTTTTTGAGGTTTAAATGCTTATGATATGATGATGATGATTCTCACCAATATTCAATTGATTCATGGCCCTTATTCCTCCCATTGTGGGATTTTAGAGCATGCCTTTAATTGATGTATACCCTCAGGTAAATTTGTGTAATAAGAATATCATGATATATTTGGAAGTATAATGAAGAAAAATTTAAATAATAATTATGTTTTACTATATGAAACTGATGTATGAGCATAATTTTCTCAAGACATTAGACCTTTTGATCCTGGACTTTTAACTCTATTATGTCATTTATCTTAAAATGATGTTATATTCATGTAAGGTAAATTTAGGTCTCTATAGTAGGTATTGGAGCATGATTTAGTAAATTTTGGAATAAGGATAAGAAACTTTTAGTGGAAATGAAAAGTACAAGTCTATGTAGAGGTAAAATTCCTTGAATAATCATTTTAGAAATAGTATAAACTTATGGATCCCATAAGATATGACTTTAGAGTTAATTAGAGCGTAAGAATATATTATTTTATCATGATTTATTTGAATTAAAAAAATTTAAAGACTTTTATATTTTATAAAATTGTGGGAACTAAGAGAAACAAGACCATTAATCCATGTGAGGGACTATGTAACACATTTCCGAATGACATCACCAATGCCATGGGAGGTTGAGTTCAAAACATCATGGCTATGCTTACCCAGATATATCATGATATGAATATTAAACTGAACCAAATGGAACATCCAACTTGACCAATGTAGAAGAAATTTTCTATCAAGTATTTTATAAATAAACAACCATAATCATTCAGTGGGTCTTCTGATCAACTTGTCACTGAATAGTGGTTAAACTCATTGGAGAAGATATTTTTAATGCTCAATTATTCTAAAAAGGAGAAGGTTACTCTGGGCATCTATTTTTTTTATTGATAGGGTATTAAATGAATGAAGTTGATAAATAACACTAAGATAAAAGATGAAATGTAAGATTTAGTGTGGGAAGAGTTTATGAAAATATATATCAACATGTATTTCAATCAAAGTCTCCAAACAAAGATAGATGGATAATTACTTGATTTTAAGAAAAAGGATGGTGAATCTATCATGGATTAGAAGTTAAAGTCCACAAGGATTAGAATATACTCCTCATTATCAATAAACATAAAAAATAGGGAGATTATTTAGTGATTTAAAACCACACCTTCAAAAGGATAAAGCTATTTTAGACTTCAGGAGTTACAAAGAAGAAGTTAGATGTGATCTAAAAGTATAGTTGGAATTTGGTGAATTTTCTGAAGCTTATAGAGATAAGAAAATAACAAATGATTTTCATGCTCTTAAGTAAAATAAATGAGGAACGAGGATCCGACCACCCACATTTCAAAAATTTGGGAAAAAACATAATGGAAAGTTTCTCAAAGTTATGAGTAAATGCTTTATGTGCTGGAGAAAATTACACCAAACTCATGAATATTGAGGAGGAGTTAATAAGAAAGACGACATGATATATGAAATGAGGGAACATCATAATGCACTAACCATGGTTAAATGCTTTAACTATAGGCATCATGGTAACTTTTTAATCCAGTTCCCTAAACCATGGGTCTTTGATGGTAATCATATATGGAAATAACCAGATCTAAATGAGGAAAGTAAATCTTCTTCTATCACTACTTCTAAAGTATAGCATAAAAATTAATCCACATAAGGTATACATCCTATTCACTCAATAATGGAAATGTTTTGATTTGATTCTATTTATATATGTTCCATTATATCCAACAAGTATTAAAGAATAATTGAATTAAAGACCAATTAAATTAAATTAGATATGTCTATACAAACAAATATTGGTTCCATAATTGTACCACGAGAGTTATACTCTTATCTAGTTAGAGTATATGGGAATATTTTTCTACAAAATCTTGTAATCCTTTCCATGGTGGAATTTGATGCTATACCATGCAAGTATTGGCACTTCTTATATAGAGCACATAAAAAAATAAGGAAAAATAAATATCTTTCTATATTATACACCATTCCATGATCCTTTATTAATGAATGTTTTAACATTAATATCTTTTTTCAAATCCCTCAACTAGGTGGGTGTTGATACCCTGTGAATAATCACACCTTTCCCAAATGGTTGAGTCAATGGAAGGTATCAACCTAGAGGAAATTACCATTGTGATAGAATTCATTGACATATTTCATAAAGAGTTACCCATAATTCGCATAGATCATGAGGTATAGTCCTCAATAAGTCTTATAGACAGTTCCACTCCTATATCCAAATTCCCTTGAATGATGTCCCCAATCTAACGTGTGGAGTTAAATAATAATCTAAAAACGAATTTGGACAAAATGTTCATATACCATAGTGTATCTCCACGCATTGAACCAATACTCTTTATAGTGAAAAAAAATCTACCAATTCGAATATTTATAGATTAGTAGGAGATCAAAAAGGTCACCATAAATAAAAAGTGTCCCTTCCCAATTTTTTATGACTTGTTTGATCAACAACAAAGAGCATAATAATTCTCAAAAGTGGATACACATTATAGATATCATCAGCTAAAGGTTAAGAAGGATTATATACAAAATATTTATTTATATACAAGGTATGGGCAGCTTGAGCTCATAGTGATTGTCATTAGACTCACAAATTCCCCAAGAATATTCATAGATTTTTTGAATAGGGTATTTATAGTCAAATTGATAAATGTTTGGTAGTATTTATCGATGATATTATCATTTACTCCTAGATAAAAGAGGAAAATGAAAAGTATCTAAGTATTGTGATTAAGGAATTTAAAAAGGAAAAAATTTAGGCTAACTTCATAAACTATGACTTTTGGATGTAGCAAGTCTCTTTATTGGGGAACGTAATCACATGTGAGGGAATTGTTATAGACCTTTCATAGAAAAAGGTAATTATGGAATGGACCATACCCAAAAGTGTCACCAAAATATTATGTTTTCTTAGATTTTTAGGGTACTAATGATGTTTTGTGATAATTTTTTTTGTATTGTATTGTTTTTGACAAATTTAACATAGAAATAGGTACATTATGTTTGAATGGAAGAATGTGAGTAAAGATTTAAGGATATCAAGAAGAGGATGATCGATGCACCTGTATTCAAACTACCATCAAGTGTATAAGGTTTTATGATATACATTTATGTTCAAAGAAATTATTCGGTTGTGTACTCATGTAGAAAAGAAGTGATAGCCTATGCCTCACGACAACTAAAGATCCATGAGAAGAACTACCCGATGCATGATCTAGAGTTATCCAATGTGATATTTGACTTAAAGATTTGGCGGAACTACCTCTATGGTGAGAAGTGTGACATATATACTAATCAAAAGATTCTAAAATATATATTCAAAGATAAGAATATCAACATTCATCAAGGAATATGTTAGGATCTAATCAACGAATATGATATCTCTATTCACTCCCATCTGAGAAGGGAAAATAGGGTTGCTGATGCTATTTTCTAAAAAGAACCTATTACTATATCCATGATTTAGATTGATAAATACCGTCTCTTTAGGGATATGAACTGGAAGGATCTGTAAATCATAATGGTAGAAAACATCCTACCTTTCCCAAACGATTTTCTAAACATTTATATAAGATAACATCAAGGAGGCACAAATGGATGACCTAGTGATTCAAAGGAATGTGAAAGAAGTAAACTAAGGGATGACTAATGAGTTATATATTGGTGATGATTGTGTGTTTTGGTTTAGAAATAGGATTTATGTTCCTTAATAACTTGAGATAAAGATTGACCAAATGGATAATTCATATAGATCGTCTTTATTTATCCATCCATAATGTACTAAGATGTATTGTAATATTTTAGAGAACTTATTGTTAGAAAGCATAAATAGGAATATTTCTAAGTATATATCATGGTTCTCGGTATTCATGCAAGTAAAATAATAGTTAAATAAGTCCAAGGGGACTATGAAATCCTTCTTTATACCCATGTAAAAATGGGAGAACATTAGTTGGTAATTTTTCACTCGTCTCCAAAAGACATATGAAGGAATCAATGTGATTTGAGTTATGGTGGATAGACTCAGCAAGAATTCTCAATTCAGTTCTAGTATGGAAAATTTATCACATGAAAAAATTTCCAAGATATATTTGAAGGATATGGGGAGGATTTTCAGGGTTCCAATTTAAATAATCTATAATCTTGATCCAAGGTTCACAACTAAATTTTGGGGAATTCATTAACACGATTTTAATAATAAAATCAATTTCAGTATGTCCTATGACCGCCAAAATGATGTCCAATATAAAATTACTATATAGATACATGAGAAAATGATTATATAATTCTCAATGGAATTTTAAATATAATGGGATCAATATTTCCCATTAGTTTTTTCTCAAACAAGAACAACATTCACACAACCTTTCAAATGACCACTTATGAATATTTTTATGAGAATATATGTTTAACACCTACATGATTAGATAAAATTAGTGAAAAAAAGCTACATTGACCTGATCACATGTAATAGATGACCTATAAGGTTTAATCCATCCAAAAATATATAAAAGTTTCAGAGAGTCGATAGAAGATAAATGGTGAAAATCGTCGAATGGGATTGGATTATGAAGTTAAGGAAACAGTTTTTCTTCAAATATAACTGTGGCAGAGAGTGGTTAAATTTAAGAAGAAAGGGAATCATAGCCCAAGGTACATTTGTCCCTTTTATATCTTGGGTCACATCAAATTGTTGGCCAATCAGATTGTACTTCCACTAGAAAAGGTCCATGTTTATGATGTATTCGACATATATCTATTGATGAAGTACATACTTGATCCATTACATGTACTAAATATTGAGGTGGTACAACTAGAGAATGACCTATCATATATGGAGAATATATAAAAGAAAATGGACCTTAGTGAAAAGTGCAATGTAGCAATACAACACATCATGTCAATGAGCTATTGTAGAACTGTATGTTTGAAAAGGTGACATGGGAACTAGAGGAAAAAATGAAACCAAAGTACCCTCACCTATTCTCAATCGAGCATATGAGTTCAAATTTATAGGATAATGTTTTTAAATGGGGAATAATGTATCAAATCAAGGATTATAAATGATATTAATCCATTGAAATAAATGCCTTCTATAATATATTACACAGTTTTATACACATAAAAAACATAAAGAAACTAACAAAACTTTATTTCATTAATTCAAATAATTATATTTTCTAATAATTAAATCAATTAAAATCATGAATATTAAAAAGGAAAAAATATAAAATAGAAATACTGTAATGAAAAATTATGGATCATCCCAATATTCTTGAATTATCTCTCCCAAAAACATAATGAAATAAATGAACAAATTATTAGTTAAATAATTTTATATTATAAAAAATGGAAATGTAGAACATTGAGAGGAGTTGAGGGGACTAATTAATTAATACTAGTATAGTCTTTATAGGAGGTAACATGACTTTTGGAATAGTAACATAACTATAGAGAATAGTATCAGGACCATTGGAATAGTATTTTGAATTCTAAATAATAAAATTTAATATAAATAATATTTATCATGAGTCATTTAAATAAATAGTAATATTATAATAACATAAACTATATTTTATGATTTGAAAACTCAAAGAAAATATATGAAAAATTTCAATATATTTTATTTTAAAGAATGTTGTGATAAAATAATAAATTTTATATTAAAATTAACATAACCTATTTTGGAAAATTATTTTGATAAACTTAATGTTATTTTTGAAATCACCATGTTAATATTTTCTGAGGGTTAGTTTTTTGTAGTTTTCAAAAATACGTCAATTTTCAAATGAATAGTAAAAATAGAGTTTCTTCATAACTAGTGTATCTTAAATTACATCATTCATGATGTAGTAAGGACAATATAATTCCTAGAACTATAGGATCAGCCAAAACATATTTAATTACCTAAAATAATCATTAAAATACAATAAATATATATCTTTAACCTAAAAATTACATTCCAAAGTATAAATTCAAAATTATTCCATTAAAAAACAATTTTTCATTTTTTCCACTATCCTTTTTAATGATATATTGAATTATATTTATAAATGGGATTAAATTAAAAAAACAATTATATTAAATTTATATATTATTATTTTTGTCCACAAATCACTATTACATGGTTTACTTTAAATGTCGTATTTTATTTAATATTTTATTCTAAAAATACCCATCTCCCAGGGAATAAATAACCTCGTCCGTCCCCTTGGAAGACAAATCCTACTAAACATAACATGGACTGATTTCTGAAAACATAATATCTATAATTCCCTTATAAACCCAAGTTATTTTCTTGATTAAAAAACATCATTCATCAGGTAAGTCTAGTGTCGTAAATTAGAAGGATCACTGAGAAAAGAATATGTTTTTATCATCTCTTCTATCAATTTCCTCTTATATTTTATTAGTTACCAAATGCTTCAAAAAAAAATAAATGATTACATAGAAATTATTTTAAATTATATTAATGATTTAAATTTATGATAAAAATATATATATTTTTTATGTATTTATATTTTTTACCTCTCTTTCCCCTCTATTGGACAATGTTCCTAACAATAGCCAGTTAACTTCTAATGATGACGTTTCCATATTCTTTCCTTATCACCATACTCATTTATAGGTATAATTAATTAATTATGATATATAAAATGGTAAAAATATTTATTTTCTACTTCTAAAATTAATCATTCTAATATATAAATGTCCTTGAATAAAAAATATTAAATCAAAGTAAAACATGAAATTTTTAAGGAAAACACAATATAAAAATATTTACACATTAACAAAGAATTGATAAATAGAGACAAAAATGGAAATAATAAACTTTGGGTTCCATGTTTTAATAAACTAGTGTTTATTATTCAGGGGGCAGAAAAATTGAAAAATAAAGTAGAATTTAAGGTAAGGGTATTGTAGAACCCAATAATTATTTGGTTTATCTTCACATTTAACATACTTTTAGAAATAATATTCCTATAAGGTGCCTAAAATGTATTTTCACTATAAGTTTTCTTTTCTTTTGGGTATATACATGTTATAACCTTGTCAAAATTATTTCAAATAAAACTACAATGATTCTTCAAAATGGTTTTTTACCCAAAAACATATCTTGATTCCTCTTGAGATTTTTCTTCTTCAAGAAAATTTTAACTTTTACTTAAAAATATGAATTCCCATTTCTACATGGGAAACCCAATATTAAGTTCATGGTGAATGATATGTTAAATTCATTATGAATCCCATTCATTTCCATGGGTTATTTTAGGACTACGATTGGAATCTTTCCATTAGCATGCATGATTATGAGCGTTTTATGATTTGGTGGGTGGTCTCAAAAATATATATCAATATAAAGGATTGGGTAATGTGATTTATCTCATGATATAATGTGTGTTATGCAAAAAAATAATTATATCTTTGGTCAAAATAATGATATTACAATTGATGAACATATGTTATGTGTGAACGTTATGCTATCTTAGTTCACAACAATGTGTGGTATCAGACCAATATGACATGATGAATCATTTTTATGAATATTTTACATGCCAAGCATTAATAAAATGTACCTGTCATTATTTTTATGATGTTACTATACATATGATATGGCTGTAAGATACCATAACTTCTATAGGGGAAAAAATTTTAATTTCAGTTTAATTCTTCAGTTTTGATATAATATGAATGAAAAATGAGATGTCAATGGTTACAATGGTGTTCAGGGATTATTTGGAGCACATAATCCTTTTTAAAGGAAAATGGTGGACTACATGGTTTGTGTAAACCATGTCTCCCGGTCTTCATGGTTTCTTTGAACTGTGCAGGGTACTCTAGTGAATAGTAGGTGACTACCCGATATTTACTAACTATTGAAACCTAGTCAGTATGACTGTGTGAATTCTATAGGTATCATTATAGAGGTGTTTCACATGATCTACACATAGTTATTCTATCCACATACCTGGCCCATGTGAGGGGTGTCTTGGGATAGTGGTTAGTGCATGGTGGACACACTGTTTGGCCAACTGCACAACCAAACCATGTGACCCCCTTTTAAAGGATGAATTTACAATCTTTCAACTCTTTCATTTTAACTCAACCACCTATTTTTTCACCCTTTTACACTCCCAAATCTATTCTAAAAGTAGTGTATCCCCACACCTACGATAGGTTTTGACCTATCTTTGTTTTCCAACCTCATAATTAAGAACCATTTATTACATTGAAATCATGTCGATAATAAATTCAATCCAATTCCTTTATCAATTAATCTCTCATTCATCATATTTATTTTGGTGTGAACTAATATACCCTATTTTTAGAGAATTTGACTATTTAACCATTTTATCTCATTCCAAGATGAACCAAGGTGCGATACTGGATGAGGTATCTACTATAGAAGTATGTTAGGTGGTATAGTAATTATCCCTTAGGTCTTGTTGGTTTATATTATGCATTGCGATGTCGTATGTCGTATTTTCCACATGTATCTAAAAACATGCTTTTATCTTAATTTAATCATTATCATTCATATAAATAACCTTGTACCTATTAATTATGGTTGGAATAAGTACCCATAAACTATTTCTAATTGATGAGGTCTGATTATGGAATTTTCCTTGATATTATGAATTCTTATGTAACTAAACCACCTATTAAGTGGTTTTTCATTGGAATCTATATCAAATGACTATAATTAATAAAATGTAAAATTATTGGTATGACCACGTCATGTAATTTAACAAAAATAAGGTTTACTCTTTCATTTAAGTGGAATGATAATTAATTATATACCCTTTTTTGGCTCATACGTTAGACTATTTGACTTCATATTGACTGTGATACTTGAGCATGATGTACCTACTAATATGATACTTGGGAATGGAATCCCTATGTATTTGATACTCGAGTATTATATCGGTACTAATATGATACTCGGGCATGGAATACCTATTAATATGATACTCATGCATGGAGTCCCATATAACAGTGATAATCGCGCATGGTGTCCCATATATCTATGAATCATGGGCATGGAGACCCTTATAATGTATGATAATGAGGCATGTCATCCCCTACTACTTTATAAGACTATAGTGACTAAACATGGAATCTTGAGTAATTAATCCAGTCTTGGATAACAATATATATATATGTGGATATAAATGTCATTTCATATATTGTACTTATATATACAAACATAAATTTGTATATATGATTATGTTTATGGTTGCATTTGTTCAGAGGTGTCCTAGATCGGGTAAAACTATTTAGTGTCATCCTTGTGTCCTTTAGGAACTGGAGATGACCCTTAATGTTTAAATTACTTCTTTACCATTACTATATATTCACACTTCTCGTATTATATGCACTGGATGGATAGTTTTAGACACCATTGGTGGTGGCCTACTGATCACATCTCACACCCTGTTCGGGATGTCGATGGTACCTGAACCGACTTCAAGATATTAGGTATGGAGAAAGGGAATTTCCCTACATCAAATACTTTATTCTTAGTACAATGATGAATTATAGGAGAAGAGGATCAAGAAAATGATTTTGATGCCATTAAATATAGTTTTTTTCCTTTTTGGTATTCTTCAAATAACATGTTATACCTTCCAGCTGCCATGTAGTACTATTTTTCCATTTTGGGTAGTAGACATACACGACCTCATTTTTCATATGAAACTGGTTATGGTGTCTAGATTTATTTTATGTGATTCGATGATTTATCTGCTCTTTCTTGTCTCTTATTTATTATTACTATTACTCCCCTTATTTAATCAATTATATTGTTGTGATACTATTATATAAGAGGGTATATTCTACCCACTACATCTTCTCATGCTCTCACAACTAGTTGATATCCTTTGTCTTATGGGGAGGTGTTCTTGAGGCCATTCATCAACCTCATTTAGAAACTATTACCATGTGAACTTGTATAGGATGTCAGAAAGTGCAAATAAAGGTTTTTATATTTTCCTTATTATATTGGGATGGTATAAAGGATAATAGAAGTGTTGAAATTTTGGAAGGAGATTGTGTCTGAGAGTAGCTAACCCATGTATTGAGAAATCCAAATTACCAGGGATGGGAATTTCTATTTATTGATTATACTTATTATTGTTTTTTTTAATTTCACCATTTGGTGACACATATGATATGTGAAGTTTATTATTATTATTATTGTGTATTCCATTTTATCCTTAGACATGTATAGCAAGGAAGTGTTGACTCATGCATCGTCATAGCCAAATAGACATTTATTTGTCTTGCATTATGTCATTCCATATACGTGTAACTCATTGCTTATATTTTCTGCGGTTTCTATGAGTGTATTGAAAAATATTTTTGGTATTATACTAACATTTTTTATAGGGGAATGTGAAATATAATTGGTTACATATTTTTTTTATATCAACTTAATATTTTTTCCCATTATTGGTTGACGATTAAACATCAAGTAGTCAATTATTTCATGTTGAGTCACAGAACACTGGTCATAGAGACATGAATATGTGTATGGTTGCGATTAAATGGATTCCACAATTAAAAATATAAAGTGTAAGTGAATTTAAAATTGGAAATGGTTATCAATAAAATTCAACCATTAAAAAAATAATTTTTATACAAATGAGTGTAGACTTAAATGAATTTAAATTAAAAAATGAAACTGTTTTTGTTAAATAGAGAAGCCAATTTCAACTTGTTTTCCTCTATAACATGAAATTGACACTCAATATATCAATACCCAGACTTATAATAGAGAAATTGACACTGATATGACTTCAATAGTGGGTAGTAGGGAGTGTCTCTTGCATTCCTTGCAACCTGTATGTCACCCATACAAGGATATAAGAGAAGGCATAGGGGTGTTACTCTTTTAAAAAGGCGTTTTACAGGTTCTTATCATATGATATTCATTTATTATATTACCATTTTTATGAGGAATGTTTTTGTATATTGTAGTGTTATGCCATCAGGATGTTAATCGGGTCGAGTTCTAGGAAGGTGGGGATGAACAAGCTCTAGAGATAGTGGGACCTAACCCACTGGTAGTGCCACCTGTGACACCTCCTGTTATACCCAACATGGGTGTTGATTCCCAATATCGAGGGGTTTTTCTATAGCTTATTAAGACCATTCATGGAGCTCTATAACCATCCACTCCCATGGAAGAGTTAACAGGATAATTTAGGCCGATGTATCCACCCAATTATATGGGGTATGGATGGTCTTCTGTATGTAGAGTCATGACTGGAGGACATTCATACTATCTTTGAGAAGCTCAATACACCTCTGTATAGGAGAGTGAATCTCACAATGTACATTATTCAAGATTATTTCAAATGATTTTGGGATGTTATCACTTAGGAATATCATTATAAGGGTATGACATGGGATCGTTTTCAGATAGTCTTCTATGAAAATTCATTCCCCATACAACGAGAGTAGACTAAGATAGAGAGTTTTTAAATCCACAATAGGGTGTTGTTTCCATGATGGAATATTGTTCTACTACTAAGATTAAATTTTTTATTTCTAAAATCACTTTTAAGGAAAAGTGGTAAACCATACAAGTACATGGCCAAAACCTTTAGACATAATAGGAAATCACGAAATCATTAATAGTGAGACTAAAGATATTGGAATTTCTTACCCGATATAGCCCTCAATTAAGGGAGTGTGCCTTTGTATCCAGATCATATTTGATAAGGTCTTCAACAAAAAACAAATCAATGCGGAGGATTATATCAAAAGGCATTGCCGAGTGTTGAGGCTATGGAAGGTTAGGGAATATTCTATGTTTTTTCCGGACCATCCCATATGTGATTAGTGGGAGAGGATCCAATGTAGCTCTACCTTCAAGAGAAGTATCATTAAAACCTCTCCAGAAAGTTTTCTAGAGTTCTATTATCCATTTAGGTAGAGTTCATGGTCATGGTTGAGGTAGCGAGGCTTCAGATACATGACATCGATAGGATGGAGCTCCCTATAGTAGTATGTATTATTTTAGTTGTGCAGATCTGGCTATATATATGTAGTACAACCTTTTCCAGAGAAGATGATAACAAAGATATCTATAGTTTTCAGTACTATTATAATAGCATCTACTTCATCTTATTTTGTATTTCACATTTTCACTTCATATTCATTAATATCTGTGTAAGTAAAGGAAATAATCTCATGTGAAATTTAGTAATTTTGTGGGGGTGATGAACATTAACACTCATTTTGGTATAATTTCAAAGCGTACACTAATTTAAGGAGTTCCCCCATGAGATAAGAAGATTTTACTTTCTATGAAACCTATTGATCCATAAGATGACTTATTTCGACATCATTATTGAGATGATATTACTACATATTACCATGACTATATGGATTTTTATCATATAAGGGTTTCTTTTGAAACACAAGAGGAGGGTAGTCTGTAATTTAGGGTGAATGGGATTCTTGGAAATCCCAGATATACCAGAGCATCAGGGAATGAGTTGAGTGGGAATCCATATTTCTAGAGTTTTCTATATGATCAGGGAGTACAACAATATGATTTCCCTCTATACACGATTTAACTAGAGACATGTTTCAGGATAAAGTTTCTAGACTAACTCCTAATAGAGAGGTATAATTTTCTATCGAGCTAGATCCTAGAGTGGAAATGGTATCCATTTCTCTAAACAGGATGGAAAATATTTAGTGGTAGAATCTAAATATCGATCTAGAGTATTTGGAGTCTATGGGTTTTATATGACCCAAAACTTCACCATGGGGATCATTAGTCCTTTTCTTCAAGAAGATAGACCATACCATCAGATTGTTTTGTGTATTATCATTGGTTAAAACAACTTGTGGTTATGAACTGGAATCCAATTCCTCATATCGATGAACACTTCGACCATTATTGAGAATCAAGGGTGTCAACCAATATCAATATGAGGTTGGGATACAATTATGTATGAGTAAGACCATAATATATACCATGTATAACTTTTAAAAGTTGTTATGATTTATATGAGTATAAGGTCATTCCGTTGGGACTCATGAACATGTCTACAGTCTTTAAAAACATAATGAATCATTTTTTCCAATATTATCTTGATTCATTTGTGGTAGTATTGATGGATGATATCTTGTTGTATTCATATTCTTGAAACAAAAATGAAAAAAATATTTTTATCAGATTGAATACACTGAGAGAGCCCCACATATATGTTAATCTCACTAAATACCACTTTTTGTTGAAAAAGATTACTTTTTGGGATACATTATTTAGGCGAAATATTATGAATTGACCATAAAAAGGTGAGAAAAATTATTTCTTGGAATAATCCTAATAATATCTTTGACATATGAGGTTTACTAAGGTTAAATAGCTATTAAAGTCTATTTATATTGGAATTTTAATGACCTGGAGAACCTATTACTGACTTTATTAAAAATTGTATGAAGTTATTGTGGTCTGAAGCATGTTATAAGGCCTTTTAGGGGATGAAATTAAGATTAAATTTAGCTCCGATGATGATCTTGTCAAACCTGGTAAGAGTCTTTATAGTTTTTTATGATTCATAATGTATTTGTATGGGAATAGTTATGATGCAGTGGGATCGAATTGTAGCATACATGTCTCATCCACTGAGGCCACATGAGAGGAATTACCTGATGCACAATCTCAAGCTACATTATGTCATTCATGCCTTACATTTTTGGAGGAATTACCTTTTGGGAGATAATTTTTTATTTTTAAAGAACAAAAACACCCACAAATATATATTTACATAGTGTTACTTGAACCTAAGATAGAGAGGGTGGGTCAAATACCTATAGTTCTTCAACTTTGAGATTGCCTATATGTATGGGATGGGAAACACAATTGTTAATGCTCAGATATGTTATAATCAAAACTAAACTATTCAAGAAGATAGTGATTAATGAAGGATGATGTATCTTCTTTCAAATACTCATATAGAGGTTCATGAGATCTAAGAGCCTCCTGTATTAAGGGCTTTAAAAATAACCTCATCACTTCTAGATAGAGTGAAGAGAAGGTAGTTGTCTAATCAAAATGGCTTAGTCATAAGGGAGCTATTTTTAGGTGGGGATCCAATAGTATGTTGGTAAATCAATAGATATGAGATCCTGCATATTCATTGTCTTTTTGGGTGCCTATAAACATACGATGAGAATTTATGCAATAATACCATGCTTTATAGTGGGAAGTATACCCAATGATTTTGATGATGTACTGAGACATGCAAGGACTAGTTTGGGATATACATAACACTGAGGGGGGGGGGGTGAATCAGTCTTGGAGAAATTTTAATCTATTTCCAATTTTTTATCCTTATACCACTTTACTGGTTAAGATCTTGATTTTCCTATTCTCTTTTCCCAATCGCATGTAGTAATATGAATAAAAATAAAAATATCACACGATAATTTTATAAGGTTCACTACTCAAAAATAGCAGCTAAATCTTTAGCATGATCGAATATAATGATAATCACAACCACTAGAAAATAATCCTTTTTAGTTATATTGAGTAGTATATACTCATAAACTCATGAGGAACTTTGAAAACAATCCAATAGTTCATGTTTTACAGCCATTGGATGGATCATTATAATGACTTCCAATACTGTCTTTTCCTTATTGATAAGGGGTTGTAACACCTACAAAGTTATCCACATGTTGAGTCCCATTTGATGTCATAGTTCTGCTTTTTTCATCCACAGATTTATTCTTTACCTTTTTTACTTACACAAGATCATGCATGAGACTCCTCTTATCTCTTCTGAACAGCAAACTTGGTAGCTGCAAAATCTTATTCTACTATTAGTCACAATAATAAGAATGTGTTGTGAACTGATGAACATTGGATTTTCTCTGACCCAAATTATAATCAACTGATAAAAATTTGGTATTTAACTTCGACTTCCCCCTTAGATTTATGACACACAAATATATGTAACATTTTATTTTCCTGTCTCGATCACACTTTCTTCTTACTTTATTCTTCAGTGAAAATCCAAATGCATTGAGATATCTACTACTTCTTCTTACTGGAATCATGAAATTAACTTTTAATTGTTAAATAAATGTAGACCATCTATTAATAGAACTATCATAATAAATATTACATGAATAATAAATGATCTCTAAGTGGGAATACGCTATTATTCTTGGACACATAGTAGTATGGAATAGTGAAACAGTGTCTTAGTATCTCGTTCTTCTTTAAAAATTACAATGTGGGTGTAAAAACCTATCATGTCTATCTAGTATATCTTCATTGGGTACTATCATATATTAAATGTTAACTATATCGTTGAAGTGTTCCGGAAAACTATTCCAATAAACTATTCCTATGAACTGTGTTTGTAAAGTTTTGCCGCAAACTTTCTTGCACCATCTGAAGCGAGTGATTCTTGAACATTTTTTTCTTTTACAGACTATCTCTTCTCAGCATACCACTGATTCTCCACATAACTCTACTTCTCTATCAACTACCAATTCTCTACATAGAACCCATGCACCTCGAAAGACCGTTGCTTTGCTATCTGCTTACCCTTCCACGTACCACTTATTCCTTTGAGGTATACCTTCATGACCATTAACTATCTCCTCTTCTATGAACCGTTTATTATTACATGGACCACTTTAGCCTATATAGAATATCTCCTCCTCTAACTACTTTCCCTCATGGAATTATCCCGCATGAACTCTTCTGGACGTAGCAAAATTCTTTCTCAAAGTGAATATTATATCTTATGAAAATCGATCACTCACAATAACGCTATTATAAATCATTATAAAGGAAAATAGATCCAAAAATCTCACTAGTATGATTTATCTAATTTTTCAATGTGGTACAGACATCACCATATACTGTGCATGTCCCATGAACTGTTTTCCATCTACGATCCACGTACCACCCTCCTTACATCATTGTGGCCAAAATCCCTACTTCCATTTAGTGAAGGATAGCCTCTACTGCGAAATGCATGCCTTTTGGGTACCATAAGCCTACCATGGACTGTAAGTCTTCCATGAACTATGGTTCTCCCGTGAACTGTTTCTTTACATTGTTCATGTACCATCCTTCATGGTTTTATTCCTTTTCCAATTTTCTTCACCACTCCTCATACCTCCTATGCATTCCACGAACTATCCTTTATGGTTCGTGTACTGCACTCCACATAATCATTTGAAAAAACACTTCCTTTAACAAAATAAAAAAACATTCGATTTTGAGGCAATTTTTTTGGCAAACACTAGGATGTGATGCCACCAAAATTATCTACTCCGGTAAGAACACCAAGGATTATTTTCTATCATCTGATATATTAAAAAATAGCAGCTTTCATCACAAACCACATTTTTCATGATATATAGTCTTTGATCAATCACCATGTGCATGGTTTTATTTTTAGAGGAATGTATTGTAACATCCCTATCTTCCATCAATATATTTCATTCCAATAAAAATTGTTTATGATTGGAGACACCATTAATCCTCCATTCCTTAATAATTATTTCATTACAATTTCTCCAAGAAAATTATGATATTTGTGAAATAAAAATTAGAAAATCATCATCATATTTTTCAATCCATATAATACTAATCTCATCTTCAATTCTACTTTAATTAAGCATCAAATTTTTACATGAAAATTAAATATATATTTTCATATTTTATGATCACCCTCAAATATTCATGTCTTCATATAACCAATCATGAAATAATGCATGTATCTTCAAGTAAGCTCTTTCATGGTTCTCATGAAATAGTGAAGTATTTCATGACCTTCTTAAAATTCTCAATTCCTTTGGGTGTAGTAATTACAAAGGGCATCAATCATCTCTCTTTATCCAAAAGTGGATGGTTCTTCAAACACCTTCAATGTTGTAAAAAACGTGTCACCATTGACACAAGTTCTTGGAACTATTAATCAAATCACCAATCATCTGATTTAACAACATGGATAATTCCTAAATCCTTGCATCCAATGAAATGAGTCCATTAAAATTCTCTATTCATAATCACTTCATCCAATTCAAGCATGAAATCCAATGCTATGAATCCATAACAGTTCTCCAGGCGTCATCAATTCAGCTAACCGCCATTAAATTTGGAACTACTTCTTCATATTGATCATCAATGAAAACCTTTGAAAATATTTAAAAATGAAGACAACTCATACAAAAAATGTGGTCCCAACAAGAAATACCCCACTAGTTTTGATGGTTTAGTATGAAATATTAATTTACAGGATTTATCACCAGGTATTCCACCTATCAGCAGGTAAAGGCAGATCACAAGTATCCTTTTGGCTTGTTACAAAAATTAATGGTCCTAGAATAGAAATGGGATGATGTATTTATGGATTTTGGGACTGGTTTGCTGAGGTCACCTCAAGGTAAAGACATGGATTTGGTAGTCGTGGACATGATGATGATGGTAAATCTCTTTATTACTATCATGGGGACCTTCTTAGTGGATGATCTTGGGAGACTTTATTCCCATGATATTATATGCCTACATGGGATACCTATCACCATAAATTCAGATAGGGATACTCGTTTTACATCAAGATTATGAAAATGGTTACAAGATGATGTTTAGATATTGGTGTTTTTTAAATCAACATTTTACCAACAGACTGATGGCTAGTCAAAATGAATGAAATAGGTACTGAAAGAAATGATCCAAGAATATTTCCTTGATTCTTGAGGATTTCGCAGACAAGTACTCCAATCATTGAGTGTTACTAAAATAACACATTCGAGTGTATTATATATATGGATCATTATGAGGCTCTATACGGTAGACTGTTCCATTCACTCATATATTGGATAAAGGTTGGAGAGGCAGTGTTATTGGGAATTCGTCCCATTTAAGAGACTTTAGAGATAATATATCTTATCAAGAAGTATATGGTTGTAGATTTTTCTAGAGTGAAGTCATTTGCTGACCTACATTACAAACATATAGAGTTCGAGTAAGGGAAACATGTTTTTTTTTTGTGATTTTCATCTAGATCAGGGAATTCATAGATTTAAAGATAGGGAAAGATATTTCTTTATTATATTGGGAATTTTGACATATTAGAGAGATTTAGTCCATAAACCTATCAGATAACACTACCTCATAAGTACCAAGCCATAAAAAACATCACCCATATAACATATCTTCACTGATATCATGTTGAACCATCTCATACCTTTGATCTTAACAATGTCGAATAAGAGGATGATACTTCCTATGAGAAGTATCCTATTTGTATCATCGATTAGAGAATGAAGGTTCTCTAAGGAATGTCCCTACCGCTTTTACAGATAGCAATGAATCATGGACATATAGGGGATTAGACTTGGGAGGGAGAGGTAAAAATACCTTCCTAGAGGCTGTATATATTTTATGATAATGTTTTTACCCCCTTGGAAGGGACATATAAGAATGAGTTACATTATGGGGCATACTATATGATCTCATATTTTTCATGTGGTAAAAAACCTTTTAACATCAATTTAATTTTTTTTGAACTAATATGAATGCCTAATGATGTTGTGGAGGTTTTGATGGTGTTTGGGGCTTGTTCAGAGCCCAAATCCCTGAGTTTTAGAGGAAACTAATGGGCCGCATGTATAGCGTAAACTATAGAACCCAATCGACATGGTTTTTTTAAACCATGTGGTGTGATACATTACATAGTAGGGGGAAACATAGTTTTTACTAACTTTGTAGCCTAAGACACATGACCATGAGAATGTTTTATGACTTTTATAGAGGTGTTTTTCACATGATAGGAACAATTAGTCTAATAGTATGCCTAGCCCATGTGTAGAGAGTTTTGTGTAATGCCCCGACCCTAGTTACCCAGTGTTAGTGCAATATTACATAACATTGGCATGATCACAAAATATCAGTCTCAAAAGACTGATTAGTTTAGTAGCCTTGGAAATACAAGATACATTCATAAGTTTTAAATTAAATTATAAAATGAAAAACTAAAACAACATTGTCTCCATATGCCACAACCATATCCATTAGACTATCCCTGCAGGTCGGTCATAATATACCTCTTCACATCCTGGGATAAATAAAACACAGAAAGGGGTGAGCTCAGATGCTCAGTAAGGATAACAATATAGAGGAAACATTCATAAATAAGCATTAACATTAAAGGCAATGTAAAACGAAAAAGAAGTCCTTTTAAACTTGAAGATCATCATAATATAGCAAAGATAAAATCAAATAATGCCATTTAATTATTCACATGAATATTCTACAAGTCAAAAAATCACATGCAATATCAATAGACACTTTCATAATGATGGAATGCATAATGACAGACTTCATAACCACATAGTCAAGGCCTTGTGCAAATACTAAAAATAATATTTGTTCAAGGCCTTATGCCAAGACACTAGTTTGTCTCATGAGATCTATGAATGAATCGAGGAGCTATAGTGGGCTCCACTCGCCACTTACTGAGTCCAATGCATCCCTTATATGAAAAGGATTCAACATAACATAAACATTTATATTAAAAGAAGCATACGAAATTTCAATAATTTATCTATAAACCTTGAATGGTATAAAAAAACACATCCAAAGTCAAACATATCACAAAACCATCAATACTATATGTTAGTGATACACCCAATTTGTGTCTAAATTTTCATGTACTCTTTTGAAAAATAAGAACAAGTTTTCAGCAATTACATACTGTTTAGAGAACAAATAATTTTATTTTGGTGATCTTGTTCATTACTAGGAGGTTAATGCCCAAGTACACCAAACGAAGAAGAACAGAGAAAAAATTTACAACTACACGGTGTGTACTTATATACATGACATGTACATTCCAGTTCATACATGGGTTGACCAGGAAAAACACATGCCCAAGTAACCAGATGGCGGTACAAGCCGTGTTCACATTTATACAAGCCGTGTATACACTTATAGAAGCAGTTGGTGGAAGGAATATGAGACTACACAGTGTGTATGGTGGCGCTACATGCCATGTACATTCACCTACTAGGCGACGCCATGTTCCAAGTCAAAGACAGTGTGTTAGGCCGCCTACCAGTGGATAAAACAATTCCAAAAATGCATTGACGAAAGTACATGGTGTGTATGTTTGATACACTCCATGTACATATTTTTTCTATAAAAAGGGGCCTTGGCCTTCAGACCAAAGGGTGAATGTTGGAGGAGTGTGTGGGAATATTGTGTCGAAGCTGCAAATAAAAGACGCTATGTCATCATACTACGATCATTCCGTCCACCGAATAACCATTCCTTTTTCAAAGTTCCAAGAATGATTTAATCAGGTATCAATAGTTTTGTGTTTATCATTTTCAATATGTGTAACTAAACACCCAATGTGTTGGGGTTGTGGAAGCTGATGAGTTGTAATTTGAATTAATTTGCTCTGAGTGTGTTTTTTTAATAATCGCTTTTTATTCTTCTTAAAACACTTTATATCATCACTGGAAATTCTGTACCGGACCAAGGGTGGAATTTTCAGGGATTCAAAAGAAGAATAACGACGAACAACTCCATGACCATTGGAAGTATATGAGCGCTCAAAATGTACTAATAAATATAAATATCTGTTAAACACTAACTACCGGAAAAATGAGTTAGTTTCTTCAGCTCTAAATATAATGTTTACCAGACCCAGGAAACTTTATTAGAAATTAAACCTAGAGAGTTGGGTTATTGTGAAAAACACAACCTCATAAGAAATTTTATTTAATAATCCACTTGTCACAAATCCATAAACCAACTCATTTCTCTCTTTATTTTCATAATAACCAATTTTACCATCTTTAATTTCATTTTTGTAATTAATTTATTAAAAGAAGCTTAAAACCCAACTGTTCTTTTTATACCCAAACAACTAACCAAAATCGACTCTAAATTCAGAAGACTTAACTAAAAACGAAAATACAAACTAAATTAAGAAAGATAAAATAACCTCACAATTCATTGTGGATCGACCCCTTACTGGTGCTATACTTGTTAGGGTAAATATAATTTGGGATACCGAAAACATACCTTCGGTGAAATGACTTGCCAAATTTTGGCACCGTTGCCGGGGACATAGAGTTAGTATTATACTTGTTTTAATTAAAATTTGTATCAAAGTTTAGTGAAAATAAAAATCATAAATTCACAATAATACCTTTTATATTCTCATTTATATTTATTTTCCTTTTTCCTCGTTTATGTTTGGTGGTTTGTTTTGTTTTGTGCAAGTCCTTTGGTGTATGAGCAGCCACCTCACAAGTTCCTAGAATGCTGAGTTGTTAGGGGTTATCCCAAATGACCCGAAAATCAAACAAATGTTTTTTGAGGCGCCAATGATCACTAATAGCTGAACATAACCAAACTACTCCACTGGCATCGATTGAGGAAGGTAATCCAGCTATAGTCCAAGAAGCTGGACATCAGTTAGGTTCGGATAACAACCGAAACTGGAAAGCTCCACATGCTGTAGAATACCATTTGCAACAAATCCAACAATTCCAACTAGAGAGGATGTCATATTTCAACCAAGGTCAAGGGATGTTCTACGCTCCTCAGTACTAAAAATTCATACGGGTTCCCCGTTCTGAGCAACCACCTCCACGACGTACTCTCATAGAGTACGCCCTGCCATCAATCCATAGAGCTGACACGGGAATTGTCCGACCTCCGTTGCAGGGCCAACACTTCGAGATCAAGCCTACTATCATGCAGTTGATCTATAAAACTGTTCCATTTGGCGGCCTGCCCAGCGAGAATCCCAATGACCATATCTACAATTTTATGGAGGTCTACGACACATTCCGCTACCACCGAGTGTCTATAGATTCCATCTATCTTCTATTTTTCCCCTTCTCTCTAAGGGATAAGGTGAAAGATTGGATCAAAGGATTGCTGCAATGATCCATCCTCACCTGGGAGGGGCTAGCCCAGGCGTTCCTATGAAAATACTTCACACCCATAAAGACGGTGACACTACAGAACCTGATCCACAATTTCCAGCAGCATGACACTGAATCATTTTACGAATCCTGGGAGCGATTCAAGGAGATGTTTCCAAGTTCCCACACCATGGACTTCCACTTTGGATTCATTTAAAAACCTTCTATGGAGGGTTGAAAACTAATACCAATTCCATGGTGGATGTTGCTGTTGGAGGTATGGTAATGAGGAAGTCCCCTGGAAAACTCTTCAAACTGCTAGAAGATATGTCTTCCAATAGCTTCTAGTGGCATTCCGAACAGGGAACACAGAAATGAGGTATGAATAACATTGATGCCACTACCACGCTAGCTGCCCAATTGGACGCTGTGTCCAGGAAAATCAACACTGGTCAATCTGAAGGGAACATCCCAAGTACATGTGAAAAACCATCCGACATGTAGTGAATGTGTTGATAACCAAATAATGGGAGAATTACTGAGTTTTGCTGGAGGCCCATAGACAAGCGAAGAAAGTTATGTTTCACAAAACCGAGGGCCCATCCAGTACCAGCAATACCAGAACCCGGCATGCCATGATAAGAAAAACGCAGGTTGGGGCCAATAATAGAAAAATCCGCCCCCCAGCAACTGCCCGGCTACAACCGTCCTCCTTATCAAAATAAATACCAGAGGCAAAAACAGCCCCAACATGGACCTTATCAGCAGCAAGGGTATCAGAACCCTCTCCCAAAACAGTCGCAGTATCCACCACCTCCACCATCTCAACAACCTCCTCAGTAGGAGAACACCACAAGGTTAGAGGATCTTATGAAAAAATTCATATCTACTGCTGAGACCAAGTTCCAAAATCAGGAGGTGTTAATTCGAGGCCTGGAGAACCAAATATCAGGAAGGAAACCTGAAAATTTATCGGCCAATACAGAAAAGAACTCGAGAGAGGAAGCCCATGCTGCCATACTCCGGAGTGGAAAAGATCTCCAGCAGAACCAACCAGAACATCCAGGTGTATCTACACCCTCTTATGATGGAAAAGGTACCAATACCAGCCCCTCCTCATCCAAAATCCCACATAAGGAGGCTTCACTATCTAAATTGAAGGAGTTTGTCAAAACTTTTGTACATGCCTTACCCTTCAGAGAGAGATTGAAATAGAGAAAGGTGGACCACAGGTTCGAAAAATTCATGGACGTGTTCAAGAAGTTACACATAAATTTCCCATTTATAGAGGCACTGATACAGATGCCTACTTACGCCAAATTCATGAAGGACATACTCTCCAATAGAAGAAATATGGAGGATCCTGGCACCATTTCCCTAACCAATGAGTGTTATGCAGTCATCCAACACTCAATTCCTCCCAAACTCCAGGATTCATGTAGTTTCACTATTCCATGTACTATTGGACCATGCGTGTTTGGGAAGCCTCCTTATGACTTGGGGGCCAGTGTGAACCTCATGCCCCTTGGCGTGTTCATGAAGCTCGGGCTCCATGATTTGAAGCCTACCCGAATAGCCCTTCAACTTGTTGATCGATCCATCAAACATCCAAAGGGACTACTGGAGGACATGCTCATCAAGGTGGGTGGTCTAATCCTTCCAGCTGATTTCATCATCCTCGACATAGAGGATGACCAGGAGGCACCTCTCATACATGGAAGACCTTTCCTAGCCATTGGAAAGGTAATGAATGACGTACACTAAAGAGAGATAATTTTCCAAGTAGGATACAAGAGAGTCTCTACAATGTCCTCAAGGCTATTAAACATGCATCATTTCCTGAGTATGAGGATTGTTATTCTATAACCACCATGGATGATCATTTGAGCGAAAAAGGGAATGATCTGGTATGTTATTTTTCATATACCTTTATTTTTCCAGACATTCTAGATGAAGCGCCAGATGTCTTGCAATTCCTAAAAGTCCAGGGTGGCCACTATTGGAAACGTACGGTTATTCCTAATAGTCTAGAACAGGAAAAGGTACAACCAATTGTACCTTGGATTTTGAAGGCACCTAAACTCGAACTGAAACCTCTTCCTTCTTCTCTTATGTATGGGTGTTTGGGACCCAATCTAAATTTTCCTGTCATACTTAATGCAGAACAATCACTTGGGAAGGAAGATGCACTTTTATAGGTTCTGAAAAAACAGACGCACGCTATTGGTTGGACAGTCTCTGATTTAAATGGAATCATCCCTACCATTTTCACCCACAAGGTGCTACTTGAAGAAGGTGCCAAGCAATCATGGAAACCACAACAGCGCCAAAAATCCCCCATAAAGGAAGTTGTAAAAAAATATTTGATTAAATAGTTGGATGCCGATATCATCTATCCCATCTCAAATAGTCCGTGGGTGAGTCCCCTCCAAGGGGTACCCAAAAAGGGGGTATCACTGTAATTTCAAATGAAAAGAATGAGTTCTTCCCTATACGCACTGTCACGGGATGGAGAGTTTGTGTGGATAACCTAAAGCTAAACAATGCCACATGGAAGGATCATTTCCCCTGCCATTCATGGATCTAATGCTAGAGAGACTATCAGGGAACAAATTCTATTTCTTCCTCATCAGTTCTTTAGGCTATAACCACATTTCCATTGCTCTAGAGGATTAGGAGAAGAGCACATTCACTTTCCCAAATGGTACATTTCCCTACCAGAGGATGTCTTTTGGCATGTACAATTCCCCCGCCACCTTCCAGCACTGATGTACGATGCCAGTGACTATGGAGTGGGAGTAGTCTTGGGAAAACAAATTGATTGGATTTTCCGACCTATATATTATGCCAACAGGATGGTCAATGCGGCTCAGATCAACTACACCACCATGTAGAATAAGATGCTTGCAGTGGTTTTAGCATTTGACAGGTTCCATTATTACTTAGTGTTATTAAAAGTTATTATTTATATTGACCATGCAGCACTAAAGTACCTACTAAAAAAGAATGATATGAAGCCCTGATTAATCTTATGGGTACTCCTCTTAGAAGAATTTGATATGGAGATCCGAGATAAGAAATGGCGTGAGAACATTGGTGGTGACCATCTCTCCTAGCTCGAGCTACCTCATTTAGAGTAGGAGGATGATCGTGAGATCAGAGAAGATTTCCTTGATGAAAACCTCCTTTAATTCAACAAAACACCTAAACCATGATATGCTGAAATTGTTAATTTTCTGGTTATAGGTGTCGTTCACCTCAACCTATCCTTCCAGAAAAGGAAGATATTTTTCTCTGATGTGAAGATTTACTTCGGGGAAGATTCTTTACTATTCTGATCCTTTGGTGATGGGTTAATCTTCCATTGAATTTCT
Source organism: Viscum album (assembly GCA_963277665.1). NCBI lineage: Eukaryota > Viridiplantae > Streptophyta > Magnoliopsida > Santalales > Viscaceae > Viscum > Viscum album. The sequence goes on from OY728139.1 coordinate 596,235,273, forward strand.
GAACATGAAGTTCATGGAATCCTGGAGTTCTGTCATGCCTCACCAATTGGGGGACATCATGGGCCCGACCGAACGATAGAAAAGATCCTGCAGTCTGGATTTTTCTGGTTCACCATGCATAAAGATGCTCAGGCCTTTGTTTCCTATTGCAATTGGTTCCAAAGGACCGGTAATGTGGGATGTAGATCTACGATTCCATAGCACCCAATCCTATAGGTTGTGATTTTTGACGTTTGGGGAATTGATTTCATGGCTCCCTTTCCCCCATCTTTTGGGAAAACATACATCCTGCTCTATGTCGATTACATCTCCAAATTGGTGGAAGCCACTGCTACAACACACGACACAGCCAAGGTAGTCCTGAATTTTTTAATGAAAAACATTTTTAGAAGGTTTGGAGTTCTGCGAGTACTGATTAACGATAGAGGTACCCACTTAGACAACTCACTAATTAGAGGAATACTATCAAAGTATGGAGTAAAACATCAGAGGGGGACACCATATCATCTCCAGTCCAGTGGAAAAGTGGATCTCTCCAACCGTGAGCTCAAGCAGATCCTAGGGAGAATAGTAAAAACATCAAGGAAAGACTAGTCCAAGAAGTTAGATGATGATTTGGGGGCATATCAGACTGCTTTCAAAACACCACTGGGAATGTCTCTATTTCGCCTCACCTACGGAAAGCCATGCCATCTGCCAATAGAATTGGAACACAAAGCCTACTAGGCCGTCAAGGCCTTTAATTTTTACCTGAAGGCAGCTGAAGAGAATCGAAAGTTCCAACTACCGGAAGTTGATGAAATCAGATTAGAGGTGTATGAAAACGCCAAGATTTACAAGGAGAAGACGAGAGTTATTCACAACAGGATGATTTCAGAAAAATCACTCTAACCCAGTGATCAGGTACTTCTCTATAACTCCTGTCTCCAATTATTTCAAGGAAAGTTAAAGATAGGTTGGTTGGGACCATTCCAAGTCATATGAATATTCCATCATGGAGTGGTGGAAATGTTTGGATAGGATGGTCAACCATTCAAATTGAATGGGAAGCAGTTGAAGGATTACCATCATATAGACAACATAGTGGGACATTTTCCACTGTACAGCTCAGGTAAGCAAAGGTAAGTAGGTTAAGCAAACGACCTAAAGCAAAGGCGCTTCCTAGGAGGCAACCCAGAGGATACACGCCGTGTACCACCTATACACATAGCGTGTACTTTTTCCTTTTCATTTTTTCTAGCTATTATAAATATATAGATTAACTAATAAATAACCAGGGATGATGTTGGTGCTGATGGTAAGGTCAGTAGAGTTTATTTGAGCTTTCCCTAGTTCGAATCCTCCCGACCTACCTTTGGCACGGGGTTCCTCCTTTTTATATTTTCTTACATGGTGTGTGTATTAATATATATATATATATATATATATATATATATATGCTTACAAGAAAACCCATGGTATGAATGGATGGGTTGGCCACGATCGTAACCCAGTTCCAAAAGACTCGGGTTCGAATCTTGGAAACCGCTCCATTTCTATCATTTACCCTTTTAATAAAACCACACGCCATTACTTTTCATACATGTCATGTGTGACATATTTTGCTTTACTAATTTAACACTTTTCAATATAAATTAATTCATGTGGATGAAGTTGGAATATTGGCAAAGTCTCGGCCCTGGATCCAAAAGACACGGGTTCAAACTCGGATAATCTCCCTACTTTATCCCCTTCTTGTATAATTAAAAACTACACGCCGTGCATTTTTTTTCTTCATGTGTATACAGGCTGTATAGATTAAATGTATATAAATAACAAATATGGGCAGTAGTAGAACTTTTTCTCCAGTGGTTGAGGGATTCCGTTCGAAATGGCCGATCACCGGTTCGAACCTCGCCCCAAGCACCAGACCAAAGGTTGTACTTCTCTTTTTACAATTTTAGAACACACATCGTGTATTTCCCGATACATTATGTGTATAGTTTTATTTTTTAAATTATGTATATACATATCTATATCTAATTACTTTTATTATTTAGTTAATTAATATTAATTATTATATAGTTTAATATAATTATATATATATATGATTAATGAACAAAAATCGTGATACCAGGAAAGTATTCCAGATGTATAATCCATGTACCTCGACTATATAATCCACGGCCACCTGGCTTCACGTCGTGTCGCGCGGTTCCTCCTCCTCTTCCTGTTTCTTCTCCTGCACAACCCCCGAACGCCCCACTCTCAAATCCATTGATATTGGGTGTTTTGGGTTATGATTCCTCTTTCATTGTGATCTTTAGTCAAGGTACACCCTTCTACTCCCACTATTTCTATTTATTAGACGTGTTTTGGGTGATTTCGGGATCATCCGACCATTCGTCTTTCACGATACACGACCACAATATGAATAACACACGCAGTGTACTTTTGTACACGGTCACACACAAAATGCTTTTGAATTTGAATATATACGTTGTGTATGTTTGGTACACATCATGTACCTTAACCCATCGTTCCCGAGGACCCTTTGAACATGGCCTCACACACCATTTTCCTGTACATAGTGTGTGTGTTCGGTACACACCATGTAGGTACTTTCTTTTGGACCCTCCGTGTGTAGCACTTGACATGACCTCACAGACCGTGTTCCTCTACATGGCGTGTGTGTTCAGTACACTGCATGTACACAAATTATTTTGACCAGCCCATGTCTAGCCCCCCACATGGCCATGTTCCTCTAGGAAAGAACATGTCATGTCTGAACTGTACACGGAATGTCCATTATTACTAGAACTATAAACACATGTGGCTATGTCATTAATCATACACGAACATGCCTCCTTTGCTTGAACACGACGTGTATGCTCTGTACATGCTATGTACCCTTACATGGACTATATTCTTCTCCTTCGGTGTGTTTATCCAAAGAAAACGGGATGCCACTCAGCTTGTACTACATGCCGTGTACTCTAGATGTACACGCCGTGAAATTTTATTTTTCAGATTTCTCACATTTTCTTTGTTTTCTTTTCTTTTCTTTTTCTTTTGTTTGGTTCTTCTTTCTATTTAGGGCTATGGAAGATTGATATCTCTCCCGCATGAAGCAGCCCACCTCAGCTACTAAGGGCGAGAGGCCCATTTATCATTGGAGACGACTCCGGTCTCCGACGCAGCCAGACCCCGATCCTCCATTCTACGAGCTCCCTTCATTGGACATCATTCCACCACCCACTGCCTCAACGGAGGATGGGCCTAGCACAGAAGGTCCTTCACCACCGCATTCGAAACCTCCGAGCACCATCGATAATTCACCACTGGCTGCCGCACTTCATGAGCCCTCTCCACTAGCTGATGGACCCACATCGACTGCCCCATCCAGCGGGACTCCATCTACTTCTGTAGATCCACCCCCCGAGCCAACTACTGCTGCTGCACCTGTACCTGGACCGGGACCTGCAGGTGTTCCCTACCAATGAAAGGTATTCCCAGTCACCAACTCGGCACATGACCGGGTCCGACGCTTCTCTCACTGTCTGATTCTATTGAGTGTCCACTACCTCGGTAGTAGCATTCCATAGTAGCTCAGTATCTGAGGAGAGTAAGAGGATCTCCTTGGACACAGTCCCACACTCACTATTTTCCAGGTCAACACTCCTATATTATGCGATTTATTTTTGGCGTTTACAGCCTCATTCGAGTTTGATGGAGCTGAGTACCAGGAGACACTTGGTGATGCGGTGCCCGTGGTTCGGTTTCTACTGGGTAGCTAGCGATTTTACCTCACCATGACAGAGTTTGGTCGAGGGTGCAGTTTCTACCCACATCCCATCAACCACCCCTAGTTTCTACCCTGACCCGGGCCGAGCATTGTGAGTGCGTTTCCATGTGGCGGGAGATTACTGGGCCTGACCACTGCTACACCCCTACCTCGCAGAAGAGTACCCTTATCACCGACCCCATCCTTTGCTTTACCCACCGGTTTTTCAACGCCATTATTTTCCCCCACCATGAGGATATGGGGGTCATGACCCGTCGTGACATAGATATCATTACTTATGTCATCCGGCAGGACTACCAAGACCTCATTTACCTAGCCGCCTCCTATTTTTATGCTATGTTTACTGACCGTCAGGGAAAACTAAATGGCGGGTTTTACGCCGCTCACCTTTCCCACCACCTTGGGGTTTTCGAGCCTTCATTACCCCATGAACTGTTAGGTTCTCCCCAGTGGATGGACTATCTCATTCTTATTCACATGGGATTGGTCTAAAAGTAGGGGGTGCCTACATCCTTACCCAGGCTCGGCCCCAGCTGCCCGCTGACCCTCCTTCCCCAGCTGATGCCCTTACTCCTCCTTCCCCACCCCCTCCAGTTTCCCCACCTCACCCCATCCTACTGACCTCATTTATTCTAGCATTCCATCTTCTATACCACCACCAGCCCCACTTACCCCCGAACCCTCAGTCGGTCTCTCCCTTTCCCTCCACCTCGATATGATGGAGAATCACCTAGTTCATGCCGACCGCCACCAAGATCGCATGGAGCGGCTTTTGGGGATTATTTTTCAACATCTTGGTATTTATGTTCCCCTACTGCCTGCCTCTACCTTGTTTCCTGGGCCTTCTACTACAGCTCCACCACCCATCACTACCCTGACCACGGATTCCTTTCTCTTATCTATTGTCACCCTTACTACTACTAATCCGGCTACCACCACTACTTCTAGTCGAGACAGTGCTTCCAAGACTCATCTTATGAGTCCCGCTCCCATGGATCCTACTTCTTCGACTTCCTTTCTAGATACAGAGTCAGAGCCTCCCACTTCCACAGCTTCTGAGACATCTCTACCGGCTAGTTCTATAATGGATGATGCATCTTTTGAGGCGACCCCGTGACTGGTTTTGGGACACATGCTTTTCCTTGAATATATATTTTTGTTATATCTTGTGCCTGTGTTTTTTATGCCTACTTGTAGTGTTCTCTTTCTTTCCCCCTCCCCGGTACTCTGGCACATTTTGGGCTGCTCTTTTACATCACATTCCATTTTCCTATGCCTAGACACTAGGGGAGTATTCTTTCTTCCATTAATTACTTTTCTTTCTTTAGTTTACTTCTTTCCTTACTTCCCCTCGGTCTGGTCCACTATTGTGTCACCACCTTCCCTTGTTCTTCTTTTTGGGCACTTGGTGGACCATGTGCGTTATTAAGTATGGGGGGTCTCTCGACCTCTTTAGTCTTCTCCCTTTTCATATTCTAAGAGACATCATTACTAGAAGATATATTTGAAAACGTGAAGACATTTTGGTTAATCATATTTTTAAATAACAACCTGAAAGTGAATTTTTTTTTAAAAAAATTGCATGATTATTTTGGTTATTAAGTATTTTAAAATGATTGCTGATATAATTTAATGTACAAACTTGTAATCCTTGGATAATTACTTAGATTAGACTAATAAATTATTTTTCAATTCATGATCTGATTGCCTCTTTTTTTATTTTTCCCACTCCCGAGAGGTATTCTAAACCCCTTTGTCATATTCTTTATAATACCCTCTTTCTTGAGAGATTCCTAGAATATACATAACTACCAGAATTTGCAAGTTTTCTTTTAGAAACATGAAGAATTTTTGAATTACATTAAAATGATTGAGGAATTAGATTTCTTTAACCCCTTTATATTGATCCTACCCTACATCTTGTCTTCGTGAAGCCCCTAGAGACCATGAATATCCTTTATAAAAGACATATTACAAGCCTATTTCCCTTCCTACCCTAACTCTTTTATGATTTTTCATGATTATTTATTTGAGATCAAAAGATGGGATTGGTAACACATGGTATAAATACGTGAATTGTCAAGAAATTAACTATGGGGGAGAGCCTCTTGATCATTTGGGGCGAAAAGAGTTCCAAACCACTATTTTGGAAATTCAGAAAGGTTTCCATTGGGTAAAAATATGGTACAAACAATGGGGAATTATACAAACTCATTGGTTTGTGACTCCTACTCAACTAAAAGAGATGGTGGTGATGAGATCATTTGATAAATCTTGTTGAGGACTTTTTTACATTGTGTTTAATATTGAATATCATGCATTTTTATTTAAGAATTTATCCTCCCTTTTCAAGACTCAGAGTTATTTTTCACATCTTTACCTACCAACCTTTAGCCATATAAACATATGATCCTTATTAAAAATCCTTGATGATTTTTTTAAGTTACATTTTCTAAAGTGGAGAATTAAAATTCTTGAAAACCAATGGATAGAGTGTAAATATCATTGATTGAGCATAACTTTGTTTAAAATAACAACTTGAGTGTTGTGAATATTTTTGGTGAGGTAAATCATCAAGTGGCATGCTTATATATGAAAGGTTGAAACATTTGTTAAAGGAGGATGAAAGTAGTTAACTGAATTATACTGAGGCATGATTATAATATCTCCTGGATTGAAACTTCTTAATATTCATTGTGAAATTTTTTCCTGTCAATTATTATTTACATTTATGATTCACTAAAGTTCTTTCTTTTACAATATATATTCTTTTAATTAGATTTTGAGATTTTCTTGAGGGAAAGAAAATGTCTAAGTATGGGGGAGTTTGATACACCCAATTTGTGTCTACATTTTCATGTACACTATTAAAAAATAAGAACACGTTTTCTAGAATTACCTACTATTTAGAGAAAAAATACTTTGATTTTGGTGATCTTGTTCATTTCCAGGATTTTTATGGCCAAGTACACAAAACAAAGAAGAACATAGAAAACTTTTACAACTACATGGTGTGTACATATATACACATAGTGTACATTATAATTCAGACACAGGTGGACCAGGAAAAACACATGCCCAAGTAACCAGGAGGTGATACACACCATGTTCACATTTATACACGTTGTGTATACGCTTATAGAAGCAGTTGGTGGCCAGAATATGAGACTACATGGCATGTATAGTGGTACTACATTCCGTGTACATTCACTTACCAGGTGGCACTGTGTTCCAAGTCAAAAAAGTCATGTTAGGTTGCCTACCAGTGGAGAAAACAAAGCCAAAAACACGTTGGAAAAAGTACACGGCATGTAAATTTGATACACGCCGTGTACATATGTTTTCTATAAAAGAGGCCATGGCCTTTGGACCAAAGGATAAATGTTGGATGAGTGTGTGGGAATATTGTGTGGAAGCTCTAAAGGAAAGATGCTCTACCGGCATACTATCTTCATTCCGTCTACCAAAGAACTATTCCTTTTTCAAAGTTCTAAGCATGATTTCATTAGGTATCAATATATTTGTGTTTATCATTTTCAATGTGTGTATGTAAACAACTAGTGTGTTGGTGTTGTGGAAGATGATGAGTTGTAATTTGAATTATGTTGCTCTGAATGTGTTTGTTTTAATAATCTATTCTTATTCTTCTCAAATAACATTATATCATCACTAGAAATTTTGTACTAGACCAAGGGCATAATTTTCAAGGATTCAAAATAAGAATAACGAAAAAAAATCCATGACCATTGGAAGTATCAGTTGGCTCATAATGGAATAATCCAAAAAAAGATTTGTTAAACACTAACTACCAGACTAAGGAGTTAGTTTCTTCAGCTCTAAATATAAAGTTTACCAGACCAAGGTAACATTATTACAAATTAAACCTAGAGAGTTGGGTTATTGTGAACAACACAACCTTATAAGCAATTTGATTTAATAATCAACTTATCACAAATACATAACCCAAACGCCTTTCTCTCTTTATTTACATCAAACCAATTTCCCCATCTTTACTTTCATTTTAGTAATTAATTTGTTAAAAGAAGCTTAATAACCAATTGTTCTTTTTATACCCAAACAACCAACCAAAATCGACTCTAAATTTAGTAGACTTCACTAAAAATGAAAATACAAACTAAATTAAGCAAGATAAAATAACCTCATAGTTCCCTATGGATCGACCCGTTTTTAGTGCTATACTTGTTATGGTAAATATAATTTGGGACACTGAAAACATAACTTTGGTGAAATGACTATCCGGTATGTTTTATATCATAATAAATAAACTATAAATAAGCTCACAATCCATCAAAGGATGTTGACATAGATGAAAGCAAAACTTTTTTTAGAGAAATATATCATTCTATTTTGAATTAATTTAATAGTCATATAATTATAAAAGAAAAAATTTATTTTGAAAATATTTTTATAAGATTTTAATGGAAACTTCGATGATGTTACAAGGGTGGAAAATAGCCTCACCCTCCATATTAGTAAGAACACATTCTTTCCTTAATTTTTTCGAAAAGGTCATAAAGTTCCTTATTTGGAAAACAACGGAAAGATTTATTTCAAACCATTTTAGAAAAAAATTGAAAAAGGGTATAAATTAATTTAAACCATAGTCTAGTAAATAGTAAAATTATTTTGGAATATATTTTTAAGAAACATGGATGTGGATGATAAAGATGTCCCAATAGATACTTATGTAAAAACAATCTCGGATAATAAAGAGATTGTGAAATTAACCCTAAAATTGTACTTTTCCTTGGTTGAGGGTCGATTAAACTCCTATATAATGATGAAATAATTGTTATTAAATTATAAAAGAACCATATACAATATTAATATATCATATATGATCTTCTAATATTTCTTTGTTAATGATATTTTAGTAGTATCATCGTTTCAGGTGTTAACTAATTCATTTTCCTTTATATGCTTGGTTACGTAAGCCATGCTTGTTATGGATAAGATGTTTTTTATTCATATACAGAATGATATTATGTTAATAAAAATTATTTTCAGTCATAAAATGAAAATTATTCTTGAATGATTACGATGGGGAATGAATCTCATCGCATTTGTGGAGACAGTAATCAATATGTACACACGAGCGAAAATATCATTCTTTTGATAGTTTCATATATAATTGGATGATATATCATATATACTGAATCATTATCATGTTATATTTATTATTTATATCATTTATACTCATTATTATACCTGTCCAAATAATTATGTGTTTGAATAACAAACTACACCACGACGTAGAGACGGTAATCTGTATGTACGCACATATGGTGACTTCATCATTTATAGGATGGATATAATAATGAATATGGTTGTAATATTTTTATTATAACATAAATGTATAGAGAATATTCTGGAGTTATTTTTTTAGAATGGAAACAACAAATAAAGAGGATGTGGAAGAAGAAAAGAACTTGAAAGAGGTGATGAAATATTTACCTCTTCTTCGGGTTCTTCCTTTTGGTTTGACCAAAAGGGATCCATAGGATGGATTTTTTAAAAAAGAAAGGCCTATAGGATGAAAGGAGGACAGTTGAGAGGATATTTGGGTAGGGGTTAGTAGATCAAAATGGGTTTGAAGGTGTGAAATTGATGTAAGGGGAAGTTTCCTTTTATAAGAGAGGTGAGGGACATTTTTGGAAAATCTTGAAATATTATTTTATATGAAAATAATTTTTGGTTTATAATGGCTATAAAATGAATTATTTAAAGTCTAAAGTGGGGATGAGTCTAAAACCTTTCAACCAATAGGTTTTAGATAGGTTTAGTTCATCATATTAACCTTATCCATTAGATTTAACTCTTAGTTAAATAGTTTGACATTTTCCATGTCTCTTTGTATTTCTATATTATATGGTTAATAAACATACTATAAACATCTAAGAGAACATCAAGTGGTTCATTAATTACATATTTAATATTATTTATGCCCTTTTGTATTACCATAGATTTTTAGGAATAAAATACCAATTAATAATATAATATTTGTTTTAAAAACTCTTTTATGTCAATTTTGACACTATTTGGTATTTAGTTTTTCTTAAATTCATAACAGCATTATTAATTCGAAATAAATTCATTTAATCATCTCTAACATGTCATATTAACCCTAAAAAATTAATTTAATTCATTAAAAGTCTCAAATTATATTTATTTAGATATTTATAATATCAGTTATTTTAATCTTTCATTAATAAGGTAATTATTGCATCATCATTGTATCATAAATAAATTTAAATATTTAATGTTTAAATATTATAAATAAAATACCATTATGTCAGAAATCAATTTAAATTTATAATTAATATTTATAGTATAATTTATCTTATGTATAACCTTATATTAAAAATGGTTTACTTTTTAAACTTGGATTTTAACTCTTTTAACTCTTCTTTAAATAAAATAATAGTAGATGTCCTAATCTAAAGTGGACCTAAAGGATCATAGATTATTTCTAATGTTGTTTCTGGTAAATTTATACCCATCCAATAGAATTAGGACATGTTTTAGGTTAATTATAATATCAATTTTCCCTTTATTTCCCTATTTAATTTTTACTGTGGTAAATAAAAGTAAAAAAGTTAATATTCACCAAAAAAATTCATCTTATTGAACCACATTTTACGTAATGATATTTACCATGTATCTAATATTTTTAAAATTTAACTCACAGAAGTGGTAAAATTAAATTTTATACAAATTTTTAAACTCTCCTAGGAGGTGGGTAAAAGACAATAAATAGTTCCATAAAATTTTATATATCTAAAATTATTATAAAATGACTCCAATGAATTATGTTGAACATATATATGTATTATGTCTCTATTTTGACCTAAAATAAATTAAAATATAATAACTAATTTTTTAAATAAAAAGTCTATTTTAACAAATAACGCAGTGTTTTTTTCAATATTCATCAAAAATTGAAAGTTTCAGAAAAACACAAAAAATTCACACTAAGCTAATTTCAATATTCCTAATCCAAAAATGAAGTCCAATTTGAATGGTAAAATTTATAAATTTTTTAAAAGTGAGTATTACTATTCATAACGGCTAGTTTGATTGGTCTCGGTGTGTTAGAATCTCGAAGTCGCGTATAATGCAAGCTATTTCATTATTCAAAGGGAAACATACTTTGGGTGCTTGTGGTGTTACATTATTCCCTCCTTCAAATAATTTGATCCTCAAAATTTCTATAATACTCCCCAAAAAAAGATTCATGCGGTTCTTCATCATATGTTTCTCTAGTTCCCACGTTGCCTCTTCTATCTTATGGTTTCTCTGTAGAACATTTACTAGACGAGTCATATAGTTTCTCAGCAGTTGTTCTCTTGTATCATGAATTTTGACAAGTTCATCACAATAATATAGATCATGTTCCAATTCAATTTCCTCATAGGTGATTACATGCATTGGGTTAGGAATGTATTTTCTCAACAGTGATACGTGCAACACATCATGAACTTTGGAGAGACTTGGAGGCATTTCCAAACGATATCCTACAACTCCAATTCGTTCTAGAATTTCGAAAGGTCCGATGTACCTGGGACACAATTTACCCTTCTTCCCGAAATGTATGACACCCTTATATAGAGATACCTTCAAGAAAACCTGGTCTCCTACTTGAAATTCCAAATCCTTTCTTTGGTTATTGGCACATCTCTATTGCCTACTTTGGACTCCTTTGATGTGGGTATGGATAACCTTCACCTTTTCCATTTTTTCCTCAACAAGTTCTAGACCTATGATATTTATTTCACCAACAACATCACAACAAGTTGGTGTGTGACATCCCTTCCCATATAACGATTCATATAGTGCCATATGAATATTTTAACGGAAGTTGTTATTATAGTAAAATTCTTCCAGAGGTAAATATTGACCCCACATACCTTGAAAGTCAAGTGAGCAAGATCTCAACATGTCTTATAAGTTTTGAATAGTCTATTTTGATTGTCCATCAGTCTGAGTGTGGTAGGCAGTGCTCAAATGAAGTTCAATATCCAGGGATTTCAGAATACTTTTCTAGAATTTTCATGTAAAACATGGATCCTGATCAGAAAAAATCAGTAAGGGTACTCCATGATGTGTTACAACTTCATTAATATATAGTCTTTCAATACATTCAAGTGGTAACTCTTCTCTTATAGAAAGAGAATGTGCTGACTTGGTAAGACGATCATCAATGACCCATATTGCATCATTCCTTCTAGGAGTCTTTGGTATACCCATGGAAAAGTCCATTGTAATATTAACCCATTTCAACTTAGTTATGGGAAGAGGTCGCATGACTCCTCCAGGTTGTTTCCTTCCAGCTTTCACTTGTTCACAAACCATACTTCTTGACACACAATCAGCAATCTCCATCTTTATGTTGTCCCACCAAAAAAGTTCCTTCAAATCTCAATACATCTTGGTGCTACTAGGGTGTATAGAGAAATTAGATCTATGAGCATCATCAAAAAATTCCCTTTTTAGATCCAGTATATCAGGAACTCAAATTCTCTTCCCAAATTTCAAAATCCCATCTTCATATATGAAGTCAATCAATCTCCCATCATTCACGGCTTTAATCTTCTTTTGAATATTGTCATCATCAGCCTGAGAACTTTTTATCATTTCTAGTAAATATGGTTTAGAACCCATTTTTAAAATGTTTTGTTGTTTCACCTTCCATGATTATTCCCATATCCCTTCTCACTAGATCCATGAAAATAGGACCCCTTTCCACTATCATCTTTTTCAAAACTCCATGATCCTTTCTGCTAAAAGCATCTGCCACATTATTTTCCTTCCCCGGGCGGTAGTGTATTGTGAAGTCATAATCTTTGAGTAGTTCAGGCCATCTCCTTTTCATCATGTAGAGTAATTTTTATGAGAAAATATAATTCAAACTCTTGTGATCAGTATAAATCTCACATTTTCACCATAGAGATAGTATCTCTATATTTTCATTGCAGAGATTACAACTTCTAACTCAGAATCGTGAGTTGAATTGTTTTTCTCATGAATTTTTAGATTTCGTAATGCAGAGGAAATAACTCTTTATTTTTACATAAGGACACAACCAAGTCCTTTTTTTAAGGATCACTATATATAACAAACCCATGGTTACCTGATGGTAGAGTCATGATATGAGAATTGACTAATCTTCTCTTCAGTTCTTAAAAATATTCATCACACTCTTTTTTCCCAACAAATTTATCCCCAATACATGTGAGCTTGGTTAATGGGTTAGCCAACCGGGAAATATCCTGGACAAAATTCCGATAATAACCTGCTAAACCAATAGAACCGTGTACCTCAGTTATACTCATCAGTGCTGGCCATTGTTAGACTGCCTTGGTCTTTGAAGGATCAACTGATATTCCATCCTTAGAGACAATATAGCCAAGAAAATAAATCTCTTGATGCCATAATTCACACTTTCTAAACTTCCAATATAATTAATTTCTTATTAGGGTTTTCAGGATTGTGTGCAAGTGATTTTCATGATCTTCATATATTTTTAAGTATACTATGATATTATCAATAAATACCACTACAAAGTTATCACGATATTCCTTGAAAACTCTGTTCATTATATCCATGAAAACATAGGGTGCATTAGTAAATCCAAAAGGCATTACTCTAAACTTGTAATGCCCGTACTAGGTTCAAAATACTGTTTTCAGAATGTCTTCCTTCTTCACACACAACTGATGATATCCGGATCGAAGTTCAATCTTGGAATAATATTGTGCTCCCTTAAGTTGGTAAAATAAATAAATAGTGCAAGGTAGGGGATACTTGTTCTTTATTGTTATATAATTGATCTCCCTATAGTCAATGGACAACCTAATATATCCATCATTCTTCTTGACAAAAATGATAGGGGCTCCCCATAGAGAAACAATAGGGTGGATAAATCCCTTATTACTCAATTCCTCTGGTTTGTCTTTAGTTACACTATTTCAATAGAGTCCATTCTATAAGGGGTATTTGATATGGGCCTTGAACTAGGAGTTAAATCAATGGAAAAAATAATTTATCGTTCTGGAGGATGTCCAGGTAAATCCTCTGGAAACACGTCAACATATTCTTGCACAATAGGTACATCCTCTATTTGAACATTCTTTTCCTCACCCATAGTAATTTTATTATATTCTTCCCAAATAAGTGAATTTATTAGAGCTATTGGGGGTGGATTTAGATAAGAATCAGGTGGTGATGATTCTGATATAAAGATACGGCACTCTATATCATCATTGAAAATTGTAACCTCCCTCTTCTTAAAATAAATTTTTGCATCATGGTCCAAAAGCCAATACATTCCGAGGATTATATCAAATTCATTCATTGGTATGAAAATGAGATCAGCAGATAAAAAACATTTATATGCTCTAATGGGAACTGATTCAGAAAACATTGTTGCGATGATACCTTTAAACTCCATCCATTCCATATTTGATACTTCATCATATTCCTTTTTTTGAATCAATGACCACCATTGATCTGTATCTCTCGTGTGGCGATAAAAGGTAAATGACAACTTTTTTCCTTTCGCTACTCCCCAAAGCGTGAAATATTTTCCCTAAGGAATTTATCCATTGCTCTACTACTAATGGATTTTTACTCCCATTTAATGTTGGTGGTTGTTTCCTCATGAAGTTGTCTAACATTGATCGTCCAAATTTTGGATCAGGGTGCTCCATACGAGTAAGGTTATTATTCATAACCTGAGTGAGTTGTCCCAGTATGGTGATAAGCTGATCCGCACCAGTTTCTTCACCAGTTCTACTATAATTATCTTGAGTAGGTGTGAAATCCATACATGGATTACATACATTGATAGACTTTCCATTCCTTCCACTAGGTGTCATTTCTAAACAACATCATACACTAGATTAGTTTATGAATCACATTACATAATTCCAAACTTGTAAAACACTTCACATAAATTGAACAGTTTGTGGATATATTCCATAATCATAAAAATGTTTTCTTTGAGGAAATATATACTCATAAACCCTTCACAATGGTTTGTAACTAAAATGAGAATTATCCTAAGAATATACCCCAGGAGTGTCGTAACCAAGAGTGCAACATGGCCGGTTGTCCTGCACCAGTTCTCGTTCGAGTCAAGCTCAAAGTGGTGCTTTCAGGTTTTACCCCTTGGTACATCTGTGCCAGAGCCACCTATACCTGCTTGTATCCAGATAGAGATTTATTCCTTGTAAAACTCACAAAATCTCTACAGTACCAAAATTCTAGGAAGTTCTTCTATAATAATCCTCAATGTCTGTCTTAGGGTAGTGTTCTCTAATCAGAGTTTTTCTAAAACTAGCTTCCAAGTCTTGTAATAAACTTCCTCTGATACCAACTATAATGCCCCGACCCTAGTTACCTAGAGTCGGTGCATTATTACATAACATTGGAATGATTTGAAAAGATCAAGTATCAAAAGGGAAATTAGTTTAGTATCCTTGTAAATAATAGATACATTCATATGTTTTACATAACATTATAAAAAGAAAAACTACGACAACATATTCTCTATAGGACACACTCATATCCCTTAGACTATCCCAGTAGGTCCATCATAATATACTTTTTCTCATCATGGGAAAAATAATACATATAAAGGGGTGATCTCGGATGCTCAGTAAGGATAACAATATAGCGAAAACTTTCATAAATAAGAATAAACATTTAAGGCAGTGTAAGACTAAAACAAAATACTTTTAAACATTAACTTCAGAATAATATGGAAGAGATAAAATCAAACAATTCCATTTAATTATTCACATGGATATTCTACCAGTCGAATAATCACATGCAATATCAATAACCAATTTCATAATGATGGAATGCATAATGCGAGACATCATAACCACATAGTCAGTGCTTTGTTCCAAGAACACAAATAAGATTTTTTAAAGGCCTTATTCCAAGACACTAGTTTGTCTCATGAGACCTACTGATGCATGAAGGAGCTATAGCGGGATCCACCCATCACTTAAATGTCCAATGCATTCCTCATATGAAAATGTTTGAACATAACATAAACATTCGTATTCAAACTAGAATAAAAAATGTCAACAATATATCTATAAACCATGAATGGTATAAAAATAACACATCAACAGTCAAACATATCACAAAACCTTCAATAAAATATGGAATTTTTGTATCATAATAAATAAACATCAAATAAGCTCACTATCCATCAAAGGATGTTGACATAGATGAAGTCCAAACTTTTTTTAGAGAAATATCTATTTCAATTTTGAAATAATTTAAAAGCCATATAATTATAAAAGAAAATACTTATTTTAAAAATATTCTTACAAACTTGTAAGGGAAACTTCATCAATGTTATAATGACGGAAAATAGCCTCACCCACTATATAAGTAAAAAACATTCTTACCTTACTTTTGTCGAAAAAGTCATAAGGTACATTGTTAAGAAAATGACAGAAATATTCCTTTCAAACCATTTTATAAAAAGTCAAACTATGGTATAAATGAATATAGCCCATAGTATAGTAAATAGAAAAAATGTTTTGGATTACATTTTTAAGAAACATGGATGGGGATGATAAAGAGGTCCCAGTAGATTCTTAAGTAAAAACAACCTCGAATAATAATGAGATTGTGAAATTGACCCTTACCTTGTACTTTTCCTTGGACAAGGGTAGGTTAAACACCTTTATAATGGTGAAATAATTGTTATTAAATTATAAAATAACCATATACAATAATATGATATCTTATATGATCTTCTAATATTTATTTGTTAAATATATTTTAGTAATATCATCGTTTTATGTTTTAACTGATTCATTTTCCTTTATATTCTTGGTAACAGAATCCATGTTTGTTATGGATATGCAATATTTGATTAATATACAGAATGATATTATGTTCATTAAAATTATTTTTAATCATAAAAGGAAAATTATTGTTGAATGATTACGATGGGGAATGGATCTCATCGCATTCGTGGAGACGGAATATGTACGTACGCACGAGCGATAATATCATTCTTTTGATTTTAAAACCACATATAATTGGATGTTATATCATATATATACAAAATAATTATCATGTTATATTTATTATTTACATCATTTATACTCATTATTATACCCGTCCAAATTATTAAGTGTTTGAAAAAAAACTACACCACGACGTGTAGTCGGTAATCCGTATGTACGGTGACTTTTTCATTTATAGGATGGATAGAATAATGAATATGATTAGAAGATTTTTATAATAAAATAAAAATATATTTAATATACTGGAGTTATTATTTTAGATTGGAAACAACAAATAAAGGGGGAGTGGTAGAATAAAATAACTTGAAAGAGGTGAAGAAATATTTACCTCTTCTTCAGGTTCTTCCTTATGATTTGATCAAAAGAGATCCTTAGGTTGGATTTATTACTAATGGAAGGAATCTAGGATGAAGGAATGATAACTTAGATGATCTTTGGGCAGGGGTTGGATGAGCCAAATGTCTTTGAAGGTGTGAATTTGAGAGAAGGGGAAGTGTCCTTTTATAAGAGAGGTGAGGGTCACTTTTGGAAAATCTTGAAATATTATTTTATAATAAAATCATTTTTGATTTATCCAAAATGAATTATTTAACAGATAAGGTGGTTATGGGTCGAAAAACTCTCAACCAATAGGTTTTAGACAGGTTTAGGTCATCATATTAACCTTATCTTTTAAATTTAACTCTTAGTTAAATAGTTTGACATTTACCATGTATCAAAGTATTTTTATATTATATGGTTAATAAACTTATAATAAACTTCTAAGAGAACCTAAAATGGTTCATTAATGACATATATAATATTATTTGAGCCATGTATCATAACCATAGATTTTTAAGAATAGAATACCAATTAATAATATAATATTTGTTTTAAAAACCTTTTTTTGTCAATTTTGACACTATTTGGTATTGTTTTTTTAAATTCATAACAACATTATTACTTAGAAAAAACATTATTTAATAAACCCTAAAATGTCATATTAAACTATAAAATTAATGGAATTTATTATATGTCTAAAATTAGATTTATTTATATATTTATAATATCAATTATTTTAACCATTCATTAATAAGGTAATTACTGCATCATCATTGTGTCATAAATAAATTTAATTATTCAATGTCTAAAAATTATAAATAAAATACCATTATCTAGGAAATCATATTTCATTTATAAGGAATATTTATAGTTGAATTTATCTTATGTATAACCCTATATTAAAAATGGTTTATTTTTCAAACTTTTATTTCAACTCTTTTAACTCTTCTTTAAATAAAATAATAATAAATGTCCTAAACTAATCCATGTGGATCTAAAGGATCATATTTTATTCTTAAGGTTGTTTTCTATTGTATTATACTTATCCAAAATAATTAGGACATGTTTTAGGGTAATTATAAAATTATTTTTACCCTTAGTTACCCTATTTAATTTTTACTATGGTAAATAAAAGTAAAAAGTTACTATTCACCAAAAATTATATTCATCTTATTGAACCAAATTTCACTTATAGATATTAACCGTGTCTCTTCGATTTTTGATATTCAACTCACGGAAGCGGTAAAATTATGTTTTATACAAATTTGAAAATGCTTTTAAAATGTGGGTAAGAGACAGTAAATAGTTTGATAAAATTTTATATATATCTAAAATTATTATAAAATTAATCTAATGAATTACATTGAACATATATATGTATTATGTATCTATTTTGACATAAAATAAATTAAAATAAAATAACTAATTATTTAAATAAAAAGTCATTTTTAACCAATAACATAGTGTTTTTTCACTATTCATCAAAAATTGAATGTTTTTAGAAAGATACTAATAATTCACCCTAATCTTTTTTTGATATTATGAATCCAATAATTAACTCCATTTTGAATGTAAAAATTTATATAATTTTAAAAAGTGGTTATTAATATTCATAGCGGCTAGTTTGATTGGTCGCTGTGTGTTAGAATCTCGATGTGGCATACAATGAAAACTATAACATTATTCAATGGGAAACGTGCTGTGGAAGCTTGGGGTGTCACATTTTGGGACAGTTCTTGTCACATGGTTGGTGTATGGTTTGGCCAACTATGTGAAAAAACCATGAATCCCCTTTTAAAGGGTGAATATAAAATTTTACCCTCTATCATTTGGAATCACCCACCTATATTTCCTTAATATTCCATGAACATCCCTCTTTTCCCATTATAGTTTTCCCAGGCCTAAGCTAGGATTTAATCTCCCCTCTCTATCTGACCTCGAAATCAGGCAATATTCATTAAATTGGGATCACATCAGCATGAACTTCAATACACTTACTTTTTTTCTTGGCTAATCCCTCATTCTTGAGAGTTATTTTTTTGTAAGCTATTATGTCCCGTTTTATGTAATTTTTCTATTTATCCATTTAATCTTATTACAAGCTAAACTAAGGGATGATACTAGGTATCTCATCTACTACATGCATATGGTAGATGGTCTAGTATGTATCCCACAAGTTTTGTTGTTTTATATTATACATCATGATTCCACTCTCCATATTTTCCATGAATTTCCATAATATTCACTTTTTTCATAATTAAATTTTTATCCTAGATAAAAATGAACTTTTACACCTTTTATGGAGGGAATAGGTCCCCATCAACTAATCCCACCACATGAGTTGTTCTTATGGAATTGAACCTTGATATTATGAATTATTATGTCACCAAGCCACCTCATAAGTGTGTTTTCAGTGGAATTTATATGAAATAACTATAATGAATTTAATAGAAAGTGAGTTGTATGATAACGTCACATGATTTTACATAAAAAATGATCAATACCTTATTTTTGTGGCATTATAATGAATTATGAACCATTTATTAGCTCAAACATAAGCCAATTTTGTTGTCTATTTCCTATGATACTCAACCATGACATCCCTAATGATATGAAAATTAGTCAAAGGAATCCCTACTAATATGGTACTCAGGCATGAAATCCCAACTAATATGACAATAATGCACGATGTCCCTACAAATTTGGTACACAGTCATGGCATCCAATATACTAGTGATAATCGAAAATGGAATACCATATACCTTTGATATTTGGGAATGGAGAACATTATGATGTATGATACTCAGGCTTGGTATCCCCAACTAATTTGTAAGAGTCTAATGACCGGATGTGGATTCCTGAGTTATGCCTCAGATCCTAGATATAACTGTATATTTATATATGTGGGTATAAACATCACTACGTATATAGTGCATATATATACAGACATGAATTTATATATATTTATATTTTCATGGCGGTGTCAGTCTAGAGGTTTCTAGTCATGGTATGAAGTAAGATGTCTTAGCTTGGTGTCCTTCAAGAACTAGATTCAACCTTTTTCAATTTACATTACTTCTTTACCATCACAATATCTATACACTACTCATATAGTACACACCATATATGTAGTTTTAGACACCATTAGTGTAACTCCCCGACCATAGATACCCAGAGTCGGTGCATTATTACATAACATTGGCATGATCACAAGAAAGATCAAGTCTCGAAAGACCGATTAGTTTAGTAGCCTTGGAATAACTAGATACATTAATAAAGTTTACATTACATCATAAAATTAAAACTAAAACAATATAGTCTCTATGGTCCACACTCTTATCCCCTCATACTATCCCTATAGGTCATTCAAAAATTACTTCTTCACATCCTGGGAAAAATAAAACATAGAAAAGGGGTGAGCTCAAATGCCCAGTAAGGATACCAATATAGCAGAAAGTTTCATAATTAATAATAAACATTTAAGGAAATGTATAACTAAAACAAAAGCCTTTAAACTTTACCTTCAACATATTATGTAAAAAATAAAATTAAATAATTCCATTTACTTATTCACATGGATATTCTAGTAATCTAATAATCACATGTAATATCAATAACCCCTTTCACAATGATGGAATTCATAATGCCAGACTATTATAACCACATAGCCAAGGCCTCGTGCCAAGACTACAAATAATATTTTGTCAAGGCCTTATTCCAAGACACTTGTTTGTCTCATGAGACCTACCAATGTATCGAGGATCTATAGCAAGCTCCACCCGTCACTTATTAATTCCAATGCATTCCTCATATGAAAAGGTTTAAACATGACATAAACATTCGTATTAAAACTAGCATAAGAAATGTCAATACTTTCTTCATAAACCATGAATGGTATAAAAATAACACATCCACAGTCAAACGTATCACAAAACCATCAATACAATATGGAAGTTTTGTATCATAAAAAATCATCTCCAAATAAACTTAAAATCTATCAAAGGATGTTGACATAGATGAAATCAAAACTCTTTTTAGAGAAATATCTCTTCCTATTTTGAAATCATTTACGAGTCACATAATTATAAAATAAAACATTTACTTTGAAAATTTCACTATAAGCTTTTAAGGGAAGATTAAAATATTTTATAATGGCGGAAAATAGTCACACCCGCCGTATAAGTTAAAAAAACATTCTTACCTGAATTCTGTCGAAAAGGTTAAAAAGCACCTTATTTGGAAAGCGACGGAAATATTCCATTATAAACCTCTTATAAAAAGTAAAAAAAGGGTATAAATGAATTTAACCCATATTCTTGTAAATAGTAATAATGTTTTGAAATACATTTTTAAGAAACATGGATGTGGATGATAAAGAAATCTTAGTAGATTATCACGTATAAACAACTTCAGATAATAAAGAGATTGTAAAATAAAGCCTTACCTTGTACTTTTCCATGGTTGAGGGTAGGGTAACCTCTTTTCTAATGGTGAAATAACTGTTATTAAATTATTCTAGAATCATATACATTAATATGATATCATATATGATCTTTTAACATTGCTTTGTTAATAATATCTTAGAATTATCGTCGTTTCGGGTGTGAACTTACTCGTTTTATTTTATATGTTTTGTAACATAAGAAATGTTTGTTATGGATAGGTTGTATCTTATTCATATCCAGAATTATATCAAGTACTTAAACATTATTTTAAATCATAAAATGAGAATTATACTTGAATGGATACGATGGAGAATGAATCTCATCGCGTTCATGGAGACGGTAGTCCGTACGTACGCACGAGCGACAATATCATTCTTTTGATATTAATATAATATATAATTGGATGGTATGTTATATATACAGAATCATTATCATTTTATATTTATTATTTACATGAATTACGTATCATTATTATACCCATCCAAATAATAATTTATTGAATTACAATTACACCACGACATGGAGACGGTAAGCCGTATGTACGCACGTATGGTGCCATGTCATTCAAAGGATGGATAGAATAATGAATATGGTTGTACCATATTTATAATAACATTGAAGTATATATAAGATACTGGAGTGATTATTTTATAATGGTAAAAACAAAGAAAAAAGAAGTTGATGAAGAAAGGAACTTGAAAGAGGGTGGTGAAAACACTACCACTTCTTCGGGTTCATCCTTTTGATTTGATCAAAAGGGATCCTTAGATTGAATTTTTGATCAAACTAAGGCCTCTAGGTTCAAGTGAGGGAATTTGAGAGTGTTTTTGGGCATGTTTTGGCCAATCCAAAAGGATTTGAATGTGTGAATTAGTGAAAAGGGGGAGTTCCCTTTTATTTGAGGGGTGAGGGGAACCTTTGGAAAAGCTAGAAATATTATTTTATAATAAATTCATATTCAGTTTCTAATGGCTCAAAAGTGTATTATTTAACGTTTAAGGTGGGGATGGGTCAAAAACCACTCAACCAATAGAATTTAGACAGGTTTGGGTCATTATATTAATCATATCTTTTAGTTTTAACACTTAGTTAATTAGTTTGACACTTACCATGTCACTTTGTATTTTTATATTATATAGTTAATGAACATACTATATACCTCAAAGCGACCCCCAAGTGGCCCATTAATGATAAAAATATCATAATAAAAGTCTCTTGGCCTAACCATATATTTTTAGGAATTGAATAGCAATTAATAATATAATATTTGTTTTAAAAACTCTTTTATGTCAATTTTGACACTATTTGGAAAATTGATTTTCATGAAAATCATAACAGAATGATTACTTCGAAAAAAGTTAATTAAATAAATCCTAACATGTCATATTAACATATAAAATTAGTGTAATTCATAAAAAGTCACAAATTACATTTATTTGGATATTTATAATATCAATTATTTTAATATTTTATTAATTAGGTAATTACTACATCACCATTGTGTCATAAATAAGTTAAATTATTTAATGTCTAAAAAATATAAATAAAATCAAATTATGTAGGAAATATTTTTAGATTTCTAATTAATATTTAAAATAAAATTTATCTAATGTATAATCCTATATTAAAAAATTTGTAGTAATTAAACTTTGATTTTAACTCTTTTAACTCTTCTTTGAATTAAATAATAATAAATGTCCTAATCTAATTCAGTTGGACCTAAATGAGAATATTTTATTCCTAATGTTGTTTTTGGTTGAGATAAACTTTTCAAATAGAATTAGGACATGTGTTAGGGTAATATTAATATCATTTTTACCCTTAATTACCCTATTTACTTTTAACCGTGGTAAATAAAAGTTAAAAGTTACTATTCACCAAAAATTATTTTCGTCTCATTGAACCAAATTTTACTCCTTGATATTAACTGTGTCTCTTAGATTTTTCTAAATTCCCCTCACATAAGTGGTAAAATTATGTTTTATGAAAAATTCAGTTTTTTAACTACCACTTAGTGGTTTCACTATTCATCAAAAAATGATGTTTTTCAGAAAAATTCCAAAAATTCACCCTTGTATAATTTCGATATTCCGAATCAAAAAATGTAGTCCATTTTAAAAAATAAAATTTATAAATTTCAAAAAGTGGGTACTACAATTCATAACGACTAGTTTGATTGGTTCTGGTGTGTTAGAACTCGATGTTGCGTACAACACACGGTATTGCATTATTCAAAGAGAAGCATACCATAAAAGTTTGGGGTGTTAAATTATCCCCTCCTTCAAATAATTTGTTCCTCAAAATTTCTAGAATACTACCGCATGAAAATACACGGGTGGTTCTTCATCATAAGCTCCTCGGGTTCCCACGTTGCCTCTTTCATCTTATGGTTTCTCCACAAGACTTTTACCAGACGAGTCGTCCAGTTTCTCAGTACTTGCTCTCTTGTATCAAGAATCTTGATGGGATCTTCGCAATAAGATAGATCGGGTTCCAGTTCTAATTCCTCATAGGTGAGTACATGTGTTGGGTCAGGCATGTATTTCCTCAATAGAGATACGTGGAACACATTGTGAACTTTGGAGAGACTTGGCGTCATTGCCAATCGGAAAGCTACAACCCCAATTCGTTCTTGAATTTTGAAAGGTTTTATGTACCTAGGACTCAATTTACCTTTCTTACCAAAACGTATGACTCGCTTCCATGGAGATACCTTCATGAAAACATGATCACCGACTTGAAATTCCAAATCCTTCCTTCGATTATTGGCATAGATCTTCTGCCTACTTTGAGCTGATTTGATATGGTTTTGGATTAACTTCACCTTTTCCATCGTTTCCTCCACCAGTTCTTGGACTACAAGTTTTCTTTCACCAACATCATCCCAAAAGGTTGGTGTGCGACATCTCTTTCCGTATAACGCTTCATATGGAACCATCTGAATACTTGAATGAAAGCTATTGTTATAGGAAAATTCTAGCATAGGTAGATATTGATCCCACATACCCTAAAAGTCAAGTGAGCAGGATCTCAACATGTATTATAAGGTTTGAATAGTTCGTTCTGATTGTCCATCAGTTTGAGGGTGGTAGGTAGTGCTCAAATTAAGTTCAGTATCCACGGCTTTCTGAAGACTTTTCCAAAATCTTGAAGTAAAATGGGGATCACGATCAGCAATAATCGATATAGGTACTCCATGAAGTCTCACAACTTCATCAATATATAGTCTTTCTAGACGTTCCAATGGTAGATATTCTATTATAGAAATTAAATGTGCTGACTTGGTAAGATGATCAATAATAACCCATATTTCATCATTCCTTCTAGGAGTCTTTGGTAGTCCCATGACAAATTCCATCGTGATATTTTCCCATTTCCACTCATGTATGGGAAGAGGTTGCAGTACTTCAGCAGGTTGTTTCCTTCCAGCTTTCACTTATTTACAAACCATACATCATGAAACAAAATAAGCAATATCCCTCTTCATGTTGCCCCACCAAAAATTTTTTCCTCCAATTCTCTATAGATTTTGGTGGTCCTAGGGTGTATAGAGAAATTGGAACTATGAGCATCATCCAAAAATTCCCTTTTTAGATCTGGTATATCTGGAACACAAAGTCTCTTCTCGAATTTCAAAATTCTTTCTTTATACACAAATTCTCTCAATCTCCCATCATTCATAGCTTTAATCTTCTTTCGAAATTATTCATCATCGGTATGAGAACACTTAATCCTTTCTAGTAAAGATGGTTTGGCAACCATTTAAAATGAATTGATGTTTCACCTTCCCTGGTTATTCTCATGTCCATCTTCACTAGATCCATGAAAATTGGATCCCTTTAAATTCTCAAATTGTTCAAAACTCCATGATATTTTCTACTCAAAGCATATTCCACCTTGTTTGCTTTCCCTAGGTGGTAGTTTATTGTACAATCATAATCCTTGAGTAATTCAAGCCATCTCCTTTTCCTCATGTTGAGTTCTTTTTGTGAGAAAATATAATTCAAACTATTGTGATCAGTATAAATCTCACATTTTAACCATAGAGGTATTGCCTCCATATCATCAAAGCAAAGATCACAACTGCTAACTTGAGATCATGAGTAGGATAGTTTTGTTCATTAATTTTCAACTATCGTGATGCATAGGAAACAACCATATCATTCTGCATTAGGATACAACCAAGTCCTTTCTTTGATGCATCACTATAAATAACTAACCCATCATTCCCCAATGGTAGAGTCAATATAGGAGCATTGAATAATATTATCTTTAGTTCTTTGAAACATTCTTCACACTCTTTTGTACAAACAAATTTAACCCCTTTACATGTGAGCTTTGTTAATGGGTTAGCCAACCAAGAAATATTCTGGAAAAAACGTCGATAATAACCTGCTAAACCAATAAAACTGTGTACCTCAGTTATACTCATCAGTGCAGGACATTATTGGATTGCCTTGGTCTTAGAAGGATCAACATAGATTCCATCTTTAGAGACAATATGGCCAAGAAAAGAAATCTTCTGAAGCTAGAATTCAC
Source organism: Viscum album (assembly GCA_963277665.1). Lineage (NCBI taxonomy): Eukaryota > Viridiplantae > Streptophyta > Magnoliopsida > Santalales > Viscaceae > Viscum > Viscum album. Next base: position 596,261,438 of record OY728139.1, read on the forward strand.
ACTTGCTAAACTTCCCATATAATCTATGTCTTCTCAGAGTCTTCCGGATAAATCCCAAGTGATTTTCATGATCTTCGTAGCTTTTGGATTATACCAAGATATCATCAATAAATACCACCACAAATTTATCGAGATATTCCTTCAAAACTCTATTCATAATATCCATGAATACAGAGGGTGTATTAGTCAATCCAAAAGGCATTACTGTAAACTCGTAATGCCCGTACCTTGTTCGAAATGCTGTCTTCGGAATGTCTTCTTTCTTCACACAGAACTGATGGTATCTATATCAAAGTTCAATCTATGAAAATTATTGAGCTTCATGTAGTTGGTCAAATAAATCATCAATGCGAGGTAGGGGATACGTTTTCATTATTTTAGCATTAATCTCCCTATAGTCGATACATAACCTCATAGATCCATCTTTCTTTTTAACAAAAAGAACAAGGGCTCTCCATGGAGAAACACTAGGGAAAATAAATCCCTTATTACTCAATTCCTCTAGTTGTTTCTTTAGTTCAACTAATTCAACACTGGCAATTCTATAAGGGGTCTTCAATATAGGCCTTGATCCAGGAATTAAATCAATGGAAAACTCAACTTCTCGTTCTGGAGGATGTCCAGCTAAATCTTCTGGAAACACATCTACATATTCTTTCACAATAGGTACACCTCTATTTGAACATTCCTTTTCTCACCCACTGTAATTTCATTCTCTTCCTCCCCAATTATTGAATTTAGTTGAGCTACTGGGGGTGGATCTTGATAAGAATTATGTGGTGAAGATTCTTCTCCAAATATAAGGAATTCCTTATCATCATCATAAAAAATTGTAACCTCCTTCTTCTTACAATAAATCTCTGCATCATGGTCTGAAAGCCAATACATACCGAGGATTATATCAAACTCAATCGTAGGTATGATGATGATATCAGCAGATAATTAACATTTATGTACTCTAATGGGGAATGATTCACAAAACATTGTGGCAATGATACTTACCATAGGAGTTTTAACTGACAAATCCCTTGTTAAATAAAATTGGAAATAAATAATTTTCTTAGAAAAATAGGAAGATATCAAACAATGTGATGATCCATAATCAAATAATGCATTTTCTAAACTTGAAGAAACCATTAAATTACCTTCCACCACGTCTTTCGGAGATTCTACCTCAGTAGTAGTGATAACATAAGCTTGGACATGATCCCTTGGACTTTTATGAGGTAAGTTCCCCTAACACTTAGGGCATTCATTTTCATAATGTCCCATCTCCCTGCAATTTTAGCATTGGACATCAGTAGCTTCCTTCTTCCCCTTGCAATCACAAGCTTGGTGGCCTTTTCCACCACACTCGTAACAGACTATCATTCCATTTAAGAAAGTACCAGGGTGTTTCTTCCCACATTTACTACAGGATGGATATTCAACTATTCCCTTCTTCCCCTTAATTCCATTCCCAGATTGTTCAGTAGATCTCTTCTTCTCTTTCTTTTCTTTAAAGTCATAAGAGATAGAGAATTACTTTTATGTCTTTATAGAACATGAGACAATGTCTTCGTACGAAGAGAAGGATTGTGAGACTAATGCTTGATGGATAAATGGCTTTAACCCATCAAAGAAACGATCAATCTTACTTCTTGGGTTACGAATATAATCTCCAGCATACCTTTCTAACCTTGTAAAGTTGGCCTCATACTTTGTGACATTCTCATCCTCCTTTTGTCTCAGACTCAGAAATTTCCTTTCCATATCTGCTCGATGGTCACAAGGAAATTATTTTTCTAAAAACATATATTTGTACTCCCTCCATTCCATATTTGATACTTCATCTTCTTCCTTAATGTTTTGAATCAATGACCACCATTGATCAGCATCTCCAGTAAGGCGATAAACTGCCATGATAACTTTTTCCCTTTCACTACTCCCCAAAGCCTGAAATATTATCTCTAGGGAATTTATACATTGCTCAGATACTAAGGGATTTGTACTCCCATTTAACGTTGGTGGTTGTTTCCTCATGAAGTGATCTAACATTGATCCTCCACATTGTGGATCAGGGTGCTCCATACAGGTGAGGTTATTATTTATAACCTGAGCGAGTTGTCCCAGTATGGTGATTAGTTGATCAGCACCAGTTGCATCACCAGATCCACTATAATTATCTTTAGCAGGGGGGAAATCCCTACATGGAGTGCGTGTATTGATACAGTTTCCATTTCTTCCACTAGGAACTATTTCTAAACAATGTCATAAACTAGATCAGTTTATGAATCAAAATACACAATTCCATACCTATTAAACACTTAACATAAATGGAAATATTTATGGATATAATCCATAATCATAAAAATGTTTTCTTTGAGGAAGTATGTACTCATAATCCATCCAAAATTATTTGTAAAGAAAATGATAGTTATCCTAAGCATATCCACCAGGAGTATCGTTACCAAGAGTGCTGCATAGCCCGTTTTCGTGCACCAGTTCCCGTTTGAGTCTAGCTCAAAGTAGTGTTTTCGGGTTTTACCCCTAGGTACATCTGTGCTAGAGCTGCCTCTACTTGCTCGTATCCAGACAGGGATGTATTTCTATGAAAACTCACAAAATCTCTACAACACCAAAATTCTAGGAAGTTCTTCTATACTAATCCTCAATGTCCATCTTAAATCTATGTTCTCTAATCAGAGTTTATCTAAATATAGCTTCCGATGATTGTACTAAACTCCCCTTTGATACCAACTGTAATTCCGCGACCCTAGATACCCAGAGTCATTGCATTATTTCATAACATTGGCATGATCACAAGATAGATCAAGTCTCGAAAGACCGATTAGTTTAGTAGCCTTGGAATAACTAGCTACATTAATAAAGTTTACATTAAATCATAAAATGAAAAATACTACAATATAGTCTCCACAGTCCACACTCTTATCCCCTCATACTATCCCTATAGGTCATTCGTAAATTACTTCATCACATCCTGGGAAAAATAAATCATAGAAAATGGGTGAGCTCAAATGCCCAGTAAGGATAACAATATATCATAAACTTTCATAATTAAGAACAAACATTTAAGGCAATGTGTAACAAAAACAAAAGCCTTTTGATCTTGAATATCAGCATAGTATGGAAATAATAAAATGAAATAATTCCATTTACTTATTCACATGGATATTATACTAATCGAATAATCACATACAATATCAATAACCACTTTCATAATGATGGAATTAATAATGCCAGACTATCATAACCACATAGCCAAGGCCTCGTGCCAAGACTAAAAATAAGATTTTGTCAAGGACTTGTTCCAAGACACTAGTTTGTTTAATGAGACATACCGATGCATCGAGGATCTATAGCGGGCTCCACCTATCACTTATTAAGTCCAATTCATTCCTCATATGAACAGGTTTAAACATAACATAAAAATTCGTATTAAAAATAGCATACGAAATGTCAATACTTTCTTCATAAACCATGAATGGTATAAAAACAAAACATACACAGTCAAACATATCACAATACCATCAATACAATGTGGATGTTTTGTATCATAATAAATCAACTCCAAATAACATTAATATCCATCAAAGTATATTGACATAGATGAAATCAAAACTCTTTTTAGAGAAATATCTCTTCTGATTTTGAAATCATTTAAGATTCACATAATTATAAAATAAAACATTTACATTGAAAATTTTCTTATAAGTTTGTAATGGAAGCTTCGAAGATTTTATAACGGCGAAAAATAGTCACACCCATTGTATAAGTTAAGAAAAACATTTTTACCTTAATTTTGTCAAAAAGGTTAAAAAGCACATTGTTTGGAAAATGACGAAAATATTCCTTTATAAACCTCTTATAAAAATTCAAACATGGTTATAAATGACTTTACCCCATATTATTGTAAATAGTAAAAATGTTTTGAAATACATTTTTAAGAAACATGGATGTGGATTATAAAGAAATTCTAGTAGATTATCCTGTATAAACAACCTCGGATAATGAAGAGATTGCGAAATAAACCATTAACTTGTACTTTTCCTTGGTTGAGGGTAGGTTAACCTCTTTTATAATGGTTAAATTGTTGTTATTAAATTATACAATAATCATATACATTAATATGATATCATATATGATCTTTTAACATTTCTTTGTTAATAATATCTTAGAATTATCATCGTTTCGGGTTTTAACTTACTCGTTTTCTTTTATATGTTTTGTTACATAAGACATGTATGTTATGGATATGTTGTATCTTATTCATATCCATAATTATATCAAGTCCTTAAACATTATTTTTAATCATCAAATGATAATTATACTTGAATGGATACGATGGAGAATGAATCTCATCGCGTTCGTGGAGACGGTAGTCCGTACATACGCATGAGCAAAAATATTATTCTTTTGATATTAAAAAAATATATAATTGGATGGTATATCATATATACATAATATTTATTATGTTTTATTTATAATTTACATGAATTACGCATCATTATTATACCCATCCAAATAATAATTTATCGAATAACAATTACACCACGAAGCGGAGACGGTAAGCCGTACGTACGCACGTATGGTGACATGTCATTCAAAGGATGGATAGAATACTGAATATGGTTGTACCATATATATAATAACATCACAGTATGTATAAGACACTGGAGTTATTATTTTATAATGGGGAAAACCCAGAATGAATAAGTTGAAGAAGAAAGGAACTTGAAAGAGGGTGGTGAAAACATTACCTCTTTTTCGGGTTCTTCCATTCGATTTGATCAAAAGGGATCCTTAGGATGGCTTTATGATCAAACTAAGGCATCTAGGTTGAATTTAGGGAAGTTGAGAGAGTATTTGGGTAGGGGTAGGCCGAGCCAAAAGGCTTTGAATGTGTGAATTAGTGAGAAGGGGGAGTTCCCTTTTATAAGAGGGGTGAGGGGAACCTTTGGAAAAGCTAGAAATATTATTTTATAATAAATTCATATTCGGTTTCTAATGGCTCAAAATTATATTATTTAAAGGTTAAGGTGGGGATGGGTCTAAAACCACTCAACAAATATAATTTAGATAGGTTTGGGTTATTAGATTAATCTTATCCTTTAGTTTTAACACTTAGTTAATTAGTTTGACACTTACCATGTCACTTTGTATTTTTATATTATATAGTTAATAAACATACTATACACATCTAAGAAAAAGCCTAGTGGTCCCTTAATAATACACATATCATTATATAAGTCTTTTGGCCGAACCTTATATTTTTAGGAATTGAATATCAATTAGGAATATAATATTTGTTTTAAAAACTCTTTTATGTCAATTTTGACACTATTTAGAACATTGATTTTGGTGAAAATCATAACAGAATGATTACTTCCAAAAAAAATAATTAAATAAATACTAACATGTCATATTAACATATAAAATTAGTTTAATTCATAAAAAGTCTCAAATTACATTTATTTGGATATTTATAATATCATTTATTTTAATATTTCATTAATTAGGTAATTACTGCATCACCATTGTGTAATAAATAAATTATATTATTTAATGTCTTAAAATTATAAATAAAATACCATTATGTAGGAAATCGTTTTATATTTCTAATTAATATTTAAAATCGAATTTATCTTATGTATTACCCTATATTAAAAATGTGTTAGTAATTATACTTTGATTTTAACTCTTTTAACTCTTCTTTGAACTAAATAATAATAAATGTCCTCATCTAATCCAAGTGGACATAAATGATAATATTTTATTCCTAAGGTTTTTTTTTGGTTGAGATAAACTTGTACAATAGAATCAGGACATATGTTAGGGTAATATTAATATCATTTTTACCCTTAATTACCCTATTTACTTTTAACCGTGGTAAATAAAAGTAAAACGTTACTATTCACAAAAAAATATTTTCATCTCATTGAACCACATTTTACTCCTTGATATTAAACATGTCTCTCATATTTTTGAAATTCCACCCATAGAAGCAGTTAAATTATATTTTATGAAAAAATTCACCTTTTTAACTACCACCTAGTGGATTCACTATTCATCAAAAATGATGTTTTTTAGAAAAATACAAAAATTCACCCTCGACTAATTTCGATATTCCAAATCCAAAAATGAAGTCCATTTTGAAAAATAAAATTTATAAATTTCAAAAAGTGGGTATTACTATTCATAACGGCTAGTTTGATTGGTTGTGGTGTGTTAGAACTCGATGTTGCATAAAACACACACTATTGCATTATTCAAGGAGAATGGTACTGTAGATGCTTAAGGTGTTACAATTAGTGGTGGCCTAATGAATATATCTCACAAACTATTTGGGCCACTAATAGTACCTAGAAAGAATTCAAAGTTTTAGGTATGGATAAAGTAAACAACCCAAATTTTTTGGCTTGATTCTCTGAACTATGATATAGTATAAGAGAAGAGGACCGAGCAGAAGATTGGGAATCCATTGGAGATATTTTTTTGGCCTCTTTGGTAGATTTATTATAGCTTTTTATACAAACTTGCTTCCAGTTCTTCATATTTTCTCTATTTTGTGTAGCATATAGACCAGAAATTATATTGTGTATGACATTGGTTAGAGTTTTTACCTTTCATTTAAGTGATTTGATGATTTAATTAATCTCAATTATTTCTTATTTATTCTTACGATTCCTGTACTTATGTAATCTATTATACAACTATGAAACTCTAAGACAAGGGGTTATAGTCTCCCCACTATATCTTTATAGACCCTCACTGCTAGTCGATAGTCTCTAGCATATGGGGAGGCATGTTTATAGCAATGTGTCGTAATAGTTTTGCTACTATTATTAAGTGATCCTTCTTGAGATGTCACAATGAGGATGAGGATGATTCTCACTCATATTCTATTGATTCATGTCCCTTATTCGTACCCATTCTAGGATTTTAGATCACCCTTTCCTATGATGTATATCCTCAGGTGACTACATGTACTATGATTACCATGAAGGATTTAGTAGGACAAAGAACAATAATTTTAAGTATTTTTATGTTTTATTTTGTACAACTCATGTATGAGCCAAATTTTCCCACGAAACTGAACCTTCAGATCATGGATTTGTAACACTATTATGTTGTTTATCATAAGATTATGTAATAGTCATGTAAGGTAAATATAGGTCAATATATACAATGGTCATTAATTAATTATTAATTTACAATGTTGCACACGTGAATGCCAAATTACATTCCACTATGTAACTCACTACACAAGGCACATTATTTACAAAATATAAGTCACACGACATCACTATCACCAAAAAACCAAGATTAAGGTTTCATATTCCCATAAATCCTAATATACCAAAAGATGACCAATAGTCTTATCACTAATATCATAGTTCTCCCACCATAATCATTAACAAATAAAAAATAATTTCTAATCCATAGTGTTTCTCCCTATCAGAATAACATATTAACACACAAGTCTAATGGTCCAATGATCTGCTTAGGGAAAATTTCATTTCCCTACACTCAAAATCATGAAAATACACTAGCTAATCCTTATTCAGACAACCATTCCTGAAAATAGTTAGCCACACCCACTGATGTGCTATCTCATTTCATGATTATGATGATTTAGTTAATGAAGGAATCATTAGAGAATACAATCATCTGCAAAAAAACATTTCATCATATCCTTTGGTAAAATTCTTTAGTTTTATCCTTGACCAACTAGATATCTCATCGTTCCCCCTCATGAGAATTGATGTATCTCAAATTTGACTCCCCCTCAGATCACACTAAACCACCTTGAACTCGGTTCCAATGCAAAGAGCCCATCCAATACCACACACAATCATCAAATCTAGTAAATTATATATCTCTAGATAAAATCATATTCACATTCTAATCCATATACAAGAACTACCTTGACCATCCAATGACTGCTCTCATGCATCCATTACCTTACCCACATGGGATCATAGGGTCTACCCACCTAAGTAAACACATCCTAGTGAGGATTTAATTCTCTCCCCATGTTAATATCAACTATTTTGAGGCTATAAAAATCATAAGGTTCCCACATGGATGCTATCTATTCTGTATATCATCAATTATCACTCTTTTCTACCTTGAGGTCACCATGGGAACATACCACTAGGCCAATACCATCACTAAGTTCATTTAAGATCCACCCATGATGGTTTGAATATCAAATAGAACACATTTATCATCAAGGCCTTGAAAAATAATGACTGAGGAAATCAAGATAGTGTATAAGGGTCTTTCATGTCCCATGGTACTTTTTTCATTCTATATATGACAATTTAATATTAATAAAATAATTTATTATAAATCTAAGGGGTCAATCACCATCAGTGGTGATACCACATTCCACAAACAAAATATATATAAATAAGTGCAATTATAAAATGTGTATGTTAAAGGGACCACCCACCTTAGTCAGAAATAAATTTCCTTTTTATATTTCACATCCCAATATCTTCATCCAAGCCCATCTAGACTTCACCCATCATCACGTGGCCCTACCTCATTCAAAATCTACCAAATTAATTAATTATAAAAAAATTAAAATTAATTAAATAATTCAATAAATTTTATAAGTAATTTACTTTTAATTTAATTTGGAATAATTCCTAAAAACTCACGAACCATCATCTGTAATCTAAGACCTAAAGAAAAAGGGTTTGAAGCACTCCCAACACACACCTAGGCCTAATTAACATAAAATCTTTAAACAATGACACAAATTTAATGAGTAATTTAATTTATTTCATCTAAAACCCTATACAAATAATAAAATGACACTACTCAACCAAAATTTTGTGTGATTATATTACATACCATCTTAGGATGTTCTCTAGCCATGCCTATGAAACCCCCCTTTATATCAAATTACTTACACATTGATTTGATGGAATTAATCACCAAACTCTATAAAAAGTTGAATATAAATTAGTGACCAACTAATGGAAGGAAGAACACAGATTAAAACATAAAAACACACATTTAATCACTATTGGATATCTATTAAGGGGGATTGAAAGAGGGAATAGTAGGGGATATCTAGACAAAATAGCCTCATAAAATCCCCTAGGCCCTTTAAAATAGGGAGCGGGTTAGCTTGAAATATAAATAAATTCACTAAAATAAAATAAATCAAAGAGGACACAATTTTCAATCTGAATAGGGGGTTCACATAATGAGATATTCACAAAAGATACTCGCATCCAACTCCATTGACAACATAAACCATGTTCCATGTCAAAAATCCTTGAGTTTGAAGACTAAACCCCTTGGACAACCCCATTCAGAGCATGTGTCAGACGGTTCATTTTGAGAATGGTGGATGATACTAAAAATTCATTTCCCGGCCCATCTGACTCTACCATGACGCTAATCAGAGCCCTGATACCACTGACAAGGTCATAAATCACACCTAAATGAAATCTCCATAGATGCCCCAACACTTGGAATTTGGATCTAAACCTCAACTATAAAAAAAACCTCTCATCAAAAAGAAAATTCAAATTTGATCAGAAATTCACACCCTAAAAGGTTTTATGGTTTTAAAATAATGCAATTCACTAACATTTTAAGGATATTGACTAAAAAACAAATGTAATTAAGGATTTTATATGTCTTGGGGAGTCCAATATTAAAATTGTAGTGATTTTTACCATTTCTTTATTATTATGGGTAATGTTTACATCATCCCCTTATACATCTAATATTTATCCTTAAAATATAGCCAAACTAAACATACAGATACATACTCTTTAATACCCCTTTTCATGTTATCCCATAAGAATTAATTATTGATATCACTATACCTATTAGATCATTTAGGATAGATAGAAAATGATGAACTATGTGCTTCATCAAATATATCCTTATTCAATATTGGTATGGATGAAAGACATATTTGGGTCATGAAACTTATCATTCCATAAAAATTAAAACTAAAATTTCGAACATTCCATATTATCATTTATAGCTATATATCATTCTTCTGTTCCATTCTGACCGTCACATTAATGGTTGGTTGGGAGTACATATGAGAAATATAGGAGCCCCATTAATAGGATTTGAAGGTCCATCCTCTGCTAATTGAAGAGTATTAGATATTTTTCAATCCATATTATAAATAAGGTAGTATGATCATTAACACTCATAAAAAAACTACCATTTTGACCTTCATAGTGTGGTAATGTATTTAGAAATTTTAATCCATAATAAAAAATTACCCTCTTATTTAATGTATATTTAACTCTCTTTTTTTGAAGATATACATTAATATTTTGTGATAAATATATATATTACTCCTTTCACTATAGATACAATGCCTCTTTTATTTTAAAGAAAATATTTCTACTACAAGTTCCAGATTATCAGATGGGTAATTTTTCTCATGAACCATCAATTTGCAAGAGGAATATAATAATACTATTCTATTTTTCATGATAACATATCCCAATACCTTATTTTATGCATCACTATCTTTAAAAAACCCTTATCCACTATAGTGTTCTGTACATAAAGGTGTAGTGACCAACCTTCTCTTAATCTCCTTGAAATTTTCTTCACATTCACTTTTACAATGTAACATGGATCACTTCTGAGTTAACAAATTAAATACATTTTATTACCATGAAAATTATCTTACGAAAACATTTAAAATATTCATTAAATCCAAGAAATCTATGGATCTTAGTCACATTAGTTACTTCAATCCATTGTTCAATAACTACTTTTTTAAAGGATCTATAGATAAACCCTCTCTTGTGATTACTTGACCTAAGAATGAGACATTATATATCCAAAATACACAGTTTGTAAATTTACAATATAGTTTATCCTTACTTAATGTCTTCCTTGGAAACTTAAAGGATCTTTATTCTCTTCCTTTCACTTGGAGTATATGAAAATACCATCTATAAAGACTACTGAAAATTTATTGAGGTAATAATTTAAGACTCTTTTAATAATATATATGAAGATATTTGGGGAATTATTTTTCCAAAAATAAAAAAAATCATTGTGTTTATACCTCATACGAAATATTTTCTTAGGTGTATCCTCCCTTCTGACCTTTAATTATTGATATGTAGTATGAAGGTCAATATTTTTGAATTATTGATCCCATAATATTTGATTGAAATATTCATCAATATGGTGTATAATATAATACTTCTATATTTTTAACTTGTTAACATCATGATTAAAAATTCATAGATATATTGACCCTTAATTCTTCTTAACAAGATGTACCAGTGAAACCCATGGTGAAGCAATGGGGTGTATAAATCTCAAATCAATATTCTCTTGAAGTTTCTTCTTCAATTAATACAACTCAATTACATATTTTCTATAAAGAGTCCTTAAAAAAGGTATATCACTGTTTTTGAGATCTATTGATAACTCATATTCATGATTTATGGAAAGACCCTAAAACACTTTAGGAAATAAATTAAAAAATAGATGCACTATATGAATAAATTCAATGTTGAGTCTCTCCGCAACCATTTTATATAGAAACCCCTTATGATAAGGTATTAAGATATATAAAATTGGAATAATTTACATTGGGTGTTAATAGAAATCCTCACAATGATAGTCAATCATAAGATGATTTGGGATATTAAATGTGAATTAGTTACCAGAAACATAGATATATGATCTATATTGAGAGAACACATACTTTCCCTAAATTAAATAAAATTTCACTATAGGGAGAATAATAGTATTTAAAGGGAACACATTTACAAAAAATATTATTAGATAAAATTAAAAAAACTATGATATAATAATCATTCCATTATTATTACATTATTTATAATAAAATATATAACAAAAAAGGTAGTGATGAGATACAACATAATAAATTCTTAAGTTTTCAAAAAGTGGATAAAACCGGAAACAAAAAATAAATTAACATTTATTGAGTGGATGGTAAGTGTATAATTAACCAAATCATTATCACAACCCACATAATTAGTTTTGATTACATAGGATTTACATTTATCCCTCAGATTAATAGGTTGACAACATCAACATTCACCATTAACAATTGCATTTTTACATTTATTGAAATAATATCTATACACCTTTCAATTGAATCATTAGAGTGTGATTGGTTAATTTTTTTGATCATTTCTTCCATTTACATTTTTGATTGGAATCTTCATATCTATTTGAGATTAATTTACTTTATTTTATTATTTTAAAAACATAAATCCGTTACCTATCCCCTTAATAATGTTTCTCAAATTTTTATTTCAACATTTTCTTAAAAAAGGAATATTTATTTTCTTTTCTCCTTGGATTTGATTAGTCATTTTCCATTGAAACTATATATTTCTCTTATTATCCTAAAAACCATAATAATAATAGGGGTTATTAGTCTCCATTTAAACCCTAAGAGAACATTAAACAATTTATTCAAAACTAACAAAGTATATTATATCCAATGAACTATATATATATATATATATATCAATCAACTAAATAACTGATCGATTTTTTTTATGGGTCGACAGTAAAATAAGAAATGAATATTGATAGTATTTTAAATCTTACACCATATGTACGAATAGATTTATCATTATTATATTTTAACTATATGAATTATATCACTATTTTAAAGTGAGGATTTAAGAGAGAATACTTATTGAAAAGTACCTTCTTAATAAAATTCCATTCCATGTATTAATTATATTATTGTAGACATGTATTATTGAAAATATTCTACCGTTGATATGATTAAACTTCCAAATAATAAATATATATATATATATCATTTTCATGATATAATCCCTAGAGTGCAAAAAATTTCTTCTCTACTGTACAGATCCATTACTCAAAAATTAATATCATAGAATTCCCACTAATGGATGGTGAACACGAGTGAATGAAGGAATCATTGGTTATTTGTTCCTTCCTTGACTTATTTGGATGTTTATTATGATTCATATTATTTTTTACATCATGATATTTTTGTGTGAGAATAGAGAAATGATTTTTTCCTTCCATCTCCCATTCCATTTAGATTCTCTTAAGGATAATCATTTAATTGACATCCACATTCATTTTTGACATTATTCACATGGTTCCATATATTAGCTAAAGCCAAAATGCTTAATGTGAGTATTAAAAATTAATATATAGAGTGTTGATTCATATGTTAAGTTAAATCATTATAAATTTATTCTATATTATAATACGTTTATTTAAAGTAGGCATTTTAGAATCATTCTATATAACTTTTAGTTTAGCATATGTTGTTCAAGGTGCTGTACTCATATTCTTCATAACCTAATCCACAAGAAACAATAACCCTACTTTGATACCAACTATGATATCCCTAGTATAGAATACATGAAAAATACATTAATTTAGATAAAAATTCAATACATTTAACAATAAATACCACCCCAAAACCTAAATGTTTTGTTATTTTAGGATTTGATACACAATAAATTTATTTTAGAACCAATATAAACTATTGAACTTAAATACTCATCAAACATGGGACCCTTCCATGCATATCATAATTAACACCATTATTAATAAACTAGGGAAAAAACATAATAAGGGGTGATCTGAGATGCTCAGTAAGGGTAAACGTGGGAGATATCTATCAAAGATCATAAGTGAATATAGGATAAAAATAAACCCATGAGAATATAGTCAAGGTATATGATCATAACATAAGAAAATAATTCATAATAATCCATAGATCAAAAATCATGATTCATGGAATAGAGTTTTGTCATAAGATAAACTAGGAGTCATAAATGTGCGTAAAAATGATTAATAAGTTAAAAATATTATGCCATGATAGAATAATATAATCACGAGAATATAGAAAAAAGTGTGGGAAAAAATAAGCATTAAAATTAATTTCATTTTTCAAGCTTCATTAATAGTAACATCAGTATATATTGGAAAGAGTCCCCTAGTGGATTGGTTTATTTCCCCATTACAATTAAACATTTTGGGAAATCCCCTTATTGTATAGGGTTCACTACCCATTCCATTTAAATCATAGTGAAAAAATTACCTTATTTGATTAAGATATATCCCTAGTACATTATATGTTATATCATGTGATATAATGACTTATCCAATAAATTGTAAGGATATAAAAACCCCAACCATCATATAGTGAAAACTATACATATGTGTGACATAAAAATATAAAAATATTAATATTTCCATCACATATTAATTAACCCATGGAAAAGAAACGAGTCTCATGATTACTTCCTTAAAATATTACTATATTCCCTCTAGATAAATAATATGGATAATATCATTTCATTATATAACCATTGAGACATAAAAATAATTAAATTATGTTGACATAGATTAAAAATATGTTTTAAAATTATTAGAAATAATATTTTAAAACTATATGAAATATCATCTTCACTGGAAAATTATACTAATTGAAACAATTAAAAAAATATTGGGAATAATATTTTATCTAAAATACCATGGAAACTTGTAATGGAATTGTGAAAATTAAGAATGGGTACAAAAGTGGGAAAATATAGTCAAGTAGTAAACATTTAAAATACAATCATTTCACAACTTTTATAGACAAAAGTAAAAATTGAACTGTACCGAACATGTCATGACCTGACCCTTAACGAGTCCCAAGTCCCAAATACCCCAATCCCACCTCTATAGGCCTAGGGGTGGAAACAAGTTCCAAAGGAATAAAAATATTTGGGATGCCTTTTCATAAGTCCCTACACAAACACAACTAATCAATAAAAAAGTGTATAGGGAAAAGAGTAAAAGATGAAACCTGTTGTAAAAAATAAACCTTACATTCATAGAACACAAAATAGTGAGAATATAGTAAATTAAAATCAATGGTAAAAGGGAAAAAATACACACCCAGTAGAAAATCTTAGATACATGACAAAAAAACTAAAAGAGAATCTACTAAGGAAACCGTGCTCCTGAAACCCAGGCTGTGACCGCCGTACGCAATCCAAGCTCATTTATCCTGGAGCTCCTCCAAAGTCACGATCAAACCTATGAATCATATGCATAAGGCATGATATGTGCGAGAAAATACCTTGTGGGTGTGAGTATAAAAATACCCAATAGGATGCCACAAATAGAAGGGGGAGTGGTAAGAGATACAAATAGGAAAATAAGTACAATAGATGGGACAAAGTACACTAAAAGAGTACAGATCAACCCAACGGGAGAGTGAAGTCAACACACCCAAAACACAAGGACATAGAAACGGTGAGAAAAATAACTTCTCGTCAAGTCTTCACTACCTATAGTGATATAGTAGACTCATCCAACCATGAGAACCAAGACTCGGAATGCATGTGACATACCCAGCACATCTTCGCCTCTCATAGAAGGAGAGTAACCAAAACCCAAGGAGTTGGTATTAGAAAGGAATATATATATATATATACATACACATATGCCCTATCAAAAGGAATCCAAAAAAGAGAGTGAGGGGATCTCAATATTATAGCACAAATTAGGAATATAGTCACCAATAGTCCAAGAAGTAGCCATCATTGATACCTATGAGTCCTCACATCTTCCCTGAATTGCAAGTCAAAGGGGCTAAAACACCACAACTCGATACTATATACTTTTTGAGGGTCTATCTTAGCTGCATGGTTTTAGGATAGCGTTACAAGGATGCATCTCGGTGGGGAGAGCGCCTCTTTTCATCATGATCCCAATGTAACGTCAAAGTACATCTTGTCTGATCCAAAAGGCTAGATAATGAAAAATCAAAGTATAGGACCCGCTCTCTAGTACGTATGTTGAATTATTCTCCAATAGTCATCGAGGAGGCAATCCCTAGTATGTCAGGGGGGTTCCACTTGGATAGTAGCTAGTAAAGGACTCATGCCCAGGCTGATGTCATATTCCACACTAAATGTTGTTTTAGGGGAACAAAACCTTAATGTGATAGAGGGATTCCACTCCTGTTCATTGGGGACCCACTCCAAATTCAGTAGGGGGGTTCCACTTGGAATTAACTAATATATTTTCTCATTTCCTAGGTCGTTAAGTAGAATTAGTTGGAGCATCTGGCTCAAAAAAAAATTGAAATGAAAATTCACGGATATTTAATTCATGCTTCCAACATTTGATGAGATCACTCAAAAGACTATGCACATCCAAACAGATCACAATGTTGTGACCATTGTGGAAAAACCCATATGAGGTATACTATCCACTCACTCCAATTGGACATTCGATGGAAATTTTTTTTGTCGCTGCATTATACTCGAACAACGTCTTGGGGGTTCCATGCATATATTAGGTATAATTATACAAATCATGCAATTACGAACCTCACAGAAAAACACGCTGGATTTACTACTCATACGTCCCAAACTGACCCCCATTGAAAAAGTCACAAAAATTCCCAAACTAGGCCTCAGAGGGCCCGTAGATTGATTTCAATTTTAAATGTCAAGAATTGGTCTTGGAACATCCACCTCAAATCCATTTTCAAGACTCCACTAATGGAGCATCATTTTGAAATTCCATTTAGAAGATATGACTGAAAGAATATTTCTTAATAATAATAATAATAATATTATTATTATTAAAAATAGGATTTTTTTGAAAATGAACCACAAAACTAAGTCCTATAATTCCCAATATTTTCATCAATGGTTTATCTCATTGAGGAGAACATGTGGCCATAAACAGCATGCAAAACAGATGCTTCATTTGGGAGGTAATTCAAAAATAATATTATTTAATACTAATTAGTAAATATTATTATCGATAAAGAGATTGTTTTGTGCCACCCATCTTTGGGTTTGAAATTTAAAATTTTCAAAACCACCTCAAATATTCCGACATAACTAAAGGATCACATTTCCATAGACATCATGTGAATTGGAAGCCTGTATCAAAATATATAGGCATTTAAAGTCCCTAAGCCCAAAATAGACTATACCGGCCTGGTCCGGTGGGTCCTCCCTACTTGGGATGACTTGATCCACCCTTCCTGGGTCATCTCGCAAATACTGGCCCACACTGAATGCCAACATCGACCGGATGAGAAGCTGTTCTTCCTCCCTGTTCCTGGTCTGCACCAGTCTAGCCCCATAGTGACCCCGTGATCCCACGCGTCTATGTCGACCACCCCCTGAAGATCCGGCATCCTGTTACTCTACCTCAACACCATCGCCTCGTGAAACCACCACTGACCGTCCTTCAAGAATGCTCTCTATCCCACATCACAGGCCTCGTCATGAATCCTCATTCACATTAGCATGCCACCAGACCATCTCTACCCTAGAACGCTATCGGAGTGCCTCGAACCATCGCTGCCTCAGCACACCAGACCGTGCCCCAATGGCTCAGACCACCGCCTTCACCAGTCGGGTCTGACTGGACCACTACCTCCACCTTCAACCATCGACCTTGGTAGAGACACACATTTCACATACCTCCAGGACCACTCTGGTGGTTGTAAAAAAGAATCAAAACTTGTTTCGGGATCCTTAGATTGAGTTATTCACAACGCCAACCCCCGCTTAAAGATTCAATGATGTTTTGACTTAGCCATGCTTTTAGGGAAAAGAACGGAAAAGAAATAGATAAAAATGTTGTTTTAAATGGGGAAACAGATGATGGTCATGTTCATTTTCCCATCTAATCGACTCTCAAAACAAAAAATTGATGATTAAAACAAAGATATAATTGAAGAATTCATCATTTGTTGCACGAAAATCAAAAAAGAGCTTACCTCATTGAAACACTTATCGTTGTAGATGAGTTTGTAAAGATTTGTCTTTGATTCACCAAATATTTTTCAAGATTTCTTTATTGTATAAGGGTGAAGGAGGTAAAGGAGGTGATCCCAACATTGGAGGAGGAGGATTAGGGGACAACCCTAATCCCAACACCTTAAGCTTCTATTTATAGAAAAGCACAGAGACCCCCATCTCGGTCGTAGTATATGTAATTATTTCACCCTCCTATTTAATGCTATCATAATGTAAAATACCCCATTAAAAAATAAATGGCGGTATTTCATTTCTAATCCATATCTCCGTCCATAATTACTGTCTCTGGCATCTGGTTAAAATATTTAATTTTAATTATTTTAAATGATGATTTTTCCTGTGGGTGGATTCTTCCAAATTAGTCCCATTCCGATCAAACTTATGTCCCTCATAGGGTAAATGTCACATTACAAACTAAAAAATGGACATAAATTTCTGGTACAAGCTACCATTTTAGAGTTATCCCATTTCCATTGCATGAATAGTATAAAATATAATTAATATTTTTAAAATTTTAATTCTGGGCACACCAATCATAAGAATTGAATGTCTTCCAAGCACTTATCTATATAAATATATATAGAACTATTTGAAATTATTATAAGGTGAAAACAATGTCAAAACATCATTCCCTCCTTCAAGATTTTTCCCCTAAAAAACAAAAAACTGGAATACCACTCAGGATACTGAGCCCGCATTTGGCTCTCATGTTCCAAAGATATCTCTTGCACGTTTTCATACTACCACAACACACAAACCAAGGGTATTTTCCATCCATGAAAGGTCCACTCTAGTCGATCCTAGATCAACATAGGGGGCAATGAAAAGGTGGATCCATATTTAATGTCTAGCTAGACTCAGTCGATGACTAGCGTAGGATCAGGCACATATCACCTTAGCTGCGATACATGGAAGAAGTCGTGAACCCGATGCAGCTATGGGGGTACAGATAGGTGGTAAGAAACATTGAAAACCCTCCAAAAGATCTCAAATGGCCCGATGAACCTTGGGGATAGCTTGCCTCTCCAGCCGAACCTCTGTATTCCTTTTCTAGGTGAGAATCTCAAGAATGCGTGGTCTCCATCCTCGAACTCCAAGGGCCTACGATGGCAGTATGTGTAAGAATTATGTCTAATTTGGGTCATATTCACCCATTCAAGGATGACCTGTACTTTCTTTTCATCACCCACTCCAACATTGGGACCACAAGAGATGTCTCTCCAATATTCATCTAGCATATGGGTGACCTATATGGTCTCCTGTATAGGGACACAAAAGGTTCCATGCCGATGGTGGAGTTGTAGCTATTTTTTCACAAAAACTCCACAAAAGGCAAGCGATACTACCAGTTCTAGCCAAAATCCAACACACATTCTCTCAACATATCCTCTAAGACCTGGATAGTGAGCTCGGTCTACCCATCTGCCTTGGGGTGGAAGGATGTACTCATCCGTTGCTAGGTCCTGAATGCCTTCTGTATGCCTCTCCACAATCGTGATGTTAATAAAGGGTCATGATCCGATACAATCATCAAAGGTAACCTGTGAAGGTGGATGATCTCCCATACATACAGCTTCTCCAAACTCCCATGGACCGTTTTTGTGTGCAAAATCCCTATGAAGAAGTCCATGGATATGTCATCCCACATTCTCTCGGAGATATCATGAGGCTATAACAAACCTGATTGAACTTGATGCTCAGACTTAACCAAATCATAGGAAGGCATCTTGAGATGATCTTGGATACATTTCTTCTCATGTTGAACCAAAAAAATATTCACTGAATATCCTTTTATATCTTCCACAAACCAGGTTATACAACTAAGGGAGAAGTGTACCACTCCCACATAAAATCCTACCAAAACATGAATGGAACCATTGTCTTCCCATAGAACAAGATATAATGATTCCATACTTCAAAATACCCATCAGGTGAATCAGCTGTAGATATCTAGTCTTGTAGAACATCATAGTCGATATCTCCTAGCTAGGAATCTCTCACCCTCTCAAAGAGTGCAGGAGTCCACACCATCAACTGTAGGAAACTTTTACCCTCTTTCTCCACCAGGGTCGGCAGTAGGGAACATAACTACTCAGGAGCATCCCACACTAGGCATGCTTAAGAATTCCTACTATGGTAATCTTCTGCAATTTTTACCTTCCTTGGAGTATAGATGATATCAACATCATAATACTAAAGTAACCTCAACAAGCACTGCTACTTTAGATTCATGTCTCTCTAGGAAAAGATATACAGGAGGCTTTGGTGGTCTGATTAAACCACAAAGTGATCTCCTAGGAGGTAGTGTCCCCACATGCTCTGGGTGAAGTCTACTTCTACGAGCACCAAGTCATGAGTCACATAGTTCTACTCATGGGTTCTCAACTGCCATGACCAATATGAGATGACTTCCAACTATTACAATAGAACACAAACAAGCCCATCTTCTGAGGCATCAGAATACACTATGAACTCAATGCCATACTTTGTTAGCCTTAGAAATGGAGCGCTCGTCATCCTATATCTCAATTCATCGAAGGACTTCTAGCACTACTCAAACTAGGAAAACAGTTGTCCCATCCATGTAAGAGTGGTCAATGGGGCTGCAATTTGGGAGAAGTCTTCCATAAATCTCATGCAGTACCTAGCCAATCCAGGAAAGCTTCGTACCTCTAACACATTCTTGTGTAGATTCCAAGAATGAACTACCTTTATCTTCACAAAATCCATAGATAAACCCTCTTCAGAGATGACATTCCCCAGAAAGTGAACCTTCTGTATCCAGATCTGACACATCGAGAGTTTTCCATAATGACATTACTGTCAAACTAAATCAAGGACTATTCTTACGTGCTCTGTGTGCTCCTCCTCTACTATAGAGTAAATGACTATTTCATCTATGAAGATAGAAAAAAACTGCTCCATTTATGGTTGGATGAACCAGTTCATCGAAGACACGAAAAAGATGGGTGATTTGTCGCACCAAAGGGATCACTATGAACTCATAATTCTTACGGTGACAAAGAAAAGACAACTTCAGAATATCAGCCTTGTGAACATATAACTGGGGGAATATAGATCTAATATCGATCTTAGATATCTACCTCACACCTCATAACTGATTGAAGATGTCATAAATCCTCAGTATGGGGTACATGTTCTTTATCATGGGCTGATTCAGGCAAGAATTATCCACACAAAGCCGCAAAATCCCACATTTCTTCTTCATAAATAGAAGAAGAGATTCCCAAGGGGCATATTGGGTCTGATGAATCTCTTCTCATAAAGGTCCTCCAACTATAAACAAAGCTCCCAGATCTCAGTGGGTGGCATATAATATACCACAGAGGATATCAGAGTAGTCCCTGACTGCAAATCAATGCAACGCTCCATCTTCCGTATCAGAGTTAGTCCTTGGATATCTTTGGGGAAGACATCCATGTAATCCTACACAACTAAAGTATCCCAGGTTCCTGAGGAGTCTTCAACACCATGGTTCACTCTCATTAACTGATGGAAAAAAGACTATAGTCTTTTTTTCACAACACCAATGTTCTCTACTATGAGGTCTTGTTCACAAGGAAACGTGAACCTAGTTTCATTAGTGTGTAGATATATAACTAGCCTGTTAGAATAGTAAATCTAGGCTTAAACCATGGAAAGACAATCCATGCCCATGATTATGTAATAAGGTTCCATCGTGATGACCAGTAGTTCCCACATGAACCTTTTTCTTACTAATGAATGATCGTAATACCGACAGATAAAAGATAGAAAACAATTGCACCTGATAGGAACCAAAAGACAAAGACATTGTGATAACACCTATATTGGGATCTCCCATTACTATAATAGGAGTAGTGGGATAAACAAGTTACTGGATCCTATTTCTAATAATACTAAATCAAGGGTAGAGTAAACACAGAGTGTACCTATGGACATATTGTGCAATGAAGGATCACATACATCTAAAGCCTATAGCTGCCCGGGGCCCCGGCCTCCAGAACCCAGAGCCTGATGTGGGGCTCTCAGTAGTGGTGCTGGGAGGATCTCATAGAGTCTCCCCCACCACCTCGTTCTCTTATTCCTCTTCCAGCACCACCTCCCTAGGGACCACGCTAATCGTGGTGCTACCTCAACCATGGTGGTCCACCTGTTGCCTACCCAAGATGCTTAGCTCATCGAGTCGAGTAGTCTTTCACCATGTGACCTCACCAAATACACGTGTAGATCCATCCCTCTCTCGGATAACCCATATACGTACATGTCCCAAGTACTTCCTGATCACATGCTTTTTACAATAATGGGGAGGCCTCCTACACAGAGGCCATGCTACCTGACGCCTGCGACCAGCTGTGGAAGTCTCCACTCTAAAGCGACAACTGTTAGGCCCAGCTAATTAGTGGACCAATTATAGTAAACATCTGTCACATGTGCCCACTCTAGTACCCTGACATAGGTAGGGATTCATGTGGGAAATATAATGGCATATATATCATATATGAGGCCTTGTGAGGACTTCTCTTTCATGAAGTAACCATCATAGATCATATATAGGGAGTAACATGTAGGGTATATAGAAATAGCTATATATGTGGCCACTATCATGGCTCCCTATCATAGATCTAAAATCTCATGAATCCTAATAGAGAACAAGCACGATGAGAAGTACTCCTCATGAAACAGCTGCAGAAAATCATCCCACAAGAGGGCTTACTTTTCATGCATTTTAGTAACTAAACCCCACCAGTTCCTAGTTGGTCCAAGAAAAAGGATGGATTCCAAATCCACCCCCATGATTTGTTAGGGTCCGTGCCAGCCTAAACATGCAGACCACAGAATCCGTCCAATCTTCTTCCACCCGAGCATCTAGGTCACCATGAAACCTCAACGACCTCTAGCGTTGGATCAAATGAAGCGTGCACAACCTGCATTCATCTGTGGTCAGTGATACTGGTTCTGACTACTCTTCCTTCGGTGGAGGTGCCACCAAAATCCCACAAAGCGGAATGATATCACATAACTAACTTTATACTGAGGCATCGTTACACATGCATTCTTCATCACGAACTAGAGTGGGTATCCTGGTTGGCTGTCATTGCTAAGGCATCCAGAAAATTATCAAGAAGTGTCACGGTCTGATGAGAATATGTGAATATATATATATATATATATATATATATAACATGAACAACAACAAAGGGGAGATGACTCAACAGGGTAAGTCAAAGACTCAATCCTATATGATGGATGTACCATTGTTCCCTACAACAAGTGTCTCAGTATGCCAAGGTGAAAAGTGGGTAATCACAGACCCAGTGAATTTCTACGTTAGCTGCCATGTCATCACTAGACTCCATGGCCTGAGAAACTCTCTCAAGACATGATGAAACTATTTCATTATATCAAACCATCACTCTTTTAGTGAAACTTTTGAACAATATACAAAGCTTCGAACCTCATTTGATACCACATTTTCATGACCTGAACCATATCAGGGCACGATACACAACTACCCCACACAAGCCTCAATAGGACAGGGGGTCGATTCAAGCGCTAATAGAATAACAAAATTGGGGAGGCCTTGGCCTAAGTACCTATATGCACACACAACCACTCAACGGAAAAGTTTAGATGGAAAATATTAAAAGTGAAACTAGCTATAAAAATAAACCATACAAGAATGAATCACTAAAAAGTGGGAATACAGTAAAGTAAACTGAAAGAGAAAAGGTTACAAATACCCACCCAACAAAAAAATTTCCCAACCTAATAGAAAAATAGAAAGTAAAACTATTAAAGAAGCCCTGATCATGAAACCTACGTTGTGACCACCGTACGCGGTCCAAGATCCAATATCCATGAGCTCCTCCAATGTCATGATCAAACATCTGCGTCATCTACATAAGGCATGATATGTGCAGGAAAATCCCGTATAGGGGTGAGAATAAACATACCTAGTAGGACACACCAAATAGAAGGGGGAATAATATGATATACAAAATGGAAAATAAGTACAACATATGAAACAAAATATAGTAAAATAGTATATCTCAACCCAACAAGATAGTGAAATAAACTCATCCAAAACATAAGGAGATATTAATGGTGAGATGATGAACTTCTCTTTGAGGATTCACTGTATATAGTATGAGAGTACACTCGTCCAACCATGGGAATCTAGACATGGAAAGCACATGGCATACCCCTAAAATCATCACCTATCTTAGAAACAAAGTAACCAAAACCCATAGAGTGGGTAATGGAAGGGAATATACATATATATATATACATATATATATATATATATGTGATCATTCAAAAGGAACCCAAACAAGAGTGTAAGGGTATTTGAATCTCACAGCTCAACTCAGGAAAAGAATCACCGATAGACCCAGAAGTAGACATAATCAATACCTGGAATTCCTCACCCATAATCCTAAATTCAAGTCAAAGGGGCTAAAACAAAACACTTCAATACTATCTACTTTGGGAGGGTTTGTCTCACCCACATAGTTTTAGGTCATGTCACAAGGACAGATCTCAGTGGGGAATGCACCCCTAAAACTCATGATCCCAAGGTAATGTCAAAGTATGTCTTGTTTGACCTGAAAGGTCGAATAATGAAAAAACAATGTAGAGTACCCATGAACTAGTGCATCAGGGGTATTACACCTCAACAGTCATCGAGGACCCACTCCCTAGTGTGTCAGGGGGGTTCCACTTGGATAATAGTTAGTAGAGGACCCACACCCATGCTGATGGGGGATTAAACTCTAAAGGTAATAATAGAAAAACCACAACCTACTATGTTAGGGGGATTACACTATCGTTCATTGAGGACCCTATCCCTAATCAATAGGGAGATTCCCCTTAGAAGTAACTGATAGATTGTCTCATTTCTATAGTATTCAAACATATCTAGTCAGAGCATCTGGCTTAGAACACATCAAAAATATCTTCCAGCAATTTTTCATTTCAGGCTTCCACATTTGATGAGATAATACATAAGAATCCTCACATACAAATGGTTCTCACTTTTGTTAACCTTGCAGAAAAAACATGCGAGGTATACTATCAACTCACTCAAATCAGACATTAGATGGAAAGATTTATGTCTATGGAATTTTCTTGAATGAATTCTCGTCGGGCCCACTCGTAGATAGTGGTATCAGTATAAGGATTGCATGATTTCAATCCTCATGAAGAAACAACCGAGATTGTCTACTCATTCGTCCAGAATGAACACCCAGTAAAAAAGTCACCAAACTGCCCAAACAGGCCCCCATGGGGATTGCAACATGATTTTGGTTTTGAAAGCCCAAAATTGGTCTTTGAACGTCTGCCTCAACTCCACAGTCATGACGCCATTGACGACACATCATTTGAACGTTCCATTAAGAAGTTATTTCCAAAATAATATTTCTTAATAATAATAATAATAATAATAATAATATTATTATTATTAAACTTAGGTGTTTCATGCTACTAAACCATAAAAGTACAAAAATTACCGATCTTTTCTTCAAAGTATTATCTCATTGAGGGGAATGCGTGGCCACATACAACATGAAAAATAGATGCTCTATTTGGGAGATAAGTCCTAAATAAAATTATTTATTGATAATTATTAAATATTATTGTCGATAATGTGTGTGTTTCACACAACCCATCTTCTGGTTTGATATTTAAAATTTTCAAAACAGCATCAAATAGTAAAGCTCCACTTAGGAATCGTGTTTCTATAAATGAAACATGAATTAGAGGCCCATATCAATAAATATGTGAATTTATTGTTCTCGGGCCCAAAACAGGATCAACTGGCCTGCTTATCGACACTAACCAGTCGAGTGACTGGTCTTCCTTCCTGCTCTTGTTCTGTTCTAGCCTGGCCACCTTGGGATCCTGTGCTCCACAGCATCAACCCCGACCACCCCCTGAAGACCAAACAACCTCTTCCTCGGGCTTGACACCTCTGACTCACAACCCCGCCGCTTACCGGTAATCCACCTTGCATGCTAGCCCGAACCAATGGCCTCCACATGCTACCTCCTCCACTTCAGCACGTTGCCAGATTAACTCTACCCCAGAAAGACTTTGGAGTGCCTCCAATGACTTAGACTACCACAACCTCATCAGGTCGGACCACCCCTATGCATCAGACCACCATCTCCACCAGCTGCGCATAAATGGACCGCCGCCTCTACCTCCGAGCTTCGGCCATACAAGAGCCACACCTTGCACAGTCCTCCAGGAACACTCTAGTGGTCAGAAAAAGGAAAAGAAACTTATTTCAGGATCCTCGGGTCAAGGGATTCATTGTGCAATCCCCCGATCAAATAATTCAGTAGTGTTTTGATGTAACGACGATTTTTGAGCGAATAATGATGAAGAACATGGAAAAAATGGGGTTCAAAATAGGCAAATAGGTGATGACTATGTTTGTTTGTCCATCTCCTCGATTCTAAAAACAAATAATTAATGACAAAAAAATTTATAATTCATAAATTGAACATTTGGTGCCCAAAAATAAAAAAGGATCTTATATCATTGAACCACATATCATTTCCAATGAGTTTGGAACAATTTTTCATTGATTCACCGACAATATATCAAAAGTTATTGATTTTACATGGAGGAAGGAGTTGAAGGAGGTTCTGAAAACATTGGAGGATGGGGATTAGGGGATAAAACTAATCATAAGACCTTAATCTCCTATTTAATGAAAAACACCAAGACCCCCATCTTTGTAACAGAATCTAAAATCTTTGTGCCATCCCATTTTATGTCACACTTTGCTAAAAAACCCCATTAGAAACTCGATGCCAGTATTAGATTTCGAATCGGAGTCACTATTCAGAATTTATTAGCATCAACATTAGGGTAAAATAATTATGTTTCATTATTTTAAATGATGATTTTTCCCAGGGTTGGTTTGTTGCCACATATGTCCTGTGTCGACAATCTTATGTCTATATAGGGGAAATGACACGTTGGAGACTCAACAATGGCCTTGGATTTCTGATTCCAGCTACCTTTTGAGGGCTATATCATGTCTGTTTCATGTATAATATGAAATATAATTAATATTTATAAAATTTTAATTCTGGGTACAATAGGCCATGAAATTTCACTCTACCTCAGCACCTATCTCTGGAAATATATATAGACATATTTCAAAGCATTATAATGAATAAACCGGGATACTATATAACACATTAAAATGATTTATTTTTAAACCTTCATAAAAAGGTAACGATCGATGAAGATGATATTGAAAAAACATTTAAGTATAGAGAATATATTTAATGATTCAATATACAAAATATTGATATATAAGGGAATTATTTGGGTAAAATACCTCAAAACATTAAAGGAATGATTTTAAATAAAACCTCATACTAATTTTAATATCAAACCCCAATAAAAAAACAAATATGATAAAAAACTTGAAATACATTAAGTATAAAGATATCCATGATATATTATTTCCTTGGGTATGTATAGACACTATATAATTTTAAATATGTGCATATTATAAAAAATGACTAAATGATGTGAAATTGAGATGGAAAAACCGTATATATTTATTAAAATATCAATCAAAACATCTTGAAAGAGATAAAATGAAAAGGAAATTTAAATAGAATGATAAATAATATAATTAAGATAAAACATTTGAAATATTTATCTTAATCACCATATAACTGAAAATAGGTACATAAATTAGAATATATCTCAAGGAAAGGAAATTGACACTAAGAAATCATTATTGACTTAGTTACTATTAAATCAAAACCAATTTAGGAAAACTATAAATGAATTTATAAATTCATTTAATGAATTTAAATCATTATAATATATATTCATGGATATTATAAAATCTGCATAAAAGAAAAAAAGTATTGAATTTGAAGAATATATCAATGAAGGGAAATTGAGATAAAAAACCACTAACTCATTACTCATCATGGAAAAAAACTCCCTAATAAATGGTATAATAAACATAGATTTATTTTGAATCTATAAACAAACCATATTTACAAGAAACTTTCTAGATACTCGTTACTTATAAATATTCATTTCCCATTTATTAATAATTGTTGTTTAAAATCAATAATTTCTTGATAACTATTATGTTTTCCATACTTGATCTGATTCAGTGGTTTAAGTATATTCAACTTGTTCAATGTTCATATTTAGAACGTTCATAAATGTTTTCAGTATGTTTCTTACATATTTATGGAATCCAATGGTCATTTTATGGAACATATGGTACATATTTCCATGGATTTCTTAAAAAAATAAATTTTCAGCCATTTCTATTCCCCAAAATGAATTGATTTTATTGGTGAATAGAAATATGTATAAAATCATTCCATATTCATTAAAACACAATAAATTTAAAAAAATTACAAAAACATTCTAGTAAATAACATGCCTTAATCAATCTTGACATAAATATTATTACATCATTCATGTATGTGGAAAAAACTGACCAAAACTAGAGCATGTTATAACTAATGAATGAGCAAGAACATTCCATTTAATTGTGAAAATATATATTTTATAGAAGAATAATGTTTAATTTTTATTCATTAAAGTGATAAATTAGATTTAATAAGATTTATATGAATAATATATAGTTCATAAATCAATAAAAATATATTTCTTACGTTGAGAGGTTGAATATCCTCTTGAAGGACATCTGGGAAATGAGAAGTTTATGACTTATTATTGGGACTAGAGCTTTCAAAAAGTGATATTTGATTATAAGATAGGTAATTTGTAAATATATTATAGATAAACATAGAGTAATGTGGTGGTTTTAGGTGGTGGAGAGGATGGATCCGTTTATAAGTGAGTGGGGTGGCACTTTTTTAAATACTCTTAACTATAAATAAAATAAATTTCATTATCTAATGAAAGGGTAGTTTATTTATAAAATTCCAATATAATAGTGTGTATTTAATAATAATTTCATAAAATCAATTGGAAATATTTTTCGTCATATTTTTGAATATATAAATTAGTTTGAAAAATTTTAGATTATTTTTACCTTCACTTTGATGACTAACTTTTACCTACGTAACTTATTTTTATGAATAAAAATAAAATTATACATGGTAATAAATTTTAATATGATTATTCCAAATATTAAATTTTTTTAAAATTATTGTATTTAAACACGATAAAAGTTAATTTTAATATTAGCACAGACAACAAATAAAAACCATTTTTCGGGAAGATGTATCTTTAGCCCTAAAAAGTAATTTACTCTTATTCCTTACCAAATAAAAAAAAATAAATGATTATTTAATTATATTATTTTATATATTATCAATGAATTCCACTAAAATCATTCATCATAATAGATAAAGTTTATTTATTAAGATAAAAATTCAATGCTAGCATTAAAATAGTCTTATAAAAAACATATATTTTTAGAATAAAATAAATTTATCTTCATTTATAATAAATTTATAATAAATAAATTAATGGTTATTAATTTATTTATCTTTATAAGAAATATTTTAAAATAAATTTAATACTGTAAATAATAGATATTTTTATTTAAAATAAAAATAATGTTTTAAACCAAAAATTTCTATTTATTCATAAATATTTAAATTATTAATATTAATATTTATGTAATTATTAGATGGATGTTTCTAATTTATTTTATAATTAATTACATTAATTTTATCAATACATTTTATTGATAAAATTTCTTAAAATTAGAAAATTTAATAGAAAATCACAATTCATAAAAATAAATTCTTTAAAATCAATTTCATTTAAAATTTCAATTAGATTATTTTAATTCCAATAGAATCATTTATTTTTCTAATTATATTTTCTCTAAATATTTTTTTAATGTTTTCCTTTTATAATTTTTAAAACATAATCTTAATTATTTTTTTTGTGCATTATAGGCTTTCAAATACAAATATTTTATTATGAAGGGAAATACATACTAAAATCATGTAGTGTTAAAAAGTAGATGGAGAAAATACTTGTTTTAATGAAGAAAAATGTGAATTTATTTCAAATATAGAGGATGAAATTATAGAAGTGGTTGATAAAATTGAATTTGAAACCAAGGAAGAAAATTTACCACAAATATTTTTTGACATCATTGTGGAACATTAAGGATACAATAGATTATTGGTTAGTTATCCTAAGAAAAATAGGAAGATAAGAGGAATTTTAAAGGAATATTACGATAATATCTATTAATTAGATGAAAAAATCAATCATTTAGAGAAGGTTGTTAAAGAACAAGGTCCTATGAAAAATAAATTCACATATGTAATCAATTTTTTGGATAATGTTTCAGAGAAAAAGGTTATTGATGACAATATTTATATAATAATGAAGGAATTTGAATTTCATGGACAGGAATTGGCAGATCTAAAAAATAACCTATGTTGGAAATGATATTTGGTGTCATAAATAATAATTTTTAGTTTGAAATGTTTTATGATGCAAAATGAAGGAAAAGTGTTAATGATTAATAATTTTTATTTATTTAAAATGGCCTAATTACATGGAAAAAGGTTGAAATGTTTTTAAAGGTGATACATCCTAAACTGAAGGACATATTATACAAGTTAATATGAATAAAAATATAGATGAAAATTCTCAATTATCATATGGTTATATAAAATAAAATCACTAATAAAAGGATAGAAATATATATAAATATATAGTGGGGTGATTTTCCAAATTATGAAATTTATGTTTTATTGATTTGTTGGTTACATAATGTCTTGTTTTAATGATTTATAAATCTACTTGAAAGTTTAGACACATAGAATTCAATAATAGAGAATAAGTAAATATACTATATCTTAATAATGAAATAATTTTTGAATTTTGTTTCATTTTTCTAACATTAGTCATAAGGATGAGTATTATAGACAACATAGGAGTCAAAATTACTTCTATGAGAGTCAAAGGAAGATATATTTCCGGTAACCAAACAAGATTCCATTAAAAAATATATTATAATCATTGGAAGCAGGATAATATTATGATTTAATTGAATATTCATAATAGAATGCGGAGAGATCAACACTACTATCAACTCAACCAGGCATCTCTTAAAAGATAAAGAAGAATAAGGAGAAAAATATTCTAGCTAAGACCACTTTCAATGAATTAAATAGTAGTATCATATAGATCCTCAATAGTGGGTTTCCATTACACATGATTGGGAATATGAACATATTTAATAATGTTAATGGGTGTGTTGATAGTATGATTATTTTTAGAAATAGTATAGTCATGAAAATCGAATGAAGTAAAAAAACAAGTCTAGATAAAGATGATTTAAAAATTAAGTGTGTGCTCTATATAGATGGTCTATGACATAATCTTCTGAGTGTTTCCCAACTCTATATATTGAGACATGATGTCACATTTCATTAGACAGTTTGAATTATCAATGGAATGTATAGATATTTATTGGTAAAGGGTTAGAGAAAAAATGGAAACTTATATTATGTAGACACTATTGAGAACACTTATATCTTTAAATTAAATGGGGAGAATAAGATTTAGTATATAAGGATATTCTATTTTAATTAAAAAATTTGGGAGAAATTTATATAATTGATGGTGTCTATGGATACTCTATTTTTGAAATGAGATCGGTAGAAAACTTGTGATGCCTGTATTTGAGTAAAGGTAGTGAGAAATATTTACCAACCAATGAAGAAGAGGGCATCAAATTTTACTTAATTGATTAAGACCAATGTGTGTTGTCCTGTTAATCATATTAGAATTTGATAATATAGGTAATTAATCCATTTTTTTAATTATTATAGAATAATCAGTTGTATAATACTTATGCCAACAAATAATGATATCATATAATGTATCCAGTAATAATATATGAGAATTGAAAATGAAACATAGAGAGAAATCATTACTCTAAGGTCAAACAATAGAATGAAATAAAATTCTATTAAGGTGGAAAATTCATTAATGAAATATAAAATCAAGTACAATGTTTCATCAGTGATAAACAAATAGTGATATGGAAAGGTGGAACTAGATGGAGATAAATAGGAAAAATAACTTTTTATCTTGAGTTATATCTCTTGGCACTACTTGAATAAGAAGTTTAAGTGGTCTTATACACCTAGAATACGTATTTTCAAAATCCTAGAGTATAAAACAATTTGTGAGAATTGTTATAGAAGAAATATATCATTAAAATGATTTGAAGTATTTGGGAGTAAATTATACTTTCAAAATAAATCAATAAATCTAGGACTATACAAAGATGCAGTGAATAAATGGATCTTATTATGTTATTTATAACAAAAGTAGGGTTTATAAATTATTAAACCAGTGGATTATCATGAACATGTAAATAAATGATTTCAATGTTAACAAATAATTTGCTAAAATGAAGTATGTAATTCTAGATTTGAGTAAAGTACTTGATGATTAAGAGAAGATTGATGAAAATATTAGTGGCTCACACAATCCAACTTTTGATGAGGATTCATAAGTTCAATCCCTAGAATATGAAAACATTAATGAAAATATACTCTCAACTCAAAGAAGGAATAAGTTAATCACTATTAGTGAATCAAATAGAATTAGGGAAAAATATTATTCAAAACAAACCTAGATAATTATGAATATTTAGTACACTACTTTATTTTATCAAATGGATCCATCATCTTTTGTGGAAGTCTACGAATAAATATTTAGGATAAATTTATAGGAACAAAATATGGAATCTCACAAAAAGGATAATGGATCACATCATCCTCACAACAAAATGGGTTCTTAATTAAATTTTGAGGAGTAGGTAAAATTGTTTTGGAACTAGATAAGGTTAGTGTGATAAGGACAGGTAAAAGTTGAAGGTGTTGACACGGAAGAAAGCCTTTCACTCATGGAAAAAAAGAGTTAATAAGGACCTTCTTATCTATGTAAATTCTACAAGGAATAACATTGTGTTAAATTTATGACAAGACAAAATTTTTTAATTGAGAAATTGAAGATGATGTATATATTGAGAAACTAGTGGGTTTTAAATTATTTTTAAAGAATCAAAGGTATTGAAGTTAAAAAAGAAACTGCATGTATTGAAAAAAGGACATTGGGAATCATATTACTAATTGGATACTATCATGAGGAGTTTTAATTTCTAGAAAGGTGGGGTTGATCAATATTTTTAAGTGAAATGTTCTAAGAATGAGTAGTTCATAGTTCCTTTTTATATAGAAAGCATCATATTTGGTTGTAGAAAGTAAAAATCATAGGGGGAATTTATATGGTTTATAGGGTTAGAGTTAGAGATATGAATGATTAGAGATACTACATACTTAATTTGAAATTTAATTTAATTTAAGTTTATAATATTTGATAACTAGATAGGTATATGAGGAATTAAATGATAAAATTTGAAATGCATGATATAAAATTAGTTTAAAGACCAATTTTAGTTAGAAACATGCTTGGAGGGAATAATTAAAGACGTTTATTCAATCCCACATTGTACCAGAAAATGTTTATAAATTTGATATGACTATCAATAGTGAGTCCATATTTCATTTATGATACATTATTCATTTATTTATGCTAGATCAATCCAAAGGAAAAACATATCACTTCTATGAATAAAATTATATGGTACTTTCAAGGAAGGATTGATTATGGTTTTGTTTATTGTGTAAAAAACATTCCATGTTTAGATATATATTTCAATTTTTTTTTGTTGGAGATGCTGGTCATAGAAAATAAATATGATGATGAGTGATATATATCCCGATAAATTGCATAGGATGGATTCAAAAGTTGCAAGAAAACACATATCATAGAATAAATGAAGAGGAGTACATTTCAACAATAAATTCATGTATCCAACTGTAATGGATGAGTAAATAACTATAAAATATCTATAAAAATGTGAAGATACCCATAGTGATTCAGTTTAATAGTAATAGTGTAATTGAAATGATAAAGAATCTACCCCATCAATCATGAATTGAGAACATTGAGATTCAGTACGATTTTGGTACAGAAAAATTGGATCATAGAATGTTCAAGAGGGAGAATGTGGGAAAATATTAATAAGGGGAGAATATTTTCATGAAACCATTGGCTATTCCTTCATTTGAGAAACAAATGTTAAAACTTAATGTCCAACCACCTAAGGTTAAAACATTCCCCTCTATTTAACACCTCGAGATTATGTGATTTTTTTCATATTATTTTAACTATTTGATATTTTTCATTTGATTTGAGATTTGAAATATTTATATATATTAAAACAATATGTAAACCATTCCATTCAAAAGACACCTTCTTGGGTTTCACTACACGTAACACTAAATTGGATTGTATTACATGACACTAAATCAACATACAATACATGGAACAATAAATCAATGTACATTAGACACAGACATGACTTGGAGTATGTCACACACAACACCTAATTTTTGTACATTATATACAACCATGACGTGGAATATATTATATGTAACACCGACTTGGTGTACATTACACAATACACTGATGTTTCTACAAAACATCATATTACTATTATAATTTTTTAAATTATATGATTATAACCTAGCCATTAAATTTAGTAATTATAATAGTAATAACTATTTATCAAGTAGTTTTTATAATGGTTTTATGTAAATAAAACATATTGACAATGAATGATGCAATTTTTGGTAAAGTTATTTTATATTAAAAAATATTTTTTTTCTCGAGTGAAACTAATTTAATAATATAATCAATTTTAGAAAAATTTATAAATTTAAATTTATAAAATAAACGTCATTTCTTAATTTATAATTTTTCAATTATCTTATGGTGATTTTGTTGGGATTTATCTGAGAAGCTTTATTTTTTAATGAATAGTGAAATCTACATCTTTTTAGTGAAAAAACTACCCTATTGTTTAAAGAATAATTAATGTTAAATTACATTATAATTTTTTTAAGAGACCATTAGGTAAATTATAACTCTATTAATAAAATTTAGTTCATTATAATCAACTTAAATTTAAAATTGAACATAAAATATTAATAATCATTTGAACTTCTTTTACATTATAAACCAGTTATTACGTCACATCCTCGGGATTAGAAATAACATTCATTTCTCATATTATATGATTTTAATTAAAAAACAACTACATAAAATATTTTAATGATTTAAATATTTATAGTTTAATAAGATAAAATTAATTTTTTTACCAAACATATTAGTAAAAGTGATTAAAATCAATCACAATGATTAAGGTCAAATTAAGATTAATTAGAGACAAAAACAAAATATTAGAGGCCCAAATGTCATAGAAAATTTTCCAAAACCCATTTTATATAAATATTCAGTCCATAAACATAAAATTATTTAATTTTTGTTGGTTTGGTATGAAGTTTTTTTGGGTAAGAACATGTGTACACCTAACTTGTTTTCGAAAATTGCAAGTAAGTAGTTTTCCTTCCATATAAAAGGAAACCACCACTACCACATCCTCACTCCTATCAAACCTCTTAGGTTTAGAGAAAATTTTCCCAATACACATACCACCATCAATTCATTAATCCAATAATCATTTCCTTTGCAATAAGAAAATCCAAGTAAGACTTTTAGTACAAACAAAAAATATTTTCTTAATTAAGTGGTAATGTCTTATCTCAATTATTTTATTTTATTTTCATTATCCACAACTCCAACTCTCTTTATTCTATAATTATATAAAATAACAGTATTATAAATATAATAGGTTGTTTTTATGTAATTTTTTCAACCTATAGTTACACACAACTCCATCTAATTGGTAACAAACATACTGTTTATGTGTACGGTGAACTACTGCCTCACAAAACAATGATTATTCATTTTTACATTACACCTATCATTGTGTTCATTATGATGAAAAATTTATTTATATATTATATATATTATATTTAAAATTTCTTTATGCTTCTATAATTTTTATTTTGAATATACCATTATGCTTTCCTTATTATATAAATACTATAATTTCGTTTGCGGAAGTGTGGACTACCATCCACTTAAATCGATATGATTCATTCATACACTAAATGGATTGTATTAAGGATGGTTTTAGTGAGTATATATATGATATATATGATATTATAAATACACTTCAATAATTATATATATATATATATGTACATATTTGTGTTTAAATGTTTTTCTTTCAACATGACAATTTAATGGGAATAACATTCATGCATATGTATGACCTACCTTATCTATGAACAGTGTATTTCGTTTCATAATTATATATTCTATAGATTATTAAATTACACATATAATATATATACATTATATTTACATAATTATTTATATTATGGAATCATGATATAAGTATAAGGATAAAAAATATAAAAAATCAAGACACATATGAAAAACAATGGGAATATTACCCGAAGTGAAACCTTAACATTGGATGGTATACAAGAGTGTAATATAAGGTCGTAATAAAAATATATATGGAATTAGATATAATAATATGGAACATTAAAATAATTAAAATAATTTTAAATTTATTATACTGGTATGTTAATGAGTATGATGTGAGTCAAGACACATGGTAAGGGGATTTTATCTCACTTTTTATTTCCATGAGACAAATCCCATGTTCTCCACTCATTCCTTTTATATGGTGTATTTAGTTACCATTATTGTATTATGAGTATATTATAGTTAAGTTTAGGTTTATTAACATATCCATTTCATTATATTTCATTCATGGGGTATAATTTTAAAAATCTACCAAATCAGTGAAATAGTTTTTTTCTCAATTTTCCTTCTTTGAGACTCATGCTTTGTTATGAACCTAAATTATCTTATAGGTGTATATTAATTCCATTTTACATGTTATATCAAGAATTTAATTATTTTCACAATATGTTAAGATTCATGAAATTTCATTTTCTTACATGTAGAGTATGATCCAATGTTACCAAGTTATAAGAGTTTATTCAGAAAATCTTATCACTTTTCATGATTGTTTAGGTTCATGTTTCATTTAATGAAATATAATGATCCCTATATCATTAAAATTCATGAATCTTCTTCTATTATGTTTATTAATGATTTAATCATATATTGGTACTAATTATTATACTCTTTGGTACATAATATAGTTAATAAAGTGTTTTTAAGAAAGCCCGACTTCACCTTCCCTTCAGTCGTAAATCTATGCTCCTTATAATCATATCTTCCAAAAAGGTTTTCTAGGATTATTATAATAATATAATACGGCTATTAAAATACATTTTTAACCTTTTTTATTTTTTAAAATTTTTCAAAGGAATCTTGTTGTCACTTTCCCAATGAGGCATTAATCTAACATTTTTATTGTAAAAAAGGAATGATTTTTACCTTTTATGACTTGTATGGATTTATTTACCATCAATACTTTGACGATTTATTTTAATTTTTATTATTTAATTTTTATGAATTTTTTAAATGATATTTTCCAAGAAATGGGTTTCTAAATGTTTTTGATATTCTTTTATAAGTTTTCAGGGAAACTTATTATCAAAATTTTATCATGCCTATTCTATAGGATTTCAAGGAAAAAAATTCTCAAAATTATTTCAAGCCTCATTTATAAGTTTTAAAAATATTTTAAAATAAATGGTTTTAAAAAACGTTTCATGTTTCATTCATATGTTTTAATGAAAAATGATTTTAAAAATATTTTCAATATTTATTGATAAGTTTTAAATTGTTTTAATAAAAAAGGTAATCAAAATATTTTGAATCTTATTTTATAATTCTTCAGGGAAAAATGTTTTAAAAGTAATTTCATGTATTATTTATATTTTTTCACGGTATTTTATATGAAAATTATTTTCAGATGGTTTTATGCTTTAAAAATAATTTTTCAAAGAAGAATGGATATTTTCCTCAAGAAACTTTTTTGAAATATATTTCATTATTATTTTCCATCCAATATGACAATAATTGATGTTACTCAAGAACATATAAGAAATTATATAATGGTTACATTCATATTATTTCTACATATGGGAAATGCAAAATGTAATGGTCTTTATGAAAGCCATTTCTCTTTCACATGATATATGTTTACGAGATCCATCTCTCATTAGTTTGTTATATGTTTATGAAATCTGTTTCTCATTCACGAGTTATTCTTAAGATTAAATTGTTATGAAACCTATGTCTTTTTCGACAGGTTATGATATGTTAACTTGCTTATGGTATCCATTTCATTTCTTGGGTTATTATATGATTGTTTATGATTTTTTGGTACATGTATGGATAATTCCACTATGAGATGGGTGGGACCTATTTATCCCTCTAATGTATTTGGTAAGGATTTATATATCATGAGATTGAAATGGATGGAAATAGAAAATAAATTAGTTTAGTATTATAGGATTTGAATGGGAAATGAACATTGTTCAGAAATACAGGGCTGAAGAGAGAGGTGAAATCAGTTCAGTAATACATGGCTTAAATTACGGGTGAATTGGGTTTAGTAATACAAGGATGGAATGGGATGTGAAACTTGTTCATTAATGCCTTTAATACTACGAAATTCATCATATATTCTTATACGTCAGCGACAATTCAATGCCTTTTTCCTATATTATGCTTTTGTGACTTCTGTTCTTTATTTCTATAAGATTAATTCTTTATGAACTCGAAATATTTATGCCCTAATTCATGTATATTAATTTTAATATTAAAGGCATGATCTTCTATTTTCATGATCATGTTATCATAACCTTATGCTCATGATTATGATTACATATCTCCCTAGTTCACCCTTTCTAAGTATTTAAGATGACCCCTTTCTTATGTTTCCTTTCCTCTGGTTATGAAGAATGGAAGGTACAAGTAATATTTGAGAAGATATTTATGGATGATATTGAATATATTTCACTAGGATTGAATATTTTTTCCATGTTTCCAAATACACTAAACTATTATGGACCTCAAACATATATTATTATAATGTACTGAATATTCTTCCAAAATGGTGTAATATAAATGCATATTATTCTTGGGTCTCTATATTTTATATCAAAAGAAAGGTTTCGTCATCCATTAAAAACTAAGATGAGAAAAAATTAGTGAGATCCCAAGGTGAATTTCTAAAGATATGACTTGGGATATATCTAAGGATAAGTATAAGGATGTGTTAACATATAGGACAATGTATTGGATTTTTTGTAAAGTATAGAGTGAGTTTTTTCATATAGAAACATATTTGTCTATATACTACAAGTTTATGTGTCTCTAGAATAGATTTACCTAGGTGTAAAAAATCAAAACATATGTTTTGGGCCTCACTCGATTTGATCTGGTACATGACAACTGGCCTTTCTGCACCCCTATTTTGACATTCCCAAGGGATATGCTTTGGGAATTCCAAAAATCTTCAAAAAACATCATGAATTATTTAAATAAAGGATTACTATGTATAACCTAGGATAAACCTAAAATTTAATAATTTAAATAAGTATGAACCATGATTTATGCACCCTATACATTATTTTCCATGAATATATGGTATCCTAATATGATAAATGTTTCTCACACTATTCTTTTAGTTTTTCTCAACAGAAAGAAATATAAGGAACATGGTCACCATTTAATGTTTTATATGTTGAAATCATGGTGATCATGTGAATCTATTTCCCAAGGAGAACTCTCATAAAGAGAATCATGAATTTGGTATGAGTATTAGTTATACATATGAAGATAACGAGACCACAAATGACATATGAAAGGTATATGATATTAATCTAGTATTTTTTACATTATACATAAGAAGCATGATAATATTGGGGTCGAGTAACCTTATGTCGTGTTTCATTTTTCATATTCTTGGAAATAGGTATTCCAAAATAGGTTTATAAAGAAGAAGTACTCGATTAAGAATAAAGTTGTATTAATGAACTATTTATGTTTTGGAATTCAAAGATTATGTTATATGAATCATGAAATGTATAAGTGTTTTTTTATATGTTTTCATTAATGATTGAAAAGGACATGTTTAATGGTAATGAAGACATAGAAAAGTGATTTCATGGAAATGTGATATTTTTAGTAAGGGAATGAAACCCTTAATTAATGGCTAAAATTGAGATAATTATATGTTGGATATGAATAAGTAAATTGGATAATACGGGTTACCCATGAACTAATTATTGAATAAATTATCAATGTCTTCAGGGGTGATGTTAACAATATCTTGGACATAAATAATATATCCATTAATCTATAGAATAAGGATGGATTTTTTTTCCAAAAGGATTTATGATAATTCAGGTTGTTACCATGTTCTAAGAGAATTTACCATGAGGGTATTTACATGTTTGGAATTCAACAATGCAGAGCTAATTTGTGATATACATGGGGAATTAATGTTAAGAAACTTTTGTGAATTCTTTTTAATGTTTTTAATTTTCATATTCTGCAAGGGTTATAAGGTTAACCATTTATGGAAAGATTAAGTACAAATTTTGAAGATGTTTGTGAGAATAATGTATTATCTTAACATATATTGATTTAATCATATCAGATTACATTTTATAAAAGTGTGTTTTTTATGATAACAGATTATAGATTAAATGGAATATGGTGGGTCTCATGATCTGTTAGTGCTTCGAGAATGAAAAATTCACGTTCTATTTTTGAGAAATAGATAAAGTGTATCAAGTAAATAAAAAAGGGTGAGGCTATCCTGAAATCAAAAAAGTATATATTTTCCTAAAAATTTATTAAATAATGGAAAAGAATCTTGGGAAAAAAATCTGACTACATTCATTTACGATGAATTAGAAGGCCACATAGATCATCACATATATATGGATTTGTGATTGTTAACTTCCTCCTGATCATGTTCTTTATCAGTCTCCATCAAAATTTGATGGTAATATTTCTCTTCCATATCCATGTTTTCACTTCAATCCTCTGTTCTCTTATGTGGATACCCAGTTATATGTACTTTGGGTAACTATTTTGGTTCCAACATCCCTTTTTTAAAGTTAGTTTTAGTATTCATTTTTTGGATTGTGGCTTTATATGAAATGTACATTCAAGTATTAAACCATTAATAAACTACAATATTTTTTAGGAAAAATATCATTTTAAGGGGGGGTATAATGTAACACCCCTATATATATATTAAAACTCTAATTCAAACATTCCTTTCACACCACCCTAACTTGGGTCACGCTACACGCAACACTGAATTGGAATATATTACATAACACCAACTCGGTGTATGATACATGGAACATTGAATCCATTACATGTAACCATGACTTGGAATATGTTACACACAACACCGACTTGGCATACTTCACACGCAACCACGACTTAGTGTATGTTACACACAACACCGGCTTGGTGTACATTACACACAATACTGATGTCCATATGAGAGATCATTTTATGATTTTAAATATTTAAATTAGATAATTATTACATAACAATTAAATTTAGTAATATTAATTGTAATAAATATTTTTCATATATTTTTTATAATGGTTTTATAGAAATAAATCATATTGACAATGAAGGATATAATTTTTGGTAATGTCCTTTTTATATTTAAAAAAACCTTTGGCTCAAATGAACCACTTTTAATAATTAGATTACTTTTATAAACATATAAAAATTTAATAATATAAATAATATTCATTTTTTAATTTAGAATATAGAAATTAGTTTAAGTTGAATTTTTGGGATTTTTCTAAGAAACTTTATTTTTTGATGGAATGTGAAAAATACTGTTTTTTTAGTTAAAAAAATCCAATTCATTTAACTGATTATAAATAAAATGATATATTATAAATTTATTTTAAGGTTAAATTATATCATTTATACATATATTAATAAAATTTAAGAGCTTATAATTAATTTCACCTTGAAGTTAAATATAAGAACCCAATAAATGTTTGAATTTATTGATACCTTAAAAACCCATAATTTTGTCCCATCTACCGGATTAACATTAATATTATTTTTGTCTTTAATATTAATTTAATTTTGAAAAACATAAATAAGCCTTTTTAATCTTTATAAAATTATCATTTTAATATGATCAACTTAATTTTTGATGAAAAATATTCTTCAATGTGAAAATAATTAATCACATAGATTAAGGTCTAATGAAGATTAATTATGGACTAACCCTTAATATTAAGGTCCCTAATGACATATGAACTTGTCAAAAACCCATTGGATTGAAATATTTCTCCCATAAACCATCTAATATTGATTTATTGGGGTTTTATATGACTTTTTTAGGTAATAACATGTGTACACCTAACATGTTTTAAAACATTCCAAGTGAGTCCTTTTCCTTCCCTATAAAAGGTCACCAACTATCCCACATACTCACACCTCTAAAACCTAGTAGGTTCATCCCTAATCTTCCAAATACACTTCCCAGAATATTTAACTTAATCATAGAAACTATCTCGTGTTCAAAAGTAATTCCAAGGATTCCTTTTGGCACAAACCAAACGGAGTTACTTGATTCAGAGGTAATGTATTCTCTCAAGTCCTATATTTTATTTACATTTTCCACCCATAAAACTCCTTTTATGTGAAGATTCTATAAAAAAAATATCTTAAATATATTATTATGTTATAATGTAAATGTTTCAACCAAAACTTACAGAAAACACCATCTTATGGGTAACGAACATACTATTTCTATGTACAGTGAAGTACTACCTCACGAAACAATGATTATTCATTTTTCCATTACCACCTATAATAGTAGAAATTATTATTAAAAATATGTTTATATATGATATATATTATATTTATAATGTCTTTATTATTTTTTAGTTTTTATTTAGAACATAAATTTATGCATTCCATCTTATTTAAATACCATAATTTCATTTGAGAAAGTATTGGCAACTACCCCCTCAAAGTGATATGATTAGTTCATACACTACATGAATTACAATAAAGATAATTTTAGTGTAACACCCCAATCATTCTTGATACCCTTCTCTTTCGATAATGCAATAGCTTGGATGGTATGCAAGTTTGAGATTCTAACACACCGCGACCAATCAAACTAGCAGTTATGAATAGTAATACCCACTTTTTGAAATTATATAAATTTTATATTTCAAAATGGGCTTCATTTTTGTATTAGGAATATCGAAATTATCCTAAGTTGAATTTTTTGTAATTTTCTGAGAACTTCCAATTTTCTATGAATAGAGAAAATTCTTAAAAAAACTTTTTAAATTAAATTAATTTATAGTGATAAATCATACTATTGAGTGGTTTTAAAGTATAATTTGAATATATTTTTTACCATTTTATCCAATGGTGGTTATTAGAATTAATTTCACTTTGAAATTGGACATAAACAATTGTCAATCTTTTGATATATATTGTTTCTCAAAACACGCTATTTGTTGAGACAATGGGAATTAATTATAAAATTAATTAATGAAACTTATATGCTTGGAATTTTGTAATATAGGCATCAATTTTGAATTTGGAATATCAATTATAGCTTAGGGTGTATTTTTGGCATTGTTCTGAAAAACTTCAATTTTTGATGAATAGTGAAACCACTAAGTGGTAGTTAGAAACTGATTTTTCGTTTAAATGAAAAATTACCACTTCTGTGATTTTATTTTCTAAAATCCAACATACATGGTTGTCATTTGTACGTAAAATTTGGTTCAATGAGATTAAAATAATTTTTGGTGAATAGTAACTTTTAAGTTTAATTAATCGCGATTAAAGGTAATTAGTAAAATTTAAGGTAAAAATGATATTATAAAAATATGAAAATACCCTTACACTTTTAATACCCTTATTGGATGATTCATGGCCGACCATGAAAATCCATGGGTCAACATGGGGACCCCATGGAGCCACTTGGGTAGGAAAATGACATTATTGACTTTTTATTTAAAGTAAAAATAAAATTGTCACAAACATGTGTGGTTTTACTAAAACAATTATTACATGGGGTTATATAAGTTACCTTTTAGAATATAAATACTAATTGGAAAGATAAAAAGATTTAATACATCATGATATTTTTTTTATAATTTTTAGACATTAAATAAATTAAACTTTTTATGACACCATGATGATGTAGTGATTACCTCATTAATTAACGATTTAAATAAAATGAAAAGATAATGTAAAATATAAGACTTAAACTTGTAAAAAACCTATTGGATGAGTATATTTATATCCCTTATCACCTTATCCTAGAAATATATAATTTTTGGACCTTTGAATTCCGAAAATCACTTCATAATAATGTAACATTTCATTACATTCCAAGAGTTCCCCTCCTCTCCTCTTATAAAATGCCCCCACCACTACCACCTTATTCACACCTTCAAGCCATTTTTCTCGGCCAAAAACTGTCCAAATACTCTCTCAACTTCCCTCTATTACTCCTAGAAGAATCACTTTGGGAAAACGTCTTCCCAAGGAAGCCTTTGGCTCAAATCAAAAAGAGTTACCCAATTTTAAGGTAATGTCTCATAATATGTTATTTTGTTTTATTTTGATTCTCCAACCCCATAAACTCTTTTTATTATTTTCA
Source organism: Viscum album (assembly GCA_963277665.1). Taxonomy (NCBI): domain Eukaryota; kingdom Viridiplantae; phylum Streptophyta; class Magnoliopsida; order Santalales; family Viscaceae; genus Viscum; species Viscum album. The sequence goes on from OY728139.1 coordinate 596,305,865, forward strand.
TTTTTTAACAAAACCAGTATCCTAAATATACTTGGATGTTTTCATGAGAAGGATTTTATTTAAGCTTACACACACCTTCTTCTAATAGTTAAAGAACATACTGTTTCTGTGTGTGGCGAATTACTGCCTCACGAAACGATGATTGTTCAATCTTCTATTAACACCTCTCATGGTGGCCATTATGATGATAATATTTTTATATATGATATATATTATGTTTTCATTTTCCTTATGATTCTGTATTTTTTATTTATGGCATCCCATTACGATTTCCATTATGGGTAAACGTGATAATTTCATTTTAGGAAGTGCGGACTACCGCCCCCTCAAAGTGATTTGAATTGTTAATGTCATAGGTGAGATGTATAAAGGATGGAAAAAATGATATTATACATGATATTATAGTGGAATTATAGTTTAACTTTATTGTTTCCGACGCTTTCGCCGGGGCGCACGCAGCCGTCCGCGGGGGACGCACGGCTCTGTTTCCCCGCATTCCCGCTTTCCAAAGGCGGGCGGCATTCGTTCCTTGTTCAGGTACGTCTGCTCCTTGATCGAAACGGGATGATGGGATGTCGGTTCTTCCTCCTGTGGATTCCTCCTCAGAACTCATCACCTAGTCCGGGTCTCCCTTATAGATTTAATACGTAGTTCGTGAAACTCTTCCCAGTGCCATGTTCCCATGGACACCGGTTAATTACACTGCTTCTGTCGGGACATTCTAAAGGGTCCAGTCAGGGCAGCAACCTTCGGTCAGGGGAGTAGTCACGTTGAGGCATCAGTAGCGTGTCTGGATGCTGGGGTACCTGGCATGTCTGTCTGTTATCCTTGATCACAAGGCTTCTCGAGGGCGTGGAAGCCCGAGGCATCCCACATCGGGCGCGAGGAATTACATGTCATAGACACATATCTGAGGTTTTCCTCAGCTTCCCGGGTTCAACACAGGGTATGCCGCGAGTTTAACGTCCAGCGGAGATGGATCAACCCAACCAGAGCATTAGCTAGGATAGATCGGATTGAAGAATCCTCCTTGAAGGGATATCGACACCGGGGCTAGCCCGTGGGCGACAGTGGATGGAGTAGAGGGAGAGTGAAGTGGGACCATCGCAGGGGGCGACAGTGAAGTTGGGCTTGAGCCTTGACAAGGCTTCCTACGTATCCCCATGGCAGGGAATCAAAGTCTGCGTAGTTCGGAATGGTGCCGGTAAACCGACGTGAAGGTGGACCTTGGTCCGATGGGCATCGTCAGCGTACCGACGTGAAGATGGACCTTGGTCCGATGGGCATCGTCAGCGTGCCGACGTGAAGATGGACCTTGGTCCGATGAGAGTTGGGCTTGAACCTTTGGGAGGATTCCTACGTACCATGCCTTGACATAGATCAAAGACCCCGTAGTTCAAAAGATGGGTGGGTCGCAATGGTTTACCACTGGACCGGAATGGGACCCGACGTGAATGAGCGACGGGTGGGCTTGAACCTCATGGAGGCTTCCTACGTACCATGCCTTGACATGGATGAAAGACCTCGTAGTTCAGGTGGTCACAAGGCTTGCCGTCGGACGGGAATTGCAATTTAGCGTCGTGCTGGACGCGAGTGTGTAGTTTAACGTCATGCTGGACGGGGTGAAACCCAACGTGAAAGACGGGTGGGCTCGAACCTCAGAAAGGCTTCCTACGTACCATGCCTTAACACGGATCAAAGTCCTCGTAGTTCAAAAGATGGGTTGTCGGTGAACCGACATTAAAGTAGACCTTGGTCCACTATTGGTGGGCTTGAACCTCGTGGAGGCTTCCTACGTACCATGCCTTGACATGGATCAAAGTCCTCTTAGTTTAGAAGGGGAATTGTCGGTGAACCGACGTGAAAGTAGACCTTGGTCCACTATTGGTGGGATTGAACCTCGTGGAGGCTTCCTACGTACCATGCCTTGACATGGATCAAAGTCCTCGTAGTTCAAAAGATGGGTTGTTTGTCAGGGTCGGTGATCACTCTAAGCCCACGTGAGTCATGCTCGGTGTGAGAAACAAGAGGTTGCAAGGACCTGATGATCACGTCGCAAAGGGTGCGTCCATGAGAAGCAAAGAGGGGCTTACGCGTTGAGCGGCCCATGGTGTTGGGACTTACTCCAGGATGGAGGCCCATAGGGAGGTGCCTCGTTCCCTATCACGTCCTCCACCTACCTTGGTAGTGGGGAAGTACGGAGATGCACGGGTGCGATCATCCATACCAAAGTTTAGGGGCTTACGCTCTGAGGAAGCCCTTCCCCTGCGAACATACGCCACCCCGACAAGGAGGATCTCATTCCATGTGCGGAAGAGCTCCATTCCCGTGGAGACGAGGGGTGTAACGAATGTTCGAGCTGGGGGGACCCTTTGTGAGGGAAACGAGGTTGGGTCACAGTTTAACCTCATGTGTTGAGGACGCGGTGCTTGGAAGTTTAACGTCCTGCAGCTCGGACGAGGTGGGTTCACTCCACACCCCTAGGACTTACATAACTGGTACCCTCTGGTCCTTGGGGAAGAGAAGGTTCCGATAAGGCCATGGTAAAAGTGGGTCGTGGAACGAACCATCGATGGGTCCACGTTAGCGTGGCTATGCGAAGAAGAAATAGCCATTAGCGTGCCTATGCGAAGAAGCATTAGGCGAAGCAACGCTATGGGTGGTATTGTCCATGGGACCTTGAAATCACATCGTGCAGACCTGGAGGGCCGCACGGGAAGATGAATCGCTAAGCAGAGGAGTGTGCTTTGAGAAATGGGGTGCCTTGGCCTTAGCATGGGGCATTGGTGTGAGTGGGAGGTGCTTCACGAAGTGGAACAGTGTTCGCGGAGCACTGCCTCGCGAAGAAGGGGTGCCTCGCGAAGCAGGGTCCTGTGAAGCAGTGTGCTTCGCGATGCATAGTTATACTGCCTTGGCATAGGTATTACTAGCATATGTTGGGTGTTTCGCGAAGCATAAACGCTCCGCAGCTGCCCGGGTTCCCTTGGGAATCCCCTTCCTTCGCGAACGCCCTTGAGCTTCGCGAAGGGCATCCCTCACGGGAGGGGGGCTCAAAGTCTCGCGAAGTAAAAATAACTCGCGGAGCTCATGATTCCTGGGGCAAAGCGTGCTTCGCGATTCGAGAGAGGAGAAGCCGAAAGGTCGGATTGTCCATCCCTTTTGGACTCAGGGGGAGTCCAGTATTTATAGGGAAGGGGCACCGTGATGCAGGGCCCGCGCGCCGCCTCCGGGGCTTCGCGGCGCGCTCGCGAACGTCAGCGTCGTCCGCGGCGGTTTACCGCCTCTGGCGCTTCGCGGCGCTCGCGAACGTCGAACGGGTTCGCGGAGGATTACCGCCTCTGGTGCTTCGCGGCGCTCGTGAACGTCAACCGGGTTCGTGGAGGATTACCGCCTCTGGTGCTTCGCGGCGCTCGCGAACGTCAACCGGGTTCACGGAGGATTACCGCCTCTGGTGCTTCACGGCGCTGCCATGGTAGGGGCGCTTCGCGGCGGGGTTTCGCGGCTGCGCTTCGCGGCTGTGCTTGGCGGCTGTTCTTCTCGGCTGTGCTCCGCGAGGCCGCGCGCCGACTTTCTTTTTCGTTCCTTCCTTTCGGGCCTCATTTTTGGCGCCAAAAAATGCCCCCCCTCAGACTTGGAGCCGCGGAGGGTGAAGGGTCGAAGTCTGAGGGAAAATCGCCAAAATTATCGGTGGATCGCGATGCAGAATCGCGAAGGGGCCTCGCGATGCTCGCCGGGGCCGCGGATCCGGGCGCGCCGCGATGCTCCGCGCGGGTGAGGCGCGCCGCGATGCTCCAGGGTCGCCGCCTATAAATAGGGGGTCCGCCCTTTTTTGTCTTCACGTGCCTTGTCTTTTTGTGCGCTCTCGACTTCGCGAAGCTCCGCGTTCTCCGCGAAAGCCCTCCGCGAATTGAGCTTCACGGCGAATCGCGGGTCTCCGACTCCGCGTCCGCGCTAGGCGAACTTCTTTTCGGCCTTGGCCAGACTTCGCGACCGAGCTTCGCGATTCGACTTCACGGCCGAGCTTCGCGATCCAGGGGGAAAAAAACTTTTCTGAGGGTCGGCATCAAAATGGCCCATCAAGAGGCTGTGCTGGGAGTGCTTGCAGATGCTGCTCTTCGGGATGAGATGGCCAACCGTCCGGGCTTAGGGGAAATGATCCGGAGCCATTCGGACCACACTTCCTTGACGGATCTGCTCTCGGAGGGTCAGAAGAATTATCCGCAGTGCAAGAAACTGACGTTGTACGGCTTTGGGCTGAGGGACGACGTCTTCATCCCTGAGGCGAGAAGGGATGAACCAGCTTGCTGGTTCAGGAGCACACCGTGCCAGCACCAATGGTTCAGGGCAGCCGATGGTCATGCGCGGGAGGATTTCACACCCATCACCGCTGACTGTCTCTACCATCATGTGAATTATATCGATGGGAATCCACTGCAACCGGAGACGTCCCCTCCTCTCTACCGCACCATGCTGAAGGCGGCTCTGCAGGATCCGAAGAAGGGATGGTCCGATGAGTGGGACCTGCGCCAGGGCGGCAACTTTACCGATGACTGGGCCTAGGCCTACTGGGTAGGCGCCTCATGCGAGGAGTTCAGGGCCGAGCTGAGGAGAGTGGGATTTTATGAGGCGGCATGGGCCTCCCAGTTCCACATTTACCAACCAAAGCAGCTGATGTCAGAACTGCTGAGTAGATGGTCGTCCAGGACCAACACTTTTCACCTTCATCACGGGGAGGTGGGCATCAGCCTGTGGGATGTCCACCAGATTTCTGGGGTCCCGATCTTGGGGGGCCATGTATGACGAATTCCTCCCCGTTTCCAGCGCGTGGGGGGATGCGGAGCAAATGCCTCGATTGGCGTCGGCGCTGATGGCGCTCGTCCCTGGAGAGGACAAGGAGGCAGTGAGGGACGTCCACTTCAAGAGGTGGTTCAAATGCTTCCTGAACTTCCCAGAGAATCGAGAGTTCCCTCCAAGGCCTCGAACTTGTCCAAGGGCAGCCCAACGGGGCAAGGGACACTCGTATTGGCGGGTTCTGGAGGACAGCCAATGGAAGACTTGGGGTTTCAGCGTCAGCACCGAACAACAGCCAATAGTCAGGCTGGCGGCGTTCATTGCGGCTCTCATCTGTGGGTGGATCCTACCAGTGAGGGATACAAGCATGGGGGTGCGGCCCAGCTCGTTCATCATGGTGTCGATGTTGGCCATGGGGCAGCGAGTCAACCTGGGGATCCCGATGCTCACCAAACTATACAGAATGCTGCGGCATATTAGCGAGGGTAAGAAGCCGTCAAGAATATGCGGGCCCTTCCACCTCCTGTATGGGTGGATCGCAGCGCATATCAGGGGGATTTACGTGTATCCAAACCCCATTTCGCCGCCGGGATCAGACTTTCGCCCCTCAATTCTGAACGCAGTTGGGAGCTTCCCATTCAAACTGGCTGTTCCGATGGTGCTCAATAGGGTGTGGAGGGCGGACGAGTTCAACTTTCATCCCTTGCCGCTGCCGACAGGGAGGCTTACTGATGATGGACGGGGAACGGAAGAACATCGGGCTTACCTCCTGGCCTTCAGAGGTGGAGTTTTGGTGGCTCAGATAGATCGTGATCCAATCTGTGAACCGTACACCCCGCATCGTTTTGCGAGGCAGTTCCGGTGCCTCCAACGGCTGACCCCGCAGGTATACTGGGAGGTGCGTCACGAGGAGCACCCGTGTGTGATGAGGCAGTTGTGGCTCATGTTCACACGTGAGGATGGAAAGATGCAGATCGCATTTCCTCCGTCTACCACTGCCTTTGGCTTAGTGAAGGAGTACGCCATCAGCTGGGAGGCCGCTTATCCCGGGGAGATGCTGAAGCAGCCAACGATCCGGGTTGGTGACGGTGGGCCTCCTTTATCTCAAGGTCGGGGTCGGAGGGCAGCTAGGGCCGCTCGCGGCAGCGGGGCTGCCATGGCGGTGAGACCCGCACCAGCCAAGGGTGCGGCAGTAGCGGTGGATCCGATGATTCCGGGAGAGTAGGGTCATTCGGAGGGGCGGCCACCGAGGGGATTCCGTCAGATATCCACTCAGGCTCCGGGGAAGCGGCTGCGTCACATCGACATGGCAGAAGATGCCGTCTTTCCGGAAGCTTGGGACATTTGGGATGTCAACCTGCAATTCCTTAGCCCACCTGAGATGTGGGCCCACCTGAATCGCCTGGGGATGGAATTGCCGGGCATAGGCCCAGTTCGGGCTGGATTCATGGTGTCTCCTGCGGAGGCAGAGCAATACCTGGACGAGCTTGAGGATTACGTCCACTCCAGTGGTATCCCCCGCCCAATGTCAGATCGGGTGAGGGTACTGTTGAATCAGATGGTCCCCCCCACAGTTATCGGCTGCTGATCTGAGGGAGCGCTTCCCCTTGCCGGAGGAATCAGAGGGCTCCTCTCGGGAGGATGAGGCTGGAGGAGGGAGCCCGCTAGAGGAGGGCGAGGTCGGAGACCGAGGCTCAGAATCTGACAATTTCGCGGAGGTTCTCGAGGCAGCATTCCGAACTTCTCTTCTTACGACCTATTCTTGGGTCCCTATGGTCCTTTAATCAATGTTTGAACCGTACAAGAGGAACTTGTTCGTAGGCCTCGCTCTCGCGCTTCGGCGGGTGATGATGCGGGACCTTCAGAACCCGCGCATATGGCTGCGTCCAGTTCTGCGTCTGGTGGGACCAGGGGGTCTGAGGCGGCTCCTCTGGAATCTCCATACCTTCCAACAATATACGGAGGGCCTCGTCTCGGAGTCCCCTCAGTACCGGCTCAGGAGCAGCGCTCAGAGGTTGATCTTCGTAAGTCTCTCCCACCGGTTTCCTCGTTGTCACACGTAGGCCATGCCAACTAACGTTTATTTCTCTCTGTCGTACAGTTCTTCGGCTGGCGTGGGCCGCTGCGGCGAGGCTGGTCGGGATGTCTGGCGGCGTCCCTCCTAGGGGCATTCTGGTGATGGTGGCAATAGTCCCTCCATCTCCTCAAGCTGCGACGCACATCATCACTGGCGGGTCCACCAGCAGGGTCGTACCTGAAGTCATCGAGGTGGACTCCGAGGAAGAGGATCAATCGGTCGGTCCCAGTTCTGTCGCGCCTGCTTCGGTGTCAGGTGTCGTACCAGACTCAACACCAGATGCAGATCCTGCTGAGGAATTCCTGCAGGCATATCCTGCGTACGAGCCTGCCAACCGCGCGGATTGGGACGAAACGACCTCCGATGAGGAAGACAACAGCATCGTCCGTCACCGGTCGTGGAAGTTGATCACACGCTTTATCAGGGACACTCCCCAAGCGCAATGGCTGGCCGAAATGGATAGGCTCCGCTCGCGGTTGCGCGAACTGTGTGCCGGGGGAGTGGATGCCCAACGCCCTCACGCGCTCATCCGAGACCTCATGGCTGAGAAAATCCGGGAGCATGATCATGGGCTGAGCATGGGATGGCAGCGGAGGAAGGCGACCAGTATCAGGAAGTTCCAGGAGGCCGAAGGCGAGGTCGAACAGATGCAGATCTGGGCCAACGAGATTTCAGCCACTCTTGATGCGCAGTCTGAGCTGGTCTCACGATTGAAGGCCCAGCTGGCAGAGGCTGAGGAGCATATGGGGCAGACCTCTGGAAGGGTGGCTGCTGTCCAGGCCGAGGTAGAAAGATCCAGGGCCAGGGTTGACGAATTACGCCCTGCCGCTGCTGAAGAGGAGCGGGAGTTGAATCAGCGGCAACAGGCTTTGGACGCCGCAAGTCAACGGGTGGAGGAGCTGCAACGCTCCTTTGACGGGGTCAACCCGTCCATGGGGGAAATCAACCCCCGAGTATTGTAACAAACCCGAAAGAAACTTTTATTAAAACTTTTGTGCTTCAACCCTTTCTTTCTCCTTCGTTTTGAGTGTTGTGGCACGCACGATTTCCACTGCTGAATTGCCTTGTTACATCCCTACAATGTTTGTGGGACGTTTGACGACAATTCCTCAAGCCAGTCCAGATTCCCGAAAGATGGGGAAGGCTTGATCGGAGGAGGAACTTCCAGGATAGCCGAATTACCGTTTCTTCAACGTGCTCTTATGCACGAACGGGGCAACGCCAGGGGCGCTGAAATCGGTTCAAACAAATGAAAATGGGAAGTGTGAATCACGATACCCAAATTCGGAACACTGTGGGGATGGCGTGACAATAATGGAAAACCATTAACCGTGGCGGACAAACGGTATCCTTACTGCATTAGCCTGAAATGGGGACAACAAATGAGTATCGACCGCTGACCATATTCGCAACGCGGGATTTTATCAATTTGTTGTCGATCAATCCTTCGGGACATTGGCCCGTAACGGTAGGAGAGCCCTTGGGCGTAGTATCCAGGCCGTTATTGGGGGTCCTTCCAAACATGACCAGTCTTCCGGAACGTTGGCCCAGGATGGTAGGTGAGCTGATGCGGCATGAGACCAGACCGTTAGGGGGTTCCTTCAGACATGAAAGAGGACGAGGGTCCAAATAAGGGGCTCGCAAAGCGTGGAATATAGAGTGATGGTTTGTCCGAAAAAAATCCAACACTTAGGTAGTTGCACCACCGTGGTGGGAGTACACCAGATGGGCACATCGGTTTGATCATGGATCATTTATTCTTCCAGATAGGGCCTCTCTGGCGAAGGCTAGAAATGGGGAGGAATAAGATTTCATGATTCCAGGGGCTGAACCCTAGGCGAAATGCATGGGTGTCTCTACGTATCCCACGTGATGATGGGAATAATTCCATACGTAGTTCTGGAAGCGCATTTTATCGTCATGCGGGACGAGGAAGGGCCTAACCGTGTTGGTACACATCCCGCCAAAACTACTTAGCCCGCGTGAGTCGTGCTCGGTGCGGGAAACAAGCAGTAGTAGTGGGAATTTCCCAACACAAAGGGGGAAGGTTAGGGCAAAGGGAAACTTGGTGACTACCGGCCCAATGAAACTAACACGATCATTTAGCGCACCTAGATGCGCTAAGAGAAAGTGCCGAGTATGACGGAGTTCCACTTGAACATGAGGAAGTGGAAATGTGTGAATCATGGTGCTCGAGATTCAGATCACAATGATGGCGGCGTGAAGATGGAGGATTACTGCTGACAATGTTCGCAACACAGCATCCTGTCGCGTTAGCCCAAAATGGGGACAAACAAATGAGGGTCGACCGTTGAACATGTTCGAAACACGGGACCATGTCACAAATGTAGTCAGATATCCGTAGGGACGTTGGCCCGAAACGATTGAAGGGCCCTTAGGTCCAGCATTCATGGAGAGCCCTTAAGCTTAGTATCCACGTCGTCCGAGGGTCCTTTTGGATGTGGAAGAGGATGAGGATCCAAATAACGAGCTCACGAAGCTTTGTCATGGGATAGGGGGAATGTCCCTGTGAAAATCCCACGCTTCGGGCTCTTTGTCAAAACACATCTGAATACGGCAACGAAACGTATTAGAGAGAGGGAGCAAATTCCTTTCCCTTGGGGTGATCTTAGTTTAGGGTCATAGAATTCGGACCATGGATGGGAAAAGGGATCAGGGGACGCATGACATCAAAACCTGACGTGAATGAGGACATAGTCCTACTTACCATGCGTTCTCTGGGGAAATGCTCGAGTCGAGGGACCGAACACAAGGGTTAGGCTGGGCCCGCGGGGAAGTACCCGGGCTCTCCTACGTATCTCATAAGGATGAGAATCAAGCCATACGTAGTTCTGGAAGGTGTCACGGTAAGGTACCAGTGCCAGTGGAAAAGGGGAGTGCGGACGTGGCCCTTGCACTAAAAGAAGCGGAATTTGATGTATCTTGTTTGTCCTTTAAGGTGAATGGTTTTTTTTGTGAAGCGACAGGCCCTAGAACAGTAGGTCGTGATGTCACCACAAGAATCAAGCCGTGATGGGCGTTGACAAATGGCATGGAACATGACCAATACCCAACGTGATGTCCTCTACAGCGAGGTCACCACAATGCGGTGCCGTTTTTTCGTCGTGCGGCCAGGATGATAATGTCACAGTTTAGGGTCGTATGATAGGACCAAGCATGCATTTTATCGTCATGCAGCGCAGACGTAGCAGAGACGATGCTAGGCGGGAAATGTGCGCAGTGTTATAAAACACATTTGACAGAGACATGATCCCACATCAAATTTTACGCCATCCAGAGAGGGAAACCTTAGGCCGAGGGGCCTACACAGAGGTGAAACAGGGGGAGAGACTGGATTCCTGAATGGGTTTGTACCCGGAGACAGGGTGTCTGGGCGGTCCTACGTGTCCCATGAGGATGGGAATCAAAATGAACGCAGTACCAAATGGATCTTAGTTTATGGTCTTAGAGCTCGGACCATGGGAGCCCTAAAGGGCGCCAAGTTGCAACTTTGTCCCCCTAGCATGCAAAGGTGCACTGAGGGATAGCGCCAAAAGTGTCGAGATTCCACCTGGACATGATGAGGTGGAAAATGATGTGAATCATGCCACCAAAATTCAAGGACTGAAGGGGCTAGCGTGACGACAGAGGATTACTGCTGACCATGTTCGCAACACAGCATCCTGTCGCGTTAGCCTGAAATGAGGACTAACAAAACGAGCATCGACTGCTGACCATATTCGCAACGCGGGATTTTATCGATTTGTTGTCCAAAACCCTGGGGGGCGTTGTTCCCGTATCGGTAGGAGAGCCCTTGGGCGTAGTATCCAGGCCGATCTTGGGGGTCCCTCCGGGTGTGAAAGATGATGGAAGTCCGAATAGAGGGGAACACGAAGCTTGACAAGTGGAAGGAACTTGATCAAGTTGAATCTGACACTCTTGGTGCTAGACTAGAGTGCTCTTAATACATGGGTGAACCACTGCAGGGAGTCAAGGGACTCAACCTTGAAGGTGATCGAAAGACGACAGATTCCCAGGGGAAGGGGGCACGGTGCCTGAAACATTATATCATACCCACACATCCCCCTTCTGGAGAGGGATAAACCAAGTGGCCTAGGTGATTGGGAGATCAGGAGATCATCAGGAGGTGGGGCTGGACCCGAATCTTAAACATCCAGGTGGTCCTACGTATCCCATGGGGATGGGAATCAAGCCACACGTAGTTCTGAAGGGTGCCTTTTAACGTCATGCAGGACAAGGAATAGAAGGGCTGAACCTCAGAATGGGGGCGTGCGTGGTGCAGCTATTGCAAACCCGACGTGAATGAGGACGTAGTCCTACACTGCGCCACGCATCCCTGTGATCAGGGTCCTGAAGGCAGGATTAGAGAGGTAAATTTTCTGAACTCAAGCTGGGTCCGGAGACAACGGGTCTTGAACGTAGTTCCAGATGAGAGTCTTAGTTTATGGTCTATGAGCTCGGACCGTGGATGGTGACAACTCCCGAGTAAGCACAGATGTCAACCCAATCCCTAGTCCCACGTGAGATAAACTCGGTGTGGGAAACAAGGGAGGTATCCTCATCGCAATAATTGGGGTCTCCACCAAAGGGGAGTTAGCAGAGAGTTCCGAAAGTTACTTTTGATGTAGCTTGTTCCTCCAACGCGCAGACGTGCACGGGGGAAAAGTACCAAGAGTTCCGAGACTCTACTTGGACATGATGAAGTGATGAAGGGTGTGAATTGTGTACCCGGCATTTGGGCTTAGTGGGTTAGCGTGGCGATAAAGGAATACTGTTAACCACGGTGGAAACACAACGTCCATATCGCGTTAGCCTGAGGTGGGAACAACAAACGAGCATCGACCACTGACTATATTCGCAATGCGGGATTTTATCGATTTGTTTTCCGAAACCCTCGGGGGCTTTGGCCCGTATCGGTAGGAGAGCCCTTGGGCGTTGTATCCTGGCCGTTCTTGGGGGTCCCTCCGGGTGTGAAAGATGATGAAAGCCCTGATGCGGGGATACGCAAAGCCTGGAAAGCGGGGTGCGGACGTGTTCGAGTAAAGCTTGGCATTCCAGGTAATAAACCAGAGTACTCTTAAGCACATTGGTGAACCGCCGAAAAAGAGGGATCGACGAAACAACTCAGTAGGGGGTGGGAGCATGGCGTGGTCATCACGAGACCGTCGTGAATGAGGACATAATCCCACACCGCACCATATGATCCCCTAATGGAGGAAGGATAGGACAAGGGGCCAAGATGGTATGGGGATTCCTGAGAGATAGGGCTGGACCCGAATCATGGACATCCAGGTGGTCCTACGTATCCCATTAGGATGGGAATCAAGCCACACGTAGTTCTTGAAATGCAGTTTAACGTCATACCGGACGAGGAGGGGAAGTAATATACTCTGAAACAAGGGAGGTGTGTGGTATGGCGAAGAAGCCGACGTGAATGAGGATGTAGTCCTACACCACATCATACACCCTGGGTAAGAGGGGACCTGGGCCGTGGCCCGGAAAGGCCAAGGGGCCTAAGGTTAGGCATCAGTCAGGAAGGCCTGACTGGTTTTTAGTTTAACGTCTTACATGAGGACGAGGGGCCAGGGGCCCCAGGAGGCCATGGGGCCTGAGGCTGGGCCTCGTAAGGGGAGTTGTACGCATGGTACATGATCCCGACGTTAATGAGGACGTAGTCCTACACCGCACCGTACACTCCAGGTGAGAAATTGGGGAGACGGCCCAGGGGTCCTAAGATCAGGCATCAGTCAGGAAGGCCTGACTGGCTTGTAGTTTAACGTCTTACATGTGGACGAGGGGCCAGGGGGCCCAAGGAGGCCAAGGGGCCTGAGGCTGGGCCTCGTAAGGGGAGTTGTACGGCATGGTACATGATCCCGACGTGAATGAGGACGTAGTCCTACACCACACCGTACACTCCTATGAGGAATCAGGGTCGTGGGCCCGATCGCTAGAACCACCTGGGGGAAGTTTGTCACCTTGGGATGGGGAAGAATGAATCACTGTTCATGATACCTGGGACATCTCGGGGTGGACCTGAAAATCCAGGACACTGTTGACCATATTCGAAACACAACGTTCCTATGGTGACCCGCACGGGGGCAACAAATGAGGGTCGACCGCTCACCAAATTCGCAACGCGGGACTTGTATCGATTTGTTGCTTGAAAAACCCTCGGGGGCATTGGCCCGTATCGGTAGGAGAGCCCTTGGGCATTGTATCCAGGCCGTTATCGGGGGTCCCTCCGGGTGTGAAAGGTGACAGAATCCCAGTCAAGGAGTGGGTGAAGCTTAGTTTCATCCATCCACGAAAGGGGCAAACACGCCCTGGGGGGAATGTGCAGCCGGGTCGAGGCTTGCTCGACGTGGGTCAGGGCAAAAGTGTGCACCCTGCCATGTCTTGACCCGAGGGGGAGATTTTGGCTTTTGGGCTGGGCCGACGGATGAAATGTCCGGGCGTTCCTACGTATCTCATAAGGATGAGAATAAAGCCATATGTAGTTCTTGAAGGCCATGCAGTTTAGCGTCATGCGGTGAGGACGTGGGAGGATAGAAGAACGGGAGTGGGAACATGGTGCGACCTTTACAATCATTGCGCGAGTGGGGTTGCAAGAGCGGGGCCAAGAAAGCCTACTCCTTACTATACAAAGATCCTCCAAGGAGACTATTCCCAGGGGGAATAACGGAAGAGAAAATCTTGGGGCTGGGCTCAAGACGAGGCGTCCGAGAGTTCCTACGTATCTCATAAGGATGAGAATCAAGCCTCAAGTAGTTCTAGAAGTGCAGTTTAACGTCATGCAGGACGATGGGAAGCACCTCATTTGGGGATATGTACGGTACGACAAGTAATCCGACATGAATGAGGACGTAGTCCTACACCATACCGTACAATCCTGCAAGAGGGTAAGTCGGGGAGAAAAACAGGGGGGCCTAGGGGCCAAACCATGGTCAAGGAGACCTGACTGGCTTGCAGTTTAACGTCTTGCAGTAAGGACGGGGCCGGGGGCCCGAGGAGGCCAAGGGGCCTGTGGCCGAGCCTCGTAAAAGGGGGGGGGGGCGTTCAACATGGTACATGATCCCGACGTGAATGAGGACGTAGTCCTACACCACACCGTACGCCCCTGGTAAGAGATCGGGCGGAGAGGTCCGAGAAGGCCTGGGGGCCTAAAGTCAGGTATCAGTCAAGAAGGCCTGACTGGCTTGCATTTTAACGTCTTGCAGTAAGGACGGGGATGCAGTTTTAGGGTCGTGCGGGACCTTCTCGTAGTTTAGGGTCGTGCAGGACCCTCTCGCAGTTTAGGGTCGTGCAGGACCAAGCAGTTTAGGGTCGTGCAGGACCACTTTGCAGTTTAGAGTCGTGCAGGACCCTCTCGCAGTTTAGGGTCATGAAGGACCACTTTGCAGTTTAGGGTCGTGCAGGACCACTTCGCAGTTTGGGGTCGTGCAGGACCACTTCCCAGTTTAGGGTCGTGCAGGACCACTTCGCAGTTTAGGGTCGTGCAGGACCCCTTCGCAGTTTAGGGTCGTGCAGGACCACTTCGCAGTTTAGGGTCGTGCAAGACCACTTCGCAGTTTAGGGTCGTGCAGGACCACTTTTTCCTTAGGCAAAGTATCTCTTGAGGAATTTGGCATTGGTAGGAGGGGTTATACGCTCTTCATCTGTGGTCACCAAAGAGTATGCTCCGTTGGGGTAAACCTTATGGATGATATAAGGCCCTTCCCATTTGGGTTCTAACGTGGGAGGTTTCCTACTGGGAATCATTGGCGCTCGAAGGGCCAATACCAGGTCGCCCTGTAGAAAAGAGCGGAGACGAACCTTCTTGTCAAAGGCTCTCGCTATCTTGTCCTGATGCCTTTCCAGATTGTGCAGGGCACAAAGCCGGTTCTCGTCCAGTGCTTCCAATTCAGCTAGACGGATCTCGGCTACTTCATCTGATGTCTGGTGATCATAAACTGCAGTTTGTAGCGACGACAACTAGATCTCAATGGGTAGGACGGCCTCAGCTCCATACACCAGGGAATATGGGGTTACCTAGGTAGAGTTGCGAGTCGTCGTCCGGTAAGCCCAGAGGGCATTGGGGAGCTTGTCCGGCCAACTCTTCTTGTTCTGACCGACCATCTTCTGCAGAATGTTAGAGAGGGCCTTGTTGAACGCCTCGATCTGTCCATTCGCCTGCGCGTGATAGCGGGAGGTATGGTTCGACCGGATGTAGTACTTAGCGTACAATTTCTTCAATTCAGCTGCTCGGAAGTTGGTTCCGTTATCGGTGAGGACAACGTGAGGGACTCCAAACCGGTGGATAATGTTGGAGCTCACAAAGTCAATGATGGAACGGGCCTTGACCTCTTTGAGCGGAACTGCTTCTGCCCACTTGGAGAAGAAATCTGTAGCAGTCAGGATGAACCTGCACTGGCGGGCCGTTGCCGGCGGATACGGTCCCACTACATCAAGTCCCCATACCGCAAATGGCCAAGAGTACTTGGTGGGGTGAAGGGGTTCTGGCGGCCGATGCAAGAAGTTGGCGTGTACTTGGCACGCGTGGCATCTCTTGGCGTATCCAATACAATCGTGGATCATGGAGGTCCAGAAGTACCCTAACCTCCGGATTTGCTGGGACAGCTTCGGCCCAGCTTGATGGGCACCACAGGAACCGGCGTGAACCTCTTGCATAACTTGAGGTATCTCTACTCCTTGGATGCAAGGGAGGAGGACACCATCGAAACTCCGTTTATAGAGGATCTACTCAAGACTGGGGCCGCTCTAGAGGGTAAATTAAAGCACGTTGCGTCGGATTCGCTCGCGTTCAGCCCGGTCATCCGGGAGCTGACCATTTTGGAGATACTCGACAAAAGGTGCTCTCCAGTCGGGGGTGGTTTCAACCACTGCGTCTGACGAACCCGGGACTCCCGATATGGAGGGTCCGGCGGTGATATGACTTACCTGCAGGCTATCACGGTCCTCTTGGGTGACGGGAGAAATGACTCTCTGGTGGGCCACGTGTATGACCAAATCATCTTTCTCGGGTTCTACGAGCGACGCGGCTAAGCCAGCCAGGGCGTCCGATTGGCCGTTCTGCGACCGTGGGACATGGGTAACCTCTGGCCGAGGAGAGAACTGAGCCATTAGGAGGAGGGTGTACTCCAGCAATGGTGCAAGCTTTGGCCTCCTGATGACGTAGTCGCCATTAACCTATCTGATTACCAGCTCGGAATCTCCTTTCACATGTAGATGGGGAACATGGATTTCAAGGGCCAACTCGAGGCCGGTGATGAGAGTCTGGTACTCTGCCTCGTTGTTCGTACAACCTTCTGACAACAGGAACGAGTACGACAGGACGGCTTGTGCCGGGGTAATGAAAACAATACCCAGACCCACTCTATTGAGCTTGGGGTCGTTGAGCCTTCTACCGGTGGGGCTCCGGGAGGCACCGTCGAAATGCATTTGCCAACACGGGACAACATGATCGACTGAGAGGATCATCTCGTCGGGGAAATCCAGGTCCGGGGATTGATCCGCGGAGGTTGGATGGGCAGCTAAAAAGTCTGCCAATGCCTGTCCCTTAATGGCCTTCTGGGGTACAAACCTGATATCAAACTGCTGGAGAATCACCGCCCACCGTGCTAGTCGGCCAGTCAGCATGGGGCGGTTCAGGATGTACTTCAGCGGATCTACCCGGGAGATCAATTGTACCTCGTGGTGTTGCAGGTAGTGCCGCAACTTCTGCACAGCGAAGACGAGCGCAAGGCAGCTCTTTTCGATAGGGGAGTATCTGATCTCCGTATCGAGAAGCATGCGGCTGAGATAGTAGAGACTGTTCTCAGTGCCCTCATTATTCTTCTGGGCGAGCAGCGCACCGACGGATCTCTCAAGGGCGGTCACGTAAAGGACCAGCGGATTTCCTGAGACGGGTGGCATCAAGACCAGAGGTTGAAGCAGATACTGCTTGATTTCCTCGAAGGCGGCCCGACACTCCTCATCCCATTCATAGGCAGCGCCTTTCTTCATGAGCCAGGAAAAGGGCTTACACTTGCTGGCCAGATTCGCGATGAATCGGCGTATATAGGCTAAGTGGCCTTGAAGGCCTCGGAGCTCCCGAATGTTTCTCGGGGGAGGCATTTGGCTGATGGCCTTGATCTTCTCCGGGTCGATCTCGATACCTCGGTATCTGACAAAAAAGCCTAGAAACTTCCCGGAGGTGACTCCAAAGGCACACTTCAGCGGGTTCATCTTCAGGTGACGGGAACGGAGGAAGCCGAACACTTTCTCAAGGTCTCTGAGATGGTCCTGGTGATGATGTGACTTGACTACAAGGTCATCCACGTAGCATTCCACCAATGTCCCGAGGATCGGTTTGAATATGTGATGCATGGCCCTTTGATAAGTGGCACCTACATTTTTCAGACCGAACGGCATTACCTGGTAGCAAAAGGTACCCTAGGGAGCCCTGAAAGCAGTGGACTCCTCGTCTTCGGGGGCCATCCGGATCTGGTTATACCCGGAATACCCATCCATGAAAGAGAGGGCTTGGAACCCGGCCGTGGCGTCAATCAACAGCTCCGTCACTGGGAGTGGAAAGTCATCCTTTGGGCAGTGGCGATTGAGATCGCAGAAGTCGATGCAGACTCTGATCTGCCCATTCTTCTTCCTGACCGGCACAATGTTGGCGAGCCATTTGGGGTACTGGACCTCCTTGACGATGTTGGCTTTGATTAGCTTATCAACTTCGGCCTCAACCATAGCGCCATGGGAAGGGTGCATCTTCCTGGGAGGCTGCTTAAACCCACGATGTTTTGTTGGGAGGCCCAGACGGTGGACGGCCACTTGGGGATCCAGCCCTGGCATCTCATCGTAACTCCAGGCAAACACATCGCGGTGTTGTTTGAGGAAGTCTACGTACTGCTGCCGCTCCTCGGGGGACATGGCCGCACTGATCAATGTGGGTCTTGGATCTGCCTCGCTACCAAGGTTCACCTGTACCAGTTCATCAACCGTGGTAGAGACGCCTTCTTCAAAGGCTGGGGGAGCATCCTCCAAGTCTTCCTCCCCAGCCATGGGGGAACTTCCCGCGACGGAAGATACTTCTGGGCTCTAGAAACCCGAGGGGCACCTGGTGCCGGCTTGGGCAGCAATGGTCATCACATCAGGAGACAAACTTGTCGTTGAGACCATAGCAATGAATGCATTTGATCCTATCCCATCTGGCCTTCGACCTAAGGGGCCACGTTTGACGATATCAAAGCAGTGGTGACGTGTCGCCCTGAGTCGGTTAATTCCAGCCCGGCGAAAGAGACATGTATGGCGCACCGCCGTTGTCATGAGCTTGACGTCCTGGTACCGTACATGGGTAGGAGGTTCCGGGATGACCTGAGCCTGGTTGATGTAGGAGTACGAGGTGATTCTCCGCCGTCGCTTGGACACGGGAACATGCCCTCCTTGCGTACCCGAAACAACGAAACATTGCCCCATGTCGGGGGTCGTGGACTCCAACCGGTGGATCGGGAGGATGTAGGCGTCGTCCATGCTTGCCCAGGGATCACTTGTGATCGGGGCGGGCTCATCCTCGCTTACCAGGATTTGCTTGTCCTTACTTTTGTAATAACCCGCATCCAGATAGCGGGCCTCACAAGAAGCAAAAGGGGATGCGTCTCCTTGGACCACGCCTACTCGACCGTTGAGCGAGTACTTAAGGCACTGGTGATACGATGAGGGGACCGCTGCATGCAGATGGAGCCATGGCCTACCCATCAATGCGTTGTAGGCAGTGTCCTGAGAAACAACCATGAACTCGGTGCTGGAAATTAAACCACCGAACTAAGTCTTCAGGCGGATCTTGCTGACTGGGGTTTGCTCTGTCCTGTCATACCCCTGGATCCTGAGGTCAGAGGGAGTCAAATCACCTTCGGACAGACCCATCTTTCACAGCGTCCGGGTCAGAATTAGGTTGATTCCAGAACCCGTCTCAACGAGGCAGCGGAAGACTTCCACACCGTTGAAGTGGCCAGTGATATACAGCGGGAGAATGTGCCCCTGTATAGGAGGGTCCTCATCTTCGCCAGAGAACGAGATAACCGTCTGACATTCGGAGTTTTCAATCGTCTCGGTATGGAAGGCTTCCACAGCTACTACCTCTGTCTCGAACTGGAGGGGGCTCCTTAGGGCCTCGGAAAGTGCCTCGCGCATTTCAGATGACAGGCGAAGGGCCTCAAGGATGGAGAGCCTCGCCGGAATGCCGGCCAGGTGCTTCATAACATCATACTTTCGTGCCAAACGCGAACCTCTGCTTACAGGATGTCGTTCGACATTTGGATGTACAACGGGTCCGGCTGGATGAACCGGCGAGTAACTAGTACTGGGTACATCTTGCTGCCTGCTAGTAGAAGCCTGGAGAGTAGTCGCCGGGCTAAGATCAGAGAGCGGAGGCCGTCCTGTAGCCGGGCAAGACTGGCTGTGATACGAACGAGGCGGCTCCCCCAGATCTAGCAGCACGAACGACAGTGGAGGTAGAGCCGAGGGTGCTGGATGGGTCTGCGCGTGCTGAGATCTGCGCTGAGCCTGCTGCCTGGTCTCGGTAGAGTGCACGACTTGGCCACAAGTGCCTACTGACGTACCCCGATGATCGGCGCGATTGCGATTCCGCTGATGTTGAAGTCGGCTGGAAACGTTGGGGAGGTCTGCCTAGGGTTCCCCCTTGTCGGGGGTCATATAGGGCTTTTCCAGCTCCACGGTGTTAACCGAAGCGTACCATTGACTGTCACTTGAAGAGTCATCCACCGCTGGGCGGATTCTGGGAGGAATGCCCATTTCAGGAGGCATAAAGTCGCCAAGAGTGCGGGATGACGACGACACTGGCGGTACACATTGCTTCTTCTTGCGTCGCCGCTGCTTTCCCTTTTGGGCAGAGGTCGACTGTGAAGACGATGCGGAGGCACCGGCTACCTCTTCTGAAGGTTCTGACTGCTTCAGGCGCACCCGGATGATACCCTGGGCACGGACGACGGTTTTTCGAGCCATCCAGTTGTCGTATTTCGGGGATCCGCGGCTAGGGACCTGCTGCCACTCACCCTCGCTGTCACTGCCGATTTCTGATCCTGCAAAGACGCCTGCCACTTGCGCCAGCGCTGGGCCCAACATGACTATGTTGTTGTTGACCTGGTCCTGAAGCCCGTCTTTAAACACATAGCATCGGTTGAGGGTGTGCCCCAGGATCCGATGATAAGGGCAGTATTTGGGGTGATCGGTGAGATGCGCCTCTGCCGGCCTTCTGCATTCAGGCAGACGCACAATCCCTTTCTCTAGAGAACTTCGGAAGTAGCCAGGGACCTGATTTTCGTTGAACGTATATGTCTGGTACCTTCTTTCCAGATAGGGGGACCTGGGGGCCTGGTCCTATCGAGGGACCGGAGGGGCCTACCGAGGAGGAGGCGCCTAGTTGTCTCTCCTAGGTGGCGGTGGCGCATTGCGCGGGGGAACCTGCCGGTTCTGAGGCAGTCGCTGCTGGGCAGGAGCCTATGCTTGAGGTGGAGGACCTCTACGGGGTTGCGGGGGTGGTGCTGCCGGCAAAAATTCCAACCGCCTCGGGGCTTCTATTTGAGCCACTGCGGAGGGCTCAGCCCTGGCGGCCCTCCTGGCTGGGATCATAGGGGGCAGCAAACGTGCCTGACTAGCCTGTTGTAGGGCTTCCTCGAGGCGCTGGGCCTTATCCGAGAAATATCTGAACCCTCCATGGTAGTTCTGGGTAATCAAGTAGGGTACCAGCTCCGTCTTGACGTTCCCCACACACATCGTCAGTAATTGCTCCTGAGTCAGTGGCATATCGAGGGAATACGTAAGTCCTTTCCACCGGGCGTTGAAATCTGCAACCCGCTCATTAGGCCTCTGTTTGCACATGAAGAGGTCCGCAATGCTGGTCTTTCACGCGGTTGAGCTGAACTGGTATAAGAACTGCCGGCGAAGATCCTCCCAACCGGTCACCGATCCGATAGGGAGCTGGCTGTACCAGACGAATGCCGGACCTTCCAATGTCTGTACGAAACATCGGAGCTTGGCGGCTTCTTGCTGAGCCGGCGTCCCAAGCATGGGGCCACACCTGGAAGAGAAATGAGCCAAATGCTGGGGTGGGTCCCCTGTCTCGTTAAAAGGCGAGAAAGTGGGGTTCCCAAAACCCGGAGGCGCGGGCATATCATCCACCCATGCGGGATAAGGCTTGCCATCCGGTGGGACCGCCACCTGCTGTGTTTCCAACGCCTCGAGGCGGGCTGTGAGCGCCGCAATAAGGTCCTCCAGGTGGGGGTCCCTGTCTTGACGGGGATCCCTAACCACAAGCACATTTCCAGGTTCTTCAACATGGTAGACGGCTTCGGCTTCTCGCGGGTCGACTGGCTGGACGACCTGCTGGGCGACTGGGGGAACCCGGGTTGGATTCTTCAGGTTGCCCCGTCGCTCAGGGGGGTTTGGCGAGACGTATCGCGCCCTCTTGCCGTATGTTCCGGCTTCCGCCCTGTCCGCGGCAGTAGCATGATCAGGGTTGCCCGGAGGCATCTCACCGAGGGGAAGTTGTTCCTTCCCCTGCTGCCCCGGCCTGGGATTACTATAGTCGGGTCGTCGCTCTGTGGCGCGTTCAGCCAAGAGTTCGTCAACCAGCCTCTTCTGCTCAGCAAGCTGCTGGCGTAACGTGGCCTTCTCAAGATCTTCGTCCGTTTTCTGCACAGAGGCGGACGGGTCGGAGTGCTTGACTATTCCGACGTGCTCCTTACCCTTGCCAGTGCTTTGACCGAGTGCCAGCGACTCGGTGGGTATGGGGAGGCCTAGCAGGTTCCTCTGATGACGGGTAACTCTCCCTGACGGGTCGAGCAGCGGCGGTACGCCCTCACATGGTAAGTCTCCATCAAGGAACTCGAGCTCATCTTCCTTATCCACAACGTCGGCCATGTGGACTGTGACCCCTCTTGAGGGCATATCCTCAATGTCGCATAGCGAATCGGGCTGCCGTCGGATAGGGTCGAAGAGGAGAGCGGCATAGCGTCCCCAACCACGGACTTGCACATGGGGGGTGGCTTCCCTGACGATCTTGAAGAGTGCTTTGAGACTCTGAACGCACTTTTGTTGAAGGGCGCTATGGTGGCCTGGCGACTCAGGGTACTGGGCTACAAGAAGTGCGGCTGCATCGATCAGGCGGCATTGCTCGCCGATTTCTTCGAAATGCTCACGACTTCTGGGGTACACCACCCGTTCAAAACGGAGGCGGAAGTGTGTCGCCCAGAGGGTTCGACAAAGGCATCCCACTTCTTCAGGGGTTAGAGACTCTGGTATGCAGAAATTCAGTTCCGCCGTCGGCCAGAACTTCTCCGGGAAGTAATCCGCCGCAAGGATACTCCAGAAGCTCCTAGGCTCGGACTCAGGGTCTGGCCATGTGTTGCCCCACTCGTCAACCGGGGGCGGCTGAGGAACCGGAAGCGGTACTGAGGCGGACCTTTGGGATAATAAGATCGGCGGTGGAGAATACGGAAAACAAGCTGATTGGCCGCCGAATTCCAGGCCATCCTCCGAAGAGTGAGGTGACCTGGCCACGATGTCACGATACGACGGGCTGACAATCACAGCTTCCGGAACAGGAGCCGCGGCTACCGGCGTCAGGTCGTGTCGTCGCTCTACCGTCGTGGGCCCCCAAAATAACTCTACGTGATCCCTGGTAGAGGTAGAGGGCTCTTCTGGTGACAGGGGAGATGATTGCATGGCCGAGACCTGCGGAATTCCCAGGATTTCTTCCTCCTGGATGTACCTGCGGAGAGAGACGGGAATCCGGTGGACCTCAAATTCTGGGAGAACGAGGCTGACGCGTCTGGTTCCTGCCCCAGTCCTTGATACGGAGGAGCTGGGAGAAGGTTCCATCGCCGAATCACATTCCGCTTCCGAATCGGAGAAGCGGGCAGGTTTGATCTCCACCTGGGCCTTCCCAGGATTCTTCTTGTGGCGGTGACGACCCACTATTCTGCCCCTGGGTGGCTCTTCGGGACAGGGTTGACCCCTATCAGGCAGCCTTGGGGCGGCGCTGGCACCGTGGTGGAGAGGGCCCCCACTCGAGACAGACGGGGTGCGAGGGGCACCAGGGCAAATGTCAAAGGGTACATGGGGAGGACCTCCATGAACGGTACCCATGTGGGCGGGGCCTCTGTTTGAACTGGCAGGAGCATGGCGAAGACCTCCATGGTCGATGCGAGTGGAGCGAGGCCGACCTTCACTCCTCGAGTTGCTGGGGTGAGGAGGACCTTCGCCGGTTGCAGAGAGGACGTAGGGAGGCCCCCCACGTTGGAGGAGGACCGGATGGATGGTGCCTTCAGGAGGATGAACCTCATACCCTGTACAACGGGCGCGGGAATTGTTTCCGCGCTGAGCGCCACTGCCGCGGGGCAGGTCTTCCTGCAGGATGGGGGGAAGCACGAGGCATGCCTCCATGACGAACCTCGGAGCGGGGAAGGCCCACGCTCTGTGAAGTAGTGGTATGGGGAGGACCTCCGTATGGGGTGGCATCACTGCAAGTTAGCTCGCGGCGATCACCACTGGGGCCCGCAACCCGGAGAGTCAACCCAGCCTGCCCATGGGGCAGTTGGGGTCTCAATCTTGGTTGGGCGAAGGGGTGCCCCTGCTCAATGTACGCGGGGGCTTCATAATGCACGTCGGCGGTGGCCCGTGCCACTGTAGCTGTCGACGTGGACGCGCCTGAACGAACGTCCTCAGCCTGGGCCCGGCGCTGACGTCGGGTCAGGCGAGCCAGTGCAGGTGGCGCAGGGACGTAGTCTGCCTGCTCTTCCTGCGGGGCCAGTCGGCGGCGCTGACGCAGCCGGACGGGAGCTCTGGCCTGGGGGCCCCGGGTCGGGGCCCTGAGCGGACTGAGCCGTACAACGCCTGCCTCTTCAGCGTAAGGCGAAGAGTCGTCAAGGCGTTCCGGGGATAGGCTCCCGAAACGGTTGAATGTCGAGGTGGGGAGTAGGGGCTCCCTACGCGGCCTGTTAGGGTGGCGTTGATGGTGGGGCCTAGAGGCCTCCAGGTCCAGGCGGGCCATATCCCGGGTTGGGATGACCCCTTCTTCCTCATACCTGCGCACGAGGCTGTTGATCACCCTTCGTTGGATGATCTCTGACGGGGAAAGGGGACGTGGGCATCCCGTATTCCGTGACGTGGCAGCCATCGTGGCGGTAGTGGCGCCATGTGGAGTGGCCATCGTGGTGTTGCCCCTACCCCTGCGCGGGCGAGGAGCGGATGGTGACCACATCTCCGAAATAGCAACCTGGTTCCTGGGAAACGAAGGGATCAACTCATCAGTACTGAGAGGAAAAGGATTGACAGCCAGTTCCCCAGCTTTCTTCCATCCTCCACGTTTGTGAAAAGGATCCACGCCGACACGCTGCAGAGCGGAGTGCCCCACGTTCTACTGCCCCGACTTCCGGTGAGTTCCATGACAGGCCCGCTATTTGATTGGCGGGACCAGGCACCAGATATCTGGATCTGGTGACACGTCAATCTACTGGTGTCTCGAACGCTACTAATCTCCATGCTGAGGAGAAGAATTTCAAGTCGGGTTCACCATTTCTGTTTCCGACACTTTCGCCGGGGCACGCGCATCCGTCCGCGGGGGACGCGCGGCTCTGTTGCCCCGCATTCCCGCTTTCCAAAGGCGGGCGACATTCGTTCCTTGTTCAGGTACGTCTGCTCCATGATCGAAACGGGATGATGTGATGCCAGTTCTTCCTCTTGTGGATTCCTCCTCAGAACTCATCACCTAGTCCGGGTATCCCTTATTTATTTAATACGTAGTTCGTGAAACTCTTCCCAGTGCCATGTTCCCATGGACACCGGTTAATTACACTGCTTCTGTCGGGACAATCCAAAGGGTCCAGTCAGGGCAGTAACCTTCGTTCAGGAGAGTAGTCACATTAAGGCATCAGTAGCGTGTCTGGATGCTGGGGTACCTGGCATGTCTGTCTGTTATCCTTGATCACAAGGCTTCTCGAGGGCGTGGAAGCCCGAGGCATCCCACATCGGGCGCGGGGAATTACATGTCATAGACACATATCTGAGGTTTTCCTCAGCTTCTCGGGTTCAACACAGGGTATGCCGCGAGTTTAACGTCCAGCGGAGACAGATCAACCCAACCAGAGCATTAGCTAGGATAGATCGGAATGAAGAATCCTCCTTGAAGGGATATCGACACCGGGGCTAGCCCGTGGGCGACAGTGAATGGAGTAGAGGGAGAGTGAAGTGGGACCATCGCAGGGGGCGATATTGAAGTTGGGATTGAGCCTTGACGAGGCTTCCTACGCATCCCCGTGGCAGGGAATCAAAGTCCGCGTAGTTCGGAATGGTGCCGTTAAACCGACGTGAAGGTGGACCTTGGTCCGATGGGCATCATCAGCGTACCGACGTGAAGATGGACCTTGGCCCGATGGGCATCGTCAGCGTGCCGATGTGAAGATGGACCTTGGTCCGATGGGAGTTGGGCTTGAACCTCTGGGAGGATTCCTACGTACCATGCCTTGACATGGATCAAAGACCCCGTAGTTCAAAAGATGGGTGGGTCGCAATGGTTTACCACTGGACCGGAATGGGACCCGACGTTAATGAGCGACGGGTGGGATTGAACCTCGTGGAGGATTCCTACGATCCATGCCTTGACATGGATCAAAGACCACGTAGTTCAGGTGGTCACAACGGCTTGCCGTCGGACGGGAATTTCAATTTAGCGTCGTGCTGGACGTGAGTGTGCAGTTTAACGTCATGCTGGACGGGGTGAAACCCAACGTGAAAGACTGGTGGGCTTGAACCTCAGAAAGGCTTCCTACGTACCATGCCTTAACACGGATCAAAGTCCTCGTAGTTCAAAATATGGGTTGTCGGTGAACTGACATGAAAGTAGACCTTGGTCCACTATTGGTGGGATTGAACCTCGTGGAGGCTTCCTACGTACCATGACTTGACAGGGATCAAATTCCTCGTAGTTCAGAAGGGGAATTGTCGGTGAACCGACGTGAAAGTAGACCTTGGTCCACTATTGGTGGGCTTGAACCTCGTGGAGGCTTCCTACGTACCATGCCTTGACATGGATCAAAGTCCTCGTAGTTCAAAAGATGGGTTGTTTTTCAGGGTCGGTGCTCACTCTAAGCCAACATGAGTCATGCTCGGTGTGAGAAACAAGAGGTTGCAAGGACCTGACGATCACGTCGCAAAGGGTGCATCCGTGAGAAGTGAAGAGGGGCTTACGCATTGAGCGGCCCATGGTGTTGGGACTTACTCCAGGATGGAGGCCCATAGGGAGGTGCCTCGTTCCCTATCACGTCCTCCACCTACCATGGTAGTGGGGAAGTACGGAGATGCACGGGTGCGATCATCCATACCAAAGGTTAGGGGCTTACGCTCTGAGGCAGCCCTTCCCCTGCGAACATACGCCACCCTGACAAGGAGGATCTCATTCCATGTGCGGAAGAGCTCCATTCCCGTGGAGACGAGGGGTGTATCGAATGTTCGAGCTGGGGGGACCCTTCGTGAGGGAAACGAGGTTGGGTCACAGTTTAACGTCATGTGTTGAGGACGCGGTGCTTGGAAGTTTAATGTCCTGCAGCTCGGACGAGGTGGGTTCACTCCACACCCCTAGGACTTACATAACCGGTACCCTCCGGTCCTTAGGGAAGGGAAGGTGCCGATAAGGCCATGGTAAAAGGGGGTCGTGGAACGAACCATCGAGGGGTCCACGTTAGCGTGGCTATGCGAAGAAGCAATAGCCATTAGCATGCCTATGCGAAGAAGCATTAGGCGAAGCAACGCTATGGGTGGTATTGTCCATGGGACTTTGAAATCACATCGTGCAGACCTGGAGGGCCGCACGGGAAGATGAATCGCTAAGAAGAGGAGTGTGCTTTGCGAAATGGGGTGACTTGGCCTTAGCATGGGGCATTGGTGTGAGTGGGAGGTGCTTCGCGAAGTGGAACAGTGTTCGCGGAGCACTGCCTCGCGAAGAAGGGGTGCCTCACGAAGCAGGGTCCTGCGAAGCAGTGTGCTTCGCGATGCATAGTTATCCTGCCTTGGCATAGGTATTACTAGCATAAGTTGGGTATTTTGCGAAGCATAAACGCTCCGCGGCTGCCCGGGTTCCCTTGGGAATCCCCTTCCTTCGCGAACGCCCTTGAGCTTCGCGAAGGGCATCCCTCACGGGAGGGGGGATCAAAACGAAACAAAGCAGAGTCGTCTCGCGAAGTAAAAATACCTCGCGGAGCTCATGATTCCCAAGGAAAAGCGTGCTTCGCGATTCGGGAGAGGAGAAGCCGAAAGGTCGGAATGTCCGTCCCTTTTGGACTTAGGGGGAGTCCAGTATTTATAGGGAAGGGGCGCCGCGAAGCAGGGCTCGCGCACCGCCTCCGGGGCTTCGCGGCGCGCTCGCGAACGGCAGCGTCGTCCGCGGCGGATTACCTCCTCTGGCGCTTCGCGGCGCTCACGAACGTCAAACGGGTTCGCGGAGGATTACCGCCTCTGGTGCTTCACGGCGCTCGCGAACGTCAACCGGGTTCACGGAAGATTACCGCCTCTGGTGCTTCGCGGCGCTCGCGAACGTCAACCGGGTTCGCGGAGGATTACCGCCTCTGGTGCTTCGCGGCGCTTCCATGGTAGGGGCGCTTCGCGGCGGGGTTTCGCGGCTGCGCTTCGCGGCTGTGCTTGGAGGCTGTTCTTCGCGGCTGTGCTCCGTGAGGCCGCGCGCCGACTGTCTTTTTCGTTCCTTCCTTTCGGGCCACATTTTTGGCGCCAACATTTATATAATTATAATTTCATTCCATTAAATATGAAATAGAAATGAAATTAGCGTTCATGCGTACGTACGACTTACCGTCTCCATGAACGGTGCATTTCATTTCTTACCTCTAAATGTTATGTAATATTATAAATGCATGTATATACTGGATATATATGATATATATGATATCTATATCATGAATATAATTCTTTACATAATTTATATTTCACCACAAGAACAAGTTGTAATTATAAGAAGTTTATTTTTGACTCAAGTGCCAAAGGTCGACAAAACGACCGTTATTAACTTAAATAATTACATAATGTTCATAACATGTTAATAAGTAATATAAAAGGAATAATGAAAATGAAAAAGGTTCTTAAGCAAGTAGAAATTAACTCTAGTTTATTATTCAGGATATTAAATATGGATCGTGTCAGGTCAGACATGAGGTAAGGGAACTTCTTACCCCAATTTCCATTTTTTGGGTTAATTTCCTACTTTCAAATTATGTCATGATATTATTATGTCCTATCTTGTATTTTTTACTTTCTTTATGTGTACTTATAATGAATACACATAATAGATCTATTTTATTTAAAAAATGGTCTTTGTAAGGGACTTCATCTCAATCTCCATTCATTGAGGCATATTTTGTTTTATACACAACATTCCATTATATGGTGTATAAACCCCTTTGACTTTTACTTTTATTCAAAAGGAATATTTTTATATGAAGCATTTCACTAAAAAACAAAAAGGAATGTTTTTTTGTCGTACATATGCGGCGATAATGACTACTTCGCCGCTATGCCCATTATTTGATTTTTGGCTTCCTCTGAAAGACATAACTTTTTTAAATGATTTTAAAAAAGAGAGAGATATTTCTCTCAAATGTATGAAAATTCTAGTGAAAATGTTTACGTATTTAGCACAAGTTTAAATTTTTTTTCAGAAAACCAGACTCTCGAGTGTGGTAGATCAGAAGGGATTGGGCGTGGCCCCATCATGACCTGTAATTATTCGAATAGTCTCAGAATTTTTTATTTTGTTTTCAGAATATTGCATACTGTTTTCAGAAAAACAGTAGAGTATATTTGAGAAATTTTAAACATAATTATATTCTAAATAAAATTGCATCGACAGGTCTCATGGGACAAACTAGTGTCTTATCATGAGTCCTTAACAAAATCTTACCTGTAGTCTTGGCATGATGCCTTGGATACATGGTTATGATAGTCTGGAATTATGCATTCCATCATTATGAATGTGGTTATTGATATTGCATGTGATTATTCGACCAGTAGAATATCCATGTGAATAAGTAAATGAAATTATCTCATTTTCATTTTTCCATATTATGTTCATGTTCAAGTTTAAAATTCTTCTGTTTTAGTTATACATTTCCTTACATGTTTATGTTTATTTATGAAAGCATCCGCTATATTTTTATCCTTAATGAGCATCTGAGCTCACCCCTTTCAATGTTTTAATTTTTCCAGGATGTGATGAAGTATATTATGAATGACCTGTAGGGATAGGATGAGGGGATATGAATACATGATTTTTTTTTGTTTTTTTACTTTATGATGTAATGTAAGACTTATGAATGTATCTAGTGTTTCCAAGACTACTAAACTAATCGGTCTTTCGAGACTTGATCTTTTGTGATCATGCCAATGTTACACAATAATACACCGACTCTGGGTAACTGGGGTCGGGGAATTACAGTTGGTATTAGAGGCAGTTTAGTACCAACCATGGAAGCTATATTTAGATAAACTCTCATTAGAGCACATTGTCCTAAAATATACTTTGAGGATTAGTATAGAAGAACTTCCTAGAATTTTGGTATTATGGAGATTTTGTGAGTTTTCTCAGAAATAAATCAATGTCTAGATATGAGAAGGTAGAGGAGGCTCTTGCACATATGTACCTAGGGGTAAAACCCGAAAACACCCCTTTGAGCTAGACTCGAATGGGAACTGCTGCACGACAATGGACCTTGTTGCACTCTTGGTTATGACATTACCAGGGGATATTCTTAGAATAATTCTCATTTTATTTAGAAATCATTATGAAGGGTTTATGAGTATATACTCCCTCAAAGAAAACATTACTTTTTATGAATATAGATTATATACATAAATTTTTCAATTTATGTTATGTGTTTTACAAGTACGAAATTATGTATTTTTATTCATAAATTGATCTAGTTTATGCCATTGTTTATAAATGGTGCCTAGTGGAAGGAATGAAAACTGTATCAATGCACGCACTCCATGTAGGGATTTCCCTCCTACTCAAGATAATTATAATGCAGCTGGTGATACAACTGGTGCTGATCATCTTATCACCATACTGGGACAACTCACACAGGCTATGAATAATAACCTTACTCATATGGAGCACCCTGATCCGCAACGTGGATGATCAATGTTAGACTGCTTCATGAGGAAACAACCACAAACATTAAATGGAATTACAAATCCCTTAGTAGCTAAGAAATGAATAAATTCCTTAGAGAAAATATTCCATTCCTTGGGGAGTAGTGAAAGGGAAAAGGTTATCATGTCAGTTTACCGCCTTACAGGAGATGTTGATCAATGGTGGTCATTGATTCAAAATACAAAGAAAGATTATGAAGTATCGAATATGGAATAGAGGGAGTTCAAAGATGTTTTCTTAGAAGAATACATTCCTCGTGACCATCGAGCAGATATGGAAAGGTAATTTCTGAGTCTGAGACAAAAGGAGGATGAGAATGTCGCAAAGTTTGGGGCCAACTTTACAAGGTTAGCAAGGTATTCAGCAGATTATATACATAACCCATTAAGTAAGATTGATTTTTTTTATGGGTTAAAACCATTTCTCCTTCGAGCTTTAGTATCACAATCCTTCTCATCGTACAAAGATATTGTCTCATGTGCTATCAAGACAGAAAAGGAAATCTGTAAGTCATATGACAACAAAGTAAATCAAGAGAAGAAGAGAATGGTGGAATAGGAGACAGAAAAAGGGAAAAAGGGATAGAATGATTTTCCATTATGGGATAATTGTGGGAAGAATCACCCCAGTACTTGCCTAAATGGAATGGGAGTTTGTTATAAATGTGGAGAAAAAGGTCACCAGGCTCGTGATTGTACGGGAAAGAAAGAGGCAATCAATGTTGAATTCTACAATTGTAGAAAACTGGGGCATTATTCAATTGAATTTCCTAAGCTTCAGGGAAACATACCTCCGAAATGGCCAAGGGATCAAAGCCAAGCTTATGCTGTTACTACATATGAAGTTGAATAATTATTTTATTTGTGTTTTTGGACTTAAGAACTATATTATGGTTATAAGAATAATGTGATATATATAAGGATTGTACTAAAGTACTTTTTGTTTTCATTAAGGTTTTAATATGATTAAGGTAATAATATTTTTAGTATGTGACAATAAGAGAAACTTTACCTTGTTTGGGAAATTTGATGTTACAATTGATTTTAGAATTTAGACACATTTTATAGAATGTTTGGACAAAGGTATTTTTGATAACAATAAAGGTTGAAATGGATTAAGTTGAACTTTGGATTGTATTGTATAAGGTTAAAACACTTATGAAGATTATTTTTGGAATATTATAATACTATAGTTTTAGAAAAAGGAAAACCTGCAGGTTGGGGGATAACCCATCGTGTCAGACAAAGCTGTTGGAATTGAACCCACAACCATAGTGCGACAGGCCTTTATTACCTACCACTAGCCTACAAGAAGTCCCTGGTTATTACAAAATAGTTTTCCTAATCTAAATGGTATGTTTTAATATTTTTAACCTTGTACAATTAGGATAAATATAATATTTTTGAGTTCTATTATCTTGAAAGATGAGTTTGTGGTAGAAATTAGTTGAAGGATAAAACTCTACTTGTCAAGCATAAATATATATATTCCTATATCTTATTCTATGAATAAATTGATTCTTAAACTTTAATAAAGGGATATTAAAACAAAAAAATGTGTTATCCTAATACCTTATGTCTTGTTGAACTGATAATATTTTAAATAAACATAGATTGAAGGATTTGAGGCCCTCAATTTTACACTTGTTTGTGATTGATGACCTCAATCACTCCCTACAAATATTTATGTTTTTCCTCCAATTATATGCCTCTAATTTTCACCAATGTTCTCCTTATCGAGTTCATAATTTGGTGGTGACTTTTTCATTTCTCTTTCCCTCTTATTAAGGCAAAATTTTATTAACCTTAATTCCGATATGGGTTTTTCGCAAAGGTATTTTCTATTTTCAACATTTTATTTTCAAAGAAAAATTTAAAATTTTGAGGACGCAATTTATTGAAGGAGGGGAGAATGTAACACCCCAAGGTTTCATGATACGCTTCTCTTTCAATAATTCAATGGCTTGCATTGTACGCAAGTTCGAGATTCTAACACACCGCGACCAATCAAAGTAGCAGTTATGAATAGTAATACCCACTTTTTGAAATTATAGAAATTTTATATTTCAAAATGGACTTCATTTTTGTATTTGGAATATCTAAATTATCCTAAGTTGAATTTTTTGTAATTTTCTAAGAACTTCCAATTTTCTATGAATAGAGAAAATACATAAAAACAAAATTTTTAATCAAAATAATTTATAGTGATAAATTATAATATTGAGTGGTTTTAAAGTATAATTAGAATATATTTTAACCATTTTATCCAATGGTGGTCATTAGAATTAATTTCACTTTAAAATTGGACATAAACAATTGTCAATCTTTTGAAATATATTATTTCTTAAAAAATGCTATTTGTTGTGACAGGGGGAATTAATTATAAACATAATTAATGAAACATATATTTTTGGAATTTTTAAAATAGACATCATTTTTGAATTTGGAATATCAATTATAGCTTAGGGTGAATTTTTGTCATTGTTCTGAAAAACATCAATTTTTGATGAATAGTGAAACCACAAAGTCGTAGTTAAAAACTGATTTTTCATTTAAATGAAACATTACCACTTCTGTGATTTTATTTTCAAAAATCTGACATACAGGGTTGTCATTATGAATTAAAATGTGGTTCAATGGGATTAAAATAATTTTTTTTGTGAATAGTAACTTTTAAGTTTAATTAATTGCGATTAAAGGTAATTAGTGAAATATAAGTTAAAAATGATATTATAAAAATATGAAAATACCCTTACACTTGTCCTAAACTTATTGGATGAGTCATGGCCGACCACGAGAATCCATGGGTCAACTTGGGGACCCCATGGAGCCACTTGGGTAAGAAAATGACATTGATAACATTTTATTTAAAGTAAAAATAAAATTGTCACAAACATGTGTTGTTTTACTAAAACAATTATTAAATGGGGTTATATAAGTTAAATTTTCAACTATAAATACTCATTAGAAAGATAAACAGATTTCCTACATCATGATTATTTTTATAATTTTTAGACATTAAATAAATTAAATTGTTTATGACATAATGATGATGCAGCGATTACCTCATTAATTAATGAATTAAATAAAATAAAAAGATAATGTAAAATCTAAGACATACAATTTTCAAAATCCTATTGGATGAGTATATTTCGATCTCTTATCACCTTATCCTAGAAATATATAATTTTGGGACCTTTTAAATCCGAAATCACTTCCTAATAATGTAACATTTCATTACTTTCCAAGAGTGCCCCTCCTCTCCTCTTACAAAAGGCCCCCCACCACTACCACCTTATTCACACCTTCACGCCATTTGGATCAGCCAACCTCTACCCAAATACTCTCTAAACATCCCTCTATTACTCCTAGATTCCTCACTGTGGGTAGAAGTCTTCCCAAGGAAGCCTTTGGCTCAAATCAAAAAGAGTTACCCGATTTTATGGTAATGTCTTCTCTTATGTTATTTTGTTTTATTTTGATTCTCCGACCCCCTAAAATATTTTTATTACTTTATTTTGTAACAACACCAGTATACTCAATATAATTGTATTATTTTATTTGAAGTATTTTATTTACACTTACACACACCTTCGTCTAATTGTTAAAGAACATATTGTTTCTGTGGGTGGTGAATTACTGCCTCACGAAACGATGATTGTTCAATCTTCTTTTAACACCTCTCACGGTGGAGATTATTATGACACTATTATTATATATGATATATATTATGTTTTTTCCTTATTATTAAGTATTTTTCATTTATGGCATACCATTATGATTTCCATTATGGGTAAACGCGATAATTTCATTTTAGGAAGTGCGGACTACCGCCCCCTCAAAGTGATTTGAATCGTTAATGCCATATGTGGGATGTATAATGGATGGAGTAAATGGTATTATAAATTATATTATACTGTAATTATAGTATAGCTTTATATAATTATAATTTCATTCCATTAAATACGAAATAGAAATGAAAGTAGCGTTCATGTGTACGTACGACATACCGTCTCCATGAACAGTGCATTTCATTTCTTACCTCTAAATGTTATGTAATATTATAAATTCATGTATATACTGGATATATATGATATATATGATATCTAAATCATGAATATAATTCTGGATATAATCGATATTTCACCACATGAACAACTTGTAATTATAAGAAGTTTATTTTTGACTCAAGTACCAAAGATCGACAAAACGACCGTTATTAACTTAAATAATTACATAATGTTCATAACATGGTAATAAGTGATATAAAAGGAATAATGAACATAAAAAAGGTTCTTAAACAAGAATAAATTAACTCTATTTTATTATTCAGGAGATTAAAGAACGATCTAGTCACGTAAGACACGAGGTAAGGGAACTTCTTAACCAAATTTCCATTCTGTGGGTTGATCTACTACTTTCAAATTATGACATGATATTATTATGTCCTATCTTGTATTTTTACTTTCATTATGTGTACTTATAGTGAATACACATAATAGATCTATTTTATTTAAAAAATGATCTTTCTAAGGGACTTCGTCTCAATCTCATTTCATTGAGGCATATTTTGTTTTATACACATCTTTCCATTATATGGTGTGTAAACCCCTTTGACTTTTACTTTTATTCAAAAGGAATCTTTTTATAAGAAGCATTTTAATAAATGACAAAAAGGAATGTTTTTTTTCATACGTATGTGGCGACAATGACTTCTTCGCTACCATGACCATTATTTGAGTTTCGGATTCCTCTGAAAGCCATAACTTTTTTTAAATGATTTAAAAAAATGAGAGAGATATTTCTCTCAAATGTATGAAAATCCAGTGAAAATGTATATGTATTTAACACAAGCTTAAATATGTTTTCAGAAAACACGACGCTCGAGTGTGGTAGGCAGGAAGGGATTGGGCGTTGATCCATCATGACCTGTAATTAGTCGAGCAGTCTCAGAATTGGTTATTTTGTTTTTAGAAACTTGCATAATGTTTTCAGAAAAACACTGGAGTATATTTGAGCAATTTTAAACATAATTATATTCTAAAAAAATCGCATTGGCAGGTCTCATGAGACAAACTAGTTTCTTCGCTTGAGGCCTTGACAAAATCTTATTTGTAGTCTTGGAACAAGGCCTTGGCTATGTAGTTATGATAGTCTGACATTATGCATTCCATCATTATGAAAGTGTTTATTGATATTGCATTTGATTATTCGAGCAGTAGAATATCCATGTGAATAAGTAAATGGAATTATCTCATTTTACTTTTGCCATATAATGTTGATGTTCAAGATTAAAAGGCTTTTGTTTTAGTTATACATTGCCTTAAATGTTTATGTTTATTTATGAAAGCTTCCTCTATATTGTTATCCTTACTAAGCATCTGAGATCACCCCTTTCAATGTTTTAATTTTTCCCGGATGTGATGAAGTATTTTATGAATGAACTATAGGGATAGTATGAGGGGATATGAATACATGATGTTTTTTTAGTTTTTTTTCACTTTATGATGTAATGTAAGACTTATGAATGTATCTAGTGTTTCCAAGACTACTAAACTAATCAGTCTTTCGGGACATTATCTTTTGTGATCATGCTAATGTCACGCAATAATGCACAGACTCTGGGTAACTAGGGTCGGGGCATTACATTTAGTTAATATATATGATTTATGTTAAATTATTAATATAATTTAATAGTCATATATATATAATTCTTTTACTTTTTACCTTTCAACATAACTATTAAATGGGAATAACATTCACACGTACGTACACCCTACCGTCTCCACGAACAATGTTTTCCATTTCATACTTATATATTATATAGAGTACTATAATAAAAATATAATATATATAAATGATATTTATATCATGTTTTATATTCTTGAATCATGATATAATCATAATTACATACAATATAA
This sequence comes from Viscum album, assembly GCA_963277665.1. Taxonomy (NCBI): domain Eukaryota; kingdom Viridiplantae; phylum Streptophyta; class Magnoliopsida; order Santalales; family Viscaceae; genus Viscum; species Viscum album. The sequence continues at coordinate 596,341,895 of OY728139.1, forward strand.
CAAATTAGGACACATATGTTAAACATAGCGAATATTACCTGAAGTGAAACTTTAACATATGTTGGTTAACAATAATGAAATATATGGTCATAATAAAAACATATATGGTATTAAATATAAGAATATGGTTCTGTAAAATATTTATAATAAATATATATTTATTATATAGGTGGTTTGAATGAGTAGGATGAGAGTCAAGACACAAGGTAAGATGATTTTATCTCACCTTTTTATTTCTGTGAGATACTTGCAATGTTCACAACACTTCACTTTTTTGTGCTGTATATATTAGAAATGATTGTATTACATGTATCTCATACTTAAATATATTTATTTTTACATATCCATTTTATATTCTTTATTTCATGGGGTATAAGTTTAAAAAGTTTCCAAATGGGTGAAATAGTTTTTTCTTAATTTTCCTTCTCTAAGAATCATGCTTTGTTATACACCTAAACTATATTTGAGATGTATATAAGTCCATTTTAAATGTTATATCATGAATTTAGTTCATTTAATGATATTTTAAGCATCATTATACTTTATTTTCTTACATTTAGAGTATGATCCCAATATACCATGTTATACGAGTATATTGAGAAAATCGTATTGCTTTTCACGGCTGTTTATGTTTATTATTCCTTTGATGAAATCATATGATCCATATCTCAAGAAAAGTCATTATTTATGTTATACTATAGTTATTTGTGATTTATTCATATATTTTTACAATTTATTCCTCTCTTTGGTAAATAATATAGTTAAGAAATTATTTTATAGAATTCCCAACATTACCTTCTCTTCGGTCGAAAATACGTGTTCCTTAAAATCTTGTTTTACAAAAAGGGGTTTCAAAAATATTCTACTAATATACAATGGTCATTAAAATAAAATTTAACCTTCTTTTATTTTTTAAATGTTCTTAAAGGAATATTTTTATCACTTTTCGAATGATTCATTTTTCTATAATTTTCATCATGCAAAATTAATGTTCTTTTTTCCTCATATGACATATACATATTTATATACCAAAAATACTTTTATGATTTATTTTCATTTTTAAATGTTATTTTTTATGATTTGTTTGAAATATATCATCAATGAAATGGGTTTCCATATTATAATATAAGTTTTGAAGTAATTTTTTTTGAAATGTTTGCATGCTTATTATATATTAATTTAAGTAAAAAAAATTCAAAATGATTTAAGGACTCATTTATATGTTTTAAAATTCAATTTAAAGAAATGGTATTTAAATTTTTTTAATTTTTATTTGATAAATTTTCCCATAAAATGGTTTTCAAAACATTTCTAATATTTCCTTTTATTCTTTTAGAGTGTTTTCAAAGAAAAATGATCTTAAAATATTTGGAAGTTTATTTTATAATTTTAAAAGAAAAATGTTTTCAAAATTATTTCAAATATTATTTAAAAGTTTTAAGGGTATTCTTTAAAGAAATTATTTTTCAGATGGTTTTACGCATTAAAATAAATTTTTCAAAGAAGAAAGGATATATTCCTTAAGATTATTTTAAATATATTTCGAAATTATTTTATATCTAAGATGACATATATTGATGTTACACATTCCATTTTTGGAAATGATCTAAAGGTTACATTCATATTATTTTCTATGAATGGGTTATACAAATTGGAATGGTCTTTATCAAACCCATTTCTCTATAATGAGTTATATATCAATGAAATGACATTATATTTCATGGGTTATATGTTTTTGAATTTTTTTTCCTTTCACACATTATGCTTTAGATAAAACGGTTATGAAAACATTTTCTTTTTTATATAGGTTATAATCTATTTACATGTTTATGATACCCATTTACTTGCATCTGTTAGGATATGATTGTTTATTATTTTGTGGAACATGTATGTATGATTTCACTATGAGATACATGGGACCTATTTCTCCCTCCAATGAATAAATTAAAGATTCATATATCATGAGATTGGAAAAGATAGAACGAGAAATGAACATGGATTAGTATTGTAGGGCTAGAACGGGAAATGAACTTGGTTTATTAATACAAGGCTAGAACGAGTGGTGAACTTAGTTCAATAATACATGGTTGGAATGAGGGATGAACTTAGTTTAGTAATACATGGTTAGAAGAAGGTGTGAACCCCGGTTCAGTAAAGGACTTCATCCACTATGATTTCTCGACAACAATTCCATGACTATTATTTAAATCATTATATATTATTAGGTGTTTACCAAAATTCAAATTTTTATTCCTTTGTTATGATTTCATGGATTATTTTCATTATTTCATTATGATTCATGACTTATTAACTACCAATAATTATGAAATGATTCATTTATATGATATCCGATATTTAGTGTATGATATTCGATTTTCATGATCATGTTATCATACTATTCTACACACGATTATGCCTACATACCCCCCTTTTTACCCTTACTAAGAATTTTATATCAACCATTTCTTATGTTTCCATTCCATAAGTTATAAATAAAGGTTTTAGGTAAAATTAATAAAGGTGGATATCTTTATTGGAGATGTTGAAGATATTTCAGCAAGATAGATGATTTTTTTCCATGTCTCTGAAGGACATAACTTATTACTATCCCTAATAATGCATTATTGTAATCTAATGAATATTACTCCAAAATGGTGTAATATCTGTTCATGTTAATCCTGGATCTCTACAATCTCCATATGGTTTTTTTGACAAATTTGGTTACATTTGTGTTTACATGAAATTTTACATTTGGGTTTAAATGGGGAGAAAAGGAAATGAATATGATTAAAATTCTGTTTCAATTTAATATGTGAAATTAGATCACTCAATGTGGAGTAAAACATTGATTGAGATTTATGGAATATATAAACAAGGGAGATACAATCCATGTGGATGAGGTTGGAGGATTTTGATATGGATCGAAGAATATTTTCACAACAAGTGCCTAAGTGGTCCCTAAAAACTGATGTTCGGAGGTGAGCCTATAATTTCCTCTGTATATATTGTTTTCTACACTACTAATATATAATGAAAAATTAATGTAATGGATGAAAAATTATATTTATTTTTTGAAAACATAGATGATTGATTTCACTAATGAAATTTTAGATTTCTAAAAGAGTGATAATGTTGGAAAAAATTTATAATTGTGTGGAGTAGTTGGATCTGTGCTGAATTAAGATGATGGATGTGTTGTGTATTTTTGGAAATAATATTTTTTATGGTTTTATATAATGAACAGATTATTAATACCTTTGGATAATTTTGGAGATAATAAAGAGTTTTGTGGGGATGGATGTGTCTTATAGGATGACACCACAGTAAAATATGAATTATATAGGATTAAACAAAGTGGTATATAAGAATGCATAAAAATTATCCTTACAAAAATAATTTTGGATGGGTCATGGACATAATAGTTTCACTGTGAAATAGACCCCATGAAAATGTGGCGATGTTGTTTTGGATCTAGATGAGTGATTAACCCATAGAGAAAGAGATAAATATGTAGTATGAGTTATGATATAGAGAAGTATGTTTTATTTCATAAAGAGATGATATAATTAAATGTCAAGTAATTATGGGGTCATTAAGTTTTTTGATGGATAATTATATCACTAGACAATAAGGATTCCCTAACCCAACCAAGGAGATCTATATAATTAAAAGAAAATATCACATTATAATGAAATAATAACTCTATGAGGTGTGAATTTTTTATAATGATCAATGGAGTCATGGATGGTTGAGTTTAAAGGTATTGTTCCATAAAGTATATCATAACACCACAATAGGTATACGTTTTAGAGAGATTATATAGGAAAAAATCACAATTTATAAGGGGTATTAAATGATATCCTACTTTAATTTCATGTATCTGGTGTTGAATTAAAGAGAAAATTCTTAAAATGTTTCTCATGAAGTAAATTAAGAGTATGTAATATCATTATTATGAATATCATACAATGAAATGATGCATGATTTGAATTTTTTAGAAACTGAATAATTATTAGATTATATTTTATTTTCTTTGATTTAATGGTTTTAATTAGTGGTTTATAGATTTTTCATAATTCTAACAAACATATGATGAGAAGAAGATTCATGGGAAAATTTTTAAATGATTTGATTGATGATATTAGAAGAAAGACATGGCTAAAAATAATACAGTGACTATAAACAAAATGTACATAACTAGAGAATTGAGAGTAGTCAATTTTAATATAGAGATTTATCAAATAAATATGTTTAACTGAGGAAATATTTGTAAATAAAAACTGTCTTTATTGGTTTGGTGTTTATATTATATGAATATTATTGCATGTAACCCCAATACAGAGTAAATATTTTATCTTTTCTTTGATGTGGTGTGTGAATAGAGAGAAAGAGGGAGTAACCTTAGGAATGACAATGCACTTTTCCTAAATTATTAAAACACATATAGCGCTCAATGAATTCCCCTGACGCATTGACACATTATTATTCTTTTCTTCTTAGAGTGAACCTTATTGGAAAATAAAGAAAAATACATTATGGTAAGACATTTACATATCATGCATTAATGCATTGGTTGTGCAAATTTCTTATAACAAGTTCATAATGTTCTAACCAACATAATAACTAGGCCTATATGGTATTAATTAAAATGAAAATAAAAACCCTAGTTCACCCTCTATTTAGGTGTGATGAAAGTAAATATTTATTTTAGTACCATCCAGTAATCAAACATGTACTGAGGTATATCAATGTGAACCTGATCCTGTGATAATCAAGGTGTAGAAAAATTGTTCCTTGGAATCCCATTTTCTTAACTGATGGAAATATGTGAAATAATATAAAACGGTATAGTGAAACTAAATAGTAATAAAAATAAATAAATGATAATTTTAGAAAACAAAAGTTTAACTTACTTTAAAAAACATGGAATGAAATTAACATATGAGAGCCACTAAAGAATAGGGTCTAAAATCATTAATATGTATGGTCATTAACCCCTCTTAGATGATCTAGTTGTATTATATTCACTATGTGTATCTATGAAAAAAATTATTTATTATACTAAGAAATATGAATGTATCCATATTAAAATTATATAATAGAGAATAGTATGAATCTTACACCACAAGTATTCAAAAGAAATTGTGTATGAAACTCTATAATGTATACTCAAGTAAATCAATATAGATAACAATTCAAACTTGTTGTCACATTAGTGAATTATGTATCTCATATGAGTCCATACTTCTATAAATATTAACATGTCACCCAAAACAATATTTATTCATGAATAATACTGATTAAGGATAACTTAAAAAATAACATTTTATAGGTTAATTAACATTACAATGGATCTATATAGATTCTAATGAATTAATGGAGAATATTGATGAGCTATTTTATATTGATAAGTCAAGAGGAGATTAAAGACATGATTAGAGTTGATAAGTCATAAGATAAAATAGTTTTGAAAGAGGGATATTATGAAGAAGACAACTATGAATATGAAATGATTTATACATGATTTTTTGGGAAATCCCATACAGTGTTAGATTATTAGGATATGTATCACCAAATAATACACATAATGGAAATATTCCTATAAAAATATTCCACCAATTGGTGTACCTGAAGGTATGATGTCTTCAAACTCAACTCACCACATCATGTATTCCCACACACATTCAAGAAATATATTAACTCACACAAAATTTAATATAAGTGGAAAATAAAACCAATCAAGGAAAGAACATGTTGGTTCAACACGGTTCTAACACTATATCCATTGTTCATATGAGAAACACTATTGTATTCCATTTCCATTGGATGACAAAAAATTACAATAACATTTTATATGTAAGATATGATATCAAATTCCCAGTAATATAGACATATAACAGATGTAATAATAGAATAGACATGGAATAATTATTATTGAATGAATTGGTAAAACACATGAAACCACAATCAAATTGAAACTAAGGGAATTATATATCCATGAAAATAAATACATACAAGGATATCTATAATATTGATCTCATCCTGATGGAATACATAATGTCTAGTATCAAAAAACTGCTGTCAAGTCCTTGTTCCAAGAAACATTACTTATCATCAAGACTATATTCAATTTATCTGGATAGAATGTCCTTATTCATATACACTATCATGTTATGAGAAGAGTTATACAAAAAACCAACTTGTTTTGTCTCATGTTCCCCATTAATTAGTCAAGGTTATATATAATCTTGAGCCCCATATGTCACTTGTTTAAGTACAATGCATTCTACATAATAAGAAATAAATAAATAAAACATAATAATCATTTCCAATTAATGAATTTTAAAATAATAATATATGGAAGTCTAAAAAATTACCAAATGTAAATATAATGGATGACATGTTTATAACTCACCAAGAGGAAGAAGTTTGATAGTTAAGCATTCCAATAATCATCTGTATTTGAGTAATAATATACGCTACATAAATATATTTACCCATGTTAACAGAATATCATTATTTCTAGTTGAACATAATCCAATCTGAGTTATGTTCAATGTTATGTTTACACCATATAGATAATCTAGTATATATTAATTCAATAATGGAACAACATGATCACAATCCATTCTGGGAAATAAAGTGGATGGTTTACAAAGAACATATCCCAAGAAGTGAGAAATATTTTTCATTGGTTTTATGTGGTAGGAATGCATATACTTCGAAAAAAATGAGAGAATACTACAGAATAAAATATTAACATAGATTATGCCCAAATTATATGAAAGAAGTTCCAATAATGACCACAACTCAATAAATAAAAATCGAGTTATTAAAAATCCTATCTATGAGGGAAATTAATTAATAAATTGACACTATTATAGGGAACATTAATTGGTTATTAAATCTAATTAATTACAAGGATTATAATAAAAATAAATCCATGGGAAGTATATGTAATATAAAAATGAATCATGGTGCACAAAGTGTATCATTTCTCAATGAAAAAGAATTGAGACCAAGCGATCCCATAAATATTTAGAAACATTCAAATCAAAAACACATTAAAGAGAGGGCATGAAATTGAAATTTAAATACCATGTTTAAAAACAAAATTCTTTCTATGATATCTCAAATGGGAATGATATAAAGTTTATAAATGAAATTATGGGAAATAATACAATACATGTCTCAATGGAGGGAAATTTTGATGAAAACCAATACAACATGGCCTGAAATCCACAACAATACTTTAACCTCTTGTACTAAAAAGTTATATATCTTAATAACATAATTAAAAACCATTATATTTTATATTTTCATTCATATTATTTATAAATTTTCATCCCTAAAGGAATCCCTCTAATTTTCTACATCGGGTGTTTATAGCTTTGATCATCTTTACAGGTCTCATAATAGAGAGGTGCATGTTCAATCTTCATTAATTTTTCATCCATTTTAGATCTTTAAACTTACTATTATATATGATTTATAATTATTTTTAATGTTTTAAATTCCATTCATGATTGTTTTAATCATTATCCTAGATGATGAAATCGATAATATGTATGCTTCCGAAACTGTTAATGATTAGAGTGTGTTTTCATAGATAATAAATTAAAAATTTCCATTGCATCTCCAAAAAAGGGACAAATTATTTTTATATATTTATATAATATTATATAATTATCCAGGTTCTTATAACCATTCATGATATGAATTAGTTTTATTTTTAAATTTGATGGTTAAACCGACATAAACAAGAATATATTCTGGATTAATTAATGATTATAAAGTTTTTTTTTATAATTTCATTATAAAAGAAGTATAATGATCTGACATAGTGTTTTTAGTGGGAGATCTCATAATTTAAATATAATATCCCATAATTTTGTAATTATAATTTCCCTTCCAACTATATAAATTTTTCATGTTTGGTAATATAGTATTATATATTGCACACAAACCACTTGATAAAACCAACAAAATTTAATTATTTTAATTTTAAAATTATATATATAATAGAAATGGCCATAGTTAAAAATGTTACATTAGAAAAAATATAAAATAAGATAACAAAAATAGAAAAATTTGGATATTCTCAACCCCCTGATTAACAGTAGCCACTAACAACACTATATATATGAAGTAGACTATTATTAATAATGTATGAAATTTTAAAATGAATATATATATATTATATAAAACATAAGTTAATATAGAATGAATAATTATGAGGTATTTATAGAATTTAGGTAATCTATATGATAGGTACAAATCTGACTCTTGGAATATTAATATGATCACTTAAATAATAATATAAGTGTTTTAATAGTAATATGACTGTTAGGAATAATAATATGACCATTAAAATAGTAATCTCACCTATAGAAATTTAAAATCTTATAAAATGATAATATGACATATTTATATCATGATAAATGTAAATTACTCCTTTAAATGATAAAATAAGTGATTATATGTTTTTAATACATATTTTTTTCGTTAAAATTTCTATAACAAATATAATAGTTTAAAAGAAATAATATTTTCATATAATGGGTTTATAAATTAATATAAATTTTTATTATAACTATAATATAATGTTATAAGAACATAAATAATTTTTTTAAGGGTCTGAAAATTGATCATAATATTAAAATTGTTATTTTTTAAGTAAATGAGTATTTTTTTAATAATTAAATTATTTATATCTATAAAATTTTATTCATAAAATGTATTTAATTTTTTAAATATCTATTTAAAAAATGGTTTGGGTAAATTTTTGGAAATATTCTAAATTTTTTGAATTTTTGGTGAATAATGAAAGATGATAAAATATAGTATTTAATGTTATAAGATAAAATTATGATTTTCTATTTCATGGACGATTTAAAAAATGACTATTTTGAACTCACATGTACCATTTAAATTATATAGTTGTTTCTGAAACTTTTTTCCAAGGCCCTGAAACACAATATTTTTTTACTCACACTCGTATGTTCTAATGGCAGGTGACCTTCAACATCATGGTTGGAGACCTTGAAACCTTGATCGAAACAAGATGATGTGATGTCATTTATTACATCCATGTAATCCACATAAGATTTCACCTTCTAGTCTTGGTGTCCCTCATAGATTTGATTCATGTTCATGAAACTCATTATCATCAACATCTTAAGTTGTACACTAGTTTGTTACATGGCCTCTATCTCAATAGGGAAGTAACTTATTGTCAGGGTAGATTGTAATATTTGCAATATCTGAGAATGAATATAAATTGGGAATGTTGGGAACCTATAATGTATTCCCGCTTTGAATTCATAGGAATCGCATGTGTGAGGCATATTAAGTGAAAACCCTAAGGTATCCCATGTCAGCCACATGGTAGTTGATGTAAGGGGCTTATGACCTACATAGATTTTTACCCAAGGAATCCCTTAAATATTATATAGGGTAAAGAATATAGATTAGGTAATTGGTTTAATGTCTATTTGGAATAGGTTTGTCACATGTTTAACATCTTTTGGGGATAGGTTGGTCACTTGTTTAATGTGTTGTGCGGATAGGTTGGTCACAAAGAAAACGTCTTGTGGGGAAAGGATAGTAACATGTTTAAGATCTTGTGGGGGAAGTCTTGTCAAAAGTTTACCATCTAGTTTGGATTGGTTTGGTGGATTTTTGTGTCTCCTAATGGGGATGATGATTAAACATTAGAGTTTCGGTCTTATAATGGTAATACATGAAGATTTTATGGGAATTTAGTTTTTCAAGATTAAACCACTTGGCGTATTCCAGGTTTGTTGAGATATTGGTATTAAACCTCATGAAGGTGTCCTACATACCCTGTTTGTAGAAATGGATCAAAACCCATCATGTTCAATGCTACATTTTAAAGGCGTTTGGCAAGACTAGTCCATATAATGTAACATCATGCATAAAGGTTGCTCACATATTGGAAGGAAAGACAATAATATATGGTCTAAGGCTTACCAAACAGATATTACTTGGTGTTTTTGTGGTTTCATCCAATGAAATCCATACACAAGGAATCTTGTGTTCATTTGATAGGTTAATACTATAGTTTTACATTATGTACTAAATATTTTTTCGTACAATTCAAGGACATATGACTTAGACGTTGGGTCTAAGCGGGGCTTACGAAATATGGATTTCTGAGTGATAATGAGAAGAAAAGGTGGTATGAATGGGGATAATATAGCTTGGATACCCATGGGATGATATGGAGCATTGATAATTTTAATGCCTATTTTTTAATGGGATATACATGGGATCTTCTAGGTATAATGATGATGTGGTTAGGGATTATGAATGGAATATCCATGGGTGATACTAAGAGAAATGATGGTATGACTAGGGATAACATAACTTGGATTCATATTTTATTCTAAAGATAATTGATGATGTGAAAGGGGATTACATATGGTAGTTTCAAATGTACTTCTAGGAGAAATAAAGATGTGGTTAGGGAGAATGTATGAAAGATACCTGAGTGATTCTTGGATTAATGATGATATCAATTGGGATAATATAAAGGGGTTTTCTAGGAGCTTCTAAAATAAGTGACGTTGTGATTAGGGCATAGGCCTAGAATCTGTATAAGGGAATCCTTCATGTATTATATAGGGAATCCCATGTTCTTTGAATAGGGAAAGGCTATAATTTAATATCAAGTGTGATGAAGTTGTGTGCAAGGCTCCTAGATTGATCTACCCATTCATTCTTCCTCATGTATGGTCATGAGGGAATATCAACCTAATGATGGTCTGAGGAAAATGATTGGGGATTAATCCTAAAGAGGAGTCCCATGGGAAATTTGGGGGGGGGATCTTATGATTATTCCATGATACATTTTACACTTAATGCATAAGGCATCTAGTGTTTATCACAGGAGGCATCATATTCTTGTCATATAATGTATAATACTTTTTAACAGAGTGTAGTGAGGATGAAAACTTGGGGGTCACCTCATGATCATTACATGAGGTATCATATTCATTAAACATATATAATATTGTTCTTTTTAGAGAAGGAATCATATTTTCATGACATATGGTATACTATAGTTTAACATCATATAGTCAGGAACACTGCTTAATGGTCTTCTCATGATCATTACATGTGTCATATTACACTTCAAACATAAGACATCTCGTTATTTTCATTATAGACACCCTATTTTCATTATTTATGGTTTAATGTAGTTTAAATGATGTAGTGATTTCTATTACATGGGGGTCATATCATGATCATTACATGAGGTATCTTACGCTTTACACATAAGACATATTATGTTTTATACAGGAGGCATCCTATTTTGGTCACATAGGGTATACTATAATTTATCATTATGTAGTGAGGAAGACTAGGTGGAAAATTACTACCAATGGTTGATGTGTGACTTACACTAGAGAGAACCATTCTAGCACACCATGGCAAAGGAGTCAGGTGGTTGGATTTAATGATGTTCTTGAAGAGTAGTCTGAATCATGTAATTCAATAACACCAATAAGATAATCTCAACTGTTGTCATGGCAAGGGTACCATGAGGAGAATGTGGACTCAAGACACTTCAAGGAGTTTTGAGGAATATCTTGACTTATGTTTTAATATGGCGTGGATTCTAGGTGTTTATAGGTCACAACCAAAAATGACCTCATCCTAGCTTGAAGGCTTGGGTCTACATCCAAAAAATGATCCCAAGAAGGGGTGTGTGGAAAAAAACCCCTCTATATGGACCTGTAGTCATATTTTCAAAAAAACACTATTTTACAAAACTATTCACCATGCCTTCAAACTTTTCATTATGTCATGAACATTTTTGTGTCCCATGAAAAATGAATTAATGTGAGGCACATAATACCAACTTTATTTTTTTAAAAACATTATTTCACACATCTTTGTATTTGTGCGAATATAGTGTTTCATGAATGTTTTTTACTTTGAACAAAATTGGGATCCCCATGGAAAAATATGTTACAAAACAACTAATATAGAAGATCATGTGTTGAGGGACTTCGTGAGGTAATTTCACACATGTTTGGGACTTTTCAGTTGCATAAAGTGTTAAACGTTGATTTTCAAGAAAGTGTGCTCTTAAAAATTAATCCCAAACATCCTCCCCCAAAATAAGTGTTTGAATCAATATTTATCATCATTTTTTCATTGTCCTGAAAGTTTGGGTGGGGCTGTGAAGCTTTCGGCTATGTCGTGAAACCCCATGGGGATGAGAAAAAATCCATTTTTTTGGAGGCCATCATGAATGTGTGAAGATATTCTACCTTTGATGTTCCCCTTTTCATGCAACTAAGATTCATGTCCATGTAGGGGTTGAACAATCTTTTGTAAATTTGAGTGTGATTCTATAATTTTCTCCAGAATCACCCCGAAAGACCTTTTTTAGATTTCTAACTTCAATTGACCATAACATTTGATACATAAGTCTATTTTGGATCCATTACTAGTCAAATAGTATCCTACAAAATGAACTATTCTATAGGATTGGGTTTTTGTTAATTTCTTCCATTATTGTATGCATTTTTCAACACCAAAAATATTCATAATAATTAATACAATTATTATTATTGATCCAAAATAATAAACTATTTAAAATAATATTCAAAATACCCCTCTCATTCCATTTAAAATACCACCCTCATCATCCATTCAAATATAATTTTAAAAGATTATGAGATTTCAATTTTTTACCTAATTTGATTCCCAATCCACTCCCTCATGTACTCGTGCTTATGGTCTCATAAAAAGACAATTCATAAGATCCTTGAGGGGTATCCTAAGAGGATACAACCAAAGGGAAAGGTAAACTATAAAATAAATTTATTTTAGTTTTATTTTAATTCTACCACCACCATAAGATTCAAATCCTCATAAACATAGTAATACAAATATCCTAAATAAATTTATATCTTATTTTTATGTTTTAATATTGATCCTATAAAATCACATTAATTTATTCTTAAAAAAAATCATTGTTCGCAATATGGTTGGTTTACCACCTCTATGAATAAAACACTTTTTCATTCCCTTATACGTGATGTTTTAATAATAATTTAATTACATAAAAGGAATATATTTTGTGAATGTTAGTCAAATGACCTAAATGAACTAACCAAATCACATTAATATTTATACTATGTGATTTGTCCCTACATGGAAATAAAAAAGGTTCTTTTGGATGGTTTCATTTCCTATAAAGACATAAATACTATTTCTTTTTTACTTCTTGAGTTATAGTTCCCATTGAAAAGAAAATCAATAATTATCCACAAGTGAGATGACCTTGGAACCCTTAAAAAATGCTATAAAAATTACTAAATTAAACATTTTATCTTATTGAAATTGTTATAAATTAAAATAAAAAAATTAAATATAGAAAATATAGATGGAGAATTTTATATATTAGAATTTTAATTAATCTAGATTGATTATCCATGATATTATGTTCATGTGCAGATTCATTCAGGAATATATTGTACGAGATCTCACCGAACCACCCTATTTATTTAGATAATACTTTATATCTATATTTCCTAACTTTTCCCTTATTTTTATTATTTACATATTATATATTATGTATATATGTCTCCCAAATATATACCTAGTCTAATAAACCTTTATTTTGTTAGGATATATATGTTTCAGAAATTTCTCTTCACAATTTCTCTAGATAAGAAATCCTAATTGATGGGAAATTATATATTTATTACCACATTATAAGGAACACTCCTTAATTTTTTTTTAAATAACCCATGTTTTTTAAAATTATCGCATTTTATCATGGAAAATTATTTAATCTCATTTATTATTTATGAAATTTATTATTTCCTTACCCTATTTAAATATTAGTATCCATTTTTCCTAAATCCCCTATAAAGTGGTACATTTCCGAGGGGATTTCTTTGATATTTTAATGCCTTTAATTCATAGGAAATACTTATGAGATATGCTTACAAACATCCAAGAATCAATAGTTCCCTTATTCTATGGAAAACATAATTTTATGACATCTGGTTATGCTATATGACATGGTTATATAACTTATTTCTTTATATGGGAAATCATTATGTTTAAGACTTATATTTGATTTCATCAAGTGGAACAAATATAAATTTACATGTTATTATGGGTAAATCTTTATATCACTCCAATTAATTTGGTAATTTTAATTTTCTCATGAGATTATAGGTATGTGATTTTAGAGTAAACCTAATATAAGATGGGAATCTATCCACTATGTGATGTTTTCTATGAAATTAGCCTTATATTATGTTTATTTCATGTTTTATATTGTTTTCATATTCTTATGTTTCTATGATATTATGATTCCAAATTCTTTATATTTTTACACCATAAGAATAATAAGGATATTTGTCTTTTATAATATCATGAAAAGCCCTATAACTCATATTCTATGATTAATTACTGTGTTTATTCCCTTAAAAAGATTTATAGGTCTCCCCCTTCTTTTATATATTCCCCAGGTTATCCTATGTAGTTTTTGGATCTCAAAGGGATTCATTATATAAGTATAGGGATGAAAATAGATAATTTTTTTAGTTTTTTTTATGTATTGTGAACATACTATTCCAAAGGCACCAGGTCTCATGATCATTTGTTTGTGTTTATTAGGTGTTTATGTTACAAATCATGAAAAAATATGTATATAAGACTTGGGTGGATATAAGTAGTATTAGAAAAATGTCTAGATATTTTTTTATTAGTACTATACAACTTTAGTGAGAACCCTTGGTATATGTCTATGTATAGAATAATATCCTGAAATCATTTTGAAATATAGTGAAATTGGATTCTATGAAATTAGATCACTATATAGATACTCGAAGTGGATATGGATTTCAAAAAATTGTACCCAACAGTAAGAAACACTAAAAGGGATTGTTATGTATTAACTCAGTCTTCAACTTGTGCATGACAAATATTCCCTACATACCAACTAATTTGAAACTCCTAAGGTGTATTCTTTAGAAAATCCACAAACTCTTTATAAAAAAATATGAAGGACTTTAAAAGGAAATTAGTTTAGAAAAATTAATGAGGAAATTACCATGGATCACTTATATTGAAACTTATAGACTCATAAGTTATGATTTTCATTAAATTTATATGTTACTCCTTCTATATTTATTGTTTTCCTTTTACATATTTTTTAGTTTAATAATTATTATCGCACAATTTATTTTTGATATAGTAAATGACTAGATCTAGAATAAAATAGTAAACAATTAACTCATTATCTATCCATAGATATTAACTATCCTATATGATAATAGTTTTTTGAATTTTTTCATATCCTAAAATTGTAGTATAACTATTCAAACACTAACTCAAAATATGGGGATTGATTTATCTATGATAACAAAAAAATTGAGTAATTATTTCATCCTAAGTATATAACTCTTCCACACTCAATGTTTGTGGATTGACTACCCAAAAAATATTTTCCTAATTATTATAGTAGAGTCTGATGCTATATAGTTAATGGATTTATTATACATATATAAATTCAACATAAACTGTCGGTAGAGGAAGGTCACCCCTCATATCCCGTGTCATCTTCCTATTCTATACAAGTGTATAGAGGAGGATGAATCTCATTTAGAATAATTATTTCATGAATGGATATTATTGTATTTTGAAAAACAATATCTAGATTATTTTATTTTTAAAAAATGGATAATAATTCTGAAATTCATTCTTATTGTTGGGATTATACAGATTTATTCCATGAAGAGTTTCTTGGTATTCCTCCTGACCAAGAGGTTGATTTTTCAATCAAAATTAAAATTATATCTAAAAAAATATCGAAGAATCCCAAAAGAATCGACACAATTTAGTTGGAAGAACTTATAAGTACTTTAATGTGAATATAGAAAAGGGTTGTATACACTTTAGTGCTTCACCATAGGGTGTGTTAGTATTATTTATTAAGAAAGAGGATGGTTCAATATTCCTCTACATTGATTATAACAAACTAAAAAAATCATGACAATGAAAAAGTATCCCCTACAATAGATAAATGACATGTTCAACCAACCATACATGCCCAATATTTTTTAGGATGAAATTCAGTTAGGAAATAACCAATTAATTGTAAATAAAGAAGATATTCCCAATACACCCTTTCAAACAAGTTATGGAAACTATGAGTTCATAGTGACACCCTTCAGAATCACTCATTCTCAAGAATCATTTATACACATAATTAAATGTTTTATTATAAATTACAAAAATAATTATTTTGGTAGTTTTTATAGATGATATTATGATATACCTTGAATGAAAGAAGTAGCATGATGAGTGATAAAATAATGTGCAAAATATTTTGTGAAAAAAATAATCTATATACCAAGAATAGTAAATTTGAGTTTTTGATGGAGGAGGTATCGCTATTAGGGCATGTTATCACTAGAAAAGGGACATCTATAGACCCTTATAAGATAATGTAAATAAATTATTGGACCATAAAAATATATGTAACATAGATCCGTAGTTTCCTTGGTCTATTTTGGAATTATTGATGATTTGGGGGAAATTTATCATGATTTTCAAACCCCTTAACAAAGGTGACTTGGAATGGAATAATTTTTTTCAAGAATAATGAATGTGAATATATATTTAAGTAATTGAAAAGGAGGCCTATCACTCAACTTGTACCTATATTACCCATAGATTGGGAACTCCTCATGGTATACAATGATGCTCCAAAGAAGGGATTATGTTGTGTACTGATACAAAATGATAAAGTGATAGCCAAAACCTTATGGAAATTGAATGTGAATGAGTAGAACTATCGAATGAATTATTTATAGATGGATTCAATGATTTTAAAATTGAATGTAAAGAATAATTATCTCTATGGAAAGAATTTTTATATATATACAGATCATAAGAGAAAAAAATATATATTCACTGTGATGGAGCATAATATACACCATCAATGATGGTAATAGATAATTAAGGACTATAACTATTCAATCCACTACCATCCTTGGAATGTAAATAAGGTGGAATATGGTATATGTAAAAATAGTCAAAAAACCTTATCAATGTTGATAATTGAGAAGGATACAATAGTGTTATACTTGAAAAGGATGGATACAGGGATCATAAAGGAAGGAACATCATCATTCCTTTTTCAAATTATTGCTTAACCATACATTTTATATATGAAAGAATATGTTTAAAGATATGATGTGGAATTAAAGAATGAAGTGGAAGATATAAGAAAATGTTAATCCTCAGAGTTAAAAATTGACAATGAAAGAGTTCTAATATTTGGTTTAGAACTTTTTATACCATCATATCTTGATATAAAGAAGGACCTATTGAATGATGCCCATATCTCAACATTCTACAACCTCTCTGGGAGCACAAAAATGAATCATGATCTCCATGATCACTATTAGTGGTATAATATGAAAAAAGTGATCATTAAATATATATTAATGTTCCTAAAATGTTATAACGTGAAGGCTGGAAGGAAAAAAGTCTTAGTGGATTATGTGGCCATTTCATATACAAACATGAAAATGAGAAAACATCGCCATTGACTTTTTAACTAGTCATCCAAACACACCGATTTTAAATAATGATATATGGGTTATAAAGGAACATATTACAAAGGTAACCAATGAACATTCATGGATATACATTAGAGAAGTGAGGATGTTGTATAGAACACCACTATCAATTGTATACTATATAGATCCACAGTTTACCTCCAAGTCCTAGAAAAGAATCCAACATGGAGTAAAAAATGAGTAAAAAATGAGTAAAAAATGAGTATGACTTATCCCCCCCAAAATTAGGTCCAATATAAGCATAATATCTAGACTCTGGAAGATATGTTGAGAGAATACTCGGTGGACTTAAATGGAGGATGAGATCCATATCATCTTCCAGTTGAATTCTTATACACTAATAACATTATCTCAATAATCCAAATGGCACCATATGAAGTACATTATGGAATGAAATTCATTACAACATAAATCTGGGATATATTTGGTGAAAAAAATTACTATGATATAAATTTTTTAAGGAAATGTCAGAAAATGTCTGCAAGATTCAACAACATAACAGGGCTACTCAATGTAATCAAAAGTGATATTATGAAAATCATAAATGAGACCTACATTATTAGGTTGGAGATATAGTATTCTACCAAATATATCCATTGAATAAAGTAATGATATTTTGGAGGAAGTGTAATGTAGAGACCGAAATCATGAAGTAAATAGATATTACATTACTTTTTCAGAATGTATAGTACATAACAAAAACAGACACCAAAGGACTGTAATAGTTTAGTGTCTTTGGAAACTCGGAATATAATCTTCTAATCTTGGTGAAAGATCTTCAAAATATCCCATAAAGATCTTCCTTTTTTCTTACCTAAAGACTTTATTTATATCCTAGGGAAATGAAAACATATAAAGGGTGAGATCAAATTCTTATTAAGGGTAAGAATGGGGAAAATAAAAAAAACCATATACATTTGAACTTAAAAACATGAACATAATGTTTAAACATCAAGATCTTGAGCAATGACATAAAACATGGCAGTACGTAAGGAAAAGATCATAATGGAAAATAAATCATGATAAAATAGCATGGTAATAAAACATTTAATTGTGGAAAAACATTAACCACATGATATGATTTCCATTGTAGCCAAGGCATTACTGCCAAGACCATCTTAGTGGACAAAGTCCCTTACTTAACCAGGTTTACTTTTCGTTCCAGCCCTGTATTACTGAACCAGATTTACTTTCCATTTCAGCCATGTCTACCTCATGACATATAAATCTTTACCCAATGCATTTGAGGGAGATATAGGTCCCACCCATCTCATAATAAAATCATTCTTACTTGTGCCACAACATAAACATAAATCATTCATCATAACCCGAAGAAAAAAATGGGTTTCATAATCATCATCCCTTCATAACATAATCCATATAAAACAAATAAATATCATTTCATCATAAGAAAGGTGAAACCATGTAAATAATAGAGACATTATAATTGAAACATACACATATGAAGTAATTTCATCTTAGATGGAAAATGGTTTTGATAAAACTCTTGAATTGAATTCTTGAGGAAAATATCCTTTCTTATTCAAAATCAGTTTCTTTTCACAAAATTACATGCAATTTCAAAATAAATGGATTTTTTAGAGAATAGTCTTGAAATCTTATAGATCAAGATTCATGAAAATAAGGTGTTATAAAATCGTAAAAATCCTTTCATGCTGTATAAGTTAAAAAAACAATCTCCTCGTACTTTTAATGAAAAATTCAAAGAGTACCATGTGTGGTAAAAAAAAAGAAAGATTCCTTCCATAACACAAAGTAAACGTCAATATGGCTAAAAATGACTTTAAAAATAAATGGAAGAATGTTAAACACTTTATGAAAACATTTTTATGGACATAGATGAAAAATATATCCCTAGTAAATACTTACGAATAATCAATCTCGAATAAAAATGATATTGGAAAAGTTATCCCTTACCATAGGTCTGATATACTTTGTACGTATCCGAAACTCCTGAATAATGATTTAAATAATGTAATTTAATTATTATAGAATCATATTCATTTTTATGATATCATATATGGTTCACTTACGGCTTTATATTACTCGTTCTTTTGTAAATTCATGTTAAAGTAGCGTTTTGGGTAAAAACGTTTCATTTATCCTCCGTGTTTTGACTTGTAATTATTAATATGATTACTTAGATCATGATTAATTTATTCCAGAATAGAAAACATGATTTAAATATAATATATATTCATAATATACATATATATAATAGATCGATAAATGGAACGAAATACACCATTCATGGAGATGGTAGGTCGTATGTAGGCATGAACGCTATTTTTGTTTCCTTATTGAGTTGAATGGAATTAAGTAGATGACATACATATATATACATAAATACAGTAGCATTATTATGGCATATATTTCATGATTACTTATTATACATACTTTATAATCATTCTTGAATTGTTAACATGGAAAATGAATCTCATCGCGTCGTGGAGATAGTAATCCGTACGTACGCACGAGCGATGATATCATTCCCATATTTATTGAATGGAATTAGAGTGGATGATATAATATATTAGAATCAGTCTGATTTTATAATAACAATATATAGTTATTCTTTACACCATTATACCTATCCAAGTAAGGAGATGGTGGAAAAACAGATTACACCACGACGTGGAGACAGTATTCCGTACATACGCACGCCCGATGATTTCGTTTTCTGTAGGATGGATAGAAGGTGAAATAGGGTTGTTTAAAATTTATAATAACTTATAATTATATAATTAATACTTTTGTTATTACTTTATAATGAAACAAATAAATAATAATAAGTTGAAGAAGAAAGAAACTTGAAAGAATCGGTAGAAGAGATTACCTCTTCTTCGACACACCTCCTTTAAACTTTTTCTTAGGGGACCAGAGTTGGTCTTTTGAGAATACCAGAACCTATATAATATAACTAGAGAGGTTTAGAAGAGTAATTGGCAGGGTTTTTTCATGCTTCAAGGCTCAAAAGGGTGTGAGGAGAAGAGGGAAGGGGTGCCCTTTTTATAAGGGAGGAGAGGGGCACCTTTGGTAACATAAGAAATATTAATTTATAATAAATTCAACCTCACATAAAAACCACCAAAAATGACTAAAATAAGAATATTAGATGATATGGGATTGTAATATCATCAACCAATAAAATTTAGATATGTTGTAAATTTATTTTAAACATTATCAACTTCATTTATCCTTATTTAATCTTTTTAATTTTTTTTGTGGTAATAAGATTCTAAATTTTAAATTGTTATAAATAATTAATTATGTGTTGTCAATTGTCCATAATTAGATACTTTATGAAATTTCAGACCATATGAATATCAATTTGTAATTTGTAAATATTTTTGTTATTTTTAAACAATTTTATAATATGTTATTTTTATAAAATAACCATAGTGTCAATTTTGACACTATTCATTTATTTTAATTTAAATAAAATCCAAACAGATGATATATTCTAAAAATATTATTTAATAGATTACTAACATGTCAAATATATCAATAAAATTCGTGGAGCACATTAAATAGTTCATATAATATTTAGTTTAATATTTTTAAAACCATTTATTTGGTATATCTCTTAATAAAATAATTAGTACAACATTTTTGTATAATTATTTAATATACTTATTTGTTTCATAGAAATTAAAAATAAAATCCTATGATTAAGATAAATCTTATATATTTTAAAATAATACTTTTTCTAGAATTTATCATCTTAAAATCACAACATGTAAATTGGTATATTTATTAAATTATGAAGGTGACAACTTTGGAATCATTTAAAATAAAATAATATAAGTGTCATAATCGCCTTTAAAAGGATCCAAATGGTCAAAAATTCGGCCAGTGGATGATTAGGGTTTATATATACTCTAAAATTAAGTTTTTTTTTTCAGATTTTTGGGCCTTTTTGTATGCATTACTATTTCAATAAAAACTATATTATTTATTTTTCACTAAATAAATAATTTCTGCATCATTAATGTATAAGATAATAAGGTAATTAAATAAAACATAAAAATTACAAATATATTACCATGATAAAGAAAAACATTTTATCTTTCAAAATATTATTTATAACCGAATTTATATTCTGTATAACCTTATATTAAAAATACTTTCATTATTAAAGTTTGAGTGAGACATATTTCATTTTCATTTAAATAAAATAAACTAAAGGTATTAATCAAATACAAGTGGGTTAAATTAGATTCAATTTTGACCCTAGTATGATTTAGGTAGAAATATAATCATCTAATTATATTAATACAAGTGTTAGGGTAATTTTATAATATTATATTTACCCTTAATTACCCGATTTACCTTTAACTATGGTAAATAAAATATACCGTAGTTTCTATTCATAGTTCCCAAAAATATAAAGTACCATATTAAAATAATTTGGACCTTATGATTCCAAATTTGGAATCCATTTTTCCTAATTCAAATCACAGAAGTTGAAGAAATTAATTTAAAATTAATCTCGTTGTAAAAAAATGAGTTTTAAAAGTTAAAACATTGCAAAAGATTGAAATGATTTTACCTATGAATTCAATGTAAAATCAATGATAATGACATACATTATATTAAATGGTAAAAATAAATTCTATTTATACTTTAAAACCACTCAATATTATAATCTAACCATATAAATAATTGTGATGAAAAAAATTGTTTTTATTAAAAATATAGCATGTTTTTACTATTCATTAAAATATGAAAGTTATCAGAATAATTTGAAATATTTATCCATTTTTTTTATATCCTGATTCCAAATAAGAATTTTATTTTGTAAAATTGAATTTATAAACATGTAAAAAACTATATTTAAAGTGGTTGTGCCATTAAAAGGTGGGAAAACTGCATTTTTTGAAAAACAATTATTTTACTCCAAAAATGTATTTTGTTCTCACTAAATGTTCTAGAAAATGTGTAAGATGAATAATAATGTTATAATATTTAAATTTTAGTTAATTATATTCATAACTTCTAGTTCATAACAATATTATTACCATATATCATTGTTTAGTGAAACCCTGTATTGCGTACAACACACGCTATAGAGGAAGGTCGTGATTGCATGTAATACAAGGCAAGTCAGGGTTGCGTGTTGTGAAAGACTCATTTTTTGTTGTGTATAAAATAATCCATCCATATTTCATTTATACATTGAATATATATATATATACACTCAATGTTGCATAGAATAACTACTATCAAATGAACTTGAAATTTTGTGTAACACAATCCAAGAATAGTGTTACGTATACTGCAAGCTAATACGGTGTTGCGTATAGTGCAATATAATCTTGTTGTAGCGTACAAAATAATATATCAAATAAATTAAAAAGAATATATCTCATAAAATCTCGGGGTGATACATTCTACCCACCTTAAAATGAATTTCGCCCTCGAAATTCGTTGGGGTTATAAATCTTTTACTATTCAAAGAAACCCACATCATAAAAAGGAATACTAAAACTTAATTTTAAAAACTAAAGTATGAAATGTAATGATTGCCCAAAGTAACTCATCACTAGGTTTCCATATAAGAGAAGATAGGTGAAAATATGGATATGGAAGAAAAATCTAATCATCATGTTCTGATGGAGAGTGGTAGAGAACATGGATATGAAAAATCCATCAATCACAAAGTCATAAATTTGTGATGTTATAATGTACCATTTGATTCATCAGATATGGGGGCACTAGGATAACATTTTTTTTCAAGATCATTTCCCTAATGTTGAATAATTTTCGAATGAAAAGAAATACTTACTTCATTTTGTACAATATCACCATTGTTCATGCCTTGAACAATTTCCACTTCATCTCTTAAAGAAATGAAGTTGAATTTATCATTTGTGAAGTGTTAGCAGATCATGTGATAGAATGATGAGTCATTCCATCTATTTCAAACAAAAGGTTAGAAAAAGTTATCAAATATACATAAGTACATCTATGGTGTGGTTAATTGTATATAATTCCAAAAATGGACTTATACTTCATCTATCATACCAATTAAAAAATTAATACTAGTTTCTACTAATAAGGGACGTCATGTAGGCCAGTGGTAGGTGATAAAGGCCTGTCACACATCAGTTGTGGGTTCGATTCCCGCAACCTTGTCCGACGCGACAGGTTGTCGTCCATCCTGCAGGTTGTCCTTTTTCTAAAAATACATATTAATAACATTCCATTAACAATACTGAAAATATTTCTAGACATAAACAATACTAACTTATGTCCAACATAATCCATTTTAAATCTTTAGGCTTATCCAAAATACTTCTGTCCAAGCTTATAGTATAAAGAAAACAATTACTAGAAATGTCATCCACCGAGCATGTGAATACCATCATTAATCCCCCATATATCATACGATATATCTTGTTGGTCATATTCCAAACATGTGAATACCTTAATCATGTATTCTATTGAAAAATTAATACCCATTGAACCTTAGTGTAAACATTAATTCTGTCAAAAGTTACCTCTTTCCACATACCAAAATCCTAAAATTTCGATATACTCAAACCATGATATCACTTTGTCCTTATATCAATCATGAGCTCATGAATACTACCAAAAATATTATTTTCTCCTTATCCCTTCATTATTCGCATATCATCTGCATTCCAAAAATATTTCAAACACTTTTCATGGTTACATGTACCATATAATTATTGAAAACCAGAATTAACCAATAAAGAGATATTCCAATATTTCATGAAAGTACCTCAACAACATTATTCTTGAATACCAATACATAAACACTTCAATCCATCCTCTTCAATGATTGTCATGGAATATGTCCTTCATTGATTTCTAAATAACCCTTCAGGTCTGGGCATTGAGTTGGGTAATGACCATGTTCTCCACAAATAAGACATTGAACTCCATGACTATCTCTCACTCTGTGACCCTTTTCCCCACATAGATAAAATCTTCCCCTCCATTTGGGGTATTCCTCAAGGTTCTTCTTCCCTTCTATCAAAATCTAAATCTTTATTTCTTTATGCTCCTCACCATACAAACATGAATAAAATACCATCTTCATTTTATTTGATTACATAGGAATACAACTAAAGTTTACATTGTTAATCATATATCGAGATGACTGATTCGACATAATCACAATATCTTTCTCTCTGGGCATTACACAATTTCGTTGCTCATGGCCACCAATTTGTCCATCAGATGCAATGTTAACACAATTCCTTCTAGGTCCCTCAATTGACTAAAACCAAAAACAAATGTGTAAGAAACAATTAAAATAACTAGGAACCACATAATCATAAAAAGTCACTTATGGGATGTCTACCTTATCACACATTCTTTAATCCATGACACCTTAGTTTCACCCTAGGTTATTCATGATTTTCAACATAATTCTAGTACTATAACCTATATTTATACTAAACCTGAGGGACATCCCTAGACATACCTTAGATATATATCTAGGGATATCACTAATGTTTTCGAATCCTAGTTTCTAGAGGTTAACTAAACCTTTCCTCTGATACCAACTATAGAGACCCAAATCTTGATGTACATAGACATTACATTACTTTTTCAAAATATCTAATACATAGCAAAAACATACACTAAAGGACTGTAATAGTTTAGTGTCTTTGGAAACTCGAAATATAATCTTCTAATCTTGGTGAAAGATCTTAAACATCTCCCCTAGAGATCTTCCTATTTTTCTTACCTAATGCATTTCTTTATATCCTGGGAAAAAACATATAATGGGTGCACTCAAATTCTCAGTAAGGGTAATCATGGATAAAATAAAACAATCCATATACATTTGAACTTAAAAACATGAACATAATGTCTAAACATCAAGATCTTGAGAAATGACATAACACATGGATGTACGCAAGGAATAGATCATAATGGAACTTCAATCATGATAAAATATCATGGGAATAAAACATTTAATTGTGGAAAAACATTAAGTACATGATATTATTTCCATAGTAGCCAAGGAATTGCTGCCAAGACCATCTTAGTGGACAAAGTCCCTTACTTAACTGGGTTTACATGCCATTCCAACCCTGTATTACTGAACCAGATTTACTTGTCATTCCAGCCATTTCTGTCTCATGAGATATAAATCTTTACCCAATGAATTGGAGGGAGATATAGGTCCCACAAATCTCACAATGAAACCATTCTTACTTGTGCCACAATATAAACATAAATCATTCTTACTTGTGCTATAATATAAAAATAAATCATTCATCATAACCCAAAGAATAAAATGGGTTTCATAAACATCATCCCATCATAACATAATCCATATAAAACAAATGGATATAATTTCATCATATGAAACATGAAACCATGTAAATCATAGAGACATTATACTTGAAACATACACATATGAAATAATGTAATCTTAGATGGAAAATGGTTTTGATAAAACTCTTGAAATGAAGTCTTGAGGAAAATATCCTTTCTTATTCAAAATCTTTTTCTTTTCACAAAATGACATGGAATTTTAAAAGAAAAGGATTTTGTAGAGAATAGTCATGAAATATTGTATATTAAGCTTTATTAAAATAAGGTGTTATAAAACAGTAAAAATCCGTTCGTGCCGTATAAGTTAAAGAAAACAATCTCCTCGTAATTTTAATGAAAAAGGCAAAGAGTACCATGTGTGGTAAAAAAAAGAAATATTCCTTACATAACACAAAGTAAAAGTCAAGATGGGTAAAAATGACTTTAAAAATACATGGAAGAATGTTAAAAACTTTATGAAAACATTTTTATGGACATGGATGAAAAATATAACCCTAATAAATACTGACAAATAAACAATCATGGATAAAAACGAGATTAGAAAAGTTATCCCTTACCTTAGGTCTGATGTGCTTCGTACGTATCTGAACCACCTTTATAATTATTTAAATAATGTAATTTAATTATTATAGAATCATATTCATTTTTATGATATCATATATGTTCACTTATGACTTTATATTACTCGTTCTTTTGTAAATTCATGTTTAAGTAGCGTTTTGGGTAAAATCGTTTCATTTATCGTCCGTGTTTTGACTTGTAATTATTAATATGCTTACTTAGATCATGATTACATAATTCAATAACATAAAACATGATTTATATATAATTTATATTCCTAATATACATATATATAATAGATCGATAAATAGAAAAAATACACCGTTCATGGAGACGGTAGGTCGTGCGTACGCATGAATGCTGTTTTAATTTCCTTATTGAATTGAATGAAATTAAGTAGATGAAATACATATATATTAACATAAATCAATTAGAATTATTATTTCATATATTTCATGATTACTTATTATATATACTTTATAATCATTCTTGAATTGTTAACATGGAAAATGATTCTCATCGTGTCATGGAAACTGTAATCCGTACGTACGCACGAGCGATGATATCATTACCATATTTATTGAATGGAATTGGAGTGGATGATATAATATCTTAGAATCCGTATGATATTATAATAAACATATATAGTTATTCTTAACACCATTATACCCATCCAAGTATGGTGGTGGTGGAAAAACAGATTACACCACCACCAAATTTAAATTTTTATAAAATAAATCCATTTTAAGGGAAAATGGAAACCAAGGTTCACAGCCAAAAGAAACTACGTGCTAAAAGAGATCACAAAATCATTGAACACCAAACTAAGATTACATGACTCAGTTATTCTATATATTTCCCAGTGAAGTGCACTAACCTGGGTGTCCGGATCTTTTCTAGTGAGCTCTTCAAAGTGAGAGATCAACCATTCCATTGTATGAATGAATTCCTCTAAGTTGACTTTATTCTGATTGAAGCCTCGGGTCACAATGCGGTCTTGTTTATCTATCCATGCTATTTGCTCCTCATTGATCTCCACTTGTATCTTCCGTTCATCCATTTTTCTGAGATCCTCTTCTGAGACTTTGGGTCGTACCTCTTGTTCAATCATTTCTTCCTTGCTGTGCAAGATGAGCCTCAAGCTCTCCCCATCATCTCCATCCCTGTTTCCCGAAGTCCTTACCACTACTTTACTCCCTCCTTTTTGAGGGATTGTGCTTTCCTTTTCCCTACCCTTCTTGGCCGACCTGGTCTCCATAGGTTTTGGCAAATGGGAGTAGTCTTTGCGAGCCTTATATTTTTTACCCTACACCACAATACAATCCCCTAGGTCCCGAGTTCCTTGTTTCCATTTCTTCCTCCTAACGTTATGAGGTCCTTTCCCTTGAAAACAATCCAAGTTGTCCATTGAAGAGTGAAAAAGCCTATCATCACTTGAAGAAAACTTCTCATGAGACAATGGTGATTCATCAAACTCCAAACCGGCAAAATGGTTCCCCAAAATTAACTCAATGCCTTCATTGAGGGGGTTGTGGGCACTAGAGGACATCCCCATACCATCCTTGTTCTCCAAGTTGTAGTGAAGAGCAACCTCCTTGGAGGACTTCCCCTGAACCATGCCAACACTATCCAGATGGTCATATCGACGACCAATAAACTGTAACCACTTGATATTGTCCTCCCGTCCATGACCTTGTGGGCCACCGGGACCATGAAAACTATCACTACAACCTTCCCTTTCTGCAAGCTTCCCTCCTTAACTATTTCAGCAAAGGAGGGATCCACCGAAGGACTGCATTCACCATGTAGCTGAAACGTTTTGGGAGGATCCAAACCACATTTTAACCTAACAAATATGTCATCAACCCTTGGATCAGAGTGCACAGACTTTGTCTTGGAAGTGGCAGGTTTCAAGATGTGGCCATTCACTGGAGGAACCCCAGCATTCTCTGAAAATGTAGATGCAACAACAGAGGAAGTGCAGACTTACCCCTCACTCGCCTCTGGACCATTCGCCTTTGAGATAGGGATATACGGTGGTGCCTCCAAAGGAATCTGATTGCCACTATTGGAGGGGTCAAAACCCATAGAACATCCCACAACATGAGCCATATAGGATGAATGACATGCATTCTGAAGGTGACCTAGATGAGAGCAAGGACTAGAAAAGTCTATCCATCTTTCAAAAATCACTGATAGTTAGTATCTGAAATCAACTCCAACCTCAATCCAGAAAGAGACCATAGGATCCTTTGAGACATCAACTTCTACGAAGATATGAGGAGCAATCGGGAGGCCAAAGGACTATGGATGCTCATCAAAAGCCAGAATCCTCCCTACGAGATTACCCAACATCTTCAAAATAGCAAGATTCTGGAAAGGGAGGGGGAGATTCAGAAAACTAACCCAGATCGCCATAGAGGGTTGGAAGCGATTCCAGTGGAACTCATAACCCCATCTGAAGAGGAAGTAGCGGGAACCGTCACAAGCACACAACCCTTTGGACTAAGAAGAGGCCAGATCATCAGCACTATTGAAGAGGAGAAGAAAATGACGCGGGTCCAATAGCCCAACCATGATGCGAGACTTCAGGGGCCAAGCATTATTGAAAAACCTATCAAAGCTATTGAGTGAAAGCCATCAACGTCAAAAGTAGGAAATGAGGGACAAATCTAGGAGCAAAGAATCCTCTAAGAATTCCTGGAATGAAATCGAGAGCGAAGGAGCGTCTTGGAAGAGAGTAGGAACTTTAGGGGAGAGGTGGATATGGGGAAAATCGGGATGGGAAGCCGGGGAGGTGAAGGGGGAGAAGGACGGGGTGGCCATCACCACCGCTCGAAGGCCAAGCGCCGCAGCTAGGGTTCCAATTGATCGCCGCCCGAAGCCTACTTTATCATTTACGATAAAACAGATTACACCACGGTGTGGAGACGGTATTCTATACATACGCATGCGCGATGATTTCATTTTCCGTAGGACGGATAGAAGGTGAAATAGGGTTGTTTCAAATTTATAATAACATATCATTATATAAGTAATACTTATTTTATTACTTTATAATGAAACAACAAAATAAGAAGAATTTGAAGAAAAAATAAACTTGAAAGAATCAGTAGAAGAGATTACCTCTTCTTCGACGCACCTCCTTTAAACTTCTTCTTAGGGCACTAGAGTTTGTCTTTTGAGAAGAACAGAACCTCTATGATATAACTAGAGAGGTTTAGAAGAGGAATTGGCAGGGGTTTTCCAAGTTTCAAGGCTCAAAAGGGTGTGAGGAGAAGAGAGACGGGGTTCTCGTTTTATAAGGGAGGAGAGGGGCACCTACGGTAGCATAAGAAATATTAATTTATAATAAATTCAAACTCACTTAAAAACCTCCAAAAATGACTCAAGTCTGAATATTAGATGATATAGGGTTATAATATCATCAACCAATATAATTTAGACATGTTGGGAAATTATTTTAACCATTATCAACTTGATTTATCGTTATTAAATCTATTTTATTTTATTTGTGGTAATAAGATTCCAATTTTTAAATTGTTATAAATAATTACATATGTGTTGTGAATTGTCCATAATTGGATAATTTTTGATATTTTCTACCATATAAATTTCAATTTATAAATTTTAAACATTTTTGTGATTTTTAAACAATTTTATAATATGTTATTTTTATAAAATAACAATAGTTTCAATTTTGACACTTCATTTATTTTAATTTAAATAAAATCCAAACAGATGATATATTATAACCAAAATATTTAATAGATTTCTAACATGTGAAATTTGTCCTAAAAATTCGTGGAGAACATTAAATAGTTCATATAATATTTATTTTAATATTTTTAAAACCATTTTTTTGGTATATCTCTTAATAAAATAATTAGTTCAACATTTTTGTATAATAATTTAATATATGTATTTTTTCCATAAAAATTAAAAATGAAATCCTATGATGAAGATAAATGTCAAATCTTTTATAATAATAATTTTACTCGAATTTATCATCTTAATATCACAACATGTAAATTTTTATCTTTGTTAAATTATGAAGGTGACAACTTTGGAATCATTTAAAAAAAATATAACTATCACAATC
The DNA here is from genome assembly GCA_963277665.1 of Viscum album. NCBI lineage: Eukaryota > Viridiplantae > Streptophyta > Magnoliopsida > Santalales > Viscaceae > Viscum > Viscum album. Next base: position 596,372,540 of record OY728139.1, read on the forward strand.
ACCTTTATAAGGATCCAAATGGTCAAAAATTCGGCTAGTGGATGATTAGGGTTTATATATACACTAAAAATAAATTTTGTTCAGATTTTTGGGCCTTTTCATATGCATTAATATTTCAATAAAAACTATATTATTGATTTTTCACTAAATAAATAATTTCTGTATCATCAATGTATATGATAATAAGGTAATTAACTAAAACGTAAAAATTAAAAATAGATTACAATGATAAATAAAAACATTTTATCTTTAAAATGATTATTTATAACCGATTTTATATTCTTATAAGCTTATATTAAAAATACTTTAATTATTAAAGTTTGAGTGAGACATATTTCACTTTCCTTTAAATAAAATAAACTAAAGGTCTTAATCAATTACAAGTGGGTTAAATTAGATTCAATTTCGACCCAAGTATGATTTAGGGAGAAATATAATCATTAAATTATATTAATACAAGTGTTAGGGTAATTTTATAATATTATATTTATACTTAATTACCCGATTTACCTTTAACTATGGTAAATAAAATTTACCGTAGTTACTATTCATAGTGCCCAAAAATAAAAAGTAGCTTATTAACATAATTTGGACCTGATGATTCCAAATATGGAATCCATTTTTCCTAATTTAAATCACAGAAGTTGCAAGAATTTATTTAAAATTAATCTCGTTGGTAAACAAACGAGTTTTAAGAGTTAAAATATTGCAAAAGATTGAAATGATTTTACCTATGAATTCAATGTAAAATCAATGCTAATGACATTAGTTATATTAAATGGTAAAAATATATTATATTTATACTTTAAAACCACTCAATATTATAATCTAACCATATAAATTATTGTGATGAAAAAAGTTGTTTTTATTTAAAATAGAGCGTGTTTTTACTATTCATTAAAATATGATAGTTATCAGAATAATTTGAAAAATTTATCCAATGTAAATTTATATATCATGATTCCAAAGAAAAATTTTATTTTGTCAAATTTATTTTATAAACATGTCAAAAACTATATTTAATGTGGGTGCACCATCAAAAGGTGGAAAAACTGCATTTTTAAAAAAATACTTATTTGACTTGAAAATTTTATTTTGTTATCACACAATGTTCTAGAAAATGTGTAAGATGAATAATAGTGTTATAAAATTTAAAATTTAGTTAATAATATTCATAACGTCTAGTTAATAATAATATTATAACCTTATATTGTTGTTTAGTGAAACTTGGTATTGCGTACAACACACGCTATCGAGGAAGGTCGTGATTGCATGTAAAAGAAGGCAAGTCAGGGTTATGTGTAGGGAAAGACTCCTTTTTTGTTGCGTATAAAAGAATACAACCATATTTCATTTATACATTGAATATGTATATACATACACACTCAATGTTGCATAGAATAACTACTATCAAACGAACTTGAAATTGTGTGTAACACAATCCATGAATAGTGTTGCGTATACTGCAAGCTAATACGGTGTTGCGTATAGCGCAAGATAATCATGGTGTAGCGTAAAACAGAAGATACGAAAGAAATTAAAAAGAATATATCTCCTAAAATCTTAGGTTGTTACAGGTACGATAAATCATAAGTACATCGAACCCATTATGAATCTTTATTGAATTAGAGCTATAACCTTTCTAATATCACACCCACTGACCTTTTTCAAGTACATGATGTGTTCCCCATATCCTTTTGAATAATAAGGGTTACGAGATCCCTCACATGTATTGAATTGAGAGGTGGAACATATGGAAAATTATCTCTCTTATGGGGACCATCTAGTGATGATCTTGGAAAATATAAATAATGTTCTACATAATACAAAAACTCACCAAGTCAAAGTACATTTTTGAAAGTGTAAGTATAAGGAGTTGAGATGGGAACCTAAGGAATCCATGAAGCTTAAGTACACTATCCTATTCTCACTATAGTATATGAAATAAAATTTCAGTGGTAAAATTTTTTAAGTGGGATGAACTTAACAACCCAATATTTTATCGAAATTAATTTCACTTTTGAATTTATAATCATGTCATATTTAGTAATATAATATTTTATAATGCCACTCCACTATGTGATAAAACCAACTAAATTTAATTAAATTTATTTTAACATTAAATTTATTGAATCAACATGTCAATATGAATTGAAAATTTTACAATGGGTGAAGAAATAGAAAATAAGATAATAATAATATGGAAATGTAGAAATACTTGATACCCCAGAATAATAATACTCCTGAACAACACTTTAGAAATAAATTAGAATATTAGTAATGTAATATGAATTTTTAAAATAAAAATATATCATTATATATGAGATTAAATATAAGTTAGTTAATAATGAATGGGATATGAGGTATTTATAGAATGCAGGGAACTCATACGACCATAATAAATATGACTATTATAATTGATGTCTAGCCGTTGGAGTAATAATCTGACCATAAGAATAGTAATATGACCATAATAAATAGTAAAATGTACATTAGAATAGTAATCCCACCCATTTAATTATAAAAGAATATATATATCTTATAAAATGATAATATGAGATATTTATATCCTGATATAATTAAATTAATGTTTTAAATGATAAAATACTTGTTTATATTTTTGTAAAAAAATAATTATTTTATTTAATTTTTTTTAAAATAAAATATTTAAAATAATGGTAAATTTAAAAAAACACATTTAAATATTAATATTATGTTTTATTATAATTATAAAATAATTTTATGAGACCATATGTAATTTATCAAAGGGTTCAAAAATCAATCATAATATTATAATTGATACTCTTTAAATAAGTATGTATTTAAAGTAATAATTAAAATAATAAAAAAAAATTGAATTATTATCATAAAATGGATTTCAATTTTTTAATATAAACTTTGGAAAATAGTTTGGGTGTTTTTTTGATAATTGTCTAGAATTGTGTATTTTTTTTGTGAATAGTGAAATTTGGTAAAATATTAAATTTAACATTATAAGCTAAATACATAATTTTTTTCGATTCATGGATGGTATTAGAACACACATGTTTGAAATAAAATGAAATATTTATGTTATATATTCAAAAGATTCAATGAAATTGGTATTCTTGATCCAAAATAACAATCTAATGAATATAATATTTAAAAATATAACTCTGCTCCGCTTAAAAATCCCACCCCGCACCACCCCTTCTCCTCATATATTCAATTCCTTGGATATTTTTAAATTTCATCATAATTAACATAAATATCCTCTACAAAACATAATATAGCTTCTAGTATAACCCAATTACCATACCAAGGATCCTTAATGGGTTTCCTAAAAGGAGACAACCAAAGGAAGAGGTAAATAGTAAAATAAATTCATTGTGATTTTATTTTTCTTCTAACACCTACACATTATCCCCATAAACCTAAAAATAGAAAAATTTGTATCCTAAACATTTTTATATATTTTTATTATGGTGTAATATTAATCCTATTATCTCACCTTAATCTATTTTTTAATGAAATTGTCGTTCAAAATAAGGTTGGTTCACCACCTCCAAGAATAACACATTACCTTTTTGCCCACCGCCTTCAAGGATGGTTATATAAAAACTATTATGGTTAAATATTATTATAATAAGAATATTACAACTTATTTCAAGTTATTTATTGTTTTAATATTTATTTAATTGAAAAAATAATTATAGATCATGACGGTTTCAAAAAAGACCAAAATGAACAAACAACAAAACATTATCATTTTTACTACGTGAATAATCCCTATATCAGAAAAAATTATATTTATGACAATTTAAAATCTGAGAAGTAATTTAATTCCATTTAATTTTACTTATTGAGTTTTATACCCATTTTAAATGAACATCAATAATTATGTATAAGTGATCCAACCATAGAATCATGAAAGAAACGCTCCCAGAAAAACGAAATTAAAAATTATAACTCATTGGAATGCTTATAAATGAGAATTCCGAAATTAAAATAAATAAAATATATACGGAAAAAGGTTCTTGTTAAATAATCAATTAATCATGTTCTAATATCTTATATGTTAAAATAAACTGTATAATTATTCTGGAACCTAAGGTTAGGGACCTCTATTAACCACCATATTTTCTTTAGGTTTCACTTTTCTCTCTTTAACTCACTTTATTTCAAATTTTTTTATAATTTAATTCATATATAATCTTTTTATGTGTATACCATATATCTATCTAGTTTTAGTAACCTTTATTTTATGTGGATACCCTTATTTTAAAAAGACCCCTTATTAATTCCTCTTGATGAGAAATCTCGATTGGAGAGAACATCTCTTTTTCATACCCCAAAACAAGTACCACTCCTTAAAATTTTTAAGGCCCCCATTTTTTTAAATAAAAAATTTTATAAATGGAAACCATTATTTTTCATTTTTGGTTTTATGAAAATTATTATTCCCTTACAATATTTAAAAACTAATTACCCGTATTCCTAATTACCTACTAAAGTGTCACATTTACAAAGGGATTACTCTACTATTTTTTCAAGAATTCACATTACATAGAGATAATTTATCATGAAATATTATTTTTGATTTCTAATAAGTATTATATTCCTTCTTCTATGAAAACCATTAGGATATTCTAATTGGTTGTTCTATATGACCTAGTTATTCAACCTATTTCTATCCATGGGTAATCATTATGTTTATGACCTATGATTGATTTCATTATGGGACTCACATATGCATGTACTTGTAAATATATATGGACACAAATATTGTTCCAATTCATTTTATAATGTTTTAGTCTCATGATACGTTATGCATGGAATTGAGGAGTAAACATTATCCATTACATGTCTCTATCCACCATGTGATATTCTCATAACAGTTAGCCTAGATTTGTTATTATATATTGTTTTGTGTTTTTTACACATTACTACGATGAAATGATATTATGATTCCACATTATTTATATTATGTCTCCATATGAAAATTCCTAACCCTTATCTTTTAAGATATCATGTTAGGCCTTCTAACTCATATTCTAGGATTCATTACCATGTTTATTACCGTATAGACATTTAAAAACACCCTTGTATTTTATTTATTATAGAGGTTACTCTATGAAGTATTAGTAGATAAATGAGATTTATGATCTTATTATGAAGAATAAAATAATGATTATTTTTTTAATTATTTTTGTTGTATTATAAACCTAGTATTCCAAAGACATTAGCCCTCATGATATTTGTAATGTCCCAACCCTAGAAGCTCAGAGCCAGTGCAGTATTTAAATATATTGGAATGATTATAAGGAATCAAATCCAAAAGGAATGGTCAGTTTCATCGTCTTGGAAAATAGATTACATACATAAATATTACATTACAATTTCTAACATAAATCACAACATAGATATTCCGTTGAGAATTACATTTTTCTCCTAGATTAGCCATGTATATCAATTATAAAAAAATTCTTAGAATCCTTTGAAAATAACACATAAGAAATGGGTGATCTTAGATGCTCAGTTGGGATAAACAATATAGATGAAGTTATCAAAGAATAAGCATAAAATGTTAAGTAAAGGTTCAAAAAGAAAACCTAATCCTTTTTAAACATTATCTTCCAAATAATATTGTAAGAATAAATCAAATAATTTAACTTAAACATTCACATTGATATTATACTATTCAAATAATCATATGTAAAAAAATAACTAATCTCAAAACAAGAAAATGCATAATAACAGACATCTTAACAACTATGTCAAGGCCTCTTTCCAAGACAACAAAAAAATATTCTGTCAAGGCCTTGTGCTAAAAAACTAGTTTGTCTCATGAGACACACCGATGCATCGAGGGGATATAGAAGACCCCACCTACCACTTACTAATTCCAATGCATTATTCATATGAAAAGGGTGAAACTTAATGTATTAATTTTTATTAAAATTGAAATAAAATATTTTAATACTTTTACCATAACCCATGAATGGTATCAAAATAGCACATCTATACTCAAAGATATCATAAAATAGTAAATACATTATGGAATATTGGATCATACTAAATCAACCTCAATTAAGAAAAAAATACCACAAAGGATGTTAACATAGATGACAGTAGTCCTTAAAACTATTTGAGAGAAATATCCCTTTTTTTACATTGAAATAACTTATGAAGAATCCAAGAACTTATAAAAGAAGACACTTAAAAAGTGATTTTGGATTCAATGTGTCCCATACCACTTTGATTCTATTGAAAGGAATTTATAGTTTGAAACCTTAATTTCCATATAAATAAATCATTAAATCCATTTTGAAAACAGGGACATTAATGTGAAATATTGAGAAGAATAAATATTTAAAACATTTTTAACGATATTTTAGTTAAAGTGTACCATACATAAAACCTTATAAAGATTTATATTGAGAATGTTTTTAGAAACATCATAATGGTTGATTAATAAGTCCATGTAGATAAGCAGGTATAATGAATCTTTGATAATAATGAGATTCTAAAATTAACCCTTACCTTAGGCCTATCATTCTCCAAATGTATATAAATCTCTTGTATAATGTTTTTAAACATATTATTAACTTATATCAGAATCAAAATAATATTTATGATGTCATATATGATTTTTTATGACTTTATATTAACCATTTACTGGAAAATTAAATATTGTTGGTTTTCATCACAATGGGTAGACTCTTGGATAAAGTGAGGAAAGTATGGAGGAGCGTTGGTCAGGATTTGGCCGAGCCAAATGGATTTTGTGGTGTGAATAAAGGTGAAAGATATGTTCCATTTTATAGGAGAGGTGAGGAGCACTTTAGGAATGTCTAAAAATATTAATTTATTTTAAATTGATTTTCAGTTTCTAATGGCTCCAAAGTGATTCCGTTCAAGGATAACATAAGGATGGTTCTAAATCATCTCAACCAATAGGTTTTATACAAGTTTAGGTCATGAATTTAACTTTATATTTTGTCTTTATCCCTTAGTTAAATAAGTTAACACTTACCATGTCTTCTGGTATTGTTTTTATATATGGTTAATACAGTTACTATAAATTGCCCAGAGAACCTCAACTAGATCATTAATGAAAATTTTAACCCTATATAAGTCATTTTTCCAAATATTACATTTTTATTACCATTATATCATTAATAAAACTTTATTTGTTTAAAAAAATTCACATATGTCAATTTTGACATTATTTAGTAATTGATTTTTGTTAAAGGAATAACAACATTATTACTTAAAAAAGCTTAAAATCATCTATAACATGTCAAAGTTATCCAAAAAATTCGTGGATGAAATCATGTATCCCAATTTACATTTATTTTAATAATTATAATATAATTTATTTCAATCATTCATTAATAAGGTAATCACGGCATTATCATTGTGTCGTTAATAAATTTATTTATATAATGTCTAAAAATTATAAAAAAATAGCATGATGTAACTTTTTTTAATATTTCTAATGAATTTTTATAGTCTAAGATATAATTTATATAAACAAAATTAAATTTGTTTTAGTTAAGAGATACATGTTTATGTAAAATTTCCCTTTTCTTTAAATTAAACATTATAAAAGGTCATTATCACACTCAAGTGGATCCATGGGGTCCTAATATAGACCTAAGGATGCTCATGGTCGCCCATATATCATTCAATATGATTAGGACACATTTTACTATAGTTGTATGTTATTATTATATTATTTGTTTACCCTTATTTACAAAATTTACCTTTTGACCATGGTAAATAAAAATAATTACTAAAGTTACTATTTATAATGTCAGAAAATAAAAGGTACCTATTAATAAAATTTGGACATTCAGATTCCAAACATGGAATCCATTTATCATAATTCAAAACAAATAATTTGAAGAAATTAATTAAAAATTAATTCCCATTGTCAAAACCAGAATGTGTGTTTTTATGAAGTAAACACTATCCAAAGATTGACATGTGTTTATAACTAATTTCAATGTAAAATTACTTTCAATGAAAACATTGGATTAAATGAAAAAACAATAATCCAATTAACATTAAAAAAATTAAAATACTAATCTAACTGTATAGATAAATTTAGATGAAAAGGAATCTTTGAATTATAATACAGTATTTCCCCCATTTCATTCAAAAATGAATTTTATCATAAAATACCAAAACATTATCCAAACCAAATTTTTACATCCCACGTCTAAAAAATAATTTCATTTTTTCAATTTGAATATATAATATTTTCAATTATTGTAATTAAAAAGGGTTCTCCCGGAAAAGGCAATAAAATATCATTTTTTTAAAAAATACTTATTTTATCTGAAAAATTGAATTTTTCTTTATATAATTTCTAAAAAACACTTAATATTAATATTAAAATTATATGGGATATCTATATATAATTTAGAATGTGTTTAATACTCTTCATAACCTCCATTTAAATGGCTAGTTTGATAGGTCATGGTTTTCTCGAACACGGTGTTGTATATAGCACAAGTTAAGACAGTGATGTGTGTAGAACAAGATTATCATGGTGTAGATTAAAAAACTAGACATTGTATTTATTTAAAAAGAAACATACCTTGTAACCTCAGGGTGCTACATTATCCACTCCTTCAATAAATTGTGTCATAACAATTTTCAAATTTGGGTTCGGAAACAAAGGTTTGATTATTAAAAATCCATTTATTTCAATCCCACATAAGAAATATTGGTCGATAAAACTTCTGTTATATTATAGAGAAAGTAATATAAGAAGGTTAAGTGAGATAAAATATACTAGTATTCCATGAAAGAAAATTTGGATATGGAATAAAAAATGAATGATCCTGTTTTGACGGAGAGAGATTGATAACATGATTAAGAAAAGGTTAATAACCATAAATATATAAGTATATGATGATCCAAGGGGCAAATTGATTCATAAAAAATGAAAGTAATAGTATTTTTTTGGTTTTAAAGATTCATTCCCTAAATAGAATAACATAAGAAGAAATACTTACATGATTTTTTTACAATCTGACCATTGGTCATGCCTTGAACAATTTCCACTTAATCCATTATTCAGATAAATGAAATTTATTTTATCATTCCTAAAGTTTGGTAAGTTCATGCAATCTATAAATAGAATGAGAGGTCATACCATATGTCTCAAAAAAAAAAGTTATCACTAGATACCACATATGCATAAGTCAACCAATTATGAGATAATACATTAATCTAGAAAGCTTCAACCAGAGTATAACTTTCACTATCCATAAATAGATAACCTCAAAATCTTTCTTAATATTGAATATATACATCTTTAGAAATAGGTTTACCAAATCCACTTAGCATTTATATCCCATATCTCATAGGGCAGTTCTTGGTTGTCACATTCCAAACATGGGAACACCTTCATCATATATTCTCTTAAACCATGGTAACAACCTAAATTATCAGATATCTTTATTTAATACATGTATGTTTCTTTGTTACAAAACATAGTCGATTATTATGTACGTCCAAAAAATTTGTATACTTCATCCATCATAGCATAACCCTCTTTTCTAAAAATCTAAAATTTAGTTCTCAATAATCTAGAATAATCAAATTTACTTATTCCAATCCAACATATTTTTATCCAAACACCGTTATCCTAACATAAGAAATATATTAAGGGTCATTATTACATTAATAATAAGTTATGAAAATATAATATTACCCTTAAATCAATTTTCTTGTCCATTATAACTATTCAAAATATTCTTGAAAATATTTAGTAGAAAAAATTAACTGAATGCTCTTATATAATTTACTATTCATGATTCTTGTATCAAAATACATAAATAATTCAATATTTAAAATTTAATAGTTGTCATGAAATAGGTCCTTCCTTGGTTTAGATGTATATTATTATTTCTGGGCATTTATTTGTGTAATGCCCCTGATTTCCACATATGATACATTGAACTCTATAACAATTGGTAACTCTATGACCCTTTTCCCACAGAGATAACATCTTTCCCTCCATTTGAGGTATTCTTCAAGGTTCTTCTTCCCTTCCTATTGACAGGTAAGAAGCCAAATATTCTTTCTTATATGATTCTTAAAATTTAAACATTTATAAATGTCTATCTTCCTCTTATGAAATGTGTTAGGAAAGTCATAAAAGAACTAATTGTTAATAATATATCAGGATAACATATTCTCCATAATCATAATATATTTCTATCCAGTAATTATCCAATTTTACTGCTAAAAAACACAAGATTTTCCATCAATATCAATATAAATCGAATTTCTCTTAGTTTCCACCATTAACTAATACTTGAAAGAATAGGGTGAGAAACACATCTATTTGAAGAAAAGCACATAATCAAGGGAAGGTAATTTCAATCTATATCATATAATGTTTAATCCAAGGTTATTAATTACCATTAACAAAACTATAGGTGGTTCTTCTATACTTATCCCCAAAGTCTATCTTAGGGTTATGATCCCCAATATAAATTTTCAAAATATATTTCAAGGTTGTTGCAAAAATTCATTTGATACCAATTATATTTCCCCTACCCTAGAATCATGGATCCAATGCATTATTTTAATAAATTTTCATGATTATAAGGAATCAAATCTCAAAGGAACAGTTTTTTAGTAGTCTTGGAAACTAGATAACAAACATAAAATTTATATTACAATTTCTAACATAAATATTCCTTTGAGAATTCCATTATTCCCCTAGATTAACCCTGCATATAAATCATAAAACACTTCTTGTAATCCTGGGAAATTAACACATATGATAGGGGTGATCTTAGATGCTCAGAAAGGATAAACGATACAAATGAATCTATAAAAAATAATCATAAACTATTAAAGAAAGACAATAAACTAAAACACAATAATTTTAAACCATTATATTTAGCTTAATATAGAAAGAATTAATCAAATAATTAAATTTAAATATTCATATGGATATTCTAATAGTCGAATAATCACATGAAAAATCAATAAATAATCTCATAAGAGGGAACGAATAATTCCATACATCTTAACAATTATGTCAAGGCCTCATGCCAGGACCATACAAAAATATTTTTTCAAATCCTTGTTCGAAGACACTAGTTTGTCTAATGAGACCTACTGATGCATCAAGGGTATATAAGAGGCCCCACCCATCACATACTAGGTTTAATTTATTCATCATATGAAAACAATGAAACATAACATAATCATTCTTATTAAAACTGAAATATGAATTGTTAATACGTTAACAATAACCCATGAATGGTATCAAAATAGAACATATATAGTTGAACATATCATAACACATTCAATAAAATATGGAATACTATGTCATACTAAATCAACCTCAATTAAGCATAAAATCCAACAAATGATGTTGACATAGATGAAAATAATGATTAAAACTATTTGAGGTAAATAACTCATTTTTACATTGAAATCATTTATGAAAAATCCTAGCACTTATAAAAGAATAAATTTAAAAAGATATTTGGAGTCAAAATTTACCATAAAAATTTAAATATTTTGAAATGAATTAACATTTAAAAAAATTAATGTCTATATAAATAAATCATTAAAATCATTTTGAAAACATGGACATTAATGGGAAATACTTAAAAAAATAAATATTTAAAACATTTGAAACTATTTTTATTTAAAGTGTACCTAATAGAATACCATAAAAATATTCATTTTGAGAATGTTTTCTAAAAACATGTGCATGGATAAAAAATAAATCCAAGTAAATACTCACTTATAAACAATCTCATATAATAATGAGATTGAGAAATTATCCCTTACGTCAGGTCCAATATTTTCTTCGTACGTGATAAAAACTTCTATATAATGTTTTAAAACATATTATTAACATATATCTGAATAAAAATAATATTTATGATATCATATATGATTATTTAATGACTTTTCATTTCCCATTTATAAATCATTCCATGTTAATTCCACATTTCGGGTAATAATCGCTTTGTTTCTCGTATATGTTTTGACTTGTTATTCTTGATCATATTATTTAAATAATGGTTTAATTACTTCCATAATGTATTATATAATTTATATATCATATATATATTCATAATATAAATATATATAATGGATAGATATATGAAATGGAACAAACCATTTAGGGAGACAGTAGGTCGTACGTACGCATGAATCCTGTTTCTGTTTTCTTATCGTATTGATTGGAAATAATTTAATGAAATATTTTTACACACACAAACACAAATATATATATATATATATATATTTATTTATTTATGTATTATTACAGTAGCCTTATTATGACATATTTTTCATTATTATTCATATATATACATTTTTTACAACCATTCTTGTATGTTGAATGAGGAAGGTGAGGCTCATCACGTCGTGGAGATGGTAAGTCGTATGTTCGCATGAGAAATGATATCATTTATTTATTGGAATTTGATGGAATATGAATTGTATTGAAATAATATCATTTATATTTATTATTTAATTCATTTATATTCATCATTTTACCAATAAAAATAATTTATACATGCAAAACAGTTTACACCATGACATGGAGACTATAAGTAGTATGTACGCACACACGGTGATATTTTTTTTAATAGGATGGATAAAAGGATGGATACAGTTGTCCCATAATCATAAAAAAACCCATATTGTAGTAGATTCTTTATTTATTGTTTTATTATCATATCAACTTAAGAAGAGGAAGTAGAATAAGAACATTACTCTGAAAGAAGCGATAAAATGATTACCTCTTCTTCGGCTGTCGCATTTTCTTTATCACAAAAGGAATCCTTAAGTTGGATTTATACCCCAAGGGTGGCATCTTTTATGAAGTTAAGGAAGTTGGGAGGATGTTTCTTAAGGGTTTTTCTGAGCCAAAGGGATTTGTAGGTGTGAATAAAAGGGAAGGATACATGCCCTTTTACAGGAGAGGTGAGGGGTACTTTATGAATGTCTCGAATTATTAATTTATTATAAATTATTTTCTATTTTGAATGGCTAAAAGTTGATTTATTTTTAAGATAAGATGGGGCAGAGTCTTAAGCCTCTCAACCAACAGGTTTTAGATAGGTTTTGGTCATGAATTTAACCTTATCTTTTGTCTTCAACCCTTAGTTAAATAAGTCATCAATTACCATGTTTTCATGTATTTTTATACTTTATGGTTAATAAAGTTACTATAAAACAACAAGAGAACCTAAAATTGATCATTAATGGTATTTTTAACACTATATAAGTAATTTTTTCTAATATAATATTTTAATGACTGTTATATAATTTAATAAAATAGGGTTTTTTTTAAAAAAAATCATTTATGTCAATTTTGACAATATTTAGTAAATTATTTTTTAAAGTCATTACTACTTGATTCCTTAAATAAATATCATTAAATTATCCATAACATGTCAATTATTTAACCAAAATTATAGGAAGGAATCAAAAATCTAAAATTAAATTTATTTTAATAAATATAATATCATTTATTTCAATCATTCATTAATAAGGTAATCATTACATCATCATTGTGTGATTAATAAATTTATTTTTTAAGGTCTAAAAATTATAAATGAAATACCATGATATAGAATATCACTTTATATTTCAAATGAATATTTATAGTCTAATATAACATTTATATAATCCAAATTAAAATTTTTTTAGTTAGAGGATACATGTTAATGCAATTTATCCCTTTAGTTTAAATTAAACATCATAAATGGTCAATATCACACCCTTATGGCTCCATGGGGTCCATAAATATACTTAATGATGCCCTTGGTTGGAAATATGTCATCCAATGGGATTATGACTCATTTTAGTGTAGTTTTATATTACTATATTATTATTTTTTACCCTTATTTAAATGATTTAGCCTTTAACCATGGTAAATGAAAATAATTACTAAAGTTAGTATTCATAATGTACAAAAATAAAAGGAACCAATATAAACTATTTGGAAATTACTATTCCAAATATGGAATCTATTTTTCTAAATTAAAAATATAGAATTTTAAGAAAATAATTTAAAATTATTTCTTATTGTCAAAATCAGAATGAAGGCATTTAAGAAGTAAAAAATATCAAAAGATCAACATGTGTATAAGTCCAATTTCAACGTCAAAATACTTCAAATGACCTAAATTGGATTAAAATATAAAAACATAATCCATTTAAACTTTAAAACCAATTAAATGGACAATCAAACTATATAGATAAACTGCATGAAAAGACAACTTTGACTTAAAATGAAGTATTTCCCATTATTCATTAAAATATGGATTTTTTTAGAAAAATATCAAAAATCTAGCCAAAATAAATTATTAGTTCCCAATTATAAATAATAAGTTTAATTTTTCAAATTTAATATATAAAATTTTCAAATATTAGATTTCAAAAAGGGTTCTCTATGAAAAGGTGGAAAAACAACATTTTTTTTAAAATAATTCTTTTAAATGAAAAATTGAAGTTGTCCTTATATTATGTCAAAGAAACACATAATAGTAATGTTATAATTATATGGGATATATATGAAATTAAAAATATGGTTAATAATATTCATAACCACCTTTTAAATGGCTATTTTCAAAGGTCATGGTTCACTCAAACTTAGTGTTGTGTGTAGTGAAAGAAAAGATGGTGTTGTGGGTAGCGCAAGCTTATCATGGTGTTGTGTACAACACAATCTATTGAATTTATTTTAAAATAATCATACCATGGAATATTGGGGTGTTACATTATCCCCTCCTTTAGTAAATTTCATCCCTTCAATTTTCAAGATTATGTTCAGTAAAAATAGTTTGATTATTCAAAATCCATTCATTAGAATACCACATCACAAACATTGGTCGATAAAACATCCACATTAAAATAGAGAAATAAAATTATGAATGTTACCTGAGATAACATATAATAGGATTGCATGTAATAACATATGGACATGGAATATAAAACTAATAATCATTTTCTGATGAAGATAAATAGAGAACACGACTTGGAAATGGTTAACAAATATTAAGGTATAAATCTATGATGATCCAAGGGGCCATTTGTTTCGTTAAAAAAACTACAAGGAATTTTTTTTGGTTTTAAACATCCTTTATATAATGTTGAATAAAATTAAAAGAAATAAATACATGATTTACGTACTATCTCGATGTTGGTCATGCCTTGAACAATTTACAATTCATCTATTATTTAAATAAATGTAGTTGAATTTTTTATTCAAAATGTGTTGTAAGATCACACAATCAATAAATAGAATGATAGGTCATTCAATATATCTCCACAAAATAGATTTAGGGCAGTTTACCATATATGCATATGTCCACCTATAGCGAGATAATACATTAATCTAACAAAAAACAACCATAGTATAACTTATATAATTCATAAATGGATAACCTTAAAATCCTTAAAATACTGAAAATATACAACTGTAGAAAGAGGTGAACCAAATCCTCTTAGAATATATCCCTAATATATCATATGAAAGTTATTGGTCATCAAATTCCAAACATGTGGACACCTTCGTCATGTATTCTCTTGAGTCATGGTAACAAAATAAATTATCATATATCCTCATTGAAAATATACATGTTTCCTTATTGCAAAACATAGTTGATTATTACTTATGTCCCAAAAAGTTGTATAATTCATCCTTGATAGAATAACCCTCTTTTATAACAAATCCATAATTTGTTCTCAAGAAACTAGCATCATCCAATTTACTTATTCCAATCCGACATATCTTTATCTAAAAATTATTATCATAAAAAAGGTACATATTAAGTGTTATCTTCACCTTAAAAATATGTTCTCAAAATATAATCATATCCTCAAATCAATTTTATTGTCTAATATTACTATTCAACATATTCATGAAAATTCCTAGAAAAAAACATTAAATGAATTCTCTTATAGAATTCACTATTCATAATTCTTTTATCCAAATACATAAATACTTAAATCTTTCCAATTAATTGGTTGGAATAGAATAATTACTTTCTTTATTTAGATATATATTCTTTTGTTTGGGTGTTGAGTTAGGAAATGACTATGATTTCCATATATGATACATTGAACTCCATAACAATTGGTCACTCTATGACCCTTTTTTCCACAGAGAAACATCTCCACCCCATTTGAGGTATTCCTGAAGGTTCTTCATCAGTTCTTATTTACATGTAGGAATCCAAATCTTCTTTCTGCTATTATTCTTAAAATTTTATCTTTTATAAATGTCTATCATCCTCTTACTCAATTTTTTAGGATAATCATCAAAGATCACATTTTTAATCATATATCATGAAAAATATTTTTTCATAATCACAATATATTTCTCTTTAGTAATTACCCAATTATATTGATAAAAATAAACAGATTTTCCATAAAACGAAATTTTAGTCTAATTCCTTCTGGTTTCCTCCATTTACTAAGACTAGAAAGCATAGGGTGAGAAAAAATATCATTTATGAAAATCACATAATCAAGGGAAGGTACTTCAAATCTATATCATATTAGGATTAATCTAAGGTTATCCAGGATAATTACCAAAATTATAGGTTTTTATTCTATACTTATCCTCAAAGTCTATTGTAGGGTTATAATCCCTAATATAAGTTTTCTAGATCTATTTCCAAGGTTATTGCTAACCATTAATTGATACCTATTGTAATTACCTAGCCCTAGAAGCCCTAAGACAATGAATTATTTTAATACATTCTCATGATTTCAAGGAGTCAATTCATGAACAACCAGTCAATTTAGAATTATTGGAAAACATAATACATACATAAATTTTAAATTAAAATATCTAACATAAATAGAAACAAAGATAAATCTTTTGGAAATTCCATTATTCTTCTATCTTAGCCCATAATATCAATCATAAAACACTTATTGTAATACTAGGAAAAAACACATAATAAAGGGGTCATCTTAGATGTTTAATAAGGATGAAAAATATAGCTAAAGCTATAAAAAAAGCATAAACTATTAAGGAAAGGTAATAAACTAAAACAAAATCATTTTAAAACATTATCATTAGCATAATATGGAAATAATTAATCAAATAATTCCATTTAAACATTCACTTAGATATTATAATATTCGAATAATCACACATAAAGTCAATAACTAATATCATAATGAGGTAATGAATAATGCCATACATCTTAAAAACTATATCAAGGCCTCATACCAAGACCATATACAAATATTATGTCAAATACTTGTTCCAAAATAATAGTTGTTCTCATGAGACCTACTGAGGAATTGAGGGTCTATAGAAGGCCCCTCTCTTCACTTACTAAGTCCAATGCATTACTCATATAGAAATGGTGAAATAAAAGATAATAATTTATATTAAAACTAGCATACAGAATGTTAATAATTTAACAATAACCCATGAATGGTATCAAAATAACACATCCATAGTCAAATATATTATACAACATTCAATACAATATGGAATATTGTATCATACTAAATCAACCCCAATTAAGTATATAATTAATCAAAGGATGTTGAAATAGATTAAAAAAATGATTAAAACTATTTGAGGGAAATATCTCTTTTTTTACATAGAAATCATTTATGAAAAAGAAAATCACTTATAAAAGACAACATTTAAAAATAGACTTTTGAATAAACTTTTCCCATAAAAAATTGAATATTATGAAATGGATTAACATTTTAAAACATTAATATCCCTATAAATTTATCTTTAAAAACAATTTGAAAACATGTACATTAATGAGAAATATTTTTAAAAATAAATATTTATAAAATTTGAACCATTTTTTATTTAATGTTTACCTTATACAAAAACATAAAAATATTCCTTTTGGTATTTTTTTAAGAAACATTAACATTAATGATTAATAATTTCAAGTAAATACTCACGTATAAACAATCTCATATAATAATGAGATTGAGGAATTAACCCTTACCTCAGGTGAAATATTCCTTATATGTGTCTGAAAGTCATGTATAATGTTTTGAAACAGATTATTAACTTATATTAGAATTATAATAATATTTATGATATCATATATGAATATTTTATGACTTTACATTACCCTTTTATAAATCATTCAAAGTTAATGCAACATTTCGAGTAATAATCGCTTTGTTTCTCATCCATTTTTTGACTTTATAATCTTGTTCATATTATTTAGATAATGATTTAATTAAATACATAATGTATAATATTTTTTATATATCATATATATTAATAATATAGATATATATAATAGATAGATATATGAAATGGAATACACTGTTCATGGTGACGGTAGGTCGTACGCACGCATAAATGTTGTTTCTGTTTTCTTATAATATTGAATAGAAATAAGTGAATGAAGTATATGTACATACACAATATATATATATATATATATATATTAATATCCTTATTATGTCATATATTTACGAATAATTCGTAATATATATTTTTTGACAATCATTCTTGGATGGTGAAAGGGGAAGATGAGTCTCATAGCGTCGTGGAGACGGTAATCCTTATGTATGTATGAAAAACGATACAATTTAATTAATGGAATTAAATGGAATATAAATTAAACATAAATAATATCATGTTATATTTATCATTTAATTCATTTATATTCATCATTGTACCTTTCAAAATAATGTATAGATGAAAAATAGTTTACGACATGACGTGGAGACGATAAACAGTTTGTACGCACACATAGTTATACTTTTTCATAGGATGGGTAAAAGGAGGAATACCATTGTCCCATAATCATAAAAAACATCATAATTTAGTAGATTTTGTATTTAATGTTTTATAATGTTAACAACTTAGGAATATGAATTATAGGAAGAAAAGAACTACGAAAGAAGTAATAAAACAATTACCTCTTCTTTGGGTGCCAGCTTTTAATTTTCACAAAAGGAATCCTTAAGATGTTTTTATACCCCAAGAGTGGCCTCTTGGATGGGGTTAGGGATGTTTGGAGGAGTTTTGTTAAGGGTTTGTCTGATCCGAAGGTCTTTGTAAGTGTGAATAAAAGAGAAGGATAAGTGCACTTTTTTACGAGTGGTGAGGGGTAATTTAAGAATGTCTTGAAATATTAATTTATTATAAATCTATTTTCGTTTTTTAATGGATAAAAATGATTTATTTAGAGAATAATATGATTTTGGGTCTCTAACCTCTTAGCCAATAGGTTTTATAAAAGTTTAGGTCATGAATTTAACCATATCTTCGGGCTTTAACCCTTAGTTATATAAGTTATCACTTACTATGTCTTCTTATATTTTTATACTATATAGTTAATATAGTTACTATAAAATTAAAAAAAAACCTAAAGTGGATCATTAATGACATTTTTAACACTATATATGTTAGTTTTCTTAATATTATATTTTTATGACTATTATATCATTTAATAAAATAGTGTTTGTTTTAAAAATTCATTTATGTCAATTTGGACACTATTTAGTAATTGATTTTTTAAAGTCATAAAAACATGATTCCTTCAAAAAATCATTAAATGATACCAAAAATGATTATTTTATCCGAAAAATTCATGTATAAACAAAAAAAATCTATAATTACATTTATTTTAATAATTATAGTATCATTTATTTCATTCATTCATTAATAAGGTAATCACTGTGTCATCATTGTGTCATTAATAAATTTATTTATTTATTGTCTAAAATTTATAATCAAAAAATCATGATGTAGAATAAAATTTTATATTTTTAATGACTAGTTATAGTAAAATATATCATTTATATAAACTGAATTAAATTTGTTTTCGTTAGGAGATACATGTTTATGTTATATTTCTCTTTCCTTTAAATTAAACATTGTAAATGATTATTATCACACCCAAGTGTCTCCATGGGGTCCTAAAATATACCTAAGGATTCCTAGGGTCGGGAATATATCATCCAATAGGATTAGGACACGTTTTAGGGTAGTTTTCTATTAATATAATATTACATTTTTACTCTTATTTACTTAATTTATCATTTAACCATGGTAAATAAAAATAATTACTCAAGTTACTATTCATAATGTCGAAAAATAAAAGGAAAATATTTACATATTTTGGAATTTATTATTCCAAATATGGAATCCATTTTTCCAAATTCGAAACATAGAATTTTCAGAAATTAATTTTAAATTTATTATCATTGTCAAATCTAGAAAGCAGGGTTTTAGAAATAAAAACTATCAAAATATTGACAAGTGTTTATGTCCAATTTGAATGTGAAATTAGTTATAATGACCAATAATTGGATTAAATATTAAAAACATAATCCAATTTCACTTTAAAACAAATTAAATGAGAAATATACCTGTATAGATAACATAGAGGAAAAAGGAAGCTTTGACTTAAAATGCAGTATTTCCCACTGTTCATAAAAATATGGATTTTATTTGAAAAATACCAAAAATATATCCAATATAAATTTTTATATCCCAATTATAAATAAGAATTTAATTTTTTTAAAATTTATTATATATAATTGTCATATATTGGATTTAAAAAGGGTTCACTATGAAAGGGTGAAAAAACTGCATTTTTAAAAAAAATACTACTTTTATCTGAATCATTTAAGTTGTCCTTACATTATGTATAAGAAACACATAAAATACATGTTAAAATTATTTGGGATATATATATATATAATTTTAAATTTGGTTAATACTACTCATAACTACCTTTTAAACGACTTTTTTGATAGGTTATGATGCGATCAAACTCAGTGTTGCATGTAGCGCAAGATAAGACGATGTTGTGTATAGAAAATGCTTATCATACGTACAACACAATCTATTGAATTTATTTTAAAAAACATACCACAAAATCTTTGGGTGTTATATTATCTCCTCCTCTAATAAAATTCATCCCCACATTTATCAAATTTGGGTTTGGTAAATGAGGATTGATTATTCAAAAACCCTTAATAGAAATTGAACATTAGAAAAAAATTTCGATAAAACATACACATTAAAATATAGAAATAAAATTAAGAAGGTTACCTGAGAGAACATATAAAAGTATTCCATGTGAGAAAATATGGATATGGAATATAAAACTAATGATCATATTCTGATGGAGAGTGATAGAGGACATGACTAGGATAAAATTAACGACCATAAAGCTATAAATATGTGATGTTCCAAGGGGACATTTGATTCACCACAAAAAAATGTACTGGGAAAACATTTTTAGTTTTCAATATCCTTAACCTAACATTGAATAACATGACAATAAATACATACTTTATTTTATTACAATCTCGATGTTGGTCATTCCTTGAACAATTTCCATGTCATATGTTATTCAAAGAAATGCAGTTGAATTTTTTATTCCTTAAGTGTTGTAAGATAATGAAATCCATAAATAGAATGCTAGGTCATTACATATTTATCAAGAAAACTAATTTATCCAGGGTTTCAAAATATTCATAAGTCCACATATAGAAAGATAATACATTAATCTAACAAGTGTCAACTAGAATATAACTTATACTATTCAAATATGGATATCATTACAATCCTTCCAAATATTGAAAATCTAACACTATAAAAGAGTTGAACAAATCGTCTTAAAATTTATCTCTCATATCTCATATATAAGTTCTTGGTAATCATATTCTAAACATATGAACACCATCATTATGTATTCTCTTGAGTTATGGTAACAAACTAAATTATCATATATCATTATATAAAACATGAATGTTTCCTTATTTCAAAAAATAGTTGATCATTTCTTAATACACAAAAAGTTTTATACTTCATCCATGATAACATAACACTTTTGTCAACAAATCCATAATTACTTATCAAGAAACTATCATCATCTATTTTACTTATTCCAATCCAACATATATTTATCCTAACATCATTATCTTAACATAAGGAACATATAAAGGGTTGTATTTACCTTAATAATAGGTTCTTTAAATATAATCATACCCCTAAATCAATTTTATTGTCCATTATAACTATTCAAAAAAATCTTGAAAATCCTTAGTGAAAAACATAAGTTGAATACTCCTATAAAATTCATTATTAATAATTATTGTATCCAAATACATAAAAACTTCAATATTTCAAATTGTATGGTTAGAATCAAATCGGTTGTCCCTTGTATTAGAGTTAGATTTTCCTGTCTGGGCAATGAGTTGGGTTATTCCCATGATTTACATAGATGAGTCATTGAAATCCAAAACCATTGGTCACTCTATGAACCTTTTTCTAGAAGAGATAACATCTTCCCCTCCACTTGAGGTATTCATCAAGGTTCTTATTCCCTTCCTCTTAGCATGTAGGAATCTGAATATTAATTTATTTAGGCTTCTTTAAATATGAACATTTCTAAATTTTTATATTACTCTTACACAATGTGTTCGTAAAATCATCAAATATCTCATTGTTAATCGTATATCATGATAATTGATTCGAAAAAATAACTATATCTTTCTCTCCAGGCATTATCCAATTTTATTGCTAAAAATCACCATATTATTAATCAAACTCAATGATAATCAAATTCATTATGGTTTCCTCCATTAACTATGACTATAAATCACAGGGTGATAAATACATCTCATAGAAGAAAACCACATAATAAAGGGAATATACTTTTAATCGATAACATCTTATGTTTTATCCTAGGTTATCCATGATCGTTACCAAAATTCTAGGGCGTACTTCTATACATGTCCTTAAATTCTATATTAGGGTTATAATCCCTAATCTATATTTTCTAAATCTACATCCATGGTTGTCTCTAAACATTATTTGATACCAACTATAATTCCCTAACCCTAGAAGCCTGAAGATAGTACATTAGTCTAATTCATTTCCATGATTACAAGGAATAAAATCCCAAAGTACCGATCAATTTAGGAGTCTTGGAAACTAGATTACATACATATACTATACGTTACAATTTCTAACTTAAAACACAGTATAGATAATCCTTTGAGAACTCCATTATCCCACAAGCTTAAAATTGCATAACGATCATAAAACCCATCTTATCATCCTTGGGAAATAACAAATAATAAAGGGGTGATCTCATATTCCCAGTAAGGATAAATAATATAGATGAAGCTATAAAAAATAAGCATAAACTATTAAGGAAAGGTACAAAACAAAAAAAAAGCCTGTTAAAAAGCTGTAATCAACATAATATAGAAATAATAAATCAAGTAATGCAATTTAAACCTTTACATGGATATTCTACTAGTCGAATAATCACATGTAAAATCAATAACCAATCTCATAACGATGGAATGAATAATGTCAGACATCTTAACCACTATATTAAGGGCTTGTTCCAACACAATACACAATGTTTCTATCAAAGCCTTGTTCTAAGACACTTGTTTGTCTTATGAGACCAAAATATGCATCGAGGGGCTATAACAGGCCCCCTTTAACTTACAATGTCCAAGGCATTCCACATATGAAAAGGTTGAAACATAAAATAATCATTCGTATTAAAACTGGTATATGAAATGTAAATACATTAACCATAACCCATGAATGGTATCAAAATAGCACATCTATAGTGAAATATATCATAAAACATTCAATAAAATATGGAATATTGTATCATACTAAATCATCCTCAATTAATCATAAAATCCAACAAAATATGTTTACATAGATGAAAATAATCATTAAAACTATTTGAGAGAAATATCCCGTTATTTCATTGAAATAATTTATGCAAAAGACAAAAAATTATAAAATAATTCAATTAAAAATATATTTTGGAATCAAATTGTCATATAGCCCTTTGAATCATTTGAATGTAATTATCATTTTAAAAAATTAAGGTCTATATAAAAAAAATTTTAAACCCATTTTGAAAACATGGACTTTAATTAGATGGATTTATAAGAATTAATATTCAAAACATTTGAAATGATGTTTTAGTTGAAGTGTTACTTATATAAAACCATAAAAATATTCATTTTGAGATATTTATAAGAAACATGGACATGGATGATAAATAAGTCAATGTGAATACTTATGTATAAATAATATCGGATAATAATGAGATTGTGAAATTAACCCTGATCTTAGATTCGACATTCTTTGTACATGTCTGAAACCTATGTATAATGTTTTTAAACATATTATTAACTTATATTAAAATCAAAATAATATTTATGATATTATATATGATTCATTAATGAATTTATATTTCCTATTTATTAACAATTCCATGTTAATGCAACATTTTTGTTAATAATCGTTTTGTGTCTCGTACAAGTTTTGACATGTCGTTCTAGTTCACCTTTAACGACCTGAGATTTTGAATTAATTTTCTTTCCTAACTTTTTGTGTTATTTTATTTTATACTCAACAAAACTATTTGATTTAATAAAATGAGTATAATTAAAATGGTATCATTGGTTTTCGACTATTATATGACCATTGGTCAATAAGACCGTTGGAAACTAAATGTTACAATTATTGTCCATAAATACAAGTGATCTTGATTAATTAGTATAGAAAGAAGATTCGATGTCCCCATCCAGTAGTATCGGGCCGATCGAATCCCATCTGATGGAACTCATAAAAGAGGTAGCACCTTTGAGCTTTACTTTGGACCAAACCCAAGCCGAACATCATCATGTGAAGCTGGAATGGAATCTCCTTCGTGAGAAGATCATGCTGATTGAAATCACTACTCGGGAAATGTTGGCTGAGCCGCCCCGAGATTCTATCACCCTAGAACACCATACTCTTAGGTCATATGCTGGTGTTATAAGGGGTTATGTAATGAGACCGTAACTGCCTTGTGTCCTTTCATTTAAATAAAAATTCGGATTTCTTCTTATGGTGAAGTTTGTGAATTTTCAAATGTCCGAATAAATATAGTATAGATATTATTTATAAATATTTGAAGGATATTTTTAAAAATATTTATGTAAACCTTAAATAATTGATAATGTGTAATGATTTTCAAAAATAATCTTCTACAGTTATGTTCAGTAAGAAATTTAGAGTCTAATAAGATCAAATTAATTTTTGAAGAATAATAATTTATGAATAGTGATTTTACCCTTAGGATTAATAATGTGACAAAATGGATTAGTAATCTCATAAAAAGAAAGTATTAATATAATTTAGGCACCTTGATTAAGTAATGTGATACAATAAAATAGGTAAATAACTATTTCAGAAATTATTAGTAAAGTATTAGTTTTTTCGGGTGAATAGTATTTTTTAAATAAAACTTAAATAAAAATATATAGAAAGTTATTTTTATAAAATGGAGTTCATTTTTGAATTCAGAGTATCGATATTAGGTTATGGTGATTTTTGGGGATTTTTCTGAAAAAAATGAATTTTCAGTGAATATCATTTTTATATATAAATTAAATTGAAAATATTTAAAAAATTATTTTTATAAAATGGTGTTAATTTTTTAAATCAGGGCATCGATATTTGGTTAAGTTGAAATTTTGGGATTTTTCTGAAAAAGTTGAATTTTCGGTGAATGTTGAATTTTCAGTTTAGAGTTTTTGCCGTTTAATGACATCATCAAGGATGTAATAATTATGTAATAATTCTGGTCGACTTATGAATAGTACGATAGGGTATGAGGTGTCCCAAGTGGCCAATACCATTGGAAAATACCAGGGGTAAGCCCATGGTTTTTCTAGTACCACCAATGAGGTGTCCCTTGGCCATTAATGCCTTGTCCCCTCACTTCCCTTATAAATACCAAGCCATTCTCTCATCCTTTCCATTCCAAAATCTTCCTCAACGAAGTTCTGGTCTCTTTATCTCCCATGGAGGCCTCCCAAGGTTCCCTCAAGCCTCCCAAGGTCCCAAACTTCATGATTTCGAAGTTACTCTTCAAGGTAAGGGATCCTACCTCTCTCTTTCTTTTCATGTATTCTCCTTTATGTCATTTATTTTAAGCTCCATGTTCTTATTTTGGGGATGTTCTTTTATATTCATCCTAATGACCTTTTTCATGTTCATATGATGAGAGATCCCCTCTTTCTCTCATCAATTCATTTTAAGAATGTTTAAGTGGCGCTGTTAGGCTGCTGAATTTTGGTAAGGGATTCTTTCACCCTTTTCATTTTCAAGTTCTATTTTCATGTCATGTCTTTCAAATTCCTTTTTATTATTTTAGGGTATTATCTCTATATCTATCATACTATTATTTTATGTTCATATTATGAGAGACCCTATTTGATCTCATCAATTGTTTTTTGATGTTTTAAGTGACGCTGTTAGGCTGCCGAATTTTCATAAGACAAATATTATTTTTGTCTTCCTTCCATGTTTTTCATTTCCTATGGTATGTCTTTAAAATTTTATTACCATGTTATTATATCCTTCATATTATGTCCCTATACTATTTTTTGGATCATTTATGAGTCAGTAACCCATGTCCCCTCTCTTTTCAATGTTTTCTAAAACCCTGAAACATAGTCGTTATGCTGCAGAATTTTCATCTCAAAATGTGTCTACGTTTTTATAAAATTATTTTATTTTATTATGTGAATACTCAAAACTCTTTATTCTATAGTGGTATTCACATATATATCATAATTTTATTTTTTAAATTCTGGGATTTACATACATGAAACCCACTTTCCTTTTTTTGTGGGTTTAAAATGACATATAGATCGTGTCTTAAAAGTAGTTTTTAAAATGTTATGATTATGAAATGAAACCCATTTATTTTATGCTATATGGGTTATTTATGAAATTTTTTATGGTGATATATGTGGCTCACATGATAATAAAAAAAAATTTAAGGGTGCGCTCTGATATCTCTCCAATGCATTGAGTAATGATGTAATCTCAAGGGATTTCAATTTTAACGATGCCTTAGTGAATAACCTTGGTAATTTTTTTAAATGACGCCTTGGGGATTGAACTTGGTGATATGTTCATGATTTTATAAATTACATGTTGTAGCCACATATTTATGTTATGAAACATGTTATTTGTATTATGATATTCCTCATGATCTCTTTCTCATGACTAAAAGTAATTTATCATGACTTCATTGATGTATCTCAATTTCACATGTCAATTGTTTCTCTTGATTCCCTTACTTGTCCTTCTTCTCACCCTTTCCTTTGATGTATTCTCCCAGGTTATGAGATGATGTAATGAATATAGGATGAACAAAGAAGAATCATTTGATGTTTTTAGGAATAATGTTTTATGTCATCATGTATTATGTTCCTGGTTTCCAAGACACTAAACCATAAAGATCCTCTGTTTTGTAAAATCTAATGAAAGGTTATGTTATAAAAAGTTGGGATGCTATAGTTGGTATTAAAGGAAGGTTTAGTAATTTATGAAAATTAGGATGTGAACTATTTAGGAGGAACCCTATAGAAATGTTTAAATATATGAAGTCTTCCTGGTATTTTGGTGAGTATTGAGTAAGTGGTTTATCAAGAAAATACATCCCTGTATGGATACGAGCAGGTAGAGGTGGCTCTGGCACAAATGTACATAGAGGTAAAACCCAAAAACACTGCTTTGAGATAGACTCGAATGGGAACTGGTACATGACAATGGGCCTTTCTACACTCTTGGTTACGACACTCCTGGGGGATAAGTTTCGTTAATAGTAAGCTTTTTATGAATCATTATGAATGAATTATAGAAAAATGTAATTTTCTAAGCATGAAGTTTTAAGACATAAAATCCTTTTAGTTAAATGTTTTTTAAATGAAATAATTTTCTCATGAAGGATTTATTATTTTAAGAAATTCTCCCGTTTTCTAGGAATACATTGACGTATTTCCTATGGAGTTACCTGGACCATCCCGATAATGAGAGGTATAGTTCTCCATTGAACTAGTACCTGGATCTCATCCGATGTCAAATACCCCCTATAGGATGGAAAATGTGGAGATAGAGGAAATCAAGAAAGAACTCCAAGATCTTTTGGAGAATGGGTTTATCCAACCAATTCTGTCTCCTTAGGGAGCACCGGTTCTCTTTTTGAAGAAGAAGGATGGATCGATGAAGCTATGCATTGATTATAGAGAAGTGAATGGGATCACAGTGAAGAACAAATAATCTCTTCAAAGAATTGATGACTTATTTGACCAACTTTGTGGGACTCAATTCTTCTCTAAGATTGATCTTCATTCTGGTTATCATCAATTGAGGGTGAAGAATGTTGATATTCCAAAAAACTTCCTTCTAATCAAGATATGGGCATTATGAGTTTGTTGTTATGACCTTCGGACTGACTAATACACCTGCAATTTTTATGGATCAAGAATAAGTTGATTTTTTAAACTCGTGTTTTATCAAATTGATATCCTTTGTATAGGAAAATGATTCAGTGATTAAATGATGAAGGTTATTTTGGATGATGTTTTCTCTTTTGGAGTACTATATGCCTAAGGAAAATAAAAATACTACAAGAATTTATTTGTGGAGGAATGGTTGAAAATTTTATTTTGTAAGAATCTATGTATTTATTATGGACATAAGGTGATTTGGGTTATTTATGGAAAATGATTAACCTATCATAGAGAATATGTGAGTAGGTTAATTAAACTTTAGTATGAGACTTTAAGAGTATTCGATGTTATTTGGAGATAAATGTTATGATTTATTATAGAAGACTATGTGATTAAATCCTTCTGAGTTTTGGGTTTCAATATTAGATTGGATTATTTTGATGATTTTTTAAGGATGATTGTGTATTGAATGGTCCTCCATGAACTTTGGGTACTATTTGTTGAATTTTGGAGATTAATAGTAGTTTTTTATAAAGGATTATCCTTTTGGTGGATTATATGATCTCATACTAACCATTTTGGTTTTAGTTGACATCTAAATACAAGGGAAATATATAGTTCTCCTTTTGTAGATTATGTGATTCTCTAGAAGATGATTCTTCTGCTTTTGATGTGACCAAGTCTTTCTAAATGCTCATCATTTGGAGAAAATATTAGTTTTGGTAGAAACTTATTAAAGGATGAAACTCTACATGAAGGTAAATATATTCCCTTATGTTTATATTATATGTAGTAAATGAATTCCTCATAATTATGAAAAGGAACGTAAAACAAAAACATTTTTGGTTTACATTTCCAACTGGGTAATCAAATACTATTTACACACATCATAAGTTTGTGATTTTCCTGTGGTTAACTTTCTCCTAATCATGTTTTCTATCACTCTCCATCTTGAACATGACCCTCTGTTTTCTCTTCCATATCCATGTTTTTCTACATGGAATGCTAGTATGGATTAACTCGGGTGACCTTTGTACTTCCCTTTCTTTCTTTTAAAGTAATAGTTTTACATACTCTTTTTCCGATGTGGGACTTTCAACGAAATTCCCAAGCCCAGTATTTTTCACAAATTGTGAGGACACAATTTCTTATGGGGGGAAGTATATAATGACCTGAGATTTTGAATAAATTTTGTTTCCTAACATTGTGTGTTATTGTATTTTATACTCAACAAAACTATTTCATTTAATAAAATGATTATAATAAAAATGAGACCATTGGGTTTCGACTGTTATATGACCATTGATCAATAAGACAGTTGGAAACTAAATGTTACAATTATTGTATATAAATACAAATGATCTTGATTAATTAGTATAGAAAAGAAGATTCGATGGCCCCATCGATTAGTCTCGGGCCGATCGAATCCCATCTGACGGAACTCAGGAAGGAGGTAGCACCTTTGAGCTTTGCTCTGGACCAAACCCAATCCGAACATCATCATGTGAAGCAAGAATGGAGTCACCTTCACCAGAAGTTCAAGCTGATAGAAATCAGTACTTGGGCAATGTTGGTCATGCCGCCCCAAGATTCTATCACCCTAGCACACCGAAATTTTAGGTACTATGCTGGTGTTATAAGGGGTTATGTAACGAGACTGTAACTGCCTTGTGTAATCCTTTCATTTAAATAAAACTTTTGATTTCTTGTTATGGTGAAGTTTGTGAATTATCAAATGTCCAGATAAATATAGTGTGCATATTATTAATGAATTTTAGAAGGATATTTTTAAAAATATTTATGTAAACCTTAATTAATTAATAATGTGTAATGATTTTTAAAAATGTTCTTCTATAGTTATGTTCAGTAAGAAATTTAGAGTCTAATAAGATAAAATTATTTTTTGCTAAATAGTAATTTATGAATAGTGATTTTACGTTTAGGAATATTAATGTGACCAAATGGATTATTAATCTCACTTAAAAAAAGTATTAATATAATTTTGGTACCTTGATTAAGTAAGGTGATTCAATAAAATAGGTAAATAAATGTTTCAGAAATTATTAGTAAAGTATTAGTGTTTATAGAAGAATAGTGATTTTTAATTAAAACATAAATTATAATTATTTAGAAAAATATTTTTTATAAAATGGTGTTCATTTTTTAATTCAGATCATTGATATTAGGTTATGGTGATTTTTGGGGATTTTTCTGAAAAAAATGAATTTTCAGTGAATATTGTTTTTATATAAAAATTAAATAAAAAATATTAAGAATATTATTTTTATAAAATGGAGTTCATTTTTGAAATCAGAGCATTGATATTTGGTTAAGGTGAAAATTTTGGATTTTTCTGAAAAAGTTGAATTTTCGGTGAATGGTGAATTTTCAGTTTAGAGTTTCGGGTGTTTAATGACAACATTAAGGATGGCAGAATTATGTAATAATTATGGTCAACTTATGAATAGTAATATAAGGTATGAGGTGTACCAAGTGGCCAATACCATGGGAAAATACCATGGGCAAGCCCATGGTTTTTCCAATACCACCAATGAGGTGTCCCTTGGCCATTAATGCCTTGTCCCCTCACTTCCCCTATAAATACCAAGCCATTATATCATCCTTTCCATTCCAAAATCCTAATCATCAAATTTTGGGTCTCCTTATCTCCCAAGGAGCCCTCCCAAGGTGCCCTCAAGCCTCCCAAGGTCCCAAACTTCAAGATTTCAAAGTTACTCTTCAAGGTAAGGGATCCTACCTCTCTCTTTCTTTTCTTACATTCTCCTTTATGTCATTTATTTTAATCTCCATGTTATTATGTTGGGGATGTTCTTTTATATTCATCCTACATACTATTTTCATGTTCATATGATTAGATACCCTCTCTTGCTCTCATCAATTCATTTTAAGAATGTTTAAGTGGCGCTGTTAGGCTGCCTAATTTTGGTAAGGGATTCTTTCACCCTTTTCATTTTCAAGTTCTATTTTCATGTCAAGTCTTTCAAATTCCTTTTTATTATTTTTTGGGTATGATATATATATCCATCATAATTTTATTTTATCTTAATATGATGATAGACCCTATTTTATCTCATTAATTCATTTTTTTGATGTTTTAAGTGATGTCGTTAGGCTGCCAAATTTTTATAAGAGAAATCTTATTTTTGACTAGCTTCCATGTTTTTCATTTCATATGATATGTATTTTACATTTCATTACCATGTTCTTTTATCCTTTATATTCTGTCCCTATACTCTTTTTTGGATCATTTATGAGTGGGTAACCCATGTCCCCTCTCTTTTCTATGTTTTCTAAAACCCTGAAACATAACCGCTATGTTGCAGATTTTTAGTCTCAAAATGTCTCTCTATTTTTCTAAAATTATTTTATTTTATTAAGTGAATAATCTAATATCTTTCTTCTATAGGGTTATTCAAATAAATATCATAATTTTATTTTATATTGTATGTGATTTACATACATGAAACCCACTTTCCATTTTCCATGGGTTTAAAATGACAAAAAGATCATGTCTTAAAAGAAGTATTTAAAATGTTTTGATTATGAAATGAAACCCATTTCTTTTATGATATATGAGTTATTTATGAAATTTTTTATTATGATATATGTGGATCACATTATGGTAAATAAAAATTTAAGGGTCCACCATGATAGCCCTCCAATGCATTGGGTAATGATATAATATAAAGGGATTACAATTTTAACGATACCTTGGTGAATAACCTTGGTATTTTTTTTAAATGACACCTTGGGGATAGACCATGGTGATATGTTCATAATTGTCTAAGTTAAATGTTGTAGCAACATCTTCAAGTTAAGAAACATGTTACTTTTATTATGATATACCTCATGATCTCTTTATCATTCCTTAAAGTTATTTGTCATTTCTTTATTGATGTATCTCATGTTGACATGTAAAATGTTTCTCTTGTTTCCCTTACTGGGCCTTCTTCTCACCCTTTCCTTTGATGTATGATCCAAGGTTATGAGATTCTGTAATGAACATAGATGAAAAAAAGAATCCTTCCAAGTGTTTATGAAGAATGTTTTATGTCATCATGTATTAAGTTCCTGGTTTCCAAGACACTAAACCTTAATGATCCCCAGTTTTGTAAAATGTAAGGAAAAATTATGTTATAAAAAGGTGGGATGCTATATCGCCTTACATAGATCAGGATTTAATTACTTACAAAATGTATAATATGATTTATATTCAAATATATTAATAATATAAATGTATTAAATAGATAGATATATGAAATGGAATATGGCGTTTATGGAGAAGGTAGGCCATACGTATGCATGAATTCTGTTTCCGTTTTCTTATCATATTGATTGGAAGTAAGTGAATGAAATATATATGTATATATATATTATTTAGGTAGCCTTATTATTTAATATATTTCCAAATTATTCATAATATATATATTTTTGTAATCATTCTTGGATGGTGAATGTGGAAGATGAGTCGCATCGCGTTGTGGAGACGGTAAGTCGTACATACGCACGAGCGACAATATCATTTCTTCAATGGAATTGGATAGAATATTAATTCTAAAGAAATAATAAAAAGTTATATTTATTATTTAATTCATTTATATTCATCACTGTACCCATCAAAATAAAGTATAGATGAAAAACAGTTTTACAGCACAGTGTGGAGATGGAAAGCCATACGTATGCACACATGGTGATATTGGTTTTCATAGGATAAGAAAAATAAGTTATACAATTTTCCGATAATCAGAAAAAACTTCTCAGAATATATTATATTCTGGATTTATTAGTTTATTATGGTAACAATTTAGTAAGAGGTTGTATAATAAGAAACAATATTTGAAAGAAGGGAGAAAACGATTACCTCTTCTTCGTGTGTCTTCTTTTGATTTTTACAAAAGGACCCCTTATGATGGTTTTCTACCGAAAGGGTGGCCTCTATGATGAATTGTAGGAAGTTGGGAGTATTTTATGTCAGATTTTGGGTGACTCAAAAGGATTTATAGGTGTTAATAAAAGAGAAGTAGAGGTTCCCTTTTATAAGAGAGGGGAGGGGCACTTTAGGAAAGCCTTGAAATATTAATTTCTTATAGATTGCGTTTTGGTTAATAATGGCTCCAAAGTGGTCTATTTCGAGGATAAGATGAGTATGGGTCTAAATCCTCACAAAAAATAAGTTTTAGACAAGTTTATGTCATGAATATAACCTTATTGTTTGGCTTTAATCCTTAGTAAAATAAGTTTACACTTACCATGTCTTCTTGTATTTTTATACTATTTATTTAATATAGTTTCTATAAAATTCAAATAAAAGCTAAAGTGGATAATTAATGAAAATTTTAAGACAATATAATTCATTTGGTGTAATCATAGATTTTTATGATTCTTATATCATTTAATAAAATATTGTTTATTTTAAAAATTCATTTATGTCAATTTTGATACAATTTAGTTATTGATTTTTGCTAAAGTAATAACAAATTAATTCCTTCAAATAAAAGCATTATCACATACCTAAAATCTCAATTTTGTCCAAAAAATTCTTTTATGGAATAAAAAATCTCAGATTATATTTATTTCAATAATTATAATATCATTTATTTCAACTATTTATTAATAAGGTTTTCACTACGTCATCATTGTGTCATTTAAAAACTTATTTATTTATTGTATAACAATTATATATAAAATAACATGATGTAGGTAATATTATCTATCTATTTTCTATTTATAGTTTAATATATGATTTATATAAACCAAATTATAATTGTTTTAGTTTGGAGGTACATGATTATGTTATATTAACCTTTTCTTTAAATTAAACATTATAAAAGTCATTATCACACACAAGTGTCTCCATGGGGTCCTAAAATGGACCTAATGAAACAAATGGTCAGCCATATATCATCCAATATGATTAGTACATTTGTTATTGTTGTTTTATATTATTATAATATTATTTTTTACCCTTATTTATCAAATTCACCCTTTAACCAAGGTAAATAAAAATAATTACTGATGTTACCATTCATAATGCCCAAAAAAAGGTAATTATTTAAAAAAATTGGAACATCTGATTAAAAATATGGACTCTATTTTTCCAAATTCAAAAAAAATTATTGGAAGTAATTAATTTATAATTAATACATGTTGTCCAAACCAGAAAGCAGGTTTCTAAGAAGTATAAACTATCAAAAGATTGACATGTGTTTATGTCCGATTTCAATGTTAAATTACTTCAAATGAATAAAAATGTATTAAATTATAAAAAAATAGTAAAATTACACTTTAAAACCAATTAAAAGTATGATATAACTATATAGATAAATTATATGAAAAGGAATCTTTTAATTAAAATGCAATATTTCCCACTATTCATTAAAATATGGATTTTATCAGAAAAATATCAAAAATTTAGAAAAACTAAATTTTTATGATTCAATTATAAAGAATAATTTAATTTTGAAAAATTGAATATATAAAAGTGTTAAATATTGGATTTAAAAATGGTTCTCCATGAAAAAGTGTGAAAACAAAATTTCATGAAAAAATGCTTCCTTTATCTGAAAAACTGATTTTGTACTTATATTATGTCTAATAAATGCATAAGATGAATGTTAAAATTCCATGGTATATAAATAAAATTTAAATTTTAGTTAATACTATACATAACCAACTTTTAAATACATAGTTTGATAGGTCATGGTGCGCTCGAACTCTTTGTTTCGGGTAGTGTAAGCTAAGACGGTGTTGTTTGTGGAGCAAGCTTTTCTTAGTGTTGCTTACAAAACATGTTAATGAATTTATTTAAAAAGAAAAATACTGTAGAATCCTGGGTTGTTACAATATTTGCGTTTTTATTGGCTATTTATTTTAAAAATTATATAAAAATATGTGTAAAATACATGTGTCCCAATATATAATAATATAAAATAAGTAATAATGGATATGAAAACATTAAAAATTTTAATAAAAGATTATGCGCTTTGCATGATTATTTTAAATGATTAAATAAATGATGATTATTTTTTGATGATATAATTAATAATTTCTACAATTTCTTATAAAATAACCTTAATGATATTATAAACATTATATTTTTCATTTAATACCATCCATATATCTAACCTAGTATGGTTTTGATGGAAAACTAAACACGTTATGTAATAGAGGTGGTAGTATGTACAACACATGAACAACATTTTTGTATTTTTATGGATGGTTCATATGAATAAATATGATAATAAACATAATATAGTAACATTATATGATATAAATTATAATAATATCATTATATTAGCGTGTTTATAAACTGTGTTTTAGAATATAATTAATAACTAAACTCTATAGTTTATAATACTCATATTGAGGTAATGTATTTTACATGAAATTATACTATAATTTGAATATATTAGGAATAGTATGAGTGACCCGAGGATTTTTTTCATGGGATAGGGTTCTAGGGAGAATAAATTTTCATCTTTTAAACTAGTAATTATATAGTAATGTCTGTCTTGAAGTAGTGATGATGTAATCTTTTTATAAGGGAACAGATGTGTATTTTTTTAAAGTAACCCTTACATTTTAAATATTTCCATAATACTATTCTGGGTTAAATGGGTCAAAAAATGAAAAATATATAGGGTACATAATTCCTGGGTGAGAACAAGCTTAATCATTTAATGCTTTGTATGTTTTACAATTTTTCATCAAATTGCACTTTTGGTTAAACTCAATTTACCATTTTTTAATTTTACCATGGTAATTAATTTCTAACCATAGTAAATAATTTTAATGAGAAATTTTAAGAATGAAATTTTTAAATAATTTAATGATTATAATTCCAAATTTGAATATAACTTTATCAAATAAAATTTCTATAGTTGTGAAAAGTTAATTTTAAAAGGAACACACCTAATCATGTAAAATAAATTTTATGAGAAACATCACTTTTAAGGGTTAAATTTATATATAAGATAAAAGTACCATGGATACTGATTTCACTAACATATATTGATATATTAAAAAATAAATAATTTTTATGCATACTTAAATTCCATCCAAAACTAAATCTTCCTTAAAAAATACATGATTCAATAAAAAGTTCAAATATTATTTTTATATTAAAGTTTCATTTTAATTAGTTATTAAAATATATTACATTGGATTAATAAGATATAATTATAATTTAAAATGAATAATGTTATTCAAAAAATTCTAATTTGATTACTTAAAAGGTTTTTTTAATATTCATCATTATTCTTACATAGATATAAATTTATGGAAATTATAATTTTTGTAAGTCCCTCTTTTTTTGAATGAAATTGACCTTTCTAAAAAATATTTAAAAGATAATACTAGGTGATTTATTATGTGTAATTATAAAATGAAGTTAATTTTATTAATTTCAGATTAGAAAAATTTTAAATTCAGTTTTTAATTATAATGAAAATATTTATTAATAGAGAACAAAATATTAAAATATTTAATGGTATTATTATAATTTTATATAATTTTCTAACTTTATTGGTGATAAAAAAATATTAATATCAAAACAATTATCATTAATCATATATTTTATGTAGTAGAAATGTGCATCACATAAAATTATTTTTTTACAAAAATATTTTTTCTAAAAAATAAATGATCTTATTAGTGGTTTATGTGAACTTATTAATCTTCATTCATATTAGTAGTAGCATATAATTCATAATGTAGTTTCATCTATTCATTCCCCCTAATTGAAATTCTAGGTTTTAATGGTCATTCTTGAAAATATTTTATATAAATATATCAGACTTCTATTTATGTTTTGTGTTGAATATAGAGAAAGATATCAAATAAATTGAATTATATGAAGGTAATAATATAGAAAAATAAATTTATATTATATTCAACCACATCAAATAAACTACATCATAATGATTTGACTTTAAATATAAGAGTAATTTCAATAAGGAACTCATAATTAAGCATAATTTTCTAGATGATCATGGGTTTACTTATGTTCTAGAATAATATTTTCCTTTATAAAAATTATTATAATCAATTTATAAAAGTAGATAAATCATTACTAATTTCACATATTATTGTACTGAAGGATTTGGATATAGATACACAAGGAATAACTTCTCCCAAAAATATAAATTGATTTATTTGAAAAACATGTCATTAGAGGGTCTTGTTTATAAGTAAATATCTAACAGTTGATAAAACATACATGAAATAGGAATCCAGAAAATCTAGACTGAAAAATCAATTTCAGATTGATTAGAAGTAGTTTCATAATAATTTCATTATTCTCATGGTTGTGGGTGACTATCTCCCGTATTGGTCCTAGAATTGGGACATGGTATTTCTTAATGACAAACAGTCTTTCAATTGAAGCTATAATTTTTTTTGGCTTCACTATTTTCCTCAAACTTTTGAGTTTGATGACCATTAACTATGCATTTATATAATTTTCCATTCCCTTTAAGTAAATTTCCCCATTATTTCTTACAATATTTTTGACATCTCGGAAATTGAATCTTTTTTTACTTTTTCATCTTTTCTAGTTGATTGTTCATGAGGAACTATATTTCTCCTCCTTGGTGTGTTTGGGACTTCAAATACATTCATGTTTTTAATTATAAATCATTATAGTTTGTTTCAAATAATTATAATATTTGTTTTACTCTAGACCTTATTAAATTAGGTTTTTCTTTATTTTAGTTTCCATATAGTCTATGGAATCCATTGTTAGCTTGTTTATCTCATGATTACTAAAAAAATTATTAAAATTGATATCCAAAATTAAATTAAGAATTATTAAAATATTCTAAAACAAATAATCATTGATATATATGCTCTAAAAATCCAACTTATACTTTATCAAAACACATTAGTCATTACTACGATTATATAGTCTCAATAACATACCTTTCAAAAAACCAGTTTGAATCCCAAGAAACTAATCCAAAATGGGATTATATATTCCTATGAAAATTTTCTCTTTCATTAACCAACAAATGGTATTAGTCACTAGTTTATAAGGTCACACACTCTTTTAATATATATAATAATCCCATAAAATAAGATGAAATTATCTACAAATATCATGAATCAATTAATAATCACAATGCTACCAACTACTATATTACTTACTTCTTCTAAATAAGTCAACCCTTTATTACCTCAAGATCAAGAATGTATTAAACCAAAGTGTTATCCATACCTCAATATTGTGTTTTGCAATAGTAATCCAGAATATAACCCTTCCAAAAAATAAATTATAATAGTTATTTATACCATTTAATATATTTTTACATAACAATAAATAAAATCTATAAAAGAAAATCCTTATATATTTCACATAATCTGGAATAATATTCAAAATATACTAACATTTCATCAACAAATATCAGTTAACTTATTAAAATTAGTAATATGGTTGAGAATTAATTTACATTATGATATCAACATCACCACCATATGTATGGATAATAAAATCATCTTTCAATCATAATTGTCTTATACTTAAATTCATAACCATTTATGTATTATTCATTATTCTATTATAAGACATATTGATTCTTAGATACATACCTTTTTGAGTTTCCTCTTTGGGATATAGTTTGAATAAAATACTAAATCTAAAATTATTATGATAATAACCATAATATGT
This sequence comes from Viscum album, assembly GCA_963277665.1. Lineage (NCBI taxonomy): Eukaryota > Viridiplantae > Streptophyta > Magnoliopsida > Santalales > Viscaceae > Viscum > Viscum album. The sequence continues at coordinate 596,411,502 of OY728139.1, forward strand.
ACTTGAAAACATCAATTGTAATAGTTATTTCCGTAGGAAACCTTTTATTTTAACATATGATACTTTCAGAACAACATATGAATCTTTTTGTTCAATTACTAGTTATCGATTTTTCCTTTTTCTTTTAGTTTATCTAACCAAATTAGTTGAAATAATTATTAAATCTTTTATTATGGTACATAAGGTGAATGTGAATAACCATAGAATATACCTAGAGAGTTTGTCATCAAGTGTACAGCCTTAATCTCACTCATCTTGCATCAGAGAGATGATTAAGTCAATGATCAGCTAAAACATTTCCAGGTAATTACCCATAAATTAATCCGTACAATAAACACATCCAATTGTTATTATCTAGACACAAATGAATTTCTAGAAAAAACAATGTAATCGATACTTTACCAAAACATCAGGATGTTATCCAATGGTTATATTTATTCCTAGGTTTTTAACTGATGTTTTATTATCCCAATATACAAATAAAATGACTATAATTACCTTAAAAATAAATAAAAATAATTTTATAAAAGGTTTATATATTCCTATTAATTTATAATAAATCATTAATAATTAAAAAATAATTTATCATCAATATACATCACAATCGCTAAAGATAAATAAACCTTTCATTTTATACCAAACATGAAACCCTTATCCTATTCTCCTACATCAAGTTCCATAAACATTCAATTTACATAATTTCTATGATACCATATCTTAATTTCGAGATATAACCATTTGTAAATACAAAATGAAAAATAATTATTTCATTTTTTTTATATTTAAATTATTTATCACGTTTAGAGAATTCGCGAATTAAGAAATATAAAAATTGAAATATCCTAGGTTATTTAGTTCAAATGGAAATTTTTAATTTTATATATGCAATTATATAATTCAGGAATGGTATTCAATATCTCCATGATATTCATTAACACATATTATCAATATAAACATGCCATGTGTAATACATTTCACTATAATGTAAGGAAATGGAAATATAAGAAGGGGTGAGGTCAAATAGAAATTAATAAAAACATATAACTTGAGAAATCATGGCATTAACATGTTATAATTAGTATGTAATGTGTAGGGAAAATAAATTAACCCATAATCAAATTGAAATTTTGAACATTATTTATCGATGAATATAGATGAAAAAAAAGTTATTAACAATACAAATATTATATTAATTTGATGGATAATCCTGGAAATTAAAAACATGCTTCTATGTCCTTGTTCTGTAAAAATTTAATTGTCATTGATACCATAGACAATAAATTCTACTATCATGGTCTTGTTCTAAGATAATATCTTATTATGGGAAAATGAATCTACCAAAACCCAACCAATTTTTTCTCAAGAGATCAGTCGATGCATCATGGGTCAATATAATACTAGGCACCATCCATCACTTGTTTATGTCTAATTCATTCACCATAATTTAATATTAATAAGAAATACATAATAATATTTTAAATAATGTTCCATACTGAAAAAACAACATCCAGAATGCCAAAAAGTTTCCACATTTTTATAAAAGCGATAACATGATCATAATCTCTCCATAGGAATATGGTGGATGGTAATAATCATTCTTATTGAAATAACAATATATGTCACCACAATAATTTTCTTCAAGTTCATAGAATATCATACTTTTTAGGGGAAAATAATCTAACATGAGTTATGTAAAATTTAATTTTCACACCAAATAGAATAAATAGTACATAGCTATGTCAATATTGGAATAACATGATCATTATCTATCTATAGAATTAAAGTGAATTTTTTGAAAAGAACATACCACATGAAGTAAGAAATATTTTTCAAAGGTTTTACGAGGTAAGAGTGTATATCCTAAAAAAATAATGATATAATACCACATAATATAATCAATGAGTAGAATGTACCCAAATTATCTGAAATAATTTCAAATAACTCTCATAAAAAATGGAAAAAACTTTTTTTGCAAAAAAATATTCACTACTTGGGAAACAAATTAATCAATTGACAATTTAATAAGAAACCTGATTTGTCTATAAAATTATATGGAGTGAAAATATTATGATTAAAATACATCCATGGTATGTAAATACTGTGCATAAAGGAATCGTGGTGCACGAAATTTATTATGCCACAATGAATAAGAATTATGGCCATTAGAACCCGTATAGATTTGGAATTATTTTTATCAAAACCCTTTGAAAGAAAGGGAAGAAAATTGAACTTAAAATATCACGACTAAATTATTATTATTGTTATTATATCCAAAATTTCCTATATATACACCACATAAATGAAATTAGGTGCATTAATACGACACTTGTCTCAATGAAGGTAAATGGATATGAAAACCCATACCTCATGCCCTGAATTCAATGAATGTACATTTTAATCCTATGAAAAAAAATTATATATCTTAATAAATTAATTAAGATCAATAATCATATCCATTTTCATTCATAATCTTCATAATTAGTATTTCTTTATATGAATTTTTCTTATTTATCACGTCGAGTGTTTATAGTTTTGATTGTTTTCACTAGGATCATAATGCAGTGTCCATATCCATTCATCCTTCAAAGGTCATCAGTTATAGATAATTACAAATTAATATTAATTATTATTTATATTAATTTATAATGTTTAAAATTTATTTCATGGGTGTTTTCATCATTATCCTCGATGATGAAATAAACAATAGGAAAGTTTCAGTAATTTTTAATTTTCGGAGTGTGTTTTTTAGTTAATGAATTAAATATTGATATAAAATATTTAGAAAAAAAATATTTAAAAAATTTATATCATATTATTATATTAATTATATTACCATAGTAATTCATGATATATAATAATAATATTGTCTAGTTCGGTTGTTAAACTGACCCAAACATGAATCTTCTCTGATTTAATTGACGATTATGAGGTTTTTTTACTCTAATATCATAATTACAAAAACATGAGGATCTTATTTAGTGGTTTTCAGTGTGATATATAATAAATAAAATTAATTATAAGTGGAAATAATGGATATGAAAAAATTTACATAATATGAATAAAATATTATTCTCCTAGCATGCTAATTTAAATGATTAAATAAATGATGATCGTTAATTAATAATATCATTAGTAGGAAATCTTATTTGTTCTAAAAAACCTCAATGTTATTATAAAAATAATATTTATCCATTAATAACATCATTATATCCAACCATTTATGGAAGTGAAGGAAAATGATACAAGTTACATCATGGAGGCGAAAATCCACACAATTCAAGAACAACGACTTTGTTTTCCTTAATGGATGGGTTTTTTGAAAAAATAATGATAATAAACATAATAAAGTAACATTAAAAAATATAAAAGATAATAACATAATTATATTATTTTTTGTATAATTTTTTTTGATTAAGATAATTAAGAAGAAAACTAAGTAGATGATAATACTCCGCCAGTGACTTGAATTTTCCTTGGAATTATTCTTGACATTGAAAGTATTAGGAACTCTATGAGTGGTCAGGATATTATTTTCGTGTTCGAGGGTTCTATGGAGAGTAAAATATAATAATTTAAAGTCATAATTTAAAGGTAATTTTTTTATCCAATTGGTTAATATGACATCATTTTTTAAATTAAAAGAAATTTATTTTTAGGATTAACACTTACATTTTCAAAAACATCCATGACACTATTATTGAGTCAATAGATAAAAAATTGACAATGGTTTTGTGGGAAAAATTTCGTGGTGGACTCGAAGCTCAAAAATTCAATTCCATTAACATTTTTTTAAATGATATATAAATTTTACTATAGGTTAAACTCAATCTAATACTTTTACTTTTACCATGGTAATTAATTTCCAACCCTAGTAATTAATTTTAATGAAAAAGATAAAGGGTGAAATTTATACCTAATATGATACTTATAATTTTTAATTTGTAAATAATTTCTTAAAATTAAATTTATAAAGCTTTTAGTATTTAATTTTAAAATAAATACATCTAATCACATACAATTAAATTTGTGATAAATAAATTTTTTAAGATTTTATTTCTATATAAGATAAAAATATCTTGGATACTAGTTTTAATGATACATATTGATTTAATTTTATAAAATTAAAGGTGTGAGGATTTCAATGAAATATAAATCCAAAACAGTCTTGGAGAATAATTTATTCATAGAAAATGCTAAACATATTTTTTTATAATAAAGTAACATTTCAATAAGTTATAAAATGATTTCCATAGGTTTTATAAATTCCTTTAATTTTTTAAATATATAATTTTATTCATAAACCTAATATTTTATTACTTAAATGTTTTTTTAAATCTTCTAGTTTATTCTTACATTGTAAAAAATTCTTGGAAATTGTAATTTTAGTAAATCCATCAATTTTTGACAAAAAATGACATTTTTAATAAATGATAAAAAAATCAAACTAAGTCATTTTTGATATGAATAACTCAAAAGTGAAGTCCAATTTAGTGTTTTTATATTTCAATTTTTTTAATTTACTTTTCGAATACAATGAAAAATTTTTTATTTGAAAATGACATTTTAAAATATTATGTGATATCATTCTTATTTCATAACATTTAACATATAAATTTTCACTAAACAATTATTAATATCATGAATAATTTATCTTTAACCATATATTCTTTAATATAGATATGTTTATCATATAAAAGGATATTTTTTAGAAAAAATATTTTCTTTAAATAAATGATCTTATTAGTCAATTCAAGTAAACTAATTGATTTTAGTTCATATTAATTGTAGTATATAATTCACAAAGTGGTTACTCTTATTCACTCCTAATTCAACGTCTTGGTTTTAACAGCCATAATGAAACATTTATATTTACACTAAATATTTCAAAATTTCTTTTAATTTTAGTGTTGCCAGTAGTGAAATCTATTAAACAAATTTTTATATTTAAAGGTAATCATATATTAAAATCATAGGTCGTTATATTTTTTCATGTACACAAATTTATATTCCATTTTAGATGAAATATCCATGAATAAATTAAAGTGAATGGCTAATGTATTTGAGACTATATTAAATTGGGTCATCCTACACCTCCCAATGACCTTCTAAATGTAATCCCTATGAGATACCACTAATGTTTTAGTTTTTTCGCTCTTTATATTCATTAACAATACGTACATCTCTTATCTGAGACATTTCAACTCAAATAATCATAACAATTATTGTTTCAGATTCTAAATACTCTCAACATCCACAATAACTATTAATATATCATCTATATTTAGAATATGTATAATGAAGCTCCTATCACCCTACTCCTTTTGGTCGAAACAATGATCCACATTACTCCAACTGAAATCATCTTCCACCATGAAGTGATCAAATTCAAAATTCAACTTCCTTGGAACATAATTCAATCCATAAATGATTTTCCTCAAAGTTCACACCAGGAATTCATTCCAATTTTCCTCAAAACCCACTAGTTTATTCATGAAAATCTCTTCTTCCTAGTTTATATGAAGGAAAATTGTCATTACATCAATCAGCTAAGGGTAAAATATTTCAAATGAAACCATGATCCTTACTAAAAAAGTGGTAACATTCTTAACTACTAGTGTGAATATTTTTGAGAATTATACACCTTGTTTATGTTGAAATCCCATCACCACCAACCATTGATTATATAGATTCCTTCTATAATATTAATCCTTCAAACTAGGCACCAAATTATTCTCAAGCGACATTTTACACTATGCTGGCCAAACCAAATCCCATGTTCATTTGGAATCTAATAGATAATTTTTTTATTTATATATAAATATGAATGTTATAATCAATGAGAGTAAAAAACACTTATCATATTTTAATTTCTCCCTTTCCCATTAGAACTAAAAAATTTTTTCTTGCCACAAATCTCTGGACTTGCCGCATGACTCTAGAAGATCACTGCTATTGATTTTTTTCCTCTATTTTTTTTGAACTTTATCTTATAGATATATATCTTCTAGAGTAATCTTTTTTAATTAGTTGTCATCCTTATGTTTTAGTTGGACATAAACTATCCTAGATTATTTTGGATCATCTTCCATATGTGTTTTGGAATACCTATTATGTTTTTATCTAAACTTATCAAAACATTTTCACTTCTAGTATCCCCATACAGATCAACTTAGACATGATCAATTAATTCATTTCTCTGAAGTTATTCCTTCTAAATTTTTTTATCCTTTAAAAAAACATCACATTGTATATAACATATCTAGTCCTGATGAATTTTCATTTTTATCATCCCATGGTTGAATTCAAAAATCTTAATTGTTATATTCTTGAAGGAATCATGTTTTGGACTTCCCAAAAAGTTTATATCGATCATTAAAAATTAAATGGACATAGGAAATGTTGATAAAGATTTTTATGTGGCTAACTTTTAGTTGTTTTACAGACCATATATATTCAAAATATTATTATCCCATAATCCCATTGGTGAGGAAAAATTCAGTTTACTAATTACATTTTCATGTTAAATACTTCCAACAAAATTTCCCTAGAAATTCCTAAGTGAACAGACATACCTCTTAAATTTTATATTATTTTTTGGTTATTTATCTCTATCAAAGTATTATATTATGGTTTATGAGATACAGTTAACTCTTTCCATACCCAATCTTCTAAAACAAGTTTTTGAGGTTACTTCCACTTTACTCTCCACCTTTATGAGATCTTATGAATTTTAAATTATGAAAAAATTCCCTCTATTCAATGAACATCCATTTTATGAATTTTGTAATGATTTAAAAATTATGCTTTAATAAGAAAACCCATACTTTCCTAGTTTAATCATGAATGTATTTTAAAGATTAATTTGACCCATTATGTGATTGGTCTGAGTTAGTTTCCTAAAAAATCTATTGAACCATATCTAACTTATAAGCTATGAGATTCCATCCATTCAAGATAAAGTAAACCCTTTTATACATCCCAAGAAAACAACTTTTCTAAATTATGAATTTAGAGTGATCGAGCTTCATCAATCTGTTTTCTATTTGTACATTGATATTATTATTATTGATATTTCTAATTCAAAAATTACAAAACCATAGAATAGAAAAAATTGGATTATTAATAATTATTTCTTTATATGATATTTCAGTCTGATATAGGATCCCATCTTTTACTCCTTGTGTAGACACCGTGGATCATCAATCATATTTCAAACCTCATCGGAAAACCTTTTCCTAAATCCTCCACATAAAGAGCTTTCTATCTCAAATATGTTAAATACCCATGTGGGGTAATTTGATTATGATAGATTAAAACTACCACCCCATTAGATATTGTTTCATCATTAAACAAAAATATCTTCTCTCTATTTCCCATAGAAATGTATAATATGGATTAAAATCACGGATGATACACAAAAATTTTACTTTGTCCACCCACACTGGGGTATGTCCATGATTCATAAAAAGGAAATATTCAGATTTCCCAAATTCACTAAATCATACTACTGTTACAATTTTCAGAGTATATTCAATATCCCACCTACTTTACAACTAATAACAATTTTAAAGCTCACTAATATATCAAATGAAGTATGCTCACTGGTCTTCTAGAAGTATATTATTTTGATCACTTGAATAAATGGATTTTTTTAATTAATTTGGAAAATCATTAAAATACTTTTTCATACAGTTTATGAATACCACTTTACCACATATTCATGGAGAACCCCTTCTTGTTCATGTTAGATTTACATTTATGAAAACCCTTTTCCATCCTTCATGAAACATTACAATTCTTCACAAAACAGTATTTTTTTCATGGAACCCACATATTTTGTGAAAATAACTACCTTAAAAAAACTCCCATATTTAATGATTCCTTGAACCTTTTCTAAATTTATATAGCCTTTGAAAAAAATCATTTTTCAGAAAAAAATGATCTTATGAAAACCTTCACCTAAGAAAAATAATTCACATACCACATTGAAGAATTCAGGGCCTTTGGATTTTTGTAAAGGCTTTAACTATTCAAATGATTGGGTAACAAACTATTTATAGATTTTTTATCATCTTTATGAATATTTAAACATTTCCAAGTATTTTTCAAAAATCTCTACATTCTTATTCATGAAAAAATCTCCATTAAGAAAGCTTTTAGGAAACTTTACTTTTCATAAAATTCTAATAATCATGCACATTATCATCTTTAATTCACGCTTATCAATAATTTATGAAAATCCAGTCCTCCACGAATCACTTCGCCTTTAAGAAACCCCACACATTGATAAAGAACCAAAACTACATGAATTCCATGAATTTTCTATATTTTTATAAGGTATCATTTGAAATAAAGAATTCACAAAACTTGAGTCAAGATCAAAATGTTAGACCCTAAAAATTTGGAAAACTTATGAAAATAATGACACATTGTACAAGAAATTTTTTGTGCCTCTTCTAGAGAACCCATTCCTTTGTTCTAGATAATTGTCAACAACCCTTGTCAATAATCACACTTGAACTCCCCAAATGACTCTGTTAATAATATTTTTCAACAAACAAAATAAACAAAAAATCCCTACAAAGTTACATTCCGGGATTTTTCCCAAAAATATCCCCCTTTGGGTTTGTTGAAAAATTCTCATCCTTTGAAACCACTTTAACAATTCTTGAATATTTAACCAAAATCCAGTTCTTGTGATTCTATATATCAATGAAAAAGTTACACATAACACACTCTAATCCCACATGAGCCATTCTCAGTGTGAGAAGTAAGAGTAGCACGAAAAGTTCATTAATAAATCACATCATTTCCAAAAAACACAATTTATTTCATCACATAACCCATCTATTATGATATATAACCATTGATTGAAAAACAATTCATCACTAGTTATAAAATTACACCTACTTCACTGATCCACCTATCATCTTATCCCTATTTTTCAATGCACCCAAAGGTCACTCCTTTATAGATGAAACATTTGAAATAACACATAACATCACATTATTGGAAAACACACTATACATCATGGAGAGGGGATCCCAAAACCAAACTTTTTCATGTTTGGGAATTTGAGTAAACACAAAGTTCTAGTTTATGTATCTCAAACACCTCCTTGGGTAAGTCCTATAGAAAAATTTCCCAAACCTATAGTTATATAGGAACATACTCCAACTTCATAATCCCACAATTCACCTTCTCCAGGATAAAATTATACATGATCTCCTTATTCATTTTTAGTGAGGGATGGATGGGATTATTTTTAATATTTACAATACTTTAATTATCATAATGGATTCCAATCACAGAATTTAGTTAAAATCCCATATCATAAATCTTATGAACATCCACAATACTTGTGTGAATGCTTCAGTGGCCTCAATACAATCAACATATATAGTCCTCAAAAAAATGAAAACATGTTTGTTTTCATAGAAAATTAATACAAAATCATCCTATATAGAATACACCAACTAAAATTTATTTTTTATCATCTACTGAATCGGAAAAATATGTATTTGTATAAATTAATAATTATTGCTTAGATTTTTCATTATACAAAAAACTGGGATCCACCGTGACATTGATATACAAAGTTATTGAATTTACTACATGAAAGTAGCACTATTTAGAGTTAATTCAATACAATTCTACTAGGATTTTGAAAAAATGGGTGTGTGTTGCTATTTAGTACAATAGGCTGCCAATGGTATTCTTTTATTCTATGAAATAGACTGCATTATCTTTATCATCTCAAGATAGTTTCATCTGGGTAGCCACCGAAGTCATCACCTCCTTGGAATTTATTATTCTAAATATTATTAAAACATTATTGGAATTTTTGGCTTGAGAAATGAATGTACCATTTCTTTCTTGTGTCACATATTAACCAAGGAAAACAATAATTTCTCCAATCATTGAAATTTCAAACACACGTTTCATGAATTCTACTACCAGTTTGCGCTATATTTTTTTCTGATCCACCAAATATTATATTGTTGAAATACAATATCACTATCATACTTTTGCTGCTATCATTATTGACATAAATATTACAATCACCCCCATGCCGAAAATTTAATTCCTTAAAAAATTGGCCATGTCTTGAATACCGTGATTTTAGTGCCTATATCAACCCATATAGTGCCTTCATCGTCTAAATGTTTTTCCCATCATTACGAAGTATAAAACCATTTGGATACTCAATATACTCTTTTTCTTCTAGAACCTCATTTTGAAATGTTGAATTAATGTCTATATAGAAAACTTGGTAATTTTGTTACACTGTTATGGATAAGAATAAGAAAATAGTCTCAATCCATGCTATAAGTGAAAATGCCTCATAAACATCGATTACCCTGATCTAGGAGAATCTCTTTCACAATAGTCATGCATTCTTCTGAATTACCAATACATATTTATTTATTGTGTCCGGGAAGACCCATTTGGCCCTAATAAAATTCTTATCTTCTAATATTGAAAAAATCTCCCATGTATAATTCTTCTCAATTTGGTCCAGCTATTTATTCATAGCCTAAACTCGATTCATATCTCCAGCTTCTTATTCAAAACAATTTAGTACCTACATAAGTTATGAAGTATTGTTTCTCTACGAACTCCATTATCTGTATTTGAACTAGTGTTGTATGATCACCAATGATGAATTGTATACCAAATTTATCTTCACTCTCTATATTCCATGTAGATATAGATTTTAATTACACCTAATCATCATCAATATCATTAACTAAATTTTCATTTTATAATTATAATCCCCTTGATTTTATTAAATCCTCATCACTATTATCATGGAATGGTTCACTATGTTTTTGATTATTATTTTGATTAATGATGAAAATGACATCATTTATTTCTACTTATTTTCTCAGCTTTATATTAAAGCATTTATATACTTTGATTTAACTAGAATAAAAACATAATATCCCCTCATCTCCATGATATTCAAATTTTCTATGTTTCCCATTCTTGAGAATAAAAAACATACTTATAAAGATTCAAAATTATTTCAATGTTTTCATCATTCCATATGATAGATCATACAAAGTCTTTTATTATTTCATACATAACATTCTGAAATTCAATATTTAGATCGATGTTAAGAATACTTCCTTCTATAATTTCTTAGGTAGGTCCACTTCAATAGGATTTATTCTATCCAAGTTGTTTATGATCCAATATATCTTCTCAAACACTCCATTTTTTAGTAGATTTATCAGTGCTAAAACATGATTCCTTATCCCATTTTTCTCAAGATAACATTATACATGGCTATTTTTGAATTCCATACCATAATTAGTTCAAAAAATCAAAATCTTCTATCCAAAAGCCCTTTAAACTTACCTCTGGCATTGTTTTATAAAATTAAACACATTTAACATGTGGGAAATGGAAAAAACCAATGACATATTACTAAAATAATTAATAAAAAGAATATAATAGCTCTTCCCAACAATGGTTATTAGTGAGATTGGTCCATAAACGTTCTTATGCACCAATCCAAGCACTTTGGTGGAATTTTATTCTTCTTCTTTGTATGTATTTATAATAATCTTAATTTTTTTGAAAATAATTTCATATGAGAGCAGGATCATATAACTGCATGGGGAGATCCTGAGCTACATGAAATTGGACTAGATCATCGTGAGATGGTTGTCATAGATGGATAAACAGTTTATTCTACCACATTTGTTTCTTGTCTGGGTAGATTGAATATATATTCTTCTCCACATACAGGGTTGATATCCCCTTTTACATTTATTTCTATATGAAACGACCTTTCCATATTTTCACTCTATGATACAAAAATCCATGACAAATATTATATAATTACTTGAGACAGATAGTTTAATAGCACTTATCATGTTGTAACTGATACTTTTGACTACCAATACATCATCATCTCTCATTCATTTCTTCCCAAAATTTGGATTTTCCGAAGGCAATTATCTTCAGGAATTCATCATTAGAAAATTTTAAAATAAAATCCTGATCATATTTTATTCTTATAAAAATATCCTTATTCCATATCATATGGAATGTGCATCCACTCTCAAGGATCTATATCCCATCATGATGTGATGTTTTAAGAGAAATCACTGCAAAAATTTCATACTCATCTCCTTTTGTTTTTATCTGTATATTTGACTTCATACCAATCATGGATTGAAAATTGTAATATTCCTCATAGTATGATAGACCATCATCATCATCTTGAAATCAATTTTTTTTCAAACTTTTCATGTTTCATTGTGTTTCTACTTATCATCAATATGTGTTTACTATGACAAATTCCTTTGAATTGTTGATGAAAAATATGTATCCATGTGACTGAATCATCAACACTAGAAATAGTAACCATAAAAATCATTCTTGGAATACTAAAATCTATTTGGTAACCTTTATTCTATTGTTCTCTTTAGTTCAGTTTGGATATGGAACATACATTTTGAAAATGACCCATATTTACTTATAAATAACACCTCATATGAGGTTCCTTCCTATGTATTATTGTGAGACCAGCTCATTTTTCATTTTCATGATTATTTTCATTATTTTTTATTCCCCAAAAAATTTCAATATCAGAGTGGGAACATGAGGTCTGACATCAATCACCACAACTTTAAATTTTCAATCAACCCCCATAACAGAATTTTCATTTAGATATGAATGTTTCTTATGTTTTTCAAGACCAATATTCTCTACATTGATATTTCATGTCACCTAAGTAATCTTATTTCATGATATCAAATTGGGAGTCAATATTCTCTCATGATCTAAATATTTTCTTCACATGTCTACAAATTCCCCTTCACGTTCTTTAATATAATTGATTTTGTTAATTTTCAATTTTATTAACACCATTGATTACTCTTTTCTATTATTCAGCTTTGAACATGAAGTAAATCATTTTTTGAGTTATCTAGAATTGAAGACTTAAGATTTTAAATTTATTACTTTAGCTCAAACTTATCTTCTTTTTTTACATCATATATAATATATCATTATGAACCAAACTATTTTTTTTCTTTTTTTGGAACTCCAAATGCCTGTCTCTTCAAGTGTGGCTTCTAATTCATACTGGATATAAACTCAGCATCATCGTTTCATTTCTCTATCTCTTGAATGCCATATTCTTCAAATCTATCATTTTATTATGAAAGATGTTTTTTTAATTTTAAATGAATTTATCTTAAAAGTTTTCTTCCATTTCATATAGGATCTAGAAATATCCATGGTAATATCAATTTCATCCTCAACATCCTCTTGAAACGTCTTAGGGAACCTTGCTACAAGATTTTCAAACATTACACATAAAAATCATTCAAGAAGTAGTTTCCCTTTGAAAGTTTATTTTCCTTGTTATTGATTTGAGGAAAGGAATGAGATGTCCTCATCTATATCCAAATATTTTTGGTGATCATAAATAGTGAAATTTTTAATGACCATGAATTCTCCCTCTTTGGATTTCCCTTTTCCCACAAACTCAATATCTTTATTTCTCATCTCGCATGCGACAAGAGTACTATGTAGGATATCCAGTGTCAGATTCTTTGGATCTTTATCTTTTAGTATAGAGACTTTCAGATTGAACCAAGGATAAAGAATTGTTAGGATGTGCTTTATGATCATTATATCAGCAAGTATATCCCTAAGACCATGCATATCTTCTACAAAAAAATTATTCTCATCAAATTAAGATTTTATTGACTCATTAGGGTGCATTAGTATATCCTCATACATGATTCATAGAACGTTTAATTTTTATTATCTAAATTTTTAGGAACCCTAATAAATATTTAGAAACTTTTTCATCATATCTTGTGATTAGTTACATTAAATAACATTTATATAGATTTAATTGGATAAGGAATCCCCTAAAGAATTGATTTCTCTAGCATTAGAATCCAATTCCATTTAGTCAACTTTTTATAAAGAGCCCATGTCTACATTGGTCAAAATACAATGAATTCCTACATTAATGACATCCATACCAAAATATAATAAGAAGTTATGTATCCAATTCTTCAATAACTAAAAATTATTTCCTTCATATATCATAACCCCTTTGTGATTGGCAACCTCCATTGAAACCCTCGATAGAAACACTCACATTAATATTTCCCTTCGATAACAATTCATATTCAAATATTGTTAAATACCCTAATTAGTGGGGGTGAATTAGGGTTTGAAATGTTAAAAATACCACCCCTTTTGATCTTGTTTCATCAATAAATAAAATACACTTCTCTCTTCTTCACATAGCCGTGTAAGATAAGATATGAAACCATGTATCATACACAAAAATTCAACAAGGTTCACTCACACTGGGTTTCATCGATGGATAATAACAATTTAGTGTTCTTATGTACCAAATCCACTAAAGTTCACTTCTCTAAAATGTTAAGAGTGGACTCATTGTCCCTATTGTTTTACAAATAATCATAATTTGAAATATCACTTCCCAATCAAATGATGTTTTATCATTGGTACTTCAGAAGAATCTTCTTTTGATCACATGAATCAATATGTTTTACAACCCATTTGGAGTATAATTAAGTTCCACCTTCATCCACTTGAGGAATAACACATTACTATATAATTTCCCCATAACTTATAGAGCCTCATAATCTCCCAAATATTCCTTTTTAAACATCCCTGACACATAATCCTTGGTCTTTCATTGAGTGATACAGTACTCCAAAGTGAATCACTCATTGATCCTCGGTAATATTGATACTAAGAAACATACTAATTACCCAAAATAATGTAATCAATAAGATTTAATTTATAAAATATGTATCCAATCCAGTTTCATAATATTTATTTCAATAATTATTCTTGAATATGTCCCCTCTTACCAAAATTCCAACATATAGGGAATAAACCTATCAATTCACCTCATCCTATCTCTCAGAACCTATTATCCAAATTTCTTCTTCTAAATTTTCTAATGAGATGAATTTCCCCACCCGTTCTCATTGATTTCATTTACATATAGTTCCTAAACTTCCATATTTTTTAGTTATTCATTTTGTATCAAATTCATGATATCCCCAAACACCATGTTAATTTTTCTTATGAGTTTTAAAAATTTATTACCACCACATTATATGACACCAACACTAATGATAGTAGTAGAAGATACTTCACATCATTTATGAACATCATATTGACTAATTATAGCATCCCTTATATCATGATGAAATCATTCATCTGGTCAATCACTGATATACCTTCTAATATTATTATGCTGAAAAAATATTGCATCATAAAAAAATTATTAAGTGATATTATCTTCCGTTACATATCTTCCACATCCTTCCTTATTGAAACCAAAGTTTTCATTTCATGAATGTTAATAACAACATTTATTGGTAATACAATATTAATTGAACCCAATTCTTTCTAATTTATCCATTACCATTCAATATTATACATATTATCTAAAGGGACTCCAACTAACCGAACATCCAAATCCTCTCGAATGGGAAAATGTTCCATTTTCATTCTCCAAAACAAAAATTCTATTCTGTTGAATTTATCTATTATGATCTTACCCTATTTAGAGGACAAAAATTTAGATGGTATAAACCACCACAAAAATAAAAATAATTTCATGGAAATAGAATGAATAAATGATCGATATATATAGAAAAACATATTGTTTAATATACTCCCACCATATGGTGTACCAAAATTAGGATGTCTTTACACCATACTCACCATAAAAATTAGTCAGCACAGACAATCAAGAAACATCTTAACTCACACAAAATTAATATTAGGTGGAAATCAAATAAATTAAGGTAATAAAACATTGATTCTATGTGATGTAGTCATTATGTACTATATCCATGGGAGAAACACTACTGTATTCCATTTTCATAAGAAGTCACAAGAATTACAATCATATTTTCTATGTCAATATATTATATCTCCAATTAAAATCAATCTTCAATTGAATCACAACACATGTACTATGGTACCACTTATATATATTATGTTTATTCCAATCATCTAATTGCACCACCATATGAAATTTAAGGATGACCCCATTGACATATAGAGTCTAAGAATTGTATATAGAGTTTTATACTTGAACAAAGCATTCATTGAATTGTGAAATATACCTAAACCCTTACAAAAAAATTGAATGACTATCTCCCACTAAACATCATCCTTACCAATAAAAAATTCACCCTGTTTCATTGGAAGACATATCTATATGATCAATATTACAGTACATGATAGATTCTATTTTCACTATCTGCACCCCATGGTTAAGATATTTTGTAGTTCACTCCATCTATCTAAATTACATGAAATTTATATAGTATTCAAATACCAAAATTATTATATTTTATTGGAAATTTAATTAATTATATGAATCAAATTTTAATATAATTAAATATATTAATGAAAAAGTGAACATGTTATATGAAAATAAAAAAATAAAAATGGGTTGATTTTTAAAGTTAAGGAGTTTAAGTCCCTATATAACAGATATAGGGTAATTATAATTTCATTATAATGCTTAAACTAGCATGTGAATGTGGGAAAAACATGAATGGTACATATTGGAGAATGGAGTAAAATATATCATATAACAGTGTACTGGTTACTATATAAGTGAGATGAAGTTAAAAAAGTTTGAATTTATGGTTATAAAGCATCATATGTGTGATAAAAATTTATGTAATGGTTATTTGAGTTTTTTAAAGGTCATGCATAAGATATCTGTTGTCATATATAAGAAAAATGTGATTTATAAATATCGTGTAAGTGAGAATTTGTTTCTTTGAAAGTGAGTGATGTTTAATTCATTGTAGTATGATGGTGAATAGAATTTTGGTTAATGATATAATTAATTCAGCACCCCCCTTTCTATAAGATCCGCACAATAATTTGGAAAATATTTTTTTTGAACTAGTTATTCAATTTTTTAGAGATTATTATGGTAATGGTTATGGTAATATTACTCTATTAAAGAATTTATTACTTGTTGAATTTATGATAATTATGTATTTTACATATATGATGAGAATAAAGGAGAAAATAATAAAAAGGGAAGGCTGGTGTAGTCTATTAGGTGAATATGAGTAGATTGAGGTATTTATTATTGATATAGTTATAGATAAGTATATAAATTTTATGGTCAATGATTTCAACTAAAATATATAAAGATAATGGTTTGTGGGGAAAAATATTTTTTATTGTAAGATATCCATCATACAGTGAATAAGACAAGCGATAAGAAGTCTCAATATCTTTTTAGTCTCCCCCATTTTCATATTGATAAAAGATGTGAAGATATTAATTAATGTTCGATCTATGATACTAGTAAATGTAATTGGTACCAAACAAAAAATTATTAATTAGTATAATCGAAAAAATAATATTGAATGATAAATTTCAAAGGGTTTAAGTCCAAACTCGTCCTTTGTAGGTTGTTTCTTGATAATAAGAGATCAGTATCGTGAAAGAGGGATGACAATTATAACATTGTGAGGACCAATCACACTCCTTTAGTTGATGAACAATTTAAATCCCATGTTCAATTTTATGAGTTTATGTGTATTTTTAATAGGAAAATATAGAATTGAAATAGATAACTTAAATTATCTAATAAATTAATTAATATTAAATATGATATGTTGTTAAAAATGAGATATTTAATATATAAATTGAATCAACCCCCTCTCAGGTTTTCTATATCCCACCTAGAAATTGAATTTAATAATTAGTATCATAGTAAGAGGGTCGAGATATTTTAAGAATAATTTTATTACAATAAGGTGCTTCAATTTTCTTTTCTATTTTATGTTTAAAGTATTGTTATTGATCATTATGGATAACATGATTTTAGTTTATAAAATATTGTTCTTGCAAAAATGGGAATAATTTTTATATATAAAATAAATAATATTCTAATATTTTTTCCATTGAGTATTGATGTTCATGATATAGTGACTATTGGATATATTATAATTGATAAAGTTACTTATATCACTATTATAGATGAGATAAACATCATGAATGGTATTTAATCTCATAATATTATCCTATAAACACTATTAGAGTGACATTTTCTTAAATTAATGACAATAATGATATAAATAGTAATTTTAGATATGTTATTGAACATATAATGAGTTGAAAATATTACCAAGAAATTAAAGCTAAAGGGTTTTCATGAATGTTTTGAAAATTTTTTATACATTATGATGCGATAATGGATGAGTTCAATATAAGAATGAATGTGTTTTTTTATAAGAGGTTTTAATATTTAACTTTTTTCAAGAGTATGTTTAGAAAATTTTCATATCGGTAAGATCTAAATGCATATCCTCTTAAAGATCAATACATCGATGCATTCTCTCTTGGATAATTTAATAAAATCATGATTTTATATGGGATTATATAGGGAAAAACATTAAGAGTTTTGTTAAATGATATATTGATATATCCCTTATGGTTAAAAATAATGATAAGAGATATGATTGATATAATACTACTAAAAATCATATTTAGAGGAAGTTGATGTCAAAATAATGTTAAAAAATATTATGTCTCACATTTATAGAAATATATATTATTTAGAACGTAAGTTTCATTTAAGATACCACTAAATTTCTTCAACTACAGTCTTTCTAGACAATTTACAATAAACTATAAAAAATGAAAGGTTATGAAATTGATTTTTTTAGAATATTTCATGGGATTTATTGATGTAAAATTATTATAAAAATATAAAATCTATGAATTATAGTAAATAAAAATGTATGATTTTATCTAATGGGAAGATAATAGACATTCTTCCTAAAATAGAAGAATTAAATAGTTAAGATGGGGAAAATAAGTGAATTTCATCAAGGGAAAATGAAGAGATGATATTGATCGTTAATGTATAAAATGATGATTAACTATGTAAAGATGAAATTGAAAATGAGGGGAGTGATATTAATATATAATTCTAGTTAAATAATTAATTAAAAAAATAATTCTAATAAATTATATATATTTATAGAGGGATCGAGAAATTGAATAAACTCTTTCAAAACATAACTAGTGTGGCATAGTAGAAAAAAAAATTAATTTTGGTAAAATAATTTGAGAAATTTAAGGTGTATATAAATGAATAGAAGTTAATAAATGAGGTTATTGTATAGAATATATATTACAAGGAGAATATTATTTAATAAATTGAAAACAATGTTGTTTAATTTGAGAAAAATTGATGAAATTTAAAAGGGAGTTTTAAACTTGTTAAGGCTAATAAAAAATATATAATTTTATAATATGTGAAAGGTAAAACATCTAGGATCCTTTCGTAGTGGAAGAAAATAATTAGGATTATCCTATGATGAAATTTTGAGAAATTGAAAAAAGGATAAAAATTTGATAAATCTTCAAATACCAAAATTATATTAATATATACTAAAAATGTACATGTGAAAAACCTTGGAAATATCTAAATTTTAGATGAAAATATAGTAGTATATACTAATATGTTTTTGAGAAAACAATTTATTGAAATTACCAAAATGAGAAAAATAAGCATGGTGTGTATTTTAGATGACATATTACTTTAAAGATAACTATTATATTTTATGGATATGGTTGGTGTTCTAGTGGATATAATAACATAATTATGAATTATTAGAATAACATATGACCTAAAAAATCCTCAAGATTGGGTTTATATTATGATTTGAGAGAGATACATGAAACTCAATGATATCTAGTCCTAAATAAGTTTGGAAATTCTTAGTTTAAAATTGGAAACATTTTTTTATTGAATAAAGTTTGTGTATAGTGCGATCAACTTGGTAATGCTACTAAATATTATCTCAAAACATTTCTAGAATAATTTAGTATTAATATTATTACTCAAATTTTTTAATGTAATATGAAAAGAAAATTAATAAAAATGTATAAATAAATACATTGAAGACATCAACTAATGAATGTACATAGATTATAGATCGTGAGTTTTAATCCTAAATGAATATAGATATGATTATATTAGAATTATTTAAGATTGAATTATATGTCTTTATAATGTTTTTAATTAATAAGTCACACTTAATAAAAGGTGTTAGTTATACTAAAATTTGTGACTTAAAGATTAAAACCAAGAATACATTATTTGTTGATTGTGTGATGTATAATCAATTTATTATAACATATTTGTTTTACATCAATAATGAATTTATGTATAGTAAGGAGGATTTTTTAGTTTAAATTTTAGTATAATATAAAATAATAACCATTTTCTAACAAAAAATATGTGATTTTATTAATATTGGTAATTTTTCTAACTCTTGTCTGTTAAGAATAAAGTATTGAAGAGTGAAAGTGTTAACATCATTAATCCTGATTAGATAGTTAATAATAAGAATTAAGTGAGGGGTCACTATTTTTATGGGTGTGAATAACCTAGAGGAGATTATGAATTTATAGAAGTTAAGGAGGAACTATTTGTAATATACATATTTTTTTTAAAAAAATTGAAATATTATAATTAAAAAAGTATCGTACTGGTGAGAAAAAATTTATCCCATTTATCCTATTATTATGGAAAAAAATGAAAGCTAAAATGACTAATTATGAAATTGGTTAATATTTTTAAATAGGGGGACTCATGATGAAATAAACTTATTTTTTTTTAAAATACCAAGAAGAATTAATTGCGGATGTTTTTTGAAAACGGATGTGTCTCATACCAAGGAGTAGATAATAGTTGTTACTAAAAAATAACATATAAAATATACATTTTATAAAAAGAGTTCAACTGTGGATATTAATCTATTATCACTTTAATATTGAGGTATTTAATTTTTCCCCTTCCCTTGGTATTTTTAATTATTGTTTTCAAATGGATAAGAAATAAAATAAATCCAAAACATATGTTTTTAGATAAATAATGGGAGAATGTTCAACATCAATAATAATTTATGCTTGAAATACTTGATTTTGTTGTTGAAAATATTTACATAAAATAATGCATAAATTATAGGGGAGAACAATATTAAATAATATTTTTTCAAAATGAACTATTTTTAACACCCCAAGCTTCCACAATACGCTTTCCTTTTAATAATACAGTAGTGTGTGCTATACGCAACTTTGAGTTCTAACACACACACCACAACCAATCAAACTAGCCGTTACGAATAGTAATACCCATTTTTAAAATTTTATAAATTTTATCTTTCAAAATGGACTTCATTTTTGGATTTGGAATATCGAAATTATCCTAGGGTGAAATTTTGGAACTTTTCGGATAACATTTATATTTTGATGAATAGTGAAAATTAATAAATTTTAATTAAAAACAACTTTTTTAATCAAAATAATAAATAGTGATAAATTATGAATTTGAGTGGTTTTAAAGTATATTTAGAATATATTTTACCATTTAATAATATTTTGGTCATTTGAAATATTTTCACAATTAAACCGGACATGAACAAGTGTCAATCTTTTGATAGTTATTATCTCATAAAAATACGCTTTTTGTTTTAAAAACGAGAATTAATTTTAAATTAATTTCTGCCATTTATGTGTTTCAAATTTGGAAAAATGTATTCCATATTTGGAATCAGGATGTCCAAATTTTGTAAATAGAAAACTTTTATTTTTTGACATTTTGAATAATTATTTCGGTAAATATTTTATTTACCATGGTTGAAGGGTAAATTCGGTAAATAAGGGTAAATAAAATAATATTATAATAATAATAAATTATACTAAAACGTGTCCTAACCTTATTGGTGGATACCTCTCTGACCATGGGCATCTTTGGGTCGATTTTGGGACCCCATGGAGCCACTTGTTGGTGATAGAGACACTTTATATTAATTAATTGAAAATAAATACAATAATGACATTAGCATATATCTTTTATCAAAAAAACATTTACATAGGGTTATATATGTTCGATTTTTGACTATAAATATTCATTAGAAATATAAAAATATTTCCTACCTAATGATAGTTTATTTATAATTTTTATACATTATATATGTTAATTTATTTATGACACAATAGTGATGCAGTAATTACATAATTAATGAAATATTAAAATAATTGATAATTTAAATACCCAAATAAAGGTAATTTTATAATTTTAATGCATTAAACTAATTTTATAGGTTAATATTACATGTTAGGATTTATTTAATTAACTTTTTTAGAAGTAATCATGCTGTTATAAATTTCACAAAAATCAAATACCAAATAGTGTCAAAATTGACATAAAAGAGTTTTTAAAAAATATATTATATTATTAATTGGTATTAAATTCCAAAAAATATAAGGATCTTCCAAGAGACTTATATAATGATAGGGTTATCTTTAATGGACAACTTTTGGATCTCTTGGATGTATATGGTTTGTTTATTAACAATATAATATAAAAATACGAAGTGACATGGTAAATGTCTATCTAATTAACTAAGAGTTTATACTAAAATATAAGGTTAATATAAGGACCCAAACCTGTATAAATTCTATTGGTTGAAATTATTTCGACCCATACCCCCCTTATACTTTTAATAATCTAATTTGGAGCCATTATAAACCGAATAGGAATTTATTATAAGATAATATTTCTAGCTTTCCCAAAGGTTCCCCTCATCCCCCTTATAAAAGGACAGCAGTTCTAACCAATTATTCACACCTTAAAAACTTTTTTATTTAGAAAACCTCTAAACAAATACTCTCTAAACTTCCCTCACTACAAACTAGAGGCATTATTTTAATCATAAAGCCATCCTATGGAGCCCTTTTGATCAAATCAAAAGGGAGAACCCGAAGAAGAGGTAATGTTTTCACCGCCCATTTTCAAGTTGATTTCTTCATCAACTTCTTCATTCTTTGTTATTCCCATTATAAAATAATAAATACAGTATCTCCTATATACTGTGATATTATTATAATTATGGTACAAAAATATTTAGTATTCTATCTATTATTTGAATGACATGTCACCATATGTGCGTACGTACGACTTACCGTCTCCACGTTGTGCTTTAATTGTTATTCAATATATAATTATTTGGATGGGTATAATAATGATGTTTAATTCATGTGAATAATAAATATAAAATTATAATTATTTTATAAATATGATATAACATCCAATTACATATTATTTTAATATCAAAAGAATGATATTGTCGCTCGTGCGTACATACGGACTACCATTTCCATGAACACGATGAGATCCATTCTTCATCGTATCCATTCAAGTATAATTATCATTTGATGATTAAAAATAATTTTTAAGGACTTGATATCATTATAGATATGAATAAGACACAACCTATCCATAACAAACACGACTTATGTAAGAAAACATATACGAGTAAGTTAACACCCGAAACGACGATAATACTAAGATATTATTAACAAAGAAATGTTAAAAGACCATATATGATATCATATTTATGTATATGATTCTTTTATAATTTAATAACAATTATTTCACCATTATACATGAGGTTAACCAGCCCCCAACCAAGGAAAAGTACAAGGTAACGATTTATTTCGCAATCTCTTCATTATCCGAGGTTGTTTATACATAATAATCTACTGGGGATTCTTTATCATACACATTCATGTTTCTTAAAAATTTATTTCAAATCATTCTTAATATTTTAAAGACTATGTTATAAATTCATTGACACCCTTGTTTAATTTTTATAAGAAGTTTATAAATTAATTTTTCTGTCGTTTTCCAAACAAGGTCCTTTTTAACCTTTTCGACAGAATTAAGGTAAGAATGTTTTTTTAACTTATACGGCATGTGCGGATATTTTATGCCATTATAAAATCATCGAAAATTCCTATACAATCGTATAAGAATATTTTCAAATTAAATGTTTTATTTTATAATTATGTGACTTTTTAATGATTAAAAAAAAGAGATATTTCTCTCAAACAGTATTGATTTCATCTATGTCAACATCCTTTGATGGATTTTAAGCTTATTTGATGTTTATTTATTATGATAAAAAACATACATTTATTTTTGAAGGTTTTGTGATATGTTTGACTATGGATGTGTTATTTTTATACCATTCATGGTTTATGGAAAAAGTATTGACATTTCGTATTCTAGTTTTAATACGAATGTTTGTGTTATCTTTAAACCTATTCACATGGGGAATGCATTGGACATAATATGTGATGGGTGGAGCCCGCTATAGATCCTCGATGCATTGGTATGTCTCATGAGACAAACTATTGTCTTGGTACAAGGCCTTGACAAAATCATATTTGTATTCTTGGCACGAGGCTGTGGCTATGTGGTTATGATAGTCTGGCATTATACAATCAATCATTATGAATGTGGTTATTGATATTGCATGTGATTATTTGACTAGTAGAATATACATGTGAATAAGTATATGGAATTATTTCATTTTATTTCTTCCATATTATGCTGAAGTTCAAGTTTTGAATGCTTTTTGTTTTAGTTATACATTGCCTTAAATGGTTATGCTTATTTATGAAAGTTTCTGCTATATTGTTATCCTTACTGGGCACTTGAGCTCAACCATTTCTATGATTTATTTTTCCTAGCTTATGAAGAAGTATTTTATAAATGACCTGCAGGGAGAGTATGAGGGGATAAGAGTGTGGACTATGGAGACTATATTGTTGTAGTTTTTCATTTTATGATGTAATGTAAACTTTATGAATGTATCTATTTATTCCAAGGCTACTAAACTAATCGGTCTTTCGAGAATTGATTTTTCTTGTGATCGTGCCAAGGTTATGTAATAATGCACTGACTCTGGGTAACTGGGATTGGGGCGTTACAGTTGGTATTAGTGGAAGTTTAGTAAAAACCTTGTAAGCTAGATTTAGATAAACACTGATTAGAGCACATAGATTTAAGATGGACTTTGAGGATTAGTATAGAAGAACTTCCTAGAATTTTGGTATTGTAGAGATTTTGTGAGTTTTCCGAGCAATACATCCCTATCTGGATACGATCAGGTAGAGGCGTCTTTGGAACAGATGTACCTAGGGTTAAAACTAGAAAACACCGCTTTGAGCTAGACTCAAACAAGAACTGGTGCATGACAACGGGCCTTGCTGCAGTTTTGGTTACGACACTCCCGGGGGTTATGCTTAGGATAACTCTCATTATATTTACAAATCATTATGAAGGGTTTATGAGTATATAATTCCTCAACGAAAATTCATTTATGAATATGGATTATATCTATAAATAGTTCAATTTATGTTAAGTGTTTTATAAGTATGGAATTATGTATTTTGATTCATAAACTGATCTAGTTTATGACATTGTTTAGAAATGGTGCATAGTGGAAGAAATGGAAACAGTATCAATGAACGCACTCCATATAGGGATTGACCTCCCGCTCAAGATAATTATTGTGGAGCTAGTGATGGAACTAGTGCTGATCACCTAATAACCAAACTGGGACAACTAACTCAGGTTACGAATAATAACCATACCTGTATGGATCACCCTGATCCGCAGCATGGAGGATCAATATTATATTGCTTCATTAGGAAAAAACCACCAACATTAAATGGGAGTACAAATCCTTTAGTAGCTGAGCAATGGATATATTCCCTAGAGAAAATATTTCAGGCTTTGGGGAGTAGTGAAAGGGAAAAAGTTATCATCGCTATTTACCGCCTCACTGGAGATGCTGATCAATGGTGGTCATTGATTCAAAACATGAAGGAAGATGATGAAGTATCAAATATGGAATGGAGGGAGTTCAATGATCTATTTTTAGAAAAATACATTCCTTGTGACCATCGAGAAGATATGGAAAGACAATTTCTAAGTCTAATACAAAAGGAGGATGGGAATGTCGCAAAGTATGAGGTTAAATTTACAATGTTAGCAAGGTATGCTGAAGATTATATACGTAACCCAAGAAGTAAGATTGATCATTTCATTCATGGGTTAAAACCATTTCTCTGTCAAGAATTAGTCTCACAATACTTCTCATCGTACGAAGACATTGTCTCATGTGCTAGCAAGACAGAAAACGAATTCTCTAAGTATTAAGACTTTAAAGCAAAGAAAGAGAAGAAGAGATCTGCTGATCAATCTGGGAATGGAAATAACAGGAAGAAAGGAAATGTTGAATATCCATCCTATGGTAAATGTGGGAAGAAAAACCCTGGTACTTTCTTAAAAGGAATGGGAGTCTGTTACAAGTGTGGTGAAAAAGGCCACCAAGCTCGTGATTGCAATGGGAAAAAGGAAGCTACCAATGTCCAATGAAACAATTACAGGGAGATGGGAAATTATGCAAATGAATTTCCTAAGCATAAAGGGAACTTACTCAGAAAAGGCCAAGTGATCAAGGCCAAGCTTATGATATCGCTACTGCTAAGGTAAATCACCGAAAGACGTGGTGGAAGGTAATTTAATGGTTTCCTCATGTTTAAAAAATGCATTATTTAATTCTGGATCATCGCATTGTTTCATATCTTCCTAGTTTGCTAAGAAAATTAGATATTTCTAATTTTATTTAAAAAGGGATTTGTCAGTTAAAACTCCTAAAGGAAGTATCATTGCAATGAAGTTTTTTGAATCAGTCCCCATTAGAGCACATAAATGTTCTTTATCCGCTAATCTCATTGTCATACCTATGATTGAGTTTGATATAATCCTCGGTATGGATTGTCATTCAGACCATGATGCGAATATTTATTGTAAGAAGAATGAGGTTACGATTTTTGATGATGATGATAAGGAACACCTTATCCTTAGGGCGGAATCATCACCACTTAATTCTTATCTAGATCCACCCCCAGTAGCTCATCTAAATTCAATTATTGGGGAGGAAGAGAATGAAATGACTGTGGGCGAGGAAAGGAATGTTCAAATAGAGGATTTACCTATTGTGAAAGAATATGTAGATGTGTTTCTGGAAGATTTACCTGGACATCCTCCAGAATGAGAAGTTGAGTTTTCCATTGATTTAATTCCTGGATCAAGGCCTATATCGAAGACCCCTTATAGAATGGCCACTGTGGAGATAGTCAAACTAAAGAAACAACTAGTGGAATTGAGTAATAAGGGATTTATTCACCCTTGTGTTTCTCCCGAGGAGCCCCTGTTCTTTTTGTTAAAAAGAAAGACGGAACTATGAGGTTATGTATCGACTACAGGGAGATCAATGCTATAACAATAAAGAAAAAGTATCCCCTACCTCGCATTGATGATTTATTTGACCAACTACATGGAGCTCAATACTTTTAAATGATTGACCTTCGGTCTTGATACCATCAGTTGTGTGTGAAGAAGGGAGACATTCTGAAGACAGTATTTCGAACCATTTACAGGGATTACGAGTTTCCAGTAATGACTTTTGGGATGACTAATGCACCCTCTGTACTCATGGATCAAATGAATAGAGATTTCAAGGAATATCTTGGTGATTTTGTGGTGGTATTTATTGATCATATCTTGGTATACTCTAAAATTTATGACGATCATGAAAGTCACTTGCGCATTATCTTGAAGACTCTGAGAAGACATGAATTATATGGGAATTTTAGCAAGTGTGAATTCTGGCTTTAGGAGATTTCTTTTCTTGGACATATTGTCTCTAAATATGGAATCTTTGTTAATACTTTTAAGACCAAGGTAATCCTAGAATGGCGAGCACCTATGAGTATTACTGAGGTACATAGTTTTATTGGTTTAACAGGTTATTATCGACATTTTTTCCAGACTTTTGCTCAATGGGATAACCGATTAACAAAGCTCACACGTAAGGGGGTTAAATTTGATTGAAAAAAAGATTGTGAAGAATGTTTTGAAGAACTTAATAGAATATTAGTCAATGATCCTATATTGACTCTACCATCGGGGAATGATGGGTTCGTTATTTATAGTGATGCATCGAATAACGGACTTTGTTGTGTCCTTATACAGAATGATATGGTTATTGCCTATGCATCACGAGAGTTGAAAATTCATGAGCAAAACTATCATAATCATGATCTCAAGTTAGTAGCTGTGATCATTTCTTTGATGATATGGAGGCACTACCTATATGGTGAAAAATGTGAGATTTATACTGATCACAAGAGTTTGATGTATATTTTCTCACAAAAAAGTACTCAACATGAGGCAAAAGAGATGGCTTGAACTACTCAAGGATTATGATTGCAAGATACACTATAACCCAAGGAAGGAGAATAAGGTGGCAGATGCTTTGAGTAGAAAATGTCATGGAGTTTTGAACATGATGAGAATTGAAAGGGATCCTATTTTTATGGATCTAGTGAAGATAGATATGGGAATTACCATGGAAGGTGAAACATCAATACTTTTTAAAACAGTTGCCAAAACATCTTTACTAGAAAGGATAAAGAGTTTTCATACCAGTGATGAAGAGTTTCAAAAGATGATTAAAGCAGTGAATGATGGGATATTGAATGATATTGGGTATGAAGATGGAATTTTGAAATTTGGGAAGAGACGTTGTGTTCCCAATATACCTGATCTAAAAAGGGAATTATTGGACAATGATCATGGTTCCAATTTCACTATACACCCTGGGAGCACCAAAATGTATAGAAACATGAAGGAATATATTTGGTGGGAGAACATGAAGAGGGAGATTGCTGATTTTGTGTCAAGATGTATCGTTTTTCAAAAAGTGAAAGCTAGAAGGTAACAGCCTGGTGGAGTATTACAACCTCTTCCCATACCTGAGTGGAAATGGGATAATATTACGATGGACTTCGTCATGGGGCTACCAAAGACTCCTAGAAGGAACGATGGAATATGGGTTATTATTGATCGACTTACCAAGTCAGAACATTTTCTTTCTATAAGGGAATATTTTCCACTTGAATGTCTAGTAAGGATATATATTAATGAAGTGATGAGGCTTCATGGAGTACCCCTATCGAATGTTTCTGACCGTGATCCCCGTTTTACTTCATGATTTTGGAAGAGTATTTAGAAATCCTTGGATACTGAACTTCGTTTGAGAACTACCTACCACCCTCAAATAGATGGAAAATTAGTATGGACTATTCAAACATTATAATACATGTGGAAATCATGCTCACTTGTCTTTCAGGTTATCTGGGATCAATATTTACCTATGGTAAAATTTTATTATAATAATAGCTTCCAATCAAGTATTCAGATGGCACTATATGAAGCGTTATACAAAAAGAGATGTCGGACACCAACCTGTTGGGATGATGTTGGAGAAAGAAAACTTGCAGGCCTAGAACTGGTGGAGGAAATGATGGAAAAGGTGAAGGTAATCCAAAACCACGTCATAGCTTCTCAAAGTAGGCAGAAGATCTATGCTGACAACCAAAGAAAGGATTTGGAATTTCAGGAGGGAGATCATGTTTTCATTAAGGTATCTCCATAGAAGGGAGTTATAAGTTTTTGAAGCAAAGGTAAATTGTGTCCCAGGTACATTGGTCCTTTCAAAATTCAAGAACGAATTGGGGCTGTAGCTTACCGTTTGGCAATGCCTCCAAATCTCTCCAAAGTTTACGATGTGTTCAATGAACCACTGTTGGGAAAATACATGCCTAACCCAACGCATGTACTCACCTATGAGGAATTAGAACTGTAACATGATCTGTCTTACTGTGAAGTGCCCATTAGGATTCTTTATACAAGAGAACAAGTGCTGAGAAACTGAATGACTCGTCTGGTAAAAGTTCTATGGAGAAACCATAAGATGGAAGAGGCAACGTGGGAACCCGAGGAACTTATGATGAAGAACCACCTGAGTCTTTTTATGCTGTAGTATTCTAGAAATTTCGAGGATGAAGTTATTTGAAGGAGGGGAGAATGTAACACCCCAAACTTCCACGATACTCTTTCCTTTAAATAATACAGAAGCGTGTGTTGTACACAACTTCTATTTCTAACACACACACCACAACCAATCAAACTAGCCGTTATTAATAGTAATACCCACTTTTTGAAATTTTATAAATTTTATATTTCAAAATGGACTTCATTTTTGGATTTGCAATATCAAAATTATCCTAGGGTGAAATTTTGTAACTTTTTGGATAACATTTATATTTTGATGAATAGTGAAAATTACTAAATTTTAATTAAAAACAACTTTTTTAATCGAAATAATTAATAGTGATAAATTATGAATTTGAGTGGGTTTTAATTATATTTAGAATATATTTTTACCATTTAATAAAAAAAATTTCATTTGAAATAATTTTACAATTAAACCGGACATGAACAAGTGTCAATCTTTTGATAGTTATTATCTCTTAAAAACACGCTTTTTGTTTTAACAACGAGAATTAATTTTAAATTAATTTCTGCCAGTTCTATGTTTTGAATTTGTAAAAATGGATTCTATATTTTGAATCAGGATTTCCAAATTGTGTAAATAGGTAACTTTTATTTTTAGACATTTTGAATAATTACTTCGGTAAATATTTTATTTACCATGGTTAAAGGGTAAATCCGGTAAATAAGGGTAAAAAATAATATTATAATAATAATTAATTACCCTAAAACGTGTCCTAACCTTATTTTTGGACACATGTCCTACCATGGGCATATTTGGGTCGATTTTGGGACGCCATGGATCCACTTGTTGGTGATAAGGACACTTTATATTAATTAAGTTAAAATAAATACAAAAATGACATAAGCATATATCTTTTAGAAACATAATTTTTATATAGGGTTATATATGTTGAATTTTTGACTATAAATATTCATTAGAAAGATAAAAATAATTTCTACATAATGAAATTTTATTTATAATTTTTAGACCTTAAATAATTTAATTTATTTATGAAACAATGGTGATGCAGTAATTACCTAATTAATAAAATATTAAAATAATTGTTAATATAAATACCCAAATGAATATAATTTTAGACTTTTAATGAATTAAACTAATTTTATAGGTTAATATGACATTTTAGAATTGATTTAATTGACGTTTATTGAAGTAATAATGATTTTATGAGTTTCAAAAAAATCAAATACCCAATAGTGTCAAAATTGACATAAAAGAGTTTTTATAAAAAATATTATATTATTAATTGATATTAAATTCCTAAAAATATAAGGTTCGGCCAAGAGACTTATATCATGATATTTGTATCATTAAGAGACCACTTGGGGGTCTCTTGGATGTATATGGTATGTTTATTAACTATATAATAGAAAAATACAAAGTGACATGGTAAATGTCAATCTAATTAACTAAGAGTTTAAACTAAAACATAAGGCTAATATAATGACCCAAACCTATCTAAATTCTGTTTCATAAAAGTATTTCGAACCATACCTACCTTATAATTTTAATAATCCACTTTTAACCATTATAAACCGAATATGAATTTATTATAAAATAATATTTCTAGCTTTTCCAAAGGTGCCCCTCCTCCCACTTATAAAAGGACCCCACTTCTAACCAATTCTTCACACCTTAAAACCCTTTGGCTCAGCCAACCCCCACCCAAATAATCTCTAAACTTCCCTCACTACAACCTATAAAACTTATTTTGATCATAAAGGCAACCTAAGGATACCTTTTTGTCAAATCAAAAGGAAGAACCCGGAGAAGAGGTAATGTTTTCACCACCCTTTTTCAAGTTCATTTCTTCTTCAACTTCTTCTTTCTTTGTTATTACCCTTCTAAAATAATAAATCCAGTATCTCCTATATAATGTGATATTATTATAAATATGGGACAACCATATTAAGTATTCTATCCATCCTTTTAATGACATGTCACCATACATGCGTACGTACGGCTTACCGTCTCCACGTCGTGGTGTAATTTTTATTCGATATATTATTATTTTGATGGGTATAATAAGGATGTTTAATTCATGTGAATATTAAATAAAACATGATAATAATTCTTTATATATGATATACCATCCAATTATATATTATTTTAATATCAAAATAATGATATTGTCGCTCGTGCGTACGTACGAACTACCGTCTCCATGAACGTGATGAGATTCATTCCCCATCGTATCCATTCAAGTATAATTATCATTTGATGATTAAAAATAATTTTTAAGGACTTGATATATTTCTAGATATTAATAAGATTCAACCTATCCATAACAAACACAGCTTATGTAAGAAAACATATACGAGTAATTTAACACCCAAAACGACGATAATACTAAGATATTATTAACAAAGCAATGTTAAAAGATCATATATGACATCATGTTAATGTATATGATTCATTTATAATTTAATAACAATTATTTCACCATTATACAAGAGGTTAAACTACCCGTAACCAAGGAAAAGTACAAGGTAAGGTTTTATTTCGCAATCTCTTCATTATCCAAGGTTGTTTATACGTAATAATCTAATGGGACTCCTTTATCATAAACATCCATGTTTCTTAAAAATATATTTCAAATAATTATTACTATTTTAAAGACAATGGTATAAATTCAGATATACCCTTTTTGACTTTTTATAAGATGTTTGTAAATTAATCTTTTTATCGTTTTCCAAACAAGGTCCTTTTTAACCTTTTCGACAGAATTAAGGTAAGAATGTTTTTTTAACATATACGGAGGGTGCGGATTTTTTCTACCGTTATAAAATCTTTGAAGATTTCCTTAGAAGATTATAATAATATTTTCAATGTAATTTTTTTATTTTATAATTATGTGACTTTTAAATGATTTCAAAAAATGAGATATTTCTCTCAAACAGTTTTGATTTCATCTATGTCAGCATCCTTTGATAGATTTTAAGCTTATTTGAAGTTTATTTATTATGATACAAAACTTCCATATATTTGTTATGGTTTTGAGATATGTTTGACTGCGGATGTGTTATTTTTATACCATTCATGGTTTATAGAGAAAGTATTAACATTTTTTATTCTAGTTTTAATATGAATGTTTATGTTATGTTTAAACCTATTCATATGAGGAATTCATTAGACATAATATCTGACTATTGGAGCCCACTATAGATCCTTGATGCATTAGTAGGTATAATGAGACAAACTAGTGTCTTGGCACAAGGCCTTGAAAAAATCTTATTTGTAGTCTTGGCACGAGGCCTTGGCTATGTGGTTATGATAGTCTTGAATTATGCATTCCATCATTATGAAAGTGGTTATTGATATTGCATGTGATTATTCAACTAGTAGAATATCCATGTGAATAAGTATATAGCATTATTTAATTTTATTTCTTCCATATTATGTTGAAGTTCAAGTTTTAAAAGGCTTTTGTTTTAGTTATACATTGCCTTAAATGTTTATGCTTATTTATGAAAGTTTCCGCTATATTGTTATCCTTAATGAGCATTTGAGCTCACCCCATTCTATGTTTTATTTTTTCCAGGATGTGAAGAATTATTTTATGAATGACCTATAGGGATAGTATGAGGGGATAAGAGTGTGGACTATGGAGAATATATTGTTACAGTTTTTCATTTTATGATGTAATGTAAAATTTATGAATATATCTAGTTATTCCATGGCTACTAAACTAATCAGTCTTTTGAGACTTTATCTTTCTTATGATCATGCCAATGTTATGTAATAATGCACCGACTCTAGGTAACTGGTGTCGGGGCGTTACACTATTAATAATATTATTTTATAAATAAATTTCATAAATGTTGGTATGAATGTAATTTGAAAAATATGTTTGAGGGATAAAAATTTTAGGATTGAGAAAAATAAAATTAATGTGGTTTTTCTTAATTTAGAATAAATAACTATAATATTATATAATTTTAGTAGTTATTATCTGGTTTATTTATTTTAGTAGATGATGATCAGTGGATGATAAGTGAATGTAAAACTCTATAAATATTTGTCTATGACTCTTGTTTTCTATATTGAGATAATCATAATTAATATATATTTTATTGATTAATATATATTTTTACGATTAGACTCTGGTTATTATCAACATTTACCTGATTCGTATGTTTTTTATGACCCCTTTTCATTTTTTTATATAGTGTGAAAAATAAAATCAAATGGGGGAGATTATTAAATCATGTGGATTTCATATAAATAAATAAAGTGATATATGATCCATATAAGTTTTATAAGAATGGGGAGATTAGGGGAATTATTGTAGTTTATTATTCATGAGACATGTTAATTATAAAATGGTGAAAATGTTTAAAGACAATTTGGAATAATTTATATGAATCCATGTGATTTTTTATTTTTTGGGGGTAATTTTGAAATCATCTAAATCAAATGATTCGGGATTTTATATGGTTATGTGGATAAAGGACATGTAGATTACATTATAAATGAATAATGAAATCAAAATAAGAATATTTATAAAGTTTATAATATGTTTACACCCTTGAAAAAGTGAAATAATGAAATTAAATGAGATATTTAATGGTTTTAGTGGAATATATGTCAGGGAGAAGATGATAAAGGATGACTACAAAATATACATAGGAATTTTTGTGTAATAGTGGATTAGATTCTTTATATTTGAGGGATAAATTTATCTATGTGAGAATTCATGGATTCAATCATTATTATGTTTTAGTAGAAGTTGTGTAAAGGAAAACGATGTTTTTAAAATTTTGCGCAAGTGAGATCTATTATTTTATAATGGTAAAGCCTGGTTAATTAAGACCTTGTTAGTCATAGTATTTATCTACATAAGTATCAGTTTCATGATAAAATATTGTTTAATGGTGATCAAAATTTGTATTTTCTTTGGAATTAATTAACCAGTTCACATCTATTGAGACATCTATTCTATTATTCTATTAGGTAATTTCACATTATAATAATCCAAATTATTTAAAAAAAATATGATCATGATTGTAGGGTCTTGAAAAATCCGCAAAGGGGAATGAGAATCCCCTTTAATCCAAGGGAGATTCTACCCAATTTCCCCCCAAGGAATTGGGCGAACGTGTGGAGAATAATCAAAGGATGGCACAAAGACGAACCGGTCCGTAGACCGGTCCAATGATAATGGTACACATATGGTTACATGAAGCGCCCCCTCTATGGACAGTTGTTGTTCACAGAACACAGGCGGGGATCCTCCGTGGGCGTGAAGCAGGATGGGCGCTAACCCGGTCCACCATCACGAACCTCCCCAGCCACAAACCGCATCAACCGGCCCGGACCACATCTGCTGTCATTTGCAGAATGGAGGTAGAACCCTATACGGCCGCGATGCACTCCCCGAGCTAGTTTGGTTCGCGAGGGAGGTGCATTAAATTCCCCATGTGAGTTGTGGATTGACCAAGTCCATAAACTGGGTTTCTGGTCATGGGCCTCCCCAAAAGGTGCCCCATGACCACATATGAATCTCTTTCCCCAGTCTATAAAAGGTTATGGAGGTGGAAGAGGAAAGGAAATCGATCAGATTCAGGTGAAAGGATTTTGAAGGAAAACGATTAGGATTTAGCAAATAGTGATGTTCTGGTTCGCGAACAAGAACAGGTATGAAACTGGAATCAAATTAATAAGGAACCGAAAACGAATAACAACTCGGTGAACTGTGAACTTAAAATAACAAAGAAAAGAATATCGTGAACCATGGCCCCTCCGTGGATTCACTCCCCACAGATCAAGGACTTTATTCCCCTTTTCTGATCCATCGCACCGCGTAGCACCCTCCTACAGGGGCGATTCCCCGACCAATGAACCTCCGACCTGTGTCTCCCTCGGCCGATGCTGCTCGCGTGGAACCCTCAGCGTACCTACCTGCTATGGGGGCCGAACCCGAAGTTGCGAACCACCCTGGTTCATGGATGTCCTCTCTAGCTACGTAGAACCTCCCTACGCGAAGGGTGCCACTCCTCTTACACCCGTGTGGCCCGCCAGATCATTCAGAGTTCCCATTTCCCTAGCCAGATAAAATCCTTCCAATTCGGCCTGATCCTTCGCAACCCCCTCATTGGCCCATTCATCAGCCCCGATATGAGGCCTCCACCAGAGCCACCGGACCCGTCTGATGTAACCTTCAGGCACATCAGTGCACCATTTTGAGTTCACATACCCACAGTAAGCGAGGGATAAGGGGTTTCTCCAGCCCTTGAGTGGATTCCGGAACCATTCTTGGGTTCACATTCCCACGGTAATGTGGAGTCCGAGACCAGGAGCCCCCTTTATGCCTCTCTACTCACTGGGATGGGGGACCACACATCCATTTCCCTTCAGCTCTGGCGGTGAGCACTCCCCCCCCCTTCTGGGAGTTTACGGGAAACCAACCTGGTGTAAGCCCCTATCTTTTCTTGCTAGAGGTAGAGCCCATGCACCTCTGTACTTCCTTAGGGATAAACTCCATGGAAATGCAGGATGGGCATCAGTGCCCCTACTTTATTCAGTCTCAAATCCCTCTCCCACTGGGGTTTGTCACCACCAGGCATCCCTTCTAGAGTAAGTGCCACACCATCCTTGTCGGAAGCCAATGACCCTACTCCTTTCGATACGGAGGGTGCATTGCTCTGCTGTGCAACTTATACCTTCCTCGAACTTCGAGATGAAGGAGATTCCAATGGTACCAGCCTTCTTCTCTGCTCGTCGCCTGTTTCCCTTCCCTTGGTAGGGAGAAAGTGCGAGGTTAGCCAACTCTGTTGCATTATCTTGTTTCTCACACCGAGCATGACTCACGTGGGATTAGAGATTTTTGATGGTCGTGGCGCCTGCACAACTATGGTGGACATCCAAACTATGTGTAAATTGATCCCCTCTCCTAGACAGGGTATGTAAGAAGCCTCCCCAAGGTTCAAGTCCAACAACCAGTCGTTCCGACCATCTTCATGTTGGTTCACCGCACCAACCGTGGGAATCCTAGAGTTTAATCCCATAGCAATACAAACTACATAGAATTTGATCCCGGTCTACTAGGCATGGTACATAGGAAGCCTCCTCGAGGTTCAAGCCCAACAACCGGTCGTTCTGACCATCTTCATGTCAGTTCACCGCACCAACCCTGGGTAGCCTAGAGTGTAAGCCCATACCAATCCAAACTACGTGGAATTTGATCCCTGTCACATACGTCGAGTACAAAGGAAGCCTCCCCGAGGTTCAATCCCAACACCCAGCCGTTCCAAATTCTTTCACGACAGTTCATCATTTCTCTTGAATGAAATTAAACTGTACAACCAAACTACGTGGATTTTAATTCCTCTCACGGGGATACGTAGGAGGCCCGTACCACGGGTTCTATCCAAGCTCTCAAGTTGTTATCTTTCCCCTCTGGATGGCAATAAACTCTAGAGTTCTCGATTACAATGATTTAAAACAGTGTCATCTCAATGAGTCAAGACTCCGCGAGGTCATTAATCTAATGAGGGATGGTGAACCTCGGGCATAAATGATTCAAAACCCTACGTTCTGCTGACGATTTCCTACCAGGAGTAATCTCTGGATACTATGCTTGGGTATAAACCAAAGATTTTAGAACATATTAAAACATCTTAAATCTATAAAAGTGTCCTAGAATAGGAAATAATTCCCCCCAAAAGGGTGGGATGAGCCTGACTTCCCATCCTCTCAACCAATGTGAGTTCTCTAGCATCTCTGGCCAAATAACCTAGCGAATTCCTGCCTTTGGAAAGCAGGTCTGCATATTAATGGATATTGAATCGTTGGGAATTTTGAGGCAAAAACGGTGCACCAAATATGGGTGATTAATTAGAATTCAATATTCTCTAATAAACTGTCGTGTAACGCACATTTCTCTCCCACGATCCCGTTGTGCGCTGCAAGACAAAAAATGGTGAACCCGACGCGAATCTTTAACCAAGCATGAAGGATTTAACCTAACCCTACTCTGTGCCCTATTATACTCACAAGATGGCCAAGAATGGTCATTAATTACACATGGTATCCTGAGATGCTTCTATGACGGGTTTTCTGTTTGTATTTGTTAAAATATTTTATAGGTACCACTTAGAACGCCCTTCAATCCAATGGCATCACGAAGGAAATAGGTTTGAGCTTCAAACAACGTAATGACCGAACATCCTCACCAATGGAGGACCTCGTCACCTACCAAGTGTCTTCAACTCTGGGTCTCATATTCACTGATTCGAGAGTATCACTTGAACGGTACTCTCCCGATGGTGGAGGTGGCCATGCACGCACTCCAAACTACCAGGACTCACCAATCGCCTACCCACCAACAGCCACAAAAGCAGATCCAGACATCCCCTGTTGTTGTGTCAAACTATTTCGGGAGTCTATCCTCGGAACGATACAACACATAACTCCCTTATCTTAGGGAGGCATATGAGGTCGATGCTGAGGGCTTCATCCCCACTGAATGGGGGTTCCGCTTCAAGGCCCCCGCCGGAAGGCATCGTCGCGGTAACACCGCTACTCAACATCTCATGTTAAGGAGGATATTGACCTGAGGATTCAGTCCCACGCTCCCTGATCTCCGACCCCCCAGACTGCCCGATGAGGGCGGCAAGCGTACAACCAAGGACCATTCATCACCCTTGTCCCTAAGGAGGAGCTCCACTGCCCAGTCATGGAGAAGTACCACAGATAGGCATGTACACATTTTAACTCCTCAATAGCCCGCCATCCAGACATGGAGACATCATACGAGTAGTCGTGCATCCCCGCCGGGCTCCATCAAGCCCGTCGCTCACGCAGGATTCCAGCTACCCAGCAGGCACCTCTCCCTGCCTAGGGTCATGATGCGCACCTACCTCACTTGGTGGCGACCCAATGCCTGCGGGACCAGATCCTAGAAGATTCTCTATATTCCTACCACCCTGATGTAGTGGCGATCAGCAAAGCCCACCCTCTAGATGTGGAGGAAATTAATAGGAGGGCACGTCACCCTTCCAACAAAGGCCACCAACTCGATATGGTGGGAAACCAACATATGTAGAGCCAGATCCCTACAGATGCAAGTAAATTCCGCCATCCTGATGTGGAACCAAATAGATAGATAAAATGGCATATCCCGGCCCAGGGTCAGATTCGTTCACCTGCCCCGACACAAGTGAATTTTCAGTACCCACTGACCACCGGAGGACCGTAGGATCGCAGGAGGATAGTCCTACCTGGATACCAGAATGGTACATTATACCTGTTCCAGCCAAAAATATATCTCTGCATATCATGGAAATGATGGAGGAGCAGGTATCAATCACCGATCATATCTTTCAGACTTGCCATAATATGATTGCATCAGCAGCAACAACAACGACTTGGGCCCGTGAGCCCATCTCTCCAATTGAGGCGACTCATCTAGGAGACGAGATAGCCACCTCAGAGTAGATCTGCATCCCTACATCCACCTAGGAGGTTCGTCAGCTATATTTCATGATTCAAGGGAAACCAGATAGAGCAGATTTCCTCTTTCCAACTGGGGGACACCCGTCCATCACGGTGGATGCTCCAAATCAGGCATATATCCCTGCTATAAGTCAAGATGTTCTTCGGTGTATCCCAGAATCATCACAGGACCCAATTAGACAGGGACCCAAAGGTTGGGGTTGTTGTCAACAGTAGACAATCCCCACTGCCCGCAAAGAATGTGCCCTGAACATGCCGAAGGTAGCCGAAAAATAAAGTGCGGGTTCATGACTCTGCTCTTCTAGAATCTAGGGTTACTGATACTGCTAAGAACATATCTAAGTCTCATAAACCTACCCATCCATTACCATATTATGGGAGTGGAAGTAGCTGTTGTGAGGTTCATCCCCACAATGTTGCTACCAGCAGCTATAAAGGTCCTCCCCAGAGCACCAGTGGGGGCCTCCCCAAAAGGAATATAACGATCGATCACAAGAGCATCTCTATTGATGCGAGTCATAGCAGCCCTCCGCATGACCAGAATATCGATCAGCGAGAAGGCCCTCTACTCATTGTGGTCCACCCTGAAGGTCCTCCTAGGGGTATACACTGAAATCTCTCTCCATGCAGTGGGACCACAGTTTATGATAGTAGTCCTCACTATCATAGTCGCAACTGTGGAGGCCCTCCTCACAGTGAGTTCTCATCACAACAAGAAGGCCCTCCCCTTGTTTTCCCCTGCCCAGAAGGTCCTCCCCAGGGGTTACGTTTCAACGAGACTCCGCGAAGCTGGGCATCAGATCACGGTGGTAGGCCTCGCCACCCTGATAACAGATGTCCTCCCTATAGAGAAATCAAGCAACAAGAAGGCCCTCCCATCGTTGCGGTACATTCTAAAGGCCCTCCCTAGGGTGTACCCCACAAATATTCCACATGAGGCAGCTATAATGGTAGTCCTCACCATTTCACTAGCTGTGATGGTAGTCCTCGCCACCACAACCGGCATTGCAAGGGTCCTCCCCACAGTGGCCCCAAAAAAAAGAAGTTCCTCCCCTTGTCACAGTGTGTCTTGAAGGTCCTCCCCATGATAAACATTGAACGTCAAAACATGATGGTCATCCTCACCATGATGGTAGTTGTTGTGTAGGCCCTCCTCGTAACAACGCTACATAGCCAGAAGGTCATCCCCTTTCCGCGACACGCCTTGGAGATCCTCCCTAGGGTATGCACTGCAAAAGTCCTCTATGTAGGGAGGCGTCAAGTAGTAATGATAGTCATTTCCATTACGACCACCATTGCGAAGTTACTCCCTGAAATGACAAATCATATCAACAGGAAGGTCCTCCCCTTTCCGAATCAAGCAAAGAAAAGCCCTCATATGCCGAGGCACTCAGAAGGACAGGATCAAGCATGTGAAATTCCTAGCTAGTCACCAATGACACCCTTCTTCAATTGGGAGATGTTACGGGGCCACGTTCATCTTCTGAACTGCCTTAGAATTGCCCACATGATAATTTGATGCCTACCGGTCCCACTGCATCTGACCACACTATCACTGAGCATCTCAGGTGGGCTGACCAGGTAGAGGAATTACTAGAGGTTGAGTATGCTGACATGTTGCACCTGGGGAAACGACTGGCCAGGGATGATATACCAGTTATGTTTTGGCCCACAACCACCTCTCAATTCGACATTCCCAAAAAGTAGTCAGAAGAATGCGTGCACAACATCCACTCAAATATATGGACAACCCTCCGTCAGATGAAATAAATCTTCCTGCCCTACGATGGGTATGTAGACCATATCAAGACAATAGGAGACCTCCTACATCACATCGAACTAGAATCTCTTACTTCGGCATGGAAAAAGTGACCCGAGAGGCGTAATGGAAACATTGAGATATCCAGCCTCCGTGCGCTATACCATCTGCACCGCCTCATCGGTGAGGCTCCAACAGGAGTCCATATTCGAGGATGGGGGAACATGGA
Organism: Viscum album; assembly: GCA_963277665.1. Taxonomy (NCBI): domain Eukaryota; kingdom Viridiplantae; phylum Streptophyta; class Magnoliopsida; order Santalales; family Viscaceae; genus Viscum; species Viscum album. The sequence continues at coordinate 596,452,801 of OY728139.1, forward strand.
GCATTGAATTTCACTCCGCTCCCCGCCAAGAAGAACCCGTTCTACATAATGTCTTGCAATGTCATCACGTCAAGATAGCAATCGATTGGGGTCCCTATTAAAGAAAGTCAACACACCCAACAGAGACAGGCCTTGAGTAAGTCCTATAAGATTCAGGCCCAATAGGAACAATCCATTCATGAAATCATGAATCAGGACACTGAGAGCACACAACAGGCCTCTCTCACAAGAGAGGCCAATCAGTGGTCATTGCCTGCCTCCCCAGAAGGGATTGATTCATAGAAGAACTCATCATCAATCCTTGTCTATCCCCGAATGGGGGCACGCAAGATCAGGAGGATAGAGATAGCAGTAGCCACTGCCGCAATCTAGGGTCAAACCCAGCCTGTAGGTATGGGGGAATTTTTAACAATAAATGCTCCCATAAGACCAATAATAATGGTAAGAGAATCAATGTCCAAGGAATGGAGCCAACCCTAGCCCTCATGGTTGGGGGAATTCTTACCACCTCAACAACAACCTCCCCCATGAGAATCAGTATTCTCTCATCTGGGAGGATAGTCAAAAGAGGAGGTTACTGCTCTTTCCTGTCCTTTTAATCACGATCCCCTCCAAGAGGGAGGCGTACCGTAAAGTCGCATCAAAGAACTCTCCGTGTTACCCTTCGTCATGGAGTCCAAAATTGATCCTGGGACATGAAAGGGAAGACCAGTAAAAGACGCGGGAGATCCTCTTTGTATTTGGATGATGAAATCTTCTCCGCCCCACGATATGCATCCATAAAAACCATAGAGGTTAACCCCATGGGTAACACCGAGGATGGTGCAAATCTAAATGGATCAAGAGACGATGGATCCGGTCAGGTCATGACTCACAACGAACCACCAAGTGTGCACACCCAGAACCAGAGTGCCACCCTAAATATAGCCTCCCCTTTAGCTAACCTTCCTCCTCTTACCCTGCGAGTATCCACGAAGGATAATAACAATGGACCGGTTACCCTTAACTCACCTCCTTCTCTCAATAAAGACGAGCCACTTATGCTCAAAGAGAGGTTTTCTCAACTTGAAGAGGAAATGAAGGAATTGAGACAGCTCAACGCCGAGCTACTTCAGAGGAACCGTCTTTTTGAAAGAACGTCTCAAGAGGAGCCACATCATGCACTACCAGTAAGAGCACCTCAAAGACCATGGTTTTCTGTAGAAAATGATGCATGGTCAGGGCTCCCGCCCAATGAGGCATATGGCCCATCCAACTCCTAAATGTGGATCCATATGAATACTAAGAATTCCCTCCAATCAGGAGGAAACCTGAGTGAGTACATCTGAACCCTCCAAAAGTGTCACAAATGGAACATGTACTCCTGGTGCCAACCGAGCTGGATCCTAAAGCAATGCCTCTGGCTACACCTGCCCAAGATCAAGCCCAACAGTATGTAAACCAGGGTCTCACCAACATAATCGAGGAACTGACAGATCGATTAGAAGCGATGGAAGGTCGATGCACTCCGATACATCCAGAGTGGAAGCCCTACTCGGATTGGGTGAGCAACACACCACCTCCAATCAATTTTGGGAGCCCTGTATTCCTTATTTTCAATGGATCAGGAGATTAGGAACAACATTTGATTCACTACGCATCTTATTGTGACCCTCTGATGGGAACTCTGGGACAACAAGAAGCAGTGAAACTCAGATGCTTCGTACGGATCTTGCAAGGATCTTCCATCATCTGGTATATAAGTCTACCAGCCCAGTCAATTAAAATCTTGGATGACCTTCAGCAGCAGTTCCTGTTTCACTTCAGCTCAACATTTCCTAAAATAACGGTCAGCGACCTCATGAACTACAAGTAGAGGGAGAACGAGAGGGGCTCAGATTTCATCACCAGATGGAAAGGTCTGACCTACTATCTGAACAGGCCAATGACTCAGGATGAGATGCTTTCCATATGCATCAATAATCTTTGAGATGAGATATGAATGCCACTCATACTAGTGGAGTGCACCACTGGCTTCTGCCATCACTCGACCATTGCCAAGTGATTTGAGGACTCCCTGCAGCGGACTAATCTGATGTCCCGAATAGCCTCGCAGGCTCCTGCAAAAAGGGTAGCTAGAGATGAAGCATCCACTGTCACGCTCAAGCCAGCCCCAGTGCCTGCTCCACTGATCAGTCCTCCACCAAATCATCATGGGCCCCCTATATATCAGTGGCCACCTCCGCCTAAGCGGGATGATCAGAGTGGATCGAAGTGTATCTAGTTTGAGGAATGAAGAAATAAATAATAATCGTTCCCTATAGGACCAAGTCTTCGGCTACTTCATCACTTCCATGAATTTCAACTTGATCCACCTCCTAGAGACAAGGAATCCCAATGAAGTAAGTTGTTATGACAGGCCAGATTAGTGTCCCAACCATCGAATGTTGGGGTACAAAATTTGGGAATGCTTCTTCTTCAAATACCTCCTGCAAATGATGGTAGTCTCCAGGCAGGTCAACCTGGGACTAGCCCCAGCACTTGTGACATATATTTCTACCACTGACTTTGACAAAGGGGAGGGGTGGAAGGAAGTCACCAGCAAGAAGGGGAATAAGTTTGATGACTGGATGACTCAGAAGACTATCAATCAAGCCCAGGGCATACTCCGAGGTCAACTACAACAGCGGGTGTTACCGCCAATATCCCATGATGCCACAAAGTCGACAATATCGGACTCACAACCCTCCATAATCCGATCATCTAGGCATAATATAAATGGGAGGAAACAAGAGAAAGAGGATCAGTCCGCATTGAGGCTAAAGATAGCCTCGACACTGGCAGATTTTTTGACCTCATACTTAGCGCCACAGACACCGTCCCAACAAACGTAACCATCAAGGGAAACCGACCGAGTTGACTTGTCATAGGATGAGGAGAAAATCTTTGGTTACATCAAAGTCATCCATCTAATGGATTCATTCCTAGACGAAGGGTATGGTTATGAACCTGAGTTCCCGACACAAGGAGTTGGGATGAGGAACTGCAGAGGAAGGGGATACCAGGGGAGGCATAGTCGCGGCTGAAAACAACCCTACAGTTGGACCTCATCCCAAACCGTTAATATCGCAGAAACCCATAGGAGAGCCCTTAAATAGACTCAGTAGGAGAAACAATGTCCCTCTACCTCCAAAATCATCCACTCTAGCCTCGTTATTCTTCGATACCCATCAAAGGAGGAACAAGCATCTAGCCGCCTAGTGCCAACAAACAGACTGGCCAGGCCGAGTCACCAAAACATGGGAACACTGTCGACATACGACCCCACGGTCGGTCCCTCCTCATCACATACTCCAACTACCAAAGTGAAAGCTAAGACTGCCCCACCGATGGAGAAGTGTCGGCTACTGTAGTAGAAATATGATATCCTTAAGAAGCTGGCGTCGGTACCAGCCAAACTGTCAATCCTGGATGCCAAGAGTTTTTTAGTCAACCTCAGGGAGTAACTTATAGAAGACTTTCTCAGCCCCCAGGAGTTTCAAGCCGAGGTAACTACCACCAAGATTTACCGAACGAAGACTAGCTCGTCTGAATGCAATGCGATGATTTCCTTCACCGATCTGGATGAAGATTCCATCATGCAAGGACACATCAAACCACTATATGTGTCAGACACACTAGATGATGTTGAGATCCGCAAAGTATTTATTGAAGATGGATCTAGAGTTACCCTTATTCCCCTACGAACACTCCGTATGTTGGGATACGGTGCGGGTGATTTAATACCGTCTACCACAACTCTGATAGGTTATGACAAGAGTGAACAGAAGCCAACAGAACAAATTAAGATAAAGTCCCATTTTTAAAACCTTGTGGCCTACTCAGAATTCCTGGTGATCCAGTATAACACAACATTCAATGCCCTGCTAGGAAAGTCATGGATCTATATGCACATGGTCGTTCCTTCATCCTACCAATAGTGTATTAAGTACTATGTCAATGGGTAAAGTGTTACATTGCACACCGACAAGGCCCCTTTCGATCTCTTTGAGTCACATTACATTGATGTCAGGTTCGATGAGAAAAAGAAGAAGTAGCCTTTGGTCGATGGTGTCGATGGGATCCCCACTCCAAAAATTCTGGAAATGGTTCCTGACGACCCCATCAAACAGCTTGGCAGAGACTACGTACTCCCCATCAACCATGTTGAGAGAAGGGGTTCATGTTTGGACATGCACTCAGTTGTCCTCCTGAATTTAGCCATAATGGAAAAGCGTGACAACGTGGGAATGTCCACCAACCCTCAATTTGGGGGCGAATACATGAGGGTGGACACCCACAATGCCTCGCCTCCGGACTCCCAAGAGCCCGAGTCAAGAGCTCTCCCCTCGCCGGATCAAGTAGATGAGGATTTGGGAGAAGAAGAGGAGGAAGATATTAGGGATTCACCTACCTCATTTGAGGAAGGTATCTCCACCAAGGTGTATGAGCTCAGGAAAATAATCCTGGGTACTGAGGAAGACCCGAGGCCCACTCTTGTTAGTGTAGCCATGTCCCCTAAGGAGCACGAGGTATATACCGCTTTCTTAAGGCAACATCGAACTGTTTTGGCCTAGAATTTCACAGAAATTCCGGGACTCGATCCTGAAGTGGCGATTCATCACCTAGCTCTTCCAGAATACCACCGAGGCTATAAATAGTCCTCCAGAAGGACACACCCCTCACATGCTGCCAAATTAAAGGATGAAGTCGATAATCTCATTAATCCAAGCTTCATTCGGGAGGTCCAGTACCCCATCTAGTTGGCCAACATCATCCCTATCAAGAAAATGAATGGAAAAAATTTGTGTTTGAATTGATTTCAGTGGTCTCAATCAACATTGTTTGAAAGATGATTTCCCATTCCCAATCACCGAGTTATTAATCAATGCAACAGCCGAGTATGAGGATCTATCCTTCATCGATGTCTATTCTGGGTATAATCAAATCAGGATGGCCCGAGAAGATGAATAATACACTCCCTTTAGGGCCCCTCAAAGAATATTTTGTTATATGGTTATACCCTTTGGTCTTAAGAACTCTAGCGCCACATATCATCTTGACATGCATCATATCCTTAAACCATTCCTGGGAAGATTCACTGAATGCTACGTGGATGACTTGGTGGTTAAGTTCAGATAGCGCTCAGATCACCTTTCAGACCTTGACACCGTCTTCAACAATCTTCGATAGCATATCCTGAAGATGAACCCCTTGAAATGCACCTTCGGGGTTACCTCAAGGAAATTCCTTGGCTTCATCGTACGCCATCGTGGCATCGAAGTCGAACATGAAAAGAAAAAGGCTATCCTTGGCTAACCACCTCCACACAATATCACCGATTTGAGAATATTCCAAGGACACCTGGCCTATATCAGGCAGTTCAGAGCCAACCTGGCAGGAAAATGTTTTCCATTTACCCGGTTAATGAAGAAGGGAGTCACGTACCAATGGACAGATGACTGTCAAGATGCGTTTGACATCATAAAAAAGTACCTCTTAAGCCCACCGGTGATCATGCCCCCAGTTTAAAAAATACCTATTATTCTATATGTGACTACCCTAGAGCAGTCACTGGGAGCCTTCCTCGCACAAAATAATGACGCCGGCAGTGGAAACAGTCTCTATTACCTTAACCGAACCATGATTGATGTTGAGACTCAATACTCAAACATCAAAAATAGTTGTTTGTCCTTGGTCTTCACTATTCAAAAGTTGAGACAATATCTATAGCATCATGAAGTCTATTTGGTCTCGTGTAGTAACTCGCTCAAGTAAATCCTTTGCTTCCCAATGCTGTACGGGTGCCTGTCCTGACGGGCAGTCATCCAGCAACAGTTCGACATCTGGTTTGTGCCTCGGAAAGCCATCAAGGGCCATACATTAGTAGAGTTTCTGGCAGAGCACCCTTCAATGGGGAAATCCACACTGGACACCGAGCTACCTGATGAAGACCTCTTCTCGGTTCAAGAGGAGTTCCCAACATGGGAAATGTACTTCGACGACGCATCCCGAAGCCTGACTGGGAAGAGGATGGAAGATCCCAAATTTAACAAGGTGGGTTTGGGGATAATACTATTGTCCCCATAAAAGGCTGTCTTGCCATATTCCTTCCTCATGTCATAAGGTTGTATGAAAAATGAAGCGGAGTATCGATCCCTCATTGCAGGCATAGAGCTCGCACTCCAGGCACAAGTACAACACCTTAAGGTAAAAGGTGACTCGGAGCTGGTCATCAAGCAAGTCAATGGTGACTATGCTATTAAAAAGGAGGATTTGATTCCCCTATTTGACCATGTCAGAGGGTTAATGGAGGAATTATCCATAGAACCAACATTGACCTATATTCCCTGGTCTCAGAATGCCCAGTCCGACACATTAGCTAATGAGGCCATAGCCCTAGCCGACCCAGACCAGGATGAAACATTTATCAGTATTTCTCACCGTCGAATGGTCTTGGCGTTTGTTCAAACTAAGATGGAAGAAATTCACAAAGTCAGTTCTATCCCTGAACCATATGCTCCTACCACCGACTGGATGACCCCCAATGCAAACTACCTTCAATGAGAAGAAATTCCATCAGACAGGGCTGAACAATATAAAATACGGAGAAGGGCAATAAACATTGTCCTATATGGTGGTGCGGTTCAGAAAGTGGTCCTCTTAAAATGAGGCATCGATGAAATTCTCCTTAGATGCATTTATGGAGAAGAAACCACTACCATCATGACTAAAGTAAATGCTGGAGTATGTGGGGCACATCAGCCGGGGTCTAATCTTTCCCATCAGGTTAGAAGAATTGGGTACTATTGGTCCACATTGTCATGGGATTGTGAGCACTTTACCGCAAAATTCCACTCATTCCAACTTCATACACCGACCCCTGGATTTACTTCATTATCCCAGGTACTCCTGGCCATTTTCCATCTGGGGAATGGACGTCGTGGGACCATATCCTCCCGCCACAGCCAAACAGCTGAAGTATATCCTCCCGACAACCAACTTCTTTTCCAAATCGGTAGAAGATGTACCCCTTAAGGAAGTCGTGGAAAGAAACATTGTTAGAATTGTGAAAAGAAATATCATCACCAGATTTGGTGTCCCTCATACCATACTGACGGACAACGACACCAAATTATGCTCTATTGAATTGGAGAAACTATACCAAGAATATGGAATCAAGGCTAACCACTCATCCAACTACCACGCAGCGGCCATCAGATAGATAGAGGCTTTCAACAAGACCCTATCCAACATTCTCTAGAAAATAGTGGACAAAGATAAGAAATTTTGGCTGGATAAACTCTTTCATGCATTTGGGGCTTATCGAACCATGATATGCACTGCTACTTGGGCTACTCCATACTCATTAGAATAGGGAAAAGAAGTGGTCTTGCCCATTGAGCTCTAATTACCCTTACTCCGCGTTGCCGTTTTTGATCAATTATCCAACAATGAGTAATTAGAAAAGTGGATAAGCGAACTGGAATAGCTAGACGAGAAGAGGTTTCACACTTTTAACAATCTAGAAGTATATGAGAACCTGATTGCATGAGACTTCAATAAAAAGGTTCTTCTTCAGTCTTTCTTGGAAGGATAATTGGTATTGGTCCTCCAGAACCCAAGGATTCCTGGAACAAAACCTCCAAAGCTGGAGCCCAAGTGGGAGGGACCATATGTTATACACAATGTCTACTCCAATAGAGCATATTCCATGATCTCCATGGACGGGTAGTTCACTACCACTGCTATAAATGTGATATTCCTGAAGAAGTATTTCACCTAGAAATCAAAAGCGCCTTTCATCCGAGCTACAGGACGTTAAACTGCCAAGCATCCAACTATCCAAACTCTCTGATCCTAAACTAAGATTATTTCTTCCTCACTGGCATAACTAAAATCAGTTATTATCTGAGATGTAGGATGTTAAACTGCCAAGCACCCAATGATCCAAACTCTGTGACCCTAAACTAAGAGTATTTTCTCCTCACCAACATAACTAAAAGTAGTTATTGTCCGAGCTGCAGGATGTTAAACTGCTAAGCTTCCAATGGTCCAAACTCTATGACCCTAAACTAAGAGTATTTCTTCCTCACCGCATGATGTTAAACTGCACGGATTTCAGAGAACTACGTACGGATTGATTCCTACCCTTGGAGGATACGTAGCGACAATGGGATCCCATATCATAACCCACCCACTCCCAAATAGAATAAAATTAAAAAAATTCCCCCTTCCCCAGTGTATGGACAATCCCTGTATGGGGTGTACTTCTTTCAGAGAACTACGTACGGATTGATTCCTGACTTCGCAGGATAGGTTGTGATGCCAGGGTCCCCCATCCTGGCCTAGACACCCCCGAATAAAAGATAAAAATGCCCTCTCCACCCGTGTATGAACCAGCCCTGCACGAGGTGTATTACTCCTCCATACAGCATGACGTTAAACTGCACAGATAATGATAAAAGAAAAAAAATTCCCCTTCTCCCCCGTGTATGCACTAAACCTGCATGTGGTGTATTCTATTTTAGAGAACTACGTGTGGCTAGATTCCCGCCCTCGCAGGATACATAGAGACTCCAGGATTCTATATCTTGGCCCAGCCACCCCCAAATGAGGTTTAAAAGAAAAAAAATTCCATTTTACCCTGTGTATGGACCAGACCTTCATGGGGTGTATTGTCTTTCAGAGAACTACATGAGGCTTGATTCCTTCCCTTGCAGGATACGTAGTGATGCTAGAATTCCACACCCTGGCCTAGCCACCTCAAATGAAGCCAAAAATACCCCCTTCCCCTGTACATACAAGGCCCGCATGGGGTGTATTCTTAAAAAGTACAATGTGAGGCTTGGTTCCTACCCTTGCGGGATATGTAGTGATGCCAGGGTCCCGCAACCCATCCCATCCGTCCCCAAATGAATGTCATAAATTCCCTTTTCCCCCGTGTACGGACTAACCCTGCGTGGGATGTACCTCCTTCAGGGAACTACACATAGCTTTATTCCTACCCTCGCGGGATACATATTGATGCTAGGGTTCCCCATCCTCGCCCATCCATTCCAAAAAAATTCTCTCTCCCTTGTGTATGGACCAGACCTGCACAGGGTGTATTCTTCGTCCTCACCGCACGATATTAAACTGCACGGATTTCAAAGAACTACATGAGCCTTGATTCCTACCCCCGTAGGATACGTAGTGATTCCAGGGCCCCCCAACATAGCCCATCCGTCACCAAATTAAAGTTAGAAATTCCCTTTTCCCCCGTGTACGGACTAACCCTGCGCGGGATGTACCTCCTTCAGGGAACTACACGTGGCTTTATTCCTGCCCTCGCAGGATATGAAGTGATGTCAGTGTTTCCCATCCAGACCTAGCCATTACCAAGTGAAGATTATAAAAAAATGCCCTCTTCCCCCATGTACATACCAGATCTGCCCAGGGAGTATTCCTCGTCCTCACTGCAGAATGTTAAAACTACACCGACTTCATCCTCACCACACGATGTTAAAACTGCACGAACTTTGTCCTCACCGCATGATGTTAAAGCTGCATGGACTTCATCATGACCAACCAAAGATATATGAAAAAACGAGATGGAAATAATCTTTGTGCATTTGGATGCATCTTCTCCATATATCAGACTCCATAAACCAGATAATTATGGATCTTCATAACCATTCATGGACATCGGAAGAGAAAAGTCATCTACCCAGGGAAACCTTTTCATGACTATGCATACCATGACCTCAGCAGCTCTGCATATTGATATCCCCTGGCCTATCTACCAAAGGAAAGATTTCCTCAGGAGATACTCTTCCTAGCCCTGTACGCTTACTGGACTCAGAGCCCCCTTATCATATCCACCTATCCGGAAATTTATGGATTAGTGGTTTACAAGTTCGTCCCTTTTTTTCACATCCAAACATTTCCAGGGTATCCCTACCTGGTTAGCCTATGTATCCGCCTTTGGTTCACATGACGACCTACATCTACAAACTTCATACTAGGGCTAGGCTACATTGACAAAACGGACAATTGTAGTGAAGATGTTTCTTGTACGCTCGGACACCATTATCCCCATATACCGAACTCTTTACTGTGAGAATTCTCGGGTTTTAATAATCATACATGGCCATCAGAAGTGGAAATTCATCGACCCGGGGATACCTTTTCTTGAATATGCATACCATTCCCTCAGCGGCTCTGTATATTGATATCCCTTGGTCCATCTACCAAAGGAAAGATTTTCTCGGGCGGCACTCTTCCTAGCTTCATACACTTACAGGACTTAGAGCCCCCACACCACATCTCCTGATCTGGGAAACCTCAGATTTACAGTTTACAACCTCCATCCCCCAACCTGTTCAAAGTATATCAGAGCATGGTAACTCAATTATCCTTCGAGTGACTACAGTAATAGTCACCCAATGGTCTGAGCTCTATGACCTCTAATCTAGGAGCAATTCATCCTTACCACATGCCGTTAAACTCTATGGCGTGAAGGTACACCCCCGCGCGCAAGATAAATCAGTATAGGGAGATCTATAAGCTTTAACAGCAACTAGGGATTAATATGCCTGACATGTCAAGATATTTTCTTAAAAATGACAGAATTCGTGGCCTAGAAAATTGTGGATCCTCATAACCATTCACGGCCATCAGAAGTGGAAAGTTATCAACCCGTGGACACCTTTTCTTGACTATGTATACCATGCCCTCATCAGATTTTCATATTGATATCTCCTTGCCCGTCTACCAAAGGCAAGATATCCTCAGGCGATACTCTTCCTAGCTCTGTATGCTTACTTTCCTTAGATCCCCCATATCATTTATCCTGATCCAAGAAGCCCCGGAACCACGATTTATACCAATCAACCCCTCTCCACATCTTGGGAATGCCAAGATGTTCAATCCAAGTTAAATTCTTATCAAAACTATCCTTTGAATCTATTTCCTTACCGCATGACATTAAACAGCATAGAACATCTTGGCCACATGGAATAAAGCTGCAAATACTAAGCATTAAACATCCCGGGAATTGCCTCCAACTACAATCATTTTCACTGATTTAAAAAAAATGCCCACATCCTCACTGCATGACATTAAAACTGCACAACAGCGGAAAAATTTCCCCCATTCCTCACTACATGATGTTAAACTGCACACCATCCTTTAATAATGATCCTCGTCTTTACCGCATGATGTTAAAATACATGGAAGCCATCCTTAACGCATGACGTTAAACTGCATGTTCAAACATGTCATGGGTTCAATAATGAACAGAGGCTTTTCTCTGTCCCTCGGTGCATGGGTCAAACCTGCACAAACCACTGTCTCACACCACCGTGAGAAGGAATGAATTCACCCATTCTCAGGAATTTTAGCCTAGATGTTTCTCCCATATCCAGGAACCCTCTCCTCATAAACCATACTCTGTACTCAGAAAAAGATGGAATCTCATAAACCACCCCTGGTGGTCCCGGATCTTGACTTCCCTGAAGTTGCTCGACTATCGGGAAGATGCATGCATTGACCAAGGGACACCTTTTCATGACTATTAATACCATGCTCTCAGTGGCACTGCATATTGATCGTCCCAAGCCCATATACCAAAGGAAAGATTTACTTAGGAAATGCTTCTCTCCGTACGCCTCTTTCCCACTGAGCCCCCATGTCCATCTCGGGATTCGGAAACCCTCTGAGCTACAGTTTACAAGAAACATTCACAACCTTGCCTGAATATGGGGAATGTCTCTGACGAGATTACTGAGAATCATGAGAAGCTGTTCCATTATAGATAATGTCCCAGCTGCATGACTTTAAACTACGCCAAGCTCTAAAAATCCTTTACGCAAGATAAATGAATAGGACGGGGACCCTGAGTCCACACTCCTGATTAATACAGATGTTCTCAAACCCTTTCAGATGTCACACACCCTTTCCAAGCCCCCCTGGTAGTTTTCATAATTCTCTAAGACACCCAGGGTGGTGTCCATAAGCCATACTTCTGTGAAGTCCTCAAGCCATCAGAAATGGAGATTCATCGACTTAAGTACACCTTTTAATGACTATGCATACCATGCCCTCAGCGGCTCTGCATATTGATCTCCCCTGGCCCTTCTACCAAAGGCATGATTTCCATAGGCGATGATCTTCCTACCTTTGCACGCCGATATGGCTCCCATGCCTTGAGACATACCCTGCATGTCGTTCAAATCTAAACATGCACCCCCCACGTGCGTCTGAAGGGTATCGAGACGTCTTTTAATCAACCAAACCTCATTGGGGCCCTTTCCCCACCATATTAAGTCATATTTGTTCGACCTAAAACATCAGAAATGATAGTCTAGTTGGCGGGACATTAAACCTCTCACAAAAAAGAGGCATAAAGCCTGATAGGAAAAAACCCGAAAAGGGCGACGTAAGCAATAGTCGGGCCATACCCACTGGGTCCACACCAAATGGGCCCAGGAAAAATTAGGGTATTAACAGAAAAGACAATATGTTTGTGGGGGTTTTTCTACCGAACTCCAGAAATATTCAAACTATTCTAGCCGGATCCCATGGTCAAGTAAAAAGTTAGAGTTTGTTTCTATTTTCCGGAATTACGATTAATTCTGATTCAGTGAGTAATTATTTATGCAATAATTATTCCAGTAACAATCAAATTATACAGCAAGGAAAAATTGACATAGATTGTATTCAATTTTTAAAAAAGGTAGGACGTCCACAAGTTGGGGCCTCTCCCTTACAGTAACGAAAAATAGGGGGTAAGAAAAAAAGAGTGTATAGGAATGGCTCTGACCATCACAAAGAAGCATGTCTAGCTCTCTCAATCATATCGGCAACCGTGCGGCGGAGGTTGTTGCTAGTATGCTCTAGCATGGCCTTCTCCATTTCCTCAACCTCAGCCACCGAATGAGTATGCCCCATTGATGTTTGGAGATAGTTGATCCCTTTCCTGGTGGCTTCAAGGTTACCAGTCAAAGTTGAAAACTGATCCCTCAGCATCGCTGCCCGTACTTCACATTCATGCAACTCGGTAGATTGGGTGGCTTCCTGATCTAGAGACCTCACCTCTTGTGTTATCAGCTGAGGGAGATTTATCATGGCTTCCCCCAAGGCTCGTTTCCTACAATGAGATGCTGTGAGGTGAGAAAGTTTTCATTCATTAGTGGAAACTTCCTCACGGGCCATGCCAACATGGAAAGCGAGAAAATGAAACTGTCGATAGTCAAAGTCACCTGACCCCAAACCTAGGAAGATTTGTCAGAGAGCTTTAGTTTTAGTTGCAATCTCAGCCAGAGAAGTTTCAGTAACAATCTCAAAAATCTGGGGCCAGGCCCACCTGCTCATTGCTCGGTGGGCCTCCCTGACATGAGGATCTTTGGTATCCTCACAAGATAGCATGGGAATGATGTTTGGCATCGTGATCAGCACAGACATGTGCAGTCTAGAATATGGTTCCGAAGCTGGAAGGTATGAAGATTTTAACCCCGGTTTGGTCTTGGGAATCATGTTTGGAAGTCCGGTATCCGCTGGAAAATCTTCAGGAATTGTCTCACTAGGACCTGAAGCCAGAGGGTCATGCTCAGCCACGTCCAAGAAGGTTGGGTCTATCTGAACTTCAGCTGTAGAGGGGCTAGGAGAGGAAAATCCCCTGAGTCTCTTTGATAGAGGAGACATTAGTCGGTCCTCCCCCTAAGCTGATGAGGAAGGTGCAGTAGGCACAACAGTCGTAATGACTTTGGATTTGGGAACCTGCCGGATAACCTTCCCAAGGATCCCATCGGGATAATGTTTTACCCACATTCTTGAGTACTCCAACGATAGGCTGGCAGCCACTCCTATGCCAGGAAAAGGAAACTACCATTGACGAAGAGTGGCCGGGTGCAGTCCTCGAGCCTGAGGAGGGGGAAGGGAAACACGGAGTTTCATACACCCAAACTAGCAGGAAAAAAATGGGGGGCATAAAACTCGCATTGGGAAACCCCGTCAATCCGCGTGGAAAAAAACCCATCCCATAGTGAACTCATGTACGAACGCTCCTCCAGGATCCCCCTGTGGTTGTCAACCACGACACTAGAAGGGGTTGGGTAGGGAGTGAAAGAAAACTGGGAGAAGTGACTCAAAAGCTTGATGAATTCATCAGAACTGAGAGACTTCAAGTGAACCCTAGCTATATCGAGCAGGGTAGGCCAAAAGTTAGGAAGCAGGATGACTGTGTTATGACAATACTCATAACAACGACAATGATTCTCTATCCATCCGTATAAGAATTGAAATGGACTACTCAGACGGTAGGGTGACCCGCCCTCCTGCATGTTGATCATTAGTTCATAAATACGAGCCAAAGTGGGCATGTACAATTTCACCAGGTGGCCCTCTGCCAACTCAACTTCCATAATCAAGGTGCAAGCCCTAACACATGTGTTGATATCCTGAGAAGGGAATAACCACCCACTCAAAAACATAGCAAACAGACCTACCAGCCTAAGAATAGGGGGCACACTGGATCACACCTCAAAACCCCATGAAATGTAGTTGCCCGCCTCCAAAACCGCCCAGTAGGAACTTGGAATGGTTCGTGAATATTGAGAAGGATGTGTCATGGGGCTCTTGATCTTCAGCACAGGACCAGTGGTGTTCAGAAATAACCCTATCCAGGTGCTATAGAGAATAAGAGAGAGGGCACGGAAGGCCTGACTCAGGGACCGCTCCTCCATAACCAGTAGATCCCTCACCAACGAAGGCACATTTCGATGTTGTCCCATGCCTCAGAAGTGGGTAGAAACTCATCATAAATATCACCAATGATCGGAAGCCCTCCCAATTGGTAGATGTTCCATAAACTAATGAAAACTTCACCATGGTCAAGGTGTACAATATTAGTGCTTGAACACCAGCGACTGAGTAGGTCAGGGAGGATCAAAGATGGTGGGTAAACAGAAAACTGGGAGGTCCACACTGCAGAGTATAGATTGACTGCTTCCAGTGACTCAATAGATTCCTGACAATGATGATGGACCCATAATGTCTAGGCCCAGTCATTTGAGAAAATCCCACCAGACCAAAGATCCCACCTAAGAATCCACCCTGCGTCAGGATCCCCTCGAGGAAGGTTGATAATAAAGTGGCAACTCTTGACGAAAGCTTCTTGGGAGAAGTATTGAGTGCACTGATCACATTGGGTCCAAACGAAACCTCTAAAAATGAAAGTGTATTTCGGATCAGAATCATAGAACACACCCCAATGAGGCATGGTTCACCTGAATGCACTTTGGTGATGCTTCCAAGCCAGGAGACGGAGGACCTGAAAAAGTAGGGGGATAGGGACGTCACCTTGAAGACCGAAGCCATAAAGCAGAAGTCCGTTTGATAGTGGATAACCCTGAAGATAAGGAGATAGAAAGTCCTTCAAGACACCATCGTCAGGAATGATGGATCGACTAGTGTCATATTTGATACTATCCTCTCTACAGATCATAGCTAGACGTCTCCCTGAACCAATTGAGAGAGGATTGGCAGTTGGCCTGGGTTCAGGGCAAGGGGGAACCATGGTGTTTCCCTGTATTATAAAAACCAAGAAAAGGGCTAGTCTGGAATAATAAAACCTGGAAAAAAATACCAAGCATATGGAAAAGGATTCATGAAGCCTTCATGACGAGGTCCGCGAGTAGGCCTCAAAATGTGGTTCACAATGACTGCATCCTACGAACCAACCCTGCATGGAAGAGGTCCGTGGTACTCTGGCCCGTGGAGCATTGGCCAGAAAACCGTGAACCAAGTTGCTCCGCGGAATCTTAATTACAGATTTAAATAGCTAGGTTTGGAAGACTTAAGAAATTTTCATAGTCTGAAAGATTTTAGTCTGCAAACCATGAAAATCGCGGAGCGAGTTCCTACGCGGCCCATCGTAACTTAATTTTTAGTTAATTAAAAGTGTTAGTTCGTGGCTGGGATATTGGTCCGCAGGTGATGTACGATGCTAACTAGGAATTGCTCGCGGAAGAATAAGTTGGTACGCGGACAAGGTGTTTCGCGAAGGAACGAGCAGGTGGAGACAAAAAGTAAGAGATCTCTAGTTTCACGAAGAATCCAATAAAATAAAAAGGATGTGCCCTTGTATTTATAGTCATGGTCCCCTACTGCAAACCTTCCAAGTTTCCGGACCACTATACATCGGAATGGCCTCATCTTCGTTCTGATCAGACACTATTCCGATGGGGGGAATTTTTAGGGGCCTAAAAAATCTTCAATGGAGAATGATAATCCCCTTTAATCCAAGGGAGATTCTACCCAATTTCCCCCCAATGAATTGGGGAAAAGTGTTGAGAATACTCAAAGGATGGCACAAGATGAAATTGTCTACAGACTGGTCCAATGATAACAGTACGCGGCCGGTTCTGGGAAGCGCCCCTCCATGGACTGCTATCATTCACGGAACAGAGGCGGGGATCCTCTTTCGGCACGAAGCAGGATGGGTGCCAACCCATTCCACCATCACGAACCAACCCAGCCGCGAACCGTGTCAACCTTACCAGACCACATCCGTTGTTGTTCGCGGAATGGAGGCGAAACTCTGTGTGGCCGCGAACCACACCCGGAGCTAGTTTGGTTCACAAGGGAGGTGTGTTCAGTGCCCCCTACGAGTTGTGGATTGACCAAGTTATCCCTAAACCAGGTTTCGTTCACGGGCCTCCGAAAAAGGTGCCACATGACCGCATATGCATCTCTTTCCCCACTCTTTAAAAGGAGATGGAGGGGGAAGAGGAAAGGAGATCGATCAGATTCAGGTGGAAGGATTTCGAGGGAAGGATCTTTGGATTTCGCAAATAGTGAAGTTCCGGTTCGCAAACCAGAATAGGTATGAAGCTGTAAATGAATTAATAAGGAACCCAAAATGCATACCAACTTGGTGAACTATGAAATTAAAATAACAAAGAAATGAAGATCACAAACCATGGACCCTCGTGGATGCACTCCCCGTGGACCATGGAGTTTATACCCCTTTTCAAATCTATCGCATTGTTTAGCACCCTCCTACACGGGCGAAGCCCCGACCGACGAATCTCTGATCGGCATCACCCTTGGCGGCCGCTGCTTGCGTGGACCCCATTGCAGACCAACCTGGTACGCGGGCCGATCCCAAAGGCGCAAACCACCCTGGTTTGTGGGATTCCCATCAGTCCGAGGACCACCCTGGTTCGCGGACAGGCTCTCTAGCCACGTAGCACCTCCCTACGCGAAGGGCGCCACTTCTCTTACACCTATGTGGCCCGCCAAATCCTTTAGAGTTCCCATTCCCCGAGCCAGATAAAATTCTTCCAATACGGCCTGATCCTTCACTACCCCCTCATTGGCCCATTCATCAGCCTCGAGATGAGGCCTCCACCAGAGCCACCAGACCCGTGTGATGTAACCTTCAGACGCTTTAGCACACCATTTTGAGTTCACATACCCATGGTAAGCAAGGGTGAAGGGTTTTCTCTGGCCCTTTAATGGATTCCCAAAGCATTCTTGGGTTCAAATTTCCACGGTAATATGGAGTCCGAGCCCAGGAACCCCCTTTCTACCTCTCTACTCACTGGGATGGGGGACCACATGTCCATTTCCCTTCAGCTCTTGCAGTGAGAACTCCCCCCCCCTTCTAGGAGTTAACGGACAACCATCCTGGTGTAGGCCCCTTGCTTTTCATGCCAGAGGTAGCGCCCATGCACCTCCGTACTTCCTTAGGGCTAAACTCTATGGAAAGGTGGGATGGGAATCGTCACCCCTCCTTTCTTAGGTCTTAAATCCCTCACCCATTGGGCTTTGTCACCACCAGGCATCCCTTTTGAAGTAAACTCCACACCATCCTTTTCGGAATCCAATGAACCTGCTCCTTTCAACAAAGAGGGTTCATTGCTCCGCTTCCTGACTTTTACCTTCCTCAAACATCGGGAAGAAGGAGAGTCGAGCGGTACCGGCCTTCTTCTTCGCTCTTCTTCCGTCTCCCCTACCCTTGGTAGGGAGAAAGTGCGAGGATAGAAAAGTCTGTTTCATTCTCTTGTTTCTCACACCGAGCATGAATTGCGTGAGCTTAGAGATTTGGGATGGTCTTGGTGCCCACACAATGACGGTGGACATCCTAACTATGTGGAATTTGATCCCTGTCTCCTTAGGAGGGTATATAGGAAGCCTCCCCGAGGTTCAAGCCCAACAACCAGTCATTACAACCATCTTAATGTCAGTTCACCGCACCAACCCTAGTCATCCTAGAGTGTAAGCCCATAACTATCGAAACTACGTGGAATTTGATCCCTGTCTCCTAGGTGGGGTATATAAGAAACCTCCCCGAGGTTCAAGCCCGAAAATGGGTCGTTCTGACCATCTTCATGTCAGTTCACCTCACCAACCCTGGGCAGCCTAGAGTGTAAGCCCATACCAATCCGATCTATGTGGACTTTGATCCCTGTCTCCCAGGCAGGGTACGTAAGAAGCCTCCCTGAGGATTAATACCAACACCCGACCATTAAAACTTCCTTCATGACAGTTCATCCTTTGTCCCGCATGACATTAAACTGTACTACCGAACTACGTGGATTCTGATTCCTCTCGTGGGGATACATAGGAGGCCCGTACCATGGGTTCGATCCAAGCACTCAAGTCATTATCTTTCCCCTTGGATGAAAATAAACTCTAGAGTGCTTGGATACGAGGCTTTAAGCTAGTGTCGTCTCAATGAGTCCAGAATCCATGGGGTCATTAATTCAATGAGGGATTTTAAGCCTCGGGCACAAATGATTCTGAACCCCTACATCCAGCTGACTATTGCTAACCAGGATTAATTTGTGGATACTATTCTTGTGTATAAACAGATGATTCGCGAACATATGGATACATCTTAAATCTATAAGAGAGTCCCGGAATAGGCAATAATTCCCCCAAAAAGGGTGCGATGAGCCCGAATTCCCATCCTCTCATCCAACGTGATTTGTTAAGCATCGCTGGACAAATCACCCAGTGAACACCGACCTATGGAAAGAAGGTCGGCGTATTGCTGGATATTGAACCATTGGGCGTTTAGAGGTGGAAACAGTGCAACTGATATGGATGATTAAGAAGAATTCAATCTTATCTTATCAATGGTTAGGTAGCGCATGTTTCTCCCCCACGATCCCATCGTTCGCTGCGAGACAATGATCAAGGAGGTTTTACCCCATTGATGATATTGTTATGTAATAAATTTATGGGACTTAACTATTTAGACATATATAACATGAAAAAAGAACTAGATAATAAAAATATAATGTCACTATGATATATTAGGTGAGTTTGAGTCAATTGTGGTATGACTCACAAAGAGAGAAATGTACGAGGTTTTTTGGTAGATTTCATTTGAAAAAAATAAATAGATCCGAATATGTGTGGGTAATAAGATGATGTTTGTTGTGATATCCATCACATTTTGAAGAAGTAAAATATGTTTTTTATAATATGTTGGTATCCACCATTTTCACATTAATAATGGTTTATAATATAATAATGGTAATTCAACCATTAGTATTATCAATATCAATTGGTATCAAAATCAACATTTATAATCACATTATTAAAAATAACACTGTTGTGGGATAAATTTTAAAGGGTATAATGGAAAATCCAATTTCTATATTGTGCATCCTAGAAAAAGATACCAGTCATATGAAAGTGTGATAATAAACAAAACAAATATGGTATAGACACTTTTATAGAGTTAGTGAACCTTATAAATTTTATATTATATTCTATGAATTCATGTGTGATATCAAATAGTTTTGAAAGGTGAAATATAGAAAGGCCACATTACCGATAGATAAAAAATATTAAAAAATTTGTATTTATAAAAGATGGGATTGAATGTGCACATTTATTCCACCACATAGTGTGTTTATATCTCACCTGGTTATTCAACTAAACCATTACATTCTTAGGTATATTCATCCAACAAGAACAATCTTTAAACTTAAGATACATTTATAAAACAAGATACATTTGTTTTCCATTTAACTTTTTAAGAATATGCTAAAAACTATTCATATGAATCAACTATACCATGTGCTATTATATAAGTACCATAGTGATCTCATTATCTCTATATTATATAGTTCTATTAAAAACGTAACATCTTATATAACACCAATTTCATCACTGGGAGATAATTTGAAAAAATATCCCACCCAACTCAGTATTAAAATAAAACTAATTAAGGATATTTTTTAATATAACGGAGAGATTAGGATTTTTAATCCTTTTGTTCAATATTTAAACAAAATATTAAAAATACAAATCATCATAACCTCCATCGTTATAATGTAATTATTCACATTGCTATAAAAAAAATACTATGAACTTATTATTTATTTTATTTTTCCTTATAGAACATTTGAATTAAAATTTTATCAAAAAAATAATAATAATAACAGAGATTATTGAATTTTGAAACTAGTATCGACGTAACAAAAAAATTATCTTTACCAATAAAATAAATTTTATTCCTTAGTCTCTTCTTAACTACTTAATAATTACCTTGAAAAAAATCCAGAAACCTTCACTAAAAGCTAATTTTTATTTTTAGTCAAGACATTAAATATAGTATATATATGAACTTATGTATGCATGTATGTATATATGTTTGTATGTATACATGTATGAATTTTTGTATGTATGATTATTTATAATATTTATACAATTCATACTTTCTTTAATATATATTATATATTTAAGGTATTTTTCCTTGAAGTTTATATCTTATTTAATCTTGGAAAATATCATATACTTTATCAAGAATGACACATTATTCTCCCATTAAACCATTTATTTACACAAATTATTATATAAAATGAATCTATTTTAAATTTTATAATACTTAATAAATATAATCATTCATGATAATGGAAATATTTTCTAAATATTAGTCATGATATTAATTGAGATAATATTTCACTACCACTAAATCCACAAATTATTAATTTATTATAAAGGAATTCATTGAATCAAAAAAACTTTTAGTA
This sequence comes from Viscum album, assembly GCA_963277665.1. Taxonomy (NCBI): domain Eukaryota; kingdom Viridiplantae; phylum Streptophyta; class Magnoliopsida; order Santalales; family Viscaceae; genus Viscum; species Viscum album. The sequence goes on from OY728139.1 coordinate 596,473,854, forward strand.
AAAATAGATTATTCAAATAACAATCCATTAATTAATTAGAAAACAAAATGAAAAAAATTTATAGATTTATATTAGAATAAAAACAATATATATGTACTTCTCCATTGTAAATCTTCATAAAAAAATACACTCATGATATATATATATATCATATGATGTATTTGAAATTTCTCAAGATTCACTTTAGATTAGTGAAATATAAATTTATTGAAAATATATTTATTGATTAATGTATGAACTAATTTTACACTTTATGCAATGAATTCATTTTAATTATTTATTTTCTGATCTTATCAATGTATCTTATTGGTTATACTAAACAAGATTCATTAATTTGAACAATTTCAACAAATAAATTCTTAAAAATTTATTATAACCACTTAACATTAATCCATCCTTTTATCTAAATTGATTTTTAGTCAAAATTTTTTTTCTAAAATTTAATTATGCAATATATACCTATCAAAAAATCTATCTCATTGATATTTTAAAATGTAATTCGATTTTTATGATAAAAAGTGATTTTAGAATAAATTATCTTGATATTATTATTTATCAAGTCATATTATGGATAATCATGTTGTTGTAATTCTTTTATCCATATTCCCTAAAATAATTATTTCATGCATAATGAATTTTTTAATTCAAAATCATGAATTAAGAACCCTTCATGTCACATAAGAAAAAAAATTAGATCTGTATTTAAGGCATAATCAAAAAATTAAGAAACCCAATTCCCCTTATAATGTATATAATAATTATCTTCTTCATTGTAAACATCATTTGGTTCATTAAAAATATAACATCCCAACCTCATCCTATAGAATTTGGTGGGACTAGAATTTCACTCACCTTAGATGCATCCACTAGACACCAAAGGATGGCAATAAATTCTAGGAGTATATGACATCATTGGGGGACGATTTACCCTAAAATATAACTCAACATTGAAATAAAAAATAAAATGAAATAATATATAATTAATGCATGAATATAAAAAGACCAAACTCTGTATACATAAAATAAAACTGATTAGAATCACAACAACTAGTAAATACACCATAAAAATCCACATGACCCAAAACACACAAAATCATTATGAAATAAGTGAAACCATACCAATTTCAACACCACATACACCTACAAGCTTCTACTATCACTAACCTTGAACACTATATCATTGTGATTCACTAGAAATGTATTTAACCATATCCTTATGTATATTGTGACAAAGAAAATATGTATATATACAAAGACGCATATGCACGGGTGATTATACAACCTATTAGGTAACACCAAGACTTCTTACACATCCCACCAAGATAATAATAAGTTATCTCTCAATAAATATATAAAAATATGTATAAATATTAATTAAGTGAACAAGATACATATAAAGAAAAAAATGAAATGTAAATAACCCACACAATGAATTAATACCCTTTCAAGGAATCCATGTCATGAACCCAAATAATCCTCCATAAATCAAGACACCTTAGTTGGGCCAAACATGTGAGTAAAGCACTGTTCCCCTTGACCGAAGTCATCACTTGGTGATGTATATCCATTATGATCATAAATATGGTACCAGTTTCAAATTTACAAACAATAAGGCCTCACATATCTATGTCATGTTAATAAAACAATCCATTCTATTTTAAATTTACACACACAAAAAATCATAACTAAAAACTAAAAATATCTAGCATGGATTTTTTCTGAAACTTATTTCCAAAATAATATGGTGTTATATTTTTATATTGATAAAGTTTATTAAGATAATTTTCTAAATGAAAACACATATTAACCTTTAAAAACTAAAATCCTTTAGGTTCCAAAAATATTACAGTGTGAGAAGAACCACTATCAATGAATAGTCTTGTCCCATATAATCAAAAAGAAAGAGCCTTTAATGATAAAAAATCACCCATAGTCTCCTCTAGGATCAGACAGTATGAGATTCCTATAATGGAGAGGAAATATAGGGATTAATTATTAAATAATATAGTTCCATGATTAAATTTTGAAACCCTTAAAATTTTAGAGACAATTTCCATCCCTAACATATATCTTCCCATCAAATTCAGTGGTTGTTTCAGATATAAAAAAACACAACTCACTATCACCATGGCGTGTTTCTCTCTAACATACCCATGTGACCCCATCAATAAATTCTTTATAGAGGTTCACTACAACATAAGAAAACTCACCTTCCAATTTTTCGCTGAGCAGTGCAAGGGCCAAAACATAGTGGATCCTTCCTCTCTATTTTCAAAACACATATATAAGGCCAACCACACCTTGATACAACTTCCATGACCACTAACATGGGTGCACTGTAAATTATATCCTGAACCATACCTATAAAATTACAAGCCTCATGGAATGGTTACATCCTCATCCAGTGTTCATCACACAACATCCATAACCCAAAAACCCATAGTATGAAAACTTACACCATGGCCCCCACCATGATATGGTGATTCCAAATGCCAAAAATCCATTATATAACTGTAAAATTCTCCAAAACTTCTCAAAACCAATATGAACCCACTCATAAGTTAAAAATACCTAATAAAATAATAAAATGAATTGAACTAAGGGTGTTAAATTCTCCCAAACATTATGATTTATATCCTCGGGAATGTTATAGGATTGTGGTTCCCTAAATGAGATATAATCATTTTTCATGTTTAAAAATTTCATGTTACCAAGTCTCTTCTTGAATCTAACCATGTATCCATAGTATAAATAATAACATTATAGGAAAAAAGAGTTTTAGCACCATTTTTTTCATGTTGGTTTTCAAAACCACTGCTAAATGTTTTTCGACAAAGAATTTAGCAGCAATTTTTAGATGTGTTTGTAAAAACCAACAATAATTTTTTTAATTATATTTTATGTTTTTTTAAAAAAATCAATCAAATATATAGTTATTTTTAGTGTTAGTTTTTTAAAAACCCACCGCAAAATTAAAGTTTTTTTTTACGAAAAACATTTAGGTATTAATTATTAATTATTAATTTCTATTTAAAATCATATGTAGTTTATTTGTTATAGTTTGTAAATTAATAAATATTTATAATTATTAGTTAATAATACATTTAATGTGAAAAAAACATCAATAAGTTGAAAATCAGACCTCGACATATAATGACTAAAACTGTTGATACAAGAGTAAATTTTAGCTCTAGAATGTGTCATATCAAAGATTATGAAATGATATAAAACAAAAATAGATTTAAATTTATGAACAATTAAAATAAAAAAAAATTATTATAGTTTCAACAGAAGTCATAAATCAAACTCGAAATTCAAACGATCAGAAATTTGGATCCAGGCATCTGTTTGGGATCTATCTTATATCAAATTGATGTCTGCAATAAACTCTATAGATTGTATTCGTAGGACTCTCTATTCAAGAATTATCCCCCCTTACCCTGTTGAAATTCCCATAAGGCCTCTGAAATAGAGTTTTCAGTCACCAACCTTGATTTAATAATATTCAAATAGTTATAACTTCCAATCATGGTGTATCTTGGGCATGTACCACATATCATATCGAAGATAGATTAATGATCGTCAATTTGACTGGTCGTGGAGCTGAAGAAGGACTAGTGGATCAGATTTTATGGTTGTTATACCCTTTGTGGGATAGTTGTTTTAATAAAAAAAATTCATGCCAATTTAAAAAATCATGATAATTTACATATTATGGTATAAATAATGATGATAATGTCAATTACTATTTATTAATGAATAGATTATGTCACATGGTATAATACATTTCAATCAGTTAGTAAATTATGGATATTTGGGTTTCAATATATTTTCAAGGGTAAATTTACATGCAATTATGAATTTCACTTAATATATACTATTCGGTATAAGACATACACTTTGATAGTTTTTCAATGTATCTGACACCGATTGGTTCAAAGGATTCCCAAATGGGAGACACACATATAGTTCAAAATGAGTCACTGATGATGACTCACCGATTCCCAGACAGACCGATAGTACAAACGACTCACCAATATCTAGATTCCCTGATACTGAGAGTCACTAATGCTGACAGATTGATGCTGACAGACTGATGCTAACAACTAACTAATACTTATGACTCTCGGATAGTCATTAAAACATTTTTTATTTTATTAATTCAATATTATATATAAAAGTCATATTTAAAAAAATTAATTCTTATGATATTATTTAATGTTTTTTGTAGGATATTTCGAGGATGGTATGATGTACATGCACATGGGGAGATCATTATGTCTGTTGGACCTCAAATTATAAAAGATTTAAAAACTTGATCATTAACGTAATGAAAAAATACACATAAGAGTAGCAGGAAAACAAAACCTAAGAACTCCCGAAACTCATGAGCATACTTCCAAAAACCCAATAACATAGAAGGAAGTACATACGAGGAGATAAAAGAGTCAAGATAAACCTGATGAGCTGACATGAACATCTTTATCTCTTGGATACCAGAACATAGAGGGTAGATCCCACTATTTCAGAGTAAACATTCAGAAGAGGACTCGAACATCAATTCAACTACTTAAAATGAGTCTAGAGCTGAACTGCATAACACACAGAGAATTCTAAACCTTACTCTACATATTTCTTTCTATTGAGTTCATTTATTTACATTTATGAGCAATGTGTGTATCTATCTTTTACACATGCTGAATCCTATTTATAATTAGAGGATACTTAATATCCTCAATCTCGCTCTCTATTTATCCTTCTGCATCCCACGTAGAACGATAGAATAGGTAAAGTGTGACCTATTTGTTGTCTTTATCACGGAGACCTCTAGTAGATGACTAGGGTGACCTGGACAACATTTTGTGCTATTATGAACATTGATACTGGGTTTAGATAAAACTTATTTATTAATTTAAAATTCTTGGTGGTAGGTGATCACCAATTGGATAGAACTAAGTCTTGGTTTGATACTAAACATCATGTTTTAAATTACTTTGTCATTATTGTAATTTTTTTACTGTGTTTTATAAAAAAAACTCATTCAAACAAATTCAAACTATGATAGTCAGTTTAGCAAGTGTTTATAATAGTTTTGAACTAGTAGATTAGTTTCAAAAGTTATATTAATCTTTAGATTAGTATATATGAGATCTAATCAAACTCTTGAGAAAATAATTGAACATTCAGTACTCTTAGAATTTCACTACAAATAGACTTGGATTATATTTCTGATTGGGGGAAATTTTCAAAGAACCAATTATTCATATAAATTTTTATATACAATCACTTCACCCCCTCTTGAGTACTCTACTCTGATTGACATTTGGTATTAGGGGAGTTTGAAATATTTAGTTTTCAAAGTCTATTTAAACTTTTTCAACTGTGATTGTTTTTGTATTTCAAATATCTTAAAATTTATGTTAATAATAAATTGTTATCTTAATAAAATTCTGTTCTAACATTTTATTATGGATAATAAACCGCAAGGTGTTTTTTCCATCAGAAATCCATTCATTATTGGAAGGAATTATTCATAATGGAAAATTAAAATAAAAATTCACTTAGAATGTATGGGTTTTAAAATTTATTTTTCAATTGTGGATGAGTATAAGATTCTTTATACTCTTAGAACTACTTGGGATCACCCAACTAAGATAACTTATAACAATAATTGCATTGTCAGGGATGCCTTATACTGTTCTTTATGAGAAGATGAATTTAACAGTATTTCAACATGTAAAATAGCCTGTGAAATTTGGGATACTTTTCCCATTTCACATGAAGGAACTTCTAGTTTTAGGAAAATTAGACTTCACATATATACTATTAAATATGATTACTTTTATATAAAGCCTAATGATACCATTTCTGACATGTAGCATAGGTTTAATGAAATTGTGAACACAATGATCTCTTTGGGAAGAGATATTACTACCAAAGAATAATTTATGAGGATTATAAGATTCTTACCTGATAGATGGAGATGAACTTCCGTCTCAAATATTGAATCACATGACATCAAAAAATTACCTATCAAACAACTCATTTGAAAACTAATGATGAATGAAGAAGAGATAAAAGTCAACCAAGAAGAGGATGAAAAAACTAATAGAAAATATGTAACCTTCATGGCTAATACATCTATAAATAATGGAAAAGAGAAGGGTAAGGCCTCTATAGATATCTACATTAATGATGAATCAACATTAGATAGTGATCAAGAGGTGGCTCAGCTAGCCAGAAGATTCAAGAAATTATATAGGAAGAAGATTCTTCTCAGGAAGCCCAATTATAAATGAAGATATGATAAAAGGACAACTAAAAAAGGACTGAAAAAATGAATAATTAGAGGATATAGTCTGTTATAAATACACGGGGAGAGGACATGTGAAAGCTAACTGTCCAAAGTTAAAATATAAAAAAAGGTATGAAAACAAATACAAGAATTATAAGAGAGCTATGATGGCCACCTAGATTGTCTATGAGGATAACTATAGTGAATCAATATAATCTCTTGATGATAAAGTTGACATGGAAAATTTGTGATTTATGACAAATATGTCTGAGGTTACATTAGATTCACCTACACACAATTTATATTATTCTGAAAATGAAGCTAAGAATGACAATATGACATGTAATGAACTATTTTAATACTATGACATGATGGAAGAGAATTTCAAGGAAATAAAATATAATTAGAAATCTTTAAATAAATATTATTCTCTTACTATAACTATTATGTTCGAAAATACTACTGAAAAGGAAAATAATTCTCAACATCTCAATGAAACATTGAGTTGAAAATGTCTAATGATAAATTGAAGAAGGATTTTGAAATTTTTACCAATGAAAAAATACTCTTACTCAAATTATTGGTAAAAAAATAGCTCCTTAGAACTCTTCAGGAATTGGATATCAGGTAGGACAACGAAATTTATCTAAAACACATTTTATAACTAAATCTGGAAAACCTTCTTCTCTATCAAAAAATCATGATTTTACTACAAGTTCCCGTTCTGAAAATTTGGTTACTACATCATGTTTTTCTAATCCAAATAATGTTAATTTTTAAAATAATTTACATTCTACATATAGAAAAACCCATAATAAAAATGTGGGTTCGTAAATATTTTTTTACTAATGTTTTTAGACCCAGAAAAATATGGGTCTCGAAATATTTTCTTGGATGAATTCTTTTTTAGGTAAACTACATAAAGAGTTCATGTAGAAATATTTGGTACTTATCCAATGGTTGTTCAAGACACATGATAGATTACTACTCAATCTTTAAGAATCTCATCAATATTGATAGAAGACATTTCACATTTTGTGATAATAGTAAAGGAAAAATCATCGGCTTAGGTTAGATTGGTAACCCTAACTCTCATACAATTTAAAAAGTATTATATGTCAATGGATTAAAATATAACTTTATTAGCCTATCTCTACTGTGTGATTATGGATTTCATGTCAAATTTAAAAATTATTCATGCCATGTTTTTTATGCCTATAACAACATAGTATTTTCTACTCTTAGAAATGATTATTTATATGTTGTAAATTTTGACACACTAGAATCACAAAATGTTTCCTGCCTAATTTCCTTTCACAAAGAGGCTTGGCTCTAGCATCGAACACCAAGAAATTGTAATGTAAAATCTCAGAAGAAATTGGATAGAAACATTTTAGTTAAGGACCTACCCAAACTAGAGATCTCAGACAATAGAGTTTGAAATAATTGTAAAAAGGGAAAGGAACAAAAAATATATTTCAAACCAAAGAAGGAAGTTACAACTTCTCAACCTATCGATTTGGTTAACATGGACATATTTAGACCATATATAGATTCATGTCTTAAGGGGATGAAAAGTGTTTATTTTCTTGTAGATGACTTATCTAGGTATACGTGGCCCTTTTTCTAATCTCACAAAAGTGATGCTTTATCTGTTTTTACAAAGTATGTTAGGACTGTAGAAAGACTTACAAGACTTAAACTTAAATTCTTAAGAAGTGAAAATGGATGTGTGTTTTAAAATCAATACATTAAATCTTTTTTCTCTCGTAATGGATATAGGCATAACTTCTGTGCCTCTAGAACACCTAAACAGAATGATGTATTAAAAATAAAAAATATAACCCAGTAGGAAATTTCTCGAACTATGATTAATGAATATTATTTACCAATTTATTTTTGGGTTGAAGCTGTTAATACATCTTTTTATATAATAAATTGAGTCGAAATATGACCTATACTTAATAAAAATCCATATGAGTTATGGAATAATATGAAAACTAAGGAAAATTAATTTAAATTGTATGGATGTAATGTTTATATACTGAACACCGAAGATAATATAGATAAATTTGCCTCCAAAAGTGATGAAGGAATATTACTTGTATATTAAACATCAAGAAAAGCATATAGAGTCTTTAATAAAAGAAATAGATTTTTGGAGGTATATGTACATGTCATGTTTGATTAAACAAATCCACATGATCCTAGGACCTCACTAGGGAATCTGGAATAGGATATGTTCAATCTGGAAATTAATGATAAACATTATGACCATCCAATAAATGAATCTGTTAAAACAACCAATTCTAGAAATTCTCCAGATTCTAGCCATAATGAACCATAAACAAGTGATAAACCTTAAAAAACTAGCCTTAATTTTACTAGAACAAATAGAACCCTTAAATACTAGCCCATAGATACTGTAGTTGGAGATTTAGACAGAGGAATGCAAACTAGAGATTCTTTGAGAAATCTAGTCAAACATCAAGAATTCTTGTGAGAACATAAACCTAAAAATCTCAAAGATTCAATAAATGATGAATTTTTTTGATGGCTATGCAAGAAGAGCATAATCTATTTGAGTGAAATAAAGTATCAAATCTTGTTGATAGACCAAACGATATATTGAACATAGGAAGTAAATGGTTGTTTAATAATAATGGAGATAAATATGGAAATATAATTAGAAACAAATATAGATTGGTTGATCATGTCTATAATAATGAAGAGGGAATTGATTATGAAGACAATTATCCACTAGTAGCTGGGCTTGAATCCATTAGAATCATAGTTGCCTATGCATCACACTTGGATTTCCAAACAAATCAAATTGATGTAAAAAGTGAATTCTTTTATGGTTATATAATTGAAGATGTTTTTTTTGAACAACCCCAAGGTTTTACAAATCCAAATTTTCCAAATCATGTTTTCAAATTAACTACATATTTTTATGGTTTGAAACAAGTTTAAAGATCTTAGTATGAAATTTTATGTATGTTTCTTATTTTTAAATTTTTTACAAATGGAGTTTCATATCCTACTTTACTTATAAAAATAGTTTCTAAACTAGTTTTAATAGCTCAAATATATGTATATGATATTATTTTTGGTTCTTCTAAAAATGTTTTAAAAAATGATTTTTTAAAAATGATTTTAAGTGTGTTTGAAATGAGTTTGATGGGTGAACATAAAAATTTTCTTGGATTTCAAGTATTTCAAAACAAATAAGATATTATTATAAATAAAAGTAAATATACTAAAGATATTTTTAAAATATATGTATTTAATGGAAGTAAGAGTAGTGAAACACCTATGAGTTCTACACGTTAGATGGATCTTTGTGAAAATGGAAAATCTACTAATTAAACTACTTATAGAGGAATGGTTGAGAGTTTTCTTTACTTAACATATTGTAGGACATACATCATGTTTAGTGTATGTATGTGTACATGATTTCATTCAAACCCAAAAAAGTCACATTTAAATGTTGTTAAAAGATGTTTCAAATACCCCAAATATAAAACTAATGTAGGATGATTCTACCCTAGAGGAAAACCTTGTGATAAGTTAAGCTTCATTGATGATAACTTGTGTGGATGTAAATTTGTTAAAAAGAGAACCTCTGGAACATGTCACTTTTTTTAAAGTCTCAAATTTCATGGTGTAGAAAAAAGATAAATTATATTGCATTATCAATTGTTGAAGTAGAGATCATTGATGATGGTAGTTGTTTCACACAGATTTTATGGAGGAAACACACTTTATTAGACTATGGATTTCAAGTCAGACATTTCCCCGTAAATTGTTACAATACAAGTGCTATTAACATTTCTAAAAACCCAATTTCTCATTCATGAACAACACATATTGATGTTAGATATCACTTTTTGAGAGACCATTATCAAAAAGGGCATATAACTCTTGAGTTTATTGGGATTGACCACCATCTTGTTGAAATTTTTACCGAACCCTTCATCTTTGAGAGATTGAGATAAATTAGACATGAACTACGAATAATAAATCTATAAAGACTATTCGACCATATACACTTAGAAAAACATATTTTTCTGTGACCATAATCACTGTGACACCGATCATGTGAAACCAATCAAATGAAACTGATTAGGTGAAACTGATAATGTGAAACCAATCATGTGAAGCCTATCTATAATATTGATCAGGTGAGAACGATGTCGTTAGTATGAAATCGCTAACGGTAGGGAATTTTTAGTAAATATTTTTTTTATCTTATAGTAAGATGATATATTTTCATTATTTTTATTTTAATGTGATATATATTTTATTTTATTTATGATGTAAAATCCCGGAATGATAAAATTATTTCGATCCCCACAATGTCTACCTTTTGACCATTCACTGCCCACTCTACCTTTGAACCATTGAACTTTCGACTCCCTTCTTAGAACCCAAACCATTATAATGATGAGGAAAAAGTGTGTGATGGATGGACCGAGTGAATATTCATTGTAAAAGATTCATAATGAAGAATCAAGTAGTTACACATGTTTTATAAATCTGGTGTTGGGTATCTACATAGTGACTCAAGAGAAAGAATTGTTTACCGACTGGTTGTTGTCGAGAAATTCTCTCTTGATGAATGTTTTGGAATCACTGGGGTGGATCAGATGGTTTGTACATAGTGAGATACTATTCTATCCCAAGCTAGTACACCAATTTTATCTTGACATTAGAGTGTTTTTGGAAGGAGCCAAGGATGATTGGATTAAATCAGTGTTAAAGGGATAAGAGATATCATTTTCTTCAAGAGAATGGGCTGAGTGATTGCGTATTACACATGAAGGAATATTTTCTAACCTCTAGTGTAACATTCCAAATACTTTAGATTTCCTTTATTTTGAAAATTCATTGAATGAGTTGACTGGAAATGAGGAACTAATGAGGTCGACTGGTTCAATGTTAGATGGAGAGGCCAGAATGCTGTTCAAATTTTTCCAACATCAAATCTTCCAAAGTACAGGATATTTTCTAACTTGATGTATCAGGATGCCTTCCCAATTTATTTGTTGAATAATTGGTTGAATGTGAATCTATGTGGGTACTTTATGGTATATATTTTTGATATGATCAAACCAAATAAAAAGGAAGCCATTTTATACTAACCAATGATGGTTTATGCAATGTTGAAGTATCTAGGTTTTGTGGAAGATGGAGATGAGGTGATTACTACTTGTAGTAGAATATACCTATAGAACTATATCTAAAAAAGGATGAAATATTCTGGAAACCATGGAAGAGAATGTGGGTAGCAGATGAGGAGAAACTGTATAAGAATTATAATTAAATAGATCATCCTTCAAGACCAAGGGATCAAGCTAATCTAGGTCTCAAACAGGGTGAGTGAGTTGTGTATTCATATGAGGAACTAGCTGAGCCTGAGCTGTGAAGAGAATATGGGTATCTTATAGATGATAATAGTGACCCAGATATTGCTGAAATCTCTAAAGACATGTCATATAGACCTGCTATTCCACCATTAGAAATTTATTATCATGAAGTTTTGTTGAATGATGAATATGAGATAGATACTGAAGTCTCTGGAGTTGAAGGATATGTGGGAATGACTAATAGGGATATTGAGTATGATGAAGATGATGAGAATGATAATGGTGATAATGTGAATGACTCACTGAAAGAAAGACAAGAAGCAGATAGTTCAGGTGAGGTGTTTGTGCATAGAGATGATAATGAGGTTGTTAGATAGGATGATGTTGATCTTATTGGACATGATTCTATTGATCATGTAGATAGAGATGATATAAATTAGGATCGACATGAAAAGAATGATGATCCTCAGGGAATAATTCATGAAATTAATGATATTATGGATAGAGGTCAAGAAGAAGAAGGTGAATCTCAAATTGCACTTATTCCTCAGAATGTGGGAGTGCCTCAAGTGTCTAGAGTGGCTGGAGTGGAAAGAGTTCAAGATGAAGGTGAAGTTCAGATAATACCAGTGCCTAAAAAAGTTATTTTGGATAGAGGAAAATAAGAATGAGAATATAAAGCTAAGATTATACATTATCCTCAAGGAAGAAGAGTAAGAATTGATACTATAGATCCTAGAGATTGGACTTGTTCTGCTGAGTGGAATAAAAATCTAGGATATATCCAGTTTGGGATAGATTATGATTCAGATGAGGAGATGGTAGCTCCTCCTGTGCCACAAGATGATGTGGAATCATCTACTCAAACTTCACTTATTCTTCCTACGATTGATGAGCATGTTGTGCCTTTAGTGCCTAGTGACGATGTCACCAAGGCTGATCGTAAACAATTAAAAGCTAATATATGTGAATTTGTGAGATCCTCTATTGGAGTTAGAAAATAGGATTCTATATATGGATGTATATCAGAGGCCGATACTACTAAGATTACAAGAATGGTGATTCAGGAGATACAACCCAACCTTATCACTACAGTAGAGATGATAGTAAAAAATAATTCAGTGTTGAGAGAAGAAGTAAAGAAAATGGGTCAGGAATACACATCCATATCAAATGATTTCAGAACAACACTTTTTTTGTTATGGGGGTTCTTAGGAACCTTGTTACACCTCTACTAATTGAATATTTGAAGAAGTTGAAGGAGGATCTTAGAAAGATAATTTTTTGTGCATCTCATTATAGAGTTATCAGGCCTACTACTGACATAGGGTCCTTTAGGAATATGATGAGAGAAGAGATGGATTCCATCTAGAATGACTTTGAGACCCATTCCAATGTGCACTTGAACAATTGAATTGTACATGACATGGTTAGACAATGTTCAAATGAGGCATATGCAACTCAAAAAGAGATCTTTGAAAACGTGGACAAGTATTTCTTAGAAATATACACCAGGAATGGTCAAAATAACAAATTTAAGTACATGGAAGAAAACATTAAGATACCACTAGTGACTGAGGTATTCAAGAGGCAAGTGGTCCATTTAAATGATTTTATAACCACTTTGTAAATGTTCATGGAAATGAAGGAGGATCTTGAAAATTCTATGTCGTATGGGGTGAAATCATCAATGATTTCAATAAGCTTTTGAGGCCTTAACTGCATGTACAAGATGAAGGAATAGTGGTCCGTGCATCTACTTCCATCGGACATGGTTCACTTCCTCCCACTCAGATGATAGTGTCTCAAGCATTATCTCAGATCAGTCCAGTGATCCGAGATCAACCTCAATGTCATGTTCTGTCATAGTAGAGACCAAGAATTCTAGTTAATGTTCCTACAACCATTGATTTACCTGGTGTAACTCTTCGGTCATCCATTCCAACATCCACAACCCCACCTTTGGAACCCACTCTTGACCCTTCAGACAAAGGGAAAACTCCTAAAAATCCCAATACCTAGGTATGGATCATTTTTTGATAGGGTTGGGTACTTTTATTTTTTTTGATAAGTGTATTGTGATATTTTTATTATTTTGTAATTTCATGAATATCAATTTTCATGCACTATGTGTCAAGTTTCATTTTTTTTCTTTTTCTTTATCCTTTATGTTTCTTTTCAGATTTTTTCTAATCCCATAAGGGGGAGGAATCTACTGATGGCATCAACTCTTTACAAGAGGGGCAGTAGCTCTTTCATAGGAAAGAGGGCATGTAATCAACAGAATATATATATATATATATATATATATATAAATCCCAGCTCATATATTACTCAATAATACTTCTCTCACACAACTTACTAAGTGGGAAAATGACAATTCTCTCATATAACTCTATTGTATGAATATTCTATACAAGATCTGCAATTATTGAGGTGGAGCATAAATTGAATGACTTTATAGTTATATTTAGATTTCACAGTCACTATTGGTATGCAAGGCGAAGAAATTTTTATTCCTTAACATCATGTATAACTAAGATTATCCAAAAGGGATAGATTGTAGGAACCTTTGTGAGATAGTGGTTTTAATAATCACAAATCATGCCAATTTACAAATCATGACAATTCACATATTATATTTTAAGTAATGATGATCATTTCAATGACTATTTATAAATTAATATATTATGTCACATGGTATAATACATTTCAATTAGTCAATAAAATATGGATATTTATGTTTCAATATATTTTAAAGTGTATATTTATATGAAATTATGAATTTAACTTAATCTGTATTTTTATGTATAAGACAGACAGTTTGTATGTTTTTCAAAGTCTCTGACACCGATTGGATCAAAGGATTCACTGATCGGAGACACACCGATAACTCAAAATGAGTCACCGATGTTGACTAACTGATTCTCGGACAGTCTAATAGAAAAAACAACTCACGGATAACCAGAGTCACTTATACATAGAGTCACTGATTATGACAGTCCCAAGCTGATAGACTGATGCTAATGACTAACCAATACTTATTACTCACTGATAGTCATAAAAACATTTTGAGTAGTGTGTGCATCTATCTATTAGACACACAGAGAATCCTACGCATAATTGGAGGATACTAGATTTCCTCAATCCCACACTCTATTTATCCTTCTGTATCCCATATAGAACTGTGGAAGAGGTCAAGTGTGACATGTTTGTTGTTTTTCCCATGATGTTTTGTGGTGGAGGTCAAGGGTGACCAGGACAGTATTGTGTACTATTTTGAACCCTGAGCCAGGGTGTGGATCAAACTTGTTTATTAATTTAAACTACTCGGTGGCAGGTGATCACCAAGTGGAGAGGACTAAGTATCTGCTTGAGACTTATCTTCTTGTTTTAAATTCCACTGTGCTTATTGTTTTTTTCTATTACTATATTTTATAACAAATTTCATTCAAACAAAGTCAATCTATGATAGTTAGTTTAGCATGTGTTTGTAACAGTTTTGAACCAGTAGATTAGTTTCAAAAGATACATTAATCTTTATATTTTATAGTTGAGAACTTATCAATCTCTTGAGAAATTAATTGAACATTCAGGACTCTTATAAATTCACTACAAAATGTCTTGGTGTATATTTTTAATTGGGGGAAATTTTCAATGAACCAATTCCCAATAGAAATTTTTATAGATAATCAATTCAACCCCTCTTGAGGACTCTACTCCAACCAACAATGTTTATTTCAACATTTTTATGGATTTCTGAGTTTTTTAACGTTTTAGAGTTTGTTTGTTTATTTGTTATTTATTTATTATTAATTTATTCATTATTAGTTAAGTAATTGTTATTTATTTATATATTATATATTATATATTATATATTATTATTTGATTATTATTTATTACCTATTCAATTATTAATTATTAATAATCCATTAATTAATTAATTAATTTAATATTTATTTATTTATTTTATTTTATTTAATATTTTGGTTTTTATTTACACATTAATTATTAATTTTTTAATTCCTTAATTTATTATTTATTTTTTATTTAATATTAGTTTATTATTTTGTTATTTATTTATTATCTATTTATTCATTATTCATTATTTAATAATTATTTAACAATTACTTAATAAATATATATTAATTTATTAATTCATAATTATGAATTATTTAATTATTTATTAATTATTATTTATCAATTATAAATTATTAGTAATTATTAACTATTATATATTAAATATTAAATATTAATTTATTTATTCTTTCATTTATTTATTTATTATTTAGTACTGATTCTTTACTCAATTATTTATTTATTTCTATTTATTAGTTGTTAATTTATTTTTAATTTATTATTTATTTAATCATTAAAAGTTTATTATATATATATATATTTATTATTCATTTACTCATTATTCATTATTAGTTAATTAATTATTAATTAGTTATTATTTATCTATTAATTAAATATTAAGTATTCACTATTTTTTAAATATTTATTATCAATTCTAAATTCTAAATTCTAAATTCTAAATTCTAAATTATTAGTTATTATTAATTATTAATATTAATTATTAATTACTAATTATTAATTATTAATTATTATTTACTAATTACTAATAATTAATTATCAATTATTAATTATTAAATATTAAGTTATTTTTTATTTATTATTATTGGTTTATTATTCATTATTTATTTATTTATTCAATATTCAATATTAATTAATTTATTATTAATTAATTATTAATTAGTTTTTATTAAATATTAATAATTAAATAATTATTAATTAATTATTAATTGTTAATTACTAATTATAAATTATAAATTATAAATTATAAATTATAAATTATTAATTATTAATTATTTTCTCTTAATTATTTATTATTAATTCATTTATTCATTCCTTCATCGATTTATTATTTATTACTTATTTGTTATTTATTATTTATTATTTATTACTTATCTATTAGTTATTTATTACTCATTATATGGTTATTATTTATATTGTATTTATTAATTTTTATTAACTTACTAATAATTTATTATTAATATATTAATAAGGTTTTATTTACTGTTTATTTATTATTCATTATTATTTTAATATTTATTACATATTTTTTTTGTTTTTTGTTTATTCATTATTTACTTATTTAATTATTCATTATTTATTCTTTATACATCAATATTATTTTATTATTTGATTATATAAATATTATTTGTTTGTTTATAATTATTTTACTAATTATTATTTATTAATTAATTAATAAATATTTCTAAATTATGTCTAAGTTATTTGTTTCTTATATATTTATTCATAATTTTTTTATTGTTTATAAATTATAAATTATAAATTAATTATTATTTTTAATTATTTTTTTCCAATTTTTTTATTATTTTACGACTATATTATTAAATGGTCATGAATGAATTATTAATTTATGAATTATTTGTTTTTTCATTATATATATATATAATTATATTAAATTATATTTATTCACTAAATGGAGAGCCTGGTGGAGTGGTAATGTATCTATGGAATAAGCAAGAGGAAAGGGGTTCAATTCTCTTCCAATGTAGAGTTTCTATGTATGACATGAGCATGTGCCTGGGTTTGTGCTTGGACATGGGCATGAATAGGGTAATAATAAAAAAAAAATTACCAAAATAATTAAATTAATTGATTTATTAATCAATAAATTAATTACTAAAATAAATAATAAATCATAAATAGTAAATCATAAATCATATTTAATATTTAATAATAAATAAATAATATTTATATATATATAAGTTATGAAAATAAAAAATAAAAAATAATTGATTAAGAAAATATAAAAAAAAAAATAATAACATAAAATTTTAAAATAAATTTTAAAAAATTAATAATGATTTAGAGATGATTAAAATTGCTGCTAAAACACATCGTTAAATCATTCTGTGATGGTTTTGAAAAATCGCCGCTAATTGATTGCCGACACAGAATTTAGAGATGGTTTTCCAAAACTGTTGCAGAATGATTAAGCAGCGGTTTAAACCGCCCCAAAACAAAAGAAACTACTGTTAAATGCAAATATTGGCATAATGTAAAGAGATACACATATCTTGTAATATATTATCTTTCCTATTTATATTGTGAATTGTGATGTGAACAAATATAGCATCCCGTTCAGGTGTAACATGATCTAAACGATGAACATGTCTGAGGTCTAGCTAGTAAATCATCAGTTGAGATATATGGAACACAATATGAACTAAACTAAATCATAGTGGTAAATATATATAATAAGAAACTTCACCAATGAACTCCAAAATCATAAATAATCACACATATTGAGATGTTTGTTTTCCTTACCCAAATAATAGTGACCAAACCTTAGATATACTTAGAAGAAAACATGGTCTCCTGCCTCATAAAATTAATGGAGGCTACAGTCATCTTCATATGATGGTTATCCATACAATGATTAAAAATATCTATAAATATAATGGCCTATTAAATATTATTATTTTAAAAGTAAACTAATATAAGATTCTCTTACCATGAACCTCAAAAATTCTATGTGACATGATATTAGAATGTCATATAAAGTATGAATTATATGTTTTTATTACCTTCAGTTTAAAGGTGGTAAGCCATGCTCATGGTCAACTGGGTTCCAAGGGATTATTTTATAAACCACTAAAAACATGATGATAATTTAGCATCCTGGTTAGATGTAATAAAAAATAGTACCTTGTGAAACTTAACTACCTTATGGATACAATTTTTTTTCCAAATCGTTAACAAAATTTGTTTCCCTAATTAGAATTATGTGTTCTAACATAGTAAGTGTAAAAAAACACCCAAATGACATTATCTATTTAAAATAATCCTTGAAAACATAGTGGTAAAGTCTATAGTAATATTCTATCATTTCCATATTGTATGAGTAATAACTATAACATGCTAGATGGTCATTGTTGTTTGAACTTGACTAGACGACATGTCAAGCATTTCCTAATATAATGAGACACCTTCCAGAAAATGTATGACCCCATCAAATGATACTTTATTGAATTTTACATTTTCTAAATACCTTGACGAAGAAAAATTATTATGAGGATAAAAAATAGGAATTGTTCCTATAATAAGAATAAACTATAATCCAGCGTTCAATGTGAAACACAACATGTACATCATTTATCCATCAATAGATGACCTCCCCACTATTGAGGTTTGAACAAATGGTAAGGAAGTCTGGATCTGACTGTTCATATTCCTCGACTTACACAATAATTCCAGGAACAAGGTACACTAGAAAGAGAACCATGGAATCATTTTTACCATAAAATTCAAATACAAATCATTGATCACCACTATTAATTTACTTTGATCTCAAGCTTCTTTTATAACTTTGATTATTTTACTTATGGCTTAATTCATCAACATCTGAATTTTTATTGGGTTTATAAACCAATTCAATGTTGAACATTTGGATGTACCTTATCCAATTTTTTACCTAATGTTCAACTACCATTTTGAAAATATTTACTTTAATATTTTATTTTCAGTGAACATAGAGATATTATCACCAAATAGAAAATATTTATTTTTTTAATGTATGGACCACTGCAGGAAAATCTAGATCATGTGTTTGGTAGTTATCTTAATGTTCCCATAACTTTCATGATACATAGGATATTACATGATCTCCCAACCAAAAAACACAACCTATTGAATATCTATAGGAATCAAAGATTGACTGCATATCATTTTTCATGTTTTGGTAAAATTAGGATCGACGTTAATGTAACCCAAGCCTTAATCCCCTAGAAGGATTCTTTATAACCACTACTCTAATAGATTTCAATACCCTAATTTTTCAATGTTTACATAGGGGATTGTAGATGTGATAAATCAAGAAAAAATAAAAATTAATAATAAGAAAAACCAGAAATATTCATAACCTAATGGAAATCTTATGTAGATTATATAGAACAATGGCCTCAATTTTATTAGGATCAATCTATATACCTTTTATAGAAATAAAATATCAGATGAATGAAAATTAAAATATCTAAAAGTAAAACCTTTTAAATATTTCATAATGGTGGTGACCTCAAAATTTTCTCAACACAATCTGCATGTTTCTTTCATAGCCACATATAATTTATGAGTACACCAAAATGTCATCAAAAAATACCACAAAAAAATAGTCCAGGTTCCAATGGATAAAGTGGTTCATGAATTCAATGAAAACTAATTGTGTATTTATTGTACCAAATGGTATAAATAAGTACATAAATTTACTATAGTAGATTCAAAAACGTATTATACTGATATAATCATTCTTGACTCAGCGTTGATGATACCACAATCATAGTTCAATTCTTGAGAACTATTTGGATCTCTTAAAATTAATCAAAAATATAATCAATATTAGGTAGTGGATATTTATTCATTATCATAAATTGATTTAGTTTATGATAATATACATAGAGATAATGATTAATATCTAAATTCTTCACAAATAACCCTAGTGTATCCCAAATATATGAAATCTTTCTTATAATTCCGTCAATTTCATAATCATATTACCAAAACTTCAATTCACATTGTTCAGATAGTTCCATCCTCTATGGTTGATGGGAAATAAGAATCATTATGAGAAGTGAGTAAATAGTAAATTAAACTTCCTTTATAGGTTTTAATATTGATAAATTTTGTGAGAAGGTGTCAGGGTATCGATCTACTATGATGTAATGATGCTTATTATCAGTTTCTTCCATAGCTACCAGGGTACCTATTTCAAAAAAATAAGTGATGTTGTATATGTATTAATTTTTATGAATTCATATCCCATTACTATTTGGAAATATGTATTATCCTATTAGGATATATAAAAGTATCCCTCTAGGCATAATAGTCAATAATATAATTGAATTCACGAACCAAACCATCCACAAGATGAAGTAAATTTTTTATATATAAGAGAGTGAGCTCCCAAAAAAACATAGTTGAATCAATGGTAATAGAACATGAGGCACATAAAAATCACCTACACTAAATTTTCCAAGATTAATAATGAATTTAATGATAATAAGAATCATTTACACATGAAACAAAATTTTATTTACCACATGAGAAGAAACAAGAGTGAGATCCAATGTAAAAAAAATTGAATTAAAATTGAATTGAGGAGAATTGTATATCACACCATTTATGGACATAGTTTTCAATTCATGTATGTTTAGTTGAAAGTATAGAGTTTTTGGTTTGTTCCTCAGGTATGATTCATACTTCCATACTATGATGGTTCCTATTGGGAAATCAATGTGTTCATGGAATTATCCTTACTAAATTCAGTCTAAACATCGGAACTACTCTAAAGAGATTTTATTGGTTGAGAATTATATGAAAAAGTTATATCATAAAAATTCCATATATTTAAATTTACTAGATTCACAAAGATAAATTTTATATTTACCAATCAAATAATATTTGGAACACTCCTGAGGTGGTTTCATATATTCCTTTATTATGTTTTCAAATGAGACACATAAAAAAAACTCACATTGTTCTAATACATGGAATAAAATAATCCAATCATGAATATTTCTATATATTTATATACCAAAATTGTAGTAACTCCCCATTCTACACTTATTTCCACCATAAGTATTTCTATCAATGTATGGGTGGAAAAAGGTTCTCCATCCACTAAGGTTTCTATTGATATCTTTTTCTTAAACTATCACCTTGCTCACCAAGTCCATGTTGTTCTTAATAAAAAACATCACTACTGTAGAGAAAATATCTAATCATAGGACTAAATAAAACGTGAATTCATTGAGAGGTTCTCTAGATTCAATTTCTATTGTATAGTGGGAATAATAATTAAATTGAGGTCCATTATCCTTTAATGAGATATTTGATTTACCAAAGTCAAAGAAATATATTTTCCTTGATATGTTGAATGGGTATGGATATAATTTTTATATAAAACTTTTCTCAATTAGTTATAATGTTAGACCGTGGTCTATCATATCTTAAAAAGCCAGTTTCCAAAATTATCATGCCAAACCCTAAAGATTTTACATAATTATCATCACTTATTTTTCAGCTGGGGTACTATAGAAATTGAATATTCAAATCATCCTTTTGTTCATTTACTCTGTCTGTTTGGGTCTGGAGCCTCCTCAAAATATCATTGGGTTCTTCTTTTTTAAATTCCAATGTGAGAATCAAATAGAATTCTTTTCAATTTGGTTTTATTTTTATACAACCTTCAAATTTTTATTATACACCTAATGAGTTATTATTTTACATGCAGTTTATGTGGAGTAACATTTTCAGTGGATCCCTCTTTCTGAATTTTTAGTCTTCAAACTTTTGTCCTTTTCTTAGAACCATAGTAACAATCACCAAATCATGATGCACATGTTATATATAATTTTCAAAATGTATAGTTCCACAAAGAAAAAATCATAATCTAATAATATAATATTTTGGAAAATAAAATATCATATGACTGTCGATTTCTTTAATGGATTTACCCTTATTAATTCATGATATATGACACTAAATGGGTGAAACTATGATAATTTGGTGAAGAAACTCCAGTAATTGATCAACAAAACTTTTATACCATGACTACTTTGGTAACATGAAGTGCATTACAAATATGTAATCTATATATTTTTTATATGCTATAGTTTATGTTCCAATATATCATATATCCAGGACTATTATCCCAATATAATTATTGTAACAAAAATATATAATTTATACCAAGATAATACCATTTTTCTGAAGAAACCTTTCAAATCCATGAACCTAGTCATATGACCCCATGAGTATCCTATAATAACTTGATTTACCTATTTATACCTCATATTCTCTTACCCACAGAGATAAATTATCTGACTAATGACTACACACAAAGACTATCATTTGTTATTTCAATGTGATTTTTACTCACCCACACCCATCTTGGGAAACATCGCAGTCGGCCACATGTCCCAACACTAATCCAATACAAAAGAATATAACTATGGATTTCGTATTAGATAGGATTATAAAAAGAAATATGTTCCTCATGGACCTGGGAAGTAACATTTACCCCTTTATGTGTCACTTTTAAAGAGGTGTTACAATCCCCTCCCCTTTAAAGAACAACACCCTCAATGTGAACCCCAAAACACAATCTTAGGTAGTTAAGTTTCACCCTCAATTGGGTATTGGTTATGGTAATATATATAAAAACCAATGTAATGAATTTGGTTTTCTTTTATTGACTATTTAAAATTTTGTAATGACATATTCCATTTTCTGTCATCCCAAATCATTATTAAAAAATTATCCTATGTGTGATGGGTGGTGGAGTTTTTCAGAAGGAGTTAAAGAAGTAGAAATATTGAGTGAAAGTAAGATTTCAACTACATGTGTTAAATAATGATGTAAATACTTATTCATGGCATGAATATTTAAGGATGAATTTCATGGGGTTATATATTTGAAGTATTCAAAACATGAATATTAATTCACAATGTGAAATACTTCTGGCTATAGTGGATATGCTAAAATGGTTTTCAGGGGATTTATACCACTCGAGGTTCAAGATGTGAACTAGGGATTCATGTAGGTAACAATTTTGTTTCTTGGCTATTTATAAAATTATAGGTTCCTCCAATTTTCTTTTTATGGATACCATTTCTCTCAAAATCCATGTGACCCAAATGTAATCTTCAGATCACTTGAAACCCCTAATTCATTGATTCCATCACTAGTATCCAGTGATCAAAAATTATAATATGATGATATTGGGATTTTTTATCAATATAAATATTCATAGAAATTAACAAATAAAAATTCATATATTCATTCTTCATTAGCGATCAATCCAAAGATAAGGCTTGTATTTTTTTATTTATTTCCATATTATTATTAATTATAGATTTTTTAAATCTATAGAGAATCGCTTGATTATATTCCAATTTTAGTTTTTTCTGTCACATGCTTTATTTGTTGATGGAATCCTTATCAATTCTTCAGTTTTAATAATTAGGATAGGTGGATGAACCCGGATTGACCCATGATGATACCCATATTGGTATTGGATGCATTTAAAACCCATTCTAAATGTTCTTAATTTTTGGACAATGCGGTTGGTCATTTGGTTATTACCATAGGTTTTCGATCACAACCAGACTTCAAGATTTAGGCTACTGTTATGAAGATTATTTATAGTACCTCATCAATATATTATTCCCTGATAGGTAATTGGTTTGTGGATCACATCATTTAGGGATTATAATAATAGGCATGAGATGGTTGATTTCTTGAATAGAAAGCTCATTAAGGAAGAATGTTTTTCCATATGGATGGTTAGAGATTATTGTTCCCAATAATGGGTGATCAGAAACAGATGTATGATGATGGGAAAAATAGATCACAATGACTTGTAAGGATTTTTGTGGTGATAGAAACTAAACAATTGATTAAATAATTGTCCTATGGAAATCATGGTTTCAGAGGTTATGATCACATAATGAACTACTATTTTACTTCATTAATGTTTTCGTCCGATTCTCCAAATGAATTCCACAAACTCTATGAACTATTCCCACCATAGGGGTTTGACTATGTAGACTCATAATGTGATCTATCAATCCAACCTAGGTTATCTAATTGGCATGTTCATTGGATGTTCATTCATAGAATTTTGTTTTATTATAATGAAATTTATTGGAAGTGATCATCAGAGTGATTATAGGGATATTACTCCCTGAATAGTTAGGTTATTTAGGGTGTGGGTCCCCCGTGACAAATACACTAGTAGAGTTTATACTCACAAATATTACATGGTTGTGGTTCCTCTATCTGTAGTGTTGCTAATACCACATCACTGAGCTTTTTTAGGGAGATGTTCATCCATTAGATTCATAACTCCCTCATCCAAGGAATATATCAGTGAGGCATGAGTCCTCTATTATATTCTGATGAGGGTTACACTTGACTTTTGGCATCAGGACAAAACTGAATCTAGGAGTTGAAAAAAATCATAATTACTTTATGGAGATTATGATAGATTTTCGTCCCTCTTAAATTAAAGGATATCATTCTGGGAATATCTATACTTATAGGGTTTATATCTCCCATTTTATTAATGGGTTAATTAAACCATTGAATTTACTATTATATTATGTTTTTCAGGTTTTCCTACAAGGTATTATTATACTCAACCCCTGCATGGGAATTTACCTTAGGTTTTGTTCCTTATATAGATAAATGATGGATTGGTGTTGTCATCAGTGGAACTTGTTTTGGAAAAAAATAATTGTACATAGAGGCATTGACCACATTCGGTGGTCAAACTTTTAGATTTTGAGTAGGGGTCTCTCCTGCATTTCCCATATTGCTATCACGTTGGGACACAAAATGGTTGGGAATGTATTTTTCACTATTTACTACCATTATATTACTATTTAAAATTTATTTTTTTATAAAAAATTTAATAATTTTTATTTTTTAAAAAGATTACAACTTATTATTACTTTTCATTATTGTATAAATAATTGTGGTGTGTGTGTGTGTGTGTTTGTTTGTGTGTCTGTGTGTATAAGTACATTAGGATAAGGCCTATCATTTTAAAATTAAGATTACTCAGTGATAGAATCCAACCTGTAGACTATTGTTGGTGGACCTGGGGTTTCACAATTGGATTATTTCTGATACTGACAGTGGCCCGATAGATTAGATCATGATAGTGTTATACAAATGGGGTATGTAGAGGCCCAAACAACTCTTATATTTATTATACATCTTAATATATAAATATTCATTACATTTCAAAAATACAGACCAAAAGATGTTATTGGTTTATTTCCTCTAGAGACTAGGTACAGAATATTTGTTTTCAGTGAAAGATCTTAAATATATAACATAAATATCTTACCCTTTTTACTCTTAAAAAACACACCCTACATAAAACCATTCTTTATAATCTGGGAAGGAAACCGAATAAAGTGTGAGGTTATATTCATAGTAAGGGTAAAATTAATAAATATATAATAATAACATTAGAATAAGGGTATTAGAATATGATCATAACATATGCAAATCATACCCTGCATATCGAAGATAAAAATATTATGTTATAGCATAATTATTGACAGTTCATAAGACATTAATCATAACAGAATCATATAGAACGATCCATGATAACATAAAATTTTTATAAGACATATATTTATGGAATAAACATAATATTAAAACACTTTTAACGTTTATAAATATAAATGAGTTCACTAATTATGTTAAGGATATGAAATTTGGCCCTTATATAAACTTATATACATGTTACTAGGTCCATGCATAAACTAATGGAAATGAAATCTAAGTATACACATAACACATTGAACATGTAATCAAGTTCACACAAATCATTAAGACCATGTCATTAGGTCCACACATATAATTGTGAACTTGTAATAATGTTCACACATATCATATTTACTCATGAGTTATCAGTAAAAAATGAATTCAATGGAGTGAGATATAGGTGTGACCAAACACATAATAAATACATCTATGTGCCACAAGATTATAAAACATTCATCATATCATAACCTATGAAAAGGGTCATGGTTCAAAAATCACTCATTGAAGAATAACCCATGGAAGTATATGGGTTTCATAAACATATTTTCATCATAATCATAACCCATCTAGAAAAAAAATAAATATGGTATCATTGGATCATATCCCTTATAAATCTTAATTAACATAAAAGGATTCCATCTAAGATGAGAAATTATCTTTAAAAATCACACGGATCATTTCTTATGGAAAACTACATTTCCATTTTGAAAAACACTTTCTTAAAATATAAATAGTTTTAAAATATTATTATTTGAAAATATTTTTTGAAACATATAATTTAATCTTTAGAAAATTTATTACTCTTGATATATGGAAAATAATGTTCAAGAAATACATGTACAAAACAAAAAATCCTTTCATGTCTCTAGTAAAATCCAAATGTGCCTTATTTTGAGAATGAAACAAAGATTCATCATTAATTATTTTTAAATTAAAATATGGAAAAAAAATATATATAAAAAATATATTGAAAAAATTAAAAACAATTGTTTAATTTCTTTCAAAAATATCAACATGGAAGAAAAAGGGCTTCCTATCAAAGAGAGAAATATGTCCGTTTAATTAAAAACATTATATTGGAATCTTGGGTGAATAATGAGAGGAAAATAAAGGGGAAAATTTATTATCATGATATAACCAATGGATAAGAAATTTCATGGGTTTCATGAGATATGGATCATTATATTTCATCATCCAAAGCATAATCATAAATAATCCTGATAAATAATGGAATTGTAACATAAAACCTTTATCACTTTAGTATCTTTTGAAACATAAACCAAATAGAAGAATAATATATTCTGAAGAATTTAATAATATTATAATAAGAATATTATTTATAAAAAAAGTAAAATGGGAAGTATATTCACCTCATATAATAAATTTGTTGTATAATATAACTTATATTTCGAATAAGAAAATTCGAGACAAACATCCCCTACCACTTTGGTAAAATTTGAACTATAAACCCAGTAAAGAGAGATACTAAAATGGATATGTGAATATAATTAACATTAAGGATGATTATCAGAAATTAAATTCATGGTTATTATATGAACAAAATAAAAGAAATAATTTGTTTATATTGCATGTGTTTAAAAAATGTAGAAAGTGAGATAGAAATATGTTCCCTTAAGTACACACATCCATTATAAACATTTTATTTTCATTTATAATTAATATAATTTATTATAAATCTATTAAATAACCATAAATATTTTTATCATATCATTTATGATATAAATATGACCTTTATTTCCCTTATATTAACAATTCCTTGTTAATATCGCGTTGCAGGTAATAACTTATCTTTGTTGCATGTATATATGTCCTTTTTCCTTTTTAGTATACTTACATAGATTCTAGTTGAAAAATATATATAATGTTAAAAAAGATATAAATATCTTATATATTCAGTATATATGTATTTTTTTAATCCAACAAGGTAGATATAGAAAATGAAATACACCCTTCATGGTGATAGTACATCATACGTATACATGGAGACTATTTAAATTTTATTAATTGATTGAAATAAATTAGGGTAAATAATATTTTATAATTATAAAATCATTTTTATCTTATATTTATCACATTTTTTTATTTAAACACATCTTTATTAATTTACATATAAACCGTGTGTGAAAAATGAATAACATTGCTTTGTGAGGCGGTAGTCCACCACACACACGGGAAACATTATCATTTGTCTATGGAATGTAAAATAAGAGGGTATATGTGATATAATAAAGAAAGAAGTAAAATTATATTACAAATATAATTTTTATACAATTAATCATCCTCATTATGATCCATGAAAAATAGAAATGAAAAAATAACACATTGGGTTAGGAGGTGATCATCCACCGTACACTCGAGGAATATTATTTTTTTCTTTGTGGTTTGTAGGTAACAAGTAAGATGATGAATTATTATTAAATAGTTATAAAAAAATAATATATATATATATATATTAAAGTTAAATCAACCATTATATTCAGCCAAGATGGGTTGTTATGGAAAATGAATAACATAGGTTCGCGAGGTGGTAATCTGTCATACACACAATCAACAATTTCTTATCCCATTTTATTGAATAGAAGATGGTTAAATATTATTAAATTAAAAAATAACATCTATGTATATGGATTATGTTTGTGAAATTATATCATAATAATTTAATAATAATTAATATTGATACAAGAATAATTAATCCAAAAACACAGAGTTAAAAATATTACCCCTTCTTCAGAAAACCTCTTTATGTTAAACCTAAAGCCTTCCTAGATTGGATTTATGATCTAAAAAATTTCTCTACGATGTGGGGAGGAATTTAAGGAAGATATTTGGTGATGTTTGAATGAACCAAAAGGGTTTTGTAATTATTAATAGTATAGGATAGTGGGTATCCTTTTATAAGTGAGATAAAGGATAGACACACAAATTTTGAAAAGGCTAAAGTGGACCCACATTTTTCACATGAAAATAAGATTCAATGTTGGAAATTATTAAATTATAGAGGTTATATGGTGGAAATATGGCCATCCAATTAGTGTTGGAAAAGTTTCAAGGTGATTTTACCCATTATCTTATTACGTTAATCCATCGGTAAACTGTATTAACATTAACTGCTATAATTAATTGTTTTACTCATAAATCGACGAAAAAATAATTTTGAAATTTTTAAATATTATTAATTATTCTTATTCCAAATATGGGATCAATTTTTGAAAATTCCATTCACAAAAGTAAAAAAAGTTAATTTACAATTATATTTACATATATGATGAGAAATTCTTTATCCAAAGTAAAAAATCATTTAACCTTTAAAATGTTTATAAATTCTTTAAATGAAAAATATTTCTTGAACCAAAAACCAATATTTCTCACCATTCATATAAAAATTAATCATTTTAGAAAAATAACAAAAATTTAATCTAAGATAATTTTGGTAAATTTCAAAAAAATAAGTTTATATTTTAATTTTTTTTCTAAAAGTGGTAATATTTAATTTTATTATTTTCTCACAAAATAAACTAAAAAAATCCATTGAGAAAATAGTATTTTAGAAACATATAAATACTTTTTAAAAAATTATGATTTTTTTATCAATAGTTTTTCTGTATATAAAACCATTATAATTAATATTTAAAATGTGTTTATCCCTATTTGTGCCACCAATTTTAATTAAAAGTTAATAAAAATCATGTTTAAATAAAAATATTAATAGTTTTTTGTAGTTTTTTTAAAATCATTGTTGTGTGTGATGAAAGATATCAATGATATTAAACTTATTCAAATGATATCTCATAAAATTATTGTGAGTATCATCATAATACCATTAATATTATTTTAACCTCAAAATTCTATCACCTAGGTACAAAAAACTAATCATACATCTGCCTTTTTACACACTTAGGTTCCCACACAGCTTCATAATGTTTCTATTTTCACCATAATAATTTAACTAGGTTAGTGTTTATTTTTCATATAACTTTATATATATGATCAAGAATCTCTATTATTTGTTCTCTATAGGAAAAATTAAGCTCTAGTGGTATATATTCTGAGTTCAGTACATGCAATAGAACACGTATGTACTTCATCAAGAGAGATACACGAGACACATTGTGAACTTGATAGAGGTTTGGATGAAGTGACCAATGATAGGAAACCGTCCCAACATGATCAATAATTTTATGGGGATATATTTTCATAGGTATTATTTTACCATTATTATAGAATATCATAAAATTCTTCCATAGATAAATTCATAGAAACAACTTTGCACCAACATCGAATTCTAGATCACATCGATGATTGTCCGCATAAAATTTCTATAAAATTTCTATCTACCTTATGTGTTGTTGAATGTATATTACCTTATCTAGAATTTATTTAGAAATATCAGTTTGAAATATATTTATTTCTACAAATTCATCCCATAACATTGTATTTCTACACTACATTCTCTATAGGGATTTATAATGTTTCATTTAAATGTTTAAGTGAATGATATTGTTTTATAAAAGATAAACTAGAGGAATTTGTTGATCCCAAACACATTTTAAATCCAATGTAAAATACCTTAACATATCTTATAGGGTTAAATTGTTCTATCAGACTAACTATATGTCTGAGGTTGATATGCATTAGTGAAACTGTACTATGTGTTAAGAGCTTATTGGAGAATTCAACATAACTTGGAGGTAAACCTTGGATCCCGATCAGAAAAAATTGAATGTGTTACTCTAAGAAACTATATAATTTTATTAATTTATATCACGTAAATAATTTATAAAAATAAATATTATCTGATTCTGATTAAGTGTTCTAACGTTTTAAGGAAATCGTCTACAAAAAATGTAAAATTATTCTTTTTAGACGATTTGGGGAGTCCGGTGAAAACATCAATGGTGATGTTTTCCCATTTCCATTATATCATGGGTAATGGATGTATTATCCCTTTAGAATTTTGTACCTCAACTATAAATTTATGACATTCCAATAGATAAGGTTCAAACACTATGATATCTCTCTTCATGTTGTCCCACTGGAAATAATCTTTAAAATCCATAAACATATTCATATGTCCAGGATGAATATATTATGAATAAATATGAGGTTACTCTAATAAATCCTTCTTCAAAAAAGTATGTAAGTAAATAATACATAGTTACATTACCTTATTATTCTATAATGATCATGGATAAAATTAGAAACATTTTTAACCTTCTTTTAAATTTCTACACCTTCCATCTTCACTTCATAAATAATAACTTCGGCAGATTAATGAACATTCAATTGAGAAAGATAAGATTTATTCCCTTCCTTTGGGATTTACATATCCATCCCTTGTAAATCTAGAAATATTGGATCTTTTTTTATCCTCATCGTGGATAATCTAGCATGATCCTTTCAACTCAATTCCTTATACACCCTATTCAATTTCCATGGTTGGTAATGTATTGATTGGTTATAATATTTAATCAGTTATAACCATATTATACAGTGCATATTCATGTCCTAATAAGTGAATCTATACATTAAATTTATATTATCTATATATATATATATCACACTTTTCTTTATAAATTCCATTCCATAATATCTTAAATGAAATAATTACCACATCCTAATCAAAATCATGAGTTGGGTAATTTTAATCATGATCCTTCAATTTCCATGAGGCATAACCCATATCCATTACACTATATATGAACTCATCCTAATATTTTATTAGATACATAAATATATATTAAAAACTCGTCTTCAATTTATTGAATCATAATAATAGTTTTGAAAATTATTATTCTCTTCAATTCCTTGATTTTTTTTAAATTCATATTTCAAGAGCCACTTGGCTCCCTTCTGAGTTAACTTGGTGAGTGGATTAGATAGTATTGATAAATTCTCCTTTAATAGTTGATACGATCGAGATAGAACATGAAAACTATGGATCTTATTCACCATGGTTGGTCAGGTCCAATGTTCAATACATTCCACCTATAATGGATCCATTAAAATATCCTTTCTTGAAATTATATGACAACAAATGAAACATTTTGTTATCTAAAATTCTAAAATTTTAAATTTTTCATAAATTTTCTCCTTACATAGGTTCTTTATTAAAATTATAATGATATATTCATGATATTTCTTGATATTTTAATAAATTATATCATTGTCTATAAATAGTACCACAAACTAATCAATGGATTATTGATAGACTCAATTCATTAATTTCATGAATATATCGGGTGATTTTGTACGATAAAATTGCATCACTATACTAATAATGTCTATACCTTGTATGTAATGTTGTCTTTGGTATATTATCCTTCTTTACCCTTAATTGATGATATACCAAATGAAGCTCAATCATGGAAAAGTACTGAGCTCTAAGCAGTTGATCAATCATGCCATAAATTTTGAGTGGAGGATAATTTTTATTGAATGTGATATTTTTTGAACTCATGATAATATATGCAGAGTGGCATAGATCTATATTTATATTTAATATATAGAATATTTTCTCCCCACGATGAAATGCTTCGATGAACTAATCCCTTTTCATTGTTTTCCTAATTTTTCTTCCTCAAATTCCCGCAACTAAATCAAGTCCAATCTATAAAGAGTCTTTGAAATAGGTGTGGCACTAGGTATGTGTTCTATTGAGAAATAAAATTCACATTTTTATGGATTAATAGGAAAATATTATAGAAATAAATCAATAAACATCTTCAAAATAGTTATATAATTGAAGTTGAGTTTCTCCGCAACCATCTGAGATAAACACGACTTTTGACTAAGAATCAAAACCCATACAATGGATGGAGTTTCCAGAAAAATTTAATATTTATTTTCATAATGATATATGATCATAGGTTAGTTTTTAATATCAAATATCAATTCCCATCCTTAAAAATTAATGTGAAATTTATATATATAAATCCAATCCAATCTCGAGATAACATCAAATTCAATCAGTGGAAGAACAATAAGATTTAAAGGAAGAACATTCAAAAAAACATTATTGGAAGAGTAATAATATACTTGTGATGTGATCATCATACCAATTGTCATATTCACTACTAATTCTATATCCAATCATTGGGGTGGAATCTCAACACCCTTATAAAACTATTATGGGTAAATAAGGATTCAAATAAGGCATTGGCAGATCTGTAGTTGATGGTATGTTTAATTTTCACTATGTAGTTATAAAACTACTTCTATGAAATACTGATCTCACGAGATTTCCATTTTTCTATCATATTAAGAGGTTGTTGGAACTTTCCACCATCATTAAACCTTTTATTTGAGCACTGGATACCAAAATTCATATGCATATTTCATTTGAAACAATGTAATGTTGATGGTGCATTCTGTTGACCTCTCTCTAAATTAATTTCATTGTCAAGATTCTTCATACCACTTAAAAATTATATTTCTTGATGTTCGAGACTCCCATAGTTGAAGAAACTTATTATTATTTTCAGGAACTCACCTAACTACTATATCCCATAGTTATGGTAAGTAGGGGTATGAATATTTTTCAACATTACATGTGACATATCATGGTAAATTCTATGGAACCCCATCTTACTTTTATTATCACCAACACCTAGAGGGTTACCATATTCTATTTCCTCTTTTAGTGAAAATAAAACAACTTCTTTCATGTTTTCTATGTTCCATTATAGATACAAACCTTCGTAGATTTGGTTTTAATCCATAAAAGAATCAGTAAACTACACTTTCATGTTGAATGATAATACTAGAGGAGTACATCAAAATTCTTGTAAAATTTTCTTCATAGGTAACAATAGATTCATCATCCTTATGATTAATCTAGAGTAATTCATTCCCCTTTCTTTGTATGAATAATATACGTAATGTATTTACTAATTAATAATATCTTAAACTGACCACATAATATGGATTAAATTTATTCAAATGGACACTTATTACTAATAATACTCCATGATGGATTTTACACACCTTCTAAATGGTAGAAATCTAAAATGAAATATTCATGATTTGAACACTGGCGAATGGAAAATATATTTTAAGTGGTACTTATCCATTTTTTAGAATCATTATGATTAAATTAACTACTAATAGAATGGGTATGTCGCATCATGGTGGGATCAATATAATATTGTTATATTCCATTATCATTTGAAATTTTAGAATGAGTAATAGCTTGAGTGAGTTTTGTGAATATGGTAATTAGAATTTTTATTCAATCTCCCATAAAGATTGGTTTTTCATTAATAAAATAATTTCATTTCCCATTACACTATCATTTAAAATGATTCCTTCACATTTCATCCACTAACTAAAACAAAAAAAACTATAGTTTAATAAATAATTATCATAGTGGGGAACCACATAATAAGGGAAAAAATAATTTATAGGATGTATAAGTCATGAAAAATATATTTTTAATCTATGAAACCTTAGGTTTATCCTCAATTTTTCATAGTAACCCACTATTAAAATCCTTCATGATGGTTCATAAAGAGTTTTTGAATTTCCGAATCATATCCCCTGGGAGTGTGAAACCAGTTGTGTAATAAGGAAAATTGTCTTGCATCAGGTGATGATTGAGTCCATATCAATGCGCCCATGTTAGAGTTATTACACCTAGGTACATTTGTTCTAGAGCCAGATCAGCTTTTAATATCAAGATAGAAAGTAATTTTATGGATACCACTTTATCTTTCCATTTCCATAATTCTATGGAATTTTACTATTTATAGACTCATCCTTAGATTTATCCTTAGGGATATAACTAAAGTTTTCTCATCCAAGTTTCCAATGGATAACTAATCATTTCCTCAGATACCAATTGTGGAGACCCAATGTTCTCATACATTGATATCACTTCTCAATATATTACTATTCATTACATTGAAGAAGTATACACCAAAGGACCATAATGGTATCGTTAATTTGAATACTAGGTACACAATATTATTATTCAGTGAAATACCTTCAATATGTCCCATATATATCTTCCCCTTTTTTATTGTTTGAAAACATTCCATAATTAAAACCTTTCTTCAAAGTCTAGGAATAAAACATAAGAAATGGTGAGCTAAAATTCTTAGTAAGGGTAAACATGGGACACATATATACATAAAAAGAGTAAAAGGGTATGCGAACATGATCAAAAAATATGAAAACCGTACCAAGCATATCAAAGATCAAAATATTGTGTTAGGGAATTAATATTTTCATTTCATATGACATGAATCATAATAAAATCAAATAACATGATCCATGGGAATATATCATTGGCATAAGACAAATTTTTGTGTCAAAAAATTAATATTTTAACATTTTGAACAAGTATGAATAGAACTATGTTCACTCAATAAGTTAATGAAATAAAATTCATACCTCTATTAAATTTATGGGAATGATACTCAATCCACACATAATATTATGAAAAGAACGATCGGTCGATACATAAAACTATGAACATGTAATTAGGATCACACAAAAAATTGTGAACATTCCATTATGTTCACTAATAATATTGTGAAAATGTAATTATGTTCATGCATATAATATTTACTCTTGAGTTATCCATATTTACCGAATGAATTATAGGGATATATAGGTCCCACCCATCATATAATCCATACATCAATGTGACAAAAGATCATAAAAAATCATCATATCAGAGCCTTTTAAAATGGGACCAGTTTAATAAAAATTTCCATAATGTATAACCTGTGGAATGAAACAGGTTTCATAAACATCTTCAAATAATTACCATAAACCATTTAGATAAGAATAAAGATGGAATCATTGGATCATATCCTGATTAAAGGCTAAGTAACAACAATGGATGTCATCTTATATGGAAAATGATTTTGAAGACTCACATTGAATGTTACTTGAGGAAAACAACCTTTCCAATTTGAAATTTTTTTTTGAAACATAAATATTTTTAAACAATTTTCATCAAAAATTATCACGAAAACTTATTAAGAAAGCTTTAAGACATTTAAGGGTCAAGATAATGGGAATATTCAATTCATGGTGTACACAATAAGAAAATATTCCATTCACATTTTCTGTAAAAGAACAATGGGTCTTGTTTTTTATAATTAATTGAGGATTACATTCTAGAAAGTTTTGTAAAAATTTAAAACATGGGTAAAATTGACTTTAAAAATTATTTAGTGAGTAAAAAAAACATTTTATAAATATTCTATATAAATCATAGACAAGAAAGAAAATTATTTTTTTACTGAAGGGAGAAATAATATCAGTTCTCTAACAAATAATTCTTCAGAATCTTGAGTTATAATGAGATAAAAGTTAATGGAAAACATGTATCATTTGACATAACAAGAGTATAATAAAATTCATGATATTCTTGAGATATGGATCAAAATATTTCTTCATAAATAAATCTTAAAAAATTCTAATAATCAATGATATTGTAACATAAAACCTTTAATACTTTGGAATATTTTGTGTCATAGGCCCCATTAAAGAATAAAATATAAATAAATATTGAATATAATTAATGTAAAGATAATCATAATACAACATGTTAGAGGGGTAGTATATACACCACATATAATAAGATAGGTTCATAATATTACTTATGTCCCCAAATGAAATTTGAGACTAAAATCCCTTACTGCTTTGGATGCTTTTGAACCATAAACCCCATGAAATTTAGATCCTCAAATGGATATTAAAATCGTAATATTTTAGGATAATCATCATATAATACTTTAAAGAGTATCACATACAACCCATCAATTACATATTTAGTGAATATGGTATGTGTCTCATAAAGATAAAAAGTTTTATAGAAATACATAAACTTATGTCTTGACCTCCTCCATGCGCATTTTATAGAATCCTACCGCAGTCCACTTAAGAGTTCCCCGAGACAGTGGGCTACAATACCTCAGGTGCACCTAACCATATTCCAGAGGCTTTTGACTAGTAGTGAGTGCATAGGATGTGTCTGTGGGGAGACTATGCCCCCATAGATCACAGGGGACCATAATGAAATATGATAAATAAGAAATAACGGAAGGAAAAAAAACTGTTAAATGTCAGTAAAATAATAATAATAAACCATACAAGATAATAAACATGAAAGAAAAATCATAAATATATACAAAATGATGATTATGGTCTTGAAGTAATACAGAAATGAGTACACAATAAGAACAGGTGATTCAAGAATATATAAAATGCTATAAAAAATTAAAATGCAATATAGTATCATCATGAGCATAGGATCAGTCCTCTACTCTCATTCTCCATCATTGTATATTAATCAAGCATTAGAAGTGGGATTATTCCCTTTATCCATACCTGTAATCATGATGTCTTCTTGAGTACCAAGGGAGGCCCATTCATATTGTGACATATACTCATTAGGTCACCACTAATGATGTCTAGATAAATCCAATCCATTAAATATAAAATGAATAATGTGTCAGTAATATTAAATGCATGGAATTAAGTAAATAAAAACATAATGGCCTAGGTTCCACTCGGATACCCATCCGCCTGTATCTTATTTGTCCTAAAATAGATGTATTTATACTAAGGAACCT
Organism: Viscum album; assembly: GCA_963277665.1. Taxonomy (NCBI): domain Eukaryota; kingdom Viridiplantae; phylum Streptophyta; class Magnoliopsida; order Santalales; family Viscaceae; genus Viscum; species Viscum album. The sequence goes on from OY728139.1 coordinate 596,511,275, forward strand.
ATAAAAGAGTTATAATGTGTGAACATGGGTAATTAGAAATAAAGAATCATGTTTGAGCCAACCCCAAGATTCTGATTTAGCTAGGAGGATGTTTCCCTAACACATAAGGTAAATGTCCCCATAATCTAATAAAAAATACACATCAAGTGTAATCCATGAAATGAAACCATAAAATCAAATGTGGCATCCGGAGTCCATATAAGGATATCCATAAATGAATCCCAAGTGTGGCTATAGGATCTCCTAAAATTCCAAATACCATAAAGATTATCCAAGGTGACCCATAAATGGAACCCCTTATATCAATCTCTACATGGTTTAAACATCAACCTTTGAGTGCATTCTATGTATTTCATATAGGTGACTGTGTATCACTTGAGGCATTGTATAACCATATTATCAACAATCCCATCTATGGAGGCTATCATAGGGAACTAGTATCACTCTTGGGTATAAATAATTTGTTGGGAGATATCTTCCCAGAAAATACATTAGTCGCTCTTCGTGCATCCAAATGTTCTAACATCAATGCATGGAGATCCCATACATTGTGCCCTTAAATTGCGACCAATGTTTTTTCTTGGATCCTAAGAATGAAAGTCATAAAACCAAAATCACATATCATCTAATATTTATTTTCATGTATAAAAATACAAACAAACAATCTAAATCCTTTTATTCAATCTAGAGAACTATAGATTAAGAAAAAAAGAAAACAAGCATGAAGGATAAGTCATATAAAATAGGAATATGGAACATAGTATAAGGCATAAGGCATAAAGCATAATGCATAAGGAGTGAGGCTTAAGGCATAAAGTATAAATTATAATGCATGAAGTGTAACTAATGAAGTCATACTCATGACCATTTAATTCTTATTAAAATTCAATAAATTAATTAAATGAACTTATAAAAATGTCTCACAACTCAGTATTTGTTCTAATAAATATAGATATTGTGAAAAAAGGATAACCAAGAAGGCTGCACCCATGTGGGAGGACACGTCATAGAGAAAACCCAACCACATTAAGTAACCACTATCCAGGGTCATAATAAGCCTGGAAGACCATTTAGTTTAATTTATTTAGCATTTCAGGGGTGTTGTTAGAAGGGTAAATCATGCGAAAAAATAGTGCACCATATAAATTTACAAAACCTGAGGAAAAAAATGAAAATATACCTTAGGATTATAGAAGACCACTCATCTGTTGTCATCCCTTTAATCAATCTAGGGAGGTAGATAACAGATGAATGGAAAAAAGACCCAAAATGGGGAAAAGAAGTCACACCTAAATATTAAAGCAGAGGAGAAGATAAAATAATAAATAAAATTAATACGATTAAAGTGACAACCATAATATTTTCAATTCAATTTTAAAAAAGAAATTAGAGATTATATGAAGGAGACATTGAAAGTCCTACTTGAGGATAGGTGATGGCTTACTAGGCATGTGGTCCATTGGAACATTGTGTAAGGAGAATAATATAAGGGTTTAATAAATATTAGGGGAAAATTTTATTTCCACTTTATTTAATGGGATGCATTGTTTGGCTAAATAGTTTTCCAAACCATGCACCAATTATACACCCAACACTCTCTATAGGGACCCCTCACATGGCCTAGGAACATGGTTCAACTAACCTTCCTCAAAACAAGGAAAATCCCACTATAAATAAAACCTACACACTGAAATTGGATTTAGACCCTATTTTCATGGTTTTATACTAACTGTGTGGTTTCCCTTTTGTATTGGGTACCCCATAAAGTCGAGTTGCACTGATAGCACTAACGGTGCTACTCAATCTACCTTTCTTTTTTGTGGAACTCTAAGCTTAGAAAGAGCCCCCAAATCTCCCAAAAAATTACTTATCTTTTGAAACCCATAATTAGAATTAAATTTGAGGTTTTTAATAGAAACACAAGTATCCATATCTCAATGAAAATATTGGATTTTACAACCAACCCTCTATAATACAACTTGTCACTGAGATGCCCTTCTGAAGCTGGAAAAATGTCGTCTAGGAAAATATCCAGACACTGAGCATACACATTGACTCATACTCCTATGGATCATCCTACATATATTCGTTCTTCCATATAACCCAGAGAAGTGGAATTAACTTACTTTGGAGAGCCTATATGCTCTGACCAATGATACATTTCTGACGATCCTCAAAGGACATGTCCAACTGTAGCTCAATATCCTCGAGATCAAATGAATGAAGAGAAAATAAATGATGCTGGAGAAGATGTGATACATGGAATAAATTTTTCATAGAATGGTAGCTCTATGGTAATGAAAACAGATGGGCTAACATCCCGACTCTCTCCACTATCTCAAAAGGCCTGACATACCAAGTTGATAACATGACCTGTCTCTAAATTCATCTATGACCCAATCTAGGAGGTAGTCATATAAGGACATGATGTTCCACATTTAACCGTATATATCATTTGTGATTATCAGTGTAATAATTATTTCTGGATTGAGCTAAAACGATACATTGCTAAATAAGCTGAACTTTCTCTAAATTGTCCTGAACTATATGAGGACCTAGTATCACTGCCTCACCATCATATAACCAGGATATAGGGTAATTAAATGTCATACCAAAAGGGTATCATATAGATATATATGAATTATTTATTTAAAAAAATTGTTTTAGGATAATATACCATAGGTATGTGATTTTCCAATGAACCTACAAAATCAAGGACGCATGAGTGATGAATGTCATCTAACACATGTATCATCCACTTAGACTGCCCATCAATCTGATGGTGATATGAATTACTCAAGAGAACCTATAAAACCAGTGACATTTGGAAACCCCTTCTAGTACCAAAAAAATAAACTGGGTTTCATTCCTCGATATTATAGTATGAGGAATACTATGAATGTGCACAGTCTCTAATATATAAATCCTCCCAAGATCATCAACTGGGAAGGTATCCTGAATTAGTACAGAATGTTTAACCTTGGTTAACTTGTCTATGGTGAAACATAAAACATCACTACCTCAATGGGATCTTTGAAATCCCATAAAAAAATCCATGGAGACGTTGTTTCAGTTCCACTATGGAATAGATAGAGGTTGTAGAAGTCCAAAAGGTTGATGGTGCTCCACCTTCCCCCGTGCTGATAGGTGGAACACCTCATGATAAAAAAGTCTATATACCCCTTCATACCTAGAAAACAATACTGATAACAGAAATACTAATACATATTGGTTTGAAAAGGGAGAGCTACCATAATTGAGGCATTAGATTCCCACAAAACATCATCCCATACGTTCCAAGAAACCAAAATATGTCCACCAAAGATAAGTATCTCATTCTCAATAAAAACATAACTAGGTGGGGTGTTATCACCTTTGAATCATTACCCTAGGATGAGAACCACGAGATCAGATAACTACTTTACTCACACCCACTCCAGAATAGAGGACATCACTACCAAAGATGCTAGAACTGGATACCTGCATTGTTCTTAAACCTCTAGGTGCATATCAGAAAATGAATCTATCAACTGCCATTTACTACTAGCCCCATAAATGGCTTGTATCCGAGTCCTCCATCTCAGGGTGTTAACTACCACATTCCCATTCCTAGGAGTATAAGAAATCTCAATGTCAAATTAAGGTATCTATTCGACCAACTCGTGCTACCTCAAATTGATGTCTTGCTTTCTGGAGATTTATTTGAGGATTTAGAAATCTGTGTAAACAATGATCCCCTAAACCAATAGGTAGTGCCTCCAATAGCCAATAGTATAAAACAATATGGATAGATAATGGTCATGCATAGGGTAATTGTTCTCATGAGGCTTATTTATGAATACCCATACACTATAACTCGATCACCCTACACCAAAACAACTCCTAGCCTAATCCCTAAAGCATCGCTATAAAAATTATAGCCTATAACTAGCTTTGAAATAATCAAGGACAGTACTAATGTTATTATCCCATTCAACAACAGAAAATTTATTCCAAAGGATTCAATCCAGATGAATTTCAAAACATCATAGATAAGGCCATGAGAAGAACTTCAAGGAATATGAAATCCTGAAATAATCACCTATAATATCTATGAAGCCCTAAGAAACTATGAATATTAAAAGAATTCTGGGATTATTCCTAGGAAACCACAGTTCTTAACTTCTCTGGGCCAATAAATATTACATACTTTAAATTTATAGGACCTAATAAGTGTCCCTTACTAATTCAAAAGTGTAATTTTATGATCTTCACATATAGTTGGTTCTATCTTAGTGATTTAAATATTATATTATGATGGTTTTGTAGTTGTGTCTGGTGTGTGAATATACTAATGTATCATCTTCAAAGACCACAATAAATGAATCCATGTACAATTGTAAAACCCAATTCATAAAATCAATAAATACTTTCAATAGTTTCGTAAGTCTGAATGAGATAACCAGATATTTATACATGCCATACCAACTATGGAACATGGGACGTGGTATGTATGACAATATCACATGAACGTGATGGTATCTAGACCTCAAATTAGACATAGAGAAAAATTTCCCTCCTTATATTTGGACTAATAGGTAGTCTATCCAAGGAATTTGATACCGGTATTTTACCCTTAGCTTGTTAAATCTGTAATAATCCAAACACTGACATAGGGTACCATCTACCTTCTTGAGAAAAATGGTGTGTTATCCCCAAGGAAAATTAATGGGTTTAATGAAACCCTTTAAATTTACATATACCAACTACTTCATGATTTCTTAGAGCACTTATATTGCCATCCTATGAGGAGAATGGAAACCGGTGCCACTCCAGGCATTATCTCAATGGTGGACTCAAACTCTCTCTCCAGAGGTAATCAAGATAAATCTTCAGGGAAGATGTACTAACAAAGATCAACAAAATGAAGGAATTCCACAATTTCCATTCCCTAATCACTCATAATGTGACTCCCTATATAAGTTCTTACCTTACCAAGAACAGTATACTCGAGTCTATCCTGACTATCATAGACATACCATTCATATTTACGAATATACATGATTCCCTCAGGTGATGTGAAAGACACCCATTGGTTATAGTAATAATCATGGGTGTGATAAAATATAATCTAGTATATAATGGAATTGAAGTAAAATCTAGTCATATAATGGATGACGAGATTCTACAATAAATGACACCCACCTATTTCAAGATGGAACTCCTTGAAATGGTGAATTCCCTCTGATTAGACACAAAACTATGTATTGAGGGACATGAAGCCACAGAAGTACTCTATTACAATACCCATATTTTCCACAATCATAGAAGATATAAAATAGTGTGACAAAACTATATCAAAAAGGGAATAAACTAAAGTAGAGGCTACTAAAATAGTACCTCATACAATACAATGTCTTTGAATTTTCTCCTCAAGTGTAGGATGCACTTCATAAATATAGCCTAAACTGTGGCCTTGAGATTCCACCTAACTATCCTGAGTAGGTATACTCTACTATTAATGAACCTCTGAAGCCCAACTACCTCATCCCAAAATACCTCCTCCCCCATATCTACATATAGAATCCCGATTTCCAGCATACGTTGGAGTTATTTCTCATGTACTTGAGTGCATTGTCAATACATATCCCCATTAATTATAAATTGGAGGAAAATATCATCATAAGCACTGAAAGTGACCCATACTTCCATAATATTGACACTCAACGAGTTTCATTTTTAACTGAGGATTCTTATAGACTGGTCAGCCACACTGGTGACATGAGAAATAGCTATTAGGGTGTTCCACATTTTGGGTACTTCCCCCACATGAACCCTTGAAATGATGCCACCTACCACTATAAGAACCATCACCGAACCTCAAAACTAATGATCCATGGATCAAATTTTAAGATTTCCTCGGGTTCTATTATGTAATATAACAATGGTCCACTATATCAGAAATAGTATTTAACTTGAAAAAAATCACATATTATTGAACGACATACACAAGGTTGTACTCGAATCATCTCAAAATTGTCAGATTTTCATTAGTGAGAGTCTATGAAAAATAATAACACATGGTGAATTGAGAAGAATACTCTAGCATAGAAATAGTTCTTTAATGAAGTTGACTATACACCTTGGTGCAATCCATTCTCAGCAACTATAGAAATAATTAATAATAGAGGGATATCTTGATGTCTACCGTAACCATACCCCAATAATGATAATAATGATGTACGACATTTGTAAAATTATTTTTTAGAGACACATCTCAGGTATGTAACAAGATTGACCCTCCTATATAGAGGCATCTCATGATGGTCAAAGATAGACATCATGGCCTCTAGCCGTGACTCAGCAGACTGAGGTCTTCTATCTCTTGAGAAGATGAGATGATGCTGCTAGTGGAACTCATTAGTTAGTTCTTCCATGGTAGGGGCAGGTTGGGGAACACCCAGTATAGACTAGGCAAATCCAAATAAGTTGTCATGGAACTGACCATCATCTCATAGTCGAAGATCAATATGATATTCCCTAGGAGTCACTATAGGATGTATCATAGGTGGAACCGAGACCACCACCTATAGATAATTTTCATCATCACATTATTAGAATAATATTATAGGATGTTGTAGTGGAATAAATATAAAATTTCCATGTAAACTCCTCATATAATATTTAAAAGTAGATAAGAAAAATGATAACTAGAAGGGGATGCACATGGCCTTTCTATAGAGAGTCACACCTCTATGCCTACTAAAAAATATAGGTATAGGTGTTAGGAAAGAGTCACATAAGGATCATAGTATATATATCCTACTATAAAGTACTATGATCTATCTAGGGATAATGTCTGAAACAAAAAAAGGAAGGTTCTGGAATATGGAATGTCAATTGCAACGTATAAAGGAAAACACCAATTACATTGCAATAGGCATTCCGTTTAGTGGGAACTATTGTATTTTAAAACATGAATTCATTGAATTCCAATATTATTTGTTTGTGTATATATATATATAAACCCACTTAATTGTGTCACCTTTTCTAATTTATAAAGGACCATACACTTTATAAATTGCAATTGGCACGTCGAGTAAGTATGATATAGCTTGTACGTCTAGTATTGTGATGAAACACATCATACATAGAGATTTTATTGGAAGAATACCATCCCATGTTTATTGAAGTAATAACTTCTTAAATTTCTAGTGGCATTCATCAAACAAATAAACTAATGTCTCATAATATAGAAGTAGTGGATCATGGCTCAAATTTTTTATAATTGGTTAATCAAGGTGTCAACTTCAATCTACATTGGAAAAATATACTTTCATTGATGTAGGAACATGAAACCAATTATTTCATCATTAAAATAAATTTTATCCCACTTTAATACATAATAAATAATCACAACACGCCCATGCGATTCATGCAATGCCCGTATGAATATAGATATGGAATAAAAATTCCTGAAATTTTATTCCTATAGTGCCTAGTATGATTCATTATTTGATACACCCTCATATCATCAATACATGTTAAATAATTTTTCATCAAAATAATATCAAATGTTTAAAAAGAACAAATAAAGTCCATCACCCAATTGTAAAATCAAGAAAATTGTAACAAGTGCAACCAATAATAGCATTAATCAACCCCAATGAATTTGGGGTTCCCCTGTATATAGGTTAACTACTCCCATTAACATTATGATTACAAAAATTCTAATACTCATAGTCTTATATGTAATACCAAATCAATATGAAAAAAGTAAAAATAGTTATATGGTACCACTTTCAATCATCCCACCCTGAAGGCCACTTAGAAGTTCCCCGATACAGTGTGACAAAAGACATAAAGCACACCTCCCCTTACACCATAGGCTGATTTCTAGTAAAGAGGGCCTAGTGTGTGTTTGTTGGGAGACTATGAACTTATAGATCAGAGTGGATCATAGTGGTATATGATAAATAAGAAAATAGCAGAAGGAGTAATATCAGACAAAGAGCAACTAAATAATAATAATAAACCATGAATGATAATAAATTGGAAGAAACAAAATCATAAATAGATAAAAAATGATGATAATGACCATGTAGCTATAAAAAATGAGTATATTGTAACAATAGGGGATAAATTAATATACAATATAATATCAAAAATAAAAAACAACCAAAAAGAAGATATTACTAGAATTATTAGCATAGGATTGATCCTCGGCTCCAATTCTCCATCATAGAACTGGTAATCATGAATTATAAGACAAATGATTCTCTTTATCCATACCTGAAATCATGAACTATTTTTTGTTACCAAGGGTGGCCAATGTAGTGTCTGAGATATACTCACTAGGCCACTATAAAGAGTTTCTAGATCAATCAATTCCATCAATATAAACTGATCATTGTGGAAGTAATATTAAATCAATGGAATAATATATATATATATAATTATTTTCTCAATTCCACCCGAATACGAGACAACAAATTCCTTCTTTATCCTAAGTTGGATTCATTTGAACCAAAATAATATATAATATTGATAATTCATGTACATGGTTCATAATAAATAAATCATTTTGTGTGGACCGACCCCAAGCATGTGATTTGGATTAGAGGATGTGTCCCTATTACATCAGGAAAATATTCCCATAATTTAATAATAAAATGTATTTATGAAATGTAATCTAGTAATGAAAACCATCAAATCCAGTGTGGAATATTGATCCCATACAAGGATATCCATAAAGGAATCCCTAGTGTCTCTTCAAGAACTCGTAAAATATCCAATACTATAGAACCCATCCATGATGACCCGTAAAGGGCATATCTAGTATCACTGTTGTAATGTAAAAGACATAAACCATTAATTCCCTACTTTGTATCTCACATAGGAGACAAATTCTCACATTAGACATGGTATAACCATTTTTTTAATGTTCCAATAAACAGTGGCTCCCCTATGGAGACTGTGTCACTCATGGGTATAAATAATATTCTCAGAGAGCCCATCATGGTAAGATATGGTTCACTCCTAGCACATACAAAAGTAAGAAAACCAAAGCATGGAGAGCCCATCTCTAACATCCTTAAATCAGGACCTCTGTTTTCTCCGAAATTCTAAGAAGGAAAGGTGTTGGAGTTGGTGGTCTAGAACCAATTACTTTGTACTTTATTTATTAAATAAAAGGCTTATCACATATTGATTGTTATTCTGTGTGACATGTCATGTTATAATTTCCTAAGGAAAGTTGTTTCATTAAAGGGTCATAGCGGATCCCTGCTATGATGAGAACCTGAAAGTGCCATAACACAGTTCTTAAATGTATGTTCTATGGTCGGATGAAATAATTTTAGGGACACAAATAATACAGGTCATTAGGGGTGAGGACTCATAAAACATTGAGGCACCTTCTCATGGTGTGCACCCTTGGAAATATCCAGGAGGATATTATGAGAACGAGACCCGCCAGTAGGTAATCAAAATTTCATAGTGTCATTGGATGTTCCTATCTACGGACCTGTGTATTGATCCTTAGACTTTAAGATTATTATTAATGGGTATTACAACTCATGCACTTAGATGCATTGACGAAAACTATGATGACACATTGTTCGCAGCGAGGTAGGATACGTTGGGTGTGTCATGATTAATACCGCATTAATAGATAATGCGAGAAAGGATTTGTCCCTTCCATTCCATAACGGAAGTAGATATCATAGGCTCTTTGATGGAATTGATATAGCCTAAATAAATCCATTTCCATGGTAAGGTATGGGAAATCTCAATTCCAGGAAGTCAAAGAAAGAATAATCATGTACATTGGTTGATGTCACTAGCATGCAACCCGCTTGATTGGAGATATCGAGAGAAAGGGATTATATTACACGGTAAGCATTCGTAGGAGGTGAAACATCATTGTGGCGTTAACTTCTTTCTCTATAGGTGCCTTGGCGTGTTTCTAGATGCTAACCTTGGAATTTAGGCAGGCTCAGCCTAATGCCACTGAGAAAGAGGCCTAGAGGATCACACACTAAGTGTGTCCATGTATCTCAGTTAAATATTAATTTAACAAGTTAAATAAATATTATTCCCGACTATGGTTTAATAATTATTTAAGGATGTCTGATCGCATTTATTTTGACACTAGTTATTCGAGAGAATATATTTTGGAAGAAAAAATATTTTTATTAGTGAGTAATGCAGTTAAATTTATTTAAGAAATAAAAAGTCATTACTCAAGGGCTAATAAATGTGGTGGAGAAAAATGGAAAATAAAAGTACATTCCATGTATTAATTATTACATGTCGTGTAGTTTTTCCAGTTGGGATTTTGAGGATTTAATATTATTTTATTAAATGATATTTATTATAATCAGCGTGGGCACATGTCAAGGAATTAATAACTCAACATGGGGGTTTTCAATAAGAGTTAATGAAATAAATAAAACACGTAACACATTTATTTATTATCATAACTCTATTAACCACAAACCCGATTATAAATATCCTTGAAACCCCAACATTTTAAAGAGCCATTGTTGTGCACAACGGATTTGGAAATACTCTCAAGCCAAAGAGATAATTCCCTTTCCACCAATAACGCCCCCAGGTTATGAGAACGAGATCCTCCACCGGATCAAGGAGGTTGAAGGCGGACATCGCAAGCGAGGTTTCTTCCGTGCCAGCACACGGAGATGACTTCGGTGATGTTCGGAGATACGTGACACACGTGTGGATCACTACTAGAGGAATCCTACACTTGGATTCTACGACGCAATGACAGATCACCAAATCATGACCGGACACATCAACGAAGAAAGAATTCCAACGAGGAAATTCTTATGCATTAATTAAAGTAATTATAATCAACATATAATGATCCTCCTCAAGGGTTCCGGGACTCTTCTTTTCTTTTCGTTATTCGTTCTATTCCGAAGATTCGGCATTTTATATCGTGACGGATCTCGGATTGAACATTGTTTAATGTTAAAATTAATGTTGGGAAAACTGACCAACGCGCTTCCGCTACGCCCGGAACCTACATGTGGTATCAGAGCGGGGGTCATATCGTTGATTATAGTTATTTAGTTTTTCGTTGGTAATTTACTCATTTAATAATTTAGTTATTTCAATTCAAGTTTAATCATTCTAGAAATTGGAATATTGAGATCTATTCCTCCTCCCTCATTTCTCGTTCACCTCATAGAAACGAATTTTTCAATGAATTTTGATTAAAATTAAATAGAGGAACTCATCCAGAGGAGCCAAACGTTTCTGGCCGTATAACACCAGAATACACAGCGTGTATTCGGAAGTACACGTCGTGTAGTCTAGGTTCAATGCATTGACTTATCCTCCAAATCAGCTATGTATTGGATTTTTTCTATGAATTTAAGACACCGTGTGTTGACTAGAAACAGGTGGCACACAGTTTCTGCAATACACGCTGTGTGGTCCAATGAACACGGCGTGTAGTCCCTTCGGGTTAGGGTTGGGTCATGTACTCCGTACATGGCCTGCCCAGCTGGAAACTGTGTAACACGGAAACTACATGGCGTGTGTCCCACTGTACACGCCGTGTAATCTGAAAATTTCTGATGTACATTAACATGCCCTATCCCCGGGCATGTACTTCGGATGAACGGTGAAGAAATTACACGTCGTGTAGTCGGAACTACATGTCGTGTACTCACCCTAATTACACAGATTTATTAAATTTTATTATTATATTATAAAAACCCTTGAGACGCGTACCATGGTGTAGGTGTAAAGCTGAGGCAAAACACGTGATAGGTGTTTTATATATATGTGTTTAATTTAACATCTGCGTAATAAATGGGAATTCACCGGGTCGCCTCCAAGGAACAAGTTACGTATGAGGAAAAATTTAAATGAATTCATTTGTTTAAAATTATGATGGATGAGAATCTCAAGGAAATTCAGAAAAGGGATTTAAGATGAAAGGATTGATTAATTAAAGATAATTAATTGATTCGAGCGTGATTTATCTTAAACAAGAACGATTAATGAATTGAATGCTAGTTTTTATTTATACGTAAATATCGTTGCATGTATGGATGATCATGAGCTAGACTCAAACCTTTGTATGTGAATGGTTTCTTTTAATTTATTTATTTAAATTAAATTTGTTGGCCTGCGAGCCATCTCCTCATTAATATGTAGGGCTGCGCGCCCAAGGATTCTTTAATGTAAAAACCCCCTTTACCCCTCACCTGCATGTGTTATAAATGCATATTTAATGGATGGAGCTCCCAAGCTAGTGGAGGCGGCTCAAGTCAAGAGCCATGTTGAAACCAATCCAAGGAGATACAAAGGTGGAAAGGTGGAAAGCTGTAAACACAAATCCAAAAGGTTCAAGGTGTTTCTCCCCTAGGTCTTGGGTTAGCTTATCAACCACTAGATAAGCTAACCAATAGAAAATCTCATGATCATACTATTTATTTTATTTCTGTCAGTTGCATGGTTTATTTATTGTGGGTGTGTTGTCACTATCAAACAATTAATGAATTAAACGAGCATGCAAGATGGAACTAAAATAAAATCGGATTATACGTAAATATTATCTTAGACATGGTTAATCACTTAAGTATATCCCACTTAATATTAACAAGCATGTAATCAATGACAATAAAATGGAAATTTACGTATAAGGAAAAAATCCCTCAAAATAAATATTAAGTCTGCATAGCCTTCCATAATCTTGGTTAGAATCGAACCATAGTTCAAAGTGCTTAGCCAACCCTAGTTGGGGTGCTTTCAATTATCAAGGAATTCTAATTCAAGGTTTTGGGTTGACTTGACTTGGTTCGCATCAAGGGTTGACTGCCATAGTAGGACTTGGTGGGACCAAGAGGCAAAGGTTGAGGAAATCCAAATAGGATTTCAGGATTGGGGAGTCCACTCAGCGGATCAAGGAGCTACGAGTTAATGCAGTTGGCATTTGGAAAACCTACCTAAAACCCTTCAAGTTTCTTGACCAACCCTAGTTGGGGTAATGAGAAGGGAAATATAGATCCTTTCCACTAGAATATTCATGAAACCGAATATTCTGAAGTCAACGGTGAGGGCTATTGGATATCGATAAAATTTTGGGAGACTAATAAGTATTAATTTATTTATTTGTCTCAATTTTTGTAATAAAGTAATAAACATTTGCTCATCTTAATTTGTAGAAATGGAAAGAAAATGACTTCAAATATATCATTGCGCACCATACTCGAAAAAAAACCTTCTCACCAGTGCCAATATCTATGAGTGGCAGAGGAGTTTACGCGTTATCCTTCGCCATGAAAGGAAATTATATGTGCTGGAAGAGCAAATTCTAGTTGCGCCTAGGAAAGAGGCTAGTGATGAGAAATTATATCTCTACATGAAACACATGGATGATGCCACAGATGTCTAGTGTTTCATTCTATCGGCCATGTGTAATGTGATCTTGAAGCAACATGAAAACATGGACGTGTATAGCATGATGTCTCACCATAAAGATCTCTACCAAGAGAAGGCGAGATAGAAGAGGTATGAAATCTCCAATGCTTTGTTTACCATGAAGCTTGGAGAGTCCACGCCAGCTAGACTGCAAGTAGTCAAGCTTATTGGCTACATTGAATGCCTGAAAATCTTAGGGATTAAATTCCCAGATGAGTTGCGTACAGATATCATTGTATCATCACTGCCCAATACCTTCTCTAGCTTCATTGTCAACTATAACATGAGTGGCAATGAGAAGAGTCTATCAGAGCTTCTGGCCTTGATTCGCCAGGTAGATAAGGACATGGGGCGTGACGAACCCGCAATCCTTATGGTGAACCAGAAATGTAAGGACAAGGAAAATGTTCCAAAGGCTTATAAACGGTCTAAAACCCCCGATAACCATCCCTCCAAGAATGGGAAGATCCAGAGGCAGGGCAAGGAAAGGGAGGTAGTGTCTTTTTCATGGGGAAAGCAGGGCCACTGGAAGAGGAACTGCACCCAGAAGCGTGGGGACGCTAAAGGTGTGTTTGTTACCAAGTGAAATCTTTCTATTTCTACACATTGGGTATTAGATATAGCTTGTGGGGATCACATCTGTATTCAAATGTAGGAACCAAGTATATTTTGAAAGATCGCCAGAGGAGAGGTGGATCTTCGAGCTGCCAATGGCGCAAGGCTGGATGCGTTGGCTATTGGCGACAACCACCTCTCATTGCCGACTGGGATGATTTTGGTTTTACATAACTATTATTATGTGCTTAGTGTTACCAAGAACATAATTTTTGTATCTTGTTTGGATATGGATGGATTTGTTTTCAAATTTGGAAATAAAGGTTGTCTCTGTTATTAGAACAACGCATATTATGGTATGGAAAATTTAATTAATGTTTTGTATGTATTGAATTACGAAAACCAAGTGTTGGAAATTGATAATGAAACAAACTCACATGGCTCATACATCCCCCAGTTATGGCATCACCGCCTTGGTCATGTGAACGAGAAGCGTTTGACAAAGCTCTTCCAAGATGGCTATTTAGACTCTAATGAGCTAAAACCACTTGATAGATTTCATGCTTGTTTACAAGGAAAAATGACCAAGCCGTCTGTTGGTTGACAAGGTGAAAGGGCCACAGAGATTCTATGATTGGTACACACGGATGTGTGTGGACCATTTCCAGTAGAAGCTATAGGTGTATATTCTTACTTCATTGCTCTTACTGATTATTTGAGTAGATGTGGCTATGTCTACTTAATGTGGTATAAGTGAGAGTCCTTAGAGAAGTTTATGAAATTCAAGAATGAAGTAGAGAATCAGCTTTGTAAAAAGATAATGAAGCTTCGATCGGATCATGGTGGAGAATATCTGAACCAAGAGTTCATCAATCTTCTACGGGAGTGTAGGATTTTATCTCAGCTCACTCTTACTTATAAACCACAATGGAATGGTGTTATTGAAAGGAGGAATCGCACCTTGTTGGACATGGTGAGGTCAATGATGAGTCATGTGGATCTTCCGTTATCCTTTTGGGGATATGCATTACAAACTGCAGCATACACATTAAACCGAGTACCAAGTAAGGCGGAAAATGGAATTCCATCTGAGTTATGGAATGGAAGGAAACCCAATTTATCGCACACACCTGTATGGGGATGCAAGGCATTTGTTAAGGCCTTATTAGGAAACAAACTAGAACCACGGGGTACGAAGTGTATCTTTATAGGATTTCCCAAGGAAACGAAAGTATATTACCTATATAACCCTCAAGACAAGAAAGTGACTGTCGCTAGACAAGCTGTTTTTCTTGAGAGGGAACACATCCTCAAGAAGGATAGTGGGAGCAAGATTGACTTCGACGAAGTTGATGCTCAAGATACACAAGAGTTGGTACAGGTACATGTTTCACAGGTCCCCGTGGAAGAGGTTCCAGAAACACAAGTATTACATAGGAGCTCAAGAGAGGTAAGGGAACTAGAGAGATTTGGTTTCCTAGTCACCGAGGATGGTGAATCATTATTGTTGGACAACGATGAACCTCTCTCCTACAGAGAAGCAGTTGAAAGATCAGAACCTGCAATATGTCTAGAATCTATAAATTCTGAGATGGATTCCATGTATCAGAATCATGTTTGGGTTCTGGTTGATGAGCCAGTTGATGTAAAGCCTATTAGATGCAAATGGGTATTCAAAAGAAAGATGGACATGGAAGGTCAAATTAGCACCTATAAAGCAAGGATAGTGGCTAAAGGATTCATACAAAGTCAAGGAATTGACTATGATGAAACCTTCTCTCTAGTTTCCATGTTTAAATCCATAAGAATCATACTTGCCATAGCATCTTACCATGACTACGAGATTTGGCAGATGGATGTCAAAACAGCATTCCTTAATGGGAACCTTCAGGAAGATGTCTATATGACACAACCAGAAGGGTTTGTGACACCAGGTGAAGCCAAACAGGTTTGCAAGCTACAGAAATCTATTTATGGATTGAAGCAAGCATCCAGGTCATGGAACATTCAATTTGATGAAGCCATAAAGGAATTTGGTTTCATTAAGAACGGATGTGAGCCATGTGTTTATAAGCGGTTTAATGGGAATTCAGTCGTCATCCTAGTGGTATATTTTGATGACATATTGCTTATTGGAAACGACATACAATCCTTATAGTCAGTTAAGGACTGGTTGGATAAGTGTTTCCCTATGAATGACTTAGGAGAAGCAGCCTACATTCTTGGGATCAAGATCATTCGTGATAGATCCAAGAGGCTGCTTGGACTAAGTTAGGGTACATACATTGACCAGATACTAAAGTGATTTAGTATGGAAAAATCCAAGAGGGGATTGGTTCCAGTGTCACATGGCTTACATCATTCTAAGAAAATGTGTCCCCAGACACAATAGGAGAAAGATAGGATGAGCACGATCCCATACGCTTCAGATATAGGATCCATCATGTATTCCATGTTATGTACCAGTATTGATGTTTCCTATGCACTGAGCATGGTGGAAAGATATCAAGAAGATCCAGGAGAATAGCATTGGACCGTTGTTAAGACTATCCTTAAGTATCTGAGAAGAACTAAGGATATGTTCCTGGTGTATGGAGGAGACGAGGAGCTTGTAATCAGATGGTATGCTGATGCTGGTTTTCAAACATATCAGAATGATCTGAAGTCGCAATCTGGATATGTTTTCTGTCTCAATGGAAAAGATGTGAGCTGGAAGAGTTCAAAGAAGCCAGTTGTCGCCGATTCTACAGCAGAGTCCGAGTATATAACGGCTTCTGATGCATCCAAGGAAGCCGTATGGATTCGGAATTTTGTCCAGGAGCTTGATGTGGTGCCTAGAAGTAAAGATCACATTACATTGTATTTTCATAATATTGCAGCGGTGGATCTTGCAAAAGAACCAAGGTCACATCAATGAACAAAGAACATACTCTAGAAGTATCACCTCTTGAGGTATTTCTATCAAAGGGGTGAAGTTGCAGTGAGCAAATTGTCCATGGAAGAGAACGTGGCGGACCCCATGACTAAATTCCTATCTCAGCAGAAGCATAAATTTCCTGTGAGAGCTAGCATGTTAAAGGTTGTTAGCAGTTGGCTCTAGTCCAAGTGGGTGTCTGTTGGAGTTGGTGACCTAGAACCAACTACTTTGTAATTTTTTCATTAATTAAAAGCCTTATCACATCTTTATTGTTCTTCTACGTGACATGTCATGTGATAATTTTCTAAGGACACATGTTGCATTAAAGGGTCCTAGCGGATCCCTTCTATGATGAGAACCCAGAAGTGCCATAACACTGTTCTTGAATGTATGTTCTATGGCCGGATGAAATTATTTGAGGGAATAAAATAATACATGTCATAGGGGTGAGGACTCATAAAACATTGGGGCTCCTTCTCATGGTTTGAGCCCTTGGTAATATCTAGGAGGATATTATGAGAGCGAGACCCGCCAGTAGGAAATACACATTTCATAGTGTCATTGGATGTTCCTATCTACGGACGTGTGTATTGATCCTTAGACATTAAGATTATTATTATTGGGTATTACAACTCACGCACTTAGATGTATTGTCGAAAACTGTGATGACACACTGTTCGTAGTGAGGTAGGATACGCTGGGTGCATTATGAGTAATACCGCGTTAATAGATAATGCGAGAAAGGATTTGTCCCTTCCGTTCCATAACCGAAGTAGATATCTCAGGCCCTTTGATGGAATTGATATAGCCTAAATAAATCCATGTCCATGGTTAGGTATGGTAAAGTTCAATTCCGGGAAGTCAAAGAACGAATAATCAGGCACATGGGTTGATGGCACTAGCATGCAACCCGCTTGATTAGAGATATCAAGACAAAGGGATTATATTACACGGTAAGCGTTCGTAGGAGGTGACACGTCATTATAGCGTTAACTTCGTTCAATATGGGTGCCTTTCCATGTTTCTAGACGCTAACCATGGACTTTAGGTAGGCTCATCTTAATGACACTGAGAAAGAGGCCTAGAGGGTCACACACTAAGTGTGTCCATGTATCTCAGTTAAATATTAATTTAACAAGTTAAATAAATATTATTCCCGACTGTTGTTTAATAATTATTTAAGGATGTCTGATCACATTTATTTTGACATTAGTTATTCGAGAGAATATATTGTGGATGAAATAATATATTTATTAGCGAGTAATGTAGTTAAATTTATTTTAGAAATAAATAGTCATTACTCAAGGTCTAATAAATGTGGTGGAGAAAAATGGAAAATAGAAGTACAAGCCGTGTATTAATTATTACACACCGTGTAGTTTTTATAGTTTTGATTTTAAGGATTTAATATTATTTTATTAAATGATATTTATTATAATCAGCATGGGAGCATGTCAAGGAATTAATAATTCGACATGGGGGTTTTCAATAAGAGTTAATGAAATAAATAAAACGCGTAACACGTTTATTTATTGTCATAACTCTATTAACCTCAAACACGATTATAAATATCCTTGCAACCCCAACATTTTTAAGAGACATTGTTGTACACAACAGATATGGAAATACTCTCAATACAAAGAGAGACTTCCCTTTCCACCATGAACACCCTCTAGTTACAAGAGCAAGATCCTCCACCAGATCAAGGCGGTCGAAGACGGACATCGCAGGCGAAGGTTCTTCTGCGATAGCACCCGGAGATGCCTTCGGCGACATCCGGAGATACGTGACACTCATGTGGATCACCGCTAGAGGAATCCTACACTTGGATTCTACGATGCAATGATGGATCACCGAATCGTGACCGGACACATCATCCAAAAAAAATTCCAACGAGGTAATTCTTATGCATTAATTAAATTAATTATAATCAACATATGATGATCCTCCTCAAGGGTTCCCAGACTCTTATTTTCTTTTCATTCTTTATCCTATTCCGAAGATTCTGCATTTTATATCGTGACAGATCTTAGATTTAACGTTGTTTAATGTTAAAATTAAAGTTGGGCAAACCGACCAACGCGCTTCTGCTGCGCCTAAAACCTAAACAAGGGATATCAACCGAGATCATATATCATCAAATATGGATTCCCATGTTTAACAAGATTAAAAAAGTTATATAATTCATTTTACTCAATCCAAGAAAGTATCAAATAAGTAATAAGGTAATAAAAATGAATCCTAAAGCATAATAAATAAATAAAAGGAAATATAGTATAAGCCATAAGGAAAAAAATGAATAATAAGGCATGAGGATTAAAGAATAAAGAATGAATCAGAATGAATGAGGGTTATTAAATAAAGTCCTTCTCATAAACATTTTATTCTTTTTACAATTCAATTCATTCATTAAATGTACTCATGACAATGAATCATGCACCAAGATGTGTTCTAACCAATTCTAGAAGTGGGAAAAAATGATAACAAGGAAGGGAACACCCATTGGGATTTCCAACATCATGGAGAACTAAAAACCACATCGAGTAACCTATACCTATCATCAAAATAATCTTGGAAGACCATTTATGTGGTTTTTTATATTTATGGGGTCATTGAGAGGGTCTGGTTTGCGGTAAACTGGTACAACAAATAAAAGAAACAAAATAGAAGGAAAGAAGCTAGACCACCAACCATAGGTCAGTACAAGACCACTCTTTTTTTCTTCCCTTGAATAGAGATAGAAAATAACATAATAAAATAAAGGTGAAAATACCTGAAAATGTGGGAAAATAGGTTGCACCTAAGCAGTGAAACCAAGAAGAAGAGTAATCAGAAATAGAGGGAAGATGATTAAATAGATCGACCTAAGAATTACAATGTACCTAACGACAAACGAATTTGAGATTTGGGGAAGGATAAAGGTAAATTCCAACCTAAGGAGGGGAGAGGGATTCATAGGAATACGGTATACTAGAAAAAAATAGTAGAGAAGCAATTGAATATTAAAGAAATGTGGGGAAAAAATGTCATTTCCCTTCTATTTAATATGATTCCCAGTTAGCCAAATTGTGTGCCAATAGTAAGACCCACATTATCTAAGAGGACCAGTAACATGAGCTAGGAAAACAATTTGACTATCCATTTATGAAAACCCACCTTCATGAAAACCTGCAACCATACACGGGCGTACAACCCTCCCTTGATGGTTTTAGATAAATTGTGTGGCTTCCCATATTCACTAGGTACACCACATGGTTAAGAAGAACAGTTAGAACTAAAAATAATATAACCTAGAGGTTCAGTATAGAATTCCCATAGTAGGAAAAATGGGATATGATCTAGCATCAATGTTTCCCAAACAATTCCATAGCCATTAGATCCCACAGTGAGCAAAAAATGAGAGATTTTGAATAATAACATAAAAGATCATGCCTCTCAAAAAAGCCGGGATATAAAACATTCAAAAATACTATATAATAAATATAATTTTTATACATATATTTGAAAAACTTTATTATATATATAATACTATATTACATTTACATATGAATCTTCACTACTTATTAATTAACAATTCCTTTTTATATTCACGTTATGGAGAATAACTGGTTGGTTTTTCAGGTATGTTTTGATATGTTATTTTTGATCCAATTACATTGAACATACTGATATAATATCTATAATGATAAAAAAATATAAATAGAATATATATCTATTATATATGTATTTATACTAACCTGAAAATCTAGAGAGATAAAATGAAGTACACTATTCATTATGACGGTAGACCATATCTACGGTAGAAAAATGTTTCCAATTTGTAAAAAGATAGAAAAATGTAATACTAAATAATATATAATCAGTAAAAAATAATTTTTATGTTATTTATATCACATATTTGTATTTAAAACCATCATAATTACCTTCCATGTGAAGAGTACATGAAGAAAAAATCACATCACATTGTGAGGCGATTATCCACCATCCACACGAGGGGCATTATAATATTCCCAAGTGATGTAAAGTAGAAGGGTATATATGATATCAAAATAATAGAAATATAATCATCTATAAATATCATATATATAATTTTTATCAATCCTTATTTCCATCTAACAAAAATATAAATGAAAAACACATCACATTAGTTTGTGAGGTGACAGTCCGTCGTACATACGAGAGACATTATTATTTTCCTAAGGGTTTGGAGTTAAGAAGTTATTTGTGGTAGTATAGTTACTGAGGTATAATAATATCATAAATATTATGTAAATAAACATTAAATCCATCATTATATCCATATGTAAGGGGTGGAGATGGAAAATGAGAAACATCGGTTCGCGAAGCAGTATTACTCGATACACATGATCGATGGTTTCTTATCCAATTTGATGGAAGAGGAGATGGATATTGCTTATTAAATTAACATAATAACATATATGTTAAGGATTTATACTTGTTTTATTATATCATCCTAAATTAATAATATTTTATTGAGATAGAATATGATGTAAAACAATATGGCATAGTAAAAAACATAGCATCTTCTTCATACAACCTCTATAGGTTTAACATAAATCCTTCCTAGATTGGATTTATGATCTTAAAAAAGCATCCTATAATAGGGGATGGAAGTAGGTAAGAGATGTTGGTAGTTACTAGTTAAGAAAAAAGGCTTCTTAAGTGTGAATAGGACAAGAAATGGGGTTACATTTTATAAATGGTGGAGAGGAAACATATGGAATTTTTGAGAAGACTAAAGCATACCCCCATTTTTTTACATTCCAAAAGGATTCAAAATTGTCCATTCATGAATCTTATAGGTGATATACTATAAATATGTACATAAATTTGTTTTTTGAGTTTATAGGTGATTATACAACTTTTCATTTTAGTTTAACGCCCAGTAATCTATTTTAACTTTAACCATAATAATTAATTTTTTACTTTTTTCTATTTATTTGGAATATAATTTAATGTTGAAATTATTATATATAAATAATTATTCTGATTCCAAATTTTCAATCCAGTTTTTCACATTCCATTTAGATAATTGGAAAAATTTATGTTCAGATTAAATATGAAGATGTGATGTGAAAACAAATTTCCAATGAGAAAATGTTCAAATGTTTAATTGGTTTTTATATAAAAATAAAATATTAAATTTATTGAAACAACATAAATTGGATTAATAAATATATAATTTATATAATTTTCCTTTAAAAACTATTTAAAAAAGCATAATTTTATATTCTATTAATTAAAATGTATTTTTAGAACAAAAACCAAAAAATTTCACAATTAGTCAAAAAAATAAGCTTTTCGAAAAAATCCAAAAAAATCATTATATGCTAATTTTAACTTGTAAATATCCCAAACTAATTTAATTTTTTTTTTAAAAATCTAAATACTTAAAAAATAATTTTTTTATTTCTTCAAAAAACCTATGTTTTGTTTGAGAAAATAGTGTTTTCAAAACATATAAAGACATTATTGAAAATAACATAATATTTAAATCAATATGTTTTTTGTATACAACTATTATATATAATACATAAAATTTCATTACTCCAAATAATTCCTATTTTTCTAGTTGCATGGTAATTCTGGTTGTGTTTAAATAAAAATATTTATAGTTTCGTTTAGTTTGATAAAACTCGATAATGATGGCTATCAAAGAAATTAAATTTATTTGAAAAAGTAGTTAATAAAATTTTGATTCATTATAGGGTCTATCTTAGGGATGAAATTTAGAGATATATTTTTCTTGAGGATTTGATTTCAAAATTTTGGGAAATGATGTTATGGTGTCTCATGTTTGACTCTTAGACCCTAAAACCCAATGATGGTGCATAAATCGACGTATCTATTCACAAGGACTCTTACCACATACTTTTTGACTTGGTACATCAAGGAACCCATTTTAGAGAAACCAATAATACATGCATTATATTAGAATGAGTTTATGACTTTTATATCCTTCTTGAATCACGTCCCTAGATATTATCATTCGAAAATGTTACATCTTATTAATATTCAATATTCCACCATGATGATAGTAAAATAATATATTGATAAAGGGTAATGTAAAAGACCAGTTGTTTGATAAGGCCTTAGTATAGTGACATATCCATGAGATGTTTCCTCCAGACGAGAACAGAGTAGTGCTTCTACAAGATTAGTGTATTTTAGATCCACATCCATTATTTTTAGCTGATTTTCATATATATGTTGAGAATATTATTTTTATAGTAGGATAAATTGAAAATGCACATAGGGTATGTGTAATGAATGAGTTTCAGTCATAGTAAATTCCAAGGTTTCTTATTAATCTAGGCCCTTGGGATTTAAAGGATTGGTTTGTGTTAGTGGTTTTAGTTATGTAGCATATGTGGACTTGATTAATCAGATGGACTCACTCGAAACCAGTATTGTCTATGAAGTAACAAGGCACTAGTGGTCCCAGGTTACATAGTCACAAGATGAAGTGACACCCTCTTGGATATAATTTCAATGATTGTTATGTAATAATTATTATCCTTGTATATTTTACTCTATAAATTTTTAGGTGATTTTTTAGAGTTCCAATATGGTTATATGACTATTATAGTGTACATGAAAGAGTTTTCTGACCTCATGAAGTACTCTATTGATATAGTGCATGATGGATACTAATAGGTATCAAAGTTTGGGTATGGAATTTGTAGGTTAATTCAAGCTATAGTTTTATTTATTTGAATTCCTAATTATGATGGGGTGGTAGAGTTATCATTATTGATAAAGATATTCCTAGAAGAGGAGTTTTGGGAAGCCAAAGTAGGAAGTATACATCATGGATTAGATTCACCTTCTGCTACTTGTAGATGATTGAATTTAAGATCCCAAAAACGTAGGCATACTAATTTTTGGACTCATTTGTTGAAATCATCCGTACAAGGAAGACATAGAGGATAAAGTCATCCTTGATATTGATAATGTTATTATTATGATAGACTGGGTCACATGGTACATGATTTCCAGAACAAATGTGCTTTAGAGGGTGGTCAGACTATAGACATGCCATCATGATAAAGAAAGCGTCAACATTATGGTTCTCCCTTGGTTGGCAAAGGAATCCCCAAGGGAGGTTGTGCTAATAGTGGGATAGTGGATACTTAGAAGGAAGAGATACACATGGAGGGTGATTCTAGGACCTACCATCACCACCACCCCCATGTGTTCAATGGTTTGGACAAACATATTACAGTGGAGGACATAATCATATGTAGGATATGGAAAGATAAACATTCAACACATGTGATGATTTGATGTACAATATATTTCTAACCTATATTATCATTGGTACTTATAAAGAGAAGTGTGATTCATTTATTAATTTCTATATCCCTCTTGAAATATTTGAATATCTCTATAGAGTCTTTTCCCATTAATTTTGATTGAGGTTCCTATATAGATATATTATTCTATTTATCTGGTAATCTAAGACAAGAGATAGAGTTCAGTGGGGATTGTTTTACATGGGAACTCATGGTTATTTTAAAGAAACCATATCACATCATTTTGGGTAAGTACTGGATATTCATGATGTAGACCTAGTTAGGCTATCATAATAGAAGATTTAGATTTCTATGAAAAAATGGGATGAAATTTTACATCAATGGAAGGAATGAACTACTAGAAGAATATTTGTGGATTAAGAGATAGAATAAAAATCCTATCTTATATCATTTGGTGAGTTCATACATCGGTGTAGCGATCTATTTTGACATATATTTTCGGATAATATTGGTTGAGTACATAGATTTCTTCACCAAAGATATTTTAATACTATCTATATGTCGATAAATCAATTTCTATATTTAATTTTAACTTGGTACAAGAATAGTATTTTTTCATAACATGTGGTCCTTATTGAAATCAAGTAGTAGAGGGTGTCTTTGGATGACCTTCAAGAGGAGGATTCTATTAGAACCACTGTGCCCCCAAGGAATCTCCAGTGTTGTTTTCAAAAAAGGAGGAAGAGATTTTATGACTATGTGTGGACTACCATCACTAGAATTAGGTGACGGTCAAGAGAAAATACCATTGAATATTTTTTATAATCATTTGGATCAATTAAAAGGTTCTAAATTATTCTCCTAGATTGATATCAGGTTTGACTATCACCAGCTACAATTTGTGGAGGAGTATATTTTGAAGGAAACATTCAGATGTCGCTACATTCACTATGAGTTCCTATAAATTCCATTTTTTATGATGAACAACCCTAATATTTTCATGGAACTTATGATTATGATATTTCATCATTTATTAGAACATTTTTTTTGTTTTATTTATGAATTAAATTATCATTTACTCTAACTTAGGGGAGGAGCACAAAAAATATTTGAGAATGGTCTTTGGATTACTTTGGGAGAACCAGATATATGGTAAGATCTCGAAGTGAATGTTATGGATTATAGAGGTTCAATTTATTGGGGGTTTCGTCTATAAACATTCTGTAGTCATGTACTCAACATTGATAGAGGTATTTATATCAGGGAAACCACATAATATAATGCTAGTGGTGTGGAGTTTTCTAAGGGTATAAGGGTATTATAAAAGTTTTGTGGTATAATTTTCTATTATTATGGATCGTTTTACTACTTTTATATGAAAAGGGTATCCTTTTGATTGGAGAAATAAATTTCCAAAATCCTTTGGGGAGATAATGATGGGGTTGAGAAGTTCTCTTGTGGTGAGACTACCGAAGGATGGTGTCGAGTACTTCATGTTATATAATTCCTCTAGATCTGGGCTCATTTGAGTGTTAATAAAAAGGTATACATTGATTTATTATGGGTCCATGAAGATGATATCCAATGAAAACAAATACATGACCCATGTTTTTTATTTTTATGCAGTAATATTTTCGTTAAATATATGGAGGAATTTTCTTATGGATGAGAACTTTCTAGTTTATTCAAACCATAAGAGACTTATTTATATCTTTTCAAAAAAAAAATCATTACCTGAGATAAAGTTTATGGATATAGTTCCTAGAATACTATGAATTTATGATTGTATAAAGTCCAGAGAAGGGAAACTTGGTTGTAGATTCCCTCAGTAGGAATTTGTATTCTCTTTGGGTAGAGGACTTATTAGATAATTTTTCCTCATTATATTTTACCTTTTTCATGGAAATATCTGTAGCTTATATGCAATTAATGGTGATGAATCCAACAATTTATAATATGTGAGATATTTCTAGTTGGGTGACATCAATTGTGAAGTTATGCGTAACTAGATATCATTATAATATACACTAAATGGATATTTTTAAGGTGGGGATCTTGTCATAATATTTTGAGGATGGAAAGTGGTAATAGTTACACAGAATGAGGTGGTTTTGAGGGATTTCCACCCCCTTATAAGTACATACCAGAGACAAAATGATGTACCCAGACCTTGGGTGACCATTTTTTTGGACCAAAATGTAGCATAATTTTAGTTATTTTTACTTCAATTTATTCACCTTTTAGTAGGTGAAGGAATGTCACCAGGTTCCAGCATGTTTGGATTATCCTTTTGATACCCTATAATGGAAGAGGGATAAAATGTCAATGGATTTTGTAATTTTTATTTCATGGATAAGGAGATTATAAAATATTATATTGTTAATTATCAATTTACATAATATATCATCTCACTTACCAACTATCAAAGAGAAGAGTTCAGTTGATTGTTTGAGATGCTTGTATGTGTGGGAGATCATCAAACATTACGGGGTATCTTCAATGATTGTCTCTAACCATGATAATCACATCACATCATGATTTTAGAGATGTTTTAGGAGTATTTTATGACCAAATTATTGATTATCACAATGTTCCAACCATAAATGGGTGCCTAATCTAATCCAATCATTTAGTTCATAGAGGT
Source organism: Viscum album (assembly GCA_963277665.1). Taxonomy (NCBI): domain Eukaryota; kingdom Viridiplantae; phylum Streptophyta; class Magnoliopsida; order Santalales; family Viscaceae; genus Viscum; species Viscum album. The sequence goes on from OY728139.1 coordinate 596,538,105, forward strand.
CATTTGGAGGGCCTACATGTAATACTGTCATTGAAGTTGGGAGGAATACTTTCCATTATTATATTTCTCTTATAAGAACAAATATCACATTACTATTGACCTAAAAAAATCAATGATGTCTATGGGAGACCCTAAAAGACATTATTTTCTTGAAATGAGATTGGTGATGCTTCTCTTGTTGGACCAAAAAAATGGTGAAGACAATGATGGTAAATGTGTAGGTGATTAGTGAGTGTATATGAATAACTTAGTGTAAAAAAGTATCTCACAAAAAATGACATCATATTCAATTCATGTTCAAGAAGGGATTTAATTTCTTTTTGATGGTGTATCTCAATGAAGAATATGAATGTTTGATTAGGGTAGATAGTTATACTTATGGTTTATTAGGGAATTAAATTATTTTCACAAGGATGTAGGGGTTTCTTATTACATATCCTTACTCCAAAATTTGTAATAGGTGAATGGTGCCATCTATTGTTTGTAGATAGGATATACCCACATGGCCCGTCACTTGTTATCAACCAGGAGAGATGGATTTTTGGGATGGATCCTTTTTTAGAGTACCTAAATGATATTGAGGATCTATAAGAGAAAACCCATTATGAGAGAGTTATTAAATTTTTGATAATTATTTTGTAGTGAAAAAACTTTGGGAGAGAACATTGGTGTATAAAAACTATATATGGGCATAGTACTCTCACCTATTTGAGTAGTTATTTCTTTTAAAGTGAAAAGAATCAATGGTAGGAATTATTTAATGAATGTAGTTTTTTATGAAGGGAACCTTTTAAATTTATTGATGATTGATTTCTTTTTGTGTCTTCACAGAACCTTACCTTCTTTTATTTGATGTTTGTTTGGATGTGGGGGTCGCCGAAGGGAGTTCAAGGAGAATAAATATCAATTTGAGAAAATATTCTAGTTATATTTGGTAAATAATGATAGATATACTTATTCATAATGTGAATATTAAGGCATTCATTTTATGTGGATTGGGATTCAAAGAATCAATAATGTGGTTATTTAATTCATGATGTGAAATTGTTCTCGATATTTTGGATATGGAGATAGGTATTCCAATATATGAAAACCACATGACATTCATAACATGAACTAGGGATTCACTCAATGAATGGGTCAACTCCTAGTATATCTATAAATTTCTCAAGTTATTAGATTTTATACATAATTCAACCATTCCTCTCAAAATCTGGATAACCCAAGGTTATTTTCAAAGATATTCTAACCCTTTATTCTTGGATTTTATCCTTGACACATAATGATCTTATATTATTAATTTTTGGCTATTAGGAATCATCATTAGTTGTGTAATTCAGATAAGTCACCAATGATAGTGCCAAAAATCAATTCTTTATCATAGATTGATCCAATGATGAGGTATGTATTTTTTATTTATAAATTAATTCCATTTTTATGGATTCTATCATATATTGGTTTATATATGGATAATTTCTTGATACATTCATGTATTTTTTTTCATATCCCATGTTTTCTTAGTAATTGGAAACTTTCTCCATTTGTCTGTTTTTATTGCAATGTTCATTTCCCAAACTCGTATTGACTAACGAAGATACTCACATTCGTGTTTAATGGATTTATCACTCATTCTTTACAATATTCTTCATCAACCAATGTAGTCATGGATTCAACAATTTTATGATTATTTTGATCATGATTAACCCTTAATATTTGTTCTATAGCTATAGTGTTGATGCATAGAACCCTATCAACATGATATTCCTAGATCTGTGATGGGTTCATGGATTATAATAGTGAAAGTTGTGAATAATTAAGAATTACACATTGATTCTTGAATCGTGAGTTTTTCACCGATGAATATTTTTCCATGTGGGAAAATAAAGATCATTATTCTCAACAATAAGTCACCAAAAATAGGTATCTAGTGTGGGGATAGCATTGTTTGTCATGTATTTTAAGGATTTCAATTGAGATCACAACTAACATAGTGGCTGCAACCTAGAATAACATGACTCAATGATATGGAGGTTACATTCTTTGTATAAACTGCAATTTAAAATAAGGATTATTTAAGACTGATTAATGATATAAATTCAACCCATGCCATGAACTATACCTTCTAGGGGTATTTTAGGCACATATAATCATGACATGATCCATCAGGATAACCTTTATTATATTCTTGGAATGTTAAGAAGATGTTTTCCCTATAAATCTTTATAGGCCTAGGATAGGGATCATGCATTATCATCAGAGTTATTTTATGGCCTATACTCTCCCAATGATAGTGTTTTCTAGTGCGTGGGTCCCCCATATCAAATACACTAGTTGATTTTATACTTCTCTGAATTATAGGAAAAAATTACTATATATTAAGAGTTAGCACTCTCTCATCATTGAGCTCTAGCAGGGAGTGGGTCCTCCATTAGACTCATCACATAATTTTTTAGCCATCTCCCAATGAGGCTTGGTTACAACATTATATCTTATTGCAGTTTCAATTGTAATTTTGGAATCAAGATAATACCAACCCTAATATATTTGGTAGAGTCAAATTTCATAGTTGGATATGGGGATCATGTTTCCACATTCTCTGATTGAGGGGTATATTTATAAGTCTATTTGTACTTTTGGGTTTTCTACCACAAATTTTTTTCATGGGTTTAGTTGAGAATTTCCTTTACTACTACTCTATGTTTTACAAGGAATCATATTGTGTCTATTTATACTCACCCACACTATGGGATTTTAATTAATGTGTTGTGTCTAATATAAATTATAGACAGATTGGTGATGAACTCGGTGGACCTAGTTTTGTTTGAGCATAGTTTAAATTGGAAACATTGGTCATGTTCAGTTATTAGAAATGATTGTTATGATATGGGATCTATCATACTTTTCCATATTACTGTTAGGTTGGGAAACATAATGGTTGGGTACGTATTTTTCACTTTTCACTATTTATATATTTCTATTCTACTATAATGTATTTATAAGAAGTCATTTCATGTACTGTATTCACTCTAGAAGTTCTATTTTATTATTACATTGCATCATTTCCTAGAGATTGGTGGTGTGCATGTGTATATGTTCATTGTCACAGGATCTCCAATTCCAGTGTTATAAATACTCGAAAGTAGAATCTATCCCCTGGTCTATTGAAGGCATACTTAGTGTGTCACACTTTTCTTACTACCAATCCAGGTGGGGTGCTAGTGGGCTACTTCATGACATTCCAACCCCTAATCATTGTCTTGGTGAAGACTAGAATTATACTAAATTTAGTTATATTCCTAGAAAACAAATTCATTTAATAAATACCGAGGGTATACAACATCATTGGGGGATTATTTCCCCCCACATATAACTCAACCGGCAATAAAAATGACAAGGAAATAATGTAAATGTGATACATGATTAAAAAAATACCCAAATCCATTCAAAAAACAATAAACCTATTAGAGTCAATAAATGCATCAAATAAACCATATAAATCCACATGTCCAAAAATACAAAATGTGCAAAGTGAAAAAGTTTCAATACACCATGTTTACCCCTACCACATTCAATCTCCTACCTTCATTAACCAAAACCAACACATAATCGTGCTCCAGTAAAAAATTAAGAGACCTTCGACTAACCTATATCATGATAAAGAACTTGATTATGTGAACTAAGATTCATATATAGGGGTAATTTATAAAAACTATTAGGTAATCCCCCTAATATATACCACACAAACCATTAATATAATAACAAGTTATTGCTCAGTAAGTATATATAAAATAATGAGAAAGCATAATGACAAGCGCACAAGATATGTATAATGAAAAAAATGAAAATTTAATAACCCAGAAAATTAACCAATACCTCTACCATGGAATCCATATTATGAACCCAATTCATACCCCATAACGCGATACTCCATGAACAGAAAACACTCATGTGAAGAACCCCATTATTAATGAAACAGGTCTTCACTTGGTGGTGCATATATAATATTCCATGAAATTGCGCATGGAAAGACAAGTATTAACCAACAAGTCCCTACACATGTACGTCATGAATGCATAGATTACAATTCCATTTATAATTTAAACACACAAAAAACCATTCCTTATAAATATTTATGTCTTTGATTTTTTTTTCAAAAATATATTTTAAAAACTACAGCGTAATATGATTATACATTTTAGGGATTTGTTAAAATAATTATGGAAATTAACACATGATTTATACATTAAAAACAAAAGGAATTAGTGATGAGAAATAATAGAGTGTTAGATAATAATCCAACATTGAATTGTTATGTCACATTAAATCAAATAAAAATATCATTGAAAGGAAATAATCACTGACAATCACCTCCCAGAAAATATGGTTAGAGAGACCTAGTGAGGAGAGAAAAGGTGTGGATATAGGATGATGTCCACATTAGTTTCACACTGAAGATGTTAAACAGGATATTCTAGTAGATCTCCATAGAGTAGAGTTCAATGATGTAGAAACTTGTAGGATACTATGATAGTTCTATTTCTTTGGTCTACAAGGGTATGATGGCTTTGTTTCTATTTAGGAAATAGAGTGTTTGTTGGTGGTTTGATAGAGGTAACCTTTAATTTTATTCTCATTATAAAGGATAAATATTTTTATTTTTCTATGATGATGTTTTACCGTTTATCTTGATAGTGGTTTCTTTTATTCCATTGGGATCATAAGGAGTCAAAAATTCAATGGGATATGTTCAAGACTAGTTTTTGGATGAGTTTCGATTTTTTAAAAAATGAAAAATTGTAAGTATAATACTCTTACCCTTTTTGTGGATATAAATTTCATATCATTTAAATATTAGATATAATATTTCCTTATGTTCTACGTTGAGAATTCTTCCAGATAAGGAGTCTAGGGTGAGGAATTTCTAAGACGATTGGAATAAAGAAATCTAATGCCATGTCACCACTTTTTTTATGAATTCATATGTTTTGGTGCTGGTGAAGGTATAGGTTATCAATAAGATGTCGGATAGTATGATGTTTCTATGAGATGGGATTTTCCATAATTTTACATGGAGTATAGCTACGATTTATTCTTAGATTCCAAGCATGAATAAGAAGTTTGATTTAGTAGAGAGTATGTTTTAGCCTTACTCAACTCATTTAACTAGAACTAGTAGTCCTTATCCCCTTCATAAGGGATCATGAAATGTTTAATTTTTAATTAAAAGGACATAAACATCATAGGAAAGGGTATTTGATATTTATCATTAGTCATCATGGAGTTGATGGCCATTTTCAGGTTTAGAATTTGCAACTGTTTTAATAATTGATGCAGAAGTAACTGGGTGTTCTAACTTTTCATAATTAGAGTTGAAATAGGGTAGGGAGATGGATGGTCCTTGATATCCCACATCAACACATATATTGGGTAGATTATGGGCATGTAGGTGGTCATCATCAGTTCCAGAGTGTCTATGGAGTTGGAGATAATCAAATGTATTTGTTATCATTGACAACATTGGTGGAGAAAAATGTTGTGTGAGGTAATATCTGATAATTTTTTACATGGGTTTATACCCTTTTCATTCCGGAGTGACACACTACCTTTTTCATCCACTCTAGTCCATTCCTTGAGACATGAGATGGAGATATCATTAGTTCTATTAGTGTTAACAATTCTAGTTTGGGGAATGGGTTGGGTGCTGACATAGAAAAGCATAGATATTTCTTATAGTTCATGGTAGAAATATACTAATAAATGTAAATATGACACCTATAATATTAATAATTTTTTGGAGGTGTTAAATTTTTTGTTGTGGAGGAATCATCTCATTGATGAATATTTTGTGTTCTTCACAGATCCCAATAATCTGAAGTAAGTCTTCTCCACAACTGAATAGAATGTATATAAATATTGATTTATGGAGTTTTTATAGGATTATAACAACGATATTTACTTTAATACTAGAATATAGAATGTTGTGGAAAATGAAATGCGAATAAAATCATGAGGTGGTGTTATGCATGAGTCTAGGGACTCTTAGAGAGTGATGAAATAGTTCGATATTATTCCCCTTAATATGAGAGGAATTGATTATAGGGGATGTATTTATCAGATGAATATATGAGAGTTATTAGTTCATTAAGTGGATGAGTCCTATATATGGGATTTAAGGTTAGAATTTTTGAATGATAGTGTTGATTATTATGTTATATTGAGGGATGATATGATGTTTGTCTACAATGGGAGTTGTTTCTGGGGAATATTTTCATTCTTTTGGTGATGTTTAACGTGGTTATTTGTGTCTCCCATAGTTCCCCATTACTGTTACATCCTAGTGTATCATATATTTGTCATTCTCCTAATATATATCTTTAGTTTTCCATAATGAAGTTTTCTATTGCTTAGTCGTCCTCACGATGTTTCCTTTTATTGATTAAAGGGCCTGAGAATCATATTCTGTATGGTTTTTTAGCCTCTTTATATTTCCTAGTGGGAGTGAGAGGGTATCTTGATGGACTATGTAAAAATTTTACCCATATAAAAAGGTGGTTATGATGCTATATGGGTGATCATGGACTACATGAATGGGTTAGATCACTTATTACTGATTAAGTAGTCAATATTAGTGGAGTTTTTATTGAGGTAGTACATGTATGTTGTTGTGCAGATTAATGGGGTTCTGAAGACTATCATATCTGATAGTTATCCATAGTTTACCTCTAGTTCATGGAGAGTTCTTGAGTGTGTTTTCATAGTTGAGTTGTGTCTTAAAAACACAATTCATCTATAGATATACAATTAGGTAGAGTTTACATTCACATATTTAGAGGAAATGTTGAACACATGTATTCTAGATATTAGAGGTACATGGGTGAGGGACCTACCATTGGTAGAGTTACCTTATAATAAAAAAATTTATGTCTCTATTTGATGAATATTATATATGACTGTACTAAAATATATAATGTTGGATAATGGTTGGGGAGTCACCTGTTCTTGGAAAAGAATTAGTGTAGAGGTAAATAAAGTAAATGTTATTTCAGAGAGAATGAGGGTGGATCAAGAAAATTAAATTTCATATTCTAATCATAGTAGGAGGCCTCTAAAATTTTATATTAGAGATGATATATTCTTGAATGGGAATTTTCATCATGGGATTTGAAGGTTAATTCATGGTAGTAATATTTCTCTTATTGTTTGGGAATTTCAAGGTGTTTATATGCATTGGAACAATTTAATTTCGGTTAAAAATACACCCTCTTATAATCTAGATCTATTAAAATTACAATATTTTATATCTTCATTAATATTTTCATGATAATTATAAAATGATTAATTTTTAAAGCATAATATTGAAGATGGTTCAACCTTCAAAGAGTGGACTACTGAGATTAAGGGTCATCAGTAAAAGTTGTTGTGCATGAATTATATTCATTTGGTACATGACCTATGTTGAAATATTGGATTAGAAGTGTGTACTTGGGAATGAGAGTAACAAATTTAATCTCAATATCATTTTTGTTTTGATTTTTTGTTTTTTTATCCTCAATTGAGACATTATGTTTGAAATTATTCTATTTTTAGAGATCCTTTATTTTCAATGAATTGATTATTGTTTATGTAATTTCCCTTACATGAGAGCTGTCACTTATGAGAGATTTTTTTAAGGAGTTATGTCGATGTAACATGGGGGGTTTTTAATGGATAGTTGGCAGTGTATTTGATTTCATGAGACCCATGAGAGTTATCTCATAGGGTGATTTTTTATAATCATTTATATTCATATATATTTCTTTTATGTGTTTAATAATGAGAGTAGTTTGAGGGGTATATTTTTTAAGTTAAAATATTTAAAACCCATTTCCTTGTACTTTCTCTATTTTGGATGATTTGGGAGTATTCCAAGAGTTTTTTCACATAATAATTTTTTATTTTGGTTCTTACAGTATATTTTTTGTCCTTATGATTGAATGTTTTTTATATAGTTAGTTGACATGGTCACTTAGTTGGTCATACAGCTGATCATTTCTATGTTTATTCACCTGCTGGGCCATGTAGTCAATCCTTACTTGGTTTATGTGGTTTCTCTATAGTGGGATGTTAATTCCTTTTGTTTTTATGTTTCATCATTCCCTTTCATCATGTTTCCAATCCTTTGGTCATTTAGTCAATTCATGGGTATGTAGTCAACATTTTACATTATTTGGTAAATAGTTTGTGTAGTTTATCCTTATGGTGTGGCGAATGGGCATAATCAATGGTAGTTCAGGTGGTCACATCGCATGACCAAACCTCATGGGAGATCAGATCCTTATGCATAATAATCCCAGTGTTCTCAGAAATACAAAAAATATGTTTTAATGATAACAACTAAAAAATATTATAAATTTTTTGATTTAAACCACCAATAAATAGAGATAAATTATACTATTTGATTTCATAAAAATGGGGGGTTTAAATGATTCGTTCAAGAATATTAAATTTTATTTAATGAAAACAGAGTAAATGATAATATAAAATGAATGTTTCATTATATTTTAGAAGGAATATATGTAATCATATCTATTAATTCTAAATTGATATTTCTTTCTCCTCATTCGTTTTTATTGATTTATCTTGATTTTGGGGGATCTAAAATTCCCTCAGAGAGTATTTCAAACACTCCTCATATTATGTAAGTTCTATTCCATCATATTTCCATCTTTATTCCACTTTTCTGATGTAGTGAAAGAATGAATCTTATCTCAAGGTCAGTGATATTCATTTTTACATTGGTTTTATGTGAAAATAGTGATCATATAATGCATTATTTTATTTATTTAATTCGAAGGGATTAACTGTAATAAGATAATAATATGTAATTATAAAGGAAAATGGAAAGTTTATTATCACTTTATTTTTATATAATATTGATAATTGCGAAACAAAATAAATGATTATTATTGAACAATATATAAATAATTAAAGGAAAAAGATAAATATAATCTCGTATTCCATAATTTGTTTTATCAAAATAACTTAGAAATAAAATTCACCGAATTTTTATTTTTGTGTTTCAATAATTTTGGGAATTATATATGAAATAGAAAAACATTATCTCATACAGAATACTTGTTAATTAATTCATATTATAAAGTTAAGTAATTAAAATATAAGTTTACGACATGCAATATTATTTATTTATTATTTTAGGATAACATATTTGTTCAATTTTTGATATTAGATAATTAAAATGGTAAAATAATATCATGAACATAATAATTAATATTTCATGATATGAGAATTAAATAAAAGTTTGGGGTTTTGGGATCACATGTGTTTCATTATATCTTGATTCTACCAATTATAATTTATTATATATTTCTCCTACTACTTGGAAGTATTTTTCTTTTTATTTTTTATCATGGTTTATTTTATTTGAAAATTGTTAAAAAAAATATAAAACCAATGTGATTTTATATTTTAAAAAAATGGGCACAATTAATTGTTTACTTTATTTATTTAGAATTTAAGAATTATTAATGTCGTTATTTTTTTAGAGATGGATAGATACATTCTATAGGATTATTAATTTGGGAAAACTATTCATTATTAATTGGTTAATTTAATAGACGAATTAACTTGGTTTTTAATTTCAAAATATAATATGTTTAGGGTTTAATGATACTGTATTTATTATGGTAGGCTTGAATTAATCAATTTTTTGGACTTAGTTTCCTTTATTTCTGAGTAATAAACAAACACTTTGTATGTATATATGCACTAGGATAACTAAAAATCTATTTCAACTTGATGAAGTTGTTAATAACCTATTTTGATTATTAGTTTATTAAGAAAGGGGATGGAGGCTCAGCCTATTGTGATGCTCAATGAAGATTATGGGAAGAAAAATTTTACTATGAAGAAATGGGTGGGAATGACACCAGGTTGGTCAAGATGAATTTTTAGTGGGTCTTTCTTATCAATATATATTCCTTCTTATTTTCCATATTTATGAATATATTTATTTTACTTTCAATCCGCTCGATGCAGTTTGACTCAATACCTGACTAGTCGAATATTAATTTGGTAACCTAGGGTGAGTCCCAAAGTACCCATAAAATTTATGAAATAATTTTTGAATTAGTAAATGATAATGGATGGTTCATGAAACCCATAATATTTCATATGTATTAATTTGAAAAAAAAATATGTATTCAATTACCTTATTGACAGGAAACCCAGAGTCTAAATGAACACATGATATAATATACCTTTATAACATAGTCATTGATTGACAGATATGAATAGGATTAAATATATTATTAAATATATATAGAAATATTTTCTGAAAGTCATATTTATTGATTAATTCAAAATAAATAAGCATTAATTTTCAATAAAATCATTTAATGATTATAATACAAATTTTTTATGAAATGTATCATCTACTAATCTTGTATTATTATCTAAAACATTATATATATCACTATTTAAAAAAATAATGAATAATATTTTGTAATGTTTCAATAAATATCCATACATTAGTAATCTAATGTCTGGAAATTATGATAAAATTATTTATAGGTAAAAAGAGTTATTTTTCATAAAACTGTTTTTATGTTATCAATGGGTTTTAATAAGAATAAAGTCAACAAATAATTATTTATCAATGAATATAATTGAATTTATAGAATATATATTCTATCAAAAAATTTGAAACTAATTTTAATCTTTTAACAAGTCATGGAATGGAATTAATCTCATCTTTATGCTTAAAAATTCATTTATCAAAACCAGATTTTATTACATCACATTTATTTTATAATTAATTTCTCCTATTTATAGAAATGTAATATAATAATAATATATCTATATTTGGAATCATAATGTAATGTTTTTTAATGACGAAACCTGTATTCTGGCTCATAATAACTTTTATTATATTTTTTACCGTAGTTAAAATTAAAATGAGTTTACCAGGGATTTGGGGGGGGGGGGTGAACAAATAGTTAAGGGTAATATTGGAACATACTGTTATATAGTTATTATTGGATAGAGATATTTAGTCCCTATATTATCCTATGTTCAAAAAAATTTCCATTTGGATCCATATCCAATAGAAAGTGACATTATATTATTTAAATGTTTTATGTAATTCCAAGTGTGTCCTCACCCTCACTTATAAAGGGATCCTCATCTCTACCCTTATTCATGAATTTTAATCATTATATATTTTACAAGATATAAAAAAAATATTCAATATATCTTCCTTTAATCCAATATACCATGGTATTTTCCTCGACAAAACTATCTTGGATTAAGGTCTAATCTGAAGGATGTCTCTCAAAAACGTTGTATAAATCTTAACAGATCTCTTTTGATTTTATTTCTTATTAATTATACTCTAATTTTTTTATTAATAATAAAATGATGGATATAATATCCTTAAAATCATTTAAGGTTTATCATGATGATTACACAACCATTTTGCACCTCTTTTCTATCAAATGGGAAGTGAAATAATTTCCTGTGCATACGTCTGGAGTACCACCTCCACCTAATGATATGATTCATTTTCCATAAATTCCCCACCTTGATGGATATAATTATGACTTTAATAAATATAAATTATATTTATGATATATCTATGAATATATAACTATAATATAATATTTATTTTCTTTATTTTTGTTAATTATAACTGTAGTGATTTTACACTGTAATCTCATTTTTACTAGGATTGGTTATTCTTAAATTACCAATGATGATATTATATGACTTATTCCTAAAAAATATTAAAAAATTTATTTATTTATTTATATTTATATAAATTACATTTATTTTATTTAATTTTACTCTCTCTACAGAATAAAATTTCCAAAAGAATATATTTATGGAAAACTGGCTTTATTTTTCTATTTGGAAATGAATCACATTCTTCCATGAACATTTTATAATTAATTTTTTTCATCAATTTTATTTATACTATCATAATATTTTTCAAATTCATTTTTAGTCATGTTTAATTTCTATAAAAAGGATAAAAAAGAATCATCTTCTTGTTTTCTAAATGGGGTACTTTTACCAAATGTGTGAAAATAATTTTAGTTTTAACATACAACTTATAAAAAATTTTATTCCGTCATGGTGTATCTCTTCATTGAATAATAATTTCCACATATCAATGGTTATTTTCAAAAAACAATTTCCTTGACATTTCATAAATTCTCATATTTTAAATAATAAATATCAAAATGGAATGTGTATTTTCCATAATAATTATTCAAGTGTTCGTTGAAATGATTTTTTAAATATAATATTGATAGCTTCATTTCATGCATAAACAGTTGAGTATAAAATATTTTTCTATTTAAATTTAGTTTTTAATTATTTCCAGCATATTTAATTATTTATTCATTTGTGTAAGCTTACTTGTAATATAATTAAAGGTGGAAAATAAAGAAAAAGAGATGAATTCATAATACAAAGGATGTTCTACAATGTGGGATAAATCAAGGATCGATTATGTAGCTCACAATTGAAGATTCCAGTGGAAAAGAATCCAATACACTAGAAACCGAAAAATAATTTAACTAATCCCCAATTTATAATGTAAAAATGATATCTAATCCATGATGAGATATGAAATGCCAAAAAATTGAGCCTGAGGAAGGGGCATGGAAATCCATAGAATAAATACCTATGTCACACCATGAATCCTTGTAAGGGGAATTTTTTATTTGAAATTTATTTGGTTTAATTCCTCAACCATGAAATAAATCACTGGTAACGCCCATGGTTAACCCAAACACATACAGTTGATGCATTTAGAGAATTTAAGCCACCCATGGTGCATTTACACCTATAAACACAAGTCTTGTGAGCTCTTATTAATAGATCATCCCAACATGGATTCTAGCCCTGTGTAAAAGGTGTTACATCATAATGTTTATTTTCAGTGTATCCATTTTACTCATAATATTTTTTTTTCACTTTCCTCCTCTATCACCCTCTCATTACTAGCTTGATGGGTAATTTTATCATTTTCTTAGTTATGTAATAATTAGAAGGATTGATGTAAGTGCATTTTTTATTTTGATTTTAGTTTATATTGTGTTTTATGCTCACACCATGATTAAATCTACCCCCATTTTTTCATTATGACTATTGATATTTGAATTTGGAAGAATCATAAAACATATGACTAATTAACTCAATCCAAGCATGTTCATTAGACTAATCAGGATAATTATGCTTAAACATGTTTTTCAATCGCCAAATTAGTTGATCCACCTGAGGTAATAAGAAATATTTTTATTTTCAATAGAAATTACCAATACCAAGAGTATTCTTAGATTCAATTATAGTGAAAACAAAACTGAACAGGCTTAATTGTTAATCCACTACAATACAAACATGAAAATTAGTGGATGTGGAATTTTTTCACTATTATATTTAAAACCAAACATATTTATTTTATCTTGTTCTAATTAAAATTAAATTTATAATTTTTACTTTTATCTAATTATTTTCAAAATCATGTATAGGGTTCATCCTTGAAATTTACACATACAACATTTAATTATTTGATAGTGAATGTTTGAGTTTTAAAATAATTTGTTAAATTATTGTAGACCCATGGAGGATAACAAATCCCTATAGGTTGGTCAGATTGCATCCTTTGATGTTATTTATAATTCAATAGGGATATAATTGTTTGATACAATACTATTTATTTATTTGGATGGTTATTGAATATGATAATGGAATCATGATAAAACCTTTTTTCTATTTCAAGAGTTTATCTATGATGAAATAATAAATTGTTTCTTGATATTGTTGCATATATTTTAAGGGTTTATCATAATGTGACATGTGGGTATGTAAAATCCCAAAAATTGATTAATTAAAATTTAATGTTTTATGTTATAAAAGGGTGTGAATGGTTATACCAAGCCCAAAATACGGTTCATTGGAGGTTATCCCAATCCCGAAAGTGGGAAAGCATGAGGATATTCAAATAACAAAGCTATTACATAAATGGTTATCCTAAGACTATCATGTGATGAATGTCTTGGTGAGTAAAAATGATACATGTTTTCTATTATTATGATTATGAAAAACTTTATTGAACACATTTATTATGTGATATTATGATAATGTTATGCTCTTATGGCTAATTTTCTTTGATTACAAAATGATTCATATCTTATGAACTCTGAATATTCTTTCCATAACTCATTGTTATGATTTTTGAATTATTGGGCATGGTTTTAAAATGTCAATATCATGTTCCCATACCATTATTCCCATGTTATTCTTAAAAACTCATTGATATCTCTATTTTTTACAATTTAACTAAGAAATTTAACTCACAATTTTTTATTTTTCCCTTTTGACAGGATATGAAGAATGGATTTAAGTATGATATTTCAAATAAGGGAGTTAGTTGTAAAGAAAATAGTGGGATATGTTATAAATAATATATATTCCTACTGTTTTTATCAATGGTTCCAAATAAACTAAAATTTTAATTTTCTAACATAGATGTATAGTTATGTATTGAAAATTAATTAACTAAGATATAACATTTATGTATGAAATAATTGGGTCTCCTTAGTTGGTATTATAGAATGGTTGAGTTTTTTTAGAAACTAATATGAAATAAAATTAGTTATAACCCTTAGGATAAGCCTTTGTATTAGAGAAAATCATATGTCCAGTAAAGAAAAAATTGTGGTTATCATAGAAACTAAGTTAATATTTGGATACTAAAAAGCTGATGTAACTATGGAACAAATAAGTTTTTTGGGGACAACATAAAAGGTGTTGATTGGTTATTAACTTGATCATCACCAGTGCATGCCAAATGGGCCTAAGACTGGACACATAACTAGTCACACCCATAGGATATGATTGGGTTAATTCATATTTTATTTATAAACCATTATAAATAATTTTAATATGATATAACTACTAATGACATAAATTAAACCTAAGGTGTCATAAATTTAAGAATGGTTACATGATATACATAACCTATAGATTATTTTCATTATTATATAGTTTATCACTATGATTATTTTTATACAAATTATAATTTTTAGTTATATTAAATGGATGTAACAAGAAGGAATCATGTTAAATATGAATGTGATAGAAAATGTTGTGATTTTACTCAAGATAAAATTAAGGTTTTGGGATCTAAAATGAAAAATATATTTTTAATTCATACCCAATTTTCTCAAACCACGAATCTTGGTGAGATTTAAAAATAGCATAGGAGGAAAAACTTTCCATTGAGTATTTCATGTGGAACCATACACTTTATTTTATTAGACCCATTGATCCACTAATTATTGGGAAAGGGATTTGTAACACTAAAAGGTATTTTCTATTTTATAGTGTTTGAAAAAATAAAATTTATTTTGGATATTTATCATTTGGAAGGGAAATCATATCCATGGTGGAATATTATCTATAAGGTGAGGCAACATGATGTAAATTAATGTACGGAGTCGGATGAGTTTAGAAGGTTATTTTTTGAACACTAATTTTCCATTTATTCATCATATAAAAATAAATATAGAATTCCATGACATAAATATAAAGGATGATAAATAGATTGGTATGTTTGAGGTAACATTTAAATTAATTGTGAGGTATGATTATGATATTACGTTAAAACCATGACATAAGAATGATTGATTATTTTATAGCGTAATACCATGCATACAAAAGGGTTTATAATTATGAAAATTAATTAAATATGAAGAAATAATTCAATGTGCACCTAAATTTGAAATAGAGATTGGATTCAACCATCAATGTCATGGTTTTAGAATGATAAGAACGATTGAATTTAATAGAAATTATAATACTAAAAATCATAAAGGGAAGAAGGAGAGTTACATTTTATGCCAGATGTGTGGATTAAATATGAAAAAAATTTGTTAACATTACTATTAAATGATTTTTGTGTGTAAAATTACATCATTGGGAAATCATATTCTAATGTGATGATAAGAAGTTAGGTAATGACAAGAATGAAGAGAATGAACCATTAAAAGAATCACCCACACCGTAGTGCTTCAATTCCAAGGAGTATGTGAATTATACTAACCAGGGATCTAATATAATGGATAATGATGATGATCGATTTCAGTAACCTCTTAAGACCATAGAAAAATAGAAACCACATGTTATCCCTATTTCTGATGTGGGTTATGATAATTATGTGGTGAAAGGTACTCATGCCATCAACTCTAGTACAAATAATGTCTTATTTGTTTATGGATTTGCCCACACCTTTATATCTAGATAATTTTCTAATGGAATCGCATCACTTCTTAAATGATAATGGGTTTAATTTTTAGTGAATACTATTATTGGTATAATGATCACATCTCATGTCTACGATTATTCTCCGATTAATGTTTTTGGATATATTATTATTGATAATCTCATCATTCTACTGGTAGTTAAATTGGATTTTATTTTGGGCATGGATATGATTTCCATACATAAAAACCATATAAATTTCCATGGAAGGGAAGTCACATTTTATATTCCTAATCAAACTATGCTCATTTATTTGTTCAATGATTAATATGAACTTCCAATGTAAATCACATCCATTTTTGGGTCTTTATTCATATTCATAGGTGTGTCTATCTTAGATGGTTTGGAATAAAATCAACATCAACGATAACTATATTGTATGGGATTTTATTGATTCCTTTAAAGAAGGGATTATTTTTTACCTCTCAAAAATAATGTTAGGTTTTTAATAGAAATCATACATAGAACAACACGCATTTCAATGACTCCATATATAATGGCCCTCATTGAGATGCAGTCATTAAACAAGTAACTTTTGGAGAATATTGATAAGGAATTAATTCAGGAAGGGAATCACCAAGGATTGATACTGTTTTTTAAGAAGAATGATGTATTAATGAGAATATCTACTAATTATAGGGAACATAACATGATCACAATCCAGAATATGTATCTCTCCCCATATTGATGATTTTTTCAATCAATTACAAGGAGATAAATATTTCTCCAAGATTGATATTTGATATTGAATTTTTAAATTTAGTGTCAAAAATGAATATACAATTGATGAAAAATTATTTATAAGGTATATACACTAAATTTTTTTGGTGATTTCATTTGGGAATAATAATTACCTCATTATAATTATGTATTTAATTAATATTGTCCTTAGAGATTACCTTGATCAGTTTAAGAGAGCCTTTATAGACAATATTATTAAATTCATTAAGATTAAGTATGATCACAAGAATGACATAAGTAATATACTAATGGCCCTATGGAAAGAGAAACTATATGAAAAATTTAACACATTTGAATATTGACAACATAATGTTTCATTTTTGGGTAATATAATCTCAAGAAAGGGTATATTTTTTGGCTCATTCAAAGATAGAAGTTATTTAACAATGGCCCAGAACAACCACTATGTATGAGATCTATACATTTCATTGATTGGATGAATATTATTGATTAATTTTATTGAATTTATCACGTATATCTATTCCACTGAATGTGTCAACCTTAAAGGGAGTTAGGTTCATTTGAACTAATGAATTTAATGAATATTTCATGCAACGGAATAGATGATTGGTTAGTAAATCTATGATAACACTACCCTATAATGGAGAATGCCTTTTTATTTTTAGTGACATATTAAAGAACATAATGGCATGTTTTAATATGAAGAATTATATAGTAATACCATATTCCATATTCCAACTGGAGGTTCATTAAAAAACTACTCCACTTATGATTTATAATAAGTAGTATTATTATTTTCATTATATAATAGCATTATATTTAAGGGAAAAGGGTGAAATATAAAATGATAAATAAATTATAAATAATATATTTAGTAAAAAATAGATAATATGTACTAAATAAGATGGTTGGATTTGATTATAAATTATGAATTCTCAATACATTACCAACCGTGGAGTTTCAACAAGGTGGGTGATTCTATGAGTCAAAACTATCATGATATATTATCTAAGATGAGGAAAAAAATATCCAATAATTATGGATTATTAAAAGATATAACTTGAAATATCGACAGAAGGGGATAAATCATACATTTCTCAAATTAGTGTTCAACCATTTATCTATGTGAAGATTGAAGAGGTGGATAAGGAAGATATAGAGTTCATAAATATGGTGAAAACTATTTATGAGATACCTTGATTATGATAGAATGATAATGTTCAAGAACTAAGTATGCATCCCACTATTAACAAACATTAAGAAGAAGATTTTGGAAGATACATATAACTCATCTATAACGTCCTGACCTAGATTCCACTAAATTGATTCTCTAATACAGTGTGTTACATAGACTCAAGCGCAACTACCCATATTCCAGAGGTTGTCAAATTGTAGTGGGAGCATAGGGTTTGATAGTGTGGAGAATCTTCCTTCATAGAAGAGTATGAAACAATAAAAAAATATCTAACTATCACACATAGAGGAATGTAAACATAGTACGTAAGAAGTAAACAACTGAAATAGATCATGTTTTAATAGTGAAATGGTGTAGAGATTGTAAACAACTATACAATACAATACAACACTGGTCAACAACTCGGCTGACCATACTGATACAATAATAAAATAGAAAATGAAAGTAAAAGTACAGGGCTCTACCCCAAACATCGATCGAAACCACATACATGTCTCTAGATACTCTCAAATTGCACTAGTCTAATTTGTAGAACCACTTGAGCAGCTCAGCTCAATCATTAAACACTGGGCCTCATCCCTATCCCCCATTGATCTTTTCATCAACATGAAAATCATATATAAGGTCTACACGTACATTGAGGTTCATGTGTAGGGGTGAGAAATAATCCCTATAGGACACCGTGATAGGAAATCTATAACTATACTACTAAAAGTGTATGGAAAAGCAACATGCTCAACCTAGATGACACACAACCAAAAAAGAAATTTAAACCAATGTAAGCTCATAATCAAACATTGGTCGTAAAATCCCTAACAACAAGGTAAATGCCACCATGTACCTCCATATCTATTTATATATAAATGTATATTCCTAGACCTATACACATATCATAATTATGAATATTCATGAGTATGTGAATCATACAACATGAAAACACCTCAGTTGTCAATTCTTGGTCCACTATCCTGCTCAACTAGACCTCCTGCACAAGGGATTTGAACTTGAGGTCATGCCACTAAAGACGTGTACCATTAAGTTGATCTCTAGGTCCGTAAACCCAACGAACATATAACGGATTCAGCTAAGGATGGAAAAGTGTCTGAGAAATGTATTTCACCATAGGTGGGGTACTCATGCTACACTTGGGTTCACCCATACTCACCTCCAATCACTGGTCAAGATACTATATACCTACAATCAATCCAATAAAAAAGATTCCTCAAAAAACATTCGGACATTTGGTGAAAAATCATGCCACACCTATTGAGTCCGATAATTGATCTAGAAGATAATAATCATTTTAATCATATAACATCCATCTAATGATCCAATCTGAGGAATTCCTACAGCGGGAATACATGCATCTCTCAAGGCGTATAAGTCTTGAACCCACTAAGCCCATCCAAGGCATTCCTCCACTAATAATACAAGTGTCTCCTAGGGTATACAAATTATCAAAACACTAAGCCCATAGAAGGAATTTTTCAAATGGAAATACATGTATCACTAAGGGTATATGAATTATTTGACCACATAGCCCATCCAAGGCATTCCCCCAACGCGAATCGAAGTATCACTCAGGGTATATATACAATTAATCAAACCACTAAGCCCGTACAAGGAATTCCTCAAATGGGAATCCAAATATAAATTAGGTAATATCAAAAATGAAAAAAGAGCCTATACGAGGTATCAATCAATGCATCCATGTTTTAGTCGGCATTTAAGTAAATCCTCCATTAGCCCATCCACTACGTCTGTGGTTCTCCCATGGCTTAAACATAATACCCTCTTTGAGTCCATCAATGTTATTCTAATCTAATTCCATAGTTAACCCAATGTATAAGGTAATATAGTCATATGGTAATGTCCATGTATTTCTAACATGACTACATGGTCTTCCCATTACTATTTACCCCTTCAATCATTTAAGATTTAATCAAACATTTCATTTGGTATGTAATGGTCAAAACCCAAAAGTGTCAAGTAAGGCTCAACAACTGGATACTAGAAATAACCTTTGGTCATCCAAAAAAATTATCACTATATATATACATTATATCTTAATAAACTAGTCCCAAGTAGTACCTCAGGGTATACCAATCAATATTAAAAATAACATGGATAAGAATCGAGATTCTTGGAGAACACTTTTGAGAATCCCAATAAGCAAGAAAGACGCCTCCAATGAGGCTCAACAACCAACAACCAAGAAGAACCTCTAGTAACCATCTCTTCACTAGTAAAAAATGATTCAATTAGAAAAAACAAGTGAGGGTAGGCCAAACTCCCAACCCAACACTCAATCCACAGCCCCATGGGTTTACCAGTTCGGAAGAAGTTCTATGTGAAACCCAAACACAATCTCTACCCAAACCTGACATAGCAGCTTAGGGTCAGTGAAACCCCAAGTAGTCAATGGGTCCCACAAGTTAAGCATTGAATGGAGTCCTACATGGGATCATTTAGGTAAAAAATTGTGATGGAATCCTACTAGGGATCCTCTAGGTAAACACAAGTTAATCCATCCTACATGAGATCCAAAGCTAAAGTAGGGGAGGAATCCTACACCAGATCCTCAAACGATAAAAAAAGGCATACCATAATGGGTTTTATCTAAAATATATACAGGGATAAGGATCCTACAAGGGGCTCCCTAAATCAGTATATGAGAAAGTGAATCCCATTGGGGATCCTTAGAAGTAACTTTTCTCATGGCCTCAAAGGCCAGAAGGGAACATCCCATTAGGGGAACATCCTAAAAATCATAGGCCATGTGAGAAATATCATTGATAATATTATATAAAAGTCCTCAACTAGGTTTTTCTGAACACTGAACTGATCATTCACAATATGGTATCACTCTCAGGAAACAAATAAATTGAATTACTAGAGAAAAAACCTCTCCTTATAGATAATATCTTTAAAACACCCATTAGAAGTCCTCAGATTGTTCCATTTGTTTCACCATCACGATCTACAGGGAGAACCACTCATTATGGACTAATTTTTGGTCCAATTCTAACTCCAATGAAGGAAAACATGAAAACCCCTCAAAGGCAAACAAAGACGTAGTACAGTTCCTATAGACACCATATATGGTGTGTACCCCCAACTCACCACATGGGCATGTTTTCATACAGTCCTTGGCATGTAAACACCCTAGATGCATGGTGTGTAACATGAATACATGTTGTGTACCCCACACATGGTACGTACCCATGTCCCTAAATCATCTTGTTCATCTACTTGGCCATGAAATTTACTTCTACACGGGGTATAGCCATGTTACCCATATGACCACGTACCCCAACATGAGTAGAAATTCTCGGGTAATTGTCCACATTGAAAAGTATCAATACAAAATGTGTACACCCCTTTACCTAGTGTGTAATCCCAAAATAACATATTCCCTAAATCGAAAGAACACACAACATGTCACCTTAGACTACATGCTCTGTAACATGGTTTCCTAAAATGGGAAACCCTTGGATTTCCCAAATCACCTATTTAAATCCCTAAAACTATAGATCATTCCTTAAGAGGCCACCATAAAGTAATATAAGTCTTTTAAAAAATTGGAAAAAACCCTTTTAAAGGGGATATATTGTTAACATGTAAATTTACCTACCTTCAGGAAGAAACCGTTGAATCTTCACTAGATTTCGCATTCTATAGTAGCCATATGCCGACTCAGTGCATATAGGGCTTCAAGACGGTACCACGCTATCCATCCCACTCCCTATTATCTCTATTCTCCTTTTATCCCTCATTCAAATGGAATAGGAGGAGCCGTATTAGAGGTATTCGTTAGAAGGAGGAGAAAATAAGATACATGGAAGAAAAGAAAAAAAAGAAGATGAAAAAGAAAAAAAAGAAAAAGGGGCCCAGGCCAGCCCTGACACTCGACTCAAGTTTACTGCCCGTATTTGAAAAACTCTTCATTCTAGACTAAATGATGGAGAAATAATCTCAATGAGACAGTTTGTTCAAAATTTAGGGCTGAATGAACCATCATGAATAAATTAGTATTTAATTTAATAAATATTAATTATTAATTATTCTGCCAAATTTTAAATGGCTTGGATTTTTACAAAACACCAATAATAGGGTAAAAACCCCCTTCCGGGACCAATAGAGTGGTCATAAAAATTACCAGAGATCGTATTATTGGTGGAAATGACCAAATTACCCCTTATAAGTATTTGAAAGAAAAAAATCAAATTTAATCTCAAAACTACAGTACAGAAAAACACGGGTCCTTACAAACTCCTGAATATAAACCTTATCATCCCCAAAAAAAACTTGTTGAAAGGATAAAAAACATGTTACCAACCTATGAATCTACACAATCAAGCTATCTCTGCTGTCGAATGACTAGCCACAAAGTGTCAACAACTACCTTCTACACGAAAGACATTAAACTGCGACTGATCTAGTACTCTCCATCATAGGAATACCATTATCTTCATCTCAAAACCAAACATTGAGTTCAAAAACCCATGTAAAATGATGATATTCAAATGAAAATGAGGTCCACCACAATCAAATCGCCAATGATTCCCTCCCCACCATATGTCTTACCTTACACCGCTTCTAGAGTGCAACCTCAACATGTCTCCTCTTCTGAACTAGGGAAGACATTTAGAAATAAAAGGATCTTGGAATATGGTCGAATCTATCTCATAAAAATCAAGATGAATCAATATAGCACATGATCATCTCTAACAAGAGTACACTAAGATTCCACTAAAGTCATGTAAATATCCCTTCGATCTGTGCTCACATCATGTTAATACCTGAACTGGATTCAGTCATGGGTCATCCTTCTCACGGTACACCTATTGGTGACAAAATTTGGGAAGGGTAAGAACAAATGGACAACCTTTGGGATGGGCCCACGAGCCTTGTTCGTGGAGCCCCACAGCACTGCGACCATTGAGAGACTCCCCCTCTATGAATCCGCCATTGAGTAAGGAGGCGGGAGGCTCTGCGAACCATTTTTACATTTTCGAAGCTGTCACGGAGCAAGGAGGCTGGAGGCATCGCGATTATGAAAAAATTCAACATG
This sequence comes from Viscum album, assembly GCA_963277665.1. NCBI lineage: Eukaryota > Viridiplantae > Streptophyta > Magnoliopsida > Santalales > Viscaceae > Viscum > Viscum album. The sequence continues at coordinate 596,561,402 of OY728139.1, forward strand.
TCTTCACGCCTAGAAAGCTTCTCTTTGCATCACATCTTGGCTATAAATATCAGGCTCCCCTTGAGCCTAAGGGATGGATCCTCCGACAATTCTCGTTCTTTGCTCTCAAATAATGAAGAAATTTCTACTCTAAGAACCATGATCTCTTTAAGGTACTTCAGCATCACGAATTGCCTCTCCCTTGGCTTGAATGCATCCACTCATCAATGAGGGATTCCCTTCATAGATCCCACGGGCCTCCGCAAAGGAAGAGGATCCCCAAGGGGTCTCAGGTCTTCTTGGAGTACTTATGATTCGTGAAATACCCTCCATGCACATGTTACCCACATAAATATGCAGAGTCACTGTGCTTTGCAAAGCACATTACATTCTAATGTTATGCTTCATAATGATATGCTTCGCATGCCACCCTTGCTTCATGAAGAGATGCTCCGTGAATGTCTTTCCACTTCTCAATGCACCTTCCATATTCCCCTATGCCCTATACCTAGGCTAGGCCACTTAACTTCACGAAGCATACCCATTTTTCAAGACCCTACAGTACATGGAGAACCAAAGTTTCATGATAATTCTACATATGAACCCCTTTGCTCTGTAAATCCATTTCCCGTGCGACCCTACAGGGTTGAAAAAAGTGATTTCAATGTCCCTTGGGAGGTTCTTCCCATTGCATTTCTTCGCCTCATGATTCTTTGCATAGAAACGCTAAAGACAATTTTGTAATATCCTAGCCACGCTAACATAGACCCCTCAACGGATCACTCCATAACACCCCCTCACCATGGAGTTGCAGATGGATTACCTTCCCCAAGGGTGAGTGGGTATCAGTTAGGTAAGTCCTTGGAGTGCAGAGTGAACCCGCCTAGTCCGAGCTGCAAGACATTAAACTACCAAGCACTATCATCCTCAACACATGACCTTAAACTATGAACCTGCCCCATGCATCATACGTAGGGTGCCCCTATCTCCGATATTCTCTATGCCCACTCATCTCCATGAGGGTGAGATCTTCCTCACCTGGAATGAGTTCCTATTTAAAAGGGTTGGCATCTTTCCATGGAGGAAGGGAAACTAACTCGGTGTAAGACCCTAGCCTTTCTTGCAGGAGGCAACATCCCTGATCCTCCTATCCTCTCCCCGGACAAAGACAAGAGAGGGGGGATGGGCCCCAAATCCCTCCTCTCTTCAGTGCCAAATCCCTCCCCTGCTGGGATTTGTTGCCACATGGGCGTCCATCTTGAAGTAAGTCCCAATCTCCATATTCCTGGGCTGTGGACCATGCATAAGCCCATTTTTCCATTTTGGGATGCTAAATACGTGTCAGGCCCACTCCACTTCCCACATACTCACCTTTCATGATGTGATCGTCAGGTCTTTGCTGCCTCTTGTTTCTCACACTGAGCATGACTAATGTTGACTTAAAGTAATCATTGACCACAACATTCTCTCTGGACAGCTTAAAGATTATTCCCCAAACACCTCTCTCGAACTACGTAGACGTTGATCCTTGCCATGGAATGTTACGTAGGAAGCCTCCATAATGTTCAAGCCCAAAAACCATTGGTCCCAACACCCATTACCTAGGTTCACCAACACCACTCCCGAACTACACAGACATTGATCCTTGAAAAGGCAAGGTATGTAGGAAGACTCCTAGAGTTTCAAGCCCAATATAAATTGGTCCCAACGCCCATAACACCGGTTCACCAAACACCTCTCCCAAACAACCCGGACATTAATCCTTTCCATGTTAAGGTACATAGGAAGACGCCCAAATGTTCAAGACCAACGCCCATTGGTCCCAATTCCCTTCAATTCGGTTCACCAAAGCCTCTCTCGAACTATGAAAACATTGGATCTTTTCCATGGAAAGGTATGTAGGAAGCCTCTAGGAGGATCAAGACCAACAACCATTGGTCCTGATGCCCTTCATGTCAGTTCACCAACACCTCTCCTGAACTATGCGTACATTGATCCTTGCCATGGAATGGAATGTAGGATGCTTCGAAGAGGTTCAATCCCAACACCCATTGGTCCCGACCACGTCACATCCATTCACTTCCAGCATCCCAAACTACCTGAACTTCGATCCTTGTCACGACAAGGTACGTAGGATGCCTCTGTGAGGTTCAGGAACCACACTCAGTTATTTTGACCCCATTTTGGACGGTTCACCTTTATTCCATATGACATTAAACTAAATCCCCCTTTTCCTCCCACACGACGTCCACTAATACCGGCTCGAACTATGTGGGCTTTGATACCTATCTCCCGGACAAGGTATGTAGTAAGCCTCAATGAGGTTCATCTACATCCAACAATAATCCATTTCACCCCCCTCATCTAGTGGTAATCTATTCCACTCCCCCCTTTAGTGGTAAGTCATTGTAAACCCCATCTAGAGGTAATCCATTGTGATCCCCTACCCAACGGTGAGCCGTTGTGAACCACACGTAGCGGTACGCCACTGTGATCCCCATTCAGTGGTAAGCTGTCATCAACCCCAACCGAGCGATAATCTATTGTCGTCACTTCTATTAGGACCCCCTATCTCTGGTCTATCCTAGATCCATTAGACCATCCTAGGGCTCCTAACCACATGTAATTCCCTATATATCATCGGGTCGTTGTCCTCTACGCACACCCTAATCCTATACCCCATCCTAAACTACATGTACATTGATTCGCTTCCACGAGGATAAGTAGGATGTCTATTTGAGGCCCAATCCCAACATCACCATCACCATTGAGTCGAAACCATCTCATTCTACATATACTTCACTTAACCATCCATTTTCCAACATGATTTTTACCCGGGCTACCACATCCTGGTGAGATCACGTCAATTCACCTCCAAGAATCCATCGTCCCACCAGGGGTTGTCCCCATCTGATCCAATCTAGTCAGTGTTCCAATCAATCTGATTTATCTTCTCTAGACATTAAACCTGATGCATAACCTGTGTTAAACATGGTATGTTGAGGAAAGCCTTAGAGGAATGCCTATGGAATATAATTCCCCACATTCGACGTGGGATGCCTTGGGATTCCGCACCCTTGAGAAGACCTATAATAAGGAGAAGAAACCTAGACATTCCAGTGTTCCTATGTCCAAACATGCCAGTGATATCCTATTTGACTACTCCCTTGGCTGAAGGTCACAGCCCTAGACAGACCCCATGGAATGTCCTGACAATTGTAGTGTAATTAACCGACATCCATGAAAATATGGCACTGGGAAGAGTTTCACGATCAACGTCTTAATCTATATGGGAGACCCAGACTATGTAACAAGTTCTGAGGAAGAATCCATGGAAGGAAAAACCAAAGTCTCATCATCGCATTTTGATCAAGGAGTAAATATCCCGAAATAAGCGAAAGATTTCACCCACATTTGGAATGCGGGAATGTGGGGAAACAGTTAGCGTGTCCTAATCCTCCTCAAATATATGAATTCATGCACCACGAAGAAAGAGTAGAAAATAGAATGGTGATCCCGACATGAATTTCTTCCGCTCAATGTGGATATTAGTAGTGTTCAAGACATCAGTGGAATAGCGTGTCACCAGATCCTGTTATCTGGTGCCAGGTCCTACCATGTAAATAGTAGGCCTGGTGTGAAACTCATAAGAAGATGGCACAATTAAAATGTTGGACATATTGGTCTATGACACTGTCTATGTGGATCCTTCTCACCATCCATGAAAGACATAATGGCATTGGGGAACTAGACGTTGATTTCATTGTTTCAGAAATAATGGTTCAACCTCCCTACTTTCTAGGAACCATGATGTTGTATTAGGAATCCAATCACCCCTATCCACCTATGTTGGGGAAGGTGAAATTCCAACACGGTGATCCCACATGGATCTACTTCTTCTGAATCAATCTCCACAACCACAGTTGTTGGTCACCCACGCCCCATCTCCGCTTCTAAGTTCGTTCAACAAAATAAATGACCTCTTCTGCCGATATAAGGAAGAGGAAATTATCCTGACTCAGGAAAGGGCCCACTAGGATTTAGAGGCATGTGCACCTCGTTTCCACCACCACCCCAAGGGCCACGCAGGGAGCCACTGCTCCCCACTCCAACGTACAATCGTTTCATAAGCCTCTCCCCGAAAACGCTTCGATGACTCCTTCCCTTGCAACGATGACATTGGGGATGTTTGGGCTAGCGCAATCGGGATACCATTATAGGGGATCACAAGGAGGTCCCCCAATAGGTCGTTCCTGTTCCGCCACCTAGTCCCATCGGCTGACGAGTAGGTAAGCTATGTGCTTGCACCATTGGCCCAGTCCGGCTGACCCGACTCCAGTGTCGGGAACAGGCCGAGGAGGACACCCACCAAGGGGCATCAATGTCAACAACTGATGTGGCCCATGCCACCGCCGATGTGTATCATCAGACCCATGTATATGCTAGTTAGGGGCATTCATATAACCTTCTCGGATCAAGGCCCCAACCGCCCCACGGGTAGGCTGAGTCGACACTCTTGGTCGCCGACGTAGGTAGTGGCCACTGCAGACCAAACTATGACAACGACACCCAGTACGAAAGCCCTTCCCATACCGCCACCATGGAGGATGCATGTCCTCCCCGATTCTAAGATCTGTGTGGTGGTCTACCTAGTTCCACTTCAATCCGAATGAGCATCATCCACATTGCAATGACACTCAATACGGAAGCCTCTCCGCTAATAATTACCTTGGGTATGGAGTTATTCCTCCTATTGTAGGTTGACGGTGTGGGGATGTTACACATCCCATTAATCTCTTGTGGTGTGACCTCCCCCATGCCCTTAAAATGGTTAGTTAAGGTATTCCTCGCTCCATCAATCAGAGGAGTTAAGGTCAGCTTCGCTTCACTAGTACCCAGCATAGAGGTCCTACCCATGTTCGGCTAGACGAGTACAAGGACCCTCCCCACACTGGAAACTATTAGTAGAAACAATCATAGAGGTCCTACCCATGCTCTTATCAACTATAGGGGAGGTCCTACCCACTCCATCACTTCCCATGGAGATTCACTCCACACATCAGTCTGTGGGAACAGATGTCCTCCTGATGTTCCCTTTGATATCTATCCAGGTGCTCCTCGCACCCCAGCTCACTCAGGAGGAAATCTTCCCCGCCCAAGCACCAGTATGGCTGGAGGTCCTCCTAAAGCTGGTAATATAGCCTATCTTGAAGAGCCATCCCTGGGAAAGAGGGTCGGTCATCACTTCCATAAAAAGAATATCGAGAAGATTCAGACTTAGATTAAACCAATCTGATTCTTAGATTTTGAGGCGGAATACAAATCAGTGATGGAAACCTCACCTAGATCCTCAGTGTCAATGGTAGGGGAAGAAACAAGGCGCATCATCTTCATACTTCAAGAATGTGAGGTCCATCGGATTCCCACCTCCCTCTACATGTACATCGAGGAAGATGAAAATCTGGCATTTCACCAAGGTTCCTCCACGCAATCGCCGCCATCATCACCTGAAGAACTCTCTACCTCTACAAGAGATCACATAGTGATATTATGGGGACCAATGTAAGATGAGTAGTAGCATAGTCCATCGACATCAACTGTAGTCCCTACGTAATAAACTGCAGTCTCCATCCCATCTAACCATGATGTGGTGGCTAAGTAACTACACTCTTCAGAGGATAGCCTGAGATGAAGCGATTTGTCAGCTCGCTTGACGTATTCTCTGTCGGTCATCCTTCTATATCAGCAGTCAGCTTCTGTACTGCTATTGTCTCCTCAGCTGCCTTTGGTTGACAAGTGGGGAAATGAAGGGCCATACCCTGAATCTGGACCAAGGATCTGGTGGGATATTCTTGTAGTGGACCATTTCATATAGATGTTTTGGAATGTTGTAGTGCCAAATTTCCGAACCCCTGAAGAACTCACCTAGGAGGAGGTTGGATGCTTTCTCCAAACCCTATGGGTGACTCATTTCTGTCTTTGTCATTGACTTGTGGCCTACCCCAAGATTCAGGCACACTTCGAATACATCATCCAAAAAAAAAATTTGGTTGATTTGGCTGCACTCCCTGTGACTCAGCTCCCTAAGTCACCAAGTCGCCATAGGACCCTCCCACAACTATGCATCTAGAGATTTAAAGTGCTCCATAGGATAATCAAGGTGGCTTCTCCCCAGATGGATGTTTGGGGTTAGGGATAGTACACGACCCTCTATTTCCATTCCATCTGGTGCTAGCCTGGTTTTTCAGGTGTCTTTGAGCATATGCGTCCTGGCAGGGTTGCAGTTAACATGGATGACCTACCGGGGGTGAGAATGATCTAGTATAATCGAGAGAACCTACCCCCCAAGGGATTTTCACATCTCTTGGATCTATTGGTAAGGATTACTCATCAATAGAGGAATCTTCTCTGTCTTCCCTTGCCCACAGAGGCATTGTTCATCAGCTGAAATCCCAACAATGGTAAGGAACAACTCGGAGCTGTCAAACCCTCTAACACGTCTTGCTCAGTGCATAAGGTGGAAGAAGATCCCGAAAAAGCCACTTTGTGATAGCAACTCACATGACACAAGATTATTTTAAATGACCTCCTTGCTGAATGTGATGCAGAGCAACGACCAAAATACGGGGATCCTCAGTTGGGGCAGCAGGGGCAGGCACAACTTCCCCTCAGTGAATTTCCTCTAGGTGACCCTAAGCATCCTTCCCACGTAGGCATGGTTGATGCTGGAACTTATGGAAAGAGGGTGCGGTATGTGTCGCCTAATACACCCATCCAACAAGATAATATCTAGGACCCAACTCAGGTTCCCCCAGCCACTCCACAAATCATCCTACTAGCCACTCCACGAGCCGTTGGTCCTACGTATCATGTTGAACAACCCGCCAATGCACTGGTGGTCAGGGATAATCGTCAAGATAAGAACCCCACCTGAATGATCCAATGGAAACACTCATATCCTGCCTTGAATCTTTGGATACTCGATAGGTAGAAATCCCACATGATGGAAATCCTTATCCGTCATGGTAGGATGATATGCTAGAACCCCCGAGTTTCGGAAATCCAACCCTTTACCCCTTCAACAGAACAATGGACCCACCACATGATCTGGCCCACTTCATCTCTTGGCGTGGGACCATTTTGGGAACACCAACGCAATGGTAGGATGCCATACTCCAATTCTTCGTATTGACATTGGAGGGGTCGACATTCTTATGGTACAACCAGCTCCCGATCTGATTAGTAGCTGAATGGGAAGACCCATGTAGGGAATTTTCCTACCAGTTCAGTTCCACCACTTGGAAGACAAGAATTTTATACCTCTTAAAATTCAAGAGGAGGCCTGATGAGTGCGTGGAATACTTTTTCGCCTAATGGAAAGGGCCCACATGCTTTCATGACACGCCATAGACTCAAGATAAATTGCTAACTATGTGCGTAGGGAATGTCAAGATAGATCTATTCCCCTATTTGATCACCCAGAACTACCTTGGGGGATTCTGAGACTTCTATGATAAGGCCCTAGGCCTAGAAAAAGCCTTGCAATAGGCCAGGCAGGGACACCCATTGCCTTCTGAAATTCCCGTGAGAAGGGCCGCCAGGTCCAAGCCCACCGTAGTGGCTCAAATAGAGGCCCCTAAAAAACTAGAGTTGCTACCACTGGAGTCACCTTCACACCCTTTCAGAGGCCCTTATCCTCAAGCGTAGCCTCCATTCCACCAGTGCCCGCCTGAGAATTGGTAGGTGACCCCACACAATGTGCAGCCCCGACCGAGGTGATATAACCAGGATCTACCTCCTAAAAAGGCTCATATATACCCTCGTTAGGGTCAAGCTCTCATGACCCCCTTCGTGGATAAGAGGAACTAGAACTACACATTCAACGAGGCTCAAATCCTCGGTTATTTACAAAGTTCATTAGAGTAGGGGATTGTAAATTTTCTTAAATACAAGAGGCCAGAAGAGGCAAACCAAACCGATCAGCCTAATTAATTCCCTTATCACTAGATTCTAGGGCACACCATCAAATAGTACTATGTGTATAAATATTGGCTTCTAGACCAGGTGGATAAAAAAATAGTCTGGTTAGTCCCTTCCCCAGCATAGGTGGCATGTGTCTTCTTGAGGCCAGAATGTAGCAGTGGCAGTGAAGGTGAGTGGAATTAAGTTTAAAATCATGAGTTCTAAAAATATGAAAATTGGATGGATCGTAAATTGGTCGCACGTGCCCATGTTGTTATCTGTGCATGCCTAAATCGTTTTTTTCCTTCAGAAGACACATCTACTACTTCTACATCATCGTCTCAGCTCTCCCATTCTCAAAAGAGAAAACACTAGTGGTGCAATGGAAAACAAAGTCCACCGCCAATGTCGTCGTCATCCCATACTCTCAGCGACTTCATGCCCCCAAAGATGGAGATTTATCCCCAAATTCATCCAGTAGTGGATGAATCTTCATGTGATGCAAAAGGGAATGCCTTGTTTAATACGATAGAGATGGTAAACCCCTACATGATTCCTAACAATGATAAGCTCCTGGAGGATCCTCCCAACATCCCCATCCATCTCCATTGTCAAAGAATCCACGATAATATGGGTCGTTGGAGTGCCTCGGTCAGTATTTCCATCCAGGTTGTCCATGATACTGAAACTAGGAAGTAGACTTAGCGCAGAGCTCCGCACATGCAACCTTCTCATCTGGTGTCATCAGGTCTGCCTTCGCCGCTATTCATGTTGCTAGATCAGGAAGAGCCACTGTGACCGCGTCGTAACCAGCCACGCTTTACTACGGACCCATCTCAGTCATCTGGCTCTCATCTGGTAGTCACTCCATAGGATTCGACTAGTGAAGAGTGGGATATTCCAAGCACCAGTCAGCAGACGGTCTAGTCAGCAGGGCCCACCATACCTTCTATCAGAGAGTGACCTCCTTTAATCAGAATTTCACATCAGGCATGGATGTATGAGGTCCTCAAGAATCTAGAAAACATTCCATCAAGGCTCTCCATCATTGAGGCCCTTCACCTGTTGGTGGATATGCGTGATGCCCTTGTCGAGGCTTTAAGAAGCCCCCTATAGTTTGAGACAGAGGTGGCCTCGACAAAATCTTTCCATGATGAGGTGATCGTGCATTAGGAATAGAAAGATATCATCTCGTTTTCTAGAGAATATGGAGGATCCCCCATTCAAGGGCACATTCTCCCACGATACATCGATGGCCAGTTTAACAGTGTGATGGTTTTCCACTCTCTTGTCGACACAATATCCAAGATCAACCTAATCCTGACTCAGATATTTCAAAAACTGGGGTTGTCCAAGGATGATATGAGTCCCTATAATATATGAATCCATGGTTATGACAAGACAGAACAAACACTGGTCGGCGAGATCCTCTTGAAGAGATTGTTTTGTGGCCTAGTTTCCAGCATCATGTTTATGGTTGTCTCTCAATAAACTGTCTATAATTTTTTGATGGGGAGGCTATGGATCCACCTGCATGTGGTGGTTCCTTCACCATATCACCAGTACCTCGTGTAATCCTTTAATTGTTGAGTGCATGCTTCAAAGTGATGCGTCTCTCTTTTCCTCTCATGAAGCCCGCTATCTGGATGCTGACTATTACAAGAGAAAAGACAAGAAAATTCAGGCTAATAAGGTTGGTCATGCTACAGCTGCAACCAACTCATGGAAAGATTTAGATAATGCCTACATCATTCCAATCCACCGATTTGAGGATACAACTCTAGACATGGGACAATGATTTGTTGTTTCTGGAATGAGGGGGGAACACATTCCCTTGCCTAGTTGACACTGGAAGATCACCTCATTCTCCTACACAAATTAGGCCCAGGTGATCCCAGAGCCTCTTACTCCAATAAGGTATCGCGATGTCCACCCCATGGCGATAATAATACGTCATAGTTGCATGTCCCACAAGGTTGGGATAAACTGAATTAGGTCGACACGATTATATTGCTTTGATATGATAAACCATGGCCCCTTGGGCCAAAGACCAGATGTGATCAGATCAACAACCGTCATCGCTATGGTTTCATCCCCCCAGGAGTCTCAAAATTCAGTTTCCACTACCGCTCATGCTTGTACCATCCTCCCATAGGGATATGTATAAAATAGGAAACTCCTCCCACAGAGGATAAATCCTTTATATGTGATGAGGATGATTTATAGGATGCTCTTCCAGCATTGAAGAGGGCCTCTCTACCATGATTGATGAATTGGTACAGGTGAACCTTGATAGCGAGTAAAATCTGAAACCCACATTGATCAGTGCCGCTATGCCTCTCGTGGAGCAACATTAGTACATATACTTCCATAAAAAACAACATGATGTATTCGTCTGTAGTTATGATGAGATGTCAGGACTAGATTCATAGGTAGTCGTCCATTTCCTCAGTCTCCCAAAAAATCATTGTGGGTTCATACAGCCTCTCCGAATAATGCTCCCTTCTCATGGCACCATGGTTGAGGCAGAAGTTGGTAAGATCATTAGATCCTATTTTTTTATAAGGATTTATTGTAACCCAAATGGATAGCCAAGATTGTGCCATTCAAGAAGAATAACAGACAGATCAGAGTCTGCATCGACTTCCAGGATCTCAACCGTCAGTGTCCGAAGGGTGATTTTACCCTTCCTGTGACGGAATTGTTCATCGATGGTACAACTGGGTTCCAAGATGTCTCTTTCATAGATGGGTTCTCTAGATATAACCAAATCTGAATGGCCCTTGAGGATGAGGAGTCTATGGACTTCAGGGAACCAAAAATTACTTTTTGTTACCAAGTCATACCCTTCGTTTTAATGAATTTAGGGGCCACTTATCAGCGGGCTATGCATCACATATTTAATTTGATCCTCAAAATGTTGGTGGACTGTTATGTGGATGATTTGGGAGTCAAATCTCTCCAGCGTCAGGACCAACTCAAAGACCTTGAGAAAGTGTTCGACTACATCTGTTCCCACCACATGAAGATGAATCCATTAAAGTGAACCTTCAGGGTCACCTCTATATGTCTCTCAGCTTTGTTTTCATATACAGGGGCATTGAGATCGACCTAGAGAAGATCAAGTCCTTCAGCCAAATATCTCCCCCGAGGAATATTTGGGAGCTTCGAGGTTTCCAAGGCCAGCTAGCATACATACATTGATTCATCGTGAATCCAGCCAGCAAGTGTAAGCCCTTTTCTCAGCTCATGAAAAAGACATTGTCTACAAGTGGGACAAATAATGTCACAATACTTTCAAGGAAATCAAGCATTACCTACTCCAGCATTTGTTCTTAATTCCACCTATCTCAAGAAAGTCGTTGTTCCATTATGTGACTTCCTTAGAATAGTCGCTCGGTGCCCTTCTCGTCTAGAGAAACAATGAGGGAACTGAGAACAATCTCTAATATCTCAGTACATGATCCTTGATATGGATAACAGATACACCGTAATAGATAAGTGTTGCCTGGCGCTAGTAATCATTGTATAGAAATTGCAACATTATTTTCAGAACCATGATGTAAAACTACTATCCCAAGTGGATCCATTGATGTACATCCTTAACTGGCCAATGTTAATAGGACTTATAGCTCAGTGGGTGGTAATCCTTCAGTATTTCGACATCAGGTTTGTCCCTCAGAAGTCTATTAAGGGGAAAGCATTGGAAAACTTCCTTGGTTCCCATCCAGCTCCTGCAGACCAGTCACTGGATCTCGATTTCCCCAATGAGTCGATTTTCATGGTAGACCAAGCCATGCTGTGAATGAAAATGAAATTTGATAGTGCTTCTTAGAGCCCCATCAGCAGAACGTTCAATAAACCCTGGCTTAACAGAGTGGGACTTGGTATAGTCTTCATAACCCCAGCACAAGCCATTCTACTGTATCCATTCCTCTTTTCGGAAGGCTGCACCAACAATGAGGCAGAGTATCTGGCTCCCATTACTGGCCTCAAGCTGGAACTAAAGATTGAAATTCCCCAAATTCATGTGAAAGGGGACTCTGAACTAGTCATCAAGAATATCAACAATGACTATGTGGTCAGAAATTTAGAGCTCGTACCATTATGGGAACACACTCTCTAGCTGATGGAATAGTTCCCATATCGGCCAGAAGTTACTCTTATCCCTCTACCTCAGAACAGTTGAGCTGACGCCCTAGCCTGCTAAGCATCATCAGTTGCGGAGTCCTAAATGGATGACTGGATTATCCACATGGCACATTTGAGAGTCATTTCTCCCATCAATCCAAATGACGATGACAACCCAAAGGTAAGCCACCTTCCCACCAGTTCCCCCACGTTAGAACCCGATGGTCCCCCAGCTGTAGTGATTGAAGTGACTCCTGACATGAGAACCTCCTTTTTCAAGTATGCCAAAAATGGTAATCACTTGGTAGATCGAGCTGAGCATGAGAAAATTTGATGCCGCACGTTATAGTTTACCCTCCAGGATGGTCCTGGTTGTGAGGAGATCCTCTAAAGGCATGGGATTGATGGGGTTCTCCTCTGTTGCATTCAAGGAGTCGATATTTCCTAATTCATGCAAGAGTATTATGCTATTTCATGAAAGGCTCATCAGACTGGTCCGAAACTTTAACACCCCAAGATTCCATAGTACGTTATATTTCAATGTAATTAAATAACTTTCACTACACGCAACACCGAGTTCAAGCGCACCACGACTTTCCAATCTAGCCGTTCAAAAGCTGTTATGAATACTATTAACTAAATTTTAAACTATATGTAATCCTTGGAATTTTATAATCCATATTTTTAGTTTCTTAGACATAATTTAAGAAATAATTTATTTTTTCAGATAAAAGAAGTATTTTTCAAAAATTTCACAAATACCGCCTTTTAATGGTCAAACCTTTTTAATAAAATATTTGAATCTTTTATACATTAAATTTGAAAAAATAAACTTCTTCTTTTGAATTGGGACATAAGAATTTAGTTTCAATAAATCTATGGCTCTTTTTTGATAACTTTCATATTTTGGTGAATAGTGAAAAATACTATATTTTAACTGAAAACATCTTTTTTAATGAAACTAATCTATAGTGTTAAATTATAAATTTTAATGGTTTGGAAGTATATATATATTATTTTTTTACTATTTAATCCAATTTTGGTCATTTTAAGTAATTTTACATTGAAATTGGACATAAACAAGTGTCAATCATTTGATAGTTATTGTTTCTTAAGAATATGCCTTTTGGTTTTCGCAACAAGAATTAATTTAAAATTAATAAATGCAACTTCTATGTTTTTAATTTGCTAAAATAGACTTCATTTTTGAATTCTGAATATCAAAACTAGCTTCAGGTGAATTTTAGGTATTTTCTGAAAACATTCAATTTTTGATGAATAGTGAAAAACACTGAGTTATAGTTTAAATCCGAATTTATATTTAAATAATTATTTATTTTATTTGAATTTATTTTAGGTCAAAATATATACGTAATATATCAAATGGGACCTCTTTATAAAACCTTCAATAAATCAACTGGGACCACTTTATAAAACCTTCAATACAATAATTATTTATTTTATTTAAATTTAATAGGGGGCTATGCATCACATATTTATGGTTTATAACAAAAACTTCAATAAGACATTGAAGTTTTTTATAATAATAAATCAAATTCAAATAATCTTTTAATCCATCAATGGATGTTGGCATAGATGAAATCAAAACTATTTGAGAGAAATGTCACTTTTTTAAATCATTTTAAAGTCACATAATTATAAAAGAAAACATTTACTTTGAAAATAATCTTATAATCTTGTATGATAATATTATCTGATTTTTATAATGGTGTAAAATATCAACACCCACTGTATATGTTAAAAAAAATATATTCTTACCATAATTTTGTCGAAAAGGTTAAAAATGAACTTGTTTGGAAAACGACAGAAATATTCCTTTATAAAAGTCTTATAAAAAGTAAAACAAGGGTATAAATGACTTTAACACAAATTCTATAAAATAGTAAGAATTTTTTGAAATAAATTTTTAAGAAACATGGATGTTGATGATAAAGAGGTCCCAGTAGATAATAACATATAAACAACCTCGGATAATGAAGAGATTTTAAATTAAACCCTTACCTTGTACTTTTCCATGGTCATGGGTAGTTTAACCTCCTATATAATAGTAAAATCATTGTTATTAAATTTTACAAGAACCAAATACAGAAATATGATATCATATATGATCTTCAAATATTTATTTGTTATTAATATTTTAGTATTATCGTCGTTTCAGGTGTTTAGTTACTAGTTTTATTTTATATATTTTGTTTCAAAAGCCATGTTTCTTATGGGTAGGTTGTATATTATTCATATTTATAATGATATAAATTCCATAAACATTATTTTTAATCATACAATGAAAATTAGTCTTGAATGGATACGATGGAGAATGAATCTTATTACATTCGTGGAGACGGTAATTCGTACGTAAGCACGGGTGACAATATCATTTTTTTGATATTTACATAATATATAATTGGATGGTATATCATATATACAGAATAATTATCATGTTATATTTATTATTTAAATAAATTACACATCATTATTATACCCATCCAAATAATAATGTTTTGAATAACAATTACACCACGACGTGGAGACGGTAAGTCGTACGTACGCACGTATGGTGACATGTCATTCAATGGATGGATAGAATAATTAATTTGGTTGTACCATATTTATAATAACATCATAGGGTATATAATATACTGAATTTTTTTATTTTATAATGGAAACAACAAATAATGAAGAAGTGGAAGAAGAAAAGAACTAGAAATGGGTGATGGAATATTTACCTATTCTTCGGGTTCTTACTTTTGATTTGATCAAAAGGGCTATTTGGTTGGCTTTATGACTAAATTAAGGCCTACAGGATGAAGGGAGGATAGTTTAGAAGGTATTTGTGTAGATTTTGGCAGAGACAAAAGGCTATAATGGTGTGAATTTTAGGGAAGGCGGAGTGATCTTTTATAAGAGGGGTGAGGGACACCTTAGGAAAAATAGAAATATAATTTTATAAAAAAGCCATTTTTGGTATCTAATGGCTCCAAAATGGATTATGTAATTGATAAGGTGGGGATGGGTCGAAAACCACTCAACCAATAGGTGTTATATTGGTTTGGTTCACTATATTAACTTTATCTTTTAGATTTAACTCTAAGTTAAATAGTTTGACATTTACCATGTGTCTTTGTATTTTTATATTATATAGTTCATAAATATACTATATACTTTCAAGATAACCCCAAATTGTTAATTAATGATACACCTATCATTATATATGTCTTTTGGCTGAACCTATGATTTTTAAGAATATAATATAAATTAATAATATACTATTTGTTTTTAAAATTCCTTTAGGTCAATTTTGAAACTATTTAATATTTGATTTTTGTTAAAGTCCTAACAACATTATTAATTATAAATAAATTCATTTAATCAATAATAACATCTCATATTGACCTATAAATCCATTTATGAGATCAAAAATTTCAATTTGTATTTATTGTACAATTTATAATACAATTTATTTGATTCTTTCATTAATGAGGAAAATAATGCATCATTATTGTGTCATAAATAAATTTAATTATTAAATAAATAAAAATTATAAATATAATACCATTTTTTAAGAAATAGTTTCATCTTTCTAATGAATATTTATAATCGAAAAGATAACATATAAAACCCTATTTATATTTTTTTGATAAAAGATATATGCTTATGTCATTTTTGTATTTACATTAACTTAATTAATATAAAGTGTCATTATCACTTACAAGTAGCTCCATGGGGTCCCAGAATAGACCCAAAGATGCCCATGGTCGGACATGTATCATCCAATAGTGTTACTATACGTGTTATGGTAATTTAATGTTATTATAATATTAGTTTTTTACCCTTATTTACCATATTTACCCTTTAACCATGGTAAATAAAATATTTACCGAAATAATTATTCAAAATTTCTAAAAAAAAAGTTATAAATTAACAAAATTTGGAAATCCTGATTCTAAATATGGAATCAATTTCTCTAAATTCAAAACAAATATGTGGAAAAATTAATTTAAAATTAATTACCGTTGTAAAAAAAACGTGTTTTTTAAGAAATAATAACTGTCAAAAGATTGACACTTGTTTATGTCTAGTTTAAATTGGAAATTACGTCTAATGACTAACATTTTATTGAATGGTAAAAATACATTAAACAATACTTTAAAACCACTCAATAGTATAATTTATCACTATAAATCATTTGCTTTAAAAAAGTTGTTTTTAATTAATGTTTAGTATTTTTCACTATTCATCAAAAATTGGAAGTTCTAAAAAAATACCAAAAACTCATCCTAAGATTATTTTGATATTCTGAATCCCAAAATTAAGTCCAATTTGAATAATGAAATTGATAAAATTTCTAAAAGTGGGTACTACTATTCATAACAACTACTTTGATTGGTTGTGGTGTGTATTAGAACCTCGAAGTTGCGTACAACACACGCTACTATATTATTCAAAGAGAAGAATACCGTGGAAGCTTGGGCTGTTACATCTGAGTCCTATGGCTTTGGAGGAAATAAAGAGAAGAAAATGATATAAGAGATAAAGATGGATAAAGGGAAGAGGGAAAAGAAATATTTCCCCATATGTGATAACTGTGGAAAGAATCATCTTGGTAAATGCTTGAAGGGAATGAGAGTTTGTTATAAGTGTAGAGAAAAAGGACACCAAGTAAGTGATTGAAAGGGTATGAAAAAAGTTTCAAATGTACAATTCTTCATCTGCAAGGAGTTGGGACACTACTGGAATCAATGTCCAAATCCTCAGAGTATACCCCAAATGCTGCTATTGGATAAGAATCAATATATGATACTACCGAAGATGAAGAGGAATGATTAAGAGTTCTTATGTTGTTATTAAAGTATACTTTCATTTGAATGTTGTATCAACGATGTACTGGTTATATGAATTATGGGAATAAATAAGGATTGTACTGTTGTACTATTTCATTAGGAATTTGAGATTATATGGTTCTAATACTAAGGTAGTAATTTTGGAATAGTAGATGGTTGATTTGGATAAATTATATTGTATATTATTGACTATATTAGAACTGATGAATGGTTTGTTTATTTCATGATTTTTGGAATATTCAAAATTTTTGGATATAAGGAATATATCCAGTATTATATAAAGGATAAGTGAGGAAGAATGTAATCAATATTGTTTTATGGTAATTCTGGATGTCACCATGTTTTAAAATAATACATGATGAAGGTGTTCACATGTTATTACATAAAAAAGGATCTTTATTATGTTTAACTTCCTTATAAATTTTGATTGCCAGTTTGTATAGAACTATTTTGTATAATTCTAAAGGTTGGAAAAGATTATGTTTTAAATTGGATATTATTGCTAAGGTTAATTTTTGATTTTTATAAAAAGGACGACATGTAGACCGTTTGACAATCCTTCGCGTAGGACAAAGATGTGGGAATAGAACCCACAACCATATTGCGATTGGGATTTATCGCCTTCCACTAGACTACATGAAGTCCATGGATGGTATAATATATTTTTTTAGGGTCTAATAGGTGAATTAAAAATTCATTATTTTTTGAACCCTATACGATTAGGATAAATAGAATATATTTTTTGAAATCTATTGAATTCAATGATGAGTTTGTTTTAGGAATTAGTTAACTGATGTAACTCTACTTGTCAAGTATATATATATATATATATTACCTCTTATTAAGAATAAATTTTATTAACCCAATTTCTGATATGATTCTCCACAAAGGTATTTTCTATTTTCAACCTTTTATTTTCAAAGAAAAATTTCAAATTTCAAAGACACAATTTATTGAAGGAGGTAAGAATGTAACACCCCAAAATTTCATAGTACGTTATTTCTTCAATTTAATTCAATAACTAGCACTACACACAACACCGAGTTCAAGCGCACCACGACTTACAAAACTACTCGTTCAAAAGCGGTTATGAATATTATTAACAGAATTTTGAACTATATATAAACCTTATAATTTTAGAATCCATATTATGAGTTTCTTAGACATAATTTAAGAACTAAATTATTTTTTCCAGATAAAAGAAGTATTTTTCAAAAAATGAACTTTTATCACTTTTTAATGGTGAACCATTTTTAATCCAATATTTGAAACTTTTATATATTCAATTTGAAAAATTAAACTTCTTCTTTATAATTGGGAAAAAATAATTTACATTCAATAAATTTTTGACGTTTTTCTCATAACATTCATATTTTAGCGAATAGTGAAAAATACTATAATTTAACTGAAAACTACTTTTATAATTAAAATAATCTATATTTTTAGGTTATATATTTTAATTTTATGGAAGTATAAATAGATTATATTTTTACCATTTAATCCAATTCTGGTCATTTTATGTAATTTCACTTTGAAAATGGACAAAAACAAGTGTCTATCTTTTGATAGTTATTGTTTCTTAAAAATAAGCATTTTGGTTTTGACAATGGGAATTAATTTTAAAATAATAAATGAAACTTATATGTTTTGAATTTGTTAAAATAGAATTCATTTTTGAATTCAAAGTATCAAAATTAGATTATGGTGAATTTTTGGTATTTTTCTGAAAACATTATATTTTTGATGAATAGTAAAAAACACTAAGTTATAGTTTAAAACCGAATTTTTATTTAAATAATTATTTATTTCATTTAAATTTGTTTTTGATAAAAATTTATACATAATACCAATATAGGTTCAATGTAATTCATTGGAGTAATTTTATAATAATTTTAGATATATAAAAATTTTATGGAACTTTTCGCCAGCTTTTACCCACCACATATGAGAATTCGTAAATTCACATAAAACTAAATTTTACCAGTTCTGTGAGTGGAATTTAAAAAATCCAAGAGAAACGGTTGATATCATTAAGTAAAATGTTGTTTAATAAGATAAACATAATTTTTGGTGAATAGTAACTTTTTACTTTTATTTACCACGGTTAAAAGTAAATAAGGCAATTAAGGGTAAAAATGATATTATTATTACCCTAACACATGTCCAAATTCTATTGGATAAGTGTAATTCAACCAAAAATAACCTTAGGAATAATATATGATCCTTTATGACCACTTGGATTAGATTAGATCACTTATTATTATTTTATTTAATGAAGAGTTAAAAGTGTTGAAATGTAAGTTTAATAACTGAAACATTTTTCATATAGGGTTATGCATCAGATAAATTCGACTATAAATAGTAATTAGAAAGATAAAAATATTTCATACATAATGGTAGTTTATTTATATTTTTTAGACATTAAATAATTTAATTTATTTATGACACAATGTTGATGTAGTAATTACCTAATTATTGCAATATTAAAATAATTAGTATTATAAATATCCAAATCAAACTAATTGGAGACTTTTTATGAATTACACTAATTTTATTGGTTAATATGACTTTTTGGGGTTGTTTATATGATTTTTTTGACAAATAATGCTGTTATGAATTTAGAAAAAACAAAATACCAAATACTGTCAAAATTGACAAAAAAGAGTTTTTAAAACAAATATAATATTACTAATTGATATTATATTCCTAAAAATATATGGCTCAGAAAAAGGACATATATATAATGATATGTGTATCATTAATGAACCAATTGGGGTTTTCTTGTAAGTATATAGTAAATTTATTAACCATATTATATAAAAATACAATGAGAAATAGTAAATGTCAAACTTTTTTACTAAGAATTAAATCTAAACGATAAAGTTAATATAGTGACCCAAACATGTCAAAAACATATTGGTAGAGTTTTATTCTACCCATAACCACCTTATACTTTAAATAATTCATTTTTAACCATTAAAAACAAAAAATAATTTTATTATAAAACAGTATTTCTAGCTTTTCTTAAGGTGCCCCTCACCCCTCTTATAAAAGGGCACTCCCCCTTCTCTCTCATTCACACCTTAAAAGCCATTTTTCATGGCCAAACCCTTCCAAAATACCATCTAAAGTATCATAACTTCACCCGAGAGGCCTTCCTTTAGTCAAAAATACATCCTATGGATCCCTTTTCATCAAATCAAAAGGAAGAACCCGAAGAAGAGGTAAATATTTCACCACCTCTTTTAAGTTCCTTTCTTCTTCCAATTCAATTTTCTTTGTTGTTTCCATTATGAAATAATAAATCCCGTATTTTCTATATAATGTGATGTTATTATAAATATGGTACAACTAAATTCATTATTCTATCCATCCTTTTAATGACATGTCACCATACATGCTTACATACGGCTTACCGTCTCCACGTCGTGGTGTAACTGTTATTCAATACGTTATTATTTGGATGCATATAATAATGATGTGTAATTGATGTAAATAATAAATATAACATGATAATGATTCTGTATATATGATATACCATCCAATAATATATTATTTTAATATAAAAATAATGATATTGTCGCTCGTGCGTATGTACGGATTACCATCTCCACGACGCGATGAGATTCATTTCCACGTTCAACAATCCTCGATGATTATAAAATTATATATTACTAATAAGTATGTAATATATTACATAATAATTATACTGGATTTATATATATATGTGTGTACTTACATATACCATATTCACTTTGTTCCGTTCAATACGATAGAATAACAGAATCAACGTTTATGCGTATGTACGGACTACTGTCTCTATAAATGGTGTTTTTCATTTCATATATATGTCTATTATACATATTTATATTCTAAATATATATGATATATAAATAATTTTTAATATTCTGTAAGTATTTCAATCTTGATCTAAGTGATACAATCAAGAGTAACAAGTCAAAACACGTACGATAAAGAAAGTGATTATTACCTGAAATGTTAATTTAACATGGAAATTATTATTATATGGGTAGTATATAGTCATAAATGATTCATTTATGATATCATAAATATTAATATGGTTATATTATAATTTAATAACATAATATGATCTTTATACAGGATGTTAAACGTACCCTCGAATAATGAAAAGTGCAAGGTACGGGTTAATTTCACAATCTCTTTATTATCTCAGATTGTTTTAATGTAAGTATCTATTGGATCCTCTTTATCATCCACATCCATGTTTCTTAAAAATGTATTTCAAAACATTTATTATATTTTATAGACTATGGGTTCAATTAATTTATACCCTTTTTTTGACTTTTATAAGATTTTTATAATGGAATCTTTTAGTCATTTTCAAAATGAAGAAATTTTTGACATTTTCGACAAATTTAATGTAAGAATGTTTTTTTAACTTATACTGCGGGTGTGGCTATTTTCTGCCATTATAATATCACCGAATATTTCCTTACAAGATTATAAGAATATTTTCAAATATTAATGTTTTCTTTTATAATTATGTGACCTTTAAATTATTTCAAAATAGAAAGAGATATTTCCATAAAAAGGTTTTGATTTTATATATGTCAACATTATTTGATGGATTTTAAGTTTGTTTGAAGTTGATTTATTCTGATACAAAACATACTTATTTTATTGAATGTTTTGTGATATGTTTTACTATGGATGTGTTATTTCATAATATTCATGGATTATTGATAAATTATTGACATTTTATATGCTAGTTTTAATACGAATGTTTATGTTTTGTTTAAACCTTTTCATCTGAAGAATGCATTAGACATAGTAAGTGATGGGTGGAGCCCTCTATAGCTCCTTGATGCATCGGTAGGACTCATGAGACAAAATAGTGTCTTGGAAAAGGGCCTTGAAAAAAATATTTATAGTCTTGGAACAAGGACATGACTATATGGTAATGATGTCCGGTGTTAGGCAATCCTTCATTATGAAATTAGTTATTACATGTGATTATTCGACTAGTAGAATATCCATGTCCATGTTTATATGGTAATGTTTGATTTATTTTTTCCATATTATGTTCAAATTTAGGTTTAAAAATGTTTTTGTTTTTATCACACATCTTTCCTTAAATGTTTATAGCTTCCGCTAAATTATTTACCCTTACTGGGCATCTGAGATCACCCCTTTCTTATGTTTTATTTTCCTAGGATTCCAAGAAGTGTATTATGATTGATATTCAGGGTCAAAATAATGGGAATAATTTTGTTCTCAAAGAACTATCTTTGTTGAGTTTTATGTTTGAAATTATAATGTAAAGTTAATGTATGTAATCTATTTTCAATGACTGGTAAAGTGATCGGTCCTTCAGGACATGATTCTTTATAATCATGCCAATGTATTAAAATAATGCACTAGCTCTGGGTAACTGGGGTCAAGGCGTTACAAAAAATATCTCACCAGATCAATAGATAAAGGTATTTTTTTCTTTCTATGATTCATGACTGCATCGAGTCCACCAAAAGGTTCTATGCGTGCAAAATTCTTTCCATATTTATGCATAGGCCACCAGAGCCTCTCCACACAAAAAATTACTATTTTCTATTTGCAGAATGGGGACTCGATGTCGTGGGACCATATCCACCAGTGACGACTCACCAGATCTGGTTCATCCTGACCGCTATGGATTTATTCTCCACGTGGGTAGAGGCAGTTCTACTCAAGGAGGTCTAGGACTATTCCATTGTTGACTTTGTGAGATCTAATATAATCTACCTATTTCAAGTCCCTCAAGACATCTTCACTGATAACGACACAAACTTCTGGGCTAATTAATTGATGAAACTTTATGCTGAGTACAACATCCATTCAAACCATACCTCTCATTATCATGTGAATGAAAATGGATATATCGATGAGTTCCACCAAACCCACTCTAACATTATAAAGAATATGGTGGGACAAAACCAAAAGAGTTGTCCAAACAGCTCCCCAATGCCCTCTAGGAACATCGTATGATGAATGGTAATTCCACCCAGGTGACCCCATATTACCTAGTGTACGGAATGGAGGTCATCCTTCCCATCCAAATTCAATTCCCCTCATTGCGGAAAACTATCTATGATCAGTAAGTGCTAGATAATGTAGCTAAAATTTGTCTGGATGAGTTAGAAGCACTCGAAAAGAACATGCTTCATTCCCTGATCAATCACGAAAGGAATCAGAAAAAGATATCTAGTGTTTCAACAAGAATGTTCACCTCTACTCTTTCTTGCAAGGTGACATGGTATTGGCCCTTAGGAACCCAATGATACATGGAAAGAAACCATCTAAGTTGGAGCCCAAATTGGAAGGACCAAACATTATTCACAAGGTTTACTCCAATGGCACATACACCCTATTTACCATGGATAGTGAACATATAACTCCTCCCACCAATTCCATGTTCCTAAAGAAATATTTTTCCGGAGAAATATAGGTCCTACATGACCATAAACTATCTGGTCCTACGTAAACATAAACTATAAAATGTCCCACATGAAATTAAACTATATGTCGTCTATCATGACATTAAACTATATATTGTCATGTATGATGTTAAACTGTATGTCTTCCCGCCTGACATTAAACTGTGTGTCGTCCTATAAGATGTTAAACTACAAGAACTACGTATGGATTGATTCCAATCCTCATGGGGTATTTAGGAATGCTCAGACACTTTTTCTTTATTTCATCCTTATTTTCCTCTATAACTATTCCCCCTAGGTATAGTTTTTTTAGAGGATCCCACATGGTGTCGTGTAGGCTTTTTTGGCCCCACTCATGTCAGGATTACGATGATTGAACCATGTGCCCCCCTCATTATTCTCTCCTCCCACGTACTCACCGCATGGTGCTAATTTGCTTGGCCTTTATAACTATGAATTGATTGATTCCCATCCTTAGGGATATGTTGGAATGCCCGGAAATTTCATCCATAGGCCTAGCCCCAAACATCAGGACCTCCCATTGGGTCGAAACAGATGGTTTGGTGTAGGATTTTTCCAACATTCATGCTGAATTCTTCATGACTGTACCATGTATCGCTCCCCATGAAGATCTCTTCCTTTTTTACTATCCAGCTTGACTTTAAATTGCATGGGCACATTTATGCTTCATACACTCCTTGTACATGGGACTCCCTTATCTTTCCCATCTGAAGGGACACCCAAATTGCAGGGATTCATGGACCAAGGTCTCTACTACCATTACAGGCCAACTCCCATGATGGGTTTCAAACAAAAAATTGATACAAGTCCCACATTTTGAATATGGTCAGCTGTTGACACTCATTTGTTGTTCCCATTTCAGGTCACATGGTATGGATGTTGTGTATGGAATCTGGTAAAAAAACAATCCTTTATAATTTTTAACACCCCTGTATGTCCCAGACATTGAGTGTAATGGTTTATTCTACCCCATTGTCTCTTCAAGCATTGGTTTTCTTTGGGAAAGCGTGTGAATCCATCTATCAGACCCTTATATGATGAGGAGAGCCTATTCATACTCCTTGTTTCACACACCGAACATCGGTCACGTGGGTTTAGAAGCTATAGTAAGGAAATACCCGCATGAGGGGTCATATGGCTACAGTTGGCCAGGACTCCCAGCCTCAGGCCCCTTGTCTCTTTCATCCCCCTAGCCCAAGTTCTCTTTTAGGATTGTGTGGTGTGGTATGGACTCACATCTTCATTCATGTCATGTTATTTTTTCTATGCCACAAATATCCCCTTGAGACATTCCCCACCTAACATCTTTTCTCCATGCACATGCCCCTCCATGCTCCACGCACCCCATAATTTGGGTTTCTATCATCTTTTATATCCAAATGGAACCCCCAAATGTCATGGATGCTTCTCCTAATTACTCTCCTACCATTTTGATCCAATGTCCCTGAGGATTTAGGGAGACGAATTGATACGAATCACATGTTGTGAATAATTTTAATGGGAGACACTCAATTGTTTCCCCCCGAAATTTGGTCACATAAATACAGATACTGTGTTGTGAATGTGGTCAAAAGATATCCTCTATCACTTTTTTCATTTCATAGTTTTCTATAGGCACAATGATTCTTCCTCTCCACTCAACTGTCCCATGTTTATGACATTAAACTAGGTATTTGCGGTCCAAGCACTATGACCTTAATCTAAGAGCACCACAGTCCTTTTTTCATGATGATAGAATCCCCATTTATCGTCACTAGAAATATGTATGCCTTGATTCCCATCCTCATGGGATATGTAGGAATGCTCGGATGCTTCCTCTCGAGTCCGGCCCAATTTCTTAAGAACCTTCCAATCATTCTGGCTTCTTGTCCTGAGTCCTTTCAAGGGAGGGGTATGTGGTGTGGTATGGGCTTGTTTCCCCATTCATGTTATGTTTTTAACATCCACGCCACACACCTCTCTCTCTCTTAAGAAAACTTCTCTCCCTTGAACTACACTCATTTTTTGAGTTGGTTTCTTTTAAGTTGGGTCCCTCAACCCTCTTTGGTGATTCACCAATGTGCCTATGAGTACACTAGTTTAGAACATGGAGTGTCACATTCTACCTGGACATGATTTCACCCATTTTTCAGGCTTCATGTTCCCCTTTATTTGGGATTTCAGTAAATTTCACATCCCAATGGAACACCAAATGGAATAGATTCTCAATTCAAGGGATATCCTACAATTATTGGACTACATCCTCAAGGGTTTTGAACAAAAAATTGATGAAAGTCCTATCTTGTGAATACAGTCAGTGGTTGACAATCGTTTGTTGTTCCCATTTTAGGTCACATGATATGGATGATATGTTTCGATCATGGTAAACAGTTATCCTCTATCGTCACATCATTCCCATTAAGCCTTAAATTTATGTTACATGATTCACATCATTTTTCCAACCCATCATATATAAGTTGAATTTAGACACTCTTAGTACTATCCCTCAGTGTTCATTTGCACGTTAAGAGGACTAGGCCACGTTGAGGCGTCATTCGGGTATCCACATCGAATTCCCATTTTCGTTTATCCCATGTGTTGCAAAGACCACTTCCGCCCTTACTTCCCACACTGAGTTTGTCCCAAGTTGGCTTAGGGACCAGATCAATGTCTGCGATCGCTTGGAAGAGTGTCACTTCTTCACTGTTCGAGCTCTAAGACCTTAATCTAAGATTTCATTATACTTCATCTTTAAGAAATACTTCTAGCTTTATTTCCATCCTCATAGGATATGTAGGAATTCTCGAACATCGTGTCTTTGGGTACAGCACAAATTTCACTAATTATTACTTATTTTCAGCCTTTTAGGGCCCTACTCATATAAGATTTCATGGTGTGGCATCTGTGGACTTATGTCTTCATTCATGTAAGTTTTGCGATAGATGCACCACATACTTCCCTTGTGAGAGCTAGTCTATCCTTCCTCAAATTACCTAACCTTTTCTAGCCCCTCGGCATGAGGTTTCTTTTTTTGAATCGTGTGCGGTGTGATGTGCAACTCGCCCTCATTTACGTCGGGTATGATTTATCACACCATGAACATCCGCTCATGAACCTTTTTTCTTCTGCATATGTCTGAGCAATATGACTCTAAACTATGCAGACGAGTCCCACATGACTTTAAACAGTTGTTTCTATACTGCACGACATTGAAATGCATGGATGGTCCCATCACATGACCCTAAACTATGACATTATCATCTTGGCCGAAAGATGAAAAACGAAACATCATTGTACTGTCCCCGCTCAAGGGGAAAACATGTTTGGTATTGGTCACCCATGACACCAATTTCCAATTCTTGTATACGAATTGATTCTTATGGAGATGCCTGGACTCTCTATCCTAGGTTCATCGCTTAAAAAAAAACACTCATATTCATCCTAAAGGACAAAAATGATCTATCAAATGCCACTTCTTTTGGTGCGAGGGCCAGACCCACATGACCTTATTATCCCTGGAACTGGTATCTTACCATGACACCCTCATAACTACGTATGGACTGATTCCCATTCTCATGGGATATGTAGGAACTCCTGGGAACATTACATCGGGCCAAGACAAACATTCACTTTAGGTCCTCTGACCTAGAAGTTTCTCAGGGAGAACATTATGGTGCTATGGACTCTTAGTATCCTCATTCACATTGGGTTTTAGTAATTACTTCACCATGTGACTCCCTCCTCTATCTCCTATTTTGGTCCGAGCTCTATGAACATAAACTAAAACGAATCCACATCCTTGCCTCAAGATGTTAAACTGCACGACATCTTCCTAAACTATGTATGGATTGATTCCCATCCTCATGGGATACAAAGGAACGCCCAGATATCTTGTCTCTGAGTCTAGCCCCAGGAATCTATAATCATTTCCACTCTCTTTAGCCCCATGGTATGAACTCTTTTGGTAGAATGTGGTGGGGTGAGTACTTATTGTGTTCTCATTAATGTCAGGTTCTGCAGCAGCTTCACAATGTGCCTCCCATGTCTTTTTCCAACCTGGTCTAAGTTCTATTACCCTAAACTAAGATATCCCTATGGGAACTATGCGTCATGTTTGGATACTCTTCCGCTGTTTCCATCATAATTTGCGGATGACCTCCTTGATTGAAGGTTCAAACATTCCAATCGGTTTATAAAGGGTTTTTTCGTAGAACCGGAAACATCCAATGATTCCACATCCATTTGGACCTAATTTCCAAAGTTAGGCGCTCATTAGTTTGTGGACTGATGAGGCTCAGGAATTTTCATTGGTCGAGAGGATGGTAGGTCGGACTCAACACACCTTTTTTGGGGGAATTATTTTCTACTCCGGGACTCTCTTTATATATTTAAGTTTTGTTCGTGAATCCTTATTATATTACCAAGTATAAAATGAACTTTCCTTCAGATCTGACAATCAATGATTAAATATGTAGGAAATTTATAGAATCTTTTATACGTATTCAAGGTTCTTCATTGATAGAGAATAATCTGTATTTATTAGAGATTCTTGGTCAATGGTATCCATCGACACATTTATATATAAGTATCTTCGTCATTATGATGACCATGCTTGTTTTAAAGCCACTCAGTGGGGCAATTGATGTTTATTTTCATTCATAAGGACATGTATTATTTCAGAGTTGGGATCGAACCCACAGATGGGCTACCTACATATCCTTTGTTTAGAAAAGTAATAGGAACACACGAAGTTTGAGTAAGGGAATATGATGTTTATGATTGATGGCTCAAAGATGGATGTCATAATTACTTTTACACTCTAAGCTCACGTGAGTCATGCTTGGTGTGATAAACAAGAGGTATTGGTAAAAATCTGACAATTGTCCCATGAAAGATGCAATCATAAGAAATAATGTGGGACTTATGTATGT
The DNA here is from genome assembly GCA_963277665.1 of Viscum album. Classification (NCBI taxonomy): domain Eukaryota; kingdom Viridiplantae; phylum Streptophyta; class Magnoliopsida; order Santalales; family Viscaceae; genus Viscum; species Viscum album. Next base: position 596,589,716 of record OY728139.1, read on the forward strand.
ATGACTGCCCAGATAAATGAAGATTATGATTTACTTCAAGATAGAAATCCAGGAATAGGGTCCAAAAAGGTATATGCGCTTCATGGAGATTTGAATACTCTAACTTGGGGCTTACTCCTGAAAAGGAGGCCCAAATTAGGAGAGGACAATATGATTGGGTTTTACTCCTGAGAATGAATCCCAGATGAAATGTAAATTAGGACTGGTTAAGAGAAATTAAGACTGGGGATTACTCCTAAAAAGAAGGCCCAGGTTAAGGGAGTTGAAAAATTAAGGGACTTGAGGCTTACTCCTGAAGAGGATTCCCAAATTTGAGACTGGGGCTTACTCTTGAAAAGGAGGCCCAGGTTAAGTGAATTATGGTTGGGGATTATTCCTGAGGAGGATGCCCAAATTAGGGGACTGGGGCTTACTCCTGAAAAGGATTCCCATATTGTGAAATTATGACTGGGGCTTCTTCTTGAAAAGGAGGTGCAAGTTAATGAGTTCTCTCATCTTAAAGGATGATGTTGAATGAATTAAATCCCAATCTTTAGTGACATAAAGATGTGTAAATCACTAGTTTTTGAGAGATATTCCACAAAATTCCTTTTAGATAAGGAAGTCCAATAAAGAAATTATTCCATAAAGGGATTTGAAGAGTGTTTTGAGGACTGAATCTTGAATGGGAGAGGTGAAATGGCTTAAGTGGGGTGAAATGGGTAATAAGGGCACCCAAAAAGTCAAGGTGCGCGCAAGTCCTGGCCGGCGCATAGGTACTGCATGGGCACGCAAGTCCTGGTCATGTAGGTATACCTGCACGACACATGGGTACTTGCGCAACAGTTAACCAGCAGGGTAATACTTGAGTGACTCTTGGTTAAAGCCTTTAGAATCATCTTTAGGTTCTTCCAGAAGAGTGGCGTGCAAGTTCTATTGAAGGAGTTAGGTGGCGACCAAGTGTGGCCATTTCCCTTGAGGGCTGGCCACTAAGGCGCGCAAGTGTTGATGAGTTTCAACACTTTTCCCTTCCCCCCCTCTTTAGATCTTCCGTTCTAGGTAATAAATTACCTTAGAAGTGTTTCAGAAGCATTGAGAAGTGACTAGGGTGTTGGGAGCTCAAATCTGAGTTTTTGGAAAAAATTCCTCCTCTCAAAATGGGAGGCCCATAGGGTCTATTTATAGTCTGGAGAAGACCCCAGGAGGTTATTACTTATGTAGATCAAGTGTACTTGTGCGACCATTGCGGCACGCAAGTGTAATTGTGCGTCCATTGTAGCACTTGTGCGACCCTTGTGCAACATTATTCTTACTCCTTCCTTTGATAATTTTTGATATTTGTACAAAGGTTGAATGACAGTGTGTTAAGGTAATCCCCTTTTCCAATAATTAGATTTTTTGATGAAAGGAGCATAAAAAAAGTCCCCCCTCAGAGTTGGAACCAAAAGAAATGCGGATTTGACTCTGAGGAAATCTTGAATCAAAAGGAAATTGGGGCGCGCAGGGTAGGGCGCACAAATGAGCTTTAGGCGCACAGGGTCTGGCGCGCAGGGACACGGCCTTTAATTGCGCAGGGTATAGTGCACAGGGATCTGGCCACGTCAATAAATAGAGGGCCTCACTTCCGTACAAAGCATCTGGATTTCAAACCTTCGATATCTCGCCGCGCAGGTCACCTTCACAGCACAAGTTGCTCTGTTTTCTGATGTTTCCTTGTTGTCGCGCTGCTATCAAGGTATATGGGCTTGCGTGGTGATACTTGCGTGCCAAAAACATGTGCGGCCCATCCATACTTCCGCGTCAAAATTATTCTTGCGCACCTTAATGCCTTAGCCATTTTTTTCAAATTTCGTCACAAACTTTGTGAAAATCAATCCATTTAAGAGTTAATTTATTCAACTCTTGTGCATAGTTAATGGCTCCTAAGAGAATCAGAACGGCTAATGAACTGGCTAGCAAGTGGATTGATGACATGATGAGCATTTTTTTCCATTATTACTATGATATATGCGACAGCACTCTCCCATATTTGGCTAAGTACTTGAAGAAGTATCATCTTAATTTCCCACAGAGCATCTTCCTGCCTCTATATGGTCATGGTCATCTACAAGGAGTCAATGATCCAAATGCAAAGAATTATATGCCTGAGATGCAGCTGTATTACTACTCCTCTATTTTGGTTATGATGTGCATTAAAAGAAACAACAATGGTGTGAACTTTCAAATTATTCCTCCATGTCATTTCCTTGCAGATATGAAAATGGCAAACCCATGGGCTAAAATGTTTTCCGTTGCCGGTTGGTGGAGTGAAAACAAACATGGCATTAGAGAAATATCTAAAAAGAGTACTGTCTCTAAATGGATCTTTAATTCCAATGCTTCATTCTCAAATCCATGTATCCATCTTCCATGTCTCTTGGAAAGAAATAGAGTCACTGTTTGATGAGCAGAAAATTTTCTAAAACCGCACTCAAGAACATTCTTTTACAATTCTTCCAAGAAGAGCTGGTATCACTGCATCTCTTATGGTATCCAGTTGAATGAATGAATTCCATGTGGCTGCTGATGAAGCTTGGGATGCCGTAAATCAAGTGAAGACATATGTTGAAAGTCTTTTGTAATCTCTTAAAAAGAGAAGAGACTCCAATCTGTGGATGTCCCTCTAATTTTTGTGCATCAAATTGAAACAATGCATTCATTTTCAATCACTTGTGCACATATTTCCTGCTACCTGCTTTAAATTTTACCTAAGACAATGGGCCTAGTAAGCATAGTTTGATTTATACTAGGATTATTACAAATAACCCTACAAAATTTGAACCTTTTAATTACTCAATATTACCTAAATCATACAAAATGTATGTTTAGTGAGCTGGAACATGAATTTTATTCAGAGTTCCTTTGTCTTTTGTGGGCAGTTTAATGTCATGCACGTTGGACATAAAGAGGCTAATGTTTGAGGTTGAAATAACTTTGACTGAATGAATTAGAATTGACCCAATTCCTTGACAATTCATCTGAAAACATAGTACCATACTCAAGTGTGAGGAAAAAAATGTAAATTATGACTTAAGAATATATGAACCAGAGGAATGATATGAAAAAGACCTAAAAGGCATTAGAAGAATTAGTTCTCAAGAATGAAGTTACCGATATTTAAAAAACACATTAGGGGGTTGAATTATGCACGACCACCTAAGGGAATTGGCTGCATAGTTAAATAAGTAATATCTTTTGGCTAACAAGTCTGTTATGTAGACTGTTTATGCAAGGCCACCTAAGGGCACGTGCTGAATAGTTATGAAAAAGAACTCTCAGAAATTTAATTTCATAGTGATAAAAAGCTAGTGAATGTTTATGGAGACTCAAATTTTCCAAAGTATAGAGTTTTCTGTATGGAAATAGGTACTTGAATATGGAGAAGATATTTTCCAAACAAGATTATCGAAGTAATGGATGGATATCACTCCTATGAAGGTCTGATCCAAACGTAAAGAAGGATAATATAAACCATAGACTTTAATACTTTCAGATCATGAAAAAGGATATGGGACAAATATGTTAAGGATAGCTACTTTTTTAGATCCCTACATATTGTCATTTAAGACCCACAAGGACAAAAGAGGCTTTGCTCCCAAGAATGAAGTTACCAGTATTCGAAAAACCCATTTGGGGGTTGAATTATACAGGGCCTCCTAAGGGTATTGGATGTATAGTCAAATAATAGTATCTTTTGGCTAACAAGTCTGTTATGGAGACCATTTATGCAAGGCCGCCGTAGGGCACATACTGCATAATCAGGCAAAGAAACTCTCAGAAGTTTGACATTTTTGTGACTAGTAGTCAAGAAAAGGGTTATGAAGATCTGAAAATTTTTAAGTTTAGGATTATGACACATAAATATGGTTATTTTCCAATGTATATAGAGATACACAGATCAATGCTAACCATAATCATGTTGTGGCTGGGTCCTGAATGGAAATTTTGGACTTCACTATGTATCCCATAAGGATGGGAATCAAGTCATACATAGTTCTTGAACTACAGTATAATTTAGTGTGGGACAAAAGGATTGGAGATCTTAGTTTAGGTTCATAGATGCTGGACCATTATAAGATATACAAAATGTGTGTTTTCATGGGGATTTTTCAGTAAAGGGACCGAAAGTGAAATTTTGGGTAAGGCCCAAAAGAATTGGGGATGGATTCGAGGGACACTCGAATGTTCCTACGTATCCCATAAGGATGGGAATCAATCTCACATAGTTCTAGAAATACCCTCTATAAAAATTGGGTTCGTACATGTGAAGGGTGAAAGGGGACTTTTGTACAATAATGGTTTCACCCAAAATAAAAGGTATGGTCATTTCCATGTATGCACATAGTCGTTGAATTAAAACATGATTGAAAAATCAATGTAAAGAATAGTTCCCTCTCAGGTGAGGGTATCAAATAATATTTCAGTTTATTGTCATACTGGACAAAAGAGTTGTATTGTTTAATGTCATATAACAAGTTCGAAAGTGAACCAATGTAATGATATTGATTCTAGGGGCAGTTTCATGAATCAACATCGTATGAGATGGAGGTGAACCGATTTGAAAAGATTGGTTTTGGGCTTGAACCATGGGAGGTTGCCTACGCACCCAGCCTAGAAGGAAAGGATCAATGTCCGCGTAGTTCAATTAAAGAATGAATTATTAATCAAGTTGTTCTTGGGGACAATGACCTAAAAATAGTATTGGAACATACACATGGGTAGTACCCCAGAGAGAGTGTTATGGTTGAAGTTTTCTCTAAGCTCATGTGATTCATACTCGGTGTGAGAAACAAGAGGTAACAACAAACCTAACGATGCACAGTTTAATGTCATGTAGGATATATAAAGGGACTATGCAGTTTAAAGTCTTGTAGTTAGGACTATTGGTGCTACATAGCATAGTGTCATGTAGAAGGGACAAAATACAGTTTAATGTCATGTAGGACGAAAGGGGGACTCTGAAGCTTAATGTCATGCAGTGAGGAAAAAAGAGTACACCATTCAACGTCATGTTGGACATATTGGGGACTTCCCCCCCCCCCACAGTTTAACATCATGTTGGACAAAAAAGGGACGATACAGTTTAGCGTCATGTTGGACGAAAGTGTGAATAGTTTAAGGTCATATGCATGGACCATGGATGGTGCAGTTTAATGTCATGCTGGACGTAAGGGATTTCTGTACAGTTTAGCGTCATGTAGTTAGGACGTCATAGTTTAACATCATGTGAGACAAAAGAAATACAAATATTTTAATGTCATATTTATGGACCATTGTTGTATAGTTTAACGTCATATAACATGGACGATGATGGGGACACAGTTTAACGTCATGTTGGATGTATGTGAAAATATTTTAGGGTCATATGCATGGACCGTTGATGATGTAGTTTAATGACTTGCTGGATGGCGATGCAGTTTAAGGTCATACAAGACTGTGGTGCAGTTTTAGGTCATACTGGACCACAGTTGATATATTTTGTGTTTATACAAAATACTTCTTAAAAAATCTGGCATCGGTTGGAGTAGTGATGAGTTCTCCATCCATCGATATTAATGAATAATCTCCATTGGAGTAGACCCTATGTATTCAGTAAGGTCCTTTCCATTTTGGATCAAGCTTTGGAGGTTTCTTTCCTGGTATCATTGGAGTTATGAGAACTAATACCAATTATCCCTGAGTGAATGAACAAAGATGATCTTTTTTGTTAAAAGCTCATGCTATTCGATTCTGATAGACTTCCAAGTGGTTCAATGTGCACAATAATTTCTCATCTAATTGTTCCAATTCATTTAATCACTTTTCATATTTTTCATCTGTAGATGATTGATCACAAATGGAAACTCTGAGCGAGGGTAGTTGAACCTCAATTGGAAAGACTTCTTCCGTTCCATATACCAATGAATATGGAGTTGACCGAGTTACAGTGTGGGTGGTAGTCCGATAAGCCCATAAAGCATGAAAGAGTATACCAGGACATGATTTCTTATCTTTATCCACCATTTTTTGAAGTATATTTGACAGAGACTTGTTGAAATATTCTATTTGGTCATTTCCCACTGCATGATACCTAGATGAATTTTTGGATTTGATGTTGTATTTTTTATACAATTTCTTCACCTCAGATGAACAGAAGTTTGTGCCATTGTCCGTCAATATGATATGAGGGACACCGAATCTGGTAATTATGTTAGAATTGATGAAGCAAACAATGCATTTAGAACTGACTTCCTTGAAAGGTATTGCCTCTACCCATTTGAAAAGAATTCAGTAGCTGTAAGAATATACTTAAACTGCTTGGCCGTAGCCGAAGGGTAAGGTCCCACCACATCCATTCCACATGTGGACAATGACCATGAGTATTTAGCTGTATGAAGAAACTCTGGAGGCTGATGAATGAAGATGGAATGTACATGGAATGAATGACACTTCTTTGTGAAATCAACACAATCTTGTATCATTGAAGGCCAAAAGTATCCAAGCCTTCGAATCTGATCAGACAGTCTCTGTCTACACTGTTGGGCACCACAGACTCCGGCATGCACTTCTTTCATGACAACCATTGTCTCTTCACCATCAATGAATCTGAAGAGAACTCCATCAAAACCATGTTTGTTGAGAATTTTCTATAGGTTATCTGGGCTATCATCAAAAGTAAAATTGACCACATGTTGTCGAATTTGTTCTTTCTCGGCTCTATCAAGTGGAAGTGTTCCATTTTGAATGTATTCCCTGATAGGTGACATCCATCCTGTAGTATGACCATATGGTTCAGGAATGGGACTAATTTCATTAATTTCCTCAGTTCTGATTCGAACATAAGGTCAAATTGCACGACGGTGGGCAATACTGATGGTTGTCTCATCCCAATTTGGATCTGCCAGATCTGTGGCTATATTAGCCAGTGCATCAGCTTGAGCATTTTGTGATCTTGGGACATATGAAAATGTCAGTTCTGAAGGGAATTCTCACATTAACTCTCTGATGTAATAATAAAAAGGTATTAATTCTTCTTTTCTGATGGCATAATTCACATTTACTTGTTTGATTACCAGGTCTGAATCACCATTCACCTTTAAGTGATTCACTTGTGCTTGAAGCACTAATTCGAAGCCTGCGATGAGAGCTTGGTATTCTGCTTCATTATTGGTACCACATTCCCACAATAAGAAGGAATAAGGTAACACTTCCTTTTCTGGAGAAATGAGCACAATTACTAAACCAACTTTGTTGAATTTAGTATTTTCTATTTTCATCCCTGTTGGACTTCTGGAAGCACCATCAAAGTACATTTCCCATGCATGAGGACTTTCTTGAATAGAGAAGACCTCCTCATCAGGGAGTTCAATATATGAAGATGTGTCTTCAACTGAAGGGTGTTCATCCAAGAAATCAGCCAGGGTGTGGCCCCTTATCACCTTTTGAGACACATACCAAATGTCTAATTGCTGCAAAATAACTGCCCACCTTTCCAGACGTCCTGTATGCATTGGATGAATAAGGATGAATTTGAGCAAGTTATTGCGAGATACAAATTGGATCTCTTGATGGTGCAGGTTGTGTCTCAACTTCTGAATTGCAACGATTAATGCCAGGAAGCACTTCTCAATACTTGAATACCGGGTTTCTTTTTCAATCATTGTTTGACTAAGATAGTAGAGGCTGTTTTCATTCCAAGTATCATTCCTTTGAGCAAGAAAGGCACCCAATGATCGCTCTAGAGCTGTCACGTAGAGGATAAGTGGTCTTCATTCAATAGGTGGCATGAGTACCAGTGGAATCAAGAGGTATTTCATGAGAATATATAATTCTTCTTGACATTATTTAGTCCACTGGTAAGTGACTCACTTCTTCATCAATTTGGTGAAGGGTAAACTTTTTCCTGCCAAATTGGCAATAAAACGCCGAATATAGGCTAAGTGTCCTTGAAGTCCTCTTAATTATTTTAAATTTTGAGGAGGTGACATACCAAGGATTGAATTAGTCTTCTCCGGATTGAATTTAATACCACAGTGGCATTCAACAAAGCTGAGAAATTTTCCTGAGGTTACCCCAAAAGCACTTTTTAAGGGGTCCATTCAAATTATGTTGTCGAAGCTTGCAGAATATGACCTCCAAATCAGCCAAGTGATTAGAACTTTGTTTGGATTTAACCACCAAATTGTCTACGTAGAATTAAACAGACGTTCCTATGAAGGGTTTGATGATACGATGCATGGCACGCTAATATGTTGCACCTGCATTCTTTAAGACAAAGGGAATTAGCCGGTAGCAAAACACACCTTGAGAGGCTCTGAAGGATGTGGATTCCTCGTCTTCTGGGGACATTCGGATCTGATTATATCTGGAATATACATACATGAAGGAAAGTGCTTTATAGCCAGCTATTGCATCATTTAAAAGTTCTGTAATCGGAACTAGGAAATAATCCTTAGGACAATGCCGATTAAGATCTCTGAAATCGATGCAAACTCTAATTTGTCTGTTCTTCTTCTTTACAGGGAAAATATTAGCCAACCACTTGGGATATTGAACTTCTTTGAAAAAGTTAGCATTGATAATCTTATCCACTTCAACTTCAATTTAGGAAGCATAAGTTGGGTGTGTTCTTCTCGCGGATTTCTTAAATCCTTAATGTTCTTCTGGTTAACCCAAATTATGAGTAGCAATATCAGGATCAAGCCCAGAAATTTCTGTATAATTCCAAGAAAATATATCTCTATTTTTCTTTTGAAAAGAAATATACATCTCTTGCTCTTCAAGATTCATGGACACACTGATTAATGTGGGGCGTGGATCTTCTTTTGTACCCAGATTTATTTCACTGAGTTCATCCACAGTGATAGAGATACCCTCTTCAAATGCTGGAGGAGCATCTCTGAGATCTTCCTCTTCTTCCTCATCATGTGTTATTACTTCTGTTTCAACATGAATAGTAGATGATAAAGCATAATTTTCATGATGAGAAGAGATATCAAAATTTTCATATCTTGAAAAAGAAGCTTCCATTTCCGACCCGATTGATGATGACAAGTCTTATTTGGGTAAAAAAGAGGAGATGATGAATTGAGAATTGACATCATTGTTCACCTCCAATGTTGCTATAACTTCTTCTGGCCTAATTGGCGAAGTATAGACTTGTTGGATTTAAGCATATGAAATGAAGACATCACCATTTGTGCTTTCATCACTGCTTGGTTGGTTACAAATTTATCCCATGTTTTCTGGCTCGATTGCCGTAATTGACATTATGGATCTTTCCATAAGAGTATTTTTATTTGGGTCTATCTTGTCAATTTGACTGATAGGCAACACATAATCTATACTCACATGTGTAAATGGATTTACTGGAATCCTCTCCAAACCATATAGAGCATTAACTTTGGTAATATCCTTTGTTGTGGATTTCTTCCTTCCATTCACGTGATAGAATTCCACCCCAATTTATTGAGACTCACATGTCTTGAATGGGGCCTTCTCACCATACAATGTCCCAACTTTACCATCGAAACAATATTTGATTCATTAGTGGTATGATGAAGGGATAACCGCATGTTGATTTAGCCAAGGTCATCCAAGCAAGATGTTGAAAGCTGAGTCTTGATCAACAACCATGAAATCTAAATTGGATTAAAGATCTCCAAACTGAGTTTTGAGTGTAACTTCTTCCAGTGGTTCTTGTTCATTTTTATCATATCCTTGTAACGTCATGGTAGAAGGAGATAAATCAGATTCCATGAGGCCTAATCAACGAAGTGTACGAATGGGCATGAGGTTGACTCCTGAACCATTGTCAATGAATGCTCTTCGGACGTCTATGCCATTGACCTTTCTAGATAAGTACAAAGGTATAATATGCCAATGCACAACATCATCTTCATCTTCATCGGTAAAAGATATTATTGCATGGAATTCTGTAGGATTATTGTCTATGTGATAGACTTCAACTGCAGCAAATTCAGTTTCAAACTCCTGAGGACATGACAAAGCCACGATGAGTGGTTCCCGAAGATCTTTTGACAGATTCAGAGCATCCAAAATTGATAACATGGTTGGTACTTGGGCCAAGTGTTTCAATAAAACATACTTTTGATCCCTAGGTCTACGTTTCCCAATAGGAATATGTGGTTTAGTAGGTACCTTGGAAGCAGATGCTTTGGAAGTTGATGCGTATCGTATTGGGATAGGAGTTGGAAATATTCATGGTTTTGGAAGATTAGAACGAATAGATCCATTTACTTGATGAGAGGAAGAATATGGAACCTTCAACCGGTCTTACAAAGTAACTATTCCCGGACTGAATTTGATATTGGTCGAAGAACTTGCTTTTTCTTGCTGTGCTCGCTGAAGGGCTCTACCACGAGTTTCTACTGAGTACACAGTTCTAGCAGGGGTAGAATTGAAATAGTGTCTTCTGAAAGATCCACATTTTCACCTATATCCTGAGCCTCTATAACTTCCTCTGATTCCCCTATTTGATACAGGGAATTCAGGCTCATCAAAATTGAAACTATGACTGGAATATGGATTTGTTAATTGAATCATATTAACAGAACCGAAGATTATCTCTTCGTCTGATAAAGACTCCGCCTGATTAGCCTGTTTAGGCTGTGCTGTTTGGTGGGGCGTTGCCCGTGGCTTTGAAGTAGATGGCATGAAGTCTTCCAGAGTCAAAGACAAATTAGGCTTTGACCCATACTCATCTTCTTCTGATTCTTTTTCTTTCTTTGAATCATGCCGTTTCATTGAGGACTTTCTCTTTGAGGAAGAGGGTTTTGCTGCAACATTCATGGGAGAAGACACAATCAGTTTCTTTAATTGTGTTAGAAAAATAGCATGATTTCTTTTCATTATCTTTCTAACCATCCAATCATCATAATTTTGTGCATTTTTTATTTTTACTTTTTTCTATTCGCCTTCCTCCTCTGGAACTGTAGCAATAACACATGCTACCTAAGCTGATGAACCATTCAGTTTGACTTGTCCTGACTCGACCATATTTTACAGGAGGACATTGAAGACAAAACACTCCTATATGGGATGCCCCAACATTTGATGAAAAGAGCAATAATTGGGATGGTCTTCATCTCCTCCTTTATTTGGCCTCTTAGGCCTTGGAAATTGAACCGGATTATTTTCCATAGCCGAAATGAAGTAACCAGTAACTTGTTCATTTCAAAAAGAGTATGTTTTTCTCTTCAGATCCTCAAATTGTTTTTGTCTTTGATATCTTTAATCATCTAAATGAAACTGTTTTTGTTGTTGATGGTCAGGAGGTGGATCCCATCTAGAAGATGATGGTTTTGAAGTAGAAACAGGTTCAGGTGCTTGTTTGAGCATAACTATAACAGTTTATTCTTAACCCATTCTCCTTCATGGAGCTGATGGAATTACACGAGATTTAGCCTTAGCCTGTATAAGGGAATATTCAATCTGCTTAGTGATTAAAGTAATATCTCGAAACCCTCCTGTGTATTTCACAGGGATTAATGACATGCATAATTCATCACGCAGATTTGCCAGAAAGATTGGCAAAAATTCTTCTTGAGGGAGTACTAATCTTAGGGAATATGTTAATCCCTTCCAGTGAGAAATGAAATCTTAGACCCGTTCATTCTCCCTTTTCTTACAGTTTGTAAGATTGAAAAATGATGTCTTTGGAAAAGTTGAGCTGAACTGAAGAAGGAATTGATGACGGAGATCTTCCCATTCGGTAATTGACTGGGATTTCAAGCTTGTATACCTGACAGAAGCTGGTCCCTGCAAGGTTCATACAAAGAATCTGAGTTTCACTGCTTCTTGCTGCTCCGGATTTCCCATCATATGATCACAACAAGAAATTTAATGCGTTAAATGCTGTTTAGGATCGCCTGATATATTGAAAATAGGGAATACAAGGTTTCCAAAACAGGATGGAGGAGAGATTGAATCTACCCATTCACGGTAAACATTCATTTCTGGTTGAACCTATGCATGTTTCCCTTCCATAGTTTATAACCGAGCTATTAATGACTCAATGGCAGTTATTAACTTTTTAGAAACATCCGATTGAACATAGACTTGGGTAGGTGCAATGACTAGAGCTTGGACAGATGTGGTTGATGGTGCTGCAACTGATGGTAACACTACCAACTGTTGTTGTACATGACCAGTAGGATTAGACCTATGAGGGTGTACTGAAAGTGGAGGATATTCATGATCCATCTCAGTAGCTGCAACAAATTCCCATGGCTTACTGACTCCAGCATGCTTAAAAAGAAGACTACCCTGAAGTAGTTCTGCATTCAACCTCCTTAATTCTTTCAGTAATTCCACTTGTTGTGCAAACATTTTCTCTAGTGAGAGAGATAGGCCTTCTCCAGAGGAACGATATGTAACCTGATTCTTTCCCCTCCCTTTGTTGGATCCTTTTCGGAGAGAATGAAATGGATTACATGAAATATTACCTAGGTTCTGAGTAACCCTATTACTTCGTGTACACACACCTTCTCCATTTGTGTCGGTGCGTAAATCTTCTTGAGAAAGAACCTATTTATCTGAGTCCCCTGAGTGAGCCTCATCTGGTGGATCAACAATAACAAAATTGATGACATTGATTGATGCATAACGCATCGAATCCATTCTATCAGCATTTTTGTGATATTGTCTTCTTCCATGTCTTTGATGAGATATTTCCTTTTGTTGATTCGATACCTGAAGAACTTCTTGACGAACTGTAATTTAGAGGGATTCTCCTGATAATTTGGATCTTCGTTCCTCTTGAGGCTTCTTCCCCAATCGAGAAAAGACAGAATTTCTCAAAGGAGGGGATTGATGATTTGAAAAAGTCCCCAGTCCGGTGGACTGGGGCTGTTCCTGCTATTCCTGCTCAACTCCTTGAATCTTATTTATTGATTCTAAGGGTTGGTTTAAAAGATTCCACAATCTGGAAAGCTGGGGTGGCTTTAATATGCTATGTTTGAGACTTCCTTAAAATCTCTCCTGATCTTGCAAACCTTAGTCCGGAAATTAGCTGGATGCATTATCCTGTATCCACTTTTATCACTCGGTTCAAAATACCTTTGGCTGATTTCTGACACTTCTGTCACTTGATGAGGTGCTTGCTCAATACGAGAGGCCTATTCAATATTCTGGTTTTCTTGATGCAGGAGTAATTCAACAACTTCTTCTCTGTATTCTTGATTTTTAGAGGAACTTGTTGAGGCATGTTCTTGGGCAAGCTTTTGATTACAAACAAATCCCATTGACTGTGGCCGGCCATGGGTAATAACATTGCATGAGACCATTTTCGGCGGGCTTTACTAACTGGAGAGCACCATGAAATATAGTGCTCCATGAACACCCCATCCCCTGACATGAATTCCAGATGGGGCATTGGAAATTAACTAATGCAATCTTCTTAGTGTGCCAAGGCATGAACGTTGAAGGGCTCTCTGCAGCTTTTCAGCCTTCGGATATCGAGAGACTGATAGAGATGCCAAATCAATCTGACGTTGTAACTCTTCTATTATATTAATATGATTTTCATATTCATAATAAGATAATACTTTCTTCTTCAACTGACAAAGAGTTTTCCATATGTTTAGATGAATATCATGAATTCCATCTTTCATCAACTTCTTTGGAATGTCATACTGAGAGTCAGACAGAGGACAAAACATGACTAGCACTTCACCTTTCTCCAGTTGTTTTCTCATGTTCAGCATTTCCTGTTCATTAGTCAATGAATATTCTTCTACCTGATTTGACCAGAGATGGTGTTTCCATGTTGCTTCATCGAATTCAACAAAATTGGAAGAGAAATAATTGATCAAACTAGAAGATTCATGACTTAGGGGTGGTTCGTAGAAAGACCTACACCTTGGGCTATCTTCTAATTGAGAATGTATTTCACCTGCCAGCGATGGAACATCATACATGACAGGTTTTTCATTTTCCAGTTCCTCAAGATAAGAGGGCTTTCTCGGCACTACATTGTCCACTGGAGTATATTCTGGGCAATGTGCATCACTACTACGGAGAGGACTTTCGTAGCGAAATTCATCATCATGGGGAGGACCACCATGATGGGTTACAAAAAAAGAAGAGATATCTTGCTCCTTGATCTACTGACCACACAGAAGGTTCCTCTGGATCTAATCTAAAGATGTAATTCGAGATCAACCGAATTATCATGATGAAAGCCTTAATGAGGAAGTCTATGTTGAAGACCATTAGAATTAATGTTCCCACTATTGAGAAATGAGGGAGTAGAATCTTGAATTCACAGAGATAAATATCTGTGGGATTCAAGAACTCCAACATCGAGCAAGGCCTTATTACAGATTGGATCTTGATCTTATGACTATGTTGGGCGGGATATTTTTATAACACCCCAAGCTTCTACGGTACGCTTCTCTTTGAATAATGTGATAGCGTGTGTTGTACGCAACATCGAGTTCTAACACACCACAACCAATCAAACTAGCCGTTATGTATAGTAATACCTACTTTTTGAAATTATATATATTTAATATTTTAAAATGGACTTCATTTTTGGATTCAGAATATCGAAATTATTCTAAGTTGAATTTTTTGTATTTTTCTGAGAACTTCCAATTTTTATGAATATTGAAAAATACTTAAAAACAACTTTTTTAATCAAAATAATTTATAGTGATAAATTATATTATTGAGTGGTTTTAAAGCATAATTAGAATATATTTTTACCATTTTATCCAATGGTGTTCATTATAATTAATTTCACTTTGAAATTGGACATAAACAGTTATCAATCTTTTGATATATATTGTTTCTTAAAAACACGCTATTTGTTGTGACAGCGGGAATTAATTATAAAATTAATTAATGCAACTTATATTTTTGGAATTTTGTAAAATAGAAATCATTTTTTAATTTGTAATATCAATTATAGCTCAGGGTGAAATTTTGGCATTGTTCTGAAAAACTTCAATTTTTGTTGAATAGTGAAACTACTAAGTGATAGTTAAAAAACTGAATTTTTCATAAAACTTAATTTTACCTCTTCTGTGAATGGAATTTCGAAAATCCGAGAGACACGGTTAATATAAAGAAGTAAAATTTGGTTCAATGAGATGAAAATAATTTTTGGGGAATAGTAACTTTTTACTTTTATTTACCACGGTTAAAAGTAAAATCGGGTAATTAAGGGTAAAAATGATATAAATATTACCCAAACACATGTCCTAATTCTATTGGACAAGTGTATCTCGACCCAAAATAACCTTAGGAATAAAATATTATCATTTAGGTCCACTTTTATTAGATTAGGACATTTATTATTATTTAATTCAAAGAAAAGTTAAAAGAGTTAAAATCAAAGTTTATTTACTGAAACATTTTTAATATAGGGTTATATATGTTGGATTTTAGATTATAAATATTCAGTAGAAAAATAAAACGATTTCCAACATAATGATAGTTTATTTATAATTTTTAGACATTAAATAATTTAATTTATTTATGAAACAATGATGATGAATTAATTACTATAATAGTGAAAAATTAAAATAATTGATATTATAAATAACCAAATAAATATAATATGAAACTTTTAATGAATTAAAATAATTTTCTAGGATAATATAATATATTAGTATTGATTTAATTGACTTTTTTTGAAGTAATCAATCTGTTAGGACTTCCAAAAAAATAAACTATTCAATAGTGTCAAAATTGACATAATAGAGTTCTTAAAACAAATATTATATTATTAATTGATATTAAATTCCTAAAAATCAAAGGATCGGCCAAGAGACTTATATCATGATAGGTTCATCATTAACGGACCACTTGGGGGTCGTTTTGATGTATATAGTATGTTTATTAACCAGATTATATAAAAATACCAAGAGACATTGTAAAAGTGAAACCAATTAACTTAGAGTTAATACCTAAAGATAAGGTTAATATAAGTACCCAAACCTATATAAATTCTATTGGTTGAGTTGTTTTCGACCCATCCCCACCTTAATGTTTAAATAATCAACTTTGGAGCCATTAGAAACCGAATATGAATTTATTATAAACTAATATTTCTAGCTTTTCCAAAGGTGCCCCTCACCCCTCTTTTAAAAGGGCACCCCCCTTCTCCTTACTTCACACCTTCATAGCCTTTTGGATCAGACAAACTCTACCCAAATACTCTCCAAACTTCCCTCACTACAACCTAGATGCCTTATTTTGATCAGAAATCCATCCTAAGGAGCCCTTTTGATCAAATCAAAAGGAAGAACCCGAAGAAGAGGTAATGATTTCACCACCCTTTTTCAAGTTCCTTTCTTCTTCCACTTTATCTTCCTTTATTGTTACCATTATAAAATAATAACTCCTGTATCATATATATACTTTGATTTTATTATAAATATGGTACAACCATATTCAGTATTCTATCCACCCTTTGAATAACATGTCACCATACGGGCATACGTACGGCTTACCGTCTCCACATCGTCGTGTAATTGTTATTCAATAAATTATTATTTGGATAGGTATAATAATGATGTGTAACTCATGTAAATAATAAATATAACATGATAAGGATTATGTATATATGATATACAATCCAATTATATATTATTTTAATATCAAAATAATGATATTGTCGCTCGTGCGTACGTACGGACTACCGTCTCCACGAACGCGATGCGATTCATTCTCCATCGTATCCATTCAAGTATAATTATCATTTGATGATTTAAAAATTATGTTTAAGGACTTGATATCATTCTGGATATGAATAATATACATCCTATCCATTACAAACATGGATTATTTAACAAAACATATAAAAGAAAACGGGTAAGTTAACACCCGAAACGACGATAATTATAAGATATTATTAACAAATCAATGTTAAAAGATAATTTATGATATCATATTAATATATATGATTCTTCTATAATTTAATAACAATTATTTCACCATTATACATGAGGTTAACCTACCCTAAAACAAGGAAAAGTGCAGGGTAAGGGTTATTTCACAATCTCTTCATTATCCGAGGATGTTTATACGTAATAATCTACTGGAATCTCATTATCATCCACATCCATGTTTCTTAAAAATGTATTTCAAAACATTTTTACTTTTTAAATGAACATGGTTTAAAGTCATTTATACCCTTTTTTGACTTTTTATAAGAGTTTTATAAGAGAATATTTCTGTTGTTTTCCAAACAAGGTGCTTTTTAACATTTTCGACAATATTAAGGTAAGAATGTTTTTTTATCTTATACGGCAGGTGTGGCTGTTTTCTGCCGTTATAAAATCATCAAATCTTCCCTTAGAAGATTATAAGAATATTTTCAAAGAAAATGTTTAATTTATAAATATATGAATCTTAAATGATTTCAAAAATATAAAGAGATATTTCTCTAAAAAGAGTTTTGATTTCATCTATGTCAACATCCTTTGATGGATTTTATGCTTATTTGTAGTTGATTTATTATGATACAAAACTTCTATATTATATTGAAGGTTTTGTGATATGTTTGACTGTGGATGTGCTATTTTTATACCATTCATAGTTTATGATGAAAGTATTGACATTTTGTATGCTAGTTTTAATACGAATGTTTATATCATGTTTAAACCTTTTCATATGGGAATGCATTGGACATAATATCTGACGGGTGGAGCCCGCTATAGCTCCTCAATGCATCGGTTGGTCTTGTGAGACAAACTAGTGTCTTGGCACAAGGCCTTGAAAAAATCTTATTTTTTGTCTTGGCACGATGCCTTGGCTATGTGGTTATGATAGTCTGGCATTATGCATTCCATCATTATGAAAGAGGTTATTGATATTGCAAGTGATTTTTCGATTAGTAGAATATCAATGTGAATAAGTAAATGGAATTATTTAATTTTATTCTTTCCATACTATGTTGAATTTAATGTTTAAAAAGCTTTTCTTTTAGTTATACATTGCCATAAATGTTTATTCTTATTTATGAAAGTTTCCGTTATATTGTTATCCTTACTGGAAATTTGAGCTCACCCCTTTTCAATGTTTTATTTTTCCTAGGAAGTGAAGAAGTAAATTATGAATGACCTACATGGATATTATGAGGGGATAATAGTGGGGATTATAGAGACAATATGTTGTTGTAGTATTTTTTCACTTCATGATGTAATGTAAAACTTTATGAATATATCTAGTGTTTCCAAGGCTACTAAACCAATCAGTCTTTTGAGATTTGATCTTTCTTGTGATCATGCCAATGTTATGTAATAATGCACCGACGCTGGGTAACTGGGGTCGGGGAATTACAGTTGGTATCAGAGGAAGTTTCGTACAAACAATCGAAGCTAGATTTAGATAAACTCTGATTAGGGCACATAGACCTAAGATGAACTTTGAGGATTAGTATAGAAGAACTTCCTAGAATTTTGGAATGGTAGCGATTTTGTGAGTTTTTTGAGAAATACATCCCTGTCTGGATACGAGAAGGTAGAGGCGGATCTGGAACAGATGTACCTAGGGGTAAAACTCGAAAACACCGCATTGAGATAGACTCGAGCGGGAACAGGTGCATGAAAACGGGCATTGCTGCACTCTTGGTTATGACACTCCCGGGGGATATGCTTAGGATAACTCTCATTTTCTTTAAAAATCATTATGAAGGGTTTATGACTATATACTTCCTCAAAGAAAACATTTTTATGATTATGGATTATATCCAAAAATAATTCAATTTATGTTAAGTGTTTTATAAGTATTGGATTATGTATTTGGATTCATAAACTGATCTAGTTTATGCCATTGTTTAGAAATGGCGCCTATAAGAAGAAATGGAAACTGTATTAATGAACGCACTCCATGTAGGGATTTCCATCCTGCTCAAGATAATTATTGTGGAGCTGGTGATGCAACTGGTTCCGATCAGCTAATCACCATATTGGGAAAACACACTCAGGTTATGAATAATAACATTACCCGTATGGAGAACCCTGATCCTCAGCATGGATGATCAATGTTAGATCGATTCATGAGGAAAAAACCACCAAAGTTCAATGGGAGTATAAATCCCTTAGTAGCTGAGAAATGGATAAATTCCCTAGAGAAAATATTTCAAGCTTTGGGGAGTAGTGAAAGGGAAAAAGTTATCATGGTAGTTTACCGCCTCACTGGAGATGCTGATCAATGGTGGTCATTGATTCAAAATATGAAGGAAGATGATGAAGTATCAAATATGGAATGGATGGAGTTCAAAGATTTGTTTTTAGAAAAATACTTTCTCGCGAACATCGAGCAGATATGGAAAGGCAATTTCTGAGTCTGAGACAAAAGGAGGATGAGAATGTCACAATGAATGAGGCTAACTTTACAAGGTTAACAAGTTATTCTGGAGATTATATACGTAACCCAAGAAATATGATTGATCATTTATTTGATAGGATAAAACCATTTATTCGTCGAGTATTAGTCTCACAATCCTTTTCGTCGTATGAAGACATTGTCTCGTGTGCTATCAAGACCGAAAAGGAATTCTTTAAGTCGTATGACTTTAAAGAAAAGCAAGAGAAGAAAAGTCTTGTTGATCAATCTGGGAATGGAAATAAGGGGAATAAGGGAAAGGTTGAATATCCATCCTATGGTAAATGTGGTATGAATCACCCCGATACTTGCTTGAAGGGAACATGAGTCTGTTACAAGTGTGGTGAAAAAGGCCACCAAGCTTGTGATTGCAAGGGGAAGAAGGAAGCTACCAATGTTCAGTGCTACAATTGTAGGGAGATGGGGCATTATGAAAATGAATGTCCTAAGCATCAGGAGAACTTATCTCAGAAAAGGAAATGGGATCAAGGCCAATCTTATGATATCACTACTACTGAGGTATAAGCTCCGAAAGACGTGGTGGCAGTTATTTTAATGGTTTCATCAAGTTTAGCAAATGCATTATTTGATTCTGGATCATCGCATTGTTTCATATCTTCCCAGTTTTCTATGAAAATTAGATATTTCCAATTTGATTTAACAAGGGAGTTGTCAGTTAGAACTCCTAAGGGAAGTATCATTGCAACAAAGTTTTGTGAATCAGTCCCCATTAGAGCACAAAAATGTTCTTTATCTACTGATCTCATCGTCATACCTATGATTGAGTTTGATATAATCCTCGGTATGGATTGGATTTCGGACTATGATGCGAAGATTTATTGTAAGAATAAAGAGGTCACGATTCGTGATGATAATGATAAGGAACACCGTATCTTTAGAGCAGAATCATCACCACGTAATTCTTATTTAGATACACCCCCAGTAGCTCAACTAAATTCAATTATTGGGGAGGAAGAGAATGAAATGACTGTGGGTGAGGAAAGGAATGATCATATAGAAGATGTACCTATTGTGAAGGAATTTTTAGATGTATTTACGGAATATTTACCTGGACATCCTCTAGAATGAGAAGTTGAGTTTTCCATTGATATGATTCCTGGATCAAGGCCTATATCAAAGACCCCTTATAGAATGTCCACTGTAGAATGAGTTGAACTAAAGAAATAACTAGAGGAATTGAGTAATAAGGGATTTATTCTCCCTAGTGTTTCTCCATGGGGAGCCCCTGTTCTTTTTGTTAAAAAGAAAGACGGGTCTATGAGGTTATGTATCGACTACAGGCATATCAATTCTATAACAATAAAGAACAAGTATCCCCTACCTCGAATTGATGATTTATTTGACCAACTGCATGGAGCTCAATACTTTTCAAAGATTGAACTTCGATCCGGATACCATCAGTTGTGTGTGAAGAAGGAAGACATTCCCAAGACAGCATTTCGAACCAGGTACGGGCATTATGAGTTTACTGTAATGCCTTTTGGATTGAATAATTCTCCCTCTGTATTCATGGATCTAATGAATATAGTTTTCAAGGAGTATCTCGATGAATTTGTGGTGGTATTTATTAATGATATCTTGGTATAATCTAAAAGATATGAAGATCATGAAAATCACTTGCTCATTATCCTGAAGACTCTGAGAAGACATGAATTATATGGGAAGTTTAGCAAATGTGAATTCTGGATTTAGGAGATTTCTTTTCTTGTCCATATTGTCACTAAATATGGAATCTCTATTGATCCTTCTAAGACCAAGGAAATCCAAGAATGGCAAGCACCTATGAGTATAACTGAGGTATATAGTTTTATTGGTTTAGCAGGTTATTATCGACGATTCGTCCAGAATTTTTCCCGATTGGCTAACCCATTAATGAAGATCACACATAAAGGGATTAAATTTTTTTGGACAAAAGAGTGTGAAGAATTTTTCGAAGAACTGTAGAGAAGATTAGTCAATGCTCCTATTTTGACTCTACCATCAGGGAATGATGGGTTCGTTATTTTTAATGATGCATCGAAGAAAGGACTTGGTTGTGTCCTTATGCAGAATGATATGGTTATTGCCTATGCATCACGACAGTTGAAAATTCATGAAAAAAACTATCCTACTCCCGATCTCGAGTTATCCACTGTGATCTTTTCTTTGAAGATATGGAGGCACTACCTCTATGGTGAAAATTGTGAGATTTATATTGATCACATGATCTTGAAGTTTATTTTCTCAAAAAAAGAACTCAACATGAGGCAAATGAGATGGATTGAATTACTCAAGGATTATGGTTGCACGATACACTATCACCCGGGGAAGGAAAATAGGGTGGCAGATGCTTTGAGCAGAAAGGACCATGGAGTTTTGAACAATATGAGAATTGAAAGGGATCTAATTTTCATGGATCTAGTGAAGATGGACATGGGAATAACCAGGGAAGGTGAAACATCAATTCTTTTTCAAATGGTTGCCAAACCATCTTTACTATAAAGGATTAAGAGTTCTCAGACCGATGATGAAGAATTTAAAAAGAATATTAAATCTGTGAATGATGGGAGATTGAGAGACTTTGTGTATGAAGATGGAATTTTGAAATTCAGGAAGAGAATTTGTGTTCCCGATTTACCTGATCTAAAAAGGGAATTCTTGGATGATGCTAATAGTTCCAATTTCTCTATACATCCTAGGAGCACCAAAATGTATAGATATTTGAAGGAACATTTTTGGTGGGACAACATGAAGATGGAGATTGCTGATTTTGTGTCAAGATGTATGGTTTTTCAACAAGTGAAAGCTGGAAGGCAACAGCCTGGAGGAGTCATGCAACCTCTTCCCATACCAGAGTGGAAATGGGACAATATTACAATGGACTTTTTAATGGGACTACCAAAGACTCCTAGAAGGAATGATGCAATATGGGTTATTGTTGATCATCTTACCAAGTCAGCACATTTTCTTGCTATAAGAGAAGATCTACCACTGGAACGTCTAGCAAGACTATATATTAATGTAGTTGTGAGACATCATGGAGTACCCCTATCGATTGTTTCTGATCGTGATCCCCGTTTTACTTCAAGATTCTGGAAGAGTCTTCAGAAATCCCTGGATACTGAACTTCATTTGAGCACTGCCTACCACCCTCAAATGGAAGGACAATCAGAACAGACTATTCAAACCTTAGATGGCATGTTGAGATCCTGCTCAGTTGACTTTCAGGGTATGTGGGATCAATATTTACCTCTGGTAGAATTTTCCTATAACAATAGCTTCAATTCGAGTATTCAGATGGCACCATATTAAGCGTTATATGGAAATAGATGTCTTACACCAACCTATTGGGATGATGTTGGTGAAAAAAAACTTGTAGGCCCAGAACTGGTGGAGGAAACGATGGAAAAGGTGAAGGTAATCCAAAATCACATCAAAGCAGCTCAAAATAGGCAGAAGAGCGATGCCGATAATTGAAGGAAGGATTTGGAATCTCAAGTCGGTGATCATGTTTTCCTGAAGGTATCTCCATGGAAGGGAGTCATATGTTTTGGTAAGAAAGGTAAATTGAGTCCCAGGTACATTGGACCTTTCAAAATTCTAGAATGAATTGGGGCTGTAGCTTACCGATTGGCAATGCCGCCAAGTCTCTCCAATGTTCACGATGTGTTCCACGTATCTCTATTGCGGAAATACATTCCTGACCCAACGCATGTACTCACCTATGAAGAATTAAAACTGGAACCCGATCTGTCCTATTGTGAAGAGCCTGTCAGGATTCCTGATACAAGAGAACAAGTACTGAGAAACCGGACGACGCGTCTGGTAAAAGTTTTGTGGAGAAACCATAAGATGGAAGAGGCAACGTGGGAACCCGAGGAACTTATGATGAAGAACCACCCGATTCTTTTCATGTGATAAGTATTCTAGAAATTTCGAGGATGAAATTATTTGAAGGAGGGGAGAATGTAAAACCCCAAGCTTCTACGGTACGCTTCTCTTTGAATAATGTGATAGCGTGTGTTGTACGCAACATCGAGTTCTAACACACCAAAACAAATCAAACTAGCCGCTATGAATAGTAATACCTACTTTTTGAAATTATATATATTTTATATTGTAAAATGGACTTCTTTTTTGGATTCGGAATATCGAAATTATCCTAAGTTGATTTTTTTGTATTTTTCTGAGAACGTCAAATTTTTATGAATAGTGAAAAATACTTAAAAACAAATTTTTTAATCAAAATAATTTATAGTGATAAATTATATTATTGAGTGGTTTTAAAGCATAATTAGAATATATTTTTATCATTTTATCCAATGGTGTTCATTAGAATTAATTTCACTTTGAAATTGGACATAAACAATTATCAATCTTTTGATATATATTGTTTGTTAAAAACACGCTATTTGCTGTGACATCGGGAATTAATTATAAAATTAATTAATGCAACTTATATGTTTGTAATTTTGTAAAATAGAAATCATTTTTGAATTCGGAATATCAATTATAGCTTAGGGGGAAATTTTGGCATTTTTCTAAAAAACATCAATTTTTGATGAATAGTGAAACTACTAAGTGGTAGTTAAAAAACAAGGTTTTTCATAAAACATAATTTTACCGCTTCTGTGAATGGAATTTTGAAAATCCGAGAGACAGGGTTAATATCAAGAAGTAAAATTTGGTTCAATGAGATGAAAATAATTTTTGGTGAATAGTAACTTTTTAACTTTTATTTACCACGATTAAAAGTAAAATAGGGTAATTAAGGGTAAAAATGATATATATATTACACTAACACATGTCCTAATTCTATTGGACAAGTGTAACTCGACGAAATACAACCTTAGGAATAAAATATTATCATTTAGGTCCACTTGGATTAGATTTGGACATTTATTATTATTTAATTCAAAGAAGAGTTAAAAGAGTTAGAATCAAAGTTTATTTACTAAAACATTTTTAATATAGCGGTATATATGTTGGATTTCAGATTATAAATATTCATTAGAAATATAAAAAGATTTCTTACATAATGATAGTTTAGTTATAATTTTTAGACATTAAATAATTTAATTTATCTATGACACAATGATGATGAAGTAATTAATATAATTGTGAATAATTAAAATAATTGATATTATAAATACCCAAATAAATATAATATGAAACCTTTAATGAATTAAACTAATTTTATAGGATAATATAATATATTAGTATTGATTTAATTGACTTTTTTCGAAGTAATAAATCTGTTATGAGTTTCACAAAAATCAACTATCGAATAGTGTCAAAATTGACATAAAAGAGTTCTTAAAACAAATATTATATTATTAATTGATATTAAATTCCTCAAAATCTATGGTTCGGCCAAGACACTTATATCATGATATTTTAATCATTAATGGACCACTTGGGTTTCGTTTGGATGTATATAGTATGTTTATTAACCATATTATATAAAAATACAAAGAGACATTGTAAAAGTGAAACTAATTAACATATTGTTAATACTTAAAGATAAGGTTAATATAAGTACCCAAACCTGTCTAAATTCTATTGGTTGAGTTTTTTTCGACCCATACCCACCTTAACATTTAAATAATCAACTTTAGAGCCTTTAGAAACCGAATATGAATTTATTATAAACTAATATTTCTAGCTTTTCCAAAGGTGCCCCTCACCCCTCTTATAAAAGGGCACTCCCCCTTCTCATTACTTAACACCTTCATAGCCTTTTGGTTCGGCCAAACTCTTCCCAAATACTATCCCAACTTCCCTAACTACAACCTAGAGGCCTTAATTTTATCAGAAAGACATCCTAAGGAGCCCTTTTTATCAAATTAAAAGGATGAACCCGAAGAAGTGGTAATGATTTCACCACCCTTTTTCAAGTTCCTTTCTTCTTCCACTTCTTCTTCCTTTGTTGTTACCATTATAAAATAATAACACCAGTATCATATATATACTGTGATGTTACTATAAATATGGTACAACCATATTCAGTATTCTATCCACCCTTTGAATAACATGTCACCAGACCTGCGTACGTACGACTTACCTTCTCCACGTCGTGGTGTAATTGTTATTCAATAAATTATTATTTGAATAGGGATAATAATGATGTGTAACTCATGTAAATAATAAATATAAATGATAAGGATTATGTATATATGATATACCATCCAATTATATATTATTTTAATATCAAAAGAATGATATTGTCGCTCGTGCGTACGTACGGACTACCGTCTCCATGAACGTGATGCGATTCATTCTCCATCGTATCCATTCAAGTATAATTATCATTTGATGATTTAAAAATGATGTTTAAGTACTTGATATAATTCTGGATATGAATAATATACATCCTATCCATTACAAACATGTCTTATGTAACAAAACATATAAAAGAAAACGAGTAAGTTAACACCCGAAATGACGATAATTCTAAGATATTATTAACAAATCAATGTTAAAAGATCATATATGATATCATATTAATATATATGATTCTTGTATAATTTAATAACAATTATTTCACCATTATACAGGAGGTTAAACTACCCTCAACCAAGGAAAAGTGCAAGGTAAGGGTTATTTCACAATCTCTTCATTATCTGAGGTTGTTTATACGTAATAATCTACAGGGATCTCTTTATCATCCACATCCATGTTTCTTAAAAATGTATTTAAAAACATTTTTAATTTTTAAAAGAACATGGGTTAAAGTCATTTATACCATTTTTTAAATTTTTATAAGATTTTTATAAAGGAATCTTTCCGTCGTTTTCCAAACAAGGTGCTTTTTAACCTTTTCGACAAAATTAAAGTAAGAATGTTTTTTTAACTTATACGGCAGGTGCGGATATTTTCCGCCGTTATAAAATCGTCAAAGCTTCCTTTACAAGATTATAAGAATATTTTCAAAGAAAATATTTAATTTATAAATATATGACTCTTAAATTCTTTCAAAAATAGGAAGAGATATTTCTCTTAAAAGGGTTTCGATTTCATCTATGTCAAAATCCTTTGATGGATTTTATGCTTATTTGTAGTTGATTTATTATGATACAAAACTTCAATATTGTATTGAAGATTTTGTGATATGTTTGACTGTGGATGTGCTATTTTTATACCATTCATAGTTTATGATGAAATTATTGACATTTCGTATGCTAGTTTTAATATGAATGTTTATATCATGTTTAAACCATTTCATATGGGAATGCATTGGACTGAATATGTGACGGGTGGAGCCCGCTATCGCTCCCCGATGCATCGGTAGGTCTCATGAGACAAACTAGTGTCTTGACACAAGGCCTTGACAAAGTCTTATTTTTAGTATTGGCACGAGGCCTTGGCTATGTGGTTATGATAGTCTGGCATTATGCATTCCATCATTATGAAAGTGGTTATTGATATTGCATGTGATTATTTGATTAGTAGAATATCCATGTGAATAAGTAAATGGAATTATTTCATTTTATTTTTTCCATACTATGTTGAAGTTCAAGTTTAAAAGGCTTTTGTTTTAGTTAACATTGCCTTAAATGTTTATTCTTATTTATGAATGTTTCCATTATATTGTTATCCTTACTGGGCATTTGAGCTCACCCCTTTTCTATGTTTTTTTCTCCCAGGAAGTGAAGACGTAAATTATGAATGACCATCAGGGATATTATGAGTGGATAATAGTGTGGATTATAGAGACAATATGTTGTTGTAGTAGTTATTCACTTCATGATGTAATGTAAAACTTTATGAATATATCTAGTGTTTCCAAGGCTACTAAACCAATCGATCTTTCGAGATTTGATCGTTCTTGTGATCATACCAATGTTATGTAATAATGCACCGACTCTGGGTAATTGGGGTCGGGGTGTTACACATTTTCTTAGATGACTTCTTACTTGCTTTGGAAACCACTTGTTGAAGAAAGTGGCTACTCTAAGCAGGTGTATGTGCCGGATCTGAAAAGATGTATAGGTTAGGCTGATGATCACCACTCAAATATGGTGTATGTGCCTGACTTGGTTGTCCGTATGATATGGGGGAGTATGCCTCACAACCCTCTTGGACTAGAACATATGTGTGTGTCTATTCCGGAGTGAATTGTTGATGTGTCACTCCACTGGTAGGGATAGATTTATGTGTATTTCCCTGAGATGCCGCTGAAGTTGTTATAATATCCTGGCAGACATCTAGAATATTAGTAGTAATTTTCTTATTCTCTTTCACCATTGATAGAATATTCTTGGTTACTTCAGCTGTTGGAACGAGGATATACGTCCATTCCGTGATTGGAGTAGGTGTATGTGCCTGCTCCTGTCCTCCTTTTCCTGTCAGCGAATCCTGACAGTACTCAGGTGTGGGGGTAGAGAGTTGAGTCTGGCTCCTGTTTGTCGCCAGAGCTTTCTGACAGACTTTTCCGAATGCTACCAAGCGAGACTGTTGGTAGGATTGATCAATACTAGCAGGTGTTTGTGAATTCTGATTTCACTTCACCAAACATGGTTGATGAGCTCCATCATATGTAGTCAGAGGAGCCTACTGACTAGATAATGATGTATAAATAGTTGTATGTTCCTACCTATAGTACTCCACTGGAATTTTCTAGAAGGATTGGCATGATGCTGCCAGATGAGTCTTCTGGACAGCGGAATTAAAACGGGAAGGTGTGTGTGCCTGCTCGTTTCTTGCCACAATGTTAGGTTGGTGGACTTCTCTGGAGATAGAAGAGATGTGAACCTGCTCACTATTTATCGGATTTCACCTCTGGCGATTCGTCTTGCCTGCTCGGGTTTGGGGAACCTGATCCTAACGCCTGGAGTCTATTCCCTCATCAAGTTGAGGGTGCACTGCCGCACGAGTATGGCAGCGATTGTTGATGGGGGCCCTTGGGAAGGACCCCTGTCTACTTGAATTAAAGCCCTGAGGGACCATCTCATTCACCTCCCTAGACTAAGGGAGCGAATGGTGATTGCGTTCTTGGGATAACGACCCATAATGTTTGGAGACGGTGGTTAGAACTGCCTGTTTCTTGATTACTGGTTATCGCTGTCCGGACGACCGATGTGAGTTGTTCACTTGGAGGGCTTGTCGGGTAGCCTCAATAGTTGGGATGGTACCGTGTTGACGGTACTCCTTAACTAGCAAGTTTGATACCTAGCATTGAACACGCTGCGTAGGTGATATCATCCTCAGAGCGGACGACGATCCAGCAGGAGTAACAGTAGTGGCATTCACAGCAGTGGTATTCACAGGTGTGAACTTGAGAGCAGCCATTTCCTAGAATGCAGAAAATCTTGGAAAAGAGTGCCTGTTTGATATAACAGGCGTAATGAAGATAAATTCAGCCATTACATATTTTGGATGAGCACATATTTCAATGATTGTTTTGTTGTCCCTCTCATTGAGTTTTAAATAGGGGACTAACAAATAGGTAAAACATCATTTTAACTTGGTTAAGGATTCACGTCGGGTTCACCATTTTTTGTTTCCCTCTGAATTTGGGGATGACCTCCTTGATTGATGGTTAAAACATTCCAATCAGTTTTTAATGGCTTTGTTCGTAGAACCGGAAACATCCAATGATTCCGCATCCATTTGTATTTACTTTCCAAAGGTAGGTGCTCATTAGTTTGTGGACTGATGAGGCTTAGGAATTTCCATTTTCCAAGAGGATGGAAGCTCGGACTCATCACACCTTTTTGGAGGGAATTATTGTCTACTCCGGGACTCTCTTTATATATTTAAGTTATGTTCATGAATCCTTATTACATTACCAAGTATAAAATGAGAATTCCTTCAGATCTTAAAATCAATGATTAAATATGTAGGAAATTTAGAGAATATTTTATATGTATTCGAGGTTCATCATCGATAGAGAATCATCTATATTTATTATAGATTCATGGTCAATGGTATCCTTCGACACATTTATATAGAATTATCTTGGTCATTATGATGACCATGCTTGTTTTAAAGCCACTCAGTGGGGCACTTGAAGTTTATTATCATTCAAAAGGACATGTATTATTTCAGAGTTGGGATTGAACCTGCAAATGGGCTACCTATGTATCCTTTGTTTAGAAAAGGATTTATAAACCACGCAGTTCGAGTAAGGGAATATGATGTTTATGATGGATGGCTCAAAGAAGGATTTCATAATTACTTTTAAACTCTAAGCTCACGTGAGTCATGATCGATGTGAGAAACACGAGGTATTGGTAAAAATCAGACAATTGTTCCATGAAAGATGCAATCATAAGAAATAATGTTGGACTTATGTATGTATGACTGCCCAGATAAATGAATATTAGGATTTACTTCAGGGAAGAAATCTGGGAACAGGGTCCATAAAGGTATATTTGCTTCATGGAGATTTGAATACTCTAACTTGGGGCTTACTCCTAAAAAGGAGGCCCAAATTTGGAGAGGACATTATGATTGGGTTTTACTTCTGAGAAGGAATACCAGATCAAAGTTAAATTATGACTAGTTAAGAGAAAATAAGACTGGGGATTACTCTTGAAAAGGAGGCCCAGGTTAAGGGACTTGAAAAGTTATGGGACTTGTGGCTTACTCCTGAAGAGGATGCCCATATTTGAGACTGGGGCTTACTCTTAAAATGGAGGCCGAGTTTAAGAGAATTATGGTTGGGGATTACTCCGGAGGAGGATGCCCTAATTTGGGGACCAGGGCTTACTCCTGAAAAGGATTCCCATATTTGGAAATTATGACTGGGGATTATTCCTGAAAAGGAGGCCCAAGTTAATTAGTTCTCTCATCTTAAAGGATGAGGTTGAATGAATTAAATATCAATCTTTAGTGACATAAAGATGTGTAAATCACTATGTTTTGAGAGATATTCCACATAATTCCTTTTAGATAAGGAAGTCAAATCAAGAAATTATACCATAAATGGAATTGAAGAGTGTTTTGAGGACTGAATCTTGAATAGGAGAGGTGAAATGGCTTTAGAGGGGTGAAGTGGGTAAGAAGGGAACCCAAAAAGTCAAGGGGCGAGCAAGTCCTGGACGGCGCGTAGGTACTGCGTGGGCGCACAAGTACTAGTCACGCAGGTATACCTGCACGACACATGGGTACTTGCGCGACGATTAACCAGCAGGGTAATACTTGAGAGACTCTTGGTTAAAGCCTTTAGAATCATCTTGAGGTTCTTCCAGAAGAGTGGCGCACAAGTTCTATTGAAGGAGTTAGGCAGCGCGAAAGTGTGGCCATTTCACTTAAGGTCTGGCCACTCAGGCGCGCAAGTGTTGATGAGTTTCAACACTTAGGCCTTCCTCCCCCTCTTTAGATCTTCCGTTCTAGGTATGAAATTACCTTAGAAGTGTTTCAGAAGCTTTGAGAAGAGATTAGGGCGTCGGGAGCACAAATCTGAGTTTCTGGAAAAAATTCCTCCTCTCGAAATGGGAGGCCCATAGGGTCTATTTATAGGCTGGAGAAGACCCCGTGTGGTTATTACATACGGCGCCCAAGTGTACTTGCGTGACCATTGCGGAACGCAAGTGTACTTGTGCGACCATTGTAGCACTTGCACGACCCTTGTGCAAGATTATTCTTACTCATTCCTTTGTCAATTTTTGATATTTGTCCAAAGGTTGAATAACATTGAGTTAAGATAATCCCCTTTTCCAATATTTAGATTTTGTGACGAAAGGAGCGTCAACAGCCGCCCTACACACAGTCCATAAATCAATCCCCCAACTTAATGGCCCATCCATTGACCATTAATTTGGAATCTTGAAACCTCAGGACCCTTGTCCTTGGAGGGGGACTCGAATCCCTCTATCTGATATGTCTTATTATCATACGCAGATGCATTATGGTAAAGAGCCTGAAGTGTGGAATTTTCATAGGGAAATTCCCTTTATTCCATGTCCAAGAATTGTGGGCCCTTTATTTTGCTCCTCGTCCTCATCTACATCTAAAGGGACCCCCTTTACGGCCTGGTCTCAAGACACATTGGCATACCTACTCTCTTGGGCCAACGTCCCTAAGGACCTTGACAGACATTTGCGGTATGTCCCGTGTTTCGAACATGGTCAGTGGTAAAATCTCATTTGTCTATCCCCATTAAAGGCTAACACAATATGGATATTGTGTTTCAAACATGGTCAATAGTTATCCCCTATTTTCACTCCATCATCATTGTGGTCCAAGTTACAAGCATCATGATTCACATTTTTACAGTTCCTTATGTTGAAGTGGAATTCAAACACACTCAGGTTTTCCCCTTCATGCATCTAGGTATGTTAATTAGGTGGGTAATATTTATTGGGACGTCATTCACCTAGCATCCCATCACCCCTAACATGTGCATTCCTGCACTAGGAAATTCCCATCACTAATACTTGTTTCCCAAATCGAGCAAGACTCACATGGTTTTAGTAGTTTTGGTAGGACATGTACTGGCGTAGCCATGCCACACATGCCTTTCATCATTCCGCATGACGTTAACCTACTCTCTAAGAACTACATACGGCTTGATTCCCATCCTAATGGGGTACGTAAGAACATCTAGGAACCTTGCATCAGGCCCATCCTAACTTCCAAAATTTGTCCCTTGACCTAAAATACCTACCTCTAGGGATATGTGGTGTGCGGTAGACTTCTCACGATCTCATTCACATCAGGTTTATGGATACCACATCACGTACCCCCTTCCTGGGATCTTCCATTTCATTCCTCATCCCATCATATGATGTTAAACTACACGAGTCCATATGTCCTCAACGCATGACACTAAACTGTAGTTCTACCGTGAACATGTTCAGGATGCCTTTTGTTAAACATGGGATGTGTTAATTTCCTCTCTAGAGAGGATTCTCCCTACTATTGTTGGTCTCCGACCACGCCATGCTTTAAGAACTAAATTTGGCATGATTCTCATCCTTATGGGATATGTATCGACACCCAAGCATTTCACCTTGGCCCTAGCCCCTGGGTCATTAACCCTTCTCAACCCTCATCCTTGATCATGGTCCACTCTTCATCATTTACATCCATATGATTTAAAACATCAATCCATTCCATGTCCTCTCCATAGAGTTCCTGCTCAGATATAAGTATGATCCCGGATCAAACAGATGTGTCAACGTAATGTGTCTTCACCACGGTGGAGAAATTTCAAGAGGGTAGGCATCCATTTGTACAAATTATCACTCCAAACTCCACACATTTTGTTCCCTTTATTCAGACCCTCATCTTCTTCACATCTAAAAGAACCCCCTAATAGTATGGATACTCGCCCTATGGATCACTTACTATCACGGGACAACGTTCTGGATGACTAATGGGTAGCATTATGAGTCAAGACCCATGTTTCGAATATGGTCAATGGTCAAACCTCATTTTTATCTCCATTTCATGTTAACAAAATATGGATACTGTTTTTCAAACACAGTCAACAGTTATCCTTCATTGTCATGCCACCCCCACAGTGTTCCGAATCTTTGGTATTGTGATTCACACCTTCCATTCTCCTCTGTTCGTATTGATTCTGATGCCCATGGAATTACCCTGCTCATGCACTAGAGCACATTGGGAAGTCGGACACTGATTGTTCTAAGATCTTTGTTATCCAGTCGGGCCTCTCCCTTTCTTCTTGGAAATACAGATTGGTTGTTCAAACCCCAAATGACCAATGATTGGTTTTCACTCTTATATTCGGATGGAATGACCAACGGGTCATCCCTTGTTTCTTGCATCAGACCCAACCCACATGACATTAGGGACTGATTGTTGGATATTCCATAAATGTAATGGAAATTCAATAAACCAAAAATGAATAGAAGGAATCATGTATGCATCTATCATAAATAATCAAAACCTGAAGGCAAGTTCAAAAGTTACATGCATCAATGTACCCGAGGATTTACCCCTCCCATGGAAGGTTTGACACCATCAAATGAGTGTTACAACTCTTCCACCCTCTGGCTTGTGGTGTCCTAGATTCGTTGTCTCCTGTTCAGTTCCCGCTCCTCCTGGGCAGCAACGGGGAAATATTTTTCAATCTTGGTATAGGCCTGCTCCTCGTCGGTTTGGATGACGATCATCTCCTCGGAGTCTTTTCTCATGCACTCTTCGGCCTCCGCCATCTAGGACATTAGCTGTGATATAATCTCTAATTGTGGTTTGAGAAAAGAAGAATGCTTAATTTCCTAGATGTGCAACTGTTGAATCTCATTTTCAGCCTCTTAGAGCCTCTTGATGTTCAACTCTTTTCTCCACTACCAACCCACACCAAGGTTGTGGTCATATTATCATATCCTCTCTGCCATGAGATCTTGGACAAGCATATAGGGATGTTGGGAATCCACTCCCCCAACACACAATTCACACAGCAGCGAATGAAGTCTCTCCATCTAGACTATCCATTGTACCTGAGGAGTGTCATCGATAAAGCTCTTGACCCTATTCCATGACCGATGACAAACTATTTTTCTATCCTCTTTATTAGATGTTGTCTTGTCCAAGTCATCGGGGTTGGAAGGCTCATACCTAGGGAACACTCCCAAGAACTCATCCGCAGGGTCCGCATCTAGTGTTTGATCAGTTATGGAAGGACTCGTGTAGCTCGATCAATCTTCATCATCAGATCCCACATCAATGATCTCATGATCTGTCCTGCTAATTCTCCCACCAATGTTTGGGAGCACTACAACTTGGTCAGTTTGGGCATCTGCATCCACAACCACCAACATTTCCTTGGGAAAGGTTTCATTGAGAATTCCAACCAAACATGCCAAATTATCCCATGCCATTTGAAGAACTATGCATACCAAGATGTACACAAATTTCAGTTAAACTGATCAATGGGTGGAAGACATAAATTCGTTAAAGGAGACTTATAGAGATCAAGGTGCTGGTCTCTCTCCTAGGTTGTTTCCATTAGGACCCTAAGGCATACCCCTCCCTATATTGTTTGGAAGTATGAAAACTCTAGAGGAACCAGATCAGGTATCCTGGACCCACTAGAAATGATAATAACCATAGCCACAAGCATAGATTCTGAAGACCCCATATCTACATCTATTGTGGGGAAAGAACGACTTCTATGTATGAGGCCCTCATGCACAGTTCAAATGATAGTGAGGAGTCTAATGTTACCTAGAAGAGGATACCATGATAGAGACTCAGGGTTTTACCTCGATAGCCTCTGCAAACTCTTCATGTTCTAGATCTGAATCACCAACTTCACCCTCCTCCAATGGGCTCCCTCTATCAGCCTCCTCCCCCCAAGAGGATTTATCATATTCATCCAGAAAAGAGAAATTCTCCCTCAGTTCAGCAGCCGACAACTGCAGAGGGGTCGTACGATTTAAGAACACTTTTACCTGATATTTCATTTAACAAAGAGCACCCCAGGAGTGCACGAATTCCTCCAACTCGGCCAGGCATTTCTCCGCATCCACCTAGGATACTACAATGCCGTCTCGGACAAGGCCGATTCCCAGGAAATCCATCCCGAGATGGTTCAGGTGATGCCACATATCGGATGGGCTGAGGAATTCTCTATTTAAATCCCAGATGTCCCAAGCATCCGGGAAGACGTCATTATATGACATGTCTATATATTGTAGCTGCTTCCCCGTAGCCCGATTGGATATCCTACAGAATCTGAATGGTGGCCTCCCCTCTCAATGACTTTGTTCCTCTGTGACCATCGGGTCTGCTACCACCACTTGATCCGCTACTATATCCCCTTCGACCAATGTGGGAATCACTGCCACTGTAGCCCCACCACAAAAAGATTTCGTCACCAACTTCTGGACCTAGCTTCAAGGATGGGGAGGCACGCCATCACTGGCCCGAATGGCTGGATACTTTTTCATCTCCCTAGTATAGGCCACCACCTAGCTTTTGGAATACTTCATCAGTAGTTTGAAGAAAACTATTAGTGCAAGCAGCTCGTTCCACATCTTCCCATCTTCCCATGTGAACATGATCCACATCTCCTTCATTACGCACAAGTAGTCCTTATAGTGCACCCCCAAATAGACCCATGGGGTCAGTCGTTGCATGCACAGAAAATTTCATGCAAATTGGTGTGGGGTGTATGAGTCACATAGGGACTCGTGGTCCACCAACGCCACTAGGACTCCACCTCGAAAGTCCAGGAGGTCGGATCGATACTCTTATGTTCCCCGACCGTCATCAGTGAACACACCTATTGGAAATGGGATAAGTGAAAATTGAACCTATCTACCTTCCAGACCTGGTTCAGTACCGCCTCGATGGTCATATTGGCCAGAAATCTCCCCACAACATTCAGTATAGAAGAGAATATGTTTGATCCTAGAGGGGATATGGGGTTCAGATATTCATAGACCCCCTGACGTGTGCCACTATCCACCAATACAAGAGGTTGAATGGCCCACAGATTCTATGTAGCATCTTCCACTCACTGATATACGACAACATCTTGTACAGCCTAGGAAGCATCGAGATCCCAAGGTTGACCCATCCTCCTATCTCCAGCATTGACTCCATGATAAACATGTTCGGTTTCATGTCCATGTTCATGTCTCTCACAAGTAGGATCCAACAGAAGATGAGCACCGCAATGAATGCAGCCAACCTGACTACTGGTTGGTTCTCGGTACTGATGCTGAATCCTCACATCTTCCACTGGATATCCACCAAGAGTCGCTAGTATGAGTGCTCCTTGCCTCTTTGAGCAGCCTTTGGTCAAGTCTGAGTCCACACTGGGAACCACATATTTTTCTGGAAGTTCAAGAACTGCTTAAACCACCGTTTGAAGTGGACATCCCTCACGGACTACTTTTCCTCTCCCGAAACTAGGTTTAGTAATGCCATCGCTAGTGTTGGAATCTTCTCTGGATCCTCCCATGCACCCATAACAGGGAGGAACTCATTATACATCGCACCCAGTATTGGGACCCCCTAGATCTGATGCAGTTCCCATAAACTGATGTCGACCTCTCCATGGTATAAATGGAAGGTATTGCACCCCGATGACCATCTACTCAGCAACTCCAGCATTAGCTGCTTCGGCTAAAAGATATAGAATTGGGAGGACCATGTTGCCTCATACATTCCCACTATTTTTATCTCTACCCTGATTTCCTCTCACGAGGAACCTACACAGTACACCTAGGCCCAGTTTTCTATGATGTTTCTGCCTAGGCGTAGATCCCAATTGTCGGACCACCCCTTTTGGGTTCCTCAAGTCTACCTTCATGGTATTATGATACTGTGGGGGAGATATCTCTGCCCATAGTTCCATCCCATCAATGTTGTGTAGATGATTATACAGACAGTCAGCATTGATAGGCATGACGTCCTCTTGGGTATGACATTCACCCGCCCTAAAGCAGTGGTGCTGACACTGCATGCTTTTGAACCAGTAAGCTGGTTCATCACTATTCACTATAGGGATGAAGACGTCATCCCTTAGGCCAAATCCATATAGAGGTAGCCTCATGCATAGTGGATAGTCCTTCTGGATTTCCAATAGCAGTGCCACCAATTAGTTATGGTCATAATGGATTCACACAAACTCCCATATACCTAAGCTATCTGTCATCTCCTCCCTCTGGGTAGCATCCGCAAAGTCCCCCTGGCAGCCTCTCGGTGAGCCATTCAGTTTTTGAGGTTTGGGAATTTTTGGTTTTGGTTTCCGAAGATATCTCACGGAGCTCGTTCATAAAGATCATTTATGTAGACTGTTTGTGGATCCCTACCCTAGCCTTCGGATGCAAGCAGCAGAGTGCACCGACGTGAAGTCAGAGACATTTTGTGCGCCACGATGTAGAAGGCCTGATTCATGGAGATAAATCACACAGTAGGTGGAGCTTCATGAATAAAAGGTGATAAGTGCCAAAAATCAGAGGTGAGAAATGAAAAAAGAGAGGTCAACACCACTATTTATAGGCGATGACACCTTGTGCATCATGGAGTGTCTAACTGTGGTGAGCATCACGATTCTCACTAATCCCACGCCGCTCCTCCGCCTCGCCAGCCTCATTCGTGATCCCTACTTATGATTGGCCAAGGAGTTTGTGAGATTAAACCTCATACATTGACCATATATTTCCCCTCAGATCAATGTATTGTGGGTGCATTTTTTGGATCCAAAATTTGGGAAGAGGATGAACAAACAGACATCCTTCGGGATAGGCACATGATGCTTGTCCGTGGAGCCCCGCAGCACCGTGACCGGCATGAAGCTCCCCGTCTGTGAAGCCACTGCAGATCAGGAAGGGAGAGGCTCTACGAACCAGTTTTACATTTATGAAGCCACCAGGGATCAAAGAGATGGGATGCTCCATAAACTAGTTTTACATTTTTGAAGCCGCCATGGATGAAGGAGGCAGGAGGCTTCACGCATACGATAATATTCCATGTGTCTTCACTCCCATCAAGAGCTGCTTCGCAGTGCCTCTTTCCTATAAATATCGATCTCCCCTCAAGACCAAAGGATGAACCCTACATCCGTTCTCCATCTTAGCTCTCAAAT
Organism: Viscum album; assembly: GCA_963277665.1. Lineage (NCBI taxonomy): Eukaryota > Viridiplantae > Streptophyta > Magnoliopsida > Santalales > Viscaceae > Viscum > Viscum album. The sequence goes on from OY728139.1 coordinate 596,627,586, forward strand.
TGCAAATAAGATTATGCTTTTTGAACCGTGATCTCTTCAATGTACTTTAACATCACTAAGTGCCTCTCCTTTGGCTTGAATTCAGCCCTCTTCAAAGAGGGATGCCCTTTGAGGAGCCCACGGGCCTCCAAGAAAGAATGGGATCTCCAAGGGGACTCGTATTCTCATGGATCACTTATGATTTTCGAAATCCCATTCATGCACATGTGACCCACATGCTAAGGCAGGGTCACTGTGCTTCGTAAAGCACATTGCTTCACAATGAAACGCTTCGCAGGGAACCCTTGCTTCGCGAAGAACTACTCTGCGAATGCCATTCCACTTCATGAAGTACCTTCCATATGCACCTATGACCTATTCCTAAGCTAGTAAACTTCACTTCAGGAAGAATACCCCTTTGAAAATCCCCTATACTACATAGAGCACCAGGGTTTCATGAGGCTTCTACCTATGAACCCCTTTGCTCCGCAACTCCTTTTCCTATGCGACCATCCAGGTTTTTACGAAGTGATTTCTACGTCCCTTGGGCATTTCTTCCTATTCTGTTGCTTCATCTCATGGTTCTTCTCATAGGAACGCTAACAACTATTTCTTCTTTGCATAGACACTCTAATGTGGACCCTTCAATGTATCACCCCATAACACCCCCACCACGGTGTGCTGATGCCTTCCCTTCCCCAAGGGCAGGTGGGTATCAGTTATGTATGTCCTAGGGGTGTGGAGTGAACCTTCCTCGTTTGAGCTGCATGACGTTAAACTACCAAAAACCATTGTCCTCAGTACATTACATTAAACTATGACCCCTCCCCATGCATCATACTTGGGGTTCCCCCATCTCAGACATTCTCTATGCTCGCTCCTCTCTACAGGAGTGAGATATTCCACAAATGGAATGATATCCTCTTTGCTGGAGTAGAGCCTATCCATGGGGGAAGGGAAACCACCTTGGGGTAATCCCCTAGCCTTTCTTGCGAGAGGCATCATACCTTCTCCTCCTATCCTCTTCCCGACCAACGACCAAAGGGGGGGGGGGGGTTGGGCACCAGAGCACTCCTCTCTTCCATTCCAAATCCCTCTCCCACTATTCTATGTCTCCACTCGGGCCTAAATCCTAATGTAAGTGTTGACCTCACCAGTTTCGATAATCCCAATTACGTGTTCATATATTATGCTACTCTCAATTACTAATGATCTACTTTTTAATTCTTTCAAATCATTGATCAAGTTAATAATAATGTTTAAACAATCTCTGATTTATGTTAATCTCGATTATCCCTGTTTAGCTTTGAAACAATTCTAAGTCAATTAGATGTGGTTTGCACGATAGCCAGAGCTACCGATAGCCAGAGCTACCGATAGACAGAGCTACCGATAGCACAGAGCTACCGATGCACACAGAGCTACCGATGCACAGAGAGCTACCGATGCACACAGAGCTACCGATGCACACAGATCTACCGATGCACATAGAGCTACCGATGCACACAGAGCTACCGATGCACACAGAGCTACCGATGCACACATAGCTACCGATGCACACAGAGCTACCGATGCACACAGAGCTACCGATGCACACAGAGCTACTGATGAACATAGAGATACCGATGCACACAGATCTACCGATGCACACAGAGCTACCGATGCACACATGGAGCTACTGATAAGAGCTACCGATAAGAGCCACCGATAAGAGTTTGAAGAGCTACCGATGGAAGATCCTTACACCGAGTCAACCGTACACGTCTACAAAAAAACGGCTACCTATAATGAACTGTGGAGTCAAATCCTATATCCTCGACACTATTTTTTTATTATACTAACGGTTACATTTGTTACTTTTGATGCATTTAATGTTATTAAATGATTTATGTTTCCATTTCAGGAAACCGTACCAAGTACAATCAAAAAGTATAATCATTCATTCCTTTCAGAAAAACAAAAAGGGTATAAAGAGGACATCATGTATGTATCAAAAGTGTGTGGAAAAAGAAAACTCGATGAGATCAAGCACACAGAACACACTTGAGATCAAGCTCAAAACGTGCCAAGATCAACTGGAGAACTTGCACTCACGAGACTACTACTACCAGCCTCCAGAACATAGAGCATACATAGAGCAATCTATGCTAAAGAAGAACCACACAAAACTCATCATTCCTTGAGCCGATAAGCAAGCTGAACATCGAAGTCAAGGAAGCAGATGGTACTCTGTTTTCCAGACAAAAACCAGAAGAAGACTCAGAACGAATTCTAATCAACAAAAGGAGTCGAGAGCTGCACGAAGATCACTAGAGCCTTTTCTAATCTCTAAATCTTTATCTCTGTGATTTACTTTTTACATTAAGAGAAGTGTGTGTTATCTGTTGTATTTTACACACACACTGTCTCCTGAACCTTAACTGGAGGATTTGTAAATCCTCACTCACTATCCTTTCATTCTTTTTCCCATTGTGGATAGTGGTAGAGGTCGCGTGTGACCTGGACAGCTGGTTGCTGTTGTTTTGTTTCCCACGGATAACAGTGGTAGAGGTCTTGGTCCTGGACAGTTATAAACTGTTGAACCCCGATTCAGGGTGTGGATCATCCTTATATAAGCGTTTGATAGGACTAAGTCTTGGCTTGAGACTGAACCTCTTGGTTAACTCCTCTGTGTTTTTAGTTAAAGTTTATATCCATACAATACATATCTATTTCATATTCCACTGCTATTACTTTGAAATATAATTTGTCTTCAAAGATACTTTGATAGTTAAACTCGCAAGTGTTTATATTTATTATAAATCAGTAAGTTAGTTTCAAAAGTTAATTTAATCATCAGATTAAGTTAACTGAGAACTAATCAATCTTTGAGAAACTAATTGAACCTTTATAATCTGTATAAATTCACTACAGTTTAATCTGTTTTTGAAATTTGGGGGATTTTAATAGAAATTGTTTTTAGATGAAATTTTAATTGTAACTCAATTCACCCCCCTCTTAAGTGTCCACTCTGACCAACATTTGGTATCAGAGGGTTTATTAATACCTTCTAAATTACTCTGTTTTCAACTGTGATTTTAGTTGTATTTTAAAGTTCTTAAAATTTCTGTTATTCCTAAATTTTTATCTCTTTAAATTTTGTTTATAATGGATAATAGACTTTAGGGTGTTGCTACTAACCGGCCACCTTTCTTTAATGGAAATAACTATGCTCAGCGGAAACTTAAAATGAAAATTCATCTAGAAAGCATGAGTTTTGATATTTGGACTGCTATTGAATCTGAATATAAAGTTCCCACTACTTATAGATCTACTTGGGATGAACCCACAAATACTTCTTACAATAATAATTGTAAAGCTATGAATGCTATGTACTGTGCTCTATGAGATGAAGAATTTAATAGAATTTCTGCATGTAAAACTGCTTTTGAAATTTGGGATACCTTGGCTATTTCTCACGAAGGAACAACTAATGTTAAAGAAATGAGATTAAACACTTATACTATTAAATATGATAATTTCAAAATGAAGCCTGATGAACCTATTTCTGACATGTATCTCATGTTCAATGAGAAAGTGATCACAATGAGCTCACTCGGAAAGATTGTTCCTGCAAAAGAACAAATTATGAGAATACTAAGATGTTTGCCAGATAGATGGAGAGGTACATCCGTTTCAATTTGAGAATCCTGTGACATTGGAACACTGCCTGTCAAGGAGTTAATTGGTAAGCTGATGATGTATGAAGAAGAGCTTAAAGTAAATAAATAAGAAGATGAGGAACCCAAAAGAATATCTGTAGCATTTAAAACTACTGCCATTAAGAGTAAAGAGAAGGATAAACTACAAATGGAGACTGAGAGTTCAATGAGTGAAAATTCAGAATCTAACAGTGATGCCGAGATGGCTCAAATAGCCAGGAGATTCAAAAAAATTTATAGGAAAATGAAATTCTTTAGGAAACCAAATTACAAGGGAAAGTATGATCAACAAGGCAAATGGAAAAAGGATTGGAAGAAGGCTGACAGGACTGATGAAGTTGCCTGCTATGAATGCAAGCGAAAAGGACATATCAAAGAAGACTGTCCAAAGATAAAATTCAAAAAGAAATATGATTACAAAGACAAGAAGTACAAGAAAGCCATGAAGGCTACCTGGAGTGCTTCAGAAGACAGCACTAGTGAAGCAGAATCTTCGGACTCTGAAAGGAATCGAGCCAACATGTGTTTCATGACAAATACTTCTGAGGTAACATCTGACACTCATGTTTTAAATTCATATTATTCTGGAGATGATTGTGATTCAGAAAACATGTCAAAATCTGAACTATTTGAGTACTGTGATATGTTGGAAGAAACCTGTAATGAGCTTAAAGACAAATACAAAGGTTTAAAGAAACAGTATGCTTTAATTGTTAAGCATAAATCTGATCTTGATATAAAAAGGAAAAGAATGCTCAACTACTAAAGGAAAATACATAACTGAAACTGTCAAATGAGAAACCTAGAAAGGATTTAGAAAAATTCACAAATGGAAAGGATGCGTTAACTCAAATGCTAGGAAAGAAAGTTTCACCTAGATATGCTGCTGGTTTGGGATACCAACCTGGACAGAGATAGTTCACTAGAACCCGATTTATTCCTAAGTCTGAAAAAAATTCTGCTAGTTCCAGTTTTGGAAATTCATATGCTTCAACAGGTTGTTCACATGGTTATAGACCAAATAAAGTTTATCTTTCAAAATCTGATGTTTCCGTTAATTGTATGGGACCCATAAAACAAATTTGGGTACCTAAGCCTCTGATTGCTAACCTATCTGGACCCAAGAAAATCTGGGTACCAAAGTCATTTCCTGTTTAAATCTGTTTTATAGAAGACCTGCTTGAAGAGCTGTCACAAGAAGATATTGTATTTAGACAGTGGGTGCTCAAGACACATGACTGGAGATTATTCTTGCTTCAAGAGCTTAATAAAGGTTGATGGAGGTCATGTCACCTTTGGTGACAACTCTAAAAGAAAAATCATCAGCCTAGGCCAGATTGGTAACACTGACTCAGTATTAATTTCTAAAGTTTTATTCGTTGATGGGCTTAAATATAACTTGCTTAGTATATCTCAATTATGTGACGATGGGTTCAATGTCAAGTTTAAAATGACTCGTGTGATGTTTTTAACTCCAAAAACTCTTTATTATTTTCTGCTCTAAGGAATGAAAATGTTTATGCTGTTGATTTAAATTCTTTAGACAAACAAAATATTTCTTGTTTGAATGCTTTTCATAAAGAATCGTGGCTATGGAACAGAAGATTAGGACCCTGCAACATTCACTCACTTAGAAAACTGGCTAGGAAAAACTTAGTTAGAGACTTACCTAAGTTAGAATTCCCAAATGACAAAGTGTGTAATCCCTGTCAAAAGGGAAAACGACACAAAGATTCTTTTAAATCAAAGAACGAAGTCTCAACTTCTCAACCACTTGAGTTGGTTCACATGGATTCGTTTGGACCATCAAGAGTTTCTAGTTTAAATGGGAAGCATTATGTCTATGTTCTTGTAGATGACTTTTCTAGATATACTTGGGTGTACTTTCTAGCTCACAAAAGTGAAGCTTGTCCTTACTTTATTAAATATTACAAGTCTGTAGAGAACCTTAGTGGACTTAAGATTAAAACCCTAAGATGTGATCATGGTCGTGAGTTTGAAAATCATGAGTTTGAATCTTACTGCTCACACAATGGCTATAGTCACAATTTATCTGCACCTAGGACACCCCAACAAAATGGTGTAGTAGAAAGGAGAAACCGAACCCTTCAAGTAATAGATAGAACCATGCTAAATGAATATGAACTGCCTATTTACTTTTGGGCTGAAGCTGTTAATACAGCTTGTTATGTTATCAATAGAGTCTTGATCTGACCAGTTCTTAAGAAAACCCCATATGAGTTATGGAACAATAGAAAGCCTAAGGTTAATTACTTCAAAGTTTTTGGTTGCAAAGTCTTTATACTTAATACTAAAGATAATCTGGATAAGTTTGCTCCCAAAAGCGATGAAGGAATTTTTCTGGGTTACTCTGTTTCAAGTAAAGCTTATAGAGTTTTCAATAAGAGAACCAAATGTGTGGAAGAATCTGTTCACATCAAATTTGATGAAACTGATCCACATGAGCCTAAAACCTCCCTTGAGAATCTTGAAGATGATTTTTCTATTCTTGACCTTAATGATAAATCTAAAGAACCTGTTATAAAAACATCCAGTTCTGGACTTTCTACAGAATCTTCTTCTGTTGAACCCGAACCTATAGATGAACCTGAAGTTTCTAGTCTAACCTTTACCAAATCGACTAAGATTCTAAAGAATCATCCTTTAGATGCTGTTGTTGGTAATATTGATAGAGGAACACAAACTAGAGCTTCTCTAAGGAACCAGGTTGAACATCAATCTTTTCTGTCACAACTAGAACCCAAAAATATCAATGATGCTATCAATGATGAATTCTGGGTAATAGCCATGCAATAAGAGTTAAATCAATTTGAAAGAAACAAAGTCTGGGAATTAGTTGACACACCCCAGGAAACCTTGACAATAGGCACAAAATGGGTTTTTAGAAATAAAGCTGATGAATCAGGAAACATAGCTAGAAACAAAGCTAGACTAGTTGCACAGGGATATAGTCAAGAAGAGGGTATAGACTATGGAGAAAATTTTGCACCTGTAGCTCGACTGGAAGCTATTAGGATCTTACTTGTATATGCATCACATCGTAATTTCAAGTTATATCAAATGGATGTCAAAAGTGCATTTCTAAATGGTTTTATAATTGAAGATGTTTTTGTGGAACAACCACCTAGATTTACAAACCCTCATTTTCCAAATCAAGTTTTTAAACTTTCTAAAGATTTATATGGTTTAAAACAAGCTCCAAGTGCTTGGTATGATAGACTCATCATTTTTCTTATTTCAAAAGGTTTTACTAAAGGGATCGCTGATCCAACTCTTTTTATTAAATGAATTTTCTAAAGATGTTTTAGTTGTACAAATATATGTTGATGATATTATATTTGGATCTTCTAAACACTCTTTATGTACTGATTTTTCAAAAAGTATGCAAAATGAATTTGAAATGAGCTTAATGGGAGAGCTTAAGTATTTTCTTGGTTTTCAAATTTTTCAAACTAGAGATGGAATTATTTTAAATCAAAGTAAATATACAAAATATCTTTTAAAACGTTTTGGATTGGATAGCATTAAGGAAAATGATACACCTATGAGTACTACCTGTAAGTTGGATACATATGAAGCTGAGAAACCAGTGGATCAAACCAATTACAGAGGTATGATTGGGAGATTACTTTATCTTACTGCTAGTCGACCAGACATTATGTTCAGTGTATGTATGTGCGCTAGATTTCAAGCTAATCCTAAGGAATCACACTTACTGGCTGTTAAAAGGATTTTTAAATATCTTAAGCATACTATACATTTAGGTTTGTTTTATCCAAAAGGACACTCATTTGACCTAACTAGCTATTCAGATGCGGACTTTGCTGGATGTAAGTTAGAAAGGAAGAGCACAACTGGAACATGTCATTTAGTAGGTAAATCCCTAGTGTCATGGTGTAGTAAGAAACAGAACTCAGTTGCATTGTCTACTGCCGAAGTAGAGTATATAGCTGCTGGTGGTTGCTGTGCACAAATTCTGTGGATGAAACACACTTTATTGGACTATGGATTTGAGTTTAAACATGTTTCAATTAACTGTGACATCACTAGTGAAATAAACATATCTAAGAACCCTGTATCTCACTCTAGAACCAACCACATAGATGTAAGACATCATTTTTTGAGAGATCATTATCAAAAAGGTGATATTACTCTTGAATTTATAGGCACTGAACATAAATTGGCTGATATTTTCACTAAACCTTTACGTTCTGATAGGTTAAGTTACATTAGGCACGAGCTGGGGATGATCAATTCTCACCGATGCTGAAATTCTAACCGACGATCAATTCTCACCGATGTGAAATTCTCACCGATGCTGAAATTCTCACCGATGTGAAATTCTCACTGATGTGAAATTCTCACCAATTTGAAATTCTCACCGATGCTGAAATTCTCACCGATGATCAATTCTCACCGATGTAAAATTCTCACCGATGCTGAAATTCTCACCGATGTGAAATTCTCACCGATGTGAAATTCTCACCGATGTGAAATTCTCACCGATGTGAAATTCTCACCGATGTTGAAATTCTCACCGATGCTATATTTTTAAAACTTCTGTCTTCCGCCAAGAATATGAATCGTTTTATTTTTATGTTATTTTACTTTATTCATTTATTTATGATTCCTACATGATAAAAGTAAGCCTAAGACGCTGCTCACTCCACCGAACCCAAAACCTTTCACCTTTGAATCCTAGCTCCCTAATCGACTGAGAACCCTAAATCCGCAATGGCAAAAACCAAGATTCCTGCCAGCAGAGATGACAGTGTAGAGCCTAAAACAAAGAAGCAGAAAGTGCACAAGAAGCTCGTGGAAGTAATGTCAGAACTAGGTTGGGAAAGCGACCAGTAAACCCTCATTTGCAGAATAGAGATATTGTGATTAAAAAGGAGCTATGTGTAGATTGGTTGCTACCAAGCAAGTCATTAGTGCTTGCAATTCTGGAAGATCAGAGATGGGTAGATTGTTTTTCAAATAACAATGGTCCCTACTACCCGAAGTTAGTGAAACAGTTCTACGAATTCGTAAGCTTCGAGAAGTCTGAAAATGAGAATCGGGTAAGTTCTTTTTTAAATGGAAAATAAATGTCGTTTTCTTCAGTAGAGTGGGAAGAATGTTTAAAAGACCCACATGAAGGTGTATCCGGGTATGTCTCAAGAGCAATTCCACCTACCAGTAACATCTTTGACTATGAGATTGCTTTAAAAGAACTAACGGGAAATGGAAGTCAAAGGCAAGTGGTTGCTACTGAATTGGATGGAGAGAACAGACTGCTTTTCAAATTTGTTCAACATGTTTTGATACCGAGGAGAGGAGATTTTTCTAATCTGAGATATCAAGATATTTATCTTCCACATCTGTTAAGACATGGCTTGAAAGTTAATCTGTGCAGACTACTGTTGAATCAAATGGAAGACATGATTAGGCCAAAATCAAAGACTAATGCTTTATTCTTTGCCAAAATGATCTCTGTGATGATAAAAGTGAAAGGGATAGCTGAGTCTCAGGATGAGACAATTGTAGTTAAGAATAAATTCTGTATCACTACTACAGTTTGTAAGTACATGAAAATAAATTGGAACCCATGGAAAGGAGAATGGGTCAGTGATGACCAGAGGGTGTATGATAAGTTTAATCCTGTGGATTATCCTTCAAGGACAAAGGATAAAAGAGATCCAGGTTTAGGATCTGATGAAGAGGAACCCGAGTACAGTGATAAGTCAGAAGAAGAAGAAGAAGAAGAAGAAGAGGAAGAAAGTCCTATGGATATTGGAGGAGATCCAAACTTGCCCCCAAGTCCTATTACTGAGTTTGTATACTCAAGAAAAGGAAAAGTAGAGGAAGTGTTATCTATTCATGAGGAAGACCATCCAGTTCCTCAGCAGGAAGGAGAAAAAGAGAATGTATCTGAATCATCTGATTCTGCTAGGTTGAGTCTGAGTCCATTGATTGAAAACTCAGTTGTGCCTACTGATGAAGTTGAAAAAGAAAGAGAAGAAGCTGTACCTGTTTTAGAAAATCTCCTTACTACTGCTGAGATGGAAGTTGTTGTGGAAGATTCTGATGAAGAAAGACCAGCAGAAAATGTAGTTGTTGTACATAGGAATGCACCCATTGAGGGGGAGCATCATTACAATCTTGGAAATGTTACCGTGGCTGTTGAGATTGAAGACTGGGCAGAAGACCCAGGTTTTATAGTCTGTGGTTTGGATTATCCTGATTCGGATAATGAAGTATCCTTGAATAGACCAAATATCAGCTATGACATCAATTCTGAGTTATTTCCTGATGATGTGGTCCGAGTACATGATTTAGATGTGCTGAAAGAAAATCTCAAAGTCAGTTTTGTAGAAGAAGTAAAGACAATGGAATATTTTTTAGTTTCCTCGATTCAATCAGTCATGAATGATTCAGTAGTCAGCTTAGCTTCTGCACGAGTATCTACTACTTCTTCTCCTACTGATTTTGTTACAAAGTCTGATCTTGAATCCCTGAAGCATGAGCTGAAAGAATCCTTCACTGCCTCAGTTACTGAGATGAAGCGCTGTTTTCGTGAAGAAATGAAGTTGTTAGAATAATCTTTTGAGCTTTCTCTTGGTTTCAATCTCTCAACTTTTATGGGTGAGCTAATGGAAGCAGTCAAAGAGTGCCAGACCCAATCTTCTAGAATAGAAGCAGATCTTGAAGCCTTAAAGAAGTCTGTTACTACTTTAGATTCTTACATGAGCTCAAAGCCTCAAGCTGATAAGGATTTAGCCTATGTGAAAAGTGTTGTAAGACAAATGGTTTCAGTATTTGAATATTTAAAATCATCTATAAAGGATCATGTTAAAAATAAGGACTCTCAACTGCAAACTCTGATTAGTGGCTTGACCAAAAGTTTCAATGAAACTGTATCCTTCTCGGTTGGTCCTCTAGCTTCAAAACCTGAATTTGATTTGAATCAGTTACGAGCTATGATGAAGGAGGAGCTTGGTTCTATTTCAACCAGTGGCTCTGTGGACTCATCAGATCTAAGCCGGGTAGTGCTCTCTACAAGAGATTCAGTAAGGGAAATAATGAAAATCATCCACGACACTATGAAAGAGGCCTCTGCCTCTCAGGAGGAAATCAAGAACAAGGTGGATTATTATTTCCAAAGTATTTTTACCAAGAAACAACTCACCCATCATTTCAAGGTGATGTTGGAAAACATGAAATTACCCCATGTAACTCAAGCCTTCCGAGAACAAGTGAGAAAGCTAAGAGAGATGACTCCTGCCTTAGAAAAGTTTATGGAGAACAAAGATGATTTTATATCTGCTATGGAATGAGGAGGAGTTATCATCATGGATTTCAGAAATCTGTTGCTGCCCTTTTTGCATGTTGATGCCAGACCAGTTATTGTCCCTCCTGCCTTGCCTGCCTCTACCTCTACTGAGTCTCCAGTCCAGATGAATCCTGCTCAGGCCATCTGAAGCCTCACACCTATGATCACACAACAAACTTCCCAATACAGGCGAGGCACTGTATCAGTGGCTCAGCCTCCTGTGATCATTTCTGGGATTCCAAAGCCCTCACTCACATCCTCACCACCTTCCTACTCTTCTGATCCAAAGGGAAAATCTCATGATGATGATCCGGATTGCTGAAGTGGCCAGGCTGTTTGATAGGAATTGTCTTTTTTTTTCCTTTTTTTTCTCTTCTATTCTGTTTATGTATGTTTTTTTTGGTCTAATACAAATGATTTTCTTTACACTATCTCTGTTTCTCAGTTCTCTCTGTCTTCTTTCCCACATTTTTATTATCACAAAGGGGGAGAAAATTATAAAGGGGGAGAAAATATAAAGAGAGGGGGGGGGGGCAATATCAAAGGAGAAATTTTGAGCCTTTGCTACTATTCTTACATTTCCTTCTTTGGTACCAATTCTTTCAAAGCATATCTCTGATACTATTTTATTTAATACATCCTATGATAATTTTTGATCTATTTCATTCTATTACTATTTCCTCTATTTCCTCTGATTTCTTTCTTTGAGAAATTAGAATATAAACGTTATATTCTCTTATACTATATTCTCAATATTTTTTGGTCATATCATAAGTTGTGATTATCAAAAAGGGGGAGATTGTTGACCTCACCTGTTTTGATAATCCCAATTACGTGTTCATATATTATGCTACTCTCAATTACTTATGATCTACTTTTTAATTCTTTCAAATCAGTGATCAAGTTAATAATAATTTTTAAACAATCTCTGATTTATGTTAATCTCGATTATTTCTATTTAGCTTTGAGACAATTATAAGTCAATTAGATGTGGTTTGCACGATAGCCAGAGCTACCGATAGCCAGAGATACCGATAGCCAGAGCTACCGATAGCACAGAGCTACCGATGCACACAGAGCTGCCGATGCACACAGAGCTACGGATGCACACAGAGCTACCGATGCACACAGAGCTACCGATGCACACAGAGCTACCGATGCACACAGAGCTACCGATGCACACAGAGCTACCGATGCACACAGAGCTACCGATGCACACATAGCTACCGATGCACACAGAGCTACCGATTCACACAGAGCTCCCGATGCACACAGAGCTACCGATGCACACAGGGAGCTACCGATAAGAGCTACCGATAAGAGCCACCGATAAGAGTTTGAAGAGCTAACGATGGAAGATCCCTACACCGAGTCAACCGTACACGTCTACAAACAAACGGCAACCTATAATGAACTGTGGAGTCAAATCCTATATCCTCGACACCATTTTTTTATTATACAAATGGTTACATTTGTTACTTTTGATTCATTTAATGTTATTAAATGATTTATGTTTCCATTTTAGGAAACCGTACCAAGTACGTTCAAAAAGTATAATCATTCCTTCTTGTCAGAAAAACAAAAAGGGTATAAAGAGGACATCGTGTATGTACCAAAAGTGTGTGGAAAAAGAAAACTCGAAGAGATCAAGCACACAGAACACACTTGCGATCAAGCTCAAAACGTGCCAAGATCAACTGGAGAACTTGCAGTCACGAGAGTACTACTACCAGCCTCCAGAACATAGAGCATACATCGAGCAATCTATGCTAAAGAAGAACCACACAAAACTCATCATTCCTTGAGCCGATAACTAAGCTGAACCTCGATGTCAGGGAAGCAGATGGTACTCTGTTTTCCAGACAAAAACCAGATGAAGACTCAGAACGAATTCTAATCAACAAAAGGAGTCGAGAGCTGCACAAAGATCAGTAGAGCCTTTTCTAATCTCTAAATCTTTATCTCTGTGATTTACTTTTTACATTAAGAGCAGTGTGTGTTATCTGTTGTATTTTACACACACACTGTCTCCTGAACCTTAACTGGAGGATTTGTAAATCCTCACTCACTATCCGTTCATTCTTTTTCCCACTATGGATAGTGGTAGAGGTCCTGTGTGACCTGGACAGCTGGTTTCTGTTGTTTTGTTTCCCACGGATAACAGTGGTAGAGGTCTTGGACCTGGACAGTTGTAAACTGTTGAACCCCGATTCAGGGTGTGGATCATCCTTATATAAGCGTTTGAGAGGACTAAGTCTCGGCTTGAGACTGAACCTCTTGGTTAACTCCTCTATGTTTTTAGTTAAAGTTTATATCCATACAATACATATCTATTTCATATTCCGCTGCTATTACTTTGAAATATAATTTTTCTTCAAAGCTACTTTGATAGTTAATCTCGCAAGTGTTTATATTTATTATAAATCAGTAAGTTAGTTTAAAAAGTTAATTTAATCATCAGATTAAGTTAACTGAGAACTAATCAATCTTTGAGAAACTAATTGAACCTTTATAATCTGTATAAATTCACTACAGTTTAATCTATTTTTGAAATTTGGGGGATTTTAATAGAAACTGTTTTTAGCAGAAATTTTAATTGGAACTCAATTCACCCCCCTCTTGAGTGTCCACTCTGACCAACAGTAAGTCCCCATCTCCAACTCCCATAGCTGTGGACCATGGGTAAGCCCCTATTTCCATTTTGGGCTGCTAACTACGTGTCATCCAAACTCCACTTTCCACGAACGAACCTTTCACGACGCGATTGTCAGATCTTTGCTGCATCTAGTTTCTCGCTCCAAGAATGACTCATGTGGGCTTAGAGAAAGCATTGACCATGACATCCTATCTGTTCATCCTAAAGTGTAAAACCCAAACACCACTCCTTAACTATGTGGACTTTGATCCTTTCCAATGCAAGGTACATAGGAAGCCGCCCTGAGGTTCAAGACCAACACCCATTTCCCCAGCACTCTTCACATCATTTCACCAACAACTCTCACAAACTACACAGACCTTGATCCTTTCAAAGGAATGGTACTTAGGAAGCCTTCCAGAGGTTCAATCCCAACACCCATTGGTCCCGACACCCTTCACGTCAGTTCACCAAACACCTCTCCCGAACCATGTAGTCTTTAATCATTTCCATGGAAGGGTATGTAGGAATCCTCTATGAGGTTCAACCCCAACACCCATTGGTCTCGACACCCTTGACATCGATTCACCAACACCTCTCCTGAACTATGCGTACTTTGATCCATACCAAGGAAGGGTATGTAGGAAGCCTCCCATAGGTTCATTCCTAACACCCATTGGTCCCGAAACCCTTTAAATCCATTCACCAACACCTCTCTCTAACTACGCAGACTTTGATCCTTTCTAAGGTAAGGTACATAAGAAGCCTCCCAGAGGTTCATTCCCAACACACATTAGTCCCAACCACTTCATGTTGGTTCACCCACAACATCTCAAACAACTTAGACTTTTATCCTTTCCATGAATGGTATGTAGGATGCATCCCTAATGTTCAATACCAACAATCACTTATTCCAACCCCCCTTTATGTCAGTTCACCTTCGTCCCGTATGATGTTAAACTGCTTCCCCTTTTTTGTCCCAAACGACGTTCACCGATACCCTCTCAAACTAAGTGGGATTTAATCCCTATCTCCCAGACAAGGTACATAGAAAGACCCCATGAGGTTCAAACCCATCCAGCGGTAAGTCGTTGCGCCCCCCCTCATCTGGTGGAAAGCCGTTATTACCCCCATTCAGTGGTAAGCCATTGTAAACCCCATCCAAGTGTAAGCCATTGTGATCTCCTAACCTATGGTAAGCCGTTGTGAACCTCATGTTCTGGAAATCCATTGTGATCTCCATTCAGTGTAAGACGTCGTCAACCCCAATGTTACAGTAGGCTGTTGACGTCGCTTCCGCTGGGACCCCTATCTCTGGTCCATCCTAGTGGAGTCAGACCAACCTTAGGCTCATAACCATGCATAATACCTAGTATATCATTAGGTCTTTGTCTTCTGTGAACACCCTGATTCTATTCTCCATCATGAACTATGCGGACTTTGATTCCCTACCATAGGGATATGTAGGAGTTCTTTTCGATGTTCAATCCTAACATCACCATATCCCTCGAGTCGACTCCATATCATTTTACATCCACTTCACTTAACCATCCATTAAGGATATTGATTATTACCCTTTCCGCCACATCCTAGTGAGATCACGTCAATTCACCTCTTAGAATCAGTGTTCCCTCTAGGGGTTTCACCCATCTGATCCACCGTAGTCAGTGTTACGATCAGTATGATCCATCTCCACTAGATGTTAATCATAAATCATACCATGTGTTAAACATGAGAAGCTAAGGATAACCTCATAGAGATTCCTATGGAATATAATTCCCTACATTCGACGTGGGATGCCTCATGCCTAGACACCCTTGATAATCCCTATAATAAGGGGAAGAAAACCAGATGTGCTAGTGTTCCTACATCCAGACATGTCTGTGATGTCCAATGGGACTACTGACCCGACTAAAGTTTGATGCCCTGACCAGACCCCTTGGAATGTCCTCACAGAAGCAGTGCAATTAACCGACATCCATGAAGTTATGGCACTGGGAAGAGTTTTATGAACAACGTCTTAATCTATAAGGGAGACTCAGACTAGGTAACGAGTTCCGTGGAGGAATCCATGGAAGGAAGAACCGAAATCCCATAATCCTATTTCGATCATGGAGTAAACATCCATGACATAGCGATGGATACCTCCCGCCTTTGAAAAGTGGGAATGCTGGGCAACAGTCAATGCATCCTTGTCTGCCTCAAATGGATTGATGTGCATGCCATGGAGAAAGCGTCAGAACAACCCCAACATTTCATGATGTCACCACTACTAAAGTGGGATATTCCAACACAACTTATGGGGTCCTAACCCCTAAAAAATCATGAAACCTTGGTCCTCACCTCACTCCTGTCCACTCACCGATCTATACTCAAATGATACAACGTGTAACCAACATATATCATTATCACCCAGACTGTACACATGACTTCATTCCAGTCCAAATAATATACCAATGATATGACTACATTAGACATAATGGAAACATTAGTCGACCCGACTAGGAACCTGAACAGTCCTTTTATCACAACAATCACGAAAAAAACACATTCCAAAGTGCTTCATCAGAAGCTGAAGGCATCAACATGCCTATAACACAAAACTCATGGACCTACTATTCCATGATCACAAAAATAGTGTAAAACCAAGCTCACTTCCTATAAAGAACATGAAAACATGTGTGAACATCTCGCAAAGGTTTCCCTCAAATGAATAAAATTTCGACCAACAAGGGTATTACTCTAACTAAGGGCCCCTAGGTCCCCCAGAAACCATATTGAAAAATACTGGAATCTGGGACTCAATTTCCAACCTCCAGGAATAAAATATCTATCCTCCCAAAAGAAGGTAAAAATAATGTTGAAAATAGGTGTCAAGATAGAAAACATGGCCTATGAGGGCCATTATCCTCTCTGGGGATCCTCCAAAAAAACTACTTCCTGGAGGTCACAACAAATGCAGGAGAGAAACCTAACTGACACTCATCAGGTATCCATACGTGGAAATACCATCTAGAGGTCCAGTTCAAAAGAAAACCCATGGTATCCATCGACATCGTGCTCAGTTATCTTACTAGACAACCATAGACCTGAGATATGACACCATAAAGGGGTTCATCAAAAAAGGCATCACTTTCCATATCGACCAACTAGGTCACTGAACCACCCGTGCACGAGGACCAAATCATCCTCATCACAATAAAAAGACTCAATGTATATCCACATATCCTACCATCAGAGTGAAATATATATGTATGTAGTCCCAAATTCCTTATTTCTCAGTAAAATCACATACTTTATGGCCTATATGATATGAATCCTACCTTCCAAATATGAAGCAAGAGATGCCTCTTTCCTTTGTCAGCCAAGAGTCAAAAGCCCTATCTCGACTTTTTTAGGGGCCAAGATCTAGAGATCCATAGTAAATTATAATATCCACACAACATGTGCATATCTCAGGAAGAGATAATATACAAATGAAACATTAAAAATTAGAATATAAATCCCAAACCTTAATAACCATGACTTCTTAATGGAATATGTATCACCCAGGCGTTTTTATGAAATATTGTAATTAAATAATTTTTACCCATTAGTCGCTTACTTTTCAAAAAATCATGAGTTTAAATGAACCATGAGATGAATTTATTATAAAATTACCATTATAGCCTAGCCATTAGGTTAGCGGGGATAATTATAACTAACTTATGAAAATGAATTATGAATTAATTGGCTATGAATTATTTATGAAAAATATAAATAATTAGATATTTTTATTTTCTATTCAATTACATTTGGTAATGAAATTAATGATATATATGTGTTATGTACTTAATAATATATTTCTATATTCATCCAACAGATATTGTTGTCATAGGGTGTGAATAAAACCCTATTTTATGTATAAGAACATATTTTTTATGGTTAATTTGACACCTTTGAATGGAGAACCCATTTTAAATTAAGATTATGGCACATTAAGAATATCAATATAAAAAAATAAACATGTTTTTCTAATCGGGATATATGAATTTAATTTCAAAAAATTTTAGATATTATTTTGATACCTTTAATGTTTTGACGGATTGTAAAAATATGCAAATTGTTAATTAAAATAAATTTTTTCATTGAGATAATTTATATGGTTAAATTAAAATATTGAATGGTTGGAATGTATAAATAGAATATAACTTTACCATTTAATATAATGTATTTCATTATCATTACTTTTACATTGAATTCATAGGTAAAAACATTACAATCTTTTGAAATGTTCTAACTTTTAAATCCAGTTTTCTAATTTCAACAATGAGAATAATTTTAAATTAATTTTTTCAACTTTTATGTTTTGAATTTGGAAAAATGGATTCCATATTTGTAATCACAAGGTAAAAATTGTGTGAATAGGTACCTTTTAGTTTTGGACATTATGAATAGTAACTTCAGTATTTATTTATTTACCATGGTTAAAGGGTAAATTTGGTAAATAAGGGTAAACAAATTAATAATCTAATAAAATAAATCTACACTAAAACGAGTCCTAATTCTATTGTTTAAGATATTTCTAACCATGGGAATCCTTCAGTCGATTTTTGGACCCCATGGTTTTAAATGGATGTGAAAATGGTATTTTATAAGAATTAATTTAAAGTAATTATAATTATAACCTAAACATATATATTTTACTAAATTGAATTTAATATAAAGTTATATAAATACTATTAATGTTTATAAATAGTCACATAAAATATAAAAATATTTCCTATATCATTGTATTTTATTTATAATTTTTAGATATTATATAAATAGTTTTATCTATGACACAAATATGATGTAGTGATTACCTCATTAATGAAAGATTCAAAAAAAAAGAATTTATAAATATTAAAACAAATATAATTTGGTTATTTTGATTTAATCAAAGAATTTTTTCGATGAAATTGACATAATATATTTTATTTAATTCCTTATTTTCAAATTAATAATGTTTTTATCAATTTTCAATAAGTCAAGTATTAGTAGGGTCTAAAATTGACACAACTCATAACTGAATACCTAAAATAGTTTATCAAATGATATTAAATTAATAAAAATATTATATTCATCCAAATGGTTAATATAAGTCCAAATATGTCATCAATAACTTTTTTGGGTGTTTTTACATGATATGGTAAGTACATTAACCCAAAATGTGTAAATTACAAGAAATCACGGTATGATTAAAAAGGGTAAAATAAGGGTTAAACCAAAAGGATAAGGATAAAACATTATTTTAAACCTATCGAAAAATTATTTGATGATGGTTATTTGAGGAAAATTCTTATTATATTAAAATTAAAAAAATTATGGACATTTTTCAGTCGAAATGGAATTTATAATAAATTAATATTTTGCTGAGTTTCCTAAAGTGCCCCTCTCCTCTTTTAGAATCAGGAACCTCATATCTATCCTCGTAAAACCATTATGAACCTTCAAGAACTACCAAAACCTGACCATTTATCTTATATACTTTCCTAGTTACATTATAGAGGTTCTAGTCTTCTCAAAATACCAACTCTAGTTCTCTATGATGAAATTTAATAGAGGCACGTCTATGATGAGATAATCTTTTCTTCCGATTCTTTTAAATTTATTTCTTCTTCTACTTCCTATTCTTGATTTGTTTAATTATAAAGTAATAACATAAGTATCACTAATATAGTGATATTTTATTATAAATATGTAACAACCATATTTCACCTTTTATCCATCCTATGAAAAATGAAATCATCGTGCATGCGTAAGTACGACTTATCGTCTCAACACTGTAAAGTAATCTATTTTTCACCGCCACATTTATTAGATGGGTGTAATGGTGTATATAATAACTATATAAGATTATTTTTACATTACATTAATTACTATATACTATACACC
The DNA here is from genome assembly GCA_963277665.1 of Viscum album. Taxonomy (NCBI): domain Eukaryota; kingdom Viridiplantae; phylum Streptophyta; class Magnoliopsida; order Santalales; family Viscaceae; genus Viscum; species Viscum album. The sequence continues at coordinate 596,647,153 of OY728139.1, forward strand.
ATCCATTTCAATACCATTCATTAATTATGGGAACGATATTGTCACTCGTGCGTACGTACGACCTACCATCTCCACCATGTGATGTGATACGTTCAACATATTCTTCATTAAACCATGATTATATAAATACATTTAATCAATAAATATGACATATATTATAATAATACCGTACAAAAAATTATATAATTATAATATAAAATGAGGAATAATAACTTATCCGACAAAACATACATAAGAACATAATGCAGTTAATACCCGAATAATGAGTAACAAGGAAATGTTACTAACAAACGGATGAAAATATGATCATAAATGTTGTAATAAAAATGATTATTATTATTAAATAAATAATTAAATAAATTTAAATCATCATATAGGAGGTTCAAATACATATGAATCATATCAGACATAAGGTAAAGGACAAATTTTCCAATCTCGTTTTATCTGAGATTGTTTATTCGTAAGTATCTATTGGGTCTATATTTATCATCCATGTCCATGTTTTCTAAAAATATTTTCATATTATTTTTACTATTCTTAAACTTATTTTTAATGTCATTTTTACACATTTTGACTTTTATTACATGTTTTGGAAGAAATATTTCTTTTGTTACCATATGAGGTACTTTTTCTCTTTTCTAGAAACAATACGAGGATAATGTTTTTCTAACATATATGACATGAATGGGTTTTAAAATCTTCATAATGAATTATTTACATGAATCTTAGTCTAGATGTTTATAATTCTATTTTCAACTCAATTCTTTTCTTTTAAAATATCACGATAGTTTGAGAAAAGAAAACATTTTTGAAGAAGAAAATATATTTTCCCCAAGAATGAAGCCAAAGTGTTTTGACAAAATTATTTTCCATTTAAGATTACATAGGTTGATTTTACTATCCATTTTATTACTATGATTTTATTGTTATTATGAGGGAATGTTATTTAGGAAATCAATTTTTTTATATCATCCAAGATGGAATGATGTTTAAGAAACCCATTTGATTTCATGGGTTATGCTATGGTGCATAATTCTTTGTTTTTGTGGAACACGTAAGAATGGTTTAATTTTGAGATGGGTGGGACCTATATCGCCCACCAATTAATTGGGTAACGATTTATATCTCATGAAATTGAAATGGTTGTAATGACATGTTAATTTGATTCAGTGATACAAGGCTAGAACGAGGAGAGAACTCAGTTCTGTAATGAAATTTTTCAGATATGATGGTTCTGGAAAAGGGACATGACTAATATGAAACGGTTTTCTATGATTATGGGTGTATGACAAAAAATTTCAGGTCTTATTTTATGACTATGTGGATTACATTTCAATTTTATGATTTATCCCATGATATGATATTGTGATATTTTATATGTAGGATAATATTTTATAATGTTAAGTACTTTTGAATATGATATGATTGATATTTCAATTGTTTAACCTTACTGAGAATTTTTGTAACATCCCGAGTCCGGAGCCCATCTACTGGTGCCCCGTACTTAGTTCTCCACATAACCTCTAGCACGTTTCCCCGAATGCCAGAGGCTGCCGACTAGCATCGAGGGCCTTGGTGAGTCTGTGGGGGCAACTATACCCTCATTCGGTAAGGTATAAGAGGTAAGAAAACAACAACAAACAACAGAATCAATAAACAACATGCATAACAACAGAAACCAAAAAGTGTAAGCAAAGTATATATATAACTATGATGACAATGATGCAGCAGATACAAGTATCTAAGCAAAAAAGCAAACACAACAACGTGCTGAAATACAAGTGAAACCAGGTGCAAAAGAAAACAAAGTAAGCTCCTCAGCATCACGAGCCACGGCTCAGTCCCATACTCCCCCGCTCCTGGTGCAGTCAAGATCCTGAAGTAGAAGTGCGCTTGCCTTTATCTATACCTACAGCAACATAGTCTGCTTGGGCCCAACAACATGGCCCAAACAGGGTGTGAGATACAATCCCAGTAGGCAACCACTCAAAGATCTGTGCCTAACAGTCAAAGAATACATGGCAGTACTAAAACAAGAAGCAGTAAACAGAAAATCACAATAGCTACATTCCGCAATTCTAACAAGCATAGCACACAAGTAAGCAGCAAACAACAAAAAGTAAACAGGTAACCCTCAGGATATCTCTCACAGTCTAACCCATATGGTTCAACCTCTAAGTACTAGCAACCCTCTGGGGGCACACATAGTCTCACCCCTCTCGTTCAGCTACGTAATTAAGCAGACTCTCTAGGGAAATATTCATCGTCAATTCCCCCTATAGTCTCGTATCGTGCTAAAGGCTCTCTGGGGAAGCACTCAACGTCAATTTCCCCTGTGGCCCGCGTCGTAGTTAAAGACACTCTGGAGAATCCCTTCCGTAAATCCTCCACTTGATCCCACATCATGATCAAAAAGACACTCTGGAGAATCCCTTATGTTAATTCTCCCTTTGGTCTACTATTATAGGTTCTCACAGTCCTGAGTATAACTAAACATGCTCAATGAATGTGTATCATCCAAGTAAACCTCAAGAACTACTTGGCTAACAACTAAGGTTCAACAACAAAAGTAAAACAACAGTCCACAATTATACAACTAGGCACAGAAAAGAAAATTGTGCACACCACGAAGCAATAATCACAAGCAATAAACTCTACTAAAGCAATAAAGAAAAGCAAACAAGCAGAAAGGGAAAAATAGGAAACACGCAATACCCCGTTCAAGGGTATTGGTGGAATTTGCACATAATACTCATCGACTTTCAACAGAAAGGCACAAACCACCTACCTCGATCCTAGGAGATCGATTTATGTGAACCTCGACGACAGATTCCCATTAGAAAAACATTGATCTGAGAAAACGCACAAACAATTCATCCCATGATAACATGGATACCGGGAGGATTCAAGAAACAAGGCTAAATCAAAAGGAAGAACTCACCGCTTCGATTCCAACGCTACTGACCATGCTCCAATCAGAGAACGGACGGCAAGGCGGGTATCCATCGAATATCCATCCATATGGTCGATCCCAGATGGTCGAACCCTGAAGAAGAAGAAGAAGATGAATATGGGGGTTATACGCGACCCTGGTCTGTTTAATGAAAAAAAGAAAGTACACGGTGTGAAATTTTGGAGTACACGACATGTACTTCAAATTTTCCAAACTCCGAAATAACCGGCCTCCACTTCCGCCATACACACCGTGTGTGTGGCCCAGACATGGCTAGCACACAGCTTCGATCTGGGGAAAGAGTACACGGCGTGTACTCCGAAAGTACACAGCGTGTACTTCTGAAATTTCGAGAAAATTCATTTTTCTCAAAAACTCCAGAAAAAAGGAAAACATACCTGAAAAGAGATCCGGGTTCTTACAATCTTCCCCCCTTAAAGAAAGTCATCCCATAATTTCCCTAATGAAGTGGAGAAGGAGAAACCCTGAACAGCTACGGCCACTATGATCGTACATCGGCCTCCCTCTCCCAGGTCTCATCCTCTACTCGTCCTTGCTTCCATAGCACTCATACCAGAGGAATAGACTGCCCATGGAGAAACTTCGTACTAAAATCGATAATCAAGATAGGATGATCCTCGAACGACGCATCCTCTTCATGCTCGACTTCCTCGGGCTGAAATACGTGAGACGAGTCTGAAAAGTAGTTTCAGAGCTCAGAGATGTTGAAGACATCGTGCATGGACCGATACCTCTGAGGTAGCTGCAACCGATATGCAACTGTCCCCACTCTCTCCAAGACCTCAAACGGCCCGACGTACCGTGGTGAAAGCTTACCCTGCCTCTGAATCTTCTTGTGTCCGAATCTCGGTTCGACACGTAGGAAAACCTGATCACCGAACCTGAACTCCAGAGGTCATCTCTGCTGATCAGCATAAGACTTCTGTCGAGACTACAATGTAGCCATCCTCTTCCAAACTAGCTGTATATACTCTGAAGTCTCTTGAACAAGACGAGGTCCCAGCAAAGCTGCCTCTCCTGCCTCTAGCTAGCATAAGTGTAATCGGCATGGCCTACCATACAAAGCCTCATATGGCGCCATCTGAATGGTCTCCTAAAACTATTTTTGTAGGAAAACTGCACTAGAAGAATATGATTATTCCAAGAACTACCAATGTCAAGGATGCAAGCTCGGAGCATATCCTCAAGCACCTGGATCATGCGCTCGGACTGGCTATCAGTCTAGGGATGGTAAGATGTACTCAAAAGTACCTATGTACCCAAGCCCTTCTGAAGTCCCTTCCAGAACCTAGTGGTAAAGCGCACATCTCTATCTGAAACAATAGAGCTCAGAACTCCATGCATACTAATGATCTATCTGATGTAATTTCGTCCTATATCATCGACACTGACGATCTCCTTGATCGGAAAAAAGTGAGAAACCTTCGTAAGTCTGTCGATGACAACCCAAACAACATCGTTCCCTCGAGGTGATCTCGGAAACCCGGTCACGAAGTCCATCGCAACATCGTTCCACTTCCACTCCAGAATGGGTAACTGCTGTAAAAGGCCTGCTGGTCGCTGATGCTTTGCTTTCACCAGCTGACAAGTAGATTCTCTTAAGACAAAACTAGCAAAATCCTTATTCATACCAGGACACCAGTATTGGAAGTAATGGTCCCGATACATCTTGGTGAAGCTAGGATGAGCTACCCAAACAGAGGAATGGAAATCCCGCATCATCTCCTCACGTATGTTTGTTGGCACCCATACGCGTCCTTGGAAACGCAAGATCTCATCCTCACCAATTGTCCATCCAGGAAGAGGGTCCTCTCCTGACACACTCTCCCGCAGGACTAAGCATTCTGAGTCAGATAGCTACCTCATCCATACCCGATCATGTTGCATGGAGGTAACAGCTACAGAAGATAGAAAACTCTGTCCCCGTCTGTTGTGAACCTCCAGATGCATCTCAGAGAACATAGCCATCAGCTTCCACTCACTACTGGCCTCCTGAACTGCCTGAATTTGAGTTCTCCTGCTCAACGCATCAGACACGGCGTTGCCCTTTCCCGGTGTATAGGAGAGCTCGAAGTCAAAAGTCTGAAGGTACTCGACCCTCCTACACTGCCTCAGATTCAGATCACGTTGTGTGAAGGTATGATTGAGACTCGTGTGGTCAGTTGAAACCCAAAGTGCTCTCCCAAATGATAGTTTCTCCAACAACACAAGGCATGAACAATAACTGCCAACTCCAGATCATGTGTAGGGTAGTTCCTCTGATGTGGCCTCAACTGCCGAGACCCATACGCAACGACTCCATCTCCCTGCATAAGCACATCTCCCAGCCCGATACCCGAAGCATCACTGTAAATAGTGTAGCTCCTGCCTGGCTCTAGCAGGACTAGTATCAGTGCTGACGTCAACCTCCCTTTCAGCTCCTAAAAGGCTGACTCACAAGAATCTGACCATATGAACTTTCCCCCTTCTTGGTCAGACCTTTCAAAGGCACTTCTAGACGAGAAAGGTTCTGAATGAAGTGTTTGTAGTATCCATCCAGCCTAAGGAAACTCCGTACCTCAAAGATGTTCTTCGGCTGCTCCTAGGAAACTACAGCTCTCACTTTCTCTGGGTCCACTGATACACCTGCCTCTGAGATGACATGACCCAAGAAGTGAATCTGATCCATCCAGAAGTGGCACTTCGAGAGTTTAGCAAAAAGACGATGCTCTCTCAGTGTACTCAGAACTATCTCAAAATGTGTGGCATGGTCATGTCAAGTGTAAGAGTACACCAGGATATCACCCACGAAGACCACATCAAAGGAGTCCAAGTAAGGATAGAACACTCAGTTAATCATTTCCATGAAAACTGCACGAGCGTTCGTGAGGCTGAACGACATGACTGTATACTCGTATTGACCATACCTGCTCTTGAAGGCTGTTAGAGGTATATCTAATGGTATAATGTGCAACTGATGATAACCAGACCTCAAGTCGATCTTTGAGAACACCCGGGATCCTCGAAGCTAATAAAAAATGTCATCGATCCTCGGCAAGGGATATCGGTTCTTGACCGTCAACTAGTTCAACTTCCGATAATCCACACAAATCCGAAGGGTACCATCTTCCTTCTTCGCAAACAGAACAGGAAAACCCCAAGGAGAAGTACTAGTTCCTATGAAACCCTTAGCCTATAGCTCCTCTAACAGGTTTTTGAGCTCCTAAAACTCAGGTGTGGCCATCCTATATGGAGGAATGGACACCGGTGCCGCTCCTGGAATGAGATGAATAGAGAAGTCTACCTCACGCTCTGGAGGAAAACCCGAAAATTCCTCTGGAAAGACATCCCTGAAGTGATCCACCATTGGAGGAAAGTCCATCTGTGGAGTCCCCTGATCATCCAGATAAAGACTAGCAATCCGGCCCATCACTCCTCCTAGTCTAAGATGCTTGAGTCCCGCCTGACTCGCCCGAACGTCCCATTCGCCTCTATGTAGAAAAGATTCACCCTCTTGTGAAATGAAACTCACTCTGTGGCGATAACAGTTGACGACTACCTAGAAGGGAATCAACCAGTCCATGCCAAGGATGACATCATAGCCTGTCATCTCTAGGACATAGAGATCCCATAAGAAGCAACACCCTGCAACCTTAAGAGGTCACTCTCTACACTGGTGTACACTAGAAGTCCTTGTCCCCAAGGGTGTGTCTAGTGTCAATGAGTCAGCAGAAGAAAAGATGCAGAGTCCAAGGTTCTCCACAATAGCAATAGAGATAATGCTATGTGTAGCACCAGTATCAAAAAGGGCTGATGATAAAACTGAGGCTACTAAAACCATACCTCTAACAGTAGAAGGGCCGGGATCCTGCTCATGATAAGTCTTCTCCATGGCGAAAGACTGGCCTGCACCATGGCACTGCGCCCCTGGCTAACCACTCTAAGCTGAACCGCCCTTCTATTGCTGAGGAACTGGTGGCTGAACACCACGGCATCGACCTCCACCTCGGCCTGAACGGCTGGAAGAACTCTAGTTCCCTGACTGGTGAGAAATTGGCGGTGCTACTCCTGAATGAGGAGTCATGAAAGAACCCCGATCACCTAATGCTGGTGAGAAAACCTGGTAGAAATGCTAAAGGTGACCCATCTTGCTGCAAGATCGGCAATCCACTGGGTCCCTCTTGCACTGTGGCCTCGTGTGTCCAGTCTGGCCACACTGATAGCATGTCACCAAGCTTCCTGATGATGCATCTCCCTTCCTCGAATCATTGCGCGTAGGCTCCCTACGACGCTTCTTACTATCATCCGAAGGAAAGATAACACTAGAAGAAGAAACTCCCTAGCTCGTAGCTCCAGAGTCTCTCAGATTTCATTCCGCAATCAGTGCCAGGTTGATGATGGAAGCAATGGATGTCAGCTGGAATATGTTCACCTGCGAGCGGATCTCCCACCTGAGTCCATCCTCAAACATCCTCACCAAGAACACCCCACTCCCATCCCGAAGGGGTGTAAAACGCTGCATCTCAGTGAAACGAGAGGAATACTCCATGATAGATAGAGTACCCTGCTCTAAGCTCATGAACTCCTGGGCTCGATCGGCCCTCAGGGTCTCCGGGTAGAACAAGTCGTAGAACACTCGCTGGAACTCCTCCCAAGTCATAGCATGCTGCTGACCTGCTTGTGAGATCACGTCCCACCACCTCTTGGAGGTGTCTCAGAGCATGTAGGTGGAGAGATTGACCCGACTCTTTGGAGGCGTCTCCAGGTGCTTGAAGATACTCAGCATGGCTTCCATCCATGACTCTGCAGCCTGAGGTCCTCCCTCCCCCGAGAAAGTGGGAGGATGCTGCTGTTGGAAATCCCGCGTCAAGTCTACCATAGACAAGGTAGGAGGTGGTGCTCCCTTGAAGTCCTGCATCATCCTCATGAAATCTTCCATGAACTACGCATCAGCGCCTGCAACTGGTACGATAACCGGTGCCAAAGCTGGCTCGGCTGGGGGTTCGATAGGAAGTCTTTTATCTTCTATATCCAGCGTCTGATCACTGCCTGACGACAGAATTATGACCAGAGGACGTCCCAGAGACAGAGCTATAAGAGATCAAAAGCACACCTTAGATCAGGAAACAAGGACAGAGAACACAAGAGTACAAAACGGTAATAGGGGAAGAAAAACACACAAGATTTCAGAACACGACTACACAGCGTGTATAAAACTACACGGCATGTCTTTTGAAACTACTGACATGGGCGTGTACCCCTTCCCTACAAGTTGTGTACACTACAAACTACATGGCGTGTTGACCCCCACACATGGAGTGTACTTGAAAACCATTCCCTTGCCTGAGTCTCCTTACACGACTAACCCACACGGTCCGACTCAACTCGAGACTACACGGTGTGTTCGAAACAAACACGGTGTGCACTAGACAAGGCTTCTACGGTCTGTTTTGTTGAGTACACGGCTATATACATGGATGGACCTTACACATCGTGCTCTGTACAAGAACGACGTTCATAGGTGAAGGCGACACCGTCCCGTGTTTTTTGTGACATGATCGGGTACCAGGGAAAGACTACACAGCGTGTTCCGAACAAACATGGCGTGTGGAAAGGAAGGTCACTCCGGCCCGTGTTGGTCGTGACACGGCCGGGTACCTGAACAGGACTACACAGCGTGTTCCCTATGGACATGGCGTGTTCTACCCAAGATTTCCCGGCCCGTGTTGTTATTGAGACGACCGGGTACACGACTCCAAACTCACACGGCGTGTACCATTGGTACACGGCGTGTTCCTGAAGTTACTCCCACGACACCGTGTTCTGCCCACAAGTTCAGTGAAACGGCCTGAAAACTATACAGCGTGTATCCAAAAAGTACACGTCGTGTATTCTAGTTTTTTCTGGGCAGTAGCTCAAAAATTGCACAGAATTCCAGAAACACAAAAAAAAGGAAGATATGCCAAATTCCGATCCGGGAGGGCCCATAACACCTCAAGAACCAAAATTTGGCGTTCATTTTAAGCAAGAAATAGAACAAAAATTTTCTAACACAACAGCAGAGGATATATCAAGAATCTATCACAACAACATACATAATCTACACAGATCCTATCACAACAACATGCAATCGCTAATGCACCCTAAATGGCATGGCAAGAATGCAGGACATGTGATTTCTACAATTGACTATATGATGCATGAGATAGAATACCCTCATCTCATCGGGTTGCGACAAAAATAGAACTGAAATATCAAAACAATAACAGCACAAGTCATGTGAATCACTCTAGGTGAAAACATATCAACCATAAAACGAAAAACCAGAAAACTGCAATTAACGAGGTAGTATGGCCTTTCCCTGTACACGGGTTAGCTACTCCAGATCATAGCTTAACTCCAAGTACCGAATCCATCCTATACCTGGCTAAAGTCTCCAAACACTAAATAAAGACAAAAGAACTCCTATGATACCACTTTGTAGCATCCCGAGTCCAGAGCCCCTCCACTGGTGCCCCGTACTCGGTTCGCCACATGACCTCAAGCGTGTTTCCCCGAACGCCAGAGGCTTCCGAATAGAAGTGAAGGCCATGGTGAGTCGGCGGGGAAACTATGCCCTCATTCGGTAAGGAATAAGAGGTAAGAAAACAACAACAAACAAAAGAAGCAACAAACAACATGCATAACAACAGAAACCAAACAGTGGAAGAAAACTCTATATATAACTCTGATGAAAATGATGTAGAAGATACAAGTATCTAAGGAAAATAGAAAACACAACAACTTGCTGAAATACAACTGAAACCAAGTGAAAAAGAAAACAAAGTAATCTCCTCAGCATCGCGAGCCACAGCTCGGTCCCATGCTCCCCGCTCTTGGTGCAGTCAAGATCCTTAAGTAAAAGGGCGCTTTCCCTTATCTATACCTGCAGTAACATAGTCTGCTTGGGCCCAAAAGAATGGACCAAATAGGGTGTGAGATAAAATCTCAGTAGGCAACCACCCAAAGATCTGTGCCTAACAGTCAATGAATACATGGTAGTAATAAAACAAGAAGCAGTAAACAGAAAAGCACAAAATATACATTAAGTAGTTCTAACAATCATAGAACACAAGTAAGTAGCCAGCAACAAAAAGTAAATAGGTAACCCTCTCGGTAGCTATCACAGTCTAACCCCTATGGTTCAACCTATAAGTACTAGCAACCCTCTGAGGGGAAAATACAGTCTCACCCCTCTGGTTCAGCTACGTAATTAAGCAGACTCTATGGGGAAGCACTCACTGTCAATTCCCCCTATAGTCTTGTATCGTGCTAAAGGATATCTGGGGAAGCACTCAACATCAATTACCCTTGTGTCCCTCATCATAGTTAAAGACACTATGGTGAACCCCTTCTGCCAATCCTCCACTTGGTCCCACATCGTGATTAAAAAGACACTCTAGAAAAGCCCTTCATCAATTCTCCCTTTGGTCTAAAACTCTAGGTTCTCACAGTCCTGAGTATAACTAAACATGGTCAACGCGTGTGTATCGTCCAAGTAAACCTCAAGAACTACTTGGATAACAAATAAGGTTCAACAGAAAAAGTAAAACTACAGTCCACAATCCTACAACTAGGCATGGAAAAGAAAACTGTGCACAACAAAAAGCTCTAATCACAAGAAATAACCTCTACTAAAGCAATAAAGCAGAGCAGGCAAGTAGCAAGGGAAAAAACGAAAACACGCAATACCCCGTTCAAGGGTATTGGAGGAATTTTCACATAATACTCATCCACTTTCAACAGAAAGGCACAAACCACCTACCTCAATCCTAGGAGATCGATATACGTGAACCTCAACTACTGATTCCCCTTAGAATAACGTAGATCTAAGAAAATGCACAAAACATTCATCCCACGATAACATGGAAACATGGAGGAATCAAGAAACAAAGCTAAAGCAGAAGGAAGAACTCACCTCTACGATTCCAACACAACTGACTGTGCTCGAATCCGAGAACGGACGGTGAGGCGGGAATCCATCGAAGATCCGGCCGTACGGTCTCTCCCGGATGGTCGAATCCTGAAGAAGAAGACGTATATGGGGGTTAGATGCAACTATAGTTCGTTTAATGAAAAAAAAGAAAGTACACGGTGTGTACTTTTGGATTACGTGGCGTGTAATTCAAATTTTCCATCCTCCGAAATAACCAGCCTCCACCTCAGCCTTATACACCTTGTGTGTGGCTCGGACATGACCAGCACATGGCTTCGAGCCGGGGAATGAGTACACAGTGTGTACTCATAAAGTACACGGCGTGTACTTCTGAAATTTCTAGAAAATTCATTTTTCTCAAAAACTCCAGAAAAAAGGAAAACATACCTGAAAAGAGATCCGGGTTCTTACCATTTTAGCACACCATTTTATAAGTTTCTTTTCCCTAGGGCATGAATAATGGTATTATGTATGATATGCCAAAAAGGAGTCTAGATATGTTGAAATAAATAAGAGACAATGTCGATGTTTTATGAACCAGTAGTTTATGTTTCCCAATTTCTAAAGACATTATAACGATACAGTCCTATCCTGGTATTGTTATTAGTTGTAATAAATATACATCAATTCTAAAGTGATATAAATGTATGTAATGTATGGGTCATTATAGTCTCTATCAGAGGAAAGGTATAGTAAAGATTTATAAACTTGGATGATAAAGCCTTAGTAATAACAATAAAGATATTTATTAGTATAGGATACAATCCTAGTGTATTAGAAATGACTATGAATAGTTAATGATAAAACCTAAAGTATGATAAACTGAAATTTTATTCATGATTATGTGGTTTTCATGTTATGATTATTGTTACTCACACTATACTTCTTGGTTTTAGTCAATGTTTGGAACCCAAAGGAACCAAGTTAGTGCTGAATACAACATGCAATGCAATGATTTTCCCCTTGAGAAACAAAATGTTATGGGAGATGGAATGCACAATCTTGTATCCATGCCCACACATCATTCTCAAGCTATGAATCATGTCATACATCCAAATGATCAAAGTTAGGAGAAGCATTCTATTTAATCCTACATGAGGTAGCACCCACCTTCATTCAATGGGTCTTCTATTCCACTAGTGGCTGAACAATGGATTAGTACCACTTAAAAGATATTTTTAGTTATATAATGTTATGAACAAGATAAAGTCATCTTATTAGTATATCGTTTGGAAGGTGAAGCTGATAAATGGTGGGATCTTATCAAGAATATGAGGAAATGATATAAAATCAATTCCACGGAATGGGACAAGTTCATGAACTTAAATTTCAAAAAGTAATTTCCTCATAATCTTCAAACAAGGATGGAGAAGGAGTTCCTTGAACATAAGAAAAAGGATGACGAATCCATATGTAGATAAGAAGAATATTTTAAAACACTTGAAAGGTATGATTCTAAAATTATTATGCAACCTGATATTAAGATTGATTGATTCTTTAGTGTCTTAAAACCAAGTATCCAAAGGACATTATCCATAATGGACTTCAATAGCTACGAGGAAATTTTTTGAAGTTCTCTCTATGGTGAGATGAAGATTGGAGTAACCCATCAGTCATATGGGTTTGATAAGAAGTAGAAAATGGAATTCAAATGAAAATCTGAAGACCAAACTAAATATAAGACATGTTTTCCCTTATGCTCAATGTGTGGAAAGAAACATGAAGTGAATTTAGTTAAATGAATTAGTTAAATTTTTAACTTTTGAAAATAGGGGCATCACAGAATTGAATGTTGAAGTGTTGGAAAAAAATATTTCTAACGATGTGGACAAAGAAAAGGATACACAAAATGCACCTCCTACTATTCAATGTAAAAGGGGAAAGGAAATGGGGAATTGTGTGAATCAATTCCCTAATATAAGTTTTATTGATGATTGTCGACGTCATTAAACTCATAAGGCCAACGAAAAAGGAATGTCACAGGTAATTACTATCAGCAACATGACATATGATAATGAATTGGTGAAAGGTACACTTACCGTCCAATCTAAAGTAGAAAATGATTTATTCGATTCTAGATCCAACCACTCTTTTATTTATAAATAATTTTCTAACGGTATCACTATATTACCTCAAATATTAGTCGTTGAGTTAGCTGTGACCACTCCCAAGGGAACAACGGTTGTATCAAAAGATTTCAATTCTTCTTCAAATTGATGTTTTTGGGAATTTACTTCTTGAAAATCTTGTTATCCTTCCTATAGTGGAATTTTATGAGCTTCTTGGCATGGATTAGATCTCTTTATATGGAGATCATATCAATTTCCAAAGAACGGAAGTCACATTTCACATTCCAAATCAATCTATGATCATATATCAGTGCAAGGGTGAATATATCCTCTTAGTGGAAATTTCATCCTTATCATGGGTAATGATTCCAATAAATGAAGGTTTTTTTTTCTAAAATGGTTGGTCAAAAACTCAAATGTAAGAATAAAACAATTGTATGAGAGTTTGATGATGTCTTTATGGAGTAATTTTCAGGTCTTCCACAAAATCGTGAGGTTGAGTTTTTAATAGAATTCATATCGGGTGTTATGCCTATTTCAATGACACCTTATAGAATGACCCTAATTGAGTTGAAGAAATTGAAAAAACAACTCCAAGAGAATCTTGATAAGGGATTAATATTCCCTAGTGCATCTCCTTGGGGTGAACCAATTATATTTGTTAAAAATAAATATGGATCAATGAGACTTTTCATTGACTATTGATAACATAACAAGATCATTATTAAGATCATATATCCTCTCCCACGCATTGATGACTTATTTGACTAGCTATACGGAGATCAATAAATTCCCAAGATTTATTTTCATTCTGGGTATCATAAATTATAGGTCAAAATGGTAAATATTCCATAAATTACATTCTGTACAAGGTATGGACACTATGAATTTATAGTGATTCCCTTTGGTCTTACTAATTCCCATGTTATCTTCTTGGGTCTAATGAATAGAGTATTTATATACAATCTTGATCAGTTTGTGGTAGTCTTTTTAGATGATATTCTTGTCTATTAAAAGAGGAATGAAGAACAAGAATATCACTTTATAATTGTTCTGAAGACCCTGAGACAGGATAAGCTTAATGCCAAAATTACAAAATGTGAGTTTTGTCTTCATGAAGATTCATGTTTGGGTCACATAATCTCAAGAGAGGGGATATCTCTGGATCCAGCAAAAAAAAGGTTATTAAAATATGTTTTGACCAAAATAGTAACATATATTTGAAGATTTCTTGGTTTGGATGGATATTATCAATTATTTTTTAATGATATTTCATGATTATTTAATCCATTACCCACATTGACTCGTGAAGGAGTTTACTTCATTTGGATACAGAAATGTGAAGAGAATTTCAAAGAGCTAAAAAGAAGGTTATCAAGTGTACTAGTGCTCACATTTCCTTGTAGTGGAGAATGGTTTGTGATCTATAGGGAGGAATCCAAGAAGGGGCTGAGGTGTGTTCTCATGAAAAATGATATGGTGATAGCTTATTCCACACAACAGTTGAAAATCCCTGTCCTAATTTACCAAACTCTTGACTTGGAGTTAACTGTGGAAATATTTTCATTAAAGATATGTAGGAATTATCTTTATGGAGAAAGGTGTGATATTTATAATTATCATATAAGTTTAAAGTATATTTTCACACAAAATGAGCTGAATATGCGTCAAAGAAAGTGGTTGGATTTGATTAAATTTTACAACTGCTCAATACATTACCACCCTGGGAAATAAAAAAAGGAGGAAATTGCATCAAGTCGACAAGAACATGCCAGCTTATTCATGATGAGGATCATGAAGGATCCACTATTTACAGATCTGAAAAGAATTGATCTTAAATTATAATGGAAGGGGAGAAATCTTATCTTTCTCAAAATTAATGTCCATCCATCTATACAAATGGAGATTAAAGAGGCACATAAGGAAGATTTATAGTAACAAAAGAATGTGATAAAGGTTCCCGAATTCAACCTTTATTGTTATGAAATAATAAGGTTCTGGAATCAGGTCTTTTATCCTCCCATACTAGAATTATAGAATGATATATTGGATGAGGCTCATAGTTCTTCATTCTCGATTCACCCTGGAAGCAAAAAGAAGTACAAGGACATGATGGAGTAATTTTGATGGGATGGAATGAAAAGGGATGTCGCTGAGTATGTCTCTTGATTCTTAGATTTTCTGCAAGTTCAGAATGAGAGATATAATTCTAATGGGATGTAAAAATCATTACCCATACCAGAATGAAAATGGTAAAACATCACTATGGACTTTTTCATCAGACTTCCCAAAAAACTAAAGGCAATAATGTTATCTGGGATATAGTTGATCACGTTATGATGTCAGAACAATTCATTACTATTAGAGAGGTTTTTTATCTTGATTAGGTAGCCCAAATATATTTAAAGAATGTGGTAAGATTGAATGGAGTACCACATTCCATTATATCTCATCTGTATTCGAGGATTACGTCGAAGTTCAGGAAAATTATTTAGTATGATCTTGATACAAAGTAAAGTTTTAGCATTGCTTATCAACCTTAGAAAGATTATTAGTCTGATAGGTAAAATCAAACTCTAAAAGACATGTTGAGAGATTTCACTATGGTTTTCAAAGGTGGTTGGGATCAACACCTTCCATTGTTGGAATTTTCATACAATAATATCTTTCACTCTAGTATTTAGATGGATCTTTATAAATCCCTATATGGGAAGAAGTTAAGAACTCCATCTTTTTGGGATAAAGTTGCTAAAAGAAAGCTATTAGGACCTGATCTTGTTGATGAAATTGTATAAGATGTCATATCTATTCAACAACCCATAATAGAAGCTTAGAGTCGACAAAAATGTTATGCTGACCACCGATGAAAATACATAGAGTTTGATGTGGGTGATAAGGTGTTCTTACAAATATATCTCTGGAAGTGAGTAATAAGATTTGTAAATAAGGGAAAGGTGATCCCTAGGTATGTCGGTCCCCTTGAAATACTGGATCATTTTGGGAAGGTATGTAGAGACCCAAAGCATGACTTAGGTAGACATTACATTATTTTTGCGGAATAATTAATACATAACAAGAACTGACATCCATGGAATGTAATAGTTCTGTGTATTTGGAAACATGGAACATAAACTTCTAATCATGTTGAAATATCTTCAACAACTCCGATAAAGATCATCCCCTTTTTTTACCTAAAACCATTCTTTATATCCTGGGGAAAATAAAACATAAAAAGGGTGAGGTCAAATTCTCAGTAAGGTAAATCATTGATAATATATAAACAATCCATAAACATTTGAACGTAAAAACATGAACATAATACATCAATATCTTGAGAAATGACATGAATCTTGGCTGTACATAAGGAATAGATACAATGGAACATAAATAATGATAAAATAGCGTTGGAATAAAACATGTAATTGTGTAAAACCATCATACACTTGATATCATTTCCATAGTAGTCAAAGTATTGTAGCCAATACCATCATAGTGGACAATGTCCATTACTGAATCGGGTTTACCTGCCTTTCCTGCCATATATTACTGTACTAGATTTTCTTGTCGTTACATCCATGTCTATCTCATGAGATATAAATTTTTACCCAATACTTTGGAGGGAGATATAGGTCCCACCCATCTAATAATGAAATCATTCTTACTTGTGCCACAAAATAAACATAAATCATTCATCATAACAGAAAGAATAAAATGGGTTTCACAAACATCATCCCATCATGACATAATCTATATAAAAAAATGGATATCATTTCATCAAAAGAATAATAAAACCATGTAAATAATAGATAAATTATACTTGAAACATAATCATACTAAATAATGTCATCTTAGATGGAAAATAATTTTTACAAAACACTTGAAATGAATTCTTGAGGAAAATATCCTTTCTTCTTCAAAAACATTTTATTTTCACAAAATTCCATTAACTGATAAAAGAAAATGATTTTTATTTTAAATTAATCACAAAATACTATAGATGAAGATTCATGAAAATTTGGAGTTATGAAACTGTAAAAATCCATTCATGCTGTATAAGTTAAAAAAACATTCTCCTCGCACTTTTGCAGGAAAAGTCAAAAAGTTTTTTGTATGGTAAATAAAAGAAATATTCCATCCATAAAACAATGTAAAAGTAAAATAGGGGTAAAAATGACTTTAAACATACATGGAAGAATATTAAACACTTTATGAAAAACATTTTTATGCACATGGATGAAAAATATAACCCCAGTAAATACTTACGTATAATAAATATCGAATAAGAAGGAGATTTAAAAATTATCACTTACCTTATGTCCAATTTCTTCCATATGTGTCTGAGACCCTTGTATATTGGGTTTAAACATATTATTAACTTGTAACATCACCATAATAACATTTATGATATCATATATGATTCACTTATTACTTTATATTACCCGTTCTTCTGTCAATTCCATGTTAAAGCATCATTTTGGGTAACATTATTTCATTTGTCATACGTGTTTTGACTTGTAATTATTCATATGATTACATAGATAATGATTAATTACTTCCATAATATAAAACATGATTTATATATAATATATTTTCAGAATGTAAATATAAATAATCGATTAATAAATGGAGCGAAATACACCGTTCAGGGAGACGGTAGATCGTACGTACGCATGAATGTTGTTTCCGTTTCCTTATTAAATTGAATGGATTTAAGTAAATAACATATAAATAAATACAATATCATTATTATGTCATATATCTCATTATTATTCACTATATATACTTAATTATCATTCTTGAATCTTTAACATGGAGAATTAATCACATCGCGTCGTGGAGACGGTAATCCTTACGTACGCATGAGCGATGATATCATTTCCATAACTATTGAATGGAATTGGAGTGGATAATATAACATCACAGATTTATTATCATGTTATATTAATCATATATATTTATTCATTTCACCATTATACCCATCAAAGTAAGGTGGTTGGGTAAAACAGATTACACCACGGTGTGGAGACGATATTCTGTACGTACACACACGCGGTGATTTCATTTTCCATAGTGTGGATTGGAGGTGAAATAGGGTTGTTTAATATTTATAATAACATATAAGTATATAATTAATACTGATGTTACTAATTTATAATGAAACAACTAAAGACTAGGAAGTATAAGAAGAATAAAACATGAAAGAATCAGTACAAGAGATTACCACTTCCTCGACGTCACTCTTTTAAACTTCCTCATACGATACTAGAGTTGGTCTTTTGACAAGACCATAAACTCTATGATATAACTATAGATTTTTATATGAAAAATTTTCAGGGTTTAGCTGAGATTTAAGGCACAATGTTGTGTAAATGGAGAGGGAGGAGATGCACTTTTATAAGGGAGGAGAGGGAATCCTTTGGAATCCTCAAAAATATTATTTTAATATAAATTTGAACCCCACGTAAAAACCTAAAAAAATTACTCAATTAGAATATGAGATGATATAGGTTTGTATTCCATTCAACAAATAAAATCTAAACATGTTTTGAGTTTATTTTAGACCTTATCATTTTGATTTATCCTTATTTAATCTATTTTATTTTATTTGTGGTAATAATATTATAATATTCAAATAGTTATAAATATATACTTATGTGTTGTGAAAATTTTAAATAATTACATTCATTATTAAATTTTTTAACACATAATTTTTAAATTATAATTTTTAAATATTTTTGTGATTTTTAATCAATTTAATAATATGTTATTTTTATAAAATATCTATAGTGTCAATTTTGACACTATTCAATTAATTGAATTTTAATAAAATACCAAGAGAAGATATAATTAATAAAAGATATTTAATAGATTTATAACATTTCATATTCATTTCTAAAATTTATCGATCACATTAAATAGTTTTTATAATATTTATTTTAATATTTTTAAAACCATTTATTTGATATTTCTCTTAATAAAATAATTACATCATCATTTTTGTATAATTATTAAATATACTTATTTATTTTATTAAAATTTCAAAAAAAATCCAATGATAAATATAAATCTATTTACTTTCATAATAAGACTTTGAAACTAATTTTTCATCTTAAAATAGTAATATTTAAATTGTTATATTTATTAAGTTATGAAGGTGACAACTTTGACATTATTAAAAATAAAATAATATAAATGTCATAATCTCGTTTTTACATATTTAAATGCACCCAAAGTCAACCCTTGGATGTTTTTGGAATATATATACAAGAAACATAGGTTTTTGTAAATTTTATTGGAATTTTGATGGGTACTATTACTTTAATAAAAACAATATTATTGATTTTTAACTAAGTAAATAATTTCTGCACCATTAATGTATATGTTATTAAGGTAATTAAATATATCTTAAAAATTACAAATAAATTACCATAAAGAATAAAAACATTTTATCTTTAAAATGAGTATTTATAATCAAATTTATATTCTGTATAACCTTATATTAAAAATAATTTAATTATTAATGTTTGAGTGAGACATATTTCACTTTCTTTAAAATAAAATAAAATAAAGGTCTTAATCACATCCAAGTGGGTTCCAATGGATTCCATTTAGACCCAAATATTCCTTAGTAAGAAATATAATCACCCAATTATATTAATAAAAGTGTTAGGGTAATTTTATAATATTATATTTACCCTTAATTACCCGATTTACATTTATCTATGGTAAATAAAATTTACAGTAGTAACTATTCAGAGTGCCCAAAAATAAAAAGTATCATATTAACATAATTTGTACATAATGATTACAAATATGGAATCAATTTTTCCAAATTAAAATCACAGAAGTGGTAGAAGTAAATTTAAAATTAATCCCGTTGTTAAGAAAATAAGTTTTAAAAGTTAAAACATTGCAAAAGATTGAAATGATTTTACATATGCATTCAATGAAAATAAATTCTAAGGACATACATTATATTAAATGGTAAAAATATATTATATTTATACATTAAACCCATTAATTATGACAATTTAACCATATAAATTATTACGATGAAAAAAGTTATTTTTAATTAAAATATAACATGTTTTTACTATTCATTAAAATATGAAAGTTATCAGAATAATATGAAAAAATTTTCCAAAGTAAATTTTTATATCTTGATTCAAAAGAAGAATTTTATTTTGTCAAATTGAACTTATAATAATGTCAAAAACTAGAATTAATGTGGTTGTGCCATCAAAAGGCAGCAAAAATGCATTTTTTTAAAATAATTATTTTACCCGAAATATTTATTTTGTTCTCATGCCATGTTCTATTTTTTTTTAAGATTATTAATAATGTAAAATAATTAAAAATTAGTTAATAATATTCATAACGACTAGTTCATAATAATATCATAACAATATCTCGTTGTCTAGTGAAACCCAGTATTCCGTAGTACACATGCTATTGAGGAAGGTCGTGATTGAGTGAAATGCAAGCCATGTTAGGGATACCTGTAGTGAAATCTCCCTTTCATGTTGCGTAAAACATAATCAAAAGTTATTTAATTTATACATTATACAAAATCTATACTAAATGATTCATAGAATAATTTCTACAAAACGAACATGAAATTGTGCATAACACGAGCCTATAATAGTGTTGAGTATACTGGAAGCTAATATGGTATTGCGTATAGTATAAGATAATCTTGGTGAAGCATAAAATACAAGACATCAAAAAAATTAAAAAAAAAATTTATCATAAAATCTCGGGGTGTTACATTTTACCCCCCTTAAAATGAAATTCTCCCTCGAAATTCGTCGGGGTTATAAAGGGTTTACTACTTGAGAACTTCTTTCATAGAAACCCAAATCATAAAAAGGAATACTAAAAATTAATGTTAAAAAGGAATGTTAGAATCAAAATGGATACCCAAAGTAACTCATCAATTGGGTTCCCACATAGTATAATATAGATGAATATATGGATTTGGAAGAGAAATATAACTGTCATGTTCTGATGGAGAGTGGTAGAGAACATGGCTATAAAAAACCCAACAGTCATAAATCCATAAATTTGTGAGGATATAAGGTACCATCTGATTCGTTAGATATATGGGCACTAGGACAACATTTATTTATTCAATATCATTTCCCAAATGTTGAAGAATTTTTTAATTAATAGAATTACTTACTTGATTTTGTTACAATCTCACCATTTCTCGTGCCTTAAACAAATTCCACTTCATCTATTAAATAAATGAAGTTCAATTTGTCTTCTGTGAAGTGTTAGCAAATCATGCAATAGAATGATAGGTCATTTCATCTGTATCAAATATAGGGTTAGAAAAATTTATATACATAAGTCCATCTTATGTTGAGATTAATCGTATATGGTTCCAAAAATGGACATATACTTCATCTATCATACCGCTTAATAAAATAAAACTAGTTTCTACTAACCAGGGACTTCTTGTAGGCCAATGGTAGGCGATAAAGGCCTATTGCACTTTGGTTGTGGGTTCGATTTCCTTCTACCTTGTCCGACGCGACAGGTTGTCTCTTGTTCTGCAGGTTGTCCCTTTACATAAATCTATACTATTATAACATTCCAAAAAATTAAATCATAAAAATTTATAGCCTTAAACAATACTATTTGATGTCCAACATAATCCATTCCAATCTTTAAACTCATCCAAAATATTTATGTCCAATCTCATAGTACAATGAAAAAAATTACCAGAAAAGGTCAAATAGCACGCATGTGAATACCATCATTTATCTCCCATATATCATAAGATGTATCTTGTTGGTCACATTCCTAACATGTGAATACCATAATCATGTATTCTCTTGAAACATGAATTTCCATAGAACCTTAGTGAAAACATGAATGATGTCAAAAGTTAACTCTTTCCACATACCAAAATCCCAAAATTTTGATATACTCAAACCATGATATAACTTTTTCCTTATATCATTCATGAGATCATTAATAATATCAAACATATTATTTTATCCTTATCCCGTCATTATGTGCATATCATCTGCTTTCAAAAAAATATTTCAATCACTTTTCATGGTTACCAGTTCAATATTCTTATGGAAAACGACAATGGACCAAAAAATAGATATTCCAATATACTATAAAAGTTCTTCAATAGCATTATTCTTTAATTCCAATACAAAAAAACTTCAATCCATCGTCTTCAATGATTGGAATGGAATAGGACATTCCTTGATTAAGAAGTAACATCTTAGGTTAAGGCATTGAGTTGGGTAATGCCCATGTTCTCTAGAGATAAGACATTGAAATTCATAACAGTTTGTCACTCTATGACGCTTCTCCCCACAAAGATAACATATTCCCCTCCATTTGATGTATTCATCAAGGTTATTCTTCCCTTCTTTATAAATCATAATATTTATTTCTCTATGCTCCACACCATGCAAACATGTATTCAATTCTATCTTCCTATTATTTGATGACTTAGGAATACAACTAATGTTCACCTTGTTAATCATATATCACGATGACTGACTCTGCAAAATCACAATATATTTCTCTTTAGGCATTACACAATTTGGTTGCTCACAGTCACAAATTTGACTATTGGAATCAATGTGAACTGAATTCCTTCGTGTTCCCTCCATTGACTAAAACCAAAAACTATAGTGTAAGAAACACTTAAAACAACGAGGAACCACATAATCCAAAAATGTTACTTATGGGCTGTCTAACTTATAAAAAATTATTTAATCCATGAAACCGTAGGTTTTCCCTTGGTTATTCATGATTGTCATCATAATTCGAGGATTATAAACTATAGTTATACTAATCCTTAGAGATATCCCTAGACATACCATAGAAATATCTCTAGGGATCTCACTAAAGTTCTTTCACCCTAGTTTCCAAAGGTTAACTAAACCTTTGCACTGATACCAAATGTAGAGACCCAAAGCATGATGTACATAGACATTACATTACTTTTTCAGAATACTTAATACATAACAAAAACTGATACCCAAGGACCGTAATAGTTTAGTGTCATTGGAAACATGGAGTATAAACTTTCAATCATGTTGAAATATATTTAACATCTCCCATAAAGATCTTCCCCTTTTTTCTTACCTAAAACCTTTCTTTATATCCTAGAGAAAAGAAAACACAAAAATGGTGAGCTCAAATTCTTAGTAAGGGTAATCATTGAAAACATATAAACAATCCATAAACATTTGAAAATAAAAACATAAACATAATGCATAAAAATATTGATCAATGACACAAATCTTGGTAGTACATAAGGAATAGATCATAATGGAACATCAATAATGATAAAAAAACATGGGAATAAAACATGTAATTGTTGAAAACCATCATGCACTTGATATGATTTCCATAGTAGGGCAACCATTGCTACCAAGACCATAATAATGGAAAAATTCCATTACTGAATCAGGTTTACCTTCTGTTCTAGCCTTGTATTTGTAACACCACAAGCTTCTATGGTACGTTTCCCTTGGAATAATGCAATAGCGTTCGTTGTACGCAACATCGAGTTCTAACACACACCACAACCGATCAAACTAGCCGTTGTGAATAGTAATACCTAATTTTTAAAATTTGAGAAATTTTATCTATAAAAATGGACTTCATTTTTGGATTCAGAGTATCGAATTTAGCCTAAGGTGAAATTTTGGTGCTTTTCGGATAACTTTAATATTTTAATGAATAGTGAAAATTACTAAATTTCAATTAAAAACATGTTTTTAAACAAAATAATTAATAGTGATAAATTATGAATTTGAGTGGTTTTAAAGTATATTTATAATATATGTTTACTATTTAATACAATTATGGTCATTGGAAATAATTTCACAATTAAACCAGACATAAACAAGTACCAATCTTTTGATAGTTATTATATCTTAAAAACACGCTTTTTCTTTTGACAGCAGGAATTAATTTTAAATTAATTTCTGCCACTTATGTGTTTTGAATTTGGAAAAATGGATTCCATATTTGGAATCTAGATGTACAAATTGTGTGAATAGGTAAATTTTATTTTTAGACATTTTGAATAATTACTTCGGTAAATATTTTATTTACCACGGTTAAAAGGTAAATCCGGTAAATAAGGGTTAAAATAATATTATAATAATACTTAATTACCCTAAAACATGTACTAATATTATTGGTGGATTCATGTCTGACCATGGGCATCTTTCGGTCGATTTTGGGACCCCATGGAGCCACTTGTAGGTGACAGGGACACATTATTTTAATTATGTTAAAATAAATACAAAAATGACATAAGCATATATCGTTTATAAAAACAATTTTTACAAAGGGATAAATATGATGGATTTTAGACTATAAATATTCATTAGAAAGCTAAATATCTTTCCTACATAATTATATTTTATTTATAATTTTTAGAAATTAAATGAGTTAATTTATTTATGACAAAATGATGATGCAATAATTACCATAATAGTGAAAAATTAAAATAATTGATATTATAAATACCAAAATAAATATAATTTGAGACTTTTAATGAATTACACTAATTTTCTAGGATAATATGACATATTAGGATTGATTTAATTGACTTTTTTCGAGGTAATAATTCTTTTATGATTTTCACGAAAATCAATTTTCCAAATAGTGTCAAAATTGACATAAAAGAGTTTTTTAAACAAATATTATATTATTAATTGATATTCAATTCCTAAAAATCTAAGGATCGACCAAGAGACTTATATCATGATATTTTTATCATTAATGGACCACTATGGGGTCTATTTGATGTATATATTATGCTTATTACCATATAATATAAAAATACAAAGAGACATTGTAAAAGTGAAACTAATTAACTAAGAGTTAATACTTAAAGATAAGGTTAATATAGTAAGACAAACCTGTCTAAATTCTATTGGTTGAGTGGTTTTCGACCTATACCAACCTTATCCTTTAAATAATCCACTTTGGATCCATTGTAAACCGAATATGAATTTATTATAAAATAATATTTTTACATTTTCCAAAGGAGCCCCTAACCCATCTTATAAAATGAAACTCCCAACATCTCACTAATTCACACATTCAAAGCCTTTTGGTCAGGCCCAACCCTGCCAAACTACTCTCTAAACTTCCCAAACTACAACCTAGTGGCCTTATATTGATCATAAAGCTAACCTAAGGAGCCCTTTTGATCAAATAAAAAGGAAGAACCCGAAGAAGAGGTAATCTTTTCACCACCCTCTTTCAAGTTCCTTTCTTCTTGAACTTCATCTTACTTTGTTATTTCTATTCTAAAATATTAAATCCAATATATTCTATATAAAGTGATGTTTTTATAAATATTTTACAACCATATTCAGTATTCAATCCATCCTTTGAATGGCATGTCACCATACGTGCGTACGTAGAGCTTACCGTCTCCACGTCGTGGTGTAATTGTCATTCAATAAATTATTATATGGATGTGTATAATAATGATGTTTAATTAATTTAAATAATAAATATAACATTATAATTATTATTTATATAAGATATAACATCCAATTATATATTATTTTAATATCAAAAGAATGATATTGTCACTCGTGCGTACGTACGGACTACCATCTCCACGAACGCGATGAGATTCATTCTCCATCGTATCCATTCAAGTATAATTATCATTTTATGATTTAAAAAAAATGTTTAAGGACTTTATATCATTCTGGATATGAATAAAATACATCCTTTCCATGACAAACATGGCTTATGTAACAAAACATATCAATTAAAACGAGTAAGTTAACACCTGAAACGATGATAATACAAAGATATTATTAACAAAGCAATGTTAAAAGAACATATATGATATCATATTAATATATTTGAATCTTTTATAATTTAATAACAATTATTTCACCATTATATAGGTGGTTAACCTACCCTCAACCTAGTAAAAGTACAAGGTAAGGGTTTATTTTGCAATCTCTTCATTATCCGAGGTTGTTTATACATAATAATCTACTGGGATCTCTTTATCATCCACATCCATGTTTATTAAAAATGTATTTTAAAACATTTTTACTATTTACAATAATATGAGTTAATGTCATTTATACCATTTTTTTCCTTTTTATAAGAGTTTTATAAATAAATAATTCTGTCATTTTCCAAAAAAGGTTTTTTTAACCTTTTCAATAGAATTAAGGTAAGAATGTTCTTTTAAATTATACGATGGGTGTGGCTATCTGCTATCATTATAAAATCATTGAATCTTCCCTTACAATCTTATAAAAATATTTTCAAATAAAATGTTTTATTTTATAAATATATGACTCTTCAAAATAGAAAGATATATTTCCTTAAAAAGAGTTTTGATTTCATCTATGTCAACATCCTTTGATGGATTTTATGCTTATTTGAAGTTGATTTATTATGATACAAAACTTTTATATTGTATTGAAGGTTTTATGATATGTTTGACTGTAGATGTGTTATTATATACCATTAATGGTTTATAGATGAAGTATTTACATTTCGTATGCTAGTTTTAATACGAATTTTTCTGTTATGTTTAAAACTTTTCATGTGGGAATGCATTGGACTTAATATGTGATGGGTGGAGCCCGCTATAGCTCCGCGATGCATTGGTAGGTCTCATAGGACAAAGTAGTGTCTTGGACCAAGGTCTTGAAAAAATCTTATTTGTAGTCTTGGCACGAGGCCCAGGCTATGTGGTTATGATAGTCTGACATTATATATTCCATCATTATGAAAGTGTTTATTGATATTGCATGTGATTATTACATTAGTATAATATCAATGTGAATAGGTAAATGACTTTATTTCATTTTAATTTTTCCATACTATATTGAATTTAAAGTTTAAAAGCCTTTTGTTTTAGTTATACACTTCCTTAAATGTTTATTCTTATTTATGAAAGTTTTCGCTATATTGTTTTCCTTACTGGGCATTTGAGGTCACCCTTTTTCTATGTTTTATTTTTCCAGGATGCGAAGAATTACTTTATGAATGACCTGTAGGTATAGTATGAGGGGATAAGAGTGTGTAATATGGAGACTATGTTGATGTAGTTTTCATTTTTATGATGTAATGTTAAACTTTATTAATGTATCAAGTTATTCCAAGGCTACTAAACTAATCGGTCTTTCGAGATGTGATCTTTATTGTGATCGTGCCAATGTTATGTAATAATGCACCGACTCTAGGTAACCGGGGTCGGGGCGTTACAGGTGGTATTAGAGGAATTTTAGTACAAACCATGGTAGCTAGATTTAGATAAACTCTGATTAGAGCACTTAGACCTAAGATGGAATTTGAGGAGTAGTATAGAACAAATTCCTAAAATTTTGGTATGGTAGAGATTTTGTGAGTTTTCCGAGAAATACATCCCTGTCTGGATACGAGCTGGTAGAGGCGACTCTAGCACAGATTTACCTAGGTGTAAAACCCAAAAACGCCGCTTTGATCTAGACTCGAACGGGAACTGGTGCATGACAACGGGTCTTACTGCACTCTTGTTTACGACACTCCCGGGGGATATGCTTAGGATAACTCTCATTTTCATTACAAATCATTATTAAGGGTTTATGAGTATATACTTCCTCAAAGAAAACATTTTTATGATTATGGATTATATCCATAAATAGTTCAATTTATGTTAAGTGTTTTATAAGTATGAAATTATGTATTTTGATTCATAAACTGATCTAGTTTATGCCATTTTTTTAGAAATGGTGCCTATTGGAAGAAATGGAAACCGTATCAATGAACGCACTCCATGTAGGGATTTACCTCCCGCTCAAGATAATTATAGTGGAGCTGGTGATGCAATTGGTGCTGATCAACTAATCACCATACTGGGACAACTCGCTCAGGTTACGAATAATAACCTTACCCGTATGGAGGACCCTGATCCACAGCATGGAGGATCAATGTTAGATCGCTTCATGAGGAAACAACCACCAACGTTCAATGGGAGTAAAAATCCATTGGTAGCTGAGCAATGGATAGGTTCCCTAGAGAAAATATTTCAGGCTTTGGGAAGTAGTGAAAGGGAAAAAGTTATCATGGCAGTTTACCACCTCACTGGAGATGCTGATCAATGGTGGTCATTGATTCAAAACATGAATGAAGATGATGAAATATCAAATATGGAATGGAGGGAGTTCAAAGATCTGTTTTTAGAAAAATACTATCCTCATGACCATCGAGAAAATATGGAAAGGAAATTTCTGAGTCTGAGACAAAAGGAGGATGAGAATGTCGCAATGTATGAGGCTAACATTACAAGGTTAGCAAGGTATGTTGGAGATTATATAAGTAACACAAGAAGTAATATTGATCTTTTCTTTGATGGGTTTAAACCATTTCTCCATCGCGTATTAATCTCACAATCCATCTCATCTTACGAAGACATTGTCTCATGTTCTATCAATATAGAAAAAGAATGATCTATTTCTTATTACTTTAAAGCAAAGAAAGAGAAGAGATATGCTGATCAATCTAGGAATGGAAATAAGGGGAAGAAGGGAAAGGTTGAATATCCATCCTGTG
This sequence comes from Viscum album, assembly GCA_963277665.1. Lineage (NCBI taxonomy): Eukaryota > Viridiplantae > Streptophyta > Magnoliopsida > Santalales > Viscaceae > Viscum > Viscum album. The sequence continues at coordinate 596,675,720 of OY728139.1, forward strand.
TTAAATGTGGGAAGAAAAACCCTGGTACTTACTTGAAGTGAATGGGTGTCTATTACAACTGTGGGGAAAAGGCCACCAAGCTCGTGATTGCAAATGGAAGAAAGAAGCTAACATTGTTTAGTGCTACAATTATAGGGAGATGGGACATTATGAAAATTAATGTCCTATGTGTCAGGGGAACATACCTCTGAAAAGGTCAACGGATCAAGGCCAAGCTTATGCTATCACAACTGCTGAGGTAGAAGCTCCGAAAGACGTGGTGGCAGGTAATTTAATTGTTTCCTCAAGTTTAGAAAATGCATTATTTGATTCTGGATCATCGCATTGTTTCATATCTTCCCAGTTTGGTAAAAAAATTTAATATTTCCAATTTGATTTAACAAGGGAGTTGTCAGTTCAAACTCCTAAGGGATTTACCATTGCAACAATGTTTTGTGAATCAGTCCCCATTAGATCACATAAATATTCTTTATCCGCTGATCTCATCGTCATACCTATGATTGAGTTTGATATAATCCTCGGTTTGGATTTTCATTCGGACCATGATGCGAAGATTTATTTTAAGAAGAAGGAGGTTACAATTTTTGATGATGATAATAAGGAACACCTTATCATTAGAGATGAATCGTTACCACCTAATTCTTATCTTAATCCACCACCAGTAGCTCAACTAAATTCAATTTTTGGGGAGGAAGAGGATGAACTTATAGTGGGTGAGGAGAGGAATGTTCAAATAGAGAATGTACCTATTGTGAATGAATATGTAGATGTGTTTCGGGAAGATTTACCTGGACATCCTCCAGAATGAGAATTTGAGTTTTCCATTGATTTAATTTTCGGATTAAGGCCTATATCGAAGACCCATTATAGAATGGACATTGTAGAATTAGTTGAACTAAATAAACAACTAGAGGAACTGAGTAATAAGGGATTTATTCGCCATAGAGTTTCTCCATGGGGAGCCCCTATTCTTTTTGTTAAAAAGAATGATGTATCTATGAGGTTATGTATCGACTATAGGGAAATCAATGATATAAAAATAAAGAAAAAGTATCCCCTACCTCGCATTTATGATTTATTTGACCAACTGCATGGAGCTCAATAATTTTCAAAGATTGATCTTCGATCTGGAAACCATCAGTTGTGTGTGAAGAAGGAAGACATTCCGAAGACAACATTTCGAACCTGGTATAGGCATTACGAGTTTACAATAATGCCTTTTGGATTGACTAATGCACCCTCTGTATTCATGGATCTGATGAACAGAGTTTTCAAGGAATATCTCGATATATTTGTGGTGGTATTTATTGATGATATCTTGGTATACTCCAAAAGCTATGAAGATCATGAAAATCACTTGTGCATTATCTTGAAGACTCTGAGAAGACATGAATTATATGGGAAGTTTAGCAAGTGTGAATTTTGGCTTCATGAGATTTATTTTCTTGGCCATATTGTCTCTAAAGATGGAATCTCTGTTGAACCTTATAAGACCAAGGCAATCCAAGAATGGTCAGCACCGACGAGTATAACTGAGTTACGTAGTTTTATTGGTTTAATAGGTTATTATCGACGTTTCATCTAGAATTTTTCCCAGTTGGATAACCCATTAATAAAGCTCACACGTAATGGGGTTAAATTTGTTTGGACAAAAGAGTGTGACGAATGTTTTGAAGAACTGAATAGAAGATTAGTCAATGCTCCCATATTGAATCTACCATCGGGGAATGATGGGTTCGTTATTTATAGTGATGCATCGAAGAATGGATTTGGTTGTGTCCTTTTGTAGAATGATAGGGTTATTGTCTATGCATCACGACAGTTGAAAATTCATGAACAAAACTATCCTACTCAGGATCTCGAGTTAGAAGCTGTGATCTTTTCTTTGAAGTTATGGAGGTACTACCTCTATGGTAAAAAAATGTGAGATTTATACTGATCACAAGAGTTTGAAGTATATTTTCTCACAAAAATAACTCAACATGCAGAAAAGGAGAAGGCTTTAATTACTCAAAGATTATGATTGCACGATACACTACCACCCGGGGAAGTGAAACAAGGTGGCAGATGCTTTGAGAAGAAAAGACCATGGAGTATTGAACAATATGAGAATTGAAAGGGATCCAATTTTCATGGATCTAGTGAAGATGGACATGGGAATAACCATGGAAGGTGAAACATCAGTGCTTTTTCAAATGGATTCCAAACCATCTTTACTAGAAAGGATTAAGAGTTCTCAGACCAATGATGATGAATTTAAAAAGTAGATTAAATCTTTGAATGATGGGAGATTGAGAGACTTTGTGTATGAATATGGAATTTGGAAATTTGGGAAGAGACTTTGTGTTCCCGATATACCTGATATAAAAAGGTAATTGCTGGATGATGCTCATAGTTCTAATTTCTCTATACACACTAGGAGAACCAAAATTTATAGATATTTGAAAGAACATTTTTTTGTGGGACAACATGAAGAGGGAGATTACTGATTTTGTGTCAAGATGTATGGTTTTTCAACAAGTGAAATCTGGGAGGCAACAGCCTGGTGGAGTATTGAAACCCTTTCCCATACCTGAGTAGAAATGGGATAATATCACGATGGACTTTGTCATGGGACTAACAATGACTCCTAGAAATAATGATGCAATATGGGTTATTATTGATCATCTTACTGAGTCAGCACAGGTTCATTCTATAAGAGAAGATCTACCACTGGAACGTCTAGCAAGACTATATATTGATGAAGGTGTGAGACTTCATGGAGTACCCCTATAGATTGTTTCTGATTGTGATCCTTGTTTTACTTCAAGATTCTGGAAAAGGCTTCAGAAAGCCTTGGATACTGAACTTTATTTGAGAACTGCCTACCATCCTCAAATAGATGGACAATCAGAATGAACTACTAAAACCATAGAAGATATGTTGAGATCCTGACCACTTGACTTTCAGGGTATGTGGGATCAATATTTACCTCTGGTAGAATTTTCCCATAACAATAGCTTCCATTCGAGTATTCATATGGCACTATATGAAGTGTTATATGGAAAGAGATGTCTCACACCAACCTGTTAGGATGAATTTAGTGAAAGAAAACTTGTAGGTCCAGAACTGGTGGAGGAAATGATGAAAAAGTTGAAGGTAATCCAAAACCATATCAAAGCAGCTCAAATTAGGCAGAAGAGCTATGCCGATAATCGAAAAAAGGATTTGGAATTTCAAGTCGGTGATCATGTTTTCCGGAAGGTATCTCCTTGGAAGGGAGTCATACTTTTTGGTAAGAAAGTTAAATTGAGTCCCAGGTACATCGGCCCTTTCGAAATTCTAGAACACATTGGGGCTATAGCTTACCGATTGGCAATGCTTCCAAGTCTCTCCAAAGTTCAAAATGTGTTCCACATATCACTATTGAGGAAATACATGCCTGACCCACACATGTAATAACCTATGAGGAATTAGAACTAGAACCCGATATGTATTATTGTGAAGATCCCATCAAGATTCTTGATACGAGAGAATAAGTACTGAGAAACTGGACGACTTGTCTGGTAAAAATCTTGTGGAGAAACCATAAGATGGAAGAGGAAATGTGGGAACCCGAGGAAATTATGTGAAAGAACCACCTGAGTCTTTTCATGTGGTAGTATTCTAGAGATTTTGAGGATGAAATTATTTGAAGGAGGGGAGAATGTAACACCCCAATCTTCTACGGTACGTTTCCCGTTGAATAATGCAATAGCGTGTGTTGTAGGCAACATCGAGTTCTAACACACACCACAACCTATCAAACTAGACATTATGAATAGTAATACCTACTTTTTAAAATTATAGAAATTTTAACTCTCAAAATAGATTTCATTTTTGGATTTGGATTATCGAATTTAGCCTATTGTGAAATTTTGATACTTTTCGGATAAATTTAATATTTTGATGAATAGTGAAAATTACTAAATGTTAATAAAAAATAACTTTTTTAATCAAAATAATTAATAGTGAAAAATTATGAATTTTAGTGGTTTTAAAGTATATTTAGAATATATTTTTACCATTTAATACAATTTTGGTCATTGGAAATAATTTCACAATTTAACCGGACATAAACAAGTACCAATCTTTTGATAGTTATTATATCTTTAAAACACCCTTTTTGTTTTGACAGCGGGAATTAATTTTAAATTAATTTCTCCCACTTATGTGTTTTAAATTTGGAAAAATGGAATCCATATTTGGAATCAGGATGTCCAAATTGTGTAAATAGGTAACTTTTATTTTTAGACATTTTGAATAATTACTTCGGTAAATATTTTATTTACCACGTTTAATGGGTAAATCCGGTAAATAAGGGTTAAAAATTAATATTATAATAATAATAAATTACCCTAAAATGTGTCCTAACATTATTGGTGGATACATGTCCGACCATGGGAATATTTGGGTCGATTGTGGGACCCCATGGAGCCACTTGTAGGTGATAGGGACAAATTCGTTTAATTAAGTTAAAATAAATACAAAAATGACATAAGCATATATCTTTTAGACAAATAATTTTTACAAAGGGTTATATATGTTGGATTTTCGACTATAAAATTCATTAGAAAGATAAAACGATTTCCTTCCTAATGATATTTTATTTATAATTTTTAGACATTAAATAGTTGAATTTATTTATGAGACAATGATGTTGTATTAATTACCATAATATTGAAAAATAAAAATAATTGATATTATAAATACCCAAATATATATAATTTGAGACTTTTAATGAAATAAACTAATTTTCTAGGATATTATTACATATTAGGATCTATTTAATTGGATTTGTTTTAAATAATAATTCTGTTATGATTTTCACAAAAATCAATTTTCCAAATAGTGTCAAAATAGACATAAAAGAGTTTTTAAAACAAATATTATATTATTAATTGATATTCAATTACTAAAAATCTATGTTTCTGCCAAGAGACTTATATCATGATATTTGTATCATTAATGTACCACATAGGGGTCTCTTGGATGTATATAGTATATTTATTAAACATATAATATAAAAATACAAGGAGACATTGTAAAAGTGAAACTAATTAACTAAGAGTTAATATTTAAAGATAAGGTTAATATAGTAACACAAATCTGTCTAAATAATATTGGTTGAGTTGTTTTAGACCTATCCCCACTATATGCTATAAATAATCAACTTTGTATATATTAGAAACCGAATATGAATTTATTATAAAATAATATTTTTCACTTTTCCAAAGGTGCCCCTCACCCCTCTTATAAAAGGGCACTCCCCCTTCTCACTAATTCACACATTAAAAGCCTTTTTGGTTCGGCTAAACCCTACCCAAATACTCTCTCAACTTCCCTTAATACAACCTATAGGCCTTAGTTTTATCATAAATCTAACCTAAAAATCCCTTTTGATCAAATCAAAAGGAAGAACTCGAAGAAGAGGTAATGTTTTCACCACCCCCTTACAAGTTCCTTTCTTCTTCAACTATTACATTCTTTGTTATTTATATTCTAAAATAATAACTCCAGTATCTTATATATAATGTGATGTTATTATAAATATTTCACAACCATATTCAGTATTCTATCCATCTTTTTAATGGCATGTCACCATACATGCATACGTACGACTTACCGTCTCCATGTCGTGGTGTAATTGTCATTCAATAAATTAATATTTGGATGGGTATAACTATGATGTGTAATTCATGTAAATAATTTATTTAACATCATAATGATCATTTATATATGATATACCATCCAATTTTATATTATTTTAATATCAAAAAAACGATATTGTCGCTCGTGTGTACGTACGGACTACCGTCTCCACGAACGTGATGAGATTCATTCTCCATCGTATACATTCAAGTATAATTATTATTTGATGATTTAAAAATAAATTTTAGGGACTTTATATCATTCTAAATATGAATAAGATACATCCTATCCATGAAAAACATGGCTTACATAACAAAACATATCAAATAAAATGAGTAAGTTAACACCCGAAATGTCGATAATACTAAGATATTATTAACAAGGCAATGTTAAAAGATCAAATATATGATATCATATTAATATATATGATTCTTGTATAATTTAATAACAATTATCTCACCATTATACAGGATTTTAACCAACCCTTAACCAAGGAAAAGTACAAGGGAAGGGTTATTTCGCAATCTCTTCATTATCCGAGGTTGTTTATACGTAATAATCTACTTGGATCTCTTTATCATCCACATCCATGTTTCTTAAAAATGTATTTCAAAACATTGTTACTATTTGTAAGAATATGGGCAAAAGTAATTTATACCCTTGATTGACTTTTTAAAAGAGGATTATAAAATATTCTTTCCATCATTTTCCAAACAAGGTGCTTTTTAACCTTTTCGACAGAATTAAGGTAAGAATGTTTTTTTAACTTATACGTCGGGTGCGACTATTTTATGTCATTATAAAATCATTGATGCTTCCATTACAAGTTTATAATAATATTTTCAAATAAAATGTTTTGTTTTATAAATATTTGAAACTTAAATTATTTCAAAATAAATAGAGATATTTCTCTAAAAAGATTTTTGATTTCATCTATATCAACATCCTTTCATGGATTTTAAGCTTATTTGAAGTTGATTTCTTATGATGCAAAACCTCTATATTGTTTTGAAGGTTTTGTGATATGTTTCACTATGGATGTTTTATTTTTATACCATTCATGGTTTATGGATGAAGTATTTACATTTTGTATGCTAGTTTTAATACGAATGTTTATGTTATGTTTAAACCTTTTCATATGGGAATGCATTGGACTTAATATGTGATTGGTAGAGCCCGTTATAGATTCTCGATGAATCGGTAGGTCTCATGAGACAAACTAGTGTCTTAGCATAAGGCCTTGAAAAAATATTATTTATAGTCCTAGCACGAGGCCTTGGCTATGTGGTTATAATAGTCTGGCATTATGCATTCCATCATTATGAAAGTGGTTATTGATATTGCATGTGATTATTAGATTAGTAGAATATCCACATGAATAAGTAAATGGAATTATTTCATTATATTTTTTCCATACTATGTTGATGTTAAAGTTTAAAAGGATTTTGTTTTAGTTATACATCGCCTTAAATGTTTATTCTTATTTATGAATGTTTCCGCTATATTTTTATCCTTACTGGGCATTTGAGCTCACTCCTTTTCTATGTTTTATTTTTCCCAGGATGTGAAGAAGTAATTTTTGAATGACCTTCAGGGATAGTATGAGGGGATACGAGTGTGGACTATAGAGACTATTTTGTTGTTGTTTTCATTTTTATGATGTAATGCTAAACTTTATTAATTTATCTAGTTATTACAAGGCTACTAAACTAATCAGTATTTAATTATTTGATCTTTCGTATGATCATGATAATGTTATGTAATATGGCACCGACTCTAGGTAACTGGGGTCGGGGCGTTACAGTATTACTGTACCCGATTTACTTTTCATTACATCCATGTCTATCTAATGAGATAAAAATATTTACCCAATGCATTGGAGGGATATTTGGGTCCCACCCATCTCATAATAAAATCATTCTTACTTGTGCAACAAAATTTACATAAACCATTCATCATAAACCAAAGAATAAAATGGATTTCATAAATATCATCCCATCATAAATTAATCCTTTTAAAACAAATGGATATCATTTCATCATAAGAAGAATAAAACCATGTAAATAATAGATAAATTATACATGAAACCTAGTCATACTAAATAATGTCATCTTAGATGGAAAATAGTTTTGACAAAACACTTGAAATGGATTCTTGAGGAAAATATCATTTCTTCTTCAAAATCATTTTATTTTCACAAAATGCCATTCACTGTTAAATGAAAAAGTTTTTTTGGAAAATAATCCTGAAATATTGTTGCGTAAGCTTCATGAAAATTAGGCATTATGAAACCGTAAGAATCCATTCATGCTGTATATGTTAAAGAAACTTTCTCCTCTTACTTTTGCCGAAAAATTCAAAAGTTCCTCGTATGGTAAACAAAAGTAAGATTCCTTCGATAAAACAATGTAAAAGTCAAATAGGGGTAAAATTTACTTTAAACATACATGGAATAATATTAAACACTTTATGAAATACATTTTTATTGACATGAATGAAATATATAACCCCAGTAAATACTTACGTATAAGAAATCTCAGATAGAAATGAGATTTGAAAAATTATCCCATAACTTATGTCCAATTTCATCCGTATGTGTCTGAGACTTATGTATAGTGGGTTTAAAAATATTTTTAACTTGTAACAGGACCATAATAATTCTTATGATATCATATATGATTCACTTATTACTTTATAATACCCGTTCTTTTTTCAATTCCATGTTAAAGAATCATTTTGGGAAAAATCATTTCATTTTTCATACGTGTTTTGACTTGTAATTATTCACATGATTACTTATATAATTATTAATTACATCCATAATATAAAACATAATTTATATATAATATATATTCAGAACATAAATATATATAATAGATCAATAAATGGAACGGAAGACAATGTTCATGGAGACGGTAGACCGTACGTACGAATGAATGTTGTTTTCGTTTCCTTATTAAATTGAATGGATGTAAGTAAATAAATCATAAATAAATTAAGTATCATTATTATGTCATATATCTCATTATTGTTCATTATATATACTTTATAATCATTCTTTAATGGTTAACATGGTGAATTAATCTCATCACTTCGTGTAGACGGTAATCCGTACTTACGCTCGAGCGAAGATATCGTTCCCATAACTATCGAATGGAATTGGAGTGGATAATATAATATCCCTGAATTATTATCATGTTATATTAATCATATATATTTATTATTTTCCCCATTATACCCATCAAAGAAAGGTGGTGGTAGAAAACAGATTACACCACGAAATAGAGACGGTATTCTGTACATACGCACGCGCGGTGATTTGGTTTTTCGTAGGGTGGATAGGAGGTGAAATAGGGTTGTTTAATATTTATAATAAAATATCAGAATATAAGTAATATTGATGTTACTAATTTATAATTAAAAAACTAAAGAAGTCAATGTAGAAGAATAAAGAAACATGAAATAATCTGTAGAAGAGATTACCTCTTCCTCGACGTGCCTCTTTTAATCTTCCTCACAGGGCACTAGAGTTGGCCTTTTTAAGAGACAAGAACCTCTAGGATATAACTATAGAGGTTTATAAGAGGAATTTTCAGGGGTCGTTTGAGTGTGAAGGCTCAAAATTGTGTAAATAGAAGGGGGAGGAGATTCCCTTTAATAAGGGAGGATAGGGGAACCTTTGGAATCCTAAAAAAATATTAATTTAATATAAATTAAAAACCCACTTAAAAACCACAAAAAAGACTCAATTATAATATATGATGATATGGGGTTGTATTCCCTTCAACCAATAAATAATATACATGTTTTTAGTTTATTTTAAACCTTATAATTTTGATTTATCATTATTTAATCAACTTAATTTTATTTGTGATAATAAAACTCTAATATTTAAATTTATATAAATACTTACTTATGTGCTTTGAAATTTCCATAATTATATACATTATTACATTTTTTAAAATATAATTTTCAGTTTTTAATTTTTAAATATTTTTGTGATTTTTAATCAATTTACTAATATGTTATTTTTATAAAATATCAATAGTGTACGATTCAATTATTTGAATTTAAATAAAATCTGAAGAGAATATATATTCGATAAAAAATATTTAATATATTCTTAACATGTCATATTCATCTAGAAAATTCGTAGATCACATTAAATAGTTCACATTATATTTAGTTTAATATTTTTAAAACCATTTATTTGATATTTCTCTTAATAAAATAATTACTACAACATTTTTGTATAATTACATAATATACTTATATATTGAATTAAAATTAAAAATAAAATACATTGATTAATAAAAATCCATTAAATTTTATAATAATACTTTGACTCGAATTTATCATCTTAAAATCACAACATTTAAATTGTTATATTTATTAAGTTATGAAGGTGACAACTTTGACATTATTTAAAATAAAATTATATAAATGTCATAATATTTTTTATGTGGCTTTAAATGGTCCCAAAGTATACCCTTGGATGATTATGATACAGATATACTCGAAAAAGAGGTTCTGGTATAGTTTTTGGGATTTTTGATTGGTATTATTACTTTAATAAAAACTCTATTATTTATTTTTCACTAAGTAAATAATATCTACATCATTAATGTATCAGTTATTAAGGTAATTAAATATCTCTTAAAAATTACAAATAAATTACCATAAAAAATAAAAATAGCATTGCTTTCAAATGAGTATTTATAACCAAATTTATATTTTGTATAACCTTATATTAAAAATACTTTAATTATTAAAGTTTGAGTGAGACATATTTCATTTTCTTTAAAATAAAATAAATTTAAGGTCATAATCACATCCAAGTGGGTTCCAATGGATGCAATTTCGACCCAAATATTACTTAGGAAGATATATAAACATTAAATATTATTATTACAAGTGTTATGGGATTTTTATAATATTATATTTACACTTAATTACCCGATTTACCTTCCACTATAGTAAATAAAATTTACCATAGTTACTATTCATAGTGCCCAAAAAAAAAGTAGCATATTAACACAATTTGGGCTTACAGATTCCAAATATGGAATCCAATTTTAGAAATTCAAATCATAGAATTGGTAGAAATTAATTTAAAATTAATCCCTTTTTTAAGAAAACGAGTTTTAAAAGTTTAAACATTGCAAAAGATTGAAATGATATTACCTATGAATTACAAGTAAAATCAATTCTAATGAAAAAAATTATATTAAATGGTAAAAATATATTCTATTTACACTTTAAAAACATTAAATATTATAATTTATCCAAAAAATTATAACCATGAAAAAAGTTATTTTTAATTAAAATATAATGTGTTTTTACTATTCATTAAAATCTGAAAGTTATCAGAATAATATGAAAAATTTATCCAAAGTAAATTTTTATATCCTGATTCCAAACGAGAATTTTATTTTTTCAAATTGAACTTATAAAATGTCACAAAATTGATTTAATGTGGTTGCGCCAATAAATTGCGGAAAAACTGCATTTTTTTTTAAAAATACTTATTTTGCATGAACAATTTATTTTTTTCTCAAACCATGTTCTCGAAAATTTGTAAGATGAATAATAATGTTATAAAATTCAAAATTTATTTAATACTACTCATAATGTCTAGAAATATATGTTAGATACTTAATACAATATTTTTTTATATTCATCCAATATATATTTTAGTCATAGTGTTTGAACAAAACCTTATTTTATTTATAAGAACCTATTTTTAAGGATACTTTTTCACCTTTAAAAGGAGAAACAAATTTAAATTATGATTTTGGAACGTAAAAAATTTCAATATGAAACATAAACATGTTATTTTGAAGCGTGATATAAAAATTTACTTTGGGAAAATTTCTGATATTTTTCAACTAACTTTCAGGTTTTGATGAATAGTACAAATACGCTAAATTTTAATTAAAAACAACTTTTTTCATTGAGATAATTTATATGGTTAAATTAAAATATTTAATAGTTTTAAATTATAAATATAACTTATTTTTACCTTTTAATATAATTTATTTCATTACCATTAATTTTACATTGAATTCTTCGATAAAAATATTTCTATCTTTCGCAATATTTTAACTTTTAAAACTCATTTTCTCATTTCATCGTCAAGATTAATTTTAAATTATTTACTGAAAAATCTGTGTTTAGAATATGGAAAAATGGATTCCATATTTGGAATAAAATGTTCCACGTTTTTTGAGTAGTTAAATTTTATTTTTTGACATTATGAATAGTAACTTTAGTAATTATTTTATTTAACATGGTTAAAGGGTAAATCTGGTAAATTAGGGAAAATAAATAATAATATAATAATATAAAACTACCCTCAAATGTGTCCTAATCATATTGGTTGAGATATATCTGACCATGGGCATCCTTTTATAGATTTTTCAACCACATGGATTCACTTAGATGTGAAAATGACATTTAATAAGAATTAATTTAATGTAAAGATAAATATATCCTAAACATATATCCTTTACTAAATCCATTTTCATATAGGGTTATATAACTGATCTATTTGATTATAAATAATCATTATTAAGATAAAAATATTTCCTAAATCATGGTAGTTTGTTTATAATTTGTAGATATTATATAAATAGTGTAATTTTTGACACATATATGATGTAGTGATTACCTCATTAATGAAAGATTCAAATAAATGAATTTATTAAAACAAAAAGAAATATAATTTTGTTATTTTGATGTTGTATATGAATTTTATAGACTAAATTGATGTATTATCATTTAGGTAATGACCTATTTTAGAATAATTAATCTTTTATGGTTTTGTAATAAGTCATGTATTAATAGTGTCCCAAATTGACACACTTCATAACTTAAAAGATCAAATAGTTTATTAAATGATATTAAATTTCTAAAAATCTAATATTTATCCAAATGGTCAATACAATTCCAAATATGTCATAAATAACTTTTTTTGGTTGTTTTACATGATATGGTAATTACGCTAACCCACAATGTATAAATAACATGATATCACAGTAATATTAAAAAGATTTAAATAATGATTAAACCAATAAGATTTGGATTAAAAATTTTCCAAACATAAAAAACCTTATTGTAAGATTGTTATAGAGCTAAAATCATATTATATTCTAATTATATATTTTTTGTAAAATTTTTAGTAGAAATTTAATTTATAATAAATTAGTATTTTGAAGAGTCTCCAAAAGTGTCCCTCTCCTCTCTTATAAAAGGGAACATCCTCCCTATCTTCTTCACTATATTTTGAGACTTCAATCTCATAAAAACCCTTCCCATTTATCCTCTAAACTTCTCTAGTTACATTCTAGTGATTCTGGTATTCTCAAAAGACCAACTCTAGTTCCCTAAGAGGAAATTTAAAGGAGGCGCGATGAGGAAGAGGTAATCTCTTCTACCGATTCATTCAAATTTATTTATTATTATAATTAATATTATTTATATTTCTCATTAGAATGTATTAACATAAATTTAAATAATATAACGATATATTATTATAAATATTAAACAACCCTATTTAATTTTCTATCCATCATACGAAAAATGAAATCAGTGTGCGTGCGAACATATGACTTACCATCCCTATGCTGTGGTGTAATATGTTTTCCACCACCAACTTACATGTATGGGTATAATGGTAGAAATAATAACTATATATTATTATCATAACATGATACTAATTATTAGATACCATACACCATCCACCTCAATACCATTCTAAAATTATGGGAACAATATCGTCTTTTGTGCATTCATATAGCTTACCATCTCCACGGTGCGATGTGATTCGTTATACATAATATTCACTAAACCATGATTATATAAATTCATTTAAAGATTAAATAAGATATATATTATACAAATCCCATTATCTAAATGATATAACTATAAACTAAAATGAGGAATATGAACATATCTGAAAAAACATACATAAGAACATAATGCAGTTAATATCCAAATAACAAGTAACAATGGAATGTTACTAACAAACGGATGAAAATATGATCGTAAATGTTATCATAAAAATGATTACGATTCTTAAATAAATAATTAACATTATTGAAATCATTATAAAGGAGGTCCAGATACATACAAATCATATCGGTATATAGGTAAAAGCTAACTTTTCCAATCTCGTTTTTTCAGTGATGGTTATTCCTAAGTATCTACTGGGTATATATTTTTCATCCATTTCCATGTTTTCTAAATCTATTTTATTAAAATGTGTTATGTTATTCTATTTATTTTTATTGTAATTTTTACCTATTTTTACTTTTACTACAAGGTTTGGAAGAAATCTTTATTTAGTTTACCATACAAGGTATTTTTTGACTTTTCTATCAAAAGTACGAGTAGAATGTTTTCTAACTTATACAACATGAACAGGTTTTTATATCTTCATAACACCTTATTTCCATTATGCTTCCTCTACATGTTTAAATGTGTATTTTCAACCCAATTATTTTCTAATTAAATTTCATGATAGTTTGAGAAAAGAAAACATTTTTGAAGAAAAAAGGATGTTTTTCTTTTGAATAAAGCTCTTGTGTTTTATCAAAATTATTTTCCATATAATATTACGTAGGGTTATGTTTCTATCCATTTTATTACTATGATTTTATTGTTTTTATTATGTAATCTTATTTAAGAAATTCATTTGTATTATATCAATTATGATAGAATGATGTTTGAGAAACCCATTTGATTTCATGGGTTATGTTATGATGAATGTTTCTATGTTTTGGTGGCACATGTAAGAATGTTTTCATTATGAGATGGGTGGGAACTATATATCTCTCCAATGCATTGGGTAAAGATTTATATCACATAATATAGACATGGATGGAATGGAATGTTAATATGGTTCAATGATACATGGGTGGAACGGGGAGAGAACTCAGTTCAGTAATGGACTTTATCCGCTATGATGGTCTTGGAAAGGGGAATTGACTAATATGAAATGATTTTAAATGATTATGTGTGTATTCCATAACATTTCATGTCTTATTTATGAATATTGGGATTACATTTAACATTTATTATTTATCCCATGATTTGATATAGTGATATTTTATATACAGGTTAATATTTTCAAATGTTATGTTCGTATAAATATGTTATAATAGTTATTTTATTTCCGTACCCTTACAAGTCATTTGAGATCACCCTTTTATATGTTTCTTTTCTCTAGGACATGAATAAGGGTACTAAGTACGATATGTCAAAATGGATTCTAGATATGATGAAATAAACAAGAGACAATGTAGATGTTTTATGAACTAGTATTTTTTGTTTTTCAAGTTTCTAAAGACACTATACCTATATGGTCCTTTCAGGGTTTTGTTATATGTCTTAATCCGTATAATTCAATTTTAAAGTGATATCAATGTATATAAATTATGGGTCGTTATAGTTGGAATTAGAGGAAATGTATAGTTAATCTTTGGAAACTAGAATGAGAAAGCCTTAGTAATAACCATAATGATATATCTAAGTATAATATTTAATCATAGTGTTTATGAAACAGCCATGAATAACCTATGATAAATCCTAATGTGTGGTAAATTGAAATTTTATTCCTGATTATTTGGAGTTTCTGTTATGATTATTGTTTCTCACACTATGCTTCTGGGTCTTTGTCAATGGATGGGACCCCAATGAACCACATTAATGCTGAATACGACATGAAATGAAATGATTATCCCTCTGAGAAACCAAGTGTTATAGGTGCTATAATGGAGAATTTTGTATCCATGCTGACATAAAAATCTCAAGCTATGAATCATGCCAGACATCCAAACAAGAAAAGAAAGGATCACCATTCTGTTGAATCCTTAATGAGGCAGTGTCCACCTTCATTCAGTGGGTCTTCTGATCCATTTGTGGCTGAACAATGGATTAGTACCAGTGAAAAAATATTTTCAATTCTACAATTTTTTAAACATGATTAAGTCATCTTAGAATTATGTCGTTTGGAAGGTGAAGATGTTAAATGGTGGAATCTTATCAAGATTATGAGGCATAAAGATGAAATTGAGTCCATGTAGTGGGACGAGTTCAAGAACATATTTTTCAATAATTACTTTCCTCGTATTCTTCAAACAAAGAGGGAGAAGGAGTTCTTTGAAATTAAGAAAAAGGATGATGAATCTTTTGGTACCTATGAAGGAAATTTTACAATACATGAAATGTACGCTTATAGAAATATTATCTATCCTAAGAGTAACATTGAGTGATTCTTTATTGGCTATAAATGACGTCTCTAAAGGGCATTATTCAAAAGGGACTTCAATCTCTATGAGAAAATTGTTCGATGTGCTCTCAAGGTTGAGATGGTGATTGGAGTAACCCACCAGTCATATGGGTTTGATAAGAAGGGAAAAATGGAATTCAAAAGATAATTTAAAGACTACACTGAAAAGAAGATGAGTTTTCCCTAATGCTCGATGTGTTGAATGAAACATGAATGGAATGGTCTTAATGGAACTAGTAAATGTTTTAAATGTGGAAAAGAAGGTCATCTAGAAATTGAATGCCGAAGTGATGGGGAAAATATGTCTAATGATACAATAAATGG
This sequence comes from Viscum album, assembly GCA_963277665.1. NCBI lineage: Eukaryota > Viridiplantae > Streptophyta > Magnoliopsida > Santalales > Viscaceae > Viscum > Viscum album. The sequence goes on from OY728139.1 coordinate 596,692,005, forward strand.
AATGGAATCACATAATGCACCTCTTACACTTCATTATAACAAGTGAAAGTAAATGGAGAATTTTTCAAATCAATTCCATAATCAAAGGGTTATTAATGATGATCTATGTGAAAAATCTATTAAGGCCACAGAAAATGAAAATTCACATGCAATTACTATCGGTGACATGTAGTACGATAATAATGTGGTGGAAGGTACACTTATGATCCACTCAAATTTAGAAAATGTTTTATTTGATTTTGAATCCACCCACTCTTTTATTTATAAGGAATTTTATTAGGGTATCACCGTATTGCCGCAACAATTAGATGTTGAGTCAGCTGTGAATACTCTTAATGGAACAACGGTGGCATCAAATGTTTACAATTCTTCTTCAATTAATGTTTGTGGGAATGAACTTCCTACAAATCTTGTGATCCTTCCCATAGTGGAATTAAATGTGATTCAAGTCATGGATTGGATATCTTAATATGGAGGTCGTATCAATTTCTAAAGAAGGGATTCCACATTTAATATTCCAGACCAATATACGATCATATATCAGTGAAAGGATGAATATAACCTTCTATTGGGAATTTCATCCATCTTATGGGCCTTGATAGAAATAAATGAAGGTTTTTTTATCTCAAATGACTGGGGAGAAAGTCATGATTAAGAATATACCGATTGCACGAGAGTTTGATGATGTCTTTCTAGAGGAATTTCTATGTATTCCACCAAATTGTGAAGTTGAGTTTTTAATAGAACTCATACTAGGTGCAATTCATATTTCAAAGACACCTTATAGAATGTACCCAGTTGAGTTGCAGGAATTGAAAAAGAAACTCTAGGATAATCTTGACAAGGGATTCATAACTGCCCTAGTGCATCACCTTGGGGTGAACTTGTTCTATTTTTTAAGATGAATGATGGATCAATGAGACCCTTCATTGATTATTGAGAACATAACAAGATCACTTACAATAACAAATATCCTCTACCTCACTTAAATGGATTATTTTACCAACTATACAGTGCTCTATACTTTTCCAAGATTGATCTTAGTTCAGGGTATTGTCAATTAAGAGTCAAAAAGAAGGATATACCAAAGATGACATTCCATAAAAGGTATGGAAACTATGAATTTATAGTGATGTCTCTCGGTCTTACTAATTATCATGCTATCTTCTTGGATCTAATTAATAGAGTATATAGATACTATCTTGATCAGTTTGTGGTATTCTTTATAGATGAAATTCTTGTCTATTAAAATATAAAGGAAGAAAATGAAGATCACTTGAGAATTGTAATGAAGAACCTGAGAAAGGAGAATCATTATGCCAAATTTACCAAGTGTGAATTTTGGCTTCAAAAAGATTGATTTTTGAGTCACATAATCTCAATTGAGGTGACATCTGTGGATCTAGAAAAAACAGAGGTTATTGAAGGATAGTCAAGGCCGAAAACAGTAACTATGATCCGATGTTTTCTTGGATTGTCTAGATATTATCTATGCTCTGTGAAATATGTTTCATGATTATCTAATTCCATCACCAAGTTTACTCAGAAAGGATTTAATTTTTTTTGGATAGAGGAATGTGAAGAGAATTTAAAAGTTTTAAAAAAAGGTTATCCAATGCACCTGTTCTCACACTACCTTGTAGTCATGAAATGTTTGTGATATATAGTGCTTCATACAAGAAGAGGATGGGGTGTGTTCTCATGAAAAATGATATGGTGATAGCTTACGCCTCATGGAAGATGATAATCCATGAGAAAGATTACCCTACTCATGATTTGGATTTTGCTGAGGTAATCATTTCATTAAAGATATGAAGGCATCATCTTTATGGTGAATGTTTTGATATTTATACTAATAATAAAATTTTAAAGTATATTTTCCCACAATAGAAGCTTAATATGCCCTAAAGAAGATGCATGGAGTTGATTAATGATTAAAACTACTAAATAAATTACCATCATCGGAAATAAAACATTGTGGAAGATGCATTAAGTCAAAAAGACCATGCCATATTATCCATGATGAGGATAACTAAAGATCCAATATTTATAGATTTTCCATGTATGGATATTGAAATTATAATCTAAGGGGATAAATCATATCTTTCTCAAATTAATGTTCAACCATCTATACAAGATATGATTAAATAGGAATAGAATGATGATATATTTTTTCACAAGATGGTGAGAAACATTACTGAATTCAACATTGATTATGATGAAATAATAAGGTTTAGGAATCAGGCCAGTGTTCCCCCCATACAAGAATTAAAGAAGAAGATATTGGATTATTCTCATAGTTATCCATTCTTTATTCACCCTGGAAGCACAAAGATGTATAGGGACCTGAAGGATTACTTAAGGTGGTATGGAATGAAAATATATTTCGTTGAATATGTCTCTTGATGCTTGGTTTGTTAGCAATTTATAGTTGAGAGATAAAAGTCTAAGGGGATGTTACAACCATTACCCATACCTGAATGGAAATGGAAAAACATAAATATGGACTTTTATATTAAAATTCACAAAAACTATAAAGTAAATAATGCTATCTGGGTTATAGTTGATCACTAGATATATGTCGAGGAAGTGGTAAGATTTCATGGAGTACCACTTTCCATTATATCTGATCAGGATCTATGGTTTAACATGAAGATCTAGAAAAGTATTCAACATGCTCTAGATATAGTGTTACATATTAGAACTGCCTATCAACCTCAGAAAGACGGTCCATCCGAGAGGAAAATTCAAACTCTGTAAGACATGTTGAGAGCTTCCACTATAGATTTCAAAGGTGTTTGGGATCAACACCTACCATTAGTGGAATTTTATTAAAATAATATCTTTCAATCCATTATTCATATAGATCCTTATGAATCCCTCTATGGAATGAAGTGTAGAAGTCCAACTTGTTGGGATGATGTTTGGGAAGGAAAGCTATTAGGACCGGATCTTGTTGACGAAATGACATAAATGGTCATATTTATTAAATAATTTATAAGAGCATCTCAGAGTAAAAAAAAATTTATGCGGACCGCCGAATAAATGATCTAGTGTTTTATGTGGGTGATTAGGTGTTCTTATGAATATCTCCCTTGAAGATAGTACTAGGATTACAAAAGATGATAAAGCTGATCCCAAGGTATATCGGTCCTTCTGAAATATCGTATCATGTTGGGAAGGTAGCTTACCAATTAGAAATTACACCAAATCTCTCTCATGTTCATGATGTGATCCATATATCTCTCATAAGATAGTATGTACTCAATTTTTCACATGTACTAAGCTCACAAGTTGTACTACTGGAGAATGATATTTCTCATGAAGAACAACTGAAAGAGATTCTGAATCGTAAAAAAATATTTCTAAGAAAAAATACGACTCACTTGGTTAATGTTTTATGGAGGAACCACCAATTAGATGAATCTACATGGGGAAATGAGGATATGATTCGGGATAGGTATCCTTATCTGTTTGTTTCCATGTGACGAATTTCAAGGGTGAAATTCAGTTTAAGGGGAGAAGAATGAAACACTAAGATGTTTTTATGAAATATTTACTTTAAATAATTTTTATCTTTTAGTATCTTAATTTGTACGCAATAGTGAGTTTAAACGAAAATGAGGTGCCCTTAATATAAAAGTACCATTATAACCAAGCCATTAGGTTAGCAGGAATAACTATAACTAACTTATGAAAATGCATTATTAATTCATTGCTGATTAATTATTTGTGAAATATATTAATCAATTAGATATTTTTATTTTTTTAGTGAATTTCATTTGGTAATAAAATTAATGAGATATATGTGTTATATGCTTAATAAAGTATTTCTCATATTCATCCAATGGATATTTTAGTGATATGGTATGAATAAAACCCTATTTAAATATAAGAACCTATTTTTAAAGGTTAAATGTACTCCTTTGAATGTTCAACACATATTAAATTAAGATTTTGTAACATTAAAAATTACTATATGGAAAAATAAACATGTTATTTTGATGTGGGATCAAGAAATTTACATTGGAAATTTTTTTGATATTTTTATGATAACTTTAATGTTTTGATGAATAGTACAAATACACTATTTTAATTAAAAACAACATTATTCATTGAGATAATTTATATGGATAAATTATAATTTTGAATGGGTTGAATGTATAAGTAGAATATATTCTTACAATTTAATATAAAATATTTCATTATTATTAATTTTACATTGAATTCATAGCTAAATATATTTCAATCTTTTGCAATGTTTTAACTTTTAAAACATTTTTTCTCATTTCAACAATTACAGTAATTTTAAATTTATTACAGAAAATTCATTGTTTTGAACATAGAAAAATGTATTCGTTATTTGGAATCATATGTTCCAAATTCTATGAATAGGTACCTTTTATTTTTGGACATTATGAATAGTTATTTCAGTAATTATTTTAATTACTATGGGTAGATGGTAAATCTAGTAAATAAGGGTAAACAAAATAATAATCTAATAATATAAAATTACTCTAAAACATGTCCTAATCATATTTAATGAGATATTTCTGACCATGGGAATCCTTGGGTTGGTTTTTGGACCCTATCGATTCACTTGAATGTGAAAATAACATTTTATAAGAATTAATTTAAAGTAAAGATAATTATAACCTAAACATATAACTATTACTTAATCAATTTTAATATAGGTTCATTTAACTGATATATATAATTATAAATGGTCATTTGAAATATAAAATGATTTCCTAAATCATGGTATTTTATTTATATATTTTATAGTTTATATAAATAGTTTTTTACGACACAAATATGATGTAGTGATAACCCCATTAATGAATGGTTCCAAAAAATGAATTAACAAATATTCAAAGAAAATTAATTTTGTTATTTTGATGTCATCCACGAATTTTCTGATGACATTGACATATTATTATTGAATTAATTCTTTATTTTCGAAGTAATAAAGTTTTAATGAATTTTTAAGAAGTCAAGTATGAATAGTGTCCAAAATTGACACAATTCATAACTTAAAACATAAAATAGTTTATTAAATGATATTTGTTGGTCGGAGTAGTTAACTCAAGAGGGGATGGGTTAATTGAGTAACTATATAAATATTTATGTTTAAAAGATATTAGTTTTACAAATAATTATTTCCCCAAAAATAAATACATCCCAGTTAATCAAGGTTATACTTTTATAAGATTTTGACTATTTAAACGAATTCTTAGAAGATTGATTAATTATCAGTAATCTTAATTGGTATTATTAAAATTACTTTTGAAGTTATACAACAATGAAAAATCAGATATAAATTATTTCCAAGACTAACTATCAAAGTGAATTTAGTGTTTTTATAGATTATGCAGTAAAGCAGTAAAACATAGTAGATGAAATTTTAATACCACAACGGATATAAAACAAGTAGTTCAGTCTCAGGATGAGACCTAATCCACTCCGCTTGTTGATCACTTTCCACCAAGCATTTTATATTAATAAACTCTGATCCACACCTTGGATCGGGGTTAACAGCAGTACATGGACTGTCCAGGCCATGTTGGGACCTCATCCACAGTTTTAGTGGGTTAAAAAAATAATGACAAGCCGAAACTGGGACCTCTTCCATAGTTGTTGTGGGTAAACAAGGGTAACTAATTTCATGGAGGATTTTGAAATCCTCCAGTTCAGTGAAGGAGTCAGTGTGTGTGTAAAATATACAAAGTACACACACTGCTCGAATGTAAAATAAAGAAATCACTAAGAGAGAAAATATGTGAGTTTAGAATGTTCTAGTGATTAGCAGTGCAGCTCTAGAACCCTTGGATAAGAAATAAATGCTTCTATGTCCTCTTGTTTTTCTGTTTTAAAATAGAGTGTTGTGGTTCAGCTTTTATTCTTCATGAGTGAAGATGTTATCTATATTCCAATGTACTTCATGTGTTCTTTAGTAGTGTTGGATTGCATGCATGAGACAATTGCTTCTTTGAATATCTTGCAATCTCTTCTTTGTGGTCATGGTCTAGATTGGTGTTCTGTTCAGTACAGTGCACTCGCGTGTTTTTCTTGTCGCATGTTGTATTGTGTATCTCTTGTTCTTGGCATCTCTTCTCTTTATCATTGAATGTATGAGGTTTAGCCAACAGGTTCCATGTATTTTGTGCCTCATACCTCGTACTATGTCTAGAAATAAACATTAAATATTTCAGTGCATTAAAGATGTCAAATATCATCGTTAAAAGGTCAAATATAAAGACGAAAAAATTGGTTATGAAATGATGTCACGGTATGTTATGCAAATGGGGTATTCTTCACGGTATCTCCTTCACTGTGTCTCCTTCACTGTGTCTCCTTCATGGTGTCTCCTTCACAGTGTCTCCTTCATGGTGTCTTCTTCACATTGTCTCCTTGTCATGGTTTCTCGCTCACGGTGTCTGAGTCACGGTGTCCAACATATGGTTTCTAGATTCCGGTGCCTTACTCATAATTTATGGATTCACAATGCCTTGATGACTATGATTGGAACTTATACAAACAGAGTATCTAGATTATAGTGTCTGTTCATTGTGTCTTGCTTCATGGTGTAAGGCTTACTATGTCACGGTGTCTCATTGTCACTGTGTCAGAGACTTAGGCTTCAATGTGTCTGTGTCTTTCTCAATGTGTCTGACATACTGTGTCAAGCTTCACAGTGTCTTGTACATAAGAAAATAACTGTGTCCAAACATAAATATTAATATGCATAAAAGGAATTGAGATTAACCATTATAAAGTATGAGATATCTTGAAACATAAATACACATTATTGATAAGATTTGTGAGATTAGTGTTCATTAATAAAATTTGTAATCATTAATGAGATTTGTAATCATTAAAGAGATTTGTAAACATTAATGAGATTTTTGGTCATTAAAACATGATTAATACATGAGGATTCCAACAATCTCCCCCTTTTGATGATCAAAAATCATATACAGGTAAAGGGTAAATTAAATGCAGCTATAGAGAAAATAACATATAGAATATCAGATAACTTCTCACTCTTTCTCCCCTTTCTGGTATTATCAAAAAGAACAAATAATTGAGGGAAAATAGTGCATATCGAATTAAGAGGGTTGAAAAGACAACATACAGTGGAAATACAAAAAATCAATGACATCCCCATTATGAAAATAGTAAGCACTGGTCTTCATCAGGGATTGGCCTTATCTTTGCATTTATCATCAGCAGAAGAGGAATCCATAGGGGGAGTTGCTGATGAAGAGAATGCAGAGAGGTGGTAGATATGGAAGGTAAAGGGAGACCTTCGAAGACTGAGGGAGCCAAAGTAGGATCTGTAGAAGATATATGCTATTGCTGGTCAAGAATGATAGGACTGATCTGACTAAGAGCCTGGCCAACAGACATGGATGTTGAATCTATGGAAGAAGGGAAAGTAGGTAAACCTGGTCTGAGAGGAGCAGCCACTGGAGAAACAAATGATCTAATTTTAACATGAAGATATTGTCTCAGAAGTTTAATGACGTCTGCAATAATCTATCCTCCATAATTCATGGACTTTTAAAAATCATCTATATTTTCCATGAACCTATCCAACAATCTGGTAAACTCGGACAACTTCTGGACTTGGTTTTTGAAGGCCATGGTTACAGGAGGAATTCTATGATTCTCTATATGGTATTTGAAGTGATTGGTCATATCAGTCTTGGAGAAAATAAGGTTGAAATAGAAGTACACTTTCATAGAGATGTCGTGCTGGGCATCATTGGAAATCTTTGAATGAATTTGCACAAGATCAAGAACACTATCACTGTTCTTAACAACAACAGATAAAGGAGCCATATCAAAGACACTGAAGGCATTCTAAATCTCTTCCTTGGCGATAGATCTGAGCAGATAACTATCCAAAGAAGGAGTATAGGATTGACTAGATGTATGAGAAGCTTTCACTACTATTGTTAGAGACTTGAGATGTTTTAGAGCCTTTTGAAGATAGCCAGTATATTCATCTGTGATCTTATTAAGGTTCTCCACAAGCTTTCTCATCTGTTTCAACATGTGTTTGTGCCTTTCTAAAATCATTTCATCAAAGGATAAGAGGTATGGATTAATCTAGGACATAATATCTGTAGAAATATGAGAAACATTAGGTTCAGGAGAAGCAGGAGCTGGTGCAGAAGAAGGCTCTGATCTTGAATGCAGTTCTATCTATAGGTTTTCAACCATGCTTTTCAGTGATGCAACTTCAGTACTGAGAAACTTATTTTCAACCCTTAGTTCTTCAATTTCGTGAATCATCTTGGGTTTAATGTTCCAGATAATCTTTTCTAAAAGCAGTGAGGCATCTTCCTAACTAATTTTGGTCACAAGACGAGGTTGAGAGGACATAAGGTTCTCGACTCCACCTAACATAGTGTCTCCAAAGACTTTCAAATCATCTTTACTGATAGATGATTGCTGTTCAGGTAATGGTGTAGTGCAGGAAGCGGTACATGTGTAGGATTAAGTTGAGGTTCAGGTTGAGGTTCAGGTTCAGCTGAAAAGTATTTGACATATTTCAGTTTAAATAATGATGAAAGATCAATCCTAGTGGTATTAACCTGTTGAAATTCATTAACATCATAAAAGCTATGAAATTTATACTGAGTTCCCATAGGACTAGATTCATCCAGATGGGATGCTTCATCAGTCTCAAAATTTTTTGTTTCCTATCCCTCAACATAAAATTCCTTTTCCGGATCTAGAGGCTCAGGAACTAGTTTTAAATTAACAGGTTCATCTCTAACATCCTAAAAAATCTCCCTTTTAGACAATTGAGAGGCTATCTCCATCCTCTCTTCAGCAGAGGGTATTACCTCAGGAACAGATTGTTCCACAAGAAGGTCTTCCAGATTAGCTTCTTGGATTGCAGGGTGTTCGTTTTGAATTGCTTCTTACACAGTAGGGAGTTATCCTACTACATCCTCTTCCATGGCTTGCTACTCAGATTCTGGGACAACTAATTATCTGGTAGCATCATATTGGATTTCTAGATTAACAAAAGATCTATAGGCAGGGGCTTCTTTTCCAAGAACAACATGAGGAACAACAATCATTTCATTCTCAATAACAACTTTTTTCCTATGAGGTATATCATTCTGTTCTCTATGTGGTACTTCAGCTGCCTTTCCTCTTATTTTTCATCTTCTAAATAATCAGTAACTTCATCTGGTTCCAAACCAGGATCAGAAATTTCCTTTGGCCTTATTGGATAATCCTCAATATTATACTTCTCATAAATCTTATCATTATCTTAAACCCACTCCTTTTTCCAGGGGTTCTAGTTTATTTTCATCCTCTTAATGGTATGTTTAGATAAACAATATTCAAAATCCATAAGTACTTCTTCATTGAGTCCAACTACTCCTTTTTCAACAAGCATTGCTTAAATCATCCTAGAGTAAAATAGAGAGTTGTATTTGGATGTGACCTTGATCAATTCACACATATGGTGAATGATGTATTTGCACAGATTGATTTTCTGTCCACTCTACAAAAGATGAATCAGGAACACATCTTGTTACTTCAAGACATCAAAGTCACCTTTCCTCAGGTTAATCAGATTTTGAACAAATTTACACAACAGCCTTGTCTCTCCATCATGTTCCGTAGCTATGGCCCTTCCCTTGGTGCCATATCCAATTTGGGTTTCCAGTGCGTTTTCTAGGTCAAATAAATCGGTTGTAGGTGGGGGATCTCTCTGATAATCATCACAAATTCCTTCATGAGGAATCCTAAGGCATTCAGTCCATAACCATGAAGAGAATGAGAAGCTTTGGTCATTAATCCATCTTCTCAGAAAACAACTTTCACCAGAGTCCAAAGAAACCTATACATACTGATAACACTGAGCCACCAACCTCAGATAAATAGGTATATCCTTCCTTGAGAACCATACGATCTAGCCTTGTTCTCTTAAAAATTTTATAACCAGATACTTTATGGAAAAAATCCACTTAGGGTAAACTTATTTTTTAGGAACGAAAGTGCGATTTACAAGGTTTGGATTCATGGGTCCTTCAGGCACTACCTTCAGAACTATCTTATTTTTCTTCGAGCTGCATTTCTCAGGTGTGGATGATGATGGTGTCTTAATTCTTGTCGTCCACTGAAGGTCGTGAGGGAGAGAGAGGGTTGCAAGGTTGAAAGGGTTCAGAAAGAGTGAGTAAGAGAGAGTTTGGGTGAAGAATCGAGTGAAACCCTTTTGTTTTTTACATTTGGGAATATCATATGTCACAAAAAACGTGGGAAAGTAAAAGAGGTGAAAAAATAATTACTGTGATACATGTTAAAAGAAAAGCATAAATAACATTCATGGTGAGACCATGAATAGACGTTACGGTGCGATGGTAAATGGTCGTCACAGTGAGACACTCAGTGGTCTTCACGGTGAGACAGTGAATGGTATGTTCTGTCACAGTGAGACAATGAGTATACTATTTGGTCACGGTGAGACAGTAAATGACAGACCATGAATAGAATGTGCTAACGGTGAGACCGTAAATATGAGAGACATTAACTGCGAAATAGATAACATGAAACAGTAAAGTAAAATATACTAAAATATAGAATAGTAAGGAATGTAAGATATCTATTTAAGATTTATCATGCCAAGATCATTTATGATGTACTATATTCTCTCAGAATTTAATGGTTTAGCGAATATATCAGTATGTTGATATTCAATGCTAATGAATTACAAGGTGATATCACCTATTTGATAATGATATCTCAAAATGTGATGTCTTACATTAATATGTTTGGTCCTAGAATATGAAACATGATTTTTTGAAATGTTAATAGAACTTGTGTTGTCACAATTTATTGGAACATGTCTGAAATGATATCCATAATCTAGTAAAGTGTGTTTCATCCACAAAATTTGTGCACAAAAACAGCCAGCAACTATGTATTCAGCTTCTGCAGTAGATAATGAAACAGAGCTTTGTTTCATACTACACCATGAGACCAGTGACTTGCCTTAAAGGTGAAATGTTCCAGAGGTGCTTTTTCTATCTACCTTACAGCCACTGAAGTCGTCATCAGAATAGCTATCTAGTTCAAATGATTTTCCTTTAGGATAGAATAGTCCTAGATAGGGTGTATGCTTGATGTATTTAAAAATTATCTTTACGACATTTAAATGAGATTCTTTAGGATTTTATTGATAATGAGAACACATACACACACTAAACATAATGTCAGGACGACTAGTAGTTATGATGAGGAGACTCTCAATAATTCCTCTATAAGTGGTTTGATCAACATATTTTCCATCTTCATCAATATCCAACTTACAGGTGGTACTCATGGGAGTGTCACTACTTTTTGTGCTATCCAATACAAAATGTTTTTGAAGATCTATAGTGTACTGAATTTGAGTCAAAACAATTACATCATTATTTTAAAAGATTTGAAATCCAAGAAAGAATTTTAGTTCACCCAGTAAACTCATTTCAAATTTGTTTTGCATCAATTTATAAAAATCAATACATAATGACTTTTTTGAAGATGCAAAAATAATATAATCTATATAGATTTGAAAAACTAAAAAATCATTAGAAATAATTTTTATAAAGAGGGTAAGATCAGTTATTCCTTCTGTAAAACATTTGGAAATAATAAAAGTACATAATATATCATACCATGTTATTGGAGCATGCTTTAAAATATATAAAGATTTTGAAAGTTTAAAAATATGATTTAGAATATAAGGGTTTGTAAATCAAGGGGGTTGTTCAACAAAAACATCCCCAGCTATATACTCATTTAAGAATGCACCCTTAACATCCATTTGATATAGTTTGAAATTAAGATGTGCAGCAAAAGAAAATATGATTCTGATGGCTTCAAGTCTGACTACTAGAGAAAAAGTCTCCTAATAGCCAATTCCTTCTTCTTGACTATAGCCTTGTGAAACTAATCTAGCCTTATTCCGAACTATATTTCCAGATTCATCTACCTCATTTCTAAACTCCTATTTAGTGCCAATGAAAAAAGTGTCCTTGGGTATTTCAACAAGTTTCCAAAAATTATTTCTTTCAAACTTATTGAGTTCTTCTTGTATATAAATTACACAAAATTCATCATTGATAGAATCATCAATGTTTTTAGTTTCAATCATTGACAAGAAGGCTTAATGTTTAACCTGATTTTTAAGAGAAGCTCTAGTTTGTGTTCCTTTCTCTAAGTCTCCAACAACAGCATCTAAGGGTTCTAAACATTCTAGAAAAAGAGGGACTAGTGATTTTAGGTTCATCAACAGATTTAGGTTCATAATGAATTGATTGAAGAGAATTTCCTGAATTGGATGTTTTCATAGATTCTTTCACATAGGAATTTGAGGATTTTGTGTTGATGTTCAGATTTGATACATCATCCTCCAGATTTTTTTAAGATGGTCCTAGGCTCATGTGGATCTATTTCATCAAACTAGATATTATAACGACCCACACTTTACATACATTGTTAATACTTCAAAATTGAAGCACTCTTATTACAATATATGACAAAACCACAAAGGACCGTATAGGTATAGTGTCTTTAGAAACTGGGGAAACATAAACAACTGGTTCATAAATCTTCTACAGTGTCTCCCATTTATTTCATCATATCTAGGGTCCCTTTTAGAATATTCTACTTAATATCCATCTTCCTGACCTGGGGAAAAGAAAACATAAAAGGGTGAGCTCAAATGCTCAGCAAGGGCAAATAAAGGAAATAAAAATCATATCATATCTTTATGAAAATCAAAACCTGCAAAAGAGATCATAATATCTTAACATGGAATAAATCATAGAAGTGAAAATGAGATCCCCATAATCATAACATAAAACTTGAATCTTTGTGGCATGCACACATAATCGTGGAAAATCATTTCTTGTTAGTCATGACTCATTGCCAAGACTATCTTAGTGGACAAAGTCCCTTTCTGAACCGAGTTCACTCCTCGTTTCAGTCCTGTATCACTGAACCGAAATAACCTTCCGTTCCAGCCATGTCTATCTCATGAGATATAAAATCATTACCCAATGCATTGGAGGGAGATATAGGTCCCACCCATCTTATAATGAATCCTTTCTTATGTGTGCCACATAATCATAAAACATGCATCATCGCATAACACATGTAACAAAAATGGGATTCTTGAAACATCATGACATCATAAATCAATTCATATATGATAAAGGAATTCATAAACATAATTCCATCACATCATAGTCAAACCAATGTAAAAACATGGATAGAAACAGAACCCTTTATTATCTTAGATGGAAAATAATTTTGATAAAACACTTGAATTGAATTCTTGAGGAAAATATCCTTTCTTCTTCAAAAACAATTTTCCTTTCATAACATGTCATACAATTTTAAAATAAAAGAAGTTGATTAAAAATAAACTTGAAAACTTGTAAAGGAAGCTTCTTTGAAGTAATGTTTTAAAAATCCATTCATGCCGTATAAGTTAAAAAAAACATTCTTCGTACTTTTGTCGGAAAAGTCAAAAAATACCTCGTACGGAAAAACGACAAAAGATTCCTTTCATATTCTTTACTAAAAACTCACCTAAGGGTAAAACTGGATTTAAACTATTTCAAGTGGATGGAAACAATATTACATATTGAGGGAACATGGATGTGGATGATAAAATACACCCCAGTAAATACTTACGAATAAACAATCTCGGATAAAAATGAGATTGTGATATTTCCCTTACCTTAGGTCCGATTTGCTTTGTTCGTGTCCGAAGATCCTGTATAATGGTTTAAATAATGTTATTGACTTATTCCAGAATCATACATATTGATATGAGATCATATATGGTCATATTATTAGCTTCTTGTTAGTAATATTTCATTGTTTCTTGTTACTCGGGTCTTTATAACTTTTTGTTCTTATGCGTGTTTTGTCGAATAAATTCTTATTCTTATCTTTAGGTTATAGATAATTCATTTCCAGAATGGTATTAGTGTAGTATATACCATATTCATTCATTCAATTCATTTATACAATCATTAGAAAATGAAGATCATGTAGAACGAGTCGCATCACATCGTGGAGACGGTATTCCGTACGTACGCACGAGTGATGATATCGTTCCTATGATCGTAGAATTATACTGGAGTATATATATATATATTATTTCAGTATCAATATTACTTAACAATAATCATATATAGTAACTCATTACACCATTATACCCATCCTTGTAATGTGATGGTGGAAAATAGATTACACCACGGCGTGGAGACGGTATTCCGTACGTACGCACGCACGGTGAATTCATTTTTCCGTAGGATGGATAGAAGGTGAATTAGGGTTGTTTCATATTTATAATAACATATCAGTATGTAAGTAATACTGATGTTATTACTTTATCATGAAAAAACTAAAGAAGAAGAAGTTGAAGAAGAAAGAAATTGAAAAGATCGGTAATGGATATTACCTCTTCTTTGGAACGCCTTTTTGAATCCTCCACTTAAGGAACTAAGATTTGTCTTTGGAGAAGACCAGGACCTCTAGGATTATTCTAGGGAAGTGGAGAAGGGAAAATGGCAGGGGTTGGCCGAGCTTGAGTGCTCAAATTGGTGTGAGGAGGAGGGGGAGGAGGTGCCCTTTTTTAAGGGAGGAGAGGGGCACCTTAGGAATATCTCAAAATATTATTTTATATTAAAGTCAAAATCGATTTATAATGGTTCCAAAGGGTCTTATTTCGAAGCTAAAGTGGGGATGGGTCGAAATCCTATCAACCAATAGAATTTAGACAAGTTTAGGATATTATTTTAACCTTATCAATTAAATTTAACTCTAAGTTAAATAATTTAACTTTTACCATGTCTTTTTGTTTTCTTTCACTATATGGTTAATACACTTACTATAACATGCCAAACGAACCCCAAATTGTTTATTATTAATATATATATCCTTATCTAAGTCATTTGGCCGAACCTTAGATTTTTAGGAATAAAATAACAATTAATAATATAATATTTGATTTAAAAACTATTTTGTGTCAATTTTGACACTATTTGATATATGATTTTTGTGAAAGTCATAACAGAATTACATGTTCGAACCAAGTTGATTAAATCAATACTAATATATCATAGTAACCTATAAAATTAGTGGAATTCATAAAAAGTCTCAAATTACATATATGTTGGTGTTTATAACATCAATTATGTCAATATTTCATTAATAAGATAATTACTGCATCATCATTATGTCATAAATAAATTAAATTATTTAATGTCTAAAAATTACTAATAAAATATCATCATGTAGGAAATCTTTTTAGCTTTCTAATGAATATTTAGAATTGAATTTATCTTATGTATAACCCCATATTAAAAATGATTTACTTATTAAACTTTGATTTTAACTATTTTAACCCTTCTTTAAATAAATTAATAATAAATGTCCTAATCTAATCCAAGTGGGCCTAAATGGTCATATTTTATTCCTAAGTTTGTTTTTGGTCGAATTACACTTGTCCAATAGAATTAGGACATGTGTTAGGGTAATATTAATATCATATTTACCCTTAGTTACCCTATTTACTATTAACCGCGGTAAAAATAGTAAAAAGTTACTATTCACCAAAAAATTATTTTCATCTCATTGAACCACATTTTAGTCCTTGATATTAACCGTGTCTCTCGGATTTTTGAAATTCCATTCACAGAAGCGGTAAAATTAAGTTTTATGCAAAATTCAGTTTTTAACCTACCACTTAGTGGTTTCACTATTCATCAAAAATTGAAAGTTTTCAGAAAAATACCAAAATTTCACCATAGGCTAATTTCGATATTCTGAGTCCAAAAATGAAGTCCATTTTGAAAAATACAATTTATAAAATTTCAAAAAGTGGTTATTACTATTCATAACGGCTAGTTTTAATATCATATTGTTGTTTAGTGAAACTCGGTATTGCGTACGACGCAAGCTATCGAGGAAGGTCGCGATTGCGTGTAAAGCAAGCCAAGCAAGTGTTGTGTAGAAAAAGATTCCTTTGATGATTTATATAACATAAAAGTCTCGGGTGTTACATTCTACCCCCCTTAAAAAGAATTTCGCCCTCGAAATTCGTCACTTTGCAACAAACAAATGAGGATACTTCTCCCTCATCATATCCTCAAGCTCCCATGTAGCTTCTTCAAGTTGGTGGTTTCTCCATAAAACTTTCACCAAGCGAGTGGTCTTGTTTCGTAGGACTTTTTCGCTACGATCCAGAATCTCTATCGGCTGTTCTTCATAAGAAAGATCTTGCTCCAGCGGTACAACTTCTGAGCTGAGTACATGTGAAGGATCTGGTATGTACTTTCTCAGTAGAGATACATGGAACACATCGTGAACTTGAGAGAGATTCGGTGGAAGCGCCAATCGGTAAGCTACCTTCCCAACACGATCCAGTATTTCAAAAGGACCGATATATCTAGGGCTCAACTTCCCCTTCTTTCCAAATCTCATAACCCTCTTCCAGGGAGATATTCGTAAGAACACTTTATCACCCACTTCAAACTCTAGGTCTTTTCTTCGGTTGTCGGCATAACTTTTCTGTCGACTCTGAGCTGCTCTTATGTGTTGTTGAATAGATCTGACCTTTTCTGCCATTTCATCAACGAGATCAGGTCCTAATAGCTTTCTTTCCCCAACTTCATCCCAGCAAGTTGGAGTCCTGCATTTCTTTCCATAGAGAGCTTCATAAGGAGCCATCTGAATACTGGAGTGGAAGATATTATTATAAGAAAATTCCACCAAAGGTAGGTGTTGATCCCAACCTCCTTTGAAATCCATAGAGCAAGCTCTCAACATATCTTCTAGGGTTTGAATTGTTCTCTCAGACTGACCGTCTGTCTGGGGATGATAAGCAGTGCTGAAACTCAACTCTGTATCCAGAGTATGCTGAATACTTCGCCAGAACTTCGAGGTAAATCTCGGATCTCGATCAGATATAATAGAAAGTGGTACTCCATGCAATCTTACCACTTCCTTTACATATATCCTGGCAAGCTGATCTAGAGAGAAATCCTCTCTAATAGCAATGAAGTGTGCAGACTTTGTAAGACGATCAACTATGACCCAGATAGCATTACTGCCTTTGGATGTTTTAGGAAGTCCTGTTACAAAGTCCATAGTGATGTTTTCCCATTTCCATTCGGGTATGGGTAATGGTTGTAACATCCCCTTAGACTTCTGTCTCTCAGCTTTAACTTGTTGACAAACCAAGCATCGAGAGACATATTCAGCAACATCTCTTTTCATGCCATCCCACCAGAAGTACTCTTTCAGGTCCCTATACATCTTCGTGCTTCCAGGATGAATAGAGAATGAAGAACTATGAGCCTCATCCAGCAGATCTTTCATTAATTCGGGGATGGGAGGAACGCAAACCCGATTCCTGAACTTTATTATCCCATCACAATCAAGGTTGAATTCAGGAACATTTCTCACCTTCTTTTGTAACTCGACATCTTCTTTCTGTGCCTCTTTACTCTTCACATGTATAGATGGTTGAACATTCATTTGAGAAAGATAAGATTTTCCCCTTCCATTATAATTCCAAGATCCATCCTTTGTAAATCCATAAATATTGGATCTTTTGTGATCCTCATCATGGATAAACTAGCATGGTCTTGTCGAATTAATGCATCTGCCACCTTGTTTGCTTTCCCAGGGTGGTAATGGATTGAGCAGTCATAATCCTTAATCAGCTCCAACCATCTTCTTTGACGCATATTCAACTCCTTTTGTGTGAAAATATACTTTAAACTTTTATGATCAGTATAAATATCACACCTTTCACCATAAAGGTAATGCCTCCAAATCTTTAATGCAAAGATTACCGAAGCCAACTCCAAATCATGTGTTGGGTAATTTTGCTCATGGATTTTCAACTGTCGTGAGGCATAAGCTATCACCATATCATTTTGCATAAGAACACACCCCAATCCC
The DNA here is from genome assembly GCA_963277665.1 of Viscum album. Taxonomy (NCBI): domain Eukaryota; kingdom Viridiplantae; phylum Streptophyta; class Magnoliopsida; order Santalales; family Viscaceae; genus Viscum; species Viscum album. The sequence goes on from OY728139.1 coordinate 596,710,002, forward strand.
TTCTTGGATGCATCACTGTAGATCACAAACCTTTCTCCACTACAAGGCAGTGTGAGCACAGGTGCACTGGATAACCTTATTTTCAACTCCTTGAAATTCTCTTCACATTCCTCTGTCCAGACAAACTTAACTCCTTTCCGAGTCAACATGGTGAGTGGATTAGATAATCGTGAAAAATCTTTTACAAAACGTCGATAATATCCAGCCAAACCAAGAAAACTTCGGATCTCAGTTACTATGGTTGGTCACGACCATCTTTCGATAACCTCTGTTTTTGCTGGATCCACAGATATCCCCTCTTTTGAGATTATATGACCCAAAAATGCAACTTTTTGAAGCCAAAATTCACACTTGGTAAATTTGGCATAAAGCTTCTCTTTTCTCAGGGTCTTCAATATAATTCTAAAGTGATCTTCATGCTCTTCCTTGATCTTTGAATAGACAAGAATATCGTCTATAAAGACTACCACAAATTGATCAAGATAGTCTCTAAAGACTCTATTCATTAGATCCATGAAGATAGCAGGGGCATTAGTAAGACCAAATGGCATCACTATAAATTCATAGTGTCCATACCTTGTACGGAAAGCCGTCTTTGGTATATCCTCCCTTTTGACCCTTAATTGATGATACCCTGAACGAAGATCAATCTTGGAAAAGTATTGAGCTCCGCGTAGTTGGTCAAATAAGTCATCAATGCGTGGGAGAGGATATTTGTTCTTGATAGTGATCTTGTTAAGTTCTCGATAATCAATGCAGAGTCTCATTGATCCATCTTTCTTCTTAACAAATAGAACAGGTGCTCCCCAAGGTGACGCACTAGGGCATATGAATCCCTTATCAAGATTCTCTTGGAGTTGCTTCTTCAATTCCTGCAACTCAATTGGGGCCATTCTATAAGGTGTCTTTGAAATAGGCAAAGCACCCGGTACGAGTTCTATTGAAAACTCAACTTCACGATTTGGTGGAAGACCCGGTAATTCCTCCGGAAAGACATCATCAAACTCCCGTACAATGGGCATATTCTTAATCGTGAGTTCTTCACCAACCATTTGAGATAAATAACCTTCATTTAGTGGAATCAATACCCATAAGATGGAAGAAATTTCCACTGGAAGGTTATGTTCATCCTTGCATTGGTATACGATCGTAGATTGATCTGGAATATGAAATGTGACTTCCCTTCTTTGGCAATCGATATGAGCTCCATGTAGAGAAAGCCAATCCATGCCAAGAATCACATCAAATTCCACTAAGGGAAGGATTACAAGATTTGCAGGAAGCACTTTCCCACAAACTTCGATCCGAGAAGAATTATAAACTTTTGATGCGATTGATGTGCCATTAGGTGTTGTCACGGCTAACTCAACATCTAATTGTTGAGGTAATATGGTGATACCCTTAGAAAATTTTTCAGAAATAAAAGAGTGGGTGGATCCAGAATCAAATAAAACATTTGCTACTTTAGAGTGGATGGTAAGTGTACCTTTCACCACATCGTTATCGTACTCCACATCGCTGATAGAAATTGCATGTGACTTTACTTTGTCTTTAGCCTTAAGAGTTTGTTGACGTCGACCATCATCATCAACCCTTGGATTTGGGCATTGATTGGCATAATGCCCCATCTCCTTGCACTTGAAACATTGAAGTGTAGCAGGTTCATTCTGTGTATCCCTTCCTTTGTTTGCATCATTAGACATCTTCTTCCCATTATCACGGCATTCAAATGCCCGATGACCTTCCTTTCCACATTTAAAACATTTACTTGTCCCTTTAAGACAACTCCCTCCATGTTTCTTTCCACACTTTGAGCATAAGGGAAAGTTCATCTTCTTTTCCGTGTGCTCTTTAGATTTTTCTTTGAATTCCATCTTCCTCTTCTTATCAAACCCATGTGACTGATGGGTTACTCCAATCTCCATCTCGACTTTGAGAGCACATCGAACGATTTCCTCGTAGCTATTGAAGTCCCTTATGGCTAACGCCCTTCGAAGACTTGGTTTTAAGCCACTAAAGAATCGATCGATCTTACTCTCAGGTTGGATAATAATACCAGAAGCGTACCTTGCAAGTCTTGTAAAATTCGCTTCATAGGTACTAACAGATTCATAATCCCTTTGCTTCAGTTCAAGGAACTCTTTCTCCATCTTTGTTCGGAGAATACGGGGGAAGTACTTATTGAAAAATAAGTTCTTGAACTCGTCCCATTCCATAGACTCAATTTCATCCCTTTGCCTCGTATTCTTAACAAGATTCCACCATTGATCCGCATCTCCTTCCAAACGATACACTGCTAGGATGACTTTATCATGCTCAGAACATTGAAGAACTGAAAATATCTTTTCAGTAGTACTAATCCATTGTTCAGCAACTAATGGATCAGTAGACCCGCTGAAAGATGGTGGACGCTGCCTCATGAAGGATTCAACAGAATGTTGCTCCCTTCTTTGTTCGTTTGGAAATCCTGCATGATTCATAGCTTGAGAAAGTTGTGTGAGCATGGCTACAAGATTTTGCATTCCAGCTCCCATATCGTTTGGTTGCTCAGGGGGACAATCATTGCATTGCCCATCGCATTTCGCATTAACACGGTTCCTTCGGGTTCCAGCCATTGACTAAAACCAAGAAGAATAGTGTGAGCAACACTAATTATAATAGGAAACCACATAATTCAAGAATAAAATTTTCATGCTTAAGGTCTTATCCTAGGTTATTCAAGGCCATTTCTAAAACACTAAGATTGTGTTCTATGCTTAGACTTATCCTTAGGGTTCTTACTAAGGCTTTCACATCCTAGTTTCCAAAGGTTGACTATACCTTTCCTCTGATACCAACTATAACGACCCACACTTTACATACATTGTTAATACTTCAAAATTGAAGCACTCTTATTACAATATATGACAAAACCACAAAGGACCGTATAGGTATCGTGTCTTTAGAAACTGGGGAAACATAAACAACTGGTTCATAAATCTTATACAGTGTCTCCCATTTATTTCATCATATCTAGGGTCCCTTTTAGCATATTCTACTTAATATCCATCTTCCTGACCTGGGGAAAAGAAAACATAAAAGGGTGAGCTCAAATGCTCAGCAAGGGCAAATAAAGGAAATAAATATCATATCACATCTTTATGAAAATCAAAACCTGCAAAAGAGATCATAATATCTTAACATGGAATAAATCATAGAAGTGAAAATGAGATCCCCATAATCATAACATAAAACTTGAATCTTTGTGGCATGCACACATAATCATGGAAAATCATTTCTTGTTAGTCATGACTCATTGCCAAGACTATCTTAGTGGACAAAGTCCCTTTCTGAACCGAGTTCACTCCTCGTTTCAGTCCTGTATCACTGAACCGAAATAACCTTCCGTTCCAGCCATGTCTATCTCATGAGATATAAAATCATTACCCAATGCATTGGAGGGAGATATAGGTCCCACCCATCTTATAATGAATCCTTTCTTATGTGTGCCACATAATCATAAAACATGCATCATCGCATAACACATGTAACAAAAATGGGATTCTTGAAACATCATGACATCATAAATCAATTCATATATGATAAAGGAATTCATCAACATAATTCCATCACAACATAGTCAAACCAATGTAAAAACATGGATAGAAACAGAACCCTTTATTATCTTAGATGGAAAATAATTTTTATAAAACACTTGAATTGAATTCTTGAGGAAAATATCCTTTCTTCTTCAAAAACATTTTTCCTTTCATAACATGTCATACAATTTTAAAATAAAAGAAGTTGATTAAAAATAAACTTGAAAACTTGTAAAGGAAGCTTCTTTGAAGTAATGTTTTAAAAATCCATTCATGCCGTATAAGTTAAAAAAAACATTCTTCGTACTTTTGTCGGAAAAGTCAAAAAATACCTCGTACGGAAAAACGACAAAAGATTCCTTTCATATTCTTTACTAAAAACTCACCTAAGGGTAAAATTGGATTTAAACTATTTCAAGTGGATGGAAACAATATTACATATTGAGGGAACATGTATGTGGATGATAAAATACACCCCAGTAAATACTTACGAATAAACAATCTCGGATAAAAATGAGATTGTGATATTTCCCTTACCTTAGGTCCGATTTGCTTTGTTCGTGTCCGAAGATCCTGTATAATGGTTTAAATAATGTTATTGACTTATTCCAGAATCATACATATTGATATGAGATCATATATGGTCATATTATTAGCTTCTTGTTAGTAATATTTCATTGTTACTTGTTACTCGGGTCTTTATAACTTTTTGTTCTTATGCGTGTTTTGTCGAATAAATTCTTATTCTTATCTTTAGGTTATAGATAATTCATTTCCAGAATGGTATTAGTGTAGTATATACCATATTCATTCATTCAATTCATTTATACAATCATTATGAAATGAAGATCATGTAGAACGAGTCGCATCACATCGTGGAGACGGTATTCCGTACGTACGCACGAGTGATGATATCGTTCCTATGATCGTTGAATTGTATTGGAGTATATATATATATATTATTTCAGTATCAATATTACTTAATAATAATCATATATAGTTACTCATTACACCATTATACCCATCCTTGTAAGGTGATGGTGGAAAATAGATTACACCACGGCGTGGAGACGGTATTCCGTACGTACGCACGCGCGGTGATTTCATTTTTCCGTAGGATGGATAGAAGGTGAATTAGGGTTGTTTCATATTTATAATAACATATCAGTATGTAAGTAATACTGATGTTATTACTTTATCATGAAACAACTAAAGAAGAAGAAGTTGAGGAAGAAAGAAATTGAAAAGATCGGTAATGGATATTACCTCTTCTTTGGAACGCCTTTTTGAATCCTCCACTTAAGGAACTAAGATTGGTCTTTGGAGAAGACCAGGACCTCTAGGATTATTCTAGGGAAGTGGAGAAGTGAAAATGGCAGGGGTTGGCCGAGCTTGAGTGCTCAAATTGGTGTGAGGAGGAGGGGGAGGAGGTGCCCTTTTATAAGGGAGGAGAGGGGCACCTTAGGAATATCTCAAAATATTATTTTATATTAAAGTCAAAATCGATTTATAATGGTTCCAAAGGGTCTTATTTCGAAGCTAAAGTGGGGATGGGTCGAAATCCTATCCACCAATAGAATTTAGACAAGTTTAGGATATTATTTTAACCTTATCAATTAAATTTAACTCTAAGTTAAATAATTTAACTTTTACCATGTCTTTTTGTTTTCTTTCACTATATGGTTAATACACTTACTATAACATGCCAAACGAACCCCAAATTGTTTATTATTAATATATATATCCTTATCTAAGTCATTTTGCCGAACCGTAGATTTTTAGGAATAAAATAACAATTAATAATATAATATTTGATTTAAAAACTATTTTGTGTCAATTTTGACACTATTTGATATATGATTTTTGTGAAAGTCATAACAGAATTATATGTTCGAACCAAGTTGATTAAATCAATAATAATATATCATAGTAACCTAGAAAATTAGTGGAATGCATTAAAAGTCTCAAATTACATTTATTTTGGTGTTTATAACATCAATTATGTCAATATTTCATTAATAAGATAATTACTACATCATCATTATGTCATAAATAAATTAAATTATATAATGTCTAAAAATTACTAAAAAAATATCATCATGTAGGAAATCTTTTTAGCTTTCTAATGAATATTTAGAATTGAATTTATCTTATGTATAACCCCATATTAAAAATGATTTACTTATTAAACCTTGATTTTAACTATTTTAACCCTTCTTTAAGTAAATTAATAATAAATGTCCTAATCTAATCCAAGTGGGCCTAAATGGTCATATTTTATTCCTAAGTTTGTTTTTGGTCGAATTACACTTGTCCAATAGAATTAGGACATGTGTTATGGTAATATTAATATCATATTTACCCTTAGTTACCCTATTTACTATTAACCGCGGTAAAAATAGTAAAAAGTTACTATTCACCAAAAAATTATTTTCATCTCATTGAACCACATTTTAGTCCTTGATATTAACCGTGTCTCTCGGATTTTTGAAATTCCATTCACAGAAGCGGTAAAATTAAGTTTTATGCAAAATTCAGTTTTTAACCTACCACTTAGTGGTTTCACTATTCATCAAAAATTGAAAGTTTTCGGAAAAATACCAAAATTTCACCCTAGGCTAATTTCGATATTCTGAGTCCAAAAATGAAGTCCATTTTGAAAAATAAAATTTATAAAATTTCAAAAAGTGGTTATTACTATTCATAACGGCTAGTTTTAATATCATATTGTTGTTTAGTGAAACTCGGTATTGCGTACGACGCAAGCTATCGAGGAAGGTCGCGATTGCGTGTAAAGCAAGCCAAGCAAGTGTTGTGTAGAAAAAGATTCCTTTGATGATTTATATAACATAAAAGTCTCGGGTGTTACAGATATGGACAGATTCTTCCACACATTTAGTTCTCTTATTGAATACTCTATAAGCTTTACTTAATATTGAGTAACCAAGGAAAATTCCTTCATCACATTTGGATGAAAGTTTTTCAATATTATCCTTAGTGTTGAGAATAAAGACTTTGAAACCAAAAACAATAATGTAATTAACCTTAGGCTTTCTATTGTTCCAGAGTTCATGTGGGGTCCTCTTGAGAATTGGTTTAATCAATACTCTATTGATTATATAGAATTCTGTATTAACAGCTTCAGCCTAAAAGTAAATAGGCAGGTCATATTCACTAAGCATTGTTCAAGGAATTTATTGCAAGGTTCTATTTCTTCTTTCTACAACACCATTTTGGTGATGTGTTCTAGGGGAAGATAAATTGTGATTATAACCATTTTGTGAGAAACATTATTCAAACTCTTGATTTTCAAACTCACAGCCATGATCAATTCTTAATGATTTAATTCTAAGTGCACTATGATTTTCTACAGACTTGGTATACATAGTAAAATAAGAGAAGGCTTCACTTTTTTGAGCCATGAGAAAGGTCCAGGTATATATAGAAAAATCATCTACTAGAACATAAAGATAGTGATTCTAATTTAAACTAGAAACTCTAGATGGTTGAAACAAATCCTTGTGAACCACTTCCATAGGATGAGAAGTAGAAACTTCATTATTTGTTTTTAAAGAGATTTTGTGTTGTTTTCCCTTTTGACAAGGATTACACACTCTATTATTTGGAAACTCATGTTTGGGTATGTCTTCAACTACGCCTTTTATAGTTTACTTTCTAAGTGGGTGAACATTACAGTGTCCTAGTCTCCTATGCCAGAGAGATGATTGTTTATGAAATAAACTTAATCATGAAGCATTTTGAGAGGCTATGGAATAAAAATTAATAGAATAAACATTTTTATTCCTTGATGCAGACAGTACTAATTCATATTTAGAATTAAAGACATTTCATGCACCATATTCGAATTTAAATTGATATCCTTTGTGAAACAATTTTGAGATACTAAGCAAATTATATTTTAAGTCATTAAAAACTGTTCTTTAGAAATTAATATTGAATAAGAGTTACCAATATGGCCTAATCTAATGATCTTCCCTTCGGCATTGTCACTAAATGTGACATGTCCTTGATATACTTTTTCCAGGTTCTTGAAGCATGAGTAGTATCCTGTCATGTGCCTCGAGTACCCACTATCCAAGTACCATAGATTATTGCAGGATCCCTTCAAGAAGCTTTCCTATAACATGATCAAGCAAATATAGATTTTGGTACCCATACTTGATTGGGTCCAATAGCATTAGTAATAAGTGATTTAGGTACCCATATTTGTAACATAGGTTTCCTATAAAAATTATGTAATGTATTTGAAAAATAAACTCTATTTGGTCCACAAAAACTTGAAACAGTAGAGTATGTATCATGACTCGAGCTAGATGAATTGTGTCTAGAACTGGGAACAAAACAATATGTTCTAGACTTTGAAACAAAATTCGTTCTACCATGGGTTCTTTTACCAGGTTGATAACCAATGCCAGTATTATATTTAGGAGAAATTTTTTTCCTAGCTTTTGGGTAAGGGTATTTTTACCATTAGTAAACTTTTCTAAGTCACTTTGTAATTGCTTATTAAGAATTTTTTAGTTCATTGTTTTCTTTGAGTAGTTGAGCATTATTCACTTTTTCAGTAGTAAGTACAAATTTAATAGTTATAGTGAGGGCATGTTGTTTCTTCATTGATTTATATTTTTTCTTTAATTCATTACATGTATCCTCAAGAACGTTGCAATATTCAAAAATTTCTTCATTAGTCAAATTTTCAGAGTCACTTTCCTCTTCAGAATAGTATGAATTTTTCATAGAAGTGTTTAGTGTTATCTCAGATGTGTTAGTCATAAAACACATTTTGGATTTGTTAGCCTGTTTATCATGTGATCTCTCTAAGTTTCTCGAACTATCCTCAGAGGCACCCCAGGTTTCCTTTATTTACTTTTGGTACTTCTTGTATTTGTCCTCATATTTCTTCTTATATTTGAGCTTTGGACAGTCAAACATTATATTTTCTTTGTAGTTACATTTATAGCATACAATCTCATCAGTTCTTCCACTTCATTTCCTGTCCTTTTTCCAGTTTCCTTTTTTATCATACTTTCCCTTGAAGTTAGGTTTTCTGAAAAAGTTTTTCTTCTTGTAAAATCGTTTGAATCTTCTGGCCAGTTGAGCCATCTCCTCATCATTGTCTGGTGATGATTGTTTAGTAGTGGAAATTTCTATAGAAGCATCCATTTTTCCTTTGTTTTTGTGCTTTGAGAAGGTGGTCTTGGATGATACAGATTTCCGCTTTGGTTTATCCTCCTCTACTTTGTTTACATTCAGATCTTCCTCATACATCCTCAATTTCCCAATGAGTTGTTTTATAGGTATCTTGGTGATGTTGCATGATTCTCTAATTGAGACAGAGGTTCCCCTCCATCTGTCAGGTAGACATCTGAGAATTCTCATGATATGTTCTTTGGTAGTGAATTTTCATCCAAGATAGATCATTGTGTTGACAATATCATTGAACCTGAGATACATGTCAGAAATTGGATCATTAGGTTTCATCTTAAAATTATCATATTTTATTGTATAAGTATTAAGTCTCATTTCATTTATACTAGATGTGCCTTCATGTGAGACAGACAAGGTACCCCAAATTTCATGGGCAGTTTTACAAGACGAAATCGTATTAAATTCTTCATCTCCTAAGGAACAGTATAAAGCATTCATGTATTTGAAATTATTAATATAAGAATGTTTGGTAGGTTTAACCCATGTAATTCTATCTGTCATAGGAAGTTTTTATTCATCTATAATGGATGACCATATTTCAAAGCTCATACTCCCTAGATGCATTTTCATTTTAATTTTCCATTGATCATAATTGGTTCCATTATAGAATGGTGGTATGTTTTTTGTAGCACCATCCAATCTATTATCCATACTAAGAAATTACTTTAAAATAGCTAGAAATTTAGAATTGATAGAAATTTAAAGATCTTTAAAGTACAACTACAGTCACAGTTGAGTAAGATTACACAAAGTCCTAATAAAACATCCTTTGATACCAAATTTTAGTCAGAGTAGTTTACTCAAGAGGGGAGGGGTAAATTGAGTAACTATATAAAAATATTTATTTAAAAGATATTAGTTTTACAAATAATGATTTCCCCAAAAATTAATATAGCCCAGTTAATCAAGGTTATACTATTATAAGAGTTTGACTCTTTAAATGACTTCTTACAAGATTGATTAATTCTCAGTAATATTAATTATTATTATTAAAATTACTTTTATAGTTATCCTACTAAGGCAAATAAGATATGAATTATTTCCAAGACTAACTATCAAAGTGAATTTAGTGTTTTTCTAGATTATGCAGTAATTCAGTAAAACCGAGTAGACTAAATTTAAATATCACAAAGGATATAAAACAAGTGGTTTAGTCTCAAGCCGAGACCTAATCCACTCCACTTGGTGATCACCTAACACCAAGCAGTTTATATAAATAAACTCTGATCCACACCCTCGATCAGGGTTAACAGCAGTACATGGACTATCCAGGTCATGCAGGGACCTCTTCCACAATTTTTAGGGTAAACATAATAATGACACGGCCACACAGGGACCTCTTCCACAGTTTTTGTTGGTAAAAATGGGTAATGAATTATGTGTGTGGATTTTGAAATCATCTAGTTTAGTGCAGGAGTTAGTGTGTGTGTAAAATATACAGAGTACACACACTGCTCGAAATTAAAATAAATAAATCACTAAGTGAGATTACATGTGAGGTTATAATGCTATAGTGATTAGCAGCGTAGCTCTGGACTCCATGGATAAGACAGAAATGCTTCTGATTTCTTCTATTGTTTTTTTGTTGAAAAACAGAGTGTCATGGTTCAGGTTGTATTCCTCACTAGTGAAGATGTTCTCTGTATTCCAATGTACTTCGTGTGTTCATGAGTAGAGTTGGATTGCATGCATGAGACAATTTCTCTTTGAAGATCTTGCAATCTATTATTCGTGGTCATTCTCAAGATTGGTGTTCTATTTATTACAGTGCACTTGCATGTTGTTCTTGTCGCGTGTTGTATTGTGTATCTCTTTCTCTTCAGAAATCTTCTCTTTATCTTTGAATGTATGATGTTTAGCCATCAGGTACCATTTATTTCATTCCTCGTTCCTCGTACTATGTCTACAAATAAAAATTAAATATGCCAGTGCATTAAAGACGTCAAATATGATAGTTAAAAAGTTAAATATAAAGATGAAAAAATAGATTAAGAAACGGTGTCACAGTATGTTATGCAAATAATGTCTTCTTCACGGTATATCCTTAACGGTTTCTCCTTCATTGTGGCTCCTTCACAGTGTCTCCTTCCTAGTGTCTCGTTCATGGTGTCTCCTCATCACGGTGTCTCTCTCATGGTGTCTGAGTCACGTTGTCTGACTTACGGTTTCTGGCTTCCGGTGCCTTAATCATAGTTTCTGGATTCACGGTGCCTTGGTGATTGTGTTTGGAACATAGAAAAATAGAGTGTCTAGCATACGGTGTCTATTCTTAGTGTCATTCTTCATGGTGTCAGTCTTACTATGTCATTTTGTCTCATTGTCACTGTGTCTGAGACTTAGGCTTCATGATGTCTTTGTCTTGCTCAATGTGTCTGACTTACTATGTCAAGCTTCACGGTGTTTTGTACTTAGGAAAATAACTGTGTTCAGTCATAAATAGTAATATGCATAAAATGAATTAACCTTAAACATTATAAAGTTTGAGATAACTTGAAACATAAATTCACATGATTGATAAGATATGTGAGATTAGTTATCATTAATATGATTTGCAAACATTAATGAGATTTGTGATCATTAAATCATGATTAATAAATGAGGAGTCCAATAATTTTAAATTCCTAAATAAATAATATCAAGGAAAATGGTTAATATATGTTAAAATATGTTATAAATATCATTTATTGGTTTTTTGACATGATATGGAAATTAAACTAACCCAAAAGGTGTAAATAACATTGATATCCCGGTAAGATTAAAAAATGTAAAATAAGGGTTAAGAAAAAGAAAAGGATAGAAAAATATTTAAAACCTGTATAAAAATTATTTTAGGATCTTTATTGAATCTAAAATCATATAAAATCTTAATTAAATAAGTTTTGGACAATTTTGAGTCAAAATTGTTTTTATAATAAATTAATACTTTAGAGATTTTTCTAAAGTGCCACTCTCTTATCTTATAAAAGGGCACCTCCTCCCTCTCGTATTCACTACATTTAGAGAAATCAAGTTCAACCGAAACCATCCCATATATCTTCTAAACTTCCCTAGTTATATTTTTGAGGTTCTAGTATTCTAAAAAGTCCAAATCTAGTTCTATAATATGAAATTTAAAGGAGGTACTTGGAGGAATAGTTAATATCTTCTACAAATTCTTCCAAATTTATTTTTTCTTATAATTCCTATTATTTAGTTGTTTCATTATAAAGTAAAAAAATTTGTATTAATAATACACTGATATGTTATTATAAATATGAAACAACCCTATTTTACCTTCAATCCATCATTCAAAAGATGATATCACCGCACGTGCGTACGTACGACATACAGTCTCTACGTCGTGGTGTAATATGTTATTCACCTCCAACTTACTTGGATGAGTATAATGGTAGAAATAATAAATATATATGAATATTATAACATGATAAAAATTTTAAGATACTATACACCATCCACTTTAATACCATTCAATAATTATGGGAACCATATCATTGCTCGTGCATACATACAACTTACTGTGTCCATGGTGCGATGTGATTCGTTCTACATTGTCTTCATTAAACCATGATTATATAAATGAATTGAATGAATAAATATGATATTTATTATACTAATACCTTGTTTTAAATGGAATAACTATAAAATAAAAACAATAAAAAGAACTTATCTAAAAAAACATACATAAGAACATAAAGCAATTAATACTCGAAAAACGAGTAACAATGAAATGATAATAAAAAACAGATGAAAATATGATCATAAATTTTATCATAAAAATGATTATGATTTAGGAATAAATCAATAACATTATTTAAATCATTATACAAGAGGTTCAGATATATACCGAGCATATCAGACATAAGGTAATGGATAACTTTTCCAATCTCGTTTTAGCTGAGATTTCATATTCGTAAGTATCCACTAGGTATATATTTATCATCAATGTCCATGTTTTCTAAAAACATTCTCATAAGATGTGTACAATTATTCTATGTATTTTTAATGTAATTTTTACCCATTTTTACTTTTTCTACATGGTTTGAAGAAATATTTCATTTTTTTACCATACGATGTGCCTTTTAACTTTTCCTAAAAAAGTATGACGAGAATGTTTTTTTAACTTATATGACATTAACTGGTTTTTACATCTTCATAATGCCTTATTTCCATGAATATTCCTCTATATGTTTACAAGTCTAATTTCAACTCAATTATTTTCATTTAAAATTTCACGATAGTTTGAGAAAAAACGTTATTGATGAAGAAAGGATATTTTCCCTAGGAATGAAGCTCAAGTGTTTTACCAAAATTATTTTCAATCAAAGATTTTGTAAGTTTATTTTTCTATCCCATTTATTATTACGATGTGATTGTGTTTATTATGGAATGTTATTTAGTGAATCCATTTGTTTTATATCAATTGTGATGGAATACTGTTTAAGAGACCCAATTTATTTAATTGGTTATGCTATGGTGAATGTTTATATGTTTTTTGGCACACATTAGAATGGTTTCATTATGAGATGGGTAAATCCTATATATCCATCCAATACATTGGGTAAATATTTCTATCCTAGGAGATAGAAATGTATGTAATGACATGTTAATCTCATCCAGTAATATAGGGATGGAACAAGGAGAGAACTCGGTTCAGTAAGGATCTTTTTCCGCTATGATGGTCTTGGAAAAGGGACTTGAATAATATGAAATGATTTTCTATGATTATGCGTGTTTTCCAAAAGATTTAATGTCTTATGTTATGACTATTTGGATTACATTTCACTTTTATGATTTATCCCATGATATGATATTGCTATATTTTATATGCAGGATAATATTTTTAAATGTTATATTCTTATGAATATGATATGATTTTTATTTCATTTGTTTACCCTTAATTATAATTTGATCTCAATTTTGATATGATTATTTTCCCCAAGACAAGAATATGGGTATTAAATATGATATTTCAAAAAGGATTCTAGATATGATGAAATAAATGAGTGCTAATGTAGATGTTTTATGAATCTGTTGTTTATGTTTACCATTTTCTAAAGACACTTTACTTATATGGTCTTGTCCTGATTTTGTTATATGTAGCAATAAATATAAATCATTTCTGAAGTGATATAAACATATGTAAAGTATGGGTCATTGTAGAATAATTATTCTTGATGAACCTATCTGATATCCATCATAGGTTTGAAAAAATCCTAATACTCTTTCCTACCATATCTTATAGAGTTTATACTGGGAAAATAAAAACATTAATTACACTTTGTAACATTCTGATGTGGATGCTACTAAATTGGTCTGCTAAGACTCACAGTTAAAAGGCCTCATGTACACCTCCCAATATTCCAGAGGCTACCAACTAGTAGTGAGGGCCTAGAGTGTGATAGTGGGGAGATTATTCCCTCAAATCAATGAAAATCAAAAAGGAAAATAGATAAATATCATACATAGAGGAATGTAAATATATTGAGGAAGAAGTAAACAACTGATATAGAGCATGCTATAATAGTATAATGGTTTAAAACTCACAAAAACAATGCAATACAATACAAAATTGGTCACCCACTGTGTTAACTATATAGATACAATAATACATGTGAAAAGAAATGTAAAATTACATTAATCAACTATTAACTTCGAGCCAAATCACGTACCTGATATCCGAACACTATTGAAATGAACCATCATGATGAGTATAACCGCTCGAGTAGCTCTGTTTGATCTTGCAACACTAGTTCTCAGCCCTATCTACCATGAAACTCATGCTCAACCTGAAAACCTAAAATAAGGTCTACACATACATTGAGGTTCATGTGCATGGGTGAGAAATAATCTAAGTAGGCCACCCTAAGAAGAAACCTAATACTGTGTTTCTAAAAGTGTATGCAAACTAAATGTGCTCAGCATAGCTAAAACACAACCAAAAAGGAATGTAAAACCAATGTGAGCTTGTAGTCGAACCTTTGGTCCCTAATACCTGTCAATAGGGAAAGTGACACCACAGATGTCCATATCTATATCTGTATAAAATTATATTCCCATACCTATACACATATATGTAAATATGATTATTGCTGAGTATGTGAATCCAAAAAATGAAACCACAACAACTACTGATTCTTGGTTCGGTAATCCTGATAAAGAAGACATCATGTGCAAGGGAATTTAGATGGACGTCTTGCTACTCAAATTGTGTACCATTATGTTGATCTATGGGTTTGTAAATGCAACCGACATATACATACTTCAACCAATACTATTAAAGTCTCTGGGTATGGTACGTCACTGTAGGGGGATACTTGTCCTACATTTGGTTTCACCTGTACTACCATCCAATCCCCATAAAGGATACAATATTCTGATGGCCAAATTGTAATAAAATATTCTAGGAATAATAAATGGACATCAGGTGAAACATCATGCAACACCTCTCAATTCCCATAATTGATATAGATAAGCTTAATCATTCTGATTATATAACATCCATCCTATAATCCCATCCGAGGAATTCCTACTGCGGGAGCCCAAGTATCTCTCATGGTGTGGATGTCTTGAACGCACAGAGCCTGTCCAAGGAATTCCTACTATAGGAATCCAAGTATCACCCAGTGTACACAAATTATTTGACCATTGATCTATTACAAGGAATTCCCTTAATGGGAATCGAAGTATTACATAGAGTATATAAATTATCAGACCATTGATACAATCTAAAAAATCCATCTAATGGGAATCCATGTATTTCTCGTGGTGTTTAATCAATTTATCACACCACTGATACAATCCTAGGAATTCATCCAACAAGAATCCATGTATCACTCAGGGAAAACAAAAAATTCGAAAATAACATTTCCAAGGAAGCCCTAAATGGATCCATGGTTCTCTTATCATTTATGTAAAGTCTCTATGAGTGCATCCACTTAATCTGTGGTTCTCTAATTGCTTAAACATAATACCCTATTTGAGTCTATCTATGGCATTCTAATATGAATCCATGGTTCACCCTAGGTATATGGTTTCATAGTCATATGATCACGTCTATGGATTTTTATCCTATGGATATGGTCTTCCCATTTCTATTTACCCCTTTAATCATTTAATATTTAATTAAAAATTTTGTTAGGCGTGAAAAGGTCAAAACCCAAAATCATTAAGTAGGTCTCAACAACCGGATACAAGGAATCAACAATGGTATTCTTAATAAAATATATATAACTTTATATATACATTATGTTTCAAAACCCATGTCCTAGGAAGTACCTCTTTGTCTACCAATCAATGTAGGGAAATAACGTGGCTCAGAAACTAGATTCTAAGAGACCACGTCTGGGCATCCCAATAAGCAAGAAAGACACCTTACATAAGGCTCTATATCCACAAACTAGGAAGAACATATGATATCTATTGAAACATCAACAAAAACCAAGTCAATCATAACAAAAAAGTGAGGGTTGATTACATTCCCAAACTAGCACTATATTCGTAGCCTATTGGGAATAACCATTCGACACATGTTCTTGGTGACACCCGAACACCTTCTCTACCCAAACACGACACAACATATTAGGGTTGGTCGAACCATGAGAACCTATTGGTTCCCTTAAAATAAGCAATGAATGTAATACTACTTGGGATCCTTTAGGTAAACTCCAGGAACAATATCCTACTCAGGATCCTACAGGTAAACACAAGTTATGGAATCCTACATGGGATCTTTATCTAAATGCAGGGATGGAATCCTATATTGGATCCTCAAACGATAGAAAACAGAGGTATCCCATAATAGGGATTGTATAAAAGATATATAGGGATTGGGGACATACGATGGAATACCTAGATTAACATATAAGCAAGGGAAACCCTTATAGGATCCTTAGAAGAAAATGATCTCACAGTCTCATAGTCCAGAAGGGCACATATCACATGGGGAATATCCTCAAAATCATAGGTCATGGGAGATAGCTAACAACTCATCTCAGATTAAACATATCAAATAGATTGGTCTGAACACCCTAATGATCATTCAATCTCTGGTATCACTCTTAGGAGACACATTAATTCGATAATTAGAGGGAAAATATCTCTATTTAGATAAAATCCCAAAAAATCCCTATTAGAATTCCTCATATTTCTCTACATGTTTCACCATCACAATCTATGCGAAATAACACTTATAATGGACTACTATCTAATCCAATTTTGAATCTTGAAAAATAAAACATGAAAAACACCGATAGGGATACATGGGGATAATATAGAGAATGTAGATAACATAACAGTGTGTACCCCCAACTCGCCACATGGGCATGTTTCCTCGTCGACCTGGGCATGTAAACACCCAAGGTGCATAGTGTGTAACTTAGGTACAAGGCGTGTACCCAACATGGGTTACATGAATGTGTCCCTAAACCAGCATGGCCATCTACTTTTCCAAGATGTGTACTTCTACAAAGAGTGATACCCTATGCAGGGACTAGTTACGTACCCCACATGGTCGTGTACCCCTACATAGGTAGACATGCTCGAGTACTTGGCCACACGACCAAGTACCAGTTCACGAAATGTACACCCCATGACAAGGTGTGTACTCTAAAAATATTCTCTTCCTTAAACCAGAAGAACTCATGACATGTCACCTCAGACTACAAGTTATTTAATCTAGGTTTCCCAAATAGAAAACCTCTAGATCACCCAAATTCCCCATTTACACCCTTGAAACTATATATTGGGCATTAAGAGGCCACCAACAAGAAATATACCCCATCAAAAAAACATGAATCAACCAATTTTAAGGGGAAATATAGAGAAAACACAATTTTTAATACCTTTGGGTGGAAAATATCAAAGCTTTGTGTAATTTCACAGTCCACAGTCTCTATATGCAAACTCAGCATGTCAAGGGCTTCATGATGGTACAACCTTCTCCCTATACATCTTTTCTAACTTCTCCCTTTTACCCCTTGTTCATATGAAATAAGATGAGCTACAATATCTGTCAGCATGAGAAGGAGTAAAGAAGATAAAAGAAATAAAAAAAGAAAAAGAAAAAGAAAAAGATGAAAAAGGGGCTCAGGCATGCCCTAGAACCATACTCAATTATATGTCTCGCCTAGGAAAAACTCCTCATTCTATACTCAATGACAGAGATAGAATAGAAATACAATGCTTTGATCAAAACATTTTGGCTAAAAGAACCTGCATGAGTAAATTATTTTTTAATTTAATAAATATTAATTATTAATTATTCCACAAAAATTAGTAATCCTCAAATTTCTACCAAACTCATATCCTATGGTAAACACCCAATTACTGGACCAACATAGTGGTTATAAAAATTTTATATGATCATATGATAGTGTAAAAAATACCATTATACCCCTTTCAAGAATCCAAAATAAAAAATTAAAATTTATGTTCAAAACTATTGTCCATAAAAACATGGGTTATAACATAATCATTCACTATTCATCATAGAAATTTAAATATGTATAAATATTTAGAATATTTTTTTTGTTAGAAAACATGAAGAGAAATATTTTCAATTATGTATTTTGTTTAATGGTTTTTCAGTAATTCAAGTATGATAGATAGAATGCCACAGGGATACTAAAACCATTACCTATACTCGAATTGAAATAAGATAATAACACTATGGGTTTCATCATTGGACTCCCCAAAACATCAAAATTCCTTAACTATAATTGGGTTATAGTTTACCACCTTATGAAGTCAACAAATTTCGTTATTATCAGTTATGATTTATCTATTGAACATCTTACTAGAATATACATTAAGGAATTTTTATGGTTTCATGGAGTAATATATTATATCGGACTGATATATTTGGTTTACCTCAATGTTTTGGTGATTTATCCCTTAGGATTTGGACATATAGTTGTCTTTTTGTATTTCTTATTGACCCCAAATGGGTGGTATGTTTGAGTGAACCATTCAAACCATGGATGATATGATAAGATTTAATTCACCAGATTTCAAAGGTGGTTGAGATCAATACCTTCCCCTTGTTGAATTATTTTACAAAAATAACAATCACTATAGAGTTCATTTGGGTCCTTATGAAGTCCTATTTGGAAGGAAGTCAATAACTCCAATATATTTGGTTGAAGATAGAGAAATATATCTATTTTGACATAGTCTAACTAGAGATATAAAAAATAATATTATAGATGTATAATAGATCATTAAAGTTTCTAAGAAAAAAAAAGTAATTACTATGATAATAATTGATGATATTTGGAATCTATTGTTAGTGAGAATGAATTCATGTGAATTTTATATGGAAGAAGGTTATGAGATTCATAATGAAGGGAAAGATGAGCCCTATGTATATTGACCCTTTTGAGATTTCTATGGTTGTGTATACTTGATATTTCACATTACAGAACTAATAGGTTGTAATGCTGGGGAATGGTATTTCCTATGAAAAACAAATAGTTGAAATCCTGGATCATAGACATTATGTTCTAAGAAACAATATTACTCACTTGGATAAAATTATCTTGGGGAATAAGAAATTTGAGAAAGCTATATGAGAACCTAAAGATGTGATGAAGTAGAGATATACTTACTTTTATTGTATTAGTGAAAAGGAAAATAAAGGGATACATTACCTTTATGGGGGTTAGAATGTAACAACCAAATATTTTATATCTATTCTTTTGAAATAAATGTGATTACTGATTTCTTTATACATAGCCTCGACTCAAAATGAACCCTTGGTAAGTATACCACTATAAAATTGTCATTATATTGGTTGTTATGAATAAGATTAATAAAATTATAAAATTTATATATATTTAAATGTTTTCATATATTGGAATTTATTTATTAATTCCTATGAAATTATATTTAAATTTTAAAAAAACCATTTAATGATTAGAAGTACTATTTTTTGATGAAATTTATTTTTATACATATTATTTATTATTATCTAAAGAATTATATAGATCACTATTAAAAAATGATTTCTATTAAATTTAATGGGAATTATTAAAAAAAAATTCATATATTAGATATCTAAATGTTAGGAATGAAGATAAAATCATTAAATGGTAAAAAGATTTATTTTTTATAAATCAGTTTTTATATGAAAAAATAATTTTTATCATAAAAAATTAAATAAATCATTTTGAATTAATTTATATAATGAAATTTATAGATTACATATTCTATAAAATATTTTTATACTAGTTTTATACTATTTACTAAATAATGAATTAATGTAAATTTCATTTTATGCTTAAAAATGCATTTTAAAAAAATGAGTTTTCATTGTGTTTTACGCATTTACTTTGAAATTAATTATTTATAACTATATTAACTAAAATGGATAAATTGGTAATGATATTTTTAATAATCTTGTTATTTTTTTGAAATATTCATCTTTAATTTTTGCTATAATGAATAATAATTTTTTTCAATGTTAAGATTTAATCAGGTTCATCTATGGGGGGTAATAATCCATGTGATAAGGGTACTATTTCCACATAAAAAATTTACATTATTATTTAAAGGATATATATATACCCTCTATTATCCTAACTTTTATTTATTTTCCTTTTAGATCCACTTTTACAATATTTGTGATGTTTTATAATTTAAATATTTTATGTAATCTCATGTGTGTCCTCTCCCTCACTCAAAAAATAGAACCTTTTATCCACACATATTTATAATTTTTGAGCCATATATATCTACCAATAACTAAACCAAAACATTTGTATATTCATTACATTTCTAATGGATCCATTGGTCTTCTTCTAAGTCCAATCTTTCAATGAATAAGGTCTAAGCCAAATGAGGTCCCTCAAAGAAGACGTATAAGTCTTAACTAAGGAATTTAGATTTATTTCTTCTAATATATCCTATAAACCTAGAAAATCTATAATAAAATTATGAATAATGTATCATACACATACTTATATGTTACTTTGATTATGGAATAACCATTTCCCCACATTTTCACAATCAAATGGGAAATTAACATATCCATCATGCATATGTGCGGACTACCGCCTCCACGTAGAGATACAATTCATTTTCCATCACGTACTAACATTGACGGATATAGTGATAGAGTTAATAAATATATGTTAATTATATGATATATTTTTTATTTTTTAGGATCAAATATTTTTTATCTTTAATTCATTTTTTTCTGCAGAAAATGAAATCAGCATTCATGTTTATGTACGAATTACCATATCTATGAACTTTGTAATTCATTTTTCATTCTGTACAATTTATAGATGATTATAAATATGTTTAAAATGAATATATATGATATTTATATCCTGATTAGATGTATGAATATTATAGAACCATTTTTATGTATGAGGATCATAATAATAGGATCAAAACATAAATGAAAAACAAAACAATTATCAAATGGAGCAATTATTTTAATAAATAATATTTAAGAAATAGAAGATGTGATTTTATAAGAAAACTATGTATATTATTATATATATTGTTTTTAATATTTTTTTAAATAAAATAAATATTAATTTTCTAAAAAAATAATTATCACTAATGAAGAAATTAAAACATGATGTAATATTTTGGTGTTATAATCTTATTTTGACTATAATTTTTAATTCTTAAATATCTGAAGAAAAAATTATATAGTTCATATCCCCAAAAAATATTTTATTATCCTCTAATTATTTCTCTAAATAACAATGTTTCTATTCAGATTTCTCTCTCAAATTACTCAAAATCATGAAACAATTATTTTAAGAAAAACCAACATTGCCTTTCAATTCAGTTAAGAAACATTTTCTTACATATAAATATTTTTTATAAAATGATTTCTGAATTATTTTTAATATTATAAAATTATTTTTTAAGTCATTTATAACCAATTTTTTACTTTCTATAAAAATATTTAAATGGAATCATCTTCTCAATTTTTGAATGAGGTACCATTTACGAATTGTGTGAAAGAAATATTTGTCTTAATGTAACTCCCCGACCCCAGTTACCCTGAATCTGTGAATTATTACATAACATTGGAATGATACAAGGAATCATGTCCTGAAATACAGATCAGTTTAGTATCCTTGGTAGTACTAGATGCATATATAAGTTTTATATTACATCATGAAATAAAAAAACATTTTTTCCCCTTTAAACACTCTTATATCCCTTAGCCTATTCCTATAGGTTAATCGTAATATACTTCTTTGCATCCGGACAAAAAATAAAACATAAGAAAGGGGTGAGCTCAGATTCTCAGTATGTATAATAATATTACATAAACTAGAATAAATAAGAATAAACATTTAATGCAATGTAGAAGACTAAAACACAATCCATTTAATCTTAAAATTCAGAATAATATGTAAAAGATAAATCAAATTATTCCATTTAATCATTAAAATGGATATTATAATAGTCTAATAATAACATGTAATATCAATATTTAATTTCATAATTATGGAATGCATAATTCCTAACATCATAACCACATAATCAAGGCCTCTTGCCAAGACTACAAATAAGATTTTTTTCAAGGCCTTGTGCCAAGACACTAGTTTGTCTTGTGAGACCACCCGGTGCATCGAGGAGCTATAGCGGGCTCCACCTCTCACTTACCATGTGAAATGAATTCCTCATTTGAAATGGTTGAAACAAAATCTAAACATTTGTATTAAAACTAGCATACGAAATGTTAATATTTTAACCACAAACCATGGATTTTATAAAAATACCAAATCCACAGTAAATAATAACTCATTAAAAAACAATATGGAAGATTTTATTATAATAAATTAACCCCAATCAAGAATAATGAAGAATATTTACATAGATGAAAATAAGCATCAACACTATTTGGGAGAAATATACCTCTTTTTTGGGAAAACATCTAAATGTCTCACTATTTATCAAGATGATGTTTAATATAGATTTTTTAATCAAAGTGTCCCATATCACAATGAAAATTTTAAAAGTAATTTTAATTTTAAAACATTAATGTCCATATAAATAAATCCTTAAACACATTTTTTTACATGGACATTAATGAGAAAGATTTATAAAAATAATCCTTTAAAACATTTAAAATGTTATTTTAGTTCGAGTACCTAACCAAATGAGATATTCTTGAATACAAATAATTTAGGTAATAAAAGAATTAAAATATTATGAGGATAAAAATATTCATGATATATAATGTCAAAGTACAGTATATACACTAAATAAAAGTGAATTTCTGCATAGCAATAATGAAGTCTCAATGGAATGTAAGTTGAGATGAAATCCCTTATAATGGATGTATCATTAGGTTAAGGATAAATTAATGACATAATTATGTATGAAATATATATATACACTCAATATGATTGGATATTTAGTGTAAATAAATCAGAGGGCATTCATACATATTCTTGTAAAAATGACACCAATGACTTGGATGTTTCAATCAATGAATAGAAATTGTGTTAAACATACTCTTATCAAGTTCATATTGATGACTTGATACTTTAGAAATTGATTGATTGTGCATATCAAAATAATATCCAAACAAAGAGGTGTGTAAATTAATACATAAGTAAATAAATAGTTATTTCACACATAATCTTGGAGTAAAATAATCAATGAAGTTTTTGTAAAACCCAATGATAGGAAACTGAAATTAGAAATTCCCTTATCGAATTGGTTACATACGAAACCCACAAACCAAGAAAGAAAGATCAAAAAATTAAGTTGTAAATTCCCATAAATTAAATAAAATTACACAAAGATTATAATCATGGGCAGTACATACACCACACAAAAGGAAATAGTGGAAACTATAGCATGAATCTCACGAGATTAAAAAGTGAGAAGAAAACCCTTTAACATGTACTTTTACTTAATAAAGGGTACTTTCACCTCATATATAATAGTTAAATCATTGTTATTAAATTATAAAATGACAACATACATAAATATGATATCATGTATGATCTTATAATATTGGTTTGTTGATAATATTTATGTAGTATCATAGTTTTGAGTGTTAACTAATTCATTTTCCTTTATATTTTGCTACATAATTCATATACGTTATGGATAGGATGTATTTTATTCATATCCAAAATTATATTAAGTTATTAAATATTATTTTTAATCTAAAATAAAAATTAATCTTGAATGGTTTCGATGGGGAATGAATCTCATCGCTTTCATGGCGATAGCAATCCGTACATACACACGAGCAAAAATATGATTCGATTGAAGGTAATATCATATATAATTGGATTTATATCATATATACAGAATAATTAGCATGTTATATTTATTATTTACATCAATTATAAATAATTATTATACCCATCCAAACAATGAAGTGTCGAATAACAACTGGACCACGACTTAGAGACGGGAAGTTGTACGTACACACGTATAGTGACTTTGTCATTAATAGGATGGATATAATAATGATTATGGATGTATATTATTTATAATTACATAATAGTATGTAGAAAGTACTGTATTTTTTATTTTTTTAGGGAAAAAACCATGAAAAAGGATGTGGAAGAAGAAGATCCACAATCCATATGGAAGAAGAAGATAACATTGAAAGAGGTGGTGAAATTATTACCTCTTCTTCGGGAGCTTCCTTTGATTTGATCAAAAGGGATCCTTAGGTTATCATTATGATCAAAGGAAGGCCTTATAATTAAGTGAATGTATTTGGGAGGATATTTAGGTAGGGTTTGGATGATCATAATGGATTTGGAGGTGTGAAATTAAGAGAATAGGAATTACCCTTTTATAAGGGTGGTGAGGATCACTTTAGGAAAACCATGAAATATTATTTTATTATAAATTCATTTTAAGTTTATAATGGCTTAAAATGGATATATTTGAAGTATTAGGTGGGGATGGGTTGATAAAATCTCAGACAATAGGTTTTAGATATGTTTAGTTTACCATATTAACCTTATCATTTAGATTTAATTCTGAGTTAAATAGTTTAATTTTTACCATGTATTCTTATTTTATTATAATAAATGGTTAACAATCTTACTATAAAAAGACAAGAGAACCCCAAGTTGATAATTATTGATATATCTAAACTTATATAAGTCCATTTGCCTAGAAATAGATTTTTAGGAATATTATATCAATTATTAATATTGTATTTGTTTTAAAAACTGATTTATGTCAATTTTGACACTATTTTGTATTTGATTTTTGTAAAGCCCTAAAATATTTATTATTTTGTATGAAATTTATTTAATAAACCCTAACATGTTGTATTGACCTATTAAATTTGTTTAATTCATTATAAGTGTCATTTTACATTTATTTGCATATTTATAATATCAATTATTTTAATATTTCATTAATACGGTAATTACTACATCATCGTTGTTTCATTATTACATTTAATTATTTAATGTTAGAAATTATAAATAAAATACCATTATGTAGGAAATATTCTTAAATTTATAATTAATATTTTTAATTGAATTTATCTTAATTATAACCCTATATTAAAAATGGTTTAGTTATTAAACTATTAATTTAACACATTGAACTCTTCTTTAAATAAAATTATAATAAATGTCTAAATCTTGTACAAGTGGGCCAAAGGGATAATATTTTATTTATAAGGATGGTTTTGGTCAAAATACACTTATCAAATAGAATTTGACATGTGTTAGGGTAATTATAATATCATTTTTACCTTTAATTATCCTATTTACATTTAATCGTGGTAAATAAAAGTCTAAAGCTACTATTCACCAAAAATTATTTCAATCTTATTGAACCACATTTTATATACTGATGTAAACTGTGTCTCTCTATGTTTTTAAATTCAATGCATAGAAGTGGTAAAATAACATTTTATGAAAATTTGCTAACGTTCATTGATAGTGGGTAAAAGACGTTAAAAATTTCCATAACATTTTATACATATAATTTGATTATAAAATGACTCTGATTAATTAAATTGAACTAAAAAAGGTATTATGTATCTATTTTGTCATAAAATAAATATAAATAAAATAAATAATTATTTAAATATAATGTTTGGTTTTAAAGAATAACTTGGTGTTTTTCACTATTCATCAAAAATTGAAAGTTATCCAAAAAATACGAAAAAATCATCCTAAGATAATTTTGATATTCCAATTCTAATAAAAAAGCTTATTTTTTCATATTGTATATATAAAAGTGTCAAATATTGGATTTAGAAAGTGTTCTCCATTAAAAGGTGGTAAAATTGCATTTTCTGAAAAATACATGCTTTATCTGAAAAATTAATTTTGTTCTTATATTATGTCTAAGAACCAAATAATATGAATGTTAAAATTATATGGAGTATAAAAAATTTAAAATGCAGTTAATACTATTCATAATAGATTTTTTAAGGGCTTGTTTGGTAAGTCATAGTGCACTCGAACTCGGTGTTGCGTGCAGCGCAATCTATTGAATTACTTTAAAGAAAATAACATGCTATGAAATATTGAGGTGTTACATTCTTCCCAACATTCGAATATTGCATCCTCACAATTTTAAAATTGGTCTTGGGAATCTTTATTGAATGTCCCACACCAGAAAAATAGTCAATAAAACGATCTCTTAAAAATATAGAAAGATAAGTACAAAGGTCACCCAATATAACCCATACTAGGATTCCATGTAGGAAAACATAGATATGGAAGATAAACTAAGTGTTAAGTTCAAATGGAGGCTGATAGAAAACATGATCATGATAATGTTAACGATAAAAAAACAACAAACATGAGAGGGGATAAACGGTCATTAGTTTCCCAGTAGGAAATGTAAATGGAAAATGTTTTTTTTAAGTTCCATTTCATAAAGTTGAGGAATTTATTTATGATATTGAATAAGAACATAAAGAGATATAATTATTTTTAAGTAGAGTGTCATCCTTTAATAAATTTATACCACTAACTTATCTTTTTTTCGAAATGATGATTATTCAAGATGAGTTGGTCACACCTGAAGAGCTAGAATCAAATTATAAAGAATTACATAATCCACGAAGGATAAACAATATATTTTCCTCGTCATTAGGGATTAACCAAAAACAAAATTATTAGTACTAGATAAAATGATCCTCAAAAAGGATAATACTTTAGATAATGAAATACTAATCTTAATTTCTAAAATTAAACAAAAAATACCCAATGTTCAATAAAAACCATTCAATAAAAAATTGTCCTTAAATTATTCAATATAATCCAAACTACGATTGAAACCCAAAATTTAGATGAAGTTGATAATGTAGTATTTCATGTTAAAATTTATCTCCAAATAACATCAACTACTCATAAAGTAACATACTTAAAAGTAATTAACCTAATCAAAGATTATATATTATAGGTTAATCATTTCTATAAATAACCCAAGTCACAATAAATCCACAATAGAAACATACATAAAAATACACCATTACTCTTCAAATGAAATCCCATAGAATCCTATTTTCCTTTGGCATATAGTGTTCCCAATAGATAGGATGTCATCCAAAATAACATTTATCACTTAATCACTAAATCATTTTCCTATACTAAGAAAATCCATTTGATAATACATAAGATTACAAATAAACCTATTATTGATCAATAAGATCATTTAACTAAACAGAATTAGTCACACTAACTAGGGACTTCACATAGTATAATGGTAGGTGATAAATCCCAACCGCACTCTGTTCGTGCTGTTGATTCCCGCAACATTGTCCGACGTGCTGGGTTGTCACACAGTTTGAATATTGTCCTTTTTCAAAAAATATATTTTATAACATTCCCAAAATGAGATAAATTCCCCAAAATAACCACTTCATAATTTAACCACAAATGTTTTCTCAAACCTCAAATTTTCATCTCTATAAAATATTAATAACCTATAATTGTCTCAAATTCAAGGATCATATAAACCAAATGGTTCTTTATAACTATATTCACAAAAGAAAAGATAATTATTCATCAAATAGCATTTGGACATAACAAACTGCATGGTTACACATATAGGAGAATAATATTCGAAATTAATCTCATATTTTTAAACATTTCTCCATCCTTTTATTTCCACATAGGTTCTTCCATGATGTAGAGGTTATTATATAAAATTTAGAATTGACTAAGTTAATTCCAAGGTTTCTTAAATTGATGGAAAATGACGGTAATTGTATTCTTATGATCATTTTTATTTTATTCCACAATACTCTTCATTTTTTTCTCAGTAATTCTTTACTTTATATCATTCCTTCCCACACATAAATAATTTCTTTGTTCCATTGAGACACTTTCTTCGGTTTCTCCTTCCCCATTTCTGGCATGATAGAATGTTATCTTTCTTTTATCAACGGTTTCCACTACTAGAGCTCTTATCATTCACCGCCTTTATCTTCGTTGTTGAGTTCGGGAGTTGGTTAATATTTATGTTGTTGATCATAATTTTTGAAAACTGATTGGGAATGAACACAATTTATTTCACACCTATCAATATTCCGTTTCGTTGCTCATTTACACCACTGCGCCAACATTGTACATCATGTTCATTATTACTATTACTTCCTTGGAATCTAGCCCTTGACTAACACAAGAAAGCATAGTGTGATTCAAAAAATCCTTTAGAGAATATCACAACACCTTATTTTAAATCTAAAACAAATTAGGATTAAATAGGGTTATTTATTCTCATCTTATATTAAAATACATAAAATCGGTTTGTAAAGAAAATATGAATTATCCTTAGCATATCCCCCAGGTGTGTCATTACCAAGAGTGAATCAAAGCCCGTTCTCATGTACTAGAATAACCTGGGTTAAGCCAGAAACTCATTGTCGGAGTTTTCACTCATAGGTTCATCTGTGCCAAAGCCGCCTCTACCTGCTCGTATCTAGACTTGGATGTATTTCTTGGAAAACCCACATAACATTTACATTACAAAAATTTTTGGATGTTCTTCTATACTAATCATCAAAGTCTATCTTAGGGTACTGATTTCTAATTAGAGGTTATCTAAATCTAGCTTCCATGAATTGTAATAAACCTCCCCTAAAACCAAATGTAACACCCCAAACATAGTAACCCAAAATTGGAGCATTATTACATAACATTGGCATGTTACAAAGAATCATGTACAAAATGAACAATCAGTTTAGTACCCTTGGAAGTACTACTTGCATGCATATGTTTTACATTATATTATGAAATAAAAAAACAACATTGTGTCCCCTTTGAACACTCTTATATCCCTTATCCAATTCTTATAGGTTAATTGTAATATAATTCTTCAAATCCTGGAAAAATAAAACATACGAAAGGGGTGATCTTTGATGCTCATTAAGGATAAAAATATTATAGAAACTATCATAAATAAGAATAATGATTTATGGTAATGTATACGACTAAAACAGAATCCTTTTAAACATAAACGTCAACATAATATGGAAAAGATAGGTCAAATAATTCCATTCACTTATTCACCTTGATAATATACTAGTAAAATAATCTAACGTAATATCAATAGCCAATTTCATAATGATGGAATGCAGAATGCATGACATCATAACCATATAATCAAGGCCTCATGCCAAGACTTCAAATAATATTTTGTCGAGGCCTTGTGTGAAGACACTAGTTTGTCTCATGAGACCTGCCAATTCATAGAGGAGCTATAGAGGGATCCACACATCACTTACTAAGACCAATGAATTACCCATATGAAAAGTTTTAATCATAATCTAAACATTCATATTAAATCTTGCATACGAAATGTAAATATTTTAACCACAAACCATGGATGGTATTAGAATATCAGATCCACAGTTAATCATAACTCATTCAGTATAATATATAAGATTTTATTATAATAGATTAACCTCAATAGATATTAATGAAGGATACTGACATAGATGAAAATAATCATCAAATCTAATTGAGAGAAATATCCCCCTTTTCTTGAAAACATTTCAATGTATCACTATTTATCAAGAAGTTGTTAAAAATTTAATTTTGAATCAAAGTGTCCCACTCCACTTTGAAACTTTTAAAAGTAATTTTGATTTTAAAACATTAATGTACATATATATAAATCCTGAAAACCATTTTTAAGGCATGAACATTAATGTGAATTATTTAGAATAATAAATATTTAAAACATTTAAAATGATATTTTAGTTAGAGTTTCTAACCAAATAAGATACGCTTGAAAACAAATAAATGAGGTAATAAAAACATTATAATATCACGAGAATAAATGGATGCAAGATATACTATGTCAATGTACATTATATACACCAAATAAAACTGAATTGGCACATAACTACAAAGATGCCTCAATGGAATGTTTTTTTAGATGAAATCCCATATAAAGACTATATAATAGGTTAAGGATAAATCAATGACATAATTAATTGTGAAAATTATAAATACATTCAATATTATTGGATATTCTGTTTAAATCAATCAGTGTTCACTTACACATATTCAAGTAAAACAACACTAATGACACTGATGTTTAACTCAATGGATAGAAATTTAGTTAAAATTAATCTTATCAAGTTCATATCGATGACGTGAGAATTTTTCGATAGGGTGAATATGTGTATCAAAAGTATATCCAAAAAAAGTAGAATGGAAATTACTAAATAATTATATAAATAATGACTTTATAGATAATCTTGGAGTAAAATAATCAATGAAGTTTGCATAAAATTCAATGTGTGGAAATTGAAATTAGAAATTCCCTTACCAATTTGGTAGCATGTGAAACATACACTCTATGAAAGAAAGATCATGCAATTAAGTTGTAAATACCCATAAATTAAATTATATTACACAAAGAGTACAATCAGGGGAAGTACATACATCATAGAAAAGAAAATAGTGGAAAATATACATGAATCTCCCATGAATTAAAAGTGAGATGAAAAACCCTTACCTTGTACTTTTCATTAGCCAAGGGTACATTAACCTTTTATATAATAGTTAAAACCTTTTTATTAAATTATACAAGAACCACATACATAAATATGATATCATATATTATATTCTAATATTTCTTTGTTAATAATATTTTAGTAGTATCATTGTTTCAGGTGTTAACTATTTCATTTCACTTTATAAGTTTTTTTATGTTTGTCATGTTTTTTATGGATAGAATTTATTTGGTTTATATAAATAATTATATTAAGTTCTTTTACATCATTTTTAATCATAAAATAAAAATTATTCTTGAATATTTATGATGGGGAATAAATCTCATCGCGTTCTTGGAGACGGTAATCCCTACATACGCATGAGCGACAATATCATACAATTGAAGGTTAAAAAATATATAATTGGATTTTATATCATATATAAAGAATAATTAACATGTTATATTTATTATTTACACCAATTATACATCATTATTATACCCATAAAAATAATTAAGTGTTGAATATCAACTACACCACGACGAGGAGACGGTTGTTGGGCGGACAAAAAGGGAGTGATGGCAAGAGGGGGGGTGAATTACCTTTTAAAAAATGATTAAAAAATTAAAAATCAAAGTGAAAGTTGCATCGGAAATAAAAGAGGCAAGACACGCAATTGATAACGGAGTTCGGCCAAAAACCCGGCCTACGTCTCCGCTCCCAACTCAACCGTTGAGAGATTCTACCTCTTGCTTTTCAATGGTTGTAGCAAGAAACCCACTAGCCTTTTTACAGGTGAAGGCTATCTCACCTACTACAGCTTGCTTTTATTGGTTGAGCAAGAACCCACTTACTTTTAATGGTTGAGTAAGAACCCACTAGCCTTTTTACGGGTGAAGGCTAGCTCACCTTTGATTCAAGCCTTTTGAAAGGTAAGGCTTGACTAACCTCTTCACACCTTGAAGGTGGTGTGAGAACCCAAAAGAATGGAGGATGAGAGAAGTGGGAGTTTGTAGGCACAAACTCAATTTTATGCTCAAAATAAATAAATAATGAAAAACCGTAATTGGGAAGACTTGGGCGCCAATGGATTGATGGAGCTGATGAAGGGCGCTCCCAAGCTTCTTGAATGGAGCTCCTTGGATGTGGAAAAGTGTTGGAGCAAATGGGGTTCCCTTGGAGCAATCCGCCGGAGATTCGCCAAATGATGGAAAATGTGTCCGTTGGATTCACAATTGTTCCGACTATATTCCTTAGGCTTCCGGGGGATCAAGGTCCTTTATTTATAGAGGGGGAACCCTCATATGGCTGTTGGAGGTCTTCGGAGCCGTTGAAAGGGCTTCGGAGCCGTTGGGAGGCAAGTGGACCAGCCTGGTCAAAGGCCCAACGGCTAGTTTGACTGGCTCCAGCGGCTGACCGGTGCTGAGCAACCGGTTGGCCGGTGTGTGCAAAATGGAGGAGGGCTCGGGCTCAGGCTCCACCGGCTGGCCGGTGCTGAGGCCACCGGTTGGCCGGTGCTGAGGCAGTGGCTCAACCTTTTGTCCAGGGTCCATCGGCTGGCCGGTGGTGAGGCCACCGGTTGGCCGGTGGACTGAATTTCAGTCCATTTTGGCTTTTTGCCTTCTTGGCCTTCTTGGCCCAATACCTTGGTACCCTGAATTTAAGCCTATCTTCCAAAAACACTTAAAACAATATTAGAAAAACAAGAGGGTGATTGTGATCATGAAAATAAAACCACGAGGGGTTCGAGAGGTACAACAATCTCCCCCTATTTTGATGATCACAATCACCAAAACAAACAATGTAGAAAATGAAATGAAAAACATGCTTTAAAGAATTTTTCCCCCAATCAATCAAGAATTTCTCCCCCTTTGTGATTATCAAAATAGCACAGGGCATAAAACTTGATTGAGGGAATCGTTGAAAAATAAGTTAGTGTTTTTAAACCAATTGAAATTTTTTGAAACTTGAATTGAAAGTTTTGAATCAAAAATTGAATAACAGTTTGAATTGAAAGTTTTGAAATGACAATTGAAATGAAAAATTTGAATTGAATATTTTGAAATGAAAATTTTGATACAAGTGTTGAAATTGAAAGTTTGAATCGAAAATTTTGAATTGAAATCAAAAGAGCTTAAACAAACCTAACTCCCCCTAAATAAAACAACAAATCACCGGGGAGAGGTGTTTGAAACCGAGACAAATTTCGGTCCGGTGAGACTCACTAAGAGGGATTTTTCAATCCATACTTGTCTAGTGGCGGGTCTCCTCCTAAAAAATTCATCATTAAAGAAAATACTTTTGGGCCTACCATACCGGGCGTTTTTGCAATTGCACTCATAAATTAAGTGCCCGGGTTTTTTGCAATAATTACAAAATTTAAATTGGGAGCTCCCCCTTACAAAAATAGTAGGTGCATGGGAGGAGGAGGCTTGCTTGGTATAGCCAAGCCCTTGGGTGGTCCTAGATACACATTGGGAACCAAGAAATTTGGTCAGATTTTGTTCCCCTTGGGTGAACTTGGCTAGGGATTCCCTTAAATCATTGATAGTTGATTCCATGGAATCAACATCGGGAAGATTTTGGATTTTGAGGGTCAACTCTTCCTTCTCTTTGAGAAGTTGTTCTTTTTCGGAAGAGATTTTTTTGAAATTCTTTTTTAATGCAACAAATTTGGAAGAAAGTTCGTGAAAACCTTCTTCTATTTGGTCTCTAGCGTGTGAGAGTTCTTCATAAGATAGATGATTAAATGAATTGGAAGAACTAGAGGAGGAAGAGGAGGAAGAGGAGGAAGAATCTACCTCATGTTTTGCCATTAGGCATTTGTTACCTTGGTCGCTTGAGGAGAAGGAGGAGAAGGAGGAGCTATCACTCCAAGATGCCTTTGAAGCCTTCTTCTTTCCCTTCTTTTTTTTGGCCCTTTTCTTGTGAAGTGGGCAAGCGGGTTTGAATTTTTCGTCGAGTTCTTGCTCTTGAGCGGGTTCTTGCATTGGAGCCTTGCTAGTACCTTCATGGGTTAGCTCTAAATATTTCCATATGTCATAAGAGGTAGTGCAAGAAGAAATACAATTAAATATATTACGGTTTAAGCCACAATGAAGAGCATTCATGGCTTTGCCATCAAGCTCGAAATTTGCAATGTCGGCGGGGGTCCATTTAGACTCATCGGGAGAAGAGAGCGTAAAGCCATGCATAACAATTCTAAAAATAGGATAGCTAATTCTTTTAAGAAAAGTTGACATGCAGGTTTTCCAAAAAGTATAATCGGCTCCATCAAAGAATGGAGCACGACCCAATGAATGACCTTCGAGGGTTGGAGAAGAAGAAGCGGTAGAAGCCATCAAAAATGATCTTTAATTTGAAACCGGTTTAGGGAATTATTCAAATTTTCCCTTTGATACCAATTGTTGGGCGGAGAAAAAGGGAGTGATGGCAAGAGGGGGGGTGAATTGACTTTTAAAAAATGATTAACAAATTAAAAATCAAAGTGAAAGTTGCAGCGGAAATAAAAGAGGCAAGACACGCAATTGATAACGGTGTTCGGCCAAAAACCCGGCCTACGTCTCCACTCCCAACTCAACCGTTGAGAGATTCTACCGCTTGCTTTTCAATGGTTGTAGCAAGAAACCCACTAGCCTTTTTACAGGTGAAGGCTAGCTCACCTATTACAGCTTGCTTTTATTGGTTGAGCAAGAACCCACTTACTTTTAATGGTTGAGTAAGAACCCACTAGCCTTTTTACGGGTGAAGGCTAGCTCACCTTTGATTCAAGCCTTTTGAAAGGTAAGGATTGACTAACCTCTTCACACCTTGAAGGTGGTGTGAGAACCCAAAAGAATAGAGGATGAGAGAAGTGGGAGTTTGTAGGCACAAACTCAATTTTAAGCTCAAAATAAATAAATAATGAAAAACCGTAATTGGGAAGACTTGGGCGCCAATGGATTGATGGAGATGATGAAGGGCGCTCCCAAGCTTCTTGAATGGAGCTCCTTGGATGTGGAAAAGTGTTGGAGCAAATGGGGTTCCCTTGGAGCAATCTGCCGGAGATTCGCCAAATGATGGAAAATGTGTCCGTTGGCTTCACAATTGTTCCGACTATATTCCTTAGGCTTCCGGGGGATCAAGATCCTTTATTTATAGAGGGGGAACCCTCATATGGCTGTTGGAGGTCTTCGGAGCCGTTGGAAAGGGCTTCGGAGCCGTTGGGAGGCAAGTGGACCAGCCCGGTCAAAGGCCCAACGGCTAGTTTGACTGGCTCCACCGGCTGACCGGTGCTGAGCTACCGGTTGGCCGGTGTGTGCAAAATGGAGGAGGGCTCAGGCTCAGGCTCCACTGGCTGGCCGGTGCTGAAGCCACCGGTTGGCCGGTGCTAAGGCAGTGGCTCAGCCTTTTGTCCAGGGTCCATCGGCTGGCCGGTGGTGAGGCCACCGGTTGGCCGGTGGACTGAATTTCAGTCCATTTTGGCCTTTTGCCTTCTTGGCCTTCTTGGCCCAATACCTTGGTACCCTGAATTTAAGCCTATCATCCAAAAACACTTAAAACAATATTAGAAAAACAAGAGGGTGATTGTGATCATGAAAATAAAACCACGAGGGGTTCGAGAGGTACAACAACGGTAAGCTGTACGTACGCACGTATGGTGACTTTGTAATTCATAGGATGGATAAAATGATGAATAGGGTTATATAATATTTATAATAACATCAAAGTTTGTAGAAGGTACTGGATTTATTATTTTGGTATGAAATAACAAAGAATGAGGATGTGGAAGAAGAAGTTAACTTTGAATGAAGTGATGAAATTATTACCTCTTCTTCGGGTGTTTCCTTTGGATTTGATCAAAAGGGATCCTTAGGTTGGCTTTCTAATCCAAGGAAGGCCCCTATGAAGTATTTATAGTAGTTGTTAGGATATTTGTTTTGGGTTTGGCCAAGCCAAATTGCTTTTGAGGTGTGAAATTAAGAGAAGGAAAGTACCCTTTAATAAGAGAGATGAGGGTCACTTTATGAAAAACCTTGAAATATTATTTTATTATAATTTTTTTTCTACTTATAATGGCTGAATATATATTTATTTCTAGGCTATAGTAGGTATGGGATGGAAACCTCTTAACCAATAGTTTTTATATAGGTTTAGGTCACCATATTAACCTTATCGTTTAGATTTAACTCTTTGTTAAATAGTTTTATTTTTACCATGTATTCATGTAATATTATAATAAATGGTTAATAAACATACTATAAAAATCCAAGAGAACCCCAAGTGGTTAATTATTGATATCTATAACCTTATCTATGTACTTTTTCCCAAACATATATTTTTATGAATTTTATATCAATTAATAATATTGTATTTTATTTTAAAAACTCGTTTATCTGAATTTTTACACTATTAGGTATTTGATTTTTGTTAAAGTCCTAACAACTTGATTATATAAAATAAAATTTATTTAATCAACCCAAACATGTCATATTAACATATAAAATTAGTTTAATTCCTCATAAGTCTTAATTTAAATTTATTTGGATATTTATAATACTAATTATTTTAATATTTCATTAATATGGTAATTACTAAATCATCAGTGTGTCAAAATTAAATTTAATTATTTAATGTTTAAAAATTATAAATAAAAAAAAATTAGGTTGGAAATCAATTTATCTTTCTAACAGATATTTATAGTAGAATTTATCTCATTTATAACCCTATATTAAAAATGGTTTTGTTATTAAATTTTGAAATTAACACTTTTAACTCTTCATTAAATAAAATAATAAAAAAATTTATATTCTAATATAATTGGGCCAAAAGAATCATATTTTATTCTTAAGGTCGTTTTTGGTCTAAATAAACTTATCCAATATAATTAGGACATGTGTTTGGGTAATTATAATATCATTTTTACCATAACTTACCCCATTTATTTTTACCGTGGTAAATGAAAGTCAAAGGTTTCTATTCACCAAAAATTATTTTCAACTTATTGGACCAAATTTTACTTACTGATGTCAACTGTGACTCTTATATCTTTGAAATTAAATCCACAAAAGCGGTAAAATTACATTTTATGTAGATTTTCTAACTTTCCTAGAAGGTGGGTAAAAGAAGTTACAAATTTCAATAAAATTTTATACATAAAATTTTATTATAAAATTACTCCAATGAATTACATTTAAATAATATAGGTATTATGTATCTATTTTAACTTAAAATAAAATAAAATAAAATAAATACTTATTTAAATAAAAAGTAGGTTTTTAAACAACAATGCAATGTATTTCATAATTCATCAAAAATTGAATGTTATCAGAAAAATAACAAAAATTCATCCTAAGCTATTTTGGATATTCTGATTCTAAAGAAGAAGTTTATTTTGTAAAATTTAATATATAAAAGTATCAAATATTGTATTTAAAAAGGGTTCTCTATTAAAAGGCGGTAAAATTTCATTTGATGAAAAATAATTCCTTTATCTAAAAAAATGAATTTGTTCCTATATTATGTCTAAGAAACACATAATATGGATGTTAAAATTATATGTAGTATACAAAATTGAAAATGTAGTTAATACTATTCATAATCTCTGTTTGAACATCTAGTTTGGTATGTTGTGGTGTGCTCAAACTTGGTATTGCATGTAGCGTAAGCTGTTGAATTACTTTAAACAAAATAAATTACTATTAAATCTTGGAGTGTTACACTTAAAATATATTTTATGAACAAATTTTACCACCATCATTAACACTCTTTGATTTTATGATTTATTTAAAATATTGTTTGATTATTTTCAATTAAAATTTTTTAATTATTTTTTTGGTATTTTTTAGACTTGAAAAAAGTGAATTCAAAATGAATGGGTTATTTTACTCCAATAATACTCCAGTGATATTTGAAAGGTATTTTTAAGGTATGATAACATCCATTGATGTTAATTATGCTTCGTTAGGGATATGATTCTATGGTACCCTCCTTATTATTTCATTGTTTGGTTATTGGTTATGATGATTCAATATTTATGAAACCTATTTTATTATTCATGGGTTGAGCTAAGATAAAATGATAAATAAATTCATGATCTTGTGGCATGTATATTATTTGATTATGATTATTTTATTGGTGGGTCTTTTATAGAACTCAAAATCAAAGGGAAATGATTAATTTTTTTATGTTCTCAATGGGTAAACTTTTGGTTTAACTAAGACTAAAACAAAGTACATTGGAGGTTATCCTAAGCCTAAAAGAGGGTAAAAAGTAGGTTATTCCAATCCCAAAGAAGTAACATTGGTGTTCATCCCATGACTAACATGTAATTAATTTACTAGTGGGTATTATTAATATAAAATTTATATGATTATTATTATTATACACATTTTTTAACTCTTTATAACATTATGTTATCCCAATCCTGTGCTCTCATGACTCAGGTTATTTCATTTATTAATGATTTCTATATTATAAACTATCTATATTTATTCCATGACACTTTATTATGATATATTAATTCTAGGGTATGGTTATAAAATGGTAATATATTGTTATCATGCAATTATTTTTTTATTATACTTAAATATTCATTGATATCTCCCTTGTTTATCCTTATTGAGAATCTAAGATCACCCATAGTTATGTTTAATTTTCCATATAAAATTAATACTGGTTTTATGTATGATATGTATAAAATGTGTTATTGTTGTGAAAAACCTAATGGGTGATGATTTATATATTTTATGTACCTTTTTTATGCTTCCACGTTTCCAAAGACACTAAAAAATACAATTTCAGCATGGATCATGATGTTATGTAATTAATATTCATAAAGTAAATGTAATAATTATGTATGAAATGACGGGGTCAGATAAGTTCATGGTTTCCCAAAAGATCATAAAATATGTGATATTATAAAAAGGAAAGTTTATAATTTCACAACACGTGGTTTAGAAGTTTAAAATTATTAATATTGGTAATGGAAATAGAATAATATTAATTAATGTTTTATAAATTTGTAAATATGGAACTTTATTTATTATAATAATGTTTGAGAAATAGTTTTTATTAGAGGAATAAAAGTATCCCATTTGATTATACCAATATATGATTCTATTTCTGGGTATATTATATTAGTTTGGTTGTGTGAAATATTGAGTTATTTTTTTGGATTTCATACACATCACTACCCCAACTGGTTGGAAAAATGACTTCCAAATGTGGGGGGGGGGGGTGTTTTCCTCAACATCTATGACAATGATGGAATGGATGGATGAATTCTATATCAACCCTCCCTCACATTGTCTATATAAGTGAGTTGGAATATCAAGGTATATGATGGCACATGATATAGGGTTCCTTTCTACCTAGGATTTGATGGATCTTAGTTTTAATATACATTTATGTGATGGTTTTAATGACATGAGGTATAATACATACATGAATATTTACATGGTTCATGTGGTTTCCAATAGGTGTACATGCATTAATTGTGATGGGTTTAGGTATAACCTATTTACACATGATGTAGTGGATTCCAAACAAAACATGGTTACTACCCGGTATGATGATGATGAGGTTACAAGTTACACATAATGAATATTGGATATGATATGATTGAATGAGATAAAATATTAATTATATAATGGATGATGAACATGATGTATGACACCAAGGGATGAGATATAAAAACTAGTGGGGGAATGGAAGTTGGGTGCCTTCATTTATATATATGCTTTTGATATAAAGTTCTTTAATTCTATGATTTACTTGGTTAGTGAGTAGTGATGGGGATGAGAATGTATTATTATCTACCTAGTTGAGAAGATGATTTCATCAGTTAATTGAATTAGAAATAGTATATCTATTTCACATTTTTTGTTAGATGTTTTAGAGAGGATCCTTACTATGATCCTATCATGCAGTGTGGGAAAAAATTATTTCCTTTGTAAAAATGAAATGTAGTGGCCATACAAGGATGTCTCTAAAGAGGAGAACACATTAATAATTTATTTTCACATTATAATACTGTAAGGGGGAAATTTTTAAATTCATTGATTTTGAAAAAAAATCAATGAAATAGGATATTTAAAAAATATTGATGAAGGGTGATTGGGCTAGGTTTGATCTTGAAAATGCAATGTTATCATAGTTAGGATTTATCAAATTCTATTCTGTGAAGCATATTAGATTTTGATTTCATAATCACATCTCTTCACACATATATTCAAATGTTAATATGGAGAACAATATTTTTAATAATATCATATCGATTTACCTTCCATTATATGTGTAAGAGGGTTTCAAAGAATACAATCAAATGTGTTAGGAAATACTCGATGAAGCCATGCTTATCTCAAACAATGAAGAGTGTCCACTACCCCTCCCATACATACTGAATATCAGTAAGTACATAAAAAGTAATCCTTGTTCCATTCTATCATATATAAAATATAACGAAGTGGAGGTAGAAACAGATCATATACTAATTAAATAATAATACTAGAATATAAATACTAAGTAAAATTATTCTTTATAAAAAATTATTCTATTAGAATATTGAGTCCATCGTAAGATAAGAAGGAAGAGAACATTATGAAATGAAGTGAAAGTAATAAATAATTTTAAGAACAGAAAAAAAACCCATTCCCAAATCATGGAGGAATCAATGTGAAGGGTATACAAGATGAAGGGGAAGAAGAAGGTATTAATAACAACGAAAATAGAAAAAGAAGAACAAAAAATTTCTTCTCTCAAATGCATCTATCAATAATCATACTATTTATACACACCAAATAGTTATTTATCATAAAAATATATTCTTAATAGTAATTCATAATTGTATTTTTATTATCTAAACTAAATATTTAGAATCATTTAAACACATTTACAAAATGTTATGACGAATTTACGGAATATCATTTTTCTACCTAAAGAGAATCTTCATATTCCCTCAATTTGACGTGCTAATCGGATTTCTTAATGACTGAATTTTTCTATGAATTTTTATTTCTAAAATAATAATATAGATCTCTTTTATATCCAATTAAAATCACATCATTTT
This sequence comes from Viscum album, assembly GCA_963277665.1. Lineage (NCBI taxonomy): Eukaryota > Viridiplantae > Streptophyta > Magnoliopsida > Santalales > Viscaceae > Viscum > Viscum album. The sequence goes on from OY728139.1 coordinate 596,750,782, forward strand.
ATTTCTTATAGCCTGAGATATGCCTTATTTAATGAGGAGTGGTGAATTCTATCTTCCAAAAAGATTATCTACATTGATTAATTTATTTGGTGCCTATGGAATTATAATTTTGACTAGGTCTTGTGGACAAGTTTAATCCAATGAATTAAAGAAGCATAAATGAAGATAATTTGTAATATCAATAATTTTAAGTGTAATAATAACAATCTATGTTATTAAATTATGATTATTATTATGTGAATGTAAAAATTTTCAATAAAAACATTATAAATAATTTGAAGGATTTATGTAATGGTAAAAGCCCAGTTAACTCCCTAAAGTATTATAAGGAATAATTTTGGAGTTAGTAACTAAGTTATCACAAGAATCAAAGGCCTATAGAGCTTTGAAACTAATAGAGTAAAAATATAATATATATTATACATGCATAAATGATTTATATGAAATATTAGAATATGTTCAGAACGATGATTTAGATAAATAATATTAAACATCCATTAAATACTAAATAATGTTTTTATCATAGACACAACATTACTTTGTGTACATAGAGTGTTTAGATAAATCACATGTAAGTTTATTTTATTTTATTTTTCAGTTCAATATATTATATTTAAAAGAATGATTAAAGGTTTCAAAGAATATTATCACATTATTTGATAAGGTGAATGGATAAAATTTTGGTATCTGAATATTTGTTGTATAGTAAATAATAATAATAAATTTATTGTTATTAATATTTTGTTTGTCGAAGAAAAATATTGGAAATATACATGTGAAATTAAATAATTTTGAGTTCACTTAATTGATGAGAGATGATTCTCCAATGGTGATTATTTATTAGGAGGTTAAGAAATAATAGTGATGTTATGGGTTATGAAAAATAAAATATTTTCATGTGGTTAATAGAAATATATTTTCTATTATAAATTTGTAATACATTTTTTAAAATAATTATGGTGGTAATAATTGAAAATATTTAATAATAATAAATTATTATTATTATTATTATTATTATTATAAAATAGGGAAAATAATAATTTTGTGTATAAATATAATGTGTATACATAAACATATGTGTATAAAATAAAAATGTAAATATATATAGATATATAAATAGACATATATACATATATACATATTTACATATAAATATATATTTGTGTGGGGGTGAATTTATATATGAAGTCTATATGTATATATACATATATACATGGATGAATTTTAATGTAAATATTTAATGAGGATGGATTTGATGTGTTTAAAAATAGATATTAAAAATAAAACCTGTCTGATGGGATGAAACAATATTTAGGAGCATAGTTGTAATATCCCGATATTTTTTTGAAATATATTTTAAACTAATTTGTTTTTTTTGATGGCTTGTGTAGCACACATCAACAAATTTAGACGAACCGTGAATTATTATTAAGATATTATATGCTCATTATAACATATCCATTAAATTTTATGAGAATGAATATTAATAACTAATTTATTAAATATTTATAAATGTGAAATTCTATATGAATGTATTTTTATCACATTATAACATAATGACACAATTTTTTTGTAAATTCAATTTACTCTGTAAAAATATGTTTTCTCCAAATAATGAGTTTTACTTCGTTTTATGAGTAAATATTAATTTCTATAATTTATAGAAAATGTCTATAAAAATTAATTTTATTTTTGAATTCATAATTTCAAAATTATCTTTATTTTTTAGTTTCTTCTGAAAATATTTTTTTAAGGAATACTGAAAGTACGGACTTTTAATGAAGACTGTATTTTCATTTAATTTTTTTAAGTAAATGTATTTTTTTGTTATTAATTTTTATTATTTAATTTTTATTTAAAATAATCCAATTAAAATTTATTGTTTGGATTTTATATATTAATTTTTTATAAAAACAGTTTTTGTTTAAAAAGGTCATATTTAAGAAAAATTGTTTTCCATTGTGTTTTACTGAATTTATTTTTAATTAAATTATATAACATCATTGTTATTAATTTTGAAAATTATAATCTATATTATAAATTTTGAGTCCCATATTTTGAAATGAAACGCCTTTTATTTTAGTCCATATGAATAGTAGTTATAATAAATTTTATTACCTCACTAAAGGGTGAAACTTGTTAATTTGGATTAAAAATAAGTTATAAGGCCGTAATTTTTCCTCTTATTTATTATTAGATGAATATAATTATAAAATTAACATCTAATGTTTTAAATTTAGTTGATTAATGGAAACATGTCCATGAAAATTACTTATATGTTATTTAAATCAAAGGAAGTTACAAAATGTCACTTTCTTTGTCTTAAATATATATTATTTGTTCACATGGAGAAAAAAGTAGGTTATGAATGAATATAAGCTTCCATTTTGACCTCAGTAAACATATTTACATAATATAAATTTATTTAAGAATTTGGGTCCACTTGGATTCAATTACATTCTTTATAATTTTTTATTTAAAGAAAAATCAAAGATGTCAATGTCATTTTTTAATTATTATAAAATTTTTAAAACCAAAACATATAGTTGATGTCTTCAAATATAAATAATATTTTAAAATATAAATTGTTTATATTCATTGTGATAACTTTTTTATATTTCTTAGGAAGTAAATAATCACTCTGAATTCCTACAAAACGCTTGTATATTAATTTTTTAATTAACTGAAAAATCAAATAAATGATATTAATGTCTTAAAAAATAACATAACTCGAGATATTTTAGATTATAAATGAGACATATATCACCTTTGCATGTTAGTTATATAAAGAAATGTTTTTATTTAATTTTTTTTAAAAGTAAAAATATTGAATATCTTCAAAATAAATAATAATGATATTTTATGGGATTTATATATTATCAAATTATTGAAATTGATAAATTTAATTTAAAAATATCATGTGATTATGATATTTTCAAAAATGTCATACCTTTTACATTAATAGTCTAATTAACACAATATAAGTTCCATTTACAAATATTTTAATATTGTATTTATTTACTATTGTTAAAATTAAATTTTTTTAACTAAGTTAAAATAAACTATATGGTATAGAATATCAAAAAAACTTGTTAAATATATATTTTTAAGGATATTAAAATCATGTATTATATTGAATCCATGTTAATTTGGTTATATTTTGATAGAAAATTAATTTATTATAATTTAACCCTTTGATATATTCCAAATGTGCCCCTCACCTAAATTATAAAAGGGTACATCCTCTGCTACTTCTTTACACCACATTGAGACTTATATCTTTAAAATACTCTATCATGTTCTCTTTCCCGCCTCTCTAGACACATTTTAGAGGTTCTTATATTATCAAAAGGGTAATATTAGAGACCATTAGAGTAGATACAATAGAGGTAATTCAAAGAAGCGTATGTCAGAACATGAACGAAGAAAGGAAATACTTTAGGTATGGATTTTGTTATCACTTTTATTTCTCTGGGACACATTCCTTATGTAATGAACCAAATTTTTTGATTGATAATCCTTTCTTAGAAATGAGTGTTATATTATATTATAATAAAATAAACTATATCTATTTAATAATTATGTCAGTATAAATTGAAATGAAATCATTTTTTTACCATTATCTAACCATTTGTAAATATGGCCACTAGAAATAATAATAGAAATAATGATATTAACTTTTTAATTAGTGTTTATAAGAATAATTTTATCAAAGGAAAATTGATACAAAAAGAAGATTCATTCTATTTGAAGCTCATATGACAGAACATATGAGAAATTTATCATCACTGAGGTTCACCCTTGACCAAGCCTAATCTGGGCATCGACAATGGAAACTAGAATAAAATTTTTGATTGGATTAGTTCTCTTAAGTGAATATTAAAAATCATTTAATGTTAGACAAGAAACCAAATAAAATTACTATTGTCACACACCTTACATTTAGGTCGTACAAAAGTGTAAAAAGAGGTTACATGTCCCAAACATGGTGTGTAATTATGTTGTATAAATATAAATGTTATTCCATGATTTTCATTTTGAGAATATTTTTTCTTAGACATATGAAGAATTAGATAAACCATTTATTGGATAAAAATTGCACTTTTAATAAAATATATAAATTTTATAATAAACTAAGGTAATATGAATAAAGTTTATTTTAATTTAATTGTATGATAAAATATTATTATTTAATTTTATATGATAAAATAATTATATTTTTTCTAGTGGTAGAAATTTTACTATGCATTTGACTATACTTTTTATATCAGCTATTATTTTTAATAAATAATGATTTTTATATTTTAATGTTAAATTTATCATATATAATGAAATAATATGATAAAATATACATCATTTTTAAATTAATCACATTTAAATTAGTTTAGGGACAATTTATGATACTTTTTTGAAATGCTTATGTTTTCGTGAATAGTAAAAAATAATGTTTGAGTTATTCAGATTGTTTAATGAGATCATAATGATGTAATATGTAATATTGATTTATGGTAAACTCTTTTGTATTAAAAGAAAATAATAGTCTTCACATGTTTCCATTACCATGGTAAAATTCCATGAGCATGCCCATAGTGTGGAATTAACCACTACCTAGGTGTCTAAAAAAATTGTTAAAACAAATATCATCTTTTTCTATAAATAACCACCCTTTTCTCCATTATATTTCATTACAAATTCATAATCCAGTATTATATGATAGTTGTAACTCCAAATTATTCCTCTCAAGGTGTACTCAATCCCCCAAGGCCATGATCCTCTGGTTTTCGGAACACCCGTCAAGGTAAAGAAAAATCTCAACTTCTCTTTTCCTTTCATGTTCCCTTTTTATTTGTTATATCTTTAAAATTCCAATACTATGTTCTTCTGTCTAGTTTAATCTATACCTTTAATTTATTTAGATTATTTTTTTGAATATGATAATGTTTCCCCTATCCCATTAATGTTTTATAAAACAATATTTCATACCAGTTCTACTGCCACATTTTCTCCTCAAAATTTCTCTTTTTTTTCTCCAGAAATTATCTTTTTTTTATGAATACCCAAAACTCATTCTTTTGTGGAGAATTTACCTACATTATGAACTTTTATATTTTATTCTAGGATTATTATACCTTAATCCCATTAATTTTTATCATGGGTTAACAATGACATAAATATCTTATCGTTAAGTAATTTTTTAATTACCATGAATTTGATATGAAACCCATTTCATTTATTCTCCATGGGTTACATATGAAATAATTTAATATTATATATGCGGAAAATAATAATTAATATATATTAAGGGTGCACCCTAATATCACTCCAAATCATTGGGTAATGAATTTAAACCCTATAGATGATATGTTTTATGATACATTGGTGAATAACCATGGAAAATTTTAGGACAACACGATGATAAACCATTGTTATATTATTATGAATAAATATATTAAATGTCTTAGCCGCATTTATATTTTATAATTTATGGTGGTTTTATTCTTATATGTCTCTTTTTTCCTTTTCTCATTCCTTAATAAAGTTCTTCAATTTCTTATTGATAATTCTAATGATCACTTTAAATTGATTCCTTTATTTTCCCTTAATGGGCCTTATGTTCACCTTAAATTTGATGTATGCCCCCAGGTTATGATATGTAGTAAGGTTACACAAGATTAAAAAAAATACATTCATGTTTTTCAAATGATGTTATTTCCTTTTATGTATTATATACCATATTTATAATAATTTAGACATTAAAAGATACTCTATTTTTGTATAGTGTAATTAAATGTTTTTGTAACAAAAGTGGGAATAATATAGTAGGTATAAAAGAAAAGTATAGATATTTATTGAAATTAGCGTTACAAAATTTTTTCAAGAAACCTATAGAAATGTTTATATATAGGAAAAATTATATTTTATTTTTATGAAATATTAATTAAGTTGTTAATAAGAAATTAAATACTAATATGGATACGAACTAGTAGACCAATATCTTAAATAAATGTAACAAGGAGTAAAAACTATAAAAAGCTTCATCATTTTTATCTTGGTGTAACCTAGTATATAATAGTTGGCTTTTCTACATTTCTGGTTTGACACTCCTGAGGGATATGTTTTTTTAATCACAAACTTTTAATGAACCATTATTAAGGATTTATAGTAAATGTAATTGTTGTTAATGAAAAAACTTATTTATTCATGATATTTTAAGACATGAAATTCCTTTATAATTATAATATTATTAAATGAAACACATTTCACAATAGGATTTTATTCTTCTAGAAAATTATAGGAAATATGAGAAACCGTGTAAATAGTGACAGCACCAGGCCAGGTGCTGACGACCTTTAGATGGAAGCCAAAATGGAAGACTTCATGCTAAGATATTTAATTCACCTTGAATGGAATAACATTACATTGATTCAATTATATTTCAATGAAAATCATCATTAAATGGATATAATAACCCATTGATTGAAGAATAATGGATAATATCTATAAAAAAGATCTTTTATATACCTTGTGGTTCAGAAAAAGTGAACATCACCCTAACTCTATACTTCTCAGAGAGAAAATTTGAATAGTGGTGGAAACTGTGTAACAACATGAACCCAAGAGTGTAGATTGATGAAACGGAGTGTGAAGAGTCCACATAAATTTTTTTCAAAAAATATTCCCCTAATTCAATTTGAATGAAAATGGATAAGGAATTATTAGAGCTTAAATAGAAGGAAAATTAATATGTGGGATGATATGAGATGAACTTCACAAGGCTTCCCCATTAATCCTCTAGCTTTGTCTTGGATCCAAATGGGGAGTTTGATCAATTTTCAATTGAATAAGACCCAGTATAGGGAAGAATTTATCCAAATGTGACTAAGAAAAATATGATGAAATTATGAGGAGTATTGTGGAAGATAAAATAGAGCATAGAGAGATGAAGTTGTCCCAACGATAAAAGGAAAAGAAGTGATATTTTGATCCAACCATTAGGTTGACGTTTCATCAAAAAAGGGAAGGAAATCAAGTGAAACATTCTACATGCAATAAATGAGTGAATAAATATTCATGGAACTTCTTTCTTAGGATGTGTAAATAATAAAAGTGTGGAAGATATGGCCATATTGATTGCAACAATCATAATGAGGTATAACCTCAAATTCTCAACACAGACAACAAAGGGAAGATAGTGTAGTCCTGACCTAAGGTCTAATTTCTTGAGTATGGATAGCTTGGGAACTTCACCAATCACTGTCCAAATTTGATGTTAATGGAGGAGAATCACCATCAACCTCATCATAGTATAAGGGAACAAGGTAATGATTTTTCAATCATGATGGATGAAGTTGATCCTCTAAATGATGTTGTTTCAAATACTCTCACTATTATCCAAAAGCTAGAATGTACATTGTTTGATTTGGGTTCTACACATTCCATTATTTCATCCATGTTTTCAAAGAATGTAGAATCAATACATGAATTGATAAAGGTATAATTATCAGTAGTAACACATGGAGGGATTATAAAATCATCAATAGTGTATAGAAACTGTAATATTTACATTGGCAAGCATAATATCATCACAAATCTAGTAGTCAATCTTATGATAGAATTCAACATTATACTAGGGATATATTAGATTTCAATCTATAATGATAGGATCATTGATAAGCAATTAAATATAAGTATTCTTGAATGGAAAATATATAGATGTTTTCAATGGAGAGATATCATGTCATGATCTGTATGTAGAATAACAACCCACAACCTTCTTTATGGAGATGATAGTTGAAGATAAAGTAGAAAATGAATGTATACAATTAAAAAGTGTCTATATTATACAGGAATACAATGAAATATTTCCCAAGGAGTCACCTAGACCACCACAGAATGGTAAGAAGAGTTTTCCATTAATATCATGCGTGGATACAAACCAATATCAATGACCCTATATAGAATGGAAAATTTGGAGTTAGATGAATTAAAAAAACAACCACAATATATTTTGGAGAAGGGGTTTATCCGGTGAAGTGTGTATCCTTTAGGAGAAACAATTCAGTTTTTAAAAAAGATGGATTGATCATTGTAGTAATTCATTGAGTAAAGATAACTTACCTGGACCATAGTGAAAAATGAGTACCCTCTTCCTATAATTGATGATTTATTTGAATAGATTTGTTGGGATCACTTATTCTCTAAGAGAGATCATCAATAATGTTATCATCGATTGAGTTTGATGAAAAAACATATTTCAAATACCACCATCTGATAAAGGTATAGGAATTATGAATTTGTTGTTATGCCCTTCGAATTGACTAATTCTCTTTCTATTTTAATGGATTTGATGTATAGTCTTTAAGGACTACCATGATAACATTGTAGTAGTTCATATTGATGATATTATGATATATTTAAAAGGTCCCAAAGAGCATGAGGATCATATAAGGGTTCTATTACAAACTGGGAGGCATGAGATTCTATTTTGAAATCTCAAAAAACTTGAATTTTGGTTACAAATAGTTTATTTCATGGGCCAAATTATAACCAAAAAATGAATCTCAGTTGACCCAATAATGAAAATGTTGTAGAGGAGTGGCATTATCTGACAATAGTAACTGATATTCATAGTTTCCTTTGATTTTTGGGATATTATAGGAGGTTTTTTTAAAAAATTCATGATGTTCTAATCCACCTATGTAGTTAACCTGAAAAGGGGTATTGTTTATCTATAAAGATAATCATGAAGACTTTTTCCTGGATCCAAAGATGAGATTGGTTACTAAACCCTTGTTAACAATACCCATTATTAGAGAAAGATTAATTATTTTTTGTGATGAATATATGTAGGTGATGGGTTATTCCTCATGAAAAATGATAAGTTGATTGCTAATGAAACTCACTAGTTAATGCCTCATGAGTAGAACTATCTTACACATGACCTAGAAGTAGCTGTGGATGTTTTTTCTCTGAAGATATGGAGGAAATATATTTATGGTGATAATTATGATATATACCTAGACAACCAAAGATTTAACTATATTTTTACACAAATGGAATTGAACCTGAGATATAGTATATGGTTGTAACTTCTTATAGACTATGAATTTTCAATTCATTTTCACCATTAAAGAGAAAAAATGTCACTGATGTATTAAGTAGTAATGAGCCTATTTTGTTTGCAATGATGAGGATTCAAGGGGATCCTTTTATCAAAGATGAAATAAAACTAGAAATGGGACTCACATGGTAAGGTCCATCATTAACCCTGTCCCAAATGAATTATCAAACATCATTACTAGAGAAGACCATGAAATCAAAAAGATAAGATCCTTTGTTATAGAAGTATATAGATTATATGAATAATGATATGTTTCTTGTGTTAAATATTTATCAAGAAGGTGTACGGAAATTTCATAGAAGGATACATGTTCCATATATTTTAGATTTAAAGGAGTTAATGGATGAAGCTTATATATATACTTTCTCTATAAATCATGGGAGCACTAAAATGTATAGGGTTCATCGTGATCATTATTGATGGGATAACATGAAAATAGAGATTTCTGGCATCACTATATGGTTCCTAATGTGTAAAAAAGTGTAGGCAGAGTGATAACATTGTAAAGGGTAATTAAAACCACTACACATACCAATATTGTCGTGGGACAATATAACTGCTTAATTCTTCACTAGTCTCCCAAAAACACACAAAATGAAACTATGAGATATGGGTTACATTGGTCCATCTCACCAAGCCCACCAATTTTATCTCTATCTAGGAAGAATTATGTGTTCATCAAGATGAAAAGATTTATGTAAAGTATGTGGTAAGGATATATAGAGTTCCACTTTATATCATATCTTATCATGATCTATTGTTCAAATCATGATTCTAGAGAACTCTACAACATGATATGAGTAATAAATTGAATTTTTAGTACAATATATCACCCCCAAAATGATGGACAATATGAAAGGACTATTCAAACACTATAGGACATGCTACAAACATTATCAATGGAATTTAAAGTTTCAGGGGATCAATATATCTCATTAGTTGAGTTCTCATACAAAATCATCTTCTATATGTGTATTAAAATGGGACCCTATGAAGCCTTATGAGAGATGTGATGTAGAACTACTACTTGTTGGAATGAATCTTGTGAGTGAAAGCTTATTGGGCATAATTTTTTACAAGAGATGAGAAAAATGATTATTCCATCCAACAACATATAGAAGATTCTCAGATTCGGTTGAAGTGATATACTGACAATTATTGAAGAGACATGTAATTTGATGTTGGATACAAAGTCTTACATCACCTTGGTAGTGATTCATGCTATTTGGGAAGACATCGAATCTCAGCCCCAGGTACATTGGAACCTACAAAATCCTTGATCACATAGGATCAGTGGCCTATCATCTATAACTTCCACCAAACCTAGCTCAATATGATGGTGTTTTCCACATAAATCTCTTAAGATAGTAAATAGATTACACTTAACTAGTACAGAATCTTGAGGTGGTACAACTTGAACATGATCTGTCTTTAGGGGAGAAACCAGCTGAGGTCTTGGACTATAGACAAGGTTCTATAAAACAAGACCACCCACATCATTAATGTGTTGTGGAGGAACCCAAAATATAATGAGTCCATGGGGGGAAATAGCTAAAACAATGAGGAAGTAGTACACACATCTTTTATTAACCGAGGGAATGATTTGAAATTCTGGGTAAAAAATTTCTCAAGGGGGAAGAATGTAATGAACAGAACATATTGAATGATAATTGTTAATGGAAATGTATATTATATTATTTTATACTAATGAACTATCTCTTTAATAATGTGGTGAGTATAAACTGAAATGTGACCATCAGGGTTTTAACATTTTATGACTATTTTTCAATATTTCAATTGGAAACAATACACTTAATAATAATTTTAATCTTATAATTAGTGCTAGTAAGTAATATTTTGAAAAGGTAAAATTGTTATAGAATAAAGATTCATTGGCATCAACTAGAAGATTCAACCCATTTGAATCCCATTTTTCAGAACATCGTAGGGATGTACCATCCTTATCATTCACCCAAGACCAAGACCAAGCTCAGTCTTAACAATTAAATCTTGAATGGAATCACGTATGGGAGAGGTTCATGTTATTGGATATTACCACTCAGCCAATGTTAACTAAGGTACCCCATAAAAGTACAACAAGCAAACACCATACTCTTATTGAGTAAGTGGGTATAATAAGGGGTTATGTTCCTAAAAATAATGTCTAATTCATTTTTATAAATAAATTTTTTATTCAATCATTTTCATTTTGAGAATAGTTTTTCCTAAAATATGATGAATTTAATAAACTGAGTTTTTTGGATAGAAATTTTAATTTTTAGAAAAGGTATAATTATTACAAAAACTATGGTATTTTGAATAATATTTACTTTAATGAAATAATATGATTAAAACACTCTTATTTAAATTAAATTTATAAAATAATTTTATTTTATTATAGTGTCATATATTTTACAGTTCATTTTACGATGCATTTTCTATCTGATATTATTTTTCGTTAATAAATATTTTTATATTTATAAGATATATTTATCATATATAAAGAATTCATATAATTAAATAAACTTTATTTTATTACACCATCATTTTTAAATTATGTTTTGGAGAATTTATGAGAATTATCTTAATACTTTAGTTTCTCATGAATATTAAAAATACAGATTGTGTTATTCATTTTACATTATGAGATCATAAATATGTATTAGGTAATACAAACTTCTATTAGACTCTTGTGCATTAAAATAATATAACAGGTTTCCCAATAGTTCTCAACAGTGGGAAAATACCTTGGCCAATTCCATGGTATTTAATTTACCATTACCTAGGTGTCCAATGAAATTATTAAACAAATCCAGCTCATTTTCTATAAATTCCCACCCATTTATCCATCAACATTCATACCCAATTATTCTTCAACAAGGATATTTATCTATATGTCTGAAGAAATCCTCCCAAGGTTTACAAAAGCCCCCATGTTCCCAATCCTCCTGTTTTAGTATCACCCATCAAGGTAAATAAAATATCAACTTCTCTTTTCCTTTCATGTTCCCTTTTTATATGGTATGTATTTAAAATTTCCATTAAATGTAATTCTATAGATTTTATTCTATACCATTACTGAATCATGTATCTTTTAATATTGTGAGACCCTTGACCCCTCTCTTTTTATGTTTTTCTTAACCTTTTTTCATACCTGTTATTCTCCAATATTTTCATCTCAAAATTTCTCTATTTTTATCAATAAATTATTTTATTTTATTTTTTAAATACACAAACCTCAATATTTTTTAGTGGAATATGCCTATATGTAAAAATATTTTATTTTATTTTGGTAGTAACATAGATTAATAATGCCCTCATTTTTCATGGGTTAGTAATGACATAAATCACTTGTATGTAAGATTGTTTTTCCAACAACATGATTTTCATTTGAAACCAGTTTATTTTATTTTCCACAGGATATTTATGATATGGTTTATGATGATATTTTTGTCCCACATTAATTAAAAAATATTAATTTTTTTCCTTAATTTTCTTAAAATTCATTTGGTAAATAATTTAATCTCAAGGGATGACAGGTTTTACGATACCTTGGTGAATAACATTGGTACTTTTTATGATTCCTCGATGACAATCCTTGGTAATATACTTACTAATGAAACAATTAAATTTTATATAAAAATTTCCAGGTTATTATTATTTTCATTTCTACTATTATATGTCTAGTTTTTATTTTTACCATGCCTTTATTTTTCTCTTCAAGTTTTTATTGATAATTCTCATGATCACTTTCCAAATACTTCCCTTGCTTTACCTTACTAGGCCTTATTATCACCGTTTCCTTTGATGTATGTCCCATAGTTATGAGATGAAGTTAAACTACTTAAAATAAAACAATGAAGAAGCCATAAATAATTTTATAGGAATTTTTTATGTTTTCATGTATTATATACCTTATTACCATGAAACTAATCTTTAAAAGATCCTTTATTTTTTACAATGTAATAAAAAGTTTAAATAACAAAAGGAGGGATTATATAAAGTATATAATATTTTTTTATTTTTTATGGTATATATGCTGCCCTTAAATGTATTTTATGAGCCTTATACAAAAAATGATTGGATTTACATATCTATATAACTCTCTTGGTTTATTAGGGAATATGATTTGACTGATTACAAAGTGGTAAGGGTTTATTTAACAATCATATAATTATTTAAGATTTTTTACATTTTAGAAACCACATGACAATATTTTTAACCCTTGTCCATGTTTTCTAAGAATATTTTCAGAAATTTTTTTAATATTATCCTATAATTCTTTAATTTCATTTTTACCCATTTCTAAATTTTCTAATAAATGGGTTGAATGAAATTGTTTTATCATTTTGAAAATATTTCACTCTTTGAAATTTCAATATAAATTGAAAGGAAGTTTTTTTCTTATGCATCGTGAGAGGTTTCCCAGTTTCATGATTCCTTAATGATATGAATCTTTCATAACAAGATTACAAGTTTCTTTTTTAAAATAAAGTTCTTCATTTATAAATGTGAATATTAAAGAAATTATTTTCCATGAAGAAAGGATATTTTCTTCAAGAATTCATTCAAATGATATTTAGACACCATTTTACATATAAAGAAAACATTATATGATTTTACTTATTATTCATTTGGGTTATTATCTAAGGATACCATCATTATTATATACCTAGAAGGTTTATGTTTCTGATGATGTGATTTTTATAAATCTCGTAATTTTTTCATGGGTTATGCAATTATGAGATTTTTATGAAATAAATTTATTATCATGGGTTATGATATGATGAATGATTTATTATCTTTTAGAATACATATGTATGGTTTTTATTATATTATGGGTGGGACCTGAATGTCCCTCAAATTCATTGGGTAAAGATTTATATCTCATGAGATATATAGGGATGCAACAAGGGGTAGACACTATTCAATAAAACATGGATACAATTGGAAGTGAACATAATCTAGAAATATAGGGCTATAATGGGAAGTTAAATAGGTTTTTTAATAAAGAGCAATAATGGGGATTAAACCCAGCTTAATAAAGGATATTTTTGACTATGATGATCTTGACGGTTATCCTGGACTAATATGGAATTTATTTTATTTACTTATGTGTATGCCAAAAATTCCATGTCTATTGATAATATGTTTCACTCATATATCAGGTTATTGGATTAATTTATGAATCATGTCTTATGAATAGGAATGAATTATTCAATCATTCAAGATTATGATTTTTATATGTGGGGTATACTTTCCAAATGTTGTGTCCAGGTTCTTATACACTTATGATCATATTATGCTTATGAAATCATTGTTACCTACATTTTATACCCTTACCGAGCATATGATCTCGCACTTTCTTATGTTTCATTCCCCAAATGAGGCATAATGGTTAAATAGGGTATTCCAAATGGGGGTACTGTGAGAGATGATATTTTTTGTGAGATGTTGAAGATCTTTCATAAAATAATAATATTTTATATATAATCTCCAAATAGTATAAACCTTTATCATATTATAATAGAGTATGTTTTTATGTATCGAATATTCATCTCTATAGATTTAATATTTTATTATGAATGGAGTGGTCCATTATATCTAGTATTAGAGTAGGGATAAGATAATATATTGGGATTAGGGTTAGAAAATATTTATGAAAACCCTGGGGATTGGACTAAGTATAGGATAAATTCCTAAAATTATGATAATGATCATGAATGACCTTGGTCAAACCAAAGGATTCATTTATTAAGAATAAGTATTCATGATTTAGTCATAATATCTCATGATTATGTGGTTTCTAACATTCATTATTGTTTATCACACTATTATTTTTTGGGGTTTAGACATTGTCTTTATCCAAGGGGATATAAGTTAATGGTTAATTTTATGGTGAATGGAATGATATTCCATGTGAGAAACCAAATGAAACATGATTTGGTAGGTGAAATGTTTTATTATTTTTAATGAAAAGTCTTATAAAGTATCAAAATTATAAAATTTTCTGAGTTTCATGTCCCACAAAATAAGAGAAAGATGGATTTTCCTGAAGACCATAGGAGAAATAAAGTAAAATTTTCGTCATATAAAACATGTAGGAAGCCAAATATAGGATAATGATGCAAAGGAACTGGAAGATGATTTGGGTGAGGAAAAAAGGAAAAAAATAAATTATTTAAAAATAAAATATAAAGGAGTAGTTAACCAAATGGAAGATAATAATAGCATTCATTAATAATGATCAACAATAAAATGTTTTAAATGTATAATTCATGGGAATTAAGAGAATTTATTCCCTATGGGGACATCTCGTGAATTGGATTGACAAGGTTGTATGAGTAAAATTTATATTGCAGTTTATAAAGACACTACATATAAAATAGGAGATGAAATATGTGTTAATGAATAAAATAAGTAAGGATATTGGATGATGTTGGTGGAATGATTTAGTTTTTATGTATTGGAATTCATGAATACTTTTATAGAAGTAATTTTATTGTATTGTTGAATAATGAAACATCTAAATAATATTCCATTATAGTTTCTTCACAAATAATTGGAATAATATTTTATTATTTTACTAGTACTAATGAAATGTAATTGGGGTGGTAAGGTGAAATTTTTAGAGAACATGTGCTTAAGGGAAATATATCCCTTAACTTATCCATGGGTTTTGGATAATAATGAGGTAAAATGATGTTTGATTGTGATAAAATAAATGAGATAGTACTTATGACCCTATAACAAATTAATAATATCATTATAAAGTGGTTTATTATATCATTGATTTGGTTTATAGAATTTATTGATTTATTCTATGAGAAAATAGTTAATTTTTGAAGGGACACATGTTTTTGTAATGTTTTACGATAATTCAGGTTATTACCATGTTTCAAGGGAATACATGACAATGGTATTGAACTGTTTTTTCTGTGATAATTATGATCTATATCAAGTTGTTTTGGGGATTGATGATATTTTTTTTTGGAAATTTATGGACATTGTTTCATATTTTTTGGTTTTTAATATTTTAAAAGGATTATAGGGGTATCTAATTTTGAAATTCTAAAAGTTTGATTTTGGATATGTTTATAGTGATTAATGCATTAAATTACCATATGAACATTTATATATATTCTATAACCTATTATAACCATTTCTTTATGATGTTATCTAGATACATAAGGTATTAATTTTCACCCCATTATCAAACTTATGATCAACTTGTTATTTAGTCACTACAATTTCATCATCATTTCACGGAGTAAGAGATGAAGTGGAGATTGTTCAAGGAACAACCAAAGAGTGAAATTAGAATTATAAAATGAAATCGTGTATGTAAATATTCTAAAAGTATTTTTAAATAAATCTTCATCAAATTATCATTATTTATGATGATATATATGTCCTTTTCAGACCTATTTGGTCTATGGTTTTGCAGTCATTAACATTATCTTGGCCAGGTTATCTATCACTCTACATTAGTTATTGGGTAATTTTTCCCCTTATGAATCCATATTTTAATTTTCCAAAGTTATTTCCATATTTGGAATCCCAGTTATGTGTTAATTCAAGATACCTTTATGTTTCCATCTATCCTTTTTGATAGATTATATATTATTTCTTTTTATGATGTGGGTTTCTATGAATGAATTATAAAATGTTAAATTTTTTATAACTAAGTCAAATTTAAAGGTTTAAATTAGTTTTATGGTTAAATAATGAAACAGCCTGATATTTTAATGAAATATATTTTTAAATAATTTGTCTTATTTGATAGCAAGTATTGTATGAAATAATAAGTTTAGAAGGATTGTGAAACATTATTAAAATTTTATATTTATGACATACACTCGGTCTCAAATTTGTGGGAATGATATGGAATAAATAATTATAAAACAAATATAATTTTCCATCTCAATATGAATGTATTTTTATGTGCTTAGAAATAAATCAGACAACTTTTCGTAAAGTTTTTTTGTCTTTAAAATAAGTTTTATTAAAAATTGATTTTTTATTCATTTTATGAGTGAATATTAATTTAAATAAGTTATATAAATTTAATCTGATTAAATAAATTTTAATTTCAAATTCATAATTACAAAATTATATTAAAATGAATCTTTTATTATTTTTGAAAACATTTATTTTTCAATGAATAGAGAAAAATACCAATTTTTATTGAAAACGACAACTTATTTTAACGGTTTTAGAAGATAAAATATTGGTATGGATTTTTTTAAATTTTAATTAGTTAAATTTGTTTAAAAAAAATTGTATTATTTTTTAACATTATTTAATACTTGAATTTAGTATTAAAACATTTTATGGTTAAAAAATAAATTTTTCTGAAAGAATGTTTTTTATTGCATTTTTCTGATTTAATTTTATGTTAAATGCTATAAAATCAGTTTTCTAAATTTTTAAATACATGTTATATATTTAGAATCATGAATTTCATATTTTGAAATTAAAACCCATTTTTTTAGTCTATATGAATAACAAAAGTATTAAAATTTATTACCATAGTAAAGCGTAAAACATGTTAATATTGATTAAACAAGTGATAAGGCTATACTCTTTCACACTATTAATTATTAGATGAATTTAATTCTAAAATTATGACATAAGTATTTAAATTTAGTTGTTTAATAGAAAATTTTCCATGAAAATGAATTATATATTATTTACATCATTGAAAGTCAAATAAAATGTAACTTTCTTTGACTTAAATATCTCTTTTTTGTCGATGGAAGGAAAAAAGTAAATTATTAATGAATTAAAGTTTATATTTTGAACTTATTAAACTTTATTTGAAGGTATAAATTTATTTATGAATTTATAGTTCACTTGGATGAGATTATGACCACTATAATATTTTATTTAATTAAAAGATAAATATGTCACATTCTTATTTTTAATAAATATATCATTTTTAATTTGTTTTTATCCAGTAAATATGTTCTAATATAAATATTATTTGTAAATATAAAATATTTATCTTCCTCTTGATAATTTATTTATAATTTCTAGGAATTAAATAATTAACTTAAATTCCTACACAACATTGGTTCAATAATTCTTGAATTAACAGAAATATAAAATAATTAATATTAAATATATTAAAAGAAACAAAATTGTAGTTATTTAAGGTGATCCACGAAATATATGTATGAACATGACATATTTGGGATATCATAAAATAGTTTGTCTGAATTTGATATTATTCATTAGTTTTTAAAACTCAACATAATTAATAGTATCAAACATGACGATAATGATATTTCATGGGATTAATAATTTATTATATTAGTTATAAAACACAAATATATTTGAAAAATACAAAGTGGTTATTATATGGTCAAAAAAACATCCTCTATTTTCCATTTATGGTCTAATTAACACCATATCAGTAAAAATCACTAGATTTTAATATTGAAAATTGGTGTTAAAATAGTTAATATTAAAATAAGTTAACAAAGGCTTCATAAAAATGATAATGTTTATAATAATAGAAAAAAATTTATAAAATAAATTGGTCAGTGAGAATACTTCACTATGTTGACTTATCATTGATTCCATGGATATTATATGGTATATGGATATATGAATAATTTTTTTACAATTTATTTATTTTTGAAATTCAAAATTTCCCCCCCCACCTCAATTATAAATAGGCACACCCTACCTCACCCCTTTACACCAATTTTATCCTTATATCTTGACCGTACTCTTCCAATTTCTCTTCTAAAATTCTCTTGAAACATTCAATAGATGATATTATTCAAAAAATCCATCCCTCGATCCCATTATAGGAGATCCGAAGGAGTTGTTTAGAATAAGAATAATATAGAACATGGACAAAGACATGAATGATATGAGTTTAGTAATATTTTTATCTATTTTATTTTTTTATTAAAAATACCTCAAACATGAATTTTTTATTCTATGTGGTGTATATACTACTCAGAAATGTTTTTTATGAGTCTTATCAAAAAAATAAATGTATTTATAAATCCATTTATGTCTTTTTATTTTATGTGGTATTCAGTTTGACTCATTACAAAGTGGTAGGGGATTATTTCACAACATCATCACTATTAAATATTGTATTCATTTATGTATCCACTATGGAATATTTCTCATATATTTCCATGTTTTCTAAAAAAATTCAATTTTTTAATTATTCTTTTATATTTGTTTAATGTCATTTTAACCTATGTCTATATTTTTACTAATGTTTTTGAAAATTATCTTTTATCATTTTACAAACAAAATACATTGTGAATTTTTCAAAAAAATATATGAAAGGACAGTTTTTTAAATTATACAACATGAATGGGTTTTCCCACTTTTATGAATTTATAATTCATTGAATATTATTATACAATATTATGAGGTTCTTTTAAATGAAAATTTTCTACTTTGTATATGTGTGGCATTTAAAAAAATGTATTCAAAATGGAAAGGATATTTTCTTCACGAATTACATTTTTTGGAATTTGAAAATAGTTTTCCAAGTAAGAGAAAATTATTTGATTTACATATGATAAATCAGGGATATGATCCAAGGATTTCTTCCCTAATTTTTCTATGGAAGGTTTCTTTCTATGATGACATTTCTTATAAATCCCATTACTTTTCCAAGGGTTATGTAATGTCGAAATGTTATGAAACCCATTTATTTTAATGTTTTCTTCTATGGTGAATGATTTATGTTATTGTGGATCACATATGTATTATCTCCATTGTGTGATGGGTGGGAATTATATCTCCATCCAATTCATTGGGTAAATATTTATATAACTTCAGATAAACATTGTATAAATGTAGAGTAAACCCAGTTTAATAAAACAGGGCTAGAATGAGGAGTGAATTTGGTTTCATATTATATGCCCATAATGGGAAGTGATCCTGGTTCAGTAATACAGAACTCGAACAGGGAGTAAACCAAGTTCAGTAAAGGACATTTTCTGCTGTGATTGTCTTGACAGTGATCCCTAAATAATATGAAAATTATTTTTATACATATGTTTATGTACCTAATTACATGTTATTTACCAATATTACGCTCTCATGGATTATGTTCTTTAATTTCCCTATGATTTATGTCTTACGAAATGCCATTATTTATTCCATCATTCAATATTATGATCTTTTAAATGTAGGGTATTATTTCTAAATGTTTCTTCAGGTTCTTATTCCCTTATGATCATATTATGCTTATGAAATAACTGTTATATCCTTTTTACCCTTACCTAGTATATGAGCACACCCTTTCTTATATTTCCTTCCACATATAATAATTAGAGGCATGGGTAGGATATTCCTTAGGGGATTACTATGTGAAAAGTTCTTCGTAGGAGATGTTTTTAGGTCATTCAAAAAATAAGAATATTATTTTTCTATTCTCCAAATACTCTAATCCTTTCCAAATTTGGCATTAAGAGTATTTTAATATATTGAATCCTCATCTAAATAAATATTTTCTTTGATTATGAAAGGATAAAGTTGTTATAAAAATAGAATATATAAAGTAGAATAATTAGATATATGAATAAAATAATAAATTATTATATATATATATATGTGTGTGTGTGTGTGTGTATTAACAAAAAATGGGGGATTCCTAAGGATGAAATGAGAATGGGAATCATTCTGGATCCCTCATAACACATTCTCTCTTTCTATCTCTCTTATTTATTTTATTTTATTTTATTATTAATCCAAAATTATATTTTTAATATCTTTTTTGATGCTAGTCTGATTGACGCACCGTTAGTTTTATTGTGTTCATCTCAACAAGTAGATATTAAATTCTATGTTTTTTAGGGAAAAAGGTAACTTATTTAGATTTAATTTAGTATTTTTAAATATTATTGATAGTGATAATTCTAAATCATATCTAAATTCAAATGGTTCAATAATTCAGTGTTGTGATCGAACTCTGATGTCAAGACTTGTTGTCAATCATCCTTACACATATTATAATTTTTTAAAACCTATGAGTCTTGAATTTACAATTTATTCCATTACAGGAATATATTTTTTTGGAATTTTTATGACTATTGTTGAGTGTGATCACATACATGTGTGTGTGTAGCTCATGAGAGCCACTGGGGTTTCATAAGTTATATTAGTGTAGCCTTTTCCATGTTTTATTTGATCACATACTGTTATGTGTGCTACTATATTCTCTTGATGATATGATATTTCGGTGTGTGTGCTCACCTGATATGTGTTTTACCATACCGTAGTGGTTGTTAGTGGTACTTGAGAAAAATAAACCATCATGAAATATTTATCCCTTAGAGGGGGAGTAAGATAACATGTGAAAATAGAAAAAATGGGCCTATGCATATGGTGGAGGTATGAGGTTTCCATATTGTTGTGGTGATGGAGAACTCGAGGTAGCATTGATTTTTCAAGTGTCATACACTACGAGGTAGGCTGGTTGACATGAGTACATGATATTCTTGACTAGATGTAACTGAGTGACTTGGTCCTCTCATTGGATATATGACACTAGGTTTCATGTTCACACAAACCATTGAGGATACCTTACATGGTCTAGTTTGGTTACTATAAACTTATTACATTATATTCTATCATGGATAAGAAGAAGGTACAATCAGGTGTCTTAGTGGAGTGGATAACACATGGCCACTCATTTTTTCATTCTGTGGTATGCTGTTACACATTTATTATCATAACGGTATGAACATTATATACTTCATAATTATAGGTCAAGGACACATTTTTTGTCTTCTAACGAGTCTTGTACTAACCCCATTCTAAGGAACTTCAGTGCCCTTATAGATTTAATGAAAGAATCACTGATGGAAAAGGGTACATTGGTGGATGGATAAGCATAGGAGAATAAGTCTATAAGTATATGTGGATGATATTTGATGTACCCACAGTTTTATTTTATTAATTCGTCTTTTTTATTTACGATGAATATGATTACCACATTGGGAGATGCTATTTTTTGTTACATGTATGAAATTTACATTTTCACAAGATTAAATTGTTTAATTATTAAATTATTTGTTTATGATTATCGATAATATGACTTGATATAGAGTGTATAATTTCCAAACGAATGGGCCCAAAATTTCACTACTAGTTGGAAGCCTCCTGCATATAGGGAGGAAGAAATTAGGTTATGGGGAACTTTAGCTCTGACCTAGTGGTTCAGTACAGGTTTTTAAATAATGGTATTGGAGATTAGGATTCACTAACTTTTCCTTATTTTTTCCATGGATTCAGATATTTTAGAAAGGGTATAGGATGGTTGGGGCTCGGGTAGGGAAACTATGTCAGTTCTTGGACATCACTATATAGTGGACCTATGAGTTCCATAAAATTGGGAATTTATGTTTTTTCTATAACAACAGAATAAACTCATCTTGTGTGGTATGTATTATGTCGATATGTGATTTTTTAGATTTCTTGTATATTTCTGAATCAAGACTAAGAATTTAGCTTCACATTCCATATATATGTTTTTTATTGTATTGCATAGTAGTTGATAATTTAATGCCTTGACTTGTTCTATCTACTCGATATAGTTCCTCTTTTGTGATATATTTATGTTTCCATACTATTATGATATAACTTTTTTGACATTAATTAGTTGAAGTAAGATTGTTTTTTTGTTAGTATATAAGTGATGACTATAGATAAAGTGAAAGGATGGAGACATGGTTATTTCTAGTAGTGTTATAATATGTGTTATGGGTAAAATCATAGGAGAATACTGTGTGACACCATAGACATGATATAGAATACATATATTCTTCAATTTATCTCTATTTGAGAGATTCCACCCAATAGATGGGAGATCAGGAGTTTGAAGTTTGGGATCAATGACCCGAATTGTTCTAATAAGACCTCTAGAGATACTTATTGGGGATGAAATTTTTTTAGAGGGGGAGAATTATAATATCCTCAATTTTGAATGATACCCAAAATTCTCTTTATGAATAAATTGTGATTACTTTTATTAGAAAATTAATTTTTTTTAAAACACATAATAAATAATTTAGAGGCTTCCAAAAAGTTTAAAAGACTAGTTAATACGTTGAAAAATTTTATAGAATATTTTTAAAGTTAGGTACTGAGTTAGGATCAGATTCTAGGGCCTCTAGAGCTTCTGTGATGATAGAATAAAAATATTAAATATAATATACTTATCTCAAAAGTTTTTTCTAAAATTTCATAATATCACCCAGATGGCATTTCAGAAGGAAAATTTGTCACCACCATTAAATTCAAAATAAGTGTTTTACCCTTGGAATGTCTTAACCATTATGAATGTCAGGTGTTTGGTTAAATTTCACAGAAGGTTAATTTTTACCACTATAGTATAAGATATTTGATTAAGAAGGAATGTTATATGTTATGAATAAATTTATCAAATTATTTGATAAATTAAACTGAAAATATTTTTTTTAAAATTTTTTTAGAGTAAAAAATGATAATAATAATAATATTATTAATATTATTTTTTAAATATATGTAATCGAAATATTAATGTGTAATGAAATAATTTTTAATTATCTTAATTGATTTGTGACGTTTCTCCATGGGTGAATATTTATTGAGAGGTTAGGTAACAATAGTGATGTTAATACTTATTATAAATAATAGAATTTGTGTGTGGTTAATATTAATTTCTTTGCTATTATATATTTTTAATTAAATTTATTTTTTAATAATAATTGTGGTGATAGTGGTGGAGATTTAATAATAATTAATAATAATAACAATAATCATTATTATTGATTTGGGATACTAATATTGGTGTGTGTATATATATATTGTGGGTACATGTCTGTGTTATATATCTGTCTGTGTGTGTGTATGTTTCTGTGTGTGTGTATACGCGGATGACTGTTAATGTACATATTTAGTAGGGGTGGATTTAAATTTTTTAATAGTGAATTCTTAAAAGAAAACCATATGACAGGGTGGCACATGATTTAAGAGGATAAAGAGATAATATAAAGAGGAATAATGAGAAATATAGAAAAATTAATAAAATATGATTATATATATATAATAAGAAAAAGTGGAGTTTTATAAGGATAAATGAGAAGAAAAATCATAGAGGAGCCGTCAAATTTGTTTCTCTATTCACCTATCACTTATGTGTTTTTTTATTTAATATTTTTAGAAATCCAAACATATATATTCAATATATTATGCAATACTAATCAGATTGATAAACTGTCAGTGATTTTGGGTTCATCTTGCTGAGTTGATGTTAAATCCTATGTTTTTAAGGAAATGAGGTAACTTATTAAGATTTAATATAATAATTTTAAATATCAATGACAGTGATAAATATCAATCAATTAGAAACAATAATGGTTTTAGGATTGAGTCGTTTGATCGATCTTAGATGTCAACCCATATCATCAATCATCCTTGAATGTATGGTAGGATGTTACTTACCTTTTCGTTCATGATTTTACACTTGTTCTTTTATATGATTATATTTGGCTTCATTTTGATAACCATGATTGATTTTCATCACATGTCGGTGTGTGTGTGTGTAGCCCATGAGACTTGTTGGGATTCCAATAGTGATATTAGTATCGCCTTTTCCATATTTTTACTTGATCAAGTATTGTTATGTATGTAGATATATACTCATAATAACATGGTATGCATACCTATGTGCTCACCATATATGTGTGTTACTTGGCCTTTGTGGTTGTTAGTGGTACTTGCGATAAGTGGACCATCATTCTATATTTATCTCGTAGAGGGGAGTGCAATGAAATATAAATATGGATATAAGGATCCTGGGTATATGGTGGATGTACGAATTAGCCATGGTAATGTGTTGAGGATGTAATCGAGGTAGCCATGATCTAACAAGTACCTCTTATATAAGGTAGCCTAGTCAATGTGAGAACCTTATATTCTCAACTAGAAGATACATAGTGACATGGTCCTCCTTAGGGGTATACGATGCTAGGTTATATGTTCACATGACACCGTGAGGACACCATATAAGGGCAGCTATAATTACTACTAAATTATTCTATTATCATTCAACATGAAGTAGGAGTAGGTATAGATGAGTGTTATAGTGAATCGATTGGTGAAAAAACACTTGGTTGTGGATTATATGTGATGAAAATACAAATTTATTATTATAGTGTCATGAAGTTGATATACATTAGCATAGTTTATTAAGTATGCATTGGCAGTGTCCTATTGAGTCTAGTACTCACACACTACATAGGAATTTTGATGCACTTGTACATTTCATGTGAGAGCTAGTGAATGGTAAGGTCCTAGTGTTGGATGGAAAGGTAGGGAAGTATGGGTCTGGTGGTGGGATGGGATGAGTAATAGTGGACCCACAGTTTTCTGTTTTTATTTATCTACTTTATTTACTCAGTGAAACCTTTCCATAGTAAGAGATGCTAATTTTTATAAAATGTATGGGATCTACATTCTCAAATAATTACATTGATTATTTATGAAACAATTTATTGATGATTATTTATCCTAATAGATGATAAATATAGTATTTTATCCCTACAAATGGACTAAGACACTTGGTACTAGTGAAATTATTCTTGCATATCGGGAGGCACATGTGTGGTCATTTTTAATGGTAGCTCAGACATGATGGTTCGGGTTAGGATGATATAGAATTACTCCATATGGACGAATATTGATAAATTAATTCTCAAAATACCAAAAAGTGAAAAAACTATAAAAGTATAGGATTGATTCATTTCCACATTTATGTTTTAAAATCTAAAAAATAAAAAAATGATGCAATTAGGCTCAAATAGAAAAGAGGTTTTGGATTAAACCAATGATATACATATAAAAAATAATTAAAATATCATCTCACGTTCTTCCCCCATACTTATCAATTATACACCTAGATAATTAAGCATTATTATAAAATCAATGAAAATTTAAGACACATACCACTAAGATCCATTGATTTCACACATTGTAACAAAAAAATTATCCCTTCTCAAAAAACAATTATTTCAAGTTATCCATTCGACTCATTGAATATATTTCCATTTTATTTTTCATCCCATTAAAAAAACACTCACCTACCATGAATTTTTTATCATCAGAAAAATGTTAATTTTTGTTAAGTATGTTCTCATGAAAACTCATACAAGAGTAACCATTGGCTTGATAATTATTTTTTACCTACACATAATTTAATTCAAGTACATGTGTTTTTCAAGAGGATTTTTTAGGGTTGTTCAGTGGATTTTGGTATTTAGTTTTTATATGTAAACAATTATATGGTAGAATAAAGGGGGATTCGATATTTTTGATTAAAAATTTCATGATTCTAATTTTCCATTATGTATGATCAATTCATAAATACAATTAGAATAAAATTAGCTCTAATCATTATAAAAACCTTAGTTAATGTGCAAAAAATTCTTAATTTCAGTAGAAAATGACAATTTTTTTCATGATATTCAACACAGTATATTAAATTTTTATAGAATTTTATTATTAAAAAGTTATATCCAAGAAAAAATTCCAGTAGAAAAACTTCTCAATAGTAAACACATCCATTAAAGGCTTTATTTTCTACCCAAAATAGAACCAAAATATGTTTTTCAAAACAAGAAAACTCCCCCTACACATGTAAAGTTAGCTAGATCAGGCATTTTTACTTCAAGATCATGTTGGATTGGAAAAAATGGATTGTAATGTGGATAACCTAACAATATTTTTATTCTCACTACGGTCTAATAGTTTTAAATTTATAGGTAATGGCCATTATAAAATTAATATTACTATAAAAGGGTATTTTAAAATTAATGAAATTCCCCAATAATTTAAAACACAAGTACCATAATCCATTATGTTTTGACATAATTAAATAAATTATCGGTTAAATAAAGATGGATTGGATCTCTCCATAATTGAGGTTAATGTAAAGAGTATGTCAAAAAGGGTTCAAAATCCTCTTGTTATGTCTATTTTAAATATAAATATAATGATATGTGGCATAAGAATAAAAAACAATATGTATTTTGAAGAAATTATAAATATTTTGATCTTCAATAAATTATATTTTTAGAATTAGTTAATGTTCATTTTTATGGGATAAATAGGTTCACTAATTTAAATGAGTTTCAACTTAAGAAATATAATCATTTATTATCTTAAGCTTCAAAAATACACTAAAATTTAAAAAAGGGAAAAATATCAAAATGACGCAAATTTATAGAAAAATATAAATTTGAAAATCTTAATCTAGAGAAGTTCCATCCCCCACATATAAATGAAGTTTTTTCCTTAATTAATTAATGGTATTTAACAATTAAAATTATATTTAGTTTATTCACACACAAAAATGTTATGAATTTGTAGAACCTGATAGAATTAATTGATAAACCGAGCGGAGGAGTGTGGTCTCCTCCAATGGCTCTGATGGAATGTTCCCATAGAATTTCTTCATCCTATGTCAATTGACATTTAATGGATATTTTTTCTCCTTAAATTATATGTGACACATCCATTAATCGATATAAATGAATAAATATAAATTAACCATACAATTTTTAAAAAATTTATCCTTCATTAAACATTAGTCATGGGTTAAATTACAAAACCATGTATCTTGGATGGTAGTATTTTGGTTGGATCCACTTGTAATGATCCACCTTTGTTATCTATTTTTAAATCAAGTAATTTTCAAATTTAAATTTTTTTGGCTCAGCTATATTTTTATGATACACCCTTTTAATCTCTTATTAAATCTTGTAATATTAATAATATTCAATTCAAATAACATCCATCACATTCTGTTGTAATCCGAAATATTTTCCATATTTTTAGCATCTAAATTCATCTCTTTCATATCCTAGTAAATCTTATTCTTTAATTATAGAGTTACTTGATATTTTTTTACCATAAATATACATATATTGACTCAATATTATAGAGTATTTGTTAGTTTTCAAATAATCCCATATTATGTCTTCCAACCATTGGCAGTAATCATTCATGTTAGGATTAATAAACTTATTTAAAATTCCATTTATTTCCCAATCAGACACTTCATCTCGACCACTTTTATGTGGATAATAGGGAGTTAATGTTTTATGAACAATCATGGACTTTTAATGTAAATCCATAATTATCTTTTTTCAAAATCTAGTTTCTTGATCTCTAATGTGGTTTCTAGGAACTCTAAACTTATAAAATTTGTTAGTCATAAAAAAATCAAAAAAATGATTAACATAATCAGTCGTGGTGGTTTTTCGTTCCTCCTAATTTGAAATATAATGTACTTTAATAATTTCTATATGATATTTGGGATTTTCCAATGAAATAAATCTCCAAAAATACAAATATCTCACAACAATTAATTGTGTTTCTTTGGGTCATTTCTTGTCTCTTTAAAATAATTATAGAATGATGAAAATTTTCACACCTTTTAAAAAATAAATCAGAACCTTTAAAAACTTTTTATTAATAAATTATAGATTTTAAATTCTTCATTTCTATCCTTTTAGGTCCATATTAGCCTCTTCAAAAAAAGTGAGACAAAACTCAAAAATAGATTCAATTTCAATTTTGGGGAAAACTTTTCTTACCAGATTATCATTGAAAATTTTATAAACAAATAGATATTACCAAATATAATAGCTAGATTTCAATTTCAGTTTTTTAATATGGTGGTAATTTAAATGGGATGAGACCTGATATGTTAGTAGATAATTGACCTTGTTAGTGTGTCAATTAAATTCTCATAAATAAAGTAAAACATGTCTCTTGTAATGTGAAAATTTAGTGCCTTGTGGTCTGTAATTTTAACTTACGTGGTATTAGGAAGACTAATCAAGTGATCGAACACATCATTCTCACCCCTTCTATCCATTTATTTATTATTTGAACTCCTACAACAGTAGAATCCATCTCACTAACCTCATTTTAGTTTTATCCTTCTCAACCAAGTACTAAAGGGTTTCATGATAAAAAAAATATGATTACATTTATTCCAAGAGGATATAATATAATTTCATCAAAAGTAAATAAACTATGGAAAATTATTTTTCTATGTATTTTTAATTGAATTAATCCAAATTTAATTTTCTTTAGTGATATGAAATGACTTATGTCTTTCCCTCAATTCATCGAGATACGATTTATCCAACTTCATGGTTGGATGTATTATAATGTAGCTCAAAGGGCTTCCCCCAATATAGTATTTGCACCATTGGTGGAGATATCAATCACATCTTTAACTAATCAATGACTTCCCAAAACTCAACATTGGAATCAAAATTATCATATTTGTTAACAAATCTGGAGAGAGGGTGAGAAATATTACAAAAATATTTGTTAAACCTACTATATTTTTCTTCACATCCTAGAAATGATCGAATATATTTCAGACAAGTTGATTAAGGACAATATTTTATCACATCGAGTATTTATTTATCTAATTCAACTCATTTTTATAAAATTACATCTTGAAGGGAAATATCACCCTTAAACTTGAAATTAATCATTTAAAATTATCAATTTTTTTTAAAAGTATATTTTCTTGATTTTTTCACATTTTTTCAAAAAAATATTAGAATTAATTTCCAAAAACAATGAAACAATATAAGAATAAATATAAGAAATATTTAATGTGATCTAAAAATATACTTACCATGAAAATCTAAAATATACCAAGATCGTTAAATAATCCAAAATCCATACTTCTATAATCAAAAGATCCAAAGGTAAATGTAATGGTAGTATCTTATTGGTCATCATGATTAATGGGTACCTTTGAATAACCAAAAAATACATCCAGAAACCAATAATGTGTTATACCAACATATATTTCGTAGAATTGTTCGATTAATGCGATTAGGAAATTTTCTTTCTGAGTGATTGGATTCAACTTCATAACCTCATTACACACTTTCTATTAATTCTGAATTATCATAGGGATTAAATGTTTTTTATTACTCACAGTGACTATATTATTTTTTATGGTAATTATATTGATTGGGATAACCTATTTTAAATATAAAATGAGACTCATAATCCCTAATTCCAATATATTCTATATATAATTCTTCATAACCTCTATTAAGGTGGGATTATGCCTCTTTTTGCGCTATTTGACTTATTTAGAATCTCCCTCATGAATAATTATATGTGATCATATTTTTAGATTTATTTATTTGATATCTTATATGCTCCCCTATTTTCTTGAAATTATCTCTCAAAATTTCAATCAAATATATTTATTGGGTTTCAGAGAGATTCTCCGAAATTATCAAAGGTAATTTCTTTCCTTCCATGATGTACAACTGATTTTAATTCTTGAGAAGTAGTTTTAATTTCATATTATGGGGTTGTATAAGGGATGAAATTAAATTGAGGTTCCACCCTTCCCTAGAATAAATCTTTTATTTATATAAAATCATAACAACTTCTTCTACATTAAAAAAATCTTCAAAGAAATAATCTATTTAATCTTCTTACAACATGTAATCATAATTTAATCATTTTTTGAACACACATTTTTCATGATATTTTAAATAGGAAGGTGATATAATAAGGATAATAATCCATGGATCATACCTCAATTTGTATCATATTTATTGGAGAGTCTTAAGCATGAGTGATCATCCGAAGGGAACCTCATAAAGTCAAAAACATTAAAGAGGAAAATGATATATTAAAACTCTATATTGAGTGATCCTTAAAAAAATTTATAATGGTCTTTGAAATCTATAAAAAAGGGCTCCACAAAATTATGGGTGAGAGTTATGGAATCATGTTGCCTTTAACGTTCAGCATATACATGTCTGTTGGGAATAGGCAATCTTTGACTTTCATAAGGATGATTTCTAAAACTCAAAATGTAAAACCCATGGGTCTATTTTCTAGGTAGACTAATTATATTAAGTAATTTATGTCTCCAATATACAAATAATAGTATAAAGAGTGAGACAACACATTAATTTAAGAAACTAGACCATATAAATCAATATAGAATGTTAAAGATACAATGGTTCATTGAATGGGAAATGTCCCTAAATCATGACATATAGTTGAAAACTGTGTTGTGATAAGGGTCATGACATATATTCCCATGCTTATCCTCTAAGTCAATTGATGACTCATATTACTCGTGTAATGATATTTGATAAATTTGGAACTATTTCAATTTTTTTCAGATATCTTCTAAAATAGGTATTTTGATTTAAACATTATAAAGATTTAATGAATCCATATTTAATGCTTCTTCACTTAAAAATTCAATAATTTCAAAATTTTACAAGGGAATAGTGATGTAATTTCATTATTTTCCATTTATTACATTTTCATGGGTGTCTTAGGTCTTTTCCTCCATGGCATATCCTTCTCTTCATCCATATTTTATTCTTATTGGGTAATTTTCATAGAATTTACAAAATTCTGACATTCATTATGCTTTAGCACCGATGGAATTGATTCATGTTCAAGGGTTGTTAGTTGTGGGATTTGTTTTATACTTATTATTGTTATCATACTGATATTCTCTTTTGGATTTGATATCACCTCGTCTAGGTGTTTATTTGGAATTTGGTCAGCACGTTCACAAGACATCCAAAATTGCTGGATAAAACTTTTAAAGATTCATTCAACCCCTAAAACATGGATTATTGATATTAATTATCATATGTTAGTGAATTAATTGACGTTTTAAAATAATTGTTTTTAAAAAAATATTTGGTTATTGGTAGGTATAATAGTTACCTGATATATTTTTTGAAATGGTGGTGGGTTTTTGAAATGACGTTGGAATGGGGGTTGGTCTTGAAACTAATTATGCTAAATATTTCTATCCTGATTATGAGGAACTAAAAATACATTCTAGAATTTTTGAGTCTCTCTATATACTCTACATTTTATGAATTTACATGGATTAATTTCTTAAAAAAATCATTTCATTCCTTTAACTTTAGAACATAAGTCAATTAAATGATTAGGTGATGAGTATAAAGCACCTACATTAGTTGGTTCCTATTTGTCACATAATTTTTTCAAGGCCATGTATCTCACCAATCTAGTTATATCGTCACTCCCAGTTTTTAATATGGGTTATGGATGAGAAATTATTACAACATGAATACATATTATACTGGTTTCGATGATATGAAACTATTGTGAGTTTTGAGAAATTTTTTTAATCAAGGACTCAACTTATTTTGGTGTCATTTCAATAAAATCTCATATGTATGATGAATAAAGAAGGATTGTTTCATTTTATAATAATAATTGGTAAAAAAGAACACGGATATTGTGAGCCTATGTTTTCTAGTTTGGGAAGATAACACATATCAGATTAAATATCTCTAAATAATTGTAGTGGGTCTCTTCATATTATACAATGATATGATTAATATTTGTTCGATAGATATGTATCTAGTTGTGTAGAAGAAAAAATAAATGATGTTTCTCAATAAGTCATACAAGTTATGAAAATTTCCTATTTGTTTGATGCAGTACAAAAATTTGGTATCACCATCTAGTAAAAAATGGAATAACTTGCACTTTATTTGATCTTCATATACTACTAGTGGTTTGAAAGTTGAGAAGAAATATGTACAGTATTTAATATATATTTTAGATCTTCTCCTTACAATACATTGAATATACGAAACTGTGAGATCATGATAGGTTTCACCAAAAACTAATTTTACAATTATTGCTAAAAATGTTTATTTTTCAATTATGGAATTATGGTGTGCATAGGTCTATAAGGGTTTGGTTAGTATTTTCATCTATAATGATAGGTTCATAGTAAACACATGAAGTTTCACTCAAACATTCATGAAAAATTTCATCACATTTAAATTTATAATTAAAGTTTCTATGTATATATAACTATGTTAATTAAATTTTTTGATGCAATGGTTAAGGGTCAGTGTTACTAGTTTCATTTATGTAATTTGAAAATTGGAATTTTAGAACCACCTCCTTAGAAATGATACCATGTTATGAATCATTCCTATCATGGGGTGGGGGAATACAATTATATTATTCCAGTTTTGATGTTAATATAGGTTGTCTCTATAGAGTATATTATAAAAATCATGTTTTCCACTTAAAATTAGAGGATGGGGGTGTTTTTTTAATTTTATGGTTTTTTAAAACAAAATATTTAAATGAAACTGGATAATGAATATAGATTGATGAAGGTGGATTAGGGTAGATTCAATCTCCAAAATTAAATTTGATCCTAATTCAATTTTATCCAATACTCCTCTCATAATCCAAATAATGTGATATTCTAAAATTGATTCCCCTTGCTCCCCGTGTAAAATGGTAATGGTAATAATAATCCTCTACAAAATCATATCTCGGTATATCAACATTCTTATGACTAAAAGATTTGTATAAATACCTGATCAAGTATTTTTTACCCCAGATAATCATTAGTGTCCACTACCCCTCACACACATTTTGAAAATCTATGATTACATAACAAGTATGATGCAAAATATTCTAATGTATATAAAAAAAACCTAGTAGAGGTATATAATGACCATAAATTAATTTAATAATAATAAATAATATAATCACCAAATATAGTCAAACTTGATAATAAAAATAACTATTCAAATATTGAAAAAAACATTATATAAAAAAGAGACTGATTTAATTAAATTAAGTGAATGAACACATGAATTAAAAAAAAGAAAACCTCCCATTCCCTAATCACTCATAATCTTACTCAACCATTGAAGGGTAGCGAAAAAAGGGGGGAAATAAGGAATGAAAAAAAATAAGAAAACAAAAAAAACATAAAATTTCCTTTATAGAATATTTCTATCAACTTTTCCCCCTATTTCTATTGACCGAAATTCCAAATATTCCCATGCGGTCTTTTTATTTTTTATTGTAATTTGATTTTATTTCTTCCATGAAATTTTAAAATTTAGTTGACATGTTTATAAATCATTATGATAAAATTAATAAAGATATATTGGTATATTTTAAGAGACTCTTCATATTCCTATAATTTGATGGGTGGATTGGATGCCTTAATGAGTTAATTTATCCCTGAAATTTAACGTTAACATGAATTGTTGAGTCCTATTTCATATCCAACTAGAATAAATTCATTATATTTACATTATCATGATATATGACTCATTTAATGAGGAGTTTTGAAATATATTGAACATTTTTTTCCACATTAACTAATTTAATTTGGCTCCACAATGTTTAAATTAGAAATGGGTGCAGTTGAATATTTTTGGTCACTGATGATGATTTTAATTTTTTACTTGTAGTTTTCTTTTCAATTGTATCACTTTCTATATGACTTTATATGTATCAGTATTTCATCTTTTTCTAAGAATGGTATTTTTTGATCGGTTCTCATCCTAACTATTATTACTAAATCTTGTCTTATGGTAATGAATCCCATGTGTATAATATATATACCCTAAATTCTAGTCACTGAATCATGGATTATACTCGGTGGCATTCATAGTTCATTATCTTCCTTTCTTCACCACTAACCCAGGAGGAGTATCTTTAGAGGGAGGAGGTCATGAAAACGTAAAGTAGAGAATGATTTATTGTAAAAAATACCTTAAATAGTCTATTTACAATTATAAAAACAAATATCTAATAATAATACCAATAAAAATAAAAATATTATATTATATCATTGACATGAGATAAAAATCATTGAATTAAAATATAATTCCAATATGGCCTGAATCATATCTTATCAAACCTCCAAGAAATTTATCGAAACCTATATAATAAATATTTATTTTAAAAAATAAATATCACTATATTATTTGTTATATAAATATTTATGCAATCAATATAACTTAATTAATTATTATTCCTCAGAATTAGAGAATACTACTTATTCTAATATTAACATAAAATCAAATATTACCGAGGATCAAGATGTACCTGAAAAGCATAGTTAGAGGAAAACCTCAGACCATTTATTAAAATAGTGTAAAAGTACAACAAAAAAACCTTGTCAGACCAAAACAGAGACTATAGACCATAAAAATAAAACCTATCACCACCTCTATGGTTAAAAACTTCATCCACTGTCACTAATTCCCATTATTAGCTTTCATAATGCTTCAGAACCTCGATATACTTCTTTTTAAGGTTCATCTGCTACAATTAATGGAACTAATTAGTATTTTTCATAATTTTATTGAATCCATAGACTACCCCACCTTATATTCTGATAGATGACCTGGTGAACATCAGTTTGGGTAGATAAGTGTAATCCTTCCTCAGCCTTCTTTGCAGAGAATATATCATATCCTCCTTGTTCTCAGGCAAAATCGTCTTCCCTCCCTGGACAATGTTATTATATGAGTGCTTGACCATGTTATTTTCTTTGTTTTTGTCAGACATATCCCCCAATTTTATAGGGATTTTCATATCTTGATAAATATCCAACCAGTTCTAATGAAGTCGATAGTTAGTGTCAATCACTACCATGCATTGTGGGTTGTCTACCAATTTCTTGGCCATTACATATAACTTTTTTTATTTCCTCATTCATTGTAACATCCTGCTACAATGTGAGATCTGTTTGTATGTTGGCACCAAATTTCATTGGAATAACCTCCTCCACACCCTCATGCTCAAGAACCTAAAATCAATTTCCCGTGGAAACAGTTATCATCACACCTTCATCATCATCATCCCGACCATTGAACCCATTAATAAATACCTCTGAAATCCATAGAATTGTCCCATCATCACATACAACAGACTCCAAGTTTCTACTACCCCATGTCGCTGCCCCTTAGTCCAACCATTATCCTTGCTATTTCTAATCAACCTGCCTTCAGAACCAGGGGCACCCTTACTAGAGACATCCTCATCCAGGAACTTCATCTCACTATCCCACACCCTCAGATCCATTTTAATCCTATCAAAAACTGCCATGACCATTGGATTGGAAGAGGCCACTATCTTTTTCCCATTTTCATTGCATCCCAGTTCTCAAAACTAAAATACTTTCCACGAACCACATCAGTTTGTAGCCTATGTCCCTCACATGTCCTCAACTTCATATTAGTCCTCATGCTCCTTCCTCCATCATGATAGTGCGACACCAGATGCCCGAGATGACAAATGATCGAGCAATAGTTAACCCATGATTTAAAAACCATGGCATGCGTCCATCTAAACACAACACCAACAACAATCCAATACACTCCACAGGGGGATTCGACACATACACCTCAACACAAATGCCCGTGTTTATCAGATGAATCATGGTAGAAGTGCAGATATCAGAATAGAGAAATCAACCCACCATGTTTACAATCATTCAACTAATTGCCATATTTTGAAAGTGTAATGGGGGTTGAGTAAGCTTACATATGTCGTGATGGAGGATGGGTCACGATTCATGCAGAGGTCAAACGACTATTTAAAAAGGAAGAACTTTCATCCCTTGAAATGATGAGGAACACTGTATTATGCCCAGATTAGATCATCCTCTAAGGAAAACAAGATTAGGATATGCCGCTTATCAAGAAGACCGACAATCACACCATCATCGAGGTCCCATTTACCATACACAAGTCAATCAAAATCATCGATCGAGGTCCTTCTATGGTTGAAGATAAAAACCAATATCAAATCCACAAGGCTTGATTCTTTAGATAACTCTAACAGTGAAATTGGTAGTCGAGGGCCACAAAGATGGAGATCATGGACCTTTGGACTTAACGAAATCCTTGAGAAGTCCGACAAAAATCTATGGTTATAAAATGAAATAAAAGGCTTCCTTGAAATCGAAGGAGGAATAAAGATTGCATCCTCTCCCCCTAACACTTCCAGGAAGGGGGAGTGGGAATCCGCCTCGGTCATCTAGGGTTCCATTATTGCGAATCTCTGAACACTCAACCACTCTCAAATGAGGATCAAGATATAATTATTTCTTGACCTTGAAAACCTTTTTCTCAATGGAATTAGAAAAATTTTCATAATGTCTATGACCAAAATCTAGACACAAGTGAATTCATCCATAGAAAAATATATTTAGGTCACAATGAAAATATCTTCACATGGGAACTCACTATCTAATATAATTAATTTTTCTTTTTTATCTTATTAATATGGTTGGATACTTATGTCATAAATATACTTGATATATCTATGTTTCAATTTTATGAAATTAAACCATTGATTACACCTCCATGACCATGAACATAATCAAACAATTTTATTCCAATCAAAGGGCCTAAATCTTTCACTTCCATTTACATTGAAGGAAAAATTATTTCTTATTTTGTTTATTAATGTTATATCATTACTAATACACCCAACATATCCTACCTATCCACAATAATATTTCATCGTTGTTTTTACCCATATATAAAAGTACCCAACCAATGAAAACATTAATAACAATCTCAATTTTAACAACTGATACAGAAGTATGTAATTAGGAATATATAATTACACAAATAACAAAATGAATTATTATCGGAAAGTATGTTTTTATAACTTATTCTCTTGGAAATTAATAAGTTAAAAATTCATTAAAATAATTCTTAATATCTTATGATCCGACTACACTTGAAATCCTTTATAATACACATCATGATTGATATATTTCATTTGGAATAGAAGATATACTTACGAATATTGTTCTAATTATTTATGGTTCTTATCAAACAGT
Organism: Viscum album; assembly: GCA_963277665.1. Classification (NCBI taxonomy): domain Eukaryota; kingdom Viridiplantae; phylum Streptophyta; class Magnoliopsida; order Santalales; family Viscaceae; genus Viscum; species Viscum album. The sequence goes on from OY728139.1 coordinate 596,788,611, forward strand.
GTAAATTCTATATCCTATTCATGTGATAGATACTATAAGAACATTATATTATAAACGGTATACTTTAGAACAACTCATCATGTGATAAAATAGTTATGAATATTAATTTCAATAAATATACATATATTTGAAAGTATACAACAGTTAGTTCTAGGTATATAACTCCACAAAATATGATGTTTCAACTCTGATGAAATTTTTCTTTTGATGATCATAATTCAATCTCTTACAAGAATATATATAATGGAAAAAAGATTAAAATGAAAAAAATGAATAATTAATACCTATTATGATAATAGTAAGAGAATGGGATGGAATAAGAAGAGTTGGAAGTTAATTTTATTACTATGAATATAGACTTAATTTCTGTATTAAAATTTCCCAACGATTCATATGAAGGAGAGGTAACTAAAATTAATTGTCAAAATTATCCTCTAGATGAAACATGTCAGATAATGTAAGATCACATATATGAGGAATTTTATGATAAATAATATGATGCATTATATTGTTATTTGATTGAAAATCTATAAAAATTTCCCAGATACGTAGTCATTTGTAATTTTGAAACTATTGGAAACATATAGGAGGGATAATAAAAATTGAGGAAGATATGGGAATAATATAGAAAGAATTAAATTAAATAACATTGAAATTTATCAAATGCACATGATATGTTGATGCCAAAAACAATATAAATTTCATTCTTGAATCAATTTACTCTAAGACAAATAAGGATCCCTATGAACAAATCGAATAAAAATTGGTGGCCTTGGAAGGACATGAGGAAAGTACCATACATTATAATACAATCAAAAGTAATGAATTTATTTCAAGAATGATAGGTTCAATATCAATGTTGATAAGAAAAATTAGGTTGATAAATCATTTCAATAGAATTAAAAAATGCATGAAGATAATAAGAAGCATATTCAGATGATAAATAAAGAGCATGAAGATAGAATGAATTCATTAGAGGATGAGAAAAATATCAACAATATTAAATGTCATGGGTTTGAAATAAAATAATTCTCAACATGATTATTCATAGTAAGATGAGAGAAGATATTCTTCCATAAAAAATATAAGGATAATATTAGGGCTAAAATACATGATTTTTTGGAAAAATAATCTTGATAACATATATTTAGAAACCTATTTTAATCTCTAAACATAAGGAATACTTTGTTCCATAAAACATTATTTATCCTAATACATTTTTTAACTATTCATGTAATAAGATTAAATTATAAAGAAATATGGGTTGAGAAAAATGGTAGGAAACCCACCACAACATTAAAGAAATACAAGTGAATAAGTTCTATAAAATAATCTAAAAATGAAAATTAAATTTCACAAGCAGAATAAGAAATCAGAGTTTACCATAATGTTATTCATTAGAGAAGAATAAGTAATTTTGGAAACTACTTGTATTGGGGATGATTTAGACAGAAGGTACTTGAATATTTTCATAATATGAAAATATAGGGAAGAAAAAAACATTAATAAAGGTGGAGTACACATGAGTCAAAAAAATAACCTATAAGAAGGATGAAAATATATTTATTTCAAATAGGTTTGTATGATTAGCATATATATCTAAACATTATAATGACATTGGTCACTATAGAGAAACATGCTGGTCAAAGTCAACAATATATGAAATAATAGCCTTGAAAAAAATAATCTCATCAAATGTTAGAGAAAATCAATAAATAGTGGATAATTTCTCCAAGGTCAATTAAAATGAGAAAAATGTTTTTTCAAAATAAACCAAATAAGGCTTAGAAAGAATTATACACCAAGGAGAAAAAGTATCTTTTATTTTGGTAGAAAAGGATATATCATGGATCATTGTATGATGACCATGATTGATGGTATCAATAGAGGTATGATGATTAAAGAGGGAGAACGAATTAATAAAATTAATAAAAATATGATCTGGTTAATAAAATTTAATATAATTAAAGAAAACATAAATCCAAAAATCATTACTAAAAACAAGTAATGTAAAGATTCACTAGTACCTGTCTTGGAGGTGAAGTAAATTTGGTCATGATTCAATGTATTGTATGAGCATCCCACCTTCTCAAGAAGAAAAATGTAATAAGTATAAGATAACACCAAGGTATTCCTTCACTTTTATGGATAATAATAAGAAGGGTATTGTTTATAAATAATCAGTTGGAAATAGAATTAAAACAATAATTTTATTGAGAAATACTTCATAGAAAATCATTAAATAAATCCTGGAGGGTTCCCTAAAAATAGAGCTAAAATTAAAGGCATATCTAGGTTGATAAGAAACACATAACCTTGTTACTCTCTCGAAGAAGATATGAAGATACAAATTTATTCCACTATATAATGTTTTTGTTCATTATATTCACGGAAATAATGATGATGCATATTTTTAGGGGGGAATAAGGATGAAGAATATGCTATCTATTTAGGATGGTTGATTAGAAATCACCATCATTTAGATGATTCAAGGATTTAATGTCTTGAATATTATGATCATCATGAATGTAGTGATGTTAGACAGTGTCCCTTGAGGTGGGGATGTAATTTGGAAAAATATATAAAAATTAAATGGTTGTGCCCTAAATTACCCTACATTTATATGTAGTTGTTTTAGTATTGGTAGAGATCAAATCCATAGGGACTGACGAATAATCCTTTAGTCAGAAAAATTTTATGGTGGTTTGACTATAAAGTGGCCAACTTTGGGGATGTTTTTAATTTTTTAATAAATGATGTAATTTAAATAAAAAATAAAGAAAATAATTATTTGAATTAAATAATTAATGATGGCGCATTTATGATAGGTTTTTTATTAGGTTGGATTGGATGAATGTATTTTCATAGAAAATTTCATCTCATTAATTCATGATGTATCCAACAAAGAGATAATTCTCCAAAATCATTCACCAATTTAATCCCTACTAAATTCTAAGTCTAATAACCAATTCACATTTAGGATAACATTAATGAGAACTCAAAAGAAAATATATCATAAATGCACTCAAAATGTGTCATCTTTAAAGTTAGTGAAGATGAAGAACCTGACTCATCGAACAGAAATCTTAAAATAACGAAGTGATTTAAATATTAAATCACATGAAATATAATTTAATCCATACACTTTCTAATAACCTAGATCAACCCATTATAGGTTTATCCACGCATTTATTATATTTTATCAATGGATTTGTTAAATAGACTCACGAGGGGGGAATTAATGAAGAAAAACATTGAAATGACAATCCCTCCACCATTGTGTAAAGAATTTCACAAAATATGATTAGAATAGATTCAATCACTAAGGTAACAATATCAACATAATATTGAAAAGTAAATAGTAAATTAATTAGGAGATAAATAATACGTAGAATAAATTTTTTTAATAAACTAATGTGATTGAAATAACTAACATGGGAAAAATGAATAAGAAATTAATAAATGAATGTGTAACAATACAATTGAATAAAAAAAATGGATTCCCAATCCATTAATCACATGATCCATATATATAAATATTATAATTATTTGTTATATCCCCCATTAATACAGTCCTTCCCCATAAATTAGGTTAGTCAAAATTAGAGTCATAAATACAAGTAAATTAGACATTTCAATGTTGACTAGGGGAATCATCTAGATTCATTCCCCTATTAAACAAGTGAACTTGTTACTAAATATAGAATAATATAGAGTTGTTTTATAATACACATATTTTATTCAATGTGCCTTCTAAAATATGGAAAAACATTATGGAAAATGTATCATCCTTTTGAATTATTTTGTGAAGTTGTGGGATTTTTATAGGCTTTCCGATATCGACCCTAATTTAAATTTCAATTTTAGATCCTTGGATCTCCTTTAAAACATTAGAATCAGATTTATCCCTATTTTAATTAAACTATCACCATAATTTTCTATTTCTAAATTTAAAATTTTAGCTTCAATGGGCTTGTATTGTGGGTCCCACTTTTGTTTGATGGGATTAATGTGCATTATTATTTTCCTAGGAGTTTATGAGTTCATTGTCAAATATATCAATCTTACTTTCAGATTCATCCATATATCCTAATAGAAAAAAATATTACAATAAAAGTTATCAATAATATCACAAAAAAATAAAAAAAATTAATATAATTTATAACACATGAAAATGATTAATTGGTCCCAAAATAAAATTTTAAAAATGAATTTAACAATGATATGAAATGTAGTTCTATATATGAATTGAACTAAAATGGGTATTTATGGCCATTTAAAGACATAAATATTTAGATATATAAAATGAATATTAGAATATTTATGTTGGTAATCAATAAAATTTTAGGAATATAAGGAATTCTAAAAAATTTTATTGGAATGCTTCACTGAAAATAAATCTTTTAATACACTATCGTATCCATTTTAATGTAATAAATTATAATTTTATTTGAGGGAATACAATTTTTCAATAACATGAAAATCTAAGAAAATAAATGGGTGATTATTGAAAAATAACCTTCAAGTTACATTTAATTTTTTTCATCATTTGTTGACATATCTATAATAATTGACGTAAAATATTTAATAATAATATATTACATTACTTGTATTAGAATGAAAATAAATTTTATATATAAGTCCCCGGCCTTAAACATTACTTAATATTGAATTAAATGAATAATTCACATTGAGGATCTTTTCAGGTTTAGAGTTTTAGAGAATTAGGACATAACTATTACATCTGTAACGCCCCGACCCCAGTTACCCAGAGTCGGTGCATTATTACATAACATTGGCATGATCACAAGAAAGATCAAATCTCGAAAGACCGATTGGTTTAGTAGCCTTGGAAACACTAGATATATTCATAAGTTTTACATTACATCATAAAATGAAAAACTACTACAACAACATAATGTTTCCACAATCCACACTATTAACCCCTCATAAAATCCCTGCAGTTCATTCATAACTTACTTCTTCACATCCTGGAAAAATAAAACATAGAAAAGGGGTGAGCTCAAATGCCCAGTAAGGATAACAATATAGCGGAAACTTTCATAAATAATAATAAACATTTAAGGAAATGTATAACTAAAACAAAAGCCTTTTAAATATGAACTTTCAACATGGTATGGAATAAATAAAATGAAATAATGCCATTTACTTATTCACATGTATATTCTACTAATCGAATAATCACATGAAAAAATCAATAACCACTTTCATAATGTTGAAATGCATAATGCTAGACTATCATAACCACATAGCCAAGGCCTCGTGCCAAGACTACAAATAAGATTTTGTCAAGGCCTTGTGCCAAGACACTAGTTTGTCTCATGAGACCTACCGATGCATCGAGGAGCTATAGCGGGCTCCACCCGTCACATATTAAGTCCAATGCATTCCCATATGAAAAGGTTTAAACATAACATAAACATTCGTATTAAAACTAGCATACGAAATGTCAATACTTTCACCATAAACTATGAATGGTATAAAAATAGCACATCCACAGTCAAACATATCACAAAACCTTCAATACAATATAGAAGTTTTGTATCATAATAAATCAACTTCAAATAATCTTAAAATCCATCAAGGGATGTTGACATAGATGAAATCAAAATTCTTTTAAAAGAAATATCTCCTTTTATTTTGAAATCATTTAAGATCCATATAAAAAAACATTTTCTTTGAAAATATTCTTATAAGCTTGTAAGGGAAGCTTTGAAGATTTTATAACGGCGGAAAATAGCTGCATCCGCCGTATAAGTTAAAAAAACATTCTTACCTTAATTCTGTCGAAAAGGTTAAAAAGTACCTTGTTTTGAAAACGATCAAAAGATTCCTTTATAAACCACTTATAAAAGTCAAAAAGGGTATAAATGACTTTAACTCATATTCTAGTAAATAGTAAAAATGTTTTGAAATACATTTTTAAGAAACATGGATGTGGATGATAAAGATATCCCAGTAGATTATTACGTATAAACAACCTCGGATAATGAAGAGATAGTGAAATAACCCTTACCAATTTGGTAAATTATGAAACATACAACCCATAAAAGAGGTATCATACAATTAATATGTAAATACACATAAATTAGAGTGTATTACACAAAGAATATAATTATGGGCAGTACATACACCACACAAAAGGTGATGGTGGCAATATGGCATGAATCTCACGGAAATAAGGAGTGAGATGAAAACCCCTTACCTTGTACTTTTCCTTGGTTGGGGTAGGGTAACTTCCTGTATAATGGTGAAATAATTGTTATTAAATTATACAAGAATCATATATATTAATATGATATCATATATGATCTTTTAACATTGATTTGTTAATAATATCTTAGAATTATAGTCGTTTCGGGTGTTAACTTACTTGTTTTCTTTTATATGTTTTGTTACGTAAGACATGTTTGTAAAGGATAGGTTGTATATTATTCATATCCAGAATGATATCAAGTCCTTAAACATCATTTTTAAATCATCAAATGATAATTATACTTGAATGGATACGATGGAGAATGAATCTCATCGCGTTCGTGGAGACGGTAGTCCGTACGTACGCACGAGCGACAATATCATTCTTTTGATATTAAAATAATATATAAATGGATGGTATATCATATATAAAGAATCATTAACATGTTATATTTATTATTTACATTAGTTACACATCATTATTATACCCATCCAAATAATAATATATTGAATAACAATTACACCACGACGTGGAGACGGTAAGCCGTACGTACGCACGTATGGTGACATGTTATTCAAAGGGTGGATAGAATAATGAATATGGTTGTACCATATTTATAATAACATCACAGTATATGTAAGATACTGGAGTTATTATTTTAGAATGGTAAGAACAAAGAAAGAGGAAGTGGAAGAAGAAATGAACTTGGAGAAGGGTGGTGAAATCATTACCTCTTCTTCGGATTCTTCCTTTTGATTTGATCAAAATGGCTCCTTAGGTTGGCTTTCTGATCAAACTATGGCCTCTAGGTTGTAGTGAGAGATTTTGGGAGAGTATTTGGGCAGAGTTTGGCCGAAACAAAAGTCTTTGAAGGTGTGAAGAAATGAGAAGGAGGAGTGCCCTTTTATAAGAGGGGTGAGGGGCACCTTTGGAAAAGCTAGAAATATTAATTTATAAAAAATTAATATTCGGTTTCTAATGGATCCAAAGCTTATTATTCAAAGGTTAAGGTGGGGATAGGTCGAAAACCACTCAACCAATAGAATTTAGACAGGTTTGGGTACTTATATTAACTTTATCTTTAAGTATTAACTCTAAGTTAATTAGTTTCACTTTTACAATGTCTCTTTGTATTTTTATATAATATGGTTAATAAACATACTATATACATCCAAGCGACCCCCAAGTGGTACATTAATGATGAACCTATCATGATATAAGTCTCTTGGCCGAACCTTATATTTTTAGGAATTTAATATCAATTAATAATATAATATTTGTTTTAAGAACTCTTTTATGTCAATTTTGATACTATTCAATAGTTGATTTTTGTGAAACTCATAACAGATTGATTACTTCAAAAAAAGTCAATTAAATCAATACTAATATATCATATTATCCTAGAAAATTAGTTTAATTCATTAAAAGTTTTATATTATATTTATTTGGGTATTTATAATATCAATTATTTTAATTGTTCACTATTATAGTAATTACTGCATCATTATTGTGTCATAAATAAAATAAATTATTTAATGTCTAAAAATTATAAATAAAATATCATTATGTAGGAAATCTTTTTATATTTCTAATAAATATTTATAATCTAAAATCCAACATATATAACCCTATGTAACAATTGTTTTTCTAAAAGATATATGCTTGTGTCATTTTTGTATTCATTTTTACTTAATTAAAATAAAGTGTCATTATCACTTACAAGTGGATCCATGGGGTCCCAAAATCGACCCAAAGATGCCCTTGGTCGACCATGTATCAACCAATAGGGTTAAGACACGTTTTAGGGTAATTTATTATTATTATAATATTATTTTTTTAACCCTTATTTACCGGATTTACCCTTAACCATGGTAAATAAAATATTTACCGCAGTAATTATTCAAAATGTCTAAAAATAAAAGTTACCTATTTACACAATTTGAACATCCTGATTCCAAATATGGAATCCATTTTCCTAAATTCAAAACACAGAAGTTGCAGAAATTAATTTAAAATTAATTCCCGCTGTCAAAACAAAAAGCGTGTTTTTAAGAGATAATAACTATCAAAAGATTGACACTTGTTTATGTTCGGTTTAATTGTATAATTATGTCCAATGACCAAAATTATATTAAATGGTAAAAATATATTCTAAATATACTTTAAAACTACTAAAATTAATAGTTTATCACTATTAATTATTTTGATTAAAAAAGTTGTTTTTAATTAAAATTTAGTAATTTTCACTATTCATCAAAATATGAAAGTTATCCGAAATGTACCAAAATTTCACCTTAGGCTAAATTCGATATTCCGAATCCAAAAATGAAGTCTATTTTCAAATATAAAATATATATAATTTCAAAAAGTAGGTATTACTCTTCATAACGGCTAGTTTGATTAGTTATGGTGTGTTAGAACTCGGTGTTGCGTACAACACACGCTATCACATTATTCAAAGAGAAGCGTACCGTAGAAGCTTGGGGTGTTACATTCTCCCCTCCTTCAAATAATTGCGTCCTCGCAATTTCTAGGGTATTACTGCATAAAAAGACTCGGGTGGTTCTTCATCATAAGTTCCTCGGGTTCCCACGTTGCCTCTTCCATCTTATGATTTCTCCACAAAACTTTTACCAGACGCGTCGTCCGGTTTCTCAGCACTTGTTCTCTCGTATCGAGAATCTTGACGGGCTCTTCGCAATAAGACAGATCGGGTTCCAGTTCTAATTCCTCTTAGGTGAGTACATGCGTCGGATCAGGCATGTATTTCCTCAATAGAGATACGTGGAACACATCGTGAACTTTGGAGAGACTTGGCGGCATTGCCAATCGGTAAGCTACAACCCCAATTCGTTCTAGAATTTCGAAAGGTCCGATGTACCTGGGACTCAATTTACCTTTCTTACCAAAACGTATGACTCCCTTCCACGGAGATACCTTTAGAAAAACATGATCACCGACTTGAAATTCCAAATCCTTCCTTCGATTATCGGCATAGCTCTTCTGCCTACATTGAGATGCTTTGATGTGATTTTGGATTACTTTCACCTTTTCCACCGTTTCCTCCACCAGTTCTGGGCCTACAAGTTTTCTTTCACCAATGTCATCCCAACAGGTTGGTGTACGGCATCTCTTTCTGTATAACGCTTCATATGGTGGCATCTGAATACTCGAATGGAAGCTATTGTTATAGGAAAATTCTACCAAAGGTAAATATTGATCCCACACACCCTGAAAGTCAAGTGAGCAAGATCTCAACATGTCTTCTAAGGTTTGAATAGTCCGTTCTGATTGTCCGTCTGTCTGAGGGTGGTAAGCAGTGCTCAAATGAAGTTCAGTATCCAGGAATTTTTGAAGACTTTTCCAAAATCTTGAAGTAAAACGGGGATCACGATCAGAAACAATCGATAGGGGTACTCCATGAAGTCTCACAACTTCATTAATGTATAGTCTTGCTAGACGTTCCAGGGGTAGATCTTCTCTTATAGCAAGAAAATGTGCTGACTTGGTAAGACGATCAACAATAACCCATATTGCATCGTTCCTTCTAGGAGTCTTTGGTAGCCCCATGACAAAGTCCATCGTAATATTGTCCCATTTCCACTCCGGTATGGGAAGAGGTTGCATGACTCCTCCAGGCTGTTGCCTTCCAGCTTTCACTTGTTGACAAACCATACATCTTGACACAAAATCAGCAATCTCCCTCTTCATGTTGTCCCACCAAAAATGTTCCTTCAAATCTCTATACATTTTGGTGCTCCCAGGGTGTATAGAGAAATTGGAACTATGAGCATCATCTAGCAATTCCCTTTTTAGATCAGGTAAATTGGGAACACAAAGTCTCTTCCCGAATTTCAAAATTCCATCTTCATACACAAAGTCTCTCAATCTCCCATCATTCACAGCTTTAATATTCTTTTGGAATTATTCATCATCTGTCTGAGAAATATTAATCCTTTCTAGTAAAGATGGTTTGGAAACCATTTGAAAAAGCATTGATGTTTCACCTTCCCTGGTTATTCCCATGTCCATCTTCACTAGATCCATGAAAAGTGGATCCCTTTCAATTCTCATATTGTTCAAAACTCCATGGTCTTTTCTACTCAAAGCATCTACCACCTTGTTTGCCTTCCCTGGGTGGTAGTGTATCGTACAATCATAATCCTTGAGTAATTGAAGCCATCTCCTTTGCCTCATGTTGAGTTCTTTTTGTGAGAAAATATACTTCAAACTCTTGTGATCAGTATAAATCTCACATTTTTCACCATAGAGGTAGTGCCTCCATATCTTCAAAGCAAAGATCACTGCTTCTAACTCGAGATCATGAGTAGGACAGTTTTTTTCATGAATTTTCAACTGTCGTGATGCATAGGCAATAACTCTATCATTCTGCATAAGGACACAACCAAGTCCTTTCTTCGATGCATCACTATAAATAACGAACCCAACATTCCCCGATGGTAGAGTCAACATAAGATCATTGACTAATCTTCTCTTCAGTTCTTCGAAACATTCTTCACACTCTTTTGTCCAAACAAATTTAACCCCTTTACGTGTGAGCTTCGTTAATGGGTTAGCCAATCGGGCAAAATTCTGGACGAAACGTCGATAATAACCTGCCAAACCAATAAAACTACGTACCTCAGTTATACTCGTAGGTGCTGGCCATTCTTGGATTGCCTTGGTCTTAGAAGGATCAACAGAGATTCCATCTTTAGAGAAAATATGGCCAAGAAAAGAAATCTCTTGAAGCCAGAATTCACACTTGCTAAACTTCCCATATAATTCATGCCTCCTCAGAGTCTTCAAGATAACGCGCAAGTGATTTTCATGATCTTCGTAGGTTTTGGAGTATACCAAGATATCATCAATAAATACCACCAAAAATTAATCGAGATACTCCTTGAAAACTCTATTCATCAGATCCACGAATACAGAGGGTGCATTAGTCAATCCAAACAGCATTACAGTAAACTCGTAATGCCCGTACCTGGTTCGAAATGCTGTCTTCGGAATGTCTTCCTTCTTCACACCCAACTGATGGTATCCAGATCGAAGGTCAATCTTTGAAAAGTATTGAGCTCCATGCAGTTGGTCAAATAAATCATCAATACGAGGCAGGGGATACTTGTTCTTTATCGTTATAGCATTGATCTCCCTGTAGTCGATACATAACCTCATAGATCCATCTTTCTTTTTAACAAAAAGAACAGGGGCTCCCCATGGAGAAACACTAGGGCGAATAAATCCCTTATTACTCAATTCCTCTAGTTGTTTCTTTAGTTCGACTAACTCTACAATGGCCATTCTATAAGGGGTCTTCGATATAGGCCTTGATCCAGGAATCAAATCAATAGAAAACTCAACTTCTCGTTCTGGAGGATGTCCAGGTAAATCTTCCAGAAATACATCTACAAATTCTTTCACAACAGGTACATCCTCTATTTGAACATTCCTTTCCTCACCGACTGTTATTTCATTCTCTTCCTCCCCAATAATTGAATTAAGTTGAGCTAATGGGGGTGGATCTAAATAAGAATTAGGTGGTGACGATTCTGCTATAAAAATAAGGTGCTCCTTATCATTATCATCAAGAATCGTAACCTCTTTCTTCTTACAATAAATCTTCGCATCATAGTCCGAAAGCCAGTCCATACCGAGGATTATATCAAACTCAATCATAGGTATGACGATGAGATCAGCAGATAAAGAAAATTTATGTGCTCTAATGGGGACTGATTCACAAAACTTTGTTGCAATGATACTTCCCTTAGGAGTTTTAACTGAAAACTCCCTTATTAAATCAAATTGGAAATATCTAATTTTCTTAGCAAACTGGAAAGATATGAAACAATGCGACGATCCAGAGTCAAATAATGCATTTTCTAAACTTGAGGAAACCATTAAATTACCTGCCACCACGTCTTTCGGAGCTTCTACCTCAGCAGTAGTGATAGCATAAGCCTGGCCTTGATCCCTTGGCCTTTTCTGAGGTAAGTTCTCCGGACGCTTAGGACATTCATTTGCATAATGCCCCATCTCCCTGCAATTATAGCACTGAACGTTGGTAGCTTCCTTCTTCCCCTTGCAATCATGAGCTTGGTGGCCTTTTTCACCACACTTGTAAAAGACTCCCATTCCCTTCAAGCAAGTACCAGGATGTTTCTTCCCGCATTTACCACAAGATGGATATTCAACCTTTCCCTTCTTCCCCTTATTTCCATTCCCAGATTGATCAGTAGGTCTCTTCTTCTCTTGCTTTGCTTTAAAGTCATAAGACTTGGAGAATTCCTTTTCGGTCTTGATAGCACATGAGACAATGTCTTCATACGATGAAAAGGATTGTGAGACTAATGCTCGACGGAGAAATGGTTTTAACCCATCAAAGAACCGATCAATCTTACTTCATGGGTTACGAATATAATCACCAGCGTACCTCGCTAACCTTGTAAAGTTAGCCTCATACTTTGTGACATCCTCATCCTCCTTTTGTCTCAGACTCAGAAATTGCCTTTCCATATCTGCTCGATGGTCGCGAGGGAAGTATTTTTCTAAAAACAGATCTTTGAACTCCCTCCATTCCATATTTGATACTTCATCATCTTCCTTCGTATTTTGAATCAATGACCACCATTGATCAGCATCTCCAGTGAGGCGGTAAACTGCCATGATAACTTTTTCCCTTTCACTGCTCCCCAAAGCCTGAAATATTTTCTCTAGGGAAAATATCCATTGCTCAGCTACTAAGGGATTTGTATTCCCATTGAACATTGGTGGTTGTTGCCTCATGAATCGATCTAACATTGATCCTCCACGTTGCGGATCAGGGTGCTCCATACGGGTAATGTTATTATTCATAACCTGAGTAAGTTGTCCGAGTATGGTGATTAGCTGATCAGCACCAGTTGCATCACCAGCCCCACTATAATTATCTTGAGCAGGAGGGAAATCCCTACATGGAGTGCGTGCTTTGATACGGTTTCCATTTCTTCCACTAGGCGCCATTTCTAAACAATGGCATAAACTAGATCAATTTATGAATCAAAATACATAATCCCATACTTATAAAACACTTAACATAAATTGAACTATTTATGGATATAATCCATAATCGTAAGAATGTTTTCTTTGAGGAAGTATATACTCATAATCCCTTCAAAATGATTTGTAAAGAAAATGAGAGTTATCCTAAGCATATCCCCCGGGAGTGTCGTAACCAAGAGTGCAGTAAGGCCTGTTGTCGTGCACCAGTTCCCGTTCGAGTCTAGCTCAAAGCGGTGTTTTCGGGTTTTACCCCTAGGTACATATGTGCCAGAGCCGCCTCTACCTGCTCGTATCCAGACAGGGATGTATTGCTTGGAAAACTCACAAAATCTCTACAATACCAAAATTCTAGGAAGTTCTTCTATACTAATCCTCAAAGTTAATCTTAGGTCTACATGCTCTAATCAGAGTTTATCTAAATCTAGCTTCCAAGGTTTGTACTAAACTTCCTCTGATACCAACTGTAACGCCCCGACCCCAGTTACCTAGAGTCGGTGCATTATTACATAACATTGGCATGATCACAAGAAAGATCAAATCTCGAAAGACCGATTGGTTTAGTAGCCTTGAAACACTAGATATATTCATAAGTTTTACATTACATCATAAAATTAAAAACTACTACAACAACATAATGTTTCCACAATCCACACTATTAACCCCTCATAAAATCCCTGCAGGTCATTCATAACATACTTCTTCACATCCTGGAAAAATAAAACATAGAAAAGGGGTGAGCTCAAATGCCCAGTAAGGATAACAATATAGCGGAAACTTTCATAAATAAGAATAAACATTTAAGGCAATGTATAACTAAAACAAAAGCCTTTTAAATATGAACTTTCAACATGGTATGGCATAAATAAAATGAAATAATGCCATTTACTTATTCACATGAATATTCTACTAATCGAATAATCACATGCAAAAATCAATAACCACTTTCATAATGTTGGAATGCATAATGCCAGACTATCATAACCACATAGCCAAGGCCTCGTGCCAAGACTACAAATAAGATTTTGTCAAGGCCTTGTGCCAAGACACTAGTTTGTCTCATGAGACCTACCGATGCATCAAGGAGCTATAGCGGGCTCCACCCGTCACATATTAAGTCCAATGCATTCCCATATGAAATGGTTTAAACATAACATAAACATTCGTATTAAAACTAGCATACGAAATGTCAATACTTTCACCATAAACTATGAATGGTATAAAAATAGCACATCCACAGTCAAACATATCACAAAACCTTCAATACAATATAGAAGTTTTGTATCATAATAAATCAACTTCAAATAATCTTAAAATCCTTCAAAGGATGTTGACATAGATGAAATCAAAATTCTTTTAAAAGAAATATCTCCTTTTATTTTGAAATCATTTAAGATCCATATAAAATAAAACATTTTCTTTGAAAATATTCTTATAAGCTTGTAAGGGATGCTTTGAAGATTTTATAACGGCGGAAAATAGCTGCATCCGCCGTATAAGTTAAAAAAAACATTCTTACCTTAATTCTGTCGAAAAGGTTAAAAAGGACCTTGTTTTGAAAACGATCAAAAGATTCCTTTGTAAACCACTTATAAAAGTCAAAAAGGGTATAAATGAATTTAACTCATATTCTATTAAATAGTAAAAATGTTTTGAAATACATTTTTAAAAAACATGGATGTGGATGATAAAGATATCCCAGTAGATTATTACGTATAAACAACCTCGGATAATGAAGAGATTGTGAAATAACCCTTACAAATTTGGTAAATTATGAAACATACAACCCATAAAAGAGGTATCATACAATTAATATGTAAATACACATAAATTAGAGTGTATTACACAAATAATATAATTATGGGCAGTACATACACCACACAAAAGGTGATGGTGGCAATATGGCATGAATCTCACGGAAATAAGGAGTGAGATGAAAACCCCTTACATTGTACTTTTCCTTGGTTGGGGTAGGTTAAATTCCTGTATAATGGTGAAATAATTGTTATTAAATTATACAAGAATCATATATATTAATATGATATCATATATGATATTTTAACATTGATTTGTTAATAATATCTTAGAATTATCGTCGTTTCGGGTGTTAACTTACTTGTTTTCTTTTATATGTTTTGTTACGTAAGACATGTTTGTAAAGGATAGGTTGTATATTATTTATATCCAGAATGATATCAAGTCCTTAAACATCATTTTTAAATCATCAAATGATAATTATACTTGAATGGATACGATGGAGAATGAATCACATCGTGTTCGTGGAGACGGTAGTCCGTACGTACGCACGAGCGACAATATCATTCTTTTGATATTAAAATAATATATAAATGGATGTTATATCATATATACAGAATCATTAACATGTTATATTTATTATTTACATGAGTTACACATCATTATTATACCCATCCAAATAATAATATATTGAATAACAATTACACCACGACGTGGAGACGGTAAGCCGTACGTACGCACGTATGGTGACATGTTATTCAAAGGGTGGATAGAATACTGAATATGGTTGTACCATATTTATAATAACATCACAGTATATGTACGATACTGGAGTTATTATTTTAGAATGGTAAGAACAAAGAAAGAGGAAGTGGAAGAAGAAATGAACTTGGAGAAGGGTGGTGAAATCATTACCTCTTCTTCGGGTTCTTCCTTTTGATTTGATCAAAAGATCTCCTTAGGTTGGCTTTCTGATCAAACTAAGGCCTCTAGGTTGTAGTGAGGGATGTTGGGAGAGTATTTGGGAAGAGTTTGGCCGAAACATAAGTCTTTGAAGGTGTGAAGAAATGAGAAGCAGGAGTGCCCTTTTATAAGAGGGGTGAGGGGCACCTTTGGAAAAGCTAGAAATATTAATTTATAATAAATTCATATTCGGTTTCCAATGGCTCCAAATCTTATTATTCAAAGGTTAAGGTGGGGATAGGTCGAAAAACACTCATCCAATAGAATTTAGACAGGTTTGGGTACTTATATTAACCTTATCTTTAAGTATTACTCTAAGTTAATTAGTTTCACTTTTACAATGTCTCTTTGTATTTTTATATAATATGGTTAATAAACTTACTATATACATCCAAGAGACCCCCAAGTGGTACATTAATGATGAAACTATCATGATATAAGTCTCTTGGCCTAACAATAGATTTTTAGGAATTTAATATCAATTAATAATATAATATTTGTTTTAAGAACTCTTTTATGTCAATTTTGATACTATTCAATAGTTGATTTTTGTGAAACTCATAACAGATTGATTACTTCGAACAAAGTCAATTAAATCAATAATAATATATCATATTATCCTAGAAAATTAGTTTAATTCATTAAAAGATTCATATTATATTTATTTGGGTATTTATAATATCAATTATTTTAATTTTTCACTATTATAGTAATTACTGCATCATTATTGTGTCATAAATAAAATATATTATTTAATGTCTAAAAATTATAAATAAAACATCATTATGTAGTAAATCTTTTTATCTTTCTAATGAATATTTATAATCTAAAATCCAACATATATAACCCTATGTAACAATTGTTTTTCTAAAAGATATATGCTTGTGTCATTTTTGTATTCATTTTAACTTAATTAAAATAAAGTGTCATTATCACTTACAAGTGGATCCATGGGGTCCCAAAATCGACCCAAAGATGCCCTTGGTCGACCATGTATCAACCAATAGGGTTAAGACACGTTTTAGGGTAATTTAGTATTATTATAATATTATTTTTTAACCCTTATTTACCGGATTTACCCTTAACCATGGTAAATAAAATATTTACCGCAGTAATTATTCAAAATGTCTAAAAATAAAAGTTACCTATTTACACAATTTGAACATCCTGATTCCAAATATGGAATCCATTTTCCTATATTCAAAACACAGAAGTGGCAGAAATTAATTTAAAATTAATTCCCGCTGTCAAAACAAAAAGCGTGTTTTTAAGAGATAATAACTATCAAAAGATTGACACTTGTTTATGTTCGGTTTAATTGTATAATTATGTCCAATGACCAACATTATATTAAATGGTAAAAATATATTCTAAATATACTTTAAAACTACTAAAATTCATAGTTTATCACTATTAATTATTTTGATTAAAAAAGTTGTTTTTAATTAAAATTTAGTAATTTTCACTATTCATCAAAATATGAAAGTTATCCGAAATGTACCAAAATTTCACCTTAGGATAAATTCGATATTCCGAATCCAAAAATGAAGTCCATTTTCAAATATAAAATATATATAATTTCAAAAAGTAGGTATTACTATTCATAACGGCTAGTTTGATTAGTTATGGTGTGTTAGAACTCGGTGTTGCGTACAACACACGCTATCACATTATTCAAAGAGAAGCGTACCGTAGAAGCTTGGGGTGTTACAACATCACAAAAGATTACAAAGTAGACACTTCTAATGAGTTTCAATAGAATAAAAAAAACTCTTAAAAAGAAACATATCTAGTTCCATGTTTTATATAGCATGACTTTCCCTTGATCCCATCCTTGACCCTATTCCACATTAAGTCCTGTGAAAAACATTTCAAAAAAAACTTGGGGTGAGTATAAAAAGCTCAGTAAGGGATACACAAAGAATTAAAACTATTAGTTTTTCGAACATCAAGTAAACCATGTATACATTATCAAAGTAATACCTTAACCTTCATGAACTAGTAAAAACTCTTCACTGAATAAAATATCAGTACTTACTCTTTTGTAACCAAAGGATTACCATAAAACCCATATAAAGAACACATAACATATAAAGGTAACTTGGGACATAAACATACTTGAGTGGAATAACCATACGGTCTAATTCCACACATATCACTTAATGGAATAGCCATATGACTAACTTCCATACATATTTAATGGAATAGCCATACGACCGACTTCCACACCCAATGAATTGGAGGTTATAACGTAACCACCCCTGACGGTATTCACGGCACCACCCTTCATATGGTTTATCACGTAACCACCCGTCAAATGTCCAAGTACCATTATAAAAATCATAATACATAAAACAAATATAATGGAAATAAAACATTTCCACACTTTGATCACATATATCACTTAAATATATTTACATAACAAATCCATTATAATAAACCATTTTTAATACCAAAATACATAAAAGAGTATATGTTATATATTTCATTTAAAAAAACATTACGGCTTGTTCAGGAAGCCAAAGACCAAATAATACTCACGGCGGCAGAAAAGGTCATTGTCACCGTGTACGTTAAAAGAAACATTCCATTTTGTTGTTTTGTAAAACGCTTCATATAAAAAGATTAATTTTGTATAAAAGTAAAATTCAAATGGTTTTATACACCATATAAAATAAAGTTGTGTATAAAATGAAATATTCCTCAATGAAAGGAGATTGAGACGAAATCCCTTACCTCGGGTTCGAATTGACTCGATCGTTCTTTAACGTCAGGAATAATAGACTTGAGTTAATTTCTACTTGATTAAGAACCATTTTCAAGCTTATTATTCCTTTTATATCACTTATTTACATGTTAGAAACATTATGTATTCATTATGTTAATAATGTTTGTTTTGTCGATATTTGGTTCTTAAGTCGAATGTGGACTTCTTACAATTACATGTTATTCGTGTGGTCAAAGGTACTTTATATCGAGAATGACATTCCTGATTTGGATATCATATATATCATATATATCCAGAATATACATGTATTTATAATATTACATAATCATTTAGAGGTAAGAAATGAAATGCACTGTTCATGGATACGGTAAGTCGTACGTACGCATGAACGCTACTTTCATTTCTTTTTCATATTAATGGAATTAAAACTAAATGAGAGGTATTTATATTTTAATTACCGAATTTTATTAATTATTTATATGTATCATTCATCATATATATCCATTATATACATCTACTTATAATAGTACATTTCATTTGGGGATAAGAAATGAAATGCCCCGTTCATGGAGACGGTAAGTCGTACGTACGCATGAACGTTACTTTCATTTCTATCTCATACTTTAATGGAAATAAATAATAATGATATAGAGGTATATTATAATTCCATTATAACATAATATATAATAACTTTATATCCATCCTTTATACGTCCCACATATGGCATTAACAAATCACATCACTTTGAGGGGGGCGGTAGTCTGCACTTTCTAAAATGAAATTATCGTGTTTACCCACAATGGAAACCATAAAGGTATAACAAAAATGAAAAATATAGAAGCATAAGGAAAACATAAACATAATATATATCATATATAAATATACTGACTTCTTAATGGCCACCATTATAGGTGTTTAAATGAAGATTGAACTATCATCGTTTCGTGAGGCAGAAATTCGCCAACCACAGAAAAAATATGTTATTTAACCATTTGGTGTAGATGTGTGTTAGTGTAGCTCTAAATATTCTTATAATAACATCCTATTATATTTAAGATACTAGAGTTGTTACAAAAGAAATGAATAAAAAGAATTTAGGGGGTTGGAGAAGCAAAATAAAACAAAAGAACACAAGTGAAGACATTACCTTAAAATCGGGTAACTCACTTAGATTTGTGCTCAAAGGCTTCCTTGGGAAGAAATATTCCAACAATGAGTCTTCAAGGAGTAATAGAGGGATGCGGGGAGAGAAAATGGGCAGGTTTTGGACAAGCCAAAGGCTTTTGAAGTGTGGGTAAGGTGGTAGAGGTGGGGGCCTTTTATAAGAGGAGAGGAGGGGCACTCTTGGAATGTAAAGAAATGTCACTTTATTTTAAAATGATTTTCGGATTAAAAAGGTCCCAAATTGATATAATTATAGGGTAAGGTGATATGGGTTATAAATATGTCCATCCAATATGTTTGGGACTTGTTTAGATCATAGATGTTACACAATCTTTTCATTTTATTTAAATCCTTTATTGATGAGGTAATCACTGCATCATCATGATGTCATATATAATTTAATATATATAATATCTAAAAATTATAAAAAAAATATATATATGTAGGAAATAGTTTTATTTTTCTAATGAATATTTATAGTAAAAAATATGACTTTTATAACCCCATGTAAAAAATGTTTTAGTAAAACATTTCATGTTTGTGTCATTTTTACTTTAACATTAAATAAAAAGTTATTTATGTCATTCCCCAACCAAAGTGTCTCCATGGGGTCCCCAAGTAGACCCATGGAGTGTATTGGTCGTCCATGACACATAACATTAGGGTAGGACATGTTTCAATCTCATCTCATATTATTAAAATATTATTTTCACCTTAAACTACACTAATTACCTCTAATCGTGATTAAAAACATAATAAGTTACTATTCACCAAAAAATTATTTTAATCCCATTGAACTGAATTTTACTTCTTAATGACAACCATGTATGTTGGATTTTTGAAATTCAAAACACAGAAGTGGTAAAATTTCATTTAAACAAAAAAAATCTGTTTTTCTAAGTACAACTTAGTGGTTTCACTATTCATCAAAAATTGATGTTTTTCAGAAAAATAACAAAACATCACCCTAAGATATATTTGATATTCCGAATTCAAAAATGAATTCCATTTTACAAAATTCAAAACATCTAAGTTGCATTAATTAATTTAATAATTAATTTCCCCTGTCAGAGCAAATAGCGTGTTTTTATGAAACAATAAGTATCAAAAGATTGACACTAGTTTAAGTCCGATTTCAAAGTGAAATTAATTCGAAAGAACATTATTGGATTTAATAGTAAAAATATATTCTAATTTAACTTTAAAACCAATTCAAAAGATAATCTAATCATATAAATAAATTATATTAAAAAGAGGTTTTGAATTAAAATACAACATTTACATTATTCATTAAAAAATTAACTTTATCGGAAAAATACCAAAAATTTACACAAAGTAAATTTTGATGTCCCGATTTTAAAGAAGAGTTTTGTTTCGTCCAATATAATGTACAAGAGTGAACAAAACTATATTTAATGATGGTTCTCCATCAAAAGGCGATAAGTGAACCTTTAGTGAAAACTAGGGCATATACTCCTAAAATTGAATTATTTCCATATTTTAAGCCTTTATCATTTATTAGATAAAAGTAAAAACATTTAAAAAACATATATAATCATATTTTAGTTATTTATATCCATTCTCTCCAACACAACGTCTATTTGTTAACAACCATTTAATATAATATTATTTTATTACTAGTGTGCAATGAAATATTTCAATGAAACTCTTTGTTGTGTATCAGGTACACTATCGAACATAGAAATCCTTTTAAAGTAAAATTAATATTTAATTAATAAAAATTAATAAATATGAAAATGTTTTATTCATTATTTACCTGGGATGTTACATCCTTCCCACCTTTTGGGAATTGCGTCCTCACAATTTTATTCACTTATCAAAATAAGTGGGGGTATTTGTCACTCATAGCATTTTCAGATTCCCACGTTGCCTCTTCAACAATATGGTTTTTCCACAAAACCTTTACCTGGTGAATTACCTTATTTCTCAACACTTTCTCTCTTCGGTCAAAAATCTGGACTGGTTGTTCTTCATAAGATAGGTTCTCCTCTAGTTAAACTACCTCTGGACTCAATACATGAGATGGATCTGGTATATACATCCTCAACATCGAAACATGAAAAACATTGTGTACCTGAGATAAACTCAGAGGTAAAGACACTCGGTAAGCAACTGATCCAACTTTCCCCAGAATTTCATATGGTCTAATAAAACTTGGACTCAGCTTTCCATTCATACCAAATCTCATCAAATTTTTCCATGGAGAAACCTTGAGAAAAACATGATCACCTACCTCGAAAGATAGATCCTTCCTCTGGTTATCTGCATAACTCTTCTACCTGCTCTGAGCTGTTCTCATGTGTTTCTGAATCAACTGAACTTTTTCTGCCATCTCTTCTACCAATTCTAGTCCCATAAGCTTTCTTTCACCCACTTCATCCCAAAATGCTAGAGTTCGACACCACTTCCCTTATAATGTCTCAAATGGTGCCATCTGTATACTGGAATGAAAACTGTTATTATAAGAAAACTCCACCAAAGTAAGATGTTGGTCCCAACTTCCCTGATAATCCATCAAACAAGATCGTAACATATCCTCCAAGTTCTGAATTGTTTGTTCTGATTGCCCATCTGATTGCGGATGAAAAGATGTACTAAAATTTAATTCAGTACCCAACGACTTCTGAAGGAATTTCCTAAAGTTAGAAGTAAACTTGGGATCACAATCGGACACAATGGAGAGAGGAACTCCATGTAACCTGTCTATCTATTTAAGATACAAACGGAAAAGTTGATCTAGGGAAAAAGTATCTCATATAGTAAGGAAATGAGCCAATTTAGTCAAGCGATCAACAATAACCCAGATTGCATTATTACCTCTAGATGTCTTCGACAATCCCACGACAAAATCCATGGATATATTTTCACATTTCTACTCTCGCACTGGTAAAGGCGGAAGCACCCCTTTCGGTAACTTCCGCTCTGCTTTAACCTGATGACAAGTCAAACAATTCACAGTAAAATCAACAATATCTCTTTTCATTCCATCCCACCAGTAATACTCCCGCAGATCCATGTACATCTTAGTAGTGCCATGATGAACTGAAAATGGGGAACTATGAGCCTCACATAACAACTCATTCTTCAACTGTGAATCACCAGGTACACATAATCTCTTCCCAAACCTCAAAACACAATCATTATCAATGTTGAATTCAGGCAACCAACCCTTATGAACCAGCACTACCTTTTTCTGCAACTCACTGTCTTTCTTCTGTGGTTGCTCGATTCTGTTTGATAGGGATGATCTCACTGATAACTGAAA
Organism: Viscum album; assembly: GCA_963277665.1. NCBI lineage: Eukaryota > Viridiplantae > Streptophyta > Magnoliopsida > Santalales > Viscaceae > Viscum > Viscum album. The sequence continues at coordinate 596,811,765 of OY728139.1, forward strand.
CAAAACAGAAAGAACTTCTTGCACCAATAACTTCTATGCCAAATTCATCAAATCAAAAACCAAAGGATCTCGTTCCAAACGTAGCATGGTTAATGAAGCATTAATTTTTCGACTCAAAGCATCGGCCACATTATTTTCTTTTCCCAGAAGGTAATGAATTATACAATCATAATCTTTAATTAATTCCAGCCATCTCCTCTATCTCATGTTCAATTATTTCTGAGTGAATATAAACTTTAAAATTTTGTGATCATTATATATTTCTCACATTACTCAATACAAATGATGACTCCAAATTTTTAAAGCAAAAACAACAGCAGCTAATTCCAAGTCATGTGTAGGGTAATTTACCTCATGAGTTTTCAACTGAAATGAAGCATAATCAATTACCTGATCATTCTGTATAAGGACACTTCCAAGTCCCTTCAACGAAGCATCACTGTATAAAATAAACTCACTATTCCTGGAAGGAAGTGCCAAAACTGGAGCATTAACCAATCTTCTTTTCAAATCATGAAAACAATAATCACATTATTTTGTCCAGTTGAACTTAACACCATTATGAGTTAGCTTAGTCATTGGACTAGATAACTGTGAAAAAATTTCAACAAAACTTTGGTAGTAACCTTCCAAACCAATAAAACTACGCATCTCTGTTACATTTGTGGGTCTTGGCCATTCTTCAACAACTTTTGTTTTAGCAGGATCAACATTTATGCCATCTTTTGAAACAATGTGACCCATGAAAAAAATTTGTTGTAACCAAAACTCAAACTTTCTGAATTTTCCATATAGTTTCTTTTCTTTTGAGGTTTGAATGATAACCCTTAAATGACTTTCATGCTCCTATTTACATTTAGAAAACACCAAAATATCATCGATGAAAACAACCACAAACTTATCCAAGAACTCATGGAAAATTATATTCATAAGGTCCCTGAATACAGTAGGTTCATTGGTTAACCCAAAAGGAATAACTACAAATTCATAATGGCCATATCTAGTATGGAACACAGTCTTCGGAATGTCTGTTTCTTTTACTTTCAACTGATGGTACCCCGACCTCAAGTCAATCTTCGAAAAATATTGAGCTCCCCGGAGCTGATCAAACAAATCATCGATGTGAGGCAAAGGATACTTTTTCTTAACAGTAATATTATTCAAGGCCCTATAATAAATGCAAAGTCTCATTGAGCCATCATTCTTTTTAACAAACAAGACAAGAGCTCCCCATGGTGATGCGCTAGGTCGAATGAAACCTTTATCTAATAACTCCTACAATTGTTTCTTTAACTCTAAAAGTTCAACTTGAGCCATTCGATAAGGGGGTTTTGAAATTGGATTAGAATCAGGGACTAAGTCAACAGTAAATTCAACTTCCCGATCATGAATAATACCAGAAAACTCATCAGGAAAAACATCACGATACTCATTTACCACTGGCACATCATTAATCTGAAAAGTTCTTTTATTTTCAACAATATGTGCAAGGTAACATTCATTTCCATCTTTTACTAGTTTCTCAACTTCTTGATATGTTATCAAAATCAAGGGTTCATTCTTGTACACAAACTGAAAATCCTTCTAAAAAGAAACAATTTTAGCTCTGCAGTCAATCTTAGCATGGTAAACATAAAGCCAATCCATGCCCAAAATAACCTCAAACTCTACTAGAGGAAAAACAATAATGTTTGCGGGTAGATTCATTCCACACACAAGGATATGAAGGTTCTTAAAATCCTTTTTTGTCTCAATGTTCCCTCTGGGTGTTTTTACCCTAAGTTCAGGGTTCATATCTTAATATGTAATTTCCAATTTACTAGAAAACTTCTCAGAAATTAAAGAATGTGTAGACCCTGAATCAAACAAAACATTGGCATAATATGAAAAAACAAACAGTGTACCTGATACTACTTCATTCGATGGCCCAACATCTACTGAAGTTGTTGCAAAGGATTTCACCACCCCTTTCTGCTTGTAGTCTGGCTGCTTTCCCCCAGTTGAGTTTTTCGTTGGACACTCGTTTTCATAATGATCCATTTCATTACACTTAAAACATCATACCGTTGGCTTTTCATTGCCTGCTTGATCATCTTCCATACAGTTACGAGCAATATGACCAGACTTACCACACCTAAATCACTTACCAGACTTGGATAAACATTCTCCAGGATGCATTTTACCACACTTCTCACAGGATGGATATTTTGTTTTCTTACCTCCTTCCTTCTTTGATGAATTCTTCCCATTTTCCTGCCAACTAGACCTCTTATTCTGTTGTTTGTCATAGAACACCTGATCATCGGCAAAATCCATTTCCACCTTCTTCGCACATCGAACAAGTTTTTCATAACTTTTGAACTCACGAGATGCTAAAGCCCTTCGATATTTTGGCTTTAACCCTGAGTATAAACGGTTTATTTTACTATCAAGATATCGTATGATGTTTGGATCATACCTTTCCAATCGAGTGAACTTTTCTTCATAAGCAGCCACTGAATCATCCTCCTGCCTCAATTCTAGGAACTGTTTTTCCATCCTAAGACGAACCACCTTAGGAAAATATTTCTCAAGAAACATACGTTTGAATTCGTCCCAGTGAAGATCATCAATCTCATCACTATCCCTGATATTTTTCACCATCGACCACCACTGATCAGCTTCACCTTCAAAACGGTAAACAACAAGACTAACCTTTTGATGTTCTGAACACCCCATGACATCAAAAATCTTCTCTAGTGCTTTAATCCACCCTTCAGCTTGCACGGGGTCAGATGATCCTCTGAATGATGGGGGATGTTGCCTCATGAAATGTTCCACCACTGACATGTTCCTCTGCGGTTGATCTGGCTGATCTCGTGCATGGATACCACCACCATTTATAGCCTGAGTCAACTGTGCCATCACTGCAACAAACTGTTCAGTTCTGATTCCGACCATCTCAGGTTGCTGATTTGGAAGGTTGCCTTCCTCCTGACGTCGTACCAACATAGTTTCTTTGTTTCCTCTACAGAAAACCATTCTGAACACAGAAATATATTAGGTGAAGAAACATGGTAATCTTTAAATGCTATATCATTTCAGTCATACCATAAATTAACTTATAATTTAACAATTTTCTAACTCCTAAAGTTGTCTAAACCGACCTTTGATACCAACTATAAGGCCCCGGCCTTAAACATTACTTAATATTGAATTAAAATAATTATTCACACTGAGGATCTCTCCAGGTTTAGAGTTTTAGAGAATTAGGACAAAACTGTTACATCTCAAAAGATTACATAATAGACACTTCTACTGAGATTCCATAGAATAAAAAAACTCTTAAAAAGAAACATTTCTAGTTCCATGTTTTATATAGCATGACTTTCCCTTGATCCAATCCTTGACCCTATTCCACATTAAGTCCTTTGAAAATCATTTCAAAAAAAAACTTGGGGTGAGCATAAAAAGCACAGTAAGGGATACACAAAGAATGAAAACTGTTAATTTTTCAAACATCAACTAAACCATTTATACTTTATCAAAGTAATACCTTCACCTTCATGAAGTAGTAAAAACTCTTCACTAAATAAAATATCATTACTTACACTTTTGTTACCAAAGGATTACCATAAACCCCATATAAAGAACACATAACATATAAAGGTAACTAGGGACATAAACATTCTTAAGTGGAATAACCATATGTTCAACTTCCACACATATCACTTAATGGAATTTCCATACGGCCAACATCCATACATACTTATTAGAATATCCATACATCTAACTTCCATACCCAATGAATTGGAGGTTATAACGTAACCACCCGTCCTGGTATTCACGACACCACCCGTCATATGGTTTATCACTTAACCACCCGTCAAATGTCCAAGTACCATTATAAAAATCATAATACATAAAACAAATATAATGGAAAGAAAACATTTCCACACGTTGATCACAATATATCACTTAAATATATTGACATAAAAAATCCATTATAAAAAACCATTTTCAATTCCAAAATACATAAAAGAGTATATGGTATTTATATCATTTATAAAAAAACCTTACGGCTTGTTCAGGAAGCCAAAGACCAAATAATACTCACGGCGGCAGAAAAGGTCGTTGTCACCGCGTACGTTAAAAGAAACATTCATTTTTGTCGTTTTGTAAAACGATTTGTAGAAAAAGATTCCTTTTGTATAAAAGTAAAAGTCAAAGGGGTTTATACACCATATAAAATAAAGTTGCGTATAAAATGAAATATTCCTCAATGAATGGATATTGAGATGAAGTCCCTTACCTCGGGTCCGACATGACTCGATCGTTCTTTAACATCCTGAATAATAAACTTGAGTTAATTTCTAGTTTCTTAAGAACATTTTTCAAGCTTATTATTCATTTTATATCACTTATTTCTATGTTATAAACATTATGTAATCATTAAGTTAATAATGTTTGTTTTGTCGATTTCTGGTTCTCAAGTCGAAAGTGGACTTCTTACAATTACATGTTGTTCGTGTGGTCAAAGGTTCTTTATATCTAGAATGACATTCCTGATTTGGATATCATATATATCATATATATCCAAAATATACATTTATTTATAATATTACATAATCATTTATAGGTAAGAAATGAAATGCACCGTTCATGGAGACAGTAAGCCCTACATATGCATAAACGCTACATTCATTTCTTTGTCATATTAATGGAATTAAAACTAAATGAGAGGTATGTATATTTTAATTCAGGAATTATATTCATCATTTAGATGTATCATTCATCATATATATCCATTATATACATGTACATATAATAGTACATTACATTTGGGGATAAGAAATGAAATGCACCGTTCATGGAGACGGTTAGTTTTACGTACGCATGAATGCTAATTTAATTTCTATCTCATACTTTAATGGAAAGAATTAATAATGATATAGAGTTATATAATAATTCCATTATAAAAACATATATAATAACTTTAAATCCATCCTTTATACATCCCAAATATGGCATTAACGAAACACATCACTTTGAGGGGGCGGTAGTCCGCACTTCCGGAAATGAAATTATCGTGTTTACCCAAAATGGAAACCATAAAGGTATACCACAAATGAAAAATAAAGAAGAATAATGAAAAAATAAAAATAGTGTTTAAAAGAATATTAAACAATCATCGTTTCGTGAGGAAGAAATTCGCCAACCACAGAAACAGTATGTTCTTTAACCATTAGATGTAGGTGTGTGTAAGTGTAGCTCGAAAGATTCTTATAAAAACAACGTAGTATATTTAAGATACTTGAGTTGTTACAAAATAAATGAATAAAAAGAATTTATGGGGTTGGAGAAGCAAAATAAAACAAAAGATCACAAGTGAAGACATTACCTTAAAATCGTGTAACTCTCTTAGATTTGTGCTCAAAGGCTTCCTTGGGAAGTCTTATTCCCAAAGTGAGGCTTCAAAAAGTAAGATAGGGATGTGGAGAGACAAAATGGGCAGGGGTTGGCCGAGCCAATGGATTTTGAAGTGTGGGTAATGTGGTAGAGGTGGGGGCCTTTTATAAGAGGAGAGGAGGGGCACTCTTGGAATGTAAAGAAATGTCACTTTATTTAAAAATGAGTTTCGGATTCAAAAGGTCCCAAATTGATATAATTAGAGGTTAAGGTGATAAGGGTTCGAAATATACCCATCCAATAGGTTTTGGACATGTTTAGGTCATAGATTTTACATTATCTTTTCATTTTATTTAAATCCTTTATTAATGAGGTAATCGCTGCATCATCATGATGTCATAAATAATTTAATATATTTAATGTCTAAAAATTATAAAAAAACTATCAGGATTTAGGAAATCTTTTTATATTTCTAATGAATATTTATAGTCAAAAATCTGACTTGTATAACCCCATGTAAAAATTATTTTAGTAAAACATCTCATGTTTGTGTCATTTTTACTTTAACATTAAATAAAAAGTTATATATGTCATTTCCCAACCAAAGTGGCTCCATGGGGTCCCCATGTTGACCCATGGATTGTATTGGTCATCCGGGACACATCCAATGAGGGTAGGACATGTGTCAAGCTCATCTCATATTATTAAAACATTATTTTTACCGTAAACTACACTAATTACCTCTAATCGCGATTAAAAACATAATAAGTTAGTATTCACCAAAAAATTATTTTAATCCCATTGAACCGAATTTTACTTCTTAATGACAACCATGTATGTCAGATTTTTGAAATTCAAAACACAGAAGTGGTAAAATTTCATTTAAACGAAAAAATCAGTTTTTATAAGTACAACTTAGTGGTTTCACTATTCATCAAAAATTGAAGTTTTTCAGAAAAATACCAAAACTTCACCCTAAGATATATTTGATATTCTGAATTAAAAAATGAATTCCATTTTAAAAAATTCAAAACTTATAAGTTTCATTAATTAATTTAATAATTAATTCCCACTGTCAGAGCAAATAGCGCGTTTTTATGAAACAATAAGTATCAAAAGATTGACAGTAGTTTAAATCCGATTTCAAAGTGAAATTAATTCCAACGACCACTATTGGATTTAATGGTAAAAATATATTCTAATTTCACTATAAAACCAATTAAAAAGATAATCTAATCATATAAATAAATTATATTAAAAATATGTTTTGAATTAAAATACTACATTTATACTATTCATTAAAAAATTAACTTTATCGGATAAATACCAAAAATTTACACAAAGTAAATTTTGATGTCCCGATTTTAAAGAAGAGTTTTGTTTGGTCTAATATAATGTACAAGAGTGAAAAAAAACTATATTTAATGACGGTTTTCCATCAAAAGGTGATAAGTGAACCTTTAGTGAAAACTAGGGCATATACTCCTAAAATTGAATTCTTTCCGTATTTTAAGCCTTTATCTTTTATTAGATAAAAGTAAAAACATTTAAAAAACATATATAATCATATTTTAGTTATTTATATCCATTCTCTCCAACACAACGGCTATGTGTTAAAAACCATTTAATATAATATTATTTTATTACTAGTGTGCAATGAAAAATTTCAATGAAACTCTTTGTTGGGTATCGGGTACGATATCGAACATAGAAACCCTTTTAAAGTAAAATTAATATTTAATTCCTAAATATTAATAAATATGAAAATGTTTTATTCATTATTTACCTGGGATGTTACATCCTTCCCACCTTTTGGGAATTGCGTCCTCGCAGTTTTATTCATTTATCAAAATAATTGGGGGTATTTATCACTCATAGAATTTTCAGATTCCCATGTTGCCTCTTCAACAATATGGTTTTTCCACAAAACCTTTACTTGGTGAATTACCTTATTTCTCAACAGTTTCTCTCTTCGGTCAAAAATCTGGACTGGTTGTTCTTCATAAGAAAGGTTCTCCTCTAGCTAAACTACCTCTGGACTCAATACATTAGATGGATCTGGCATATACTTCCTCAACATCGAAACATGAAAAACATTGTGTACCTGAGATAAACTCGGAGGTAAAGATACTCGGTAAGCAACTGATCCAACTTTCTCCAGAATTTCATATGGTCCAATAAAACATGGGCTCAGCTTTCCATTCTTACCAAATCTCATCACACTTTTCCATGGAGAAACCTTGAGAAAAACATGATCACCTACCTCGAAAGATAGATCCTTCCTCCGCTTATCCGCCTAACTCTTCTACCTGCTCTGAGCTGTTCTCATGTGTTTCTGAATCAACTGAACTTTTTCTGCCATCTCTTCTACCAATTCTAGTCCCATCAGCTTCCTTTCACCCAATTCATCCCAAAATGCTGGAGTTCTACACCACTTCCCTTTTAATGCCTCAAATGGTGCCATCTATATACTGAAATGAAAACTGTTATTATAAGAAAACACCAACAAAGAAAGATGTTGGTCCCAAATTCCCTAATAATCCATCAAACAAGCTCGTAGCATATCCTCCAAGGTCTGAATTGTTCGTTCTGACTTCCCATCTGATTGCGGATGAAAATCTGTACTAAAATTTAATTCAGTACCCAACGAATTATGAAGGCATTTCCAAAAGTTAGAAGTATTCCTGGGATCATGATCAGATACAATGGAGTGAGGAACTCCATGTAACCTGTCCATCTCTTTAAGATACAAATGGTAATGTTGATCTATGGAAAAGTATCTTGTATAGTAAGGAAATTAGCCAATTTAGTCAAGCGATCAACAATAACCCAGATTGCATTATTACCTCTAGATGTCTTCATCAATCCCACGACAAAATCCATGGATATATTTTCCCATTTCTACTCTGGCACTGGTAAAGGCATAAGCATCCCTTTAGGTAACTGTTGCTCTACTTTAACCTGATGACAAGTCAAACACTTCACAGTAAAATCAGCAATATCTCTTTTCATTCCATCCCACCAATAATACTCCCGCAGATCCCTGTACATCTTAGTAGTGCCAGGATGAACTGAAAATGGGGAACTATGAGACTCACATAACAACTCATTCTTCAACTGTGAATCTCTAGGGATACATAATCTCTTCCCAAACTTTAAAACACAATCATTATCAATGTTGAATTCAGGCAACTAACCCTTCTGAACCAGCACTACCTTTTTCTGCAACTCACTGTCTTGCTTCTGTGCTTGCTTGATTCTGTTTGATAGGGATGATCTCACTGATACCTAAAACAAAACAGAAGAACTTCTTGCAACAACAACTTCTATGCCAAATTCATCAAATCAAAAACCAAAGGATCTCGTTCCAAACGTAGCTTGGTTAATGAAGCATTACTTTTTCGACTCAAAGCATCAGCCACTTTATTTTCTTTTCCCAGAAGGTAATGAATTAAACAATCATAATCCTTGATTAATTCCATCCATCTCCTCTATCTCATGTTAAATTCTTTCTGAGTGAATATATACTTTAAACTTTTGTGATCAGTATATATTTCTCACTTTACTCCATACAAATGATGACTCTAAATTTTTAAAGCAAAAACAACAGCAGCTAATTCAAAATCATGTGTAGGGTAATTTACCTCATGAGTTTTCAACTGACATGAAGCATCAGCAATTACCTGATCATTCTGCATAAGGAAATATCCATGTCCCTTCAATGAAGCATCACTGTATATAACAAACTCACCATTCCTGGAAGGAAGTGCCAAAACTGGAGCATTCACCAATCTTCTTTTCAACTCCTGAAAACAATCATCACATTATTTTGTCTAGATGAACTTAACACCATTATGAGTTAGCTTAGTCATTGGACTAGATAACCATGAAAACTTTTCAAAAAACCTTCGGTAGTAACCTGCCAAACCAAGAAAAATACACATCTCGGTTACATTTGTTGGTCTTGGCCATTTTTCAACAACTTTTGTTTTAGCAGGATCAACAGTTATGCCATCTTTTTAAACAATGTGACCCAGGAATGAAATTTTTTGTAACCAAAACTCACACTTTCTGAATTTTACATATAGTTTCTTTTCTTTTACTGTTAGAAAGATAACACTTAAATGACTTTCATGCTCCAATTTACTTTTAGAAAACACCAAAATATCATCGATGAAAACAAACACAAACTTATCCAAGAACTCATGGAAGATTATATTCATAAGGTCCATGAATAAAGCATGTTCATTGGTTAACCCAAAAGGCATAAAAATAAATTCATAATGGCCATATCTAGTATGGAACACAGTCTTCGGAATGTCTTCTTCTTTTACTTTCAACTGATGGTACCCCGACCTCAAGTCAATCTTCGAAAAATATTGAGCTCCCTGGAGATGATCAAACAAATCATCGATATGAGTCAAAGGATAGTTTTTATTAACAGTAATATTATTGAAGGCTCTATAATCAATGCAAAGTCTCATTGAGCCATCATTCTTTTTAACAAACAAGACAAGAGCTCCCCATGGTGATGTGCTAGGTCGAATGAAACCTTTATCTAATAACTCCTGCAATTGTTTCTTTAACTCTAAATGTTCAACTTCAGCCATTCGATAAGGGGGTTTTGAAATTGGCTTAGAATTAGGAACTAAGTCAATAGTAAATTCAACTTCCCGATCATGAATAATACCAGACAACTCATCAGGAAAAACATCACAATACTCATTTACCAATAGAACATCATTAATCTGAACAGTTCCTTTATTTTCAACAATATGTTCAAGGTAACATTCATTTCCATCTTTTACTAGTTTCTCATCTTCTTGATATGTTATCAAAATCAAGGGTTCATTCTTGTACACAAACCGAAAATCCTTCTGAAAAGAAACCATTTTAGCTCTGCAGTCAATCTTAGTATGATAAAAATAAAGCCAATCCATGCCCAAAATAACAACAAACTCTACTAGAGGCAAAAAAATAAGGTTTATGGGTAGATTCATTCCACACACAAGGATATGAAGGATATTAAAATTCTTTTTTGTATCAATGTTCCCTCTGGGTGTTTTTACCCTAAGTTCAGGGTTCATATCATAAGATGGAATTTCCAATTTACTAGAAAACTTCTCAGAAATGAAAAAATGTGTAGACCCTGAATCAAACAACACATTGGCATAATCTGAACAAACAAACAGTGTACCTGATACTACTTCATTTGATGGCCCAACATCTACTGAAGTTGTTGCAAAGGATTTCACCACCCTTTCTGCTTGTAGTCTGGCTGCTTTCCCCCAGTTGAGTTCTTCGTTGGTCACTCGTTTGCATAATGACCCATTTCATTACACTTAAATCATCTTACCGTTGGCTTTTCATTGCCTGCTTGATCATCTTCCTTACAGTTACAAGCAATATTACCAGACTTACCACACCTAAATCACTTACCGGACTTGGATAAGCATTCTCCAAGATGCATTTTACCACACTTCTCACAGGATGTATATTTGGTTTTCTTACCTCTTTCCTTCTTTGATGAATTCTTCCCATTTTCCTACCAATGAGACCTCTTATTCTATTGTTTGTTATAGAACACCTCATCATCGTCAAAATCCATTTCCACCTTCTTCGCACATCGAACAAGTTTTTCATAACTTTTGAACTCACGAGAAGCTAAAGCCGTTCGATATTTTGGCATTAACCTTGAGTAAAAATGGTTTATTTTACTATCAAGATGACGTATGATGTTTGGATCATACCTTTCCAATCGAGTGAACTTTTCTTCATAAGCGGCCACTGAATCATCCTCCTGCCTCAATTCTAGGAACTATTTTTCCATCCTAAGATGAACCACCTTAGGAAAATATTTCTCAAGAAACATACGTTTGAATTCGTCCCAGTGAAGATCCTCAATCTCATCACTATCTAGATATTTTTCACCATCGACCACCACTGATCACCTTCACTTTCAAAAAGGTAAACAGCAAGACTAACCTTTTGATGTTCTGAACACCCCATGACATCAAAAATCTTCTCTAGTGATTTAATCCACCCTTCAGCTTGCATGGGGTCAGATGATCCTCTGAATGATGGGGGATGATGCCTCATCAAATGTTCCACCACTGACATGTTCCTCCACGGTTGATCTGGCTGATCTCATGCATGGATACCACCACCATTTATATCCTGAGTCAATTGTGCCATCACTGCAACAAACTGTTCAGTTCTGATTCCGACCATCTAAGGTTACTGATTTGGATGGTTGTCTTCCTCCTGACGTCGTCCCAACATAGATGCTTTGTTTCCTCTACAGAAAACCATTCTGGACATAGAAATATCATAGGTGAAGAAACATGGTAATCTTCAAATGCTATATAATTTCAGTCATACCATAAATTAATTTATAATTTAACAATTTTCTAACTCCTAAAGTTGTCTAATCTGACCTTTGATACCAACTATAAGGCCCCAGACATAAACATTACATAATATTGAATTAAAAGAATAATTCACATTGAGGATCTTTCCAGGGATAGAGTTTTAGAGAATTAGGACATAACTGTTACATCTCAAAAGATTACAAAGTAGACACTTCTACTGAGATTCCATAGAATAAAAAAACTCTTAAAAAGAAACATTTCTAGTTCCATGTTTTATATATCATGACTTTACCTTGATCCAATCCTTGACCCTATTCCACATTAAGTCCTGTGAAAATCATTTCAAAAAAAAAACTCGGGGTGATCATAAAAATCTCAGTAAGGGATACACAAAGAATGAAAACTATTAGTTTTTCAAACATCAAGTAAACCACGTATACTTTATCAATGTAATACATTCGCCTTCATGAAGTAGTAAAAAATCCTCACTAAATAATATATCATTACTTACACTTTTGTTACCAAAAGATTACCATAAAACCCATATAAAGAACACATAACATATAAAGGTAACTTGGGACATAAACATTCTTAAGTTGAATAACCATACGTTCGACTTCCACACATATCACTTAATGGAATATCCATACGGCCAACTTCCATACATACTTAATGGAATATCCATACGACCAACTTCCATACCCAATGCATTGGAGGTTATAACGTAACCACCCGTCCTGGTATTCACGGCACCACCCATCATATGGTTTATCACGTAACCACCTGTCAAATGTCCATGTACCATTATAAAAATCATAAGACATAAAAAAAATATAATGGAAAGAAAACATTTCCACACATTGATCACAATATATCAATTAAATATATTGACATAAAAAATCCATTATAAAAAACCATTTTCAATTCCAAAATACATAAAAGAGTATATGGTATTTATTTCATTTTAAAAAAAACATTACGGCTTGTTCAGGAAGCCAAAGACCAAATAATACTCACGGCGGCGGAAAAGGTCGTTGTCACCGCGCACATTAAAATAAACATTCCTTTTTGTCATTTTGTAAAATGCTTTGTAGAAAAAGATTCATTTTTTATAAAAGTAAAAGTCAAAGGGTTTTATACACCATATAAAATAAAGTTGTTTATAAAATGAAATATGCCTTAATGAAAGGATATTGAAATGAAGTCCCTTTCCTCGGGTCAGACTTGACTCAATCATTCTTTAATGTCCTGAATAATAAACTTGAGTTAATTTCTACTTTATTAAGAATATTTTTAGAGCTTATTATTACTTTTATATCACTTATTTCCATGTTATAAACATTATGTAATCATTATGTTAATAATGTTTGTTTTGTCGATATCTGGTTCTTAAGACGAAAGTGGACTTCTTACAATTACATGTTGTTCGTGTGGTCGAAGGTTCTTTATATCCAGAATGACATTCCTGATTTGGATATCATATATATCATATATATCCATAATATATGTGTATTTATAATATTACATAATCATTTAGAGGTAAGAAATGAAATGCACCGTTCATGGAGACAGTAAGCCGTACGTACGCATAAACACTACTTTCATTTCTTTATCATATTAATGGAATTAAAACTAAATGAGAGGTATGTATATTTTAATTACAGAATTATATTCATCATTTAGATGTATCATTCATCATATATATCCATTATATACATGTACTTATAATAGTACATTACATTTGGGGATAAGAAATGAAATGCACCGTTCATGGAGACGGTAAGTTGTACGTACGCATGAACAATACTTTCATTTCTATCTCATACTTTAATGAAAATAAATAATAATGATACAGAGGTTTATATTAATTCCATTATAACAAAATATATAATAACTTTAAATCCATCATTTATACGTCCCAAATATGGCATTAACGAATCACATCACTTTGAGGGGGCGGTAGTCCGCACTTCCTAAAATGAAATTATCGTGTTTACCCATAATGGAAACCATAAAGGTGTACCACAAATGAAAAATAAAGAAGCATAATGAAAACATAATAATATTATATATCATATATAAATAGAGTGACATCTTAATGGCCACCATTATAGGTTTTTAAAAGAAGATTAAACAATCATCGTTTCATGAGGCAGAAATTCACCAACCACAGAAACAGTATGTTCTTTAACCATTAGATGTAGATGTGTGTAACTGTAGCTCGAAATATTATTACAAAAACATTCTAGTATATTTAAGATACTGTATTTTTTACAAAAGAAATGAATAAAAATATTTTATGGGGTTGGAGAAGCAAAATAAAACAAAAGAACACAAGTGAAGACATTACCTTAAAATTGTGTAACTCTCTTAGATTTGTGCTAAAAGGCTTCCTTGGGAAGTCTTCTGCACAAAGTGAGGCTTAAAGGAGTAAGAGAGGGATGTGGAGAGACATCATGGGCAGGGGTTGGATGAGCCAAAGGATTTTGAATTGTGGGTAAGGTGGTAGAGGTGGGGGCCTTTTATAAGAGGAGAGGAGGGGCACTCTTGGAAAGTAAAGAAATGTCAATTTATTTAAAAATGAGTTTCGGATTCAAAAGGTCCCACATTGATATAATTAAAGGGTACGGTGATAAGGGTTAGAAATATACCCATCCAATAGGTTTTGGACATGTGTAGGTCATATATTTTACATTATATTTTCTTTTTATTTAAATCCTATATTAATGAGGTAATCACTACATCATCATGATGTCATAAATAATTTAATATATTTAATGTCTAAAAATTATAAAAAAATATCATGATTTAGTAAATCTTTTAATATTTCTAATGAATATTTATAGTAAAAAATCTGACTTGTATAACCCCATGTAAAAAGTGTTTTAGTAAAACATCTCATGTTTGTGTCATTTTTTACTTTAACATTAAATAAAAAGTTATTTATTTCATTTTCCAACCAAAGTGGCTCCATGGGGTCCCCAAGATGACCCATGGATTTTCTTGGTCTTCCATGACACATCCAATGAGGGTCGGACATGTGTCAAGCTCATCTCATATTATTAAAACATTATTTTTACCGTAAACTACACTAATTACCTCTAATCGCGATAAAAAACATAATAAGTTACTATTCACCAAAAAAATTATTTTCATCCCATTGAACCACATTTTACTTCTTAATGACATCCATGTAAGTCGGATTTTTGAAATTCAAAACACAGAAGTGGTAAAATTTCATTTAATCGAAAAAATCAGTTTTTATAAGTACAACTTAGTGGTTTCACTATTCATCAAAAATTGAAGTTTTTCAGAAAAATAGCAAAACATCACCCTAAGCTATATTTTATATTATAAATTCAAAAATGAAGTCCATTTCACAAAATTCCCAACATATAAGTTGCATTAATTAATTTAATAATTAATTCCCGCTGTCAGAGAAAATAGCTTGTTTTTATGAAACAATAAGTATCAAAAGATTGACACAAGTTAAATCCGATTTCAAAGTGAAATTAATTTCAACGACCACTATTGGATTTAATGGTAAAAATATATTCTAATTTCACTTTAAAACCAATTCAAAAGATAATATATCCTTATAAATAAATTATATTAAAAAGAGGTTTTGAATTAAAATACAACATTTTACACTATTCATTAAAAAATAAACTTTATCGGAAAAATACCAAAAATTTACACAAAGCAAATTTTGATGTAACGATTAGAAAGAAGTGTTTTATTTGGTCCAATATAATTTACAAGAGTGAAAAAAACTATATTTAATGATGGTTCACCATCAAAGGGTGATAAGTGAACCTTTAGTGAAAACTAGGGCATATACGCCTAAAATTGAATTCTTTCTGTATTTTAAGCCTTTATCATTTATTAGATAAAAGTAAAAACATTTAAAAAACATATCTAATCATATTTTAGTTATTTCTATCAATTATCGCAAACACAACAGCTATGTGTTAACTACCATTTAAAATAATATTATTTTATTACTAGTGTGCAATGAAATATTTCAATGAAACTCTTTGTTGCGTATCGGGTACGCTATCGAACATATCAACCCTTTTAAAGTAAAATTAATATTTAATTCATAAATATTAATAAATATGAAAATGTTTTATTCATTATTTACCTGGGATGTTACATTAAGAACCCATGAAACAATATTTTTTAGTTGGAATTATATTATAGATTTATTACGAACAACTTGTTTTTCTAAATTAGTCCATATTTTTTAATATACCATGATTTATTCACATAGACTTACAATGGAATAATTGATGGAACATAGCATTATCTATATTTTTAAAACCCTCTTTAAATATTCCTTATATTTATTATAAATAATGGGGTAATAAAATAAACTATAAAATTATATATTGATATATTTTCTGTAAGTGTAATAATAACAATTTCAAAGGGGGTGATTATATAACCCACTTACAATTGGGTTTTATTTTTGGTCAATAAGATATTTTTTAGTAAATATGATTTAATATTTGGTATGTTGATAATCTAGAATGATTTGTGAAGTGTGGTTGTGAAGATGTGATGAGAGTATTGGAATAAGGGGTGAGTTCCTAAGAAAATGTGTAAATATGTTTTGTATTTGAGTAGATTGGAGAACTCCATAAAACTAGATGATTAAGATTCCATAATATTTAATTAATAAATAGATGTTTATCAATAGTGAGGAAGAAGAAATTGGGAATCTTCCATTGGGTTATGAATTGGAGATCCTTTTGCATAGAAAATATATTTAATAGGTTGGTTAAGATAAATATGTGAGGAAAATATTTCCCTGAGACTAATTATATACTAATGATTGGAAAACATAGTTATAAGGATAAGGAAACTACTTGAAGATTCATACAAGAAATTAGTTTTATAATATCTCTATAATTTTATAAAGATGTTTTTCATGGATAATGGTATTTTCTAGATATTATATCTCGATAAAGAAGCTAATAATCTATCTGAAACTAGAGTATAATAGATGAAAACTTGTATATTCACGAATTTATAACATATGTATTATCATATGGTGAATATAGATATTACATGATGAAGATATTTTAATGGTGATTGAAAAAGAGATGAAGATGGTTAATGTAGTGGAAGATCAATTGAAACACTGTAAGGATTATTTATATACTTTATAATCATGGGAATTAATCTTTTGGTACTTTTAGTTGATTTTAGGTTATTCTAATGTAACTAAAAGAGTTTTTATGTCATGATGAATTTCAAAAAGGGATTTGGAAATTTTAAGAAGTGGGTTATTGGAAATATAACAAGGTACACTATACGTATGATCTTACCGGTGTAAAAACATTGTTTTTTGTATCGAGTATAATTACATTTGATTTCGATATAATTATTTATTATGGACCTAAAATGAATGCATAATTAGATTATAATTATTTTAGGGGTGCCTAGGGATTGTTTGGAGCTCTGAACCCTGATAAATGGAGAAAAATACTCAAATGCATAGTTAGTAGAAACCAAAAGACCTAGCCCACATGGAATCTCTAAATCATAAAGGGATTCATAGTGGGGTGAACCAGGGCACACAGTTTTACCGAACTATACGACTGGGGAGAGATGCATGTATGATATTTCTATAGTTCTTATAATAGGAGAAGAAACTAGTTGGTGCATGGATTCCCTAACCATGTATCCTTAACATGCAGGTCCCACATTTTAAATGAATAGGTTGAACAGATGACACATGGTTTGGCTAAACATGCGGCCAAATCGTGAAAACCCTATTTTTCAATAAAAATACAAAAATTACATTAATGTAACATTTTAAATATCACCCTTCTTCCCATTCTCTCTCTAGTTGATACCAAAATCTCTTCTACCACTTTGTGCTCCCAATTTTATGTTTTATAGTTTAAAATACATGCTTAGCACCCATACATGGATTCAATCCACATTCATCATGTTGGATGAACATTAGTTCATTCACGTTTACATTTTATTCATTCATCACTTATATTCCCCTTGACAAAACTATATAGATACATGATCATATGCACTATTTTTAGAGCATTGATCAGTTAATCAGATATATTCCAATATAGGAAAAATTAATAGCTGATACTATATGAGGAGAGTATTAAGAGACTAAGGTTGCTGGTTAATAACTCATCCATTATGTTTTAATCATTTTAAAAAATTCAATAGTTGTGTATGTGCCAATTTCACAGGGCATGACCATTTAAATTAATGTCCCTTTCTTATACTAGTTAAAATCATATCATATAATCCTTACCATATATTTTATCCATCATTTGTGGTTATGAAATAATTTATGACCACCCTAAGTAGGGGGTTTTCTATTTTAATTTTTTGGAAACATGTTAATAGTATATACACCACCACAAACACATGGGCCCCGCCCTATGTCCCACCCATGTACCCGAACGAGTTATCTCACTAATGACACTCGCCATAGGCCAACACATTTTCTTTTCAGTGTGTTTTGTCCTCACTCACACACACCCTTCCCGAACAGGTTATTTGATTGATGAAAGTCCCCATAGGCCAACGCATGTCCAATTCAGTGTGTTTTGTCCTCACACACACACACCCTGAGAAACATCCCAGGAGGTCACCCATATTGATCACTACTCCAGGCCAAGCATGCTAAACTGTGGAGTTCTAATCAGACAAGCTCCAAAAAAAGATGATGCCCTTTGTTGAATGCCTTATTAGCATTGTCACAATAATAAAATGAAACAACTTGAACCAAATTACATGTTAAATGGAATGATTTTTATACGGCCTAATTTAATAAAATTAATTAATTATAAGGGACTTATTCTATATGGACCTTTCCATCATCACGTGAGTGGCCAAACTGGAGCTAGCCGTGGATTACTGAGTGGATTCCTTGATAAATTATGGATGCTATTCAGATTTAGGGATTCCATGTACCATGGTTGATACCAACAGTTCAACCCAATATTTCTTCACTGATAGATGACTACTATGATACAATAAGATCCTTACTGTAACACACCATGTGAAAACTGGGCCATGCCCACTAGTTACCCCACAGACACGTGGGCCCCACCCAAGGTCCCACCCACATGATTGAATGGGTTATCTGACTAATGAAAGTCCCCACAGGCCAACACATGTCATTTTCAGTGTGTTTTGTCCTCACTCACACACACCTTGACTGAACGGGTTATCTGACTAATGACAGTCCCCACATGCCAACACATGCCCTTTTCAGTGTGTTTTGTCCTCACTCACACACACCCTGAGAAACATCCCAAGAGGTCACCCATCCTGATCACTACTCTAGGACAAGCATGCTAAACTGTGGAGTTCTAATCAGATAGGCTCCCAAAAAGGATGATTCACCTTGTTGCATTGTCACAATAATTAAAGGAAACAACTTGAACCAAATTACTTGTTAAATGGAATGATTTTTATATGGCCTTATTTAATAAAATTAATTAATTATAAGGTTATTATTCTATATAGACCTTTCCATCATCACGTGAGTGGCCAAACTGGAGCTAGCCATGGATTACTAAGTTAATTCCTTGAGAACTCATAGATGCTATTCAGATTTAGCGATTCAATGTACGATGGTTGATACCAACCTTTTAACCCAATATTTTTTCACTTATAGATGACTATTATGATACAATAGGATCCTTACTGTAACACCCCATGTGAAAACTGGGCCCCGCCCACCAGTTACCCAAAGACACATGTGCCCCACCCTAGGTCCCACCCACGTGCCCGAATGGGTTATCTAACTAATGAAAGTCTCCACATGCCAAAACATGTCCTTTTTAGTGTGTTTTCTCCTCACTCACACACACCCTACTCGAATGGGTTATCTGACTAATGACAATCCACACAGGCCAACACATGTCCTTTTCAGTGTGTTTTGTCATCACTCACACAGACCCTGAGAAACTTCCTAGGAGGTCAGCCATCATGATCACTACTCCAGGCCAAACATGCTTAACTGTGGAGTTTCATTCAGATAGGCTCCCAAAAAAGATAATGCACCTTGTTTACATAAGTCATGTCATTTAGTCATTTAAACCTTTATCATTTTGGGATGTTTCAATCACCCCCCATCCTTTAGAGCACAATGCCCTCATTGTGGGCCCTATATCTCAACCCAGGCAGTGCACCGCACTTAAGGATGGGTACCACATCTAATACTAAATGTGACAACTGGGCCCCGCCCACTAGTTTCCCCACATACATGTGAGCCCCACCCAATAGTTTCCCTACATACACGTGGGCCCCAACCTAGGTCCCACTCATGTGCCCGAACGGGTTATCTGACTAATGACAGTCCCCACAGGCCAACACATGTCCTTTTCAGTGGTATATGTCCTCACTCACACACACCCTGAGAAACCATCCAAAAGGTCACCCATACTGATCACTACTCCATGCCAAGCACGCTTAACTATGGAGTTCTAATCAGATAGGATCCCAAAAAGGATGATGCGCCTTGTTAACATTAGTCATATCATTTAGTCATTTAACCCTTTATCATTTGGGGATGTTACACCCCAATCTTCCATGGTATGCTTCTAAAAAATTTAATACCTTGCGCTACATACAATACTGAATTCGAGCGTAGCACGAACTGTCAAATTAGCCATTTAAAAAGCAGTTATGAATAGTATTAACAAAATTTTGAATTTTATTTATCCCATATAATTTCAACATTAATGGTATGTGTTTATTAAACATAATATATAGAAAAATTCAATTTTCAAATAAAATAGATATTTAAAAATGTAGTTTTTTTACTTTTAATGGAGAACCCTTTTTAAAATACACCATTTGACACTTTTATATATTTAATATGATGAAATAGTATTCTTATTTATAATTAAGACATAATTTTTTTTTGGATAATTATTTAGTACTTTTCTGATAGCCTTTATATTTTGATGAATAATGAAAAATATTAAATTTTAATTGAAAACAACTTTTTTTAATCAAAAAACTTTATAGTATTAAATTATACATTTGAGTGGTTTTAAATTATAATTAGATTATATTTTTTTCATTTAATAGAATGTAGTTCATTGGAAGTAATTTCACATTTAAACTGGTCAAATACAATTGTCAATCTTTTGATTGATTTTATTTTAGAAAAACCCGCTTTTTGGGTTGGACAATAGTACATAATTTAAAATTAATTACTAAAAATTATGTGCATTAATTTTGGAAAAATAGATTCTATATTTGGAATCATAATGTCAATTTTTTTTAAATAGTTACCTTTTATTTTTTTACATTATCAATAGTAACTTCCATAATTATTTTAATTTACCATGGTTAAAAGGTAAATCAGATAAATAATAGTAATAAAATAATATTATAATAATATAAAATACCTGGACACATGTTTTAATCCTCTTGGATGAGTAATATTTGATAATGATCATCTTTAAGACGATTTTAGGACCCCATGATAAATCTTTGTAGTGATAATGACATGTAATAATAATTAATTTAAAGATAAATATAACATAAACATGTATCCTTTACAAAAAAATTTTAATATAGGGTTATATATGTGATCTCTATTTCTATAAATTTTCATTAGAAAGATTTAAATATTCCCTAAATCATGGTTTTGTATTTACAATTTTTAGACAATAGATAAATATATTTATTTAGGACAAAATAATGGTGCAGTGATTACCTTCTGAATGAATGATTAAAATAAATGAATTAATAAATATTAAACTAAATGTAATATGATCATTTTGATTCCATACAATAATTTTTTAAATTACATTGACATGTGAGGTATTATTTAATGCCTTTGGTTAGAAGGAATCAGGTTATTATGACTTTAACAAAAATAAATTACTAAATAGTGTCAAATTGACATAAATGTGTTAAAAAAATACTATTTTATTAAATGATATAACAATCCAAAAAATATATGAATCTTCCAACTGACTTATATAATCCTAAAAATTTTATTAATGATCCACTTGTTGTTATCTGGTGATTTTATAGTAATTAAATTAACCATATAGTATAAAAATACAAGAAGACATGGTAAGAGTTAAACTATTTAACTAAGGGTTAATCCCAAAAGATATAAATACTTTCATGATGTAAAATTTTATGAAAATAATTGGCTAAGATAATTTCGACCCACACTAATATTATAATTAAAAATAAATCACATTAGGGACATTATAAACCGAATATAAATTTATAATAAATTAATATTTAAGTATTTTCCTAAAGTGCCCCTAACCTCTCTTATAAAAGGGAACCTGTATTTTTAATCAACACCTCCAAATCCATTTGGATATATACAAACTGACTCAAATATCCTACCAAATTCCATCTCTTCTTCCTATAAGAAACATAGTGAGAATACAACCAACTTAAGGAGTCCTTTTGTGCAAATCAAAAGCAGACACCCAAAGAAGAGGTAATCGTTTTATCCCCTCTTTCAAAGTTCATTTGTTCTTCTACTTCCTCTTACTAAATTTTAGTATAATAAAATAATATACCATGAATATACTATATTCTTAGATGTTTTTAGGATTAATGGACAACCAAATTTCTTTTTTTACCCATCCTATGAAAAAAACCTCTCTGTGTGCGTACGTACGACTTACTATCTCCATTCCATGGTGTAAATTTTTTTCCATGTACACTTTATTTATATGATTATAACTACGAATATAAAGGATTTAAATAATAAATATAAAATTATATTATTTCTTTAAAATTCATATTCCATCCAATTCCATACAATTTAACCATTAAAAAATGATATCGTCGGTCATGCGTACGTACAACTTACCATCTCAACCAGACGATGAGACTCATCATCCATGTTCACCATCCAAGAATGATTATACGAATAAATATTATTAATAATTATAAAATATATGACATAATAATGCTACTTGGATAAAATATATCTATACATACATATACATATATATCATTCAATTACTTAAATAAGATATGAAAATCGTAACAACGTTTATGTGTACGTACGACCTACAGTCTCCATGAATGGTGTATTCCATTTCATATATCTATTTATATTTATATATGAAATATAAATCCGACTATACATTTTGGAATTATGTAAATAATGATCTAATTAATATGATCAAGAATAACAATTCAAAACACATAAAATAAACAAAGCGATTAATATCTAAAATGTTATATTTACACGGAATTGTTAATAAACATGTAATATAATGTCATAAAAGAATCATATATGATACCATAAATATTTTTATAATTCTGAGTTAAGTTAAATATATTTTTAAAGCCATTTTAAATGTGTTTTGGACACGTACATAGACTATCATACCTAAGGTAAGGGTTAATTTCTCAATCTATTTATTATCTGAGATTGTATATGTCCACGTATTTACTATCAAATATTTATCATCCATGTATATGTCGCATAAAAATGTTTTCAAAAGGAATATATTAAGGTTTTATGGAAGGGAATCTTCAACGAGATCATCATTTTAAATATTTTAATGATTTATTTTTCAGAATCATTTTAATTATTATTCATATATTAAAAATGATTTTATGGATTTATTTATATGAACATGATTTAATTTAAAATTTTAATTCCTTTAAAAGGTTTCAAAGTGTTATGGGATACTTTTATTCAAAATACATTTTAAAATTACTTCATTTATATATTTTTTGACTTTTAAATGATTTCAAGAAAACAGATTTTTCTCTCAAAGGGATTTACTGATTATTTTCAACAATGTCAAATTCCTTTATTAGGAATTATTCTTGATTTATGTTGATTTATTATAATAAAATTTTACATATTATATTGAATGATTTATGATATGTTTGACTTTGGGTGTGCTATTTTTATACCATTAATGGTTTATTCTTAAAGTATTGACATTTTGTATGATAGTTTAAATATGAATTTTTATGTTATTTGTCACCTTTTCCATATTATAAATGCATTGAACATAGTAAGTGATGGGTGGGGCCTGATATATCTCCTCGATTAATTGGTAAGTCTCATGAGACAAACATGTGTCTTGGCATAAGGCCTTGATAAAATATTTTTGAATGGTCTTGGCACAACTCCATGACATAGTATTTATTATTTCGGGCATTATGCATTCCCCTATTATAACAATAGTTATTAAACATGATTATTTGAAAAGTATAATATCCATGTTCACGATAATATGGTAATTATTGATATATTTTTTCTATATTATGTTCATGTTTATGTTTAAAGGATAATGTTTTTGTCATACATCTTTCCTTAATTTTTAACATTTCTCTAAATTATTTACATTTACTAAGCATTTGAGCTAACCCCTTTTTATGTATTCTTTTTCCATGATTCCAATATGTGTATTATGAATGATATGAAGGATTAAACTATAGGAATAATTTATTTCTAAATGGATTATCTATTTTGTATTGTATGTAAGAAATTTTAATGTAATGTTCATGTATGTAATATAATTTCCAATACTGCTAAACTGATCGGTACATTGGGATTTTCCCCTTGTAATCATGCCAATGTATTAATATAATGCTCTGGCTCTATAATTCTGGGGTCAGGTTGTTATAGTTGGTATCAGAATAAGTTTATAAATAACCTAGGAAATAAATTTAGAAAACTAATATTTTGGATCATTACCGAATTATAGAATTTGTGGATAAGTATTGAAGAGAATCCTATAATTTTAAAATAGAGATTTTGTGGGTATTCCTAGAAAATACATCCTTGAATAGATACTACAAGTGTATGTGGTTCTGGAATTTATGTACCTATGGGTGATAACTATAAAAAGTTGTTATGAGCTTGACTCGGGGTAACCTGGTACATGAAAACATGCCTTACTACACACATTGTTTGACACTCCCTAGGGATATTCTTAGGATAATTTATATTTTCTTGACAAACCATTATGAAGGATTTATGAGTAAATCTATCTTCAATGGAACCATATTTATGATTAGAAATTAGATATCCATAAAATTTTCAATTTTTGTTAAATATTTTACTAGTTTGAAATTATTCATTATGATTTATAACCTAATATACTGTATTAAATTGTTTATAAATGGCACCTAGTGGAAGAAATTGAAATATTATCAATTCACGCAATCCATATTGGGATTTCCCGCATAAGCAAGATAATGATAGTAGAGCTGGTGATGAAACTAACACTGAAGATCTTATAACCATATTAGGAAAACTGGCACAGGTTATTAATTATAACCTTCCCCGTATGGAATACCCTAATATACAATGTGGATGATCAATTTTATACTAATTAATGAGACAAAAACCTCTAACATTCAATGGAACTACAAATAATTTTGTAGCTATGAAATGGATAAGTTCCACTGTAAAAATAGTTATTACTTTGGGGAGTAATAAAAGGGAAAATAATTTATGGCAGTTTATAATCTTTTATAAGATGTAGATTAATGGTTGTCATTGATTCAAAATATGAATGAAAATGAAGAGGTAGAAAATATGTAATGGTGAGAATTTAATGAACTCTTCCTAGAGAAATTCTTGTCTCATGATATACAATCAAATATGGAAGGAAAATTTCTATGTCTCTGAAAATAAAGGATGATAATATTGAAAAGTATGAGGCTAACTTCATGAGGATAGCATGGAATGCTGTAGACCATATACGTAACCTAATAAGTAACAATGATTGATTCATTGATGGGTTAAAACCATTCCTCTGATAGGAATTGGACTCAAAATATTTCTCATCATACAAATATATAGTCTTGTGTGCTATCAATATGGAAGATGAATTATCTATGACATATGAAATTAAAGTAAAGAAAGAGAAGAATAGAATAGTACAGTAAGAGTCAAATAAAGGGAAAAAAGGAAATATGGATTTTCCCTTATGTGATAATTGTGGGAAGAAACACCCCAGTACTTATCTAAAATGAATGGGATTCTCTTAAAAATGTGAAGAAAAAGGTCACCAGGCTTATGATTTTAAGGGAATAAATGAATCTCTAAAATGATATAATTTTAATGAAATAGGACATTATGCAAATGATTTTCCAAAGTGTCATATAAATATAGCTTAAAACAAATAAAAGAATCAAAGTCAAGCATATGCTGTTACTATAGTCGAAGTGGAATAAATAATGTATTTTGGGTTTTTTCAAATTCAAGAATTATATTCTAGTTATAAGAATAATGTGATATATATAAGTATTATATTGTAGTACTTCTTGTTTTCAATAAGGTTTTTGGTAATTTTGGTTATTAATATGTTTTAAGATAATATATGATGAAGGTACTCACGTGTATGGTATTTGAACTTCCTTATAAATTTTGAACAATTAGATGGGACATGAGTATTTTAGATAATCCTAATAGTTTGGATGGATTTTGTTGGAGATTTCATAAAAAAATTTATGGTTAAAACATTTCTTAAGATTATTTTTTTGTAATGTTATACTTTTAAAAAAAGACATCCTGCAGGTCGGGCGACAACCTGTCGCATCTGCCGGGGCTGGGAGACATGAACCCGAAACCGAAGGGCGAAAAGGTTTCATCACCTACCACTACCCTAAGGTATGTCAGGGTTAGTAGAAAATAGTTTTATTTATATAAATTTATAAGTTTATATTTGGAACCTTATATGATTAAGATTAATAGAATATTTTTGAATTTTTTATTTTGAGGAGAAAGATGAGTCTCTGGTATTAATTAGTTAATGGTTGAAACTATACAAGTAAATTAAGTATTCTGAATTGTGTTATTAGTCTATTAAGAATAGTAATTATAAAATACTTGGGAATGTATCATAAAACCAGAAAAAATTCTTAGAAATTTCTCTTGCGATGAATCGAATTGTCACTTGGATCATTACAGATTTATAGCTTTCAAATTGTTAACTTTCTCCTAATAAAATTATCTATCACTATCCTTTAGAGAATTATGGTTAGTTATCTATTCAATATCCATGTTTTCTTACATGGAACCCCAGTATGTGTTATTTCTATTAACCTTTATACTTACCTTAATTTATTTTAAAATAGAGGCCTCATTAATCCATTACTCAATGTGTGATTTAAACTAAGATATTTAAAAATGCCAACGCCATAGTTTTTAATCCTATGTTTAAATTGAAAGGACAAAATTTATTTAATGGGGGGATAATGCAACACTCTAATCTTCCATGGTAAGCTTTTTCTTAAAAATTTAATACATTGTGTTACACGCAATACCAAGTTCGAGCACTCCAAAACATATCAAATAATCAATTTAAAAAGATTTTATGAATATTAATGACTAAATTTTGAATTTTATATATACCATATAAATTTAACTTTCATTTAATGTGTTTCTTAGACAATACATAAGGAAAAATGAAATTTTTTAGATAAAAATTGTATTTAAAAAAATGCAATTTTTATGCCTTTTATTGGAGAAACATTTTTAAATAAAATATTTAAAACATTTATATATTAAAATGGAAAAAATAAAATTTTTCTTTATAATGTGAACATAAAAAAATAGTTTGTAAAAATTTATTGGTACTTTTCTGATAACTTCCATACATTGATGAATAGTGAAAATACAAAATTTTAATTAAAAACTAATTTTTTATTCGAAATAATTTGTAGTGACAGATTATACATTAATGTGGTTTTAAATTATAATTAGATTATATTTTTATAATTAAATATAATTTAGTTCATTGGATGTAATTTTACATTTAAATTGGACATTAACACATGACAATATTTTTATAGTTTTTACTTCTTAAAAGCATACCTTTTGGTTTTGAAAAGAGAATTAATTATTAGTTAATTAATGCAACTTCTCTGTTTTGAATTTGGAAAAATGGATTAAATATTTCTAATAATAAGGTTCAAATATTTTAAATAGGGTCCTTTTATTTTTGGACAATATGAATTGTAACTTCAGTTATTATTTTTATTTACCTTGGTTAAATGGTAAATCAGATAAATAAGGGTAAAAAAATAATATCATAAATATTTAAAACTACCCAAAAACATGTCATAATATATTTGGATGAGATATTTTCGACAATGAGAAGCCTTAGCACGATTTTAGGACCCCATGGAACCATTTGGGTGTGGTAATGACATGTTATACAAAATTAATTTAAAGGAATGACAAATATAACATAAACATGTATCTTTTACTAAATAAATTTAAATATAGGGTTATATAACTAATATCTATTCTTATAAATGGTCGTAAAAAGTCATAAAATATTTCCTACATCATGTTATTTTATTTATAATTTTTAGTCATTCGATAAAAATATTTATTTTTGACACAATTATGAGACAGTGATTACCTTATTAATGAATGACTAAAATAAATGAATTCATAAATTTTAAAATAAATAGAATTTGATATTTTTGATATCATACATGAATTTTATGGATTCAATTGACAAATTAGGTATTATTTATGCCTTTTTTATGGAATCATGTTTTTATGAATTAAAAACATCAATTACTAAAAAGAGTCAAAATTGACATAAATATGTTTTTAAAACGAATACTATTTTATTAAATGATATAAATATCATAAATATATAATATTTAGTCAACTAATTTACATAATGAATAAAATATAATTAATGATCCACTTGTGGTTATCGTTTTATTTTATAGTAACTAAATTAACCCAATTGTTTTAAAATTCAAGAAGACACGATAACAGTTAAACTAATTAACTAAAGAAAAATCCCAAAAGAAAATGATAATTTCCTGAAATAAATTTGTCTAAAAATAATTGAATGAGGGGATTGCGTCTCATATTCATCATATACATGAAATAAATTACATTGGATATATTATTAACCAAAAATAAATTTAACATAAATTAATATTTTAATCATTTCCTAAACTCCCACCCACCTCACTTATATAAGGGAACTTCTCATTCTATTTAATTCACACCTCAAAATCCATTTGGCTCATCAAAACCCTGCACTCAACTTCTCTTAACTTACTTAAATTCATAAATGAGGAAAAAAATTGGGCATAAAGACATCTTAAGGTGTCCTTTTGTGAAAATAAAAAGAAGACACCCGAAGATAAGGTAATCATTTTATACCTTCTTTCAATGTTCATTTCTTCTTCTACATCCTCTTACAAAGTTGTTTCCATAATAAAATATTAAATCCATAGTATAATATATGATGAGATGTCATTAGGATTATGGTACAACCATATTCCTCTTTTTTACCCATCTTATGAAAAGCAATACCACCATGCGTGCGTACGTACGACCTACCGTCTCACCACCATGGTGTAAATTTTTTTCATGTACACTATATTTCTATGGGTATAAATATGAATATAATGGATTTATATAATGAATATAAAATCATATTATTTCTTTAAAATTCATTTTCCATCCAATTTCATACTATTTAACCATTAATGAAATGATATTGTCGCTCGTGCATATGTACAGCTTATCGTCATCACAACTCGATGAGAATCATATTCCATGGTCACCATCCAGGAATGATTATAAGAATATATTTAATTAATAATTTTGAAATATATGACATAATAATTGTACTGGTAATATATATATATAGACATATATGTCATTCACTTACATCCATACGATACAAAAACAAAAATAACATTCATGCATACATATGACCTAACATCTCCATGAACGGTGTATTACATTTCATATATCTATTTATATTTACATATGATATATAAATCATATTAAAAATTCTGGAAGTAATTAAATGATGTTATATGAAATATGATCAAGAATAACATGTCAAAAAATGCACGATAAACAAAGCTATTATTAATGAAATGTTGTAATAACCATGAATTGTTAATAAATGGGAAATATAAAGTCATAAAACAATCATATACGATACATAAATATTATTTTCATTGTGATATAAGTTAATAATATGTTGAAACAGATTATATAGAAGTTTTGGACATGTACTAAGAGTATCAGGCCAAAGGTAACCGTTAATTTCTCAATCTCATTAATATCAATTATTGTATCTGTCTATATATTTACTGGGATATATTTATCATCCATGTACATGAAAAATAAAAATCTCATCAAAATAATATTTTAATGTTTTATGGAAGGGACCCTTTAACTAGATAATCATTTTAAATGTTTTCAATATTTATTTTTCTTAATCATTTTAATTAATGTCAAAGATTTCAAAAATGTTTTTGTGGATTTATTTATATGGACATGATTGTTTTAAAATGGTAATTTATTTCAATAGATTACATGTTGTATGGCACACGTTTACTCAAAAACCCATTTTAAATGATTAATATTATAAATTGTGTAACTTTTAAATGATTTCATTAAAAAAGGATATTTCTCTCAAAGTGTTTTACTGATTATTTTCAACTATGTCAACATCCTTTATTGGAAATTATTATACATTGAGGATGATTTATTATAATACAATATTCCATATTTAATTGAATGAGTTTTGATATGTTAGACTATGGATGTACTATTTTTATATCATTCATGGTTTATCGTTAAAGTATTGACATTTCATATGCAAGTTTTAATACAAATGAGTGTTTTATGTTTCACCAATTTCATAAGATGAATGAATTGGAATTAGTATGTGATGGGTGGGGACTACTATATCCCATCGATGCATTGATAGGTCTACTGAGACAAACTATTTTCTTGGAACATGTCCTTAATAGAATATTTGTCAATGGTCTTGGCACAAGGCCTTGAAGTAGTAGTTATTATGTCTGGCATTATGCATTCCCCCATTATGAAAGTAGCTATCACATGTGATTATTTTAATAGAAGAATATACTTGGTCATAATTATATGGGAATTTCTGATTTATTTTTTATATATTATGTTCAATTTTATATCTAAAAGGCTTCTGTTTTTATTATTTATTTTTCCATAAATGTTTATAGCTTCCGCTGAATTATTTACCCTTATTGAAAATATGAGCTCATCCAATTTTTTGTTTTATTTTCCAAAAATTCCAAGAATTTTATTATGATTGATATAAAGTTTTAAACTAGGGGAATAATGGAGTTGTAAAGTATTATATATGCTGTGTTTTATGTCAGAAATTTTAAGGGAAGGTTCATGTTTGTAACCTATTTTCCAAGACAGCTAAACTAATCGGTCCATCAGGACTTGATTCCTTGTAATCATTCCAATGTATTAAAATAATTCATCAGCTCCAGGATTCTGGGGTCAGGCATTACACATACATTATTTCTATAGGATTCCTTATATAAAATTATTAGATTCTGTGTGATTTCTACTAACAAGGGGTGCCTTGGATATACCCTTGGGCCTAGTTATTTCTTGTCCCATGTTACCTTGGATGAATTCCTTAGACTCGGTTAGAATTAAATTATTGTGGAATGACAGGGGTGATTCTCCTTGTATTGAACTCTTAACTCTATGGACAAGATATGAGTTATTACTGATTTGGCTTGACCAGGGAGGCCAAGGATGCCATGGTTATTACCTTGGATCGTATTCATTATTATTATAAATGGGATTCATTATTATATAATGGATCATTTACTATAAATATCATTTCAGGATATCAGTGTTGGTTATAAATCATGTGACAAACTTTATAAATTGGAACATAATTAATTAATGACCTAGTAATATGTTCATATTATAGCTGAGGATGAAGAAGGTACCTAGGAATTTACATTATGGTACTTATTTAATTTTATATATGCATTATTGAATACTATTTACATTTATATTATAAAAAATGGATATTATAGACACCGTTAGTGGTGGTCTTCTCATATTTATCTCACAACATATCCAGGCTTCCATTGGTACCTAGACCGATTACATTTATGCAGGTTATGTAAACGGGAAGTTACCTACCCTAGACATATAATATTTCTTTCTTTAACAGGATTGAGTTTCATAGCATATGATTTAGATAGAGCTCAGGATTCTGGAATAGATTCTAGTTTACATTTTTCTACATTATATATATTGTATTGCCTTTTATCTTATAACCATGTTTTTTCATTTTTATAGAGACATGGAATGTATCATCCTCATTCTGTATGTGATTCATCTTCTAGTTATAGTTGATTATTACAAGTTAGTCCTATAATTTATTATTCTTGGGTTCTTATTTTTTCCCATCTATTATTACCACTTCCTCTATTTACATGTTTTGTAATTTTTCCACTATTTTACACTCAGTTAATAAAAATATAGTCTCCAAAAAACACACCCTTGTATCTTGATACTAGTATGAAGCCTCTAGTATTTAGGGTGATATACTCATGGCCATGTTGGAAATAGGACTTAGGAATCCAATGAGTCAAATATGAGTATGGGACATCACAAAGTGGTATTAGGGTGGTTCTTTTCTTTCTTTACTCTTTGGACACAATAGTAAGGTTATTATAAATTCAGGGAACATTGTTATAAGTTGTCCTTGGGTATAGTAAACCCATGTTGAGTGTAAATACTGAGTTTCCTGAATAATTATTGTTGTTATTCTTTTTTGCTATTAAAATTGATATAATTTTACCATTGGGTGAAACCAATGATGTATTATGGGTATTATTAGTATTTTTGTTGAAAAATATTTTTCATCCTTGGCCCGATGATACGTGGTCAAGAATCATTGATACATGCATAATTATAGGCACCCAAAATTCAAATAACATGAATATTCCATGCCTTTTATATTCTACACCATATAAGTGAATTTCTCTTAATTAATTTTCACGATATGCTAGCGATTGTGTAGTGACGCTTATTATATAAATATGTGTGTTTCTCTTGGGTTATGATTGAGTGATTTATAGTTTAAATTCAGGAGGTGTATGAGCCCTCGTCGGTTGGAATGGTAGTTAACATAGTCATACCATCATATATAAACTGTTACATTCTAAGAACATAGGTATAAAGGGTTGAAAAGATATTAAATGGGTGTCAATTTTTGTTATAAGGTGTATGGGAGCAGATTAACTCGGATTGAAACTTCATTTTAAATCAAATATTGAAATAATTTTATGAGAAATTGAAATTTAAAAAGTAATACATGGACTATAAAATTAAATGGATGCCAGTAAATGTTCAGGTAAGGTATAATTGAACCTAAATCTATCGGAATAACAGTAATTTAAACTTGAAAAAAATTCCAAAACATATCCTACTATGTGGGTAGTCGGGGTAGTATACCATGGGTAGTGAGCCCCATATTCTTATGTTATTATTTTTCTTCTGTATCTATCTAATTCTACCTTATTCTGATGTGTGTACCTGGAATTTTTTGACCAATGGAAAAACTAAATACTTATTTCATGTCGCATGCGTGTGGTGATGACCATGCTCTAGAAGTGGTGGGACCTGACCTTTTTGTCTTACTGCCTGGAGTGCCATGTGAGGAACCACCTGTTATACCTGATCTAGGCACTAACACTCATCTATTGAGAGTTTTTTTACATATTTTGTTGTCTATGAACAATATTATGTGACCCATACCTACAATTTTTTATAGGAAACATGATTTCCAGCAATAGAATCCTCATAACCTATCAAGTGATTATGATCCACAGGCTACTGAGTCTTTTCTAGAGGACACCATGTATATCATTGAGCATCTGGAGACACCTCCAGAGTTTTCGGTCAATATTTTTTATATACATGATGGATTAATCATCCAAGAAATGGTGGTATATTATTACCCATGTTGGCCTCCATTATGGTATGATAGGGGATGATTTCAAAACTATTTTATAAGAGTACTTATTTCCTTGGAGACTGAGAGCTAACCGAACTAGAGAGTTCATGCATCTTGAGTAGGGTTCTTTTTCGGTCATAGAGTATTCAACATGTTATACTAAGATACAATGATTTTCATCAATTCTATATGGTGATGAGATTTTATGGGCTAGACAATTCGAAGATGGGATTCAGTATGCCATCAATACTCATGGGAATGTATTTTTCCAACCTACTTTCTTTGTGATTGTCAATCAGGATATTATCACTGAGAAAAACCTTATGTACATTGATAGTACCATGTTTGTAGTATTATTGTGGAGGTAGGATAATAGTTCTTCAATTAGTATGAAATGTTCCCTTGACTTTTTTATGTTAGTGAAGTGGCTATCAGAGTAACCACACTAGATGCTCCGTTGAATGTCATCAATGTGGATGATAGTGGAATATGAATCCTAAGTGTTATAAAGACCTTATAGAGTTTTGGGATTATATTCATATGAATAATCATAACAGATTATATTATAAATATCAATCTACATCAAGAGAAAGAGGATCTGCATTAGATACACCTTTAGGGAAAGGTTTTTTTATGCCATGTTAGGCAGTGAGTTGGAGTATCAACGATTGGAATATTTGAGGAGGAGGTTGTGGCCATGTCAACAAAAATTCAG
Organism: Viscum album; assembly: GCA_963277665.1. Lineage (NCBI taxonomy): Eukaryota > Viridiplantae > Streptophyta > Magnoliopsida > Santalales > Viscaceae > Viscum > Viscum album. The sequence continues at coordinate 596,846,006 of OY728139.1, forward strand.
ATCATCAATTCTAGTAGAGCTAAAATAATTATGGTAATCTAGCTATATCACATAGTCATGGAGTAGGCCAGACGTATGGTTTAAAGTCAATACCCAAGGATTAGAGTATAGGGCTGTCTATAGAAGAGTTACTATTCTAGTAGCCTCCAATGTAGACTCTTCATTATTTGATATAGGTGATTTATACTCTTGCATATTTTTATTGACTATGGAAATTACCATTAGGGAAATACATTTTAAAATTGGTATGACTACTTTGGACACATGCTGGGAGTGTGGCTAGATGGAATACAATATTGTAGGGAGTGTCCCCTTGAGGAAGGCAGTTACTCATATGATGAGTCCACTTATTCATAGATATGATGGGATTCAATATCATTGTCATGATAGATTGGTTGGTCACATATCACGACTTAATAGACTATTATTTCTAGAGGGTATAATTTATATCACCAAAGGGAAATTTTTTTCTAAACAACGATTGGTGGGTTGACTAGGCGAGTAGAGATGGACCAAAGCCTAATGGGATAGGAGGGGTGCCCAACGATGTTTCTAATCTCTTTATGGAGGATCAAGTTTCAAATCAGGTTGAATTAGCTTCATTAGTATATCCTTCTAGGGATGTATTTCCTAACCAGTTTCCTATCTTACCTTCAGATAGATAAGAGGAGTTTACAATTGATATCATCCTAGGACCATTTTCATCATTTATTCCTTCATATAGGATGATACCTACTATGTTCCCAGAGTAGAAGTGATAGTTGGAGGATTTAGAGGTCATTGGTTTTATATGGCCTAGAAATAACACTTGGGGTTCAACCATTCTTTTCCCCAAGCAGAAGGATGGGAAACTTCATCTAAGAATAGATTACATATGATTGATCTAGCTTATGGTCAATAATAGGTATCCTTTACCTCGAATAGATGATATCTTAGACTAGTTCAGAGGATCTAGGTTATTCTTTAAGATGGACCTAAGACTAGACTATCATCAAGTATGAGTCGGGCCATCATACGTACTTATCATAGATCTATATACTAAGAATTATCTATATGATAATATCATTATTTTCATTAGTCTTAAGAATGCCCCATCCATTTTCTTGGATTTGATGAATAAGGTGTTCCACCCCTATCTGGATTATTTTTTCATAGTAATTATGGATAAAATCTTGGTTTATCCTCAATATCATATCAACTATGTTAATATTTGTGAGATCATTCAGAATACACTAAGATGGCATCAACTTCATTCTATAATTTATAAAATCAAATTTTGGATCAATAATGTTCAATTATTGTGTAATATTATGTCTAAATCATGATTATTTGTTGACCATAAGAGGGTTAATGTAGTGGTCTCCTGGGAGAATACCAGAAGCGTTTTAAATATATAATGTTTTTTTGAGTTAGTATGTTATTAGATGAGTTTTCTACATGATATATCATGCATTTATAATTATATTATTAGTCTTAACATGAATATTGTTATGATTTGGTGGCCATAAGAGTGAGACAAAACCATTTAAGAGCTAGAAAAAGATTTCCTAAGCACCTATTCTGATTCTTCTAGAGCTTGGAAGATTCTATATAATGTTCTATGATGTGTCTAACATTAACTTATGTGTAGTGATAATGAAGGAGGGAAGATTCATTTCATAGAGATCCCAATAGTTTATTCATATGGAGAGAAATTACCTGACACAAGACCTCAATGTAGTCGTAGTTTACCTTATCTTACATTGATGGAACAACTATTTGATGGGTGAACACTTTGTTGTGTATACATACCAAAGGAGCCTCAAATATATCTTTACATTGTGTGTCTCAAATCTCAAACAGGGTAAATAGGTCAAAAATATTCTATACATTGATTTAGACCATTTTTATATCCCTTGAAAGGGCAATGTAGTAGCTCATGAATTGATTTGGAATATTCTAGAATAAGCCGTATGGGAACATAGTAGTGAATGGAAATTTATGTCCCTCTTTTTTGAGTGGAATACATATTATCCTAAATGAAACAAGTATTATTATATATCATCCTTGATAGTTACCTCTACCATCCTTGGGAAGGTGAAGAGTTTGCAATTTTTTATTCTTGCAGGCCTAGTTATTTTGGAGTGTACTTACAATGAGGACCTACATCTAGATTGGTCTGTAGGCAGAGATGATATCCTATGTATACATGGATGTGTCTTGGTTCCTACAAATATTAGAGAGTTAATAATGAAAATTCCCCATGAGTCTTAATGGGATGTTAATTTATTATTATCCAATATGTATTGATATATCCGACACTAATATTGGTTTTTGGAGATGAAATGTTAGATAACATGATTTATTACTTGATGTTCCACCCATAAGTTGGTGAAGTCAGTGAACCAGTTACCCACAGAGTTGATACAACCTCTTATAGTCCTGGAATGGAAATTATAAGATGTTTATATGGATCTTATAGTCATCTAACGAAGGTTACCTCATGGTAGAAACACGGTTTGGGTAGTCATTGACCAATTGATGAAAGTGGACCACTTAATTCCTATCTGGGATATTTTCTCACTTCATGAGTTGGGATGATCGTGTTTCCCTGATATCATGTAACTAAATAAGGTCCCCCATACCATCATTTCAGACAGGTATGATCATTTCATTTCACAGTTATGAAAGGGGTTATAGAAACATAAGGGTACATAGGTTTTTATGAGAACATCCTTTCACCCTTAGACTAATGGATATTCGAAACGAATGATAAATGTTATAGAGGACATGATCAGAGCATGCATCCATAATTTTATAGGTTATTGTGAGAATAAAATACCTCTCATTGGGTTATCCTATAATAAAAGATTTTAGGAGAAAATTATGATTTATACTATTGAGGCTATTTTGGTCACCTATGGACTAGATATAGGAATGAGAGGTAGTCCTACTGGGTCCTCATCTCGTATAGGAGACTTCAGAGTATGTTCAGCTAATTAGTAATCACATTTTAATATCCATTAAGAACCTATGGATTTTATGGTCACAAATCATGTTTTTCGGTAGGTATCTCTTAGGATTGGAAATAGATGTATACCAAGGAAAGGGAACAATTCTTCGTGCTTTGATTATCCATTTGGGATTATGGAGATAGTAGGGCATGTAGCCAAGTGTGTTTTACTACATTATTGGTACTATGTAATACATGACATCAATAAAGTTTAACATATTTTCTAGTATCATACTGACCCATCTGATACTTTTTATCCCAAGGATGGAATGTTAGATGTTGATGCTTTGTTTTAGGTTTATCCAATACACATAGTTAACCAAAGCATAAAGGATATTTGAAGATGGTCGGTAAATTTATTCTGGTTTATATGGAAGAATGGTTATTTAAAGGATGAGACTTGGGAATGTGAGGTTGATGTACATGACAAGTAGCCAGAGTTTTTCATAGATAGAATTTCACCATGCATAAAGGTGAACTCAGTGACACATTCCTTTAAGGAGGGAAGACTAGATGAACCCATTTTTTATATTAGTTGTGGGTCCCTATAATTCTTGTATATTTTTTTTACCTAATATGGATTAACATTGAGATTATAAATGTTTCAAGGGTGTTGGTGGCTTGTTCAGATCTCGACACCCTAACTGGTGGAGAAAAGAATTTGACAAAATGGTTAGTAGAAACTGTGTGCCCCATCCTGTATGGTCTCTCCTAACTATTTTTGGATGGATAATAAGGAAAATTAATAGAACATAGTTTTCTCTTACTATGCACAATGGTCCACACACCCATGAAATATGACTACATTTTTTAGTAGAGGAGAATCCAATAGTTGGAACATGATTTCCTCAAATTAATGAAAAAATATTACGAGTTCCCCCTTAATATATAAAATGGTATACAATTAGCACATAGTTTTTCCAACCAGGTTTCCAAACTATAAGACCCGTGATTTTTGGAAAAAAATAACATTTTCCTTAATGATATTTTTTAAACATCATCTACCTTCTTTTTTTATCCAATGGCGTGAAAAGGATCTTCTCCATATTTTATATCCCAAAGACACCTTTTGTAGTTCATTATCCTTACCAAATTTACAAACATTAATTTCAACCCCATTCATCATGTTGGATGCACATAAATATGTTGTCAATTAATTTTTAGTTTTTCTTCATTCTTCTTCCACTCAACGATTCCATTTAGATGAATACTAATAAGCCCTTCTTTCAGAAAATTGATCCAATATTATGATCTATTCCAATCCAAGTGAAATTAAAGGATGAAACAAGACGAGGATAGTTTTATGAGCATATGGAAGGTGGTCTATTAATCACCCCTCATGTTTTCATCATTTTATAAATTGGCGTAGTTTTGAGTGTTTCGATTTCATTGGGCATGACCTATTAAATGTAGGTTCCCTAATTATATTCATTATAATTGTATTTTAGTACCATTTTCACATAGTTTATCCCGCAATGGAGGTTATGGTATCAACTATGGCCTCCCAAAGTAGGGGACTTCCCATAGTATTACTGCGGGTAATTTTTTTTGTTTATCCATGCCACTGTACGGGTGTGCCTGGACATGACCTTTATAAGGGAAAAAATTTATTTAAATAAATGAGGTGATATGGCTTAATCTTTCTAATGGTATGAAACATTTTTTAAATTAATTGTGAATTTCTATTTTGTAAGCACATTTTAGTTTCCATATGACCATTCAAAGGTGAGTATACTAATTAATTAATGATTTTTTAAATAGTCAATTGGAATTTATAATATGTATATGACATGGCCTAATCAAATGTAATTTAATAACTTGGTTTTACATCCATAGAAAAACATTCTAGTATTATGGAAGGTATCATAGTGAACCAAATTAAATGAATATTGCTTATATGAAGTAATATATAGTTTTATGCATTATTAGACTTGTTGCACTAATGAAAGGAAATGACTTGAACAATTTGATATTAGAATTATTAATAAATAGATTTAATTAACTAAATGAATTAATTATAAGGTTACTATTGCATATGGGAGTTAACATAATTATAAGAGGGGTAAAACGTGAGAAAGCCATGGATTCCTGAAGGAATTCCATGGGAACTCATGGGTGTCATTAGGATCCTGGGATTTCAGTTTCCCTGGTTGAAAACCATCTTAGAACACAACCATTGTCAACTTTTGGATGCCAGGTATGATAATGTATGATCCCACCATTATTGTTATAGGATTCCTTAGATGAACTCCTTGGATCCATCGTGATGTCATCTAGCATGGGCGCCTTGGATACAACCTTGGGCTGAGTTATTCCATATCCTATTTTACCTTGGATGAATTCCATGGACTTGATTAGAACTAAATTATTGTGGAATTATTTGGGCGATTTCCCCATGGATTACACTCATACCCATATAACCATGATATAGGTTATTATTGATTTGGTTCTTTCACTATGTTCAATGATGCCTTTGTTTTTACATTGGATCCTCTTCATTATTATTATTAGCAGGATGACTTGTTATATCTTTGATCCTTTACAATTATGATCATGTAAGGATGTTAGTGATTGTTATACATTATTTGACTTACTATATAATGTAGAACATAATTAATTAAATAATTGGTTATATATTTATAAACTTGATGAGTAAAAAGTAGGTAATTGGGCATTTACATTACTAGAATTATTTTCATTTATATATACATGATTTCATAATATTTCAATTATTATTATACAGACTAGATGTTATAGACGTCATTGGTGGGGGCCTACTAAGATTTATCTCACACCCTTTTAGGGATGCCATTTGTACCTGGGAAAATTAAATGTATTCAGGTGTTGAAAAAGAGATGTGACCCACCATGGACACTAAATAATGACTGTTTTCTTAGGAATAATTTTGTTGTCAGATGATCGTGATAGAGCTATGGATTCTTGAATAGTTTTCAGTTTTTTCTACTTTTGAATGGAATGTATTTCAGGTTACATTATGGCCATCTTTTTCTAGTTTTATAGAGACATGTAATATATCATCATCATTTTTTATATGTTTCAGATTCCAATTATTATGGATTCATTTCAGTTGCATCCATTATTTATTATTCCTAGATGATTCTATTGTTCAATACATTATTACATTTTTTGATATTTACCTATTATATTATTTATCACTTGTGCTACACTCTGGTAGATACACCCAAGTCTCATACTTCTAGAAGGTTGTCTCAATCATCTAAGGAGATACATTGAGGCTATGTGTCTAACCAGGCTCAGGGCACTTCTATGTGGAATCTGGGTCTAGGATATCATACCCATAGCATATGTAAAGGCCAATATCTAACAATTAAGAGTAATTTTCTCAAAAATAAGGGTTGATTTGGTTACCTACAAATATATAGAAGTGAGAAACCACTAAAAAAGTCTGTATATAAATACAAAATATTAGTACCCATGTCAAAAATGGGAAAATTTATTTTATAGATCTTATCTAATTATTACTCCATATTAAATAAGGGTTTTCATGGAGTAGTATCAGTATGGGTGGCGTCATTGGATGTTTCCCAATGTGTGTGTGAGAGAAAAAAATAAAACTGGAAGAATATGTGTTAGCTTGTAGGAATAATAATTTCCATGATATCTGACCCCATTAGGTAATAACACGTAGGGTAATTAAAAGAAAAAAATTTTATTATAGGAGAATCTTGAGGTTAGATAGAAATGTGTATGGATCAGGGTTGTTAGGTCACGAAAAATGGTATCAAGTCATATTCCGAAATATAAGTTTAAGGCACCACCTGAGGTTGAATATTGGGGGTCCAATTGAGGAATTTTTTATTAAATGGTGGGGGGGGGGGATATAACACCCCTTAAAAAGTGATTCATGAAAGGAAAAATGTTAGTTCCCATGTCAACAAGGTCCACCTTTATTTTTTGGATCCTATATGATTAGAAATCTGTGATTAAGTGATCTTGTTCAGGAGTAGTGTTAGAATGGGTGAAATCATGCTATGTTTCTTAGGGTGTGTATGATTGAGGAAAAAATAAAATGAAAAAACTTATGTCAGCAGGCATGGATAATCCTCAAATGACCCCAATGGTTAATATCATGTGGAATGCTTAGAATGAAACCAAGGTATTATAGGACACCCATGGGGTTAGTTGACTTGGTTAATAGTCTATGGTGTTCATTCATGACAATAAGTGTCCCTATGATGTTTAAAAATCATATTAGAACTTCTCAAGAATACATAAAAGTCAACAAAAAATACGTAAGAGTCACTGGATCACATATATGGGTATCAATGTATTTATAAAGAATAACAAATGAAAACATATTGAGTTTAAATAATATGTAAGGGTTACTCTAAAATTCAAAAAGAAATATATTTGAGTCATTTTCTAATATATATGATTCTTTATAAGTTATATATTGAAAATTTGTAGAGGTATTGAGCATCACTATGATATTATTGGGTAATCCCATGGTTTCAAAATATATGTAACAACCTCATATAAGATATGTTAGAGTTATCATTATTTTCAATTATTATTTAATTGTTTTTTGGAGGATATAATGGAGATTATAAATAATGATTTTCAAAAGGTGATTATGGAATAAGAAATATATTTGATGAAATTATGATATTATTAAATTCATAAACATCACGATTTGGGAATATTGAATCGCAATTCAAGTTTATTCAAGTGGAAATTAATGAAAAAATATTTAATAGATTCCTCAGAAGATAATTTCTAGGATATGTGGTATGAATATTTAAATTATTTATGAATATTAAAGATAGATGAATTATTGAGAAATTCCCTTTGACCTATGTGGATCTTGGGTATGTATGAAAAGTTTCTAATGGATCATGGGAGGTTTACCAACTTGATAATTTGGTAGTTTCTTATGAATTAATGATCATAGGAGAAATTCATGTGGTTCTATCGTGGAATTAAGAACTCTAAAATCAGGATTATTGTGATTTAATTATAATTTATATTATTTAATTTTGGGAATTATTTTGGGTATCAATATTTTCTATTTATAATATTGGAAAGACTAGAATAAGGAGATGAAAAATGGTGAATATTGAGATTGAATCAATATTTAAATCTCTATATAGGTACTTTATGTCGAAAAATAGGGATCCAACACTATTGTGAGAGTTCATCCTTATGACTTGAAGGAGAAGAAAGAATATTGTGGGACAGACTAAAATGCATCTTATATTATTATTATCATATATGTTGATGATGTGAATAGTGAAGAGACTAGCTTATGATGTCTTTATATCACAAGGACTGAAGGTCATGTTGATTCAGCTATGTGAATATTATTATATGGAAGAGTCAATCATTTCAGAAAAATATATTTGTGGAAAAATTAATATTCACAATATACAGGAGAAACAAAAGTCCACATTTTTGATAAAATTTCATAGATGATCTATCTGAACATGTTATTCTAATTTTAAGACCTATTTGGTTCCAATGTTTGTGAAATAGAATTTTTTTCTTACCTACAACCTAGTTTTTAATGACCTGATATTTTAATATTTATTTTCCACTCAGTAGTCAAAATATTTGATATATTTCTCCACATAAAAATAAAAAATAAAAAAACACTATATGTTTAAACCATTAAAACATATCGGTTGAATTAGTTGGTATTAATTTGAGAAAAAATTATAAAATATATTAGTATCTATATATATTGGTTATTTAATAAAAATTTAATTAATTTTATCTTATATTTATGAATATATATTTTTATGCAAACTAATTATTATTTAAGGATAAATTTGTAGATTATTTTTGAAGTATTCTTTTAATTAATTATAATATTGATTTATTAATTATAGTATTATCTGTTTTTTATAGTAATTAAGAATAAGAACAACTAGTATTTAAAAATATATATTTCCCATAAAAACTATTAGATATTATATTTCAGGATATTATTTACAAAATTAAATTAAAAAATATATAAACTAAATTTTAATTTAATTCAAATTTTGAGTTATAATGTCAATATTAGTTTAATATTAGTTTTTTATATTTTTTCTCAAAATATTCATTTTTTAGTGGATACTGAAAAATATTTTTTTTAAATATCCTTAAATTTATGAAATTATTAGAATATATGTATTAATTAGAAATTCTTGAAATAATTTTATAAGAGGAAATATTTATTTTATATGTGAATTTGTAATTTCAAAAATATTTGTTTAATTTAACAACCCTTATTTGACATCATAGAACGTTTTTTATATTTTTCATAAAATTATGTTTAATATATTTTACATTTAGTATTTTGAAATTAAATTTTATTACTTAGAAAAATTTATCCTAGTGAAATTTATTTTAAATATTAAATTATTGGGTAAAAATCATGTAATAATTTTAATTTTAATTTTTTCATAATGTATAAGTCAGATTAGGTAAAAACAAGTTGTTATGGTAACAGATAAAATGGTAAAAGATAAAAATATATTATCAATATGATGAAATGTGTATAAAATATGTGTTAGAATATATGGTTGATTCGAAGATTAACCTTATATATTAGAATCTCTATTATTTCACATTTTTTGGAGACAAATTACTTGATATTTACATCCTGTTATTAATTTTTTTAGTATTTATATAAATGCCATCCCTTTTCACTTATAAAAGGGACACTCTTTTCCTTACATACCCTCCCATAAAACCCCCTTAGTTCAGAGTAAAATATATTCAAAACTAATTTATATTTCTATAAAACCGAATTATTTTATGTTCTTCTCAAAATACTATTCCTCCAGGGATTAATCCCTTTGCAAAGGAGATAATCCAAGATGTGTGGCAAAAACTTCTAACATCTCCTTCTTCAATTCTACTTCTATATGCAATCTATATTCAAAATATTAAATTAAACTATATTATAAAAATATTTTAATTATCAATTGTATATATATGTTATAATAATTATTTTTTAATCATTAAATGTATTTCCCTTTACCATCATGAAAAATAAAAATGTGAATCATGTGTATGTGAAGACTACTACATCTTCGAACTAAAGTGTTCATTTTCCTTCACCACCGAACATGAATAGTTTAAAAAATAGAATTTAATTTATAATTATGATATCTATAAATTATTTAAAATTATTAAATTATGCACAAAATTTCTCTGCTCCCATGTTTTATGGAAAACCAAAATCATAATCCATGCATATGTGTGGATTACCACCTCCATAGAGTGATGTGTTCCATTTACCTTAACACCTATAATTTTAGGATTGAATAAAAAATTTAAAGGATAAAAAATTATGCTTATATAATTAATAATGTTTTTGAAAGAAAATTTTAATAACCTGTATATTATATGAACAATATAAAATCATTATACAATTTTACATCTTAAAAGAAAAAAATTAAGAGGAAAAAATATTTTTATTCTAAGTAACATATTTATATAAATTCAATTCTCATTTTTATTCATTCAAATTTTTATATGTAAAACTTTTAAATAATAATTAATATCATTACACATGCTGTATAAGGATATTACAACTTATCCACTTTGTAATCTTCCATTAAATTCATGTATGTTTTGTTTTGGTTAGCTTGACCACCCACTTGAAAAATACAATAATACAATTTCATGGATGATAATGAGAAATTGAATTATAAAAATATATGCTAGACATGAGTAAGTAATGAAGTTATTTTTTTTCAAAAGTTAAAAATGATATTAAGCTCATTAGCTATGATACCACCTTTTGTTTGTGAAAAATCATAGAAACATTATCTTCGTCAATTTCACCTTTGATGATCATTGTTGAAACTCCAATGGAGTTAATTTATAAATATACAGATAATTATAAATAATAAATTATGAAACCATTATTGGTATTGGAAATATGAAATTTGAGAAAATAACAAATAATGACACCTCTACTATGAAACTAGTTCTAAACAATCAAGATTACAGACTCCCTATATTGAATATAGGAAAAACATAACTAATATAGATGTAAAGTACTAATAGAAAGGAGGGTAATACATAGAAATAGTTATTATTAATGTTCTATAATAATAAATTTGGATAGTTATTTTTATTATAAAATATTATATAGCACATTCATGGAATTTATGATAAAAGGTAAGGGTTTTTATCCCAATCACTCTTCATTGATGCCAGATTTGATATTATGTGCCAATATTTTTTTAAGGCGCAAAACATTACCCATTATTTTATAATATCATAAATTATTTTTTGTAATTTGAACTTCATTGCCACTAATGATCTAACTTTTTGTAGGATATGATTATTATATTATATAAAATATTTTTTTTCATAACATAATATTCATGCTTGAGTTATATGTTTCTCTATGAGATTAATCATTGTTTTAATTTTTATACAATATTTCAATATTGGAAGATCAATTGTGATTAAAATATTAATTATTTATTATATATCTTCAATATTTTAAATTAAACTATGTTACAAATAATTATCATTATTTTAAGGGACGATTTATCATCCTTTTCCACTAATTCCCTTCCTTAAAATGTTCCCATTTTTAATTGGAAACCAAATAATTTGTTATCTCCTGTGTCCTTAATATTTCCCTTCCCCGGTTTTTAAAATAAAATCTTTCATCCTTTTTTATAATGCGGTATTTCAATAATGTTTTTTGAAAATGTAACATATAACATTATGATTTATTATTTACAGAAAAGTATCACCTCCATAAAATATATTACACTATGAAATAATTTTTAGAACCATTATTATTATAGAAATACATCTTATTAAAATTTTACTATAAAGGGAAATAATAAGATATTTTTTCTATAAAATATCTTATTCTCATTTTGGAATGTGTCACATATGGGGCTAATTTTTAATTCTATATGACATTTCCCATGAATTTTCTTACATTTTAACACAATTCTTAGAAACATTGTTTTGTTTTTACATTATAAAAATTCCAAAATTATTTAATTACATATTCTCGTGGGAATAATAATGATATAGTGTACAATTATTATTTGATACATGATTATGAAACCAATTTCCTTCCCACGTGTGTTATCATGATTATAATTTGTGTTTGGTTTCTTCTCAACATGTTGTACATGTTAGAATATACATATTATGAATATATGATGGGTAGTTCTAGAATTATTTATTCCTCTAATATATTGGGTATTACATTATATCTAATGAGAGGTTATATATGGGATTAGGGTGTGAATGTAATCCATTATGAGACTTAGTCCATTATGATTATGGGAATGGAGAGTAAACCCAATCCACAAAGGTGAATTTTCCACTATTATTGTATTTGAGATAAGTATTGACTTAATGATTAAGATTTCTTATGTTAAGTTATTTACACATATTCAATTATTCCAAAATATTATGATATCATTTATTTATGTCATGTTATCATATTGATTTTCAACCTCTTTATTGGGTATTAATTCTTTATTTTTTATTCATGATCTTTATAATATCATACTTATATCATCATCTTATTCCCACGTGTGATCTTTGATTTCTATCTGTTATGTTTATTCTTACCGAGTGTTTGAGATCATCCATTCACATTTTTTCATTTATTTAGGTTAAATTAATATTTATTAAAAATGATATTTGTAATAAGATAAATTGTGTGGAGAATTTTTAAGATATATTTTAGACTTATTATTAATTAATTAGTTTCTAATTTATAGAAAAAATAACATTTTTATACAAATAACATGGATTTTATTAGTTATTATATTTCCATAATTAACTAAAAAATAAACATAAATTGAATCAGGAATGTATTTTATTTATTGTTTCCTTTATAACATGTGACTACCATATGGTTATGTCTAGAAAAAATAGTTTGTATCAGAGATTGGTTTAAAGAAATTTAGATTTTATAATGTATTTTGAGGATAATATAAGGGTTGATAAGCTAAGATAGATCATAATTTCAAAGGTATTGATAAAATTTTATGTTAGGTGTGGTAATATTGAATTGTTTGGGTATTTGGATGTAATAAAATTCAAGAAAATCTAGGGATAAGTGTATGTATAGGATAATATCCTAGTTTGTTTTATGTTATTAGTATGTGGTTTTCCTAGTGAAGAAACCCTCATCTGGAAACTACAAGTGGATATATGTTCTGGAATAGTTTTACATAGGTTAAATAATCTGAAAAAAGATATGATTGGTTATTAACATGATCATCACTTGGTGTATGGAAAAGTAGCATAATTGCACATCTAGTTTGACACTCCTAGGGGATATCATTTAGTTAATCAAATACACTTTAAAAACAATTATGAACAATTTATTACCAAGTTACTTTATTAAATTTGGTGAAAATGTATGATAAACAGAACTAAAATTATCCCATGTTGAATGAACAATGGTATAGTTTAGACTACTAGTGACAAAAGCTGAAGTAAAATAACTATAGGTTAATGTTGTAGAATCAGAAATTTGGACACCTTGTGGTAAAATTTTCTTAAGACTATTTGTGAGAATAATATTACAATGTTAATTTTTATTAAATCATTTAAACCACTTTAGGTTTTATTAATGAATGAATCTATAAATAATTATGGGTTCGAGTGATAATAAAAATATTACCTCAATGAACATCCCTTAAAAATGGGAGTTGGAGTGAGGAAACAAGTGATTATTCCAAACTAGTTATCATGAAATATGATTAACAAAATGAGAATAATTGAGGTCCAAAAGAATCCAAATAAGATAAGGACGTTGTATTATATTAGATCATATGATAAGGATAATTATTTAAAGAATAATAAATTCCAAACATTTTAAAAATGTGAAGAGAATCATGTGGGAAATTTCAATAATGTGATGGGTAGATGGTACAATTGTGGAGATGAAGTCCATCCAAATCAAAATTCAATGTTAAATAGAGAAGATTCAAATATCTATTTCTTCAATTACAATGAAACTAAATTTTTTTAAAATAAATTCCCTAATCTATCATATAATGAGGAAAATAGACAAAAGCTTGTTTGAAAATGATAATTCTCAAAATAAAATGCATAAAATTATTTTGATGTGGAAATTGATTTTTCTCTATATAATTATATATCTTTTATGACTTGTCAGTTTTAACCTATAATGTATTTAATTATAAATAGAATAATTCAAATATATAATTATCAAATCTATTGTTTATCAATATTTTTAAAGGTTTATAAAACTTAATTCATGTGGAGTTATCTCTTTATCCCTTAGCTGGATAATATTAAAAATGTAAAATATCCTTTTACCAAGGGATCATATCAAATTGAATGTAGTAAAATATAACTTTATATCCTAAATAAAACCATCACCAACTAATAATGTATGATTAATTAGGAGATCCATGTGGAAATTAATATCATATTGTGAGTGTTATGATTGTAAGGATGTATTTTATATAAGGATGGGAGAGTGTAACCACTCGATATTTTAATTTGTGTTTTTTTCTAATTCCTTCAAATATGGTCGATAGCATTGTATACATGCAACACAGAACTAAAATGAAACCATGATATGTTTAAAATATTAAAAAATCCAATTAATTAACAGTAATGAAGAGGTCAAACTAAATTATGAATATATGAATATATATATATATATATATATTTTATTTTATAAATATTTACACAATTCATTATTGTGTCTAAGAATCTATCTCCATATACATTGTACTTTTAATTAAGGAAAACTAAGTAATTTATTTTTAAATGAATATTATATTAATAAATAAAATTTATTTATTAATTCCATATTCTTTGGTTTTTTATATAAATTATTAATAACAATAACTTATATTAAAAAAATATAGTTTTCTATAAAAACAATATCTCATAATATTTTATAAATTTTATAAATGTTAAAATAAATAATTATAGCAATTTAATTTTTAAAAAATAAAATTCCTTTTTGATTAATAATGTTAATATTATTTAATAATTTATTTTTGGTTTCATTCAAAAAATATTGATTTTTAGTTGAATAGTGAAAAATATCATTTTTAAAAATAACATGATTTTATGAAATTATTATTATATAATTATGAATTAAAAACCAATAAGACCTTTTCATAAGACCAAATGTGTATTTTATAATTTAATTTATAATTTTCAATGTGTTTTCATAATTTAAATTCCTATATTAGTCATTTTAAAACTACATTAATATTTTTTTGAATTGTTTTTATAAATTAAACATTTTCTATTTGAAAATAATTTTAAGTAATTTTTGAAAATTATATCAAATGAAATGGATTATAAATTTTGAATTATTAGTAAAAAAATATTTAATATGTACCATTTTATTTTTGGTCATAAATGATAATTTACCTAAAGAAAAACTACTAACCTCGATAAAAGCTAAATTGGTAAAAGTGAAAAATCAAAAATAAATTATTTGAAATCATATCAAAAAAATGTCAGGGGAAGAATTTTTTTATTCATAGATCTACCTTTTATTTTCAAATCACTATTGTTTATAAATTTTGGAGCCAATTTACCACATAGATACTTCCCGTTATTTAAACATAATGGATATGTAAAAAATATCATCCCTATTCACTTTTAAAATTAAAACCCATATCCTCAATTACCATCATGGTAAAACCCCCATATTCTGACATAATATCTACTAATATATCTCCTAAAAACTATTATACACCCTCAATATATTTTGGTATTCTCAAAATATCGTCCCTCAAGGGCCTAATCCCTTAGAAAAGGATATAATGCAAGAAGAGAGGTATAAACATCCAACCACATCTTCCTCATTTCTATTTCATTGTGTCTTCTTATTATACCTAAAATTCCATTACAATATCATAAAATGATGACATAATTATAATTAGTATAATTTTATGTTATTATAATGATATTACAAGCATTAATGACATTTCCCTCTTCCATTATTAAAAATGAAAAGTTGAATCATGTGTTCAAGAAGACTATATCATCTATGAAGTAACATGTTCATTTTTCTTCAATTACTAATATGGATAGTATAAAAAAATAATTTATTTTATAATTATGATAAATATAACTTCATTAATATTATTAAATGGTAAACCTTATTACTCTTCTCTCTCATTCTGAGGGAAAAAGCATCATCAATACCAACGTATGAATTACTACCTTCATTGAATGATGTGTTTTATTTTTCATTATTAACATTAATAGATAAATTAATTAATGGTTTTATAGGGTAAAAATGATATTTATTTATCTTTTAACATTTTGGTAAGATATATTTAATAATCTATTACTGATACGAATAATAAACTATTTTAATTAAATTAATCTTTATAAAACATGTACAATAAGAGGAAAAATACATCTATTATAAGTAATTGTTATAATAAATTATCTTCTCCATAACATTCATTCAAATTTTTATGTATTAATCATATATAAACTAGTAAATATCATTACTATTATAATATTGAGGTGACATGGGCATAACATATATAATTATTGCATCATTTTAAATGAATGGTCAGTACATCTAACAGTAATACCTTCCTAAGGGCCTTTAATGATTAAAGCCTTTAGAGACTAGAAAAAAATCAAAATAGTTTATAAAAGGTAATCAAAATAACCCACAAGGTTGTTCTCTTATAGTAACTTTATTAGACCCTTCTTACTTAATAAGTTTCTTCATAACCTGAGGGGGAAGGAAACATAATAAAGGGTGACCTCTGATCCTCAAAAATGGTAAACATCATAAATATCAATAAAATGATCATAAGTGAGTATAATATGAGTATACAGTAATGAAAAAATTATGATAAATTAATAAAATTATATGAAATTATTCAAAGACCATTAAACATAAATCATAGAAGAAGAATTTTTTTTATGACAAAATACAAAAGTCATAAGTTTACAGAATGATAAATAATTAGTCATGATCCATGAGAATACGTCACAATAATTAAACATATTATTATGAAATAAATATTTGTATAATAATTAATTTTCATAGTCAAGGTTCTTTACGAAGACTATCATAGAAGATTTGGTTCGCTCCCCACTCCATCATTTCATTATGAAAGGTTCACTGCCAAGACTATCTTATTAGATAGATTACCTTAATAAATCGGGTTCACTCCAAAATTAATTCATTATTATTTCATGAGATATCCATCTTTACCCAACACATTGAAGGTAGGAAAAATTCTTACCCCACCCATCACATTACTAAAACTATATATATGTGTTCAACTAGATCATAAAAAAATTCATAATATCATCATATCAGATTTTGTGGAAAAGAAATAGGTTTGACGAATTTTTAATCACTTAATTATAGAATAACCCATGTTAATTTAATAAGACTATAAATATTTCATCATAACATAAATAACATAAGATAAAGAGATATGTTTTCATTTCTGAGAAAAAATGTGATTGACAATGGTTGATTGAAGGGGTCGAAGTTTGTATAATTATTCACCTCTGTCTCACTAATGTTAGAAAAACTTCCAATGGGGTTTGTTTATAGAGACATAACCACCCAATGATTTTATATCGATGAGGGACCTATAATCAAAATTCAGGCACTCGTTGGTATGATTGGAGAACAATACATAAGATGTCACATTAACAGAAAAGAGAGGAGGTCGGGCTCATCACTCCTTTGGGAGGGATTGTTTCCTACTATGTGACTCTCTTATTAATTTAAGATATATTCATGAATCCTTAATTATCTACCTTGTATGACATGGTTCTCCCTTGAGTTAACAAAAAATTATTATCATTTTGGTAATTTAGAATTATTTTTATGTATAATAGGTTATCCATCAATGGAGATATATGTATAAGTATTAAAGGTTCCCTATCAATTTTTCCCTATTATGTACTGATTCATAATTCTTTTGTGATTTTCTTTTGATACTATTTTGGGGAAAAAAGTGTTGTTTTTTAGATTTATTCATCATCCATGGATATGATATTTCATATGATGTCAGGATCGGACCCATGAGATGTAATTCCTATGAAGACTTATGAAAATAATCAAAACCCACATAGTTTAATAAAGCTAAACGGGGCACATCATACATTTGAAGGTTATTTGATAAGGGAAAAACCGTGTATTTTGAAATTATAAAACACCAACATCATGGATATAGGTTCCTAGTAAATGTTTTATATTGGAAACATACAAAATCATCTCATGGAACCTTGGAAATTGTCTCCCATGTTGGATAAGACTCTGTTGGGAATCTGCCTAGAGAGAATTAGAATTGGTTTGGAGTGTTGGGTTTGAGCTCTAGGGAGGAAACCTACATGTTCACTTTAGAATAAAATCAATGACCATGTATTTTTGTGGTGAGGATCATTCCATATGAATACCCTCTGAATGTTTTACTTAGAGGGGAGTATGGACCTTTGGAAGGACGACGATGTGGATTATGCCTAAGGAGGATTCCATTATTTAGTTGGACTTACTCTAATGAAGGATTACCTTGTATAGTTCGGTCTTACACTTGTAATGATTCCCAAAAGGTTTGGGATATTTGAGTTATAATTATCACAACAACCTATATGCCCATGTGATTCAAGATCAGTGTGAAAAACAAGATGAATTCAATGATCTGAAAAAACCCATGATTCTTCTTTCGATGAGGGTATAGGCTTGGAATACATGGGAATATCAAAGGAATGTTATGTTCATATTCCCTTTTCTATTTCCAATCTTGGATACTCAAAATAGACTACCCATCTGGGTATAATCTATGAGGAAAAGAGATAAAATAGTTGAACCTATTGTACGATATCACAGAGTCTTACTCAAGGAGGGATACCCTAAAATTGATTTCGGGGAAAGAGATAATGATATCATTCCATGAAAAAGTTAGCATGATCCTAACACTCCCAATTTAGAACCGAACATCCTGGGTCACAGTGTCCAAAAAAGGTGGAATGAGTCCCCACCCTTATTCTTGATACCCAGAGATATCTGACACTTCCCCCAGGGTTGGGGTTCTCAGAACTAAGAGAATTTATTCTCACATGAAACCTAAGGACCCTACATATTCGGTAGTACAAGTGCATGACAACTTTGTCCGAAGGAATGCATAAATAAATGGGGTACGCACTGATGTGCCTCCTAACATGGTCTTGTAAGTCTAAAGGTTTTATTGAAGGTTTAAATTTGGTCTCTTTGAGACAAGGGACCCAAAGGAAGAAGGGACCTTCCATTGGTGGAATGGAATATGGCTTGAGAGGTGGATTACATAGGCTACAGGCTGGGTGAGACAAGGGGTTCTCACATAGTGTATCCCAGTATGGCCTAGGAGCTCTTTTCATAGGTAAGACCATGTAAACTCAAGGTACTTTGGGTGATGGGCCACCTGCACAACAACACTTGGGTCAGGATTTTCCCAAGGATTCAAGGGTCGGAATATGTTTTCCCAGATGTATCTTGCACAGGTCCCAATTTAGGGAGGGGGGGCCTTTTATAGTGTTCCTAAACCATATGAGAATGGGTTTCTTGCATACGTGTTTTTTATTTTAGACCCCAATAGGACTTTTGTTTCACTACCACATTTAATTCACCTTCTCTTAGTTTTTGGTGAGCTTATTAAAAGGTTTGTGAGGGCCTTAGTGAAGTCTATTGTGACAAGAGAGTTTGGAGCTTTTAGGGATATTCCATCATGTAAATAAGGATCATTAGGGTCCTATTTAAAAAAAATATGACACCCTAGATGAAAGACTTATCTGTGCAGGTACTGGACAAAGGCTCCACTCCAAGGTACCCCATGCATGGGTGGACGATCTTTCTATTCCGTATTTGGTGTGCATAAGTGGTGTGTGTAACTCATGTGCATAGGTGCCTCAAATGGGGTGAGCTTATCTACTATACAGGTGGGGCTGGTTCATGTAGGACAACGTTAGTCGACCCGCTACTCCAAACTATGGGGTTTGCACTCCCACACCCATACCCGATATCACTACAAGGTAGTGCTCCTGGCCCTTTAGGATGATCTCTTCACTACCATCACTAATCCTGATGAAAAATGGAGAGTGACACCAAAAACCTTTTGGGATGCGTTGATGATGTTTTGGGTTGTGACACGTAAAACCTAGCATCTTTTGGTATAAAGATTAATTTCTTCTCAAAAAAGTAATTTTTTGTCTAATTGAGGGTCACGGCATGAAATTTACGACAAACTATATATAACACATTTCACGGTGTCAATAGTGTTATAGAATCATCCTAGAAAATCATCACCATAAGCCATACAAATAAGATAAGTGTATAGTATCATAAGAACATATCCTCACTGAAAATTATTTTTTTATTATCAAATCACTTTTGAGAAGCAAGTGAGAGACCAAGAACCAACATTACAACAAAAAAGACAAAACATAGAAAATTCCAAACACACATACAAGATCTACCCCTTCCAAGCAACTAAACCGAGAAGAAAAACCATCACCATTGCAAGACCACTCAGCAGACTGTCTCGTGTAGGGATGCACGGGCACAGAACTGATGGCATAGCCATTCCCTCTCAACTACCGATTCTGAATGTCATGATCGGGAGAGGGTAAAATGCTCTAAAACTCATCTGTGGTAGACCCAAATAGAGAGTAGGATGCGTATCACAAGTGTAACATAAAATCAAAAGATAACCAGAACTAACCACAAACCAACTCAAACCAAACAACCAAACCTCCCGAATCTGTCAATAGGCTCTACCATATTAACATCATTGAAGAAAATCATCAGATTCCCATAAACAGATTCCCTACACAATTTCCAAGAGATTGAAGATACCTGAATACCTGGTACACTCAACATTATACTTTCAATCTCGGAAGCCAGGTGATCCTAGGACTGAATGTACTCATCCAGCCTGATCCTCCCTTTATTGAAGACCCCTACAAGGATTAAGTCCTGCTTACCAATCCAAGAATATTTCTCTTCAGTGAGGTCTACCCTTAAAGACCTCCCCATCATCGTAGCTGCCTCCTCTTGAGTCACATTAAGAAATAAAACCTGGTGGACCACATATTCATCAGAAATTAGCACTAGTTCCAAGAGATGGTCTTCTACAGCACCTAAATCTTCTTTCATGACATTTAACATCTTATCATAACATGTCTCTAATGGAGGAGTTTCGGAGGAGTAGTCTTTCTTATATATATTTACTCTATTACTCCTATTACACTTAGCCCTTGGGTCTTCAACTTTCAAATAACTAGCCTCAATTCCATTCGGTCCGTTCGCATTGACCTCATCTGTATCCACCAAACTAGCTATAACAGAACTCAAACCAACTTCATTCATGCCTTCAATCATGTTGCTCACCTGTAAAGGGGATGGAGAAATCAAACCGGAACCTCCTATTCCCTCCTCTCTAAAAGGAATGGCCACCTCTTTAACATGTTTTTGCCTCTCCTAAATAGAGACTCCATTGCCCGCATACAACACCTCATCAAAGGAATTAGTGAATTCCTCTGCCTCCTCACAAGCCCGCTACTCCATACCAGTTGCGGCCTCCTCCATTTGAGTCAAATCAACACTCACCCTCAAACACTCCACTGGAAACTAATCATTATAGATGTGATTGCCACCAAGGTCCTACTTCATCATGGAGAAGACCTTAGAAACCTTTTGATTTCCCAAATCATCTATGTCCCTTTTCTCCACAAAAGTGCCAGAACCCACGGCTAGTGACACAACCACTGAGTTGCTGTGTAGAAAATTCTCCACCACCGGACTCGATGTCTATCGCTCCTCCAAGCTAGAATATGGAGAAAAATCCTTTCCACCCCGACCATCACCATCCATCCCCTTACCCACCAGATTTAAATTGCATGCCTCCACATGGACTTCATCGGCCTTTCCACTGGCTCTACCCCCCTTCCATCTAGAAACACGAACACCCTGACAACAGCTAACTAAAGAGTGACCCAACCGTTTGCAGGAAGAGCAGAAATCCATCCAGTTCTCATACACCACCTATTTCATGCACCTATACTCCTCGCCGATAGTTACCTTAACACACTTGAAAGGGATCCTTGACACATCTATCTTCACGCATATCTGTGGGTTGACATGATGACATATGGACCTCATTCGGCTATCATCACAAAGGAACCGTCCAACAATATTTCCAAGCATCCAAATAATAGAAGGATTTTGAAATGGAAATGGTAGGTTATGGGAACATACTCAGACTACAACGGAAGGAGGATTGCGTCCTAGGTGGAATTTGAAAGTCCAGCGACATATGAAGAAATGAAAATCTGTGAAGCTATAGGGAGCGCTCAAGCAGGTGGTGATGAGGTCCTCTTCCGAAGCGAATCGAACCATAATGTGATGAAAATTAATCAAAAAAACATTCTCCCTCTTCTAAAAATTCTAGGAATTGAAGGCGACCATATAGAAAGAATCCACCGATGTTTTCCTCTTCTTAAAGCGTGCAACTAGAGTGAGATTTTGGAGTGTTGATGTTTCTGAAAACTCCGCACTCGACAATTGGAGGTTGGGAAATCCAACAACCAGATCTGGAACATTGGGGCCAATGAATGCATTTGGGAAGGTAAGTAGAAAATCAGGATTCAAAAAGAGTCAAAAGGAAGACCCTGATTTGTTGAGGAATGTAGAAGATCCCTCCCCCACCAAGGGGGGAGGAATCAGCTCGAAGGTCGTCGTCCCCTACGCCAGCATTGACGCCTAGGGTTCCTATCACCTCTTCTTCTATCATGACCCCGTAAGAACACATCCTCAGTTATATATTGTAATCCTTAAAGGATATTTACATAGATTAAAAATAGATTTAAAAGATCATTCAGATCTTTCTTTGAAAACATGGGAAAATTATATTTTTCTTTTGATGAAATTTTAATGGAAAATTATAGAGTATTAGAAAATTAATTTTTTTGAAAATAAAAATTAAATCATGTAATGGTATCTTCAAAACAAAGAATGCTTATGATAGTGGTAAAATCTACTCTTACCATATATGTTAAAAGTGAACATTTTTTTCCCATATGTTTAAATATTCAAAAAAAATCCCCAGATTATTTCATTAAAAGGAATCCTTTTAAACAAATATGAATATTGTAAATGAAAAATAATATAAAAATCCTTAAAAATTTCACGTGTAGGTAATAAAATCCAAAAAACAATTTTGAAGTGTATGGTTGTTGAAGAAAACATTCGACAACCAAAGAAGAAATAAGGTCAACTTTTCATAAAATACAATTTCTCAATGATTTTAAGTATCAAAGAGAGGAAAATGGAACTAATATAAAAATTCATGAATAAACATATGATGAAAATATAAATCTGATTTAATGGGTAAAATTCCTATAATTTCCCTCAATATCAATTTAATATTTAAAATCACGAAAAGAAATGTGATTTTAACATAAAACCTTATCTCAAATCCAGTCTTTCTTCAGAAGAATTCAAAAAGCATGTATAATAAATATAATTTATTAGAAATATATTATAGAACTATATTAATTCGTAAAATATTATATATCATCCCTATATAATTTCTAATTAACATTTTATAAATAATCTCTTCATTAAAATTTATATTGGGGTGAAAAAATTCTATTTTCCTTTCATGTTTTGGTTCGATGGATCCTGTAATAGCACCATGGTGATGGTTTAATCAACTCTAGAATATTAACCATGACACAAGCATCATATTTATTCATTATATACAATTTAGTATCCATTTCTATTGAAAGAAGGTGGAACATGGTTGTACCATAATCCAAATAACGTCTCAACCTACTAATGATACTAGATTAATTATGTTGGGATGGATACAAGGTATTTAGAGGAGGATAAAGAATAATAAAACTTGAAAGAGATTAGTAATAACACATATATCTTATTTGATATACATCCCACTAAACCAAAAAATCCATTTAGAAGTGGTTTTTTGTTGTTTAGAGTTGGTTTAATCTACAAAAAAACAATTTCGGATGTGTAGTCAAAATTACCATATATACCAGGGTCATGAAGTATTATACATCACATTTTGAGAACCAATAAAGGTCATTTTATAAATATTTTTATTTTCCATATACTTTTTTATTTTTTTTATTCTTTTATAATTTATTTATGCATTAATTTAAAATTTTATTATATCTAATTTATTATTTACTATATATTTTTTATTAAATATAAATTATAATTTATAATTTAAAATAAAGAATTTTTATCTTATTATTTATTTACTTATCCTTCCATGGAAAAATTGACTGTATATATTTCTAGAGTGATATTTAAACACCTTTCCTCGTGGACATTATGCAATGACATTACCACTCCAACATCCTCATCATGTGGTGACTAAACAGAATTTAATATACACATATAGATAGTGATAAATATAAGGATATTCATAATAAATGATAAATAAATAATAAACAAATAATAAATAAATAATAAATTACAATTTAATAATAAATAATAAATAAATAAAAATTATAAATAAGAAATTATAAATAAATTAACTAACAAACGAATAATAATAAATAATAAATAATAATAATAATAAATAAGAATAAATCATAATTTTTCATAATAATAATAATACTAACAAATCATAAATAATTAATAAATAATAATTAGTAAAAAATAATTAAAAAATGTAAAAATTAAATTATAATTGATATATAATAACAAAATATATTATTGAATAATTACAGATGTCTAAATAATAATTATTAAATAATTACACATGGTAAATGATAAATAAATAATAACTAATAAATAAAAAGGAAATTATAAATGGTAAATAAGTAATAAATAAGTAATAAATTATAAATAATAGATAAAAAATAATATAAAATAAATTATTTATAAAAAATTTAAATATTAAAAAATAAATAAATAAATAATGTAATAGTAAATGATAAATAAAAAATCTATAAATAATAAATATGTAATAGAAAATAAATAAACAAAATGTAAGTAACTAATAAAAATTAAATAAATAAATAATAAATAAATAAATATAATTACATATAAATTTATTTAAATATAGTAACATATATAAATATATTATAAAAAGTTATAAATATAAATAAAATTATATAAATGTATATAAACACAAACAAAAATATATATTTATGTATACACACATACCATATATATATAAGGTGTTTAGGGGCACAATCACATTCAAACAAACACACACACCACACACACATGCTGAAAAGGTAAGCCATAAAACTGTAAGGGTATAACCCCACCCATCAAACCATATTTATTTAGTATATGTCACATAGGACTAGTGAAGATGACGCCCATTACATGGCCCGAAAGCCCAGGGAAACATCATGTATCCATTATCCTTCATGTGTCACTTGGCTTGCATCATGCTTACGTCATCAACTACGCACTACCTGCATAGTACTGTAATAGTGCTTGCACCCAACAAGGCTTGAACCCATGCCTTCCTGGTTGTCAAGCAGGAGCCTTTACCACTCGAGTACACACTTGTTGCCTACACATAAAATTATAGTATATATAAATATATATAAATATATAAATATCTATAAATATGTATTAATTTAACTAAATATACATTATCATATATCAACAGACACATATATTAAAAAAATAGGTATAAGCACACACATATATAATAAAATATAATTGTTTGTCTATATATATATATATCACTCTCTTTATAAACACATTTAAATAAATAAAAAATATAACTATAAATAAATACATATATACATAAAAATAAATAAAAATATATACTAATATACATACCTAAATAACTTATTAAAATTTATATAAATATAAATACATATAAAAATCTATAAAAATGCATAAATATATAAAAATATAAAAATATACAAAAAATATTAAAAAAATATATCCATTTATATATAATTAAAAATGTATATAGATATATATGTAAATTATAAATATACACACACAAATATATTGAAATACACAAAAGAAATAATAAATCACTAAAATAGGGAAGACCACTCCAATAACACACCTACTTATCAATTGTAATTTAATACTATGGAATAAAATTATAAAAACCCCAAAAGTATAAAAATTCCCACCTAAATGAAAATAGAATTCTATGGAATGTTAACAAATGAGTACATCAAAACTTAAAAAATATATTTTGGAGTTCTTATAGACCATTTTCGACTGAGAAAAAATAAACATTAGGGAACCCATAGTGTTTATATGATGTAGATATCATCACAATCTTTGAGTTGACATCTCGTAGTTCCCGAAGAGACACCTAGATCAATTGTTATGGATTTTGGAAATTAATGTATTGTTTTCAACTTATCCTAGAAAAGTAATTAATTTTAATTTTTAATTATTGTCAAATTATCCTATAATTTCATTTTATTTATTTTGGTATTCTTTAATTTTATTTCTAGTGGACCATAAACAAACACTCTTATCAAATTTTATGATTATTTGATGACAATGTTTGATTTTCAACTTCACATAGATCATTAGATATGATAGGAATTTTCAAAATAAAATTAATATATATATATGTATGTTATTTTTTTGAATGTATGTATATATGTATGTATCTTTGTACTTATTTATTCTTGTATCTATGTAGGTATGTATGTATGTATGTATATATGTCAATTATAAATTAGAAATTAATAATAATAAATATCTAATTATCAAAAATATTATTTATGTTATTATAATTGTTATCAATTATTTATATGACATACAGACATATATACATATTTATATAGATAATAATTTTTTAACAATATTTATAATTTTTTTATATATTAATATATCAGTGGAAATATTTATAAAAACGGTGATAAATTGAAATTAAAAATTTGAAATATTTAATTTTTTGGGGTTTAATTGTGGTTTTCTAAAAATTCCACCACTAAAATGTAATTATTTTTTAATTATTTTTATGTGGTTTAAACTACCACTAAAATATCAATAAAATTTAAAGACCATTGATTAAAACAATTTTCATGGAATAGTGTAATGTTTGAAAAATCATTGTTAAAAAAATAAATAAGAACATTTTGTAGCGGTTTTGAAAGGCATTACTAAAGAACAGTATTCATATATTTTCCTTTGAATAACTTATAAATGACCCATGGGTTGGTAGAAGATATGATCCTCAAAAAAATGGATATAAAGTTGATAAGATATTTTTGTAATGACCCACCTAATTACTGTTCGGAAATTCCTACAGAAAATTGAATTTTCCATTTAGTTAGAGGTTCCTTTTGAGAATTGATGCTCGAGTTTGTAAAACAAGGCTTTAAATTCCCCAAAATGACGTTATTATGAAATGTTAGAGAATTTTCTTATTATGAGTGATATAGTGGGTGAATCTGGAAAGGTTCTTGTTTAAGTTGTAAACTACAGAAATAATTCACGTTCGGGAATATTTCATCACATCATGAATTATCGGGGTCATAACTCGGAGGGGATCTCTCCCAAATTCTTATGATGTTCATCATATTTCACATCATGAACATATACTAGGAGTAATTTCAAATTTTTAAACTGAGGGGATCAGTCTATAACACTCTCGTTTCATTCCCCGAAATATCTTTTTTGACTTCATACAAAATGATAGGTTTTTACCTCAAGGAGCTCCTCCAAACTCATGTCTTTATTGATTGAAGCACCATTTGTTGAAATATATTCTTCTCAGTAATTCTTATCCCTTAATATAATTTGGTATCCAATCTATCATCAAATTCCTAAAATTCTATTTATTGTTGGCTAGATCCCAATTTAATAATTGGATTATAATTTCATAGGATCATAGAGGAATTATATAATAAGGGTTGAGCTTTGTCCAACATAGTGAGAGGACATCCCATGATGATGAATGGACATGTTGGATTGGAATTACATGGGTTGTATTTTCATTTTTTTCTTCTTTGATTTTTTTAATTGAGTTATACTAACCATTGTTCCATGGAATTTAATTGGGGATTTTGTGTGATTTAGATTTAGAAGTGTGTCGAGAGTGGCTGAACATAGTTGGATGTATTTGCATAAATGGTTAATAACCTAATTTATTTATTCAAGTTATTTCAATTAAATTAAATTAAATTATCTTTTTAATAGTTACTTCATGATGGGGAATATTCTTAGGATTATGTTGGAAGAGTGTCACATGACTTCCACTGATTATTTTTTATGGTTCTGGTTAGTCAGTGATACTCGTTGAGGTATTCGACTAGTAATCAATTCTTCCATTGGATGTGATTGTTCCTTAAATAATTTAGTTAAATATAATTTATTTAAAATAAATTAAAATTAATTTCACCATAATGTGATATGATCTTGTGATGTTTAACGGAGACTTAATCGATATGGATGGTTAAAAAACTACTACCATTTGATGATGGTAGATGGATCGGTTTTGAGGATTTAATTATTGTGTAATATATCCCATAGTATTATGTAGATTATATTATCATGTATTATGTTGTTCTTCACCTTGGGAGAATGTCCCTTATTTCATATATGTGGGGTTTCCCACATGAATTATTAATTATTTAATGTATTTATATCTTAACTAATTAAATGAACTATGTCTAATGATCTTAACATAGTGCCAAGGGAAATGATGGATTCTTATTCATTGGCTTGTTTCTGGAAACTGATTGTAAAGACCCGGAAATTCCATTTAATGTTTTTGATTACATGGGAATATTTCGAGTCCGCAAAAATTGACGGTGTGTGATTCCGATGCCCGGTGTTCCCAAAATGAGTTTCTGAACTTTTTTTGGGTACATTTAATAAATGTGTTATCGGGTTTTTGTAACTTTTGAACCTCTGATAGGAATTGAAATTTGAGGACACTGTTGAACTTGTAATGTCGGCATTTAGTTATAGAGACCTTCACCTTGACCGCAGTTGGTCGAGATTGAAACTTATTTTACGTGTTTTTCAAAGAAATAAAAATAAAATAAAGAATAAAATTTATTTTATTTTTATTGAGACCTCTCTACATGGGTTATGGATGTGGGGACAACCAGAACTAAAAAACCCCCAATTGAATTCTAATGGTGGGGACCACCCAAACCATCTTAAATTGGAGAAAACCTTTCAAATCCACATTTAATTAATTAATCCAACTAAAATTAATTAAATGTGTCAATATTTAATTATGTCAACATAAATTAATCTTTAAAACATATTTTAATTTATATTGGCACTTCTTTACCTTTGAGAGGGTTGGATTGGAAAAGGAGAAGGGGAGGACATTTGATAATTGTGGAGGAACATTCTTCTACAACGAAGAACACGTCATCTACTCCAACGAAGAATGTGCCATCTCCAATGAGGGACGCCTTCAACGATGACGAACCGACATCCGCCCTTCCCTCCTCACTGACATCAACAAACCTTTGAGGTAGGTGTGTTTTTTCAATTAATCACAGTTAATTTTCTGTCACATTGAATCACCTCCCATGAGCCACTCTCTACCGCTCTAACGTGGAGGGTACATGACAAATGAAAATAACTCGAGGTCTCTGAAAATATTTGTGGTTCTTTATGTGTTCTTTGCGCTGGAGGAGGACAGTGACTAACACCGGTGGGGCTCGGGAATGGCGGTCGGCACCACGGCCGGCCGCGACGAAGGTGACTGTGTGACCGCGCTGCTAGAGAAGGGCCACGATCCTTCGATCACGGTAGAGAAACGGCGGAGGCCGGAAGAGGTCAGCTTCATGAAGGGGATGGCGGCCTGCGTTTGTGCCACCCGGCAAGCAAGATCCGAGACCTTGTGCTGCGGTGGCGAAGGGAGGGCGGTCGGCCGAGCAGGCTCCCGGCGATGGAGCGGTGTGTGACCGCACTGTGCGGAGTAGGGGGTGGGTCGTCGGGCCTACCACGGTGGGCCACTACACCACAGGCTTGGCTGCATCAGCAGGCCGGGCCAGACCCAACTGGTCGGGTCAGGCCAGGTTGGTCCGACCGGGTCGGACAGGACCCGGACCAACTTTGACCCATTTTCACTCTTTCAGAGATATCTTGAGGTTGGGGAACCTGTTTCACGAACCTTCTGCATTTCCAGAAACCTTGGATCGAGGCGGTCCTTTTTGTATACCCCACTTGAGACTTGGATAAAGTTGGGGTATGACTGGGTTGGATCGAACACTAATCCAACCAGTCCATTGGGACTAAAAGGGAAACAACTTACGGACTGGGTGTCCGATAGATGCACCATCTACTGCATTGAGAACCCTTTTACGTGGAAGTCATTTCGGATACTTCTTCATGGGATCTCAAAGAAGTTGGAGTATCGACCTATAGCTTGGGGAGCGGACCCTCCCGGAATAATGTTAACATAGTGCGGGAACCCTGTAGCTAGCTGTAACAAGTGAAAGGGATCCTATGCGGGTCTCTGATTTGGGATCCTTTGTGGGTCGCTGCTTGAGGATCCCACATGGATCCGCTCTAGGAATCCATGTGAGAATGCTTTAGAATCTTATGTGGGTCTTTTATACTACGATCATATGTGGGTCTGAGGATGTACTGGGATCCTATTTGGGTCTGAGGATTTATAATTCTATGTGGGTCTAATGATTTACTATCCTACATGGGTCTATCTCTTAATAGAGTAAGATGATTCAGTAGTTACATATAATCATATTTAAACCCATACCTAATTTATACCTGGTGTGAGCTGAGACTTTACCTTCATGGTGATACCTTTTTGGTATTCTTCTTTGTAGAGTACCTGTGTTGTACTTTTCTTTGTGGTTATACCTTGGTGATATTCTTCTCTGTGGAGATCCTATGTGGTAATTTTCTTCATGGGGATATCCCTGTGGTATTCTTCCCTATGGCGTTAGCTTTGTGGTACCTACCATTCTGGTGTTACCTTCATCGTATTCTTTCCTTCATGGATCATTTGAGCTTTGAGCTAATGAGTTGGGCCTTGTTTTTCCTCGTGAATGATATGGGTATACGTGATAACTTATGTTTATGTATGGGAATATACCTATGTAGGGTTAAAAGTTGTTTTCATGATTTTTGGTTTATCCTATTTGAATTTTGTGAGACCTTTGAGGGTATCGAGGTCTCTACTGAGTATTGTTACACTCACCCTTGCACTGGCTATGCCCGTATCTTGTTGTTTTTGGTGCTGACGACGGACATCGCTGACTGAGGACTAGAGTACCAGGACTACAGGTTGCTCGGAGGTGGACCATAGGTGAGGTGTACCGTAGAAACGATTGTTCGAGATCTATACCTACCCTTCAGGTAGGATCCTTGGAGGGTGTTCAAAAGAGTTTTTTAAGTTTACTTGTACTTTCCATTTTTATTGTACTTTTCAGCTGGACTTGTATTCTGGCCCCTTTTAATTACTGTACACACTCTTTTTACTATTCAGTTTACTTGTGTTTGTATCTTGCTATTTGATTGGTCATGTTTGTTTACAGGATATAAAGGCAATGCCTTCCCAGTCTTTGGGGAATATGCATTTCGGTGCTAGTCGCCAGTCCCTAGCTTATGGAATGCGGGTTTGGGGTAGTCAGGGCATGGGACCCGAGGGACGGGTCGTGAAAATTTTGTATCAAAGGAGTCAGATCTACCATAAAACATTGGACTCATATCTTTTTAACAGAAATATTGTTATGTGTAGTGAGTATGGTTATCAGTTTAGTGAATCTAGTGTGGGTGCAGCGGATGACGTATCCATACACCAAGATCCTGACTTCTGATTTCCAACTCAGTGAATGAAAACACTGATTGCATGTGTGTTTTGAAAAGTTTTCTTTTTTGATATCTTTGAGTAAGCTCACCAGGTATAACTTATTGACTGTGGCACACCTGTTTCCTTTCAGTATGCCTCCACATAGATAGTCAGCTAGGGTTCCGGGTATAGTACGTGCTGATAGCCCATCGAGCGATGAGGCCTCAGTGGAGGGCCCTTTATTAGTATGAGCACCAGTGGTAACATAACCCATTGGGCCACCGATGCCACCGGCCTTAGTAGCAAAGTGTACATGTCGTTTAGGAATGTTGCACAAGTTCAAGAACCAGAGGCAACCGAGGATCCGAGGCGATACAAACCCACAGGTGGCTGATGATTGGCTGGAGGTTGTGGTGAGTGTTTTCTGACTGGTAGGGAAACCAGATGATCTCATGGTGATTCTTGCTACCATTATTCTACAGGAAATGGGTCAAAGATGGTGGAGTTTGATTCTCTAGGGTCACGACGAGGTGAAACTTCTCTGAGAAGACATGGAGATCCTGTTTTGGGCATATTTTTCCCCAGCGACCCTTCGCGTAGTGCGCATACAAGAGCTTCTTCATCTGTAACAAGGAAGCATGACTGTGGCTCAGTACTCAGCGAGGTTCACCGAACTCTCAAAGTAATCCACTAATATGGTACGTGACACATTCGTCAGGGCCCAGACCATCGAGCAGGGACTCATGCAAGAGATAAGGGCTTCGTTGATTTCTCCCAGCATCCTGAAATAGGAGGGGGTGTTAGAGAGATCCCTCTTAGTGGAGAGTTTTCTTGCTCAATAGTCACCTGCAGTCAAACCCTCCATTGGGCATCACATAGCGGTGTCTTCTATAGCTGGGAGTAGACAGAGGTCGCAGAGGTCCAAGAGGACCAAACCTACAGGTGGATAACCGCAGGATTCAGTTTCAGTTGTGCGGGGCACCGGAGACAGAGCCAGTCATGCTAGGAGCAGGCACTGTTGCACATGCAGCGGGCAGTGTTACATGGCTCGAGACTATCTGACCCACTGTACGAATGATCATCAGATGGTTGAAATACTACCCAGGATGATATAAAGGTTCAACTGAGCATGTCTATATAGAGTTGGAGGATGTGGCAGAGGAGATGATCGTGAAGCTGGGGATGGGAGATGATTCGAGATGTTACCGCCACCACCACCAGGTGGTCCACCTTGACCACATGGAGCATGTGGACAGGGGCAATCTCAGCTCCAGGAAGTTGAGTCCTATGACCATGGTGCTCATGAGATGACACAAGGTATGATCTATGCCTACTACACCTTACCTGTAGTACTTATAGGCACAAGTGCTAGTCATGCCTTTATTTCCACTACCCTCATTCGGAGCTCAGAGATTCCGGTGGAGCCATTGGCTCAATCCTTATGGTTATAGGATCCTACAAGAGAGGATTAGACGATTACACACTAGTTCTAGAAGTTTGAGCTTACTCTTGGAGGAGAGATATTTGGCTGGGATCTCTTAGTAGTGGCATCGAGGCCTTACAATGTCATCTTGGGTATAGAATGGTTATCAATAGTCCATGCCCAGATCGACTAGTTTAGGCCCAAAGTGTGGTGTGTCTGCATGGATGGCATTTGGTTTACCTTCACCGGTGAGAAAGTATCCTTTACAGCACAGGATGAACATGCCCAGAAGAGAGTATAGCATATCACTCATCATTTGGCTAGCCATACCATCAGAGCAGTTGATGTGGACAGTCTGAGATGTCCTGTAGTGGTGGGACAGTACGCAGATGTCTTCCCTAATGATGTTCCAGGCCCACCTCCTCTCAGAGAGGTGGAATATTAAATTGACTTGTACATAGAGATGACACTGATATCAAAACCAACATATCAGGATGCTCCCGTGGAGCTTCGTTATCTGCGGGTACAGCTAGAGAACTTACAAGAGTTGGGGTTAATTCGGTCTAGTGTTCCTACATGGGCAGCCACAATTGTGTTCTCCAAGAAGATGGATGGGAGCTTAAGACTTTGTGTTGATTATCGGCACGTGAACCAGGTAACTATGAAGAACATGTACCCACTCTCAATGATTGAAGACCTCTATGATCATTCGAAGGGAGCACAGTGGTTCTCGAAGATATATCTCAGATCAAGCTATGAGTAGCTCAGAGTAAGGGAAGAGGATGTGCATAAGAGAGATTTTAGTTGTTAGTATAGCCATTATGAGTTTTTGGTGAAGCCATTCGGCGTGTCCAATACTCCAGCAGTGTTCATGGGAGTCATGAACAAGATATTCTAGCCATACCTTGATCGCTTTGTAGTAGTCTTCATCGATGACATTCTTATATACTTAGCTACTAAGGAGGATCATGCATATCATTTGTAGATAGTTTTGGACACACTCTGAGAGAACAAGATTTATGGTATGCCCTCGAAGTACTAGTTCTGGATCCGAGAGGTTCAATTTCTGGGACACATCATCTTGGAGGCTGGATTTGCAGTGGATCCAGAGAAGATCGAGGTGGTACTTTCTTGGGATCCACCCAGCTGTGTGATGGAGGCACGAAGTTTTCTGGGTTTGGCCAGATACTACAGAAGGTTTGTGCCATATTTTTACACAGTTGCATCACCTTTATTAGCGTTCACGAAGAAGTGGAAACCCTTTATGTGGTCAAAGAGATGTCAATGGTGTTTTTATGAGTTAAGGAAGAGGCTGACTAGTGTCCCCATCTTGAGGTTTCTAGAGGAGGGCGTTGGATATGTCTTTTATTGCGACGCATCAGGGACCAGACTTAGATTTTTCCAAATGCAGGAGAGATTAGTGATCACATATGGTTCTTGACAGTTGAAACAACATGAATGTAACTATGCTACCCAGGACCTAGATTTAGTAGTAGTGGTCTTCGCCTTGAATATGTGGAGACATTACTTGATGGTATAACTCTTTGAAGTCTACACTAATCACAAGAGTCTTAGGTATATATTATCTTAGAAAGACCTAAACCTGAGTCATCAACATTGGCTTGAGTTGCTCTAGGACAATGAAATTGAGATATTCTATACTCTTGGGAAAGGGAACATTGTAGCAGATTAACGTAGTAGGAGATCTGGTAAACAACTGCTAGGTGAAGTGATGAAGCAGCTGGCCACTTTTTATATATCCTTTATGGAAGAATATGGAGTCGTTTTTCTTATGTCACTTACAGTCACTCCCCCAATTCTTCATCGAGTTGGGGAAGCGCAGTGTAGGGACACTTACTACAAGGTTCTACGTGTTCAGATATCCTCAAGGCTGGAACTCGATGGATTTTTTGAAGGTGGGGAGCACATCATCTTCTTCAGAGGACTTACCATGGTACCGGTGTCACTTCTGGAGGAAGTGATCACAGAGTTCCACAAATATCCTCTATCAGTATGTCCAGAAGTAGAAAATACGTACTAGGACCTCCAGAGATACCACTGGTGGCTGGAAATGAAGAATGCAGTTCCAGATTTTGTCTCTTGGTGCTTCACATTTCAACAAGTGAGGGTGAAGCATCAGGTACTAGCAGACTTAGTTCATCTTTTAGGGGTCCCAGAGTTGAGGTGCGGTGGTATATCCATGGAATTCATGAAATTACTTCCATGTACATCTAGAGGTCATGATTATATCTAGGAGATCATCGACTGACTCACCAATTTGGCCAAATTCATACTGATCAGAGATAAGGGTTTAGTAGAGAGATTGGGACGCCTCTATGTGCAAGATATTGTACCGCTACAAGGATTACCCTCGATGATTGTCTCTAATCGTGATGCATGTTTCACTTCCCTGCTATGGAAGGGGTTAAAGGATTCTTTAGGGATGCATCTTCATTTGAGCACCGCCTTCCATCCTCAGACGGATGGAAAGACTGAGCGGACCATTCAAACCCTTGAGGATATGATGCGTGCTTGAATCCTCGACTTCAGTCGCAGCTTGGAGGATCACATTCCCTTGGTCGAATTTTCATACAACAACATCTATCACTCCACCATAGGGACGGAACCATTTGAGACATTGTACGACCGACCTTTCAAATTTCCTCTATACGGGACTGGCCCAGGGGAAGCAGCACTCATGGGACCAGATATGGTATAGGCTACCACAGAGAAGGTTTCGATCATCTAGGAACGAATGAAGAATGCACAGAGAAGGTAGAAGTCTTATGCCGATAGAAGGTATAGACCTCGAGAGTTCAAGGATGTCGACCACTTCTTTCTACGAGTCTCACCTTGCGATGTTTTTGGAGATTTAGCCAAGGCGGCAAGTTATCTCTGGGGTTCATTGAACCATTTCAGGTCCTCAACAGAGTTGGCAAGGTGGCTTACTTTTTTGCACTTCCACCAATGTTGCACCAGGTTCATGACGTTTTCCACATATCCCAGCTGAGGAGATACGTCCACAACCCATCACACATCGTCGACCATAGTGATCTGGACATCGACGATGGGGAGATATTTACAGAGGATCCATTGTATATTGAAGATTGACAGGAGAGGGTCCTTCGTGGGCGATCGATACCATTGGTGCATGTGTGTTGGCAGCATGAGAACCTCTAAGAGAGAACATAGAAGTGGGATGCACATATTAATGCTCAGTACCCCCACTTTTTTTCCTAGATTTTGTTATGGGGATTTTGGGAATGTAAATCCATGAGGTGGGGAGAATGTAATGACCTAGAAATTCCATGTAATTATTTTATTATATGGGAATATTACGAGTCCATGAAAATTGACAACGTGTGATTCTGAGGTCCGGTGGTCCCAGAATGAGCTTCTAATCTTTTTTTCAGGTATATACAGTAATCATGCAAGCGAGTTATTGTAATTTTTGAACACGTTCATAGAATTCATATCCGAGGACACGGTTGAACTCAAAGTTCTGATATTAGCTTAAGGATACCATCACCTTGACTGTAGTTGGTCGAGGGTGAATGTTAGTTTAAATATTTTTCATGGAAATAAAAATAAAACATAGAATAACTTTTGTTTTAATTTTATTGAAACCTCTCTATATGGGTTATGGAGGTGGGGACCACCCGAACTAAAAATCCCTTTATTGAATTATAGAAGTGGAGACCAACTAAACCCTATTTAATGGAAAAAAACCTTTCAACACCACATTTAATTAATTGATCCAACAAAAATTAATTAAATGTGTCAATATTTAAATGTGCAAACATAAATTAATTTGATAAACTTATTTTAATTTATATTGGCAGTTATTTACCTTTGAGAGGGTTTGGATGGTAGAGGAGAAGGGGAGAACTTAGGATAATTGTGGAGGATCATTCTTCTCCAATGAAGAACGCTCTATCATCTCCAATGAAGAACGTTCCATCTCAAACGAGGGACATCTTCAAGGAAGATGAACCGATATCCATCCTTTCCTCCTCGTCGACGTCAAAAAACCCTCAAGGTAGGGGTGTGATATTGATTAATCATCGTTAATTTTCATTCATGTTGAATATTCTCCCATGAGCTGCTTACTATTTCTCTAACATAGAGGGTATGATCCAAACGAACTTGGCCCAACATCTCTGAAAATCATTGTGGTACTTCATGTATTCATTGAGATCGAGGAGGACATTGACTGAAAACTGTGGGGCTCGGGAATGGCAGCCGACAGCTCGGTCGACCGTGATGAAGGAAGTGGCGTGACCGCACCACCTGGGAAGGGTCGTGGACCATCAGCCGTGGCAGAGAAAGCATGGCGGCCGGCGAAGGCCATAGCATGAAAAGTATGGTAGTGAGCTTCCATGCAACCCAGTGAGAAAGAGCTGTAGCCTTTTGATATGATGATGAAGGGAGGGCTGCTGGCCAATTTGGCCTTCGATGAAGTCGTGGTGCGCGACCAAACCCTAAAGAGTAGGGGGTCAGCCGTTCGGCCTGCCTCAGCGAGCCACTGCACCACGGGCCCTGCGGGCCGCGTTGACGGCTCGGGCCTGACAGAGCAGGCCAGGTCGATCCGAACCGGGTCAGTTCGGCCTAGGCCAGGTATGGGCGGGTCGAACTGGACCCAGGACAACTTCGTCCCATTTTCACACTTTCGGCCATATCCTGAGCTTCGGGCATCCATTTGAAGATCATTCTATGGAACCAGAAACCTTGGATCAAGATGGTCCTTTTGGTATACCCCAATTGGGTTTTGGATAAAGTTGGGGTATGGACGGGTTGGATCAAACATGATTCAAACCGGGCCCTCGGGACTAAAAGGTCAATAACCTATGGACCGGGCGTCTGATTGACGCACCGTCTATTATGTTGAGACCCCTTTTACATAGTGGTCTATTGGGATAATTCGTCATGTAAATTAGTCGAAGTTGGAGTATTGAACGGTGGATTTTGTAGTGGACCGTCATAGAATCTATCAAGATTAGTGCGGCAACCCTGTAGCAAGCTGTAACCTGAGAAAGTGATCCTATGTGGGTCTATACATTGGGATCTTTCATGGGTCTATGCTTGAGGATCCCACATGGATCCGATCTAGGATTCCATGTGGGACTACATTAGGATCATGTGTGGGTCTGTTGTACTAAGATCCCTTGTGGGTCTGATGATGTACTAGGATCCCATGTGGGTCTGATGATTTAGGATCCTATGTGCATCTAATGATTTAGGATCCTACATGAGACTTCTTCTTAATAAAGTAAGATGATTCAGTAGTTACATCTAATCATCTTTTCTACCATACCTAAGTTGTACCAGGTGTGAGCTTAGTTTTTACCTTCATGGTGATACCTTTGAAGTATTCTTCTGTGGGGCATACATGTGTGGTACTTTCCTTCGTTGTGATAACTCTGTGGTAGTCTTCTATGTGGGATTACCTGTATGGTACATAACATTTTGGTGTAACCTTTTTGGTATTCTTTCCTTCATGGAACATTTTTTCATTTAGTGAATGAGTTGGGCCTTGTGTTTCCTCATGAATGAGATGGGTATATTTGATAACTTAGGTATATGTATGGGAATATACCTAAGTAGGGTTGATAGTTTTTTTCATGATTTTTATCTTATCCTTTATAGATTTTGCGAGACCTTCGAGGGTCTCGGGGTCCCTACTGAGTATCGTTATACTCACCCCTACATGTCCAACGCCTACACCTTATTGTGATTGGTGCAAACGATGGACAACACTAACTGAAGATGAGAGTCTTAGGACTAGAGGTAGATCGGAGGTTGACCTTAGATGAGGCATACTACCGAGACGACTGTTCGGGAGCTGTACCTACCCTTCAGGTAGGATCCTTGGTGGGTGTTCATAGGAGCTGTTTCAGTTTACATGTACTTTCCAGTTTTCTTGTACTTTCCAGTTGGGCTTGTATTCTGGCCCCTTTTACTTACAGTACACACTGTTTTTACTATTCAATTTACTTGTGTTCATATCTTGCTATGTGATTGTTCGTGTGCGTGTCTATAGGATCTATAGGAAATGCCTTCCCAGTCTATGGGGGAATAAGCCTTTTAGTGCTAGTCACAATCCCCTGGCCTATGAAAGGCGGGCATTTGGTAGTCATAGCATGGGACCCGGGGGACAGGTCATGACACTAATTGCTGAACATTGATCACATGTATGTGTTTTTATAGCACGTGAGGCTATGTGTGATGTTTGATAACATGTGTGTGCGTGTGTAGCCTATGATAAAATGTTGGATGTTTGATCACATGTGTGTGAATGTGTAGGATGTGAGACCATGTCTCAGGATTGATCGCACGTGTATATTTTTATAGACCATGATACCATGACTTATGCTTGATCACATGTGTGTTTATCTATACCTTGTGAGACAATGATGTATGTTTGTTCACATTTGTGTACATGTGTATCTCATTAGACCATGTATCATATTTGATCACATGTTTCTATATGTGTAGTAAGTGTGTCCATGTTTGATACTGATCAATTGTGTGCATATATCTTATGATATAATGTTTCATTTTTGATCACATGTTTGTGTATATATGAGACCTCTTCTTGATGTTTCTCACATGAGGTTATTTATTGGTTATTCCTCATGGATTACATGATATGATGTTTTATCTTTCATTCAATACCTAATTATTTCCTATGTTGTTCCTATATCTTCTGTAGTTGAGATTAAATGTCGATCCATATAGAATATCCCTCCTGATGTGGCAATATTAGAGATTTGGTCAACATTTACATGGTCTATCCCATCAACTGTGACGTTTCATACATTTTTTTGGCCTATCCAATCAAGGGGTTGTGTTAGACTAATGGTTATCATTCCATTCAACATGGAGTCGAAGTAGGTATATATAGGGATCACAATATATTCATAAGAACATAACATCTTGATATATGAGTATTTCATTATTAAATATTAATTGGTGATTAAAGGACATTAACTTTTCACTATTATTATTAAATATAATCGAAATAAAAGGAATAAAATAAAAAATGACTCTACACCCAAATCTTCTCTAGTGACCATGGCACATGGGTACCCAAGAGGCACTCAGTTTTTGCAGGTAAATATTGGGATAAGGGACATGTTTGATTATTGAGTGGGATAAATCTCTATGAGTATATAGACCAAGAGTATATGATTCTTGGAGTTGGATTAAAATTCTTTTTATATTTTTATTATTTTTCTAAACTTCATATTTGAAATTACCAATGGGAAAT
Source organism: Viscum album (assembly GCA_963277665.1). Lineage (NCBI taxonomy): Eukaryota > Viridiplantae > Streptophyta > Magnoliopsida > Santalales > Viscaceae > Viscum > Viscum album. Next base: position 596,886,427 of record OY728139.1, read on the forward strand.
TAGTGTCCTCTATTTTTAGAAATGCTATTTCTATTATTTTGTTTCCGCATTCATATTGGATTTCAGGTACTATGTTTTTATTAATAAATTTTTTTATACATATATATTAATTTGTACTCTAATTGAGTGTATAGCCTCCAAATGATTTCAATTTAAACAACACTACTAATAGATGTCCTTGGGCATAAGGGGATTCATTCTTGAGGTTATGTGGAACCCCATATTAGACCCAGAGATTCAGGACATGGTGTTTCAAAGTGGTATCAAATGAGTTTTTTTCTTTATTAAAGGATTTCTTAGATAGAAGACTTAAGAAGGTGTCAAATGTTGCGATGAAACTCGATCTGGTGCCTCGTCAACCCATATCTTGAGAGGATTCCATGTTACCAGGGAATGAGATTGATGCTATTGCTTTAAAATATTATGGTTATATGATTTCACCTCATGCGTAACACAAGGATTTTGTGTTTTATGGTTTCATATATATTTTAATCTTGGATTTATTGACAAGACTGTCACATGAATCATGTTTAACACATAGGGTTCACATGACATGTATTCTATTATTGTGTGATGGTATTGATGATAGAGGTATATATAATTTTAATGTCATCAAACAGTACATTGGTTTCAATTTTATTTTCAAGGTGACATTTATTTTGGATAAACCCCTATATGTTTCCTTTTTATGTATGGTCATGTGGGACTATGTTGTGGTGATCTTATGTGTTACTTAAATTAGTGAACATGATGTGTTACCAATATGAAAAAATGGTGCAATATACAATTATTGGTAACTGTTAGGGGTTGATTTACTAATTAAATAATCTTTTGGGAGTGACTATTAGATGAGTTTAATTAATTAGGTATCTTCTAAATCTTATGTCGATTAATCCATGTATCACCTAGTGGAAATCTATTTAAAAAACCTCATGTATGTGGTCCCTTGATGTGGCTGGTATAGGGAAACACCATCATGAGACATTTGGAGATGTACCAAGATGACATTCCATGAGTTTTGACACTTGATAAGTATATTTTGTGAATACATTTTATTTTATTTTATTTTATTAATTTGGTATTTAATTGATTAATATTTCAAACATTTGTATAGATTGACTTGTTTTATGTTTTATGGTAGGAAAAAAATACTTATGTCAAAATAATGAAAATGTATGAATTTTGGAGATAAAATATTGTTTGTCCCGTGATGGAATGAATGTGGAATGAAACCAAATTTTTGAATATCGAGAAGAAAGAAAATTGGACATAGACTGATTTCATGTTTAGTAATGCAATTACATGATGTGAGTTTTTCAAAAGTATTTGATGCGCATGACAATATATGACTCCATTACATGACTTAAAAAGCATTTAAACATCATGTAACTACATTACATGAAATTAGAATATTTTATTCATGTTTTTTATAGATTATTACACTGAGATTTGAAATTCCTCGAAATCGAGAAATTAAACAACATTTAACCCAATTACACTTCATGACGCCCGCGATGTATAAAAAAATAATTGCATACATGGATGTGTATTGATGGGAGTTCCATATAAATTTTCCTCTCAGCCACACTTGGAATATTTTATAAGACTATAGGGAGTTCTGGGGATGCCAACAGCAAATCTCTAAATGACAGAGTGATGATCTAGCACCTTATTTCACCACTGTTCTTCACCACCATTTTTCTCAATTACCGATGCATCTCGTTCTCATTATGCATAACATGAGATAGTAGTTTACTTTGTTCTATGTGATGTGATTGTCTGGTTATGTGATTATATGGACTGTTTCATATTATTTTTTATGTTATGGATTTCTACAAACTGTTTATCAATTGTAATTCATCTTATTTTTGTACGGTATGACAATTACTGCATTATGTGGACTATTATTATTGCATCATTTAATTTCCTTAGTTTTCATATTTTCATTATGAAATCATGGATGATTATGTTTAAATTTGGATTTGGTATTCCTATTTTTGAAATTCCATTTAGTAGAAGACCATTACAACAACTCTGTCATATGGTTAGGATAATATACGATGATCAAGGACCCCTTCTGACCAAATTCCTACACCAAACCTGTATAAACCCTTATTAATTAAATCCCTAGAATAAGAACCTAAAAATCACTGAACCTAGCATGTATATCTATTGATTTCAAATTCCAATCCATTCTACTGCCATTTTCCATCAACAAACCAATCAATCAATTTCAACTTTAGTTTTCTTAATTTAGGATATACGGATCTTCCCTGTGCTCTTGAAACTTAAACATTATAGATAATAAATTTTTAGTTTTTTTATTTGAGTGTTTATAAATTATTAAATTTTTATAACCCTATAGAAATTTATGATACCCAGTTTGATTTCAACTATTATTTAGACCATAATTAAAATTATCTATAGGACCATCATGTCTTAGAGATGGATCATTGTTTATTGGTGAGTCAGTGTCAGGTGATACATAAGGGTATCCCGAGTGGGGTTATCACATGTGATGCTATAATCCATATTTTTACTTCCTAGGGGTAGTTTTTATTAACAAACATACCTTGTGAAAGTGAATAACCATTAGAATTATTTTGAAAAAATATTTTGTGTTATATGGTAACCATAGATTATAGAGCCCCATGGGTTTTAAAACATATGATATGAGGTTGGTTGTTGAGAAGGAAAATAGAATTATCCCTTGGTATCATGTTATGGATCTTGCAGATTCTTATGGAATCTAGAAAAGGACCCGAGGATTCCTAGCAAATTATTTTGGGATGCACATCTTATGTGATGGTGATTGAAGATCATATCTGGTTAGACATATGAGATATATATAATGTGAATTTTATAGTCAATATTAAATTAAGACCCATATAAATGGTGTTTTATGTTGAATATTGGAAATGATGTTGGGTGGATTCTGAAGATGGTCAATAAGGATGATACTATTTTTATGGAACTGACATGCATTAGAGCATGGTTAATAGTTAAGAACGTGAGCCATGGTTGTTGAGACATGAATCAATAGAGTCTGAGTCAAGGTTGAATAATTAGGTTATTTGGGAGTATTCAACCATTGGATTCTATGAAATATAACATAATCCAAAATGAGGACTATGAATCGGATGTTCATGGTGTTTTTCTTAGCAATTAGGTATGAATGAACAATCATTTTTAGTTATCATGAATGGTGAAGAACTAGTCATGTTATAGGTATAACGATGTATACATTGAAATATGATAATAAGGATAATCCATTAGTGGGGATCATCGATCTAGAAATGAGTGAATATACCTATTGAAACGTCCCAGTTCTAGGTTCCGCCCCAAAGGTGCCCTGTACCTGGTTGGTCACATGGCCTCAAGTGCATTTCCCCAAATTACAGAGGTTGTCAACTAGCTGTGTGGGCCTTGGGTATGATAGTGTAGAAAATATCACCTCATTGGAAAAGTAAAAAAACAAAAACAAACATATAATAGTAGCAGAAATAGTAATGCCATACAATAAGTATACAACAGAATAATGAAAGTAAATAAAAAACTACAACTTATATATGTAAATAATGATGCATGTCATAAGTATCTAGGAATGATTCCAAACATGTACCATTTCTATAATACAGTACTAAAACAATGTACAATGAAAAATAGTTAAACATCAACAATATCATAAACCTCATCTTGGTTCAATGCTCCCTAGCTGCCCAGCAATCAAGTACCTGAAGTAGACGGAAGAATTCCCTTATCTATACATCCAATAATATAATCTGTTTGGGCCCAAAATCATGACCCAAACAGGGTGTGAGATGAATCCTATTAGGAAACCACCCAATGATCTTTGCCTAACTAGCAGTGAATATATATAATAGGAAAATTTACGAAATGAATTTATAAAAAAGGAAGTAATCAAAAGTATAAATTCTTACAGTTTCAACAACATTCATTTACATTTATTAATTATTCAACTAATCATTCATATGTAAACTTGTGGGAATGTTCTCATATCCTAACTCCTATGGTTCAAAAAATAATTTAAGAATAAATATACATTGACCTAGTGTGATAGCTTACATATTATAACATCTTTGGTCACATGTAAAATGAGACTCTCTGAGGAAACACTAACCATCAATCCCCCTACAATTTTTTACAGAATACTATAGACTCTCTGAGGATAAACTGAACATAAATTCCCCCTGTAGTCTCTTAACGATTACTATAGAGACTCTGAGGGAGCAATCAACTCCAATCCCCATATGGTATCATAACATGAAAAGTACAACAGATGCTCTGGGGAAACCCTAAGAATTAATTCCCCCTATGGTCTCATTACACCAGGCTCCTACATCCCTGTGTAAAGAATTCATGAATAGAAAATGTTAATAAGACAACGTAAATATCAAATACTACTTGGCTAAATGGATAAAAATCATAACACAAGAATGTCAAATAATATCAATACATCCTAACAGCACTAGTCATGGAAAACAGAGCAATATAGCAGGTAATTCTAGGCCCAAAAACCAATATTAGATCAAACATGGGAAAACACATCCATAATAAGGTAAATAACCCTATTAAAAATTAAAAACCAATACTCAGGAAAACAAGGCATGGAAAACATTTATAGGGATAAATTCCCTAAACTCACAATACCCTAAACTAGGGTATTGGGATTTGATTCACATATAATTCAAAGACAATTTACGGCAAGGCACAAACCACCTACCACAAAATTATAGGATCAATATAGTTGAACATAATCCATTTAATCGACCTAAAATATCATAGGTCTTCAGAAACATCTAAAATGATCACCCATGTATATCTCACGAAAGAGGAGGAATCATGATATGAGGCTCTATAAGAAGGAATAACTCACCGATGCGATTCCAACACAATAGACAGAGTTTCATTCAGATCACGAATGGTGGTTTGAGGTCTCAGAGAAGATTTGACGAATATCGTCGCTCCTATAGGAGACGAGGGTAGAGGAAGGTGTTTTTGGAAATTATATGTTACCCTAGTCCAATTTTACAAATAAAAAGAAAATTATACACTGTGTTCAATTAATGTACATTATGTGTACATGACTTAACCAGGCTCTATTTTATGTGGTCTCTAGGTCGCCCCACACTACAATGTATAGCTTGTTTCATGGATAGTACATGACTACCCACGAAGACAGGATGGATGGTGTGTACTCTTAATTACACGACGTGTACTCCTTAAATTTCAAAAACTCTCATTTTCTGAAAAATAACCAGAAAACAATACCCATACATGAAAATAAGATCTAGGTTCTTACAATCTACCCCCTTTAAAGAAATTTTTCCTCTAATTTCCATAGAAATATGGTGAAAAAGAATCCTCGAACAGCTTAGGCCACTATGATCGCTCATCTGTTTCCTTCTACCAAGTCTCATCATGCACTCGCCCATGCTGCCAAGGCACCCATACCCGAGGAACAGACCAGCCATAGAGAACCTTCGCACTGCGATAAAAATTCTAGACCAGATTCTCCTTGAATGATACATCCACCTCTAACTCAACTTCCTTGGGTTAAAAAACATGAGATAGTTCTGAACAGTAACACAATAGCTGAGAAACATGGAAGACGTCGTGCATAGCCCGATACCTCTGAGGTAACTACAACCAAAAGGAAACTGGACCGACTCTCTCCAAAACCTCAAACAACCTGACATATCTCAGTGAAAGCTTTCCCTGTCTCCAAATCCTTATGTGTCCCAACCTCAGTGTGACACGTAGTAAAATCTGATCCCCGACTATGAACTACATAGGTCGTGTCCATCGATAAGAATAATAATTATGTTCTGATTGTGAAATATCCATCCTATTCTGAATCAACTCCACCTACTCTATGGTCCCTTGAACAAGGGATAGTTCCAACATAGCTACCTCTCTAGCTTCCAGCCAACATGGGGGTGATCGACATGGCCTACTATACAAAGCCTCATAAGGTGCAATCTGAATAGTTTCTCGAAAACTATTATTTTAGGAAAGCTCAACAGGTGGTATGTTCTTCTCCCATGATCCTCCAAAATCTTGTACGCATGCTTGAAGCATTTCCACCATCACATGAATCGTTTTCTTGGACTGGCCATCTATCTGGGGATGGTATGTTGTACTCAGATGCACCTGTGTACCCTAATCCCTTTGTAGTTTCTTCCAGGCCTAAGAGGTAAAATGGTAATTTCTTTATGAAATGATAGAGTGATGAATCCCATGAAAACGCACACTATCCTAGATGTAAAAACATCCAATATCATCAACACTAAAGATCTCCTAGATTGGAAGGAAATGTGAAACATTCATGATTCGGTCAATAATAACCCCAAATGCATTGTTTCCTCAAGGATTCCTCAGTAATCCTTTCACAAAGTCCATCACGACATCATTCCACTTTCACTCGGGAATGGGTAACTACTGCAATAGCCCTGTTGGTCACTGATGCTCCACCTTCACCTACTGAAATGTGGAACATCTCATGAAAAATCACACTAAATCACCCTTTATGTCTGGCCAACAATACTGAAGGAGTAGATCTCGATACATATTGCTGACACCTGGATGTACTTCCCAAACTAAAAAATGAAAATCCTATATCAGCTCCTCGCATATGTCTACTGACAACCACACATACCCATGAAACTACATGATCTCATCCTCAACGATGGTCCACTAAGGAATAAGGTCCTCTCCTGACACACCCACATGTAGAACCAGGCCTTCGTCATCTGATAGCTACCTTATTCTCACTCGATCAAGTAGAGTATAGGTAATATCCAAAGAAGAATGTAATACCTACCCATGTCTATCGTGAACCTCCATATGCATCTCAGAGAACATAACCATAAGCTGCCACTCACTTATGGCATCCAAAACTACATGTATCTGAGTCCTCCTGCTCAACACATCATCCACTACATTACCTTTTTAGGCATGTAGGCATGCTCAATGTCAAAGGTCTAATGATACTGAACCCACCTTAACTATCTCAAATTTATACTGCACTGTGTAATTATGTAGTTGATTCTTTTGTGGTCAGTGAAATCTACAAAATTCTCTCCCTATAGAAAATGTATCCAAAACGTAAAACATTAATAACTATAAATTTCTTAAGATCGTCCATCAAGTAAGTCATCTCATGTGGACTCAAATGTCATGAAATATAGGCAATGACTCATTCACCCTGCATAAGCACTGCTCCCAATCTGATACTTGAAGCATAAAAGTAAATAGTAAAATTCTTTCCTGGTTCTGGGAAAACTAGTATCGGTGATGAGGTCAACATCTCTTTCAACTCCTAAAATGATGAATCACAAGAATTTGTCCATAAGTACTTTTCACCATTCTTAGTCAGGCCCTTCATTGGTGCTTCTAAGCATGAAAAGTCCTATATAAAATGTTTGTAGTAACCAGCCAACCCTAGAAAACTCTGTACCTCAATGAAGATCTTTGGATTTTCCCATGAAACTACTTCTCTCACATTATATGGGCCTACCAATACTATAATCTCTACGATTACATGACCGAATAAGTGAATCGGGTCCTTCCAAAAGTGGAATTTTGAGAGATTAACATACAATAGATGCTCCCTTAGTGTACTCAAAATGATCTCAAGATGGGTAGCATGGTCATGTAGAGTGTGAGAGTACATGAAGATATCATCCATGAATACTACCATGAATGAATCCATGTATTGATGGAACACTCAGTTCATTAGTGACATAAAAAAGGAGGTACATTCGTTAGACTGAACGACATAACCAAAATCTCATATAGATCATAACTACTCTGAAAGGCTGTAATTGGTATATCTGATGTTCTAACATGTAGCTTATGATAAGTGGATCTCAATTAAATATTCAAGAACACCCAAGCTCCTCAAATCTGATCAAAGAGATCCTCAATCCTTGTCAACGGATATCGGTTCTTGACCTTCAACTATTTCAGCTTCCATGAATTGAAATAATTTCTAAGGGTACCATCTTCATTCTTATCAAACAGGACAAGAGAAATCTAATGAGAATTACTGGGTTAGATGAAAACCTTTGCCAATAACTCCTCTAACTACTTTTTGAGCATCTATAACTCTGGTGTAGACATCCTCTAAGGAGGAATGAACACTAGTGCTTCTCCTGCACAAGCTCAATAGAAATATCTACCTCTCTCTCCAGAGGCAAACAAGAAAATTCATCTTGAAAAACATCACAGAAATGATCCACCATAGGAGGAAAGTCCATCTATGAAATCCCTTGGCCATCAAGAAATAGACTAGAAATTTGGGCTGTAACTTTTCCAAACCTATGATGCTCGGGTCCGGCTCTACTCGCCTGGACATCCCATTCACTCTTATTAAGAAAAAATACACCCTTCGGTGACCAGAAACTCACCCTATGATGATAGAAATTGAGAATAGATTACAGGGGAACTAACCAGTCCATTCAGAGAATGATGTTGTTTCCTATCATCTTTAAGACATAATGGTTCCATAGGAAGTGACACCCACCAAACTGAAGTGGTAACTCCTTGAACTAATGTTCACTAGCCTTTCTAGTCCCAAAAAGAGTGTCTAGTTTCAAGATATTAGAAGAGGTAAAGATACAGAGCACGAGGATCTCCATAGTAGAAAAATATATGAAACTATGGAAAGCCCATTTATCGAAAAGTGAAGAAGCTAAAACTAAGGAAACTAGATTCTTACCTCTAATAGTAGAGGGTCGGGGATCCTTCTCCTACTGTGTCTGCACCACTTCAAAAGACTAACCTGTACCGTGGCCCTGCGACCCTGCCTGACAACCCCGATCTGATCCACCCTTTTGTCATTGAAATCCCCGAGACCAGCTACCACAACCATAGCCTCCACCTCGGCCTAAATGTCCGAATAAACTCCAGTTCCAAGACTGATGAGAAACTGGTGGTCGTGATCATGAATGGGGAGTCATAGAAGAACCTCAACCACTAGCTATTGGTGAGAAAAACTGATAGGAACACTGTATATGACCCATATTGCTACATGATTGGCACTCAACTAGGACTTTTGGGCAATGTGGCCTCATATGCCCGCCCTTCCGACACTAGTAGCATTCCACATGGATACTTGAATGTGCATCCCACCTACTCGAATATCCACATGTAGACAGCATACAAAACATCCTTCTATCAGCTGGAGAAGCAGCAACTCAGGATTCAGAACCTCCCTATCACACAACTCCAGAATCCCTCAGGTTTCACAACGTGATTAGTGCCTAGTTGACTATTTATATGGTCTTTAACCTGAAGATGTTCACCTAATATCTGATTTCATTCCTGAGACCAAAATCAAAATTCCACACTAGAAATAACTCATCACCCCTAGAATTGGTGTGAAGCACCGCAACTCTGTGAAGTGGGAAGAATACTCCATGATTGAGAGAGTAACCAACTCCAAACTCATGAACTCTAAGGGTCGATTAGCCCTCAAAGTCTCTGGGTAGAATTAGTCATAGAAGGTATGCTAGAAATCATCCGAAGCCATAAACTGATGGCGTCCCACCAATGATATCATATCCCACCATCTCATCGAGGAATACCTAAGCATGTAAGTAGCGATCTTCACCGTCCTTTCTGAAGGCATCTCCAGATGTTCGAAGATAAATAGAATAGATTCTAACCATGACTCTATTACATGAGGCCCTCCATCCTCTGAGAAAGTGCGAGGATATTGCTGAAAAAAAACACACATCATCTATTCCATAGATAGGGTAGGATGTGATGCTCCCTAAAAGGTCTGCATAAACCTAATGATTCATTCTTAGAACTGTGCATCAGTACCTATGTCTGGAATGACGACTAGTTCCAAGACATGCATGACAGGAGGATATTTTGGTAGTCCCTGATCTACCACTTTCAGTGTTTGATTATTTCCCCATATCTGGAGAACACCTAGAGGATGTCTTATTGGAAGGACTCTCAAAGGTCAATCACATACCTCAGTTCAATATAATCAAGGACATAAACATAGAAGTGAATGAATGTTGCAAGATAAAGAAAGCATTCCTGTTTTTCAAAGCATGGATACACGTTATTTATGACTCCTACACATCATGTTCCATTATTCTTTCCCATGGGTGTGTACTTCTTCAAACCCCAGTTGTGTAACACACTTAAACATGGAATGTTCTCCTTGAGACATGACATGTACTTGAATCATTTCCCCCCTTCCCGACTTCCACTACAATGCTATACACACGAATCCTACCTGGGTAAATTTATATAACGTGTGCACCCATGGAACTATGTCTCTCCCTTATGTCATAACCATCTATGTCATTCATCACATGGTCGGTGACATGGTCGACTATACATGGCATGTAAGAAGATAACATGATATGTACAACCTATGTTTTATCCACCAGTGTCGTTTGTCACATGTCTGGCTACACAGCTCTTAGAACACAGTGTGTAATCCATATACATGATGTGTGTCACCAAATATTTCACATGCCCATGTCTATTCCCACACAGCCAGTCACATGAATTTGTACTACATGGAAAGTACATATGGTACAAAACGTGTGCTTTAGAAAAGTTTTTCCCAAAGGAATAGAAGGATACATGGCGTGTATTCATTAATACATACAACGTATTATGGGTTTTTCTAGACAGTAAGTCTAAAAAACTACTCCAAAACCCCATAAAATCACTAAAACAAACACTAATGTTCCAAATTCCGATCTGTGGAGGCCCATACGCTCCACAAATCAATGTTTTGAATCATCCTTATGTATATCACATGGTATAATAGTACAAAAAATACATGATCCACCAAATTCTGATCCACGGGGGCCCATAACACCTTAGGGTCCAAATTTTGGATCTCATTCTAATGAAACCTTACACAATAATCAATAACATATCAAATAGAAGGTATTTTATCAAGGCATCTATCATAATATCTTGCATATCTAGCAAAACTTCTATCAAAAAAACATGTAGTTGATAATTCTCCTTAAATAGAATGACAAGAATGTATGACATGTGTTCTCTAGTAAGTGTCTATATAATGCATGAGATGGAATATCCTAATCTCATTGGGGTGAAACAAAAATAAAACCACAATAATATAAAAAATAACAGCACAAAACATTTGAATCACCTAATGGTGAAATAAAATCACCTGTAACAATTATAAAACTAGAAAAATTGAAATATTCAAGGAATATTGCCTTTTCTATATACACGAGTTAGATACACCTAAGAACAACTTATTACCAACTGCATAGTACTTCTTATCCCAATTTATAGGCTCCAAATAGTTAGTCAATGAAGAAAAGAATCCCTCTAATACCACGTTGTAACGTCTCAGTTTCAGGTGCGGCCCAAATATGCATCATACCCAGTTGGTAACATGGACTCAAGCGCATTTACCCAAATTCCAGAGGCTGCTAACTAGTAGCGAGGGCCTTCAGTGTGATAGTGGGGAAACTATTCCTTAATTGGCAGAGTAACACAATAGAAATAAATGTATAACAATAGAATAAAATTTAATGCAATACAATAAGTAAACATCGGAAGACTAAAAGTAAATAAACAAGTGCATCTTGTATATGTAAATAATGATACATGTCCCAAGTGTCTAGGAAAGAATCTAAACAAGCCACAATTTTGTAATATAGTAATAAAAAATGTACAAAGAAAACCATGTAAATTACAACAGTATCACAAGCCTAATCATGGTCCCATTCTCCCCATCTCCACATCAATCAAGTACCTGAAGTAGAAGGGTGATTTACCATATCTTCACTTTCAACAATATAATCGGTTTGGGCCCAAAATCCTGGCCTAAATAGGGTGTGAGACGAATCCCAGTAGGCACCCACCTAAAGAGTTGTTCCAAAAAATCATTGAATATATATAACATGGAAATATGGAAAATGATTTAATTAACAAGGAAGTACTCAAAAGTAAATAGTTATATATTTTCAACAACATTCATTGAAATTTATTAATTATTCAACCAATAATATACAAGTAACCCTCTGGGAATGTTCTCACAACCTAACCCCTCTTATTCAACTTATCATTTAACAATAAAGATATAACGAGCCCCTAGGATAGCTCACACAGTCTAACTCATTTCTTCTCATGAAAAATAAGACTCCATGATGAAGTAATCACAGTCAATTCCACATATTGTATATTAACAATAAAATATAGACTCTTGGAGGAGGTACTCATTTTCAATTCCCTTGGAGGTCTTTAAATGATAACTATAGAAACTCTAAGGGATCAGTAAACATCAATTCCCCCCTATGGTATCATAGAGTAAAAAGTAAAACATACACTCTGGAGAAGACCTCAAGGTCAATTCCCCCTATGGACTCACTAAAACAGGTTCCCACAGCCTTGTGTAAAGAAATCATGCACAAATGATATTTAGTAGCCAAAGTAAAACACAAATACTACATGGATAAACCACTACAAAGCATAACACAAGCATGTAGATAATATCACTCCATCCTAAAAACACAAGTCATGGTAAATAGAGCATCCTTTTAAGAAATTATAGACCCAACGACCAATATTAGATCAAAAAATGGTAAAATACATTCAAAACAAGGTAAATAACTCAATTTGTAATCAAAACCCCAAAATCAAGAAAACATGGATTGGTAGACATTAACATGATTTAATTCCTTAAAAACATAATACCATAAACTAGTGTACTGGGAATTTATTTAATATATAATTCAAATACAATCAATGTAATGGCACAAACCACATACCTTAATGTTTTACGATTGATATAGTTTCACCCCAACATTTGAATAAACCTAGAACATCGCATATCTACAAAATCATCTAAAACGTTCAAGCAAGGATATCTCATGAAAAAAGAGGAATCAATAGATTTGGCTCTAGAAGAAGGTATAAATCACTGATGTGATTCCAATGCAACCAACAAAGTTTTATTTGGATCCTGAATAGTGGTTTAGGGACTCAAAAAATACGTGGTGATTTCTGTCACTCCAAGAGTAGATGGGGCTAGAAGTTAGTGTTTAAAGAAATTTGACACGACCCTAGTCCTATTAAAAAAAGAAAAGTACACCACATGTTCATTTAATTAACACACCATGTACATACCTTAACTGGCCTCTACTTTAGGGGGTCTCTAGGTCACCCCACACAGCCATGTACTATCCATTAAACAACTAGTACACAACTACCCACAAAAACTGGATACATGATGTGTTTCTTTATGTACACGACTTTTACTCCTAAAATTTCAAAAACCTCTCATTTTCCTCCAAAAAACCAATAAAATACCCATACCTGAAAATAATATTGGGGTTCCTAAACCTATCATTGGAAGGGACAAGGTTTTTGTGTAGGAATAATAGTTGGTTGGTTTTCGTTTCTCTTGAGGATAGATATGTAATAGACCTAATAGAACTTGGTTCTTTGATGTATTTTTAATGTTTGATTCATATTTGAAATAGGATGGTGACCATATGTGGGAATCAAAACTGGATCTTAGTTAGTATGATTAGAGAGTGAGTTAGATAGATGATACATTAGTGTTGGGTTGAGAGATTTGTGGATCAGTTTGAGTGGTAGGTGAACCAACATGGAAAATCTTTTCATGTTAGTTAATATTTAGATAATATTGTTAGAGATATTTAATGATTCATATGAGGCTTAATGAAACATGACTGAATTATTTATAGAGAATAGGGTTTTAAATCCATATACCATTTAAGATGTTTGATGGAGGAGTATTGACTTGTGTTTCCAAGTGAAATTGAGTGGGGGTGGATTGTAATCTCTTAGAACTCATCCTATTGGCTATGAAATTGGTGTTTTAGGATTGTTCAAGGTATTATATGAAATTTAGGCACATTCATTTTGACTTTTGTTAGTAGGGATTAATTTTCACAGTATAGAATTAAGAATGAGGACTTAGTGTTGAAATTAAACCCATGTGTTAGTGACTTGTTTTAGGGGGTGACAATTCAGTTCATGTCATCATTTATAGGGTGAAACCCTACTTAACTATGTGATTCAGGGGGAGAATCAAGATATGAAATATATGGATGTGTCACTATGTGATGGAAATACATAGGGAACATATGAATATGAATCTATAGTTTATGGAATTATCCTGACCCTGTATGTGGATCATTGGTGGAAATTATCGGTTGAAGGAATGTATTTTTTTTAGGATGCATTAATGGGAATGAATGAGGGTTTTGGGAAAATATAGCTCGAGAATGTTCAAATGGAATTCCAACTCAGGGTTCGATACTATAAGGGGATCTATGTTTGGAACAATGTGCATGATATGGTTAGTGGGATGATGGGACATTAGTTTTTCTTTTTTAGGAGGATATTCATATGATGAGGACCACCATGGTCTATAGATCAACCTTAGAATATAGAGTATTATATTGGAGAAGATGTAAGTTTCAAGGAAATCAAGTTGTTGATATCATTTAATATCCAATATATGTGTGCAACAAGCACTATATTGGTGTTCATGTGTGTGATCAGTAGGTTCATATCCTCTTATTGATTATTATACCTTTTTGGCCGTGGATATACAATGGAAGTGCTCTTGGAATTCAAGAAAGGAACATGAAAAAATTATATATTTCTTGACGGTATAGTTGGTTGGGAGACATATTTTAACCAATTTTAAGGATTTTAAAGGACGATAAGAATTATTGTGCGGAAATTTTCATGACCCATGTAATTATTGGTTGGAAATTCTTAGGTAAACAAGAAATTTCAATTCATAATTTTGTTTTTGTGGGAACCATAGTGAAATTTTGTAATTTTAGGGTTTTAATCCCTCAATTGAATGTTTTTATGAAAGGATAGAGATATCGGGTGGTCTAAGAGTGAGAACAGGTGAACATGTATGTCTTCCGAAAATATTTGCGAGCTATAGGAAGTATTGACAACGTTATATATTTCATCACACTGTGATGATCAGGATCAGGCCCTAGATGTGTTCTATATTAAATATGTATGACATGAAACTATGTTCCATAGTGTGATATACACATATGATATATTATGGTTGTTTTAAAGAGATTTTTGGTCTATAACCACCGTAATTTAATTTTACAAAAATCAATTAAATGATTTGGGATGGTAATGAAGGTTTTTAGCCAATGATATCTCTTTTGATCTTGTTTCATTACTGATTGATGTACCATTTGTTGAGATGGATTTATGTTGGTAAATGCTATCCCGTAAAACACATTTATTTCCAAAATCCTTTTGAATTATCCTCCATTTATTGATCCATGTATAGATCCAAAATATAGAGTTGGATTATAATTTTACTAAATCATACTATTATTATCTTATGATGATTGGGCTTTTGATCGATATAGCGGTAGAACATCCTCTGATGATGAATTCATGACGTTATTGGGAATTTCATGGGTGGTATTTACCATTCTGTTTTCTCCAATGTTTTTATTCATATTAAGATATACTTTTCATTTTATCATGGAATTAAATTGTGGATTTTTTACACCATAGATTCAAGAGTGTTTCAGAAGTGGGATAACTCCATTGGATTATTTGGCAACAATGATACGTCTCCTAATTTATTTTTTTATAATGACTCCAATTTAATTATAATAAATTCTCCTCTGAATTATTGACACCTGATTTGGATTTTTCAGGGGATTAATTTAGATGATTGTTTTGAGCTTCCATGCATGGTAGATCATGGATCCAACAAGGAAGTGATACTTGGTGATTCTTTTTGAATTTTTTTCTTTCTATCTTGGTTGTATGTAATCTTATAATCCTTTAATTAATTGTAATTTAGTTATATAAAATAACACCATACTCCCCTTGCATGATTTAGGACCTCATTTCTTTCTATGGAATATAAATGGGTCTGGATGGTTCATAAAAAGGTGTTGGTCATTCCTTATATTGGACTTTACTTGGTTATGAGGTTGGTAATCCCATATAACATATCCAATGGTATTATCCATAATTTATTAGCATTTAGTATAAGGTTCACCTCCATAGGAAAATTAACATTATTTAAAATATGTTTTATGATCCACATGAATTATTAATTAGTTTAGAGAACTTAAGTATTAACTAATTAATGGAAGTATGCCAAAAAAACTGAACAAAGATCCAAGGTCCCTGAGAGGCCCATTAGAACATGCTTGATGTTTTCTGCCAATGGAAGAGGATTGATCACATGTGTGTGTGTGTCACCCATGAGACCAGGTTTGATGTTTTATCACATGTGTGTGTATGTGAATACTAGGATACCATGTGTTATTTTTGATCACATATGTGTTCATCTGTATACCAGGATACCATGTTTGATGTTTTATTACATGTGTATTCATGTGTGGATTATGAGAATAAGATTGATTTTTGATCCCAGGTATGTCTATTTAGCCTATGATACCATGTTTTATTTTGGATAACATGTCTCTGTGCATAGCCCATGAGACCATATTTTGTGTATGCTCAAATGTTTCTATGTGTGTATCCCATAAGATCATGTTTATTGATTATTACATGTGTGTTCGTGTGTATCATATAAGACCATGATTGATGTTTGATCACTTGTGTGATAATTTGTATTCAAGATCCCTCTGCATTATTTTTTCTAGAATGTTGATTTTTATGGTTATAAAACATTATTGATAGGACTTGATATTTTATATGTCATCCTATAACTAGGTATTGCATGTTCTTTTACTTGTTATTCTGTATTTGATCTTGGAAGTTGATCCAGATTGACTATCCCTCTCTAGGGAGAGGTGTTAGAAGTTTTTTTACATGTATATGTGATATAAAATTAATGGATATGTTCAGGAAATGTTTTTTGACTATCACATCATGGGAGATGTGTTATGAAGCTGGTTGAAATTCCACCAATATTTGATTCGATGAAGGTATGACAGGGGTTTGTGGTATCTTGGAAAGAACATGAATGATCAACATAAGAGTATATTTTGATTACTTGAGTATTAGTGGTTTTATGTTATTCATGAATTGTTTATTTATTACTTATTTACATTCAATTGATCCTATCAGTTTTACATACATCGTACAAATAAATGAGCTATTGGACTAAATTGGTGGTGACCTACTGAGTCTTACTGACACCCTTCTTGGGAGACCATAACAGTTGGGTACCGGAGCATCCCTCACTAGTCATAGGTATAGGTTGGTCCAAGACCCATGTTTGATTTTTGAGAAGTATATATTGTTTTAATTATATAGAACGAGAGGTTATGAGTCTTGGAGTTTGTTGCATATCTTATTTATAATTTGATTCTTTTTATATATTGTATATTTGATCACCTTAATGGGAGATCTGTTTCCTTTTGAACTGAACTGAATGTTCAATTATTTTATTAACACATTCATACATGATTCCATGTTCTCTTTTCATTATTGTTACATGTTTTTTCATTTATCTATTACTTTTTAATTTAATTTAGGGTATATTCTCCCCATGATTTCACTGACACTCTTGATACGAGTTGGTAGCCTCTCCCATACGGGGAGGAGCGAGTGAGGTTATGTAGTGCTCTGAATCTGAATAAGTAATTTAGGTCTTGGTTTTAAAATTTTGGTGGGTTTATTTTGAGGTAAAGGGAAAAAGTGTTTTGGAAAAGTTAGGATAGGTGGTGTAATTGTATTATTTAGGGGAGGGGAACATTTTTAATTATTAAGAATATTAATATATGATAAATTCAATATCATGAGAGTGTGGCTCCAAATTGATTAAAGTTATAAGCTAGGGTGAGAAATAATCAAATTTTATTTTGCCAATAGGATTTAGTTATGTTTTTATGTCATTATAACCATTATCTCTTTAGTTTAACTGCTCATTATCATATTTTATTCGTTACCATAATAATGAATTATTACCATAGTTAATATTCCTAATGAAAAAATAAATTTGATCTTTTAACACAATATTAATTAATTTGATTGAAAATATGGGATCTATTTTATAAGATTAAATTTCTATAAATTGAATAAATTTATTTTATTATAACTGTGTAAAGCCTAACAAAATCATTTTTAGAAAAATTTAATTTTTAAGAATAAAAGTAAGTACACCTTCATTATTTTACATGTAAAACTATTAGATTAATGTTAATATATTTTATTAAATATATAATATACTTATTTAACAAATATAATTAATCAATAGATATTTTTTTAAAATTTATTATGATAGAAACACATTGTGAACATAGAAACCTATTATTTGAAAAAGAAAATTTACCTTCAAACTATTTTATGTTAACTTTTATCCAATTAAGAAATAATAAAATCATATTCTATATGTATAAAAATTATGTTTTTATAAATTGGTTAGTCTTATTCATACATTCTAATGTAATGGATTGGAAATAAGTGTCACATTAAATAATAATAATTCAATTGTATATATCAGTTTTATTTATCTCAGTGTTGTGTGTAAATAAAACTCTCATTGAAATAAAATTAATTTAGAACAAGTAAAAAATATATTTATCACATAATCCATTTCATGTCGGTTATTTATAACCAATTTACACAGCCATGTATATTGATTTATCAGATCTATTATATTTTAACCAATGTGAACAATGAATTATCTTAAATTATCTTGTTGGTTCATACATATCTGATGTGATAAATAATGTATCTCAATTTATCGCATCAGTTATTCTTCAACCAAAGTGATAAATCACTTTTTTACATCAATTATATAATAACCGAAAGAAAATCTAATTACTTTATCACATCAATTATTATATAACTGACATGATAAATGTAATTAAAATTTCTTTATAATTCTAGTTAATAAAAAACAACATAATAAATCATTTAAAAATTTAATGAATCCCCATTTTGATTCATTATGGTGTTTTTTGATTAGGTGACAATGATTTGTTATATCTCATACAAAAACCGTAAAATCAATTCTTTGATCTGGTGTCCTCTAAAATCATTTTTCAGCCTCATTAATCATATTTTTCATTGGTGAATGTATTTGATCGAATAGATACTCTCAAGTATACCTCATATTCCTTTATTTCAGCAATTCTATTTCATAGATACCGTAACTCTAAATTTTTCTATTTTGGTTACTAAAATATTTCAATACCACTAGGTTTAATTTCTTCATGTTATCACACTACATCCATAGCTCGGAAGGAAGTAAGTGTCCAATCCATGCGATAATTTATGTGGGACATGGTTTATATTCCAATTACACACAATGTATTCACTATAATTCAATATATCATTAATTTCATTAAATTTATAGTTTTTATTATATGAATTCCTCATTCATTGAAAAAATATATTCTTTGTTTACTGAATGGAGATTCCATGTGAGGTTTAAAATAATGTACACTTTTTACAAATCATGAAACCCCTAGAACCTTGTTTCATATAGAAAGTAAATAGGGTTTATATTTTGAATCTACCAGCCCTTCCCCAAAATGACATGCCATTATTATTATTTTCTCATCTAGGGGATAAAAATTTCTTTACAAGGACATCACTTCTTAAGTAAAAGTCATGTATCATTGTAAAATTTCAAGAAAAACGATCATATAGATGGATTTTTTTATTAATTATTCACTTATTCTTGGGCTATTTATGGTCACATAATGGTGAAAAAACATAACATATAAACTCCCATTTTTAATAAAAATAAATCAAAAATGAAAAATTGTCGATAAGTTTATAATTTGATAGAAAGACAAAAAATAATTAAAAATTAATATATGATTCCAAAAATACATATTGAATACAATTTATTGTAGAGAAAGAAAATCTCCATCATGCGATAAATGGATGTTCATTAGTTTCATTCTATTTTATTATATTATACGACAAATAAAAACCTCAAAATCATTGAGATATTATATTTAACATATGATTTATATTTAATTTATATAAATAATAATTTTTATTAGTTATAATTTTGTTTCCTTTTTTGATTTTAAAACAATGTTGGTAAAACTATTCTTGGGATAAAGGATCCATGGGATGAATTTATGTTGGAGTAAAAAAATTCAATCCATGAAGCTCCCAACATCTTAATATAATAATCTAGTGCTAAAAATGAATTATTCACATATATTATACCATTGAAAATATAATTCAATGAAATCTATTATGGGGATCGAGTAACTTAATAGACTTATCTCGTTTTTCTAGAATGGATATAGGGGTAATGATGATATTTGTCTCCCTAAAGTTCTAGATAATTGTATGGTTCTACGATTGGGAGAATTCTCTAAAGCCTATTTGTTTTTTACAACTGTAATATTACCATAAAATGATATAACCATTGGACATTATTCATATACCACATCTCATTTAAATATGTCAAACTATATTTTTATATAAAATGTTAGTGAATCATTATACGACTTGAAGGGTATCATTCTTATGTATTGATTTTTCTGTGATTATATTAACACAAAAAATTTGTGATGGGTTAATAATAAATCACACTAGTGTATGGTGATTTATATTACATAGGGGTTTTCGATCTTATTGATCGGAAAATATCATTATAATTTTAAAATATGCATATGTATGTTTTATATTTCAAAATTGTGTTACTTTCAAATTATGGAATTTTCATACAAATATAATATTGGTTAATCTATAAATTTTTTTAAATTTATTACATGAATATATTTTTATGATTTATCATTTACATTTAATTTTTTTCCATTATTTTATAGAATATATAATTATATTTTCAAAATACACATATATTTGTTTCATATTTCAAAATTGTGTTACTTTCAACTATTAAATATTTCATATAAATTTAAAATTTTATTATCTATAAAAGATATATAATTTTGATATTTTTATAGCTATTAATGAGTCAAAGACGGATTATGGAACATCAAATGAGTGGTGAATATGAGGAAGGTATTGATACTTTTTTTTGAATTTTCTAAACAAAATGTTCTAATTAAAGACATTTTTTATCCATGACTAGAATGTTCACATATAAATAAGTTGGAAATTAAAAAGATCAAAGATAATTTAATTTTTCATGGTTTTAATATGTTTTACAACCCTTGGATTTGGCATTGTGAAACTTTGCATTATTTCAGATCTGGTGATGATGGGGCTTTGAAAGGCGATAACTCTGATAAAATTAAAGTAATGATTCATGATATTGAAGTAGAAAAAATTATGAAAGAACCAAAAATTGAGCATATATATGGTGATTATAAAAAAATATCCAAGTTGTATGGATTATATGATTTTATCATTAGTGTTAAGATTGATCAACTTGAAAGAAAAACATGGTTGGAGTAAAAAACGTTTGACAAATTTTCTATAATTGTTAAAAGATATTCTTCCAAAAGATAACGATCTTCCTGAATTACAATATAATGTGTAGAAAATACTATGACTGATGGGATTATGGAAAAAATACATGCCTAACCGAAAAATTGTGTGATATATAGAATGTAATATGAATTTTTATAATAGTTTCCTAAATATTGGACATCATCGAATAAGATGAATGAAAAATCATAGGTTGATTTAGAGGTTATAGAGACCCCTTCTATGGTATTTTGGTTTCTTCCTATAACTACTCATTTGAGATGATTTTTTTCTAATTAAAATGATTCAAAAAGGTTATGATGGTATACTAATGAAAAGATATGTGATTGAATTATTTGTCATCTAGCTGATATTCCATAGGGTAAAAAATTGATCATTATTTCCCTATATTTAGAAATGATGTTTTAAATATATGTCTTTGACTTTTTTCAAATAGATTTAATATATATATCAATGCATTAGTAGTACATATAGTTCAGGGTTTTTTTATAAATAATTTAAAAATGTTATCTTGAATTTTTGTATCAATAAAAAATATTTCATGTTGATTTTAATGATCTATGGATCAAAACAAACAGTAAATGGTATTGCTGTTTTCTTATAACCATTAATTGATGATTTGAATCTCTTATAGGGTGTATGATTCTTCTAAAATAGATTATTTTGTTCTGGTATGAAATTATTAACTTCACAATAAATGACTATCCAGCATATGAAATATTTTTTGTGTAACACCCCTAACTTCCACGGTACGCTTCTCGCTGAATAATACAGTAGCATGTGTTGTATGCAACTTCAAGTTCTAACACACACCACAACTAATAAAACTAGCCGTTATGAATAGTAATACCCAATTTTTGAAATTTTATACATTTTTTAATTCAAAATGGACATCATTTTTGGATTCAGAATATCAAAATTATCCTAGGGTGAAATTTTGGTACTTTTCGGATAAATTTTATATTTTGATGAATAGTGAAAATTACTAATTTTTTTTATTAAAAACATCTTTTTTAATTGAAATATTTTATAGTGATAAATTATGAATTTGAGTGGTATTAATGTATATTAATAATATATTTTTACCATTTCATACAATTTTGGTCATTTGACATGATTTTACATTTAAACTGGACATAAACAAGTGTCAATCTTTTGATAGTTATTATCTCTTTAAAACACGCTTTTTGATTTGACATCAGAAATTGATTTTAAATTAATTTCTGCCACTTTTGTGTTTTGAATTTGGAAAAATTGACTCCATATTTGGAATCAAGATGTACAAATTGTGTAAATAGGTAACTCTTATTTTTAGACATTTTGAATAATTATTTCGGTAAATATTTTATTTACCATGGTTAAAGGGTAAATCAGGTAAATAAGGGTAACAAATAATATTATAATAAAATTAATTTACCCTAAAACGTGTCCTAACCTTATTGGTTGATACATGTCCTGCCATGGGCATCTTTAGGTCGATTTTGGGATCCCATGGATCCACTTGTAAGTGATAAGGAGACATTATATTAAATAAGTTAAAATAAATACCAAAATGACATAAGCACATATATTTTAGAAATTTTTTTTACATATGGTTATATATGTTTGATTTTAGACTATAAATATTCATATGAAATATAAAAGGATTTCCTACATTATGGTATTTTATTTATAATTTTTAGACCTATAAAAAATAAATTTATTTATGAAACAATAATGATACAGTATTTTTCTTATAAATGAAAGAACTCAATAATTGATATTATAAATATCAAAATAAATGTAATTTGAATCTTTGTATGAATTATACTAATTTTATAGGTTAATATGACATATTATTACTGGTTATATGAATTTATTTCTAATTAATAATGCTGTTGTGAATTTATCAAAAACAAAATACCCAATAGTGTCAAAATTGACATAAAAGAGTTTTTAAAACAAATATTATATTATTAATTGATATTAAATTCCTAAAAATATAAGGTTCGGCCAAGAGACTTATATCATGATAGGTGTGTCATTAATGGACCACTTGGGTGTCTCTTGTATGTATATAGTATGATTATTAACTATATAATATAAAAATACAAGTGACATCGTAAATGTCAAACTAATTAACTAAGAGTTAAAACTAAATGATAAGGTTAATATAATGACACAAACCTGTCTAAAACCTATTGGATGAATTTTTTTCGGCCAATACACATCTTAGAATTTAAATAATCCACTTTTTAGCCATTAGAAACTAAATACGAATTTATTATAAAATAATATTTCTAGTTTTTTCTAAGGTGCCCCTCACCCCTCTTATAAAAGGGCACTCCCCCTTCTCACTAATTCACAAATTAAAAGCCTTTTGTCTCTCCCAAGGACTTCCCAAATATTCTATATACTTCCCTAAATTCATCCTAGAGGCCTTAGTTTGATCAGAAATCCAACCTAAGGAGCCCTTTAGATCAAATCTAAAAGAAGAACCTGAAGAAGAGGTAATGATTTCACCACCACCATTCAAGTTCCTTTCTTCTTCCACTTCATCTTTCTTTATTATTTCCATTCTAAAATAATAAATCCAGTATCTTCTATATACTGTTATGTTATTATAAATATGGTACAACCATATTCAGTATTCTATCCATCCTTTGAATGACTTGTCACCATACGTGCGTACGTACGGCCTACCGTCTCCACATTGTGGTGTAATTGTTATTTAATATATTATTATTTGGATGGGTATACTAATGATATTTAATTCTTGTAAATAATAAATATAGCATGATAATTATTCTGTATATATTATAAACCATCTAATTATTTATTATTTTAATATCAAAATAATGATATTGTCGCTCGTGCGTATGTACGGATTACCGTCTCCATGAACGTGATAAGATTCATTCCCCATCATATCCATTCAAGACTAAATTTCATTTGATGAATAAAAATAATTTTTTAGAGACATGATATAATTTCGGATATTAATAAGATACATCCCATCCATAACAATTACGGCTCACATAACAAATAATATAAAGGAAAAGAAATCAGTTAACACCTGAAACGATGATAATACTAAGATATTATTAACAAATCAATATTAAAAGATCATATATGATATCATATTAATGAAAATGATTATTTTATAATTCAATTAAAATTATTTCACCAATATAAAAGAGGTTAACCTACCAGCGACCAAGGGAAAAGAACAAAGGAGTTTCGTATCTCACTTTTAATTCCGTGAGATTTCCATTGTTCACCACTTATTTATTGCATGTGGTGTGTGAACTGCCCATTATTGTATTCATTATGTAGTATACTTTAATTTATGCATATTTATATCATTATTTTATTATCCTTATTTCATGGGTGCATGTTTTATATGGTACCAAATCGATAAGGGAATTTGAAATTTCAATTTCCACTCATTCAACTTTATGCATACTTCATTGATTATTTTACTCCAACATTATATGGGGAATAACTATTCATTTGATTATGTCATAATTTCCACTCACCTATCTATGTATATTCTATTTATACACATAATCACTCCATTGATAAATTCTCAAGTCATCAGTATTAGAGTAATTTTTACTCAATCTCGATGTGTTGAGATAAACATCCAATTCATTGGTGTTGTTTTTACAAGAATATGTGTGAATGTCTTTTGATTTTTTCACACTGAATATACAATCATATTGAGTGTATTTATTTTTTTCACACATAATAATGTTGTTGATTTATCCTTAACATAAGAATATGGCCTTTATGAGAGATTTTATCTCAATTTACATTCCATTGAGAAATCTTTGTTGTTATACACCAAATAACTTTAATGTGGTGTCTATAATGTACTATGAAATAATATATAATGAATCCATTTATTATCATGATATTAAAAAAACATTTATTACCTCAATTATTTGTATTAAAATATCACTCTTTTAGTTAGGAACTCTAACTAAAATAGAATTTTAAAATGTTTTAAAGATTTATTATTCCAAATCTATCTCATTAATGTCCATGTTTTAAAAATAGTTTTAAGGATTTATTTATATGGAAATTAATGTTTTAAAACAAAAAATACTTTTAAAAGTTTCAAAATGGTATGGGAACTTTGATTCATAAATCTATTTTTTAAATTGGAATCTTGACAAATAGTGCGACATTTAAATTATTTCAAGAAAAAGGGGGATATTTCTCTCTAATAGTTTTGATGATTATTTCCACCTATGCGAATATCCTTCATTATTCTTGATTGAGGTTAATCCGATACAATAACAGCATCCATATTTTATCGAATGAGTTATGTTTGACTGTGGATGTGCTATTTTTTATAACATTCATGGTTTGTGGTTAAAGTATTGAAATTTCGTATACTAGTTTTAATACGAATTTTTATGTTATGTTTAGAACTTTTCATATGAGGAATGCATTGGACATAGTATGTGAGGGGTGGAGCCCGCTATAGCTCCTCGATGCATCAGTTGGTCTCATGAGACAAACTTGTGTCTTGGCACGAGGCCTTGACAAAATCTTATTTGTAGTCTCAGCACGAGGCCTTGGCTACATGGTTATGATAGTCTGGCATTATGCATTGCGTCATTATGAATGTGGTTATTGATATTTTCATGTGATTATTCGACTAGTAAAATATCCATGTGAATAATTAAATGACATTATTTTATTTTATCATTGCCATATTATGCTGAAGCTCATGATTAAAAGGCTTTTGTTTTAGTTATACATTGCCTTAAATTTTTATGTTTATTTATAAAAGTTTCCGCTATATTGTTATCTTTACTGAGAATCTGAGCTCACCCCTTTCAATATTATATTTTTCCTAGGATGTTAATAAGTCTTTTATGAATGACCTACATGGATATTATGAGGGATATGAAGACAATATGTTGTTGTAGTTTTTCATTTATTGATGTAATGTAAACCTTATGAATATATCCAGTGTTTCCAAAGCTACTAAACTAATCGTTCTTTCGAGACTTGATCTTTTGTGATCATGCCAATGTTATGTAATAATGTATTGCCTCTGGGTTATTGGTTTCGTGGCATTACAGTTGGTATCAGAGTAATTCTAGTACAAACCTTGGAATCTATATTTAGATAAACTCTGATTAGATCGCATAACCCTAAGATAGACGTTGGGGATTAGCATAGAAGAACATACTAGAATTTTGGTATTATATATATTTTTTGAGTATTCCAAGCAATACTTCTCGGTCTAGATACAAACAGGTAGAGGCAGCTCTGGTACATATGTACCTAGGGGTAAAACCCGAAAACACCACTTTGAGCTAGACTCGAACGGGAACTGGGGCACGATAACGGGCCTTGCTGCACTCTTGGTTACAACACTGCCAGGGGATATGCTTTGGTAAATTCACAAGAATAGTATGAACCATTATAAATGGAATAAAAAAATTCCCCTAAGAATATATGTTGGGAAATTGATAGTGGATAACCAAGATTTCATCATTTGGTACCCCATGTTAGGATATATTGTTCAATTACAAGATTATCCTATTATGTCTAATTTTTTTTACATTCTTATTAGATAAGTATTCAAAAACCCTAATTTTATTTTCTTTTTGATAGTTAAAACATGAAGGGAGAATGATCACGAACAACTCTTATCCCTCTTCATGAAGAACTACTTACCATTATTATCCAGAAGTCATGCGCAAATGATGTTGAAACCTTTTCGAATGTCCAAGTTACATGCAAAGAACTTTATGAGACATCCAATACCTCTGTAATTGCATGATTATTTCAAGGATCAATTACCAACTATGGGATAATATTGCACTCTCAACTTTATTACCATGCTAAGCGTGGGAAGTACCATCAGGGTATTTTCAAATTTTTCACTTTATCTCAAAATTAGGATGCACTAAATTATTTTCTAGATGCTGCAGAAGAAGGAGACCTTCGAGCACCTATATGTCTGAAAATATATATTGATGTCTTTTGGGACATACAGAAACTTATTTACCAAAGCCTTATTGGGAAATATTTGAAGATGAATCAGTAAGACTTTTTATAAATAAACATGTTAAAGATGATGTCTCAAAATTAAATATAAGAAATACCTATATTTTTATAATGAATTGATGCTTCCATCAATATAATCCAAGATGGATAAGGTGTTTTTGGGTAAATGAAGTAGATGATTTTTTGAAATTCCTGAGGTACCATTGTGACACATGAACACATTCTACCAAAAGGCCATTCCGCCTAGTCTCTCCAGACATCATTATGTGTTCCACATATCACTAGTGAAAAAATACATGCCTGACCGAATGCATGTACTCACCTTTGAAGAATTAGAACTGGAACCCAATCTATCTTATTGTGAAGAGCCATAAGAATTATTCATACCAAAGATCAAGTTTTGAGAAACCAGATGACTCGTCTGGTAAAAGTTATATGGATAAATCTTAAGATGGAAGAGGCAATGTGGGAACACATGGAACATATGATGAAGAACCTATGTGGAAATAAACGGATGGTGAAATGTTTAAAAGTGTTAGTTCTCTTTATTGATGGGATTACATTGGAAGAATTTTCTCTTGTATGTGTAACCCTACAATTTATCATGTGAAAATGATATTTGAGGATGAATTATCTTTTCTATTACGGTTATAGTTTTAAATAACCATTTGGTCTTATAAGATCATTAGGTTTGAGGCAATTACAAGTTATTATATTTTGGGATGATAATGCAGGGTATGAGATAAAATTTGTGGTTAAATTATGTTATGGTTATTTTTAGGAATTTATCTCATTTTGGTAATATTTTAAAATATAGTTTTTGAAAAAGGAAAACACGTAGACCATGTGACAACCAGTCGCGTTGGACAAAGCTGCGAGAATCAAACCCACAACCAAAGTGCGGTTGAGATTTATCCCCTACCACTGGACTACGGGAATTCCCTAGTTAGTGTGACTAATTATTTTTATTTTAATGATTTTATTGATCAATAATATGTTTATTTGGGATCTTATGTATTATCAAATGAATACCCTTAGAATAAAAAAATGATTTGGTGATTAAGTGATGAATGTTATTTTGGAAGATCTTCAAATTGCTGGGAATACTATATGCCCAAGGAAAATAGAATTCTATGGGATTTCATTTGAGGAGTAATTGTGGATTTTTTTTTCTATGTTTTTATTGTGTATTTATAGTAATTTGGGTTATTTATGGAAAAGAGTAACCAATAATAGAGAATATGTGATGAGGTTAATCAATTTTAAGTATGTGACTTTAAGAGTAATTGATGTCATTTAGAGATACCATTTAATGTGGAAGACTACATAATCAAATTATTCTATGTTTTGAGTTTCAATAATATTTTGGATTTTATAAAAGGAATTTAAGGACAATTCTTTATTGAATGCTATTTATTTAAAATTGGAGTATTGTTGGTTTAATTTTAGAAATTAAGATTAGTGTTTCTTTCTCTAATGATATAACCTTTTGGTGGATCATCAGATCATATACTAACCTTTTTGAATTTTCTCTAAATAGAAGGTAAATATATATTTTATTCTTCGTGGATCATGTAATTATATAAGAATTTTATTTTAGCTCTTCTAGTGTGACCAAGTCCTCTGGAATACACATCTTTTAAAAATGAGTTAGTAGTAGAAATTTATTAATGAATGAAACTTTACATAAAAATTAAGTATATCTATTTTTTTATTATTCAATCTCAGAAATAAATTCCTCATCTTTATGTAATGTAACTTAAAAAATAAATAAATAAAAATTTTATTCGTTTACTTTTCCTACTGGGAATCTAATGATCGTTTGTACCATCAGAAGATTGGGGTTTTCTTGTTGTTAACTTTCTCCTGATCATGTTTTCTATCCTTCTCCATCAGAAAATGACACATTGTTTATAATCCATATCCATGTTTTTCAACATGGAATCCTATTATAGTTTATCTTAGGTGACCTTTTTACTTCTCTTTCTTTCTTTTAAAGTGATAGTTTTATTGACTATTTTTTCAAAGAGAGACATTCCATTATATTCCTAAGACCAATTTTAAAAGTTTCAAGGATTAATTTTATTGAAGGAGGGGAGAATGTAAAAACCCTAGCTTCCACGGTACGCTTCGCACTGAATAATACAGTAGTGTGTGTTGTACGCAACTTCAAGTTCTAACACACACCACAACAAATAAAACTTACCTTTATGAATAGTAATACCCAATTTTTGAAATTTTATACATTTTATCATTCAAACTGGACTTCATTTTTGGATTCATAATATTGAAATTATCATAGGGTGAAATTTTGGTACTTTTCGGATAACTTTCATATTTTGATGAATAGTGAAAATTAATAATTTTTTTTAAAAAACAACTTTTTTAATCAAAATAATTAATAGTGATTAATTGTGAATATGAGTGGGTTTAAAGTATATTTAGAATATATTTTTACCATTTAGTACATGTTTGGTCATTGTACATGATTTCACATTTATATCGGACATAAACAACTGTCAATCTTTTGATAGTTATTATCTCTTAAAAACACGCTTTTTGTTTTGACTACGGGAATTAATTTTAAATTAATTTCTGCCACTTCTGTATTTCGAATTTGAAAAAATAGACTCCATATTTGGAATTATTATGTCCAAATTGTGTAAATAGGTAGATCTTATTTTTATACCTTTTGAATAATTACTTCGGTAAATATTTTATTTACCATGGTTAAAGGGTAAATCCGGTAAATAAGGGTAAACAAATAATATTATAATAATATTAATTTACCCTAAAACGTGTCCTAACCTTATTTTTTGGTACAAGTCCGACCATGGGAATCTTTGGGACGATTTTGGGACCCCACGGATCCACTTGTAAGTGATAAGGACACTTTATATTAAATAAGTTAAAATAAATACAAAAATAAAATAAGCATATATCTTCTAGAAAACAAAATTTAAATAGGGTTATATATGTTGGATTTTAGACAATAATTATTAATTAGAAAGATAAAATTATTTCCTACGTACTTGTATTTTATTTATAATTTTTAGACATATGAAAATTAATTTTATTTATGACACAATAATGATGCAGTATTTGTCTTATTAATGAAATAATCACATTATTGATATTATAAATATAAAAATAAATTTAATTTGAATTTTTAATGTAGTAAACTAATTTATAGGTTAATATGACATATTTGGACTGGTTATATGAATTTTTTTCTATGTAATAATGTTATTGTGAATTTATCAGAAATAAAATACCCAATAGTGTCAAAATTGACCTAATAAAGTTTTTAAAACAAATATTATATTATTAATTGATATAAAATTCCTAAAATTCTATGGTTTGTCCGAGAGGCTTATATAATGATAGTTGTATCATTAATTTATGACTTGGGGGTCTCTTGGATATATATAGTAATATTATTAACTATATAATATAAAAATTCAAGTGACATGCTAAATGTCAAACTAATTGACTAAGAGTTAAACCTATAAGATAAGGTTAATATAATGACCCAAACCTATATAAAACCTATTGTTTGAATATTTTTAGACTTATCCCCACATTAAAATTTATATAATCTAATTTGGAGCCATTAGAAACTGAATATGAATTTATTATAAAATAATATTTCTAGTTTTTGTTATGGTGCCCCTCACCCCTCTTATAAAAGGGAACTCCCCCTTATCACTAATTCACATATTAAAAGCCTTTATCTCGGCCAACCCCTGCCCAAATATTCTATAAACGTCCCTCACTTCATTATAGAGGCCTTAGTTTGATAAAAAATCCATCCTAAGGAGCCCCTTTGATCACATCAAAATGAAGAACTCGAAGAAGAGGTAATGATTTCACCACCATCTTTCAAGTTCCTTTCTTCTTCCACTTCTTCTTTCTTTGTTATTTCCATTATAAAATAATAACTCCAGTATATTTTATATACTGTGATGTTATTATAAATATGGTACAACCATATTCAGTATTCTATCCATCCTTTGAATGACATGTCACCATACGTGCGTACGTACGGCCTACCGTCTCCACGTCGTGGTGTAATTGTTATTCAATATATTATTATTTGGATGGGTATAATAATGATGTTTAATTCATGTAAATAATAAATATAACATTATAATTATTCTATATATATGATATACCATCCAATTATATATTATTTTAATATCAAAATAATGATGTTGTTGTTCGTGCGTACGTACAGATTACCGTCTCCATGAACGTGATGAGATTCATACCCCATCATATCCATTCAAGAGTAAATTTCATTTGATGAATAAAAATAATTTTTTAGAGAAATGATATAATTTTGGATATGAATAAGATATATCCCATAAATAACAAATACGGCTCGCATATCAAATAATATAAAGGAAAACAAATCCGTTAACACCCGAAACGACGATAATACTAAGATATTATTAACAAATCAATGTTAATAGATCATATATGATATCATATTAATGTAAATGATCCTCTTATAATTAAATAACAACTATTTCACCATTATATAGGAGGTTAACCTACAGTCAACCATGGAAAAAGTACAAAGGGGTTTCTTAACTCAATTTTAATTCGGTGATATTTCCATTGTTCACCACTTATTTATTGCATGTGTTGTGTGTACTGCACATGATTGTATTAATTGTGTAATATAATTTAATTTATGGATAGTTAAATCATAATTGTATTATCTTTATTTCATGGGTGCGTGTTCCATAAGTTACCAAATCAATAAGAGAATTGGAAATTTCAATTTCCACTCATTCGACATTACACATACTTCATTGATTATTTTACTCAAAGATTATTTGTGGAACCACTATTCATTTGATTGTTTCATAATTTCCACTCCCCTTTCTGTGGATATACTTTTTATACAATTAATCACTCCATTGACAAATTCTCATGTCATCGGTATAAGAGAAATTTTTACTCAATCTTGATTTTTTGAGATAAACATCCAATTCTTTGGGGTTGTTTTTACAAGAATATGTGTGAATGTCCTCTGATTGTTTTACACTAAATATCCAATCATATTGAGTGTATTTATATTTTTCACACATAATTATGTCATTGATTTATCCTTAACCAAAGGATACGGCCTTTGTGACAGATTTCATCTCAATTTACATTCTATTGAGACTTCTTTGTTGTTATACACCAAATCACTTTTATGTGGTGTATATAATGTACTTTGACATAGTATATCATGAATCCCTTTATTCTCATGATATTACAATGTTTTTATTACCTCAATTATTTGTATTCAAGTGTCTCTCTTTTGGTTAGGAACTCTAACTAAAATATCATTTTAAAATGTTTTAAAGATTTATTATTCCAAATCTTTCTCATTAATGTCCATGTTTTAAAAATAATTTTAAGGATTTATTTATATGGAAATTAAAATTTTCAAATCAAAATTCCTTTTAAAAGTTTCAAAGTGGTATGGGACAATTTGATTCAAAAATCTATATTTTAAATGGCTTCATGAAAAATAGTGTGACTTTTAAATGATTTCAAGAAAAAGGCGGATATTTCTCTCTAATAGTTTTGATGCTTATTTCCATCTATGTCAATATACTTCATTATTCTCGATTGAGGATAATTTGATACAATAAAATCATCCATATTGTATCGAATGAGTTATGTTTGAATGTGGATGTGCTGTTTTTTATACCTTTCATGGTTTGTGGTTAAAGTATTGACATTTCGTATGCTAGTTTTAATATTAATGTTTATGTTGTGTTTAAACATGTTCATATGAAGAATTCATTGGACATAGTAAGTGACAAGTGGAGCCCTCTATAGCTCCTCGATGCATCAGTAGGTCTCATGATACAAACTAGTTTCTTGGCACGGGGCCTTGAAAAAATCTTATTTGTAGTCTCGGCACGAGGCCTTGGCTACGTAGTTATGATAGTCTGGCATTATGAATTCAGTCATTATGAAAGTGGTTGTTGATATTCTCATGTGATTATTCGATTAGTAGAATATCTATGGTAATAATTAAATGGAATTATTTCATTTTATCCCTGTCATATTATGCTGAAGTTCAAGTTTAAAAGTCTTTTGTTTTAGTTATACATTACCTAAAATTTTTATGTTTATTTATGAATGTTTCTGCTATATTGTTATCCATACTGAGCATCTGAGGTCACCCCTTTTAATGTTTTATTTTTCCCAGGATGTGAAGAAGTATTTTATGAATGACCTACTGGGATAGTATGAGGGGATACAAAGACAATATGTTGTTTTAGTTTTTCACTTATTGATGTAATGTAATCTTTATAAATATATCTATTGTTTCCAAGGCTACTAAACTAATAGGTCTTTCTATACTCGATCATTTTTTATCATTCCAATGTTATGTAATAATGCATAGACTCTGGGTAACTTGGGTCGGGGTATTACATTCTGGATATAATGTTTAGTGCCATAAAGCATGTCCATTTTTTGAACAACAGACTTCATATTTTCAATTGAATCATGGGAGAAAAATAGTATACACGGGTTATCAAAAGTTACTATATGTGGATCACTCTTATTGAATATTAAAAAAGAAATTCAATGGCTCACAACAGTTTTATATTGCTACAAAAACATTGTCCAGTAGTCAATATTTTGAGAGGGTGGAAACTGTTGATGTGAAATTTGAAATACAAATAAATCTGGTAACGATAGACATATTTAGAAGAAAGAGTCATTATTTTTTGAGCTACCAAATTAGTGATATCCTGAAGTGAAATATATCATTGATGTCATGTATACATATAATAATATATATGATATCTTGATTGGAATATAATAATATATCAATGGAAATAATAAAGATGGGTTGAATGACATACTAGACATAATATCAATGGGAATACATTTGGAGTTAGCTCTCACTCTTGATGGATGGTGAACATTTATTCCCCTAGAATGTCATACAATATCTAGAGAGAGAAAATTATCTTTTTTTTAGTGTATTTATGATATCAATTTGGTATAGGTTTATTCTTCAAATGTAAATTTTTTTTGCCTCTTTAAAGGATTTCAAGATTATAGGTATGGAATATCATGATTGTTACATCTTGATGAAACAAATTCCACCACATTCCCTGAATGGAATACTTACCATCAGTGTTAGAAAGAATAAAATGCAGGTGTGTTATTTTTTCAATTCAATTTATACTAAGAGGATTGATCTGGATGCTTTGACGATTTTGGGAAATGAAGAAATTTTCATACATTTTTAATTGGAAATGTATTTTCCATCTTTTTTTTGACATAATAGTTCTATTAATGGTTCATTTTGTTCTATAAATAATGCTTTAAAAATTGTATAACTACATTGGATGTATCATTTTGAAAGGTATATGAATATATTGAAGGGTCATGTAAATAATCCATATCAACCCAAAGCCCATATTTTTGAAAATTATATTTTCCAGGAGGTTTTGCAGTTTTGTATGAGTAATTGTTTGTGGTGCGGCACATTGGATTGCCTCCATCTTTTCATGATGGTGTTAATTAAGGTGGAAAGGGGATTTTTGGATTGAATGTAAAATATTTCTTCAGGTGAAATGATAAAGAAGGTATATTTATACAACTTGAATAGCATAGGTGATGCTAAACCATATATAGCATTTCATATTAATGTGTGGAAATAATTTCTTCCAAAGAAGAAAGAAATATGGATTTTAAATGAGCATTAAAAAACTTTTTTCACATGGGTGAAAAAGACAATTCCTGTTTGATAACATTCATCAAATACATTATGATGGATAGTGGGTGGTCCATGTTAAAATTTGACCACATAGTCTTGGTATGAAATTAATTTCAATACATTTCGTAAGAAAGATCAGGATAACATAAGTGAAATTTAGAATAGTGGTGTATTGGTGTTCGTAAAGGCAATGCATTTTTCAAGTTCAAAAGACCAAAACCCAGTTTATGCATCAAGTGAAAATTATGGAGTCATTGAAGAAATGTGGGGAGATGATTACATTGAATTTAAATTTCTAGTGTTTAAGTGTAAATGGTTTATTAGAAACAATAGTCTAATACATGATGAATTTTGAATGAAATTTACTAATTTGAATAGGTTGGAAGAGATAACTAATTATTTTATAATGGAAACACAATTAAAAAAAATTATGTTCTTGCTAAATGTGATATAAAGTAGCCTACTATATTACCAGGACTATAACTATATATTGGTGATGATCACCATGTTGAAGGTGATGATTTAAGTGAGATCCCTACTTCCATATTAATATTAATTGTAAATAATGACAAGCATGTTGTAGAAATGGTTTGTGACATAAGGAATGATAATGATAAAGGAATTTTGGAAAACAATCCTTTAGCAGATTCCAAATATTATAGATAAAATATTTTTATTTCTCATTTACTTTTATTAATTTCATAAAATGTTAGATATTTTGATTATTCTTCTTTATTAAATCACAAATAAAAAATAATAAGAAAAAATGGTTTTTTATTAGTTTAGTTTTGTTTACCTAACCACTTTTAACATTATGTACCTTACATATTTATTGAATTTTTTGACATAAAATTATTTTACATCTTATATGTTAAATAAAAAAATATATTATAATAGTATATTGAAAAAATATTCTTTTTTTCGCGTAAAAAATGATTTATTAGGTTAGACCATTTTTAATATTCCTAAAATAATTTTGGATTTGTTTTCAATATATTTACATGAAATTTTGTATATAATTAATATTAATATTATTTTAATTAACAATATAAATATGAATAAAAAGGTGTTATGTTTTATTTAACTTTTCTGTTTCATAATTTTTCATTTTTATTTACATGAGTATTGTAATAGTTGAATTTGTGTATTTGTGAAATAATTATTTGTTTCATTGATTTGAAGGATAATGAAAAATCAATCAGCTAGCCAAACACATACTTCTAGAGATTAGCGTCCTGATCATACTTCTGGGGAGGAATGTGCACATTCTCCTTTTGATGATCCCCAGAATTCATTACAAGAGTCATATACTCCCATAGAGACAAAGAAGAGTTCAATGGTTGGTAAACATGGCTGCACACATTTACCAAAATTATCAAATACTCATATCCAGGACCATATGATAGTGATATACATTGATGATAATGATATTATAAGATATCCTAATGCAAAAGAATTCAAGAGTTTGGTATCAGTTCAGGGTAGAAGAAATGTCGGTACTCTATTTAATCATTGGAGAATTGTTGACCAAATAACATTATATTAGTTGTGGGGGACCATTTTGGAATGATATTTTGTTATTTATTTACTAATATTAAAAATATTATAGAAATATATTTTTTCCCCTTCTTATCATAATAAATCTGATATACCTTACTCTATAAGAGTGGGGATGGAATTTTTATCAATGGCTAATAGGAGATAGAGGGATTTAAAGTCAACCCTCATATTTGATATCATTTTTGGGCACATAAAACATCATAATATATGTAATATATATCCTTCTATAGATTAAGACACATGGAAATAATTTGTTGAAATTAGAATTAATGAATCATTTTTGGTAAATCCAATGTAATCTTTTAAGAGTTTTCTTGTACTATAATGATCTTATTAATTATTTCTTAATGATTTATTATTCTTAATTTTACAGAATCAATGAGATATAA
Organism: Viscum album; assembly: GCA_963277665.1. Lineage (NCBI taxonomy): Eukaryota > Viridiplantae > Streptophyta > Magnoliopsida > Santalales > Viscaceae > Viscum > Viscum album. The sequence continues at coordinate 596,923,543 of OY728139.1, forward strand.
TTAGAATATCCAATCTAGAAATTTATACCATCATACATTATCTAAATTAGGGTATAGTTTATTAAAATAATAAATTATGGATGAAAAATTAAAAAAACACAATAGCAGAGTCTTAAATCATTAAAGAGGTTTCCCCTCCACCCCAACTAGATATGAAAAATGGAAGAGGGGATAGATTAGGAAAAAAGGAAAATATTTTACAGATGAATCGATGGTTATATTTGATAGGATTGTAAGATGTTTTTATTCAATTTAATCTAATTATACATATATTTTGAGTAATTTTAGAAGTTTCAGAATAATTCATAAAACATTCCAAGGAGGATCTGAGAATACATTTGGTGTTTCTAGCTGAGGGATGTTGGATATTTTATCTACAACATTGGGATTTCATGAAGACCCAAGCTATGTATGAGGATACCCAGTGGGAGTATTAGTGAGAAAAGGTTTAACATGTTCTTTAGCTTCTACAATGGAGGGAATTCATAAAAAAATATAACCTTTGGAGGCTAAAGTTTAGAATATTAATGTGATTATGGAGGAAAATATCATAGCGTCGGTACATCCTATATTTGAATACATGAAAAGAAGATTTTAGACTCTAACTCCCACACTTCGACCTCCTCTAGTAGCTCCCACTCCTCCACCTATGCCAGAAGACCACATATTTTACCATACTCTTATTCCCACTCCTCCACTTCCACCTAGAGACCCCATATTTTATCCTACTCCTACACCCCTCTTATACAGATTAATTTTTACTATGAGTTATATGTTGGTGATATATATAATATTTTTTCATATGTGATGATATATTATATTTGACATAAAATTCATCATCAAAATATTTATATAGAGAAACATATGGTCACAATATATGATATTATAGATATATCATCAAGAGTACAGTTTCCTACAAATGAGGTGATGATTGTCGGACAATGTATCAGCTAGTTTTTTTTGGCCATATATACTTTTTTTATAGATTACCATAAAGGTATGTTTATATTTTATCTTTTATTTCAATTTTGAATTAATTTTTTTACATTTGAATATTAATATATATATCTATTTATTTAAAGGAATATTTTAAATGTAAAGAAATAATATATATCTAACAACAAACACAAATTGATATGACTTCAGATACATATACTAGTAGTCTTGGTAGTTTTTAAAGATATTAAAATTCATTGGTGAGTGTTAATATGATTAAAATAGAACATAATGTATGTGGGAATGCAATAAATGTGAGTTTTTTTTGGAAAATGATATCATGGATATTGTAAGTGGATATAAGTTGGGCATCAACGTGATGCATGATTTTTCAATGTATGTTATAACGTAAATCTTCCCCTCATTAAATTATTTGAAAATTTATAATTATGTACCTTTTTTATTTGGTATCTTTATAAAATGTGTGAGGAGAATGAAATGAAATATGCATAGGGATTCGTGGACCGAAAGTTAATTTCACTTGAACCACAAACAATGACCGAAGAAGAAAGAACAATTTATATTGCTAAAAGATTTGAACAGAATATGAATATATAGTACCCAATGTTTCCTTATGTTGAGAGGTATGAAACATATATATATCTATCAATTTTTTTTAAAATTTTAACATAATAACCACAAACATTAAATTTTATTTTACATTATTGATTATTGGATGTTAAGTGTTTTTTTTTTCAAGGGATAAGACACTATGATGGATATTCATTATCCATGGCTATGTGCAAAGAAATTTTACGAACAATTTGGAACTATAAGTTTTATCCTCTTAATATTTGTTTATATTATAATGAATTTTAAATTTATTTGGTTCATATTATTTTTTAATAGGGGTCATTATTTCTTTTGAAAAAATACAATAAAAAAGAATTCAAAGATCAAATATATAAAGGTGAAGGTGAATTTTTTATTTATAGATAGTAAATTTTTGTTATAATATGAAAATTGATATTTTTAATTGAAAAAATCATTCAAATAAAATTTCAAAAAAAAGGTATCAGAGAATGCAGATTTAATGTGTTTAGATTCATGTATGAAATAATTATAATTGGAATAGTTCTGAAGTTTAACTATGCAATATTTTCTTATAATCTATTCCTTAATATTGTATTTTTTTCATTCATTATAAATGATAAATACTTTCTTTTTAAATTTTATGTTTTTTATGACTGTCACCCTTATAGTACAAAGGAGCTCAAACACATACCACTGGAATAGGAAAATCATTATACAGGTTTAGATGGTGTTTAATATTTTATTTAATATTGTAATTTTGGATGTTGTAATTATAAATGTGTATTATTTAGTTGTTTGGATGTATTTAGGTTTGTTTTTAGATAATATTTTTGTTTTTTATGTTGTAATTATGAATGTGTATTTTCTAGTTTTTTTGTTTCCTATTTATTTTTATGCCTATTTTGTATTTTGTTGGTTGGTTCGTCAGTGGATATGAAGGGTAAAATTAAATATTTTTTTAAAATATTTCTTTTTTTATTTTATATCTAACATAACAATGATCTTGTTATTGTTTTCTATGTTAGTATTTTATATAACTAATGCGGTATATATTTTTTACTTCTGTTATTTTATAACCGATATAAAGTGATCTTCATCCCAAAGCATTATCACATTAGTTTATACATAACTGAAATGATATATGTTTTTTATGTCAGTTATAAAATAAATATCCTATAAAAACCTTCATTATGAAGCCTTTCACATTGGGTTTTTATATAACCACTGTGGAAAATAATTTTTTTACATTGGTCATTAAATATTCGATGTAAAAAAGGCTTCAGGATGAAGGGTTTCCATGTCAGTTCCTTAATAAATGATGTTGTATGTCATTTTTTGACATTTATTGAATAACCCAAGTAAAAAACTGGTTCCATTATACATTTACAATATCTATTTTTTAACTGACATTACAAAAATATTTACAACACTTTGTTAATAACTACGACTAATAATGAAGAAAAATAAAAAAACAATGTTAAAAAGAATTTATATACTAGTGTAAAGAGAACTATGTCCTATAATATTAGGATGTTACATTCAATCCAAATTATCTAAATTTATTCCTAAAAATTACATCACTCCAATAAAAGCATGTGGGGATAATTTTTCCTCATCACATCAATGGGATCCCATGTAGCTTCTTCAAATATATATTTTTTCACCAAACATTGACTAGGTGAGTGGCCATGTTTCATTGAACATTTTCTATTCAATTCAAAATCTTCACTAGTTGATACTCATAAGAGTTATTATGATCCACTTTTATGATTTCTATGTTTTGTACATGTGACATTTCAGGTAATAAATTTCTCAAGAGAGATACTCAGAACACATTATGTACATGATATAGATTCAATGGAAGAGTGAAGATATGACTAACCATGATGATATGATAAATAATATCGAAGGGACCATTTTATATAGGGTTCAAAATGACCTTAATTCCAAATTTCATAACCATATTACAAGGAAATGTTCGTAGAAATACATTTTTATTCACTTTGACCTTTATATTTTCTTGATGATTGTTAATATAAATTTCCTTTCAAATTTAAATTATCTTCATAGGGTGATGAATATATCTAACCTTATATACCATTTACTTAACCATATTAGGTCCCAATATATTTTATTCTCTCCTTCATTATAGGACATTGACATTATTCACATCCTCCATGGATAGTTTTATATAGAGAATTATGAATTCCTAGGTCAATGTTATTGTTGTATGAAAACTTGAACCAAGAATGGTTTTGATCTTAATAACTTTTAATATCCATATAAAATTATATAATCACATCATATAGTCTTTAAATTTTCCCTCTATATTGGATATCTTTTTTAGGATGATATGATGTTCTAAAGTCAAACTCCATATAAAAATATTACTGTAGACTTCTCCAGAACATTGAGGTAAACCTCAGATCCCAATTAGAAACAATAGAATGTGGAACTCTATGAATAATACCACTTATATAATATATATCATGGGATGATAAGTATGATATAAATAATCTTTGATAGTATTTAAATGTGAATATTTCATAAGCCCGACCACTATAACACAAATAATATTATTCCCTTTAGATATTTTTTTGGGTCTCATGATGAAATCTGTGGTACTTTTTTTTCAATTTCCATATTTGTATCGGTAGAATTTCTAAAATCCCCTAATACTTATGACTCTGGGATATAACGTTCTAACATAAAATTTATCAAGATAAAAACTATGAAATTTCCAATTTAATGCTATCCCACCACAAATAATCTTTCATATGTCTATAAATATTTATACTTTTGGGATGAATAAGGAATGTTGAACTATGTGATTCATCTAACAACTCCTTATTAATGTTTGGAACTGATGAGAAACATTATTAGATCTTTATCATTACAATTCAATAAAAATCATGTTTGAACTCAAGATAATTTATCAATAACCTCTATAGTTCCACATCCCCCTTCTACAGCGCTTTAATCCTCAAATAGATTGATGGTTGATAATTCATCATAGAAAGATATAATTTATTTATTTACCTCATTTTTTATAATCGATATTATATATACACATAAATATTGTTTTTAATTCAATACTTATCATAGAGAAACTATCATTGGATTTCTGACTAAGAGAAGCAGCTTCCATGTTTTCCTTCATTGGGTGGTAATGTGTTTAAAATTCATAATCATTAATTAACTACAACAATATCATTAGGAAGATATATTACTATATTAGTGTGAATATATAATTAAATATTTTATAGTTATTATATATATATAATTTTTCACAAGAAATATAATTACTCTAAATTTTTAATGCAAAACTTACTACAACAAATTCCAAATCAGGATTTAGGTTACATTGTTTAGTAATATTCAATTTGTGTGAGGAATAAGAAATTACCATATAATTTTACATGAAAATACATCTGAGTCCCTTGTTGAATGCCTCACTAAATATGACAATCCATTCTTCACTACTAATTTATATAAGTACAAGTGGACTGACCACACTTTTTTTAGCTTTTTGAAATTTTCCTCAAATTATTTTGTCCAACAGAATAGGGATCCTTCTGATCCAAATTGATTATTGGACTAGATATCCATGATAAATATCCCTAAAAATTATATTATCCATAAAAACAAATAAAACTATTGATATTTTTCATTGTGGTTGGTCTAGGACAATTCTTAATATCTAATATATTTGATGGATCTATCGATTTACCCTTAGGTGAGAATATATTACCCAAGAATAAAACTATCAAGAATTATAATTCTATTATACAAAATTAAGAATGCAAAATGTCTATCCAAATGGTCTTCAATTGAATCCTCAAATTATCATCATGATATTCATTTTCCTTGAAACATATAAGAATATCCTCTAAAATGTATACTAAAAATAGTTCCAGGTAATCTATATATAATATATTCTTTAAATACATGTATTTAGAATGACAATTGTTAAGTTTAAATGGAATCACTATATATTCATAATGATCATACCATATATTGATAGTCATATTGGGTTTATCCTCATTCTTGACCCTAAATTGATGTTATCGATAATGAAGGTCAATTTTGGAAAAGTATTCAACTCTGTGAAGATGATCAAACAACTCATCAATATAGTGTAAAGGATATTGGTTATTGATAATGACATTATTATATTCTCAATAATTAATGATGAGATAAATTAACACATTTCTATTCTTTAGAAAAATAAAAGGTGAACCCCATGGTGATATAATATGGCATATGAATCCATGATCAGGATTTTCCTCGAGTTTTCTATTTATTTACTACAACTCAATTGGGGAAATTCTGTATACAAAATTTAAAATTAGTATAGAACCAAGTATGAGTTCTATTGAAAACTCTGCTTCATAATTTGGGGTAATACTCCAAATAAATAAAATAAATACATCACTATAATACCAAAAAATGGTATTTATTTGATGTTGTGATTCTGACAACCATTTGATATAAATTTCCCTCATGAGTAGGTAGTGAGATCCGAACAACAGAAGTTATTTCCATTGAAAGTTTATATTCATCCACACACCAAAATACCATCATAAGTTTATTTTTAAATATAAAACGAGTATTAACATCCTAAAAAATTGATATAGTCACTATATAAGAAGATAAATTTCATTCCAAAATTTACATAAAATTCATGTAAATGAATAATTGAATAATTTATAGGAAGAATACTGCCACAAAATTCGATCAGAGAAAATGAATAAACGTAAGATTAAATCATCATTCTTAAATGATTTTTTCTTGTAACTCATCATCTAATTGTTATGGTGGTCATGTGGTATTATGATAAAACTATTAAAATTTAAATAAGTGGGTTAATATAATATCGAAAAAAACATTTGTTCTAGAGATGATGAAAAGTGTACCATTAATCAATTTATTAGCATGTCCCATTTTATTTTTTGTGATCACATTTAATTTCCCTCTGTCTCGTGGCCTAAGAGGCTATAGAAATATAATTTCATCATTAACCATCATATTTATTCATTTATTTCTTTCATTTAAACACTCATTGTAATTATAGAATTGGAGTATGGGTGGAACCTTTAGTTTAGAATTTTATTGTTCCCTTTATTAATTGGCCTCTTCACTTAACTTTGACATTCTTTTTCTAAGTGGAATTCCTATCCATACAAAAATAATTTGTCACATTCAATATGGGGGATTCATTTATACTTTATTATACACATATAAAATAAAGGAAGGCCAATTTTTATTCCTCCATGGGTATTATGATTATAATTTCTTCAAAATTACATCTTTCACTTTTTCCAAAGAATCCACGAGAACACTTAGGGACTCCAATTTCAAATTCCAGCTTTAGATCATGTCGAACAATTTTTTTTATACTTTCAAAGACTCTTATAAATTCATCAATTCAAAGACCTTTTCTAAAGACACTAAATATTAAATCAACATTTATTTTAGAATTTATGAATAAACCAAAATAATACCTTGAAAGACTTTCTAATGTTTCCTCATATGGGCTAATGGATTCATCATTCTTATTTTATATTCCCCAATATTATATTTACATTTTCATGTTATGTGTCCAAGGAATATGCTCATTGAAAAATACCTTCATAAATTATTCCCATTTCATGGATGTAGTCTCCTTCTCCAACATCATATTTTTTTATAAGAGTCCGACATTGATTAAATCACATTGAAAATGAAACATGACCAAAACTACCATTTCATGGTCTGAGAATTGGTGAATAAAGGATATTTTTTTTATATAATCAATACATTGACCAAAAACTATTGGGGAATATGAAAAACTAAAGGATGTTGGATACTACTACATAAAATACTCAATAATGGGTTGTTATTTCTTTTGGATGTTTATACGGACATCATGATTCATGTTACTAGTCATATTTTGTGATATTTAACTAATCATAGTCACAAGATTTGAAATCAAATATCACATTTCATTTGGTTTATTATGAGTATAGTTGTTACATTGACCAATAAATTTATAATTAACACGATTACTCTTGGGTCTATTAATTTATTAAAATAAAAAATAACAGTTTGAGAAATAATAATCGACGTGAGGAATTATGTAATCATGAAAATAAATTCATCCAGTGTCTAAATTATGATATATCATTTTTAATCCATGACCCCTTAGGTTTAGTAAAGGTTATTCCTACTCATCATTTATTTAAATCCTTCATTATAGTTCTCAATTAAATTGTGAATTTACACATCCTATCACCCATGTGTGTCTAGATAGTTGTGTAATATTTGTCACAATCATTATGAAAAGGAAAATATCAAGTTTATTCACAATCCTCCCCATGAAGAGTTTTTACCCCTAGGTGAATCTTTTCCCCAAATTCATCCCCTTTCTAGTATATAGAAAGTGATCTATTTCATAAGAAAATAAAATATTTGTACTCTTCCACTGATTTTGAATGTTATTCTATACATATACATATCCAATGGGTTTTCAACAATGTTTTATATTCCTAATCACTAAAATAACTAAAACCAAATCTTATATAAGGTGAGGTGACTCGAAAATACCATATACAAATATTGAATCATTCTATATGAATATTCAATACATCTCACAATAATACCTAACCAATGATAGTGAATGATTGGTGTCTTTAGATACTATATACATAATAAACTTATTTCAGAAACGATCTTCAATATCTCCCATTATGTTCTTCTCTCATATTTTTCTTTATAATAAATATGATAATTAATACCACTCATTATAAATCACAAAATAAGGAAAGATAAGAATGGGTCATGTAAAGGTTCCCCTTAAACCCTTAAAAGGGGGATTATTTACAATAATTATAAAAAATAAGGCCTTCAGGCCATTTAGGTTAAGAATGGGTGATCTCAGATGGTCATTAGGGGTGAAAATATGATATACCAATCAATTTTCATAAGTGAAAATATGATAATTATAATCGTATGAGAACATGATCTTAATTTATTAAAACCACACTAAATAAGTGAAATATCATTAATCAAAAATCATGTAAAAATTACATTAAAAAATATAAAATTTGTAATTATTCAAAATCACTAATAACTAATCACAATCAAAGATAATATATTATAATCATAAAACATATGTTTGTTATATATTCATAATATTAGAGAACCATTTTCTTTAATTAAAGATGACAACTAAGACTATCATAGTTGATTAGGTTAACTTTATATTTCAGCATTCCCTTAGTCAATCTTAACTCCAAGAATTATATTATTAGATATTTCCCCCTAATAAAATTAATTCACTCCCCATTACTTCTTTATTATCTCATGAGATATCCATATACACCTAATTTAATGGGGGGATACAAAATTCATGTCCCACCTATCACATAAAGAAGACCATAAATATGTGTCCCATAATATCATAACATTTTTATGATATCATCATATCATAACCCATTGAAAGTAATAATGTTTGATAAACATTTCATCATTTCAACACAGTATAACATTTGGAAATAAATTAGTTACATAAAGGTTTCATCCAAAATTAATTAACCCAAGGGAATGAAATGGGTTTATATAGAATCATGAAAAAATCATCATAATCATAATATTTCCAAATTATTAAATTGAATGATATCATAATATTAGATCCTTATAGAAGAATATAAATCCTTAAATTATGAGTAAATATAAGAAAAATTAATTTAAAATTACTTTCTATCTCTTCTTTGAAAATAATAAAAAAATAACATTTTCCCTTGATAACATTTTTTCTGAATATTGCAGGAAAATTATGTACTTTTTCTTTGAAAATAATATTTTTAACATTTAAATTAAGATTCAAGTAAAATAGTTTTCATTATGGTGATAATATACATTCATACCATATGTGTAAAAGTATAACATTCTTTTCAAATTTTTTCAAAAAGTCAAAAATAAATTTTCAGAATATGTTTCATTAAAAATTATTTTAAACTATTATAAAAAAATTAATCATTAATTAAAAAAATTAATAATATTATTTTTATAAGAAAAACATTTAAAAATAAACTTTTAAGAGTCAGTTATGGAAGAAAAAGTTCAATAACCAAAGATTAAATAATGTCAAATTTCCTTTAAAAACATTTTCATGATAATTTTATGAACCAAAGATAAGAAAGTGGTAATGATATATAAAAAAAATAAGGGAATAACCTAAGGATATAAAAATACGGGGTAGTATGGATACTATATATTTAATTTTAATAAATATAAATTTAGTATAGGAAATATTAAAAATAAATGAGAATGTAACATAAACCCTTAAATAAACTACTATCTATATTTATATATTTTAAAATATCATGTATAATAATTAAATTTTTATTTTAAATTTATTATATAACCATATTAATATCTAAAATAACATTTATCATTATTTTATAATTTCAAATATTCCTTTAAATAATAATTTATTCATAAAAATGAACATTAAGGTTAAAATCGAACCATTTTCCTAGAACGTTTTGGTTCGATGGTACTTGTACATTGAAATTGGTTATGGTTTAATCATATAAAGATTATTAATAATTAAATAAGTATAATATTTATTTATCATATAAAATTTTATATCAATTAATAAAATAAGTGACAAAAAATAAATCACATCGCTATGTGGAGGTGGTAGTCCACAGAAACCCTTGACCAGCACTATTGGTTTACAAAATATTCAAAGTTAAGATGTAAAATAAAATATTTTAATTATTGAAGTATTATTATGTTATAAAAATTATATAAAAATATTAAATACAACATAATACCCAACCATTAATGATAGGGATATAAAATTAATCATATTGTTTTGTGGAGACAATAGTCCTCACATATGATCTAGTTATAAATTAATATACCATTTGAAGGAAAAGAGGTAGAAAATGGTTTATCATAAAAATTAAAAAATTTAGAATAGTGATAATAGTAGATTTATTATTTTATAAATTATACAATATATTTAGTGTAATTGGAATAATATTAAAACATGCAAATGGTCAGTTAGAAGACATACGCTTTCATTGAGAAAACTCCTTTGAGTCTCTTCTTAAAGACCCTTGGGATTAAATGTTAATAAGGGAATAAAATCAAGGATGTGTATAGGTTATTTTAGAAGATATTTTTTCATTTTTTTTCTATGATAATGTGGTGTATATAATAGAGGATAGGGGATCCCTTTTATTAGCTGGGGGATTGGTACATGCGTAATTATTAAGAATAATAATATATTATAATAAAACTCGTTGGGTATAGTGTCACTAATAGCATAATTTTTTATGTTATTCAGATATATAATAGGAATATATTCATAAAATAAAATCTATATAAGTTTATGGTAATTTTAATTCTTTTCTAATAATTTTAATCCCTCACTAACCACTTTTAAACTTTACCATATTAAACAATTTTTACGTTGGGTTTTATCCATAATAAACCAAAAATTAGTTGAACTTATTATGTAACAGTTATATTAATATTTACAAATATTGGTTCCATTTACAAACATTCAATTTCTTTGTGTGGTATAAATTCATTTTAAAATATGTGTGAACAGCCCAAAAAAAGTTTTTTTAGAAAAATTCATTTTATTCCTAAAAGTGGGGTATATATCATTAAATTCCATGTAAAAACTATTACATTAATAATAATTTTTAATTGAATATATTATCAAAAGGTTAATTAAAATTATTCATCAAAAGGGAATAATTTTTTTATTAAGATAAAAACATACTGGGTGTATAAAAAGTGGTTTTCTCAAAAAAGATCACGTTTTTCATTTAAATGCTTTTACATTATTTTATAAAAAATTGAAAAATAATGATTTAATGTTAAAAATATTTAATTTTTTTATAATTTATATTTTCTAAATGATATCATCCAATCCAATGTTTAGGCGATAAGTTTCACAATAAATAATAATAATTGAGTAGAATATATCGGTCTATTTAAAGTCGGTGTTGCATATAGAAAGAAGATATCAATGAAATCAACTTTATTTAAATATAATAATATCAAAAAATATGTGAGTTTTATATGTTAACTGATATTTCTATATAACTAATTCATCACCATCCATTGAGTTATGGTATGTTTGGTTTGGGTTGGTTTAACCACCCACTTAAAAAAGACAATAGTATAATTTCATGGATGACCATGAGAAAGTGAATACTAATAATATATGATAAGAATGAGTAAATAATGATTTAAATGTAACTTTATAAAGTTATATTAGATATTAAATTATTTAATAAATATGCCATAGTTCATTTGTTAAAAAAACTGAAACATGTTTTTTGACGATTTCACTTTCAAGGGTTGTTTCCAAAAATCCAATGGAATTAATTATAACATTATAATAATAATGAAAAAAAACTACAGAATATTTAATGGAATATTAATTTTAAAATATATTAAAATAATAAATAATGATATATCTATTCTGAAACTTGTTTAAAATGATTATGATTACTCACACAGAATATTGAAAACTGGTGAAAACTAACTAATAAACCTGAAGCGAAAAAATATAAATGAGGGTTATAAATATTATGAGTTATGAGTATGGTTTTTAAATTAGTGAATAAAGGAGATATGTTTTTTATACATGAGGTTAGGGAAATTTTGATTAAATGATGATAGAAGGTAAAGGTATCCATCTGAATCACCCTTCAGTGAGGCGTGATTTGATACCATGCACCAATATTCAACTTTAGTCTAACGAATTCCACCCTTCTTTATAATATCATAATTTTATTTTTATCTTATAAAATTAACTTCCATTCATTCTTTTCCTTCCACTAGTCTATTATTAAAAAATTTCCTAATATATATAATAGGTTTTACAAAATCAATCTATTTTCTTGAGTTGAATGGTTTCCTCTTGAGATTAATATTTCATTTCACATGGTATAACCTATTTTTATATTGTGAGATACATTTTCATTCAAATATTTTTTATTGATCATATATTTTCATTTTTAGAAATGAAACAATGTTATGAAAAATTCTCATCATATTAAATGATGGCTTCCCCTCTATTTCCATAATTTCCCTTCCCACAAATATTTTCTTATTATATTTCAATCCTAATTATGTTTCATCTTAGGTGAAATTTATACTTCTTTTATTATTATTTCAAAATATTTATTTTATTATTTTTATAATATGGCATTTCAACAAAGTTGTTTTTAAAAAATAATAAGTGAACCTATCAATTTCTTATTTCATATCAAGTTTCATATATATAAAATTATTTTCACCATTAATAGATTTTTAAAATGCACCTCATTTTATGTAAACAATCATATTTCATTTTAGGTGTAAAGGGAAACAATAAGCAATTACCTTACTTAAAAAATACTATGTTTATTTAAAATAACCTTACCTATGAAATTAATTTTTACTTTTGTTGAATTCTTTTACAGAATTTTCCTTCATTGGAACACAATGTTTATGGCCTATGTTTCCTTATTAAAATATGAACCTTCAAAATGATTTAATTTATTCTTTTCATTATAATCCTTATGATATTGTATTATGAAATCTTTAGGATAAGATAATGAAACCCAGTTAATTCTCATGGATGTATAATGATTATGTTTTAATTATTATTTCTATTCCCCATCTAGCACACATAGTCATGAAAGTTTTATTATTATGTTATGGGTGGTACTATAATTATATATCCCCCAATTCATTGGGTGAAGTATTATATCTAATGATATGTCACATATGAGATTAGGGAGTGAATCTAATATAATATGGGATTGTTTCCACTTTTTTTAGGGTAATTAGAAGTGGATCCAATCCATCATGTGACTCATTCCACTTTGATAGACTTGGAAGAAATCCTTAAAAATATTGATATGATGTAATGTCTTACATTTTTCCATAAATTCCATGATTTAAAGATGTTATAACATCATTTCAATATGTCATGTTTCTATTCAAATGAGCATCTTCTTTACTGGGTATGAATTCTATATTTCATAATCATGTTCCTTACTTACATTCTCATACTCTAATGTTTATATTGTCCCCACTTCTGATCAGTTATTGTTATCTCTTTTTTTAAAATTACTAAGAGTTGGATCCCATCATTTCTTATGTTTCCATTTCCTCATGTTATAAAGAAAAGTATTACTCATGCAATTTATAATAAGATTTATTGTGTGGATAATTTATGGTTGATATTGATGACTTATTATAGATTATGTAGCGTTTCATATAGTGAGAATAATTTCCCTTTGATACAATTACCATGGGTTTTTTTAACAATTATTTCATAATAATTATCTAAAAATATAAACCTAGATGGTATTTGGTATATATGTTATTTTTTATTATACAATTTAATGTGATTACTATATTATTAGGTCTTAGATATCATATAGTTGGTTCCTAGATAGTAGGTTCAAGGATATACCCTTTTGGAGCCTCATTATGATAATAATCTTGAAGTTACATATGAATGGCATAAGAAAAACCATATACCAGGGAAATAGTGATCCATGTTGGAGTAAAACCCTATTAATATATTAATATATCCATTATTATTTTCCATTATTCATATATTAATTTAATAAAAACCAAATTTGGGAATATGTTGAGTGATCCATTCATAGAATATGTAAAATGCTAATTATAGGAGATTTTTTATGTGATTAAAAACTCTCCAACACTATTTCAACTCCACATATAGTAGTGGGAGTGATATTTGGGAAATAATTGGTATTATATATATGGTTCAACCTATGATTAGATTCTCATATTTTATGTTTTGAATTTATATTCCAATGTAATCATTAACTATACAATTGGATAAAAACATTATACTATTGTTCATAATTTTATCTCTTCCAAGACAATGAATAATATAAGGGAAAATGAATTAAAAAAGATATATAAGGAATAACTCATATTCAATTTTGAAGATATGGTGTGGAAGTAGAAGAAATTTTATTAAGATGTACTACCAAGGATAAAGATAATGTTTCAACCTCATGAGTGTCAAAGTATTCTTGTTATGAAGAGGATTATAAAATCTATTATCATAATTATCTCTAGATGTTTCAATCATAAGTATAGAAGATCATATGTTTTATGTTCCATATGATAGAAAATATAATTATTCCAATTCTTATTAAATGGAGACCCTGCAAAAATTTTCCATAGGTGTTTCTACTTTTATTTATAGATACTTTAGATACTAATATGTTGATATCTTCCAAATTTAAAAATATATATAAATAATTGAAAAAACTATGAGATCAATAGTCATTTTATGTATTAATATAATAGGAAAATTTGATTCAAAATATAATAAAAATGTAATGATTGAATATTTTCACATAAATACTGAGAAGGATCTACAAAATTAAATCCTAGAAAATAAAAAATCCATGAAAGTGATTGGGTAAATCTACCACAAACTAATAGAAAATTGGAAGGGTAGTACAGATTTTAATAATTATCAATAAAATATCAAAGATAAAGAGATAAAGGTGTTTGGAAAATAATTGTAATAAAAATACAAAATGGATTAAGAAAATAAAAATCCATATTCAGAAAATGATGAAGTAGTGTGATGATAGAATGATGTTAGTGTATGGTGATAAAAATATCTTCAATATGAAATTGATTGTTTTTTATGTCAAAATAGAAAATATAGATACTACTCATATAGATTATTTTCAAAAATATGAAAGAATTTCTACTTTAAAACATAATTATAAAGAGTATCTTTGGGATAAAAGGATTATATTTTTTCCAGGAAGTGCTTAAGATACTTTTATGAAAAAGGTTTTAAAAAATCAACAAAATATTTTTTTTCAAAAAAATGTTACTTCAAATATTGCTTTCATGCAATTTTGGTTAGGAAAACATTATAGATTAGAATATTTTAATAAAATAAGTGGGAAATATAACATAGGAAAAAATGTGTATGAAATAAAAACTAAGTGAATATTTTCCCCATGATAATCTAAAATGGTGGATAAAATGTTGTAAAAATAGAAAGCTATCAAAACTAACCATAATGTAATTGTAAAAAAAATGAAACTTCTTATTTACTACTACTGGTTTTATATAATATTTACGTACACAAAATATGATTACATGTATAATATATCAATAAAAAAATAAAAATAAATCAAATATAAAGAGAGAGAAAATATGACTTTAGGAAAATAAGAAATTAGAAGAATAGTAATTTTTTTATTTAAAATTTTTTTGGAGGCATGGGAAATATCATTGTAAATTTAAATGATATGTTTCACCATGGGAAAAAATGCTATTCGAAATCCACCAAGAAGTATCAAATATTTCTAGAAAAAAATATTGCCATCAAAAGTGGGTGGAATTCAAGAAATGGTTTATGAATTCTACATAGGATATAAAAAAATAAACATATTGATAAAAATATATCTAAGAAATATAAAAATAATTCCACAGCAAGGAGAAAGTGTTTCTACTATTTTCAATGAAATGTTAAAATCATGCATCTTTACTAGAAGGAAATGATTGAATCTAACAATAAAGGTAACATGGATCAATATGTAAAGTTAGCTCAATAAATGAATAATAGAACCAATATAGTGAATGTAACAATAGATAATGAAACAATACATAAATCTTATAAGAAGATTCCAAAAATTGGTAACATAAATATTCATGAGAACCTTTGTGGATGTTAAAGATTACTAGTAATGTGTTAATGTATTTTATGATTATACTACCATATTAAGTTGATATTCTTATGAATATGAATCTATGAGAAAGGGAAACATGTACATTTACAACTAATGAGAAAAATAATATTACAAATAACTAGGTAGATATAAAATGGAGAGAAACCTTACATCTCTATAAATAAATTTATTGAATGAAAACAAATAATAGATAGTTCCATAAAAAATATTTTTAAAATGGAATATGTAACTTGGTTTATAAGAAATACTAAAACTTGTTACCCCCATAAAAGATATTTAGTGATCGATTGTGCCCAAAGTTACTATACTGGAAGAATATATCATTGTAGTACAGGTATGTATCAAATCCAGAGATACATAAGAAGAAACCTATTGACATGTATATTATATAGAGGATTGGATATAAAGTTGAAACTACAGTGTTTATTGTAAAAATAATACCAACATGCCACATATAATGTATTTAATTAAATAATTAAACAAAAAATATTTGAATGGAAAAATTAATTAATATGAGTCAATCATAGGTGGTCTCTAGGGTTAGATTAGATGTATTTGTTTTCATATAATATATCAGATCATTAATTCAATATGTATTCAAAAAATGAGATAACTTAACAAAATAATTCAGTAATTTATTAACCACCCAATTCAAAGTATAAACAATAATTCACTTATAGGATAAAATTAATGGGAACTATAAGGAATTGGATCATACCAGCACTCAAAATGTATCACTGTTAATGTTAATGAAGATAGAGAAAAGGGAAACTCATTGAATGGAACTCTTAAAATAATGACATAAATTAAGAATTTATCATCATAAAATAACATCGAATTCATACCCTTTCTACTCCCTTAGATAAATATATATGTGGTTTACTCACACATTGATTCTATTCTTTCAATGTATGTTGGATATAGACTCATGAGGGTGAAATTGAAGAAGAAAAACAATTTAACAATGATCACTCCACCATTGTGTGAATAATTTGAAAAAATTATGTTAGTATCCTCAATACATAAGGAAATGGAATAAAAATGATATTAATTAGAATAATAAGTTGAATAAGAAGAACTTTTATTAATAAATTAATGTGATTCAAAAAACATACTTGAGAGAAATTGAACATGCGATTAAAAATTGATGGAATATCATTAAAATTGAAATAAAAACATTAATTTTCCATTTAATTCATCACCACCACCTTAAATTGTCATATTACTATCCTATGTTCGACACCCCATCAATCAATTAATTACCCAATAATTAGGAGAGTCAAAAGATGGGTGATAAATCATTGGATATTAAACATTTCAACTTTGAACACCAAAAATTGGACCAGATGCATCCATCTTCTGGATGTGATGATTTACCATTGAATATAGTAGAATATTAAGGTTTCATACAATATAAATATATTATTCTTGTTTTCACATAATATGTATAAAACATTCATTCCAATTTGATCATTTATTTAGATGTTATGATGAAATCAGTGGGATGACTTTATGGGCCTTTAAATCAGGTCCAAAAAATAAATATCAATGTGGGATCCCTGGATATCCTTGAAATTTTTTTTATTACCTCTGTCTGTAGTTTTATGAAATGATCCCCCTAATTGTTTCTATCAAAATTTAAAATTTTATCATCACTCGGCTTTAATTGTGGGATCCACTTTTACTTCATGGGTCTAAGTCCCATTGTGCTTTGTCATGTAATCTCTACATACATGGAAAAATTTGTCCATATTAACTTTTGATTCATCAATTGATCCTAAAATATTAAATTTTCAAAAAAATGATAAATAATTACCCAAAATAAAAAATTCATATAATCTAAATAATGATTTCCACAAGTAGGGGATTAATTTTGCAAAAATTGACACATTTTAGACAAGAATTTCACAATGATGTGAAATGAAATTCAATTTGTGAAATAAAATAAAACATATGTTTATAGACATTGAATCAATTGAATATTAAAATATTAAGTATTAATATTTTCATCTTTCAGTGGCTAATCACATCCCCTATTTTAGTTTTGCTCGTCCTGAGTAAAAATTATCTCAAAAATAAGAAATTGAATTCCATTTTTAAAAACAATTTATAATATAATATCCACCAAAATAAATCAATCCAAAAAAGCAAGAAACCATTACAAATAATTTAATAATAGATAGGTTCATAGGAATATCCCAATCCCAGTCTAATTCCATTATTAAAATTCATCACTGTATTTCATCCAATTTCAATTAAGCATGATAATGTGTTGTGCATAAAAAATATACATGGGGCCCATTTATTTTTTCCAGGGTAAACAAATAGGATCTCTATATGGGAATCACATTAATCATTAATATGATTATCCAATTTTATCTTATTTATTTAATTTTCTCTATTAATTTTTTTTGGTTTTTTAACCATAATAGATATGAAAACATAACTCTGGGAAAATAAAATATGGAGTAATGATCCCCAATTACTAAAAAACACACATATTTTCAATTCAATTTTTGTCTATAGAGATTTAAATTCTAACTCTAGTAAATGAAAATATAGATTCCTGATCCCCAAGTACTGAATGCCGCACATTTGGAAAAAACCATGCTCCACATAGTTAATTTTTTATTTTCTTGGATAATCATATTAAACTAAACATGACCCCAAAAACTATGTTATGATTAAAGGGACATAATAAATTCCAATGGAGACTAAAGATCAAATATACATACATTGTGAAATTTTTATTAAAGGGATGAAAATGTAAATATTGAAAAATCACATAAAAAACTACACTTTACATTAACTATGCCCATGAACATAAACATGCATTAATATCATAATCAAGGAATTAAAAAAATTAAACTATGTTTCAATGTTTCGAAATTTATATTCATGAATTAAAGTATAATGAATTTAATTTTATACATTGATTTTAATTTTTATCAAAAATGACCAATTTTTTTTAATTCCAATATTTTCAATACACCCATCTTAGAATTAAACATCCCTCAATTTTTAAAGATAAGAGAAGAGGTAAATTATAATTATAAATAAATTGGGTGAGATGTAATTTAAATGTAACCATGGAACAGAACAACCTTGTTTAATGCTAATGACCCATAAAAACTAAATTTATCCCTTTAGCTTCAGTTAACAAGTCATGGATATATACTCTCCCTCGCACACATATAAACACACACACACATATGCACAATTTATGTATATGAAGTCACTTGATATGAAATATATCACCACCAATGTAACTAATATCACTATGAATGAATAAACATCTACATATAGATACACACACAAACACATAAACACAGTCACACCCACACATATATATAAACACCAGTACACAAACAAACACACAAATACAAATATATTAATAAGAAATGATATGATTATCATTGCATCAATTATAAAATAAGAACAGAAAAAAAATAGTACTGATAAAGGCCTATGATTTAATTCTAATTTTTATATTAATGAATACACATTTTAATGAAATGAGATTTATCACTTGTATGACATTAATAATTATAATTTACAATAATATAACCCTTAAAATATGAAATTTATATCATATTTGAGATGATAAAAAATAAATGTTAAACAATATATCATTTTCAAAATGGAATTAATTTTTCACTTAAGATGATAAAAACTTCATAAAAAATGTACTTAAAAAATATAGTTTAAAATATATATAAGGTTAAATAATTTCACATAATATGATACAAAATTTTAATAAATAAATTTATTATCAGGAACACGAGAATATAAATTTTAAATATAATGATATTTCTTTTACATAATGATTTTTTCAAGATTTAGGTTATTTATAACCACCCCAAATACTTCAACTTAGATTCAACAATCATTAATTACATTATAAAAGTGTTATATATTCAATAAAATAAATTATTAATAGTTTTAGTTGTTTTAAAAAACTTGATACATATTTGATCATTATATTACATTAAACCTTTTGACACAAAAAATCATAAATCCTTATTGTTAGTCAAGTTATTATTATAAGACAATGTGTTCTATTATTCATGGTTTACCAAGTAAATTTGTGATATATATAATGGGTTGAGTACTTAATTTTATAATGAGATATCATATAATTGATGATATTCTAATAATATGTATTACATGGATAATGTGATAGGTATATGATTTCCCCAACAGGCGACTAGGGTGGAACAAGGGGTGGGGTTTGGGGCGGTAGTCGCGAGGTTCAGTCCCTATGCTAGTTATTTTCATTGTGTTTTCATGTAGGGTCCATGAGCATCCCTTTGGTTGATTTATGATAAGAATAAGAATACAATACATATAAATGGTCATATAACAAACCCATGTATGTAATAATGGAAATGAATAACCATATGCATATTAATAATATATGAAGTATTAAAGAAATTTATAATGGTGTACATCATAACTATATCAACATGGCCTTATTCCATGTCCTAAAACATAAATGGATATGTATACACACACATCCCATGGAGTTTCTTCTCATACCATTTTATTGAGGGGATATATAATTTTAATTCCCTATTTCAACATAACAAATCATATTCATTCATTATATTAACAAAATAACAAAACAAAATAATATGAAATATTTTATATCAATCCTATTACATAACTATGGATTTTTATTCAATAACTATTTATACTATAATAACTTGTTTATTGGTTTTAAATAATTATCCAATTATATAAATATAATTACACCACAAATCAATTGCCATGAAACATTATTATGAAATAGTTGGTTAATAAACCAAATAGAGTAAACGACATAGAGTCATACTTATCACTAAAAAACTATAAATATTATATAAAATATAGAAACAATTTCAATGAGAAGAAGAATATTGACATGAAAGTATATGATAATGTAAAGGGGGAAAGATACTTAAGTAATGATAGAAAAAAAATAAGAAACAAGGTTGGAGAAACTAATCAATCTTAGAGGATTTATATCATTCAATTTATTATATATGATACTCTTTAAAACATAATTAATAATGGAATAATTACCTATACATAGAATAAGTACTAAAATCAAGATACAACATCATATCATGATCCTATTTATTTGATATTGAAGCATATATGTAATGTGGATCACTAAGGGTAAACTGATGGGTTCCTCCCCCCAAGGGTATTCATATATTGTTGTAATATCTTGATTATGTATATGGGGATCTAAAAAAACTAATTTTTATTGATCCATTTAGTTTATGGTTTTCTAGAAACATAATATTTACAATTTCATCCTTATGGATTTATTATTATCTCTCATAAATGCATGGGAATGTAAATAACATATATTGGAATCCATGGATCCCAAAAACTTTACCCTATATAGAGCGATTGTTTTGAAAATTTATGAATTTTATAAAATTTTTAACATTAAATTTAAATCATCAGAAAGAATTAGTAATGAATAAAAATTATATTTTAAATTTATCCTCAAAACATTTATCATCATTTGGTGAGTAACCATGAAGTAAAACATTTATTGTCAGGGAGAGGGAAACCATTCGTTTTTTATATAATATTATAACTCCGTATAGTGTGCAATGTAATATGACTATCACTATGAGTTGGGGAAACCATGCACAAACCATGAATTCCATCATGTTGTCTCATTTCTATTGGAGTATGGATAAAATAAAATGTTTCACTTTTACTAAAATGTCATAGTCTTGGTGAAAATTCATCATATATCATATCATATGATAATACATTTTATGACATCTCTAAAAAACTTTTGAATATTTTATAATATACCTTTGGAATAAATAGAATTCATTTTAACCATATGTCACATCATATGTAGTAATTTACAAATAATAATCTATATTGTCTTCTCGATATCCTCTAAAAAACATTTTAGGTAACTCATAACGATTTATATACATAATTATAATCAGGACAAAAAAATAACCAAAATGACCTTGAAGAATTAAAAACAAATATAAATTCATAAATACCTTATTGTTTACAAATAGTTTCCCATTCAGAATCCTGAATAATAATCCTTCAATAAATGAATCAGAAATTATATCTATTAAATAGGTGTGTCTCTATAAATTTTCAAACAAACATTACCATATATATGTATTTATAATCAAATATTCCTTTTTTAAAAGATAGCGTGTTACCATGGGACACCGTGTTTTTCAATCCCACATATAAAATTCAATTTTTCTTATTTTTCATAGTGTTGTTTCAGTATATATGTGAATACATAAAATATGATTAATATAATTGGATGAACCCTTCATATGAACTATACCGATGTACATATGTATATCATGTATATCAAATCTAATCATAACTATATATCTCCCCTATATGTCTAAATTCAGTACCATGATTCAGGACTCATTATATAAGTTAAATAATCAAACCCCAGTTAACCTCATCCTAATATACTTTCAAAAATATAATCTACCACACACTAATTAAATAATCTTTATGGTATTCATAATAAAAGAATCAATATATGAATGTTCTCATGTTATGAATCCTGATAACTTTAGATACAATGATTAAATATGAAACATGAACCCATGGAGTTAAATATAAATAGTGTATGCCATCAAATATGTTATACATGGTAGGATATATAGTTCAAATAATAGGGTATCTTCCTCAGGTTTATATTTTTATTAATATATGAAATCATACCCATAATAGCCTTAATATTTTAACACAACCTCTAATACTTCATGATGAACATCAGTTTTGGATAACTCAATTCCATACATGGAGAGGTTAATTAAAATTACACTTCCTGAAATATTGTTAGGATCACTTTGTGATATGCCCAAATTGAATGGGGTGAACTAGTGTGGTATCCATTTTAATACAATTTGACATTCATCACATAATTATCTTTTCAATTAGTTGGTTATTAGATATCTCTATTTTCTATCTTTTGGTCAGTGTATGAATATAGAACAATAAATTAAAATAAAAAACACCATGTTTTTAAAAAAATATTCACCTCAAAAAGAATGATTTCATCCACGATGATACATACTTATGATCCAATCCACACATATTCTGTATTTATATATAAATAATCATAGTGATGAGAATGAAATTTTTCCTATTATCGTATAACAGAATAGTTATAGGAAAATTCAGTGATTACAACCCCTTCATAATGGGGAATGACCTTTTATATCAATAATGTATTATTCATAGTGTTATATTGAGTCCCTCTTGAACTATATAAATAGATCATCTTTCCATAGTCAAACCATTCAGACTCAGGCATCATGTTTCATAATAATTTAGTATGATGATATGTTATGGATCCTTTTAAACATTGATATTTATTATAACAGAATAAACAGTACCAAAAATGTACATATTCATACTTATATAACAAGTGGTGGTTATAGGAACTATCTATCCTATATAATGGCTTAGATGTGGTCAATAACTAGTTTGATCAGATTCCTCCTTCTTCCTTCTTATTCATCATTGTATTAAAATATCATTGGGACACATTCATCTTATCATTGAAAAAATGATTTGAAATAGGTAGTTGTATTATTTCCATTCTTTATATCATTATCTTAAAATGGAGAATATCTTTAGTGCTCTCACAATTGAGAACCCTTTTTTATTTCAACAATCACACATAAATATATATAAATAATGTTTTACAAACATTAGATTTTTATCTTATTAAAAATCCCAAAAATATTGGCCTTCAATTCGAACAATCTTCAGATGTGATTCCTTTTTTGGGTTGAAAAAAACTATCATCCCTTTGAATTATGAATATTAATGTTAATGGATTATTCAAAATCTTCATAAAAGTATATCTATTTAATTAAAATTTTTACTATATAAGATATTTTAATTACCTTTGGATTATTCATCTTTTAGATATACCGAAAAATAATCAGTATTATGTATTATTTGATATTTGAACCTAGGTCTATCTATATGTGGCTTATGATGGGACACATTATTCTGTAGCATGGAATACCTTTGACATAAACCTCTTCAATATCTAGTTTATCAACCTTGAAATCAAATTATATAACTTTCTTATGTTTGATCATGATGTTTTTTTCATGATAAACCCTCAAGTTGGATCGTTTGAGTTATTTCATTATAATATAAATTCATGAAAGTCTATTATCACACAAGAAGAACCTCGAATTTTTAAAAAGAATTGAAGAGTTACAATTAGATAAAAATAATATTGATGTAATCACCACATTATAATGAAGATATATATTCTAACATAAAGAAATATAATATATCAAGGCGTTATAATTATGATTTATCATCGTAGAATTTTTCATGTTTCTTATTATGAGGTAATGTCTTGTGATAGAACACATTTCCTTATGATGGCTAAAGATGTATATTGAGTCTTTAAAAACACTTGTTAAAGACTTATTATCATTAATTTTTCATTATTTCCTACATAATATCATTTTCTTAAGGGCAGTCAATTATATTTTATGATTTATATTCAAGAAAAAATATATATGAATAAGAAAACATTATGTCATCTAGTTTCAGCTCCAACTTATTGTCTTTCATTAGAGGACTACTGTTCATCATCAAGGAATCTCCAAACCTTATCAATAACCTAAAAACTTCATACCTTTAATATTCATATTTTCTATAAAGTGAAACATGACATGGAGGGATTACTCATTGCTTCATGTTATTCATCTTCTATTCTAGTAGAGATTCAATATTAAAAAGAATATCTTCAGAAGGTGTACATAGTTGATTTCTAACATGATATTTCCAAATTCATATATATATATATTTCTCATTTAACTCAATATTAAATTATGAATCCATGATTATTGGATAAACTATCATCAGATAAAACTCTAACATTATCCACTTATATGTTGCAAATGATTAAGATAACTCACCATTTCACCTCATCTTTATGAACCAAATTTTTATGTGAAATACCAAGTAATATAATTGTCATACCGATCCTTACATAAATTAGATTATTCATTAATAATATGCTGTTTGAAAATCAATTACTCAACAAACCAAATTTACATCAATGAATGGATCGCATTAGAACATTAATAATAAATAATCTATTTTGATATAAATATAAAAAAAATAATTCCACAAAGTTGTGTATCTCTTTTGTAAACCTAGTGTTTAATATTATAATCAAAAAACAATTTATAAATGGGAAATATTTTTATTTATCATGGAACCATAGAAAACCACACCATTCATGCTTATAGTATAACCTTCAAACCTCTGGTAAAATTTATAATTCACTAAAAAACATATTCCCTTACTTTGGATCCCCCCTTTTCTAAAAATCAATCTTTTTATCCCTTACCTTACAAAATATTATTCTTCAAATCAAATGGAAATCATGAATATTTCATATGTAATTAACCAGATTTACATCCCAAACACAATATGGGTTTATCAATCTCCACTATTCCATTTTTCATCTCCAATGATAGAAAATAACTTCTCAATATGTAAAACAATTTCATTTTATATCCACATTATTTTGAATAATTAAAATGAATAAAATATGTTGGAAAATTTTAATTATTATTAATTGTTCTTTAATCCTTTTAAAACTTATTACACATGAGTAATTATAAATGTAAGAAAATATTGGGTTGAATTAGTCAATAAGTGTATCCATAATCAATCATAATATGATACCTATTTTAACCATTTTATATTTCATTCCACTAGGGATGATTAAATATATCCATGATAATTATTTTTTTGGTATGAATATATTAAAATACTCATATAAATGTTCAACCTAAATTTCTAATAATTATATAACACACTGATTTAAAACAGACAAGCACAAGAAATGTTTTTTTAATAGTTTTAGGTCACGCCAGGATTCCTTAATGTATTGTCATTGATTAATGTAAATTTATCTACCTTAATTATAGATACAATTATAATAGATACATGTATTTAAGAGTACACATTCATACATTTTCCATTAATCTTTTTCAAGAACCTTAATGAAATTGTGGATTTATATACTTGATAAATAATTGATGCTTCTTAAGAAACACCCCCTCAATGGATGAATTCAAACATTATATAATCAAAAGTGATATAATTATTAATTATGATTTGTTATTCAATTTTTTATATAATATAAATATGGAATCATTAATTATCTTATTAGTAGGCTGGATTAAATTCCTCAAATACACTTTATTATATCATATATTTAAATCCGACCAATTTGGATACATTGACCACTATATTATCTAGTTTTGATGTATTTTTCAAAATCATAATTGTTATTAAATTGTATAGAATCATTTTACAATACTATAATAAAAATAATACAAGTATTTATAATTATTTAGAGCTGGAATGGTTATTCTATTATACATTATTTCAAAAGATCCCTGCTATAAAAAAGAATCTTGTTCAATTAAATTTATTATAGTAGAAAATTGAATATAATGATTAGTTGAATAAGATAGAACTATTTTCATCAATGTGGTAATATTTATTAATATTTATTTTCATATAGTTTTCCCTTTTGATTTTTTCTATCTAGATTGATGTAATCTTCATACATTCACAATCATTCTTAAAATCAAATTTTTATTAGCTAAGAATGTGTTATATTATTCAATGTTTTTATCGAATAATTTAATTTACCTGATCTATCAGGGAACATGTATCACTAGATGAGAATATTCCATTCTTTATTACATATTCTTATACTTGATTAACTATTACATTGTCATTTGAATTGTGTATGGAATACATTCAACTCGCACATAGAAAATATGAAACAATTAGTTTTTCATTTGTTAACAATGATGTATTAAATTAGATTTATGTTTCATATAGAATATTAAATTTATCTTCATGAATCTCATTATCTACGGAATTTATTTCCCCTATGTTAATAAAATTTTCTATCTAAATAACAAAAAATAGTTCAATAATATTATTTATATCAGTTGTTTTTTATAAGACTTATCAGATGTGATTTTCACTATATTATTACTTTTACTTCTCCCTTGGACTATTCAACCATTAACATACAAATTTTCCCAATAAACTCTAATATTCTTGGATTGAGTAAAATTTTACATAATGTTTACTATTTTTCATAAAATGAATCAAATTACCCCATTTAGTGTAACTTTAATCACTGGCATCATTAGATTTTTATGAACATCAATTATTTATATTATTCTAGTTACTAAAGTGTAACATACTATCAGTTCTCTTAGTCATCAGGAGAATATTAATTTTAACATATTTTTCTTGATTATTTACTAATATATGATTTACTCCATTCATATTCATGTATGATAATATATTACTGATATTTTAATTTCATGATTATAAGATATAAACTTCTATGAATCTTCATAGTGAAAAATACCATGTTAATCTCCTCAAACATCATT
This sequence comes from Viscum album, assembly GCA_963277665.1. NCBI lineage: Eukaryota > Viridiplantae > Streptophyta > Magnoliopsida > Santalales > Viscaceae > Viscum > Viscum album. The sequence continues at coordinate 596,951,309 of OY728139.1, forward strand.
ATGCATTTTAAATCTAATATATATATATAAATATATATATTCAACTTCAAAATGTATCAAAACCTCGGGTTGTGTTAAATTTACCATATTTCATTTCATTTTTATGTTATATTTTTTTTTTGAGTTATGAGGGTTTCTAAAATGTTTTAGTCTAACAAAGAAATAATTATATGGTTTCACAGTTAGAGGATCGTTATGGGAAACCATAAAAAATTTCATTTAAAATTTGTTACTGACCATGGGAGTTACGAGGAAGGTATATATTTTGGCAATGCTACGTGGCTAACAATAAGGATTTAGTGTTCTGGGTTAGTGACATTGAACATTTGGTGAACAGTTTATGAAATATTATTCCGAAACCATGCACTCCCCTCAGAAATATCTAGAAATATATGAACCGTTGGAATATAGTTTTCTAAATGATGAAGAATAATAATTTTATGTGCATTAAATATATCTATAAATTTAAATTTTACTCCAATTTATTCTGAAAAAATATTATCTTATCCTTTTTCTATGGATCTCGAAAAAGAGAACTCTTATTGGTCATTTTAGACATTCCATTTGATAAAGACAACTATTTTTACTGATTTAATAACATTGGATCTCCATAATAAATGAAAATCCTATATTTTATATCATTTTATTTAAAAATAATTATATCCCACCACATAGAATTTTTGGTCTGATGTTTTATTGATATATCAAATTACTATGATATTATTTTTATGTAATCTTGATTGTATTTATTGAAATAATGAAATATCAATATAGTATTTGGAGGTATTATTGTTACTTTCTTTTTTAGTCACTGATTATGAAGTGGTTGTATTCTATCACTTATCCACATGTTTAGATAATTGATGTCCTAGTGTTTGTCAAATAGTTTTCTATGAATTTCAATATACACTTAGATAGAATATTTTGGAAACCCCTTTTTATGATAACTAAAAAGAATCAATTTGAATAGTTATTAGAAAACGTGTTTTCATAAATGTATTAAATTCTAAATTTTAGATGTCCCAATAAAGTAATTTTATTTAATGATTTAAAAATAATTTTTGATTTAAGAAAGAAATTATTGTGAGAACATGGAATTTTTGGGTGGTGGTTGTTCATCACTTCATTTTATATGGAATTTATATTAGGGAATGGAGTAAGGATCTATATTACCGGATCTTGGAGAGTGGTCACCTACTACTAACTTTGCTGATCAATGAGTAACTACTTTGGATTAATGGACTCCCACCTAGAATGTATGTTTGTGTGAGTAAGAGGACATGATTTTCATATTCAAAGTTGAATTAATTGATAAATTTTATATTATTTTAATTTATAGGGATTTAAAAAGATATACTTATCTAATTTTATTATTTCTTTTATGTTTATATATTGAACTACGAGATAACTTATTCATATCATAGTGGAATGTTTCAAAATATGTTGTTTCATTTCTTAAAGCATTATATTCCCACCACCTATATATTATCTTTTATTAATTTAAAAATTATATTTTAGATTATATAGTAAAGGGTAATATTTCAATTTTATCTTTTGGATCCTCTTGATATAACTTCATTTTGTCAAAGATTTATAGTGGGTCATGTCTGTTGATTCATGATCAATTCCACCTTGGTTCCTAAGTCATGATTTATATTTTCATATTATTATTATGGATTATTTGTTAATATTTTATACTGATTTTATTTCTAGTTTCTATTTTGAGTTTTCTTTCTTATACTCCATATATACTATATTTTGTATTGTTTGTGATTATTCTATGTTAATATGGTGTGGTTATTAAATTTTAAAAATAATCCCCAGTGATTTGTTATACGCTTGGAATTTATTTCTATCTTTTGGTTTCTTGGGGACATTACCAACGGTATGTGGCACCTTGGATCACTCAAATACATTTTCAAAACATTAAATTTACAAAAAAAAATATACAGATGACTTATTTATATTGAACATCATGTTACAATGGTTATCTGAGTGAAATGGTGTATTTTATACCCCTATATGATCTATTTATTATCATATTGATGGGTTTATGTGAAGAGGGCATCATGTTAATAATTAATACTGAGGAAATCTAATTGGATAACATTGCTCATATTATATTTCGTGATTATTAGGAATTATTTATAATTAATATTCCTTTTGCTGATATTTAATACTAAATTCTATTAGTTTTCCAATTACTGTTGACTAAGTTGTTTTTTGTTCCAAAAATAGTGAAATGGAAGCAGTTGGACAATCTTGAAACACATAATATGATGTGACAAAGAATTTGGTTTCATGTGTACCACTACTGAACCAAAATCTTGTTCAAAAATTTATTCATGAAATTATAAATATTGGTAAGGGAAAGAAAAATGATAAAACAAAATATGTGGATCATTTTAATTACTAATAGATAAAAAATCCACAATTCATTAAATAGGATTAAAAACCAGAATAATTAGAAGCATGAATTAGAAGAATTGATAGTATATTAAATTTCTTTGGAATCATAGCTAATAGAAAGGTAATAATTTAAATATACATTCTAAAGGAACCTGTATACTAATGGTAGGAAATGTATTCCAAGATATATTCTAATAATTTGTCTTGTGGGTCATATTTGATTATTTTTTCAACAAAAAACTACACCCAAACACATTAAAGATATACAGAATAATGAATTTCTCCAGTCTTATGAATAAAAATCTATAAATGAAAAACATATACCACTATGTTCCTGAACATTGTTCATTTTCCTCTAGAAGTGGAAACTAGTTCATCCATTAAGGCACACATATTTGAATCTATATTGCTTCAATTATTTAATTATATGATTTCCATGCTCAATATTTCTCATTATAAGAAAACGTTTATTAAAGATAAAATACAAGAAAAGGATTTTATAGGGAATATTATTTGTAGGAGTACTTTTTCTTACATTGGTATAGGTATGAAATCTAATGATATGAACAAGTTGAATAGTAAAAATAACTTATAAGTTTTTATAGAATCATATAATCAACACACTAAATCATATAACATTCGTCCATACCTAGTAGAAATTATGAATGTTCCTACTATGGTTTTCTAGAGTATAAGAATATTTTATAGTACAACCAAAATCCGGTCACAAATGAAAGTATATGGATAAAATAAATATTATTATCATAATAATATTATTTCATTGAATTTAAATACCATATATGTGCCTAAATGATCTTAACATTTGATTCAGTGATCACATCAGAATAATTATTATACTCAAAATTGAGCTACCCAATTTGATTGGATGAACACCCAAACTCCTCAGACAACAAAACCATAGCAGGGATATAGGGAATAAGGGGATTGAGATATTATATAATTAGTATAAGATGATCACATAGGACCAATCAAGTACTTCATTTCAACATGGTTCCATTTTTCATAACACTAAACTTATTAAAATTAAATTTGTTACATGTGTACCACACTCTTGTTTTTTCAAATAAATTATTTACGAAAATGTATTTGAATATCCATATGATATGAAATTTGATGAAAACACAGACACCAATCATGTTGGAATATTTAAATGGATTTAAACGTGCATTATTTTATATAATCATCAATGATGTCTAGTATATTTCAGACTTTTCTATATTGTACATTGATATATTCAACACAAAATGATATAAGGATTAATCACTTTCCTTGACAGATAATTTATTCCTTTAAATGTGGTGAGAAATGGTTATATCTTCTAATGGCACGATGCATCTATTTAATGAAAATGAGGATTGGAAGTCGGGAAATAAAGGACCATTAACGTTAATGGTTTGAATTATTTACCATAGATTAATTTTAATCACATTTTAAAGTAATGATATAAATTAGAATAGAAAATTTCCCACCACTATGGATTGGTATCCCAATTTACTACCAGAAAATCTCACCAAATTTCTTACTTGAAATGGATGTTGAAATTTTAAATGATTCTATTTATGGAATAAATCATTTTTTAATTCCATAATATAAAATGAAACAAAAAATAAATAATTGAATTGAAGTATAAATGTGAGGAATTGTAATGTTCATGCTTCACAACACAAATTATGACACCTTAAGATTCTCTTTATAATGTATTCAAATACTCATCCCGTTAATGCTATTGGAATTGATTTTGTGGAGGTTTATGGGAAAATTTCTCAATGATTTAGAGGTATATATGAGAGTTATAAATATGAATATCAATGTAGAATGATTTCGTAGTGTAGAGATTGGATTGTATTACGCAGAAGAGGAAGCTAGGGAATCTATGGGTTATTTTGACATAGAGTCCTAGAATGATGTTTTTATGGTTCTACCATTTTTGTAATATAAGTGGTTTATTGAAAGGTTATTGCAGGGTGATGATTGGATACCTATTTCATTTTAATGTAGAGGGGTTGGCTGTTTCCTAGAGTCACATGGTATAGTTTTTGATTGTTTTTTTGATTTTAGGGAAGTTATGACGTAACATTAGATTTGAGAGTTGCCCTTATTTTGGATAGATGAGATCCATTTTTTGGTTTCATCAGCTTCATTGCACACTCTCCCATGGATTTTTGAATATGTGTCATATAGTTAGTTGTAATTCTTAGAGGTCTATTTGAACAGGGAGGTTATAGTGTAGTTTCCCCTTTGACATAATTCATTCTTATTTAATAAGTTCTACTACGTGGTTCCAAGTGTTATATCATGGTATTATATTTTAAATGGTACCTATAAGTTCCAAAATCCACCCAAATCCCCATATTCTATATAGTTATATATTATTTCTTAAGAGACCCAAGAATTTCACTAGGATGTCTTTCAATCCAATTTTACTGGTTTGGACACCGTCTTTGTGATATTGCTTGGTAGTTGTTTTGGTTATGTTCCCCTATTCCCATATCCTTATTTTTTACCACTTATTCTTCTTCTGAGAAAGGTTCTTCTGTTGGAATCATTGGGTTTTGGTTATGTTGTGTGTAAAAATTATATTTTTGTTGTCTTCTAGTATTTTCATATTTCTCTCCTTCATTTTGGTTCTTAGTGGAAGCCTTTTTGTCGATCTAACCTAGCATAGTGTATCAGAAAACTCATTTATGCTAGAGGATCATTCATATCTCTCTCTCTCTCTCTATTTTTTCATGTTGTTTAGATCATGATTTTATTTATATTTAGTATTATATCACACACCCACCTAAAGTTGAAAAATTATTGGTTTAATTGAAATTAAAGTGGATGGGAAAATAAAATACATGATATACATATTTTTTATATTGTTTATATTGATATTAAAAATATATAATGGACTGTTAATAATTCTACCCATTGGGGGATATTATCACTATGGTTATTGTGATATTTTAATCATTATTTTGGGAATGTTCATTATCATTTGAAATGATATTGGATAAGAACTTCAATACAAAAAATAAAAATTTTCTTTACCTAGAAACGTTTTTTTGTTCAAAATTTCAATTAATAATAAACATAGTGTTTTGAAAATACATTTTTCATATCTTAAATGAAATATGTGAAATATATTTGTTATTTAGAATTTATGGTGGTCATGTGTGGTGGTGATGTGTATAAGTGAAGTGTGCAATTTATGTGTGATGGTGATGTACAGTTCAGATTCTACGGTAGTGATATATAATGGAAACATTGTGGGCCTTGTTAGAATGGAGAGTGGGGATAATGATATTGGGTTTTTTTTGTTCTATGTTGTTGTGACTTCCTAGTTTCTTGATAGTAATTGATCAAAATTTATTACTTTATAAAATTAATGATATGGATATTAATGATAAAAGAATGAATGAAATAAATTAGAAAGTGCGGTTTAATGTTTATTTTTTCTAATTTGATATTAATGGGATGGTTAGATGTATTCAGCTGGTAATTGAAAATACTTGAAATAGATTAAATTGAAAAGGAATATGGACTGTGTCTTATGAACATTGGTTTGCTTTTATGGGTTTACTCATTTAGTGGTGGTAGAGAAAGTGGTGAAGATTATGAGGCCTTAGGGGTGATGCTGTGGTCTGGGATTCTATTCTGGAGGAGAACCAATATGATGAGCTTGTGTGTTGAAGCTATTATATATATACGTTGTATTTTCATGTGATTTCTATATTCACCCCTCCCACATGGAGACCCATTTTTTAAAAAATAAATGTTTTTGGTGGTCTTTTCCCAATATTAATGTAGTGAGGATGGATGGATAGATGCATGATCTTGTTATCAATTACTTCCATGATATATTGATATTCATAGGCTATAAAGACCAGATAAAAAATATATAGTAGTGAATTTTCATGAGATAATGAGGGGGATATTTTGGGCATCTCATGTGGTTGGTGTAATGATAAAGTTTGATTTCATTCATGTTCATGATGTCCTGCTATTTGGGTTGTACCATGTGATGTGATAGTCCAGTTTTCCAAGATATATGTGAGATGTTTTATGATAAAAAATATATCTACAAGCAATATGCAATGTATTATGATGTCATAGGTTCCCTATGGATATTTGTTTCATGATGAAAAATGTATACACAAGCATGATGGGATTTTATGTGACGAACCATGTGTCTAATGGTATGAAATTACATTAAGAATATATTGGAGGACCACAGGATAAAATATTGAGGTCAAAGAGAATAAAATCAGTCAAAAAGTGGTGTGGGAACCCATTTATATATATACATCATATTATTATATTATACATCGATGTTTTATTTTGTGATTGGACCTTGCTGTGGATGATACTGGCTAGTTGACCAGTTTATGTAATTTTTGTTCTACTATTTGATCTTTGGTGTTTTTGAATAATATTTCAAAATGTGAGTTAGAGACCATGGGTTTGATCCTACAGATTATAGTTGTTTTCACTCCCAATGAATATAATAACAATTTTCAAGAAGAACTCATGGACCATGATTTAAATTAGTAGCTCAGACTTTATATCTCTCATTGAGCTACCTACTTAGAACCTTCTTTTCCGTATATTTTGGAGATTCAAGTTTTTTGTTAGCATGTACATTCATTGTGGAATGTTTTTGGATTCATTTTTTTATTAAATATTGTGGATTATTTTGGTGGTCTCCATTATATCCAACAACTGTATATTATATAGAGGCTAATTCCTTATAATTGGAATATTTTTATTCCCTCGGTGATTGTCACCAAACTGGGGCCTATTGGAGGAAGGGATAGCCAGTAAATTTCACTCATCCTTCATTTCAGGATTTATAGGTGTACCTTATTATGGATGGGGTAGTGAAATAGTTGTATGAAAGGTTTAAGTTGATATATATGAATGATTTTTGAGTTATCCATAATATGTATTTCATGGGTTTGTATTGAAATAGGGTTAGGTGATCTTGGTGCATGACATAAGTTCAGAAATAAAAGCTATAACATGGTATTTTAGGGCTCCTAATAATCCGATTTGAGGAATCTTATCCAACAAAATGACAATTTTTTGAGACTGTACTTGTAGGGTAGATACTTAAGGAATTTAAATTTATCATGATTGAGTTTATTGTTATTAAGATTGATATATGTAAAAAACATAAAAATAATTAAATAAATATTAATAAAACTAAATACTATAGTTCTTAAGATATTCTTGTTTCCCCTTTCAGTTATGGCTCATGGACATCATTTATATGGGGATCCTTCCATTGAGGTTTAGTAGGTTGACCTAGTTGATGACCAGAGGGTCAAATCACTCAAGTAATATGATCAATTGAAGAGTATGTTGTGATATTTTTAGTCGTAGGATTTGGAAAAGTATGAGGGTAGTGATTTTATTCTATTGAAAATCCACATTTTATCAGATCTTGAGATAACATTCATATTCTTGTGGGATAGGGATAGGTATTGGGTCTTCCCGGAAGTCCGTTGAATGTGTGGAGCTTCAAGTTAGTGGTGGAAAATGTATAATGGTGTGATTAAGGAGGCATATATTTTGTGGTTGGAATTTTATTAGGAGTTCCACTAAATTTTCTTATTTTCCACCATGAGTGTAATGAATAAGAAATAGATGACATATATTTAGAAGGGTATAATTTTTATATGAAATATGATGATATTTTTAAATGATATTTTTCATTTCTCCCTAAAAAATTTTAAATATTGGGATTCCCCTGAATGTTATCTTTTGGAGGCAATCCATACATCAATCGATTATGTTGTTAATCGTTATTACATTACTGACATTCATAGAAGATAAAAAAGGTTGAGGTTATTAATCATATGAACTCAATAGGGGGTTTACCAGTAGAAGGAATATACTAGGGTACTATTAGGATCATATTTTTTAGCAATGGGTCTCATCCTCTGTGGCCATCAAGGGTTTCCTCAAATGGGTAGTCATCCTCATTAGATTCACTTGCATCATTCTGGGTGTAGTGGGTTTTATGATTTTAAAATGGAAATTGGTATTGTTTAATTTATTTTTGGGGTTTCTAGAAATTATTAGAATCAGTGGATACTAGTTTTTAGGGATCATTAGAGTAGGATGGGCTATTTTAGTATTAGCGTCAACAAATACACCAGACAATGATGTATTAATAGTAGGGGTTGAAATATAATGATGTGTCGAAACGTGTGTGGAAGGAATATGGATACCTTAAGACGATACTAATATTTACGGATATTGAAATTATTGTTTACATGAAAGTGGTCAAAAATCAGTAAGTTAGGGAATTCTGACATTGATAGTTTCATACAATGGTGGTTCCTACATAAGATGGTCCCGATATCATTTGAGGTTCAATCATCCTGTCGTATTCCATTTTTTATGCTTTATTTTATTTAGAAGAATAGCACATCTTTATTTCACCCACTATGTTCCATTCTCTAGGAAAATAAATTTGTAGGATTCTCATTCCCCTAGTGAAAGATATACCAGTTTGGGAACAAACTGACTTGTTTTATGTGTGAAGGTGTAGAATGTTGATTGGGATGAGTAAGTCTTGTTGGAATATTTTCTCGTCACCGATATAACTATATGATGTAATAGTTATCATTTATTGGTTATATTCCTTGTGTGATATTATAAACTACTTCAAGAGGGGGATTGTGTTCACACATGTGGAAAGTCTATGTGAAGTTTTAATTTGGGGGAATAGTAATTAGTTTGGTGGTAGACATGTGTAATCCTATATTTTATTCATGGATAAGTTATATATAGAACCAGAGGATTCTAGGGCAATGGAGGTTCCCAAGATTATTAGAGATATTTCAGATATTTTAATGAGTTTGTTGTGAATATACCATGTGAACTTGATATCTAGTTTGGGATATATCTATAGCCCAATTATTCTCTAATTTTTATGACTCCTTATCATATGGCAGCCTATGTGTTATTGGATTTAATAATTCTTATAGATTATCTAATGTAAAAGGGTTTCATTTAACCTAACACGTCACTATGGGGTGCTATAGGGTTATTCTCCATGAATTCTATTAGATGTTTGTGGCTATGGATAGGATAATAGAGGATGAATCATTTTACAATAAAGAATATATACCCTTTTTGACAATCAAAAATATTTTGGACCAGTTCGGAGGCACTAGTTGGTTCTCAAAGATCAAGTTGTTGTCTTGATATCACTAGTTTAGGGTAAAGTATTGATATATCTCGAATATATCTTTTCGAGGTTATGAATTAATGATTTGAGTTTTTGGTCATAAAATTAAATGTCTAGAATACACTAGTTTTATTCATAGTGACATGATATTTGTTTTCATGAGTTCCTAATCTAGTTCATATTCATATTCATCGATGACATGTTGATCTACTTGAATTCTGATGAGCATGTGGATTATCTCAGAACAATCATTTATGTCCTTTGACACCCCAAATATTAATGGATGTTTTCAAATTGTATTTTTGACTCTATAGGTCTATTTAATTGGGCATGTTTTGTCCCTATTGTGTGTGGATAAGGACCCTTTGAAGGTCAAGGTAGTTATTTCATTGGAATATTAATGAAGGCTATTATAAGTGGAACATATTTAATTTATAATATGTTTTAGACCTATTGATATTATTAATTATAAAGGGAAATACATTTATTATAATTGGTCAGTGTAAGTCTATGTTTGACTAGGTGAAAAAGAGATACTCTAGTTCATTGGTGCTTTAGTTTCGATCAGAGGTGTGATTTTTGATGTTTTTAGTGACTATTCTCTTTAGGTATTTGAATGTTTCTTGATGTAATAGAATGTAATGATGTATTATGGGTTAATGAAGTTCCACCCCCTTGAGGATAAATATACTACTGATGATCTAGATATAGCAACAATTTTCTTTTAACTCATTGAAAAAGACATTATAGTTTTCACATATCAAAATATCATAATGTATATCATTTCTCAGCATGACTAGAGTCTATGGAAACAATGTAGGGTGTATTTTGTCAGTGTATATCACATTCATATGTCCTTACCCTTAGTAAAATTAAATATTGTGGATTATTTTTTATGTAGGAATTCGTGAAGTGATTTTATTTGGCAGTTTGTGGAAGATTTGATAAAGACTTGGTAGTTAATTTCCCCAAACATTAATGCATGGATGTTTGATGGAAGGGGATTCTAGTTTCATATGATAGTTCAGTCTTACATGATGCAATAGGTGGAGGAGCCACTATGGGGAGACATAATGGAATAGGTGATGTGTGAACATATTTTCTATTGTGATGCTCCAAAAGGATGGTGAGAGGATGGTCATAGTTGAGTGTTGTTTCAAGGGATTTAGTTTTTCCCGGTGGTGATGTGAGGAGGATTACATCATGAGTTTTATATATTGACTCTATTATTACAACCAAGAGTATCAAACATGTTACAATGTTTGAGGATTCATTACTTGTGGTGTAACGCCCCGACCCTAGTTGCCTAGAGTCGGTGCATTATTACATAACATTGGCATGATCACAAGAAAGATCAAATCTCGAAAGACCGATTGGTTTAGTAGCCTTGGAAACACTAGATATATTCATAAGTTTTACATTACATCATAAAATGAAAAACTACTACAACAACATAATGTTTCCACAATCCACACTATTAACCCCTCATAAAATCCCTGCAGGTCATTCATAACTTACTTCTTCACATCCTGGGAAAAATAAAACATAGAAAAGGGGTGAGCTCAAATGCCCAGTAAGGATAACAATATAGCGGAAACTTTCATAAATAAGAATAAACATTTAAGGCAATGTATAACTAAAACAAAATCCTTTTAAATATGAACTTTCAACATGGTATGGCATAAATAAAATGAAATAATGCCATTTACTTATTCACATGGATATTCTACTAATCGAATAATCACATGCAAAAATCAATAACCACTTTCATAATGTTGGAATGCATAATGCCAGACTATCATAACCACATAGTCAAGGCCTCATGCCAAGACTACAAATAAGATTTTGTCAAGGCCTTGTTCCAAGACACTAGTTTGTCTCATGAGACCTACCGATGCATCGAGGAGCTATAGCGGGCTCCACCCGTCACTTACTAAGTCCAATGCATTCCCATATGAAAAGGTTTAAACATAACATAAACATTCCTATTAAAACTAGCATACGAAATGTCAATAATTTCACCATAAACTATGAATGGTATAAAAATAGCACATCCACAGTCAAACATATCACAAAACCATCAATACAATATAGAAGCTTTGTATTACAATAAATCAACTTCAAATAAGCGTAAAATCCATCAAAGGATGTTGACATAGATGAAATCAAAATTCTTTTTAAAGAAATATCTCTTTTTATTTTGAAATCAATTAAGATCCATATAAAATAAAACATTTTCTTTGAAAATATTCTTATAAGCTTGTAAGGGAAGTTTTGAAGATTTTATAACGGCGGAAATTAGCCGCACCCGCCGTATAAGTTAAAAAAACATTCTTACCTTAATTCTGTCGAAAAGGTTAAAAAGGGACCTTGTTTTGAAAACGACGGAAAGATTCCATTATAAACCACTTATAAAAGTCAAAAAGGGTATAAATGACTTTAACTCATATTCTAGTAAATAGTAAAAATGTTTTGAAATACATTTTTAAAAAACCTGGATGTGGATGATAAAGAGATCCCAGTAGATTATTACATATAAACAACCTCGGATAATGAAGAGATTGTGAAATAACCCTTACCTTGTACTTTTCCTTGGATGGGGTAGGTTAACCTCCTGTATAATGGTGAAATAATTGTTATTAAATTATACAAGAATCATATATATTAATATGATATCATATATGATCTTTTAACATTGATTTGTTAATAATATCTTAGAATTATCGTCGTTTCGGGTGTTAACTTATTTGTTTTCTTTTATATGTTTTGTTACGTAAGACATTTTTGTAAAGGATAGGTTGTATATTATTCATATCCAGAATGATATCAAGTCCTTAAACATCATTTTTAAATCATCAAATGATAATTATACTTGAATGGATACGATGGAGAATGAATCTCATCGCGTTCGTGGAGACGGTAGTCCGTACGTACGCACGAGCGACAATATCATTCTTTTGATATTAAAATAATATATAAATGGATGGTATATCATATATACAGAATCATTAACATGTTATATTTATTATTTACATGAGTTACATATCATTATTATACCCATCCAAATAATAATATATTGAATAACAATTACACCACGACGTGGAGACGGTAAGCCGTACGTACGCACGTATGGTGACATGTTATTCAAAGGGTGGATAGAATAATGAATATGGTCGTACCATATTTATAATAACATCACAGTATATGTAAGATACTGGAGTTATTATTTTAGAATGGTAAGAACAATGAAAGAGGAAGTGGAAGAAGAACGGAACTTAGAAAAGGGTGGTGAAATCATTACCTCTTCTTCGGATTCTTCCATTTGATTTGATCAAAAGGGCTCCTTAGATTGGATTTCTGATACAAATAAGGCCTCTAGGTTGTAGTGAGGGATGTTGGGAGAGTATTTGAGCAGAGGTTGTTCGAACCAAAAGGCTTTGAAGGTGTGAAAAATGATAAGGAGGAGTGCCCTTTTATAAGAGGGGTGAGGGGCACCTTTGGAAAAGCTAGAAATATTAATTTATAATAAATTCATATTCGGTTTCTAATGGCTCCAAAGCTTATTATTAAAATTTTAAGGTGGGGATAGGTCGACAACCACTCAACCAATAGAATTTAGACAGGTTTGGGTACTTATATTAACCTTATCTTTAAGAATTAACTCTAAGTTAATTAGTTTCACTTTTACAATGTCTCTTTGTATTTTTATATAATATGGTAAATAAACTTACTATATACATCCAAGAGACCCCCAAGTAGTACATTAATGATGGACCTATCTTGATATAAGTCTCTTTTCCGAACCTTAGATTTTTAGGAATTTAATATCAATTAAGAATATAATATTTGTTTTAAGAACTCTTTTATGTCAATTTTGACACTATTCAAAAGTTGATTTTTGTGAAACTCATAAAAGATTGATTACTTCGAAAAAAGTCAATTAAATCAATCCTAATATATCATATTAACCTAGAAAATTAGTTTAATTCATTAAAAGTTTCATATTATATTTATTTGGGTATTTATAATATCAATTAGTTTAATTTTTCACTATTATAGTAATTACTGCATCATCATTATGTCATAAATAAAATAAATTATATAATGTCTAAAAATCATAAATAAAATATCATTATGTAGGAAATCGTTTTAGATTTCTAATGAATATTTATAATCTAAAATCCAACATATATAACCCTATGTAACAATTGTTTTTCTAAAAGATATATGCTTGTGTCATTTTTGTATTCATTTTAACTTAATTAAAATAAAGTGTCATTATCACTTACAAGTGGATCAATGGGGTACCAAAATTGACCCAAATATGCCCATGGTCGACCATGTATCAACCAATAGGGTTAAGACACGTTTTAGGGTAATTTAGTATTATTATAATATTATTTTGTAACCCTTATTTACCGGATTTACCCTTAACCATGGTAAATAAAATATTTAACGCAGTAATTATTCAAAATGTCTAAAAATAAAAGTCACCTATTTACACAATTTGAACATCCTGATTCCAAATATGGAATCAATTTTTCTAAATTCAAAACACAGAAGTGGCAGAAATTAATTTAAAATTAATTCCCGCTGTCAAAACAAAAAGCGTGTTTTTAAGAGAAAATAACTATCAAAAGATTGACACTTGTTTATGTTCGGTTTAATTGTAACATTATGTCCAATGACCAACATGGTAAAAATATATTCTAAATATACTTTAAAACCACTCAAATTCACAATTTATCACTATTATTTATTTTGATTAAAAAAGTTGTTTTTAATTAAAATTTAGTAATTTTCACTATTCATCAAAATATGAAAGTTACCCGAAAAGTACCAAAATTTCACCTTAGGCTAAATTTGATATTCCGAATCCAAAAATGAAGTCCATTTTAAAATATAAAATATATATAACTTCAAAAAGTAGGTATTACTATTCATAACAGCTAGTTTGATTGGTTACGGTGTGTTAGAACTCGAAGTTGCGTACAACACACGCTACTGTTTTATTCAAAGGAAAGCGTACCGTGGAAGCTTGGGATGTTTCATTTTAAATTTTTGATGTCCCCATTTAGTCAAAAAGTTTAAAATATTGTATTTAAAAAGGTTTCACTATTAGAAGTTGATAAAAGTGAAATACTGAAAATGAATCTGTTCTTGCAATATGACTAAGAAACTCATAATAGGGATTCTAAAATTATAAGGATTATATAAAGTTCAAAATGTAGTTAATACTATTCATGAACTCTTTTAATGGTGTGATTGAACTCGGTGTTGCGTGTAGTGCAAGTTATTGAATTATTTTTAAGAAATAACACACTCTGAAATCCTGGGGTGTTACATTCTCCCCTCCTTCAATAAATTGCGTCCTCGCAATTTGAAATTGTTCTTCGAAAATAAAAGGTTGAAAGTAGAAAATATATTTGTGGGAAAAACCACATCGGAAATTGGGTTACTAAAATTTAGTCTTAATATGAGGAAAAGATAAATGAAAGGGTCACCACCAAATTATGATCTCGATTAGGAGAACATTGGTGGCAATTAGAGACATATAATTGGAGGAAAAACGTAAATATTTATAGGTAGTGATTGAGGTCATCAATCACAAACAAGTATAAAATTGAGGTCCTTAAACTCATCAATCTATGATGATTTGAAGTACCATCGGTTCAACAAAATATAGGGTATTGGGACAACACATTTTTGACATTTCAAAATATCTTAGTTGAAATCCCACATCGAAAAATGAATTAACGAGGCCTCTATTTAAAATAAAGAGTGGAAAGTATGAAGATTACCGAAAATAACACATACTAGGGTTCCATGTAGGAAAATATGGATATGGAAGAGAAATCTAACCATCAATTATCTGATGGAGAGTGGTAGAGAACATGGCTATGAAAAGGCCAACAATCCCAAAGCCATAAATTTGTGATGATTTAAGGTACCATCTAGGACAACATTTTTGTTCTAAGTTTCTATTATTAATGTTGAGGAATTTATTTATGAGATTGGCTAAGATCATAAGGAGATATACTTACTTTATAATTAGAGTTTTGTCCATTAATAAATTTCTACCATAAACTCATCTTTCACTCGTAAAAGAAAATTATATTTTACTATTCGTATAGGGTTCCAAAATAAACGAATTTATAATTCATCTACCAGATCTTTTAAAAAAACTACATTATTTAATCCAGGACATATCTTGAGCCAGTGGTAGGTGATACACCCTTGTCGCCCTTCGGTTGCGGGTTCAAGTCTCGCGGCCTTGCCGGACGCAACAGGTTGCTGCCCGACCTCCGGGTTGTCCTTTTATGGCAATCCAAAATAATCCAAATAAGAACTATCCAAATTAATTCTATCCAAACTCACAGTCCAACATTTATAAGGAAGGTAAACATAATATAGATCCTTTTTACCCCATAATAGCATATAAATACCTTCATCATGTATTACCATATTCCTTATTGATTACATTCATGATCCCTTATTCCATATAGAATGCTGGATATACTTCATTAATCCAAAAATGTTTTAAACCCCAACAATGATGGAATATACAAATCATTAATCAGTTCCAAGGTAGTCAAGAATATCCAATATAATTTATCCAAAACAATCACATATTATTCCAAAATCACTACCTCAGTATCAGAACTATATTATGATTTATTATTCTCTCAACCATATATTTCCCAAAAATTTATCCTGCTATTGAGTCACTTTTCTTTGTTCCACACAATCTCAAGTCCTTAATGAAATAGTACTGCAATACAATCCTTATATACTCCATAATTATTATAACAAGTACATTGTTGATACAACACTCAATTGACATAATCGATATAAGAACTCTAATCATTCCTCTTCATCTGTGGTAGTATCATAACTTGATTATTATCCAATAACATCATTTGCGGCATAGTCTGATGACTGGGACATAGGTTCGCGTAGTGTCCAAACTCCTTGCAAATGAAGCATTGTACATTTGAAACCATTTTCTTACCCTTGCAGTCACGTACTTTGTGCCCTTTTCCTCCACACTTATAACAAACTCTCATTCCTTTCAGGCAAGTTCCAGGGTGTTTCCTTCCACAGTTACCACATATGGGAAAATTATTCTTTTCCCTCTTCCCTTTATCTATATTTCTCTCTTCCATCCTTTTCTTCTCTTGCTTCCCTTCAAAGCCATAGGACTCAGTAAACTCTTTACATATCTTATCAATACATTATATTATTTCTTCATATGATGATAATACATGGGAGACTATTTCTCTTATAAATTCTAGCTTAAGACCATGAAAGATATGACCCTTCCTTCTCTTTGAATCATGTGTATTTCTGGAGTTCTCATTCCTTCTACTGGGCGCCATTTCTATACCATGGCATAAACTAGATCAGTTTATGAATCAAAACACATAATCCCATACTTATAAAACACTTAACATAAATTGAACTATTTATGGATATAATCCATAATCATAAGAATGTTTTCTTTGAGGAAGTATATACTCATAATCCCTTCAAAATGATTTGTAAAGAAAATGAGATTTAACCTAAGCATATCCCCCGGGAGTGTCGTAACCAAGAGTGCAGCAAGGCCCGTTGTCGTGCACCAGTTCCCGTTCGAGTCTAGCTCAAAGCGGTGTTTTCGGGTTTTACCCCTAGGTACATCTGTGCCAGAGCCGCCTCTACCTGCTCGTATCCAGACAGGGATGTATTGCTCGGAAAACTCACAAAATCTATACGATACCAAAATTCTAGGAAATTCTTCTATACTAATCCTCAAAGTTCATCTTAAGTCTACGTGCTCTAATCAGAGTTTATCTAAATCTAGTTTCCAAGGTTTGTACTAAACTTTCTCTGATGCCAACTGTAACGCCCCGACCCTAGTTGCCTAGAGTCGGTGCATTATTACATAACATTGGAATGATCACAAGAAAGATCAAATCTCGATAGACCGATTGGTTTAGTAGCCTTGGAAACACTAGATATATTCATAAGTTTTACATTACATCATAAAATGAAAAACTACTACAACAACATAATGTTTCCACAATCCACACTATTAACCCCTCATAAAATCCCTGAAGGTCATTCATAACTTACTTCTTCACATCCTGGGAAAAATAAAACATAGAAAAGGGGTGAGCTCAAATGCCCAGTAAGGATAACAATATAGCGGAAACTTTCATAAATAAGAATAAACATTTAAGGCAATGTATAACTAAAACAAAAGCCTTTTAAATATGAACTTTCAACATGGTATGGCATAAATAAAATTAAATAATGCCATTTACTTATTCACATGGATATTCTACTAATCGAATAATCACATGCAAAAATCAATAACCACTTTCATAATGTTGGAATGCATAATGCCAGACTATCATAACCACATAGTCAAGGCCTCGTGCCAAGACTACAAATAAGATTTTGTCAAGGCCTTGTGCCAAGACACTAGTTTGTCTCATGAGACCTACCGATGCATCGAGGAGCTATAGCGGGCTCCACCCATCACTTACTAAGTCCAATGCATTCCCATATGAAAAGGTTTAAACATAACATAAACATTCGTATTAAAACTAGCATACGAAATGTCAATAATTTCACCATAAACTATGAATGGTATAAAAATAGCACATCCACAGTCAAACATATCACAAAACCTTCAATACAATATAGAAGCTTTGTATTACAATAAATCAACTTCAAATAAGCGTAAAATCCATCAAAGGATGTTGACATAGATGAAATCAAAATTCTTTTTAAAGAAATATCTCTTTTTATTTTGAAATCATTTAAGATCCATATAAAATAAAACATTTTCTTTGAAAATATTCTTATAATCTTGTAAGGTAAGTTTTGAAGATTTTATAACGGCGGAAATTAGCCGCACCCGCCGTATAAGTTAAAAAAACATTCTTACCTTAATTCTGTCGAAAAGGTTAAAAAGGGACCTTGTTTTGAAAACGACGGAAAGATTCCTTTATAAACCACTTATAAAAGTCAAAAAGGGTATAAATGACTTTAACTCCTATTCTAGTAAATAGTAAAAATGTTTTGAAATATATTTTTAAGAAACCTGGATGTGGATGATAAAGAGATCCCAGTAGATTATTACATATAAACAACCTCGGATAATGAAGAGATTGTGAAATAACCCTTACCTTGTACTTTTCCTTGGATGGGGTAGGTTAACCTCCTGTATAATGGTGAAATAATTGTTATTAAATTATACATGAATCATACATATTAATATGATATCATATATTATCTTTTAACATTGATTTGTTAATAATATCTTAGAATTATCGTCGTTTTGGGTGTTAACTTATTTGTTTTCTTTTATATGTTTTGTTACGTAAGACATTTTTGTAAAGGATAGGTTGTATATTATTCATATCCAGAATGATATCAAGTCCTTAAACATCATTTTTAAATCATCAAATGATAATTATACTTGAATGGATACGATGGAGAATGAATCTCATCGCGTTCGTGGAGACGGTAGTCCGTACGTACGCACGAGGGACAATATCATTATTTTGATATTAAAATAATATATAAATGGATGGTATATCGTATATACAGAATCATTAACATTTTATATTTATTATTTACATGAGTTACATATCATTATTATACCCATCCAAATAATAATATATTGAATAACAATTACACCACAACGTGGAGACGGTAAGCCGTACGTATGCACGTATGGTGACATGTTATTCAAAGGGTGGATAGAATACTGAATATGGTTGTACCATATTTATAATAACATCACAGTATATGTAAGATACTGGAGTTATTATTTTAGAATGGTAAGAACAAAGAAAGAGGAAGTGGAAGAAGAAAGGAACTTAGAAAAGGGTGGTGAAATCATTACCTCTTCTTCGGATTCTTCCTTTTGATTTGATCAAAAGGGCTCCTTAGATTGGCTTTCTGATCAAACTAAGGCTTCTAGGTTGTATTGAGGGATGTTGGGAGAGTATTTGAGCAGAGTTTGGTCGAACCAAAAGGCTTTGAAGGTGTGAAGAAATGAGAAGGAGGAGTGCCCTTTTATAAGAGGGGTGAGGGGCACCTTTGGAAAAGCTAGAAATATTAATTTATAATAAATTCATATTCGGTTTCTAATGGCTCCAAAGCTTATTATTAAAAGTTTAAGATGGGGATAGGTCGAAAACCACTCAACCAATATAATTTAGATAGGGTTGGGTACTTATATTAACCTTATCTTTAAGAATTAACTCTAAGTTAATTAGTTTCACTTTTACAATGTCTCTTTGTATTTTAATATAATATGGTTAATAAACTTACTATATACATCCAAGAGACCCCAAAGTGGTACATTAATGATGGACCTATCATGATATATGTCTCTTTGCCTATCCTTAGATTTTTAGGAATTTAATATCAATTAAGAATATAATATTCGTTTTAAGAACTCTTTTATGTCAATTTTGACACTATTCAAAAGTTGATTTTTGTGAAACTCATAACAGATTGATTACTTCAAACAAAGTCAATTAAATCAATTCTAATATATCATATTATCCTATAAAATTAGTTTAATTCATTAAAAGTTTCATATTATATTTATTTGGGTATTTATAATATCAATTATTTTAATTTTTCACTATTATAGTAATTACTGCATCATCATTGTGTCATAAATAAATTAAATTATTTAATGTCTAAAAATTATAAATAAAATATCATTATGTAGTAAATCGTTTTAGATTTCTAATTAATATTTATAATCTAAAATCCAACATATATAACCCTATGTAACAATTGTTTTTCTAAAAGATATATGCTTGTGTCATTTTTGTATTCATTTTAACTTAATTAAAATAAAGTGTCATTATCACTTACAAGTGGATCAATGGGGTCCCAAAATTGACCCAAAGATGCCCATGGTCGACCATGTATCAACCAATAGGGTTAAGACACGTTTTAGGGTAATTTATTATTATTATAATATTATTGTTTAACCCTTATTTACCGGATTTACCCTTAACCATGGTAAATAAAATATTTACCGCAGTAATTATTCAAAATGTCTAAAAATAAAAGTCACCTATTTAAACAATTTCAACATCCTGATTCCAAATATGGAATCCATTTTTATAAATTAAAAACACAGAAGTGGCAGAAATTAATTTAAAATTAATTCCCGCTGTCAAAACAAAAAGCGTGTTTTTAAGAGATAATAACTATCAAAAGTTTGACACTTGTTTATGTTCGGTTTAATTGTAAAATTATGTCCAATGACCAACATGGTAAAAATATATTCTAAATATAATTTAAAACCACTCAAATTCACAATTTATCACTATTAATTATTTTGATTAAAAAAGTTGTTTTTAATTAAAATTTAGTAATTTTCACTATTCATCAAAATATGAAAGTTATCCGAAAAGTACCAAAATTTCACCTTAGGCTAAATTTGATATTCCGAATCCAAAAATGAAGTCCATTTTAAAATATAAAATATATATCACTTCAAAAATTAGGTATTACTATTCATAACAGCTAGTTTGATTGGTTACGGTGTGTTAGAACTCGAAGTTGTGTACAACACACGCTACTGTTTTATTCAAAAGGAAAGCGTACAATGGAAGCTTGGGATGTTTCATTTTAAATTTTTGATGTCCCCATTTAGTCAAAAAGTTTAAAATATTGTATTTAAAAAGGTTTCACTATTAGAAGTTGATAAAAGTGAAATACTGAAAATGAATCTGTTCTTGCAATATGACTAAGAAACTCATAATAGGGATTCTAAAATTATAAGGATTATATAAAGTTCGAAATGTAGTTAATAATATTCATGACCTCTTTTAATGGTGTGATTGAACTCGGTGTTGCGTGTAGTGCAATTTATTGAATTATTTTTAAGAAATAACACACTCTGAAATCCTGGGGTGTTACATGTGGCCCAGGATTAATACGTTTTTGTAAGTATTTGTTGATTGATGACTAGTTTTCAATAACATAAATGAAGAGTATCATGTTCTTTGTGGTTTTTCCTTCCCTTATATATCCTCAAGATGATTTTAGATGACATATATATAGATTTCATCGTGGGGTTACCCCGAGCTTTTGGAGGATGTGATTCTCTCTAGGTAATCATGGATTGATTAATGATTTCATGACACATCCTTGTAATCAGTGAGTCATGAATCCTGGATATGTTGGAAAAGAGGTATGTTTATGCTTTTTTTCAACTTCATAGAGTTCTTAGGTCTATTTATTCAGATTGGGATACTCATTTCCCTTTTTTGTGTCTAGATGTGATGGAAACATGCTTTAGAAACTCATTTATTCCCCGTCAAAAATGTCCAGACATAGCTTGATAGGAAAATATAGTAGATTATCTATACACATTAGCATATGTTGCGGGAATGCATCATGGAATTTGGTTAATCATGGGAAAATTATATTTCCATATTATCATTTTATATAATAATATCTTCCACTCGTCAATTATAATGTCACCATTTGAGGATGGGTACGGGTTTCCATGTCATTCTCTATTAGGTTGGGAGGCGGTCAGGGAGTCATCCCTTCCTAGACTTGAGGTAGTGTATGGAATAATAGAAAAGGATTAGGTTATTAATTATAGGATTAAGGCATCATAGTAATATAATAATTCTTATTATATTCATAGGAGGATTATGTTGTATTTTCTTATAGGAAAATTTGTGTTCTTGAAGGTTTCACCTAGTAATAAGTCATAGATGATTATAAGGAGAAGTAATCTATCTCCATAGTTTATCAGACCTATTGAGGTGTAGGATTGTGTTAGTGAGGTTTATTAGAAGTTGGAACTTCCACCACAACTAGATAGAAAACATGACATTTTCTATATCTCTCATCATCATTGGAAGCTTCACTATGACTCGCATGTTGTTGAATGAGGAGAGTTAAATAATGATGAAAATAAGATATTCATGGGGTAACTAGTAGAAATATATGATCATTGAGAGAGGGTGAATTTTGGATGAACCTTTCATTTTTTTGAGTTATATGGTTGAATATTGTAATGGAGGATAATATTTTGATTGTGTGTGATTTAGATACATTCTAAGTACCCTAATTTTTTTGAGATTTTTTTTCTTTTCCCTATCGATGTTATGTTTGTATATTTTTTGTTTATGAGATATGTTTTTACATTATATTCATGTGTTATTGAAGTGTCAAGAATGTGTTGAGGGTAGAATCCTTTCATAATATAGATATGCTATATTTTGAAACGTTTTAAACCCATCTGGGTGAGTTACTTCCACCTAAAGTGGATACTCTCTTGATATAGATGTGAACTTCCTAGAATTTTCTGCTTTGGGAAATGTTGTGTGCATTGGTTGTATAATTTTTTGTAACGTTCATGTGTAGGTTTTCATAGTTATATAGAGTTATCTATGGTAAACATTTCTCATTATTATTTTGGTTCAATATTATTGAAAATGAGATCCATTATATGTATCTGAGGGGATGGTTGTTTGTACCATTTTTCTTATTTCCATATAGGTTTGTCTATTATTATAAATGGTGAGAAGTTTAAAAAGGAACAAGATTTAATAGTAAAAACCTCCAAAACATTTACATTTAGGGAAATAGAGGATTTGTAGATGAGAATATAACATGACAAGGATTCAACAACATGGACATTGGGATGTCCTAAGGAGGGGAGGAAGCTTTGGCATTGAGGGACAGGCTATGGTGTAAAATATTGGGAGGATGTTTTTTAAGGTTCATTCATTTATGGAATTGTTAAAGTGTGCAGATGTTATTGGAAGTATAAGTGAGATGATTCATAATTAATTTTATCTAAGGGATGTTTGATGCACCGTTGAATCCTAGAGTAGTGGTTTTGATGGCACTATCAATTTGTTTGTACTAGCACAAAAATGGAAGTCTTATAACATAGAACTTATTAAAAATGATGGGATCTACTATGTGCGTCCTTAATATTTACTATATATTCTATCATGATTTTTCATATCTATATTTTGGAGGTAGAAATAATTCTAATGGGATAGTTTAAAATCCAAGCAACATCTTGGTTTCCCCCTAACAACATAATCCCTTCATTTTTAGTAGTTGTGTGGTCTGGTTCCGTGTGTTACATCATGGTTTGAAATTTTATAAACTACTTATAAATTCATAAAAATAATTGAATCACATCAATATTAAAGTTTTAAATATTTTTTATGTGACCCAAGCACATCCCTGTGCGATCTTTCTACCCCCATTTAATGACATTTAGCCACAACCTTATGATATCTATGTTTGGTGGTTGAAGGTGAGTTCTCCTTTCCCCTCCCCCCATTTTTCTTAAATATCATCATATATTAACAGTTCTTATAATTTAATTGTTGGATTTTTGTGTTGTTGAGTAATATGATTATATGGTTGTTGTGTTCTATAATGGGAAAAATATTCTCATATATTGTGCTTCTTATGGGTGGCCTACCTCTGGATCCATCAAGGTGTAGTGAATCTGAATGTATAGTTGATGTTAGGTATCTAATTCTTTTATATATAGTCTTAATTTTGGGAGGTATCATTAATTTTTATCATTGTGAATAAATCAAACACTTTCTTAATAAATATAATGAATATTATAATTGAAATTTAATATGAAGGGGATATAATGGAATTTATTGCTGGTTTATTATATTGTTGATACATAGATTGAAATTTATTAACTCCATACAAAAATTCATGTCCACTAAAATATTTGTTTAGAATATAGTTTATTTGACCATTTTATTGTTTTTATGTGAATTTTTTCCACCTAAAATTAAAATAACTATGAATTTATATCCATATAATTAATTTGTTTCACATGGAATCTATGGATTTTGTAATAATTCCCTTGAATGAATAATTGAATGTTCTTATAATACCTTGTTAAAATATGAAATTAAAAATAGGAAATGTGTTTGTGATATGGAGGATATGGGGTGGTGGGTAGTGGTGATGTGTAGATCATATGTGAGGAGTTTATCTGTGGTGGTGTTATATTGTTTTGGTTTAAAGTTTATGATGTGGATTGGTATCCTTATAGAGATTATTGGAATTGATATGTTATATGATGATGTTGGGTTGTTTGTGTTATGTTTTGAAGTGACAATATATTTTCATAGAAGAAATGGAACATAATTATTTAATGTTGAAACTAAATGTAATTAATTAGAATGTAAATTTGATGAATAAAATTAAATGGGATGTGTGGATTAATTTTTTTGTAGTTTTATATGAAACTATTGGATGGTAAAATGTATTGGTGGATAATGCTAAATTTTGAAAATTTATTAATATGAAAATTATAGTGGAATCTGGCTTGAGACATGGGAATGTCCTGTGTGGTTTTATGAATATATATGTGTATGAAAATTTTGTGAAGCTTTTGAAGCCTTGGGGGTGATGATGTCAGTTGGGATGGAACAATATTTGAGAACACATAGTTTGGGATTTTGTGTTGACTCTAATATATAAATAAATTTCATTTACACGTGATTTGTTTACAAACACCGCCATCATTGAAGACCATTTCCTTATGACGAAATGTTTTTGGAGTTATTTATTACAAATAAAGGTGAATATTATGTATGGTTGGAAACCAAATATCTCATCTTGGATAGGTTCTAATGGATAGGTTTTGATGACCATAAGTCAATATTTCACTATAATGATGATTGATGAGATGATAATGTTGTTTATGGTGGGGATAATTCATGGTAGGAGGAGACAATGATGTTGAATTAATATATTCTCATGATACCCTTGTAATTTTTGTTCTGTGTGATGCAATATCATAGGTTTATGTGGGTGAAATTTGATGTATTTTGATAGAGAAGGTGTCTCTGAATTATCTATGATGTGTTTTGATAGCCCAAGTGTCTTTATGTGAGGTATTTTATGATGGAATAGGTTTCTGGGATCATGAATATATTAGACATGATGGTCTATGTGTCCTTGGGGATGATGGTCTATACTGATGTAATGAGAGCTACATGACATATGACACTGGGGGTGATAGTTTGAAATCATAAGGAAATTAGTGTTTAGTACAATTTGACCAATATGATTCATATTATGATATTATAATGGGATGCATTATTTTTTGATCATACCTTGGTGAGGATGAGATAAGATAATTTACATATTTAGATGTTGTCATATCTATTTTTTGGCCACTAGTTCATTAGTATTCTCATTTCACATTTCCATAGGAGACCTTACATGTGGTTATTCTGAGTATACTTGTATTTTCCCCATATATATATATATCTATATGCTAAATATATTAATGATTCAATTAGTAATTTTTGGACCATTCGGGACATTACTAACTCTAAATTCAAATCTTTCAATTTCTCATTGCCTTAGTACTTTCTTTTGGGTACATTTTAGAGATTCTTCAAATATTTTACATCACACATTCATTCTTATGTGGTCTTGGTATCATTAATTAATTTTCTCAATGATTTTATTTAGTTTATATCCAATCTCCCAATCCTTTATTATTTAGAGGGTAATTCATCCCATTTGTTAGGTTTTTATATCCTTGGTTCTTTTCACCTACCTGGGGCCTACTGGATGAAGGATTTAGGGTTTCTTATCTATTCTCATTAACTGAGGGACATGGTGAATTACCATGGGATGGACTGGTTTATGAAACCAGAATTGTTTTTATATGGAAAGAACACATTTCATTATGGCAATGTGTTCATTAACATAAATTGAATCAGGTTGGGAAAATTAATGGATACTCTATTCCACAAATTGATAAAATGTTGTATCAATTAAAAATATCCCAAAGGTTTTTAAAAATTGTTCTACATTCCGGTTATCAGAAAAACTATGATAGAAATGATTATTTTCATAAAAAATAAATCATGAGTCTCTCTGATCAGTTGATGACCATTATTCAGAAAAATGTGCTAAAATTGATGAATGATAACTTTCAAGGATACTTTTAATCCTTAATTCTTGTATTTATAGATTATATTTGGCTGTATTGTTTAACAATAATGGGTCATAAATAAAATATATAAATTTTTTATAGTATTTGTAAATAGAACCAGTTATATTCAAACTTCTATAAACATGATTTCAGGATATAAAAGGTACATTTACATGTCTTTTCCATTAATAGGAAATTCATATCAATAAATCCTGAAAAGTTATAGGATGTTATCTCTTGGAAACTATCAATTAGTTTATTTTAGAAATAAAAAAATAGTTTTTTAAAGATACAATTATATTTTTTTTAAGTTGTCACATATCACATATTCTATGGTAGTGTTAAAGAGAATGTGGAACACATTCTACATGAGTAAGGATTTATAGAAATCCCTTTTAGAGCACATAAAAAAGTAACCCTTCATAACACATTAATTTTTAACCATTTCTTGAGAAAGGTAGTGTGGTTTATTTTGAATCTTTCGGATCTAGACATTTTTTCTAATGTATTGTGTAAAAATATAAGCTTATAGATCAAGAATGTTGAAAGCTCTAGAAAATAATTATCCAACCCTTCGATTCTAATTGGTATCAGTAGTTGATGATTAAAAAACATGGTGAAATTATCTCATTTGAGAAAATTTTACTATGATCACATACCCTAATAAAATGAAAATCATATTCTCACAATGACATGAAACCTGAAGCAATGAAATCTTATGGAATAAAAAAATATTTATGGATTTGAATTGAATAATACACTAATTAAAGGAAATTAAATGGATGACACATTAATCTAAAATTAACATTATCATTTAGAAAAAAATCTTGTGGTTTTTGTAAATTGTTGAGTATGATTGTTGATATGAATTTATATTACAATGATTTGAAAGGATTTTCATTATTCTATTTGGTGAAAACAATACGTAATTCAGGTCAAAAATTTATGTATGCTAAAATATGGGAACCTAACTGGAATACCATTACATCAATATAAAATGTTGTGCAGACCATTAATGTTTAAAAAATGGAGACATTGATTATTTCATATGTTAATAATCTGATAGTTTTTCCAAACTACATTAAATATCAACATATTTATTCTTTTCAATTTTGTTTTGAAATTCATCCTGAAAAACAAATGTTGAAGAAGGATATCAAAACCCATTTTTGTTAGTTAAGTATGGAATAAAATGTGGTTTATTTTGTTAATAAATTCATAACTATTCAACTGGTCAATGATAAGCATCAATAATAATTAATAATGATAAAATCCTTACATATATCCACTTTAAAATGTTATTCTATCACTATATTATTGATCATGAGTTTACCACAAATTATTTTGAAGTAACATATAATGTGATAGATTAAATTTTGAATCACAACATCATCCAACATCATTCTGATTCATGAATCCCATATGTTAAATGAAATTTTATGTGTTTAAATTTTGGAAGTGTTAAAATTTCCTATAATACTAGTTTTTATCATCTCCAACTAAGGTCGTCATTTAACATATTTGTACAAAAGATAATTTCTATAAAATGTGGGAAACCATATATCCTTGATCTCCACATATCTTTCTTAAATTGCTGGATAATTTGATATAATGATTCATACCCATGTAGGCATTTTCTGAGACGGTTTTATGGATTATATGTCGTCTTAGGGGGATCATTTTCCACTATTAATGTTTTTATATAACAAAAATTTATCAATAAAAATGAATATGAATCTGTTCGAGGCATTTCATGACCATACATGTCAAAATCCACTTTGTTGTGTATGTATCATAGATACTAAATAGTTTGAAAATATCTATTTTCATGAAATGAATGAGAATATTAAAATGAATTGGAATAGGATGGTCTTGGCCAAAGCTAGAAAAAATCATATGGAAATCATTGAATTTCTCTATTATCATTTATTGTGGGAGATAATGGGTTGCTGAATTTCTCTCCAAGGCTTGGACATCGATGATAAGGTAGGTATGGAATGTTGTCTCTTCAATAATTTTGAACTAATGAACTAATAAATCAAATTTACGACATATATATTTACTAATATATACCACCATGGTTTAGTATAGTTCATAATATCATTCACGAATCTCAATTAAGGAAAAAACATGATCCTAACCATGTGATTCGATGGAATCACAGTGGTCTTGAACTAGATACTATGATTATTCAAGAATAGAATAATATCATAGATAGAAAAGATAAAGTATAATATGTAAAAAATTCCATTATAATATGAATTATAGTATTATAGTGTAATTTTGAAGGATACATGGTAAGGTGATAATTAGATGCTCGAATAATGGCCGGATATTTTCCCTAGAAATGAAATAAAAATAAAACTTTCTAGGATAGATATATGAATGATATAGAGAATATAACACTATTGTTTTGATTTACATAACACTTTTACTATATATATTGACGTTATATAATGTTTTTTGGTTTAAAAGTGTTTCTGTATTGTTTAATTGTCTTTAAAACTCGTTTTTATGGTCGAATAATTTGAGGTATTTAAGGGGAATCCATGAAAAACATTCATGAAAATGTGTAGGGTACCTTATGAGTTGATATAAAGGAACAAATTTAGAACATGTTTTTATTATGCTATGTACCTAACATTGATAATTGGCTGTTTGGGGAGAATATCATCCCATGTTTGGCACACAATTTTTGAAACTATGTATCCCCTAGGTGGTGTCTAGTATCACTCACAAGGTTGGAACACAATTCATTAAATATCAAAGAATAACCATGTTATATGTATTATATACAACAAAGATTACATTATAATTACATTTTTGTGATTGAAAATAGTCACTTTTTTACTTTGACCATTGATCAACAACTATAGTTTTACTTTATCAAATTTTTGGGATTCCCTAAGATGTGGGTGCCTATTTTTATAGAAAAAATTTGTTGGATCTCCATAATCAACGATAAGTATTTATTTTTCTGGTAATTTATTTACATATCCTTTTCTCCCCTAAAAGATGATAGATCTAATATGTGATGGATCGATAAAGAGTATATTTTTTTGGATGAGTTTCTAATTAGATCAAGTATGTGAATGAAATTATGAACTAGGAACTAGAGGTTTAGTTTTACCATTCTTCGTTTTCAAAATCCACTTTGACGTTGGTGGATTCTCTATCATCTCTACCAGTTTTAAAACCCAATAGATTAATTATTTTTAAATTTCTTATTTAAATTTAAAGAAGAAAATATTATTTATTATTTTTGAAACTGCATTCTTGATAATTTATAAATATTTTATTTTTATAATTTTTGGAAAACCATTTTTTTTTCATGATTGAAACTGTGAATTAGATATGAAAAATTAATGGTTCTTAGTTTTATAATTTTTTAAAAAATATTCAGGAAAATTATTGATGTGAGTACAAAGAATAAATTTATGGTTCATGTTCATCATTTCATTAGATGTGGTGTTTCTGATACATACATGTAATGAGGTTCTGAACCGGATGTAACTAGAGAATGGTATCCTATTGAAGACATGATTGATAGATGATTAACCCCTAATGATTGTGGGACTGTCACCTATAATTACTTTGTTCATTATTAATATGATGTAATTTTATTCTTCTATGTGTAATTAATGGTTCAATTTTATTTAAATTTATAATGTTCTAAATTATTAAAAAACTCATATCATCCTCCCTTTATTTTATATGGAAGAAAATATCCTCTATTCCTTGTGGAATGAGTGGTATTATTTTAGTGTATTTCATATTTTTATGATTACTCACCCCTTGTATATTCACTCTGATGGGTATACAAACATTATTTTTAGTGATATGGGAAAGGGGAAGATTTATTGTTTCTCTATAAGAGCCTATTTTTGTACCTATATGGAGTTAGATATTTAGAGTGGGTCATTTTCATGGATTCAAGAACAATTCCACTATGGTGACTAAGTCATTCTATATTTTACTTTTATTATTTTTAATTGTTTATATTTTTATTATGATATTATTTATTAATTATATCTTGTGGTGTATTTTTTTATAATTTTTTATAATATAATTTAGTATGGATGTTGTTATTTTGTGTTGAAAGGTTTTTTTCATTTAAATAGAAAAATACCCTCATGCTTTTATGAATCCATTGGAATTTATTTCATTCCATTGTTTTTTGGGGATATCTCCTATAGTTAGTGGAAACTCAACTCATTACATGATAATGGTGGGGGTGAGGATGTTACCTATACTCTAAATGTTGTAGCTTATAAGACTCAAACCCCATTAATATTTTATTCCATTGACATTTTAGATTTGATTTATTAAATGAATTATCTAGTGCCATGTTCCCTACCTTATTGTAGAAAATAAATAGTAACTAAACATTTTTTTCATTAATTGATCTTTATACAAGGTAGATTTTTAATAACTAGTATATTTATTTTTCAAATTTATACTTGTTGGTTGGGATTGTTTTTTGGGAAGAAACTATCATAAAATATATTCTATCAATCAATGACATGATGTTTTGACCCTCATTAGTTTCCTCATTCATCATTGAATATATATTAATTCTTTTATAGAATAGTTTGTACAAAACAATTAGAAGATGTAATGTTTTGTGATGTGGATGTTACATTACATTATGGATCTTCATTATTCTAAACATTGAATGATATTAGAATTTTTATTCTACCAAATATAGGTCCTTCTTCAAAATCATCCTCATTTTTTGTATGTCTGTAATAAAATTCTATTTAATTTTTTAGGAATACATAGCATCAGATGAATTGCATTCATTAATTTAATATTAAGCTTTAAGAATTTAATATTAGTGTTTATTCTATCATCCTTAATTGATTTTTATTTTCATTCAAAATCCTTTATTATCAATTCAATTTCATGTTACCTAATATTACTATTTCCATGCACCATATACTCTTGTAATTTGATTCTCTTGGCATAAACATCAGTTTTTTTGTTCTAACAAACAACTACTTTTTCTGAATCATTTATTAATCCATCAATATTTTAAATTTATTATTTTCTTTGTTTTATTTTACTATTAATCATTTAATTTATTGAATCATTTTTATGCTACCCCTTCATTGAATTTGTGACTCCAACTATTTTGAGATCATAACATAATTCCAAAATCACTGTTTTATATCCACCTAAATTATTTTATTTTTATAGACATGGGGGGTGATCTATTCCTACATACTTATAAAACATACACAAATTTAAGAGTCATTTTCATTAGGGTAGTTATATAATATATATTTTTTATAATCAAGTTATTTATTTTAATTATCTATATAGTTGTGATATTCCCCACGGATACTGGTTTGTTTAGTAGGATAATTTAGAAAATATATTTTTGGTAACCTATCATTGTGTAGAGATGTCACACCACATGAGGCCACAATATTTTCCAATTATTTAGTGGTGAATTATTCCACAAGGACTTCATTTTCAATTCATGATATTTTCTTTTCCAAATTATAGAATGATGAATCTAATCACTCATCAAATTTTCATAAAATGGGTGGATTCTTATTAGATGTTCTTTTATGAGAAATATTTTTAATTGAGATATAAAAATATATGCTAAATTGAGTAGCATAAAATAATATGGATTAATTATTTTCATCATTCATCATTATTTCCTTTCTCAACATATCCTCTTCCCATTTCTTTACACTCATCAATGCCTCGAAATATATTTCATCAATGATTTTTCTATCAAGTATATTCATGTTTTCATTAAATTTTCTCCTTATATATACTTGTAAAAGAAATATATTTCTTAATACAAACATAAAATATTAGAATACTATAAATTTATTTCAATCACATATAACAATTGTTATTATAACTTTAGGATATTCCCACCATAAGGGGTGAAACATAGTGGTGTGAAATTTACTCTAATGTCACATTAAGCAATAGATAATATATTTATTTATTTAATATTCATATCAATATATTTATATATTATTCTAATTGTAGTTTTAAATATAACATTAAAGAACAAAAGTGAACAATAGGGTCTATTATGTAGTATTTTCTCACTATGGATATCTATATCCTCAGTGAGACATTGTTATTAAGAAATATGAAAACAAAATCTATCATAATATCAAAAAATACTCATGAAAGAATATAATCATAAAAATTTTATCCTAGAATTGAAATGATAAAGAGTACATTGGGCCTTGAGGTTCATTCAAATAAGAGAATGAGATTTCAATTCCTTGAATAATTAACACCATTATTGGCATCAGTCCCTCCTAGAAAAATGAGATAGATCTTATTCCCTCGGTAACAGAATTCAGATAGGTGCCTCACCATTATTTATAATTTTATAGCATGATATTATATGTTGTATCTCTTAGATCATTAACCATAAATATAAAAAAATTATTACATACAAACTCAATCTTTGTAGGAGTTCTATAACAAGTGATGGATATAGGCCGAATATCTCTATTACTTCATCTTTGATGTGATCAATAAAATGTGTTTCCAGATTCTCTCTATTTACATATTATTCATCAATACATTAGAATGGAAATGATATTCTATATTCTTCTCTGTGATTCACATTTTGTGTAATATGTTATTATATTAGTTCTTTTTTCCATTATTTCATTCAACAAGAAAAAAATATTAAATGCTCACCCCTTTAACAACACATTATTTTGTTCTATATTCATATATAAATAATTGTGGTAACATCATTAGATATTTCTCATATTAAAACTATTTCAAATATTCTCCTTCACTTCATACAATCTTCACATGTGATTAATTTTTTATGTTACAGAAAAAATTTCCTTTTGAACTCATAATCTTTAAGTCAAATAATTATTCAAATTATTCATCAATGTTTTGAAGAGTAAAAAAATTTATTCCCTTTCATGATATTTTAATTATAATATGATCCTTATTCATTCAATTCATCCAAAAAATCTCAAATATTTATTTTGTTTTGATATTTAATCAGTGGAATGGATCCATGAAACTTTTGATATGGAACATCATTCTACAATGTAGATCACCCTCACCTTTAGCTTCTCCATCATCTAATTTATCCTCTTGGATCTTATTATAGATCATGATCATGTGTTTTATGATGATATTTGATACCTGGATAATTCTCATCATGGATCACCAATGTTATTTATTCATTTATTTATTTGAATATAAATTCTGGAAACATGATTTTTGACTGAGGGGGAAATTTAAAAGGTCAAAATGTGTTAAAAACATATAATTAGAATAATAAATATTGATTGTATCATAACTCTAATATGGGGATTTAAATTTTATTTCAAAGAAATAAATTAATATAATCCTTAAAATAACAATTTAATTAAGGGACAATCCACATTTATATTTCTATAGTGGAGTCTTATGATCGAAGAGAAATCCATGCGATGGAAAAAGAATCGCATTGAATATTTATGATTAGATAGTATATATTTATAATAACTGATTCCCTATTTTTTATCTTATGAACGAATTAATATCAATTAATGCTTTACTATGAATCATTACATTCATGATCAAGGACATAAAAACAAGGATTTTTTTTCCATTTTTACTATTTCAGTTCCAAGTTGTAGATATTATTGAAATAAATTTTTGGATTCATGAAATAACCTATATGACATTCAAATAACATCAAAAAATCATCAAAGAATTATTCACAGGGTCTTTAAAGTGCAACTAATAATTTAACGGATTTTCATATTTTAAAAAATTTTCATATTACATTTGGGATATTTTTAAATATGTAATAACATCTCTCAAATTTCTACAAAATATATTAACAACAACATTATTCAGAAAAATTATAGACATCGCATCCTTTTCTCTATAACATGTCATGAATCTATGATTACTAGCTCAAAAATAATCACAAATAATACCATATTCATAAAATTATATATTCATAAATATGGATCTAACTCTAGTATTCACCATATTATTTTGAACCACATATATTGGAATAATACCACGAAGATAAATATTCATACCAAATTATCAATAATGTAAATGAATATTTAAAATCTAATTTAAAAAAATCGATTACACAAAATAAATATTTTCCATCCATGAAATGATTGAAAAAATATATTAATGGTCATACATACATATTAATAAATATAAAGACAACAAAAAATACTCTTAACAGTGGGTATCTAATACAAAATTAATGTTATTATATTAACAAATTGAATCATCAAGGCTTGGGAACACTTTTTCTTTTACATGTGTATAATGGATGAATAATCTTCTAAACATAAATTTTGACCTTAAAAATTCCCATAATATTTACAAATATCTATAAAACATATTTTGGAAGTACACTTTTTTCAACATTATTAGGTGTTACACATTTTTTCTTAACCCATCCTAATTTATTTCATATTGACATTAGGCATTTTTTATCCTTCACTGACAATAAATATAGATTAATCAAAATGTGGGTGAAAAAATTTTATGTAAGAAATAAGAAAACTATTAAAGAAAATATAAAATGTAAATAATATATATATTCTTGAAATCATTTATGAAAAATAATAAAACCATATATAAGAACATTTATATTTATATCTCATATGATAAATCACTAGAGTGGCAATATTTTTGTTTTTATTATTTAGGGTTTATAAAATTCATTAAATATAAATGTCATTCATACGACATATCTTTGTGGTCATTGGATAAAATACCCCCACCATGCTATTTTATATAGTGAATTAAATATGAATGTTTTTTTAATAATAGCGATTCCAAGGAATAAAATTACAATTTTTCCATTCATTGAACATAGTTTTAAAAGTACATTAATTCACATAATAATTTTTATGGTTTTACTAAATTTTAACATCTACCAAGATATAATATTATGTTCAAAATAATTATAGTCTTTTGAACAATTCCATAAAAACAATCATATGGGATAATATGGTACCAATGTTAATATTCACATTAATATCTTTCTTGGATAACACAATCTGAACACCATTAGGATATAAAGTTACATCCAGTATTAATTTTCAATGGAATAAAAAATTATTTATTATACATAAAATAATTTGAATCTAAATTCACAAATATTTGCCTCTTAGAAACCATAATCTCATCATAATATCATTATATGATGCAAATAAACACTTATGTTAAATAAATAACTCTTTTTTACACATAGTTGGAATATTAAACAAAGAACAATTAAAAACTATATCCAATATAGTATTTAATTCCATTAGAGTGAAATTTGAGAAATGATATTATATTTTGAAAGTATGCCATATTAAGATTGTTCCAACTCATTCACTTATATTTTTAAAAATATCACGCATACAGAGTTTTATAGTAGCTAAAAATATTTTTATCCTTATATTTTTTTCAAAGATTTTATTTAACCTAATAATTCATAAAACCATATATATTAAAAAAATACTCATCAAAAAACCATTGTAACAAATATCTCATATCAAATAAGAGAAAAATATAGATTAAAAAAATTATTTATTCTAGATTCGGAGAAGGATTAATTTTCTCTACTACTTCCAACACCATGATGTATCCACCCCATTATCTATTACTTTAATGAACACTATATGTTATATTTATTAATAATCCCTTAGAATTACACTCATATTAAAATCAATTTCAAATTTTTTATTTATATTTGGTATCTGATAGACTAAAAAAGTAGTGAATTGTTTTATATATCATTAACACAAACCATAAAATTACAATATAGTTTCTTAAACAATTTAAGGTATTATAGAGAATTACTCCTCTAGTGTCCAATTTTGAAATAGTTAAAACATTTTTATTCCTTATAAACCCCTATCATATAATAATAATTTAGTGAATACTCCTTGTAACCTATCATCATATTATTCTAGATATAATTTTACACTTTCCATTCTATACCATTAACATGGATCTCAATCATGGACCACCAATGAACTGCTAAAATTATTTAATATATAGAGGATGTTATGTAAAAATTTGTTTTGGAAGGATTCATATGGTATTTCATAAACTACTATAAGAACACTTCTAAATGTAATTTAAGGATGAATTTTATTTCTAGATCATACATAGGTGGTAACCCTGGTCTCTTAAATTAATTTACATACTAAATCATATTTAATAAATTTTTATATATGGAAATTCCATCATCCTTGGTATAACTAATGAGTTATTTTAATATATCAAACATCTCATGTATATATTTTTCATCATACTGGATTCATTGGTTTTCTATCATATAAAAATAATATGTATTCTTTTGTTTCTTTTTTAGTTTTAGATTAATTGAAATAGACATAAAACAAGTGTTATCAAGGGGATATTTTATATTTCATTATAATAATCCTTCTACTACTAAATATCATCATCCATAGGACGTTTATATGGATATTTTTCTCCTATAAATGGAACATTACTTCCTTTGTTAGATTAATTCTCAAGTTTCCTATAATTGTCTATGAAATTTATTTCATTATGTTTTTCATTTTATATAATTGATGGAAATTTTTTGTTCAATTATGATAATGTTATTTATCTACAATGAATGATTTTATTTGATGTGTATCCCATTTTATAATAATTTTTTAAAGAAGATTATTAAATGTGATCCAATTAAAAAATTACATTTCTTGAAGTCCATAATATCTATCAGCTGGAAAAGATCTATATATCACTATCTAGAGACATAGTGTTAAGGTGAATTTTATTTAATTAACTGTATGAGATAATTTTCATTTAAATCATACCACATGTGAAATTTTTATATAATATGTCATGGAATATTTCTGAGACTCATTATTGTGGTCGGGTGAATCTAGTGTGAATAATTATTACTATTCCCCAATATTTTAAAATAATTGTTATTATA
The DNA here is from genome assembly GCA_963277665.1 of Viscum album. Lineage (NCBI taxonomy): Eukaryota > Viridiplantae > Streptophyta > Magnoliopsida > Santalales > Viscaceae > Viscum > Viscum album. Next base: position 596,988,842 of record OY728139.1, read on the forward strand.
TCCCTATAACACTCAACATAATGTTTTCAATATTTATCAAAATTCACAAAATTTCCAAAAAAAATCTCTATAGATAGATCTTCCTTCTTTTATAAAGTATACTTCTTTCCAGAATATCTTAATTTGGATTCTTATAGGCCCACCCAAAATATAGGCCTCCTAAAAATTGCATAATTCAATATTTTTTTTTAATATTTAATGGTATTGTACCCAGATATTCATTATAAATAATATTATTCATTGAATATATGTCTCTTGCTTGTAAATATAGCTTGGGAAGATTGAATTCCCCATTTTTGAGTGGATGAAAAATTATTTTGGAAATAATTTGGTGATATTATCATCTTTTACTTTCATACATCTACACATGATGCTTTTTTTTGTTTCATGAAATTTTTTCCACCTTTTTTTCAATATTTTTACATTTATCCCACACTACCAGTCAAAATAGAGTCAGTAAAAATATTTTTATCTAGCCTATGTTATAATTTTCTTAATGATATTTTCTTGGGGTTTTCATATGAGGATTTAATGATTTCATTCATATAAACAAGGCTTCTTTGAGTCAACACTCCATTTAGAAATAGGAGTGGTAATACATTTTATTTTCTCTATGGCTTAAGAATGTTAGATTATAACCTATTTGAGATTTTCAATTTTATCATTTAGTTTCATACACCTCACATGACACAATTTTTTTAATTCTAATAATATCTAATAAATTATTTCCATTAATTTTCTATAATCTTTATTCAATCTCAAGGTATCTAACATGCATCTTGTAAGGAATATTAAGTCTCTTTTATGGTATTTTAATTATCTTCTAAGTAATCATGTTCAATATTATTGGGTTTTTTATAATATTTCTATTCCATGAACCACTTTGGTAAAAAAAATTTCAAAAACACATTTATCACATATAACTATTTTTTGTTCATCAATTAGTGAAAATCATTTATTGAAAAATGAAACAAGAAACTCTCTTTCCCAAACCAAGAGGTTCAAGTCGATGTGCCACATGACCACATACATTATTCCCTATCTACATCTAGAAGCCAACGTGTGGTTAGGATTTAAATATTTTTGGGGGACACTTTAGGCTCATTATTCATAGTCATAAATTAGAAAATAATATCATCTAAAAACATTCACTATAATTATAGTGGATAATAACATAATCAAGATAGAATAACATATTTCATGTAAGATAATGTAATTTCAATCTAATAGACACTTAATGTGGAAGTTCGACAAGTATAATCATGATAATTTTAAATAAAAATAATAATATATTCCATGGTTACTATCCAGAGTCATCCTTAATACCATTTCAATATCCTTAATCAATGTTCCTCAACAACCTATCACCGGGCACCTTCCCTTCGGCAGATCCTTGATCTTGAAATTCTCATGTGGCCCAAGAATCCAATGTTGGGTGTTAAAAAACAAATTTGGAAACCCTTAATTCATTTTAATGACAAGTATACTTGTATATAGAGGTGAATTAAATGATAGAATGGTAGATGAACTTACCTAAATAAAATAAATCATGTTATTTGTGATCATTTTGTATCCAAAATTCAATGATCCTCATCCATACAGATACTATAACTATGTTTGATGAATGTCATATGTTTTAATCACCTAAAATAATTAATGTTAGCTAACTATGTATCACATTAATGAAAATATATGCTCTTCATTTTTGTAACAGCTATATTAACACCATAAGAGGCATTAAATTCCCATAAAAATGGATACCTAATTATATGTAATGACACACATTCTTGGAACAACCAAATATATGGAACACTAAATATTCAGAAGGTTGATCCCCATCCAAACATCATGTCATCCTACTGAACATGTTAAAAAGAAATATGGAGTTCTCCCCCATGGGATAATCAAATTGAATTATTTGGAACTATCCATCCTATAACCTGATCCATAATCTATGTGTCATGTAATCTATGCTCTCCCTCTTTTGGATCATCAACATATATCAACGCCATACGTCAAGGTGAACGTTGAAATAGAGGATATAGTGATTGTGAACAAATACACATGTATGTTATGGAATTTTAATGAAAAATATATCAAAATAAATATATGATAGATCATGAAAGTGTATATAATAATGGTTGAATATAGAAAGGAAAAAACACAGCATATCAAATATCTATGGATATAAAATAACCAAACTTACAGCAATGAATAGAAAAGAACACAAAATCCATAAAAAATAAAGTTCACATTTTCTAACCATAGCTTCCGAAATACAATATCACTAAATTTTATCAACATAAGGTATATATACACAATCTAAGAATTTAGAAAAACTACATAAAATGGCCCAAATGGTAATTACATCATAAATTTATAATGTTGATGAAATGTTCCATGACCCATCGAATGATGAATCCCAGATAACACTTACCCACCTATGTTCACTAGAATAAAACTCTATCAGTTATAATTAATTCTATATTATTATTATTCAAGGAAGAGAATATGTCAGGATATGGAATCCATATCAATAGACTATAATATATTAGTCTTGAATTGAATATCTAAGATGATTCTAGTAGAGGATTCCAAATCTCAAAATACAACAAAATTATTTTAATAAATAAAAAAAATCCATTATATTATAGTGTAGATACATATATCATGTATAAATGGTTGTATTTATGGTCAATTATATATATAGATGGAAATTTTGTTTTAAAAAAGGTATACATTATCTTAATTGATTCCAATGGGCCGATTTAGGCATCATGTTCCCATGAGTAGTGAAAGAGGAATTTTAGTCCACTAAAGGAGAAATATCTAATAGGATCTTCTCACAAATAGATCAGATTATAGCGAGGTTTAAGTTTTCAATTTAAGTAATGTGTAAAAAAAATGTAATTATTTTTATATTCATCATGTAACTCTTGGTAGGCTAGTGTGCCTAGGAATACTACGGATATTCCATCTTAGGAATAGGTTGGGTAGTTATATCTATATAATTGAAAATATCTATCATATATGATGATTTAGTAGCTTTATTTAGCCACCAAGAATCCCATATATGCGTTGACCACTAATAAATAACTCATAGACCCCTAACCATCATAAAAACTCTCAAGATATGAAAAATATAACAAGATATTTCTCGAATGTTTGTGAGTTATAATCCCCCCTCTTAGTTATTATTGTAGCTAATGAGTGTGACAAGGGTACTTGACTAAACAGTTTAGGATACTGTGATGAAACATCATACTCACACTCCCATGTTTCACCTTTAAATTGACTATGATACCATTAGACTCTGAGAAGTGGAACAATATTTCGTCACAACAAATTTTTTCTCTAGTAAATGATCTACACTGAACGATCCACAAATGATGGATCAAAAAATAGATAAAATTCCTCATAGAAGATCAGATTAACAGAATTTGGAATAAACATATGATGTTTAGAAACTTATAACACATCATGCATCCATCGATAACATAGAGGAAGATACAAATGGAAACCCATTATCCCAATACACTTGTTAAAATCAATATTTTCAACAAATGTCATATAAATATTTTGATTTTTTTATAACCATTGATTCACTAATTTAGAATTTTCTTATAAGATAACTTAGTTCCCCATACATAACTCAAAACGTTTTCTCCTCTATTCATAATACGATTGTTGTCTTCTTTATGTGTGGATTATCCACATTCATTTTTATATCACTCACTCATATTTCACATTTATCATGCTCATACCCATAACTATAGCTTCACTAGCCTCTTACTATCAATGAATTATTCAACAAGGATAATCATAAAGAGTCTCAGAAGGTTCCATTCAAATGTACTCTCGTTTATTGTTGTTTCAAGAAAAATTAACAAAGGATAGATCATAATTCCAAGATCCACTAAATTCTAGAATTCATACCTACATTATATACACTAATATCAAAATCAACCTCATATAAATTCCATCATTTTGTGGATCATACACTAAAATTAGTTTTATCAAACAAACGAAATTCATTTATAAGTATTGCTAAAATTTTTACATGGAACATGGGTCCATTTCTAACACGATGATAAAAGAGAATCCTAATAGGTGTATCGTATCATGAATATATATAGCTTTCCTAAATCATCCTCAGATAGGGACTATCAAATTGACAATAAATGGGTAATTTAATCAGTTGATTGACTCTCACCAGAATAGAATGATGAACCCTCGATGCCTAAGGTAACCCATTCCTGAATTCCATAATCACATCATACCACCTCAATATAGATACTACAAGAAACAAATAAAATACTCTAAAAAACTAATACTTATCAATTATCTTTTGGCTGGTATAGAATTACTAAAAAATAATTGATTTCCATTATCAATTATATAAAACAATACAATCATAGAATTGGAAGGTACATATTCATAGACCATTGATACAAAACCCATTTTGAAACATGGGTGTCTCTAATCAACTCCTCCATCGTGTATCATTCCGTAATAACCTTCCTTGAACATTAATTACATCATAATGATTTTAGAGCAACATTATGGATATATCAATACCATTATTGTTATCCCACATCATTACACACTTGGTATTCTAAACATAACCATGATTTATGTTCAACCAAATAATACATAATTATTAATTGTGCACATGTCATATATCCCTGATTCATTGATTCGCCTACTTTATACTCTATAACCAAAATCATTAAATATAATTCCTAATATAAATTATGTTATAAAATCCCCCACATGTATTTTATTTTTGATTAAATCCCCATGGTAATTACCTTTTAATGGATAATATCTCATCTTATAGAAGAATCTGTGCATATACTCTTCCCAATAAACTTTCCTCAGTTTTAGATCCCACTGATATAAGATGTATTACAAGATCTTATAGTCTGTATAGATGGAAAAATTTTAACTAAATAGATAATGTCAACAAAACTTCAAATCCTTGACCACAACCACCAAATATAATTCGTGCACAATAAAATTATGCTTTTGGGGTCAGAGTAGATGTTTCAACAATGATTCCATCTAATATTTATACATCAACACATTCCCTACCCAAAACATGAGGCATATAAGTATGTTGTGTATCAAATATAATACTATAGAAGAAATAAATTTTGAGTTGTCATCAATCTCTTTATCCGATCAAAGAAGGTATATTCTTACTAATTAGATTTCTCAGACATCAAACCCTTTTTGATCACCTGTGTATTCAATGATTCTAAATTGGAGAAGTATTAAATGAAATAATTATTTTATCTTATTTCAAAAATGAAACTTATTATAATAAATACATTCCATGTAGCATCATAATACATCATTTCTTACAGCTTCTTCAGGTTCTTTGATATTTATACCTTATAAATTAAATGCCCAAGGATTCGCTCCTAATTCAAATATTGAAACATTGACATTTTGGTATAAATATGAAATTGTTGATGTGTACCAAATAATATATCGAGGCACCATGAATGAATATCATAAGTAATAGAATATATCAGGATGTATTACATGAATAAAACTATTAATAATTTACAGTATGGATGGAAAATAATGTCCATCAGATAAATAATCCCCATTTGAGCATATGTTAAACCAAAAGGCATAAATGGACCCTTATATAATGCATATATTTACTTAAATAATGTAATTTTGATATTATTCTCTTTATCCCATCACTGGTGGTAGCCTAAATGGATATCAATATTAGATATCCATGATCATCCCATTACTAATAAAAAAGTCATCAATCCTTGGTAAAGGGTACATATTCTACCCAATTACATAATTCATTTTCTTATAGTGAACATAGAGATATATTCCACGATATGCATTATTTACAAACAAAATTTGATCACCCCTATGATATTTTCATGATTTAATTAATCAATCCCCCTCCAAATCATATAACTAAACCTTCATATCACTCAACTTGGGGATTTCTATTTGATAATGAGTTAATATACTAGACCCTTATATGACGGTCCAATGACATAGAATATCCTAACACAGTAGAAGATCCTCTTATTTTTATTAGCAAAATCTTGGTTCAATTTTTCTTTAGAATAATATCTCATCTTTCTTCTTTTGTTTGATTCCTTTTATAACTTGCTAACAAATAAAAAAAGATTTATCTTCTATTCTAAACTACTTAAGTGGTGTTATATTAAAATTAGTATATATATATGGATTGATTGGTTTATTCCACACTGATTACAGTGCATAAAACACCTTGTTCAATACTCATTGAAATTATCCATATAACGAAATTGGTTCGAGATAGAAATATGTTCCTTCTTTAATAATGACCGGTTCTTTCCAGTTGGTAATTATTTTTCTTCATCTAGGCACACTTTAAATATGATACTTCTATAGATTTAATAATTCAATATATTTTTCCAATATTCTATTTAAATTTTGAAAATATTCAATGGAAACAACAACATCCAATGACTCTCCCTATTTTAGTAGTAGAGATAGTATATCCAGAGTGAATTCCCTATAATTACTCAGTAGATTCATATTTATTTAGTACTTAATATGCAGTGATTTATATCTTGGATTTTCATACATATAACCTCCATGAATTAGTGCAGTTCTTAACATTTTTCCACGCATTTTCCCCGCCCATTTTTTATTATTATAACATGAATCATATTGAATAAATCAAAACAATGTTAATAAAAATATATATTAGGACTATGGGATAAATTTCCCCATCATATAGTCTTGGATTGATCATATGATGATTCCATGATTTTATTTCCACATAAATGAGTTTTTCCCTGAATAGTCTATTTAAAAACATTAGTTATAGTACATGTTGTTTTCTAATTGTCTTGGAATGATTCAGGTATAACCTTGTTGATATTTTTACTTTTCACTTCTATTTCATGACCCTTTATGTTATTACTTTCCATCCCAATATATCTAAAAACATCTTCCCATTCACATTTAATCATATTTATCAAATATTCAGGTAGCTCACATGCCTCTAATAAATAATTTTCAATCACTTTTACTCTATGTTCATTAACATTAATATATGTGTATTGAAATTTTAGACACGTTATTTATTACTTCCATTTAACAAACCACTTATATAATAACTTTCAAAAATATATATATTATCACATACATCAATTATCAATTACTTTTTAGTGGAATAAATAATTTCATTACAAATTAGAATATGTAATACTCCAAAATGAATGACTAGGTTTTTGTTAAAGTGTCACATGAATTTATAAATTCCATCATGTATGAAAGTGGCTTCCAACTAGTAGTGAGGGTATATAGATATCATGTGCAGACTATACCCTATGTAATCATAACCATAAAATAGAATATAAAAAAAATATGTAAGTAAACTAAAATAAAATTAAAAAATATCCATAAAAATATTATATAACTGATTTCATGTCAAATCATAAAATGTCAAACAAAGGGAAACCCACTATAGAAGGCCAATAAGTAGAATCAGTACTATTAGAAATTAAAAAAATTTAATATTGGAATTAATTATTTGTATTGCATATCAGTGTAATGGTTATATACTAACTACAAGATCATCAATAACCTGTTGTCTGGTCCTTTTTATTCATCTTATTTGTGATCATGTAATCTATGTGCACAATGAGATTACCAATTAGGGTGTGAGTATATACTAATAAAGACACCACTAATGTATCCTTAACAAAAATTCACATGTATACTCTGATTATTATCAAGATGAAAAGATGAATGAATATAAAATTATAAAATCAATCTTATAATGAGTGATCATCTTGTAGAAAAAGATTCCAAAATCCATTGTTATACAAACATCGTGGTTATATCATATGAGATTTATATGTGGTTATCATATCATAGATTCCATGGTCATTAAGTACATCTGACATTAAGGATGATATAATTTCTTCCTTTATGGAACAATTATTCTCCATGCATAAGGGGAATTTTACACCCATGAACCATAGATACCTACTTACCTCTAAATATACCCAATCTTTGCTTGACCATCTCAATGGAACTTAATACATACTCAAGAATTCACTAGATATTCATATCATGTGGTCCTATAGACCATCTTCCAAGAATTTTTGAAATTATCCCCCTATATTATAATCACATTCCAGTATTTGGAAATTTCTATCCTTTATTAATAGACACAACCAATGAGTGCTTCCATATAGGCTCCCCCTCTTTAGGTCCAACTAAATCTATCATGGCCATCTGTCTACCTTATCACTGTAACAAAGGTTCCACTAGAAATGAAAAAATTCACAAATAAGGCATGAGATATCAAGGAAAAGTAATCATAATACTTCTTCCACTTAATATGAATGATTACTTAGTAAATATTTAATGTATTATGGAATTATTATTATATATCAAATATTCAACGATAGTGGAATAACTACATATAAGGTGAAACATTTAAAAAAACACACAAACCTTACCAAACTAAGGTATAAAAGGCAACCCATTACATCCCACATACCATATCTAAAAAGTTTATATATAATAATAAGAAAAACATAGGACAATCATGTCAAAAAACTCTATACAAGTTCCCATAATGGTAAAAAATTCATTCCTTTATCACATTCATGCTAATTTCTAAGATCCATTGAGGGATGACACCCATATCACTAACTTGTACTAATGTTCACTACAATTTGTCTCAATAAATAAAAATAGTGTATTTTGAATTGGGATTCATGGGAGACATTATTCCAAAGGTTGGAATCCATATCAACATGCCGATATATATTTAACTCTAATGAAAGATCGTAGATCATTCCACTAGATGTTACCAATTCACACAATTCACCACCCATATATAAATAAAAAATGAATACACTATTAGATATAGATGTTAAATCTTAAATCTAATCTACATGGATGGAACTATTATACATTTTATATATATAATTATAATTATTATTTGAATGGGTTGATCATACACTGGTTGATGAAAATAGATTTATCTAGGAATCAAGTTCCGAATTGGGGATGAAGAGAAAGCATACAACCTCAAGGGGGTTTCTATTGGTGATTTTGGTCCCAAATTCATAGTTTTAGGGTGGGGAATAAATTTATAATTGAATTAATGGACTAATAGAAAATGAAATAAACATTTTCCTCCATTGGTCCCCATAAGCAAGTCGGTGTGACTTCGATGAAAGTATGAATTTTACAATAGACATCGGTTTGTTAGTGGGATCTAGAAAATTAATGATACGTCTTGAATATAGTTATATTATGGCCTAATATCAACTCAACATTAACCTAGATATGCCTCAAACCTCTAATAAATAATGAAATTAACCTATCACTATCATCTCCACCTCCAAAAGAAGATAGAAGAAAAATATACAAACCGCGAATGCATTAGACATTACAATTCTACCACTCCAATGAATTCTCATCTAAGAGGAGTGTCCCTAATGGTCTTGATTTAATATCACAATCCATTGTGCTATAATTTTATATTTAAACACCCAATTTTCTTCTTGAAACTGTCCATGCAACCATTTGACTCTAAAAACTGTCAAAATATTTCTTTGCGACACTTTTTCACAATGATCAATGATCCACATCAGTTTCAAATTTAGTGATGCATCAGGATCTAGATCAAAATCCTCACAATGAAGAAAATTCATAGGATCCATAATATACATATGAGGATGAGACACATCAAACACATGATTCCTATTTCGATACCCTAGAGAATGATACAAATGGTACGCCATTGTCTAAATATGATCAGTAATCTTGAATTGTCCATAAAATATAAGTTATATATTTCATTACCTTTATAACCATTGATTCCATAACTAATATGTTACCTAAATTAAAACATGGTTACACATAATTAACTAAAGAGGTTGTCTTCTCTGTTTATCATATCATCAATGTATTCTCTGAATAATGATTTACCAATTTTGGGTCAACTAAATGTTCTTGGAGGTTTCTTGTTCTTTAAGGACCCATAAATTTATTACACTGATCTAAAATAGTTTTGGAATAATATTCAATACATTTCACAAACACACAACAATGGTCAGTAAATTTTTATTGTTTTTTGAGAATAGACAAAAAATATTCTTATTTCCTAAAAGATATTTAACATCTTCCATAAAGATCTTACCATAAATTACACTTCTTAAAGACACCTCAATCAAAACCATTACTCATAAATTGGGGAATGGAAACATAAGATAGGTTGATCTCATAATAATAGTAAGGTTAGGCAAGGGAGATAAAAATAATAAAAAACAAATAACATTAGAATAAGTATATGATAAAATTATCTTAAAATTTGAAAATGAAACCCTACATATCAAAGATTATAATCTTGAGACAATATAGAAATATTTTTATTTCATAAGTCACAAATAATAATGGAATTAATTAACATAATACATTAGGGAATAAAATTTGAATAAGACATAATTTTTTGGCATAGACATAAGAATATAAAATATTATGTCAACGCTACCCACTAAGAAATTTATAAAATGTTATGTTTAGGAATAATCACCATTGTACATTCTAAATCCATGGAATGACCTTCTGTGTACCCTGTTTCTTTAGTATTTGGAAAACCTTATATATACAACTTTTTTTATAGAATGGTATAAATTCATTTGTACCCTTTATGAACATATAATATTATTATTTTCCTAATGTATTGTGGGATATATAAATTTGATCCCAAATATCACATAATGAAAATCATACATATGTGTGCCACGAAATCATTTACTATATCACTATCAGTAAAACGTAAATGGGTTTCCCAATCATTTAATCATAGAATAACCTATGGGAAAAACATATTACATAAATATTTCTCTTTATTATCATAAACCGTCTAGAGTAACGTTATGGATGGTAATACTACATCAAATCCCATTTGAATCATAACATAAAATCCGAGTTTCTATTAATTAATAAATAGAAATACCCTAAAACATTCGTAAAGAAAACATACATTCCATTTTGGAAAATGTTATTTAAAATCAAAAAATTCCCCAATATCATAGATTTCTTTTAAATAACCTTGGAAACATGTAAATTAACCATTAAATCATTAATATGTCTGATGGTTGGAAATCTGATTCATGTCATGCATATTAAAAAAGGATTCATTTCACACTTTTTTTAAAAAGTAAAAAGTTCTACTTGAAAATAGAAAGAAGATTCCTTTTAAAAGTTAATTAAAAAATAATACATCGGTAAAAATGAAATTAAAAAATATTTGGAGAATAATAAAAACATTATTGAACACATTTTTAGATTCATGGGCATGGAAGAGAGGCTATATTTTATTGGAGAGAGAAATAATATCAATTTTTCTTAACACATTCCATTGGTCTATTTTTTATATAAATATTTTAAAATGAAATAGAAACATGTATTCTCTCGAAATTACTAAAGGATATGTAATTTAATGGATCTAATGAGAGGTGGATTCTAAAATTTCATAATTGAGAACTAAATCATAGATAATACTAATAAAAAATTTAATTTTAACATATATCCCTTACCACTTTGGTATCTTCTGAGTCATAACCAAAATGTAAGATATATCCACAATTGTATATGTAAATACCATAATTTTCATTTGAATCGTCTTAAAATAAATTAAAGGTTGGTATATGGACTACATAAAAGACACCAGTGATGAATAATAGATTAGTCTCATTGAAATAAAATTGAGATGAAACTCACATAACTTAGTTTTTTCTTACTTTATTTATGATAAAACATCATGTATTATAGATATAGATTTAAAATAAATATTTTCAATAAAAATAATCACATATATAATTTTATATATTATTTAACTATAAACCATTATCACTAATTTATAAATAAATCTTTATTAAAATCACTATTCCAGGATATAACTACTACATTTTTCATGTATGTATTGGTTCAATGGTTTCCACGAATATATTGTGATTTTAGTTACATAACCTCAAGAATTTGAATAATTATGAAAATATAATATAAATTCATTATTTAAATATTTAGGTTCATCCATAAAAAATAGAGATATACAAAATATTACATTTGTCATAGAGATGGTATGTCATATAAACACATAAACAATGTATCCATTTTTTCAAATGATGGAAAATTATAAATAGAAATAATAATTATCATTTAAATAGTCATTATTATATCATATAAATCATATTATTTCATAAAATCCATCCTTATTACAATTAATTTTAAAATAAATTTTTAAAATGAATCACATTTCATTGTTGAAGTAGTAGTCAGAAAATACACAACTGCAACCATATCATTTTCGAATAGAAGTAAAGGTAAGAAGGTATATGAAATATTATAATTAAAAAAATATAATTATTTCATAAATATAATATATATATACACATAAATACTTCATTATATCCATCTTTGAGATGTAGTGATGGAAAATGAATTACATCGGTTCGTGAGGCGATAGTCTTCCACCCACATGATCAATGATTTCACTACCTAATAGAGGGGAGAGGATGTGTATATATGATATCCCATAAACATAATAACATATTATTATATAGTATATAATTTATTTTTTATATTGGATTTATTAATACATTATTTATGGTGTAATTTAAATAATTAAAAAAAATTCTTGGTGAATACAATTTGTATCGCTTAAAAAACCCTCCTTTGGATTTGTTATTAAGAACCATATGTTTGGAATTTTGTGAAGAAATGAATCTATAATGTTTTTTTAAATATTTTTTTGAGATATAACAGTATTATATGGTTGATATACATGTATTAATATATGTGAAGAAATCAGGGTATGAGGTTTTTTTATAATTGTGGAGGGGTAACATTTTTGTAAATACCCAAAACTACTCAATAATGTGTAGACAATATCATCCCAAGTGAATCAAGAATAAATAAATAATTTATTGAGAGGATGTTAGGTCTAAGAAACACCTCCACAAAATGAAGTTTTAAATAGGTTATTCTAGAACCTATAAGGTTACTCAAATTTTCCATATTAGTTTTCACCAATGTAACTATTATTTCTTATTAGGTAATTCATCATTTACTAATAAATTAAAAAATATATATATAATTTAGAGTCCATTATTCTAAATATTGAGAATAGTTTGTCGATTAAAAATCCTCTATTTGTGGAAATATAAATTTTAACACAAGGGTGTATAATAAAAAAACCTCTTTAAAACCATAACCACAGTAACAAATTTTTAACAATAATTTTGGGTAAATATAGTTAATATGAGATGGAAATTGGTATATTAATGTAGAAAGGTTAATATTTTTAAAAATATTACAATAAATTGGATGCAGATATGTTTTTTGTCCAATTTAAATTCATTTAACAAAATATTGTTTATTATGTAAAGCCATTAATGTAAATGTTGACACCAAACATTTAATTTTACTTCAAAAACATTAATTACATTATTAAATTCAAATATATTCTTTTGAAATCGGTATAAATGGTTATATTTATATATAAAATTAAAGTAATATACTAACTCATTTAATTTATATTACATTTAATATTTTTTAAATTATTTATTTTATATTTCTCTTAATTTAATAATTACCTTAAAAACGTTGCGTAAACATTTAAGGTAATTATATAATTAATAAAAAAAATTAAACACAAATAATTAAAATAGTTTCAATATTCAAAAATTGATGATCAATATTCATTGAAAAAAATCCCCCCTATGTGAAATCCTAATTCAGATATAATGGAAGAGGGTGACATTTTTTCTTTTTCTTTACTGAAATTATTATATTGGTCACATTAATGGGAATGTGTCCTATAAACACATAAAAATTGATCCTAAGGTTATAAGGATCGAATTAAATTCATTAAATAATTTTTATGATTATATTTTCTAGCCTTATCACATAGTATTGAACTAGGATAACCTGATTTACCCTTTTACTATGGTCACAAATTTTTACATTTTTAAATATTCATTATGACAAAAAATTATTTTGACCACATAATTTATTTTTAATTATTAAGATAAAAAATAAGGATATCCGTTACCAAATTCCTTCTCTATAATTAAGAAAATAAATTTTTATTAATAATGGAAAGTGTGATGGAGATTGAGTTTTCCATAAAAAAATAATCCTTAACTAAAATGAATCGTTACACCATAATTCATCAAAAAATTAAGTAAAATTAAAATAATTATATTAATAATAATATAATATAAATATTTTTACTTTTTTAAAAATATAAAAAAAATTATCTTTGAAAATTCCATAAATGAATAGATATTGATATAAAAATAAATTGGTTCTTCATTATTCATTTAAAAATTAATCTTTTAATAAAACTATCAAAAAATCACTATAAGATAACTATAATTTCCTAGTTTAAAAAAAGTTCATTTTTTCAAACACATTTTATAGAATTTGAAAAAAAAATTCAATAAAAAAATTATTTTTTACGTAAACATATTTTTTGAAGATTAAATAGATTTTACAAAAAAAATTGAGTTCTTAATTTCTGATAATAAATAAATAAATTATTTTTTCAGTAGGATATTTAATAAAATTTAATTAAGTAATAAATTCTATTTTTATTGACCAATTTAATGGCCATATTGTAAATCTCATGTTATATAATAATATTATTAATACTATATTAGGGTTTTATTAATCTTGGTGTTGCATCTAATGTAATATATAAATGAATAAAATATTTCATAAAATCTAAGTGTGTTATATTACCACCCATTTAATAAATTGTTTTCTCAAAATTTAAATGTATTCATCGGAATAAATATTTTATCATCTGAACATTTATTTTTTGAAAACTAACCATATAAAAATGGTTAATAAGAAATCCTCTTATCAAATAGGTAAAGTGAAATATGATGGTAAGTTGGAATAATGCTTAAAAATGTTCCAGAATATGTGAAAATTGGATGTATGTGAAAATATGGACATGGAATAAGAGTATTTTCTGATAATAATTTATCACAATGATGTGTATGCCAAATAAAATGTTAATTACCACAAAACCATAAACTGAATGGTGAGAAAAAGATTATCAATTCCTCATAAATAATGGTAATATGATGAAATTTTTAGTTCATGTTCCTTTACCCAGAGTTGTACAATCAAATTACCATGCATATGCATAAATGAATGAAACAAACTTTATTTATAATTATAATTTTATCCTCTATTTAATTTCAACCACAATCTAATCATTTTCTATAAACTATGATTACTCAAGATAAGTTTTTCACGCAAAAATCACTAAAACTGATTTATAACTTATCACATAATCCCTAAATTTATTGAATGATTATCTTTATATATATATAAATTAAACTATACCAAAATAGATATCATAAATCAGTTTAATTCCCAAAATGAATACACCTTCATATTAATATCTAAACTCAATGTTCCACTTAAATCATTCCATAAATAAATAACACTACATCTTAAATAACCCCATTATTGAAGAAAATATAATTTTTTTCTTCCAAAATTATCATTTCTGTGAGATAAAATGTTACACATAAGGGTTTCATATACCTCAACCTAATGAAATATTTCCAAAAATATCCTTAATCACCTAAATATTATAAAAAATAAAAAATATTTGGTCTAATAATATGTTTCCCAATATCAATATAATATTTATGCATGAAATAATTTCAATAAAAATATTTCATACCAACCAAGACATAATGAATTATATAGGTAGAAACTACACCTTTTTCCCTTTGATTATAGGTTCAAGCTCCATGGGCATTCAATATGTGACCAGTTGTCACCTGACATGTGGGTAGACTTTTTTCACAAAAATAAATATTAATATAATTATTATAATGATCTTAATATTTAATAACATATAATTACCTCAACATAAAAGATAAATCATATATACTTTACTTCAGGAATCATCTCATTTGGTTCCATGAAATCACATTATTATAAATAACATTCATCATTAACATGATTCATTAAGTTCCATCCACACACTAAAAGAAAAAATAATTGAATGAGAAAAAATATTCACTGTGTCAAACCACATATGTCTCACCTGCCTCTTTTACACTATTTATTTTATTAATTTTATTGGGTGTCGAGTAGGCAGATAAATAAAATTTAATGAATACATAAATAGAAATAAAATGTAAATAAGAAGTGTAATAAAAATTTAACGAATTATTTTAATCATTATAATAATTGTATTGTTTGAAGATATTAATATTATTATTATTCTTAACAATATAGAATGTATTATGTTTTGTTAATATTATTGTCAATATAATATTATGTTATAGTCACTTTCTTATTTTACTTGGCTCTAAAATATTCTGTCAAGGTGTGAGATGATTCCCATTTGAATTTTGAGTTTTTGCTGATAAATGGGTTTTTTAGGCATACCAGCATTGGACGATTGGGCAAAGTGTGATTTGGAAACTGCATGGCTTCTCATGGGCCACCGTTTGACCTTACGATGTTCAATTAATTAAATAAAATGAATGTTAATGTAGAAATAAAAAAATTAAGGCTGATAAAATAAAAATAAAATAAATTAAAAAGAGTGCAGTAAAATTTAATGAACTTTTTTACTGACAATATTATTATTATTATTTGAGGATATTATTAATTATTATTAACTATTAATATTATTATTAGTGTTGATACATAAGCTATTTTATTTATTATTATTACTCATTTTTAGTTAATTATTATTATTATTATAATTATTGTTATGTTTTATTTTTCCTTCTATTTTTATTAATTTTGTTGTTAGGGCTTCTTCTTGCACTTCTATCAGGTCGTGGCACACCCCCCCTCCCTAAAACCATTGCGGTCACCTGCTCAATGTCCTATTGTCATCTTCCATCCACCCTTCATCGCACCCCCACATCACCCCCTACTTCCTCTTCTGGTCACGCCGCAACCCTACTCCCCAGCTAGCCCCCAGTCTAGCACACCCTTCCACTCGGCTAGCCCTATCGGGCTGTGCCCCTAGGTCTACCAGCCTTCGGACACCCACCTCCCTCCCGACCTGAATTCTTTCCATGCGCTGCTACCCTTCTCCTGCGCATCCAAGTCATGTCGCACCTACCTTCCTGCTCGCATCGCAACACATGAGCCTCCTCCCATGCATCCGCCTTTGGCGCGACCTCCACCAGAGCGAAAACCCCTCTCTCTTCACCGTTAGTGCGTTTCACCTCAGTTGGTTAATTTTTTTCCTTTGGGAGATTATCAAGATAGTGTTTAGGTGGTTTATGGTCTGGTTTTGATGTTCAATTTTTTCTGATTCTTGTTTAACAGTTACATTAGGTTTGTTTGTGGGGCCTATTAGGTGCAGATGATGATCTACAAAAGATTTGGGAAAAATCAACACTGAGTTTGGTGGTTCCATGAATGTTCATCTTTTTGAAAATCTAATTAGGTTCTATAGGTAATTTCATTATGTTGTATGATTTTTTTTTCATGTTTAGAATTATGTTTAGAATGTTTTGTCATGATCATTTATTGAGAATGGATTTCCAGAATAATATAGTCTTTTTATTTATGTGTGGGTTGTTTTATAAATGTTTGGAAGTGAAATATAAGTTGTATGAAATGAATTTTATAAATATTTTTACACGCGTGCGTGATTAAAATTGTACTTTATTTAGAAATGGTCATGTTTTGTCATTTTACCATGTTGTGGTAAATTCTAGAAGTGTTTAATCAATAGTTTTTGTGGTGAAAATGAGGTTATAGAAGATTTGAGTGTGGAGTTGATTTTCAAATGTTATGTTCATGTAAAAAATTGTGTGTTTTGAAGTGAGGTTTTATTTTTTCTCATGTGATATATTTTATAAACAAAGAAAATGGTTATTTGAGTAGTATTTGGGATTTCAAACACGGTTGGAAAGGGTTTTTGGGTCATCGGGTCGGTTCTAAATATGTTTTCAAGGTCATTGAGGTGTGTGTAATTAAATGGAGATTTTCGAAGGAAAATGATTCAATTCTGGTGTGTTTTCTATGTTTTGTACTTTTAAAATTTAATTTTAATTTTTTTTTAAAAAATAGGAAAGTATGTTTTGATATGCATATCCTATTCTTTTGGACTTAAAGTGATATTCTTATATGAAATCGGGTTTTTCTCTCTTGTGTAATCCTTTTCTTGCTAATTTTAAGTGTTTTAAAAATTTATAACTAGATTTATTAAATTATGTGTTTAGTATGGGAGTTGTGATTGATAGGATTACATGTGTGTTATGTTTTTAAAGGGACTCATATATCTGAAACCGTGAATTTTTTGTGCAAACCCTTGTTGTCCTATTGATAAATGTTCTTTAAATTGTTTAAATAGTTTTTCAAGTCATGCAAGTGATGTAGACTATGGTGTGAAATATTCTTAATGTGAATGTATTATTAAAATGGTGTTTGGTTATGGAAGTGGTGGATTTTGTGGGAAATGTCTTGTTTGGTTTGTGATATGTGAATGAGATATATTATGTCACTGTGGAACATGATTGAGAACACGAGAAACCCCGGGTACCTAGGTGGGTGTATTAGGACTAGTATGCTAGATGTTACAGAAGTGGTTCATCTTGGTTCCATCTTGAAGGATTGACGTTACAACACTAA
The DNA here is from genome assembly GCA_963277665.1 of Viscum album. Taxonomy (NCBI): domain Eukaryota; kingdom Viridiplantae; phylum Streptophyta; class Magnoliopsida; order Santalales; family Viscaceae; genus Viscum; species Viscum album. The sequence goes on from OY728139.1 coordinate 597,007,535, forward strand.
GTAAATTTTTTTGATGATTGGAGACCACTAGGTTATGGATGTGTTTTCATACTAGTGGATTGTGAATTATTACGTTGATTGTTGTGGTTCATATGCCATGTTTACACAGAGGTATGATGTCTCTCGCATCCAACAACTTCTAGCTACCATAGAGGATTTACCCATAGTGCTCAACTATTCTGGACATGGTGCCATCCGTTGGTATAGTGAGGACCAATTAAGTATGTTCATGTTCTTTATAAAAATTCTCTTCCATTTTAATGTAGAATTTTTGAAATGTTTTTTCTCCAAGTTTGCTTTTAATTGTTACTTTTCGATTTTAAGTGTTTTCCTTAAAATAATTTTAAAAGTATTGTTTTAAATACTAATATTAATTTATCTCTTAAATGTTGTGGCATGTAACCATTTTGTTGGGTGCTATCCGTCTGGGAATTCGGCACACACCCTATATACACCTTTAGATACATGTAGATCTTTTCCATAATTTATTCTTGGTTGAGGCATCATGATTAGTAACAATGGTTTGGAATGTTGATCATTTTTTCATGCATGTATGACTATAGTGGTTTGAGGAGGTGGATCTTCATGTTGCAGGAAGGTGTAGATAGAGGTATTATTTTTCTTTATATTACTATCTTCTTGTAGTTTTGGGTTGAGTAGTAAATTGTGAGCTTTATTCAATGTTAAGCTCTTATTTGGTTCTATTTTATAGTTTCTATTAATTTATCTTGTTAATTGTTTTTCAATCTCTTTTTTGCAGGTAAATATTTCCTGTGTATTATTTTGACACCTGATAACTTGTGTCATCCCATGAGTATCAGGAATGCACTTCGGGCTATGTTGCGGACCGAGTCGGTGACAGGTCGGACATCCACTGGGCCAAGTTCATGACAAAATGGTATCAGAGGAATTTGTTCTCTCTTAGTTCATTTTCTTTTGGGATACAGTCCTGGTAAACCAATGTTAGGGGTGTCAGAACTCGATGTTCCGGCTACGAGCAATGTTCCTAGACAGCACACCTCGTAGTAAGACTCGAGTTACCAGGGTTAGGTGAGTTTTGTCTGAGTCTTTGGGCCTTGTGGTTAATCTTGTCTTGGGGAAATAAAAATGGAGTGGTGTAAGTGGTCCGAGTCACCTCGTATGGTCTGTAAATCCATGTGGATATGAGGACCCTATCCTAGAATACTCCCTATAGAGGTGGCATGATTGATGTATGTCCTCCAACCAAATGTCCCAGTCACCCACTGACACTAGTCTCCTCTTGCATCATTTCTCGTCTCTTTGTTTTGGAATCTTGGAAATATGGTTTCCAAGTAAAAATGGTTTGTCCTTGGAAAATGTTTTTAAATGGACCGTTTTAAAATGAAAATGATGTGTGAGGCTTGAAAATTTTTTGTAAATGTTTTGGTTTTGAAAAATAGAATGTTCTAGTTTTGATCCGTGGTGTTCTCCAAGGCAACAATGTGCATAGGTATATATGGAAAGAAAAATGTTCAATGGTACGAGCAGATGATTTCATGGATGGGCATGAGGTGGGTGCTAGTGTGGCACGAGAACATGCTTGTGTGAGGCCCACAAGACACCATTGGTGTTTATGAAACCCATTAGCTTTGTTTATTTTCAAAAAGTTTTGTTAAAGTAATTTTTTTTGTTTTAATGATCGGTATTTATGTGTTGTGTCCTAGTATTTTCAGAATGTTGTATGTGAGGAAATAATTTTTGAGAATTCTTTTCACTTATTTGTGTTTGGAGTGTGAATTCTTTTTAGTAAGTTGGTGTTCAAATGTGAGGTTAATAGTTTCGTTTGGAAAGTGTTTAGGGAAGCCTTTGTAGTGGTTCCCCCTACACGTTTGGCAATTTCAGGTGGTATGCCTTGGCCACTGGACCAGTTTGATTGGGTCCATGGTTCTTTTTCTTGACTAGTGTCTTCCCCCGTAATGTATTGGCATTCAATTGATGTGTGGCTATGGGAAATTTTCTATTGGCTGGCCCTCTAGTTGATTAATGTAAGGACTCGCCCTTTTTAGTGAAAGTGATATGTCAAACACTTTTCCTTCTTAGTTAATAGTATCCTCTCATAGCTAGATGAAAAAAGAGAGGGGAGTTGAAGGGTGTTTTTGTCTCTTTGACTTGTCTATGTCATTGGGTATGACGTTTGGCACCGTTTCTTATGAAGGTTCCCCTGGAAGTGGTGAAAGGAATTTCAGCATGAATGGTTGAAGGCGATTTGGAGTTATTGGTGCTGACTGATGACATGAAAGGAATGTAGTACATTCATCGGCCTCAAGAGTCATGTTTGGTGATTCTATGTAGTGTGAGTTCTCTTTGAAGTGAAAAGGTGGATTTCAAAGAACCCTCCGATAGTCCATATTTTAATGTGAGTGTGTCCCCCTCTTTGAGAGTTCTAATTTTTCTATTCAAAGGGGAGTGTTTGTCATGTGTATTTTCTTATTATGTTTCTTCATTAAGGAAAATAGGTGATGCATATGCATTACCTAAACCCTTATTTTGGTGGATGTTTCATGAGGCACTAGTTGGATATCATGGTGTGTTGTGTTTGTTTGTGCTCTCTCAGTTTCATTTTGGTCGCATGTGGCACCAAAGGGAGAATCTTGGTTTATGAGTCTTCAATACCCGACTGAAAGGAAGGAGATGCTTCAAAAATCAAGGCTCTAGCCATTGTACTCGATGTGAAGCTAGCGCGTGGTCAAGAACCCTAGGAGTGGATGAGTCCCTAACCTTATTTCTATCATCAGTATTTATGGTGAAGGAGGTTTAAATTGTTTTATGTGATTATTTCGTTCTGAATGAACCATTTGGTTGCATGGGGTTTCTCGTGGCTAAAAGGAGGAGTGTTAGTATAATTACAATAAAGTCATGGGGGTGGCATACCAACAAATGTAATCAATTTTAGAGGACCTTATGGGAATGTTCATTAAATTGGTCTGAAATTTGAATAGTGATCTTACACGGATGTGGAGATGTTGGTTTGTCTTGGGTCATAGTTTTAATGCCTCGGTAGTTGGTCCCATCCCTTCACACCCCATGTGGTGGGGGTGTTTGGTCTCTATCATGAAAATTTTGAAGTCTCTATACCTTCTGGATGATCTAGTGGTGGCGAGACCCATTGTGGGTCTCGCTCATATGTGCTCGAAATGAATTGGTGTTGGGATTTTCGTAATGGTGAAGAGTCCGCCCTGGCCTCCCCTTATCAGTTTTCCAATATCATCTCGAGCATCAGTATGTTTATAATGGTGGGGAGCCCCTTCGGACTTTCCCCATGTTTTCCTTTTAGATTTGTATCTATATATGACTTGTTATTACATGACCAGTGTGTTAATTGGATGTTATTGGTCTTGTTTGTCTGTTCCAGTCAAATGGTGTGGTTTTAGTATAATGGGGCTTGATGAGTTTCGTTTTGTGATGTTGGTTTCCGTAGGTGGAATAGTTCTTTTCCTTTATCAGTAAACTGGAGGTGTTCTATCTCTTTTGGAAGGGTGACACAAATAATGAATTCTTTTTACGACATCTTGAGTTTGTCATTTAAGTCACTTTCTTTAATCATGGTGCATTTGGCTCTTTTTTCTTGTTTATTATAGGGATCCTCTTGGATCATTAACGTGGTGTTGTTTTCTACTTTGAGTCTGAAACATACTTGTGGTTATTCAGTAAGGGAAAGAATTATGGTGAGGATAATTTTCACACCCTCCATTTTATACAATTTATTTTATTAAATTTCTTGGGAATCAGGCAATTCGGGTTGAATCCTGACGTAATTTTTTTGATTTCATGTTAAAAAACGCACATTTTGGTATTAATATTGTTCAATACACTATGGTCAACGCTACATAGCTTTACATGAGTCACCACATGGCCTCTCCCACTTTACCATACAACCTTCCCAATGTTCATTGAAGATATATAAAATGTAATGAATTATGAAATAGAAATAAAATAAAAATAAGAAGTGTAATAAAAATTTAAGAAATTATTTTAATGATAATGATAATAATATTGTTTGAAGATATTATTATTATTATTATTATTGTCAATAATATAAATTGAATTATGTTGTAATTAATATTACTATTAATTTAATATTGTGTTACTGTCAATTTATTATTTTAGTTGGTTTTTAAATATTCTCTCAAGTTGCGGGATGAGTCTCATTTGAATTATGAGTTTTTGCAGATAAATGGGTTTTTGAGGCTTGACAGCATTAGTCGCTTGGGTGAAGCATGATTTGTAAACCATATGGATTCTCTTGGGCCACCATTTTCCCTACTGATGTTCAATTGATTAAATAAGACATATTACTAATGAATAAATAAAAAATTAAGAGTGATAAAATAAAAATAAAATAAAATAAGAAGTGTGTGATAATATTTAATGAACTTTTTTAATGATAATAAAAATATTATATTTTAGAGATATTATTAATTAATAATGAGTATTATTATTTATATTAATTTTGATAATTTTTTTATTTTATTTATTATTATTACTCTTGTTTTGGTTTTTATTATTACTATTATTATTATAATTATGTTTTATTTTGTCTTTTATTTTTATTAGTTTTGTTGTTAGTGCTTCTTCTATCCCCTCTTCTATTAGGTCATAGAACACCCCCTCCCCAAATCCATTGTGTTCCCCTCCTCCATGGACAGATGTCAGCTTCTACCCCCTTCATTGCACCCCTCCATCACCCCCTTCTCCCTCTTCTGGTCACTCTAGTACCATACTCATCGGATAGCCCCCTACTGTCGCACAGCCTCCCTCTCAGCCATCCACATCGCACCACGCCCCTAGTTCGGCCGAATTCTAGACCACCCACCTCCCTCCTAGATGGCCTTCCCGCCTAACGTTGTTTCCCTCCTCTCGGATTGCCAACTCAAACCACACCTCTCTTCCGGCTCGCATCGCACCGCGCTAGCCTCATCTCGCATATCCTCCTCTGGCGCAGCCTCTTGTGGCTTGGGCTCCACCGGAATGACCTCCTCTAATAACCCCTCACCCATCGCTAGAGGTAAATTTAACGATTAATGGTAAATTTATTACATTAAGATATTATGAGCTTATGGTTTAGGTGGGATTTGGTACGATTTTGATGTTCTCTTTGGTTTGATTTTTATTTTACAGTTCCGTAGTGTTTTTTTGTGCTGTGTACTAGGGGAGGAAAAATATCCACACAAGATTTTGGAAAAAACAACAATGAGGTAGGTGGTTCCATGCCTTTGCATATTTTAGATAATTTCATTTGGTTGTTTAGTTAATTTTAATTTGTTCTACGATTGTATTGCATGGTGAAAATTATGTTTATAATATATTGGCATGCTTGTTGAATGTGATTGGATTTCCAGAAAAATATAGTGTTGTCATTTATATCTGTGTTATTGTATAAATATTTTCTAGTGCTTTATTGGTTTTTTGAAATGAATATTATAAATTTTTTAACATGTTAATGTGAAGAAAACTTCACTTTCTTTATAAATGTTTATGATTTTTATTTTTTCATTGTTGTGGTAAATTGTAGAAGTGTTTAAATAGTTTTTCATGTTGTGAAAATGAGGTTTTAGAAGAGTTGAGTATGAAATTGATTTTAAAATTGTATTTTCATGTAAAAGGATGAGTGGTTTGAAGTGAGCTGTTATGGTATGCATGTGATATGTTTTATGAACTAAGGAATTTTTTATTTGAGTGTTATTTGGGATGCCAAATATTGTTGGAAAGAGTTTTTGGGTCATCTATTTGGTGTGAAATGCATTTTCCTTGTATTTGAGGTGTTTTTGTAATTAAATTGAGATTTTAAAAGGAAAACGAATCATTTTGCGTGTGTTTTCCATGTTGTGTACTTTTGAAATTGAATTGAAATTTTTTTGAACAATGGAAAGAATGTTTGGATATGAATATGCTATACTTTTGGTTTTAAAGTGAAGTTCTTATATGAAATTGGGAGTGTCACTCCTGTGTAAACCTTTTATTACTAATTTTAAGTGTTTTATAAATTTTCAACTAGATTTATAAATTTATACGTGGAGTGTGGGATTTCTTTTTGATAGGATTACATGTGAATTATATTTTTAAAGCGACTCTAATATGTGAAATGGGTCATTATTTTGTTCAATCCCTTTTTGTTCTATTTATAAATGTTCTTCAAGTTGTTTCAATAATCTATCCTGTCAATGTTGTGATCAAAACTATGGTGTTAAATGGTCTTGGTGTGCATGTCTTTTTAAAATTCTGTTTTGGTAAGTAATTTGTGTCTTTTGTGGGAATTTACTTGTTTGGATTTTGATATGTGAAAGCGATATATTATGTGATTATGGAACTTGATTGAGCACAAGGGAAACCCTAGGTACCATGGTGGGAAGATTAGGACTAGTATGCTAGATTCTACAAAAATGGTTTGTCCCGGTTCAATCTTGAAGGATTGATGTTACAACAGAAACTAAACTGTTTTAATGATTTGAGACCACTAGGTTATGGATTTTGTTTCTTAATACTGGATCATGCATAAGAGCATTGATTATTGATGTTCCTATGTCACATTTACACTGAGGTATTATGTCTCTAGCAGCCTATAGGTTCTAACTACTTTAGTGGATTTAACTATAGTGCTTGACTATTCATGACATGGTACCTTCACCGGTATACGTAGGACGACTTGAGTTTGTGCATGTTCTTCATAAATTTTCTATTCCATTTTAATGTATTATTTGTGAAATGGATTTTTCTTCCATATCTCTTTTCTTATTTATTTTCATCTTTTAAATGATTTCCATAATAGATTTTTAAAAGTATGGTTTTAAATAAGAATATTAAATTATCTCTTAGATATTGTGGCATAAAAGCTTTTTATTGGGTGGTATCCTACTGTAAATTTGGATCACACCCACAAACACCTTTGGGTGTGTTTAGATATTTTCTATTGTGTATTATTGGTTGAGGCATGATGTTTAGTAATGGTTGTCAAGGTTTTTGATGACTTTCCCATGCAGGTCAGATGATGATGGTTGGAGGAGGTGGATCCCAATGTTGCATGTAGGTGAGGATAGAGGTATTGGTTTATTTTATATTGCGGTCTTCATGGTGTTTTGGGTTGAGTTTTAAACATCAAATTTGGTCCAATGTTAAGGGATTGTTTTGTTTTTTTATAGATTATGTATATTTATCTTATTAGTTGTTTTTCTATCCCTAGTTTTCAGGTAAATAGTTGGTATGTATTATTTTGATACCCTGGCACTTGTGCCAGCCCGTGGGGATAGGGAATGCCCTTCGGGCCATGCCATAGACTGGGTTAGTGCCGGGTCAAATGAAAACCCGACCTAGTTCGTGACAACATAATCATGAAAATTTTATTGTATTTGTCAATGATTTGATCTTCTCATCATACAATGATACCATCAGATTAACCGATATCATCCATGGTCATCATTTCCTCAATTCTTTCATAACAGTTCATAATGAAAATGTGAGTTAATTTAATAATATCACCTAGGATTGTAAAATTTGGTGTGAAACAACACTCGTTTCCACGAATGTGGTGATGATCTAATAAATAGACAGTGTTCCCAGATCAGATTAATTACCCCGAGGTACAACTACGCCATATGAACATCCATTTATTGTCTCTATACAAGGTTCTATTACTATAAAAATCATGTAATATCTTTCTAGAAAAAAATACTAAGTTATATTATGCATAAAAATATCCCTAGGGATTTTCAAAAACTTTTTTCTAACCCAAATATCTAATGGATGTCTAAATAAATCCTCTGATAGCAACTACAAAGACCAATAATTTTATGAATAGTTACTACATAATTTTATGTGAATAAAAAATACATTCCATGGTTTCATGTTTAAGGACAATAAAAGTCAAGTTTATTTGGATTCTAGACACAAAATATTCTTATATAATGAAAGATCAAAAAATTTACTAATGAATATCATCCCATAACGTACTCATTATAAACATACCCAACATAAACCTTTCTTCATAACATTGTGGAAAGAAGCATCTAAAATGGTGAACTTATATTCTCAGAAATCATGAATAAGAGGAATAAAATGATCACATAATGTTGAAATTAGAATAATTTAATGAGAACAAGAGACTAAAATTTGAAAATCATGCCATTTATACCATAGATCATAATATTGAGACATTGAATAATGCTTGTCAATTCATAAGAGATAAATCATAAAGGAAGAAAATAACATAATCCATGAGGTTATAACATTAGAATAAGACATAGACTTTTGGAATACACAAAATCATATAAATCATTGAGTGTATTTAAAATAATCATATAATAATGTAAATCGAGATTTAAATCATTGAGTGTTTATAATGGAATGAAATCATCTTTATTTTTTTCATGTTAAAATAAATATTCCATTAACATTTTTATTAAAATTAAAAAATACCTCATTTAGAATATGTAAACAAGAATAAATTTCAACAATTTTGTAGTAAATAAATAAATGGCTGAAAATGATTTTAAGAAATATTCATTTAATAGTAAAACAATTCATTAAATTAGTTTTAAAATAAAAATCCATTGAATAGAGGGGTTTTTTTACAAAGTGATAAATAATGATGATTTTCCTCAATCACATTATTTTAATCTATTGATTACTTAAATAGAGGAAAATTAACAAAAAAAATGTATTCTGTTAAAATAACTATTGGAGAATAAATAAAGTGTAAATATTATTAGGTAGACCCTGATATTTTATTATTAGAAAAATTATCATGGACAATCATGAAATATAACAATATTGTAACATAAATCCCATAATACATTTCTAAATTTTGAAACCAAAGACCCATTAAATAGAGATACCTAAATAAATTTGGAAATCCTAATTATATTCATGAGGGTAATCATAACTAAAATTCAAAGGAATTATATACACCACATAAAATAAAAAGTTGGTTAAATGGCAGGGGTCTCACATAAATAAAACATAGATGTATATCTCATTACATAGGTATGAATTAAATAGTAACTGTTTTAATATCAAGTTTAATAAATATCTATATTTTTTAAATATATCCTAGAACTATAATCATACATATAATATTATAAATTGTTTACTAATAAACTTTAATTACCAAACAATTAATATTTTTTTAATATCGTTGTTCGTGATGAAAACTACTTTGTATGTCATGTATGTTTTGGATTGAAAGTTTCGATCCATTTGAAATGATTATAGATGCTTAATATATGGAATTGTAATATCTATATAATTAAAATATATGTTTTTGTGTTCATATTTAGAGTCATCCGTAAAATTTATGTATAAAAAATGAATTACATCACTAATGGAGATAATAGGTCAAACCTATGCACGAACACTGTTTAAAATTTTTTACATGGAAAAAATATATAGTCAACTAATTATTTACATGTGAAAAATTATTATTATATCAAATAAATAATATATGTTCATCAAATTCAGCCTTATTACATTCTATTTCAAAAAATGATAATTGAATCACACCACATCATAGAGGTGGTAATCTACACTTATGGATGAGTCATGTTTTTATTTTTCCACGGATTTTATTGAAATAAAGTATATTAAATATTAAAATTTTGTTAGAGTAATTATATATATATATATATATATTAAATCCAACATTATATACAGTTCTAATAGTTGATGATGGAAAATGAATCACATCAGTTAGTTATATGGTACCCTCCGTAGACACGACCGATTGTTTCCTTACCAATTTGATGGAACTGGAGATGGTTATAGGTTATTCCATAAAAATAATAAAATATATTTACTTTTTAGATACTATTGTTTTTATATTGGAATTATCAATACTTTAATTATTGTAGAAATATAATAAGTAAGAAGAAAAATATTTGTGAGGACAATTTCAATCGATTGTAAAAATCTCATTTAGATCTCTTATTATGGTATATAGGGTTGGAATTTTTGGGAATACAAGTATCTCAAAAACATGGGTATATTTTTCAAGAGATTTGGGTAGATATTAGTTCAGAGAAATAGATTAAGAGGTGTGAATAATTTAGGGGAGGATGTTCCCTTTTTTAATTGAGGGGTTTCAATTTTGTAAATACAAAAAACTATTCCATAATGGAAAGACACTCACAACACAAGAGCCTCCAAAATATATAAATAATGGTGTTATAAATAATATATGTTCAATACATGTATCTAAAAAATAATAATGTTTTAAACATGTTATTACCTTAATGTCTATGGTGACTCAATTTTACCGTTTTTTCACCATTATAACTATTTTTTTATTTACCTATATAATTTATCTTTGATGACAAAAAATAAATGAGAATTATTAGATTACTTAGAAAAACAATCAAAATATGAAGAACAATGTCTTAAATAAAAATATGATTTGTGTGAAAATAGTATTTCTACACAAGATCATTAAGGCGCAAAATATCATTTAGACCTTATCCATGGTATGATATGTTTTACTGTTTTGGGGTCAACAAAGTTACTACAAAAGTGAAATTGGTCGAGGAATGGAATATAGATGATATTTTACAACATAAAATAATTAATTTATAATCATATGTTTTTTCAGAATTTTAAATCATTTAATAAATTTTGATTAATTATAAAATAACATTAATGTCAATTTTGATACTTTTTTAAAATTTGTCATTAAAACATAAATAAAAATATAAAATTTGACTAGAGTATTTTAACACATGCATAAAATATTTTATATATTTATAAAAATCATGGAAATCAATATTTATTAAATTTATAATATTTTTTATATTTTTGAATCAATTATTTTATTTTTCTATTAATTCAATAGTTTCTTTGTCAACATTTTTAAGCATTTAACATAATTATATAATTACTAAAAACAATATATAAATAATCATCATGGAAATAATTCAATTATTCTCAACATTATAGTAAATATTCATTTCTAACTCAATTTTTTACCTATATAAACACATTATTGAAATTTAAAGGTAATGGGATCGCATTTTTTGATTTTTCTTGACATGAATTATTATATAGGTCACATTCAATGAAAAAGGTCCCACAAATATAGAAAAATATTTTTTAATGAGTTAAGGGTATAAATAAATTTATCTAATAATATTTAATATGATAACTGGTGACCTTATAACATGGTTTTAACCTAAGTTAACCCCATTAACCCTTTTACCATGGTCATGGATGTTGTCTTTTTTACTATTCATTATAACCAAAAATCATGTTGACCTTGTTAGATAAAATAAATTATGTTGATTAAAAATATGGAATCCATTTTTTTAATAAAATAACTATAATTAAAATAATTTCCTTTTTATAATAATCCCTTACATGGAGATGAAATGTGGTATTTTATAAGGAAACGTTTCAGTTTCGTTTAAAACAACTTTAGCCAAAAAATAAACATAAAATTGATTCCAATTACCTATATTAGATTAATCATAATATATTTTAATATATTTTATTCCAAATCTATTTTTTTTAAATAATTTATCTGTAAATTCAATAAAAAATGTCATTTTTTAATTAAAAGACGTATTTGTCACTATTCATTGAAAAATTACCCTTTTTACAAATTTACACAAATTAATAAAGATATTTTTGACATTTTGTTTTCAAAAATTATGTTACTTTTTTGAAATATATTTCTTATAAGGGGAAATAAATATATATAATAATGTCTCAGAAAATAGTATTAAAAAATATTATTGATAGATATTTATTTTTCAAGGAATAAATTGACTTCACAAAAAATGATTTCATATTTTCTAAGAAATGATCAATAGAGTTATGAAAAGTTGGATATTTGCATAAATTTATACAATTAGTACATCCTATTAATACTATCCAATTTATCATCTATGTTATAACAGCCACATTAAATAATAATATTTTAAAATTATATCAGGGATTCATTAAAAAAGGTTATGTCCATAATACTACCTATCGAAGAAACAAATATTTCATAAAATATAGGGGTGTTACATGTACCTGTCTCTTCCCCTAAAAATATCTTCACCATAACAATAGCTTCAGCAACCACTTTCTGATGTACAATCGAGCAAAAACACCATCCATAAAGGGAAAGAAAATATTACACTAGAATTCAAGATTGGATGTTAATGATGTATACGAACTCAGCAAAGGAATGGAAATCATCCCAATATCCACATAAGTAATGAATGAATTCATGTTTTATATCCACTAATATCCATATCATACTCTCTAGAATTCCATTATTTTATAGTTTATATATGTACTAAATTTCATCTGGGTACCTAAAGTCCTCTATAATACATTCTACAAATGTGACATGAAATTAGAGTCCTTATATATCATGATTCTATATGGTAATAATAAATGGAATATCTTCCACACTATATAAGTCTTCCACATATTTTTTATAGAATGATTATCTAAAATTATCATGAGTTATCCAAATTTATTTGGCTGAGGAACTACCACCAAATGAGCATCATGACTCCTCATGGTCCTTGATAACCCCATCATGATGTCCATTTTCACGTTGTCCAATATCCACAATGGTACTATATGTGAAAAATTAAATACAAAAAAATTATGATTTTGTACCTTTTACCTCTAGAATTTCTTTAATTGTGTAAAAAACCCAGATATATCCCTCTTCATAACTGGGCACAAAAACTATCATTGCATTCCATGGTATATAATTATGAATCCAGCATATAAAACACATTTTGAAACACATGATTCTATAATTAGATTCACCCTTATATGAAATAGAAATAATAACCTTACCTAAATATACATTACATATTCATCATTTGAGGACCACCCTGGGACTAAATCATCACCTTCTACGAACTTCTACATCACTTACCACTTAGTATCTAACACCATGATAGTGATTACCCAAACCCTAAATAAGAAAAGACAACTCAGGGTACACATTTACTAATCCCATTATCATCATATGAATCCACTGGCCAATTAATCACTAAAATCATTAGATGTCAGTCCTCTAATGAAGAAATCTCTTCAAATCCCTACAACTCTAGTGTTTTCTTATTGAGATCATATGAAAAAACATTAACATCCGTAAGATAGAATCTCCTATTGAATTGTAATTACATAAGATACTCCACCCAACACCACTAACTCATACCAAAATACCATTGGGAGATGATGTATTAAAATTTCTTCTAGTATATGTTGATGAAAAAATATCACCAAAAAGATAATGTCACCAACACTTTATAACAAGTACTACAACCCCTAACATTATGTGATGCATTATGTAGTTCCACTAATGAGTTCAATTCTAAAATTATTCTTATTAAACAACCAAATTTTTCTAAATCAACAAAACTCTCTACACAACACCTAAGGCATCTTATGAAAATATGTTTCCAATCCCATTATTTGGATGAATTGAATCTTGTTTTTTCATCAATATAATTATTAGCTCTAGGAAGGAATCTTCACCCTGACCGAGCCACATAAAAAATAACCTTCATTTTATTCATCTCTATTGTCAACACTAGTAAATGGTAGATGTGTTAAATTAAATGTCTATAGAACATTGTAATCCCATGGATACTTTAGATCTGGGAAAAAAATTCACGGGACATGAAAAAGTCATTATAGCCTATAAATTCTCTAGGATCACTAAAATTCCATCAATAGAAATTACAGGATCGAAGAACTAATCCTCCTAAATCTAAAAGATACACATTAAAATTTTATCATAAATGTTATTTAGAAAATTTTCACTCAATATAATATCTTAGTAACTAGAAATCATAGTTTATGTCCCCTAATATATTAAGATATCTAAATTTAAATAAATTAATATGGATCCTTGTTATCGAAGGAAAATCAAATTTTTGAAATCCAAGAACACTAATAGAGAATATTTTATGTTGAAAGGGATGAAATAATACACATATAGTTTGTATTTAATTGTAATCATTATCTTTGTAATATCCACCTCCCTCAAAAACAACTCGTGGTAGGCAGAATATAAATAAATATTAGAAAACCACTGAAATTCTATAACTAATAAAACATATTTTCAATCATGGGTAAAGGGTACCAATTCTTCACTATTACCCAATTTATCTTTCAATAGTATATAAATATCCATTTAATAAATTTTTCATTAATGAAAAATATTTCTGGAGCACCCCAAGGAGATGTTATTGGTATGATAAATCAATTCTTCTATAAATTCTTTAAAATCACCATAAATTCTCCTAGATCATTTGGTTCTATTCAATGAACGTATCTATATCCACTATAGTACTGGTAAATCTAGTCATAAACCCATTAAATGCTTAAATAAAACCTGCAACCATTTCCTTATCTATCCCCTTCTCAAATGTCAGGGCTTTTCGAAGTACCTATACACACATCTTCAGTTCAATGTCCCTAAACTGATGTGTTTACTTCTGAGAAAGTCCAATTACAAACATTCTATCCTTTTTCACCATATTCCATGTCAAAATTCAATTAAATAACAAAACGTCTATAAAATTTATTGAGTTTTATAAAACATGAATCACTCTCTACTGAAGCTTTATATACTCTTTTTATATGTCCATTATCATCATTTCATAAAATAACTACCCAAATAACATATCCTTGAAGGCCTCTCATGTATGTCCCTCATAATTTCTTGCATGAACATATTGAACCAATTTCTCTTGGAAGGTTCATAAGTCCTAGAGGATTCTAAAATCACCCTCTTTCCATTAAGAGTCTCTACAATATCAAATATTCCACTCATAAAGTTAATATAATCATCAGAATATTGAGCCTTATATATCAGGAATATTCTATAGGTCTAAATATAGATTATAGCAAACCATAGTATTATGATCTCATCCCCTCTAATTAGTTATATTCTTAAAGGAAGCAGGTTCTGGTGGGTTTTTCTATCTTAACCACTAGAGTGAGTGTAAGATAATTACCTAGTTAATCCTCTTATATGTCAAGTGGTGGAACTAGTATATCCTCTCAAGTGGGATCATTTTATCATGCTTCACCAGACATCCCCATCAAAAATCATTGAGGAAACATTTTTCTAAAATACCGAATGATTGTATGGAACGAATATAAAAAATTTATTATAGAAAATTATATAAAGTTATAAGGAAAACATAGGAGATGTATATACTAAGAACAGTCATAGGAGATACACACATTCTAGGTTTAATCCTCCTTATTCTACCCAAATCTCAATCCAAATCCTTTGTATGTGGATGTGAGTCACAACATATATATATACATGATCATGATATGAACATGATCACCCAACAATAAAAAATAAAGATATATCTCATGATTAGAAATAAAAATATATCTCCATCAATTAATAAAAATTATATAATTTAATTAAAGAAATAATATAAAACAAATAACACACATATATATTCAATGTGATCCAACCTTCTTATTTATGATTCATTAATACAACTAAAACCAAAACTTATATACAATAAAACATACCCAACATCATCATAAAACTATATTTACACAATTTAAACAACAATATCATCAACATAACTTTGAGTTCCATTGTCCATGAGTTTTCCATGCACATGGTGACTCCCCTACTTATGTTTTATACAATATATCACCATTTTACCAAGTCCCAGAATAGGGACAATAAAATTAGAATACACTTGGGTTCTGATACAATTTTTATTCCCTAACCCTAATAACTGGGTCTAAACTAAGGTTCCACATGACCTCATTAGTACCTCCATATATGTAAGATGATTCTGACTTACATTGAGGGCCGAGAGATGTCGTAGGGATACAATAGACTCTGTAATAATAGTCATATACTAGAAAATAATAATTTATACATATGTAATATTACATTATAGTGAAAAATAACTCAATATATAGGATATAATAGATTTCATGTTAGGTCATAAAATATCTTACCAATGGACCACCAATGATTTTGGTGATCAATTATAAGAATAAAAATAGGTAATAAACAATTAAATGCTGTTTTTTCAACAATAAAAAATCTAGAACGATACAACATCTCTCTTTAAACTCCATGATGACCAAAAATATAGTATTGGACCCTTTATATTTTCTAAATTTGTAACCAAAAAATCTATAAAATGTCCAAAATTCCCATGTTGGGTTGGAGAATAAACATAGTACGATACCCCAATGCATATTTGACACATGTGTACACGTAAATAAATCAGAATGTCATGATGGAATGGTAAATTCAAATTCAAGCAGACAATCAACCATATATCAATTGATAATGAACTAACAAGGCTTCCACAGGCTCTAGATGTTCTTTCTTCATTATGATACCTACATTATGTCATAAGTTTTCATTTAATGGCATAATTAATTATTCATTACTCAATATTATTTTATATAAAAAACATGATTACCCTTAAATGAAAAAAAACCATGGCATCCTTATAGGAAAATTACTAATCACAACTCAAGGATACATGCTTCCCTCTAAAGGAATGCATTCCTGGCATGCCTAAATCAATCAAACTCTATATATATGTATGATATTTCACTAATAGATCATTATGCATTCCTATTGACATTCTTTCCACAATATATGGAAATCCCCCCATGGATGAATCCAAGGAAAATTTATTGTTCTAATATTCCTATATCCACATCCACACTCTACGTTTATATCATCCACATAACCCCTCTAAAGGATTGACTAAAACAGTTTAGAATACATGATAACATGAACACAAATATAGAATCTTCATTGAGTGTTCACTAATCAAAAAGTAAATCATTAAAAAGATAAGAAAATTATATCATATTAAATATTCCCAAAACCATGAAATAGTATATAAGTAGGGTATAAAAGGGAAAGAAATATATGGAATATAAAATATTAAACTACTAAGAAATAACCTCCTATATGGTGTCACATAGAAATGAGTACACAACCAATAACAACAGGGTTCCCATTGGCTACCCATGTATGAAAACAACTCATAACATACAAGGGACTCTACACTAAGAATTTACACACAAGGAAAATATGTTAATCAACTCTATTCAAGGGACTAAAATTTTATGTTATTCCTACCCTCATCACATTAATACCACTTTTCGTGAATTGTTTATGGATTACACCTAGATCAAACCCATTAAAAAACGTTAAATAAAACAAGGTCCAATCCATAAAATATAGTCTCAAGAATTTTATATGATTGGATAGTTCATTTCAAGTTGTCTACTACACATTAACTTACAAAATGATATTCATTTCTAAACATAGATATAAGATCGATCATAGAGAGGTAACCAATTCCCTTAATCTAACATTGATCTCAAAATAAATCATGAATCCTCCATTACATCCTAGTGGAGATTCATAGGTATAGGGAATATGATAGGATATAAGATAAATTCCAAAGGAGTAAGAGTAATGAAGAATAGTAATGGTATATCATACATTAAAGGACACCAACACATTAATATAGACATCAAGAACTAATGTGGAGAGGAATATGAATCCAAGAGAACCATGAGAGAGCAATCTTGGAGGTTCTTGTCACAAATGGGTCGAATTAGATTAACGAATAAGTTAATAATAAAATTATAGGAAAAGTTAAATAATTAATTTAATTGTAATATTATATAGGTTCTACCAGCTGGCTAGAGGGATATATATAATTTAATATCCCTCGGTCATCACCACCAATTGGATTCCATATTGCACCAACTCGCTAATGACCTTGTTTCAACCAATTTTTATCCCATAGATTATTCCAAGCTATGTGAATGATTTTTAGACCAAATTACCATTAGACAAAACTCTAATAGAAGAAAAATATATCATGATATGTTGCAGTTAAAAATAAACCATTCCATGAATGATAAATATGTTTCAAATATATTTCTAGTTTGATATAATAATTTTTACATGGGTGTTATATCTTATCATCTTATAAATAATTTAATCTTTATTTACATTAGATTATTTTCCGTATGATATTTTTCATCTTGAAGGCTATTATTATTTTCATTTATATATTTGAAAATATTTATACATGAAATTCCAAGTTAATCAATAACATCATAATGAAAATCACTATGTCAGTCATCAATGATATATTCATAATTTTCATTAAATCATGATCATAATTCATTAGAGGAATAATTTACAACATATTTTTTAAACGATATAATAACATATCAACCACATTGATTTACTAAGTTATTGTGGATAGATATTTCACTCTTAAATTATTTTCAAATACTATAGGCCTCTCTTTTAATCATATTCATTTAATTCTTGGACTATAAATAGACATTTAGAGAAAATTATTTTTAATATAATTTTCCATCTCATGATATTCTAAAAAATATTCAACTATACTCTTCCTTCACATACTAAATGGTATTAGCTTATAAATTATTCATATCTCGGCCTATTTGTTTCTAATTATTATCTGAGTAAGACACATATATTTGTTCATCTTGAGAATTTATATTCACGGTCATTAAAAGATATTTTAAATAATGTTTTTTATAGATATAAAAAACTACTTCTATGATCAATATTATATTTTTTTCAGTCACTTCACATGGGTGGGCTCCCATGATCACAAAGAAAAATTTTTCATCAACTTATTGTATATTATAAATTTATATAAATACCCTTCATTATTTATTTGTAATTTAAAATATAGCTTCATATGAATCATCCTATTAATCCAAATAAACAAAATAATATATTCTAGAAAATTATTGTAAATTCCATGGAAGAAATATATTAAAATTTCTATTGTGATCATATAGAAAAATTGAGTTGTAGCATGGATCCTCTCTTTATGGTTATAACAATTTATAAATGTAATAATGAGAACCCTAATTTATTTTAATCATAAACGTTTTCCTATTATTATATATTTCACATAAATATTGTTGATAATAATTATCATTCATTAAAAATGAATTAAAAATCCATTTTTGATATTTATAACACTTGATAATTGTTCTAGTATGATCTAATTTAATTCATTAGAGTATTTCATTTAGACTTGATGAAAATAATTAATACTGAAATATCAATAATTAAAAGACATAGATTATAATAATGGTGATCTATATATCATTCTATTATTTAATAATATTAAAATAAATTTATTAATCATGTATTACTAATTAATCATGACAACTTCATCATTTAATACAATAATTAGGGTCATATGATTATTATTATTTTATAAAAATAATAATTTTTTAAAATTCTTTAAAATTTTATTATTTGAGAGTACCATTTTTTCAAAAAGCAATGAGTATTATAAGGTTTTGTAATTATTTATAATTATTAAATGATAGTTAAAAGTATAAAATTAGTCATACAATATTATTTTTCAAATTCTCACAATCTAATAACTCTTATAATTTTTTACTACACTCATATAATGTCACGATTGACCCTTATGAACTTATGGAAAGACTCTTAAGAAGTAACAAGTTACTATTATGAGGTAGAGAGTGACTTTTATAGACATTAATTTACATATAAATTTTTCGATTTATAATTTCAATGAATACTATAAAGATATAAGAAACTGTTATAATGTGTGAAATGATACTTACTCTGTAACCAATCATATTTATGATATATTGACTCATCATTTTGTATAATTAATTATCAGTAAAATGTTTATGGATGAAACATAAAATATCTTGAAATCAACCTTAATAATTATAGGATAATCCTTATATATTTAAGAATCATACTTGTTAAATCAAACATGATTCATAAAAACTATTTCAATTTTCCCTTTTTTCGTATCCTTAGTGCTAAAGTGACTCTAATTAAAGGATTGAGGACCCTTAGAATGTCAATAATTTTCAGTTTTCAATGTATCATGGATGAGAGTTATGAATTCATATATATACACTATTCAATATCATCTTTATAATTGAGAATTATTCTAATTAGAAAATATCTTTTTCAAATAAACTTATCATCTTCTAAAAAACTTAAAAGGAAAACTGAACAATTTCAACTACATTTGGTTATTATAATTTTTTTACCTAATAAATAGATTTCCAAATACATTTACAACATTTAAAAACTAACTTATGTTTATTTAAATGAATTATCACCACCACTCTTTTGTATCTTCTTCAAACCTTTTTCCCAGAGATATTAAATAAAAAACATTAAAATAGAAATTATAAATAAATCCTTGGATGGTTTATTCATATGTTCAGGAAATTTCTCTCAAAACAATAAACTATTTTCAATATTTTCATTAATCAACATTATAAAAAATATTTAGAAAACATTTTAGTATCCATATATTTTTATTCCAATATAATCTAATTTTGACAACAATGTTTTCCATACAATATAAATTATCTCTATTTTACATGATGATGTTATAGAAAATCCTTAGATATTAATATAATTGATCAATAATCTTTCAATTTATGTTTTTAAATATAAAATCTTTTCAGTATTTTTTAACCATTACTGTGTGGGAATCCACATCATCTTATTTAGCGTGTGTATTTTTCCAGAATTACCCACCTTATCCAAGGAATACAATTTGAAAATATAATAGATACTAGTTGATGAGAAATAAAACATGAATACATTGTTATATTTATTATATATGATAAAATAAAACATTTTCAAACTACATCATAATGATTTTCCCAATAATTATTCCTATTTTATTCTTTATAAGGGATTCCCATCTTAGTGTAACCTAATTAAAATAAAAAAAGTCTGAAAATAATTAGGTCTTCATCATTACTTAATTTTCTTAAACAATACAATCTAAGGGCAACCTAATCAGGCATAAAAATATTTTTTAAAATTCTTGGGGGCTTAGAAACTATTTTTCTTAAATGGAATCTGAAATATACCAATTTTAAAATGAGATTTAATCTGACCATATTATCATATTTACAACATTTATATGTATGTATACTTAAAATTATTTAGTTTGGAATATCTATTACTTCCACCAAATCTATTTCTTCAAATTATAATTATGAGAAACTAATTACAAGATTGATAACTTTTGTTACTAACCAAAATTTAAAATCAACATTATTTATAACAGTTTCAACGAGTCACATTCATAAGGTATACGAAAAAAATTCGATATAAGGGTTTAGTATTATATGAAATCATTAACACCTACAAGTGTAAGAATGTATTGAGAGGTAGAAAATCCCCACTATTTAGATGGTGTAATAGCATTTAGGTTACTTATACTTCTAACCCAATGTAACTCAATATAAGGTAATTTACTTAATAATTACCTAAATTTCATCAGAAATAAAATATCTAATATGTAAAAAATTTAAATGCCTTTTAAAATCACAATAAATGAAAAAATATAGTCCAAATACATAGTAGAGGAAAATAGAGGGGTTGATATTATTTAAATATACCAATTTTAATGATTTCATACACATTTAATGAAATAGTTTAAACAATTTTAATATAAATAAAATATTTAAACTAAAAATTTATGATATATATTTATGAACAAAAAAATATTGAATTATACTTTTATAATAAAGGATGTCTTTGATGGAGATCGGTATAGTTTTGTTTCCTTTTTCTAGTTCCTTACAAGTTTCTCAAGGTGTTGTTAAATATGAGATGTATTTTTTAGGAAAATGGAATACAACAAGAAATTATCAAATGGATATTGTTCCCATTGTTTTAATAAACTGGGAGTAAAAACCACAATTTGTTTTGGTCTTTTATTAGGGTTTTGAGGAAAAGTAAAAAAACTACAAAGAACCTATGAAAACCATATTACACATACGTGAATAGAATTGGGTTACATGAAGTCACATTTCACTATTTTACATGCTTTGTTGGACAAAACATTCTATTCTTGTAAAAATATCATCATTGAAAGTTTATTTGTATAGAAATTGATGTAATAGTTTTATAATTGAAAATTCGATATTCTCTGTGAACAACGACAACCCCACACATGATTTTCTCAAAATTAAATGATTAAGACTAAATATTACATTACATTATATTCCGGTTATAATTATGGTGTGTAGTGGAATAGTATTTTGGAAAACATTAAATATCAAATCCCATTTATTTTTCAAAAAAGTTGAATTTTTTCCCAATATATATGAACCATTATAATAGATAAAAAATACTTATCCTCTTCAAATAATTATTGACAGAAGATACCCTTCTATGCACATCCAAAATATTTGTGAGTTTAGATTCATTGTAATTTTAATCAAAAGGGATAAAAATAAAATATAATTTATGAGACTAAAATGAGAATGTTAGTATAATTAAGTCACATAGACATAATATAAGAGAATCATAACTAACCAATTATTGAACAGAAATAATGAATCATTCCATAAGTATTATCATAACATAAAATATGAATCAAAAGAGTGTAGAAAAAATTTCAATAAACACAATCCCCTGTAGAGTGGCATTATAATATCTTTGATATGTTTTTTAACATTTTTATTAGGAAAAATCACCATTGTGAGTCACACACATGTACCTATTATTGTAAGAAACTAAGACACTACTCATGTATACATGTTTCATGATATATAATCGTTTATCCAATGGATTTGAGAGTGATACATGGCCATTCCCATAATAATCCATATATTTGAGTGCCACTTGAAATCAATAATTCATCATATCACAATGAATCATGGAAAAACACAGTGTTACATATAATTTTAAAATGTAATTACATAATTAAAACATTCATAATTCCATTAATAATCCTAACCTTATATACCTATGAAAAAAGTGTATCTAATGATATTCAATAACATTCTATATATATGTACATTAATAAAGACATTAGTTCATATGGTGTTTATGATATATAGATAAATGTTACTTTAAAGACCCGTAAAATTCAAGAGATATTTTTTCTTAATTTTATTTGGGATTTTACAAGAATGGAGTTTCTGATGGCACCTGATTTCGAGGCCCGGTGTGCCCGGTATCAATTTACGATTTTAGATCAGGTATGTTCTGTAAACGAACGAGCGGGTTTTCCTAACTTTTGAACCGGTGCTCGGAATCAAAATCAGTGGTCACCGATGAAACCGCAGCGCTGATAATTGATTAAGAACACCATTTCCGGAGTTGCGTTTTCTCGGCTGAGGTTATTAATTAAATGGGTTAACTAAAGAATAAAAATAAAATGTTCTGCTACAAATTTTACTTCTATTCTAGATAGTTTAAACCTAAGCTTGGTGGTTGGAGTGGGACCCACTAATATCCTAACCCCACTTGGTAGGATATTAGTGAAGCGGGGCCCACACGAGCCCAACACTTTCAACTTTCTCAAACCCCCATTAAATGTGTATCACACCCACCCACCCACCCCCCCCCCCCTTTAATGAAAAGTCAACTCTCTTAATTAATTAATTGATTAAGTTATTCAATGTAATTAATTCTAGAATTCATTTTGGATTTCAATTTTGAATGTTGGCTTGTGTGTGTTAATTATATAAGACAATGTCTTATTTCATTAAGGGTTGGTTTCGTTGTGTGAGAACGATTGGGAGAGGAATTGCTCAAAGCTGTCAAATCTTCATCTTCTTCATTGGAGAATGCAAAGAACGATGAAGAACGTTGGCCTCCGACGGAAGACGACGAAGAACGCTAGTTCCTCGGAGATCGACGATGTGACGCTGTGTACCGCGACGTCGACGATCATCTTCTCCGTGACGCCGACGAATACTCTTCTCCATGACTCTGTGTACCATGACACTGACGACGCTTACAGAGCCTTCTTCCGCAACATAATTTTCCCCCGACGAACCTTCGTTCAACAATGCTTTGAGGTAGGGGTTATTTGTTTTTGACGATGAATTATTTCATTGCCATTCAACGACTTCTATTTGGGTTGCCTGTTATCATAATAATGGAAGGAGGTTAGACCGCATGAACACAGCCGACCCTCCTCCCCCTTTGCTGATTTAACTTGTTGCGATACGAGCAAAGGCAGCGCGGTGAAACAGCACCGCGTGGAACCAATGAAGAATGAGCGAATAAGCGCGGTGTCGTCAAGTTACGCCGTTGAGGTTGAATAAAGTCGTGGCGTCATTGCGTCGCGCCAGAGAGCCACAAAGAGGCCATGGACAGAGCGGGACCAAGGTGGAGGGGCACGACACCGTCGCGCCATGCCGTTTGGACAAGGCCGCGATGGAGCAAGGTGCGGCGGCCGGTACCGCCAGCCGCCAACACCTCGGAGGGGCAGGACCGTGGCGGTCCCGTGGTGGCAGCACCGGCCGGCCGGACCAGGACGGCCGTTTAGGAGAAAGACCGGGGGTCTTAACCCCCGACTCCCAAGGAGAGGCCCCCATGTGGGGGCCGCGGTTTCAATCAGGGGGGGCAGCCTCCCCCCTTCCCACAACGGCTCGGCCAACACTGAGCTGGCCGTACAGGGCGCGTCGCGCCAGGCCGACCGGCTACCCAGGCCGGGCAAGGCCGGTCCAGGCCGGGCCGGGCCGCACCACCATGAGCCATTCCTAGACTTGGTTCGGGTCGGCCTTGTTCGGGCGGACCCAGGGGGGGTCTCGGGCCGGGTCGGTACGGGCCCAAAACCCCCTAAAACCGGACAGGTTCGTTCTTTTGCCCATATCATGGGCTATGGAGCTCCGATCGACGCACCGTCAGTTGCGATGCAATCCTTGGATCGAGAAAATCATTTTTGTATTTTATACTAAAGGTTTTGGAGAACATTGGGTACCTCCTAATTGGTTTGAGAACCAAACCAACCAGGCCCTCGAAGCGGAAATGCTTATAACTTGATCTCTGGACGTTCGATTGACGTGCCATCGACTTTGTTGGATTCATCATAGTGAGATGGACATATTGGATTACTACTATCAAGGATTGGATGTATTTGTAGTAGGGTTTGGTTGGTTTTGACTTAAAACCCAACTAGGCCCCTAGAACGAAAAGGCCAATAACTCTCAGACCGGGCGTCTGATTGACGCGCCTTCTGCCATGTTGAGTTCCTCTTGTCGAGACATAACTTTGAGATACATCAAATCTAGACTATGTGTCAGTTGTTGTATCAACCCATTGGCTCATGGAGTGGACCCTCCCGGAATCGAGCATGTTGTGTGCGGGAACCCTGGAGCTAGCTGTGACTGCGACGCCAATGATGACTGCATAGAAATCCTCCATGGGTTTAGCAGTGACGACGACTACACTGAAATCCTCCGTGGGTTCAGCAGTGATGAAGACTGCACTGAAATCCTACGTGGGTTCGATAGCAATGAATACAGTACTGAAATCCTCCGTGGGTTCGACGGCCATGAAGACTACACTGAAATCCTACGTGGGTTCGGCAGTGATGAAGACCGTACTAAAATACTCTGTGGGTTCGACGGCAATGAAGACTTCACTGAAATCCTACGTGGGATTAGCAGTGATGAAGACCATAATGAAATCCTCTGTGGGTTCGATGGAAATGAATATTGCACTGAAATACTACATGGGTTTGGCAGTGATGAAGAATGTATTGAAATCCTCCATGGGTTCGATGGCGATGAAGACTGCCCTGAAATCCTACGTGGGTTCGACAGTGATGAAGATCGTACTAAAATCCTTCGTGGGTGCAACGTCGATAAATACTGTTCTTGTATCCTATGTGGGTATCTTAGTGTTTGACTCTGTTCTTTCTATCCTACGTGGGTTTGGCAAAGTAGCTATTCTGTATACTATGTGGGTCTGACGACTTAGTTGGTTAAGTATCCTACTTGGGTCCTAGCTTAGATTAATCTGTGACTATATCGGATCATCTCTATCACATTACGAAGAATTATACCTTTGTGATCTATGTCTTGACTTTCAATCATTATCTTCGACATGATTGACTTGTTTTCCTATGTGAATTGGGTTGTGCTCTCTTATGTGGATTGGTTTGTGTTTTCATGTGTGGACATGATTGAACTTGGGCTCAGATGTTGGAGCCGAACTGGAATTGATGACTTAGGTATATGTATATGAAAATACCTAAGTAGTGTTTGATGTTACTTCATGATTTTATCTTTCCTTTTTGGATTATACTTTTTGGATTATGGGAGACCTTCGGGGGTCTCGGGGTCCCTACTGAGTTTGGTATACTAACCCCTGAACGGGCAATACCCGTACTACATTGTGTTGGATGAAAATGACAGACAACGTTGATCGTGGTTGAGGCTTGTGGTGAAAGTCGGTACCTGAAGGTGGACCACTGGGCAGGATGTACACGGTGCAGACGGCTAGACCTGAGGAGTTATGGAGGCTATCTGTACCCACCCTTCAGGTGGGACTTCCAGTGGACGGCTCGACGTTGCTGCTTTACTTTCAGTTGTTGTACCTACTTTCCAATTGTACTTTACTTTCAGTTTTGGCTTGTATTTTGGCCCATTTACTTTTTTCACTACTATTGTATCCAGTTTTACTTAGTGTATACTATTTCTTTCTTACTCTGTGGTGTTTTTTTTTACTTTATTAAGGGAATTAATTCCAATTTTTTTGGGATTTACGCCTTGGTTCTAGTCACCAGCCCCTGGCCTATGGGAGGCGGGCTTAGGGTAGTCATGGCATGGCTCCCGAGGATGGGTCGTGACAAATTGGTATCAAAGGAGTTTGGTTCTAGTGCAGAACTCAGGACTCTGATCTTTATTTTAGTTGAAGCAATATTGTTAAGGGTATTGAGTGTGATTATCAGTTTAGGGAGTCCAGTGTTGGTGCGGCGGCCGACGTATCCATACACCAGGACCCTGACATCTAATTTCTGACTCAATGCATGAGAACATTGATTGTATGTGTGTTACAAAAGTTTTCTTTGTGATTACTTTGTGTAAACTCACCAGGTATAATGTTTGACCGTGGAGCACCTGTTTCTTTCAGGATGGCCCCACGATAGCAGCTAGCTAGGGTTCTGAGTTTTGTGCGAGCTGACATCCCACTGAGCAACGAGGCCTCTATGTAGGGCCATTTTTTAGCGGAGGCACTGGTCGTACCAGTACTCGCCAAGCCACCGATGCCACCAGCCCCAGCCACTGAGAGTGCATGTCACCTTAGTGCACTTCATGAGTTTCAGCGTTAGATACCTCCCAGGTTCTATGGGGAGACGGACCCTCAGGAAGCTGAGGATGGGTTGGAGGCGGTTGTGCGAGTTTTTAGGTTAGTGGGGACACCAGCTGACCTCATGGTGATCCTCACAGTGAGCCTCCTTCATGTGGAAGCAGGCAGATGGTGGAGCCTGATTCTCTAGGTAATCGATGAGTCATCTATCCTATAGAAGGACTTTGAGAGCCGCTTCATCTCGGAGTTCTTCCCAGCCACCCTTCGTGCGGTGCGCATCCAGGAGCTTCTGCAACTGCGGCCGGGCAGCAAGACAGTCTCCCAGTACTCAGTGAGATTTACCGATCTCTCGTGCTATTTGATGGAAATGGTACGAAAACCATTCTTCTCAACCCGGACCATTGATCAGGGACTAAGACATGAGATCAGGGCATCTATGATCTCCCTCAGCATTCCGATGCAGGCAAGAGTACTGGAGCGATCCCTTCTCATAGAGAGATTTCTTGCTCAACCTACTCCAGTAGCGAGACCTACCACCGGGTGGCACGTAGCAGAGTCGTCTGCAGCTGGCAGTCGACAGATGTCACCAGGGTCCAGGAGGACCAGACCATCAAGAAGACAACCTCAGGACTCTGGCTCAGAGGTACGGGGAACACGGTGAAGAGCCAGCCTTCCGAGGAGCAGGCAGTGCTATGCATGCGGCAGGCAGGGCCACATGGCTCGTGACTGCCCGACACGCCATGCAGAGGGGAAGCAGACTGTTGAAGGACCACCCAGGAAAGGGCAGAGGTTTGACCGTGGCGGTCCGTTGGGAGCAGGAAGACGAGGCCGAGGAACTGGTCGAGCGGCAGGTGGTGGACGACATTTTGAGGCTCCACCACCACCACCAGGAGGTCCACCCCGACCACAAGGGAGATCACAGCTTCAGGCGGCTGAGGCTTATGATCATGGAGCTCTGAAATCGGGTGGACAAGTACGGGACTAGCTCCAGGCATAGAGGCCTTTGCCCATAATTCCTCTACTTCATTGTTTGTGTTTCTTTGTGTCCTTGTACTTTGAGTTGAAGTAATAAAAGACACTTTCAATAGTGACATCTTCTTTCATGTCTTTGTTATGCTAATACTAAGAGGTTCTGTTTAAAAACTATTGACTTGACCCTCACATATGAGATTCCTACTGGAGGAGACCCAGTGAACACACAATGATGCCGAAATTGTGACTCAACCCTTGGAGGTGAGAGTAATGTTTGGATCTCTTGGTAGCAGCGTCAAGGCCTTACGACGTCATCCATGGCATGAATTAATTTATCATGTCAAGATTGACTGTATTAAGAAAGGAATGTGGTTTATCCAGGGGATGAGACCACATTTCTCTTTTTGTCAAAGGAGAAATCTCTACAGCTTTTTAAAACGATAAGGAAGAAGGGGAAACCCTTCGTGTGGTAAGACATATGATATCAGAGCTTCCAGGAGCTGAGACAGAGATTTACCAGCGCGCCTATCTTGAGGCTACCGTATGAGGGAGTGGGGTACATAGTCTACTACGATGCATTAGGGACCGGACTCAGATGTGTCCTGATGTAGGAGCGGGCTGTGATCACCTATAGATCACGTCAGTTGAGGCAACATTAGAAGAACTACTCTACCCATGACCTGGAGTTAGCAGTAGTGGTCTTCGCTCTGAAGATGTGGCGACATTATCTGATGGGCGAGTGCTTTACAATCTACTCTAACCACGAGAGTCTCATGTACATATTCTTGCAGAAGGACTTGAATCTAAGACAGTGGAAATGGATCGAGTTCCTCCAGGAGTATTACCTTGAGATAGTATATACTCCTGGAAAGGGGAACGTAGTAGCCGATTCTCTCAGCAGGAGGACGGGCATCCAACTACTTGGGGAGGCGACGGAGCAGCTATCCTCTTTGCAGATATCCTTCATGGATAGAGATGGTGCATCCTTTCTTCAGTCACTCACAGTCACTCCTCCACTACTGTAGCGGGTTAGAGAGGCACAACGTGGGGACGCTGACTGTGAGACGCGGCGGGCGCATATATCCTCAGGATAGGCACATGGTGTAATCTCTATAGGAAGAGAGAACGACATCCTTTTCAGAGGACGTACCATGGTACCAATTTATTTACAGGAGGATGTGCTGAGAGAGTTTCACACTTCCACTTTAGTGGTACATCCAGGAGTGGCGAAGATGTACCAGGATCTCAGACGATAACACTGGTGTCCGGGTATGAAGAAGGTTGTGGCAGAGTTCGTTTCTCGATGCCTCACCTGATAGTAGGTGAAGGTAGAGGACCAGGTACTAGCAAGCTTGGTACAACCCTTGGAGGTACCGAAGTGTAGGTGGGATGTGATATCTATGGATTTCGTGACTGGACTTACAAGTACTTCCAGAGGTCACGACTCTATTCGGGTGATTATAGACTGACTCACCAAGTTGGCTCACTTTTTACCCATCAGAGATCAGAGCTCTATAGAGATATTGGGACGTCTCTACATTCAGGAGATTGTACGGCTTCATGGTGTGCCATCATCTATCGTCTCCGATCGAGATGGTCTCTCTAATTCTCGGCTTTGGAAGGGGTTACAAGAGGCATTTGGGACGCAGCTATATCTGAGAATCGCCTTTCACCCTTAGATGGAAGGTCAGATGGAGAAGACCATTCAGAATCTCGAGAACATGCTCCGTGCATATGCCCTCGACATTGGTCGCGACTGGGAGGACCATCGACCCTTGGTGGAGTTCACGTACAACAACACCTACCACTCCACCATCGGGATGGCACCATATGAGGCATTGTTCAGCCGGCCATTCAGATCACCTCTGTGCTGGACAAACCCTAGGGAGTCAGCACTTGTGGGACCAAAGTTGGTCCATGCCACGACAAAGAAGGTCCAGGTCATCCAGGAGCGGATGAGGATAGCTGAGAGTCAGCATAAGTCTTATGTTGACTGGATGCAGAGTCCAGTAGATTTCGATGATAGCGACCACATCTTCTTGCGGGTCTCACATCGACATGGATTACGAAGATTAGACCGGGGCGAAAAGTTATCTCCATGCTTCATCGGACCATTCCAGGTCCTCAACAGAATAGGCGAGGTGGATTATCGCTTGGCACTACCACCTTAGTTTCATAGGGTGCATGACGTCTTCCATGTATCTCAGCTGAGGAGATACATGCATGACCCGACGCATATCATCGACCATGGGGAGTTGGACATTGACGACGGGGATCCTTTTGCGGAGGTCCCGGTGGAGATCGATGATTGACAGGAGAGGGTCCTATGTGGATGGTCGATACCTCTAGTGCGCATCAGATGCCAGCACGGGAACCTCCATGAGAGCACTTGGGAGCGGGAGGCTCAGATGCATGCTCAGTACCCATTTTTCATCCCCTAGTTTATGATGTATCTTTACGAGGACATAAATCCCTAAGGTGGGAGTAGTGTAAAGACCTGTAAAATTCTAGGGAATTTTTTCTTAATTTTCTTTGGGATTTTACAAGAACGCAGTTTTTGACGGAACCTGATTCCGAGGCCCGGTGTGCCCAGAATCAATTTCTGAAGTTTAGCTCAAGTACGTTCAGTAAAAGAAGGAGCGTGTTTTCCTAACTTTTGAACCGGTGTTCAGAATCGAAATCTGAGGGCACTGATGAAACCGCAGTGCCGGTAATTGCTTAAGAACACCTTTTCTGGAGTTGCGTTTTCTCGGGTGAGGTTATTAATTAAATGGGTTAACTATAGAATAAAAATAAAATGTTGTGCTACAAATTTTATTTCTATTCTAGGTAGTTTAAACCTAAGATTGGTGGTTGGAGTGGGACCAAATAATATCCTAACTCCACTAGGTAAAATATTAGTGATGTGGGGCCCACATGAGCCCCACCCTTTCAACTTCCTCAAACCCCCATTAAATGTGTAATACACCCGCACCACCTTTAATGAAAAGTCAACTCCCTTAATTAATTAATTGATTAAGTTATTCAATGTAATTAATTCAGGAATTCATTTCGAATTTCAAATTTGAACGTTGGCTTGTGTGTGTTAATTAAATAAGACAATGTCTTATTTCATTAAGGGTTAGTTTCGTTGTGAGAGAAGGATTGGGAGATGAATTGCTCAAAGTGTTTGAATATTCATCATCTTTGTTGGAGAACGCAAAAAACGATGAAGAACGCCGACCTCTGACAAAAGACGATGAAGAACGCTAGTTCCCCAGATATCGACGACACGAAGCTGTGTACCACGGTGCCAACGATCTTCTTCTCTTCGAGGCCAACGAATCCTCTTCTCCGCGACGTCGTGTACCGCAAAGTCGACGATGCTTACGGAGCCTTCTTCCATGATGTCCTTTTCCCGTGACGAACCATTGTTCAAAAATGCTTTGTGGTAGGGGTTATTTGTTTTTTCTTTTGAATTATTTCTTTTCCATTCATCGACTTCTATTTGGGCCGCATGTTATTGTAATAATGGGAGGAGGTTGGATAGCACGAACACGACCGACCCTCCTCCCCCTTTTATGATTGTACTTTTTGCAGTATGAGCAAAGGAAGCGCGGTGCAATGGCACCGTGTGGAAACAATGAAGAACGGGCGATGAAGTGTGGCACCGTCACGCCGCACCGTTGCGGTCGAATAAAGTCGTGGCACTGTCACGCCGCGCCGGAGAACCACGAAGAGGTCGTGGCCGGAGTGGGCCGCGGTGGAGGGGCGCATAACCATCGCGCCACATCGGTAGGACAAGGTCGTGGCTCAAAGCTGTGGTGGAGCAAGGCGGGGCGGCCAGAACTACCAGCCAGTGGCACCTCAGAGGGGTGGGACCACGGCGGTCCCGCGGCGGCAGCACCGGCCGGCCGGACCGGGCCTGCCATTTCGTAGGAAAGACCGGGGGTCGGAACCCCCGACGAGTGATAAAATACTATTTTTTTGGATATTTTATTGATAATAAATGATATAATTTCCTCACATTGTGTTAAATATGTTTATTTATAAAATATTTTGGATTTTATCATTCATTTGAAAATTTAGAGAAAATTTTAGTTTTACCCTTTATAGTGAACTGTAGTATTTCAAAGATAAATATTTTTATATTTATTATTTGATTTTGAAAATTTTTAAAGGTGTTTATAACTTAATTTTGTACAACTTTTATTCATGACAATATTGCTAAAAACGTCATTTTGATAGAGTAAATTGGCCATTAATTCAATGGTGGGATGGACTCAGTAGAATGGAAATGGGTTCTGTATTTGGGTCATATCTTCTTCATCTGGGATCGGAATGAGCCCAAAATTTGTGGAAAACTCTAGGACATGATTGGGAAAAAATATTTTTTCTGGAAGGCCTGTCAATTCACGCTTTTTGGATGTAAAATAGGCGTTTCAACTTGGAAGAAAATATATGGCAGAGTTTTTCATTTCACACTTAAAAAGTTATGTATCCCTAGCCCTCACAAACTCTATTTAAAGGGGGTTTTAACACTTTGAGAGGGCTGGAAGAGGTATTGGGAAGGTGTGTCCGAAAGGGTGTATTTTGGGAGCCCCTCAAAACATTTGGAAGAAGTAAGCCTTTGTGAAAACCTCTCTTCCACAAAGGCTCTCCTCTCCCACCTCTTCTTTTTATTTCTTTTATTTCATGTCTGTTTCTTGAATTTTTCTTCAAATAATATTCTGTGATATTACCTATTATTATTCTCTTAATCTTCTAAATTGGGTTGGAATCAAGAGTAGAGACAAGATTGGGTTCTACCCTTTCAATCTTTTGCTTATGAAAAACGTCTCCACGATGACTACACCACCATGGAAGAGTAGTCTTTTAGTAATCGATATATCTTCTACCATCTTCATTTAATTAATTTGAATCATTGAGCTACTATAATTCAATTAATATGATCCATGAATTTTTTTAAATTGTAAGTAACTAAGAAAGCAATGGATCAATTAACACAAAACACGCGAGGTCGGGAATTTTGTAAATTGTGAGACCGCAATTTTAATTGGTAATACAAGACCATACGGGATAAATATGTAGAGTTAAAATATAATCCCAAAATACAATTCATCCGCATTTCCAGAATGGATATGTGCTCTAATTAACTAGTGACCAAAATCTAACCTTAGAATAACAATCAATGTAGGGTGCTGCGATTGCGTTTTCCGAAGCTAGCCTAGGCTTTAAGTAATTTCATCTTTTTGGTTAAGTTATCTCTCGTAGGGTTCTAGGGGTAAAAAAATTAGGGGATCATAATTAAGTGGATATTGATTTAAATGATAATTATTAATAAGTGAATGAATAGGTAGAGTTATATCGATTACGTCTTTTAAAATATTTTATAAAAAAATTTCTTTTTGTTGTGTCATTTTAATCGAACTTCATTTCGAAACTAAAAACAAAAAAATATACAATCTTTTTCCAGAAAACTTCTTCTAGATTCATAAACTATAACCAACCACCATATTTTCAAATATTGTTTTTATTTTCTATTATTTTATTTTTTGTATACCTTTAAAAAGTTGTTCTAAATATACTTCCTCCTTTTAAAGATGACCTTGGTCAGCCACTCTGCTGCACCTAAGTACCCCAAAATCACACTTATCATTTTAGGGTGCCCACGACAGAGCTCATTCAAATTGGTGCCATTACCAGTGAGGTAAGTAATTATTTCAACCAATTAGAGGTATTTATTTTATTTTAAATTTTTTTTCTTCCTCTCTTCTTTCTTCCTTCTTTACCCAGTCTAATTTTTCTTCTTCTTCTTTTATTTTCTTCTACTTCTTTTTGGACCATCAACTCAAACATATCATTTTTATTTTAATATTGTCCACTTTATTTATTTTCATTTTTATTTGATTTATGACAGGAAATAGTCCCAAATATATCTTATATCTTGACCCTGAGATTGAACACATCATTAGGGGATGAATCAGACATTCTCAATCTATGAGAAGTTTCAATATTCAACCAGTTGGTGAATTCATCTCTCCTGGAAACATTGAAACTGGAAGCAATTCAATTTCAAACATAAAGGAGGAACCAATGGCTGGAGATAATGGAAATGAACTTAATAGAACCATTCAATAATGGGATGCACCACATATTAACTATCAACCAAATTGTATTGCATACCCAAATCTCGAATCGGACTTTGAAGTGAAATCTGGATTAATTCACCTTCTTCCAAAGTTTCATGGCTTATCTGGTGAGGATACCAACAAACACCTTAAGGAATTTAATGTGGTTTGCTCATCTTTAAAACCAAGAAATGTTTCTGAAGGTCAAATAAAATTAAGAGCATTCCCATTCTCACTTGATGGAGCTGCAAAAGATTGGATGTATTATTTGCAACCTGAAGATGTAACGTGTTGGAATGATTTGAAACGTCTTTTCTTGCAAAGATTTTTTCCAGTATCAAGGAAAACATCCATTCGAAAGGAGATATCGTGGATCAAGAAATCCCAAGGGGAGTAAATGTATGAGTACTGGGAGAGATTAAAGAAGTTGTGTGCAAGCTGCCCACATCACCAAATCAGTGAGCAATTACTCATACAGTACTTCTATAAAGGACTCACACCTACGGAGAGAAGCATGGTAGATGCTGCAGCTGGAGGATCATTGGTGGACAAGACACCAGTAGTTGCACGTGCGTTGATCGACAAGATGGCCCAAAACTCCCAACAATTTGGTGATAGAGGTACCCCACATGCCAGGGGAGTACATCAGGTAAGTCTTTCTTCTCTTGAAAGTAATTTGATTGATACTGAGTTGGAAGAATTGACCACTATGGTGAGGCAAATTGCTTTGGCACAAAATACATCTCTACCCCCTCCTTCAAGGCCTTGTGGTATTTGCACTGAGACAAGACACCCAACTAACTGTTTCCCACAACTCCAAGAAACAGAAGATTGTGCAGCAGTGTTCCCTAGGAGACCATATTAGCTGCAACAACAACAACCATAGCCCCAAAAGAAGTTTGATCCAGTATACAACCAAGGGTGGAATGACCAGTCGGACATGAGGTATAGCTCTGGACAACAACAAAGGCCCCCTTTTCAACCAAACTTCCAGCAGACTCCACCTTAACAACAGGGTTTCCAACAACCCCAAAGGAGATTCGAAGCTCAATCATGAACGAGTCAGCAACAAGGGAATCTCCAACACAAGGTAGAGTCTAACACTGATGATCTTTTGAATCAAATTGTTTTTAACCAACAGAATGAGTTAAAGAGTCAAGGCTTGGAGCTGAGGGGGTTAAAGACTCAAATGAGCCAGATTGCCACCGCCCTCCATGAACTTGTAAGTAAGAATTACGGAAATCTACCTTCCCAACCCACTCCAAATCCAAAGGGGAATGTTAGTTCCATCACATTGAGATGTCTGAAGAAAATGAACGATACATCTGTACCTACCATTCCACCAGGATTCACCTCAACTCCAAAGAAGCCACATTCCATACCAACTGATGAGAAATCCAAGGAGAAAGATAAAGGTAAGAAAATGATTGATGATATTCCTCCTAAACCCCTTCCTTTTCCAAAACGGGTTGTTCAAACCAAGAAGATGGCTAAAGAAGCAATGCAAAAGGAGTTTTTGGACTCATTTAAGCGTGTGGAGATCAACATTCCTCTACTTGAAGCCATTAAGAAAATACCAAGGTATGCCAAATTCTTAAAATAACTCTGCACCAATCGAAGAGGGATCAAGGGAAATGAGAGGATCAACCTTGTAAGTAATGTCTCATCACTCATTTCACCAACTCTAGCAATGACAACAAAGTGAAAGGATCCAGGGACATTCACCCTCCCGTGCACCATAGGGGAGTTTCACTTTTCTGATGCACTTTGTGATTTATGTGCTTCCTTAAATGTGATGCCTCACTATGTATTCTCTTCCATGCAGGTTGGTGATTCTAAGCCGGCAAGAGTAGTGCTGCAGTCAGCGAATTGAGCTACGACATATCCAGCAGGAGTCCTTGAGGATGTACTTGTCCGGGTAAGAGACATGATCTTTCTAGCAGACTTATATGTTCTTAACATGGAAGATGATCAGGTAAGTTCTCATTCCCCAATTATCTTAGGTAGTCCCTTCCTCAAGACTGTAAAAACTATCATTAATATCAATGAGGGTACACTATCCATGGAATTTGGAGATAAAGTTGTGATATTTAATGTTATGCATTCCATGAAGTACCCCTCAGAGGATCATTCTTCTTTTGTTATCTCCCATTTTGAACCACCAAATAAAAACTCCAAATAATTTGATTGTCCTATGCTTAGGGAGATTATGAGTATTGGTTCGAGTATGATGTCTAAGAGCACTTCCAAAAATGTTGCTGATACAAAATCCTTTCTTGGATTTGATTTTGATGTGGATTTATATTCTGATTTTGATCATGTTCACACTTATTATGACATGGCTGTTGAGTATGATGATGGATTTTATGCTTTATTCTCTGATGTTGATGATGTCTATTCTGATACTGATGCTCTTTGTGCACATATTTCATTTCCTTCAATGTCTCCATCCATACTACACCCTCCTTCATTAGAACTCAAGCCACTGCCACCAAATCTGAAATACTCATACTTGTTGAGTGGTGATATATTACCTGTTATCATTTCTAAAAATCTCCCTTTTGAACATGAAGAAAATCTTTTTAATATTTTGAGGGAGAACATCCGGGTTATTGGGCTGACCATGGATGACATATCGGGTATTAGCCCCTCCATTTGAATGCATAGGATTCTCTTGGAGGATGGGGCTAAACCAATGAGACAACCACTAAGGATACTCAATCCCACCCTCCTGGAAGTTGTTAAAAAAGAATATGAGAAATTGCTCGAGGCAGGTATAATCTTTCCCATTTTAGATTCTCAGTGGGTAAGTCCTATTCAGGTTGTGCCTAAGAAAAGTGGTGTTACTATTGTTAAAAATGAGAAAGATGAGTTATTTCCAATGAGGGAGCAAAACAGTTGGCATGTGTTTATTGATTATAGAAATCTAAATCAGTCCACTTGCAAGGACCATTTCCCACTTCCATTTATTGATCAGATGCTTGTGAGAATAGCTGGGAAGATACACTATTGTTTCTTGGATGGATTATCTGGATATTTTCAGGTTCCTATAGCTCCAGAGGATCAGGATAAGACTACATTCACCTGTCCCTTTGGCAGATTTGCCTACCGTAGGATGCCATTTGGACTTTGCAACGCCCCAGGTACCTTCTAGAGATGCATGGTGAGTATTTTTTCTGATTTTATTGAGACCTGCATGGAGGTATTTATGGATGATTTTACAGTGTATGGGTCTTCATTTGATTAATGTCTAATTATTTTGGGAAAGGTGTTGAATCGTTGTATTGAGAAGAATCTGGTCCTGAACTTTGAAAAGTGTCATTTCATGGTAGAGCATTGAATTGTCTTAGGGCACGTAGTGTCAAAACATGGGATAGAGGTTGATAGATCAAAGGTAGATATTATTTCATCCTTACCATATCCTTCATGTGTGCGGGATGTTAGATCTTTCTTAGGGAATGGAGGATTTTATCGGCGCTTCATCAAAGATTTTAGGAAGATTTCTCTTCCTATGTCTAGATTACTTCCAAAGGATTCTGATTTTGTGTTTGATGTTTCTTGTAGGAATTCATTTGATGAGCTAAAACAACGTCTGACCACTCCAACTATAATACAACCCCCAAGTTGGGAGATTCATTTTTATCTTATGTGTGACACCTCCAACTTCACGGTTGGAGCTGTCTTATCTCAGAGGGTGGAAGGACGTTCACATGTGATTGCCTATACATCACGGACATTGAATTCAGCCCAATAAAACTACACTACCACATAAAAAGAGTTTCTTTATGTAATATTTGATTTATATAAATTCTGTTTATATTTATTGGGCTCTAAAGTAGTTTTTTTTTCTGACCATGTAGCTCTGAGGTACCTCTTGAAGAAACCAGATGCAAATCCACGACTTATCTGTTGGATGCTCCTTCTTCAAGAGTTTGACATCGTGATAAAGGACAAAAAGGGGTCAGAAAACATGGTGGTGGACAACATGAGTAGGATTACTCACACACTAGAGGATGAAACCTTGGACCAGGTACCACTTCGGAACACTTTCCCCAATGAGCATCTTTATTCCATCTCAGGTACGCATCCTTGGTATGCTGATTTAGTTAACTACATTGTTGCCTCTGAAATCCCTAAAAATTTAAAGAAACATCAAGTCCAAAAATTAAAAAGTGTGTCTAGGTAATATGTGTGGGATGATCCTTACCTCTGGAGCATGTGTCGTGACCAAGTCATTAGGAGGTGTGTTCCCCATCATGAGTTTTAGTCTGTTTTGCATTTCTGTCATACACTTGCTTGTGGTGGAAACTTTGGACCCCAACAGACAGCTAGGAAGGTTTTGGACTTTGGATTATATTGGCCTATCTTATTCCATGATTCCCATGTGTTTTTTATGTCACGCTCTCATTGCCAACACACTGGGAATATTTCTAAGAGGGATGAGATTCCCCAACAACCCATATTATTCTGTGAGATTTTTGATGTATGGGGCACTGATTTTATGGGTCCTTTTCCTAGTTCATTCGGATTTTGGTATGTTTTGGTTGCTGTTGATTATGTGAGTAAATGGGTGGAGGCTAAGGCCACCAGGACTGATGATTCTCATGTTGTTGTGGACTTTGTCAAAGCACAGATTTTTTACAGGTTTGGAGTACCAAAGGCCATCACCTGTGACCAAGGGACACACTTTTTCAATAGGAATTTTTCTTCCCTCCTTCAAAAGTATGGGGTGACACACAAAACATCAACACCATACCACCCCCAAACAAATGGCCATGCTGAGGTTTCAAATCGTGAGTTGAAACAAATTTTGGAGAAAACTGTGCAGCCAAATAGGAAGGATTAGAGAAAGTGATTGGATGATGCATTGTGGGATTATATGATAGCATACAAGACCCCCATTTGTATGTCCCCATTTCGGATTGTTTTTGGGAAAGCATGTCATATCGCAGTAGAAGTCGAGCATCGGGCATATTGGGCAATAAAGAAATGCAACTTGGAATTGGCCCAAGCTGGAATTCAAAGGAAGTTGCAAATTCAAGAGCTTGAGGAGATTCGACTGTCATCAGATGAGAACTCAAGGCTCTACAAGGATATATCAAAAGTAGATCAGGAAAAAATTATCCAACAAAGGTATTTTCATGTTAGAGAGAAAGTCCTTCTCTACAGTTCATGACTAAAGCTGATGCCTGGTAAGTTGTGTTCCAGATGGTTAGGTCCTTATATTTTATCTATTGTTTTTCCTTATGGTGTTGTGGAGATCACACAAGAGGACATTGGAAGGAGATTTATAGTCAATGGGAAACCTTTGAAGAGATACATTGAGGGACTTCCTACTAATGTAGTGGATTTTATCACACTACATGACCCCATCATCACTTGAGCACATCAGGCTGTTCCTAACCCTTTCACTTTTATATTATTTTTCCTATTTAAAAATTCTACATTTCATGTGCATATATCATCTAATGGGTTCACATTGAGGACAATGAAATATTTTAAATATTGGGGAGGGAATATTTTAGTTTAGTAATTTATATTGTTTTCCTATTTAAAAAAAACAAAAAACAATTGTCTGTTTTTTAAATTTTGCATGTTTATTTTTCAATTTTCTTTGTATTTTTGAAATTTTTGAGCTGAAATGATTCTCATCAAAATTTTGAAATGCATATAAATGAGTGAAACAATTTATCTTTTGAAACTAAGATTAAATTAATGCTGAAATGACTTTGTTTCATGTTCAAATATTTAGTAATTTCATGAAAAGTACACTAAATTTTGAATATTCATGCCACATATCACTGTATTTATATTTTAAATCACTTTCATGTGAGGCTTCTAAACCATTATTTTCATATTCTTTACATTCACCTCACTTCTTGAGAGACCCAAACCATGCTTGATTTAACCAGAATTTGATTTATTCCTGTCAAAACATGAGGGTTTGAGGTACTTACATTTAAATCATTGAGGCATTTGTTTGGTATTAAAGCCCCTACTTCAAAGAATATTTTTTTTAATGGCCTTCCTTGAACATTTAATCTTTTTAGACCTTAGAAGCCATGCACAGCCTGTTAGGTTAGCCATATTACAAGCCAATTTTCCTTATCCAACGAACTCTTGAAGTGATATTTCATAATTTAGTTGAGATTAAGTTTGGGGGAAGCTATGTTGTGTTGTGCTACCACATTCTGTGTTACATTGGGTGGAAAATTAAATTATTAAGAGATGTGTTTTCTGCTGAAGAAAGTCATTATATTGAAAGCTATGCCTTTTCTAGAGCTTTCATGATGAGTGAAGCTGTGCCTTTTCTAGAGCTTCTTAATTGAGGAGGAATGTTGTGCCAATCTGGAGCTTTCATGAAAATAATGTATGAGAAGATTGAACATTTTATATGCTGAAATAAATAATGGTGTAAACTTTTCATGACTTTTCATGATGATAAAGCTGAATTGATACTATGGGGATTGAGGAGAAGACCATATTTAAGTGAAAATTAGATTAATGCAATTTTGCTTCAAAAAGAGTCAAGCCCTCCACATTCAGCCTCAGAATTATTCACATCTAAATCCTACCAACCGAAAGCCACAGAAAAACCCTGAAAAGTCCTCATGATAAACATATGTCCTTGACTAACATCGGGTAGCGATGTAGGAATCTATCAATCCTATGGTGACCCTTGTATGAGTTTGGATGAGAAAGACATTGCAAAAAAATTGATATTTGTGTGATGAGAGAAAATACAAGTGAGGTAAGTGTTTTGTGCATGGGAGGATAAATGAACTGTAAATATGTTGAATAATATAAATTAAGAACTTTAAATAATGGTTTTTTATTAGGAATGATATATTTTGTTTCTTGGTGTATAATTGTTTGATCTCAAGTATACGTGTTTTAAAATTGGTTTTGATTTGATATTGATGTTTACTTGGCATGAGGTTTTTCCCAGGAGTGAAAAAGGGTAAGTGTGGGGGAGTTGATAAAACACTATATTGTTGAATATTTTATTTATAATAAATGATATAATTTCCTCACATTGTGTTAATTATGTTTATTTATAAAATATTTGAGATTTTATCATTCATTAGGAAATTTAGAGAAAATTTCAGTTTTACCCATTATAGTGAACTGTAGTATTTAGAAGATAAATATTTTTTTATTTATTATTTGAATTTCAAATTTTGTAACAGTGTTCCTAACATAATGTTATACAACTTTTATTCAGTACACGAGAGCAAAAAAGTGCATTTGAATGGATTACATGGTCCATTAATCCAATGGTGGGATGGACTCGGCAGAATGGACATGGGTTCTGTATTGGGGCCATATCATCTTCATCCGGGTTTGTATTGTGCCCACATTTTGAGGAAAGCTCGAGGATATGATTTGGCACAAATCATCCTTCTGGAAGGCCGGTCCATTCACGTGTTTTCGAGGTCACATAGGCGGTGTAACTTGGAATAAAATATTTGGAAGACTTTTTCATTTCACACTTAAAAAGTTATGTATACCTATC
The DNA here is from genome assembly GCA_963277665.1 of Viscum album. Lineage (NCBI taxonomy): Eukaryota > Viridiplantae > Streptophyta > Magnoliopsida > Santalales > Viscaceae > Viscum > Viscum album. Next base: position 597,049,239 of record OY728139.1, read on the forward strand.
CATCAAAAACTCTATTTAAAGGGGGTTTTAACTCTTTGAGAGGTCTGGTCGAGGATTTGGGAAGGTGTGGCCAAAAAGGTTTCTTTTGGGAGCCCCTCACAACTCTTAGAAGAAGTAAGACTTTGTGAAAACATCTCTTCCAAAAAGGCTCTCCTCTCCCACCTCTTCTTTGTATTCTTTTATTTCATTTTTGTTTATTGAATGTTTCTTCAAATAATATTCTAAGTTAATACCTCTTATTATTCTCTTAATATTTTTATTTGTGTTGGAATCAAGAGTGGAGACAAGATTGGGTTCTACCCTTTCAATCCTTTGCTTATGCAAAACTTCTCCATGATGACTACACAGCCTATGGAAGAGCAATCTTTTAGTAATCGATCTATCTTCTACCCTCTTCATTTAATTATTTTGAATCATTGAGCTAATTTAATTCACATAATATGATCCATTAATTGTGTTTTTAAATTTTAAGAAACTAAGAAAGAAATTGATCAATTAACACAAAACACGCGAGGTCGGGAATTGTGTAAATTTTGAGAGCACAATCTTAATCGGTAATACCAGACCATACGAGATAAATTTGTAGAGTTCAAATATAATCCCTAAAAACAATTCATCCTCATTTCCCAAATGGATATGTTCTCTAAATAACCACTGAACATAAGCTAACCTTATAAAAACAATCAATGTAGGGTGGTGTGATTGTGTGTTCCGAAGCTAGCCTAGGGTTTATGTAATTTAATCATTGTGGTTAAGTTAATTATCATAGGGTTCGAGGGATAACAAATTAGGTGATCATAATTAAGTGGATATTGATTTAAATGATAATGATTAATAAGTTAATGAAGAGGTAGAGTTAGATCTATTACGCCTTTTAAAATATTTTCTAAAAATCATCTTTTTGTTGTTCCATTTTAATCGAACAACATTTTGAAACTAAAAACAAAAAAATATACAATCTTCTTCCAGAAAACTTTTTCTAGATTCATAAAATATAAAAAAACCCATCCTTTAAAATAGTGTTTTTATTCTCTTTTATTTTATTTTTAGAATACCTTTAAAAATTTGTTCTAAAATTACTTCCTCCTTTAACAGAGGACCTTGGTCAGCCACTCTGCTGCACCTAAGTACCCCAAAATCACACTAATCATTTGAGGGTGCCCACGACAGAGCTCTTTCAAATTGGCACCGTTACTGGTGTGGCTAGTAATTATTTCAACCAATTAGAGGTATTTATTTTATTTTACATTTTATTCTCTTCCTCTCTTCTTTCGTCCTTCTTTACCCAATCTGATTTTTCTTCTTCTTCTTTTATTTTCTTTTACTTCTTTTTGAACCATCAACTCAAACTTATCATTTTTTTTACTATTCTCCACTTTATTTCTTTTCATTTTTATTTGATTTATGTCATGAAATAATCCCAAAGATCTCTTATATCTTTACCCTGAGATTGACTGCAGCCTTAGGGCATGAATCAGACATTCTTAATCTACGGGAAGTTTTAATATTCAACCAGTTGGTGAATTCCTCTCATCTGGAAACATTGAAATTGGAAGCAATTCAAATTTAAACCTAAAAGTGGAACCAATGGTTGGAAATAATGGAAATGAACTTAATAGAACCATTCGAGAATTGGCTGCACCAGATATTAACTATCAACCAAATTGTATTGCATACCCAAATATCGAATCAGAATTTTAATTGAAATCTGGATTAATTCACCATCTTCCAAAGTTTCATGGCTTATCTGGTGAGGATCCCAACAAACACCATAAGGAATTTAATGAGGTTTTCTCAACTTTAAAACCAAGAAATTTTTCTGAAGATCAAATTAAATTAAGAGCATTCCCATTCTCACTTGATGGAGCTGCAAAAGATTGGATGTATTATTTGAAACTTGAAGATGTAACATGTTGGAATGATTTGAAACGTGTTTTCTTGCAAAATTTTTTTCCAGCATCAAGGACAAAATCAATTCTAAAGGAGATATTGGGGATCAAGAAATCCCAAGGGGAGTCAATGTATGAGTACTGTGAGAGATTCAAGAAGTTGTGTGAAATCTTCCCACATCAACAAATCAGTGAGAAATTAATCATCCAGTACTTCAATGAAGGACTCACACCTATGGATAGAAGCATGGTAGATGTTTCGGCTGGTGGAGCATTGGTGGACAAGACACCAGTAGCTGCACGTGCGTTGATTGACAAGATGGCCCAAAACTCCCAACAATTTGGTGATAGAGGTACACCACATGTCAGGGGAGTACATCAGGTAAGTCCTTCTGCTCTTTAAAGTCATTTGATTGATACTAAGTTGGAAGAATTGACCACTATGGTGAGGAAAATTGATTTGGCACAAAAGAAATCTCTACCCCCTCCTTCAAGGCCTTGTGGTATTTGCACTGAGACAAGCCACCCAACGGACTGTTGCCCACAACTCCAAGAAACAGAAGATTGTGCAGCAGTCTTCCCTGGGAGACCATATCAGCAGCAGCAAAAAAAATATATCCCCAAAAGAAGTTTGATCCAGCATAAAACCAAGGGTGGAAAGATCAGTCGGACATGAGGTATGGCTCTGGACAATAACAAAGGCCCCCCTTTTCAACCAAACTTCCAGTAGCCTCCACCTTACCAACAGGGTTTCCAACAACCCCAAAGGAGATTCGAAGCTCAAACATCAACGAGTCAGCAACAAGGGAATCTCCAACACAAGGTAGACTCTAACACTGATGATATTTTGAAACAATTTGTTCTTAATCAACATAATGAGCTAAAGAGTCAAGGTTCAGAGCTGAGGGAGTTAAAGACTAAAATGAGCCAGATTGCCACCACCCTGCATGAACTTGTAAGTAAGAATTACGGAAATCTACCTTCCCAACCCACTACAAATCCAAAGGGGAATGTTAGTTCCATCACAACGAGAAGTGGGACGAAAATGAACGATACATCTGTACCTACCATTCCACCGGGATTCACCTCAACTCCAAGGAATCTGCATTCCATACCAACTGATTAGCAATCCAAGGAGAAAGATAAAGGTAAGAAAAATATTGATGATGTTCCTCCTAAACCCCTTCCTTTTCCAAACATGGTTGTTCAAACCAATAAGATGGCTGAAGAAGCAATGCAAAAAGAGCTTTTGGACACATTAAAGCATTTGTAGATCAACATTCCTCTACTTTAAGCCATTAAGAAAATCCAAAGGTATGCCAAATTCTTAAAATAACCCTGCACCAATCGAAGAGGCCTCAAAGGAAAGGAGAGGATCAACATTGGAAGGAATGTCTTAGCACTCATTTCACCAAATCTAGCAATGCCAACACTGTGAAATGATCTAGGGACATTCACCATCCCATGCACCATAGGGGAGTTGCACTTTTCTAATGCACTTTTTTGATTTAGGTGCTTCCATAAATGTGATGCCTCACTCTGTATTCTCTTCCTTGCAAGTTGGTGAGTTGAAGCCGACAAGAGTAGTGGTGCAGTTAGTGAATAGAGTTACGACATATCCAGTGGGAGTCCTTGAGGATGTACTTGTCCGGTTAAGAGACCTGATCTTTCCAGCAGACTTCTATGTGCTTAACATGGAGGATGATCAGGTAATTTCTCATTACCCCATTATTTTTGGTAGTACCTTCCTCATGATCGCAAAAACTATCAGAAATGTCAATGAGGGTACAATTTCCATGGAGTTTGGAGATTAAGTTGTGATATTTAATGTTATGGATTCCATGAAGTACCCCTCAGAGGACCATTATGATTTTGTTATCTCCCATTTTGAACCACCAAATAAAAACTCCATAGAATTTGATTTTCCTATGCATAGTGAGATTATGAGTATTGGTTCGAGTTTGATATCTAAGAGAACTTCCACACATGTTGCTGATACACAATCCTTTCTTGGATTTTATTTTGATGTGGATTCATATTTTGATTTTGATCATGTTCACTCTGATTATGACATGGCTGTTGAGTATTCTGATGGATTTGATGCCTTATTCACTGATTTTGATGATGTTTATTCTGATACTGATGCTCTTTGTGCACATATTTTATTTCCTTCAATGTCTCCATCCATACTACACCCTTCTTCATTAGAACTCAAGCCATTTCCACCAAATCTGAAATACTCATACTTGTTGAGTGGTGAGAGATTACCTGATATCATTGCTAACAATCTCTTTTTTGAACATGAAGAAAATATTTTGAATATTTTGAGGTAAAACATCAGGGCAATTGGGTGGACCTTGGATGACATATCCGGTATTATCCCCATCATTTTCATGCATAGGATTCTCTTGGAGGATATGGCTAAACCGGCGAGGCAACCACTAAGGAGAATCAATCCCATCCTCATGGAAGTTGTTAAAAAAAAGTTAAGAAATTGCTCTAGGAAGGTATAATGTTTCCCATTTCAGATTCTCAGTGGGTATGTCCAATTCGGGTTGTGCCTAAGAAAATTGGTGTTACTGTTGTTAAGAATGATAAAGATGAGTTATTTCCAATGAGGTTGCAAAACAGTTGTCGTGTGTGTATTGATTATAGGAAACTAAATCTGTCCACTTGCAAGGACCATTTATCCCTCCCATTTATTGATCAGATGCTTGAGAGACTAGCTGGGAAGACACACTATTGTTTCTTGGATGGATTTCTTGGATATTTTTAGGTTCCTAGAGCTCTAGAGGATCAGTAGAAGACTACATTCACCTATCTCTTTGGCACATTTTCCTACCAGAGGATGCCATTTGGACTTTGAAACGCCCCATGTAACTTCAAGATATGCATGGTTAGTATTTTTTCTGATTTTATTGAGACCTGCATGGAGGTATTTATGGAGCATTTTACATTGTATGGGTATTCATTTGAAGAATGTCTAATTAGTTTGGGAAAGGTTTTGAATCGTTGTATTGAGAAGAATCTGGTCCTGAACATTGAAAAGTATCATTTCATGGTATTTAATGGAATTTTCATAGGGCATGTAGTGTCAAAAAATGGGATAGAGGTTGATAGATCAAAGGTAGATATTATTTCATCCTTAATGTATACTTCATGTGTGTGTGATGTTAGATCTTTCCTAGGGCATTCCGGAATTTATCGGCGCTTCATCAAAGATTTTAGTAAGATTGCTCTTCCTATGTCTAGATTACTTCAAAATGATTCTGATTTTGTGTTTGATGTTTCTTGAAGGAATTCATTTGATGAGATAAAACAACGTCTGACCACTCCACCTATTATACGGCCCCCACAGTGGGAGATTCCTTTTGAGCTTATGTGTGAAGCCTCCATCTTCTTGGTTGGAGCTGTCTTATCTCAGAGGGTGAAAGGACATTCACATGCGATTACATATACATCAAGGACGTTGGATTCAGCCCAATCAAACTACACTACCACAGAGAAAGAGTTTCTTGCTATTATATTTTCTTTAGAAAAATTCCGTTTATATTTATTGGGCTCTAAAGTAGTTGTTTTTTCTGACCATACAGCTCTAAGGTACCTCTTGAAGAATTCATATTCAAAGCCACGACTTATCTGTTGGATGCTCCTTCTTCAAGAGTTTGACATCGAGATAAAGGACAAAAAGGTGTTAGAAAACATGGTGGCGGACCACATGAGTAGGCTAAATCACACACTAGAGGATGAAACCTTGGACCACGTACCACTTCGGGACACTTTCCCCGATGAGCATCATTATTCCATCTCAGGTACGCATCCTTGGTATGCAGATTTAGTTAACTACATTGTTGCCTCTGAAATCCCTGAAAATTTAAAGAAACATCAAGTCCAAAAATTAAAAAGTGAGTCTAGGTATTATGTGTGGGATGATCCTTAACTCTAGCGCATGTTTAGTGACCAAGTCATTAGGAGGTGTGTTCCCAATCATGAGTTTGAGTCTGTTTTGCATTTCTGTCATACACTTTCTTGTGGTGGACACTTTGGACCCCAATGGACAGCTAGGAAGGTTTTGGACTCTGGATTATATTGTCCTAGCTTATTCCATGATTCCCATGTGTTTTGTATGTCATACTCTCATTGCCAACACACTGGGAACATTTCTAAGAGGCATGAGACTCCCCAACAACTGATATTATTCTGTGAGATTTTTGATGTATGGGGCATTGATTTTATGGGTCCTTTTCCTAGTTCATTTGGATTTTTGTACATTTTGGTTTCTGTTGATTATGTGAGTAAATGGGTGGAGGCTAAGGCCACTAGGACTGATGATTCTCATGTTGTTGTGGACTTTGTCAAAGCATAGATTTTTTGCAGGTTTGGAGTACCAAAGGCCATCATTAGTGACCAAAGGACACACTTTTGATATTGTAATTTTGCTTCCCTCCTTTGAAATTATGGGGTGAAACACAAAACATCATCACCATACCACCCCCAAACATATGGCCAGGCTGAGGATTCAAATCGTGATTTGAAACAAATTTTGGAGAAAACTGTGCAGCCAAATAGGAAGGATTGGAGCAAGCACTTGGATGATGCATTGTGGGCTTATAAGACATAATACAAGACCCCCATTGGTATGTCCCCATTTTGGATTATCTTTGGGAAAGAATGTCATCTCCCAGTGGAAGTCGAGCATCGAGCATATTGGGCTATAAAGAAATGCAACATGGAATTGGCCCAAGATGAAATTCATAGGAATTTGCAAATACAAGAGCTTGAGGAGATTCGATTGTCATCATTTGAGAACTCAAGGATCTATAAAGAAAGATCAAAAGCAGCTCCTGAGAAAATGATCCAACAAAGGGATTTTCATGTTGGAGAGAATGTCCTTCTCTACAGTTCACGACTAAACCTGATGCCTGGTAAGTTGAATTCTAGATGGTTAGGTCTTTATATTGTATCTAATGTTTTTCCTTATGGTGCAATGGAGATCACACTAGAGGACACTGGAAGGAGCTTTACAGTAAATGGGAAATGTTTGAAGAGATTCACTGAGGGACTTCCTACTAATGCATTGGATTTTATCACATTGCCTGACCCTATCATCACTTGAGCACATCAGGCTGTTCCTAACCCTTTCACTTTTATATTATTTGTCCTATTTAAAAATTCTTTATTTCATGTGAATATATCATCTCATGGGTTCACATTGAGGACAATGAAATATTATAAATGTGGGGGAGGGAATCTTGCAGTTTAGTAAATTAAATTGTTTTCCTATTTAAAAAAAACAAAAAAAGAATTTGTGTGTTTTTCAAATTTTGTGTGTTTATTTTTTAATTTTCTTTGTATTTTTTATATTTTTGAGCTGAAATTATTCTCATCATAATTTTGAAATGCATATCAATGAGTGAAACGATTTATCTCTAGAAACTGAGCTTAAATGAATGCTGAAATGTCTTTGTTTCATGTTCAAATATTTAGTAATTTCATGAAAAGTACACTGAATTTTGAATCTCATGCCACATATCACTATCTTTATATTTGAAATCACTTTCCTGTGAGGCTTCTAAACCATTATTTTCATATTCATTGCATTTACCTCACTTCTTGAGAGAACCAAACCATGCTTGATTTAACCTGAATTTGATTTATTCTTTTCAAAACTTGAGGGTTTGAGGTACTTATGTTTAAATGATTGAGGCATTTGTTTGGTATTAAAGCCCCTAATTCAATGAATCTTTTTCTTATAATGGCATACCTTGAACATTTAATCTTTTTAGACCTTAGAATCCATGCACAACCTATTAGGTTAGCCACATTACAAGCCAATTTTCCCTATCCAACCAACTCTTAAAATGAAATTACATAATCTAGTTGAGATTATGTTTGGGGGAAGCTATGTTGTGTTGTGCTACCACTTTATGTGATACTTTGGGTGGAAAATTAAATTCTTAAGAGATGTGTTTGCTGCTGAAGAAAGTAATTATATTGAAAGCTATACCTTTTCTAGAGCTTTCATGACAAGTGAAGCTGTGCCTTTTCTGGAGCTTCTAATTGAGGTGGAAAGCTGTGCCTATCTGGAGCTTTCAAGAAAATAATGTTTGAGAAGAATGAACATTTTTTATGCTGAAATAAAGAATGGTGTAAAATTTTAATGACTTTTCATGATGATGGATCTGAATTGATACTATGGGGATCTAGGAGAAGACCATATTTATGTGAAAATTAGATTAATGCAATTTTGCTTCAAAAAGAGTCAATCCCTCCTCATTCAGCATCATAATTTTTCACATCTAAATCCTACCAACCGAAAGCCACAGAACAACATTGAAAAGTCCTCATTATAAACATTTTTCCTTGACTCACATTGGGTTTAGATGTAGGAATCTATCAAGCCTATGGTGACCCTTGTATGAGTTTGGATGAGAAAGACATTGCAAAAAAATTGATATTTGTGTGATGAGAGAAAATTCAAGCGAGGTAAGTGTTTTGTGCATGGGAGGATAAATGAACTTGAAATATATTGAATAGTATAAATTAATAAATTGAAATAATGGTTTTTTATGAGGCATGATATATTTTGTTTCTTGGTGTATAATTGTTTGATCTCAAGGATACATGTTTTAAAATTGGTTTTGATTTGATATTGATGTTTACTTGATATGAGGTTTTGCCCAGGAGTGAAAAAGGGTAAGTGTGGGGGAGTTTATAAAACAATATATTGTTGAATATTTTATTTATAATAAATGATATAATTTCCTCACATTGTGTTAAATATGTTTATTTATAAAATATTTGGGATTTGATCATTCATTGGAAAATTTAGAGAAAATTTTAGTTTTACCCTTTATAGTGCACTGTAGTATGTCACAGATAAATATTTTTATATTTATTATTTTATTTCTAAATTTTGTTACAGTGTTCCTAACTTAATGTTATACAACTTTTATTCAGGACCCTAGAGCTAAAAAGTTCATTTTAATGGATTAAATGGGCCATTAATCCAATGGTGGGATGGACTCGGCAGAATGGACATGGGTTCTGTATTGGGGCCATATCTTCTTCATCCGGGCTTGGCGTGAGTCCAAATATTGAGGAACGTTTGAAGACATGATTTGACACAAATCATACTTCTGGATGGCCAGTCAATTCATGCATTTTGGAGGTAAACTAGGCGGTGAAACATGGAATAAAATATTTGGCAGAGTCTTTCATTTCACACTTAAAAAGTTATGTATCCCTAGCCCTCACAATCTCTATTTAAATAGGGTTTTAACTCTTTGAGAGGGCTGGTATAGGCTTTGGGAAGGTGTTTCCAAAAGGGTGTCTTTTGGGAGCCCCTAACTACTCTTGGAAGAAGTGATACTTTATGCAAACCTCTCTTCCAAAAAGGATCTCCTCTCCCACATCTTCATTGTATTTCTTTTATTTTATGTTTGTTTCTTGAATTTTTCTTCAAATAATCATCTGTGTTCTTACGTCTTATTATTCTATTAATATTTTTAATTAGGTTGGAATCAAGAGTGGAGACATGATTGGGTTCTACCCTTTCAATCCTTTGCTTATGCAAAACGTCTCCACGATGACTACACCGCCCATATAAGAGTAGCCTTTTAGTAATCGATCTATCTTCAACCCACTTAATTTAATTATTTTGAATCATTGGGATACTGTAATTTACTTAATATGATCCATGAATTGTGTTTTTAAATTGTAAGAAACTAAGCAAGCAATTGATCAATTAACACAAAACACGCGAGGTCGAGAATTGTGTAAATTGTGAGAGCGCAATCTTAATTGGTAATACAAGACCATACAAGATAAATTTGTAGACATCAAATATAATCCCTAAACATAATGCATCCTCATTTACAGAATGTATATGTTCTCTAATTAACCACTAACCATAAGCTAACCTAAGAACAACAATCAAAGCAGGGTGCTGCGATTGCATGTTCCAAAGCTAGCCTAGGGTTTAAGTAATTTCATCTTTGTGGTTAAGTTAACTCCCGTAGGGTTCTAGGGATAAAAAATTATGGGATCATAATTAAGTGGATATTGATTTAAATTATAATGATTAATATGTGAATGAAGAGGTAGAGTTTGATCGATTATGCCTTTTAACATATTTTCTAAAAAAACATCTTCTTGTTGTGTCATTTTAATCGATCTTCATTTCGAAACTAAAAACAAAAGAATATACAATATTCTTCCAGAAAACATCTTCTATATTCATAAAATATAACCAACCCCCATCCTTTCAAATAGTTTTTTTATTCTCTTTTATTTTATTTTTAGAATACCTTTAAAAAGTTGTTCTAAATCTACTTCCTCCTTTGAGAGACGAACTTGGTCAGCCACTCTGCTGCACCTAAGTACCCCAAAATCAAACTAATCATTTGAGGGTTCCCATGACAGCACTCTTTCAACGGGTAAGGAGCGGGCCCCATATGGGGGTCCATGGTTTCAATCAAGGGGGGACAGCCGCCCCCCTTCCCGCAACGTCTCGGCTAGCACCGAGCTGGCCATGCGGGGTGCGCCGCACCAAGCCACCCAGCCGCCCAGGCCGGGTCGGGCCCCGCCGGCGGGGCTTGGATGGGATAGGCCACTCTGGCGGGGCCGGTCCGCACCCGCCGGTCTGGGCCGCACCATAACGGGCCATTTCGGGACCCGGTTCGGACCGACCTGGGGGGGTCTCGGGCCGGGTCGGTTCGGGCCCAAACCCCCCTAAACCAGGACAGGTTCTTTCGTTTGCCTATATCATGGTCCACGGACCTCAGATCGATGTACCGTCAGTTGCGATGGGATCCTTGGATCAACACGGTCAGTTTGGTATATTACACTCAGGGTTTCAGAGAACTTTTTGTACAGAGAAGTTGGTTCGAGCCCGAAACCAACCGGGCCCTCGGAGCAGAAACCCTTATAACATGAGTTTCGGACGTCCGATTGACGTGCCGTCGACTTTGTTGGATTCCTCTTTGTGAGATGGACCTCTTGGATTACTCAAATAGAGGTTAGGATGCTGTTGGAGTTTCGTCCATTTGGTTTTGACTTAAAAACCAACCGGGCCCCTGGAACGAAAAAGCCAATAACTCTCAAACCAGGAATCCAATTGACGCGCCATCTGTCACGTTGAGTTCCTCTTGTCAAGATGGAATTTTGAGAAACATCAACTCTGGACTACTTTTCATTTGAAATATCGACCCCTTGGCTCGTGGAGCAGACCCTCCCGGAATCCAACCTGCTGTGTGTGGAAACCCTAGAGCTGGCTGCGACTGCGACGACGATGATTAATGCACTGAAATACTTCATGAGTTTGGCAGTGACGAAGACTGCACTGAAATCATCTGTAGGTTCAGTAGCATTGAAGACTGCACCAAAATCCTTCGTGGGTTCAGCAGTGATGAAGACCGTACTGAAATCCTCCGTGGGTGCAATGACGATGAAGTCTGTACTGAAATCCTACGTGGGTTTAGCAGTGATGAAGACCGTACTGAAATCCTTTGTGGGTTCGACAGCGATAAAGACTACAATGAAATCCAACATGGGTTCGGCAGCAATGAAGACCATACTGAAATCCTCCATGGTTTTGACGGTGATGAAGAATGCCCTGAAATCCTACGTGGGTTCAGCAGCGATGAAGACCGTACTGAAATCCTCCTTGGGGTTGATGGCAATGACTACTGTTCTTGTATCCTACGTGGGTATGGCAGTGTTTTACTCTATTCTTATTATCCAACATGGGTCTGGTAGAGTAGCTAGTCTGTATCCTATGTGGGTCCAACATCTTAGCTGGTTTACTATCCTACGTGGGTCCCAGCTTAGATGAATCAGTGGCTATATATGATCATCTCTATCACTTTACAAAGAAGTATACCTGTATGAGCTGAGTCTTGACTTTCAATCATTATCTTTGATATGATTGACTTGCATTCCTATGTAGATTTGGTTGTGCATTTCTATGTGGATTGGTTTGTGTTTTCCTGTGTGGATGTGATCGAACTTGTGCTTGGATGTTGGAGCCAAACTTGAATTGATGACTTAGGTACATGTATGGGCATATACCAAAGTAGTGTTGGATGTTAATTCATGATTGTATCTTCCCATTGTGGATTATCCTTTGTGGATTCTGGGAGACCTCCGGGGGTCTCAGGGACCCAACTGAGTAGCGTATACTCACCCCTGCACGGGATATTCCCTCACTACATTGTGTTGGATGTAGACGACAGACAGTGCTGATCGTGGTTGAGGCTTGTGGAGCAAGTTGGTACCTGGAGGTGGACCACTGGGCGGGACTTACACGGTGCAGACGGCTGGACCCGAGGAGCTATAGAGGCCATATGTACCTTCCCTTTAGGTGGGACTTCCATTGAATGGCTCAACGTTGATGCTTTACTTTTAGTTGTTGTACCTACTTTCCAGTTTTACTTTACTTTCAGTTTGGGCTTGTATTATGGCCCATATACTTTCTGCACTACTATTGTTTCCAGTTTTTGATAGCATATACTTATGCTTGCTTACTCTGTGGTGTTTGTTTACTTTATTAAGGCAATGCCTTCCCCTTTTTGTCAGGATTTACACCTTGGTGCTAGTCGCCAGCCCCTGGCATATGGGAGGCGGGCTTGGGTTAGTCACGACACGGGTCCCGAGGATGGGTCGTGATAGGTACATGGTTATGTTTTGAATAAACACTTTCAATAATTGTATACCATATAGGTGAACACTCTTAAATTAATGAAACGTAAAACACAGTATTCAAAATGTGGTGGAATTGGAATAAAATTTATTCTTACTCATAGTGGTTGATTAAGAGAGACAAACGCTACTGTGAACATCCATGATTATAACCCTCCAAAATACAATTATTTAAGGTATAGGGTAATTACAAAATATAAATGACAAATAAAATAAATATTTTTATTATCAACATGAAAATGATAGTGAAACCATTAAAGAGATTTTAGAAAACTTTTTTAACTTTTTCGTAAATGGTGATGTTATGGGTCATTTTGAGAAGTCATTTTGGGAAATATTTTATTTGATAAAATTATGTTAATTCATTTAAAATCGAATATATATAAAGAAAAATGAATTACCAGTTCCATAAAAATTAATGGTTTCCAAAAAGAGTATAAAAACATTTGTAAATAATTTCTTCATAAAAAAGATTCATCAATAAAATAGAATTGAAAAGATAGAATGATTTTAAAAAGGTTAATATGAAACATTTTAAAAGTTTTATTTTTAAAAATAAAATTCAATAATTGATCTTTTATAAGGAATAATGGTTATAAAAAATAAATGTGGTGTGGAATATAAAGAACTTGATTTATAAATGATGGAATCAATTTTTATATTTTTAAATGTATTTATTAAAAAATTTATATTATAAATAAAAAATTATATTTGAAAATATTACAAGAGAGATATGAAAATAAAAAAAGATAAAACATAATTAGGATTCCAATTATAATGGAAGAAATTGGTGAGTAAGGAAAACACCTAAACATATGGGAAAGTATTGTTAAAGTGGACAAAAGTTAATTACAGTAATGATATATTTTATTGTGAAATATATTTATAAAAGTAAATGAATTAAATTAAATGGTTATTTTACAATATATATAAAGAAAATTTCATATGAAATAAAATCCCATTGTGTATGAAAAAAATTATTTCTTAAATATGATAGAGAAAAATGATTTCATCTCAAAGTAGGATGTTGAGTTAACAAATACCCATACACATTTTGAATCCTTTGAATTAAAGGACCTTTTGAGAAAGAACATGACATTGATTTTAAATTCCATTAAGTCTAATGGATATGTAAAAATAAATTAATTACGAGGAAATAAATCCATATTAATGATATTATTTTTTCACAATATGAAATAGTTTGTAAAAAATTAAATTTTTGACAAAGTGCCCTATAACTTAATTATTGATTTCCTCTAAATAAAATCAATATATTATATAAAAAAGAAGTATATTAATCACTTATTTAATAAAATTATTCATATCTATAATTGTATATATATTTTTATACTTTTAATATCTATATATGTTTTTAGTTATTGTTAATCATAAATATCGACTGTGAGTAATTTTTACCATTTTCATCTAGAATCATAATAGATATATTATTATTCATTAATTTCACACTTTTAATCATTAATATATTATACACTATATTTGAAATTGTACTTTATAATTTTTTATAATTTTTGAATTTAATTTGATGGAAATTTTGGTTACAATCATGAATGATTAAATAATAGTTGAGATTTTTTCAATAATTTTTAAATAAAAGACATTGGTATCGTAATTATTTAAGATTAGTATTTATAATAACATTAGTGAACATAACTGAATTCCCTAATTACTTATTAATATCATATATTATAATTAATTGAGTTCAAAATGATAGCCATCATATTATTTTAAATCATTGTCTAGTAGGTGGTTAGATTAACACAAACATAGACATATCATCATTAAAGGATGACAAGGGTTATTAATGTGGTTTCTTTGGGAATAATATAATTATTATATGTTAATAATGATATTATTTTTATATTAATAAATAAATAAATAATATTTGAAAATATGTTTATAAATAATAATGAAACTATAAGAAACCATATTTATGTTACATTATAGAGAAGACAGTCTGCATGACCATTGGGTAAAAAAATTTACTTCTAAATTAATGTGAGGAAATAAAACATGAATATAGTTTATCTCTTCAAAATAATAATTATATATTTATATATCACATTTATTCAAGAATTACACAATTTATTCCATATAATAGAGTTAGTGGTGAAAAATAAAAGACATTGCACCATTAAGGAGATAGTCTGTACACATGCATGAATAATGATTTTATTTATAATAATAGAAAAGGGAATATCTGATAATATATTTTTATAATATCATAATAAAATTCAGCATATAACTAGTACCAATATCATTATATAGGAATATTTTTATTGTATTTTTAGGGGCATGCTGTAAATCAAATGTTATAGAGGAATTTTTGAGATCATATTGAGAAATAAATTTTTACCTTTTGGAAATTCTTGGAAATGGAGTGATTATGATAAGATATTTTGACCATAAGCTAAAGGAAGTGATATAAAATACCATGTGAAGTAAGGTTTTCATTATTTAAGTAGGAAATAAAAATTTAAGAGTGGTATTGAATGGGTGGTAAGAGGGCCCAATTATATATGGTCATAATGATACTTTTATACTTATTTTGTTTTTATATAAAGAGATTACATGTTTCACATGTCAATAATTATCCAAAATTAAACATAATAGATTGAAAATATGTTCTCACCAATACATACCTCAACCAATCAATTAAAATTAGGTTTTTAACCTGTTTGATGATTTACCCATTATGTAAAATGTAATGTCAATACCTATCTAGTCCATTCCCTTATAGAAATCTAGTGTTTGATGTGTTCCATGAGGTCAAGGTGACTCATCCCCAAAAATTTTCCAAATATCCAGTTTGTGAATAGTTCTTATCGAATGATGATACATCTAACGTTAGGTCTACAATGTTACTAGAATGGAAATACATCTAACAATGGGTCTATAGTGTCTCAAGAATGGTGTGGCATCTAAGGATGTAATGAATACTATTTCCAGAATGGTGAGTCAATTTCCTTTTCCAAATTTCTAGTTTTTCCCATATTCACACAATTTCTCCAATTTTTAATTTCCTTTGACATAAAATGCTTTCTAATCCTTGTTCTCATGGATTTGTGGCCTATTCAAATCCCATAAATCCTATATAATTTTTATTAATAGTTTTGAAGCCTTTACTTAGTCAAAACACATGATCCTTGATAGATCAAATATTAGTGGAAAATCATGCATATCATAACCTACTACACAATTAAATCATCTACTAGGAATATATAACTTTATCTATTTTTATTCTATCTTATCCCATGGTATGATTCACTGGAACATTTCCTTAGTTCCAACATGAGTCATGCGTAGTGTTTTATCCTTGGATCAAGTCTTCCCTAAAGTTTCTTCTTACTGGATGTACACCCCCTATTTCATTACAATCAGGGATTTTCAATCCTTATTTAAAATAATGTATGTTCTACCATTTTTATTCTGGGTTCTTATATTGGTTTCTTCCTATTAACCCTTCTCCTTGTTATGGAATGGGTTATCAATTCCACTAATGAAGATTCCTATGTTTTTTGTTGTTTTGGGGGTGTCTACGCATCCTTAGTTGAATGCTGTCTTTTGAGAGAGGTGATTAGGATCCACTATGTTGGCCTATTCTCATGAAAAAAACATTGTAATACATTTGAGTAAGGGGATTTGTGGATTAACTATTTGATTTACGTGTAGTTGTAGAGTTAGCATGTTTCATCCCACTAGATCATAATTTAATTGAGATAATAAATATATGAACCAAATTAAAGAATCGATATCAATCATATGTTGTTGCCTCTTATTTTCTAGATAGTGTGTTATCTATGCCATAATGTTTATCATGTTGTTCATAATGGGAATTGTTAATGAATGTAAACTTATAATAATTGTAAATTAATTGGCCAAAGAAAATAGGCATTTAAATGAATCTGGTTGTTGCTATAAATTTTATGTTAATCAAATTGTTCCAGATGTGCATGTATAACAAAATTAAATGATGAACTTGAACCATGTTGATTATTACTGATTAAAGGAACATTAAATTAATTGTTTAATTAATTTGTGATATCTTGTTGTTTAGGTTACTGATGGTTATAACCTACAAATAATGAATTGGTTAATTCAAGATGGATTAAAGGACCAGTTCTGTGATAAAAGATAATTCTTGGTAGGGTTCTGAGTTTCCCATCTTATTTGGAAGGACAAGAACCTTATTCTTTTGAGTAGTGAGTGGTCGGTGTATGTGAAGTCTGAATGCCTTATTTAGGTCCAAGAGCCCAGTTGATTTTATTTGATTCCTACTTCTTGTGTTGTGATGGGAGCTAGTGATGGAAGATCCTGGAGGCCTATTGTGGTAGGTGGGGGCAAGGATGCATAGTGATTTTTGTGGTAGCAGTTGATGCCTAGAGTAGTGAGATTCATCGATTTATGCATGTGGGTGTCAGGGATGACACAATAGATGATGAAACATGTTGGTTGTGAGTGTATATACTTGTTAAAAAGTTTTGTTGTTTTATCGTATTTACCTTCCCCGCTTCTTGAGGTAGATGTTCTTGCTTATTGTCCTTCCAAAAAAGGCAAAGACACGTAAGGTGTGCTATTTTCGTTTTGTGTTTAGCTTCATGAGGATGGATGGGTCTAGACTTCTTCTATATGTGGTGAAAACTCGATGGGTAGTTCATCTACTCACTATTTTGAGCCCCTCATGTTTAGTGGATTAATTTTTTTTCTTAGAATACTTGAAATTATGGAAAACAGATAATGTTGGTCAATTAATGATTGAATAAATGATGTTATCCCATGGGGTAAGAGCTTTTTTGAATGAAATAATGAGGTTACAATTTAAAAGATCTGCTGATCTTGATTGGAATTCTAAATAAAGGTAATGTGGAGTTAGAATGTATAATTAATTGTTAAATAATTAATTAACATAAAGTTAAACTGTTGAAGAAGGATAAAGTAAAATAATGTATCACTTTAAATGTTTGTGTTCTTATAGGATACTTAGTATTTGTAGTGACATATGGGAGTCCGAGAGAAGTTAATAGTATTTGAGTATAATAATAGGTTATTCCCATGGTGTGGTAGTAAGCTATTCCAAATTCTTTACTTTTTTGTATCTATAAGCTATTCCACCCTTTCAGTTAAGGAAAGTGATTTCCTAGAGATTCTGAGCCCCGGGGGACCTTTACCCCAACATTCTAGTGGGAGGATGGATGGATGACTACACCCATTGTCCCCACTCTCTTCTATTTCTAGTCATTGTTATGATAGGCGTGTAAATTATTTTTCCCCATATATGTGCTAAGAGGGATGTAATGGCTTGTGGTTATTCTCACACATATATTCTATATATAGTTTCCTATAGACTACAATATGTGTGACATGTATAGTTTGTGATGGATTTAGGATCCTTAATTGGAGTATGGGATATAATGTTTTGAGGTATAATACCTGACATATGATACATGTTATGACAGATATGTTGGCTCTAAAAAACTACCTGGTTAAATTGGTTACAAGGGTGTAGTGGTTATTTTGCATGAGGTGAATGTTTTGGTGATATGCACAGGTGTCTATGGAAAAATATATCTGGTGACAGATTCTTAGGACATGACACATTGGGTTAAAGAGGAAAAATAGTGGGGAAGTGTTAATGGGATACCCATAATATTCATATTATATTATATACCCTTGTATGTGATACATGGTGAGAGTAGATATGGTTAGGTTGGGGACATTGTATACCTATTTAGGTGATGTGTTAGTTTCACTTATTGTTCACTATTATTTTTCATTCTTGAATTACTTTTTCACGAGAATCATTGGGTAGGATCCTACTGAGCATACTATTATACTCACCCAATTCATATATATATATATAATATTTTCCATGTCACTTGGAGCATGTTAGAGGTCATGCTGGTTACTACTATCTTGGTGTTGGAGGAGTTCTTCGAGATTTATGGTCTTTTTCATTTTTCTTTCATTTGGTACTATTAGTGTTTCCTTTCAGTTAAAGTATTTCATCAATGTAATAACATATGTGTATTTGGAATTTCATTTATATTGCATTATGAGTTGGCGTTTATTGGTGTAGGTCTTATATCTCTCTTTTGCATCTGTTCTCTTAGTGGGAAATACATCCCAATTGTGTGTTTACTATACCCTCGGTGCTAGTCACCAACCCGAGGCCTACTGGAGGTGGTACTCAAGTGTCACATTCTCCCTTCTCAACTTATTAGCCTAGGAGGGATAAAAATTTTGTGGAGGGGTTGTGATAGAGTTTTATCAAAGTCTCTGGTTGAGGGATATGACCAAATTTGGTGTTAGCCATAAGTGAGGTTGTATCGGCTGGTAGAGAAATTGTGTTAGTCATGTTTAGCCAGTGTTGTAAACACAGGATACTGGTTGAGGAAAATATATTTAAGGCCCCCTGTGATATGATGCATGTACCATTAAGTTTACAATGGAAACTAAATGAGGTGATTCTGGTTGCATGGTAGAAACCTAGTAAAGGATCATCCATCATTCTTTCTTTTTCCTGCTTTTGAATGGGTAGACCTTGAAATAGCTTAGCCAACAATGAATAAAACAAAAGGTTAATTAAATAATTTTGAATCATCCATATTCCATGTTTACAAGCTCTAAATATATTTTTTCCCTTTTGCAGTTATGGATCCAAGTCTATGTCCTCATAAAGTTCATTTAGAAGATGTTCAGTTAGATGTTCCAGACGATGGCCGCAGCATAATGGTTGATGATCATACTACTTGGAGGAGGACACTATGAGAGTTTCAGTTGTAGAGTCTGAAAAAGTATGGGGGCTCTATTTGAGATGCATTCACAGAAGAATGGTTTGAGGAGGTTTAGATTGCTATTAGTTAAAACCATGCACAGAAGGAGAAATGGGTATTGTTGGTTGTGAAGAAGCTACAGTGGGAAACAATCTAGTTGTGGTTTTTGTTCCTTAAGGATTGCAAGGAGTCCGAAATCTCAAGGGAGGAGTTCTGAGAAAAGTTCAGAGTTGATTTTGATTCTTCTACCATGAAGGATTACAGTCATCATGAGTTACTTACAATTTGATAGAGGAGATCTCGTGTATGGGGGTTTAGAATATATTTTAGGAACCATTTACAAAATACTACAAACATTTTTCCAGATGAGAAGGCATGAGAGATGCATTTCGATGAGGCTTTACATCTAGAGATCTAGTGCTAGGTCACCCTATTTTATCTCAAGACATATATTGAAGTGCTAGATAAGGTAGAGGTCATTGTACGGTTGTTAGCTAGAACTAGATCCTCACAAGAGGGGGTCATCGGGATTCTTGATGAAGCAAAGCTATTGTCTAGGATTCCTTGTTTTTAGGGCAGAAATGTTTCTGTTGGGATGGGGGTAGGTCTTAGCCCTCATCATCTTGTTTCTCTAGGGGTGGCGGATCTCAGGCCTATGCCAATGGATCAGGAACTTGTGTTCCTTTTGGAGGCCTAGGTCATCAACAGTGAGAGAGCCTGACCTCTCACGTCATTCAGCATGCACTTGGTGTTCTGTTTGAGGTTCCTCTATTCAGGAAGTTCCTGTCGAAGTAGTAGTAGTATGTTACGCCAATATTTGATTAGCAGAGAGTATTTTGGGAAATTAGAGGAATGCCAATTTATTATCCCCTTCTTCATGTAGAAGATTGTATCCAGGTTGGGGGGTTTTCATCAGGGATATAAAGGTCATGGATTAGGTCGTGGTCAATTTCATTCATTATCTTTTCCAATTCTAGTTGATCTAGAGAATGTCTGGGGGACCCATTTATTGTTTTCTACTTAGTTGTATTCCTTTTTTGATTCAAGAGTGACACACACTATCATATCACCTTTCCTTTTACATTCTTTGGTACTTGAGGTAGAGAGTCTTCATGTTCCCATGACATTGACTACTCTAGTTAGAGGTCAAGTAGACCTGTTTGAAGTATGTAGAGACTTTGAGATAGTTGTGGGGTAGCACAGCTCTTGGGGAGATTTCCTATGTTTACGAATACAAAAATATGATTGCATCCTCAACATGGATTGGTAGTATTCGTTTCTGGATATTGTGGATTGATTCGAGAGGAAGGGGTGTTATTTGATGATGATGAAGAGCTAGTGGTGTTTTTTTAATGAGCGAGACCATCAGATGGGTTGGAGGCATGTTCCATCCTTATCTTCATTGATTGTTGAGATGATGATAAGTTCGTTGAAGGTTCAGCAGTAGGAATTTCCTAGGGTCATAGAGGAGTACCTTGATATCTTACTAGAATAGTTTGTAGCCTTACCCCCTAAACGAGAGATCAAGTTCATGATCAAGCTACTGTCGGTCATGTCTCTAATCTAAATGTCTCTATATTGGATGGAACCTCTGATTTGAGGGAGTTGTGAATACAGATTAATGGTTTGTTATAGTCTAGTTTGGTTCGACCGAGTGTTTCATTGTGGGGAGTACCGGTTTTGGTTGTGAAAAAGGATAACATCAATTTGCATTGGTGTGCCAATTATCATCACTTGAAAATAGTGATACTGAAGAATCTCTATCCCCTTCCATTTATAGATGATTTTTTTGACCACCTGAAGTGTGAAATTTTGTTCTCGAATATAAATTTTCCATTCAAGCATCATCATTTGTGATTTAAGGATGAGGGTACTCCAAAGTCCCATTTCTATTTTCGACAAGGGAATTACGTGTTTTTTATTCCATTTTTTATGAAAAATAATATAGAAGAGTTCCGGGGGTTGATGGACATTGTGTTCTGTGAGTTCCTAGATATGTTCGTGGTGGTTTTCATTGATGACATCCTTGTGTACTCTGCATATGATGAGGAGAATTCAGAGAATATTCATGTATTTTTAGGCATCCTTCATCAACCACATCTATTTGGAATGTTTTCAAAATGTGCATTTTGGACTGGATAAGTCCATTTCATGGAGATTGTTGCATCCCATCAGGGAGTAGTGATGTATCCATAAATGATATAAGTAATTTTTTATTGGGAATCTCCCAATACAGTAGTTGAGGTGCTATGTTCACATGGTATCGCAAGACATTATAGGAGGTTTTTATAAAATTTATCTTAGGTTACAACACCTCAGATTGAATTGACCAAGATGGAACAGGTGTTCATGTGGACTATTTAGTGTTAGGAAGATTTTGAGTTTCTGATTGAGATGTTGTTTAGTGATTTTGTTCTTCATCTTCCAATAGTAGGAGTTATGTTTGATGTTTTCTATGATTCTTTTTATCTGGGGTTAGGCTGTGTTCTTATGAAGTAGGGATTGGTCATTTCTTATGGGTCTCTTCAGTTTCTCCCACATAAACATAACTATTCCACCCACAATATTGGGGTTTGTGGCATTGGTTTTTTGCTCTGATGTTTTGGAGACATTAACTCATCGATAAGTTATTTTTGGTTTTAATCGATCATAATAGCATGAGGATTTTATTCTCACTTTGTGACTTGAACATGAAGCATCATCAGTGGAAAGAGTTCTTACAGGATTACAACTTTGAAATTCCATTTATACTTGGAGAGGGGAATTTTGTCGAAGATGCGCTAAGAAAGAAGTCGTGTATTAATGTCTTGAATGAATATGGGGATTCCTAGAGAGTTATGGAAGAACATTCAACATTATATATGGATATGGGAGATGTTTTGGGGTATATAGGTTTCCTTTTCTAGATTATGGTGCAGTCATCTCGAGTGCATTTCATAGAAAATTTGCAGTTGGGGGATCATTAGGTGGAGGTCTGGAGAGACAGAGTTGTTTGTGGTGAGGCCCTTGATGATTTGTCTGAGGATGTACCACATTGAGTGTTATATCATGGAAGGATTTTTGTTCCTTTGGTGGTGAGGGATATTGTTCTTTAAGAGTTCCATAGTTCACCATTAGCGGTACATCTTGGTGTGATGAAGATATACTGAGCCTTGAGTAGTTAGTTTTTGTGGACTAGGTTGAAGAATTCAGTTCAATAGTTTGTGTCTCAATTCTTGGTCTACTAAAAGGTGAAGGTTGAGCACCGTGTTCCTGGTGGTTTGCTCCATACATTAGATGTTCCTCATTTGAAGTGGGAGGACATATTGATGGGATATGTTACAATTTTACCTTGAGCTCAGGGAGGCTATGATGCTATATGGGTGGTAATGGATCATTTGAATATGTATTTACACTTTATAGTGATCAAGGAGTCATTATTAGTGGAGGTTTTGTCGAGATAGCATCTGTAAGACGTAGTGAGACTTCATAGAGTCCTATGGACGATCATTTCCATTCTAGATCCTCATTTTACCTCTAAGGTGAAGAGAGGTATCCATATTTTTTTGGTTCATAGTTATGCCTTGTCAATTATTTTCTTCTTCAGATGGATGTTTTGATAGAGCAGACCATCAGGACTCTTGAATACATGATTTTCTTTTCTGTCCTAGATTTTGGAGGTTTTTGGATGAGGAAACTTACATTGGAAGTTTTTTTTACTACAATATTTTTCATTACACAATCAGTTTGGTGTCATTTGAAGCCTTGTATGGATGACCATGTCGTGCTCCGTTATGCTGGACTGGGGTTGGAGAGTCATAAATCTCCGGCTAGAACTGGTATAGAATACAATAGAGATGGTTCAGGTGATTTATAAGAGGATGAAGAAAGGATAGTATTTTCAGATCCCATATACTGGACAAAGGAGGATAACTCTAGAGTTTTATGTTGGGGATCATGTATTTTTGAAGGTGGCTCCCTATCATGGGAAACAGAGGATTGATCATAGGAGTAAGCTTTCTCACAATTATGTTGTGCATTTTGAGGTTTTGAATCATGTTGGAGTCGTGGCATATCGGGTGGAACTCCACCCACAGATGATCCAAATACATGATGATTTCATGTGTCATAGGTCATTCGTTTTGTTTATGATGAATCTCACATCATCCATTGGGGTGATATTAATGTTGATTATGATGTGACCTTTGAGGAGCGGCCTGTAGAGATCTGAGACTACAAGGATAATGTATTTCACAAGCGTTTTGTTACCTTGGTTCGTGTATTATGGGGGCATGGGGTCATGGTATCGAGTACCTAGGAATATGAGTCCCATATTAAGGCATAGTACCCAAAACTATTTTATGTTTAGCTATTTTCTTATAACAAATATTCGTTTTGTGGTTTTAGACCTTTTATTTTTATGTGACGTATTTCATTTGTTTCTTGTTGTTCCTTGAAATCTTTTGAGAGGTATATCCCCTATGAGAGTGTTTATATGATTCTTCTGGTTTTCATGTGGTTTCACATGTTCCTTTTCAAAGTAGTTGAGATCCTTTGATGGTGAGATTATTTAAAGGTATCTCAATGAGTGGATACTCGGACCACTTTGTATGTTTCATATTTAGGTTGGATTTGGATTGTCGAGGATAAGAATATTTTGATAGGTATCTGATGTAATGGCCCAGAACTATCTGGTCCATTCCATTGCTGAAAATTGTTGTTTGGGGAGTTTTGGGACATCAATGTGACTCATCCCCAACACTTTTCCAAATTTCCAGTTCTATGAACAGTGTTTCCAGAACAGTGAGACATTTAACAGTAGGTCTATAGTGTTTCCTCAATGGTGAGACATCTAATGATAAATATAAATTGTTTCCCTAATGGAGAGACATCTAATGGGGGGGTCTATAGTGTTTATAGAATGGTGAGACATCTAATTGTAGGTCCAAAATGTTTACATAATGGTGAGACATGTTACGGTGTCATGAACAATGTTTCCATAATGAGGAGTCATTTTCCTTTTCAAATTTATATTTTTTCCCAAATTCATACAGTTTCACCCATTTGACGTTTCCCTTATCATAAAATGCATTCAAAGACTTATTTTAAGGTATTTTAAGATGATTCGTTTCCCAAAACTCCTTTATTAATTTTTCTAATGGTATGATGCTTTTACTAAGTGAAAATGTTTGATATTTGATAGATTTAATCTAAATGGAAAATCTATTGTATCTTAAATAGATTCTATGTTAAATCTTCTAAAGGGATGAGATATCTATCTCCCTTTTTCTTCCTTCTTTTTCCCAGGTTCAATATGCTCTATCCTATCCTTCCTTCTCATTGGAGTCATTCATAGTGTTGTAGCCTTGGATCATGTCTTCCTAGGAGTTTCTTCCCACTGCATGGCCACTAGATGTTTCGGTGCAATCGGGAAATGTGGATACATCTTTAATATAAGGTATGTTCTACCGCTGCTCTTCTGGGTTCTTGGATAGGTATCATCATGTTTCTCATTTTTATTTTTAAGGAATATGTTCCCTTTATTCCAAACGGATCTTCCTCAGTTATTTATTTTTGTGGTAGTCTCTCTACATCATCAGGTGGATGTAGTCTTCCAAGAGAGGTGATCATGATCTTCTATGTTGGAATTTTCTCATGAAATAAACATTGGAATCCTTTTTAGGTGGGGGATTCCTATTATCTCTATTCTATTTACAAGAATTAGTAGATTTATCATGTTTTAGTACACTGTATCAAAAAGGAATTGAGATAATAAATATATAACATAGATTGGAGAATTGGTATTGGTCATATGTTGTTGCTTATTATTTTTCTAGATAGTGTGTTATCTATACATTGCTATTGAAATTTTCATTTATAATGGAAATTGGTAAATAATGTAAACTATTATTAATTATAAATTATTTGGCCAAAGATAAAGAGGAATGTAAATGAATCCATTGGTTGTTGTAAATTGTATGTTAATCAAAACGATGTAGATGTTCATGTTTAACTGAATTAATTGATAAACCTAAAGCATGTGTATGCTTTTTGATTAAAGGAATGTCAAATTAATTAATTGATTAATTTGTGATAGATTTTTGTTTAGGATTACTATAGTTGGAACATAGAAATAATTAATCAGTTAATTCATATGGGATTAAAGAATTAGTTGTGTGATAAAAGATAATGCTAGGTAGGGTTCTGAGTTACCCTTCAACATTTAACGTCTATGCACCATATTCTTTAGAGTAGTGAGTTCCCATTATGTGTGAAGGATGAATGATTTATTTATGGCCAAGATCCTAGTGGTTGTTTTTTTTTCTACTTATTGTGTTGTCATGTAATCTAGAGATGGTTCAGTATGGTGGGTTGTTGTGGTATGTAGGGGCAGGGAGGCCCAGTGGTTGTAGTGGAAGTAGTTGACACCTAGAGAGATGATATTCATCGATTTATCCATATGGGTGTCATAAAGGACATCAATGTTGATTAAATAGGTTGTATGTGATTTTTGGATTCTTGTTGAATATTTTTTTATCTTCATTAGCATCCCCACTACTTGAGTCAAGTGTTATTTCTTACCCTCCATCCAAAAGCAGTGAAGACTCGTGGGGTATACCACATGCTTTCTGTGTTTATATTCATGATAAAGAATGGGTATACACTCATTCTATAGGTGGGGAAGACTCAGTGGGAAGTTCATATATTCACCATGTTGATCCCCCCATGTTTGGTAGCTTAGATTGTTCTCTTATAACACATGGAACTATGGAAAAGTGATAATGTATTTAAATAAATGTTTAAATAAATGATGGTATCCCACATGGTTAGAGCTTGGTGGAATACAATGATGTGGTTTCAATTTAACGGAAATCTTGATCTTGGTTGGAATGCTATTGATATGTAATGTGTAATGATAGTGATTAATTAAGGGTTAATTAATTAATTAACATAATGTGAAATTGATTAAAAGGGATAAAGAGATATAATGTATCTCTTTAAATAGTTGTGTGCTTATTGGATACCTAGTCTCAATAGTGACAACTCGGAGTCTAAGAGATGATAGCTATAGTTGAGTATAAGACTAGTTGATTCCCATTATGTGGATGTGAGATATAATATATTCTGTTCCTTTTGTGTTTGTATACGATATTCTACCTTGTCGGTTAGGTAAACTAATGCCACATGTATTCTAGGTCCTAGGGGGTGTTTTCCCTAACATTCTAGTGGGACGATGGATGGCTGGATACCCCCCTTTGGACCCTCTCTCTTTTCTTATTTGTTATTTTTCTAGTATTCATGTCAATTAGTTTTCCCCTTGTATGTTTGTTGAGGGATGTCATGGCTTGTGGTTTTTCACAGACAAATATTGTTGATATAGTTTCCTATGGACTACTATAGGTGGAACATATATATGTTGTCATGGCTTGAGGATCCTTACTCGGTTTATGGGATATGATGGTTTATGTTATAATACATGGCATATGGTACACATTATGTGAGATGTGACGACTCCCATAAATTACCTAGTTACATTGGTTATGTGGGTCTAGTGGTTGTTTTGCATGAGGTTCATGTTTTGGTGCTACGCCCAGGTGTCTGCGGGCAATCCTTTTTAGAGAGAGATACTTTGGACATGCGGCGTTAGGGAAAATTGACAAAATAGTGGTGATGTGATAGTGAGGAGACCATGGTATTCTAATTATTGTATATAGTCTTGTATTTGATACTTTGTGAGAGTATTCATTGTGAGGCTCGAAACATAGTATACATGTTTTGGTGGCGATTTATTTTCATTTGTTATTCACTATGCAACAATATGATTTGTTTACATTTTCGTGAGAGTCTCTAAGGAGGATCCTACTGATTATATTGTTATGCTCACACTACATATATATAGAAATCGTTTTTCAGGTCACGGGCAGAAGGATAGAGATCAGATTAGTTAGTACTAGTTTAGAGTTATAAGAGCTTGTTTGGGCATTGTGGAAGTTGTCATTTTTATATTCTTTTCGTACTTGCAGTTTTCCCTTCCAGTTGTAGTAGTTCTTGCATGAAATTACAAATTTGTAATTGGTATTTATTTTGTATTTTAATATTATTTGGAGATGGTTGGTGTCCTTTTTATCTCTCTATTTCACATGTCTTTTCATAGAGGTTATTGCCTCATATTTGTGTGTTTACTATACCCTGGGTTCTAGTCGCCTATCCGGGCCTGACTGGAGGGTGGACTCAGGTGTCACTGTGTCCCTTATCACTTCACCAACCTAGGATGGGTAGACTTTGTGTGGAGGGGGTCATGACATCAAATCATATTAACCATTCTCCTTTTAGAATGACAATATGTTTTTATAAAAGTAATTCATTTTTATGACTAAAAAATTAAATGGTCATTGTAAAAATTTTATAAAATTATAATTTAAAATTTTGATTCCATATTTATAGAATCATTTAATAAAAATTATGAAAAATTATTTTATGATAATACATGTATTAAGATATTTTTAAATGATCTCACTTCTTAATATCAAAAAATTAGTATAATTTTTTTTACATTAAAAAAAATAAAAATTTGTAATATTACATAACATGTAAATATAATTTAAATAAAAAAATAAAAAATTTAAGGTTATGATTATATCTCGATTATGTCATAAATGTCTCGGTACTTGTAAAAATAGGACATGTCACCATTCACCTAAAAGTTAATATTTTAAGAAAATTTCAAAATGTATTATCATAAGATTATATTTTCAGGATGAACCTAGAAAATATGTCAATTTTTTAAAATTTTACATTAGAAAATGAATTATTAAAAATAAATATAATAAAAGAATATAATGACAAACTCTTTTTTATAGGAAAATATAAATTTTAAAATACTATATACAGATATTCATAATTTTTATACAGTAATAATAAAATTAGAATCAATTATTTACTAATTAATCATATTAAAAAAATCATTTAAAAATAATACACCTCATTTTCATTAATAAAATGTACAGCGCCTAAAAATATAATTTTACTAAAATATATTTTTAAGCACCAAATGAAATTAGAAAGGATTTACAAGATTATATTAATTTTTTATTAAATATATATATATATTAATTAATTTTCACATAATCATAACCTCTAATTCAAGGTATAGGTTTTAATAGTGATATTTAATATATATTTTTATACATATATATATATATATAATAAATAATAGTTTCATTTTAGTTAGATGTTGTGTTTGGAGTGAGCTACAAAACAAAATATTTTTACATGGAAAATATATTTTGAAACATCATGTCATTAAATGAACTCCATATCAATGATATCATTTGAGGTTTAAATGAGAGATGGTTTTTGAACTGTGTAGGGAGTGTGTGATGTTTCATTAGTTTTCAATAATGTAATTTAGACCACAACTGAGGTGCCTCATACTGAATAGAAATAGTGTCATTTGTGGTTTGAGGAGGTGTTTTTGGGTAGGAAGATATGGGATCATTGATGTAGAATAAACACATGATTTCTAATTATATCATGTGAAATGTTGTTTATTTTTTAGATTTATAGATGTGTTTTCCTATAAAAACCATGAAAATATAATGATTAGGTTTCATTATGAGGATTAATATGTCTAGGGGTTTTTTTTTGGAAAATTAGAGAATTCGATCTAATATAATAGAATGGGTTATCCACATAGAATGGAGATTTTGTGTTTTAAACCCAACACAGAACCAGTTTTCTACCATGAAGAGATGTATTTCACAATGAAATAGTGGTGTCGTGTAGAAATCTCACAAATGAGGTTCTATACAGGAACACACAAAGGGGTGTTCATGTAACATATTTCAAGGTAGTTATATGCAATGGGTATTCTATATAGAAAGATCATAAAGTGTTACATCCCATACAATAAGGGGTTTCACCATGTACTCATGGAAATACATGAAGCATAGTTTATGGTGGATAGTATATCACAACGAACATACATAGAAGGGAATTTACGAACTATTCATTGTATGGTTACATCATGTGATATTTTAGATTATTGGTTATCTCATAATATATTCATAATCCGACTGTCATGATTCATCAGACACTGCATAAATTTTATAAAGAACATGAGACATTCCATTTATTTAACCATGGATGATTCGTCTAATATATTGATTAAGGAGAAGATGATTAAAGTGATCTTTTGAAGGTGGTTTATTTTACATTAACTTCTATAATGTATTTTCTCATATAATGTTGTGGTAATGACTGGAAATTATAATACAAAATCTATTGATGCTAATCATATTCTGATATGACTGGTTCACTTTCATCATATGTTCCTCGGACTAGCCCTGAGAGGTTATCCATTTATAATTATTATCTTTTATTTTATTAATTTATTCTTATTTTTTTAATTTTCATCCCAATCAGCCATTTTAAATTAGTTCCTACCAATGTTGGGTCTTTATAAATATAATTTGAAATAAAAAAACAGACACGTTGATTTATACCTTTCCCCTCAAGGCCTCTATTGGTGAAACATGTTGTGTCGGAGAATGGTTATTGTGAATAAATTTTTCATTTTAAGTCAATCATTATAATAAATTCAGTTAATGTTAAAGCTCTTACATTATATAGTGTATAAAACTATAAATTATATATATTCAGGATTTAGTTGTATCATTGAAATCTTGGATGGGATGTTCTATATTGCACTATTCATGAGATTCATGTTTGTTATGTGATTGGATAGTTCATGATAGAAGGTGAAAAAAAATCTATATTTCTAATTCGAAGCTCAATGTTAACATACTGGTGCTCTATGAGATTGAAATTATATATGTGTTATGAGATTCATTATTGAAGGGGTGTGTGAGGAAAACTATATTAGATATATGAATGTTACAGAATCGTGAATGTGGATAATATAAAAGTTATCAGTAATTGATTCACTAATTTTTTAATATTTCCTAATAATAATATTAATATTTTCCTAATCAAAATCAATTATTTTGTTAGATCTATTAATGGGGATTGGAAAATAAATTAAGGACATCAATATTAGAATGAAAATATTCAACAAACTTACACTTCTATATAATCCAAATTGATTACCTATAGAAAAATAAATTAGTAATGTTTCCTATTTGTTTTATAGAGAAGACTAATGTATTATTAAATTTTGGAATTGATGGATATATCATATAGTATTTTAAATAAGGATATGTATTTTAATCAAAATATAAATACTCAATATTTATAATTATTTTGAAGATAATTAATATTTGAATAATGAATTATTATCTCATCTAGATTAATAATCCAAAGGATTGAAGGTAATGTACAAATTCATTTTTCTCATAAATTTTTTATAGTTGTGGTAATTTTATTTATTTTTTTAACAAGTTTCTTAGGAAATCTTGATGATGATGAATTTGAAGTGATATTCAGGAAGATGCCTTAGTAGTGGTTCCCAAAAAATAGATACATTAAACAAGGATGTAAATTCAATTAGAAGATATTTTAATGTTAATTGGAAGGTGATGATGGAAAACAATATGAAAAGGTGGAAATAGATTTTATGTTTAATATTGAAGAATGCATTATGGAAATAATTGGAAATGAAAAACCATTAAAGGAGGATACTATGAATCTGATTGTGTAGTTGATCTAAAGTTGGAGCATGAGTTATATATC
Source organism: Viscum album (assembly GCA_963277665.1). Classification (NCBI taxonomy): domain Eukaryota; kingdom Viridiplantae; phylum Streptophyta; class Magnoliopsida; order Santalales; family Viscaceae; genus Viscum; species Viscum album. Next base: position 597,080,290 of record OY728139.1, read on the forward strand.
AAATAAAATTATTTTTAAAAAATGAATTATCAAATTTTTAATGTACTACATAATTAATCCTTAAAATATGTGTACCAGATCCAAGAATAAAATAAAATTTCGCAAGAAGATTTAGATACTTAGTTTTCAGTCAATATAATTTTAAAGAAGTTGTGAATTTCACGATGACGATTGAGGCACAAAAAGGTGATTGAGAAACATTATTATTTTTTAAAATATATTATAAATAATTTAAAATTATTTTAATAAGACATTATTACCCTAAAACTTATTTGAATTAAAAAATAAATTAATATATCCATAGAATATTCCATATTTCTATATCTATATATTAAAAAGAGTCAAGAATGTATTGAAATTTTTCAATAATATTCTCGATGATCAAAGAAATGTTTTTTAGATAATAGTGGAATAAAATTTTATGAAAATTTTAATTAATCAAAATAAATATGTTATAATAAATTGAATCTTATGGTTAACGTTAATGTTGTCAAATGTAAAGATATAGTTACTCAAAAAGGACTACTACTATCAATGGAAACTAGAGGGAAGAATGTGGCCAACAATCCTTCAGGGTTAATTGATAACATTCATCATCTTTTATAAATATTTGGGATATATTGAGGGGAAAACTAAAGATGATATTTCCTCTTATGAAATGATAATATTTTGGAATTTTTTAGTAATGCCATTTCTAATTGTAAAGATGAAAGGATTTTTCAAAAATAGAGATACACCTAGGTTTATGAACATTAAAATTTGTCAATATAATTCATTTAATTGAAGAATTAAATTATATGGATAATTATTTATCTATTCATACTTTTAGAATAATTCCATAGATTACAGGTATAGAATAAGTGTTGGATAAAATCATGGGTGACAAAGGTAGCCAAATTCAAGAAAACATGAAAACATTAAATTGAATAACAAATTAGATCCTTTAGAAGAATAATTTGATGAATATGATTATACTTCTAGTTTCAAGGGGAATAAGGATAACTATATGATTCCTCAACTCAACTGGTTATCCCATTGATAGAAAATAAAAAATGATAGAATTTTTATCTTTATAGAATATCTATCTAATATATATATAATGACATAACCTTGATACTTGATTGTGGTTTTTCAAACAACATTACATAAAATGGAAATTAACTTAAGAATACGAATTAATGAGTTGAAATAATTATTTTTTATTAAAGGGGGGTCTTTAAGTATCAACTTAAGAAACAATTATATGATTTGAAGGTTATTAAGTGATAAAAATATGTGTGATCTGCGTGGATGGCCTATATAATAGTATTTTAAGTGTGAGTCATATTTGAGGATTTGGAATAGATTTTACCTTTGAATTGAAAGGGTTATCAATAATATAATTTTTTTTTATATTTCTACGGAATTTTTCTAAGAAAAATGGTAATCTTTTATTGGTGGATATTAATTGAAACTCTTGTCTCTTAATTATTGAGAAGGAGAACAAATTATGGCACTAGAGTATAAGATATAGTATTTAACAAATAATATATATTATATCAAAACTAATGGTGATAATTATATTATAAATAAAAAATAGGATCATGATAAGACATATGAATCTAGTATATACGGAATGATGGTCACAAATACATATTTTTTTATGAATAGGAGGACATTAATTTTCCCTAATCTTGTCCATATAGGTGAGTGTTATCCAATGAATATTTATGGTACATATAGAGGGAGATATTTTCTTCATTTCATTTCTGGATGTTATAGAGTGACATGTGACTCATTTTTGTAAAGTACAGAAGAAATCATTGGGTGCATGAAGATATTTCCATAGAGGTTGGAAAATAAAACTAATCTCTATAATAATATTTTATCATTAGACTATATAATATAATACACCTTCCATGAATTCTAAAATGTGCCCATAAATATTACATAAACATGAGTTTCCCACTATAATAACCCTATAGAAAATTTAATTTGTAGAATTATGGATTGAATGTATCAATAATATGTCTATGAAATTACACATTGAAAGTGAAATATTTTGTCAATATTAAAAGGAAGTAGGAATATTTGTTGTGTATAGTCAAAACTGGTTGGTTCATAAACTACAAGAGGAAATGACAAAATTTGAAATGTGTAATAGAGGGTATCGACATTAAAATATTTCTAAAGCTTTAGAAGAAAAAGGAACATTATGAATAAGTAGGGAAATTATATCATGTATAGTTATATAGTTGATGAAGGAGTTTTATTGAATACACAATAAAGAGTAAGACCATAAAATTATTATACAAGTGGCTGAATAAAATTATAAGGTGTCATTAAATAAATGTTATTGAGGAAAAATAACTTCTCAATACAAGGAAACGAGATTTTGATGGTTTTTGTGATGAATAACAAGTAGAAGATAATTACAATTGTCCAAATTATAATTTTTTGGAATTATTTCAAAATGATAAATACACCGAATATGATTGAAAGGTTGATATTACTCTTGAATAATGACATCCTACACCTTAATGATGAATAATAGAAACTAATCCATAAATCATTATTGGGGAATAATCCACTCAAACTCAGACATGAATATTAAGGATTATGTAGCATTATGTGTTATTTTACATGGTGTAGGAAACCTCATTTGAACGAACAATGATATATGATTCATGAATAAAATCCATGAATTTAAAATTGGAAAAAATTATAAAAAATGATCTTTGGAAATCAATCATTTACTAGGGATCCGAGATCTAATCCTAACCTTGTGGATTATTTAGAAAAAAATAATGAGAATGGAAATGTGATCATAAACATGGAATGACAAGTGTTTAAGGGTTTTGTACAAATTGAAGGAGTTGAAATTGGGGAAAAGTTTCCATAATGAAGTGACTGTGTTCAATGGGGACCGTTTTTTGAAATGGATAGTAAAATAGGATTCATGTAGTATCCCTCCCATTACCTATTGGATTGGGAGGAGGTGGTGGGTCTTACTAGCCTTAGGTTAAATCCCCAAGATAGAAAAGGCTATATATAAATGAAATTGGATTTATAATCAATTAGGGATGATTTTCCCTCTGAAAATAAATAAACCAAACAAATATAATCATAACCAAACCAGCTATGTATGATTCATTATTAGAAAATGAAACCTAAATAAAACCAAACCCAACCAAACTATATCATTATATAATGAGGAAACCAAATAAAAAATACATAGAGACATGAAATAAATCAACCAGATAATCCCAATATACTCAAAGCCCCAACTCACACAATGGTGCCCAATGTATCATGAAGCATCACTGAAGAACTGAGATACATTTACTTTACATGTGTCTTAAAATATCATATATTCAAATGAAACAATGTTCCCAAGTAGGGGTGAGTATAGAACACTGTATATTTTCCCCAAAGGACTACACTAATCTTTCTATTATGAATATTAGAACATTCTTATAAAATGGTTTTTAAACAATATCATTGTTTATATCAAAGCCAAAATAATTTTACAACCCAAAGTGTTTCCATGGAATGAATCCAAACCACTCTTTGAAACCATTCCATACATTCTATTTTGTAATATCTAATACCCACACATCCACACATGTATTAATCTGTGATAGTTCAATACACAGGATTGGTCTCTCAAAGATCCACAAAATTTTCATAAGGTAACCAATTCTATGTTCATTAATGGTGCATTTCCCTTCTATAGGGTTACATTAATGAAAATAATCCCACAAAAACCATGTATTAAAAAACCCATACCAAGACATATCAATAAAAAAAATTTATTGAAAACAATCTAAAACCATTTTTTCATTCAACAAAACTATATTTTTTAAAACCATCCTGTTTTAATTAACATCACATGGTTTTCCAAATAATCATCCAATTCGTCCATTTAACAAAACTATCACTAAAGAGGTTTTCCATCATGATTTATATGAAAATTTCAAAATAAAATTCATGTAAATTAATATATTTTAAATAAATACTTCATGATTAAATAAATATGATTCAAGAGTGAAGACACCCAAAACTCAATGCTAGGGGAAAATGAAGAACATCATAAATACATCAAAAACCTAGCTTAGAGATTTAATATTTGACCTTATATATAGTTAAATTCAAGGAAAAAATCATATCTCATAATTATTGACATAGAAAAACAATGAAATATCCCCAAAAGATTTGATATATGATTCCAAAAAGAGGGATTAAGAAGTAAACTATGTAAAATGATGAAGAAAGAACAATTACTGATGAATTTGGGCCACCACCGCACCTATATTCAACTATAAACTACTCCAATATTTAATTAAATTCCCTCCACATCGTTGGAAGGGAGATAAATTATATATAATACAACGTTAATGGGGAAAATTGAGATTACGGTGGTAAACCGAGTGGTTTCTAAAATTTTCAAATCGAATTTATCAGGGGCCACAATTTGGAAAATCGTGTGCTAACCATTCATGACCCACTTCCTACAAATGTAAAATACATGGTTGGCTCACATGGTTTGACAAATAATGTTACAACCATGTTATTACCATCTACTAGCATTGAATTATTTCTCATGGGATGCCTCATGGTTTAAAATATCTATTATCATATCTGTGCGCATCCCAAGTCCCCAATTGTTCATTTTCATAGTTCCCTAGAGGTATATCGCGATTTCTACTAACTATTCTCAAACCGTAAAAATCCATAAAAGGAACAAACCCATTTAAATACTCCTATAAACCTCTCTAAATAAACTGAATCACCTTATATACCTAAAATATCAAAATAATGGTTCAACTACTTGAAACCATGGGTGATACATTCTCCTAACCCATAGTCTTTTCATCCCAAAGAAGTTGAAAACCATTGTTTTCCTTGAATATATCACGACATTATCTGACCATATAATTTTCACCATCCTATATTTCATTATGAATTTGAAAATTCTTCCATAAAACCAATACTAGACCAATTAGTTTTTCATGTAAGAACTTATCTTGCCTATCCATAATCCACAGAAGCACTTGGACTACCATATCATCTGGCTCTAGGTCAACGTAATCCCATCAAATAACATTATTAGGATTGGGTTGATACAAATTTAATTGAGATACTAGAAAAAAATTATTCACTATAGTGAACCTATGTGTAAAATCCTATCGATATTTCACCTCACCAGACTATTAATGTAGATAAAAAAGGCCTATGTATCAAGGATATTGTAACGAACCAAAATTTTTCAATGAAAATTTCTGTTGATCTAGATAAATGTATTATTACATAAAATGGTTTTATAAATTATGAACTTATTTGGTATTATGATTTTTTATTTCAAAATACCGATAATATTTATTACTGTTGCAAATATTGTTGTTGAACAGTGATCACATGATTAGTATAACTAAAGGGCTTTAAGAAATCCAATTTACTCAGACAAAGGAAGTGATGGCCAAATCTAGAAGACTTTCCCCATACGAATACCATTAGTTGGATCATGGAAAAAAGGTGGCGACATTGGGATTCGCTTTTGACCGAGTCTAAGTTGAGCTTCAACATATTAAGCTCAAAAGAAATCACTAGTGGGAGATGTGGAAGTTCATATAGATTACAACACGAGAGATGTTATCTGAGCCACCCCAAGAGTCTGTCACCATCACACACCTTACCCATCAGTCCTATGCATATATTATAATGGATTATGTAAAAATAAAATGAAACTATTATTATGTGCATTATTTTTGTATGTAATAAATAATATACATCTGTTTTATTATTATTAAATTGTAAAAAGTTTTTAAACCACAAATAACATTTTTAGTTAATATTAAATTATGAATTGTATTTTTATGAATTAATGGATTTTTTAATTAAATAATATTGTAATAAAATATTTTTACTAAATTAATTTTTGTTAAATTCAAATGATCATATATGTTTTAGGAATTAAACTGTGATTTTTATTAAGGATAGAAAGTCATTTTTATCAAAACCCATGATTTTTTATAAATGTCAGTTATTATTTTAAAATAAAAAATACAAATATTTAGAAAATTATTTAGATAAAATGAATAATATTTTTTTAATAAGGACATAAAAATTATCCAGTGGTGATGTTTTCATAATTATCTGAGATTTTCGAATTTTTGGGTAAAAATTAAATATCATTTAATTATATAATGTGTTTAATGACATCATAATGACCCTATAGTGATGTAATAAAATTATATAAATGTTATGTTCAGAAAATAAATGTTTCACCATTAAAATATTGTTATTTTAGGTTTGTTGTATTTTTTTTAATGCCTTAGTGGACCCTTCGAGACTTATAAAACATTTTAACTATTAAATTGATTTCCTTGAGAGTGTCACTCACCTCCACATAAGAAAACCTAATATTTTAATAATTTTGGCCATTGCACTTATAAAATAATTTTTTAAAATCCCCTTTTTCAAATCAATGTAAAAAACCATGGGTTGGTTTGTGGTTTTGATTAGTTTAATGTGTAGTGTCAAAAACCTAAATAATAAAGAAAATTCCCACCCTTTTCAAAAATAAAACTTCCTTGGATCCCACTTCCTCTTCACTCAAAGACTTTGGAGTTCAACAAAACTCTTCCCTACACTCTATAAAATCCTCCCAACGCTCCCCAAGCGTCTATGAAGCCTCTCTCAAGTGTCTCCCAAGCCTTTGGGATCCCACATCCGTGTAAGGGATTTCTTCCTTTCTCATTGTATCCATGTTTCATAATATTGTTATGAACTTTTATTTTAAATTATAAATGTTTCTCTATGATTTATAAAATTACCCATAATTCCCTCATTATTATTTAATTATTAGAGCCTCATTTTCGCTCTCATTAATGCCTTCCATGTACACCTCTTAACATGTCGAAATTCCGTAAGGGATTCCTTCCTTTCTCACTATTTCCAAGATTATTAATATTGTTATTCCCTTTTATTTACAATTATAAATTTTGGTTTATAATTATTCACCTCCCCATAAATAAATCTTTATTTTTGAATTGTAAAATACCCCTTTCTCTCTCATTGATTTCTTCCATGTATACCCACTACCATGTAAAAATTCTGTAAGGGATTCTTTCCCTTCTCATTTTATCCAAGTTTCTTAATATTGTTTTTCACATTTGTTTACAATTATAAATGTTGGGGTACGATATATCACCTCCCCAATAATTACCTTTTTATGTCTGAATTATAAGATACACCTTTCTCCCTCATCTATGCCTTCCATGTATACCTGTTACAATGAAGAAATTTTGTAATGGATTACTTCCGTTCTCATTTTAACCACATTTCTTCATATTGTTATGCCATTTTATTTTCAATTATAAATGTTTGGGTATGGGTTTTCACCTTCCCTATACTAACCTCTTTATATTTTAATTATGGTATACACCTTTATCTCTCATTAATTCCTTCCATGTACACCCATTACTATGCTGAAATTCTATAAGGAATTTCTCTCTCCCCATTTACATTCAAGAAATTGGTTTGTATTATGATTCCTAATTCCATTAATTATGTTCGAAAATGTATAAATACTACCCCCTTATTGTCCATTTCATTTATATATGACAAGGTACTCCATTCTCTATCATCGATAATTTTTTTGAATACTTATGTCACACCATTATTCATTGGAAATTGCACCGTGTTTTTCAGAGCTAAAGTAATTGTGTAGTGAACACAATTCTCACTTATCTATCAAGGGGTTTCACCTTTATTACCATTTACTTATTGATTATAGAGTTTAATTTATGAATTCCACATTCCTTTATCATGTAATAAAATATGATGAATCTTTGTTTTATGATTCATGCGACACTCTTATGCATGAAATGAAATGATTAAAATGGGTGTGCCCTAATAGTGGTCCAATGCATTATGTAAAGATTAGTATCATGATACATCAAGTGAAATGAGGGTTTACTCATGATAATTCAAGTGAAATTAGGGTTTTCTCATGCTCCGTGGGAAATGATCATTGGCTCATACTAATACTAGGTTAAGTGTTATTGCCACATTTCTATGTTGTGATAATCATTCTTTATCATGCCTTTATGTTCATGTTTCATTTATGATCAGTTGATATGACTATTTTCTAACATGTATTTAATTCTTCATGTTATTCCTTTTTTACTCATTTATTAGTATTTATATCTCACCCTTTTCTTATGAATTTCCTCAAGATATACCATGCAACGCTATATACGAGGGAATGTAGTGGTCATGTAAAACAAGTTTTCAATAAAGTTGTTGTGTTTCAGGTTCTATGTCATTATGTAATGTTCCTAATCCCCAAATACACTATAATTTTCAATCATCTATCTTGTATTTTGTTCAGAATTTATGTAATAAATCATTCTTAAGTGTGTAATAAAAATGATGGGTGTTATAGTTGGTATTATAGGATATGTTTAGTTATTTTTTGGATTAAGAGTAAAAAATCCTAGTGAAAGCCTTAGGGATAAGACTAAGGTTAATAAAAACTTCCCTATATTTTGGTGAGTTTTGATTAAGTGGTTTATCTAACAAATACATCTCTTTATGAATATGATTAGGTAGAAGTGGCTCTGGCACAGATATACGAAGGAGTGAAAACTCTAACAAGGAGTTTCGGGCTTGACCCGGGTTATCCTAGTACACAACAATGGGTCTTGCTGTATTTTGGGTTATGACCCTCCTGGGTGATATGATTTGCAAAATTCATAATCATAGTATGAACCATTATTATGGGAATAAAAAAAATTCCCCTAAAAATATATGCTATGAAATAGATCATGGATAATGAAGATTGAAACTTAGGGCATCACAAGTTAGGATAATGTATTCATGTAAATGTTTACCCTTATATTCCCATTGTTTAACAAAATTATTCAAACCCCATAATGGTATTTTAATTTTCTTAGTTAAAACATGTAAAGAGAAAGATCACAAACAACTCTTCTATATCTCTGTGAGGAACTAATTGGAATGATTATCCAAGATTCATGGGCAGATGAATTTGAAACCTTTTCAAATATCCAGGTTACATGCAATCATCTATAATAGGTATCCAATACCTATAAAATTTCTCGATTCATTCAAGGATAAATTACCATCTATTAGAGAATCATGAGCTCCCCAAATTCTTACCATGACAAGTGTGGGAAGTACCATCATGCTATTTTCAAATTCTTCACTTTATATCAAAATTATGATACAAAAAATGATTTTCTAGATGCTTTAGAAGAGGGATACCTCTGAGGAATCTATATGTATCAAATTATAGCTTTATGTCCTTTGGGATATACAAAAACTAATTTACCAAAACCCTATTTTAAATATTTTAAAATGAATCAGTAAGACTTTTTTAATAAAAACACAAGTTCAAGATGATGTCTGAAATTTTTTTATAGGAAATGCCTTTTTTATGACACATCGATTCTTCAATTGATATAATCTATGATTGATGTTGAGTTTTTTGGAAGATAAATTATATGATTTTGGAAAAACCCTAAGGTACCATTGTGCTGCATAGACACTTTCTGCCTAAAGGCAATACTCATAGTAAATACTAAAGACCTCATTGAAGAAATGAATGAGAAGTACCCTCACTTATTTTCATATTAGTTTGTAAAAGGAAATATCGAGGGGGAAATTTCATAAATGGGAAAGATTGTAATGACCAAAAAAAATTTAATGAAAATTTCTCTTGATCTAGTTAAATGTCTCATTATGTGAAATGGTTAGATAAATTATTCACTTCCTCGGTTTTATGTTTTTGGATTTCAAAATACCATTAAGAGTTATTAACATTTCTAATATAGCCGTTGAAAAATTATCAAATGATTAGTATAAATATAGGGTTTTAACAAATCTAATTTACTCAAAAAAATGAAGAGATGGACTAATCTAGTATACATTCCCTGTATGATGCCCATTTTATGGAGTGAAGAAAGGATGCAGCGTCATTGATCATCTATCTTGACCATGCCTAGGTCGAGCATCATCAATTTAAGCTCTAACAAAATCCCCTATGAGAGTAGTGGAGGTTTATATTGATTACCAGTCGAGCGATATCATCCGAGCCACCCCAAGAGTCTATCACCATCTCACACCATACCCTTCGGTCATATATAGGTTTTAAAAGGGGTTATGTAACAAGACCTTAAAACTATGATTATGTGAATTATTTTTCTATATAATAAAAAATATACATTCATTTTATTATTATTATGTTGTAAATTATTTTAAAGGAAAAATAGAATTTTTTGTTAATATTAAATTATGAAATCTATTTTGATGAATTAATAGATTTTTAATTTAAATATTATTTTAATAAAATATTTTTAATAAAATTAATTTTTATTATATATTAATGATCATATAATTTTTAGGAATACAGTTGTGACTTTCATTATGGTTTGGAAGCCATCTTTATCAAAACCCATGAATTTTTTATAAATGTTGGTTATTATTTTAAAAGTAAAAATTAAAATATTTAGAAAATTATTTAGATAAAATTGATATTAGTCTTGAAATCAGGACACCGAAATTATCCAATGATGAATGTTTCATAATTTTCTGATATAGTTGAATTTGGGCTTAAAATTAAACCCCATTTAATTATATAATGTGTTTTATGACATCATAATAACCTAATAGTGATGTAATAAAATAATATAAATGGAATTTTTATCCAATATATATTTTAACATTAATATATTGTTATTTTAGTTTAGTTTTATTTTTTTTACAACGCTTTAGTGGACCCTCCAAGACTTATAAAACATTTGAACTTTAAAATTGATTTCCTTGAGAGTGTGATTCACCTCCACATAAGCAAGCCTAATATTTTAAGAAGTTTGGGAATTTTCCTAATAAAATAATTTTTTACACCCCCCTTTAGAAAAACCCCTGGGCAAAAACCATGTGTTGGTTTGTGGTTTTGAATTGTTTAATGTGTAGTGTCCAAAACCTAAATAATAAAGAATTCCCTCCCTTTGCCTTTATAAACCCAACAAGATCCCACTTCCTATTCACTCAAAGCCTTAATAGTTTGACAAAACTATGACCTCCTATCTAGGGAATCCTTCCAAGGAACCCCAAGCATCCAGGAAACCTCTCTCAAGCCTCTCTCAAGCCTTTGGGATCACACTTCCAAGTAAGGGATTCCTTCCTTTCTCATTTTATCCAACATTATTAATATTTTTATGCCCTTTTATTTTCAATTATAAATATTGGGGTATGATTTTCACCAACACCATACTTTTCCCTTTATGTTTTAATGACATTATACCCCTTTCCCTCTCATTAATGCCTTCCATGTACACTAGTTACCATGTCAATATTCTATCAGGGATTGCTTCATTTCTCATTTTAATAAAGTTTTGTAATATTATTATAACCTTTTATTTTCAATTATAAATGTTGGTGTTTTATTTCACTCTCCCCCCATACTTCCTTATTTATGTTTGAATGAAGATATACCCATTTTTCACTCATATATTCCTTCCATGTATACTATTTACCATGCCGAAATTCCGTAAGGGATTCATTCCTTTCTAATTTTATCCGATTTTTTTAATATGGTTATGCCCTTTTATTTTCAATTATAAATGTTGGGGTATGATTTCACACCTCCCCAATACATCTGTCTTTATTTTTTAATGATGACAGAACCTTTTCTCTCACAACTATTCCTTCCATGTATATGTGTTACCATGACGAAATTCTGAAAGGGATTCCTTCCATATTCATTTTATCCAAGTTTCCTAATATTGTTATGCAATTTTATTTTCAATTATAAAAGTTGGGGTATGGTTTTTCACCTCCCCCATACTACCCTCTTTATGTTTGAATGATGGAAGACCCATTTCTCTCTCATTAATTACTTCCATTTACACTTGTTACTATGCCTAAATTCCATGAGGAATTTATATCAACTCATTTAAATTCAAGAAACTCATTTGTATTATGAATACAAATTCCATTACATATGTTGGGAAAAGTATCTATATAACCCCCTTACATTACATTTAATTTACATATGATTATAAAACCCTTTCTCTCATATCAATAAATTTTATGAATTCTTATGTCATGTTGTTATGCTACCGAAATTGTACCACGTTTTTCCAAGTCAAAGTCATTGTGTAGTGAATACCATTCCCATTTCTCAATAAAGGGTATTCAAATTTATCAAAATTTACATATTTATTATAAAGATACATGTACGAATTTCACTTTCCTTTATTGTGGAATAAATGAGAATGAATCCATGTTTATGATCCATATGGAACAATTATCCATGAAATGAAATGATTAAGAAGGGTACACCCTGATATCACTTCAGTGCATTGGGTAAATATTAGTATCATGATACATCAAGTTAAATGAGGGTTTACTCATAATAATTCAAGTGAAATGATGGTTTACTCATGCTTCATGTGAACTGAGATTTGGCTTATGCTAATACCATGTTAATTGTTGTTGCCACATTTCCATGTTGTGATAATCATGCTTTATCATGCCTTCATGTTCATGTTTCTTTTATTCTAAATTGATATGCTTATTGTCGAACAGAGATTTAATTCTTCATGTTATTCCTTGTGTAATACATTAATGGGCTTTATATCTCACCCTTTTCTTATAAATTTCATCAGGTTATCCCATGAAAAGCTAAGTACAAGGGAAAGTGGTGGTCATGAAAATTATTTTTTCAATAAAAATGTCGTGTTTCATGTTAGAAGTCATTATGTAATGTTCCTAATCCCCAAAGACACAAGAATGCTCAATCTTCTATCTTATGTCAAGGGAAGATATAATATAATAAATCATATTTATGTGTGTAATAAAAAGAAGGGTTGTCATAGATTTATCATTCTCTACATACCAAAATGACAATTCCTAATACTTATAGAGATTATAAAGGACATATTATTACTTAACTCGAATAAAAATGTCCATAGATTATGATACAAATATTATATTTTTTGACAATGAGACATCTCCATCCTTTTCCTAATTATCTAAATCTCTTACATTGTCTCATGTATAAGTAATGGACCCACCAGTAAAGTGTCAAATGTTTCCACCCATCAAAGTGGAGAATGACACGGATTTACATACAATGATACAAATGTATCCATCTGTATCAAAGCCTTATAACTATTTTTTTAATAGAACATCAATAATGGTTTCTTATCCTCCGATGAGACACCAAAATCCACCACATAAGTCACAATTAGGTCTTCCAATGTTTGTAAAAAACATTCAGATTGAGTACCAATTTAAGGATGGTACACCATGATCATTTTCAACTATATCTCAGGAAATTTCTGCATGTATTTCCCATAAAAAATGTAAACATCAGATCATAGTATGATACTATCAAAAAAGGAATTCCATACCTCTTTATCATTTCTTGGATATTGATTTTTGGCAATTCTTCCACCCTATAAGAATCACGAATAGGGATCAAATGTGATGCCATTTTGAGTTAATACACTCTCACCCATATGGAATCAGTTTTTCGAACCATCCTTGGTAGACCTATTACAAAACTCATTTTAATATCTTCCCATTTCCAAAAATGAATACGTAAATACAGTAGAATACCAACTGGAATCTGGGGCTCTACCTTAACCTTCTGATAAGTGAGTAATATTATTAAAATATCATACCTTTTTCTTTTTATTCCAACCAAATAAATGTTTAATTCCATATACAAATTTTTTATTGGATGATGAACCACCCATATTTAGTGTTGATAAGTATAGATGAGTAGTTATGGACATGAAATAGGTATGACCATATTATCTTGAAAGCACAACACTGATCTAATATCAATCTTTAATAAATCAATGGTCTCACCACCATTGATATTCTACCACAAAAAAACACATTCAAAAATTGTCATAAGTGCCTCTTTAACATTCTCAACCAAAATCAGGAACAAACAAAACCTAAAGAAAACCATAAAACTACCTTGGTCTTCACCATCCACGTGCATGTCATCTATAACTGGAATCAACTGTCATTGAACTAAAGACACAATTTCTAACTAATATATGACTAATTGGTTGATGAATCAACAAAAGTGTTCCCTTTACCAGGTGTATACATTTTTTCTAATTCAAACATGTAAAGATACAATATTCATCTACATGGTATCAAATTCAAATCTATTTGTGATAAAATTTGTTTCAAGATATTATGATCTATAAAAATGATGATTTTCTCACCAAAAAGATAATAACACCCTATCGTCAAATAATGGACCACAATAGATAATTTGAAATCCTGTGTTGGCTAGTTCTTATCGGGATACCATAATTGTTAAGATCCTTAACCAATAGCATGATATCCCTCCATGAGAACACACCCCATCCCAAATCTGAAAGAATCACAATACACTTCATACCCTAGTTCAGATTCTGGAAAGACCAAGATTGATGCGGATGTAAGGAATATTGAATATCATGAAAAGATGTTTGACATTACTCATTTAATTTTAATAGAACATGTTTCCCTTTAAAAGTTTTCATTAATCAAGCTAGTCATGAAATTTTAGGAACAAAATGTCAATAATAGCCTACTAGGCCAAGGAAACTATGTTTCTCAGAGACATTCAATGATAGATTCTAATATATTATAGCCTCTATATTTTCTGGATCCACTGAAACACCTTTTAAAGAGGTAACATGGACAATGAAATGTACATCATGTTTTGAAAAATCACATGTTTAATTTTTTTCATATAGATGATGATCCCCCAAAATACCTAACACAATTTCCAAGTGATACTCTTTCTCAAACAATATCCTAGAATAAAAAATAATTTTATCCATAAATGAAACCATAAAAAATATAGATACCATTGAAATAAAAAATTAATCAATTCCATAATGACCATTGGTACATTCCTAAGACCATTTAGAATAATCTCATACTCATAATGGCCATATGTAGTACTAAAAGCTATCAATAGAATATACTCCTTCTAAACCTGTAGTTGGTGATATCCCAAATGAAAGTCAATTTTAGGTAACCATTGTGCTCCTCCCAATTGATAAAACTGGCCATCAATGTGAGGAAAAAGATATCAATAATTTATCATAACTTGTTTAATATTATGATAATGCATATAAATCCGAAGGGTTCTAACCTCCATTTTCATAAAAAATCGCTACATCCCATGGTGACGTACCAGACCGAATGAATCCATTTATTTCTAACTCTTCCAACTGTACATTAAATTCCCTTGATTATGTTGGTACAATTCGATAAATCAAATGAAAAATAGGACTAGTACATGGTATTATATTAATCATAAATTCCTTTTAACCTATGGTTGTAATACATGATAAATTATTGGAAAAAACATAGGGAAACTGATCCATAAATTTTGGAAAATTATTATTTCTGATCTCATTAACATATTCCATTGTCATGTTTTATGATTAGTATAATATAGTTCCAACTATTGGTTCCCTAATTCATGTTCCACTTTCTTTTATATTTTTTTTCTCCTCTATAGATATTTTCAATCAGTTTTAAAACTAACCCTTCATATATAATAGTAAATGTGAGTTATGAAATTCTCTAACCAATCCATACTCAGTATAATTTAATAGAAATCCATCTCAAGAACATAGAAGTCCCAAATCAATTAATCTTCATTGATAGTTATAAATCATTCTTTTCACATAAAGGATTGACATAATATTATTAAAATAGGAGTTTCATGTTTCAATACATCAAACATCATCTAAACATTTAAACCCATAAGGTCAACAACATGAGAGGCAATTAATGAATTAGAAAAACTTATATCATACAATGATTTTATAACGGTGTAATTAATATGAATCACACCTCTCACCATAAAATATCTATATTGATCATCAATGATCACTTATTCAGATACATTCAACTTATTATCTAAGGTGAGTTATTCTGAATCCCTCATCATGTCAATACATATAATGTTTTTGGAACATGTGGTGTTTTCTTAACACATAAAAATGAATAAATTCGATAATAGTGGTGATGATGTCCTACCATGTTGTAATTGTGTCATGATCTAGGTTGTTTTGTACAATCTAACTTCATGTGATAGAATGAACCGCACTATAAGTATCATGGATTTTTATTTTCATTTGGATGATGATTAACTAAACCTGTTATATGGTTATAATTAATAACAATACTTTAGAAATATGTGTCCCTATTCTGCTTATTCCTACCATTAGATTTCCCACCATTTACTATATCTATCAACATTATTCATCCATCGAAATTACCATAGATATAACATTCTAATATTTTTTTCTCCAATAAATATGAATTTATAATACGGTATAAAAATCATAATAATATTTGTGGGAATATCTTGCCTCAACCCAAGTTAAAAAATACATGACTTCAATGGTAGAGATACAATAACCAATAAGGGAAAATAGGCTAAATTCAAAAATATTTCAAAATCATATGTCATTATGAGGATATCTTGATTCAAACTAAATAAATATCTCATTCTATATAAATATATTAAGATATCATTTATTTTTATTAAGTCATCAAAATCCTCCCCTAAAATGCCATGGTCCAATTTAGAATGAACATAAAAATGAATCCACTGGTGTTCTAGGTCCTCTAGTGTGTAAATATCAAAATTAAGTTTTAGCGTAGCTTGTGTGAATAATAAATCTAATATTCAATTGATCCTATTTAGCCACACTACTTCTCTTTCCATTTCGAAATCACCATGAATGATTAGAGAATTAATCTTTCCAAACTAAAATGAATTATCCAAATTTCTTGGTTCATCCCTTCTTTTCACTCGATCCATAGCCCGAAAAACATTGGCAAGACATTGAAACATATTTTTGTTCACTTGTGTCTTACGTGGAAACACATTCTTAGAAGCCTCTTCTGATTGGTTCCTACAGCTCTTACCCCTTTACATTTTCTATAACCAAAAGAAAACACCTATTAGTATCACTCTATAGTTACAGAAGGAATTGTAACTTCAAAATTTTCACATCAAACATATTAAAAAAGTCTTTGAAAAATTCAATGATATAAATTTTCAAACCAATTTTGAAAATTCAACCATACATATTGAAAATAAAACAATTTTTATCTATTTTAGAAAAATTAACACTTTTTAACAAAATCAGAAATCTTTATGAAAATTAATTATGAACACCTAGTGGGATTTCATATCTATCAATGCATGTGATTATATTCTAGCAAGCTAAAACCATTAAGATGAAGTTACAACAACTAGATGTGTCTCAAAACACTAATGCACCCAAAATTCCTCGTAATATAATGTTTAGAATAAATAGGTCAGACATGACTCTTTATGTTCTATATTTCAAATTTAAATAGCCTTATCCTTACTACCATGCCAAGATACAGACTAACTCTAATATCATATCATGGATTATCGGAACACTAACTTTATATACATTGATATTACTATAAAAGTGAAGAATATTTATTACAAAATATAATAATTCTACAACATGACCATATTGGTATAGTGTCCTTAGAAACTGGGAATCAAAAACAACTAGTTCATAAAATATCTACATTTTCTCTCCATTATTTCTTCATAACTAGAATCCTTTTTGGAATATCATACATAATACCCTTCTTCATTGCAAGGGGGAAAACATTTGAAAGGTTGAGCTTAAATTCTCAAAAAGGGTGAACAACAGAGAATATCAATCATAACACAATTATATGAACAAAACATTGGAAGGTCTTATCCTACATATGAAATATCATGATAACATGTTGTTGGATAAAATTTAATAATAATTAATGGACATAATCCCAAAGGTAAAAACATTATACATGTAGTTTTTTGGAATACACAGAATCATATAAATTACATTGCATATTAGCCAAGGCTCATAGGCAACCCCATCATAGCAGACAATGTCCCTTACTAAACAGGTATTACATTATGTTGTAGACATGTAATACTGGACCAGATTAACTTTCACTTATAGTCATGTTTATCTCATGAGATATAAATAATTACAGAATCCATTTTTGGGAGATATATGTTGCACCCATCTCACAATTAATTCATTTCTACATGTTTCACAATAACATAAATCATTCATCATATCATAAACCAATAAATAAAATGTTTTTCTTAAAAATTATTCCAACAAAACATAATCCATATAAAATATAATTCCATCATCAAAGATATTAAAACATAGTAATAATAGTGATAGAAACATAACCCTATTTAAATATCATCAACCTATATGTAAAATATTGTTCAAAAAATACTTGAACATAATTCATGAGGAAAATATCATTTCTTCTTCAGAAGAACATTTTATTTCATAAAAATTCCCTAAAATTATAAAATAAAAGAATTTAGTTTTAAATAAACATGAAATCTCTTATAGGATGTTTCATGGAAATATGGTTACATGAAAAAATATAAATCCATTCTTGTCATATAAGTTAAAAAGAAACTTTCTACTCGTACTCTTATCGGAAGATTCAAAAATTACTTTGTCTTGAAGAAAGCCAAAAGATTCCTTTCATTCCGTCAAATAAATATTTACCAATGGGTAAAATTTACTTTAAAATATAATATAAGAATAAAAATAATATTACATATTATAGGAAACATGGATGTTGATGATAAATATAACCCAGTAAACACTTACATATAAACAATCTCAAATTATAATGAGATTGAGAAAATATACCTTACCTTAGGTCTGATATCCTTTGTATGTATCCAAAACACCTTTATAGTGATTCAAATAATGTTATATACTTATTCCAAAATCATAATCATTTTTATGATATCATATATGATTATATTTGCAGCCTTTTTTTGTAATATTTCATTATCACTCGTTATTCAGATATTAACTACTTTATGTTCTTATGCATGTTTTCCCGAGTAAGTTCTTGTTAAAATTATTAGGTTATAGTGATATCATTTAAATAATGATATTAGTATAATATATATCATATTTATTCATTCCTTTCATATATATAATTGTGGATTAATGATCATCAGGGAGAATGAATCGCATCACATCGTGGAGACGGTAGGCCATACGAACACTTGAGGGACAATACCATCAACCTAATTGAATAATGCTATGTAATTGGATGGGATATTAATTATATAGAACAATAAAAATTTAATATATATTATTTAATCCATTTTACTAATAGTTTTACATATCCAAATAATGTATTGTTGAATAATAAATTACACCATGGCGTGGAGAAAATAAGTCACATGTACGCACATATGGTGATATTGTTATTCATAGGATTGATTAAATGCAGTATAATGTTGCACCATAATTATAATATCATCTAAGAATTTAGAATATAGAATTTTTATTACTTTTTTAAGGAAATAACATATGAAGAGGAAGTTTGAAACGAAAATAATTTTGAACGAGGTGATAAAACAATTACCACCTTTTTCGAGTATCTCCTTTCGATTTTCATAAAAGGTCTCCATAGGATGGATTTATACACAATATATAGACTCTAAGGGGAAGGAATGGATTTTGGGAGTTTATTTTAGATGCATTTTGGCGTTTCAATGGGCTTAAGAGGTGTTAGTATGTGGGTAGAGGTGGTTGCCATTTAAAAGAGGGAGGATGGGAACTTTCTCATAGTTTTGAAATATTATTTTATTATAAAATATATTTGAATTGTAATAGTTTAAAATTGATACCTTTTGAAAATAATGTGAGGATGGTTATAAATCATCCCAAACAATAGGTTTTAGATATGTTTAGGTCACAAAATTATTTTTATCATTTAGCATTAACCCTTAGTTAATAACATTAAATGTTACAATGTCTTTGTATATTTTCAAAATATGTGGTTACTATAATTTCTATGAAATTCCAAGAGAGAAAAAGGTGGATAATTAAAGATATATTTTTAAATTATATAAGTCAGTTTTTGAATCTTATATACTTAGGACTATTATATCATTTAATAAAATTGTATTTAAAAAACACATTTATGTCAATTTGGATACTATTTAGTAATTGATTACTGTTAAAGTCATAAAAACATTATTAATTAAAAAAAACTACATTAATTACATTATATCATGTCATAATTATCTATAAAATTCATTTATGGAATCAAAATGACCAAATTTCATTTAATTTAATATTTGTTATATCATTTAATTTAAACATTCATTAATAATGTAATCATTGTATCGTCATTATGTTATAAATAAATTTCATTATTTAATTACTAAAATTTTTAAATAAAATACCATGATATAGGAAATAATTTTTAATTTATAATTACTATTTATAGTCAAATAAATTAGTTATATAATACAATATTAAAAAAAAATTAGTAAACGATACATGTTTATGTTATATTTCTCTTCACATTAAATTATATACACTAAAAAGACATTATCACACCCAATTGGCTCAATTGGGACATAAAATCGACCCAATGATGCTTGTGGTGAATAATATTTCATAAAATTTGATTTTTAAATGTTTTAGTTTAGTTTTATATTATTAAAATATTATTTGTTAACATTTATTTATGATATTTTTCCTTTGACCATGGTAAATAAAAATAATTACTGAAGACACTATTCTTAAATACCAAAAATAAAAGGTTCCTATTTATACAATTTTGACATTATGATTCTAAATGTGGAATCCATTTTCATAAATTTAAAACACTGAATTGGATGAAATCAAATTAAAATCAATCTCACTTTTGGAATGAGATAATGTGTTTTTAAAAGATAAAATATTGTAAAATATTGAAAGGTTTTTTTCATATGAATTCAATGTAAGATTAATGTTCATGTAATATATTATAATGAATGATAAAAATTTATTTTATTTATACAATTATTCCAATAAATATTATAATATCAAGATATAAATTTTTTTGATGAAAAATGTTTTTTTCACTTAATGTTTAGTGTGTTTTTATTATTCATCATAACTTGAATGTTATCATAAAATATTATATATTAATCCAAAGTAAATTTTTATATCCTTATTTAAAATAACATGTTTCTATTATCATATAAAAATTATTAATATGATAAAATATTAACTTAAAAGGGCTTCTCCATTAGAAGGTGTAAGATTACCCTTAAAAACTATTTGTTTGTATACAAAAAATAGGGTTTATTAACGCCCTATGATTAAAATATCCATTGGATGAATATAAAAGTATTTTATTTATCATTTATATCCCATTGATTTCATTACATATAGTAATTCATTAGAAAATAAAAATATCTAATTTATAATTTTCATAAATAATTGATTACCAACTAATTCACAATGCATTTTCATATCATAGTTATTCTTATTCCCAATAATGTTACGGCTAAGATGTAATGGTAATAACTTAATAATGGAATATTGAGAATTCATTTATACTCACAATTGTGTCTGACACAAGCTACTAGAGACTGGAAATTATTTAAATAAAATATTTCATAAAAACATCTGGGTGTTATATTATACAACCCTTTAACTGAATTTCACCCTCGAAATTCATCACATGTAAACAAGGATATGAGGATACATCTCCCTCACCGTATCCTCAAATTCCCATGTATCATCTTCAAATTTTTGGTACCACCATATAACATTAACCATGAAAGTGATATTTTTTTGTAAAACTATTTCCATGTGATCCATAATCTCTATTAGTTGTTCTTGATAATAATGATCTTTCTCTAGTAGTATAACTTCTGATTTTAGTACATGTGAAGCATTTGGTATGCACATTATCAGGAGAGATTCATGGAACCCGTCATAGATCATGCCTAAGAGAGAGATTCGGGGGACATTCCAATTTGTAAGCTACCTTCCCAAAATGATCCATAATTTCAAAAGGACTGATATACATTGGGTGAATAAGGAATGAAAAAATATGAGCCTCATCCAATATAACCTTCTTTAAATATGTTATGGGAGGAAAAAAATACTTGTTCCTGAACCTTAGTATTTTCCTCACAAACAAGGTTGAATTTTGGAACATTTATCACCTTCTTTTATAGCTCTACATTTTCTTCTATGGCTGCTTAATCTTCACCTGTATTTATGTATGACAATTTATTCAAGAAAGATAATACTTCCCCCCATCATTTAATATTTCATGATCCATCCTTTGCAAATCCATAAATATTGGATCTTTTCTAATCCTCATCATTAATAGGATATCATGGTCTTGCCGACTCAAACCATCTTCCACCTTGATCTCTTTCCCAATATGGAAATGTATTGAGTATTTGTAATCATTAATCAACTCCAACCATCTTATTTGACACATATTCATCTCCTTTTGTGTGAAAATATACATTAAAAATTTATGATTAGTATAAATATAACACCTTTCACCAAAAAGATAATGCCTCCATATTAATAATGAAAATATTATCACAGATAACTCCAAATCATGAGTTGGGTAATTTTTCCCTTTAATTTCTACTGTCGTGAGGCGTAATCTATCACCATATCATTTTTCATGAGAAAACATCCCAGCCCCTTCCTTGATACATCACTATAAATCAAAAATATTTCTCCCCTACAAGGTAGTGTGAGAATATTTGTAGTGGAAAACCTTCTTTTTATCTCATTGAAATTTACTTCCAATTCTTCCATACAGATGAACTAAACTCCTTTTTTAGTCAACTTGGTGAGTGGATCAGATAATCATGAAAACTTGTTCACAAAACATTGATTGTATCCATCCAAACAAAGGAAAAATTAGATCTCAGTTTGTATTTTTTGTCTCGACAAACTTTCAAAAACTTCTTCGTTTGATGTATCCACAGATATCCCATCTCTTGAGATTATTCGACCCAAAAATGAAACATTTTTATGCCAAAATTCAAACAAGGTAAATTTGTCATAATGCAATTCTTTTATCAGGTTCATCTGTATAATTCTCATGTGGCCATCATTATCTTCCTTTCTATTCAAATAAACAATAATATCATCTATATAGACTACCAAAAACTAATTAGGGTAGACTATAAAGACTCAATTCGTTAGATCCAGGATGATATCGAGGGCATTAGTAAGACCAAAATAAAAAAATATGAATTCATAGTGTCCATACCTTGTATGAAATGCCCCCTTTGGTATATCCTCCATTTTAACCTTAACTGATGATATCATGAATGAAGATCAATCTATGAAATGTATTAAGCTTCACATAGTTGGTCGAAAAAGTAAACAATGTGTGGAAGTGGATATTAGTACATCATAGTGATCTTGGTATATTCTCAAAAGTCAACACATTGTCTCACTGTTCAATCTTTCTTCTTAAAAAAATAGAATAGGTTCTCCCAATGGTGACAAACTAGGGCATATGAATCTCTTAACAATAGTATCTTAGTGTTTCTTCTTGAATTCCTTCAACTCAATTGGGGACATTATCTAAGGTGTCATTGAAATATGTATAACACCCAGTATGAGTTCTATTGAAAACTCAAATTCAAAATTTGGTGGAATACCAATAAATTCCTCTAAAAAGACATCATCAAACTCCCATACAATGGGAATATTCTTAATCGCGAGTTTCTACCTAGCCATTTTAGATAAATAATCTTCATTTATTGGAATCAAAACTCATAAGAGGGGTGAAATTTCTATTGGAAGGTTATATTAATACTTTCATAAATAGATGATCATATATTGATCTAGAATATGATATGTGACATCTCTTCCTTGGAAATTGATATGAGATTCATATATAGAAAGCCAATCTAGGATAATAATCACAACAAATTCTATAACAGGAAGGATCAAAAGATTTGTTGGAAGCAATTTTTCACAAACATCAACCAGATAAGAATTATAATATTTTTATACAAATGTTGTGCCATTAAAAGTTGTCACAGTTTAGTCAACAACTAATTATTAAGATAACATATTGTTACCCTTATAAAATTCTTCATAAATAAAAGAGTGTGTAGATGAAGAATTAAATAAAACATTTTATACTTTATAGTGGATGGTAAGTGTACCTTTCAACACTTCATTATCATACTACATGTCACCAATATAGATTGCATGTGTCATTCCTTTTCCTTTGGCAGTAATAGTTGTTTGATGTTGATTATCATCAATAGCCCTTATATTTGGGAATTGATCAGCATAATTCCCCATTTCATTGAATTTTTAGCATTGTAGTGCAGGTGGTTCATTCTATGTGGCCCATTCCTTGTTTGCATCATTTGACATATTGTTTCTATAACATCAGCATTCAGCATCCCAATGACCTTCTTTTCCACACATAATACATTTACTAGTCTCTTTAAGAAAGACTCCACCACGTTTTTTCCTTACCTTGAGAATAAGGGGAAACTCATCTTATTTTTAATTTGGTCTCTTGAATTTCCATTGAATTCCATTTTTCTGTTCTTATCAGACACATATGACTGATGGGTTATTCCAATATCCATCTCAACCTTGATATTACATCGAACAGTTTCCTCGTAGGTATTATTGTCCCTTATGGATAATAACATTTGGGGAATTGGTTTTAAGCCACTAAAGAATCGATCAATTTTAATCAAAGGTTGGATAATAATTCCCGAAGAATACCGTGAATGTCTTGTAAATGTTTCCTCCTAGGTACCAAAATATTCATCATCTTTTTTCTTAATTTCATGGAACAACTCCATTTTTTATATTGTATGAGGAAAGAGATTATTGAAAAATACGTTCATGAACTTGTTCCATTCCATGTAATCAATTTTATCATTTTCCTCATAATATTTATAAGATTCAACCATTGTTCAACTTCAACTTCCAAATGATAGACTGCTAAGGCGACTTTATCATTTTCAGAACATTTTAGAACTGAAAATATCTTTTCAGTGTTACTAATCCATTGTTCATCCACTAATGGATCTGAAGTCCTGCTGAATTATGGTAGATGTTACCTCATGAAGGACTCAACAGAATGTTTCTCCCTCATTTTATCATTTGTAAATCCTACATGATTCATGGTTTAAGAAAGTTGTGTGAGTATTACTACCATATTTTTTACTCTTTCTCCCATAACATTTGGTTTCTTAGGGGGACAATCATTGCATTTCCTATTGCATTTATCATTAAAAAAGGATCCTTTGGGTTACAACCATTAACTAAAACCAAGAAGAATAGTCTGAGAAACACAATTCATAATAGGATAACCACATAATCAAGAAGAAAATTTCATTTTAGGACACATTACCTTTTATCCTATGGTTTTCAAAGTCATTTCAAAAACACTGGGATTTTATCATATAATTTCACATATCTTTAGGGTTCTGACTAAGGATTTCTCATCCTAGTTTCCAAAAGGTTAATTGTACCACTCAATTGATACAAACATTAGAGACTCATACTCGACATGAGTTGATATTACATAAAAATTGAATTATATTCATTAAAACATATAATATATCTATGACAGGAAAATATAGGTATAATGTTGTTAGTAATTGGGAAATATAAACAAAGAGTTCATAAAAAATCTATAATTTCTCTCGGTTATTTCATGATAACTAGACTCCTTTTTGGCATGTAATACATAATACCCTTCTTTGTGAACTAGGGGAAAACATATGAAACGGTGAGAACAGATGCTCAGTAAGGGTAAGAAATGGAGAATATAAATCATATGACAATCATAAGAACATAACATTGGTAGGTATTATACTAAAAATGAAAGATCATGATATCATGTTATGGGATAAAAGATCAGAATAATTTATGGACATAATACCAAAATTATAAACATACGACATGATGTTTTATGGAATACACATAAGCATAGAAAATCATTACCATTTTTCCAAGCCTCATATCCCAGACAATTATAGCGGACAAAGTCCATCACTGAACCTGGCTTACATTTTGTTCCATCCCTGTATTATTGAACTGACTTTTATTTCCATTCCCCTCATATATATATCATGAGATATAAATATATAGCTAATGCATTGGAGTCATATATAGGTCCTAACCATCTAGTAATGAAATCATTCTTATATATTCATCAAAAACATAAATCATTAATCATTGAATAACCAAATAAATAAAATGAGTTTCATAAACATCTTTCCATCCTAAAATAATCCATATAAAATATTATTCCATTTTTAACAAAATAAATTCATATTAATAATATGGATAAAAACATATCCCTATTTAAATATCATCATCATAGATAGAAAATAATTTTGATAAAAAATGTGAACATAATTCTTAAGTAAAATATCCTTTCTTCTTCAAAATAAAATTTTCTTTTCTCAAAATTTCATACAATTTGAAAAGAAAATTATTTTGATGAAAATAAACATAAAATATTGTAGAGGAAGCTTCATGTAAATAAGGTGTTATGAATATGTAAAAATACATTCATGTCGTATAACTTAAAAACAAAAATTCTTCTCGTACTCTTTTCAGAAAAGACATAAGGTACCGTGTATAGAAAAATGCCAGAAGACACCTTTGATATCATTTCATAAATATTTACCAATGGGTTAAATTGACATTGTAATTTTTTATATGAATAAAAATATTATTATATATTATAGGAAATATGTATTTGGATAATAAATGTACCCCAATAAATATTTACATATAAAAAATTTCAAATAATATTGAGATTGTGAAATTATCCCTTACCTAAAGTCTGATATCCTTTATATGTATCTGAACCACATATATAATGATTTAAATAATTTTATAGACTTACTAGAGAATTATAATCATTTTTATGATATAATATATGATTATATTGCTATCTCTTTGTTAGAAACATTTCATTGTCTCTCGTTTTTTAGATATTAACTAATTTATGTTCTTTTATAAGTTTTGTCAGGTACGTTCTTGTTTCATTTTTAGGTTATAGTTATATCATCTACACAGTGATATTAGTATTTTATATATCATATTTACTCATTAAATTCATTTATATAATTATAGTTTATAGAAGATCATGTAGAATGAATCACATGGAATCATGGAGACGGTAGGTCGTACATACGCTTAAGCGACGATATCATTCACTTAATGGTTAAATGATATGAAATTGGAAGGTATATTAATTATAAGGAATAATTATTATGTTATATTCAATATTTACATCCATTATAATTATCATTATACACATCCAAATAAATTATTTTTGAATAATAAATTACACCACGACATAGAGAGAGTAAGCCATACGTATGCACACATGGTGTAATCTTTATTCATAGGATGGATAGAAAGATGTATAAGGTCTGTAAATAATTATAATAACCTTTATTCATGTATAAGACAATCGATTTATTACTTTATTATTGAAAAAATATATGAATAGGAAGTATAATTAAATTTGTTTTCGAAAGAGGTGCTAAAACAATTACCTCTTTTTCAAGTATCTACTTTGATTTGAAGAAAAGGACTCCTTATGTTTTATTTTTAAACAATTTGTGGTCTCTATGACAAAGGGATGTATTTTTGGAGCTTATTTAAGCTTAATTTGGGTGATCATAGGGTCTTGAAAGGTGTGAGAGAGTTGGTAGAGGTGGTGGCCTTTTCTAAAAGGGAGGAGAGAAATATTAAAAATGTTTCAAAATATTATTTTATTATAAAATGATTTTAAAAAATAATAGTTTAAAATTAATAAATTTATAGTATATTATGATGAGGGGTCGAAATCCTTTCAACCATTATGTTTTTGGAAAATTTAGGTAACAAAAATAACCTTTTATTTTCGTTTTAACCCTTAGTTAAAAACCATAACTCTTACCATGTATTCTTGTATTTTCATAATATATGGTTACTATAGTTACTATAAAATTCCAATAGAATAACAAGTGTATTCTTTTCCATTTAGATTCAAACATTGATTTCACCATTAAATAATATAAAATTATACAATTTGAAATTAATCCTTTAAGTTATTATCAATTAGGTTTGAGAGTTAAGAATCTTACCACTCAAACATAGGTAAAAAAAAATTACACAACAACATCAAAAACCCCATATATGATATTAAATATTTGACCATATATCTTGTTCAGTTTAAAAAAAACAATCATATATAATTATTATTGAAATAAAATGACATATATATATGTCAAAAATATTAAATCTATGATTACAATAGAGGGAATATGAAGAAAATTGATGAAAATGTTGATGAACAGACATGCATCAATGAATTTCAGCCTCCAACTGACATAGATTCACCAAAGAATCACTATTAGATTAAAAAGAATTCCCTAATTGGACTTGGGAAGGAGTGTAATTATACATAAGACCTGTTTTGTTGAAAATGATAGATTAAAGAGTTAAACATTGTTACATCCAAAAATTTCAGATGTAATTTATCTTTATGCACAGTTAGGGAGAACTGTTAGGAAAAGTATGCGCTCACCATTCATGATCAAATACCTCTAAAATCAAATCACATGGTTTTCCAACATAGTTTGATAAGTCGGGCATAAAAAATTATATTCCATTCAATTATAATTGCACATTTTCTCCTAGGAAGCTGCAAAGTTTGACCAAACATTCCACCAAACCATGTGGCTACGCAATGCCCACTGTTTCATTCTAACGGTTTCCAAGAGGTGTTTTGTGGTTTTTACTAACCATTATCATACAATTCACCTCTAGAATGTCCATAAAAACATGGAAAATCTCATATAAACCTCCCAAAACATAATCTGATCACTATATATTATTAAAACACTAAAATAGAAAGACATATAATGAAAACCGTGGGTGATACAAAAAATAATTTTTGATTCATGTAAAAATGACTTTTTGAATTTTTGTACAAATAGAATATTATTTCATTGAACATGTAGTGGTATTTCTAATTCTAAATGATGAATCAAAAGTATTAAAATTGAGAATAGATTTCTATATTCTATAGAAGGAACCATGAGCATATTAGTCTTGGTTTTATTCAAATATAATGATGTTATAATTCGAAATTTGAAATGTTGACCACATTATTTTTTTGAATATTCCCATGAATGGTCAATTCATAGGGCGTGTGTATTTGGATGATAAAATTTTTTATGAATATGATAAAAACTTTTTTAACAACTTTTTTAGTCATAATAAATGAGAATTAGAAATAATAATTATTTAAGAACTCACATGCAGACTAGGGTTGTAGGTGATAAACAAATTAGTAATAAACTTTCATCTATTTGGAATATCATGGAAGAGATCTACATTGTAACTAAAACATGAATGTTTACAAAACTATTTCATCTATAATTATGGTTGGGATGACACATTGGAATCACGATTATGGGAAATATATGGAACCCACCCTAACATGAGTACAATTGGAAGTTTATTATATTTTACAATAACAAGACCATATATTTCCAATGAAACAATTTTAGAATATTATTTATAGATAAATATAATGGAATTTCATATAATTGTTGTGAAATTATTCATAATTTACATCCAATGAAGTATAAATTTTTTAATTCCTTTTGACATGGGAATGGATTGAGTATTTTTATATTTATTAGGTTCATATGGTTGGCTATTTTTTGGATTATAAATAAATATGTGGTGGTGATTTTGACATTAGTGAAAAATGTGTATGGTGGTGGAACATGAAATGATAGACAATAATTATCCTAGAATCTCATTATATCATATTAATTGTTTCATTAACTCTACTTTCATGGATGAAGTTATAGATGATTTATATTAAAGAGTATTTGAAGCCAATAATGATGATTTTTTAGGATAATAAGAATGTGATTGACCTTGTAAAAAATACAGTAAAAAACAACTATGTTAGGGATAATGAGAATAGGTATCACTTAATTAAATAAAATAAGGTGTAATAAATAGTAATTATGGCACATATTGGAATTAAAAACAAAGTATTAGTTTCCCTGAACAATCCATTGGAGACACCGAATATTGGAAAAAATCATTTTAAGCTGAGTGTTCAACCATATTTCCCACTTGTAGAGGTTCATAAGTTCCCCTCTTCCCATTACATATATTTTTTAAATATCTTTTCATGATGGGATTGTTATATAATGTTAGGATTATGGAAAAATGGGCATAAAAAGCTTAGGATTCGATTATTTTCTATAATGGTGTTTTTTACTCTATCATTAAGTATATTGGGATAATATAGAGTGATGTTTTATGGGATATATGATCGATGTGGGAATTTAGTTTTATAAAGGAATTAATTATTTATGATCAGGAATATTTGGGAGATCTGTAAAGTGAAATGAAATGATTCATAAAATTATCTCTTGAACTCTTATTTTATACACATACCATTGCTCACACAGACATACTGTTATGGATGTGTTATTTTACTTTAGTCTGAATGACATTTAGAATGATTTCATATTATAATTTCACATTAGATTACTAATAAACACAAAAGGAAGAATGTTTCTATCGTGCCTTTCATATGTGGATAATGATGGGTTGTTGTGTTTATTTTATACCCATCATATGATGATCTTTGTATCTTAATGCAAAAGTGGTTGTTCTCAAGATCATATAATCCAAGAATATTTTTATAAATAGTGATATTTTCCAGTGTTTATAAAATTTGAGAAAGAAGAAAATCAATAATTTTTAAAATATAACATGAATAATTTTTGGAAAATGAATGTTAATAACATAGTGCCAATCTATACCAAAAAGAACATATGAGAATCTCCTTTGGTGTATGTGAATCCTAACTCCGTTATCTTCAAGTGGTCTTTCATTTATTGAATTATTCTCTCATTTTCAGTTTTTAGTTGGATATTTTAATTGTGGAGAAGAGATTATTTTAGTTTGGGAACTATAAAGGGGGAATTCCATTATCTATTTATTGAGATGATATTGTATGAATTCATGGGGTGTAATGGATTTTTAACTCCAAAGGGATTATTTCCATCCATGTGGATTTTCATAAAATAAATTTGGTCTACAAATTAATTCTTCCATGTGAATCATATAAAAATATTGTCACTTAATGTAGGATTCAGTGTTCCGAGGATGACCACATAAAACATTTTATATAGTATTTAAACAGGTTTGAGGTTCGTATTGAATAAAAAATCATTAAATAACTAGTTTTATATATATTTTTTCTTATAAATACCTTTCTAATCCAATAATGAAGTATTGGTGAAAATACATATAAGTTCTATAATTTTGGTGGAAAATAGTGAAGTTATATAAAGGGTCACCTATATAGTAGTGAGATTTGGTACAATAAATCCCAACAACGATTCCTGTTCACCTTGTATAGAAATTAATTTAGGATGAAAAAAGGGAACTGAAAACGAAGCTAGGTGAAAAACACAATGGTTGATGTTCATTTTGTAACTCATGAATATATTTTAGAAAATAAATATTCCATAAAGATAGTTTAGACGTGTCGTTCCCATAGAACTATGATGTTTTCATAAATCACATGTCAGTTCATAAATCATAATTCATGGTAAAAAATATATTGCATAAAAGTTACAGGAATGTACATTTTATGTATGAATTTTAACACAACTATATCAAGGGATTCAATAAAATATTGAGGAGTTCATTGGTTGAACATAATATGACATTCATGAGGTAAAATATTAATAAAATATTTTATGATGAGTAATTGATGATCAGTTCATTAAAAATTTGAAGGATTAATGTAACATATTGAGAATGGAGGAGAAAGGGGTATAAATCCATGGGAGGAATTACGATATTCCCTAAAATCTTTTAAAGTAAGTGTTCATGAACGTTAGTGACTATGGTCAGAAAATTGTAATATGGAAAATATTGTGGTGTTTAGTGGATTCTAGTATGATGAATACACTTTTAGAATATGATCATTGCACAAAACATAGTGGTGAACCAAACAATATTCATCTGTTCTCTTTTATTTCTTCATTTTATTTATTGAATAAACATTCCAATCAGATAGGTTTAATAAATTCCTACCTACACCAATGAACGATTTATTTAATGTGGAAGATAATATCAAAACCCTTATTGACCCCTCCACTCTCAGGTTATCCAATGGTAAAAAATTATAATAAAATGAAAAATTAAAAAATTTACAAATGTGTTAATGATTTTTTAATAGTTAATTAAAAAAATAAAAAACATTATAATTTAGGCATGTATAGTAGTGAACATGTCACAATTATCTGATATAGACCGTCATTATTATCATTTACATGGTATAAACTTTATATATATAATATTTTATAAATGAGATTCATTTTTTAAAATAATTTTTATCATATAATTAAAATTTTAAATTTTATTTGACCAACATATATAACTTTAATATCACACATTGTATTTATTTTAAACATTTTATTATATAATCTCATGAAAAACTTTTTGTAATGGCCTAACTAATTTTATAACTAAGGTAATATAATATAAAAATTTTATATCAATATTTATCAATAATTCATATATAAATATAAGAAATTTTAAATTTTACCTTATATTATAATATTAGAATTCTTTAAAAAATACCAACCAAGAAAAAAACATTTAACCTATAACATAACTATGAAAATATTTTTTGTTAGGTTATTTAAATCCCTAATATTCACTGAGTCCAGAGCTTTCTCAATAGAAAATTTATTTTCATAATTTTAACAAAAAATTATTTTCATTAAAATTATACTAAAAACAGGTTGTCCCACAACATATAACATACTATTTTAGATATATAAACCCATTTCTTCCATTTTATCTTCATCATATAAAATTTGGGTTACCCTTAAATAGTTTAAGGAGACACATTTTCATCGGGACTAGGAATTGTGGAAATTATTTTTCAGAAATGCATCATTCATTACTTTGCATCCATTTAAGAGAATATATTTTTCAATTTTTTTTTGTAAAAGACAAATTTACTAATTCCCTTATTTAATAGAGTTAGTAATCGTGGAGAATGGAAATGATTAATATTTATGGTAACCACAACATACATTGTTTTCATTAGATGCTCTATATTTCATGAGTTTATTTTTAGTTGTATATTGACCATTTAAATTCGACTATTCTATGGTGCATAAGATTTTCAGAAAAATGAATGTTTTCATTTCCTAGTATGTGAAGGTACTCAAAAATAAAGAAATAAAACACCCATTTTAATGGGTTTAGGTTGTAGTCTTAAAAAACTAATTTATCAACATTTAATTTCAATAAAAAAGCAAACCGTTTTAAATTTTCTATGATACCATGGGTGAGATTTAGTGAGGATTATTATATATTAAATTTAGCGCATTGAATACTCTATAAAACCATTAATATCAAAATCTATCTATATTTACACAATGAACCACAAAAATATGAAAAATGAAATATCTTGAAATTATCGATTTATGATTCAATCAAATGTTTGATGTTTTTCACTAATGAAATATGAATGGGTTTCTCCCCTATAAGGCTTAAAAAATAGAAATCTTCTTTTTCCTAGGAGGGATTTCACTAAATGATATGATTTAATAGAACCTTTTGCTTTTAATGTATGTGTTAATTGAGATATTTATTATTTTCTCTATGAAAAGTTATAAACATCTCTCATCCATATATGAGTATTAAATAACCTATATATCATTCGAAAGATATCAATATGTTATGTATTTATTGATTGATCATTTCTCAAAATACTTGGTTGATTCACCATTTGAATTTTTTCAAATTCTTCTGATAGATTTTTAGCTTTGAAATATTTATCTTATGTTTATTAACAACTCAAATTCTCTATTATATGATCAATAACCTATAATTATTGAATGTAATATTGGATAAATTGGTTACTCTTATGTTATCACAAAACATGAAAACTCTATGTTGTACACTATGACATAATAACATAATAAATTCAATGTAGAACCTATACATTGAACAAGAAATTCAATATTCCAATTTTTATGTAATTTTACAACATATTTTCATTAAATATTCATTATAAAATTTCAAATATATTAGAAATAAAAAATTATAATAGATGTAATGAAAAAAGAATTCCTAAAATATACAAGAATAATTAGTATAAAATTGAGTCAAAAACATTTTATAAATCTTATATAAGTGTTGATTGTTAAACCCTTATAAAAAATTTGAGTATATAAATTTTAAATAATTAACATAGGTAAATAATAAAAACATATAATGGTATAATTTCAAAAAAAATGGTATAATATAGATTTTGAAGAAAATCCCTTACCTTATTTCCTGTATCACGTTCGGTGTTCTCTAACATGATAAATAATAAAATTCAATTTAATTAAATACACGATTCATAAATTTTTCAAGTTTATTACATAATTTTTATTATATATTATTTTTATATTATTTAAGTTGTACAATTTTTATGTTGATTTGTATATGATGTTCATTCTATATCATAATTATGATGGGATACAAAATGCACACACACATTAACCCATGGAATTCTGGACTGGACCATATATATTTCCCCAAGTGTAAATCCCCTTGAAACCCCATTACTAATATTTTTAGTGTCTCATAGGACACGTTATGATAGAGTTACCTAATGGCCCAATTTTTAATGATTTTTAGAGTCTTATTGGATCACATGACTTGATAGGTTCCCTAGAGCCTATATTGGTAAATAATACTTGTTTTATAATATGCCTCTAACAATAGTTCCAAACATTAACTATACCTTCACAACTATAACACTAGTTATGGTACCATAACTTCTATAGTTCCTATTGTAGTACTGAACATCTATAGTGTTATTGTACATACTACTTTGCTTCAATAATTCCATATAAAGACCCCCCCCTAAATTGGTATAATCATGGGTTGTTCCCCCTACATCAAGGTTCCCTAACATTGGGAGGTTCCAAATAGGCTCCACCATGTTGATGGTGATGTTCGATCCATATTAAAAAAACAATTTCATAAGGGTAATATTATAGAATCCCTATTAAATTGTTTCATAATGTTAAAAACTGTATAGGTATTTTTTCATTTTAAAAATAATGGGTCTTAATATTTCAGAATCTAAATACAAATTGTTCTAAATAATAAAAAAATAGTATGTTTGTTTGAGATGGTTAAAACTTGACAATTATGGTTTAATTTTAATATTTTCATTTTCATCTTATTTTTTCCATTCAATATTAATAAATATAAAATTATTTTACTATTAAATATATATTAATAATTAAATCTATTTTTTATAAAATCCGTGTTAGATATAATGGAAAATTGAATATCACATATCGTAAATGTATTATAAAATTGTTATTATATAATGATTCATTTGAAGATTCTTTAAAAATAATTTGTAAGCAAATTTATTTTATATTTACATAAATACGTTATAGTATAAATATACTAAAATTTTAGATTTAAAAAATAGATTATTTATGTTATGGAGCTGGTAAGAGGATAATTCAAATGAGAAAACATGGTTATTTAAATATTTAATCAGACATTGTAATCGATTATGAAAAGGGCCTCATAAAGGGAAGTAGGTGAATTCTCTAAAATAATGGATTAAAGATAAACTAATACAATGAGACTAATTTCATTGAAGATAATTAATATTAATATTTATTTTTAGTAAGATAAAATAATATCATATAATAAATTAAAGGAGATACTTTGAAACCCTTGGAATTATCTTTATATCACCACCTTTGGAATGAATCTAATGCCCTTGGGGTAGGGTTTTTTTGGCTAAACCAATGTATCATTGATTTTTCTAGGAGAGATCCCGAATTTATTTTTGAAATGATTTTTTAAAGAATTATTGCTTCTGAGTGAGGAGGAATTGGTAGAGAATCAGTGATAATATAATAAAGGTTTTAGATGAACACAATATTTATTAAATTATTAAAATGATCCAAGATGAGGAATAATTATGAGTCTGTTAGATTTATTTGTTTTTTATAAGTAAATTAATTTTTGTTGTAATTTATTCATGTAAAAAATTATGTGGAATATTTGAAATATTTTATTTTATATAAAAAATAATATATAAATCTTAATTAGAATATTATATAAATAAATCTTCTAGAACTGATTGATGGTTTGTAAATATAGTTTATTATTTTCAAAATGTATAATATTTATCATCAATTTAATTATTTTGTGAAAAATATTTTATAAATGTTTATTAATTTTTATGTAATAATATTCTCATAAAATATACTATATATTCTAAAACTGTATTTCTCAAAATTCAACCAAAATGCATCATTTTTTGAATAGTACTAAAAAATAAATATATAATATATTTTACATGTTCATTTGAAAAAGTAATTATAAATTAGTATATTGAAATTCTTATTATTATATATTTAAATTTCAATTGGAAGAATATGATAAATGGTATAAAAATTATATCTAGAATAAAAACTATTTTTTAATGAGTTACTACATTTTTATTTTTTATTATTCCCTAGTTATTAAATAATTGATAAACATTTAATTGAATCGTATACCATAAAATTTATAAATGATAATATATGTAACACCCAAGATCCATCTAAAGTAATGTAATTGTTATTTATTCAAGAGCCAGGTAAAATAAATAAAAACATTTGAAATATATGTCATCAATAATTAAAATTACTAATTAATAAAAATTTGAATTAAATAATAAATATAAATATTATCACACACAAATGTCTAAAAAAATCATTTTTCTATAAAAAAAAATTTTTAGATTTTTGGTACGAAATGCATGATTTTGATTTATTTATGTATTTTTGTATAATAATAAAAAATTCTTGATGTAGAAATATTTTAGTAAGATTGATTATAAATTTTTAATAATAAAATTATATTTATTAAATATGGTCAATTTCAAGAAAATAACTTTTAATGGTAAATATTAATCTCCAAAATAAAACATATTTTTTTAAAGAATTCCATTTTTGAAAACTATGTGTATTTTTTATGAAATATTAAATATTAAATTTCATAAAATAAATAAATTATTTTGATAAAATTCAAAAAAAAATGTTGAAATTATTTAATTGTATTTTTAATATAATATTAAGAACACCAAATCTATAAAATTTCAATTTTTATATGAAATATGTTTTATTCTATATCTTTTTTTATAATTTAATAGTATTATTTATCATTTATAGAACTAGATTAATATTAAATATTTTCCATATTTGGAATTATAACATCTTAATTAGGTTATAAGGGAATTCTAATAGATTTACTAAAAGAGTAATTACAAGGTTAATATTTATTCATGGTTAATTAGGGTGAAAGGGTAATGTTATGTGGCCTAAAAACTATTATGATTGAAGTAATACTTACATAATTTAGATATACATTGTTTTGTATTTTATTCATACCCATATGTATCAATAATATCACCTCACCTAACCCATCTAACAAAAGTGTGATTCCACCTTTATCCCTAACATAACATAAGTTTCTAATAAAATTTAATACTTTTTTCAACTATAAAAGGAGAACACTTCCAGGGGATCAATGATCAAGATATTCGATAGATAGTGATCGCGGGACCTCTCATTGAATTGGGTGATTGGGAATTCTAGCCTCTCTGATTTGGATCTTGATTTCATCAATGGAATCATTAAATCCTAAATGGGAATTGTCCTTTCAGGTTGTCCATGGCGCATAGACAAATTCAAATAAAATTATTGTCACCCAGGAACCCTCGGTTTTGATAAAGAAGGGACTATATTTTACGAGAGTCCTCTCTGGCTCTAAGGATACTTCCAAGGATGAATCCCATAGACCCTACAATGTATAACGACATGAAACGAGGGGCTTCTTTGTAGTGGAAGATCCGAAATCACTTCAGTAAAGAATCGCTCTCGGTATTTTTTTGATCCTTGGATGTGTTATTTACTCAAAGAGGAATAAGACCATGTCTTATAATGACATCAAGAAAAAAATCTCCCATAGAAAGGGTAATCGTGATTGGAGGATAATACCTATTTGGTGGGGATTCATTCATATCATTCTTCAATCTTAGGATGCGTTGAACACTATATCGAATATTGGATATCTGCAATTGAAACCCGGATTTCTTCAGCTATCTGAATGGGATGTAAACTTCAATCCCTTTAAAATAAACCAATAGAATACACATATATGGTTTCGGTTGTATGGGTTGAACTAGGTCTGTTGGCACCCAAAAATTCAGAATGGTCTTGCATCGTGTATTGGCGCTCTAATCAGAATGGATCATCTAACCATGGATAGAGAATTGGGGTAGTTTTCTTGGATGTTAGTTGATTTGATCTTGGATGTCAAGAGACCTGAGAGCATCTCTTTCATTGCCTATGGGAGTAGATCATAAATCCGAGTAGAGTATGAGAATGTTCCATCATTTTCTGATGTTTGTAACATGGTGGGTCATTCGGATTCCAATTACAGGGTACATCTAAAATAGGTTTTTGTTCCCAATGCAGTTTAATTGAACGAATTCAATAAGAGTAATAAATCTAAAAACGTTCCTCCAAAAAAGAAGGGTGTCGTAAGGGATAAGTCAGGACCTTCCCAAGTTCCTTATAACTCTCAATTGGATCATAAATAGGCTATGGATACCATGAAGACATAGCCTCTGGTGAATTCTCAACATGGCACAACCACCCCTATGATGTAAACCTATACAGAAATGGTGGAGGAGGAGGAAGCTCAAGATGATGAACATACAAGGAATACTTCCTCTGAACAGGGAAAAATGAGGAGGAAGATTTGGAATTTGTAATATCCAAGGATATTTATAATTTGGTATTTGATCTTTAGACAAAAATGATAGATTAATTCATTTCTATGGAGTTATATAATGACACCAATGAACTGGTTTGGTCAATGAGGTAAAATGATAACTCAAATGTTGATTCTATGATTAGCACCTCAAATCTGGCAGAATTCATGATAGGTTCAACATATTCTGATAATAGTCCATCTGATAATTTGATTCTTGGAAGGTTATATAGTAATGTTGCAACCATGGCCTTATATGCATGATTTGGAGTATGGATTGTGTTTTTTTTTCAATCCTCAGTGGAAGTTTAGAATGTGTACCAGCAAAGAGATCATATAGTTCAAGAAGACAACAGTATTGAAGGTGGCGCCATTTCATAGTGTTTACCAATTTTTTGGGCTTGAAAATCGATAAGTGGAGAAAAGTGTTTTTGGAAAAGAGACTTGTGCGTCATGTACTTTGAGGAGAGGAAAATTGTGCGCCATTTGTTTTTCAAGATCAGAACAAGGGAAAATGGAAAAGGGATAAGGGTCGCGCAAGTATTGGGCTGGTCCTGCATGTGATATGCGTGCCATGAAGTTACTTGCATGCCAATGCCTAGGAGGATTGGAAACATGAACGTCTATTGTTTTTCAAGATTATAACTTCAAAATGTGGCAAAGGAAAGAAGTTTGTGCCAGTATTCGTGTGGTCGCGTAAGTGTGTAACACGACAGAGGCTAGGGAGGATGAGCTGCGCCCT
This sequence comes from Viscum album, assembly GCA_963277665.1. Taxonomy (NCBI): domain Eukaryota; kingdom Viridiplantae; phylum Streptophyta; class Magnoliopsida; order Santalales; family Viscaceae; genus Viscum; species Viscum album. Next base: position 597,119,821 of record OY728139.1, read on the forward strand.
GGAACCTGCACACCGAGGTAAGACTTGTGCTCCACCACGCAGGGGGTCCAGTTTGCCTATAAATAGAAGACCCCCCCTTCTCATTTTTAACGAAGTTCAAGACTTAGTGATTTTTCGAGCTCTCATCGTGTAAGTGGTTGTTGGGTCGCACAAGTAGAGGTTGCGCGCTGGTTGTTGGATACACGTACAAAGTGGTTTGGGATTTAGAGGCATTGAGTCACTCAAGTATGGAGTAAAAAGAGGCAGTGTTTCGCACGTGGTTTGAAGTCACCTATGCGCCGAGTTTTTACTTCACAAGTGACTTGCATTCCATTCTTGAAAGTTGCGTGTCGGGCTTGGAGAAGTGCACCATGGATGATAAAGTACATCTTCCCTTTTGAAGGTTCATGAAAGCTGGAGGATCACCCGGTACCCTCAGCGCGAAGTTAGATTCATCATCTGGTGAGAGTTGGACTTTGACAGAGCATCTACATACAACAGAGGATGCATTCTTATTCAATTATTAAGAGACCTTCACTTCTATAAATTGAGTGTGACTTCACCAAGGGCTGTGAGCCAGGGGGAGTCAATGGGAGTGACCCGAGGGAAGCAGCGAGCTATCCCTGAACCTTTGTAAAGGCAATGAGCATGGGATAGAGTGATTGTTTCCAAACCATTGTAATCCACACCTAGTGAAGATTAGTGGAATTTGGTATGACCGACAACTTGGAGGCGTATTCTCCTTGGACGTTGCCCTTATTGGGGAACCAAGTAAAATGTTCTGTGTCTTCTCTATGCATGTGAATGTTTTCTTTCTGTTCATATTCATCATATAGGTTCAACAAGTTCCTAGCAAAGCGGGAACAAGATACATCACTTTAAAAGAAAAAGTTGTCTCCTTGATTCACCCCTCCCATCTCAGGGTGACCTGTGGTCCTTTAAGTGTTATCAGAGGGTAAAGGATGCTGGTGTTGAATCTTTCCTTTATAGTCATGGAGAATGAAATCAATGCCAGGGGAGTCCCTCACATCGATGGAAGTAATTTCGAGATCTGGAAGAATAGAATGAGATCTCATCTAAGATCCCTTGGAATGGAAGTTCTCTTTTCTACAATTCAATGAATACAAGTCACTGATCCCACAGGCCTGGCTATGACTGAAACAGATAGAAAAATTCTTGATGCAGATGCTAAAGAAAAAAATGCACTCACTGTAACCCTTTCTGATCAGATCTACCTAAAGGCGATGAATTTCACCACAGAAAAATCCATGTGGGATAAACTCGATAATATTTATGATCGAGATAGAAATGTGAAGCAGGCGAAACTGCATGTGCTGCACAATTGGTTTGATTATCTGAAGATGCATCCAGACAAGAATGTAGACTCATTCTTCAATCAAATTACTGAAGTGGTTGGATTAATTCAGGGTCTAGGCAAAGAAATCAAAGACATTGATATTTTAAATAAAAAATTAAGAATACTTCAACCTCTGTACAATGAAAAGGTGTCAGCACTTGAGGAAAGAGATCGTTCCAAACATTCGCTGGATGATCTACTGAGCAGCTTGGTAGCATATGAAATGGGAGTCGAACCAGAAGATGCTACGACTCATGTGAGCAAGTAAATGGCATTCAAGGCCATGGATAAACTGAAAATCTCAAAAGATAGTAGCGGGGAAGATGACAAAGAAAAGGAAATTCTTTCTCTCATTGCAAAGAAGTTCTAGAAGGGAAAATGGAAATTCAAAGGGAAGTTACCTCTCGCATGTTTTTGTTGTGGTAAATTAGGGTACATTTCCTCTCAGTGCTTAAGAAAGATCAATGATTAAGATAGTGAATATGTAAGCTTCGAGAAGCCTCAGAGAAGGTTCTTCAAAAAGGGAGACTTCAAATCGGGAAAGAAAATGCAATGGAAGAGTTTTTTTATGAAGAGGAATAAGATGATAATAAATTCTATGATGATGATGAACCAGAATTCAAAACTGGGAACCATGCTTCCATGATGGCCACTATTGAAAAGTTAGAAGTTACTGGTGGAGAAAAACAACTGAGAACTTGTGTAGATCCTGAGATGGAACTTAAGGATGCGATTATTAAGCTTAATATTAAATGTAAGAGTTGAAATAAGTGGAAACCAGTTATAGAAGAATCAAATGAATGCGTTGATCAACATGAAGCTGAAATTGAAAGACTGGTATAATTTAAGAAGGTACAGTCTAAAATAATTGAAAGCAATGATGATGTAGTGGATCGGAAGCTAAGAATTGAAGAGTAGTCAAACTTCATCAATGACCTCACCTCCAGACTAGATGAAAAATCCAAAACTGCTGAGGGTCTTGAGGGGGAAGTTGTTACTCTAAGGAGTAAACATGAGACTGAATCAATTCCAAATTAATTGAGGAAGAAAATATAGTTTGGAAGATTCTAATATGTAGAATTACTAGTAAGAGACATGTGTGGTTCAGATGGGGTTGGAAAAATCTTGAGTGATCAAAGACCCTCTTACATGGGAAAGAGTGGAATTGGCTATGAGGATGAGAAATCAACTGCTGGAAGTAAAAATATCAAAAAGAAATATAATATAAAAGTTGAACATGTTGAAACGTTGCCTAAAGTCTTGAAAAAGGAACCATCAATCCAAACCAAAAGGAGAACTGAAAATTATTCTCAAACATTCATAAATGAAAGACAGTCTAACTATTCTCCCAAGGAAGAAGGTATGAGTATAAATTCAAGTGAGAAGACATTTCTTCTCATGAAGTGTCCGTTATGTGGCTATTTGAGCCATACCATGTCTTATTTTGAAGAGGGAAGAAGCTATCTGAATGGAGATGATATAGAAGTTCAACAAAATAGAACAAATTCAAATCCTAATTCTTCTAGAAGAAAAGATTTCTATGGATATTGTTATCGTTGTTCTAACATTGTTCATAAGGCTGCTAATTGCAGGCAGAGAAGGGACATAGACACCTCATAACGATGTTCAAGACAAGTCAAGTCTCGTCAGCAAGACAATGTTTCTCGTTCAAACATGTACTATCCTCTCAAAGAAGATTTCGACTATGAAGAACCTGGGTATGTAGAAGAGGTAATTGAAAGACCATCTATACTATATACTCAATCCAAAGTCTCATGGAAGGAAATGAAGAGGATTAAGAAATCCAACCTTGCAGAGGTGGCCCTCAAAGCTACAAAGAACAACAGTACCTGGATTCTGGATAGCGGTTGGTCATCTCAAATAATAGGCAATGTTGTCCTGATAACAGATATCAAAAGGAATGTTGATGGTATAGTATGATTTGGTAATGATGGAGCTCTGAAAATCAAATGGAGTAGAAGTACTGAATTAGCTAATGGAGAACTAAAGAAGACTGAAGTCCTTTACGTAGATGGCCTACATCATAATCTCATCAGCATGAGTCAACTCTGTGACTCAGGACTTATAGTTACTTTTAATCAGAAAGGCTGCACTATCAAGGTATATACAAGCAATTCACTTATGAAGGGATTCAGAACAGAAGGCAACTTGTATCAGGTTGATAGTGAAGAAATTGTCTGTTACATGACTATTGAAGAAGAAAACAATTTGGGAATCGGAGACTGGGACACATCAATCAACAAGACATGGAGAAAATATCCAAATTGATAATTTTCATGGACATTACCAACCTGAAGCGTGAACGTGAAAAATCTTGTGATGCTTTCATTTGTGGGAAGTTTCTCTACAGTTCATACCAGCCAAAGAAGAAAATGGCATCTCACATTCTAGATCTGATTCATACAGATGAATGTGGGCCGAAAAATGTTGTTGTAAATCATGGAGAATGGTACTTTGTCCTTTTCATAGATGATTACAGTAGAATGGCATGTGTGATGGTCATTCACAGGAAACGACAAGTCCTTGACTGCATGAAAACATATCAGCGAATCGCCAAAAATTATACTAGACGAACAATAAAAGTGTTGGGATCTAAAAATGGAGGAGAATACACGTCCATTGAATTTGAAAATTATCTAGAGAAGTATGGGATTCAACATTAGGTAGCTACTGTGAGAACAACACAACAAAATGGAGTTTTTGAACGTAGTAATCGATAGGTGAACAACATGGAATAAACTATGATGACGGAGAGTCATATTCCACGACATTACTGGAAATAGGTTGTTCAAGCTGCAATGTACATTTAGAATCAAACATGACTTTATATGGGTGAGACGAAGACACCATATGAATTGTGGCATGGACGAAAGCCCTCTTTAAAATACTTTCATGTCTTTAGAAGTAAATGCTTTATCAGGAACAAAGAAGGAAATCAATGGAAGTATGGCGACAATGCAGATGAAGTAATTTTCCTCAGTTACTCAATGAAAAAAAAGCCTACAAGTGTTTCAACAAGAATTTATGAAGGATTGTGGAATGAAGTGATGTTAAGATAATTGAAGAGAAAATCACAAATGCTTTAAGGATTTCATATGCTGATGTGATATAAAGTCAAGAAGAAAGTGAACATGATGAAAATACAAATGCATAAATAGATGAAGTTGTACAAAACACTAAGCAGTCACATCATGATGGTGACTCAAAAGAAGAATCTGAAGAAGAAACTATGGCTGAAGAGAATGCAACTGAACCTCACAAAAGAAATCAAAGAGCTGAGATTGATCCATCCAACATAATTGGGGACAGGAGTGCACCCACTCAAACAAGAAGGATGAGGAATAACATGTAATCTGCATTTCTATTAGTTGTAGATCCATCCTCATTCGGAGAAGCTACAAATGATGAATCATGGGTGAAATCCATGAATGATGAATTAGATCAGATTGACAAGAATCAGACATGGGGTCTTGTCCAGAGACCCAAAGTTCACAATGTTATTGGTACAAAATGGATCTTCAAAAATATGTTTTATGAGAATGGAAGTATCATTAGAAACAAGGCACCACTGGTATGTAAAGGATACATCCAGTTTGAAAGATTTGATGTTGAAGATACCTTTTCTCCAGTGGCTAGAATAGAGTAAATCCGGATTCTCCTTTCCATGGTACTCAAAAAATGATATAAATTATTTCAAATGGATGTCAAAACATCATTCTTGAATGGTGTACTTGAAGAAGAAGTCTATATTGAACAACCAGTGGGCTTTGTTTTGGGTACTGATGAAACAAAGGTATGAAAACTGAAGAAATCTCTATATGGTTTGAAGCATGCACCACGGGTGTGGTACTCACAGCTAGATTCATATTTCAAGAAGCTGGAACTCAAAATAGGAGGAGTAGATCACAATATCTATGTGAATAATTCTCTAGAAGATCAATTCATGGTTTTAGTCTACGTTGATGATATCATATTTTGTGGCAGTTAGCAAAAATCAGTGGACGAATTTGTCAACCACATGAAATTAGAATTTGAAATGACTATGATTGGAGAGCTCACATATTTCTTGGCATTGCAAGTGATTCAAAAGAAGGAATACACTTTCATTTTTCAGGAAAAGTATGAAGGAGAGCTGCTGAAGAAGTTTAATATGCAAGACACCAAACCAATGTCAACTCTGATTGCAGTTGGAACTAAACATGGAAAGAATGAGGATAGGTCCTCTATTGATCCCACCATGTCCAAGAGGATCATTGGGAGCATACTATACCTGATAGAGACACGACCATATATTGTCTTTTACACATGCCTTGTGGCCTACTTTCAGAGTAATCCAAAGGAGGAACATTTGGTGGTAGTAAAAAGAATCATGAGGTACATTCAAGGTACACATAAAATTGGGTTATTTTTTACTGTAGGCAAAGACAGTGAATTGTATATATTTTATGATGCTGACTGGGATGGTGATGTAGTAGAGAGAAAGTCCACTAGTGGTGGACGCTTCTATATTACGCAAAAATGTGTTGGCTGGTTGAGCAAGAAATAAGAAAGTACTTCTCTTAGTACTGCTGAAGCTGAGTATATCTCTGCCAAAAAGGCATGAACTCAAATACTACGGATGAGTCAACAATTAACTTATATTGGTGATGAGGTAAATCAACCAATGGTGATTTACTGTGATAACAAGTGTGAAATTGATCTTACGAAGAATCCTGTTCAGTATTACTGTATGAATCATATTGAAATCAGCTATCACTTTATCAAAGAAAAAGTTGAACAAGGGGTGATTAGAATGGATCATGGGGGAAGTGATGAGCAAGTAGCTGATATCCTGACCAAGCCACTTTCAGCGGCAGTGTTTGAGAAGCATCGGTAGAACCTCAGTGTTCAGCCACCTCCCAATGCATAAGGAGGTTACGCAATACCCCTCTCCCTAAATATGATAACTCTTTTTATCTGTTTATAGATGTGATGCAGGTTTCTGGGGGAGATAATATCTAGGGGGAGTATGGATTGAGCTGAACATTGAACAAATTAGCAGGCTTTGGGTTTACTGTCAATGGGGGAGAAATGAATAAAATCAGGCATGTTTGAACACAATGTGAATTCAGTGTCAGTGATAGGATGAGAAGGATAAGAAGTAATTCATCAGTCATGTAATGATTCTTGGGCATCATTTAGAATTCCAAAACACTAGAACCCAATTAATGCTCCCACTCTCGTTTTCTACACTGAGCATTGCTCACGTAGACTTAGAGTGTGGGCTGAGTTGATTTTTGCATTTTTGGGTTGCACATGGACGGAGATCTATTGAATTTATTTTCTGATTGCCAATAAAACCAAATGGGGAGATTGTTGGAACCATGGACTTCTATGAATGATTTGGAGTATGGTTTGTTTTTGTTATCAATCCTCATTGGAATTTCAGAATTTGTACCAGTAAAAAGAAAATATTGTTCAAGAAGACAAAAATATTGAAGGTGGCGTCATTTCCTAGTGTTTTCCAATTTTGTGGGCCTGAAAATCGACAAATGGAGAAAAGTGTTTTTGGAAAAGAGACTTGCGCGCCGTGTACTTTGAGGAGAGGAAACTTGAAAACCATTTGTTTTTAAAGATCAGAACATGGGAAAATGGAAAAGGGATTAGGGTCGCACATGTTTTGGGCTGGTCGTGCAAGTGACCTGCACGCCATGAAGAGACTTGCGCGCTGATGCCTATGAGGATTGGAAACTTGCGCGTCTATTTTTTTCAAGATTATAACTTCAAAATATGGCCAAGGAATGAAGGTTGTGCAAGTATTTCTGTGGTTGCACAAGTGAGTAGCGTGACAGAGGCTAGGGAGGATGAGCTGCACGCCGGAACCGGCGCGCCGAGGGAAGACTTGCGTGCCACCACGCAGGGGGTCCAATTTTCCTATAAATAGAGGAACCCCCTCCTCATTTGTAACTAAGTTAAAGACTTAATGATTTTTCGAGCTCTCATCACGCAAGTGGTGTATGGGTCACACAAGTACAGGTTGCGCGCCAGTTTTTGGTTGTGCCTCCAAAGTGGTTTGGGATTTAGAGGCGCTGAGTTGCATGAGTTTGGAGTTCAAAGAGGCAGTGTCACATAAGTGGTTTAGAGTCACCTGTGCACCAAGTTTGTACCATGCAAGTGACTTGCAATCCATTCTTTAAACATGTGTGTCGGTCTTGGAGAAGCGCGCCAGGGTAGTTAACGTACATCTGTCCTTTTGAGGCTACATGAAAGATGGAGGATCGCCCGGTACCCTCAGCATGAAGTGAGATTCATCTTCTGGTGATAGTTGGACTTCAACAGAGCATCTACATACAACATAGGTTGCATTCTTATGCAATGATGAAGAGACCATCACGTCTATAAACTGAGTGTGACTTCACTAAGTGCAGTGAGCCAGGGGGAGTCAACGAGAGTGACCCGAGGGATGCAGTGAGAAATCCCTAAACCTTTGTAAAGGCAGTGAGCCTGGGACATAGTGATTATTCCCGAATCTTTGTATTCCACAAATATTGAAGATTAGTGGATTTTGGTACTACCAACAACTTGTTGGCGTATGCTCTTTGGACGTAGCCCTTAGTGGTGAACCATGTAAAAAGTGTTGTGACTTCTCTGTGAATGTGAATGTTTTATTTCTGATCATATTCATTATACAGGTTCAACATGTTCCTACCAATGTGCAAACAAGATCCATCACATTAAAAGAAAAAGTTGTCACCTGATTCACCCATCCCCTCTCAGGGTGTCCCGGGGTCCTTCAAGTACAACAAGGACACAAATACAGGGAGTTGATTGTTCTATTCCAATGGGACAAGCTGTTCAGGAAAATTAGTCCATCACTAGGTAGATACAAGGAGGTTGTTCCCTTCAAATTGGGTAAGTTGTTACAACCAGTTTTCATGGAAACAGACTGAGGTTTGAGGAATAAAAACCTCCCAATGCATCTAGGGAGTTATCTGAGACCCAAGCATATTAGTCCTTCATTGTCCAGATACAAGGAGTTGTCTGTTACATTCCAATGGTGCAGGTTGATTCAATCATACTGCTTGAGAGCAAGCCAGGGCATGAGGAATGCATTATTACCTCCATCAGTATCTCAAATAATGATACCTGGATAGGTCTGGTTATTCCTAAGTCCAAAGGTAAGGGCACCCAGTCTAACAATTCTGATATTAGTGATCTATTGTCACCTCCTCCTAAGAAGAAGGTTGGAAGACCACCAAAAAACTGAGAGGTACTAATATTAGGGGTTCAAACCTCAGCACCTGATTTAAATGAAGATTTTCTTCTAGAGGGTCTGGGTAACATGGAGACATTTCAATGAATTCGTTTATTTATTTAACAGAAAAAACCAGTCTTTATAGGTATGTTTGAGCAAAAAAAAGTCTTCTCCTCCAATATTGCTTAATTGGAGAATTTGGGGTTCCATATTATTGTCACCAATAGGTTTTTAACAAATGTGATGAGTCTATGGGTGATAGACCATAATTGCATAGGCAACTCCACCATGGTCTTGTCAAGTGATCAGCATGTCACTTGCTCAGTCTCCTATCTTGGATCCAAATTTACATTCTCCTTCATTTATTCACATAATATATATAAGGATCGCATGAATATGTGGATGGATATAGATTCTCCAAAAATCATCCATTTCTAGTCCTTAGTTAATTTTGGGGGATTTCAATGCAATTTTGAATCCAGATGAAAAAATGGGAGAGGAAAACAACTCAATCTCTTCCAAGAAATTCAGATTATGTATTGATCTGAATGATTTGATTAAGATTAATTCAGTAGGTGCCAAATATACCCGGTATATGAGGCACCTGAACATCTTTGTGGCTTGTAATATTGATAGGTCCTTTGTTAATGGGGAACCTCTAAACACATGGGGAACCATATCATGCTCAACACTATCCGGACTCAATTCTAATCATCATCCCATATTTGTGGATCTTAGTATGAAGAATCCAGAACCCCCTTTTCCTTTCAGGTTCAACAAAGCTTGGGTCTCTCATCATAAATGCAAGGCCTTTGTTCATATCACCTGGTACACTGTGAATTGTAGGGATGATGCCTTTGACTATGTCACTAAACTCAAAATTCTAAAGAGGAATATAAGAATGTGGAGCAAAGATCTCTTTAGCTCAATTGACTCTAATATCATTTCTATTAAATATTCAATTAAAAAATTTCAAGATCATAACACCAAAAGTTATTTATCTGATTGAATTTTAATGGAAGCCGAGTTGTCTCTTAAATAGAACAGTCTTATTGACAAGAAAGATGCATTGCAAAGGGAATCCTTTAGATCCAACTGGTTAAAAGACGACGATAGAAACAAAAAATTATTCAATTCTCTTCAAAAAAATAAGGAATGTATCCTTGCCTCTTTCAATTATTAATAATGGGGATGGCCTCAGTGACAATAGAGTGGATCTATCAGATCATGTCACATCCTATTTTAAGGGTTTCTTTAATGGCACCCAATCCACGATTGATCCTATGGATGGGGTGATTCCAAGAATGGTGAATCAAAAGGACAATTTCACTCTCACAATTGTACCTCTTTACCCAGTGATTAAGGAGTCATTCATTATCCTCAAACCTGATATCTCTCCAGGACCAGATGGTTTTTGTAACTTCTTCTTTCAAAATTTTTCAGATCTCACTAGTGCTGATGTTTTCAGGTTATTTATTCACTTTTTTAGATATGGATCTCTTCCTAGAGGTTTGAATTCTCAGTTTATCACCCTTATTTTAATAGAGGAGAAGGATAATGAAATTCATCTCTTTGGGCTAGTTTTGTTATTTAACACAGTTTACAAAATCATTTGAAAAATCCTTTCCATAATATTTTCTTTTATTTCCTGCAAAATTGTTTGAGAAAATTAGTTTGGCTTCATCAAAGGAGATCAATCTATGATTGTATTATCCCTGCCTCGTAGTGTGTTAATCTTCATAGAAAACCCATTAGAGGTGGAAATATTGATCTCAAATTGGATGTTAAGAGTGATTTCAATTCAATGGATTTGGGTTTCAACTACATGATTCATATCATGTGTGAGTTTGATGATGTTTTCGTAACTTGGGTCAAAACCAAATTATGTTCGGCTGATATCTCATTATTTATAAATGGATTCCCAATTGGATATTTTTATTGTTCGAGGGGTGTAAGATACGGTGATCCCTTTTCAACCATCCATTTTTCTATTGCTGAGGATTATCTTAGCAAGATTCTTTCTACCATATCTAGTAGTGGTAAACTGAAGTCTATTCTTTCTAGAAGGAGGGTTTTTACTCCCTCCCTTCTTCTATATGCTGATGATATCATCCTTTTAAAAAAATAAGATAAGGGTAATATCATGAATATAAATAGATCCCTTTTTCAATATGAATTTTTTTGGGCAAGCAATTAGTTGTAGTATGTCCTTTGTTTAATTTGGAAGTGGATTCTCATCGATCTGGAAAATGACATCATTAGAGAATTGGGAATTCATGAGGGACATCCCCCCTTCACCTATTTGGGAGTACCCATGTTCTGGGGGTGACCAAAGGTTTTTCATTTCTCTAGCATTGTTAGCATGATTAAAAGACAAAATTCTACATGGAAGGGGAAAAATTCATCGATGGATGATAGGGGTTCCCTGGTGAAATCAACCATCATATCCAAATTTGTGTACTCTTTTATGGTTTACAAATGGATGACTGCTTTAAACAAGAGAATCAATACTTCTATTAATTATTTTATTGGAGTGGTATTATTTTGAAAAGGAGGTTGACAACGGTTCCATGGAATGATGTTTGCAAGTCACATAATGAGGGTGGTTTGGGCATCAAGATTCTATTAGGTTTGAATGACTCTATGCAGGCTAGGTTTATATGGAACTTATAAACATGAAATATGAGGATACTGGGTTTTTTCTGGATAGGTTTATTCACATTCTTAAGGCTGGTAATTTTAATTTGTCAACTCTTCGGTGTGCCCTACCGTCAAGAATAATTTTAAAAAATTGATATTGACTCTCGGTGGACCATTTCCAAGGATTCCTCTCTTCATATTTGGAAATATAATTAGACTGGGGATCATATGATTGACTTGGTCCTGGATGGGGATTTAAACATGGATTTGGATTTTTCAATCAGGGATTAGCTTAGTAAAATGTATAATTATCCAGATTATATCACTTTGATTGTGGATGAATATTGTTGGTCCCCATGCGGTGATTTTTGGGCTTGGGAGCCTTCTTTCAATGGAAATATCACCTCCAAATGATTTTATAATCACTCTATTGGTAGATCAATTTACTTGAAATGGATTGGTAACCAGCAGAGAACGTTTTTAAGGCCATACTGGTATATTATTCTGTGGAGGTTAGCTCAGAATAAAATACCAACTGATAAATTTCTACAAGTATGTGGTATTTCTATTTTCTCTGTTTGTGGTTTGTGCTTTCAGCATAGGGATGATGGGGAACACATTTTCCTCAATTGTAATGTGAATTAGGAAATGTGGAAGGTGGATTGTAATATATTTGAAGTTCATATGCATTTTTTCAACTCAATTGGTGATTTTATAAAGAGTTAGAGATCTTTGCACTTGTAACCCTATCTCTAGAATCTTTTTCAGGTTGCAGTAGTAGAGGATTTTCATAAGATATGGACAATAACAAATAAGTTCAACCCTGACTTGCACCGTTTATGATTTGATGTTTCTCTTGATGGGATTGTTGCACCTATCTGAGAGGTAGAAACGTTTAAAGGTGTATTTTTCTCAAACTCAATTCCTGATTTTTCTATGCTAAATCAGATTGGGGTGAAAGGAAACTTCCATCTTTCACTTGGTACAATGGTAGTCATTTGGCCGAACCCTCTTCATGGGTGGATAGAATTCAACTCTGATGGTGCATTAAGGGGATATCAGGGTCCCTCTGGCTTTGGTGTTGTCTAAAGTGTCTATAAGGAAAATTTTCTTGGGTGCATCTATGGATCATGTTGTATTTCTTCTTCTCTTGAAGCAGAAATGTTTTGTGTTATAATTATAGTTGAGAAAGCGGGAAGGCGAGGTTAGAACAATCTTTGGTTTGAAAGTAACACCACTATTATATTCTCTGCTATTTGAACCGGGGCTTTGCATATTTCTTCGAAGCTCACTAATTGCTAGACTAGATGTCTGGAATCTCTCTACTCAAGAGACCATTTTGTTACTCATTCTTATAGAGAGGAAAATGAATTGGCAGATGGGTATTCCAACAAAAGTGTTAATGGTAATGATTTTCATTGGGTTGATTATGTGCCAGATGATGTCCTTTCTTTTTTCAGGAAGAATTTTTTTAAATATTCTTCTTTTAGACTTGTGTATGTTTTTTTCTAATAAAGTGATCTTTCTTTTCTCGTAAAAGACTTAGTTTAACATAAAATAAGAGAACATTTCAACCCATTCCCCCTCCTATTTCCACTGTAATTCCATTTAGATAGAAATACACAATAATTTCCCCACATAATACTCTACACAAATCTTTTCTATAGTTTTACATAGTTCTATTTAATCGTTACGAAACTAGTTTAATGGTTAGGGTTTTTAATCATTATTTTTTCATTTAAATTTAAATTATTTTTATAAAATATAATTTATTTATAATGAACTAAATTTCATCAAAGGTTAGGATCATTGTTTTTCTGAAATTAATTAGAATGACCCTTATAATGTTTCCCAATCGAGTCACTGAGGTCATTAAGTTTTTGGGGGTTTATTCAGAGCCCTAAATACCAGATTTTGGAGAAATAGATTGTGCGACATGGTTATAAGAAACTGTTCTCGCAATCCCGCAAAATTTCCCTTAATAGTAATGGGAATTCCAGAGTGGTGCATAGAGCTGCCTAGTTTTTTAAAACTATGTGAGATGAGTTACATGAAAATTTGGGTTGCAGAGGGTTTGTTATACAGTCTTTATGCAAGACTTTCGAACAATTATCCAAACTATGCAATTATCCTTTTCCAGATCCTTCCTTCGATAGAAGATGATGCAAAATTTGTGCATGTTTTTTAAAAATATGCATATGATACCTGTGGAAATGTCTATAAGGGTGATTTTAACTTTCTCTTCCAATTAATATAAAAAACATCACCCCACAATTTTTAACTCCAAATCACAGAACATGTATCCTCTCACTTTTGACAGCTCGAATATCCTCCATGGATAGGCATTGATGTCTTTCTCTCATCCGAACTCCACATCAAACATCATAGGAAGTATTGTATATACATCTATAAGATATAAAAACCTATTGATTCGTGACTAGGTTTCTATTTCCCTCAATCAATCTATTTTGTGTGAGCTAATTCACTCTATTTTTAGGAAATTGGGCAACACATTATTTTTCAGTTGATCTACTTCAAATCTAAAGGCAATATTCAATGATGAATCATCTACAGGACTATTGTTGTTGGTCTAGTTTTTCTCCATAAAATATTTACTATTTTCATATCTCCTCTATTATGGATCATGCTATCCATTTCTACGTATCACCTTAATTTTTTTTTCATTTCTAAAAGATATATGCAAGATGTTATACTCCCATAGAAATTTTTAGGTGTTTAGAGGATGTCAAGATCAATTATAGAATCCCCATTGGGTGCATCAAATGAATTAAATCTTTATATATTATTGTGTAAAAGACTACAACATCTTTTAAGTTTTTGGATTAGTTTTTAAATAGAATTCCCCTCCTTGTTTAATAACCTAGTTGTTCAAACAACCTCTAAAGTGTTTGGTTTTCCATGAGTTTCAATTACCATGACTTGAGTAATTAAATGTCATGTTTTAAAATAAATGATACATGGTGGAAAGGTCACACAATGTGATACATGCTTTATTTATATAGATTATATCAACAATAATTCCCATTTATATATTTTTTCCCGATTACTGTAATTCTTATGAGGTGATTACTCGATGATTCCTATTATGGATACACCATTGATATTAAATATTGGATGATTGTTAAGGGACTTTTTTGAGCATGATTTTTTACACACCCTTACATTTCATGTTAAGAATTAAGTCTCTCACCATTATATTGTTATATGGGTGATGGTCCTGACATTCCATGTTCCTCTATTTGGGTGATGGTTATGGTTTCTCAACCCTTATATATTGAGTGTTGAGAATGACGTCTCACATTCATTATGAGATTTAGAGAATATACCGTTTACTGAATCCCATATATCAATAAACTTGTTTTTGATTCTTGATTTATTCTTGGGGTATATACAGTACCAATTATCCATGTATATTCCTACTTACATCCTCACATACATCGTGAATATATGTCTATATAATACATAACTATATTATATATTTTATTACTATATATATGTATTCTTATCGAATAGACTATTTTATTTTCCTATATAGAAATAGGTAGATCCATATAGATGTCTTGTATGAACATGATTTGGATGCTATTTATTTATTGATAATTTCTTATTACACATTATACGTTAACTATTATTTCTATGTACTTATGTTGGATTATTTCTAGACTCAATTGGTAGTGGCCTACTTTGATATTTATCACACCCTAGTTAGGCAACCTTTTGTTCCCATGTAGATTACTTGTCTATATATACATATAGGGGAAAAACCCTTCTATATATTTTATTATTATTATTTACTTATAATATAGATCAAGGGAGAATATGATTGAGCTTATGCTCAATTTCCTAGTGTAACATTTTTTATACTTTTTTATTTTTTGTATAGCATATTGTATATGTGTGTCCCCTATATCCCCTACCCCCTTTTGTATTTCAGTGTCCAATGAAATCATTATTTATATGAATCATCCATCTGCTTCTGATTATTGTTTCCATTTATTGATTATTATCGATGATTCTTATGTTTCCACAATTCCATGATTCGGGTCCTATTATTATAGGGTTTTTTCCATTGTGCTATTAGTTATTCATATGCTTTAACTATTGTGTTCTTATTTATTATATCTTATATTCCCATATATTATGAGTGTATAGTCTCCACACTATAGCAACTCATACCCTTTATTCTATTATACAGCCTTTAGAATATAGGGAGGTGGGCTTGAGGCCATGTTTTCCATTGGATCAGGGCATGTTTTAACTAGATTCTGAGTCAGGACGATACAATGTGGTATCAGAGGATTTTATTTTCCTTTTATATTTATGTATAGGTATTAAAAAGGTTATTAAGATTTAATTAAATTTGTTAATGAGGCATTTTCAAGGATTAGCTTACACATGTATATGGTAAACCCAAGTTACCTGAGATGGGTTATTTTTTTCATATGTTTGGCCCCTTATAGTTGATAAGATTTCACTATTGGATGATGCACATGTTTTGTGTACCTACCAAAACAGGTATTTTAACAATGGTATTTATATTACCCTATACCAATGAAATAATGGTGTGTTATTTCAAGCATCATTATAGCAACATTTGGACTACCATGTCATGCATTTTTCCACGCTGCATATACTTTTTGCATGAATTTTCCTACATCACATGTTTAGTGACATGAATATTAAATAGTGGAATGTTTTGTATATTTTTTCATGGAAAATATAATTGGATAAAATATAGTGCCTACATAAATATAAACAGTGATTTCAAGTATAGATTGGTGATATCCCCTTAATTAACAAATTTTTCGGCATTGTGGGTTATAGACCAACTTGTACTGGACCATGATATATATATTAATACAATGATTATGAAAAAACTGAATTTAAATCTTGAAAAGTTAAATAAATACCACTAGATGTGATTCCAATTGAAAAGTAAAGGGAATTTTCTCCTATACCATACAATGAACACTCCATTTAACAGAACCTCTTCTGTGTTATATGAGAAATAGACCCAAACACAGACTTAGTAGTTAGTAGATTGGGTGTCTCTTACAATCTTATGGCCTATTATGGTATTTCTATACCACTTAGACCTGACATTTGGTGCAGGAGGAGTGGTGTGATTGTAACACCCCGTGATTTTTTTAGATAGATTATTTTTAATTTATTTGATTTCTTGTGTTGTATACTAAACCATTAATAGATTAAGGTATAGATAACACTATATTAGCTTGCTGTATATGCAACACTATCATTGGCTAGTGTTTCACACTATTTCAAGATCTTTTGATAGATTTCATTTAACACAAAACTGAGTATATATTTTGTTCAAATGAATAA
Organism: Viscum album; assembly: GCA_963277665.1. Classification (NCBI taxonomy): domain Eukaryota; kingdom Viridiplantae; phylum Streptophyta; class Magnoliopsida; order Santalales; family Viscaceae; genus Viscum; species Viscum album. Next base: position 597,136,416 of record OY728139.1, read on the forward strand.
ATTAACTAATTATTATGTTTAATGAAACACCAAATGAAGATTTCACTACACACAACTCTGAAAAGGCTTGTGTTACACGCAAGAGCAGCCTTCGTCGATATCACGCATTGTACCCGATTCCGATATTCACTAAACAATGATATATTATTAAAATATTATTATTTAATAGGATGTAAGCTAGCCATTATGAATATTATTAACCACATTTTGAAATTTATATAACATTATCATTAATCATACACATTTTCTAGAACATTTTTTTAAATGGTTGGGAGAAAAGCCTCATTTATTATTAAATCAAAGCAAAGACCTCTTTTAACAGGTTAGATCAAGACCCATCACATAGCCCTAAGGCCTAGTGGGCATTTATCCCATTACATTGCCTATAGGCCCAAATTTTTTTCCCAAAACCCATTCTATGAATAGTAATGGTACGGTACCTCCTGCTATAGTATCTCACTGTACCCGGCGCTGCTAAAGTACCATGCCGCTGCTACAATGGCCCACCACCACTACCGTACCCATTGTTGCTATAATGTCTCCACTCCTACAGTTTCTATAGTACTGCTACATTACCCTGCGCCCAATGTGTTTTTAAAAAAAAAATGCAATTTTACCTCCTTTTGATGGCGCACCCATTTTGAATTAAATTTTGAAACTTTTATAAATGAAATTTGATAAAATAATCAATTTATTTTTAATAGGTACATAAAAATTTACTTTTTTTGAATATTTTTTTTTCTAATAAAATTGTGTTTTTAATGAATAGTGAGATATACGTCATTTTAATTTGAAACATAGTTTTTATCTAATTTATTTATATATATTGATTATATTTTTAATTTGTTTTAAAGTCTAATTGGATTATATTTTTATCATTTAATCCAATTGTTTTCATTTAATCTAATTTCAACTTTAAAATGTACATAAAAACATGTTAATATTTTGATAGTTATTACTTCTTTAAAACCCGCTTTTTGGTTTTGAAAAGAGATATTAATTTTAAATTAATTACTGCCACTTATGTTTTTTGAATTTGGAAAAATGGATTCAATATTTGGAGGAATAAGGTTCAAATTTTGTAAATATGTACCTTTTATTTTTGGATATTATGAATAATAATTACATTAATTATTTTTTTACCATTGTTAAACGGTATATCTGGTAAATAAGGGTAAAAAATAATATTATAATATTATTAAACAACCCTATAACATGTACTAATAATATTGGATGAGATATTTCTGACCATGGGAGTCCTAGGGTTGATTTTGGTAACCCATGGATTCACATGGATATGAAAATGACATTTTATAAAAATTAATTTAAAGTAATGATAATTATAACTTAAACATATTTCTTTTTATAAATTGATATTAATATAGGGTTATATAACTGATATCTATGTCGATAAATTGAATTTAAAACTCTAAATGGATTTCCTACATCATAGTATTTTATTTATAATTTTTAGACATTCAATAAAAATATTTATTTGTGAAACAATTATGTCGTAGTGATTACCTAATTAATGAATGATTAAAATAAATAAATTTATAAATGTTAATGTAAATTTAATTTGAACATTTTTATTCCATTCTAGAATTATATGGATTTCATTGACATATTGTGGGTGATTTAATGTATTTTGTTTTGAAAAAAATTGGGTTTTTATGAATTTTAAAAAAACTCAAGTATGAATAGTTTCCAAAATTGACATAATTCCTAACATACAACATAAAATATATTATTAAAATATATTAAATTTTTGAAACCATTATATTATTCCAAATATCTAATTTAATTCAAAATATATCATAAATAAATTTTTTGGGTCTTCTTCCTGGATATCTTAATTACATTAACCCAAAATGTGTAAATAACATCATATCACAGTAAGATTAAAAAGGGTTAAAAAGAACTAAACCAAATAGATAAGGATAAAAAATATATATATAACTTGTCAAAAAATTGTTTTATAATGGGTGTTAGAATCAAAATGATATTATGGTATAAATAAATAACATTTGGACCATTTTTTAATCAAAATTGAATTTTTAATAAATTTATATATTTGGAGTTCCCTAAAGTGCCCCCTCATTTATTATAAAAGGGAACCACATCCCTCTCATCTTCACTCTATTTTGAGCCATCAAGATTGTCCAAACACTTCCCATTTCTCTTCTCAACTTCCCTAGTAACATTCTATAGGTTATGGTATTCTCAAAATACAATCTCTAGTGCCCTATCAGGAAATTTAAAGGAGGCACATCGAGGAAGAGAAAATCTATTTTACCAATTCATTCAAATTTAATTCTTATTATACCAATTATAAATTAGTTGTTTAATGATAAAATAATAACATATATATCAATCATATAATTATATTTTGTTATAAATATTAAACAACCCTATTTCACCTTCTATCCATCTAACAAAAAATAAAATCACTACGCGTTTGTACGTACGGTTTTCCGTCTCCACCCCATGTTGTATCTATTTTTCACCACCGCCTTACATGGATGGGTATAATAGTGGAAATAATAACTATATATGATTTATATAACATGATACTAATTCATAGATACTATACACCATCCACTTCAATACCTTTCAACAATTATGGGAACGATATCGTCGCTCATGTGTATGTACGGTTTACCATCCCCATGGTGTGATGTGATTCATTCTACATAATCCTCATTAAACCGTGATTATATAAATGAATTTAATGAAACAATATGATATATATTATACTAATAAAATTATTTAAATGATATAACTATAACCTAATGTTGTAAAAAGAACTTATCTGAAAAAACATGCATAAGAACATAGGGATGTTAATACCCAAATAATGAGTAATAATGTACTGTTGCAAAAAAATGAATGAAAATATAATCATAAATGTTATCATAAAATGATTATGATTTTGTAATAAATAAGTAAGATTAATTAAATCATTATACAAGAGGTTTGGATAAATACAACTCATATCCGTCCAAAGGTAAGGGATAATTTTGCTATCCCATTTTTATCCACGGTTATTTGTATGTAAGTATATACTTGGGATATATTTATAAACCATGTCCTTGTTTTCTAAAAACGTTTTCATAAAATTTTTAATAATATAATTTGTATGTTTAAATTCATTGTTACACATTTTTGTCTTTTACTACATGGTATTGAAGGAATCTGTTATTTGTTTACCATACGAGTTACTTTTTGACTTTTCCAACAAAATTACGGGGAGAATGTGTTTTTAACTTATTCGGAATAAATGGATTTATACAGTTTCATGACACCTTATAACTAAAAATCATCCTCAAATCTATTTCATTTTTATTTTCAACTAGATTATTTTCATTTAAAATTGTACTACATTTTGAGAAAAGAAATCATTTTTGAAGAAGAAAGTATATTTTTTTCAAGAACTATGTTGATGTGTATTATCAAAGTTATTTTTCATATTAGATGAAGCTCTTAAATAGTGTTATGTTTCTATCCCTATTATTAAAATTTTTTATTTCATTGATTATGGAATGATATTTTATATGTATTATGTAATGGTTAAATGATATTTAAGAAAAAAAATTTATTTCTAGGGTTATGTTATTGTAGCGGCCCGGATCTTGACGTACATGGACATTAAATTAATTTTTTTGTAATAATTAATACATAACAAAAACAGAAACACAAGGACCATAATAGTTTAGTGTCTTTGGAAACTTGGAATATAATCTTCTAATCTTGGTGAAAGATCTTCAACATCTCCCATAATGATCTTCCTTTTTTTCTTACCTAAATCCTTTCTTTATATCCCGATGAAAAGAAAACATATAAATGGTGAGATAAAATGCTCATTAAGGGTATGTTTGAAGAAAATAAAACAAACCATATACAATTGAACATAAAAACATGAACATAATATTTAAACACCAAAATATTGAGCAATGACATAAAACATGGAAGTACGTAAGGCATAGATCATAGTGGAACATAAATATTGATAAAATTTCAAGGTAATAAAACATGTAATTATGTCGAACCATTAATCACATGATATGATTTCCATAGTAGTGAAGGCATTGCTACCAAGACCATCTTAGTGGACAAAGTCCCATTCTGAATCCAGTTCACTCCTCCTTCCAGTCATGTATCACTATACTGGATTAACTTACCGTTCCAGCCATGTCTATCTCATGAGATATAAATATTTACCCAATTCATTGTAGGGAGATATAGGTTCCACCCCTCTCATAATGAAATCATTCTTACTTATGCCACAACATAATCCTAAATCATTCATCATGACCCAAAGAATAAAATGGGTTTCATAAACATCATCCCATCATAACATAATCCATATAAAACAAATAGATATGATTTCATCATAAGAAAAGTGAAAACATGTAAATCATAGAGATAATATACTTGAAACATACACATGAAATAATGTTATCTTAGATGGAAAATGGTTTTGATAAAACACTTGAAAATAATTCTCGAGGAAAATATCCTTTCTTCTTAAAAATAATTTTCTTTTCCCAAAATGTCACACAATTTTAAAAGAAAAAGAATTTATTGAAAATAAACATGGGATTTTTTTGATTAATCTTCATGAAAATAAAGCGTTATGAAACAGTAAAAATCTATTCATTCCTTGTAAGTTAAAAAAACATTCTCCTCGTACTTTTTCTAGAAAATTCAAAAGGTACCTTGTATGGTAAACAAAAGAAATATTCCTTCAATATGATGTGGTAAAAGTAAAAAAACGGTATAAATGAATTGAAACATACAAGAAAGAAAAGTAAACATTTTATGAAAACATTTTGAGAACATATGGACCTGGATGATAAACATAACCCCAGTAAATACTTACGAATAAACAATCTCGGATAAGAATGAGATTGGAATAATTATCCCTTACCTTAGGTCTGATATTCTTCGTACGTATCCAAACATACTGTATAATGATTTAAATAATCTCATTTAATTATTACAGAATCATAATTATTGTTATGATATCATATATGGTTCACTTATGACTTTATATTACCCGTTCTTTTGTAAATTCCATGTTAAAGCATCATTCTGGGTAAAATCGTTTTATTTGTCGTACATGTTTGGACTTGTGGTTTTTGATATTATTATTTCTTATATCAAGATTTAATTTCATCCAGAATGTAAATCATGATTTATATATAATATATATTCAGTATAAATATATTTATATATATTAGATAGATGAATGAAATGAAATACACAGTTCATGGAGATGGTAGGCCGTACGTACGAATGAATGTTGCTTTCCTTTCCTTATTGACTTGAATGGAAGTAAATAGATGAAATATATATATATATATACATAAATATAGTAGCTTAATTATGTAATATATTTAATTATTATTTATTATATATACTTTACAATCATCCTTGAATGGTTAACATGGAGAATGAATCGCATCGCGTCGTGGAGATGGTAATCCATACGTACGCACGAGTGATGATATCATTACCATAATTATTGAATTGAATTGGAGTGGATGATATAATATCTCGGAATCATTATGATTTTATAATAACTATATATAGTTATTCATTACACCATTATACCCATCCAAGTAAGGTGGTGGTGGAAAAACAGATTACACAACGACGTGGAGACTATATTTCGTTCATACGCACACGCGGTGATTTCATTTTCCATAGGATGGATAGAAGGTGAAATGGGGTTGTTTAATATTTATAAAAACATATCAATATATTATTGATACTTATATTATTACTTTATAATGAAATAACTAAATAATAATAAGTTTAAGAAGAAAGAAAAATGAAAGAATCGGTAGAAGAGATTACCTCTTCTTCGACGAACCTCTTTTAAGATTCCAATTAAGGCACTAGAGTTGGTCTTTTGAGGAGACCAGAACCTCTATAATGTTTCTAGGGAAGTTTAGAAGGGAAATGGGCAGGGTTTAGCAAATCTTGAAGGCTCAAAATTGTGTAAAGAGAAGAGGGAGGAGTGTCCTTTTATAAGAGAGGAGAGAGGAACCTTAGGAAAAACATAAAATATTATTTTATAATAATGTCATATTCAAATTATAATATCTCAAAATTGATTTATTATAAAGATAAAGCGATTATGGGTCAAAATACTCTCATCCAATAGGTTTCAAACAAGTTTAGGTTACTATATTATCCTATCATTTAGATTTAACTCTATGTTATATAATTTATCTTTTTTCCGTGTCTTCTTGTTTTCATACAATATATGGTTGATAAACGTACTGTAACAAGCCAAAATAACCCCAAGTGGTTCATTATTAATATATAAAACCTTATCTAATTCATTTGGACGAACCTTATATTATTTGGAATATAATAACAATTAATAATATTATATCTGTTTTAAAAATTATTTTATGTCCATTTTGACACTATTTGGTAATTGATTTTTGTGAAAATCATAACAGCATGATTAGTTCAAAAAAAGTTTGTTAAATCAATACTAACATGTCATATTAACCTATAATAATAGTGGAATTTATAAAAAGTCTCCAATTATATTTATTTTGGTATTTATAACAATAATTATGTTAATATTTTATTAAAAAGGTAAGTACTAGATCATCATTGTGTCATAAATAAATTAAATTATTTAAGGTCTAAAAATTATAAATAAAATACCATTATGTAGGAAATAATTTTATATTTCTAATAAATATTTATAATTTAATTTATCTTATGAAAAACCCTATATTAAAAATGTTTTAGTTATTACACAATGATTTTAACTCTTTTAACTCTTCTTTGAATTAAATAATAATAAATATCCTAATCTAATCCAAGTGGACCTAAATGATAATATTATACTAATAAGGTTTGTTTTGGTCTTATTATACTTATCCAATTGAACTAAGACATGTATTAGGGTAATAATAATATCATTTTTACCCTTAATTACCCTATTTACTTTTAACTATGGTAAATAAATGTAAAAAGTTACAATTTACCAAAAATTATTTGTATCTTATTGAACTACATTTTACTCTTTGATATTAACCTTGTCTCTCGGATTTTCAAAATTCCACTCACAGAAGAGGTAAAATTATGTTTTATGTAAATTTTCAAATTCTCTTAGGAGGTGGGTAAAAGACTGTGAAAAGTTCAATAAAATTTTTATGTATCTAAAATTATTATAAAATGACTCTAATGAATTTCATTGAACGTATATAGGTATTAGGTATCAACTTTGACCTAAAATAAATTTAATTAAAATAAATAATTATTTAAATAAAAAGTTGGTTTTTAAATAGTAACCCAGTGTTTTCAATATTCATCAAAAATTGAATGTTTTCAGAAAAATTAAGAAATTTCACCCTAGGATAATTTCGAAATTCCAAATTCAAAAATGAAGTCCGTTTTTAAATTTAAAATTTATAAAATAACAAAAGGTGGGTATTACTATTCATAACGGCTAGTTCATAATAATATTATAATAATATCCCGTTTAGTGAAACTCAGTATTATGTACTACACAAACTATCGAGGAAGGTCTTGATTGCATGTAATGCAAGACAAGTCAGGGCTGCATGTAGTGAAAGCTCCGTTTGGTGTTGCGTATATCATAATCAAAACTTATTTCAATTATACATTAAACAAAATCTATACTTAATGTTGCGTATAATAACTTCCACAGAACAAACATGAAATTATGTGTAACATGAGCCAGGAATAGTGTTTCATATACTACAAGCTAATAGGGTGTTGCGTATAGTACAAGCTAGTCTTGTTGTAGTGTATAATATAAGACATCAAAGAAATTAAAAATAATATATCTCATAAAATCTCAGTGTGTTACATTCTACCCCCCTTAAAATAAATTTAGCCCTCAAAATTCGTCGGGGGTTATAAATGGTTTTCTACTTGAAAGTTTCTTTCATAGAAACCCACATAGAAAAAAGGAATACTAAAACTAAATTTTAAAAAATGAAGTATGAAACATAACGGTTACCCAAATTAACTCATCACTAGGTTTTTTACATAGGAGAACATAGTTGAAAATATGGATATGGAAGAGAAATATGACCATCCAGTTCTGATGGAGAGTGGTAGAGAACATGGCTATGAAGAAGCCAACAATCACAAATCCATAAATTTTTTATGATCTAGGGTACCATCTGATTTATCAGATATGAGGGAACAAGGACAACATATTTGGTTTTCAAGATCATTTCCCTAATGTTGAATATTTTTTGAATTAAAAGAAATACATACTTGATTTTGGTACAATCTCACTGTTGTTTGTGCCTTGAACAATTTCCCCTTCATCTTTTAAAGAAATGAAGTTTAATTTGTATTCTGTGAAGTGTTAGCAGATCGTGCGATAGAATGATAGGTCATTCCATCTGTCTCAAACATAAGGTTAGAAAAATTTATATAAATAAGTCCATATATAGTGAGATTAATCATATATGGTTCCTAAAATGGACTTATACTTCATTTATCATACCTCTTAAAAAATTAAAACTAGTTTCTACTAACCAGGGACTTCCTGTAGGCCAGTGGTAGGCGATAAAGGCCCGTCGTACTTCTGTTGTGGGTTTGATTCCCGCATCCTTGTCCGACAAGATGGGTTGTTACCCATCATACAGGTTGTCCCATTTCATAAACTACACTATTATAACATTCCATCAATAATATTGAAAAATTTATAGCCTTAAACAATACTAACTTATGTTAAACATAATCCATTCCAATCTTTAGGCTTATCCAAAATACTTCTTTCCCAACTCATATTATAAAGAGAACGATATCTAAAAAGGTCATATAAAATTCACGTGAAAACCATCATTTATCCCTCATATATCATACAATATATATTTTTGGAAAAAATAAAAACATGTGAATACCTTAATCATGTATTATCCTGAAAAAATGAATACCAATTGAACCTTAGTTTAATCAAGAATGCTATCAAAATTTAACACTTTCCACATACCATAATCCAAAAATCTTTATATACTCAAACCATGATATAACTTTGTCCTTATATTAGTCTTGAGCTCATTTCATTTTTTCTTTATCCCATTATTATGTGCATATAATCTTCTTACCAATAATATTTTAATCACTTTTCATGGTTACCAGTACCATATAATTATTGAAAACCAATACATACATATTCCAAAATTCCACTATACCACAAAAGAGATTCCATGATACTATTTTTAAATCCCATTACATAAACACTATCATTACACAAAATCATTTTGATACTCAAAATCACAAATAGTGATCTCATATGACATTCATTTATCCTTTTCCTTAAGAGGTTACTCATGTTGATCATCATTATCCCTTGGATTAGGGCATTGATTAACATAATGCCCCATTTCTTTACAATTGAAGCATTGAAGTGTTGGTGGTGTGTTCTCTGTAGTATTTTCATTATTCACATCATTAGCAACCCTTTTTCCATTACATCGACACTCAACTACATGATGACCTTATTTTCCACACTTAAAACAGTTTCTAGTCCCTTTATGACAATATCCACCATGCTTCTTTCCACACTTTGATCATAAGAAACAATCATCTTCCTTTCACCATTATTCTGAGATTTCTCCTTGAACTCTATCTTTTGTTTCATGTCAAAACCATGAGATGGATATGTAACACCAAATCCCTGTAATATCTTTATAGAACAACGCATAATTTCAATCATATCTATTGAAGTCGTTTAATGCTAATTCCCATCAAAAACTTGGTTTTAATCCATTGAAGAATCCATCAACTTTACTTTCAGGTTGGATGATAAAGATAGATGCATACCTTGAAAGACTTGTAAAATTTGCTTCATATATACCAATAGATTCATCATTATTTTGTTTAAGCTCATGGAAATCCTTTTCCATCTTTGTTCTAAGAATACGTTCGAAGTACTTATTGAAAATTAAGTTCTTCAACTCATCCAATTCTATGGATTGAATTTCATCTCAGGGCCTCGTATTCTTATTTAGAGTCCACCATTGATATGCCTCACCTCTTAAACATTAAATAGCCATAATGAATTTTTCATGTTCTTAACAACAAGTTATTGAAAATATCTTTTCAATGGTACCGATCCATTGTTCAGAAACAAGTGGATCAGAAGACCCACTAAAATAAGGTGGAAGTTGCCTCATGAAGGACTCAATAGAATATTCTTCCCTTCTCTGCTCATTTGGATTTCCAGAATTATTAATAGCTTGTATAAATAAAGAAATAAGATTTTTCACTCTATCTCCCATAACATTGGTTTGTTCAGGAGGACAGTCATTTCATTTTCCATTACATTGATCAATAGGGTTCCTTTGGGTTCGAGCCATCGTCTAAACCCCAAAAAGAGTAGTGTTAGAGGAAAAAATAATGCTAGGGAAAAAACCATAATAAAGGGGGAGTACCTTAAATATATAACATCGTATGGTTAATTCTAAGATTTTTACCATAATTATAAGACTATAACCTATAATTATACTTAACCTTAGGGACATCCCTAGTCATGCCTTAGAAATATCTCTAGGGATCTCACTAAAGTTCTCACATCCTAGTTTTTAATGGTTGACTAAACCTTTCCTTTGATACCAACTGTATGGGCCTGGATCTTGACGTACATGGACATTACATTACTTTGTGGAATACATAATACATAACAAAAACAGACACACAAGGACCATAATTATTTAGTGCCTTTGGAAACTCGAAATATAATCTTCTAATCTTGGTGAAAGATCTTCAACGTCTCCCATAATGATCTTCGTTTTTTTACATAAAACCTTTCGTTATATCCTAGGGAAAAGAAAACATATAAAGGGTGAGCTCAAATGCTCAGTAAGGGTAATATGGAAAAAATAAAACAAACCATATACATTTTAACTTATAAACATGAACATAATATTTAAACATCAAAATCTTGGGAAATGACATAAAACATGGAAGCATGTAAGGCCTAGATCATAATGGAACATAAATAATGATAAAATTGAAAGGGAATAAAACATGTAATTGGGTAAAACCATTATGCACATGATATTATTTCCATAGTAGCCATGGAATTACTTCAAAGAGTATCTTTTGGATAAAGCCCCTTTCTGAATCTAATTCACTCCTCGTTCCAGTCCTGTATCACTGAACGAGATTAACTTACCATTCCAACCATGTCTATATCATGAGATATAAATCTTTACCCAATGAATTGGAGGGAGATATAGGTCCCACCCATCTCACAATTAAATCATTCTTACTTGTGCCACAACATAAATATAAATCATTCATCATGACCCAAAGAATAATAATGGGTTTCATAAACATCATTCCATCATAACATAATCCATATAAAACAAATGGATATAATTTCATCATAAGAAAAGTGAAACCATGTAAACCATAGAGATATTATAATTGAAACATACACATATGAAATAATTTCATCTTATATGGAAAATGGTTTTGATAAAAAAAATTAAAATAATTATTGAGGAAAATATCCTTTCTAGTTAAAAATCATTTTATTTTCACAAAATTCCACAAATTTTTAAAAGAAAATGATTTTTTAGAAAATAACCATTAAATCATGTAGATTAAAATTCTTGAAAATAAAGCATTATGAGACCCTAAAAATCCATTCATGCCATATAAGTTAAAAAGTCATTATACTCTTACTTTTTCTCGAAAAGTCAAAAAGTGCCTTATATGGTAAACAAAAGAATAATTCATTCCATAAGATGTGGTAAAAGTAAAAAAAGGGTAAAAATGACTTTAAACAAACATGAATGAAAAGTAAACATCTTATGAAAACATTTTTAGAACTTATGGACATTTATGATAATCATAACCCCAATAAATACTTACAAATAAACAATCTTGGATAAGAATGGGATTAGAATAATTATCCCTTACCTTAGGTTCGATTTTAATCGTACGTATCTGAACCTCTTGTATAATGATTTAAATAATTAAATTTAATTATTATATAATCATATTTATTGTTATGATATCATATATGGTTCACTTATGACTTTATATTACCCGTTCTTTAATAAATTCCATGTTAAAGAAACGTTTTGGGTAAAATCATTTTATTTATCGTACGTGTTTGGACTTGTTGTTCATGATATTATTATTACTTATATCATAATTTACTTACTTCCAGAATGTAAATCATGATTTATATATATCATATATATTCAGTATATATATATATAATAGATAGATGAATGAAATGAAATACACCGTTCATGGACACGGTAGACCGTATGTACGCATGAATGCTATTTTCCTATCCTTATTGACATGAATGGAATTAATTAGATGACATATTTATAAATATATACATAAATCAAGTATCATTATTGTGTCATATATTTCATTATTATTCATTATATATATTTTACAATCATTCTTGAATGGTTATAATAGAGAATGAATCGTGTCGCGTTGTGAAGACGGTAATCTGTACATATACACGAGTGATGATATCGTTCCCATAATTATTGAATTGAATTGGAGTGGATGATATAATATCTCAGAATCCATATGATGTTATAATAACTATATATAGTTATTAATTACACCATTATACCCAACCAAGTAAGGTGGTGGTGGAAAAACAGATTACACCACGACGTGGAGACTGTATTCCATACGTATGCACGCGCGGTGATTTCGTTTTCCATAGGATGGATAGAAGGTGAAATGGGGTTTTTTAATATTTATAACAACATATCATTATATTATTGATAATTATATTATTACATTATAATGAAATAAATAAATGAGAAGAATTTTAAAAAGAAATAAACTTGAAAGAATCGGTAGAAGAGATTACCACTTCTTCGACGCACCTCTTTTAAGCTTCCTATTATGGCACTAGAGTTGGTCTTTTGAGGAGTCCAGAACCTATATAATTTCTATAGGGAAGTTGAGAAGGTAAATGGGCAGGGTTTTTCCGATATTGAATGCTAAAAATTGTGTAAATAAAAGAGGGAGGAGGTGCCCTTTTATAAGGGAGGAGAGGGGCACCTTAGGAAAAACTTAAAATATTATTTTATTATAAAGTCTTATTCGGTTTATAATAGATCCAAATTTATTTATTTAAAATCTAAAGTGTGTATGGGTATAAAACCTTTCAACAAATAGGTTTTATACAAGTTTAGGTTACTCTTTTATCCTTATCATTTAGATTTAACTCTATATTAAATAATTTAACTTTTACTATGTCTTCTTGTTTTCTTACAATATATGGTTAATAAACTTACTATAAAAAGTCATAAAAACACCAAGTGGTTCATTATTAATATATATAACCTTAGATAAGTCATTTTGTCCAACATTAGATTTTTATGAATAGAATAAAAATTAATCATATAATATTTCTTTTAATAATTGTTTTATGTCAATTTTGACACTATTTGTTAATGGATTTTTTTGAAATTCATAACAGCATGATCAGTTCAAAAAAAGTTAATTAAATAAATACTATCATGTCATATTTACCTAAAAATTAGTGTAATTATTAAAAATTCTCAAATTACATTTCTGTGGGTATTTATTACATCAATTATGTTAATATTTCATTAATAATGTAATTACTACATCATCATTCTGTCATAAATAAATTAAATTATTTAATGTCTAAAAATTATAAATAAAATACCATAATGTAGTAAGTATTCTTATATTTCTAATGAATATTTATAATCTAATTTATCATATTAATGACCCTATATTAAAAATGATTTAGTTATTAAATGTTGATTTTAACTCTTTTAACTCTTCTTTGAATTAAATAATAATAAATATCCTAATCTAATCCAAGTGGACCTAAATGATATTATTATATTACTAAGGTTTTTTTTGTCGAATTATACTTATCCAATAGAATTAGGACATTTTTTAGGGTAATAATAATATCATTTTTACCCTTAATTACCCTATTTACTTTTAACCACGGTAAATAAAAGTAAAAAGTTACTATTAACCAAAAATTATTTTCATCTGATTGAACCACATATTACTCATTGATATTAACCATGTCTCTCAAATTTTCAAAATTCCACTCACAGAAGCGGTAAAATTATGTTTTATGTAAATTTTCAAATTCTCTTAGGATGAGGGCAAAAGATAGTGAAAAGTTCAATAAAATTTGTATATATCTAAAATTATTATAAAATGACTCTAATGAATTACATTGAAATTATATAGGTATTATGTATCAATTTTTAGCTAAAATAAATTTAATTAAAATAAATAATTATTTAAATAAAAATTCCGGTTTTAAATAGTAACCCAGTTTTTTCACTATTCATCAAAAATTGAAAGTTTTCAGAAAAATACCAGAATTTCACCCTAGGATAATTTCGATATTCATAATTCAAAAATGAAGTCCATTTTGAATGATAAAATTTATAAAATTTCAAAAATTTGGTATTACTATTCATAATGACTAGTTCATAATAATATTATAATAATATCTCGTTTAGTGAAACTCGGTATTGCGTACTACACAAGCTATCGAAGAAGGTATTGATTGCATGTAATGCAAGCCATGTAAAGTCTGCATGTAGTGAAATAGTTTTTTGCAGCTGCGTATTACATAATCAAAACTTATTTCATTTATACATTAAACAAAATCTATACCTAATGTTGCGTAGAATAATTTCCACAAAACGAACTTGAAATTATGTATAACACGAGCCATGAATAGTGTTTCATATACAGAAAACTAATACAGTGTTGTGTATAGTACAAGCTAATCTTGGAGTAGTGTATAATAGAAGACATCAATGAAATGAAATATAATATATCTCATAAAATCTCAGGGTGTTACAGTTATGATTAATGATTTATGTTTTGTGGCTAATGTAAGAATGATTTCATTATGATATGGGTGGGACCTATATCTCCCTACATTTCATTGGGTAAAAATTTATATCTCATGATATAGAAATGAATAAATTAGAATGTTAATCCAATTTAGTAATACATGGCTAGAACATCATGTATACCCGGTTCAGTAATGGAATTTGTCCACTATGTTGGTCTTGGCAGAAATGCCTTGTCTGCTATTGGAATAATATTATTTTCTTAGTTGTTTTCCACAATTTTATTTTTTATTCTAATTCAATCCTATCATGGTTAATGTTCCATTATGATCCATGTAGAGACCCAAATCCTGACGTACATGGACATTACATTACTTTTGCGGAATACTTAGTACATAACAAAAACACACACACAAGGATTGTAATAGTTTAGTGTCTTTGGAAACTCGGAATATAATCTTCTAATCCTGGTGAAAGATCTTCAACATCTCCCATAATGATCTTCCTTTTTTTAATACCTATAACCTTTCTATATATCCTGGGGAAAAGAAAACATAAAAGGGTGAGCTCAAATGCTCAGTAAGGGTAAACAAAAGAAATATCAATCACATCAAATACATAAGCACATAACTTTTGGAAATCTTAACCTGTAAAAGAGATCATAATTTCATAACCTGGGATAACTCATGGCAGTGAAATGTAATCACAATAATCATAACTTAAAACATTAAACTTTGTGGCATATACAAATAATCATAGAGAATCATTTCTTGTTAGTCAAGACTCATTGCCAAGACTATCTTAGTGGACAAAGTCCCTTTCTGAACCGAGTCACCCTGGTTTCAGTCCTATTTCACTGAACCGGTATAACCTACCGTTCCAGCCATGTCTATCTCATGAGATATAAAATCTTTACCCAATACATTGGAGGGATATATAGGTCCCACCTATCTCATAATGATACCATTCTTATGTGTTCCACAAAATCATAAATCACACATCATTGCATAACCCATGTAATAATAATGGGAATCTTAAACATCGTGACATCATCAAACAATTCATATAAGATAAAGGAATTCATAAAAATATAATTCCATCACAACATAATCAAATCAATTTAATAATAGGTATAGAAACAGAACCCTTTATTATCTTAGATGAAAAATAATTTTGATAAAACACTTGAACTACATTCTTGAGGAAAATATCCTTTCTGCTTCAAAAACACTTTTCCTTTCTTAACATGTCGTACAATTATAAACTAAAAGAAGTTGATTAAAAATAAACTTGAAAACATGTAAAGGAAGCTTCTTGGAAATAATGTTTTAAAAATCCATTCATGCCGTATAAGTTAAAAAAATCATTCTTCGTACTTTTGTCGAAAAAGTCAAAAAGTACCTCGTACGAAAAATGACAAAAGATTCCTTTCATATCTTTTACTAAAAACTCACCAAAGGGTAAAGTTTGATTTAGAAAAATGTAGGCGGATGGAAATAATATTACATATTGAGGAAACATGGATGTGGATGATAAAATACACCCGAGTAAATACCAAAGTATAAACAATCTCAGATAAAAATGAAATTGTGATATTTCCCTTACCTTAGGTCCGATTTGCTTTGTAAGTGTCCGAACCTCCTGTATAATGATATCAATAATGTCATTGACTTATTACAGAATCATATTAATTGTTATGATATCATATATGGTTCACTTATGACTTTATATTACATGTTCTTTTGTGAATTCCATGTTAAAGAGCGTTTTGGGTAAAATTGTTTCATTTGTCATCCGTGTTTTGACTTGTAATTATTCATATGATTACTTAGATCATGATTACATAATTCCAGAATATAAAATATGATTTATATATATATATATATATTCATAATATACATATATATAATAAATCAGTAATTGGAAAGAAATACACCGTTCATGTAGACGGTAGGCCGTATGTACGCATGAACGCTGTTTTCGTTTCCTTATTGAGTTGAACGGAATTAAGTAGATGACATACATATATATACACATAAATCCAGTATCATTATTATGTCATAGATTTCATGATTACTTATTTTTTATACTTTATAATCATTAATGAATTGCATAAAGTGGAGAATGAATCTCATCGCGTCGTGGAGACGGTAGTCCGTACGTACGCATGAGCGATGATATAGTTCTCATGATCGTGGGACTGTATTGGAGTGCATGTATACTATTTCAGAATCAATATCACTTTAATATAATAATATATAGTTATTATTTACACCAGTATACCCATCCAAGTAAGGTGGTGGTGGAAAATAGATTTCACCACGACGTGGAGACGGTATTCCGTACGTACGCACGCGCGGTGATTTCAATTTCCGTAGGATGGATAGATGGTGAAATAGGATTGTTTCATACTTATAATAACATATCCGTATATGATTGATACTGATGTTATTACTTCATAATGAAACAACCTAAAAAGAAGAAGTGGAAGGAGAAATAAAGTTGAAAGAATCGGTAACGGAAATTATCTCTTCTTTGAAGCGCCTCTTTGAGACCTCCTCTTAGGGCACTAAAATTGGTCTTTGATGAAGACCAGAACCTCTAGGATGTTTCTAGGGAAGTTGAGAATAGAATTTGTCAGGGGTTGGCTGAGCTTGAAGGCTCAATGTTGTGTGAGGAAGAGAGGGAGGAGGTGCCCTTTTATAAGGGAGGAGAGGGGTACCTTTGGAATAATTAAAAATATTATTTTATATTAAGGTCAAATTCGGTATATAATGGTTCCAAAGGGACTTATTTCGAATATAAAGTGGTTATGGGTCGAAATAATCTCATCCAATAGGATTTAGACAAGTTTAGGTTATTATTTTAACCTTATCATTTAGAGTTAACTTTAAGTTAGATAATTTAACTTTTACCGTGTCTTCTTGTTTGCTTACACTATAAGGTTAATAAACTTACTATAAGAAGCCAAACGAACCCCAAATTGTTTATTATTAATATATATAACCTTATATAAGTCATTTGGCCGTACCTTAGATTTTTAGGAATAAAATAACAATTAATAATATAGTATTTGTTTTAAAAACTATTTTATGTCAATTTTGACACTATATAGTAATTGATTTTTGTGAAAATCATAACAGAATGATAAGTTCCAAAAAAATTAATTAAATAAATACTAACATGTCATATTGACATAGAAAATTAGTGGAATTCATAAAAAGTCTCAAATTATATTTATTTGGGTATTCATAACATCAATTATGTCAATATTTCATTAATAAGATAATTACTGCATCATTGTTGTGTCATAAATAAATTAAATTATTTAATGTCTAAAAATTACAAATAAAATACCATTATGTAGGAAATCTATTTAGCTTTCTAATGAATATTTATTGTCGAATTTATCTTATGCATAACTACTTATTAAAAATGATATAGTAAATAAACATTGATTTTAACTCTTTTAACCCTTCTTAATAATAAATGTCCTAATCTAATCCAAGTGGGCCTAAATGGTCATATTTTATTCATAAGTTTGTTTTTGGTCGAATTACACTTGTCCAATAGAATAAGGACATGTGTTTGGGTAATAATAATATCATTTCTACCCTTAATTACCCTATTTACTTTTAACAGTGGTAAAAAAAGTAAAAAGTTACTATTCACCAAAAAATTATTTTTATCTCATTGAAACACATTTTACTTACTGACATCAACCATGTCTCTCGGTTTTTTGAAATTCCACTCACAGAAGCAGTAAAATTATGTTTTATGAACAATTCAGTTTGTTTAACTACCACTTAGTGGTTTCACTATTCATCAAAAATTGAATGTTTTCAGAAAAATACCAAAAATTAGGCCTAAGCTATACTTGATATTATGAACTCAAAAATGATGTCTACTTTACCAAATTCAAAACATATCAGTTGCATCAACTAATTTAAAAATTAATTCTCGTCGTTAAAACTAATAGCGTGTTTTTAAGAGATAAAAACTGTCAAAAGATTGAAACTTGTTTATAACTGGTTTAAATGTGAAATTACATCCAATGACCATCATTGTATTAAATTGTAAAAATATATTTTAAATATATTTTAAAACCACTCAAATTAATAATTTATCACTATTAATTATTTCGATTGAAAAAGTTGTGTTTAATTAAAATTTAGTAATTTTCACTATTCATCAAAATATGAATGTTATCCGAAAATCACCAAAATTTCACCCTAAGCTAATTTCGATATTACGAATCCAAAAATGAAGTCCATTTTAAAAAATAAAATTTAAAAAATTTAAAAAGTGGTTATTACTATTCATAACGGCTAGTTTTAATAATATTTTAATAGCATATTATTGTTTAGCGAAACTTGGTGTTGCGTACAACACACGCTATCGTGGAAGGTCGCGATTGTGTGTAATTCAAGCCAGGTCAGAGATGTGTGTTGTGAAAGCTCCTTTTGGTGTAGCGTATAACACAAGACATTAATGAAATTAAAAAGAATATTTTTCATAAAATCTTGGGCTGTTACATTCTACCCCCCTTAAAATGAATTTCTCCCTCGAAATTCGTCGGGGTTATAAATGGTTTACTATTCGAAAGTTTATTTAATAGAAACCCACATTGTAAAAAGGAATACCAAAACCATCCTTTAAAAACAAAAGTATGAAACGAAACGGTTACCCAAATAAACTAATCACTGGGTTTCCACATACGTGAAAATATGGATATGGAAGAGAAATCTAACCATCATGATATGATGGAGAGAGGTAGAGAACATGGCTATGAAAAAGCCAACAATCACAAATCCATAAATTTGTGACGGTCTAAGGTACCATATGATTAATCAGATATAAGAGCACTAGGACAACATTTTTGGTTTTCAAGATCGTTTCCCTAAAGTTGAAGAATTTGTATTAGAATAAATACTTACTTTATTTTGGTACAATCTCACTATTGTTCGTGCCTTGAACAATTTCCACTTCATCTCTTAAATAAATGAAGTTGAATTTGTTATTCGTGAAGTGTTAGCAGATCATGTGATAGAATGATGGGTCATTCCATATGTCTCAAACAAAAGGTTAGCAAAAGTTATTATATATACATAAGTCATTATATAGTGAGATTAATCATATATGGTTCCTAAAATGGACTTATACATCATATATCATACTGCTTAATATAATAAAACTCATTTTTACTAAATAGGGACTTCCTGTAGGCTAGTGGTAGGCGATAAAGTCTAGTCGCACTTCGGTTGTGGGTTCGATTCCCACAGCCTTGTCCGACGTGATGGGTTGTCGCATGTCCTGCAAGTTGTCCTTTTTCTAAAACTATATTACTATAACATCCCATCAATAATACTAACTTATGTCCAACATAATCCATTCCAATATTTAGGCTTATCCATAATACTGCTGTCCACTCTTTGAGATTTAATACCATCATTGATCCCTATATATCATAAGATATATCTTGTTGGTCACATTCCAAACATTCAAAGGCCTTAATCTTGTACTCTCTTGAATACCCATTGAACCTTATTGAAAACATGAGTTCTATTAAAAGATAACACTTTACACATACCAAAATCCTCAAAATTTTATATACTCAAACCATGATATCACTTAGTCCTTATATCAATCATGAGCTCATGAATACTGTTAAACATTTCATTTTCTCGTTTTCCCTTCATTATGCGCATATCATCTTATTTCCTAAAATATCTCAATCACTTTGAATACCACATTAGACCAACACATAAATATTCCAATACTTTATGATACAACATTATTTTGGAATCCCATTACATAAACACTTAATCATTCCACCACATTGTTGTCATATTCAACATCGCCAATAGTGATCGCATGTGACTTCCCTTTGTCATTTGCCATAAGTGGTTGCTCATGTTGATCATCACTAACCCTTGGATTAGGGAATTTATTAGCATAATTCCCCATTTCCTTGCACTTGATGTATTGAAGTGTTGGTGGTGAGTTATCGGTAGTCTTTGCTTTATTCACATCATTAGAAACCCTTTTTCCATTACTTCAACACTCAGCTTCTCGATGACCTTCTTTTCCTCACTTAAAACATTTTCTAGTCCCTTTAAGACAATCTCCACAATGCTTCCTTACACACTTTGAGCATAAGGAAACATTCATCTTCTTTTCACCATTATTCTGAGATTTCTCCTTGAACTCCATCTTTTGTTTCTTTTCAAAACCATGAGATGGATATGTAACACCAACTTCCATTTCTACCTTGATAGCACAATGCACAATTTCTTCATAGCTACTGATGTCTCTTATAGCTAATGCCCTTCGAAGACTTGGTTTTAAGCCACTAAAAAATCGATCAACTTTACTTTCAGGTTGGATGATTATGCCAGATGCATACCTTGCAAGTCTTGTAAAATTAGCTTCGTATATACAAATAGATTCATCATCCTTTTTCTTTAGTTCAAGAAACTCTTTCTCCATCTTTGTTCGAAGAATACGAGGTAAGTACTTATTGAAAAATAAGTTCTTGAACTCGTCCCATTCCATGGACTCAATTTCATCCCTTTGATTGTATTCTTAATAAGGTTCCACCATTGATCAGCATCACCTTCCAAACGATACACTTCTAAGATGACTTTATCATGTTCAGAACATTGAATAACTGAAAATATCTTTTCAGTGGTACTGATCTATTGTTCAGCAACAAGTGGATCAGAAGACCCACTGAAAGAAGGTGGACGTTGCCTAATGAAGGACTCAATAGAATATTGTTCCCTTATCTACTCACTTGGAAGTCCAGAATGATTCATATCTTGTGTATGTATATCAATAAGATTTTTCACTTCATCTCCCATAACATTTGTTTGTTCAGGAGGAAAATCATTTCATTGTCCATTGCATTGATCAACATGGTTCCTTCGGGTTCCAGCCATCGTCTAAAACCCAAAAAGAATAGTGTGAGAGGAAAAAATCATGCTAGGGAAAACAACATAATAAAGGGGGAGTACCTTCAATATATAACATCTTAGGTTTAATTCTATGATCTTTAGCGTAATTCTAGTACTATAACCTATACGTATACTTAACCTTAGGGACATCCCTAGACATACCTTAGTAATATCTATAGGGATCTCACTAACGTTTTCGCATCCTAGTTTCCAAAGGTTGACTAAACCTCCCTCTGATACCAACTGTAGAGACCCAATGCCTGACGTACATGGACATTACATTACTTTTGCGGAATACTTAGTACATAACAAAAACACACACACAATGATCGTAATAGTTTAGTGTCTTTGGAAACTCGGAATATAATATTCTAATCCTGGTGAAAGATCTTCAACATCTCCCATAAGGATCTTCCTTTTTTTAATACCTATAACCTTTATTTATATCCTAGGGAAAAGAAAACATAAAAGGGTGAGCTCAAATGCTCAGTAAGGGTAAACAAAAGAAATATCAATCACATCATATACATAAGCACATAACTTTTGGAAATCTTAACCTGTAAAAGAGATCATAATTTCATAACCTGGGATAACTCATGGCAGTGAAATGTAATCACAATAATCATAACGTAAAACATTAAACTTTGTGGAATACACACATAATCATAGAGAATCATTTCTTGTTAGTCAAGACTTATTTCCAAGACTATCTTAGTGGACAAAGTCCCTTTCTAAACTGAGTCACCCTCGTTTCAGTCCTATTTCACTGAACCGGTATAATATACCGTTCCAGCCTTGTCTATCTCATGAGATATAAATTCTTTACCCAATGCATTGGAGGGAGATATAGGACCCACCCATCTCATAATGATACCATTCTTATGTGTGCCACAAAATCATAAATCATACATCATTGCATAACCCATGTACTAATAATGGGAATCTTAAACATCGTGACATCATCAAACAATTCATATAAGATAAAGGAATTCATAAAAATATAATTCCATCACAACATAATCAAATCAATTTAATAATAGGTATAGAAACAGAACCCTTTATTATCTTAGATGAAAAATAATTTTGATAAAACACTTGAACTCCATTCTTGATGAAAATATCATTTCTGCTTCAAAAACACTTTTCCTTTCATAACATGTCGTACAATTATAAACTAAAAGAATTTAATTAAAAATAAACTTGAAAACTTGTAATGGAAGCTTCTTGGAAATAATGTTTTAAAAATCCATTCATGCCGTATAAGTTAAAAAAACATTCTTCGTACTTTTGTCGGAAAAGTCCAAAAGTACCTCGTACGAAAAACGACAAAAGATTCCTTTCATATCTTTTACTAAAAACTCACCAAAGGGTAAAATTATATTTAAAAAATTTTAGGTGGATGGAAATAATATTACATATTGAGGAAACATGGATGTGGATGATAAAATACACCCCAGTAAATACCAATGTATAAACAATCTCAGATAAAAATGAGATTGTGATACTTCCCTTACCATAGGTCCGATTTTCTTCGTAAGTGTCCGAACCTCCTATATAATGATTTAAATAATGTCATTGACTTATTACAGAATCATATTCATTGTTATGATATCATATATGGTTCACTTATGACTTTATATTACCGGTTCGTTTGTGAATTCCATGTTAAATAGCATTTTGGGTAAATTTGTTTCATTTGTCGTCCGTGTTTTGACTTGTAATCATTCATATGATTACTTAGATCATGATTACTTAATTCCATAATATAAAACATTATTTTTATATATATATATTCAGAATATACATATATATAATAAATCAGTAATTGGAATGAAATATACCGTTCATGGAGACGGTAGGCCGTACGTACGCATGAACGTTGTTTTCGTTTCCTTATTGAGTTGAACGGAATTAAGTAGATGACATACATATATATACACATAAATAAAGTTTCATTATTATGTCATATATTTCATGATTACTTATTATTTATACTTTATAATCATTCATGAATGGTTTAAAGTGGAGAATGAATCTCATCACGTCATGGAGACGGTAGTCCGTACGTACGCACGAGCGATGATATCGTTCTCATGATCGTGGGACTGTATTGGAGTGTATGTATACTATTTCAGAATCAATATCACTATAATATAATAATATATAGTTATTATTTAAACCATTATACCCATCCAAGTAAGGTGGTGGTGGAAAATATATTTCACCACGGCGTGGAGACGGTATTCCGTACGTACGCATGCGTGGTGATTTCGTTTTCCGTAGGATGGATAGATGGTGAAATAGGATTGTTTCATACTTATAATAACATATCAGTATATGAGAGATTCTGATTTTATTAATTCATAATGAAACAACCTAAGAAGAAGAAGTGGAAGAAGAAATACAGGTGAAATAATCGGTAACGGAAATTACATCTTCTTTGAAGCACCTCTTTGAGACCTCCTCTTAGGGCACGAAAATTGGTCTTTGAGGAAGACCAGAACCTATAGGATGTTGCTAGGGATGTGGAGAAGAGAATTTTTTAGTGGTTGAACGAGCTTGAAGGATCAAAGTTGTGTGAGGAAGAGAGGGAGGAGGTGCCCTTTTATAAGGGAGGAGAGGGGTACCTTTGGAATAACTAAAAATATTATTTTATATTAAGGACAAATTTGGTTTATAATGGTTCCAAAAGTTCTTATTTCAAAGCTAAAGTGGGGATGGGACGCAATCATCTCATCCAATAGGATTTAGACAAGTTTAGGTTTTTATTTTAACCTTATCATTTAGAGTTAACTTTAAGTTAGATAATTTAACTTTTACTGTGTCTTTTTGTTTTCTT
The DNA here is from genome assembly GCA_963277665.1 of Viscum album. Classification (NCBI taxonomy): domain Eukaryota; kingdom Viridiplantae; phylum Streptophyta; class Magnoliopsida; order Santalales; family Viscaceae; genus Viscum; species Viscum album. Next base: position 597,161,078 of record OY728139.1, read on the forward strand.
ACACTATAATGTTAATAAAAATACTATAAGAAGCCAAAAGAACCCCAAATTGTTTATTATTAATATATATAACTTTATCTAAGTACTTTGGCAGAACCGTAGATTTTTAGGAATAAAATAACAATTAATATTATAGTATTTGTTTTAAAAACTATTTTATGTCAATTTTGACACTATTTAGTAATTGATTTTTGAGAAAATCATAACAGAATGATACGTTCTAAAAAAGATAATTAAATAAATAATAACATGTCATATTAACCTATTAAATTAGTGTAATTCATAAAAAGTCTCAAATTATATTTATTTGGGTATTTATAACATCAATTATGTAAATATTTCATTAATAAGACAATTACAGCATCATTGTTGTGTCATAAATAAATTATATTATTTAATGTCTAAAAATTACAAATAAAATACCATTATGTAGGAAATCGTTTTATCTTTCTAATGAATATTTATAATAGAATTTATATTATGTATAACCCCATATTAAAAATGTTTTAGTAACTAAACGTTGATTTTAACTCTTTTAACCCTTCTTAATAATAAATGTCCTAATCTAATCCAAGTGGGCCTAAATGGTCATATTTTATTCCTAAGTTTGTTTTTGGTCGAATTAAACTTGTCCAATTGAATTAGGACATGTGTTAGGGTAATAATAATATCATTTATACCCTTAATTACCCTATTTACTTTTAACCGTGGTAAAAAAAGTAAAAAGTTACTATTCACCAAAAAAATATTTTTATCTCATTGAACCACATTTTACTTACTGACATCAACCGCGTCTCTCGTATTTTTGAAATTCCTCTCACAGAAGCGGTAAAATTATGTTTTATGAACAATTCAGTTTTTTTAACTACCACTTAGTGGTTTCACTATTCATCAAAAATTGAAAGTTTTCAGAAAAATACCAAAAATTAGGCCTAAGATATATTTGATATTATGAACTCAAAAATGATGTCTATTTTACCAAATTCAAAACATATCAGTTGCATTAACTAATTTAAAAATTAATTCCCATCGTCAAAACAAATAGCGTGTTTTTAAGAGATAATAACTATCAAAAGATTGAAACTTGTTTATAACTGGTTTAAATGTGAAATTACATCCAATGACCATCATTGTATTAAATTGTAAAAATATAATCTAAATATATTTTAAAACAACTCAAATTAATAATTTATCAATATTAATTATTTCGATTGAAATTTTTTTTTTAATTAAAATTTAGTAATTTTCACTATTTATCAAAATAAGAAAGTTCTCCGAAAATCACCAAAAGTTCACCCTAAGAGAATTTCGATATTACGAATCCAAAAATGAAGTCCATTTTAAAAAATAAAATTTAAAAAATTTAAAAAGTGGTTATTACTATTCATAATGGCTAGTTTTAATAATATTTTAATAGCATATCGTTGTTTAGCAAAACTTGGTGTCGCGTACAACTAATGCTATCGTGGAAGGTCACGATTGCGTGTAATTAAAGCCAGGTTAGAGATGTGTGTTGTGAAAGCTCCTCTTGGTGTAGCGTATAACACAAGACATTAATGAAATTAAAAAGAATATTTTTCATAAAATCTTGGGCTCTTACAATCCATATATGACATACTACCAAGATTTATTTCAAGACTCAAGAACTTGATGTTTAAACGTTATTTTCCTGTTATTACATTAAAATGTTTATGGTCTGTTTTATGTTCTCCTTGTTTAACCTTACTGGGCATTTAAGATCTCCATTTTTATGTTTTATTTTTCCCATGATATAAATAAACGTTTTAGTTTGGATAACAAAAGGGTAATATCTTTATGTGAGATGTTAAAGATCTTTCACCATGATTAGAATATTATGTTCTGAGTTTCAAAGGCACTAAAATAGTACGGTCTTTGGATGTCCATTTATATCAGGTATTAAGTATTCCGAAAAACGAAATTTAATTTCCTTGTACATCAAGCTTGGGTCTCGATAGTTTGTATTATAGTGAAGTATTTTTCAAAATTTAAAAACTATGATGTGAAAACATCAGTTAGATCCCTCGATATATTTTTATGTTATGTCTAGGGATGTCCCTAAGGATAAGTATAAGTATATGTTATAGTATTAAAATTCTGATAATAATCATGAATAACCTAGGGTTAAACATCAAATATTTGAGATTAAAAGTTCTCCCCCATGATTATGTTTTTTTTCGAGTATGGTTTTTTCCTCTCACATAATTTTTTTTGGGTTTAGATAATTTTTGGAACCCAATGGAACCATATTAATGATCAATTCACTGGACAATACAATGACTGTTCTCATGAACAACCAAATTTGATTGGAGATGGAATGAAAAATCATATCTCTATACATACATAAGCTATGAATTATTTTGGACATCCAATTGAGTAGAGAAGGGAACGACATTCTATTGAGTCCTTCATGAGGCAATGGCCACCTTCTTTTAGTGGGTCTTCTGATCCACTTGTTGTTGAACAATTGATCAGTTCCATTGAAATTTTATTTTCCATATTTCTTTATTAATAACAAGAAAGGGTCATTTTGTATGTCTATCGTTTAGAAGGTGAATAAGACCAGTGGTGTACTCTAATTAAGAATACAAGGCAACAAGATGGAATTGAATCCATGGAATGGGATGAGTTTAGGAACTTGTTTTTCAATATGTACATACCTCATAATCTTCGAACAAATATGGAAAAGGAGTTCCATAAACATAAACGAAATGATGATGAACCTGTTGGTACATACATGGCAAATTTTACAAGGATTGAAAGGTATGATTCTGTCTTTATCATCCATCCTAAGAGTAAATATGATCTATTCTTCAGTTTCTTAAAACCAAGTCTTGGAATGGAATTAGATATAAGATACTTCAGTAGCTATGATGATATTGTGAGTTGTGTTATCAAGGTATAACTGGAAGTTTCTTCTACAAATCCATCTCATGGTTTTGAAACGAAATGAATGGTGTAGTTTGAGGAAAAATATCAAAACAATATTGAAGAGAAGGTGAATGTTTCCTTATTCTCAAAGTATGGAAAGAGGAATGGAAGCAATTGTCTTAAAGGGACTATAAATAGTTTCATGCGTGGAAAGAAGTACATTGATTAGTTGAGTGCCGATTTAATAGAAAATATGTTGCTAATTAATGTTTCTAATTATTTGAATAGAGAAAAAACTATAGAGAACACACCACCAACACTCCAATCCTACAAGTGCAATGAAATGGGAAATTATGCTAACCAATGCCCGAATCCAAGTATTAATGATGATCAATTTCAGAAACCTGATATAGAAAAAGACAAAGTGAAGTCACATGAATTAACTATTGGTGATGTTGAGTATGACACCAAAATGGATTAATGATTAAAGTTTTATGTAATGGGATTCCAAAATAGTGTTATGTAATCTAATTTATAGTATTATGGAATATTGGAGTATCTCTGTGTTGGTTTATTATGTTTGTCAATAATTATATGGTACTAGTAACCATGAAAATTGATTGAAATGTTTTTGTAAGTCACATTATATGCACATAATGAAGGCATAAAAAGATAATGAAATTTTCGGTAGTATTAATGAGCTCATGACTGATAATTGTACAAAGTGATTTAATAGTTTGAGTATATATAATTTCTGGTGTTTTTGGTTTGTGGAAAGTGTAGATTTATATAGAATTCATGTTTTTAATAAGGTTCTACAATAATTCATTTTTTATCAAATTTATAGAGATTACATAATTAAGATATTCAAATGTTTAGAACCTAACAACCACGAACTTTCAAATGAGATATGGTAGACAAATTTTAAGATGATTTAGTTCACCTCCTTATAATGTTTTATATTTTCAGTTTTTATAAGGATTGTAATGTTATCCATTGACAGATTTTATAAGCTATATTCTGATTTAAGTTTCTTAGATTAATGTATTATCTCACTATAGGTGGACTTATCCCTATTTGATAACTCGTTCTAATATTTTTGTTGATATGGATGGAATGACCTATCATTTTATAGCATGATCTGATAACACTTCAAGAATGAAAAATTCACCTTCATTTTGTTAAATGAGAGATGAAGTTGAAATTGTTTAGGGAATAACCGCCGGTGATATTGTATTGAAATCATGTAAGTATTCCTCCACATGTAAACTTTCATCAACGTTAAGAAATAGATCTTGAAACCAAAAATGATATCATAGTACCTTATTATCTGATGAATCATATGGACCATTAAATCATCGCAGGTTTTTGGATTTCTGGTTGCCAAATTTTTAAAAAATTTATTCTATGTCATTATCCATCAAAATGTAATGGTTATATTTTCACCCATATCCATGTTTTCACATACCTCCTATATTATCCTACATGGAAACTTATTATTTAGTTTTTTTGTGTAAACACTGTATTTAAAACTGTTATTTTTAAAATTATGTTTTATTATCCCTTTTTATGATGTGAGTATCCATAAAAGAAACATTAAATAAGATAATAATTTTTAACCCCCAATGAATTTCAACGGAGAAATTCATTTTAAGGTGGGTAGAATGAAACATCTCAAGATTTAGTGAGATAGATTATTTTTATTTTCATTGATGTAATGTGTTGTATGCTACACCAAGATTACATTGCACTATAGACATCACCGTATTATCTTGCAATATATGCCACAATATTATTGGCTTGTGTTGCACGCAATTTCAAATTATTTAGATATAATTCATTTCAAGAAACACTGTGTATAGATTTTTTTCAATGAATAAATGAAATAAATTTGGATTATGATATATGAAAAACCAAAGGAATCTTTTAATACACACCACACTGACATGGCGTTCATTACACGTAAGAGCAACCTTCGTCTATAGCTTGCGTTGTACGCGATATAGAGTTTCACTAAACAGTGATATATTATTTAAATATTATTATTTAATGGGATATAAACTAGTCATCATGAATATTATTAACCTCATATTGAATTTTAAATGACATTATAATCCATCTTACACATTTTATTGTACATTATATGGGAAAAAGTCAATTTTTCAAATAAAAGTAGAATTTTTTTAAAAATTCATTTTTACCGACTTTTGACCGGGCACCGATTTAAAATGTATTTTTTAGAACTTTTATAAGTTATATTTTTCAAAATAAACCTTTTAATTAGACTAATACATAATATTTTACTTTTGTTTATTTTTTGGTATTTATCTAGTAAAATGGAAATTTTCAATGAATAGTGAAAATACTGCATTTTATTTCAAAAAATCCTTTTTTTATAATTTATTTATATAGTAACATTATATTTTTAATTGGTTTTAAAGTTTTATGGAATTATATTTTTATAATTTGATCCAATTTTGGTCATTGGAATTATTTTTACATTTAAATTGGACATAAAAACATTTTAATATTTTGATTGTTATTCTTTCTTAAAACCCCACTTTTTTGTTTTGAAAATGAGATTAAATTTTAAATTAATTACTTAATATTCTATGTTTCAAATTTTGATAAATTAATTCCATATTTTTAATCATATTTTCCAAATTTTATAAATAGGTACCATTTATTTTTTGACATTATGAATAGTATTTTTAGTAATAATTTTATTTTCCATAGTTAAAGGGTAAATATGGTAAATAAGGGTAAAATATAATATTATAATTATATTAAACTACCATAACACTGGTCATAATCCTGTTGGATGAGATATTTCTGACCATGGGAATCATTGGGATGATTTTGGGATCCCATGGATTCACTTGGATGTGAAAATAACATTTTATACGAATGAATTTAAAGTAAAGATAATTATATCCAAAACATATATATTCTACTAAATTGATTTTAATATAGTGTTTTATAACTGATATATATTTATATATATAGTCATTAGAAATATTATAAAATGTCCTACATCATGGTATTTTATTTATATTTTTTAAGACATTAGATAAATATTTTAATTTTATAACACAATTACGATATAGTGATTAACTCATTAATGAATGATTCAAACAAATGAATATATAAATGTTAAAATAAATATAATTTTATAATTTGGATGAAATCCATGAATTTTTTGATGACATTGTTTTTTTAGGGAAGAGTTAATTCCTTTGGTTTGAAGGAATCACGTTGTTATGAATTTTTGAAAAAGGTCAAGTGTGAATAGTGTCCAAAATCGACATAATTCATAACCTAAAACATAAAATATTATATTAAATGATATTAAATTTATAAAAATCAATGATTTGGCCAAATGGAAAATTTATGTCCAAATATTTTATACATAACGTTTTGTTGGGTTGTTCGACGTGATATGATTATTAGATTAACCCACAATGTGATCATCCAAACTATCATTAATGAAAATTCCACTGGATATAATTAAATGTCTTATTATGTAAAATGGTTATATAACATATGCAATTATTTGTTTTTCTGTTTCTGAATTTTAAAATACCATTATGAATTGTGACCGTTTCTAATATAGTCGTTGAAAGGTGATCACATGATTAGTATAAATATAGGGCTTTAACAAATCCAATTTACTCAGACAAAGGAAGCGATTACCTCATCCAGTAGAATTTCTTCATACGAAGCACATTTGTCAGATCTCAGAAAGGAGTTGCATCGTTGGGATTCACTCTTGAAAAGCCTATGCTGATCTACAACATGTTAAACTCAAACAGAACCGACTACAGGAGAAGTGGATGTTGATAGAGATTACTACCCACGTGATGTTATCCGAGCCACCCCAAGTGTCTATCACCATCACACACCTTTCCATTAAGTCTTTCAGTGATTTTATAAGGGGTTATGAAACAGGACTATAACACTATGATTATGTGCATTATTTTTTTATATAATAAATAATATACATTCATTTTATTATTGATACTTTGTTTATTGTTTTTGAAGTGCCAATAGTTTTTTTGTTAATATTCAATTAAGAAATATATTTTTATGAATTAATGGATTTTTTAATTAAATAATATTTTCAAAAAATATTATTATTAAATTAATATTTAGTTTATATAAATGATCGTATAATTTATATGAATAAAATTGTAATTTTTATTAAGGTTTGAAAGTTGTTTTTGACAAAACCCATGAATATTCGATAAATATCGATTTTTATTTTAAAAGTAAAAATATAATTATTTATATAATTATTTAGATAAAATGAATATTATTTTTGGAATCTGGACGTTGAAATTATACAATGGTGAAATTTTAAAAATTCTCGGAGATTGTCAAATTTTTGGGTAAAAATTAAATGCCGTTTAATTATATAACATGCTTTTTGACATCATAATGACCCAATAGTGATGTAATAAAATACTATAAATCTGATTTTTGGCAAATATATATTTTACCAATAAAATAATGTGATTTTAGGTCTGTTTGATTTATTTTTCAATGCTTTAGTGGACCCTCCAAGGCTTATAAAACATTTTAACTTTTAAATTGATTTCCTTAAGAGTGTGACTCATCACCACATATGAAAGCCTAATATTTTAATAATTTCGGCCATGGGAATTATAAAATAATTTTTTACACTCCCTTTTGGTAAACACCATGGGAAAAACCATGGGTAGGTTTTTAGTTTTGATTAGTTTAATTTGTGGTGCCCAAAACCTAAATAATAAAAAATTCTCTCTCTTTTCCTATCAAAACCCACCCAAGATCCAACGTCCTTTTCACTCAAAGCCTTTAGATATCGACAAAAATACACCCTACTCTCTATAAAATCATCCCAAGGTGCCTCAAGCTCACAATAATCCTCTCTCAAGCCTCTCCCAATCCTCTAGGATCACAATTTTAAGTAAGGGATTTATTCCTTTCTCAATTTTGTCGAAATCTCATTTTGTTGTTATGCCCTTTTATTATCAATTAAAAATGATGAGTTATGATATTGAATCCCCACCATACCTCCCTAAATATGATTTAATGTTGATATTCCCCTTTCTATCTCGTTAATTCCTCCCATGTACACCCGTCATCATACATAAATTCCATAAGGAATATCTCTCTCCTCATTTACATTCAACCAATTATTTTGTATTATGAATATAAAATTCCATTAAATATGTTGGAAAATATATCGATATGACCCCATTACTGTACATTTCATGTACATATGATGATACCCCCCTTCTCTCTCATCAACCATTTTTATGAATTCTTATGTCACTCCGTTATGTTGCTGAAATTGCACCATGATTTTCCAAGCCAAAGTCATTATGTTGTGAATATCATGCCACTTTCTCTATCAATGGTATTCACCTTTATGCACTTTTATAAAAAAATTTATAGAGTTTCATGTATTTGTTTCACATTCCATTGTCTTGTAACAAATGATGATCCTCAATGATTCCATGTTGTATGATCAATGTGACACACATGCATGAATTGAAATGATTAATAATGATGTTCCCTAATAGAGCTCCAATGAATTGGGTAAAGATTAATATCACGATACATCAAGTTAAATGATGTTTTAATCATAATAATTCATGTACAATGTGGGTTTACTCATGATACATGTGAAATGATCCTTGGATCATGCCAATATCATTTTAATTGTTGTTTCCACATTTCCATGTTATGCTTTTAAGTACATGTTTCTCTTATGCTCCATTGATATGACTATTGACTAACATGTATTGTATCCTTCAGGTTATGCATTGTTTACTCCTTTTATAGGCTTTAAATACCACCCTTTTTACATATATGACCTCAGGTTATCCAATTCAATTCTATGTACAAGGGAATGTTTTGTTCATGTAAAATAAGTTATCAAAAAAGATATTGTATTTTATGTTTAATGTTGTTATGTAATGTTCATAAGCCCAAAATAAAATATATCTATCGATCTTCAATATTTTATCAGTTGAAGGTTTAATGTAATAAATCTTGTTTATGTGTGTAATGAAGATTAGGGTTGTTATAGTTGGTATCAGTTGATAAGTTTAGTTATTATTGTGATTAAGATTTGAAAAACCTAGTGAAAGCTGTAGGGATAATAATAAGTAAAATAAAAACATCCCTAAATGTTTTTAAGTTATGATTAAGTGTTTTATCATGAAAATACATCCCTTTCTAGATACTAGCAGGTAGAGGTGTCTTTGGCACAGATGTACCTAGGAGGGAAAACACTAATAAGGAGTTTCGGGCTTGAACCAGGGTATCCCGGTACACGACAATGTGCATTGATGCACTCTTGGTTACGAAACTCTTTGGGTATATGCATTGGTAAATTCACTAGACTATTATGAACCACTATTAAGGGAATAAAAAAATTCCCCTAAAAATATATGTTGGGAAGGAGATCATGGATAGAATATATTGAATCTTATAAATTCATATGTTTAGAAAATATAATGTTATTTATAAGTCATCCGTTTTTTTCATTGGATTACCCTTTATCTGTAACCACTAACCTTCCATTTATTCTTGCCAATGGCCAGTAATTGGAGGACTCATTCTAACAACTGATACTATGATCAATGCGATGACTATTCTAATGAGATGCCCAATCCAATGGAAGTTGGAATCATGGACTTTTCATGATGATCTCTCATTTAACTAAATATTGAATAGAAACATGGGTCAAGAGGAACGTTCAACCCCCCTAAGAATGAACAAGTCACAAATCGATAGCTCAATGATACAACGGCCTCCTACTTTAAAATGATCATCTGATCCATCAATTGTTGGACATTTTACCAACTCTATTTAAAATATATTCTCCATCTTTCAATGTTCTAAAAAATAGAATGTTCTTTTTGCGGTTTATCGTATGGAGGGTGAATCCAAACGATGGTTGACAATGATAAAAAAATACGATGCCTAAGATGGATATTGATGTGTTGGAATGGATGTATTTATAAACAAAAATTTGATATATATATTCCATGAACCCTCCGTCTTAATATGGGAATGGACTTCTATTACCTCACGAAAAAAGATGATGAAACCGTTGGAAACTAAGAGAAAAATATCAGAAGGCTTTCACGATACTCCTCTATCTTTGTCATTACCCCCATGTTAAAGTTTTAACACTTATTTGGTGCGATGAAACCTTGACTACATAAATCCCTAGCGATCCTTGACTTTAATAGCTATGATGAAATTGACCGATATTCCCTCATTGTCGAAATGGAGATCAGTGAATTACATGGGTATAATGGGGATAAGAAGCCTAATGTGGAAATCAGTTTTTGTAGTCCGATGGATAAATCAAACTATGATAAGAAAACCCAACACCCCACTTTCTGAAGGTGTAGAATGAAACACGCCAAAAATTGACTAAAGGGGACGAGGAAATGAATTAGGTGTGCAAGAGAAGGGAACCTAGCCCTTAACTACCTACAATAAAAACATACGGCTACGAAAGAAGAGAGGAATGCTCCATTCATCCCGAGAAACATTGTTCATTGATTCAGATAGAATGTACTAGGGAACCATGATAATCAGTTCTCTAAGACAAGGGTTTTCAAGGGAAACCAATAACCTCCAAGGAAGAAAGGGTGAGCTTTTTCCATCACTACTGCTGAAGTGATCCCTAACAATGAAGTTGGTACAGGTACACTAGTTATTAATTGATGAATAGCGATCATAATTTTTTATTCTGGTTCTACACATACCTTTATATCCTAGAAATATTAGTAGAACAATCACAACACCACAAAAAATATTGGAAGTAATTATGTATGTGAGTACGGAAAATGAGGAAATCATTGCATCCCATGAGTATAACTCCTCTCATGTCATAATTTGTGGATTGATAATCTCGTCAGACCATGTCATAATCACTCTGGTGGAATTTGATGCAATTATCATCATGGATTATCTTTATTTATATAGAGCCAACATAAATTTACATGATAGGTAAATCACTCTCCATATGGAGAATTGTCCCCTAATTCTATAAAAGTTCAAGGAGGAAGATGAATTTTATTTAGCACCCTTATGTCAAGTGTGGATATTACTTCCATATGAGCATGCATATCTAGATCATATGATTGAGTCTATAGAAGAAGCCATCATTAAATACATGCCTATGTTGATGGAATTAGATGAAGTGTTTCTTGAGGAATTTCTTGGTCATCCTCCTAGAAGAGATGTTGAATTCTCAATTGACCTTTTTCCTGGGGCGTTCCCAGTATCCAGGTTTCCATTTAGAATGGCTATTTTGGAGCTTGAGGAGCATAAGAAACAACTATAGGATAATTTGGATAATGGGTTTATATACCCAAGTGCTTCCCCATGGGTTGCACCGGTTCTCTTCATCAAGAAGAAGGATGGGTCAATGCTCCTTTGTATTGATTATTTCTTTCTCAACAAAATCACGATAAAGAACAGGTATCCTCTGCCACAAATTGATTACTTGTTCAATCAGCTACATGGACTACAATACTTCTCCAAGGTGGATTTGAGGTCGGGATATTACCAATTAAGGATGAATAAGGAGGATATCCCCAAGTCTACTTTTTGTACAGGGTACAAGCACTATGATTTCATAGTAATTCCTTTAGTAGTCACTAATTCTCTAGAACTCTTCATGAACATTATGAATAGAGTCTCTTGAGATTTACTTGAAAATTTTTTCATAGTATTTCTAGATGATATTCTAATATACTCGAAAACCAAGGAGGAGCATGAGAAGCATCTAAGAACTATACCCAAGACCTTGCAAAAGGAGAATCTCTATGAAAAGTAAATCAAGTGTGAGTTATGGTAGAAGGAGGTCTCATTTTTGTGCCATATCATCACAAGAAATGGGATATATATGGATCCCTCCATGATAGAAAAAATTTAGGGATAGCCAAGTCCAACATTGATAATATATATCTATAGATTCTTGGGGTTAAATGGATATTATCACTGATTTGTGAGAAATTTCTCACGATTTCCCAACCTTCTTACCAATCTAACTAAGAAGGGAGTATGGTTTTCATAGAGTAATGAATGTGAAGAGAGAATCATGGAGTTAAAAAGTTGGCTTATAATTGCGGTCATGCTAACACTACTCACATGTGAAAAAATTAGTATGTTATTTAGTGAGTCTTCGACGAAGGTCCTAGGTCGTGTGGTGATGAAAAATGACAAAGTCATTGTATATGATTCAAGGAAAGTGAAAGTTCATTAGAAAACATTACAACACATGATCTTGAATCATCTTTAGTGATATTAAATTTAAAAATTTTGTGGATTTTCCTCTTCGGGGAGAAGTGAAAAATATAAACGGACCACAAGAGCCTCAAGTATATATTCACACAGAAATATTTGAACACACACCAACGAAGATGGTTAGAGCTGATCAAACACTATGTCTACTCAATCCATTACCACCCTATGAATGTAAACAAGGTGGAAGATTATCTATCTAGTAAGGACCCAACTATTCTATCATTGATGAGAATTTATAATGATCCAATCTTAATATATTTGATAATGATGGACATGGGAATCTTAAAGAAGGGAACATCATCAATAATTTCACAAATGATTTCTTAACCGTCTCTTTAGGAAAGGTTAAAGGATGATAAAAATTATGATTTGGGAATTTAAAAGATGGTGGAAACTATCAATAAAGGTATATCCATGGAGTTCAATTTAAATAATGAACGAATTTTGAGATTCGGGTCAAGATTATGTGTTCCATCGAATCCGACGTTAAAGAAGGAACTTTTGGATGATGTGTATAGTTCAATTTATCCATTCACCTAGGAAACAAAAATATGTATGCAGATATATGAGGGAATTATTGGTGGGATAACTTGAATAAGGAGATCACTATGAATACATTAAAGTGCCTGGTATGTCAGCATGTAAAGGCTGAGAGGCAGATGTCTAAGCGGATAATGGAACCCTTATCCATACCAGCTAGGAAATAGGAGAAAATCACCATGGTTGTGATCACTGGACTTTCAAGACATCCAAAAAACAATGTTATCTGGGATGTTGTGGATTTTCTTATAAATAAGTCACATTTCATTACATGTAGGGAGGATTTCCCATAGGATAACCTACCACAGATATACATTAGAGACATGGTAATGATTAATGGAGTACAACTATCTATTATATCTGATCAAGATCAAATATTCACTTCTATGTTTTGGAAGAGTCATCAACATGATTTGGATACTGAGATGAACTTCATTATGACTTCTCAACCTCAATGTGATGACCAATCTGAAAGGACTATCCAAACCCTTGAGGACATGTTGAGAGTGTGCTCAGTGGACTTCAAAGGTTTATGAGATCAACATCTTCCTCTAGTTGCGTTATCTTACAATAAAAGTTTCCCCTCAAGAATATAAATGGCTCCTTGTGAAGACCTGTATGGGAAGAGGTGGAGAACACCGAAATTATGGGATGAAGTTGGGGAGAGAAAATTCCTAGGTCCAGAAATGGTTGAAAAATGTTGGAGAAGGTTAAGACCATCCAACATCACATTAAACCTGCTCAAAGATGACAAAAGAACTATGCTGATAATTCTCGACGCTACCTAGAGTTTGATGTCAGAGACATGGTATTCCTCCCAATATCACCATAGAAGTGATTTATGTTATTTGGGAAGAAGGGAAATCTTAGTCCAAGGTAAATTGACCCTTTTGAGATCCTTGATTGCATTGGAGAAGTGTCTTATCGAATATCACTCCCACCAATCCTATCTAAAGTACATGATAAATTCCATGTATCATTGTTGAGGATGTACATACCAGACCCATATCATGTACTCAATCTAGAGATGTTACCATTCGAGAATGACCTATCCAATGAAGAGAATCTAGTGGAGATCATAGATCGTAGAGAAAATTTTCTATGAAATAACACAATGCCCCTCGTCATGGTGTTGTTGAGAAACCACATGTTTGAATAAGAACCATGGGAATCAAAGGAAGTGATGATATAGAGTTACCCACATCTATTTTAGTGTTGGAAAAAGAAATTTCGATGGCGAAATTTCTTAAGGGGGATATTGTAATGGCCCAAACATTCATTAATGAAAATTCATCTTGATCAAATTAAATATATTATTATTTAAAATGGTTATATAACATATTCACATATTGGGTTATATGTTTTTGGATTTTAAAAAATCGTTATGAAATGTGGTCGTTGCTAATATAGCCATTGAAAAGTGATCACATGATTAGTATAAATATATGTGTTTAACAAATCTAATTTAATCAGAAAAAGGAAGTGATGGCCTCATCCAGTATAATTGCACCATATGAAGCCCAATTCTTAGAGATCAGAATGGAGGTGGAATCCTTGGGATTCAGTCTTTACTAAGCCCAATCCAAGCTTCAACATGATAATCTTGAATGGAACGACCTATGGGAGATGTTGACGTTGATAGAGATTACCACCTGAATGATGTTATCTGAGCCACCCCAAGAGTCTATCACCATCGCAACCCTTACCCTTCGGCCTTATGCTGGTGTTATAAGGGGTTATGTAATACGTCCTTAGCACTATGATTATGTGAATTATTTTTGTATATAATAAAGAATATATATTAATTTTATTATTGATACTTTGTAAATAGTTTTTAAAGTGGAAATAGTATTTGTAGTTAATATTCAATTATGAAATATGTTTTGAGGAATTTATTGATTTTTGAATTAAATAATATATTAATAAAATTTTATTAATAAATTTATTTTTATTAAATATAAATTTTATTATATTTTATGAATACCGTAGTAATTTTTATTAAGGTTTGAAAGCATTTTTGGACATAACCCATGAATTTTCAATAAATATCGGTATTTATTTTAAAAGTATTAATTCACATATTTATAAAATTATTTTGATAAAATTAATATTATTTTTGTAATCAAGACATCGAAATTATCCAATGATGATTTTTTCATAATTTACTGAGACTGTCCAATATTTTGGTTAAAATTAAATATCGTTTAATTACATAATGTGTTTTATGAAATTATAAGGACCAAATAGTGATGTAATAAAATACTATAAATGAGACTTCTTCCAATTTATGTTTTAGAATTAAAATAATGTGATTTTATTTTTGTTCTATTAATTTTACTATTCTTTACTTGACCCTTCAAGGCTTACAAAAAATTTTAACATTCAAATCAATTTCCTTAAGAGTGTGAATATCCTCCACATAAGAAATCCTAATATTTTAATATGTTCAGAAATTTTCCTTAAAAATTAATTTTTTCCACTCCCCTTTGGTAAAAAACAAGGGAAAAAACCATGGGGTGGTTTGTGGTTTTGATTATTTTAACGTGTGGTTCCCAAAACAAAAATAATAATGTAAGACCTCTATTTTCCGAAATAAACCCACCCATGATCCAACATCCTTTTCATTTAAATCCATTTCATATCTACCAACCTCGACCCTTTTCTCCCTATATTTCTCTCAAGGTTACCAATTATCCCATGAATCCTCTCTCATGACTCTCCCAAGCCTTGGGGATCACACTTCCATGTAATGGATTTCTTCCTTTCTCAATTTTGTCCACCTTTCATAGGGTTTTTATGCCATTTTATTTTCAATTAAAAATTTTGGGGTATGATTTTGATCTCCCCTATATTTCCCTACTTATGTTTGAACTGTGAGAGATCCCTTTATCTCCCATTAATGCCTCCCCTGTACACCCGTTACTATGCCGAAATTCAATAAGAAATTTCTCTCTCCTCATTTACATTCAAGAAATTATTTTGTATTATGAATCTAAAAATCCATTTCATATGTTGGGAATTTTATATATATGACCCCATTACATTAAATTTCATTTACATATGATGATACAACCATTTTTCTCTCGTCAACCATTTTTTTGAATTCTTATGTCACACTATTATGCTACCAAAATTGCACCATAATTTTCCAAGCCAAAGTCATTGTGTCATGAATACCATGCCCATTTCACTATCAAGGATATTCAACTTTATGAACATTTACTTATTTATTATATATATTTATTTATGAATTAATAATTCCTTTATCATGGAATAAATTATGATCTTTAATGATTGCATGTATATGACCCATGTGGCACACTTATGCATGAAATGAAATGATTAAAATGAGTGAGCCCTAATAGGCCTCCAATGCATTGGGTAATGATTAGTATCATGATACATCAATTGAAATAAGGTTTTACTAATGATAATTCTGGTGCACTAAGGTTTTACTCATGCTATATGTGTTGTGATCCTTGGATCTTGCTAATAACATGTTTAGTGTTGGTGCCACATTTCCATGTTATGCCTTCATGTTCATGTTTCTCTTATTCTCCATTGATTTGACTATTTCCAAAGATGTATTGTATAAATCATGTTAAGAAATTTTGACTCCCTTCATGGGACATATATCTCACCGTTTTCACATGTATGTCCTCATCTTATCCCATGCAATGTTAAGTATGAGGGAATGTTGTGGTCATGTAGAAAATGTTTTCAATAAAAAATTTGTTTTTTATGTTTTAAGTTGTTATGTAATGTTCCAAAGCCCCAAATAGACTATAAATCTCGATCTTATATGTTGTATAAATTTAAGGTTTAATACAATAAGTTATTTTTAATTATGTAATAAAGATACGGGTTTTTATACACAATGTGTAAATAACATGATATCAAGGTAAGATTAAAAAGTGTAAAAAAATATTAAACAAAAATGATAATGATAATATATATATATAACCTGGATAAAAATTATTGGATGATGAGTATTCAAACCGAAACCATATTATATTAGAATTAAATAAGTTTTATCATATTTTTAATCAAAATTTAATTTATAATAAATTGATATTTTGAGAGTTTCTGAAAGTGTCTCTCCCTTCTTATAACAGGGACCCTCACCCATCTCCTCTACACTCTATTTTCATATGTAGTGATCTATAAAAAAAATGAACTTTTACCTTCTCAACTTCCCTAGTAACATTATAGAGGTGATGTTATTCCCAAAAGACTAACTATAGTGCCCTTAGAAGAAATTTAATGGAGGCCCGTTGAGGAATAGATAATCTCTTCTACCTGTTCTTTCAAATTTCATCATTATTATACATCTTCTTAATTAGTTGTTTCATTATAAAATAATATCTCCATTATCAATCATATACTCATATGTTATTATGAATATTAAACAACCCTATTTCACCTTCTATCTATCCTACAAAAAATGAAATCATCGCTCGTGAGAATGTATGCCTTACCGTCTCCATGTCGTGGTGTAATCTGTTTTTCAAACCACCTTACATGCATGGGTATAATGGTGGAAATAATAACTATATATGATTAATATAACATGATAATAATTCTGAGATACTATACACCATCCATTTCAATACCATTAAACAATTATGAGAATGATATTATTGCTTGTATGTACGACTTACTGTCTCCACGATGTGATTCGAATCGTTCTACAGAATCATTACTAAACCATGATTATATAAATGAATTTAATGAATAAATATGATATATATTATAATAATCCAATTATTTAAATTATATAACCATAACCAAAAAAATAATTATAATAAGATATCTGACAAAATATACATAGGAACATAAAGAATTTAATACCCTTATAATGAGTAACAATGAAATGTATCTGACAGATGAATGAAAATATGATCATAAATGTTATCATGAAACTTATTATGATTCTGGAAAAAAAAATTTAACATTATTTAAATCATTATATAGGATGTTTAGATACATTCAAAGCATATCAGACCTATAGTAAGAGATAATTTTGCAATCTCATTTTTATCCAAGATTGTTTATACGTGAGTATATAATATTGATATATTTATCATCCATGTCCATGTTTTCAAAAAATGTTTTCAAAAAATGTTGAAAATTAATAAAAATAATTTTAAATTAATTTTACACTATTTTTACTTTTACTACATGGTATGTAAGGAATCTTTATTTTGTTTACTATACGAGGTACTTTTTGACTTTTCCCACAAAAAAGTATTAGGAGTGTTTTTTTAACTTATATGAAATGAATGAATTTTTATGGTTTCAAAACAACTTATCTCCATTAATATTACTCTAAACTATTTAATGTTTTTTTTAAATAAATTCCGTTAGCTTAAAATTGTAATGCATTTTGAGAAAAGAAACTGTTTTTGAAGGAGAAAAGATATTTTCCTCAAGAACTAATTTCAAGTGTTTTATCAAAATTATTTTCCATCTAAGATGACACTCTTAAATTGGGTTATGTTTCTATACCTAATATTTATATTATTTTATTTCATTAAATATGGAATGATCTTTTATATGGATTATGTTATTATCAAATAATTTTTACAAACCCATTTTATTTCTTGGGTTGTGCTATAATGAATGATTTATGTTTTGTGGAACATGTAAGAATGATTACTTTATGAGACGGGTCAGACCTAAATCTTCCTCCAATGCATTAGGTAAAGATTTATAGCTCATGATAAATACATTGATGTAATGGAATGTAAATCCAGTTCAGTAATACATGGCTGGAAAGATATGTAAAATCGGTTCAATAATGGAATTTTTGCACTATCATGGTGTTGGAAGAAATGCCTTGGCTACTATGGAAATCATATTATGTGATTATTAGTTATACAAATTTACATATTTTATTTCATGTTTATTACATCATGGTTAATGTTCCTTAATGATCCAAGCCTTACATTATACCATGATTTATTTCATGATTCATGATTTGGATGTTTAAATGTTATGTTCTTGTTTTTACGTTTAGATTATTATACTTTGTTTTATGTTCTCCATGATTACCCTTAGTGAGAATTTAATATCACCCTTTATTATGTTTTATTTTCCCCATGAAATAAATAAATCTTTTATGTATGAATACAAAAGGGGAAGATCCTTATAGGGTATGTTGATGATCTTCCACCATGATTTGAAGATTATGTTCTAATTTTCCATAGGTAGTAAACTAGTATAGAATTTGGGCGTCTATTTCTGTCATGTATTATGTATTATGAAAAATCAATGTAATTTCTATGTATTTCAAGCTTGGGTCTCTATAGTGATCTTTTCATAGAAAGGTTATATACATATCCTAGTTATCTATCTGTGATATCATAATTTTTAAATTTATTATTCATGTGTGTGTTTCACATTATAGAATCATGCTGCCATGAAAACCTCATGTAGTAATCCCCAGAGGCTATGACAATCATCCATTATAGGTGGTGGGCCCTAAATCACTATTGATTCATCACATAGTACCACTTATGGAACCACCTATTATTCCTATCGTGGGAACTAACTCCCAATTCCAGGAAGAATTTTTCCATGTGATGATATCTATAAAAGATTATGCTTAAGCTTCCCCAAATTTGGCATGTTTTACTAGGGAGTTTCATTTGCAGCATCCTCCCACCTTTTGGGGGGATGGGGGACCTTATATTGAAGAGTAATGGATATAGGTCATGCCTCTATTTTCAACCATCTGGAGACACCTCCAGATTGTGGGTTTAAGATTAATGCCTATATTCTAATTGATTATGCCAATTGATGGAGGTATTTTTTACCTAGGTAGAATAAAATCAAAATATAATCTAATCAAATTTCTATATGATATTTTATGATTAATTCCTTCCACACACATTGAGGGCTTACCATGATAGAAAGTATATGAATCTCTAGTAGTGACTCATGTCTATCATGGAGTATTATACTCATTTTGTTAAGGCGCATTACTTCGCTCCTTCTTTATCGAGTGATATTTTATGAAAACCAAGATATTATGGGATGTTCTATTATATGCCATCCAGTCACCTATAAATTTTCTCAATTGACTACAATATCTATGATAGTCATCCAAGGGATCCTTAATGAGATTAATATGTTGGATACTAATGGTGATAACCTGGGAAGTTCAATACTTGGATCTAGAAGTTTATCGTATAGTGGGAAAAATTTATACATTGAGGTTTATCATAGGTTTAGTATAAGATAGATGGATTAATCTAAAATCATTATAATTTTTCACCACATTTGAATTTAGGAAATATGAAGCATTACTGTATGCAATATCATGTGGAATAAAAATAATTTGGTAGGATGTTCAATATCAAGAGCATTCTCAAGACCATTCAATTAGTTCATTGTGAGTTGGGATCTACACATACCCCATGTTTCAGAGTGGGGCTAGAAGTATCTCACCAGGAGGGTAGCTGGAATACCACTGACCATTTAAGATGAAGTGGAGGTCAATGTAAATGATGTTACACATAGGACTTGCAGATCTAGTAGAGACGGACTGTGTAGGGTTGTCAAGCTATTAATTAGGGATGTGGTATAGTCCAGTTACATGTAGTAAAACCTATGTAAGAGTAGTAGATCACCTGACCTTCTACTGTATGAGGTACTATTATAGTTTCCTCTACTTTAGTGCCTACTTTAATTGTCATACGTGTTTCCCAGTCTTTTATATCTGAGCGAATTATTGGGATTTTGGACCTCAAGATAGAGTTTTATTTTTTTCATTATGACAAATGATATCGCTCTGGGTATCCGATCCCAAAGAATTATTTGTTTTAATAATTTTACCCTTGAGATTGATGGATATCAATCCAATTGTAATATCTTAATCATTGAAATGATAGTGTTTGATGTAATAATCTGGATGGACCGGTATGTCCACAATCAATCTCATATTAAATTTTATACATGGAGGGTGATGTTTACAAAATAATAGGGTGGTTGGTATGTTTATAGGGGGAATAAGATGTATTTTTTACTCAAGGGGATCCTGGGCCTCAGTGTTTGGGAAGACTGACTTCTGAGATTTCTAGTAACTTTTTGGATGAGAATAGGTTATGAATTATTATTTTCCCCCATGTAGTGTATCATTTCTGATATTTGTTCCCAAATGAATTATTTGGGCTAACTCCTACAGTGTTGTTAGAGTTCACAGTTAAGTTAGTTACATGATGAGAACTTGCATCCATTCCTCCTTATAGGATATCAGCTATAGTATTGTTAGAGATCAGGAAACTATTGGAGGATCTAGATTTGAAAATATTTATTTGGCTCATCAATTATTTATGGTGTTCACTGGTTTTTTTCGTGAAGGTAGATGGTTCCCATAGGCTTCGAATGAATTACCATCCATTTAACCAACTTATAGTTAAGAACCGATAGCCAATACCTCAAATAGACAATGTATTTTATCGGATCCAATGGGATAGTAGGATCTCATTAATTTATCTGGGGTTATTATATCATTAGAGATGTGTTATTTCATCATAAAAAACATGAATATATTTCAGGCGAAGGTACGATCATTACGAGTACTTAGTTATGGTGTTCTCCCTCACAAATGCACCAACAATTTTTATGAATCCGATGAATCACTTTTTTCACATGTATCAAGATTAATTCATTGTTTTTATTATGGATAAAATAATTGATTATTATTATTCTTAACATGACCGTGAAAATCATCATAATATCATGTTGAATACACTTTGGGAGAACCATGTTTATGCTATTATTGGTATATTCCACTTTTACATCAGCAAATACAAAATCCCGAGTAATATTATCTTGGAGTAGAAGCTTATGTAGACTAGGAAAGGTAACCGCTATAGTTTCCTGGAATAATACCAAGAAGTATGTTGATATATGGTGTTTCTTATCCATAGTTGGGAATTATAGACACTCCATCGATGATTTTTCACACCCATAAGAGCCTCTTTTGGGCTTGACTAAGAATGGAATGAATTTAATATGGACAGATGTATGTGAAGAATCATTTTTTGAGTTTATGGAAGATTGAAATTAGCACCAATATTTATTCTTATGGAGTAATAAAATAGTTGTACCATTTAATATGACAAATCAAGCATTGGAATGAGATTTTTTATAACGCATGACAAGAGATATGGACTATAAGAGACTCATTATTTGATGCCTTAGAAGAATAATTACATGACATATGACATTAATATAGGTGTTTTAGTTCATTCGTAACACTATTGGTGGAACAAATATCAATGAGACATTTTTGTATTCACTAATCACAAAATCCTCATATAAATCTTTACGTAGTGTGATCTGAATAACAGGAATTACATATGGGTTGAACTCGTGTAATCAATATATTGAAATCATTCTAATATTCATGGAAAAGGAAATTTTGTATTTGATTTTATGATCCATAATACTAATACATATGAATTTTAGTTGGTGTTAGTGATTAGTGGAAAATCATGGAATTTTTTTCTTCGAAGTATGTTGACGTTCACAATGATAAAGGGTAGAATGTCCTTACAGCCTTAACAGTGAGATCTACTCTTCCAGAATGGGTGATAATGTGGAAAAATTCAGATCCTAAAAGCCTTGTTTTTAGGGAGAATATCTTATATGATGATTCATCTTCTAGTTGGATAGTGGATGAGAATGAGACCCTTTTCATTTAATGATGTGTTTGGGTCCCAACAAACATTAGATATGAGATAATATAGGAATTTCATGCCTCAGTTTGGGAAGTACAAATTTATGTTGCCAGGATGTATGGAGACTAACATACCATGTATTGGTGGCCTGCTATGAAATGGGATGTTGTTGGTTTTATCACGCGATGTTCCACCAATCAGTAGCTGAAGTTGGAGTATCAGTGACTGATATGGCATGTACATCAATTCTCCATTCCGAATGTAAAATTGGATGATGTTTATGTAAAATAATTGATAGGTCTACCTAGATCACCTTATATAAATGATATTATTTGTGTAGTCTTTGATCATTTGAAAAATCTCATACACTTCTTACCCATGTGAGAGACCTTTTCAGCGGACAAGAATAAGATACTGTATATCAAGGAGGTTGTAAGAATTCATTTATTTTTATGAGGTATGGATCCTTTTATTTTTAGTTTAAATGATTAAATATGGCATAGTGTGATTACACTATTATGTAACAGGTGGAATAGGAGTGTTCGAGGCTTGTTTGGATCCAGAAGCCCAACTTTTTGGGAACATTGGATAGGCCGCACGATTAGTATAAACTGTTCGGGGGCGGGTCACATGGTTATAGCTAATTGTGAGAGGTTCGAAAATGGAATGGATAATCCAACACGGTTATAAAAACCATTCCGATAGAGAAACAAATCCATGTGGGGAACCTAAAATTATTATTATAAAATAAATAAATGATTTTCACAGTGTTAGTCAACCCATGGGTAGTGACCTTGCGAGGTGCCCCTATTTAATGAAGTGGTTTCATGGTTATCTCATGATTTGGCCAACTATGTGGCCAGACTATGCAGCCTAGTATTTTGGGTGAAATTTAAAAACTTCCCATAATGATTTTATAACATTAAACCTAATTTTCACTCCTCCTACTATGTTGGATTGTTGTCTTTAGATATCCCCTTGATGTTATTTCATATCTTTTGATCCCTCTCCTTCGTCTGATCTCAGGACTGACCATCATCAGTCTTGTTAAGTCTGCATCACTGATTAATCAATCATTTTTTGTCGTTATTCATTCTTCTTGGTATCAAATACAATATTTAGGTCCATGATAATTTTTTCCATTTCAAGGTTCTTTATCAGTTCTTCAATTCTCATATTATTTTTGTTAAATTAGAATCTCATAGTGTATATGAACTCTAATACAGTCCTACTGTATGTGGTATATTCTTTTCTCATTTGGATTGGTGTGTTAGTAATCCTTTTTTATTATTCCTCCTACCATACATTTTGGAACATCCCTAAAATTTAATTGAAAAATAGAATTGAATGGAATAGAACATGTTAGGGGTGACCTTTATTTCATTTTATCTTTGATGGATGTTGTTTTCCCATCAATGACCACCCATGGAGTGTTCACTATAAATTGTTTTTTACTATGCTTGTTAAACTACCCATGGGTTAGTGTTTGTGATTTTCTAGTTAGAGTAATACTAGTAGTAAATTAATTTTACTAAATTTATTAGTTAGGATATGTATTGCCTCCTTTTACATCTATATAAATCTTATTCATTACATGAATTGATTAAATGGATTAGATTGAAATGTTATATGAGAAGTTAAAATCTTGGGTGGAATTTGAATGTGAATTTATATATGAGTGGGTATATTCATGGGACATGAATTTTAGAAATTGTTATTTATAAATTGTGGAAATTTGTTGGTAAACTTATAGTATGAAATGAAAATTGAATTGAATGGTGAATATTTACATAGGAAACTAGTTGTGTTCTATATTGTGGTTATTGAAATGGTATAGAATGACTTGAAACTATATGCTCCTTGGATTTTGATTTTGTGTTCTGCCTTGGGCCTTGGTACCCCATGGATCTAACATGGCTAGGATCATAGTGGGAATGGTCTATAGACATGCTCCTTGGACCCTAATTTAATCCTAGTTGAGTTTCCATCTAGACGCACCTAGGACTGAACAAGGTTTCCTTGGTCTATTATACCCTGCATCAGGCCCCAAGTGGTATTAAAATTTATTATATGGCGCAACCATGGTCAATGTGATATGTTTAATTATACATCTTATCTGTAGTGGTTTTGAAACATCTACTTATACGATGTGGCCTTGGTTATTTGATACACAGATTACACAACAAGGTCATAGTGGAAATGATGTGTATGGATTTATGGTGAGGTATTGTTAGTTTTTTCTATATTATTAATATCCTCCTTGTTATTTTAGTTAAAACTTGTAGTGAAGTGATCCCGGTATGTCTATATAGTATCACATGTTTTTATTATATAATCCATGGGAACTTTAAATTTTTTACTAATCACGTTTGTTATAAATTTCACTCTTCTTATCATATATTACACTACTATTAATTTTTATAGACCTTTGGGTGGGAACCTATATTGATTATATCTCACACCCTATATGTGATGTCATTGGGTACTTGGATAGGCTTTATAAATGCAATTAGTGACTGGGTATAGTTCCCACAGTTTGATGCTTGACTTTGGGAAATGATTAGTAGAATGAGAGAACGGGAATAGCTAATGCTTTTGTTTCTATTTAGAGATATTGAATTTGTGGTATTTTAGTATTTTGTTATATGTTTTTTATTTAGTCCATGTACACCTAATTTGGATTCATAGTAGAGACAGGACATGTATGATCAATGTTTATATATGATATTCCTTTTGGGCATTGTTATATATTCCTATTGATTGTCTATTTTCTGAGTATTATACATCTTATTCTATTGACTGTTATTGTTGTTATGATATATCATACTCTCATAATAAGTGAATAATCTCCCCACTGACACACTATTAGGACCATAAATAGAAGGGTGATGATCCTTTTTAGGTATTTTCATATATTTCGATGATTGTTTCTAAATAATAGAAATCACCTCACTTTATATTTTTTGAAAATCATATTGACCATCATATTCAAGAGAATCAGACATAAAATGACTGAAAATAACTATTGTATTGAGGATAATATGGGTATAAGTAAAGGCTCCTCATAATTACACTAAATCTAACCAAAACAGACTTATCCTATTGAGTATATTTCTTTTCTTAAAGAAACTGGTCATCAGATTCACTCTAGATCAAGTATGAATTGTTTGACCATAATTACAGAATTGGATTATTCTATACTATGATATATTAAATGTGATTATGATATTTTGATCATGGAGTTTTCATAAATCAATATTTAGTGGTAAAACATGCGATGAAAGACTATTAAAAAATTGGGGGACTGAAAGAGAAAAGATGTATCCAATCCTATTATGATTGATCAGATCTAGAAGTAAAGAGAAAAGAATGATGGAGAACGTATTCAATCTATTCAAAATATAGATGACCATATAAATTTCTATCATATAAGGGTAAATTGTGTTATAGAAATCATATTGAGGAAAAATTAGAAATGAAGTATGGTTGATGGAAAGGATGGGAAGTTACAATACTTTCCATTTGGAAGTAAGATGATGCTAAATCTATTCTATAATGTTCAATGTCCTGAAGGAAGTCATGATATAAGAATAATAATGAAGAAGAAGAAATTTGGTGATGATATAGATTTTAGATCATCGTAATGGGATCATCAGATTCATAATGGCTGGGAATGTATGTGAAAATGTAAAAGATTGACGGTTTTGGTTATCATTCAGACCAAAATCCAAATGAAAGACATATTTGGAAAATGAAGTCAAAAATAATATTTTCGGTGGCATCATATTCAAAAGAGAATGAATATGTTGATCCGACAAGGTATGTTATCATAATCATGGTTAGAATTGTTTGAAACTAATGAATGAAAAGGAATGAAATGAATGGAGTGAAAAATACGAAAATGAATTTCTGAGTTTGATCAAAAATGTATTAAATCATTCCAAAGCCATTTCATTTCATTGTTGTACAAGTGGTATAAGAGAAGCGATAAATAATAATTTTTTTTATTTCAAGTTGGTTAGAGAATATATTGAGGAGAATATATTATTTTAGATTTTTCCGCATCCTAATGAGAAATTTCATAATGATAATAAAATTTGAAATCGAACATGACTATGTGAAGAAGATTGTTCAATGTGCTATCAAGGGGGTCATTGTATTCAGCAGTTGGATTGAAGAATCTGAATTAGATATGTTTTTGAAAATAATGTCTGATGGAAAAACAAATTTGAGAATATGATTCTAGAAGAATTGAGATGCATTAAATAAGTCAGAATGAACCCTAAATTCAAGGGAAATCAATGTTTTCGGAAATTCAGTTTTGTAGGAATGTTTTGGGTATTCCCAACAAAAAATCTCATGGTTCACCTATAAAAGGATAAATTACTCCATACATCTCCTAAAAGATGTATGGTTCACATGAATAGAGACATGCTCTAACATTATAGGGAGATAATAAGTTCCTCATATTATTCCTTTGTTAAAGTAGTTTCAATTGATATAGGTGAAATGATAAGTGAAAGTATTATAATATAATTTAGACGATCATCATTTTTAGTGATCATGATATTCAGTTGTTTATCATTTTTTCATATTGGGAAATTATATTTTATGATTATATATAAAGAATAATTGTGGTTAGATCATCATGGGAATTCAAACTAAATTGTTTTTTAATGTCATTAAGGTTTGTAATAGATTATGGGTAAGAAATTAAATAAAATAAGGGAATATGTTTTTTGTAAATTGAATAGGAAACATAGGTAACATTTTATTAAACAATTATTGTTTTAACCCATTTGTGTTAGTGGGTTTTCACTCACTAATAGATAATATTCATAGTGCTACATGGGTGAAAGGGTATATCCTACTCAATTTATACAACAAAAAAGATTATTTATAGTGAATTTTGTGGTATTGGATCATTTCCAAACCATTCCCAGGACATATATATTCTTATTGAATACTGAACATTGTAAATACTTGTGTTCTTATGGATGCGTGTTTGAGTTGTTTTCAGTGGGGAATGAAATCTTTAAGTGGGGGAAAATGTTATTTAAATAAAAAAAAAGAAAATGTATCACTAAGTCACCCCTCCCCCACATAGTGATACAGTTAACTTGACTAAGCACTTTCAAGTTGTATGAGAGTGTAGTTTCCCTTCAATTTTTTTTCTAATGCTTTGAAGAGATGGTCATGGAGAATTTGAATTATGTGAATAGTAAATGTATTCCAGTTTTCAATGGAAATAATCATCATATCTGGAAAGAGATTATGCCGCCTTATATTATGTATATTGGAAATGATGTTCTTGAAGCTTCAAAAGATCGGATTCCTCCTATTAATTATAAAGATCCTATTACATATGTTGATAAGAATAATCATGAGAATGATGGAAGTGCCATGAATGATTTCATATCAACACTTTAGAAAGTTAATTATTAATTGTGAAAGGTGTTTCCATAGCCAAAGTTACATTGGACCAGTTGAAAATCATATACAATGGAAACACAAAATTAAAGAAGGAAAAATTAAAAATTTGGTGATTGAAGAATAAATATTTAAATATGGGTGAATATGAATCTATTGGGGACATCACTACCATGTTGAATGAAATTATTTGCACTATCAAATGTCTTGTTGAAAATTTGTATGATTCTATAGTTTTTAAAAATATTTTGAGAATCCTTTATAATAAGATTGACATAAAAATTTCTTCACATTAACATAGAGATCCTAAAATATTATATCTAAATGATTTTCATAGCACCCTTTTTACTAAAAAATAAGAAAGAAGAAAGCTATGAGAAGAAAAAAAATTTATAGAAAAATTTCATTCAAATATTATAAGAAAGAAAACTAAAAGAAAATTCTTATTGAAGATAAAGATGGTGAATCTGATTCTGAAAATGAGGTATGTAAAATTTTTGATGATATTTTATTCTTTTTTTTATAAAAATGTAAAAAGTGATATTGAGAAATACAAACGGAAACAAACATTTATATTTTTTGAATGTCGAGCCATATGAAATTTCATATTTAATTGTCCTATAAGAATTAAATAAGAGGATAATGAAGAAGTAAGATAATTTAAATAATATTATGGAATAAACAAAGAGACAATGGAAAATCCTATTCCATAGGGAAAGATATATAATTCATCCAACACAAAAGAATAAGTTTGTTATCTAAATATGATGAAGATAATGGTAGTGATGGTAAATCATAAAAGTCTATTGAGTATGGTATTGAGAATAATTTTATTGCAATATTGGATGATGATGATTTTGGAATCATTATTTCGGAGAAATAAGAAACACAACATCAATTTCATTTGAAAGAAGTGTTTAAAGAATGTATGAGAAAATATTAGAAGTCTTGAATAGTAAAAAATGGATGTTGAATGTTTCATAACCAAAAATCAGGGATTTTGTTTTGATAAGAAGGTGAAGCTTGTGAAATAAATTGATGATATATTGTAATATATTAAAGAATAAAATAATTTTAATGATCACCTGAAGGAAGTTTTGAGGCGAAAGAAGAAGAGTTAGAACATTTCCATAACAATTCTAAATATGAGCAGATAAATATAAGTTTCAAAATCTATATATCAAAAGTTTTTGAGAGACCTTGAAAACAGACACCTAATAATGTTCAAAAAATTTATCTTCAATTGTTAAGAACTAATATAGAATTGTTCTTAAAAAGAAGATTGTTGTAATGATTATGCATGTGTCCAAAAAAACAATGTTTGTAATTCAGAAGTCTCTAAAATTTCTGAATCTATAAATTTTCTATTCATAAAAGCATACAATACAGAAATTTATGATATATATTAAAAGAAAAATAAGATTTTGATTCATAAGAGAATGTTTGGGGGCTCAGAATAAAATACAAAATGTTTCTGAGATACCTATTTTCAATTTTAATCAGTATGGATGTTTTAGTGGAATTTTTTTTTCTATGGATATTTCTGGTATTATTGGGGATAAAAAAAGATGACTAATATGTGCTGGTTCCACCATGAGAATTACTATTATTTCATAGGTTTTTAAAGTTAACATTTTAGGGGGAGTCAATCTCTTCAGTGAAAGAAGACTGAAAACGATGATTTAATGAAATCTAAGAAGGATGGTTTGAAATATGAAAATAGATTCAAACCATTGGAAACTATTTTTGATATATGTTATTAACCTGGTCACCATGAAAAAGGATGTCTTGTTTTGTTACTGATTCAAAAAATGTTTCATAACTCTCAGAAGCCAAAGGTGAAGAAATAAAAGGGAGAAGACAAATATCTAGTTGTTAAAAGATATTTTAATGATAAAAAGGATAAAGAACCTTGATTCATGATATTTTTTGTTTTTCTAATATGACAAGAAATTTGAAATTATAGAATAATGTGAAATAATTTAAATATGTACATGTGAAATTTTAAAATTATGAATCACTTAGAATCAAGGGTGTTGGATCAACCATTGGAAAAGAAAATTTGAAATCCAAGAATGCTTTGTATGTTGATAGGATGAAAAAATATTTTCTATGTTCTCCACAATTTTTTGATGAGGGTAAAAAAATTATTCATGAAATATAGATTTTTTTTAAAAAAGTGAAAAATATGGAAAGATAGTTACAAGAGGCCAACGTACAAAAGGCATCTTGTTTCAGGTTGGTGAATTACAGAACCCTCCTAAATGAGTACTGTGGAAGAGAATCTATTATGGAATAAAATACTGCGATACATGTTCCAAAGAAACATGAGCATGTTATCTAAGATATATAGTATCTATGACATTCTAAATTTTTGACGAAGATGATATTAGTGTTGCACTATTTCCGAAAAAGAAAAAATAAAAAATTTTGTTCATAAGAAAGTTGTGATTTTTTCAAAACAGCCCCTTGAGAGTGGATTTATTCAGAAATCTTTCTTCCAATGAGAAAACAATAAGCAAAAGGAATTAATTACTTCACCATTATAATTTATGATTTTACTCATCTTACTTGTGTCGTGTATATGAAACAAAAATAAAATTCTTTCAAAAGTAGTAAATGTTTTAGGGGGAAGTTGAGAATGAATGTGGGTATTCCATTAATCGGTTGAGAACTGAAAATGGTGGTGAATACATAATTTAAGATATTAATTTTTATCATTAGAATCATGGAATTAGATAAGATTTCAGTTCCCCATACACATCTCAACTAAATTGTGTTTCTAAAGGAAATAATATTAGTTTGGAGGAAATAGGAATAACCATGTCAGTTCAACATTATATTTATCATTACAATTAGAGGCAAGACAGAAGTAATTCTGTTTATTTTCAAAATGTAAATTTATATATGCGAGGATCAGTTATTAATCTATATGAATTTTTTTAATGAAAACACCATGTTCGAAAGACATAACAGTTTTCAAGAGTCTATGTATAATAAATAATAAATGTGGACAACATGGAATGTTTTAATGAAAAGGAGAAGATGGTATTTTTCTGAGATATTATATTAAAGGAATATGATATAGATGTTTCACTGAATAAAAGGATGAATTCAAGATTATATTGATGTGAATGTTATTGAAAGTGTTGAAGAAGACAAACATACATAGGTAGATAAGAAGGTTGAGTAGGATAAGGAAAATAATTTTGATAAGCATACAAATAATTGTAATCCAACTCAAGATGTAAAACAAAGCATAATTATTTCCATTCATGAGGAAAATACAGAAAAACAATCCAAGGTTTAGAAAACAAGTGGATTATCAGAATATTATTGTTGATCAACATCAAAAGGTTCAATAAATAATAATAGAAAATGTTATCACACATTGTTCATTATATTCAAAAGTTGATCCAAATGATGTAAAAGAATATTTTCAGTATCCATAATAGGTTTAGTACATGAATAAAGAGTTGGAACATATTTAATTGAGTGATACACAGTAACTTATACATAATCCTGAAAATAAAAACATTATTTTCACAAAGTGGGTTTTCCCGAAAAATATGAAAGAATATGGTTTAGTGATAAGAAAAAACTATGGTTTGTGTGAAAGGGTATTCATATATTGAAGGAAATAATTTTTATGAATCCTTTTCTCTGGTTTAATGGCTATAAACAACAGGATTTTTCATTAATTACAGCACAATGTGGTTATAAGATCTTTCAAATGGATGTTAAATCAATAATCTAAAATAGTTATCTTGATGTGGAAGTTTACATTGACCAACCTTGTCTCTTTATTGTCGGGAAATATGAATGTTATTTATATATATTTAAGAAGGTTGTGTATGGGATAAGACAAACACTGAAGGAATGGTATTCCAAATCTGATACTTGCTTAAGGACGACGAGTTTCAATAAAGGTAGAGTTTATAGTAACCTTTTTATAAAACTATGTCAAGTGTATTCCCCCATAATAATTGTTTATGTTGATGATATTATCTTCGATATGAAGCATGAAGGATGTTGTTAATGATTTTATGATGAGATGAAAAAGGTATTTCAAATGTCTATGCTGGGGGAAATGAAATAAATTCTGTGATAAAAAAATTTACAAAAGAATAAAAAATATTTATTTAATAAAAAATCTACTCTATGGAACATATGAAGAGGTTCATCATAGAAAACACAAAACCTTTTTTACACCAATTTTAGTAGGAACAAAGATGAAAAAATATAGAGAAGGAAATGAAGTTGATCAAAAAGAACATAGAAAGGTGATTGAAAGTTTATTGTATTTGGCTACCTAATAACCTGACATTGTTTATTTTGATACATTATTTTTAATATTTTAGAGGGATCCAAATGAATAAAAGTTTACATACTAGAAAAATATTTCTCAGATACTTACAAGGCACAAATTATTTTCAAATCAGGTTTGACAGCTTAGAAATTACTGATTTCATTGGGTATTTAGTTGATTATTGGGAAAAAATAGAAATGATAAAAGATACACATATGGTAGAGTGTTATTTATAGAAAATAATTATGTTAGTTGGAATTCAATGAAATTGATTTCAGTAAATCATAGTATAACTGATGTGATTATGTTCTTTCCACTCAAGAAACTACTTAGCATACATGAAAGTAAACTCAATTTGATGACATACTTGTTGAAGTGAAGTTAACCTATCACTTTGGTAGTGATAATAAAAGTACAATAAATATCACAAAAAATATAGTTCAAAATTACTATTCAAACCATATTGATATAAAATTTCATTTTATAAAATATCATGTGGAAAAGAATGAATTGAAGCTGTAAAACGTTTCATCATCAGAACAAGTTGGTATAATTTTAACTAAAACATTACAAACTGAATCATTTTATAAATTAATGTTGATCTTGGGTATCCAACCTCTTTCTCATCAAGGTTGAGAGATGTATTTTTCCCCTCTTTCATCTTCCATTTGGATAGTGTTGTCATGTGGGAGAATTTTTTCATTAATCTATCCTTTTGTATGCACATAAAAAGGGGGAGTTGGGGTAATCTATGAATCCAGGATTGTATTATGTGGAAACTATTATAACTTTTTGTAGGAGTGGATGTTGGAAAAAATTGAATTGTATTGTAAGAAAGATGAAGAGGGTGAGAAATAAAGTTTTAAGGGATGAAAAGTTGAGGATGGTTTTCAAATTCCCATCTTTTTAAATGTAAGGGTTTTCGGTCAATAATTCGTATTTCCCACAATGTGTTAGATCACATAGGATTAGAATTGTATAAAAATAATTAATTTCTTCAGGATACTATGTTCAGTAATTATTAAATCTTGGTTGAAAAGAAAATACAATTGGGGAGATTATTAAGACCAAGATATGAAGGATGATGATCATCTTCGGGTATTGTCTTTTTTTTCAAGAATGTATTTGAAGAATGGAACATCACCTCACACTATATTTGGTGAAAATTGTATTGACTATCATATTCAAGTTAAATTAACTTACAGTTCCTGAAAAGTTATATAATAATCAGGAGAAGTATGATAGAAGAAAAGGCTCATCAAATTTACATTTAATTGAAACTCAAAGGATTAAACATATTCCTAATATATCATACTGAAAAGAAATGGTCATATAATTCACTCTAAATATGGTATAAATGGTTTTATCATGACGGGATAATCTGGTTCTTCATGAAAATGTTAAATTAAATGTGAAAATTATTTTCTGATATTGGATTTCTCATAAAGCAAGAATTATTGGTGAAACACGTGATGCAAGCTTGATAAAATAATGGGGGTGAAAGAGAAATGAAGCTACCAATTATATTTATATTGATCATATTATGATGGAAAGTGAACACGATACTAGAGATCATATTCAGCATGATCATAGTCATTCTGATCATATTAATAACATTTTTATATATATTTTTTGTATTTTGCTAAATCATATTCATGCTGAATTAGAGAAGAAACCTGCATGATGGAAAGGATGGGAAATTACTATATGGTCCATGAGAAGTTAGATGTTTCTGAATTTGATATTTAATTTTAAAAGTCTTGAAATAAATCATGATATAAGAATAATTTTGAATAAGAAGAATGTTGGTGAAGCCTAAGAATTTATAACATCATAATGGGATCATCAGATTCAAAAAGGCATAGAAGATTTGTGGAAAATGTGAAAAATTTAAGGTGATAGTTTTCAATTAGGCCAAAAGAAAAATAAAAAAATCATTATGGAATGGATTAAAAATGAAATATGTTTTTAGTGGTATCATATTCCAAAGAGAAATCTCTTTCCAATCAGACATAGTAGGTTATCATAATAAGTGGTAGAATTTTTTTGGAACTTAGGAATGAAACAGAAAGAAAATAATTGAGTTACTAATATGATTAGTAGTTCAATTGTTTCATTAACAATGTAGACAACTATTTAAAATAGGATGAATTTCCATGTTGAACAAGTGGGTCAAGATAATATATAAAGAAGAATTTGTGTATTTCAAGTTGTTTAAGTGAAGATATTAATAAGAATCTATTTTTTTTAAAATTTTCCTCATCTTAGTTAGGAAAATCGTAAGGAAAATCATTATTGAAATAGAGCTTGAGTATATGAAAGACATTGTTGAAATTATTATCATGGGGAGCATTGTATTCAAAAATTGTATTGAATAATTTAAATCATACTGGTATTTGAAAATAAAGTTTAAAGGAAAACCAAAGTTGAGAAGATGATTCTATAAGAATAGATAAGCATTGATCAATTCAAAATAGAATGAAATTCATCATAAATCAATATTTGGTTCAATTTGGTTTAGCATGATTTTTTTAGGATTCTCATTAAAACCTTTCATGATCCACCAATAAAAGGAGAATGTAATTTGTACTTTTCCTGATAGGAATATTATTCATTGGAAGAGAGAGAATCTCCAACTTTATAGGGAGAGAATAATTTATCTATATGAAGCCGCTATTAAAGAAGCATTGATATAGAGAAGAGAAAGAACAAGATAAAATATTGTAATGTTATACAGCTAATCATCATATTCATTGATCATCATATTCAACTATTTATAATTTTTTCTTATCATCATATTCGAGTTGTCTCAATATTAGGCAGTATAATTAGATCATGAATTCCCCATTGGGATTTCTATACAGTTAAAGAGGAGTTCTGAATTTTATCAATTGAATTCTTTCAGAGTTATATCCATCATTTTGGGAAATCGGTGTTGAAGATCATATCAGAAGAATCATAGTGGTCAGATTATAGTAAATTGTATTTCAAAGTCATTGAGGTTCTTAGTATCTTCTAGGAATGAAATTGCCGATTTGTTTTGAAAGGAATTCATTTGTGGAAATTGAAAATGAAGCATAGGTAACATGTTTTGTAACATAGTTATTGTTTTACTACATTTTTTCTAGTGGGTGCACATGCACAATTGGATTCTATTCATAGTGCTGCATTAGTGAAAGGGAATATCATACTCATTTTATTCCATAAAGTATTGTTTTTGTGGATTGGTTGGTATTGGATAATTTCCAAATCATGCCAAAGAAATAACTATTCATATTGAACAGTGAACCCTATAAATATTTGTGTTCCTATGGATGTGTGATTAAAATTTTTTTCAGCAGGGAATGAAATATTTATAGGGTAAAAAGGTTGTTTCAAGGAAACATAAAAGAAAAAGTATCATAATTCACCCCCACACAACTTTGTGATAAAATTACTTTGAATGGGAACTTTCAAAAACCCTAGCCTTCGTTTCTTGTCAGCAACCGTTATTGTTTGGGGTGATGTGCTTGAGTCCACGTGGCTAATCGAGCTCGAGGTACCATTCTATTGAATTTGGTTATGGTAGATTACAATGTGGTATTAGAGGGTTTTATTTTTCTGGTTTATTATTTGGTGAAAATTTATAAGGGTAGAAAGGAATTCGAATTTGGTAATGAGTTATACATAGATATAGCTAACTCACGTATAGAAAGAAAGACAAAATTCCTCCAATAAGAATTGTATTTTTTATGATTATATGATATTAAAGTTTATTGGATAATATATTTGGGTGATTCACATGAACTGTGAGGTTATTTTTGATAAGATTACGTGTTATATTTTGTTGCAACCCAATGTTATTAGTGTATTCCAACAAATTCATAATTTAAAAAACCATCTAAGAACAAAACTCCATGCATTATTCATTGCCATATTGAATGAATCTCTGTTTCTATGATGTTGTTATTGGTCTCATGATAGATATACATTCTATTGTGATATTCTTTATTGGATGGATTTAAGAAACATGTTTGGTACTGAGAGTGCATGTCATAACCCGAGTAGTTTCTTCTTGATTGGGCCATTATAGACATATTGAGCAACAAAATGTGGCATGTTAAGTCATAGACTATGAGTTACATGACCTTGAACATGTTATAGTGTAGATAATGTGTAATCAATATTTTAGTTCATGAGTATTATGGTCCTTTTTGGATCAAAAGTGGTGAATCATTTGGTTCAACCATTAAAACAGAATGTGAAATGAATGTGAAAATGATATGAAAAATTGAAATGTTAAATACAAAACTCCTCATATACATGGATTTTGAGTGGGAAAGAAATATTTTCTATAGTAAATTTTGTGAATTTTTCTTTTATAGTTTTGGATTTAAGATTAGTTCGTGTGGTATGACATATTTATGTGATGTTTTGACTAGTCCTATTCTTTTGAGATGGGAACATTGATATTGATATTTGTTTATGCTTGTTTTTGGAACTATAGTGGCATTTCAGCCTGATGACCATCAGTCATATGCCATGAGGGTGGCGAAAATCGTGCTCTAGAGTTGGTGGCGCATGGGATATTGGTGGATCCTCCATTGCTTCTAGCTACGCCACAAAAGGTTTTATTAGACACAGGTGTTTCAGAACATTTCTATGATGGGTTTTTATGATATAGAATCAGTTATATTCTATGGACACAATGTTCGACTTCTATATGGTTAATATTCACTTTGTGGGTCATATTATCTTAGAGAAAATAGTATCATTAGTCCTAGAAAAACTTAGAACTGTAGTTTCCTAGGAGTATCCCAAGAACGTCTTTTGAATATGTAGTTTATTGGGGCTATCTATTTATTACATGAATTTAACACTGGACATTTATTCTTAGCATGGTTTTTGAAAATCATGACTAAGAAGGTTTGATGTTTGTATGGAAATATATATACGTGGTTTAATTTTAGGAGCTGATAGGGAGATTGAATTCGGAATCTATCCTGATTCATCGAGAGCAGCACAGAAGCTACAATGTATATTGTGATACATCCTGTATTAGGCTTGGAGTAGTGTTAATGTAGGGAGATAGAGTCATAGTGAATGGTTATTTGTATATAAGGCCACATAAGTGTAACCACCCAACACAAGATCTCATGCTAGCTACAATTGTGCATGTTTTTTGATGCTGGAGACACTACTTACTGGGAGAGAGTTTTGTGGAGTACACGGACCACTAAAACCTCAATTATAATATTACATAGTGTTATACCAATATATAATAAAAAATGTGTGTTGAATACATATAGTATTTCTATATCAATATTTCCTACACACTTCAGAAATGAATCATAATTGTTGATGCATAGAGTAGGAGGACTCTGATAAAGGCAGTTCATCAGGCCAATAGTGAGTGAAAGATTGTGGTTTTGTTCTCTAAGATACAATGGGAGGTAATGGATAGTCATAGGAATACATATATTTCATTTATAGATATAACATATACCCTAATAGATAGAGTGAGGATGAGGAATTTATTGGATTCTGAGGGCCTAGTCCCATGGGAGAGTGTTCCATGTGAGGATTCATCCCCTCGTGGGACTATAGGCAAGGATGCGATACTTCGTATCCATGGCCACATGTTTGGGTTCTAGTTGACATGCATGAGTAGCTAATGTGGGAGCTTCATTCCTCATTTTGGTAATTTTATCCTATTGTCACCATGATTTATCAAAACATATATCATCAATATAGGTGGTTGGGTATGAAATTTGAGGTTGATGGTTATGTCATGAGGTGTTGCACCTTCTAGAAGGTGAATACGAAGCGTTAGCAACAATCCATAATTTTATAGTTACCTTTTCTCAAGTGGAAATGGGAAGATGTCACGATGGATACCATGACATGTTTTTAAGGTTCTTCTTGAGGTAGTGATGTTATTATGGTTGTTGTTGACAAACTCTTGAAGGCATCTCATTTCCTATTTATCAAGGAAGCATTCAGTGTGGATGAGATTTTGAGGTTGTATATCCATGAGATAATATGAATTTACGGGGTCCCTCACACTCTCATTTCAAATAGGGATACATGGATTTATGTAATTCTTCTGATAGTTTTTATAGAGATACTTGGGTACAAAGGTACTTTTGAACACAAAATAGCACCCTCAGAATAATGGCTAGTAGTAGTGTACTATGTACGTGCTTGAGAACATCATGCGAGCATGCGCCCTAGATTATAAGGGCTCTTGAGAGATGTGTATACCTCTTGTTTAGTTATCGTACAATAATAAATATCATGTAAATATATATATGGTACCTAATGATGATTTTTACAGTAGGATATGTTGATCTCCCCTGGAATAGTTAAATGTAGGTGAAGCAGTATTACCGTGACCTTGTCTCATGCATAAGACATCTGAGTTGGTCCCGCAGATCAGAAAGAGGATGGCTACTATACATTCTCTATATAAGTATTATGTTGATCACCCAGATGAAATATAGAGTTTGAGTTTAGGGATCTTTCCTTTGTACATGATTCACCAATGTTAGGACCCAAACACATCAAGAGACAGGGTAATATTTTACCGTGACATGGGGGTCCATTCAAGAATCTGGGTATAGTTAGGCCAGTAGCATATCAGTTTCCATTTCCTCTTAGGTACCAATACATCCAAGACATTTTATATGTATCACAATTATTCCATTTTTCATTTGGACCCTTCTCATGCTTTTCATCCCTACGAGGTTGTGTTATAGGAAGTGCATCTTTTGAGAAAAATTCTATTCATATTGTTGACAGGAGGATAAAGGTTCTCTATGTCCAGTCTTTTATTCTTGTAATGTTGTTATGATACCACGACCATTTATAGGATGATAATTTGGGGTGGGAGGCAGATGTAAATTATTAGAAGTCAAAGACATTATCAAAAAATTATCGAACACCAATGGTTGTGTAATTCAATGATGAATTGTTAAGGTGAAGATTGTAAGAACATGAGTTTTTTTATGCAGTACAAATCCTTTTTTTCTGTTTAAATGAATAAATATAGCCTATTTGGGATTACCCTTTGAGGCCATAGGAGTTACATGGGTGTTTGGGGCTTCTTCAAAGCCTGAATCCCATATTTTTGTGGAAACAGGACAAGCCACATAGTTTTTAGAAACATTAATGGATAAGTGGCATAGTTACTACAAATTGTATGAGGCCAGACAATGGCATAGAGGACCCCACATGGTTTGATAAACTGTTTGGATGGAGGTTCATTCCCACATAGGTAACTTTAAATTTTTTTTGGAACTAAATTACCTGGTTCGCGAATGGTTATTCAAACCCTAAACAATGACCATGCGAGGTGCCCCTCTTTATAGTAGTTGGAACACGGTTGGCACACTATTTGGAAAACTATGCGGTCAAATCCTTTGGCCCCATATTTTATGAAAAATTACAATATTTCCCTTACTGATTTTGTAGTATTAATTATAAGTTTCACTCCTCCTATGTTAGCAAACAAAAATTTGAGCTTCCTTTGAAGATATTTCATATATTTTGATCACTCTCCCCCATCTAATCTCAGAATCTATTATTCTCGGTCTCCATGGATTTACGTAGGTAGTAATAAATTCCTTTTGTTTTGTTGCTTCTTCCTGGTATGGTTTCACTATTTAGATTCAAATTTTTTTTCCTATTTCCAGGTTCATCATCCCTTATTATATTTTTTTATGGTCCTAGTCGAATCATAAGATAATAATGAATGATCACTCTACTATAGACCTATGTAAGGTGGTTTATACCTTTCCTGTTTGGTTTGGTTGTTTATTAATATTGTTTTTATTTTTCTAACCATTTTAATTTCTAGAGTGGCAATAAATTTGAATTGAGTAATAAAATTAAATGTAATGGAACATGTTAGTGATTCCCTTTAATTCATTTGAGGTGTATATGATGTTTTTTCCACATTAAACTCCACACATGGGTAGTTCCATGCAAAATTCATATGTTGTTTCTTGTTAATCCACCCACGGGGTGAGGTTTTGTGCTTTACAAATTAGATGAAGCATTTTAATAGAATAATTGGACAAAATTGTTTTATTATGAGATTTATTTCCTTATTTTCCCTTTGTTTATGTGTTATTCCATTCAAATATTGATAAAATGTATTAGAGAGAAATGATATAGGAGTGGGTAAACTCTATAGTTTAATTTGAATGTGAATTTCTATATGAGTGGGTTTTCTCATGCGAATTCAATTTCATGAGTGGTTATTTAGAAATTTTGAAAATTAGTGGAGAAACACAGGGTATGAAATTGAATCATAAATGAATGATGAATAGATACGTAGGAATCCATGTGTGTGCTGCACCATGGGTTATGGAAACAATATAGAATTATTTAGAATTGTAAGAAACATGGATTAGGATTCCATGGGATTCTTTGGGCATTTCTATCCCTTTGATCTAGTTTGGTTGGGCTCATAGCAGACATGGTTAGTAGAGATGCACATTGGATGCCAATTGACTCCTAAACAAGTTATATATATATATATATAATATTGTTACTCAATGAAGATTCCATGGTCCACTATACCTTCGATCTGGCCCTAAGGGTTCTAAAGCTTGATTATATGACCCAACCATGGTAAATATGAGATGTTTGATTTTACGAATTGGCCATGGTTTTTATGAAACTTATGGTTATACAGACTTGTTTTGGTTATTAAATATATAGATTATATAGAATGTTCATGGTTTACATGATGTGTACAGATTTTCACGGAGGCCGTGTTTATTATTTCTATATTGTTGGTAGTTGTCTTGTTATAAATGATTGAAGCTTGTTTTATAAGGAGCCTAGTATGGCTATAAAGTATCAAATTATTTTCCATATATGTTCCATGGTAACTTTATTGTTCTTTACTACTTACCTATGTTATATATTTGACTATTCTAAGCTTATATTTCACCACCAGGATTTTCTATAGAGCTTTGGGTGGTTACCTATTGGGATTATATCTCACACACTATTTGAGCAACAATTGGGTACCCAGATAGATAGTATGGATATAGGAATGTACTGGGCAATTTTACCATAGTTTGATTCTTGAAATTGTGGAATTATTTGGAGAAGTATACCATGTGACAAATCTAGTTCTCTTGATGCTATTTTGAGATAGAATATTTTGGGTATTTTGTTGTTTTGTTATAGATATTTTACTAATTCCATGTTTACCTATTTTGGGTGCTTTATAAAGACATGACATGTATCATCATTTTTTATATGATATTCCTTTTTGTAATTGTTATTTTTTCTTTCTGATTATCTATTGTTTGACTATTACACTTTTTATGATATTGAATGTTCTTGTTATTCCGCTATGTTACACTCTTGTAATGTGGGAATTGTCTCACTGTGGACACACCCTAGGCCCTCTCTACTATTTATCAGCCTCTATCATTCGAGGAGATGAAATTGATTCCATGAAGCAAATTTTTCTTGATGAAAACATTGGTTTTATTTGGGTCAAGGACATTATATTGGTTGTACATATTTATGGATCTCTATGATCTATCATGTATAATAGGGAAAGTCACTTCACGTATCTGTTTTGGTAGGTGGTGTAGAAGGATTTTGGTACAACAGTTCTTTGAGAATGTACTATCACACTCAGACAGAAGGATTGATATAGCATCCAATTTACGTATTATAGGACATTTTCTATGCATGTTTCATTGAACTCAGGGGTTCTTAATAGAATGAAAACACACAAAATTATTTCCCTTTTAATAACATATTTTAAGATAACATATAGATTGATCCTTATGAAACCGTGAATGGTAGGAGTATATGATACCTTATGGTCTGGTTCGAGGTAAGGGAGGCCACTTTACTAGGATTGTGTCACATATAGGATACTTCAGAACTGGTCTAATTTATCCAAAGGCGCATGATGAGAGCTCAGTACAAATAGTATTCATATGTTAACCTATGTCATAGACCCCATGAGTTTTAGTTTGGAGGTCATTTTTTCTTTGGAGTCTCTCCAATGTTTTTCCATTCAATAATTCAGAGGGAGGGTAAACTCTCATCTAGTTTCATTGAAAAATTTGAGGTTTTTAAATGTATCGGTCTAGTGGATTACCAGACAACACTTCTTCATACATACTAGTCTATTCAAGATATCGTTGACATATCTCATCTTCACCACTATTATCCATCCTCGTTGCATGTTTTATAACATGAAGATGTTGAGTTGGAATTAGATGCTACTTTTTTAGAGTATCTAGATTTTATTCCTTACTATATTATCATTAAACTCTGAGGTATGTTAGTCTATTTAGTATGGGTGTAATGTAAGAAATAATGAGAACAAAATGAGACTTGGGAGTGTCATTCCAATTTGAGAGCCCAGTTGTAAGAGAAATTATTATATGATACCAATTTACCCTATGAATGCTAACTCAGGGATGAGTTGGTCTAAGGATGGGAGGTTGTAATGAACTGACTATTTTCAAATGTATAGATAGTTTTTGGATAAAATTCCTTTTTACGGCCCTTCTAATGTTACCTAATGGAGTCACAGTAGTCATGAGGGAGTCTATGGATTGTTTAGAACTCATAAACATTGATTTTGGAGAAACTGACAGGGCTGCATGGTAAGATGAAATCATTCTTCCTAGCCCACACAGTTTCTCCTAACCATGAGGGGAATTTCATAGGGGAGCAAGGATCTTCATGGTTGTTAAAAATCAATGAAATATGATGTTCACACCCATGCAGGTTACAGAGGTTTTTGGATAGAGGCTCCACACATGTCTTGCACATAGTTTTACATACTCTACACCTAGACAATGTAGGGTCCCTCCTTAGACGGAACATGGGGCATATTTGGAAGATGATTTTGAAAACCATGTGGTCAAACCATTAAACCATATATAGAATATTCATTTTACCCTTTTTCCCCTAATTAAATTAAAACATATCACCCCTATTTATTTGTCTCTC
The DNA here is from genome assembly GCA_963277665.1 of Viscum album. Taxonomy (NCBI): domain Eukaryota; kingdom Viridiplantae; phylum Streptophyta; class Magnoliopsida; order Santalales; family Viscaceae; genus Viscum; species Viscum album. Next base: position 597,204,233 of record OY728139.1, read on the forward strand.
CAGCGTACAAAACACCCCTACACTCACACACGAGAGCTATCATCGTGTCCATGGCAAGGATTTTATATCATTATGTCATCCATACTCTAAATAAAACACCATTGAATGTGTATGATCTACATTAGGGTGATATCTAACCTCTTTCTTTATATCTAAGGTCCACATCCCATCTCCGATTCTGTTGTGGTGTGATATCATTTTCTATATTTTTAGGGCATTAGAACATTCTTTATTTTCCTTCTGATCTAAATTAATTTTGAAGACAATATTGGATGAGGACTCGCCTATGGACCAATAGTGGTTGGTATAGTTGTTTTACCTAAAATTCACGATGTTTCTATAGATCATACATTGTACCAAACATTGTATAATATTGTAAATTGTCTTAAAAATTTATTCTTTCTTTCTAATTGAAATAAACATGACATTATACCCCTATAGACACTTTGTATGTGTTTATAGAATTTTAGCATCAATTATAGATATACCTTCCAGTGTTCCAAATGAAATTATTCTTTATATAAAGTGGTTTAATGGGAAGAAATACCTTCTAACTATCTCTCTTTGTTTTTATGTGGAATTTAGCTCAATTTTTAATTTCATAGTTATTGGAAGAACCTCATAAATTCATATTTTTCCTTTAATATTAATTATCTTATATTAATTAATTAAATTTAATGTTTCAAAATTAATTATAAAAGGTGGAATGGCCCTGAATATTGATTCATTCATTATTTATATGGATTATATGAACTAAGACACTCATTTATATATTATCTCTTGATAAATATGATGCTTATGGGGAAATTCATCAAGGATTATAATTATTTTGGTTACACCATTGATATTTGATTTTGGATAATGGTCAAGGGACTTGTTGATCATGAAGTTTCACTCTCCCTTAAATCTGGTGTTGAGCATGATTTCTCTCACTGCTATACTATAATCTGGGTGATGGCCATGATGTTTTATGTTCCTCCTTTCAGGTGAAATGCATGAAATCTGAGCCAACTTATCTGGTGGTTTAATAATGAAGTCTCACATTCATTATTAGAGTCAACGAATGTACCCTTTGATGGAGCCTATAGCTCATTAAACTGGTTATGGACACTTCAGTTATGGCTCGAGTCCATCCAACACATATTATCTATGTATATGACTACTTATGTCCTCACATACTTAGTGAATATAGGTGTTTATAGTATATAACTATACTATATATATAATTACTATATATATATATATATATGTATAGTTACTGATAAAAAATTGTTACCAGACTATGCTGAAGCAGGTAGAGCCAAGTAAGTGTCCTTTATGAACATGAGCCGACAGGTATTTATTTATTCAGAATATTTAACTAATATTTATACCAAAACACTTCTCTTTTTATACACATATGTCGGATTATTTATTGAATACACTTCTTTTGGAAAACTAGGATTTTATCTCCCACCATACTTATTTCTCATTTGGTACTAATAGTGTCCTTGTTGCGTGGATGGAAAAAGATTCACTTTGGAGAACCAAGATATATCATAGGGGAAACCCTCATGGTCTCCCTCAAGAAAGTAGTGTCATGTTACCTAGTGATCATTTTGAAAATATTTTTGTGTTTTTATATATTCTATGAATCAAATAAAAACAACATAAAATAGTGTAAAAACACAATGTGGGTGAAGAAACATTGTACCACAAGAACAACAAAAACTAAACAAAATGAAGAACATGGAAACATACAAAGAATAAAAATCTAGTATTTAAGGTAAAGGCATAATCCTATTGACACACCCTCAACTACCCTTCATAAATAAACATCAGAAATAAATCAACAATTCTTGACTCACCCAATGAAAGGGAAAAATCTCGGATGATGAGCCTCTCTCACATAATCAATGAACACTGAAACATCTATGTTCATAATTTATTGACCATTTATCCATATTTCAAAAAACAACCCCTCAACTGACTCATTATATTCATAATGTCCCAAGGAAATATGACATGCTGAGATCGTCAGATCAGATAGCTCAACTCACAAGCTCAGTTTGAGAAAATGAAAAGGGAATGCGGATATAAATGAGGTGATATAGTAATAAACCATTCTTATGAATGTTTTATGTCTTCATAGACCACATTAATAGTCATAATCTACATGGGTGAATAAGATGATGATGATCTCAAGGAAGTTTAGATCTCAAGGTAGTATCAGGTTTCACAACCTAAAACTGGCCCCAAGAGTTAGATCTATATTTCTATATTGTGGATACTCTAAAATAATGTGAGGAGAAAAATATAAAAAAAAATCACAATTGAATGAAAAATAGTAACAACCCATGGATAATTAAAGATGAAAAAAAGAAAAACAATGAGTGTAGAATATTAATATGGTGTGGGGTGTCTGTCTCTAGGTTTTAGTGACAATTCCTATGTCTGAGGGTTCTAATAATTTGAGGATGAGTGATCTTATAATACGAAAAATAGTTAGAAAAATGAATTGACACCCTAACATTCATAAAACCCATGTGGAATCTGTTGAAGTGATTTCCACTTATCTCAGTAATCAACATTGTGAAATTACCAACCCTCTTTCCAGAACCCCACTTCCCCTCAAGTATTCCCTTGATCATCATCATATTCTTCCATGAAAAAATTGAGAAGTACATTAGGAAATAAAACTAAATGAATGTCAATTTTTTTCCCTCATACGTCCTTAGTTGATGTCTAATCAATTTTTTATCTTATATATATATATATAGGAATATATTAGATATATTTATTAATTATATTATTACTAAATAAACGTACTTGATAAATATTTTTATAAGGCATAAGATATTTAATTATTTATTATATATAGTATATTATTTATAGTTTATTGTATTATAATTATATATGTTAAATTATATTTATGGTAATAAATATGAAAAATAATAGAATAGTGGGGGATTTGGATGGCCTGGAAGAGAGGAGAAGGGTGTGGAAGATCACGCGGAATTTTGGAAGAATGACGGGATCACAGACATTGTGTATTCAATAGGTATAGTGACTCGCTTTAGTGGGTCTAATATCATTATGGAAGCCATCGGAAAAAGAGGGGGAATGGTGGTGGATGTTGGCATAGGAGAGAAGAGAACGTCGTTCAGAAGCTTCATCATTTTCCTTTTAGAAGTTGAGTTATTAAAATCCAATAGTGTTTTGGATTCTTCTATTGTGTTTTCATATCTAGTTCAAATCGTCCAGAAAAAATTTATGATGGAATAATAGATTGTGTGGAAGGGGAGATCAATTACTTTTTCCTGGAATAAGGTATTGTATTTCTTCTATAGGACTATTTTCTGGTTTAGGGTATTTTGAGTTTCGTTGTCATCTTCAATCTGTGTTGGTGTTGAGCTGTTCTAATATTGAATTTTATTGTTTATGTTGGATTTCAAATATTTAGTCGTTGAAATTTATCTATGCTTACATTATAATTTTGGGTTTCTACTACTTTGATTTGGGATGTAGAGGTAGTGGCATTAATTTTTAAGGAGTAGAGGATTTCGTTCATGACGATAGTGACTCTCTGAGTCACCTATAATGTACCTGGTGGTGACTCCCGAAGTAACCGCTTGTGTTTTTGGTAGTGGGATAAACGTGGCAGTGGTGGCTTTAGGGAGGAATGGTGAATCCTTGAGTCACTATTGGGTGTACGAGTGGTGATGACTAAAGGGATACACTGTTGTAGGATTAGGGGATGACTCAAAAAAGTCATAGTTTCTCTGCCTTGTAATAGTAGGTGATGACCATGGTGGGTGAGGTAGTGCCAGGTCACCATGACAAAAAAACAAACAAAAATATATTTCTAATAAAACAAATAAATTAATTTAATTAAAAATAAGGATTTCACTAAACTAGAAATGAAATTAATATTTTAATTAACAATAAAAATTGGGAAACAAAAAATTCACCCAGTAACAAATTATTACACAATTAAATTTATAATGAAATAAATTTAAAAGTATATAAATAAATTTAAAATATTAAAAAATTAATTTTTTTTATTTTTAAAATTATTTAATTAGTTAATTAATTAACTTAATTATGTAAATAAATGAATTAAATTAAAAATAAATATAATTGTGTATTAAAATATTTAATTAAATGAATAAAATTATTAAATATAATATAATTATTTAATGTTTCAAAAATTAAATTGAAATTTATTTATTTTCAAATAAAAATTAAGATTTAATTAAATTGATAAATACATCTTAAATTAATGAAAACATAAGAGAGGAAAAAACTAATTATATAATGAATAAAATAATTAAATGAATTTAAAATAAAAAAATTATTTAAACAACAATAAAAAATTTAATTGAAAAATAGATTTAAATAATTAATTTTATTATTAAAAAAAACTAAAATAAACCATTAAAACGAAATTTTAACACAGGACAACATTTTTAAAAAATTAAAAAATAAATGACAACAAATGTATATTTTTTTTTAAAAAATGCCTTATTAAAATAATGAAATGATAATTAAATGTGAAAAATGATGTGTCAATGTGAAAACAAAAACATTCACATATACTCCCCCCACATTGAAATGTTTTTCTGTAAAAAAACATTCTTTTGAATTTTTTAATAGACAGAAAATGTTTTATAGTAAGCTTGAAAATAATGCAAGTATAGATTTTTAAACACTGAGGCATAGAATTAGGGGAGGATTTCCAATTAATGGGTTCACAAATGGACCATCATAGATTAAAAACTACAGTAGAAATCAAGGAAACAAAAATTTATTCTCTGTCAAAGAAGTCATCACTCCTATGTGAAATCATATAATTCCCTAATTCAATTATTATTCATTTTCTAAATCTAAGAGTGTTGAAAGATTAAATCAAGGGGAATTAAAAACTTAACAGAAGGCATATTAAAATTTCATTTTTGCCTAAGTTCTAGAAATAATAGTTATTTTTTTGAATCAGTATATTTATACAACCAAAATGATTTTTATACCAGTCAATTTTCTCATTCTTGATCTAGGATCAAAATTCCCCTCACCCAAATGAAGTCATATTTGACAAATATGCACATTATTGTTATTATTTTAATTTTACCCACCCATGTATGTTATTAAAATTATTTTTCACATAATGTTATTTGATATGAACATAAGGTTAACAAAGACACCATGTTTATAAAGTCTCATATGTTCATCATGGGACCCCTTTTGACCATTTTACCCATGTTTCAAATGAATTATAGGATTATCATTTGATTTGATCCATTAAAGTGATTACTTTTTATAAAATCAGATTCCCCTATGTTTGTTTTAAATGTTTTTAGTGTCGTAATTTCATGGTCATATTTCATCAAATAACTATCATATCTCCCTTTTTTTTCTCGGTTCCTAAAGAGAAAATCCAAAAAACATTGTGCAATACCACTTAGGAATCATACATCCCTATGAATTTTAGAATCAATGAAACCTTTAACAACTAGAATATTTTATTCTTCTATGTAGGAATTAATTGATGTGTAGATGAAGGGAAAAAACCTAAGGTTGTGAACAAAGTTAAATTTTGTTTTATATAAGTAAAAATGTTTTAAAAAAATAGGACCTATTTTTTCGGAAAAAATCAAGGGGAAATTGATGTGTTTGGATTTTATGAACAACTAATAACATAAAGACCCCTATATGACACACATAAAACTAAAAAATATCCCCACTGATGAATATCAAAGATATATACACAATTAAAATATTGATTCAAATGGATGTGAAAATTAGCACAAATAGTAGTCCGATTTAAGGGGAAGCACGAAAGATCAAAAAATTTGTTTTAAATGCCAAATGAAATGAAAAGAAACAAAAACATAAACCAAGAAAAGTCTATTAGTCACCACCAGTAAACAAGTGCTGTATTGTTTGAAATTTCTATGCAATTACTTTTTATAAGAAAAACAAATGTATTTTATCAATTAAGCTGAAACTGTTGAATTATGACCAATATAATATAGATGTAGTTGAATTATAGTTAAAACAAACGGTGTTGTAAGGTTTAACAACGAAGTTCAATATAGTTTTCAACTCACATGATCTTAGAGAGATGACAAAAATCATTATAAAATTCATAGTTTTAAATGAAATTAATTGGAATCCCCCACAGTTGATTCCTATTAGTAGAAAAAAGGAATATACAGGTTAAAAAATTGAAAATAAAAATAACAAAAAAACCATTTCCCAAATTTTAGAAGATTCATTGAAATCAATTTTTTCAAGAAGCCTCCATATATAATCTTTTTATAGGAACATTTAAATCTTCATTAAAGTTAATGATAGATTTAAATATATAAATTTTATAAATAGTCAAATTATAATCAAAATTAAAGAAACCAAATGTTAAATTAGGGAGTTTAATCATGTGATCTTAGATGTGAATCTTATGATCAGACTTGACTAACTACCATGTTGAATGAACTTCCTAATTATTGTCCTTCCATGAAAAAACCTCACAAATTAAAATACCATGAAAAATGAAATAGAAGAAGGAAATTAATGAGGATAACGGTGTGATAAATCTATAAGGGGTGTAATATTTTGACTATCGATGGCTGGAAAATTAGTGGATCAACCACAGTCTGGTGGGGGTTGTGAATTTATTCTTATGAACCACCAGGTGTGATTATTTTTAACTTTAGAGCATTAACATTGGTGGAGTACCACATGAATAGATTCCTTTAAATATATCTACTTAGTATCGGATTACCTCATATGGAGTGATGGAGGGGAAAACAATTTAGGGTTACATACCTCCTTCTTCTACATAAGTTTGGGAGTGAATTGGTTTTAGGAAAAAAAACTACTGGATTTTACATGTCCTATGGTTCAATCCAATACATAGATTATTCGTTGACTATAATAAATGTGTCTATACCCACTATGACACACATACACATTCCCAAGCATCCCTCTTCTTCTATATGTGAAAAATCTTCAAGAATCTCCAGTAAAGTACATAGATCAACATAATATTTAGATCATACACATGAAAAATGAAAAGAAACTTATATAATAGAAAAAATTAGAATCCTTCAAAAGAAAATCATTTTCAATAAATTGAAATAATCCAAGAGTTTAGTCATATTGATTATCTCCACGAGTAATCTGTTCCCCTTGTAGTTTGTCTCTGGCAGGACTGAGGTAGTTAACCCTTTCAATATTATCTTGAAATAAAATATCCACTGGTGTGGTGTCTTCCAAGGGAAAGGAATGGATTTATAATGTTTCATTGACATGTTGAAATGATGAAGAATCATTATAAAGTTCATTGACACAAAAATCATCAAATAATGTGATGGAAATGAATTTATATTCCAGATTATTACCCAGATCATCAATTTATTCATATATTATCTCCTCCCAACACATGAACTAGGACTATAAATGAATCCCTTGAATTTATAGCAGCATGTTTCTGGTTATTTTAGAATAAAAAATGGGTAGCTCTACCTTTTTATTTCATCTTCTTTTTGTTAGAACCGGGCATGCAGTGAAAGCCCCAAACAGGTGGGTTTTTTAAAAACATTCCACCGATGTTCGACGTGAACTTGTCAAAGTTGGTGAATAGCTGCCTGATTAAAGCCTAGGACCACACGTGAAGGGTTTTAAGTAGAAAATAATCCATAAAAATACTTGGTTTAATTCTGAAGTTGCACATGATGTCTTCTTGTTGTTAAAAATCAGTTCTCGAAGAATCTGATGCTATATTCCTCTAGATTGTCCACATGCTCTTCAAGGAATCTACGGGAGCGTCGTTCGTCATAGTCCGGGTGGTAGACTAGAATACCGACGATGCATTTGACGTTCCAACGATCACTACATCGCTTCGCTAGCGATGCCCGAGATATAGCACCATCCGAGCTCCATGGATCCAGATCATCACTCTCTAGAGTGTGGGAGAGAGGATAGGAGAGAGAAGATCCATGAATAGTAATTAGATATATCCTCCCCTCTAATATTTATAGTGGTTAATTAATTACCCGGAAATGACAACCCAACCCACGAATACTTAACGCACTATCAATAACATTTTATGACTACTAAACTGAGTCATTAATATTATAATCACTTACTTGTAATATATTAAAATATATTACATGATAATAATTAAGTCATTAACATGACTCATCGCTCCCATAAATATTAATTGAACATTGAATAATTTAATATTCTTCAACTAATATTTTTCATGTATTTACATAAAACTCGTAAATGCATTTAATAAATAAATTCAATAATCATTATTCTAAACTTGATTAATATGAATTTATTTATTGCATTGGAGACTGTTTAACTCTGGGAAAATCCAAAACCCCTGTGGTGAGGCCCACTATGTCCACAACTCCTATTCAACTGAATAGGGATGATTCTTGAATATGATATTGTGTGTGACCCTCTAGGCCCTTATGTCGACAGTAGTGAATGGTATTCACAGACCAAGTGCAAGATCTAGCAACCCGTCATTGACCCTAAAGAAATAATGTTTGTCACAACAATGAAAACTAACCTACGAACATGCACTGTGTAATATAATCTATTTGTCTATAATATCTCATAATATATGACACACTCATCTGTCATCACCCCTTTCTTGCTTTATTGTTTTTTGATTTAACTGGACAGATTTACCCTTTAATGTCATGGCCATGGTCTTATAAAGGCACTGTCATCCATATCAACATGTCCTGAGATATATTACTTCCATAACCCGTAAGTGAAAAATCCTTTATTGAATATTCAACCTATGCCATGCCACCAATGATGCACCCGACTCAAACTACCTCTCCATGGATTCATTGTCATGGTTTTCATCTTGCATTAAAGTACACAATCAAATGACATGCATTGGAAATGATCTCAAGTCAGGAGACCATTACACATGATTGTAGATCGGAACATACAATGACACCCAAAACATGTCGTGATCCTATTGGAGAGTTAGTTTTCATGATCTCACTAGTAGAGATCACCAAGTAAGAACATCATTAGAAGAAGTCTCAATGCTTATGAGCTCCCAGCACCTGATGGTCAGACATATACTGTTTCCAATCAGTAAGATGTATCTAGACCATAGAACATATATTTAAGATTAATTTCATTGTATCTAGAGGTTTTCATTATAGACTGAGAACTGCAATAACCATTCGATACAACAATTAATCTTTGGAAATTACCATTTCAGTAGTGGAAATCAAAAATAATACACTATAATGGTATGATGAAATCATGTATAGATAATTGTATACACGATATGGTAATCAAAAGCACTGAATAGTTGTGTCTAGGGCACCCACTATCTCAACACTCCCACTTTTACTAGATCCAACTTGCTAACCAAACTTGTTAGCTACTCACATGATAATCATCATGTTTCTGCTGAGTATTGGCCTTAGCTACTAGGTCCACCACTGTTCCGCCACATGGCTATTCTGATATTGCGACCATATCTCATTGTGTAAAACCTCTCAAGAGATGGTATCTCGAGTATATACCTTTTTTCTCCACTATCATAAATTGACAACTTGGCTAGTAAAAATATCATAATCTACATTATGATAATAATTTTCTCAACAGGTGAGATTCCAAGAACTGGAGAAAATCATTTCATTTAACTTATTCTTAGATATCTTATAAGTTGCAATGTACTCGGCCTCGTAGGTATGGCCACGACTGGATGACATGATCTTGACTCGCTCATCACTTTTAGCCTAACTGCATTAGTAGATAACATTGATCTATGGGAGACTAGTTCGTATCCAAAAAAACTAGTTTCCTTTCCTATCCACTTACCACGTACATATCTTTTGTTCATTCCGAATTACAATTAGATTGTTCTTAATACTTCTCATGCAGTTCTCCTAGATATAACTGATATTTTCCTATTGTAAAATACACCTTGGAAATGTTAATTCTTGTACATATCGTGGCATATGTGATTGATCCATCGCTCCGACGTATGGATTTCAAATCACCACATTTATCTCTTCCCATGTTACATACATATCAACATAGAGATATTATGCCCTATGACATAGGGAAAAATTCATCTCTTAAATTGTTCCAACATGTATTTTTCAATACAATGTCACTATATATACGATTGACAAGGACCAAGCAACCTATAGATCGACCTTAGTAGATCCTATTACCTAGAACATAGGTTGCTACTTTAATTCAATCATTGGAGAATAAATTTAATTTTGGTCTTAACTAACTATGAGACAAATGTTTGTTTTCCATATGTTTCTGAACATACTGCACTTAGAAAACATTGAAGCTCCCACTAACTTCACGTAGACACATGGAAAACATTTTTTCAACTGTATTTTCTATGATAATTTTTTTTACTTTATTCCTAAACCAGAATTTAGTAACATGCATCGATTATTAGCATTTTATGACATGACCATCCCTTTTTCATTGTATCATATAGACACCATCCATGATTGATGGTCATGACAACCAATTCTAAACAAATTGACCATTGGTATTAGCTATGATAAGTAAAATTATAACGGATTTAGGCCTAACGACTTTGTCAAATCAGTCAAGCCTTATTGGTACCAAGAATTAACCATCCATGAATCAACTCACTTTAATACCCACCACAGTATTCAAAATAATTTCCCCTTTTCACTATGATACATGGAATACATTAATATAAATTGAGTTGGTATTATAAATTTTGGCTAATTTCCATATACTACTTAATTGTAGGAAATATTATTCACATGGAATAATAGATCACCGACCAAAGTGAATATAAAAACTATAACCATGGTTTTATCCTTCCTACACAGTATGTGTCTTTGGAACATACTTTATTCCACATGCTCTTGTGGAACTAGTTCATATTCCATATATTTTTTGAATCATAGCATTGACTAAAAACAAGTCAATATCCACTATCTCTAATGGAGATGTTCACCCTTATATAGATATGTAGTTCCTTTCTTGACTAAAACTTTTCTATCATAGGAATTTATGTAATATCCTAAGCAATCGTTAGGATAAGTACCTTAGATGCACAATGTGTTTTTATTGACGCTTGTTTTTTTGTATCCTAACAATCTACTGTCATCTAAACACATGTGCTTATGACATAATGGATTTACATCATACTATGACCCTTATGATATCCATTTTCCATTTTAGTTGGCATATTTTTATGGGATTATGCCGTTATTTGAAAATCATTTCATGAAATATAATTGTAGTTTCTTCTAGTTGCAACATTGATATTACTTACATCAAAACGTTGATGTATAACATATGCGTTTAGGAATTTCTCCACACTACAAGTTTGTAGATCAATGTTGATATGTAAAGCTTCATCATCAATCCTCCTCATAGATATCAATGTTGTGATGTCATTATGGTAATCTGAATTTAGGAATTAATCCACGCTACATTATCATGATTGATGAATTCATGGTCAAGATATTATTTGGTATCACAACCCGAAGAAACTCATATCTCTTGTCCACGAAAATAATTCACTTTATTATTCCATAATTAATTAAAGGAATATTATGATGAGTATATACCTATATCTTATACTTGGAATAACTCATGCTTACTTGCTTAACTATTTCAAAAATCTTTGTGACGTACCTTTATTTCTAAAGGCTCCTTTTTCCAAACTAAAGACATCAATAATACCAAAATTATTTAGCTATGCTATGCCTAAATACGATACTTGGTATATTGATGATGTTGACTTTTATTATTACTTGACAAAGAAATATCTTGTCACAACTGAGTATAAGTCTTAAATTTATATTCATCAATAATTACTTATGATTCATGTATTACTGAACTATTGATTGAGTGTACCAAAACAATATTCATTCCAGAACATGAAAGAATGTCTCCTTGTGTCCATGGACACATGAGATTAATGTTGCTGGTGATACTCAATAATATTTCAACACGGGTCTTTCACTTGGAAATTAAGAAGTCGTGTACTTCTCACCACTAGCCTATGTATCACCCTTTCATAGCCACTTGGAGAATACACCTAACTTCAAGTAAGGTTTCTATACTAACATGGTTATCATATTAAAATACACATATGTCACCACAATATTGTATTTAATAACCAAGTAGTGAAATAAGAACATTTCAATTGATGAATATGCCTGATATAGTAGCGATAACTTTCTACATTAAATTAGGTTATTTCTTTTAAACATCCATAGATTTATTTTATAATATGAAATGAAAATATACATTGTTAATAACTCATTAATTTAAGGATGTATCAAATGTGTCATTGGCATTAAATGCCTTTGACTTTTTCACATTGTCTTTCAATTTATCCACTATAAGAATTAAAACTTAATTGTATTTTATTCTTATTCACTTGGAAAACCTTACCTAGATAGGTAATGGAGCATTTACACAATACTTGTTCATTTTGTAACATAAAACGATACTTGATTAATGTGGGGAAAATGATATGATAAAGGGATCCATTTAAATATCATGATCAATCATTCAATTTACACATGTCGGTGTACATCACCTTATTCATATAATTGATTCACTTTCTCCTTGAAAACATCCTAGAGATGAGACTTCATGTTTATATCATCCATGTCCTGGTGTAGCGACAACAACAAGCACCGGATGTTGATAAAAGAATAATGATATAACTATCATATTCTTTGTTCATTAGTCTCCTTTAATCAATTTTTACACTCGCTTTTTGAGGTAGAAAATAGTAATTGGGACATTGGCACCTTGAGTATCCTATATCATGGAACTATGCGCACGTGCCTATACTATTCATGGATACATCTGTTAGTTTGGAAATTTACTTTGTCCATTATTTATCCCAGTTCAAACTTGTGGAAGAACTTTCCATTTTTCTACAGAAATGAATTTTAGCAGATGAGTGCCTTTTATTTGGATTACCGTTTAGAAATTTTTGATTAATTACATAAATCATTTTATGTCTCCCACTATTTTATTAGATTCCAGGTACCGTATGTGTTAGAATCGGAACACTCTATCGCATGAGTATTCTAGTGGCAAGGATCTTATAACCACCCCTCATAGTCCACAAACTATGGCTACGCGACTACATGGAGGGTTCTAGGTAGGATTTTGTCTGGTCGATCAACTTAACATGTGGCTCCTCGATCTATTGAGTGAAGTCCCATATTCTTAAAATAAGAACATGATTTAGTCAATGCTTGTCTCTATAATTACAAAAAACTAGATACGGTTATTTATTTTCTGAAAGTTTAGTTAAGTCATCCCATCATTCTTATAAGGACTCCCCGGTAGTAAGAGGCACCCTCAGCTATGGCATTACCGGCATCTCAAAAAGCTAGTTTTTTCCAATCATAAATGAAGGAAAGAAGTTTATAATTAATATATATTGTGAGGGTTTTATTATTTTTTAGTGTGATGAAAGAAATAATTTTCTATTTTTATATACACGTACTATGTGATCGCACTCACAACTGACAGTGCAAGAAATAGAAATTTGATTGCGTCTCATGCTCAATTTATGTTGCATTCTTATTTATTATTATACTATGTGATCGTGCAATAAGTTACACATGCACAAAAATAATGAACCATGAAAAAAAAATGAACACCTGATCATGAGCTGGTACTATTGGTTGATCTGTTTAGTGAATAACAGACCAACCAAAACCCTAGGGGTAAGTACCTTTAGTCGTGTGGCTTGCAACTTGAATAGAAAAATCTGCTCATCCAACGCATAAAACTCCTTTCTGGTGTGTCACCATCACTTGGTTTGAAGTGCGTCATTGTTGTCTCATCATTATACAACATTACTCGCCCGAAGGTGTGGGGATCTCAGGGAGTAAAAAGTACAACTCAGAGAAGTGGACACATAGGTCCTTAAACATTTAATGACCCTGAGATGATACGCAGGCCGCCTCTAAATTAATTAAACTTATTATTACAATAACATGCAATAATTGAATAAAAAAATAAAATAAATAAACACCAGACATATATTGGTCGGTCCACGGCTCATGACCAACATATACACATTAAACATTCCCACATAAAATAAATACAGAATTAAAATTAAATATGCATTAAAAATAAACTTGAGGTCATTTTATTAAATTAAAAACATCACTCTTGTTTTTAATTCAATTTAACATCATTCATCCCTGATTAATTAATTTAATTGTATAACTAATAAATAAATTAGTTAATTAACTTAATTAATCTCCCAATTAAATTAATTACGCCGCATAAAAATAAACCGAAATTAATATTTAATTAATTTAATTCTGGACCGAAATTATATTAATTAATTTTGATTCATGTAAATTACCTGAGCCCCATAAACCCTGGGCAGGGCATGTGGGGGTCGGGACGAACCTGCGCAGTCCCATCCCGAGTTGTGCTGACCCTTTTCATGGGTGTTCCGAACAGGTCCACCCTAGTCCGTTTCTGGCCGAGAAGACCTGCCTGAACCTATTTCGGGTCAGAACATGTCAAGCTTCATGAAAATGTGTTACCTCACAGTAGTCTTGCTACAAATCAGGAGGGAACCATCCCAACATATGAGGATAAAGCGGTTGTGGGACTGGGAAGGCTCGGGTGGCATTTGGGAAGTGCTTGCGAGCCCCTATCTGGTTGCGGAATATGGCCTCCCACCGATCCGGGGTACCGACGCAAGGAGAGTAGGTCCGCAGTAGGGCAGGGAACCATCGCGGGGTGGTGACACTGGGTTGTTGGGATAACTAGCATGTGGTGCGCCTGTTGGTTTAGTAGGGACGTGGTGGCGGTCTAGTTGGGAGGGTGCGGAGGAGGCAGAGGGGTAGCATGGGGTTTCACAAGCGGGAGCCATAACCTGCCTTGGGCAGCTCTGTGTAGCGGTTCCATAGGGAAGACCACTGACAAGGATGGCCCTCAGTGTGGTTAGAAAGAGGGTTGGATGCTTGAGGCTGCGGGCCGGGACGGGGTCGGTCTGGGCAATGGTCGGTGCATCGAGAGAAGGAGGGCTCCAAGAGGTTTCATGGTAGAGGGCAGTACAATACTAGAAGGGCGGATCCCTGTCCAACAAGGTAGGTGCGGCGGCTACTGCTAGAGTAGGGAGGAGGAAGCCGACCAATACAGACATGTAACTAGGTGTTTCTTCTGCCAATTTTTCCAGCCTGGTTCAGAGGAGAGGTGGCTTGGGTGCGGAGTAGGTCTGCGGGAGAGGGGAGAATGCCTGTGCACCACGACTCCAGCGGCTCTCCACCACTACCTCCTTTTTTATCTTTCTTTTGTGACCCATGAACAAGCCACAATGTTTTTTATTATGACCTGCTGGTCTGCCCCCTTCAAACGAAAAAAAATCACGACTTTCACAAGCAGGTCGTCCCCCTCCTTATTTTTTTATAACCAAATACATTCATTGCAAGTCATTCACCTCCCCATTTTTTACCTAATAAACAGGATTTAACATTTCAATAATATGTATTATTATAATTTAATATTATAATAATAAAAAAAATTATTATAAAAAAACAATAATTATAATAATAATGATTATGTAAACGCACCAGAAAACACTATTCTGATGCAAACAAAGGATTTGAATGAATGAAAATGAGGTTCATAGATGTAAAACCTCATTTGTATTAACTGGTGATAAATCCCAACTAAAAACATCAGATGACCATAGAATGGTCATCCGATGTCATATTAATAAATAGTATTCGGTGTTTGGACCGTATCGACGCCCTATTCAAGAATTAACAAAAATTTATTTTTTCATAACATAAAATCAACACGCATCACTATGATACAACTTGATGGAATGAGGAAAGCAGTGGAAGCCCCAAACAGGTGGGTTTTTAAAATTTTTCCACCTACGTTCGACATGAACTTGTCGACGTTGGTGGAGAGAAGTCCGATCATATCCTTTCACCACACTTGAAGGCTATTAAGCACAAAATAATCCGTAAAAATACCTGGTTAATTCTGAAGTCGCGCACGACCTCTGCTCGTCATCAGTGATCACTGCTCGAGGAATCCGAAGCCGAATTCCACTAGATCATCCACACATGATTCAAGGAATATACAAGAGTGTCGTTCGTCGTATTCTGGGTGAAAGCATGGAATACCGACGATGCCTTCGACATTCTAATGATCTCTGCATGCCTTCGCTAGCGATGCCCGAGAGAGAGCTCCATCCGAGCTCCTTGGATCCAGAGCATCCCTCTATAGAGTGTGGGAGAGAGGAGAGAAGAGAGAAGCTCCATAAATAGTAATTAGAAATCTTCTCTCCTCTAATATTTATAACTATTAATTAATTACCCAGAAATGACAACCTGACCCCAGAATACTTAACGCACTATCAATGACATTTTATGACTACTAAATTGAGTCATAAATATTTTTATCACTTACTTGTAATAAATTAAAATATATTACATGATAATAATTAAGTCATTAACATGACTCGGCGCTCCCATAAATATTAATTTAACCTTGAATAATTTAATATTCATCAATTAATATTTTTCATGTATTTACATAAAACTTGTAAATACATTTAATAAATAAATTTAATAATCATTATTCTAAACATGAATAATATGAATTTATTTATTTCATTGGTGATCGTTTAACTCTGGAAAAATCCCAGACCCCTATGGTGGTGCCCACTATGTCTAAAACTCATATTCAACTGAATAGGTAAGATTCTAGAATACGCTATTGTGTGTGACCCTCTAGGCCATTATCTCGATAGTAGTGAATAGTATTCATAGACTAAGAGCTGGATCTTGCAACCCATCATAGCCCCTAATAAAATAAATATTTTTACAGCAGATACAACTAACCTATGAACACACACTGTGTAAAAAAATCGCTTTGTATGTAATATCTCATAAAGCAGGACATACTCATGTGTTATCTCACTTTTCTTTCTTTATAGTTTGTTGTTTTAACTGGACAGATTTACCCTTGACTGCTATGGTCATGGTCTTATAAAAGTATTACCATCCATATCAAAATGGATTGATATATATTACATCTATAACCCAAAAGTGACAAATCCTTTCTTGAACATTCAACGAATGTTGTAACACCCCATGATTCCACGGTACACATCTCTTTGAATAATACAGAAGCGTGTGTTGTACGCAGCTTCGAGTTTTAACACACACCACAACCAATCAAAGTAGCCATTATGAATAGTAATACCCAATTTTGGAAATTATATATATTTTATATTTCTAAATTTACTTCATTTATGGACTCGGAATATCGAAATTAGCCTATGTTCAATTTTTGGTATTTTTCTGAGAACTTCCAATTTTTTATGAATAGTGAAAAATACTTAAAAACAACCTTTTTAATCAAAATGATTTATAGTGATAAATTATACTATTGAGTGGTTTTAATTTCTAATTAGAATATATTTTTACCATTTTATCCAATGGTGGTCATTAGAATTAATTTCACTTTGAAATTGGACATAAAAAATTGTCAATCTTTTGATATATATTGTTTCTTAAAAACACACTATTTGTTGTGACAGCGAGAATTAATTATAAAATAATTAATGAAACTTATATATTTGTAATTTTGTAAAATAGACATCATTATTGGATTCCGAATATCAATTATAGCTTAGGGTGAAATTTTGGCATTGTTTTGAAAAACTTCAATTTTTGATGAATAGTGAAAACACTAAGTTATAGTTAAAAAACTGATTTTTCATTTAAAAGAAACATTACCACTTCTGGGATTTAAATTTAAAAAATCCAATATACATGGATTTAATTAGGAATTAAAATGTGGTTCAATGGGATTAAAATAATTTTTTGGTGAATAGTAACTTTTAAGTTTAATTAATCGCGATTAAAGGTAATTAGTGAAATTTAAGGTAAAAATGATATTATAAAATTATGAAAATACCTTTACACTTGTCCTAACCCTATTGGATGTTTCATGTCCGACCAGGAAAATCCATGGGTCAACTTGGGGACCCCATGGATCCACTTTGGTAGGAAAATGACATAAATAACTTTTATTTAATGTTAAAATAAAAATGTCACAAACATAAGTTGTTTTACAAAAACAATTTTTAAATGGTGTTATACAAGTCATAGTTTTTACTGTGAATATTAATTGGAAAGATAAAATGATTTCCTACATCATGATAGTTTTTTTATAATTTTTAGAAATTAAATAAATTAATGTTTTTATTACACCATAATGATGCAGCGATTACCTCATCAATTAACGATTTAAATAAAATGAAAATATAATGTAAAATACAAGGCTTACACTTGTCAAAAACCTATTGGATGGGAATATTTAGAACCCTTATCACCTTATCCTAGAAATATATTATTGTGGGACCTTTATAATCCGAAAAGTATTTCATAATAATGTATCATTTCAATCTTTCGAAGAGTGCCCCTCCTCTCCTCTTATAAAAGGCCCCCACCACTCCCACCTTATTCACACATTCAAGCCTTTTTTCTTGGCCAAACTCAGCCCAAATACTCTCTCAACATCCCTCCCTTACTCTTAGAAGCCTCACATTGGGCATAAGTCTTCCCAAGGAAGCCTTTGGCTCAAATCAAAAAGAGTTACCCGAATTTAAGGTAATGTCTTCTCTAATGTTGTTTTGTTTTATTTTGATTCTCCAACCCCTTAAACTCTTTTTATTAATTTCTTTTGTAACAACACCAATATATACAATATAATATGATGTTGTTATGATAATTTTTTGGTTTACACTTACACACACCTTCGTCTAATGGTTAAATAACATACTGTTTCTGTGGGTGGCGAAATACTGCCTCACTAATCGATGATTGTTCAATATTCTTTTAACACCTCTAATGGTGGCCATTTTGATGACACTATTTTCATATATGATATATATGTTATATTTATGTTTTCCCTATGCTTCGGTATTTCTCATGTATGGCATACTTTATGATTTCCATTATGGGTAAAGGCGATAATTTCATTTTAGGATTTGCGGACTACCGCCCCCTCAAAGTGATTTGAATCGTTAATGCCATATGTGGGATATATAAAGGATGGAGTAAATGGTATTATACATTATATTATACTGGAATTATATTATACCTTTATATATTTATAACTTCATTCCATTAAATATGAAATCGAAATGAAAGTATCATTCTTGCGTACGTACGACTTACCATCTTCATGAACAGTGCATTTCATTTCTTACCTCTAAATGTTATGTAATATTATAAATGAATGTATTTACTGGATATATATGATGTATATGATATATAAATCATTAATATAATTATGTATATAATAGATATTTTACCACATGAGCAAAGTGTAATTATTAGAAGTTTATTTTTTGACTCAAGTGCCTAAGAACGATAAAATGACCGTTATAAACATAAATAATTACATAATGTTCATGAAATGGTAATAAGTGATATAAAAGGAATAATGAAGTTTAAAAAATTTCTTAAGAAGGTAGAGATTAAATCTGGTTTATTATTCAGGAGATCAAAGAATGTTCGAGTTAATTCGGACATGAGGTAAGGGAATTTCTTAACCTAATTTCCATTCTTTGGGTTAATTTCCTACATTCAAATTATGTCATGATATTATAATGTCATATCTTGTATTTTACTTTATTTATGTGTACTTCTAGTGAATACACATATTAGATCTATTTTATTTTAAAAATGATCTTTGTAAGGACTTCTTCTCAATCTCTTTTCATTGAGACATATTTGGTTTTATACACAACTTTCTTTCATACAGTGTATAAACCCCTTTGACTTTTACATTTATTCAAAAGGAATATTTTTTATACGAAGCGTTTTACTAAACGACAAAAAGGAATGTTTTTCTTACCGTACGTATGCGGCGACAATGACTTCTCCGCTTCCGTGACCATTATTTGAGTATCGGCTTCCTCTACAAGCCATAACTTTTTTTAAATGAAAAATAAATACAATGTTTTAATTTTCATTAATTTTGGTATTGAAAATGGTTTTGAAAGTGTTTTTATTACATCAATGTGTTGTATTGATATCTTGTGATTGAAATGTGGAAATGTTATGTTTCTTTTATGCATGTTTTATGTGATATGATTATGTTATGGTTTATGATATGTTTAAACCTATTAATATGAGGAATGCATTGGACTTAATAAGTGACGGGTGGAGCCCGCTATAGCTCCAAGATGCATCGGTAGGTCTCATGAGACAAACTAGTGTCTTGGCACAAGGCCTTGACAAAATCTTATTTGTCGTCTTGGCACGAGGCCTTGGATACGTGGTTATGATAGTCTGGAATTATGCATTCCATCATTATGAAAGTGGTTATTGATATTGCATGTGAATATTCGACTAGTAGAATATCCATGTGAGTAAGTAAATGGAATTATTTAATTTTATTTTTTCCATATTATGCTAAAGTTCAAGTTTAAAAAATATTTTTTTTAGTTATACATTTCCTTAAATGTTAATTTTTATTTATGAAAGCTTCCACAATATTGTTATCCTTACTGAGCATCTCAGCTCACCCCTTTCAATGTTTTAATATTTTCCAGGATGTGAAGATGTATTTTATGAATAACCTGTAGGGATAGTCATAAGGGGATATGAGTGTGGACTATGGAGACCTTGTTATTATATTTTTTCACTTTATTATGTAATGTAACTTTTATTAATGTATCTAGTGTTTCCAAGGCTACTAAACTAATCGGACTTTCGAGACTTGATCTTTTGTGATCATGCCAATGTTACACACTAAAGAACCAACTCTGGGTAGCTGGGGTTCAGGGCGTTACAGTTGGTATCAGAGGCAGTTTAGTACTAACATTGGAAGCTAGATTTAGATAAACTCTGATTAGAGCACATAGACCGAAGATGGACTTTGAAGATTAGTATAGAAGAACTTCTTAGAATTTTGGTATTATAGAGATTTTGTGAGTTTTCCGAGCAATACATCCATGTCTGGATACGACCAGGTAGAGGCGGCTCTGGAACAGATGTACCTAGCGGTATAACCTGAAAATACTGCTTTGAGCTAGACTCGAACGGGAACTAGTACACGACAACGGACCTTGCTGCACTCTTGGTTACGAAACTCCCGGGGGATATGCTTATGATAGTTATCATTTTCATTACAAACCATTATGAAGGGCTTATGAGTACATACTCCCTTAAAGAAAACATTTTTATGATTATGGATTATATCCATAAATAGTTCAATTTATGTTAAGTATTTTACAAGTATGTAATTATCTATTTTAATTCATAAACTAATCTAGTTTATGCTTTTGTTTAGAAATGGCACCTAGTGGAAGGAATGGAGACCGTATCAATGCATGCACTCCATGTAGGGATTGACCTCCTTCTCAAGATAATTATTGTGGATCTAGAGATAGAACTGGTGATGATAAACTTATTACCATACTGGGACAACTCACTCAGGTTATGAATAATAACCTTACTCGTATGGAGCACCCTGATCCGCAATGTGGAGGATCAATGTTAGACCGCTTCATGAGGAAACAACCGCCTAAATTTAATTGGGGTACAAATCCATTAGAAGGTGAGGAATGGGTAAACTATTTAGAGAAAATATTCCACGCCTTGGGGAGTAGTGAAAGGGAGAAGGTTGTCATGGCAGTCTACCGCCTCACTGGAGATGCCAATCAATGGTGGTCGCTGATTCAAAACACAAAGGAAGATGATGAAGTATCTAATATGGAAAGGAGAGAGTTAAAGGTTCTTTTCATAGAAAAATACTTTCCACATGACCATCGAGCAGATATGGAAAGGAAATTTCTGAGTTTGAGGTAGAAGGGGGATGAGAATGTCACAAAGTGTGAGGCTAACTTTACAAGGTTAGCGAGGCATGCTGCAGAATATATACATAACCCAAGAAGTAAGATTGATCGATTCTTTGATGGGTTAAAACCATTTCTCTATCGAGCATTAGTCTCACAAACCTTCTTGTCATACGAAGATATTGTCTCGTGTGCTATCAAGACAGAAAAGTAATTCTCTAAGTCTTATGACTTTAAAGAAAAACAATAAAAGAAGAGATCTTCTGATCAATCTAGAAATGGAAATAAGGGGAAGAAGGGAAGAGATGAATATCTATCCTACAGTAAATGTGGAAATAAACACCCCGGTACTTGGTTGAAGGGAATGAGAGTCTGTTACAAGTGTGGTGAAAAAGGCCACCAAGTTCATGATTGCAAGGGAAAGAAAGTTTCTGTCCATGTGGAATGCTATAATTGTAGAGAGATGGGGCATTATGCAAATGAATGTCCTAAGCGTCAGGGTAACTTAACTCAGAAGAGGCCAAGGGATCAAGGCCAAGCTTATGCTTTCACTACTGCTGAGGTTGAAGCTCCCAAAGATGTGGTGGCAGGTAATTTAATGGTTTCCACAAGTTTAGAAAATTCATTATTTGATTCTGGATCATCGCATTGTTTCATATCTTCTCAGTTTTATAAGAAAATAAAATATTTCCAGTTTGATTTAACAAGATAATTGTCAGTCAAAACTCATAAGGGAAGTATTATTGAAACAACGTTTTTTGAATCAGTCCCCATTAGAGCACATAACTGTTCTTTATCCGCTGATCTCATTATCATACCTATTATTGAGTTTGATATAATCCTCAGTATGGATTGGCTTTTGGACTATGATTCAATGATTTTTGTAAGTAGAAGGAGGTTATGATTTTTCATGATGATGATAAGGAACACCATATTTTTAGAGAAGAATCATCACCACCTAATTCTTATTTAGACCCACCCCAGTAGCTCAACTAAATTCAATTATTGGGGAGGAAGAGAGTGAAATTACTAAGGGTGAGGAATGTAATGTTCAAATAGGGGATGTACCTATTGTGAAAGAATATGATGATGTGTTTCCAGAAGATTTACCTGGACATCCTCCAGAAGGAGAAGTTGAGTTTTCCATTGATTTAATTACTGGGTCAAGGCCTATATCGAAGACCCCTTATAGGATGGCCATCGTGGAATTAGTTGAACTAAAGAAACAACTAGAGGAATTGAGTAATAATAGATATATTCACCCTAGTGTTTCTCCGTGGGGAGCCCCTATCCTTTTAGTTAAGAAGAAAGATGGATTTATGAGGTTGTGCGTTGACTATATGGAGATCAATGCTATAACAATAAAAAACAAGTATCCCTAACATCGCATTGATGATTTATGTGACCAATTGCACGAAGCTCAATACTTTTCAAAGATTGACATTTGATCTGGATACCATCAGTTGTGTGTGATGAAGGAAGACATTCCGAAGATAGCATTTCGAACATGGTACTGGTATTACGAGTTTACAGTAATGCCTTTTGGATTGACTAATGCACCTTCTATATTCATGGATCTAATGAATAGGGTTTTCAAGGAATATCTAGATGATTTTGTGGTGGTATTTATTGATGACATCTTGGTGTACTCCAAATGCTACGAAGATCATGAAAATCACTTGAGCATTATCTTGAAGTCTCTTAAAAGGCAAGAATTATATGGGAAGTTTAGCAAGTGTGAATTCTGGCTTCAGGAGATTTCCTTTCTTGGCCACATTGTCTCTAAGGATGGAATTTCCGTTGATCCTTCTATGACCAAGGCAATCCAATAATGTACATCACTGACGAGTATAACTGAGGTACGCAGCTTTATTGGTTTGGTAGGTCATTATCGAAGTTTTGTCCAGAATTTTGCCCCATTGGCTAACCCATTAACCAAGATCACACGTAAAGGGGTTAAACATGTCTCGACAAAAGAGTGTGAAGAATTTTTTGAAGAACTGAAGAGAAGATTAGTCAACCCTCTTATATTGACTCTACCATCAGGGAATGATGGGTTCGTTATTTATAGTGATGCATCAATGAAAGGACTTGGTTGTGTCCTTATGCAGAATGATAAGGTTATTGCCTATGCATCACGACAAATATAAATTCATGAGCAAAACTATCCTACTCATGATCTCAAGTTAGCTGCTATAATAATTGCCTTGAAGATATAGAGACATTATATCTGTGGTGAAAAATGTGAGATATATACGGATCACAAGAGTTTGAAATATATTTTCTCACAAAAAAAACTCAACATGAGGCAAAGGCGATGGCTTGAACTACTCAAGGATTATGATTGCATGATACACTACCAACCAGGGAAGGCAAATAAGGGTGAAGAAGCTTTGAGTAGGAAAGATCTTGGATTTTTGAACATGATGAGAGTGGAAAGGGATCCTATTTTCATGGATCTAGTATAGATGGATATGGGAGTCACCATGGAGGGTGAAACATCAAAACATATTCAAATGGTTTCCAAACTATCTTTACTAGAAAGGATAAAGAGTTCTTAGTCCGATGATGAAGTGTTGAAAAAGAAGATTAAAGCTATGAATGATGGGCGGTTGAGGGACTTTGTGTATGAAGATGGAATTTTGAAATTTGGGAGGAGACTCTATGTTCCCGATATACCTGATTTAAAGAGGGAATTGTTGGATGATTCTCATAGTTCCAATTTCTCTATACACCCTGGGAGCACCAAAATGTATAGAGATTTAATGGGACATTTTCTGGTGGGACAACATGAAGAGGGAGATTGCTAATTTTGTGTCAAGATGTATGGTTTTTCATCAAGTGAAAGCAGGAAGGCAACTGCCTAGTGGAGTATTGCAACCTCTTCCCATACCTGAGTGGAAATGGGATAATATTACGATTGATTTTTTCATGGGACTACCAAAAACAACTAGAAGAAATGACGCAATATGGGTCATTATTGATCGTCTCACGAAGTCATCAAATTTTCTTGCTATAAGGGAAGATCTACCACTTGAACGTCTAGCAAAACTGTATATTAATGATGTTGTGAGACTTCATGGAGTACCCCTGTCGATTGTCTCGGATCGTGATCATCATTTTACATCAAGATTCTATAAAAGTCTTCAGAAGTCCTTGGATAATTAACTTCTTTTGAGCACTACTTACCACCCTCAAACAGATGGACAATCAGAAAGAACTATTCAAACCTTAGAAGACATGTTGAGATCATGCTCACTTGACTTTCAAGGAATGTGGGATCAATATTTACCTCCAGTAGAATTTTCCTATAATAATAGTTTCCATTAAATTATTCAAATGGCACCATATGAAGCGTTATACAGAAAGAGATGTCGCACACCAACCTGTTGGGATGATGTTGGTGAAAGAAAACTTGTAGGCCCAGAACTGGTGGAGGAAACGATGGAAAAGGTTAAGGTAATCCAAAACCACATCAAAGAAGCTCAAATTAGGCAGAGCTGACAATCAAAGGAAGGATTTGGAGTCTTAGGCATGAGATCATGTTTTCATGAAGGTATCACCATTTAAGGGAGTTATACGTTTCGGTATGAAGGGTAAATTGAGTCCCAGGTACATCGGACCCTTCGAAATTCTAGAATGAATTGGGGATGTAGCTTGCTGTTTGGAAATGCCGCCAAGTCTCTCCAATGTTCATGATGTGTGCCATGTATCACTGTGGAGAAAATACATGCCTGACCCAACGCATGTACTCACCTATGAAGATTTAGAACTGGAACCCGCTCTATCTTATTATGAAGAGCCCGTCAGGATTCTTGATACAAGAGAACAAGTGCTGAGAAACTGGACGACTCGTCTGGTGAAAGTTCTATGGAGAAACCATAAGATGGAGGAGGCAACATGGGAACCCGAGGAATATACGATGAAGAATCACCCAAGTCTTTTTATACAGTGATATTATATGAAATTTCAAGGAAGAAATTATTTGAAGGAGGGGAGAATGTAACACCCCAAGCTTCCACGGTACACATCTCTTTGAATAATACAGTAGCGTGTGTTGTATGCATCTTCGAGTTCTAACACACACCACAACCAATCAAAGTAGTCGTTATGAAGATTAATACCCACTTTTTGAAATTATATATATTTTATATTTCAAAATGGACTTCATTTTTGGATTCGGAATATCGAATTTCGCCTATGTTGAATTTATGGTATTTTTCTGAGAACTTCAAATTTTTTATGAATAGTGAAAAATACTTATAAACAACCATTTTAATCAAACTAATTTACAGTGATCAATTATACTATTGAGTGGTTTTAATGTATAATTATAATACATTTTTAACATTTTTTCCAATGGTGGATATTAGAATTAATTTCACTTTGAAATTGGACATAAATAATTGTCAATCTTTTGAAATAATTGTTTCTTAAAAACACGCTATTTGTTGTGACAACGAGAATTAATTATAAAATTAATTAATTAAACTTATAAGTTTTTAATTTTGTAAAATAGGAATCATTTTTGGATTTGGAATATCAATTATATCTTAGGGTGAAATTTTGGCATTGTTCCGAAAAACATCAATTTATGATTAATAGTGAAACCACTAAGTGGTAGATAAAAAATTGTTTTTTCATTTAAATGAAACATTACCACTTTATGATTTGAATTTCAAAAATCCGACATTCATGGTTGTCATTAGGAAGTAAAATGTGGTTCAAAGGGATTAAAATAATTTTTTGGTGAATAGTTACTTTTATGTTTAATTAATCGCGATTAAAGGTAATTAGTGAAATTTAAGTTAAAAATGATATTATAAAATTATGAAAATACCTTTACACTTGTCCGACACATATTGGATATGTCATGGACGGCCAAGAAAATCCATGGGTCAACTTGGGGACCCCATGGAGCCGCTTTGGTATGAAAATGACATAAATAACTTTTATTTATAGTTAAAATAAAAATGTCACAAACATATGTTGTTTTACTAAAACAATTTTAAATGGGGTTATAAAAGTCATATTTTTTACTATAAATATTCATTTGAAAGATAATAATATTTCATACATCATTATATATATTTTTTATAATTTTTAGACATTAAATAAATTAATGTTTTTATGACACCATAATGATGCAGCGATTACTCATTAATTAACGATTTAAATAAAATGAAAAGATAATGTAAAATATAAGGAGTAAACTTGTAAAAAACCTATTTTATGGGAATATTTCGAACCCTTATCACCTTATCCTATAAATATTTCATTGTGGGACCTTTATAATCCGAAAAGCATTTCATAATAATGTAACATTTCAATCTTTCCAAGAGTGCCTCTCCTCTTCTCTAATAAAAGGCCCCCACCACTCCCACCTTATTCACACCTTCATGCCTTTTGGATCAGCCAACCTCTGCCCAAATACTCTCTAAACTTCCCTACATTACTCTTAGAAGATACACATTGAGCAGAAGTCTTCCCAATAAAGCCTTTGGCTCAAATCAAAAAGAGTTACCCGATTTTAAGGTAATGTCTTCTCTAATGTTGTTTTGTTTTATTTTGCTTCTCCAACCCCTTAAACTCTTTTATTCCTTTATTTTGTAACAACACCAGTATATAAGATATACTAGGATGTTATTATGATAAGTATTTGGTTTTCAGTTACACACACCTTCATTCAATGGTTAAAGAACATACTGTTTCTGTGGGTGGCGAAATACCGCCTCACGAAATGATGATTGTTCAATATTCTATTATCACCTCTAATAGTGGCCATTTTGAGGACACTATTTTCATATATGATATATATGTTATGTTTATGTTTTCCTTATGCTTATGTATTTCTAATTTATGGCATACAATATGATTTCCATTATTCGTAAATGCATTAATTTCATTTTAGGAAGTGCGGACTACCGCCACCTCAAAGTGATTTGAATTGCTAATGACATATGTGGGATGTATAAAGGATGGAGTAAATGGTATTATACATTATATTATACAGGAATTATATTATAAATTAATATAATTATAACTTCATTCCATTAAATATGAAATGGAAATGAAAGTAGCGTTCATGCGTACGTACGGCTTACCGTCTCCATGAACGGTGCATTTCATTTCTTACCTCTAAATGTTATGTAATATTATAAATGAATGTATATACTGGATATATATGATTTATATGATATATAAATCATCAATATAATTATGGATATAATTTATATTTTACAACATGAACAATGTGTAATTAAAAGAAGTTTATTTTTGACTCAAGTACCTAAGATCGACAAAAAGACCGTTATAAACATAAATAATTACATAAAGTTCATGACATGGTAATAAGTGATATAAAAGAAATAATGAACTTGAAAGAGGTTCTTAAGAAGGTAGAGATTAACTCTAGTTTATTATTCAGGAGATCAAAGAACGGTCGAGTGAATTCGGACACGAGGTAAGGGAATTTCTTAACCCAATTTCCATTCTTTGGGATAATATCCTACTTTCAAATTATGTCATGATATTATTATGTCATATCTTGTATATGTACTTTATTTATGTGTACATATAGTGAATACAGATAATAGATCTATTTTATTTTAAAAATGATCTTTGTAAGGACTTCGTCTCAATCTCCTTTCATTGAGACATATTTGGTTTCATACACAACTTTCTTTTATACGGTGTATAAACCCCTTTGACTTTTACGTTAATTCAAAAGGAATCCTTTTTATACAAAGAGTTTTACTAAACGACAAAAAGGAATGTTTTTCTTACCGTACATATGCGGAGATAATGACTTCTCCATCGCCGTGACCATTATTTGAGTTTTAGCTTCCTCTATAATCCATAACTTTTATAAAGGAAAAATAAATACAATGGTTTAATTTTCATTAATTTCGGTATTGAAAATGGTTTTGAAAGTGTTTTTATTACATCAATGTGTTGTATTGATATCTTGTGATTGAAATGTGGAAATGTTATGTTTCCTTTATGCATGTTTTATATGATATGATTATGTTATGGTTTATGATATGTTTAAACCTATTCATATGAGGAATGAATTGGACTTAATAAGCTACGGGTGGAGCCCGCTATAGCTCCTCGATGTATCGGTAGGTCTCATGAGACAAACTAGTGTCTTGGCACGAGGTCCTGACAAAATCTTATTTGTGGTCTTGGAATGAGGCTTTGGCTACATGGTTATGATAGTCTGGCATTATGCATTCTATCATTATGAAAGTGGTTATTGATATTGCATGTGATTATTCGACTAGTAGAATATCCATGTGAGTATGTAAATGGACTTATTTAATTTTATTTTTTCCATATTATGTTGAAGTTAAATTTTAAAAAAGCTTTTTTTTTAGTTATACATTGCCTTAAATGTTAATTTTTATTTATGAAATCTTCCACAATATTGTTATCCTTACTGAGCATCTGAGCTCACCCCTTTCAATGTTTTAATATTTTCCAGGATGTGAAGATGTATTTTATGATTGACCTATAGGGATAGTCAGAAGGGGATATGAGTGTGGACTATGGAGACCATGTTATTATATTTTTTCACTTTATTATGTAATTTAACTTTTATGAATGTATCTAGTGTTTCCAAGGCTACTAAACTAATCGTTCTTTCGAGACATGATATTTTGTGATCATGCCAATGTAACGCACTAATGCACCGACTCTGGGTAGCTGGGGTCGGGGCGTTACAAATGTCGTGCCACCAACGACGCACCCGCCACAAACTACCTCCCCATGGCTTTATTGCCATGGTTTTCATCTTGCATCAAAGTACGCAATAAAATGACATGCATTGGTAATGATCTCAAGTCAGGAGATCATTACACATGATCGTAGATAGGAATATCCAATGACACCCGAAATATGGGGTGTTCCTATTGGCGGGTCAGTCCTCATGATCTTACTACTAGAGATCACCAAGTGCGACCTTCATTAGAAGAAGTCTTAATGCTTATGATCCCCTAGCACATGATGGTCAGACATCTACGGTGTCCAATCAGTAAGATGTATCTAGACCATAGAACATATATTTAAGATTAATTTCATGGTATCTATAGGTTCTCATTATAGTCTGGGAACTGCTATAACCTTTCAATACGACAATTAATCTTTGGACATTACCATTTCAATAGTGGAAGAAGAAAAGTCTACACTATAATGGTTTGATGACATCATGTATAGCTAACTGTATAAATGATATGTTAATCAAATGAACTAAATATTTGGGTGTAGGGCACCAACTATTTCAACACTTTTCACTTTTTTTCTAAGTTGTTTTCTAGAATGTGAAATATTATTGGCATATGGGATTAATTCCATGATCTTGTATCCTCTTTAGTTATGCAAGTATGTTCATGTAAGTACCTCATTCAATTAGTATTCATAAAATAATTCATAGTAGGGTAATTCCTCAGTAGACCCTTTTTGATTTGATTAAATTAATCTACAAAAAACTATTTATTTTGATGACAGGAGTCCTTTGTATCATCTGAAATATCTCATACTAGTTGTTTTGGTAACCATTATCGGAACAAGGACACATCCTTATTAAGTACTTATATAAGAGGGAAATCAAAGAAGCCATCAGAAAAAAGAAAAAATTGTGTCCATTATTATTTTGTATTTTTTTATTTTGTTTTTCACGGAAAAATGGATAACACCACCAAGGAAAACATTTATTCCCTGATAACAGTGCAAAATAATTGATGGAATCATTGTCACAAGGATAGTCAAAGATAAATTTATAATACCCATGATATAAAAGAGTGGAAAACATCATGTTATCTCTCAAAAAAGTAGTTTCATGTTCTCTGGTTCCCTTTTCAAAATTGTTTTTAGTGTTTTTATATTTTTAAATCATCAAATAAAAATAAAAAAAATAGTGTTGAATAAAATTTTTGGGTGAGGAATAAATATGTGACATGAATAGATGAATTTGTACAAAATGAATAACATGGAGGGAAAAAAGATAAAAATCATGCTAATAATATGAAGGCCTAATATAGATGGATCCCCCATCATCTTCCCTAAGTAAATCAATGTAACTATTCAATCAATAATTATCAAGTCACTTAATTCATTACCAATGACTCGGTTTACACACCTCTCTCACCAAAATAATGAAAACTCAAACCGAGAAGTCCTTTAGTGATTGTCTATTCCTCTAGATTCAAAAATGACTCTCTCAACAAAATGGTTTTGAAAAACATGCCATATGAAAGTATGATCCTAATAAGATCATCAGATCACACAACCCAAATCATAAGATCAGTCTGAGAAAAGGATAAAGGGGGAGGAAATTAAATGTGGTGAGAGAGTAGAAAAATGTTCCTGTTCATGGTTTCTCTCTCTCTCACCCTAATTCATAGTTGTAATCAGATACGGAGACATATGTAATGTTTATAATCACAATGAAAATCTGATCTCAAGGTAGTATCAGGTTTCACTCCCAAAAAATGGCCCCGCAAATTAGTTCTCCATTTCTGATGATTTGATATAAGAAAATGAGTTGGGGAGAAATAAAAATTCAAACATTACAATTAAATTAAAAATATAGATATCCCAATGATATTAACAAATATTAAAACAAGACCAGAAAAAAGTGTAAGATGAAGAACTCACAGGTTTACCAACTCTAGGTAGCTCTTATAGTTCCCATGTCTAATGTTTTAGAAAAAAGAGTGGATGAGTGATCCACTTATTTGAAAAATAATAGAAAAATGCAGTGACATCCTAATAGGAAAAAATACAAATGAAATCCCTTGACGTGCTTATCACCCACCTCAGTTGACAACATTGTGAAATTATTTGGCCTCTTGTAATGTCCTCTCTTCCCCTCAAATATATCCACTATCATCTATAAAATCCTCCAAAAAATTATTGTAATGAAAATTAGGAGGTAAAATGACATGAAAATTAATTTTTTGGTCTTATACATTATTAATTGAAGTTCGAGCCTTTTTTTAACATTCTTACACACACACTCACACACATATATATATATTAGATATATTATTTAATTACTGTACTATTACAAAAAAGTACATAATGTATATATAAATTGTTTATAATATTTACTTGTTTATTGTAAATAGTATATTATATGTATTGTTATATTATTATCATTATTATTATATAGATTATATAATATTTTTAATAAAAAAAAGAATTAATGAGTGGGGGGTTTCAGTGTTCTTGGTAGAGAGGATAAGGGGGGTGGAGGTTCACATAGAATAGGGTGCGAGGGAGGGTTTTATAGCCTTTTAGTATTCAATATGTTCAATGGCTCATTTCAGTGGGTGTTGGAACAACATGGGAGACGTCAGTAGAGGAGAGGGTATAGAAGGGGACCGTGGCATAGTTGAGAAGCAGACAAAGTTTAGAAGTGTCAGTTTTTCTTTGTGGTGGATGATCTATTAAAAAACGATAGGGGATTGGGTTTTTCTAGTGATTTTTCTGATCTGGTTAAAATTCATTGGCTTGGATTTAGGCAGGAATCATCAGCAGTGAGGAAAGGGAGAATGGGGCTTTCATGGTTGCGTGTTGTGGTGTATTTTATCCATGAGTCTAGTTTTCTAGTTTGTTGTTTTTTGAGTTTTATTTTCTTCTTTCATTTGTGGTGGTGTTCAGTTTCTCTGCTATAAATTTTTTAAACTTATGTTGGATTTTAAAATCTACTACCATTGGATTTAATTTGTGATTTCCTTGTATTTTTTACTAACGTTGGTTTGGTATGGGATGAAGGGAAGTGGGAGGCGAGTATCAGGGAAGTAGAGGATGTGCTTCGGGCTGGCAGTGACTCCCTGAGTCATCGTTGGTGTTTCCAGCAGCACCTCCTCGATTCGCAATGGGTGTTTTTTGAGGATTTGTCATAAGGGATAGTGATAGCTATGGAAGAGAATTATCACTCAAGGGATTCACCATCTGGTATTCGGGTAGTTAGTCAAGAGAGTCACAGTTTCTCCTCTTTCTTCTCATAGTGTGTGATGACCACAGTGGGTGTGGCAGCAACAGGTCACCTAGAAAAAAATCCAAAACCTGAAAAAAAATTATAAATTAAATCAATAAATTAAATTAATTAAAAGTTAATCATTTAACTTCAAAGTCCATCAATCCAATTTATTTCTAAAAATACACTTTACGACTGAGTGGGAACCATACATACTAAAAAAACATAGACAACCATTTACAAAATTCAAAAAAACTACTGTATTGAATTTCAAAATTAAACACCAAAAAAGATGGAATTCAAAATTCAGGAAACAACCACTAGCTTGGAGCCGTGAGCTTCCACATACTACCCATTATAATAGAATCATCCATCATGTCACCATTCCCATTTACCACACCACCATCATCAACCACATTAATCAAGTGCCGTTGCCAGACAACATCATCATCAGAACAACCATCGACATCGCTATCCTCACTATCGTCGTCGCCGCTGTCCAAACCCACACTAGTCGCCAGAGACTGTTGGATCCTATCGTAATCATCATAAAACCCCATCACTATGTCATAGTGAATAATAAATTTCCAAACCACAACATAGTGAATAAAATAGACATCCTATTCCATAACAACATCGAAAAGATGGGTGGTTGTCCGAAAAACTGAAACAAACCCAAGAATTTTTCCATTGGCACCTCTGAAAGAGTTAGAGAAATGAGACAAACCAAATCAAACTGCATTAAGAGAACCCCCGAAATCCAAATCCCACCTCTAAAAACCCTTATGGGACCACCGCTCCCAATCTATCTCAGAGAGGAGTGGAGTGGATTCAGGTATGGGTGGTGATTTGAAGGACCTAGGGATCCAAACAACAGCACCACGAGGTGAAAACCGGAACCCAAATACAAGAATGATCTGATGTAGGTGAACTTGAACCCCATTGACCACTGAACCTCTTAACCTAAAACCACAGGGTAGACATACCTCAAGACTTATCCAAGAGATGCATGGTGGAACTTGAGGTAAGAACAGGGTATAAGAAGTCAGGTGCTCTAGCACTGATAACCTTTGTTGGGAGAAACAGATCCACCCTATAAGAAAAACAAAATGAAAAACACACCACCATAAAGAGAGAAGTCAAAGGAGGCGAGAACATGAGAATAAAGGGAGGAATGTTGGAATAAATGATTCTCGAATATACTGCCAGCCCCAAATTAGAGGGTTTTGGGAGGAAACCTTAAGCCCCCGTTTAGCAATGGAGAGTGGGGAAGAAAAGAAGCGATTCAGAGTGATGGAAAAGAATTTCATGCGTTTGGTGAGACTGAAGCTGATGGAAGGAAATGTGAGCGGAGAGAAACTGGAGGAAATATTTCTCTACCACCCTCATTTTCTAATCATCCCAAAAGTGGGATGATTTCGACGGAAATGGTGCGTAGAATTACATATTTTTTAAATTTACAATAATTTCCTTCACAATATTTATGACCTAAAAAGGGTAGCACCACTCCTCATTAATATTTAAATAAATGAATATAGTTTTAATTATTAACAATAACAACAAACAATATTTGCATGGACCAAAAAAAATATTTTAAAAGAGAAAAAAATATTAATAATTTTCATGTGGGGGCAAACAACATATTTTGATACACATGAAAATATTGTTTGGGGGCGCTGGTTGTGTGGCCGATCCCCGAACCGTTTGTGGATTTTCCTTATAGCGTGCGTAAGCTGTAATTTGATGGTTCTACCTTTTTTAATAACAACAATAAATTATAAATAAATTCATAATGTGTATATAAATAATCTTGATTACAACTAATTATGTGTATATAAATAATCATAAAAAAGTTATAAATTTTTTTTTTTATAGATAATTTTGATTATAAATAATAATGATTATCTTGAATTAATTATTTATATAAATAATTTATAAATAATTTAAATTTAATAAATATTTTGAATTAATAACATAGAATTAATAAATTATTTGAATTAGTAATTATTATAAATTAATAATTATTTTGAATTAATAATTTTTAATTAATAAATTAAATAAATGATTTTGATTATCTTTAATTAATTTTATAAAATTTTAAAATTTTCATTAATATATGTTCGTAGTATAATGTCTTCTGAATTTTTGTGATCTAAAATATAATGATTGATTAAAATAAAAATTAATGTGTTTTGATTAGTTATAAAAGAGATAATAAAAATACAATTTTTAAAAGAAGGTATATGTCATTTAACATAAATTGTTGATATTGAACTGACATGGTGATTGGTGTGGTATCCATTATGATATAATCTATGTTTGTTTTTTATCTTGGGCAAGTATGTCCTTTAATCATGTATATATGTGTTAATTTTTAACAAAGGTTATTTGTGTCATTTTCACTAAAACAGTTTCTTTTCTTTTCTTTTAAAAATTGTTTCTAAACACGATGGAGAGAAATACAAATCATTTCTTTTCTATTACCATGTTATTGATCCAAACACAAGGTGAGAAATTACAATCTTTTCTTTTCTTTTCTTTTCTTTTATAAACTATCAAATCATTTCTTTTCTATTAATAAAATCTCAACAAACAAAGGGTATGTGATGCTGAGAGAGGGGGTAGAGCTAGGAGAGAAGGCCCCCATCTATTTGAGTCTTTTAGGGCATGTCAATTATGTAAATTATCAATGATTGTAATATTATAATTCGAAAGAAAACAATTTAACTCAAATTAATGGAGTCACAAAAAATTACAAAATTAAATTAATATAGTTGACAATTTATAAGAATATAAATTAATTTAAAAAAATAAAAAAAAATTTTTTTATTAATTTAATTCAGAAATTAAAAAATTAAATTAATGAATAAATCAATGAATTAAATTAAAATTAAAGATATCTGTATATTAAAATATTTAATGAAATGAATAAAAAAATGAAAACATAATATAATTATTTAAGGTCTCGAAACCAAAAGTGTAATTTATCTATTTAAAAATAAGAATGATAACATAATTAAATTTCTGAATAAATATAAAATAATTGAAAATAAACCAATGGAAAAAACTAATTATGGAAATAAGTAAAAATTAATAGAATAAAATATGATAAATTATAATTTAAATAAAAATAATTGAATGGAATTAAGAACATAATGAATTAATATATTTAATTATTCATAAGTAACTAAAATTATCAATAAAAGCATAATTTTAACATAGAAATAAATTTTAAATGAACTAATAAATAAATGACAAAAATGTTAATTATTAAAACAAGATAACGTGTTTTAATAATAAAAAGATAATAAAAAGTGAAAAATAATGTGGAAATGTGCAAAAATATAGTCACTTTGGGTACCTGAGTAGTTTAATTGTCTACATGTATGAATATGTGAAATTTATACACAATTGATGTTTCAATATTTTTTTACATAATATATAGATCATAGCAGCATATGGAAAAGCGTATGCTCAAGATGGTAGTTGAGATGTATTTAATCTATTGTGTATTTATATATATCATGTTCTATATGCATGTCCCCTATATCCCCTTTAATTTTTTAAATATTAGAATTATATGAAATCACTCTGTATATGAGTCAGCCTTAGGATTTTGATTATTGATTCAGTTTCTTGATTATTGTTGTTTCTTCATATGCTTCAGCTATAGTGGGTTACTAGTCCTATTTTTATATTGTCTATTTATTCCATGTTGTTGGTTATTCATATTCATTAGTTATTGACTATTTATTTATTATATCAAATATTTTACACTCATATAAGGTTATAGTCTACCAATTATTCCACCTCAGACCCTCACTGATAGTCGGTAGCCTATTACATAATGGGAGGCATTCTTGAGGTCATGTGACCCACCATCACGGGGCACTAGTTAAGTGGATTTCAGGACGAGGTGTTACATTAATATTTTTATTCATATTCTAATGTGATAGTTTTTAAATATTAATATCATTATTTTGATATTTTATTAATGAGATATTACTTATTCTCTCCCATTATAGACTTTTACTGAGCTCTTATTAAGTATAAATAAGGATTCATAACCTCTTCTCTACCTTTATTTTTGTTATACTTTTATTTCATTTTTTACTATACGAATCATTACAATGATTGATTAATATTACTTCCTTAATATATCATCAATGATAGATCAAAATTATCTATCATTATTAGTCATTCTCAAGACTATATAATTCCATGACACTCATGTGTCCATAAAAAGATCATAAAATTTTGGTAAAGTAAAGAGTGTGTCATTTCAAAGCAATTAAATCTTTCGCTCGATATAAAAAAGTTGATGTCATCTTTGGTATACTTTCAAATATGGGATATATAACGAAAATAGTTTGGTTGGGTAATAAATTAATGATTAATCTGTAATCAAAATTTGTGCTTAAATGTCCACTTTATTTGACACTGATGGGGGATATTTTTTGGATGATTCATGATCTCTTTATAAAACATAATTGAGGATAAATTTCTTTTTATATCCCTACAAAATGAACTTAATATTAACTAATTTCGGTGTATCATTCCTTTATAATGGGTTATTTCAACTACATTTTGAATATCCAATTATTTCACTATAAATTGTGGGATAACAACCTCGATAGCCTCATTGTTCCCTCGAATTAGGAAAGTATTGACCTAGAACTTGATTTTTATTCAAATAGTGCTGTTATTTATCAGTAATGAAATTAATTATATGTTACTTTATTATTTATTTCCTTCATATGGTGAATGAATTTGACTTATTATTTAATGGGAGGGGATAAAAATCTTATTTCCCCTTGATGGATAGGTATTTCTCATAAGGAAAACATGATTGGGATATTTGGTGTCTTTCTTAACCATTTATGTATAATTTATTTCAATGAGGCATGGATAATTTGAATGAAATATTGGATTAACGATTTGATGGTATGAATCATGTTATGCAAAAGGCCTTGATGGTAAGATTAATATGTATAGAATTATATACTCCATCCCTATGAATCAAGTTATTATTGTTTATGTGATTATTTATATTATAATACTATCCATGAAAAAATTAATACTTTTTATCGAATAATTTACATATTTATTCCTTCTATATTACATTTTCAACCATTATTCAATAATTCCTTTAAATTTCATCTAACCATCAATATGAATCTAATATATTCATTTTCTTTATATCTTTATATATCCCAAGGGAACCATAATGGATTAAAAATAGGTTGTGTATAATTTCAATGATAAACAATAAAGTATATGTGTTTTCATTTGATGAAATTTTGTTTTAAATGTAATGTATTGTTCATTTATGTATATATTCCCTTGAAATTACTAAACTCCTAGATCCTTTCTAAAGATGTGTGTTTGTATACATAAATATATAAATGTAACAGAATAACCACAAGTACTTAGGTACGAGGATTGGGGTGTTATAGTTGGTAGCAGAGACTGTTTTTTTTAAACACAAAGAACTAGATTAGGAAGAATATATATAGATAATGTAATGCTATGAAAAAACTTAAGTATAATATATATATATATATATAAATTCATATTACATAACATTAAAATCTAAATAATGAACTGAAATTATATTTTATAATTCATAATTTATTGTTTATTAATGAATTTATAATCTATACGTCATGGTTTATATGTGGTTCCAAATCAAATTCACAAAAACCAAGTCAACAGTAGTAATAAATGTATATATTTAAGTCCTAATCAAATCTACGAAATATGTGTTGGAATTTACAAAATCTTGAATATGTTTGGTAAGTTAACTAGGTATATGATGAATAACATTTCTACTATGAAACTACCTACTACACATCATCATGGTGTAATAATGTTGGATCAAATCATGTTGAAAAAACACTTACATTCAATGGGACCACATACCCTTTTGTGGTATATTAATTGATTAATTCATTATAGATGATATTATGTACTTTTGGGTGGACTGAATGAGATCAGGTTATCATGGAATAATATCATATAAGGGGATATGAACACCAAATGTGGGTTTTTATTAAAAAATACAAATAAGGAGGAAGTGATAGAAATGAAATAGTGAAAATCATTGGAATCAATATTCCAATATAAATACACTCCTCATGATAAAAGAGATGACCTGGAAAGGGAATTTCTAAATCTAATAAAAAAGGAAGAAGAAGCAGTTGCTGAATATGAGCTTACATTACATGGTTATCATGATTTGTTGTATATTTTTTATACATCCCAAAAAAGATATATATTTTAATTAATTGATATATCAATGAAAATTATTATAAGTTAAATATTCACTAAATATTTTTCATATAATGAATGACTTGAAAATTACCTTCAATACAATTAAATTCTTCCAAAAACCTTATTTTTTTAAATTGAAGTGGTGACTTAGCACTTTATTGAAAAGACATTTAAAAATGAGAAGATATGAATGGTTGACTTTCTACCATTAAATAATTATATCATGAAAAATTATTGATTATTTTTACGGAATTTGGGTTTATTATCATTTTAGATATATGGTCCATTAATGACATGAGTTCATCAATGATACAAGATTTCACTATGTATTTCACATAAATAAATATAAGCTTTATTTCAATTAATCAATGAACTAAAACAATTATATAAAAATAATATTATTAAAGATAATTATATGAAGAATAAAACCTCTAGCTAATAAAAATATTGTAATTATTCAAAAATTATTACATTTAGTGGATATATAACTAATATTATTTAATATTTATAAGGATTTCTCTTTCTAAAATAACAATTTTATATATTAATAAATTAAAAGATAAAAAATTAAATGATTATATTGATAATTTATAATAAGAAAATAATTTTTAAAAATATTAACTTTATTTAAATTATAAATTACTATGAAAAAAATATTTAATACACATAATGTTTAATATGGCCATTTACACAATAAAAGTTCATTTTATTTATATTTTGTATTTTCCATTAAATTATAATTTTTTAATTACATAATTATATATTTTTTAAAAATAAATTGATTTTTAAGTTCAATATTATAATAATATACAGTTGTGAATTTGTGATAATTTTATGAAATAATTTATTTTTATGCGAATAGTTAAAACAACAGTTTTTAATCACATAAAATTATTTCTAAAAATATTTTTATATATGCAATGTGAACTAATGTTAAAATTAACATTTCTTACACATAGAAATATTATTTAATATAATGGATTACAAATTTGGAATTCATATATCCAAATTATGTAATAGGTCCCACTATAGTTCCCCTTGGACTTGTATAGAAACCTAAGAGGGTGGGGGTGAATTAGGTGTTGACTAATTTTACTAATGCTAAACATTCAAAGAACCCTATTAAGATTTAACCATTTTTGATAGTTAGTTAATGTGGACGTATTGAAATACAAAAATACAATATTCGTCCATATGTAGGAAAATAATACAAATAAAATGATTATTTGGTTTTTAAAAAGTTTGGTACAGGTACCTACTCCTTGCACTATTTGTTTAGTTTCCTTAATCACAGAATCTCCACTATAATCAATTATTAATTATAATAGGTTTAGTGCATCCATAGTTTTCAATGTGAACATATAATTGAATATATAATAAATTCTTGATTCCCACATGATTTCTATTTCTAATTACACACTGGAATTCATCAGCAGCTTTATAGTGTAGTCACCATGACAAATAGTGATCTCCTTTGATACCAGACTCACACATGTTCTATAGTGGCACAATATATATATATATATATACAAGTATTACAAATACTTTACTATTTTGATTTATATTATAAGAACATCTCATAATGTATCACCATAAGAAATTTTTATTTTTTCTCTCAACTCAATGTCATAAACTAAATTTTGCTAAATTAGTAGAAGTACATGAAACCTGGTCTCTGATGTTTTATTAGCTCTCAAATTGTCGGAAAACCGTACTCACTATCTTCTCATGAATCATCACTCAATGTATGATTCAATATATAAATAATATATAACATAATAACAATATTGCATTCCACTTTTCAATTTCTAAAAGATACAATAGATACTTCTTCTTTTTTTTCTTATACAAATCATAGATCACATAGTACATTCTAGCGCTATGCTTCTCAACACCTTCAAACAACAACTACTGCTTTTTTAAAATTTTGCTCCTTGATCCCCTCATTTTATAATATGTATGAGTGTATGTATTAAAAATATACTTTCATATAAAATATCTATATATGTAATACCATAAATATTTTCCAATTGTCTCAAAATGTTTTAGGAACTTAATTTCTCAACTCAAAGGGAACCCCATAAATGTACTCTTTTCTTATACATACATGTTTTGATACATATTAGAAAACATCTTCACAAAATATATAAAACAAACATGTCTCCTTCTTTATGACCTTGTATTTAATTTTTCTTGGATCAATAATATATTTTTATTAGAATGAAATATATAGGATCAACCCATTATTCTAAAAACATATCCACTAATAATCTACAACTCATATTTTCCACAACTATATAAAATATATATAAAATATATTACGTGTTTCCAAACATATCCACTAAAAAATCTCCACTTATAATATGAAGCTCATATCAATTCAACTAGACTGATTTCAATTAAAATTGTCCATATGTTTATATTAGAATTAAAAATAAATTGAAACATATCACCTTCATTCTCATGATTTAGGTCTTGGGGAAATTCACAATCATTAATATCATATCCTAATGAACACTTTAATATATGTTAATCAATGTGAAATTGGAATTTCTAAATAATAACAAAAGCTTCAATGGATCTTCATCCATGTTATTATTGAAAAACTGATAAGTCCTTTTTTTCAATTACAAGAAAAATATAAAGTGATTATCCTTACATCAATTTACTCAAAAAATATCGTATCATATATTTTATAAGAATGATGATATTAATAACTCAAATACATAACACAAGCAATGACTGATTTAATTTATCCAGAAAAATAAATAATTATATAAATATAGTTTTCTTCATTCATGATTTTCTATTTCTATAAATACATATCAAATTTCATTTCTTATCATTATTATATTACACGCCATTATAGGTGTTTTTTATTTTTATAACTGGAATAATCATCTCTTACATCATCATAAAATATTTCATATTCATGACATTAATACCCATTAAAATTGAATTTTCATCATATATAGCTTTAAACATTTCTCTAGGTATTTATGTATTACACATCAGTTATTAATGTATTATAATAAAATAGAATTATTTCTTGAGAATTACACTTTTTAATAGAAGTATTACATTTAGCTCTAGAATTCTTCAATGCCTTCCTTTGTCAATTTTATAATTTATCCCCATGTCTAATAGTGAAGCTTATTAATACATTAAGTTCAAACTTACGATGAAGTAATATGACGAATACTTATATTACCGATGATGTCATACACCATTTAAATTTCCAATATTAATTAATCTAAAATGTTTTAAGATGATGTCACATAGTTGGTAATGACATACGATCAACAATGTCATACCATGTAGCTTAATGTCTTATGATTTCCTTGAAAGCATACGTTTGACACCAAAATTGTTACATTAAGAGTAATTTTTTTATATTCAGAAAAAAAATTATAATGCCCAGAACATAGACATATTCTCATGAACTACAGAAACCATATTTCTCATTAAGCATCAAATTTTTTTATCATTTCTCCAAATGCTACTCCAACCTCATCAAAACGTTTCATTACATCTACATGTGATTTTTCGAATTTAAAAAATAATTTTAAACTCTTTAAAATTCACTATAAATTTGTTGAAATATATATAATACTAAAAAGGAATTATTTCATTGAGTTGAAAAACTATATATAATTTTTATATCTTTTTCAGTATATCTTGAGTCATATATGATCACTCAAACCTTCATCGAATATTGTATAAATACTATCTATAGAGACCGAAATTATTTTTACACCTCTAATGAAGTCATATTTTTATCTATATTTTCCAAAACCATTATGTTTTCAAACACAATATCTATAGGTATTAGTAGCTTATTCTCAAACCTTTTAATACAATTTTTCATTACCTTCATCACCTTTCACTTACATGTGGAATAACTCTTTCAATTGTATAATTTAACATTGGTTTTCAACTAAAATTTATCCATCATGGGATTCATGGTAGATCATATATAATCCCCTTTCTCTCTAATGTATAGGCATCCACTTTTCCATGTATAGGGAGGATAGTCTCTGATCAACCACCTTAATCATTACCATTTCATAATTACATTTGATAAAAAATAATTACATAAAATATAATCTTAAACCCTCTATGACTTCATTACATCCCCTATAATTTTTGACAATTATACATATATTGAAATATATAATGTCATTTTTCCTCAAATTATAAATTAAATTGGATATTATTAAATTATTTTTCCCATAAAGGTAAGGGTTTAAACATATAATCAACATTTCTCTCCCCAATTAGTCATTGATACACCCTAAAACACTTAGAGAGAGGATTTATATATAATATTTGACATCCATTAGGCATAAATTAATTTAACTAATTTTACATGGGTAAAGCTAATATTGAGAACAATATTTTATCAAATAAAATAAAATATGTCAATATAATATCAACATTTTATACTGATTGAACCACGATTCAGTATTTTATTCCAGCCTTCCTCTATTGTATGAAACTAGTTTTGTATTGAAAATTAAATTTATAATAATAAATTTAAAATCATTTTTTACAGTAATTTAATTTTTATCACTTTTAAAATGTGTAATTTTGCTTTTTTTCATTATATGTTGAGCTGATTTGGTGGGCCCAAGATGTGGTTAAAAAAATGGACCAAACTACACTGAAATGCATGAAAACATGTGGACTCAACCGTACACTATAAAAACTCTTG
Source organism: Viscum album (assembly GCA_963277665.1). Lineage (NCBI taxonomy): Eukaryota > Viridiplantae > Streptophyta > Magnoliopsida > Santalales > Viscaceae > Viscum > Viscum album. Next base: position 597,248,060 of record OY728139.1, read on the forward strand.
GACTCCAATTGGGCTGAAATTTTGTGGCATGATCCCAAATTCAATGGGATACAATTATTTTGAAGACACCCAATCCTAATTTCATCCATTAAGGGGACCAAACTAACCATTCATTCCATGAAAATGAATCTACATGATACCAAAATTGTGGTTCTGTATTTTTGAAATAACACCCATTTTATACATTATTTGGCACCAAACAATGAAATTAATATAGAGGGGATGTGTTTCAATAGATTTTGTAACTTTTAAAAGTAGTGATATGGTATTTTAGGACCCTATAAAAATGTTCCACATGGTATCTCAAAATCTGGGTGCCAAAAAAACACACCCCATTTTGGAAATAAAATTAAACCACAAAATCCTCATTTAGTTGTTTTAATAGAAATGAAATCTCTACCATTTTTTATACACCAATTAGTCCCCTCCTTGTTCCTATAAGTTCTAGAGGATATGGGAAGTTTTTCATTTACACTGATGGTTTCTTCCCTTTCCATGTAGTTCTAAATACCTTGTGATCACACGGTGATAGACATGATATAAATCCCGACTTTCTTTTTTGTAATATTTTATTAAACATTATATTTATAATTTTCAATAATTTTTTTCCTCATTATATATTCTATATAAACTGATCTTTGTAATATTATGTGATAATAAACTCATATGATCATGTTTGGGGTTACCCATTCATGTGATGTTTCACACACCGTTCAACACTTCTTCTTCCCCCATTAAATTGTTGTGTTTCAATGATACATATTTTTTTAACTATCATAAAAACATCCATCACCAAGTAAATTCAAGTAAAATTTACAAATTGAAATAATATACAAACCTGGATAGATCATGAAGTTCTTCACATGCTTCGTTGGTGAGTTTTAGTTATACAATCGAACACAAGTCCCCAAATCATCAATGGTAACTGGTGAATCAGTTTGTGTTGCAGAATGATCCCTAGGAGGTATCCTTTTATAAAATAAGTAATGTGATAGTAAAATGGGTTATAATCCATGAATTATAAAATATATACACTTTCTCTTGAAGAGAGGAAGGATGAGCATCTAGATAAATAACCGAGCTGGTCTCGCTTAATCAAATCTGTCAATTTCTTCTTTCATGTACATCTTGATTTTATATGATTTCATATTATATAAAAAAACCACAAATTTCAAACAGTGACATTTAGTATTTTCATAACACAAACTTTCTTTTTAAATTAATTATATAAGGCTCCGTTGAGAGATAACACAAGGTTCCAGCTATACCATAGATGTTCTAGTAAAAACAAATTCTACTTTGATGCTTTCGAGAATGTGATCAGATTTTGGTCCCATTTTCAGGGATCCAAGATCATTTTTTCCTCTTATTTCTTTCTTTTTTTATTTGTTACCCATTTCAAATATTCCCCCTTCCATTTTGATTATTTTTTCCTTCTCTCTCTCTCCTTCTCTCTCTCTCTCAATATTTAGATAATATAGAAATTTTTTTCTCTATTAATTATTATTAAATGATTAGTTTTTATTTATATTTAATTAAAAAAACTATAAATATGGAAAATAATAAAAATAAAACTACACAAATTATTTCTGTAACCCGATACAGAAATAACCTTTTTGAAATAGACATTTGAAATGAAAAGACACTTCATTCAAAAATTAGGTCATCTACTGTAGGAGAGTCTGGTAACATTGAGGAACCCCTTGTTGAACCCCAAGTGGTTCTAAACCAGTCTCAAATTAAACCAAATTAAATTCCTAAAGACATTGCTTCAAATAACTGGACCTTGAAAGAACTGACCACCCATGGTTTTAAGTACCAACTTGCGTACATCCAATATCAAAATGAAGCATCCAACATTGAGCTATGATCGAACCTCATAACACTCCTTTCTAAATTCCATGGTCTTCTAGGTGTGGAAACTAACAAAAATCTAAAGTATTTTCATGTAGTTTTCTATAAAATGAATTCCCAAAATGTGACTAAGGAAAACATTATGTTTAGGTCCTACCCTTTCTTCTATGATGGTGTATCCAAAGATTGGATACACTATCCACCTCCCATAATTAGGGGATCAAATGATCTAAAATGACATTGTCTATAGAATTTCTTCCAAACCTATCAAACTCTATCAATTAGAAAATAAATCTTTTCATTTAGAAAATCATAAAGAGATACCCATCCTGAGTATAGGGAATGATTCAAAATACTTTGTTCAACTTTCCCCCACAATAATATTAGTGAAACACTTCCAATTTAATGATTATATAAGGGAATTTTCCCCATTGATAATGGCATGATTCATGTTATATCTTGTGTTTCCCTAGTGGATAAAACTCTTCCAACCACTTTTTAATTAATAACCAACATGTTTCAAAATTCAGAACAATTTAGTAAACATGAAATTTCAGCAACTGAAGGAGTTCATGAGTTATGTCATTCATCCCTAAACTAAATGGTAGATAAAAATCAGGATGAGATATACACCCTTATAAGAAAATTAGATCATGCTAAAAATAACTCACACTCTCCTAAAATTCCATTGTATTGTGGTATTTGTTATAATAACACAAATTCTTTATGATTAGTTCAACCCAAATCTAGATTAATCTGAGTCTTCCAAAATAATATTTCCTAGAAATCCATTTCAATAAGAAGAATCCTTCAATAAAAAACCATTCCATCCAAAAACAAATTCTGTGTGGAATTCAAAACCCCATTACTCACAAGGATATAGCTCGAGCTACCCTAAAAACAATTTTTATAAAAATGGCCATGTTATGAAACATTCTTTTCCATCACCATCTCAAACCAATCATCCTCCTAGAAAATATGAACCAATCATTGAGGAAATGAGGAATGAAATGTTATCCCAAAATATCTATTTCCAAAAAACCAAAGAATAATATTTTCAAGGCCTACAAACTCAACTGGGATAATTAAAAAACACAATGTTTTAGATAATGTGGAAATTTTATAGACATGTACCATCCCAATATATTTATAATTCCAAATAAAAATGTAAATTCTTCTATAATAACACTTCATATTTGTAAATTTGTTTATCCATATATTGATTATGTACAAAATTAAAACCCCCATATGATAACTCTCTTTCTCTACCCATAAAATATTCTAATGGATGGAAAAACAAATATATCAACAAAGTAAATAATGGTGATTACCCAGAACAATACATTCCACTTAATTTCCCCCAAAGTAAGTCTAAACTTATTAAATTTTTTGATAACGTAATTGATAATGAGATAATGTATACTTTTAAAAAGGTTCATGTTAACATTTCTTTACTGGTTATAGTTAAAAAAATTCAATGCTATGCCAAATTTCATTAAGTGAGAAGCACCAATTGACGGAGACTAAAGGGTAATAATAGAGTGAATCTTGGATGAAATTTCGTGGATTTGGTCCTACCATAAATTCCAACTAAATTCAATGAACAATACACTTCCACAATACCTTTCACCATAGGGGGACATCATTTCTAATGAAATTATAGATTTGGGTTCTTTGATTAATGTGATGCCTTAGTATTTATACACTTTTCTGTGGGTTGGAGAGCTTCAACCAATATATATCATCATTAATATTTCCCACCAGAGCACTACACATACATCAGGAGTGATTGAGTATTTTATGATTAGAGTGAATAATCTCATTTTTCCTAAAGACTTCTACATTATTCAGATTGATGATACCTAATCCTAAGGACATGATCCTCTCAAACACTGAACAACATTCCTTAAAATAGAAAATATGTTCATAAAATTTAAGAATTTTACAATATCCATGGAATTTTCTAGTGAAAATTTATGTTTCAATGTTCTTGATATAATGAAATACCCAATTAGGGAGCACTACACTCTTCCGATCTATTCGATGGAAGTGATCTATAATGGAACACACACACACAAAAATACATCCTTGGTCAAAACTCCAATTCATTTTAAACTTTTTTAACCTTTGGATGATTTAAGTTTTAATTCATGTATTAAGTGTTGTGTGGGTTCAGAAGTCAGTAAAGTTTTTTCTTTAATTGATGAGTGTGTTCATTCTAAGGTACCCATGACTGTTGATGATTCTACAAATATCATTTCCATTAATTCTCTTCATTTAGAGAATAGACATGAGTAGATAGATAGTCTTATGGATCTCACTACCCCAAAACCCCCATAAATAATGATAAAATCACCATTGTTGAAATGAAAACCACTTCAATCTAATTTAAAACATTCTTATCTTGAGGGTATTGAACAATTTCCCATCATTATTTCCTACAATATCTCTCCCAAGTATGAATAAAAACTGGTAGACCATTTGAGAGAGTGTAATAAGGTGATAGGATGGTCATTGGCTAATATTCAAAGGATTATACCATCTATATGTGTACACCATGTACTTTTAGATGATAAGGACTAACTCATAAGGCAATATCAACATCTGTTGAATCCTACCATCCCTAAAGTTGTAAAATTGGATGTAAGTAAAATGCTTGATGCTGGTATCATATATCCCATATCTTCAATTAAATGGGTTATCCAAATGAATATTGGGCCTAAAACTGAAATAATGATTGTGTTAAATGAACAGAATGAATTAGTTCCAACACGTGTGCAAAATAGTAGGTAGGTCTATATTGACTATAGTCGATTGAATCAATCCATGCAAAAGGACATCATTAACCAACAAGCTAATTGATAGAAATATTGTCTTGTAATTCCCATTATTATTTCCTTTGGAGGATATTTGGGTTATTTTCAAATTAATATAGCCCATGGAGATCAATAAAGTAGAGAATATACCTTTCCATTCAGTACATTACCATACATGAGTACGTTTTTTGGTCTGTGTAATTCACCTGGTACATTTCATTAATGTATTTTGAGTATTTTTGTATATACAATGAAAATTGTATGGATGATTTTATGCATGATTTCAACATTTATGGATCTTCCATTGATAACAGTTTTTCACACCTAGGTTATGTCCTCTACCTTTCATTGAAAATGATCTAGTATTAAATTATGATAAATTACATTTTGTGGTTGAGAGGGGGATTTTTCTTGGGAATGATATTTAAAATAAAGGAATTCAATTGGATAAAAGACCAATTAAATTAATTTCAACCTTTCCATACCCAAAATGTATTGGTGAGGTGTGATATTTCTTAGGTCATACTAGTTTTTAATGCTAATTCATTAAATACTTTAGTAAGACCATGCTTTCCTCATCATAGTTATTAAAACAAATTTTATTATTCTTCCAAAACAATTGTGAGTATTCTTTCAATTTACTAAAATGGAGTCTCACATCACCACCCATCATACAAAAAAATTAGGTGGGATATCCCATTATAACATATGTGTGATGCCTCTAACATCATATTTGGGATTGGTTTATTATAAATTGATAAAAAATCTCCTAATGCCATTGTGTATTTCACACATACCCATGATGATACCCATTAAAAAAATACACCACCACTGAAAAATATATTTTCTAATTGTATTTTCATTGGAAAGATAATTTTAATATATTATTTAGTCAATACATTTTTTGTTTTTTGATCAGGTTCCCTTGGATTTATCTAAGAGAATGGAAAAGTTAATCTCCACCTCATTTTGAGGATTATCCTCAAATAGGAGTTTGACCTAAAGATTTGAGATAATATTGGTGTTGAAAATGTGTTAGTTGAACACATTATTATGATTTCACCACTATTGTACAACCATGTTGACTTATCATTCCCCATTAGAGAATTATTTATACATGAGAACCATTGTGATGTTGTGGTCCTTTCCACTTGGTATGTGGAAATTGTGAATTTTCTATTAGCATCATGGTTCCCACTGATTTCATAACATAATAGTCCTAGAGACAAAAGCATGATTCATGATGGTTCTTTTGGTATGAACCATATTGTGGATAATTTGTAGTAACCAAGTCATTCTTTGGTGTGTCACTAGCCATGAGATAACCTTTGATTTGATAATATTCCACACTGAGGATCATGGGGGTCACTTTGGATCTCAATGTATAGTTCAAAAGGTCAAAGACATGGGAAATTATAGTCAAACATTTTATAGGTATTCCAATTAGTTTTTTAATTCATAAAAATTATGTTAATTCATAGGGAATACCTCCAAGTATAATTAAAGTCCAAAGAAACCCTTGTTATTCTATGAAATCTTTGATGCATGGAGAATTGACTTCATGGGTCATTTTTAAAATTCATTTTTATTTTTTTAAACAATATTTGTTGTTGAAAATATCTCTAAATTTTTTTAAGTAAAGGATACCAAGATTGATGAATCTCGAGTGGTTGTTTATTTTATGTGGTCCTAGATTTTTAGTCAGATTTGTTTTCTAGGATTCATCATTAGTCATTAGGGTTCGTATTTTTTCAATAAAAATATAAAAAACATGATATGCGAGTATGTGGTTGTTCATAAATTTTCCTCTAAATATAACCCCCAAAATGGTGGGAATGATAAAACTTCAAATCAGGAAGATAAGAAAATCTAAAAAAATAGTAAAACCCAATTGTACAAATTGGATTTTATGCTTGGGTGATGCACTTTTATCATACCATATATATTTTAAAACCTCGATCCAAATGTAACAATAGATGGTTATATTATTAACGTCATTTCACCCATTAGTGCAAGTAGAGTGTTGTTCATATTTGGATATTCAAAAATGTAATATTAATCTCTTAGATGTAGGTGAGCATATGAAGTTGTAGATTTAGTAGATAGAAGAAATTAAATGTGATGAATACGAGAACACCTAAATATATAAAGAGAATCCAAAGACTATACAAGATGTTATTAATCAATAGTATAAGTTTCATATTAGATATAAGCTCGTCAAGTAAAATTTCGGGATAAAGCACCAAGAAGATAAGATTCATTCCTGATGGCTAAGTCCTTACATTGTTACTAATTTTTATCTTTTTAGTGAAATACAATTTTTTCATGAGTATTGATTCCATAGTATCACTGTCAATAGGTTATGAGGATTTTTTGAATCATCATGTTGAGGAAATCCATTATCAAGAATCAACATACACATGATACCAACTAGGTTTTTTCTTTCAGTCCCACATTCCCATTTATTAGAGTGAGTACACTGCACACTCTAGGTGTGAGGGTGGGTACATTACTATGTTATTAGAATTTTCATTGTATTTAATCATTCTTCTATTTCTACTTGGTGAATAGTATTTTTTATTTTCTCTATATTATTGAGTTCATTACTTTTATCATCATCTTTCTTCTATTATCTATTTCTCGTTTATTTGAAAGTAATTTTAACTTTCCCCGTGTTTGATCTTAAAAAAATAATATCTAAAATTATTTTTTATGCTTCATTAGATTTAGTATAAAATTCCATTATTTTTTAAATTGTTTTTAAAATAAATATTGTAATTTAATTTTTTTCAACAATTTTTATTTTCGAACATTTCCTATATGTTTAATTGATTTTTGAAGTCAATTCCTCATTTTCACTATCAAATATTTTAATCCCTTACATGATAGTCAATCTATTCCATTTATTAAAAATTATTATTTTCAATTTATTTCATGAGTGTCTCGTGTCACATAGAGAAACTAGAAATTTTCATGGTTATTTTTGAATCGATAATTTTTTATTGTTCTAAATTCAGGATAGATGTCATCATTCATTGAAGACCACTTTGTAAAATAAACCACTAATTTTGGACATGTTAAAATGTTACAAATAATAATTTATTGAGAACCTTAAATTCTATTTAGGTTGACACATTAGATCCAAATTTATCCCTAACTATCCATCTCTTGTGTACATTATTGTTTTATTTTTATTATGTGTGGGGTAGAGGGTGTTCTATCATAATTCTAAGGAATTGTTCACTGTAATTGGAGAGTGAAAGTGTCCCTATATTTGTTTTGGGAAGTGGGACCACAAGTCACACTATATCATTGTGTTATACATGTTTCCCTTTTTATATTCAAAAAATAAAAATAAAAAAACAAAAGTTATGTACATGATAGAAAAAAATAAAATTAAACCAATAATAATAATATAAAAGTTGATGTCTAATCATTATTATTCAATTCTTGGTTATGAACCATAAAAAAGAACCAATGGGGAGAGAGTTGAAACTAATATAATATATTAGAGGTTTACCTAGTACATTAATTGTGAACACTTTCTGAATTTTGACATGAAATATACTTAAGATATTAAGCACTACTCTTATGTATCATATTCCAAAAGCAAATTCTACTAACCCTTGAACCTCAGAATAACTCGTTTTAAGTCCTATTAAGTAGTACACTAGTTTTTAATGGTAGATAACATAAAATAGTAGAAATAATATGGTGAGATCACATGAAATTTAGGAAATTATAATAATACAACATTCATATGTTATTGGATTGAGGAAGTAAATTTTATAGGTGAGTAAGGTTGAAACATGACCAATGGGTGAAGAAATGAAATTGATCAAATTTTAATATGAGAGAAAAAAATTATAATAAAGTTTATTTCATAAACATGAAATGAAGAATTTCAATTCAAAATATTTTTTTATGTTTTCTCACGTTCGATTTTGGAATGGGACTTGGTTAGGATATATGACCTATCTAAGGAAAGAAATTTTTTAGGTGTGTCGGTGTGATCACACCACAATTCACCATTTTATTTTACCCTTACACAACTGTATTAAATCGAGTTTGTATTGAAAATTTGAAATATAATAAAAATTTTCACTTTATGATATGTTCATTAATTAAATTTTTATCACTCTTAAAATTTTAATTTCATTGGTCATGATTTTTTCATTATAGGTGGAGGTAATTTGGATGGCTCAGAATGAATTTGAAGAAAAATGGACCAAACAACATAGAAATCTATGAAAATAAGTGGACTCAACAACACACTACATCTAATCAGCTTATCCAATTAATGTAATTTTTTTGGTTATCAAAAATTCAATTTTTATAACACTTATGAATATATAAAATACAAATTCATCTATTATGGGACCCAACCAATTTGATATGTCAACGAAAATCTTTATTGACAAAATGAAAAGTGCGGTTATGTATCTTAGAAATATCTCCCAATTTATACATTATCATGATACCAAATTTTAAATTAAGATAGGGTGAAGGTATTATAAGGGGTTTTTTCATTTTTTTATGTCATGATATTGAATTTTACTAGACCAATACAATGGGAACAGTGGTATCTCAAAATCTTAGTGCCCATAACCGCATCCCATTTTGGCTATAATAGGCAACCTTGGGCACCTCATTTAGTAGTTCGACCAAGATGAAAATATTGTAAATTTTGGAGACCTAAAGGCTAACTTTCCACATTCATAAAAGTTATAAAGGCTATGGGATGCTCTAAATCAATATCTATGGCTTCTTAACATTCAATGGAGTTCTCCTTGTGATCACCTGGTGAGGAAGATGATGTAAATCTCGTGTTTATTTTTTTGTAATATTTGAATAATTTTTTAATTATATGTTTTTATGTTTTCCTTATTCATCCAATATTATTATTTAATTTATTTATATAATCCTATTTCGTACTCAATTCATATTATCTTGATTGGGGGTCCCCATTCATGTGATGTTTCACACACCATTCACAAATTCTTTTTCAATCTTTCAATTGTGGTGTTTGTGTGGTTCATATTGATCAATTGAACACTCATAAAAATTATAATTCCCATGTAATTTCATTTCATTATAACACATTGAAATAATATACAATCATGGATAAGAAATAATTTTCCTTGTTTGTTTCCTTGGTGAGTTTCAGTTATGAAGTCAAATAAAAATCACCCAATCATTAGTGGTAACTGGTGAATCATTTTGTGTTTTAGATTAACCCTATGAGGTATTCTAGTATAACCTAAATAACATTATTGTTCTACGTGTTATAAATTATATATTAAAATATCTATACCCTTTATCTCAATGAGATGAAGGATGAGAATCATTTGAAATCCTTAAGTTGATCATGCATAATAAAATCTGTCAATATTTTGATTCATTTATTTCTTGGTTTTATAAGATTTCATCATACATAAAAAAATAATGATTTCAAACAATATTATTCACCTTTTTCATCAATGAATCATTATTTTTGAATTAATTATCTGTCTCTATCAAGATATGGCTTAGGGTTCCTGCTATACAACTAAAATTCTATTAAAACAATTTATAATTAGATGTGCTTGACAACAAGGTCTTATTATTATATAGACAATCATTAATTAAAATAAGTGATAATCGAGTATATTTTCAAGAATGTTATATAAACATAATCTAATCATAAAACAAATATCATAATTTTTTTTCATGTAAATTTCATTTCAGTTTTTATGAGATAACACCCATTTATAATTATTATAAGAAAAATCATAAACAAACAAAGAGATTGAATTACACAAATAATTTGTGACAAAATGTTGGGTATGTTTATATTACAGTATTTAAGAATATAAAAAATATACGAAAACATACATTAAATTAGTTTACCCCCTAATGGGGTTTAGTTCAACATTCACTACTTTTCACTCGATCATTTAATGAAAATAAAATGAATTTGGGGTGAGGGTGGGTCTTCTAGAAACTCCTCAAGATGACAAGTTGTGATAATAAAATATTCTCTCCTAAATACTCCTATGGTTATGGTTTTAAAATATCTATACTTCTTCATGATTTCTTCAACATTTTATTTCCATCATTATTCATATTTTTCCATCGTTCTCCTTTAACTTTGGTTTCATAACTAGACTAGAAATTTTTAATTTATAATATATAGATTATTGATTCCTTTTAGATTCTATTAATTTATATCCACTTTAGCTAAAAAGGATATATAAATATGAAACTGTTCTTTACATATTTACCTCTATTCAATGGTGCCGACTATTTCCATGAATCATTTTTTTAAAATGAAATGAAATTTTCCATTCACCTTATCACCTTACAACCCCTATTGAATGTGTTTAACTAAAATACAGTTGTTTGGATTAGGTACAAGAATGTGGTACCTTCCACAAAAACTTTTATCATTACATTCTTTACCATTTTTCATAGATTATCATACTCTTTATAAGGAGTGTCAACAAGAAAATCAATTCAATTATATCTTCCTTGAATTGGGTCCCTTTTTTGAATGAATCCAATATATATTAGGGTAATACTAAATTTTACAATGGTATAAGGTGTGGCCTCTATATCCATAGTGGATTTACTACTTTTTTATAATTTGAACCTCCTTGTTTCATTTTTCATTTTTTTTCATATTATTTTATTTCACTGACATTTTCTAAATGAAACTCATGGTAGATACCCTATATTTTGAAGCTTATTTTATTTAGGCCCCATTAATAACTAGTTTAACTATACCAATATCTATCATGATTTTGACCACTAAAAGTGGAAAAATAAAAAAATCAAGGATTCATATATGTTCCCTATATCCAGACTCTTCTATATATTTGTTGTATTTTTCACTACAATAGGTTTTCTTCATTCGCATGATTTTAACCACATTGGACTAAAAAATACATTGATTCCACACAATGACATATTATAGAATCCTCTGATATATCTATACACAAATTTAATGTAGTTCCAACACCATAAAATTAATCAGTATCTTTTCATATTAGGTGTAGTCAGTCCAGACATATTTTTAGGTGATTCTGGGATAGAACCCCAACATTTTGTGTTTTTAGTGAGATAATCGTATAAGACTTACTTGACTACACTAATGATCCAATCATATATTTCCAAACCCTTTTGAAATTAAAAATATGTAATGATATTTTCTTTCTCGGCCATTTCTAGAAATTCAGTATTTAGTATAAGACAACTTATTCGTACTTCCAAAGGCATTTTCTTAAGATCATGAGGTGTATGATTATCTAAAGTATTTCTAACTCTTTATTACATAATTATGATCCTTATTTGATGAATTTATCACATTTAATTTTTATATAAAATAACATCTATTATCAAAATATTGAGATATTTCATTTTTGGTTGATTCTAGATTTCATATTTTAACTTGAAACTATTGTAACCTCATATTAAAAAATTATTTTCATCATCAGGTGATCTCAGTCTGGTCTCCCATTATTTATGAAGATTCCCAACATGTTACTCATGAATATTTTTATCTCCAGAAATTAGAAATCCAAATAATTTCTCATTTTTTGTCAAAACATCAAGCTGGATTGTTATGAAAACCATGAAGAATTGGTGAAATCTCACCAAAGAAAAAAATACATCAGAAATAGAATCCACAGAAACATAATTTTGAATAGATACTAAGTATAATTTTTAATCAATCATAAACAATTGGACATTGAAAAGTGAAATAGTTTCTTCCTATGTTTTCACTAGTTTAAAGAAGGTTCCACATCTTCCAACTTATGTTTCCAGCGATTTTTACATTTTGTTAAAATAATTGTCCCACTATGAATTTTAATTTAGAAGACCCATGATGAACTTGAATATTTATATCTATAATTCAATATGGTCATTATTCATACATACTCAATCTCAATAGATTGGTCTTTAGCATTTTTAATTAATTCATTATAGTATGTTGAGATATATTCAATAATGTAATTAAAATTTAAGTATTTAGAAATTATAACATTACCAACATTATAATATCAAGTTCATGATATCTCCTACTACTTATCAACACTAATTAATTACTTATTATCCTCTCCATTCTTACCATTTTGTAGATTCTTTATTGTTACCTCAAATTATGTAATAACATGGTCATCAATTACTTCCTCCCAAAGAGGCACTTCTCTAACAACAAAGATCACTCTTAATTTTCTCTTTAAACCAATTTAGTGTCAAATTGAAACCCAAAAACACGTGATTCAAAAATAAATAAAATGCACGAAAATAATAACCAAATTTTATTATTAAAATTGAAATATTAAAAAACCATAAACCCGTAATTTCCTTAAACTATATACTATTTCGGTCCATATTTTTGATATGCAGATCACCATAATCATCACTTAACCCATAACACATTAGAGAACCCACTCGAAGCCCATTAGAATGTGTACATAAAACCTCCAAATCCATCCTACTCCAAAACCATAAAATCATCCACGAAATAGCAATAAAATTGTTGTGGATTTACCATCCATATCAGAGAATGATTAGAAATAAGGATATCCACCAACAAAACAATGACCATTGAAACTATAATTTTTTGAAATCTGAGCATGAAACAACACAACCAAAACATCCAAAGAATCTTGAACAATTTTTTAAGGTTTCAACTCCTATAAAGATACCACTAATAAAACAAATATCCCAAGAAATCAATAAGAACCACCACACCAGACCAATATTTCATGGGATCACTAGAATGAGAATCAATAGCATAGTTTATATCAAATTAATCTTCAACAAGAGGTGACCATAAAGTGTACTACAAATCTCATCCTTGAAAACAATAAACATATGGATGGGTTCCATCAACTAAATTGAAACTATACTAAACAATAATGTGGGAATATAACCTCATATTTGGTGTTGAAATCAATCACAAAGTCATTTAAAATTACCAAACATATTCAAATTTTTTAAATTGAATTTTTTTTAAGAAACACCGATAAAGCCAACAAATAGGTATAAAATGGTATATATGGTTCTAAAACACCACTCCTCCATTGTAAATTAGATAGAACCAAAAACAAAAATGGTATAATACCCCAACCATGATGATCCCTTTTCGAAAAATTTATCCCCAACACCATCACAATCCCACCTCTGACACCTTCATATCGGACTGATATGTGGTCTATACTAAAGGGATGGGTAGTAAGAGTAATGTATGGTAAATTTTTTAATAATTAAGATCCTTTTATCATCAATAATAAAAAATCCCAATACATCCAATCACTTTAGTGACCAATAGATGTGTTATTTTTTACAAAGGATCACATGACAATAGAGGTGGTGGTAGTAGTCAGGGTCCACATAGTTGAAGGAAATAACCCACTGAAGGGAAAACAACCAAACCTAACCACAATGGGAGGCTATAATGACGATTTATATATAAATTTATGAATGTTAATGGGAAGAAGAAATATATAATATATAAAAACAATAATTCTAACAAACTTAGGTGTGATTTGGTATTGACTAGTGTAGACACTTGGGGTGACTCTTGGACCATTGCAGATATCTGGGGGAGATTATTTGTTGAATAATTTTTAAAAATCCCAATCTGTAACACCCCAAGCTTCTACGGTACGCTTCTCTTTGAATAATGCGATAGCATGTGTTGTACGCAACATCGAGTTCTAACACACCACAACAAATCAAACAAACCGTTATGAATAGTAATACCTAATTTTTGAAATTATATATATTTTATATTTCAAAATAGACTTCATTTTTATATTTGGAATATCGAAATTATCCTAAGTTGAATTTTTTGTATTTTTCTGAGAACTTCCAATTTTTATGAATAGTGAAAAATACTTAAAAACAACTTTTTTAATCAAAATAATTTATAGTGATAGATTATATTATTGAGTGGTTTTAAAGCATAATTATAATATATTTTTACCATTTTATACAATGGTGTTCATTAGAATTAATTTTCATTTGAAATTGGACATAAACAATTATCAATCTTTTGGTATATATTGTTTCTTAAAAACACGCTATTTGTTGTGACAACAGGATTTAATTATAAAATTAATTAATGCAACATATATGTTTCGAATTTTGTAAAATAGACATCAATTTGAATTCATAATATCAATTATAGATTAGGGTGAAATTTTGGCATTGTTCTGAAAAACATCAATTTTTTATGAATAGTGAAACTACTAAGTGGTAGTTAAAAACTAAATTTTTCTTAAAACTTAATTTTACCGCTTCTGAGAATGGAATTTCGAAAATCCGAGAGACACAATTAATATCAAGAAGTAAAATGTGGTTCAATGAGATGAAAATAATTTTTAGTGAATAGTAACTTTTTACTTTTATTTACCACAGTTAAAAGTAAAATAAGGTAATTAAGTGTAAAAATGATATAAATATTACCATAAAACATGTCCTAATTCTATTGGAAAAGTGTTTCTCGACCAAAAACAACCTTAGGAATAAATTATTATCATTTAGGTCCACTTGAATTAGATTAGGACATTTATTATTATTTAATTCAAAGAAGAGTTAAAAGAGTTAAAATCAATGTTTATTTACTAAAACATTTTTAATATAGGGTTATATATGTTGGATTTTAGATTATAAATATTCATTAGAAAGATAAAAAGATTTCTTACATAATTATAGTTTATTTATAATTTTTAGACATTGTATAATTTAATTTATTTATGACACAATGATGATGAAGTAATTACTATAATAGTGAAAAATTACAATAATTGATATTATAAATATCCAAATAAATATAATATGAAACTTTTTATGAATTAAACTAATTTTCTAGGATAATATAATATATTAGTACTTATTTAGTTGACATTTTTCGATGTAATAAATCTTTTATGAGTTTCACAAAAATCAACTATTGAATAGTGTCAAAATTGACAAAAAAGAGTTCTTAAAACAAATATTATATTATTAATTGATATTAAATTCTTAAAAATCTAAGGTTCGGCCAAGAGACTTATATCATGATAGTTTCATCATTAATGGACCACTTGGGGGTCTCTTGTATGTATATAGTAAGTTTATTAACCATATTATGTAAAAATACAAAGAGACATCGTAAAAGTGAAACTAATTAACTTAGAGTTAATACTTAAAGATAAGGATAATATAAGTACCCAAACCTGTCTAAATTATATTGGTTTAGTTGTTATCGACCCATCCCCACCTTAAAATTTAAATAATAAACATTGGAGCCATTAGAAACCGAATATTAATTTATTATAAACTAATATTTCTAGCTTTTCCAAAGGTGCCCCTCACCCCTCTTATAAAAGGGAACTCCCCCTTCTCATTACATCACACCTTCATAGCCTTTTGGTTCGGCCAAACTCTACCCAAATACTCTCCCAACTTCCCTAAATACAACCTAGAGGCCTTAGTTTGATCAGAAAGCCAACCTAAGGATCCCTTTTGATCAAATCAAAAGGAAAAACCCGAAGAAGAGGTAATGATTTCACCACCCTTTTTCAAGTTCCTTTCATCTTCCACTTCTTCTTACTTTGTTGTTACCATTCTAAAATAGTAACTCCAGTATCATATATATACTGTGATGTTATTATAAATATGGTACAACCATATTCAGTATTCTATCCACCCTTTCAATAACATGTCACCATACGTGCATACGTACAGCTTACCGTCTCCACGTCGTGGTGTAATTTTTATTCAATAAATTATTAATTTGATGGGTATAATAATGATGTGTAACTCATGTAAATAATAAATATATCATGATAAGGATTATGTATATATGATATACCATCCAATTATATATTATTTTAATATCAAAAGAATGATATTGTCACTCGTGCGTACGTACGGACTACCGTCTCCACGAACGCGATGCGATTCATTCTACATCGTATCCATTCAAGTATAATTATCATTTGATGATTTAAAAATGATGTTTATGGACTTGATATCATTATGGATATGAATAATATACAACCTATCCATTACAAAATTGTCTTACGTAACAAAACATATAAATGAAAATGAGTAAGTTAACACCTGAAACGACGATAATTCTAAGATATTATTAACAAATCAATGTTAAAAGATCATATATGATATCATAATAATATATATGATTCTTGTATAATTTAATAAAAATTATTTCACTATTATATAGGAGGTTAACCTACCCTCAACCAAGGAAAAGTGCAAGGTAAGGGTTTATTTCACAATCTCTTCATTATCCGAGGTTGTTTATACGTAATAATCTACTGGGATCTCTTTATCATCCACATCCATGTTTTTTGAAAGTGTATTTCAAAACATTCTTACTATTTTACAGAATATGGTTTAAAGTCATTTATACCCTCGTTTTACTTTTTATAAGATGTTTATAAATGAATCTTTTCGTCATTTTCCAAAGAAGGTCCCTTTTTAACCTTTTCGACAGAATGAAGGTAAAAATGTTTTTTAACTTATACGGCGGGTGCGGCTATTTTCAACCGTTATAAAAATTTCAAAGCTTCCCTTACAAGCTTATAAGAATATTTTCAAAGAAAATGTTTTATTTTATAAATATATTACTCTTAAATGATTTCAAAAATATAAAGAGATATTTCTCTAAAAAGAGTTTTGATTTCATCTATGTCAACATACTTTGATGGATTTTACGCTTATTTGAAGTTGATTTATTATAAAAAAATTATATATTGTATTGAAGGTTTTGTGATATGTTTGACTGTGGATGTGCTATTTTTATACCATTCATAGTTTATGGTGAAAGTATTGACATTTCGTATGCTAGTTTTAATACGAATGTTTATGTTATGTTTAATCCTTTTCATATAGGAATGCATTGGACTTAATATGTGACGGGTGGAGCCCGCTATAGCTCCTCGATGCATCGGTAGGTCTCATGAGAGAAACTAGTGTATTCGCACAAGGCCTTGACAATATCTTATTTGTAGTCTTGGCACGAGGCCTTTGCTATGTGGTTATGATAGTCTGGCATTATGCATTCCATCATTATGAAAGTGGTTATTGATATTTCATGTGATTATTCGATTAGTAGAATATCCATTTGAATAAGTAAATGGAATTATTTCATTTTATTTTTACCATACTATGTTGAAGTTCAGGTTGAAAAGGATTTTGTTTTAAGTTATACATTTCCTAAAATTTTTATTCTTATTTATTAATGTTTCCTCTATATTGTAATCCTTACTCGGCATTTGAGCTCACCCCTTTTCTATGTTTTATTTTTCCCAGGATGTGAAGAAATAATTTATGAATGACCTGCAGGGATTGTGTGTGGGGATATGAGTGTGGAATATGGAGACCATGTTGTTGTAGTAGTTTTTCACTTTATGATGTAATGTAAAACTTTATGAATATATCTAGTGTTTCCAAGGATACTAAACCAATCGGTCATTCGAGATTTGATCTTTCATATGATCATTACAATGTTATGTAATAATGCACCGACACTGGGTAACTAGGGTCGGGGCGTTACACAATCTATTCAGAAACCCCTGGGAAATGTAATCATTGTTTATTTTTATTTAATATGAATCTTTTTTATTTCATCTCAAATATCATGAATTTTATGAATAAGAATAATGAAGATAAAAGACACATTGTAATTTTACAGGTTTCAATAAAAAGACTCACTCATTACCCTAATTGTTTATTCACCCAAATCTCATATTCTCTACTATAATAAAATTACTACTACAATGGATTCAATTAACCCCACACCTACAATGATAGTGTCTCACTAGACACAAAAATAAATTCTTCCCAATAGAAATAACTTTCTAGAATCACACTAGAATCCTTCAGCATCATTACTCTTTGAACATTATATTTCATTCTAATCTCAATGAATACATAGGGTCAGAAAGGACCTACAGAGTACCACTATTTAAATGTAAGGGTTTTGATGATGTAATTTGGAATTATATATATATAACTATATAATGTTGTATATATATCATGAAATATTGATTGGCTTATTTTAATTCATATACCTTGACTGGAAACCGGTTCTTTAATAAATATAAATGAAAATTAGTAATGTAATATCTCTATGGTCAAAGAACATCTAAAAATATTTCTCTTTAGATTATCACACTTAATTATTTATATTTTTCTTTGATATAAAATTTATCTTTATCAACAAATTTGTATCAATGTCCTCTTATTCTTCACTACAAGATGAAGTGGATTGTTTTTTACCATTTTATTCTATGGATTGTAGTTCAAACAGTCAATTAATGCTCTACGTTTCTCACATTCTAAGTTGATGTGGATAACCATTCATATTATATATGTACCTCTTTGATTATCCCAATTTATCACATACAATAGTGGTTGCATTAATTATATTATTACATTTTCAATATCTATAAATAGATTACATTTAATATTTTTCAATATCTCACATAATGTTGTATTATCAAAAAGACACTTTTTCTGGTGATTTTTTAGGAATAGTATTTTGTAATTGAATTGACATCACATACATTCATTTATATATAGAAAATAATATCTATTGAAAATCATAGGCTGTTGGATCTTAAAAAATATATCCAGTAGGGAAGACATCTAATTCATCTCATTCAATATAATTTCTAATAATTTGAATAAATATTATCCAAAGATTAAAATATTCGAAATTGATTTCTTCTTCTGAAAACATATCCACTTAAAAACTATAGCTAACATTTTCCATAGTTATATAAACAATATATATATATATATATATTATATCATGTGATGTGGAACTAAATTAATTTATACATTATTGATTTAAATGAAAATATTACAACCATTAATCTCATATTTTTACACAATAATATCATCTCAACATCATTCTCAATCATTATGTCTCAGCGAAATTCCATGAATTCCGTCTCAGTTACACTTGAAAAATAAAAAAACCATGAATAAAAATGATACAGGTATAGAAAAAAATTAATTTATAGGTTTGATGGATCTTCATCTCCATTATTCATGAAAAATAGAACATTTTCTAAATCTAGAATATCATATAGATATTATCATAACTTTAATCAAATAAAAATAATATTGAATCGTGTATTTTCTAAAACATGTGATATTCAAAACTCAAATGAAAAACAAAAGAATAAACTTATTGAATTGTTGATATGTAGGCAGACTATGAAAAATATATTCACTATATTATTATCAATTTTCTGTGTTCTTGACCTGTGAAAAATGTTTTTTCTTTATATTAAGTTTAAAAATAAAAAAAAATACATTCTCACTGATTATAAAAGGGTTCTATCACCAACCATTCTTGACCAATACCAAATTTATATTTCATCCTGAAAATATTCCATTTTAATTCCACTATAATCCTTACTCACTTCCTCTTTTATAGGGAATATAATTTATTCTTATCGTTTTATTTCTATGGATTACTCTAATGGAAATCTCAAGTCATCAACCTAAGTACTAATTTTTCCCTACATTCATTAATAATATATATTACATTATGAAATATAACTTTATAATTCTTATATAATGTAATGATTAATTTTTAATACTAATATTTTTATGTAATTGAAGAACCATTAACCACATTTCCCCTTTTCCATTAATAATAAAAAAACATTATTCTTGCTTGTTTGTACAACTGCCATTATAAAGTAATGTATATCATTTTGAACTAGTTTGATTATTATATATATTAAATATTCATAAAATATATTAAAAACCATTAGAAATATATATAATATTATTAGGCTATTATAATAAATATGTAGTTCCTTGAGAAACTACTTTCATAACTTTACTCATCTATTAATTATGTTATGATCAGGTTTAGGTCCTTCTAACCACCTTCTTGAATAGTTCCAAAAAAATATTATCATGAGTGATACTGAGAAAATAAATACTGATAATATAATATTTAAATAATTATATAATGATTTTTAATCTTTTTGGGTAATATATATCAATCTAATTAAATAAGATACCACCATATGTTTATTAAAAATCATTGAAACATATATGTGGCCAATTTTATATACATAAAAAAGTAAAAACCATAGAGAAATAAATTATAATATTATATAAAATACAAAAAACATATTATATTACCTTTTATGATCTCATAATGATAAAATATTTGATAATAATGACGAACAACACCATTATTATGAAAATTGTTCAAAATAATCAATTCTACACACAGAAGAATATGAATTAAATAACAACTTTCTAATATTCTAATTGATTATAATTATAAATGAATAATATAAAAAAAATATATATATGAATAAGGTTATGAAATAATTTATTAAGATTGTATTCTTATAAAAATGATTCAACAACTTTAGTGGGTGTCATGAAATAAGATAAGGGCTTATTGTCAAATAATTTCAAGCATTGAGACATATTTCTTATTATACATCATTTATTCTATTTAATATTTAATATATTTAACCTCTAATATGTTTTATCATGAATCCATAATTATTCATGGGGTTTTATGGTTAATTTGAATCTATTTCCATCAAGGTATTTTGATTTGAAAAATTATAATGTAGTAATCGGCTCATTGTATAAAATATAATATATTGAGATATTTTTTTTTTCTTAATTTGAACCATGTTATATTTAATATAATTTGATAAATTAGAAATTAATTTCCCTTTTAAATAAATTTAATTAATGGGTTTTGAAGAGCTAAATCATTTTCCCTAATTAAATTGAATTATATTTTAATAATTCCAATGTTTTAAATATATTTATTAACTCAACTCCCTTTATTGAGATATAATACATCTTCATTAAATTCATTCATCCAATTTTTTTCACCATAATATTCAATTTCATTTTCAATTTTCATCCTATAATGGGATAATTAATTATCAATTCAACGATTTATCCTTGATGAATTTATTCGTAAAAAATTATATCAATATCAAGAGTAATTACCATCACCTTTAATGATGGTTTCTCATTTATGTTCATAATTTCCTTTCCCATCAATTTTCTCATTTATAATTAGAACCCTTATTTATTGTTATCTCATATAAACTTCATAAATAACTTCCCATATTTTAAAATTGATGATTTTTTATTATTTTTATGAACAATGTTTTCAAAAAAGGAATTTATATATATATATATAATGATTTCTATCATATAAAAATAAAATGGTTTATATCCCAACCAAAATTTTATTTTTATGATTTTTAGGTCATCTCATTATTCTATAATTTAATATTCCTTTTCAAATAGTAATATTTTTTCACGAACACCATTAAACATTTTTTAAACCTTTAGGTTCTTTTTGAGGCTCTATTATTAAATAGTTTTTTAAAAAGGTAATAGTTTTAAAAATACATTAAATTAACCTTTTTGAAACATTTATATATCATTCAATGATTTATTATTAGATATTATTTAATTAGAAAATTTCAAAATTATCTCACTTTACATATGGGAAACCATTATGACTTTTTCAAGGCTCTATTATTGACGATTTGTTTTCAAATTTAATGTTTTAAAAAAAATATTTTCTTTACATTTTATAGAAGATTATGTCATTTTGATGGCTTCATCATAAATAATAAATTTAAAATTACCTGCATTAAATTTTTATGATGTGATATTTTTGAATGTGTCTCATGTCATATTATTAAAAAAATGTTTCGAAATGTTTTATAAATACTCTTTTTTCATTTATTATTCATTTTCCACAAAATCTCTAAAAATATTATATAATTTGAATATTTTCTTATGAAAGACCCTTAAAATACCTTTTGAAATAATATTTTGTTTGATTAGTTGTTTTATATCAATATATGATTCCATTTGTAAATTTTTGAAACTGTTTCTCTTTCCATGGGTTATTTATGACATGTTTAATAATTTGTTTCAAGTGACAGTAATATGTATGGATATGAATTGTGGGGTAATATATCATCATCCAATCCATTGTTTATTGACTTATATCACATAATATAATTATAATAATCAAGTATTGATGATCAATCCACTATGGGAATTAGGAAGTGATAACTACACTATTAATTTATGGGAAACATGTAATATGGATGGATCTAATGTGTTTATGGGAATAAAAAAGTGATTTATAATCTACAATGGGAATTGATTGGTGATTTCAACTCAATAATGATTATGGGAATCTAGAATCAATTCAAGATCCACTATGGGAATTACGTAGTGAATCCTTCTCCACATTGTTATATAAAACATGTAGTGAATCACACTCTACTATTTTATGATTTGTGCACCTAGTTTTGTTTAATAGTATTTTGTTATTATATATTTCCATGAAATTACATATATATATATGTATGCCTATTATTTTTCACCATGGAAAAGTTTTATTATATATTTTTTGATAATTATTTTTATGAGGAATAAGTTTTCTAATTTTAATTTTCATATATTTCTATCATGGAAAACATATAACACTTATTCTAAGAGGCTCATTTCAATATGATATTTATATCTACTCATGTTTTCTAATTTTTTTATGATCTCAATATAAATGAAATTTTTATCAGATTTTCCCTTATTAGGTATTCCAGATATCCCCTTTATTATGATTCCACTCCCATGTTTATAAATAATTGTTTTATCCTATGTTATGTCTAGATAGTAGAACGTTATAGTTCAATTATGGAAAAATATTCAAAAGTTCTTTTTAAAATAATATAACTATGTAACTAGGCTATAAAGACACTAGAGCTTATGTTATTAGGATTTATATATTACTTATGATTTTTATTTTTATATTGTTGTAATTTTGTAAAAAATAATGACATTTTCATCTTTCTGGGTATCAATTCTAGTGTTTGAATAAAAAGTTGTTTAGAAACAAACAAAGGAGTGTGGGTCTGGGGTACATCAGGTTTTTATTAGAGAAGGGTGTAGTTTTCTTGATTAGTCTAGTAATTTTTAGCGATTGGGATTATAAAAAATTAGTGAAAATATTAATGATAAGTCTATAGAATAAGTCAATGAACATGATAATATCATGAATTTCTCATAAATTGGATATTGTGTGATTCTATAAGAAATTATATCACTGTTTAGATACTGGAAGGTGGATGTGGGTGTGGAACTGATACTCATATGGCTAATCTCCAGGAAAAGGCTAGTTGAGTACTAAATCAATCATCACTTTGGTTTAGGATGAGTGGTCCAAGGATTTCAAGCATAACTAGATGCTCTCTGGGGATGTTCTTTGGTTATCCATGTTCTCTTTAGAATACATTGTCAAATATCTATTACATGATTTCATAAAATGACTAGGTAATGAAGTATGAGAGAACACAACTTAATTTCACCTTAGATGAAATATAGGGTTATTGGATGAACCAATTAGGACTTATATTTGTTATATGAAAATATGTTTTCATTGTAAAAGTCATAGTAGGATTGAGATTTCTTATTTATTATCTAATTTACTCAATTTCCATTCCAATTATCATAATAAATTTTGTTTTAATATGTTCCTATAAATAGGATCTTGAAAATGAAATTATGGAACATGTCTTTCTAGGAACATCTAAGACATAGCTATAGAAGTATTATTGGAATAAATAGTTGAGAATCTTAATATATAAATATTATGAGGGAAATGATATTTTACTAAGTCTTCCCTATAAATGAATGGTTTAAATCATATACATTTTTTGTCTAGAGTAATGATTGTATGTATACACCCAGTATTATTGTTTTTATAAAGTGAAATTAATATTTAACGATCCAATTAATTTACAAGGGTAGAATATGATAATCCATGACTTCTCTATATAATCCCCTTTGATAAATAATAACTATCATAATAATAGAAACAATAATAAGAATAGATCTAAAATATTAAATGAATTTTATAAAGAAAATTACAAGAATAATTTTACCTTATATAAATAAATGGGCAATATCAATTTAAAAATACTAACACATAGTGGGTATATAATTGATATGATTTAATATTTAATTGGAATGTTAATTTTCAATTTAAGTGTTCAATGTATTAATAAATTAATTCAAAAACTTCTAAATAATAATTATAATAATAAATAATATTATCATATTTTAAATAATCTCTAAACAATATTTAAATTATACTTTTTTTAAAATATTTTTAAGAGCACATAACATTTAAAATGGTACTATTTTCCAGAAACCCATGGTTTCATTATGCAATCAATTACCATTAAGAATAAAAATTTACAAATTTTTAATTTTTAATTTTAAATAATAAATTATTTAGTTCAAAAAATCAAGATTATCATTGAATAATGTTTTGATATACTTTATAGAAAAATGACCTTTAGGTGAATAGTGAAAATTTCATTTATTGTTATAGTCGTCAAAATTATAACTACATGATGATGAATATATAACAGAAAAAATTAGAATCCATTTTTTTGTGATTAAATATGTATTTAGGGTACCAAAATATACATTTTGAAATACTATATTAAATTATGGGATCCTATCTTTTAAAAACATAGTTAATAATTTACCATAAAAGGAACACCTTTGTGATTTCATTTATTTTATATTATTTTTGTAAAATTTGGTTTTTTCATGATTTTAATGAAAAATAATATACATTAATTTCATAATAAACGAATTTATGTTATGATATTTGAATAACTTTGATAATTGTATCCTAAACATATTTTTTTTAAAATACACTCTTTCAACAGTGTGGTTATTAAACATTATGTAACACCCCTCCCCTACCTCATTGGATTGAGTAGGTGGTGTGGTTACATGGACTTAAGCGACGTTCCCAAGGTTCCAAAGGTTAGAAATAAATGCCGAGGGATTCGAGAACAAATTTTTGAATGATTTTACCTTAAAAAATCCAAACCAAACCATCCACTAACATCGAATAAATGATGCATGTCAATAAAACATTCAAGCATGTATTCCCAAAAGACATCCAAGTTGTTCCACAATACAACCCAAAACCAATACAATCCCACACGATATCAGAGTAATATGAAGAAGACTAAACAATATAACTAAAATAAACCAAGACACACTCCACGACACCACCTCAATCTCCATGCTCCAAGAACCACCACATCTCCCAAGCATCACCGTGGACCACTAGAAATGAGATGCATTACCTTTACCTGTGTCTCGGAATACGACATCCACAAAAGCATCAAAGTGAGAAAGTAGTGGGTGAGTACAAATAATCAGTACGATATACCCAACTAACTTTCCTTCACACCCCACTAGGAAAAAACCATTAGCACATTTATATAAAACATATTATATAAAGAAAAACCAAGAAAAAAATTGTTTACAAGCCAAACATGTCAAAAGGAACACATGCCACACAAGGAAGCCAAATCAACCATACCACGCAAGGAAGCCAGTTCAGCCATGCCACAAGCTAATTACCATTTTTATATTTCACTCACAAGCCCCGTCTACAAACACCACCAATAAAGAACACAACAAACCATAGTGGCACTTCCCACCCAACCCATTCATTACCAATCAACTCAAGTGGTACTTCCCACCCACTTGCTATTGATGGTGGACCTTCCATCTACTATCCATCCCCTTTTTATAGAGGAACTTCCTCATCCACCACATTCATCACCAATCAACTCAAGTGGTATTTCCCAGATGCTTGCTATTGATGGTGGACCTTCCATCCACGATCCATCCCCTTTTTATAGTGGCACTTAATAGTCCACCCCATTCATTACCAATCCACTCAAGTGATACTTCCCACCCACTCGATATAGACAGTGGACCTTCTGACCACTATCCATCTCATTTTAATAGTGGCAATTCCTCGTCCACTCAAGCACATCCCAACATCATCCACCCAATGATATCACCCATTTCCACACAAGCCACAACAATAATCATGCATTATTTCTAGTACCAACAAATACCATTTCTATGCAAAACACATTTCAATGTCACCTGTTTGTTGAATTCAATACTCATGCTCACAATCATTACCATTTTAAAATCACCAATTTAAAATTAACCAATTGAACCCATTTCATCAAAACCCCAATTTCATGCCAAAACCCCCAAATCATCACCCATTTTATTTTCCAACAAAATTCCCACGATGTGCATATAATTAAATTAAAGAAACCAATTTAATTTTAAATGGACTTTAAATTTAAACCTATTAGAGTTGAGAGAAAATCCACCTACCTCTTAGGGTTTGTATAAATCAACCATTCACCCAAACACACACCAAAACGGGTGAGCGCCTTCTTGAAACCACCTCAAAAACACTTCCCTAAAATAAAAAATCTAATATTTTAACACGCAAAGGAATCACAACCCTAGATCTACATGAAACCCATGTATATATTGCAAACTAAGAGAGGGGGAGGGATAACGTAAACCAAAACCTCAAAAAACCAAAATAGGGACTTACCTGAGGAGAACCACCTTCAATCCACTAAGAAACCCCTTCGATTTTCCTCCAAAACGACAAAAATAGCTCCCCCAACCTCTAAAAATAAGAAATCCTGAATGATCCATCAGTGGGAGGAATAATAAGGAAAAAATGGGAAACCCGAGTTTCCAGGGACTTAAAAAGCCAAACCTTAAGTGGCTGCATGGTTACCCCACACAGTTTGGAAAACCGTGCGCCAACCATGTGATTCGCACTCTCTCACCTAGGGACTCCAAACGACTTTCCTAAATGGTCTGAAAAACTGTGCTCTGCTCGTGCGGAGCCAACTGTCAATGGTGCATAGTTTCCTGGGCTGGAGACACGGTTTATTCAGACTGTGTGCGAACTATGAACCCCTATAGAACCTCCACAACTTTAAATGTTTTTCCCAGTATTGTCCAAACATCAACCAAAAACTTCAAAAAGAACAAAAAAATGGAAAAACGGGTCACATACCTCAAACAGGGGGTACTACATTCTCTCCACCATTGGACTTTCCATCCTCAGAAATTTGTGAACCCACCCTTCTTTGAAAGATCTCAGGCCATTGCTCAAACATATTTTTCTCCTGCTCCCAAGTCTCCACTTCGATCTGGCCATGCTACTACAAAACACAAACTAGACAGATGCTTTTACCTCGCAAGACTTTCTCTTGCCTATCCACAACCCGCACTCGCACGTGCACCAACGATTCATCCGAATCTAGCTTAACATGATCCCATTGAATAACATGGCCCAGATCCAGTTGATACTTTTTCAAATACGACACATGAAACACATTGTGAACCACATTGAACATAGTTTAAAAATACAAACGATAAGCCACCTCACCAACCCGCTCAAGAACCTCAAAAGGATCAGTATAACTCGGAGATATCTTTCCCTGCTTCCCAAACCGACAGTGTCCCATCCTAGGAGATATCCTCATAAAAACATGGTCACTCACCTCGAACGTCAATGCCCATCGACGATGATCCCCAAAAGATTTATGATGACTCTGATCCGTCTCTATTATCTTCTTAATTAACATGATCTTGTATGTAGTCTCCTGGATAGGGATCGGTCCAACCATCGAGGACTCACCGGTTACCACCCAGCATTGTGAAGAACAACAAGACACCCCATACAAGGATTCAAATGGAGCCATGTGTATGGATTCCTGTTAAATGTTTTTGTACAAGAATTCAACCAACGACAAGTGCTCCTCCCAAGAGCCAACAAAATCCATGACACAAGCCAGCAACATATCCTCCAATGTTTATATCTTCCTCTCAAATTGACCATCTGTCTAAGGGTGATACGCCATACTCATGGTCAACTTAGTTCCAAGGGTTTGTTTTAAGGATTTCTAGATCTTCAGATCTCTATTAGATATGATCGAAACTGGAACATCGTGCCTCTGTACCACCTATCGGATATCGATTTTGGACAGATCCTCCACCATATGTGATTCACAAATTGGAATGAAATGGGAAAACTTCGTTAGCTGATCCACTATCACAAAATGGCATCGTGCGTTATGACCATTCTTGGGTGACCTGTGACAAAATCCATCACTATTATCTCCAACTTCCAAACAGGGATTAGTAAAGACTAAAACATTCCCGCTGGCCTTTGATGATCTTCCTTGAAATGCTGGCAAGTCAAGCATCATGAAACAAACCCAGGGACTCTTCTTTTCATACCTGGCCACCAGAACTTTGCTTCCAATGTTTTATAAATTTTTTGAAATCCAGGATGAAAAACCCATCTAGAATGATGATACCTCCTGAGAAGATCCTCTGGACAAGAAACTGGTACATCCATCCAATTCTGAAAACAGAAGACTGAATATTTATTAAGTTTCCAACCCTCAATGGTCTCCCCAATATTGAGTTTTGACCTCATGGTCAGTCACTCAGAATCAGATATCAGTTCCTCTTTAACCAGGCCAACCATGTCAGGAATAAAAAACCGGAAAGAAGACCACTCTATCTCCATGGACCTCACATTCCAACGGCATTTCATCTATAAATGACATCAACTGCCACTGTTCTGATGCTTATTTCACCACCCGAGCGTATGATTTTATACTTAATGCATCCACCTCTGAATTTCCCTTACTCGGTGTGTACATCTAGTCAAAATCAAACATCTAGAGATATTACATCCATCTCCTTTTCCTCAAGTTCAAATCCCATTGTGAGAAAATGTGCTTCAAGATCTTATGTTCCTTATATACCATGAATTACTCACCGAAGAGATAATGACGCCTCACTTTCAAAGCATAGACCACTGCTGCCAATTCCAAATCATGAGTTGGGTAGTTCTACTCATGCACCCCCAACTTCCGTGAGCCATATGCAAGAACATGATTCCCCTGCATGAGCACTCACCCAACCCAGATCCTGATGCATCGCAATACACCACGTACGCTTTTCCTAGTTCTAGAAAAACCAATATTGGTGATTATGTAAGGCGAACCTTAAGCTATTTGGAACACTGCTAACACTATTCATTCCACTGGAATGGAACATTCTTTCTTTCAAAGCTATCATCAGTGAAGCCAAATGTGAAAAATCACGAACAAAACTCCGATAATACCTATCTAGACCGAGGAAACTCTATAACTCAAACACATTCCTTAGCGGTTTCCACGAGATAAAAACCTCTATCTTTTCTGGATCCACTAAAACACCCCTTTTAGAAATCACAGGGCCAAGAAAATAGACTTCCTATATCCAAAAGTCACACTTTGACAATTTTCCACACAACCGATGATGCCTCCAGATCCCCACCACTGTCACCAAGTGCTTCTCATGCTCCACCCATGTCTTTGAATACACCAAAATATCATCTGCATATACCACCTCAAATGAATCCAGATATCTCTGAAATATCCGATTCATCAATTCCTTTAACACCGCTGGCGTATTCGTTATAACAAAGGGAATAACCACATATTCATAATGACCATGTCTACTTTTGAAAGTTGGTTTAGGAATATCATCCATCCTCACCCGCAATTGATGATATCCTGACCTCAGGTCGATCATGGAGAACCACTGGGATCTCCTCAACTAGTCGAACAAATCATTAATTCATGGAAGTGGATAAATGTTCTTTATTGTAACTTGGTTAATTTTATGATAATAAACACAGAGCCTCAATGTTCCTTCTTAATTTTAAAAAAACACCATCGGTGCTTCCCACAGAGACATCCTAGGCCAGATAAACCCTTTTTTCTATCTCATCAAATTGGACATTCAATTCCCGAAATTTAGAAGGTGGAATTCTGTAAGACAGAAGTGAGATAGGAATGGTCCCTAGAAGGATATTAATCGTAAATTATACTTCTCTTATGGGAGGTAACATAGAGAATTATTAGCAAAACAAATCCATTAAATGATCCACCACTGCCGGAAGAACACTCTTCTCAACACCCTCTACCGATTCCAACAACAACACTGCCAACTAATATGATAATGTTCCCACTATTGGTGCCAATGAATCCATTTAACACTACATTTAATGCCTCTATCCTCTGAAGATATGTCTAATTCCATCATGTGTTATAAAATCCACTGTTTGTGCATTACAGTCAATGTGGGCCTTAAATTCCACAATCCAATCCATTCCCAAGATTACATCACACCCTTCTATCTCAATAATTTAGAAATTCCACATTAGCTCAACCTCGCCCACAAAGATACAACATGTTCTTCACAAGAAGGCTTGACACTCTCTTCGAACCAGAGGAGTTTGGAGTTTCAGAGCCGAATACGTCATTTCTACCCTTAAACCCAGCATCTCAGCCACATGTGCAATAATAAAAGAGTGTGAAGCACCCGTATCAGTAAACAGTTTCATCAATGTAGAATTTAAAATAATAGTACCTCGCACCATGGATGGTTCTGAAAAATCATCCACCACAACCTGATCGGCTCCGAACAACACCTTGGTTGCCAAAATCCACTCCTTATTTCCCTAATGAGGAGTTTTGGTGTTCTGAGAATCACCTAGACTGACTTTGCTTTGCTGATGAGGGGTATGCTAATATCCATGTCACGTCGAAGCATACGATGTCTGCGATCCCTAAAGAGTGTCATGCGCATCCAACCTCAGAGCATTCCTAAAATAGTGCATAAGATTCCCCATATGATTGCAATTGTGACATGCTCGAGGTTGTGTTGTATAGTCCCACTTGATGTGTGCTATAGGGCTACAATGAAAACATCCTAGTTTTCTCTACGAATTTGAAGGAAGATTTATCGATCCACCCATCAGATTATGTGCCATACTCTCACCCTGGGAATAAGTGTCCCTCCCCTACTCGAACTCAGCGTCTGAGTTCCCACTATTCCCCACGGGTACCACCATGATTCCTCTACCCTGAGATCCCAACAGACCCCGCTTAGCGCCTGATTCTTGATTCACACTTCCCATAGCTTAGAAAGCTTGCACTATGATCTGGAAAAAATAATGGTTCTCCTGGGGCTCAGGAGAAACCACGTTCTCATCGGCCACTTCCGGTCAGTCTCTACGACACCTACCCGGTTCCATTTCTATAAACAGAAAACAAACAACCCTGAGTCTCACTTCTGTAGAAATCATGAATTCCCATTTCAAATTACATTACACAGCACTATCGCGATGAGGCATTCCACCTTTCCCCATTTTCCATGTTTCACCATTTTTGCAAACCGAACCATTTTCAAAATACTAAATTTATTCACATTAAAATTTCACACATTTAAAAAACCATTTCTAACTTCATTCCATAAATCATTATTCCCTATGAAATATGAATCCTAGATGGAATTCATTTCTACCATATATTCCATGCACATCTCATTGGCTACACCCATGACAATGTGATTGCCAATTCCTATAAGTGTCTCCAAAACACTTATGTACCCAAATCCCTGGTAAATTGATGTTCAACATAAAAGGGTTAGCTACGTCCTTTTATGTTATACATTCCCAGTTCTGACATTCCTACGCCTTTCTATAATCCCGACATAAGTAATATACCACAATGAATGTCAACTCCAAATCCAAGAATCAACTACAAAGGACCGAACAAGATAATAACACTTGTATCATCATGCCCCTTCCTCATTTTTTTAAGGAGGCGGTGAGGGTTACTTGGCCTTAAGTGACGTTACCAAGGATCCAAACACTGGAAATAAATGCCGAGGGCTTCGAGAAAAAATTGGGGGAAAATGTTCCCTTAAGAAAAACCCATCCAATCAGTCCCCTAACATCCACTACATGATGCATGTCAATAAAACATTCAAGCATGTACTCACAAAAGACATCCATGTTGTTCCACAATACAACCCAACACGAATACAATCCATCATGATATCAGAGTACTATGCAGAATACTGAACAAGAGACCAAAAATAAACCAAGGCACACTCCATGACTCCACCCCAAGATCTATGCTCCAAGCACCACCACATCTCCAAATCATCACAAAAAACCATTAGAAATGAGATGCCTTATGTTTAACTGTGTCTCAGAATACAAAATTTGCAAAAGCAACAAAGTTCCAATGTAGGGGTTGAGTACTAATACGCAGTAGGATTTCCCCAACAGACTTCCCTACACATGCCACTATGATAAAACCATTAAGAAATTTATATAAAACATTTTATATAAAGAAAAACCATCCTATAAATTTTTTATAATAGAAACATTCCACAAGACAAACATGCCACACAAGGAAGCCTAATCATCCATACCATGCAAGGAAGACAATTCAACCATGCCACAAGCCAATTACAATTTTCATATTTCACTAAAAATACCCATCTAAAAACATCACCAACAAGAACAGAACAAACCATGGTGGCACTTCTCGTCCAACCCATTCATTTCCAATCCACTCAAGTGGTACTTCCCGCCCACTTCCTATTGACGGTGGACCTTCCATCCACTATCCATCCCCATTTTATAGTGGCACTTCCTCGTCCACCCCATTCATTACCAATCCACTCACGTGGTACTTACCACCAACTTTCTATTGATGGTGGCCCTTCAGTCAACTATACATCCCCTTTTTATAGTGGCACTTCCATGTCCACCTCATTCATTCCCAATCAACTCAAGTGGTACTTCCCTCCCACTTTCTATTGATGGTGAACCTTTCCTCCACTATCTATCCCATTTTTATAGTGGAACATTCTCGTCCACACCACTACGTCTCGACATCATCCACCAAATGATATCACCCATTTCCACACAATCCACAACAATAATCATGAATTATTTTCAATACCAACAAATACCATTTCCAAGCCAAACACATTTCAATATCACCCGTTTGTTGAAACCAATACTCATTCTCACAATCATTACTATTTTAAAATAACCAATTTTACATTAACCAATTGAGCTAATTTCAACAAAACCCCAATATCAATCCAAAACCCCCAAATCATCCCCCATTTGATTTTCCAAAAAAATTAACATGACATGCTTTAAATTTAATTAATGAAACCAATTTAATTGTAAATTAACTTCGCGTTTCATCATAGGGGAGTTCAGTGAGAATCCACCTACCTCTTAGGGTTTGGCTAAATTGACCCTTCTCCCAAATGCACTCCAAACCAGGTGAACGCCTCCTCAAAACAACCTCAGAAGCCCTTCCCAAACATCAATAAGCTCAACATTTAACACAAAAGGCTACACAACCCTTGGTCTACATGAAACCCTTGAAGATCTAGGAAACTAAGAGAGTGAGGGGCTAACCCTAAACAAAACCTCAAAGAACCAAAGAGGGACTTACCTGAGGAGAACCACCTTCGATCCACCAAAACACTGCTTCAATTTTCCTCCAAAATGACATAAGGATCTCTCCCATACTCTAAAAAGCATAAATCCCGTCTGAGCCATGAGTGGGAGGAAGTATGAGGAAAAAATGGGAAATCTAGAGTGGCCAAGGAATTAAAACCCCAAACATTATGTGGCCGCACGGTTACCCCGTACAGTTTGGAAAACCGTGATCCAACCGTGTAGTTGCCTTTCCCTCATGATCTACCAAACCGTGTGCCGCGTGTGCGGAGCCCACTATCAAGGGTGTATGGTTTCTTGGGCTGGGTGCATGGTTTTTTCAAGCCATGTACCAACCGTGTGCCGCTGAACGACCTCCACAACTTTAAACATTTTCCCAAGAATTGTACAAACCTCAACCAACCACTTCAAAAATCACAAATGAATCAAAACAAGGGTCACATACCCCAAATTGGGTTTACTACACATTACGTGTGCTAACATTAAAGTTAATATTTATAAACATATAAATTTAATTTTATGAAATGGACATAATATTTTGGATTAGTTTGAAACCAGTTATTAAATTATTAAATTTTTATTTATATGAAAAAAAAATTAATTACCTAGGTAGAAACATGTTACTAAAGTAAATGAAAAAATGGTTAAAAGGTGTTTAGAAAATGAGTAAAGGTATTATAATATTAAATAAATAATTATCATTGATTTGATTATGTAAGGATATTCAAAAAAACATATATACACTCAATTATATTAAATTTTTGTGCCTTCATGGAATGTGAATCATATGATTTATTTATATAATCTAGAAGTATTTATAAAAATCCATTATCACCATACATAAAAGGGTACTCCAACATTGCCTTCTAGAGCACTCCAAATTTTTTTATTATACTTTAAACTGTTTCATCCTTTAATCCCCAAGAACACTATTTCAATTTTTTTACTTGTGTTATAATTAATTTATCCTAATCCATAAATTCATAAGGAGTCATCAGGGAAAGTGGAAGTCCTCAAAGTGATTAATAATTTTCCCAAACTTTATTAATTTTATTTATTAATTTTTCATAAATAATTATATCATAAAAATATAATTGGATTTTTATTTTATGTAAACATAATGTTATTATAATATGGTAATAACTATTTATCCTTTTTATCCTGGTCCATTATGAAAAAAAAATCATTTTATGGGGAACAAAAATCGCCTAAATAGTGTAATGTATCTCATTTTATATATAATATCAATCTAATTTATTAATTATATTCAAGTATGAATAAAATCATTAATGGTATTTGAAAACTGTTAGCATTATTCTACAATAATTATCTTATTCCCAAAATAACATGTTTCATAACCATACTAATCCCTTAATTAAAGAATGTCCATGTTTGGGTCGGTCTGTCCACTAACATGAAAAATGATAAAAAAAAAGCATGTATGAAAATGAAAACAAAAATTATAAAAAATATTTTATAAAAAAAGTAAATAAATTTTTTTCGAATGGAAATATTTGTGATTCCATAGACATACACTCCCAGATTGGATTCCATAAATACATTCTCTACATAATGTCTTCATTATAAACTGAATATTACCAAACCAAGATATCCAATTGTTGCAAGACCTAATAAAATATAGAAATATATAAATTCAACATAATTTTTGGGTTTAGATATTTATATAATTAGGAAAAACATAAACTAAAAAACCCATGCTTTTATGAACTAATTAACATTTTCACACAATATCATACAATACTAAATCCATATATTGTCATGAAAATCTACCAAAAAATACACCACACATGATATCTTTTTCAAATATTACAGTTAATACATTTATTCTTAATATAGGGAATGAAAACATAATATTGTTTTGGAATCTAGTGATAAGTAATGGAAATATATAACAGAATATGTTTAAAAATAAAACATAGAATACATAATATGGAAAGAATATGTAATATGAATAATTTCATATTCAATAAAAGATGATAGTATTATATATCCATGAAAAAAATATTTATATGAATAAATATAATCTCATACAGATGGAATGTGTAATGTGAAAGATAAAAACCATGAAATCAAGGTCATGTGCCAATGAATTACACTAATATTGGGAGAATTATACAGAAAAACACAAATTTATTTTCCACATGATACCTACTGATTGATCAAGAAAATATATAATTTCAGGCCCCACCCATAACATGATTACATTTCTTAAATACACCAAAATATTAAATAAGAAATTTTATTGATTCCCTAAGGAACCTCTGGAAAAATACAAACATAGATATTCATATAATGAAAACTAATGAATGTTAAAACATAATCCACATTCCTTAGCCATCAACAATAATCAATAATGTCAATACATACCCAGTCAATAAATAACTTTTCATTGCATGTGAACATCATTTAATATATGTTCTTTAAAATTATATGTTCATGTTGTATTGGGAAATGAGTATACTATTAAGTAAATAATTGAATTACATGATCATCTTCCATACAGAGATAGAATTTTGAATGTTGAAAAAGATCATATCCCTAGTTTAATATAAAAAACATATAAGTGTGATGATATAAATGGAATATAATACATAAATAATGCATCAAAAAATATCATAAAATAACTGATCAAGATTATAATAATTTTACATTGTGATTTGAGAACCCTAAATTAGTAATATATAAATTATAGTATAAATCCGGAAACATAAACCCTATTAGGATAAAAACTCATGAATGTGATAAGTCAAATGGAAGAGAAAATTTAAAATATAATTTAGAAAACATTTCTATTATCACCATAAAATTAAAATATATGTGTCACCTACAAAGTAAACTTGTAAAGGGTGAAGGGGATTTTTTAAAAACCATTAAAATTTAAATGAATCTAAAATAATATGGACATAAAAATACTTAAGGTTTATTTGGGTTAAATGAGTAGAGGACAAAAAAACATTATTATGCAAAAAAGAATAACCCATTTTGTTATTTTTAAAAGTAGCATTACTCATAAAAATATATTTTTAAGATTAAATAAACATTAATTTCAATCCAAATATATTCATTATTTATATAGGTTGAGAAATTTCCATAATATGAAGTGTTTGGGTGGAAGAACGAGAGCATAAAATAATAATTTTAATGATGATAAGATATACCTAAATGAAATGATATGTGAGTTAACAATATCCCTTATAAGAAACATACTCATTAAAGTAAGAAATATTTAAAAAAGGGGGTTTGATGTGGTAAAAATTTGTGTAATAAAAATTGAAAAATAATATAATAAAAGCGTGTAATGTGCAATACATTTATATATTATATTAACAAACAAAGATCATAACTCAAGTAATGAAAATTTAGTTACAAAAAAGACATCTAATTTGGGTAGAAACTTATTTAAATTATATTTGATGGTAAAAAAGCTAATCGGATTAGTACATAAAATGAATAAAAAATATACAACAATGATACATCCACGGGAATTGAATATGTATCAACCTGAATGTGTAATGTATTTTTTCCTCAAATTTAGTAAAATATGTCTAATATGATGATCCATATGAAACATTGAAAATAAATGAAAATATGATACACTTATACCATTAATACCTAACCATTTATTTAATAACTACAAAATAATTGAATATATATCTTTATATAAATTTCATTTAATAAAAACATAATTAATTCGTTATTGTGCATATGAATAAATAATTTTTTAAAACTAATTATAATTAAATAAAAAATACTATATTATTATTGAATGATAGTTTTAATAAAATATGATATTTGTTGATTAATGATATATTTATTTGTGTTACATACAAATTATTAATATGATCATCATGTATTTTAAAGAGTCATTTTCTGATAAAAATAACTTCTCACCATAATTTATACTCTAATTTAAAGTTGGGTTTAACTATTTTAGAATTTAAATTTTACCATGTAAACATAATTTTTTAATTTATAATGGATATAATAGTTTGATATTAATTTTTTTAATTCTTCTAAAACACATAAATTTTAGGTGAATTTTGAAAATATATAGATTTTCCAAAAATGAGAACTTTGATCAATTTATCACAATATGTAAAAGATTAAGAGTTTATAAAAACATTAAATTAATGTAATATATATTAAATGGGTGTAATTACATTATCAAAAAAATTATTTTAAACTTCATAATAATTATTTTTATTTTAGGAGTCAATAAAAATTTTAATAGAATTTTAAAACTAATTTCACTAAATTCATTTAATTTAATATATTATTGGAATAAATTAAGTTTGACCATCCTTTTAAATCCACATAACATTCAATTTTATTATAATATATTAATTACATTCATTAAAATAATTATCCATCTATAACTTATCTTATTCATATGATTAATGTGTTAAAGAACACTTTAGTTAATAAAATTTTTTATTTCTTTTTTGTGAGTTTGGTTTTAAATATTATTTTCTCAGATTAATGAAATGAAAAATTGATAAATGGAAAAAAAATTCAAAATTCAAAATTCAAAATTTGGTAATATATGTCTAAAAAAATTTTTATTAATTAATTAAATCACATGATTACTATAAAATTAAGAGTAATAATTGTTTAAATGAATAATATGTGGTCCATTGAATTTTTCTAGATTAACATTACATTTAGACCTTTTTAATATAATTTTTTAGGTCTTAGTTTCTAAAATAATTTTATTTACAAACATGCTCATTATAGATCCCATATGAATCATGTTGGGACACTGAGAGGCGGTGAACCATTGTACCCAATTTGTTTTTTATACATTCATTATTTTCAATTATTCTCTCTTAATCTTGAACATCTTCTCCAATTAAGAGGAATGGATATGATATGAGCTCTCAAAATTTTAAAAGAAATTAAATACATTTAATAATATAGAAATCACCAAACATGTATTTTAAAATGTTTTGGTGTTGATACCTACTTTTTTCCATTATGAACCCATGGTTGTTTAATGGATTCTCTAATCATTGAAAAATGTAATTATTGCGAAAGAATATAACTAGAGTAAAATGATTACATAATAAGTGTTTTATCTTCCTAAGTGAAAGACAATTTTGATACTACATCCCCCAATCTTCAAGGAAGTTATTTATGCTAGAACTAAAAATTATTAACATCTATTCAATGAATACACAAATCATGATATACCTACTGCATTTGATGGATTTTTATCAAATGGATAATCTATTTTAGATCCATAAAAAATTGTTCTAATGGGTAAATATTTATTTAATAAATTTTTTTCATAATTCTAAAACATTTATTAATAATAAAATTTATAAAATAATAATTTTTAGGTGAAAGATATTTCAGGTGAAGAGAGAAATGAATTCTATTTTCTAAATACATTTTCTTAATAATTTTAATAACCAAAGAGGGGAAAAATAATATTACATCAAAACTTCTATAATAACAATATAAGAAGAAAATTTATTTGTTTCATTAGAAGAATAACATAACATTTAACCATCGGAAACATAATAATAACCTAAATTAATAATTGATAGACTGAAATAGAAACCCCTACCACTTTGGTAACATTTGAATAATTAGCGCCATGAAAAAAGGATATCAAATTAAACCTAAATATCATGAGAAAAACTGTATTCATGATATAAAATGTGAATGGTTGGTATATATACCACAAAAAAATAACTGGTTAGTGTGGGATCTATCTCCCATAAATATAGTAGATATTAGAAGTCCCTTATCACAAGTATTCAATTCCTTATTGTATGTTTGAGACTCTATTATAATAAATATAATTTTATTAAAAATATTATCTAGAACTATATTTTTATATGTCATAGCAAATATTATTTTCCTCTAACCTTTAATTACCCATTTGTTATCAATTCCTAATTAAAACCAGGTTTCTGGTAATAAGTGCATTGATTTTCTATTATAATTTTACTTATTATTTTCCAACCAATTTATTTCTTCATGGTTACATCATCTCAAATATTTAAAAATTGGTAATAATAACATATATATTCAATATATATTTATTCAAAGAATTTCATTAATGTTGTAGATAAAAGATTCATTGTGTTTTTCATGTAGAATGTGGGCCATATCTATATGTGAATGAATTGTCTATTTTTTAGATGAATTTAATTAATCCTTATATCCATCTATGAATGTATGTGATTGAAAAAATAATTACCTCATATACCGAGGTAGTAGTATCTCCTACACAAGATCAATGGTTCTTTTTTCATTTTCTGGAAGGGGACATGGATGTTTATTACCGTATTAATATAATAACATCTAAGTATATAGTATAATTTTTTAATTATATTTTCATAGGTGAATATTATTTTAATGAGGTAGATGAATAAATAAAAATAAATCATATGTTAAGGATTTTTCTTCTTCATTGGAGAAAATATTTAAGTTTATACTAAGATACTTAATAGAAATTATTTATGAACAAAATAATGATTCTTGGATTAGGGAATGGATTTTGGGATGTTATTTGGGTAGACAATTCCCAAAACAATTGTTATTGGATTTGTGAATAAGAGAGATTATGAGGTTACCTTTTTTTAGTGTGGGAGAGGATACACATGTTAATTTTAAAGATAATAAGGTTTACCCACATTTTTATAGGACAAAAGTCTCCACATTTTCATTAATTTTAACCTTATATGAGACACAGTTGAAATTTTTCCCAAAAAAAAGAAAATTCACATCTTTTGGTTCATGTAAAATATTTATCCTTTTAGTTTAACCCCTAGTAAATGAATTTTTACGTTACCCATGGTAAATAATATTTACAATTTTAAATAATTATTATGGTTAAAAATTATGTTGAACATATAATATATTAGAAATAATTATTATTCAAAATAAGAAATCAATATTTCAAAATTCAACTCATGGATGTGGAAGTATTTTATTTAACATTACACCCATAGATGTGTTGATAAAATTGTTGTGAAGAAATGCCATTTTATGAAAAAACAATTATCATATAATAACTACATGATAAAAAATAATAATTAAATTATTCTCAATTTAAAATTTTAAATATAAATTATATACAATTAATGTAAATGTTTCCACATTAAGGGTATTTTATTTAATTTAAACGAAGAAAAAATGTGCACTCTTAAACAGTTTTAAGACAAAAAATATATATTCAATGCGAACACTAAACTTATAATAAAATATAGTATACAGATGAATCAAATATATTTGTTTCATTTAATATAAAAACATAATAATTATTTTAGTTTTAAATTAAATTAAAATAATAATTCGACTTAATTAATTAAAAATAAATGACAATTATATAAAAATATGAATTTTCATTATTCACTAAAATTTTGTATTTTCCAAATAATCTAAAAATTTCACACAATGTTAATATAGATATGGTGATTTAAAAATGAATTAATGTTTTATATAAATTATATAAAAGTTTCAAAAAGTATTTTTAATATTAATTTCAAAAAATTAGAAAATTTATTTTTTAGAAGACTATGTTTGAACCATATAAAGCCATTAAAAAATTTTATTTAATTATTTATAAATATATCATCATTATATAAAACCATTAAACATAATTTTTTTCAAAGGAATTTTTTCCTATTGATATATATATTTTTATTGGCTAGGTTATAATAATCTTTTTTAAATAATATTATTAATAATATATCATGGTTCATAAAGTTTCATGTTTTGTATTACGCAAGTTAATAAAAAAATTTAATTTATTATAAAAATAGATATATCATTAATTATCAGGGTATTAAATGATCCACTAATCTCTTTATTTTATTTCACATATTCTTGTAGGCATAATTTTATTCTTTTAAAATATCATTGTGTTTTATTCTACCCCATAAATTAATTGTTTCACAAAATTTTATCTTGATCTCAGTAATCAATTGATTAAAATTTTAAAATACCTTTTTTAAACTATATAGTAAATTGGTTTAATAAAGTTTATTATTGAAAATATCTAAATGTAATTACAATATCATAAATAATAACATGTTATAGGTTTCAAAATAGGACCACATTAGTGGAATGTGATGAAATAGACATGAAATAAAAGAATAAATAATTGTGTAGAGTGATATAGTTAATTAATCACAATAATGTGAATGAAAAATGAATTTTTAGGGACCAAAAAATCCAAAAATATTTCATGAGTTAGATGGACATTTATTCCTCAGATATGGAAGTAATAGGATAACATTTTTGTATTAGGATCCTTTTACAAGAGTTAGGGGATTTATTTACCATCTATATAGAGAACATAAATCATTATACTTACTTGATTATTATAATTTAATATGATAACATATTTCCACCAACATAACATATCTTAGTCTAAATTATAGGTATTGAATATTAACTTCTCATACATGACGAACTAAAATTAACTTTTAATGGACCATTTAATCTCTATAAGAATAACAAGATATTCATCTAGTCACTACTTAAAC
The DNA here is from genome assembly GCA_963277665.1 of Viscum album. NCBI lineage: Eukaryota > Viridiplantae > Streptophyta > Magnoliopsida > Santalales > Viscaceae > Viscum > Viscum album. The sequence continues at coordinate 597,290,542 of OY728139.1, forward strand.
CATAATGGTTAGAAAACGTTATCCAATGTAATACATCAATAGTAACAACTAATGTTCAAAGTAATATATTCTAAATATTTATATCCTTATTAACCTTCATCATAAATCTCAAAAGATGTAATATAATTATTAATTATTAATCAATTATGTTTATAATAAAATTTTATATATACTTCAACCCATTAAAATGTATCTTTAAATATCATTAATCATATCAAAGGATTTCATATACTTAATATTTTTCTGTAAAACAATTTTCAAAAAAAAAATCTCCTACTGACTAGGAAATCACATAGGCTATTGGTAGGAACTACACCTTATCACCGTTCTGTTGCGGGTACAAACTCTACAAAATTTCCTGATGTAAAAAAGTTTTCTCCCAATATATAGAGTATCCATTTTGCAAAAATATATTAACAAAATTCCTATAAAATTCCTAAATTTCTATAACCCACTATCACCTCATCATAAGAGACTATATAAACCTAAAGGTTACCAATACCATTAATCTTATAAACAACAAATTTAAAGGTATTCCTATTTATTATTTTTTACAAAAAAAATATACAAAACCAAATTGATGTGTTGCCATAAATCCTTTCCAAAATATCCTTAATCATGTGAAGTTACAATCACATAAAACCTCAAAAGGTGTGTCTATGAATTTTAATATATAATCAATATTTAACTCTTAAACACCTGGTAATGTCTATAATTTGTTTATTAATCTTTCTTAAATAAATGTACAATTTCAAAATTAACACAATCCTTATATGTTTCATGATCCCTATAATCCATAATTTCATTGATAAAAAAGATATATAAAATAAATATCAAATACTAGTATATAAACACATCATGAATTTATGTTCTTCATACACCATTAACTCAACTTTTCCATCTTATTCCTTAATACTTATTTCCTTTCATATATCATTCATTGTCTCTTCATCATCAATAGAAAAACCATTACCCATACGTCCTTCTTGATCAACTTTTAGATCTCTACCACTAGAAAATAAATTTTGATAATGCCCATACATTTTAAGATTAAAACATCTAATGGTTGATAATAACCAAGGGTTCCAATATTAACATCCATTTAATTAACCCACAAAATAACTTTTTTATATAAATTATATTCTCTATGTCCTTCTTTTCCACATCCAAATCAGCTTCTTGTTCTTTTGAGGCATCCAACATGATGATTATTCCCACATTCCCATCATGTGTAAATTAGAACATTCTTTAATCCATAGTTGTTATGAAACTCTATTTTAGACTAATTGAGAGCACTAAGAAGCTTACAAAATTTGATATTGTTAAATATATTATGAGACCATGATTATAAATTATAATAAGGATTATCCTTCCATAACCCATTTCATTTGGTTTCTCTAGAGTATAATCATTCCATTGTCTATCATATTCAATATTTTCATAAGTCCCTTGGTTACCATCCATTAACCAAAATAAAAAATCATAGAAAAAGAAACAACAATTTTCAAGGAAATAATAATAACAATGAAGAATAATTTATAATATACCCTTAATCATGACACCTTTTTTCAATTTGTGAGTCATTAGTTTGATTCATATTTTAAAAAAATTCTTGATGACTTGAAAATATTTTGTGAATTTCTAATAAATATCCCCTAGGAGTGTCAACCTATGTGCGCAGTAGGGGTCATTGTCATATACCTAGTAATGATCAAGTTAATTCCAATACACATTTTTCAATGTTATTACACCTAGGTACATCTATTCCAGAACCACATCTACATTTATTATCAAAACATAGATGTAGTTTCTCAGAAACCACTCACTCTATCAATCACCATGGTTCTAGGGTAATTTTTTAAACCATGTATTTTTTGTTATACTCATATTTTGGAATTATTCGTATTCATATACCTTGTGTTATAACTAATGTTTTCTCATTCTTGTTTCCAAAGGATGATTAAAATTTCAATAGATAACACTTATAGTGACCCATGCCCCTTACACATATTATTACACGGTTATTAGTCATAAATTTCCACTAATGGAACTCAATGAATTTAAAGGCCTGGTTAATTTCAAATACTATGTTTATAGTAATTAAAAAGAAACTAAAACATAGAATACTAAATATATATTACATATCAAGATTCCAAATTCTATTTTTGTATTTTAAATCTGCATAGGATAACCTATAAATTACATGAAAGAAAAGGGTGATCTAAGAACCCTAGTAGTGCAATAAACATGATACGATAACATTAAATGTGTTTCAAAGGTATCACATGATATTGTAAAAGATAAGGAACCAAAATAATCACAAGGAGTCATAAAATAAAGAACATGGTATCATAATATCTTTCCATTATAGGAAATTGGGTAGAAATATATAACATGACATAAACCTGTTTCATGGCAAACTAACAAGATTATATCAAATTTCTGACAATGTCCCATAATGGATTAGTTTAACTCTGTAATCCAATACATGAAACCTCATGAGAATAAAACATTTCCCAAGGCATTATATCACCATCGAGGTGCACTCATCATATCATGTTCATAAAATTTCTTTGCACAGAATGAAATTCAACCATAATGAATTAATTTATAATTACTCATTGAAAGAAACTGGTTGCATAATTCTATCTCATATCATAGAAAAAAGGAATTTCAAAATGAATGTCTTTTAGAAAGGAACATAAGGCACATATTACCCCCATAGAGTTTTGGGTTTTTTAGAAAGGTATATACGTAAGATACATTTATACATAATTTATAATAATTTTATAATATTAATGGTTATTTCTTTGAATAATAAACATACCATAAAGATATAATTAAACACATTCTTATTGAGAATACACTTTTAATATTTAAAAAATGAATTAAAAAATTATAGAATATTCTGAAAAATAATTTTAAAAAAACATTTAAAAATATAAATTTGGCTTCATTGAAATGAGTGGCAATAATGGTGTGTAATTCCATCTATTATGTATATAGTAAAAAATAATTCCATTCGAAGTATTGTAAAATTGTTAAAATTTACCACCAGAAAAATAAAGAATAATTCATTCGAATATATTTTTTTAAAAGTAAAAATTTGCAAAAATATCATTAATAAAACAATTTTAAAATGTTAAAACAATTATTGATAACAATTTTAGAAAAAATGATGTTGCAAGGGATTGATTTTTGAACCTAAGAGATTAATGAAGACAGATTTTCATAAAAACATTTAATCATTAATTTTAAGTACCAAAGTGAATAAAATGGTAAAATTGCAAGAAACTTTTCCTAATAACAATGGGAGAATAAAAATAATAACTTTAATGATAGTTAGATCATAGGATTTCAAAAACAGAAACATAATCATAATAAATCCTCATAATCATGATATGATAACATAAACCCTAACCACATCGTAAACATCTAAATCAATATCCCAAAAAATTAAATGATATAAAATAAAAAAAATATTTTGAATAATTAAATTAATTATATTACATATCATGTGGTTAGTATATACCCAACCCAAATGAAATTGGTGGTGAATGTGGCATGTGTCGACTAGATATAAAAGCGAGACCAAGAATCCCTTAACATAAGTCTTGACTTCCACCACACACGATTAAACATACAACATAATAATTCTAGGTTTATTAAAAATATTTTATAGAAAAATTCTTGTATATATCATACCATATATTATTTACTTGTGACCATTTATCACTTGTCTATTAATAATTCATTGTTAAAATAACATTTTTGGTGATAATTTCTTTGTATTTCTTGTATATTCTAATTTACTATTTATAATCATTTAAAATTTATCATTGTCAAATAAAATATATAATTTATAACATGATATAAATTTAATATATTTTATATAAATATTAATTTATATAAATCAATTAATGTTAGATATATAAAGTGTGTTACATCATTTGTGGGGTTGGTAGGTTGTATGTACACTTGAACACCATTTCCATTATAGAAATGGATGGAATGGGAGGAATTTTAAAATTATATCTCTTTAATAGAGTATTTACGATTTTATATATGTCACAGATATTCATTATAGTTATTTTTACTTCCTTCCATGTAAAGTGTTAGTGAAAAACAAATCACATAGCTTCACAAGGTTGTAGTCCACAGTACACACAAGGGATGTTATCGCATTCCCTGTGAAATAGAATGTAAGAATGTGTATGATATATACATATATATAATTATTTTAGTTCTTAAATATCATATATATTTATTAAATTTATCATTACTACCTTTCATGTGAATCATTAGATAAAAATGAATTTCACCACTTCGCAAGGTGGCAGTCCAGCATAAATATTAGCGACATTATTACATCCCTTCATAGTATTGAAATTAATTAGGTATATTTCATAATAATTCTATCCATATAATAAAATTATAAATAAAATATCCATATGGTAAATCCATCATTATATACATACTTGAATGGTGGTGATGAAAAATGAATTAAATTGCTTCCTGAGGTGGTAGTCTGCTGAACACATGATTGAAGGTATCATTTATCATTTTATAGAAGTGTATATGGATATATGAAATTATATTCACCTAATACTATATAATTATATAGTAAATATTTGTTTTATTATATTATCTTATTTTAATAATATTTTAATGGGTTGGAATATGAAAGAAAACAAAAACGCATGTTAAGGATTTTACCACTTCTTTAGAGAACCACTTTGGGTTTACACCTAAAACCCATGCTAGAATTTATTTCAACAAATACCAACGATTATAAGATGATGTTATTGATTTTTTATGTGATTAGGTTTGTTATTTTCTGATACAATGTTATTTGGATGTGTGAAGATGGGATGAGAGGGTTGGCCCTTTATATGCGGTGGTTAAGACACACATGGTATTTGTGAATATAATAATGCATACTCACATTTTTCTCATTCTAAATGGATACAAAATTGAACAAACAAAAACCTAATATGATATAAATCAGAAATATGTTCATAAAATAGATAATAGACATTATATAGGACATTTTATACCAATATCATTTTTGATTAACCACCTTGTAAACATGTTTTTACATTTAGCATGGTAAATAATTATTATCGTCTTCTCAATTAATTATTGAAAAACATTATGTTTACCTAATTATATAATACAAATTATTAAGATGTAAAATATTTATTACATTTTTTCAAATTCATCTCACATATGTTTCAGAATTAAATTTAAAATTATACCCACAAACGTGTAAAAAATCAGTTTTCAAGAAATGGATTTTTGGGGGAAAGATCATATAATAATAACTATATGAAAATAAATAATAATTAGATTAATATAAATTCATATATATATATATAATATGTAACTAAAATCATTCCTCATTTGGTATAAGGACCCGACCATATAACATTACATAATCTTGAATTAAATGAATAATTCACATTAAAGATCTTTTCAGGTATATAGTTTTAGAAAATTAGACCATAACTATTACATATCAACATGAAAATTACATGAATATGCTACTACTCAGTATCCATTTTTTCATAAAATAAAAACTCATAAAAAGAAACATGTCTAGTTCCAAGTATTAGATAGCATGTGTTTTCCTTAATCCCATCCTTGACCATATTCATCTTTAAGTCTAGTGGAAAAAATTTCAAAAACATGTGATCAGCATAAAAAGCTCAGTAAGGGTTATAAAATAAGGAATGAAAACAAAATCCCATCAATAAATACAAATCAATGAAACCATACTTTTCAATAATAACATCCCTTATGAAATCATGAGATTTATGAATAACTTATTGAAATCATTAATCATAAAGGTTACCCGAGGCATACAAAACATACTTGCATTGTAGCTATCACAGATACAAAGAGAGTTATGTTGGAATACCCATCACATTATATTCCCTAAACCTATTAGAAGAAACATTAACGTTTACCACCATCACATTACCCAACGCAATGGGGAGCTATCTCGGGCTCACCCACCCTAGGTTTATCACTGAACCACCCTTATACGTAAAAAATGGCCATGAACCATAACATAATCACAAAAAATTACATAAACATTAAGGAATGAAAAAAAAATTCTACATCACAATATATCATTTCAAGATATTGACATAATTAATGCATTCTCAAAACCATTTTCAAATCCATTTAAAACATTTGACGATGATATTTTAGAATCAAAGTTTCTCATACAAATTTGAATCTTTTAAATGAATTATCATTTGAAACATTAATGTGCATATAAATAAATCCTAAAAACCATTATGAAAACATGTACATTAATGAGAAATATTTAGAATAATCAATCATTAAAACATTTAATATGATATTTTAGTTAAAGGGTTTTTATCAAAATAAGAGATGCTTGAATAAAATTAATTGAGGAATAAAATTTAATCATAAATTTATCATATCATGAGAATAAATAGATTCATGATATAATATGTCATAGGACTGTATATACACCATATAAGATTGAATTGGTGTATAAAAACAATGAAGTCTCAATAGAATGTAAATTGAGACAAAATCTCTTATAAAACATGTATCCTTAGATTAAGGATAAATAAATTACATAATAATGTGTGAAAAATATAAATACACTCAATATGATTGAATATTTAGTGTAAATATATCAGATAATATTCACACATATTTTTGTAAAAACAACCCCAATGACTTGAATGTTTTACTCAACAAATAGAAATTGAGTTAAAATTACTATTATCAAGTTCATATCGATGAATTGAGAATTTATCAATGGATTGATTATGTGTATCAAAAGTATATCCACACAAAAGGTAGTTTAAATTACAACATAAATAAATAAACAATGATTCCACACATAATTATAACATGACATAATTAAAAACTAGAAGATTAACCCAATGGATGAAAGTTTGGTTAAAAAGTTCCCTTACCAATATGGTAACATTTGAAACATACACCATATGAAAGAAGTATAGTACAATAAAGATATAAATACCAATAAATTAAATTATATTTTATAAATAATACAATAATGTGTAGTGCATACACCACACTAAAGTAAATAGTGGAAAACATTGCATGACTCTCACAGTAATAAAAAGTGAGATGAAAACACCTTACCACATTGTAATCAATCACGTCATAAGAAAAAAAATTAATAATCAAAAAATTAATAACATAATTAAATGAATATAAAAACATAAAGAATATATATATCAAATTGTAGTAAACAATACACCACATAAAATAAATAAGTGGTGAATAATGGAAATCTCATGGAATTAACAGGTAAATAAGAAACCCCTTACATCGTGTCCGACGTGACTCATTTATTCCCCATTCTTCCAGAATAATAAACCTAAGTTAATTAATACTTACTTAAGAACATTTTTCAGGTTTATTATTCCTTTTATATCACTTATTACTTTGATCTAACATTTAGTTAATTATTTGAGTTCGTATAGGACATGTTATCAATGTTCGGAACTTGAGTAAAACATGAACTTGTTATAATTAAAAAGTTTCTATTCGATCATCTAAATAATAGTATTAATGATTTAGATATAATTAATATAATAAATATATATTATATATTAATTTATTATTTTACATAACATTTGAAGATAGAAATGAAATTCACCATTTATGGAGACGGTAAGCCGTACGTACGCATGAAAGCTACTTTCATTTCTATTTCATATTTAACGGAATGAAAATGTAATTATAAATAGGTATATTATAATTCCAATATTATATAATATAAAATTTACTAATATCCATCCTTTATACATACCATGTATGGCATGGACGAGTCATATCAATTTAAGGGGGTGGTAGTCCACACTTCCTCAAATGAAATTATCACATTTATGCATTATGAAAAATAAAAAGGTATGATATAGAGTTTAAATAAACAACCATAAATACAATATATATATATATATAATATATATGACATATAACTACAGTTCCATCATAATTTCCACCATGAGAGGTGGTATGAGATAATTGAATAATCATCATTTTGTGAGGCTGTAGTTCACCGTCCATAAAAACAATATGTTCTTTTAACCATTAGATAGATGTGTCTGGAAGTGTACTTTGAAACCTTCTAATAACAACAACCTAGTATATTGGGGATACTTGAGTTTTTATAAAATAATGTAACACAAAGAGTTTAGTGGGTCGAAGAATTAATATAAAACAAAAGAACTTTAGAGAAGATGTTGCCATAAAATCGTGTATCACTCTTGGATTTGAACCAAACAGTTTAATTGAATTGCTTTCTTACTTGGAAAATACATCTAGAAGGAGGATAGATATTCATATAGATTAAATGGGTAGAGGATAGATGAGACAAGGGGCTTGAAAAGTGTGATGAATGGGTTAGAAGTGACGACTTTTTTTAAAGCGAAGGAGGGGATCTTTGGGAAAATTTAAAAATATTATTTTATTATATAATGATTTTTGATTTATAAAAGTCCAAAACTTAATAATGTTGATGATAAGATGACTCATGTTCTAAATAAAATCATCCAATAAGATGTGGACAGGTTTTTTATATTGTTTTAATCATTATAATTTTATTTATTTAAATCATTCCTTAATGAGGTTAACACTGCATCATTATTGTGTCATAAATATTTTTATTTATTTGATGTAAAAAAATAATAAAAAAAATATAATGAAGTATGAAATATTCTTAGATTTAAAATTAATATTTATATTTAAAGATATAACTTATATAACACCATGTAATAATTGATTTACTAAATGATATATGTTTTGTGTGATTTTTGTCTTTAATTTAAATTAATTAATATAAAGTGTCATTATCACTCCCATGTGGCACCGTGGGGTCCCAAAATCGACCAAAGGATGACCATGTTCGTAAATGTATTATGAAATAGGATTAGGACACAAGTTAGGGTAATTTAATATTATTATAATAATACTTTGTTACCATTATTTTCAAGATTTACCCTTTAACCATGGTAAATAACATATTTACTAAAGTAAATATTATTAATGTATGAAAATAAAAGTTAAAAAATTTAAAAAATTTGGAACTCATGATTCCATATTTGGAATCCATTTTTCCAATTTCAAAACATATAAGTAGAAGAAATTAACTTAAAATTAATTCCCACAGTCAAAATAAAAAGCGTTTTTAAAAAAATAATAACTATCCAAACATTGTCATTTGTTTATGTGCAATTTCAGAGTGAAATTACATATAATGAACAGAAATGGAATAAGTGGTAAAAACATAATATAATTACACTTTAAAACAAATTAAAAATATAATATATCTTTATAAATAAATTAGATTAAAAGTTAGTTTTGAATTAAAATACACTATTTTTCACTATTCACGAATAAATGACTTTTTTCATAAAAACAAAAAAAAAATTATCCAAAGTAAATTTTGAAGTCCTGATTCTAATGAAGATAACCACTGGGAATCCATGTTTTTTAAACGGTTTTAAACCACTGGTAAAGTCCCTAAAACTGTTGGGAAAACTTATCACAACAGTTTTAGAAACCATTGGGCTGTGAGGAGTTGGGAACGCCTTATGCCAACGTTTCACGCTGAACTGTTGGGAAGGTTGTTTAGATTAATTTTATACCAATGTTTCAACTGAACCGTTGGAAAAATCAGTGCACAAGGGTATTCCAATGGTTTTAAAACCATTGGCATAAACATTTAGGGGGTATAACCCAACGGTTTTGAACCATTGGGATATGCAGTAGTAGGGGTATAACCCAACAGTTTTGAACCATTGGTAAATGCAACGGAATGGGTATAACCCAACGGTTTTGAACCGTTGGGAAATGCAGTAGCAGGGGTATAACCCAATGGTTTTAAACCGTTGGGAAATGCAGCAGCACACAGGGGTATAACCCAACGGTTTTGAACCGTTGAGAAATGTAGCATCACACATGTATAACCCAACAGTTTTGAAACCGTTGGGTTAGACCCCCATTAATTTAAAATGAAACACCCTACAATCAACTACATTCTATAATTAAAACTCTATGAAAAAACACTCATTATGTGTGCTACAACCTACAACCTTCAAACACAGAAAACATGGAAAACACACTCATTCTGTGTGTTTAGGAACACTACAACCTGCAAACACAGAAAACAAACTTCACACATAGAAAATGCACAAATACTCACTTCAATCACCTGAAATCACACAAAAAACACACATGAAACACATAGAAATAATCATCTCATTTTTTAAGGCTTACTCAAATCCCTTCCCCTTGTATGGTTCACATATTGATGTGGTAGAGAGACCAAGACCCAAAAAATGTTGTCTTGTTGATAAAATAGGGAGGGGGATATTGGAAATTATATTTTATAACTCATATATGTAGAATCCCCTGCCTCAATCCTCAACTATCAGATACGGGTTTTTGGTTTTGATTAATCCAAGATAAATTTGATATTTTTTTGATGAATTTAATCATTCAATATAGTAACCTAGAAGGATATTTACACTATGACCATTATAACCATTTTATTACTAGAGTATAATGATGGGGGAATCATATTCTATGCGAAAATGACTTATATAATGTTAATAGATTTACTTATATTGTTTCATTTATAAAGGTATTGGTTTGTGATTAAGAGAGGGATATTGGTCAGGCTTTTGCGACACATAGATTCTCTTGGGATAGATATTTACTTGATTCATGAGAGATATGACATGACTAATTTTTAAGGGGATCTAATATGATGGCATCCAACATTGTGTTTGTCAGTTGTTATGAATCATCTACATCATCTGTTGGGATCACATTGTAAATTTTCTATCATATTATACGAGGATAAGATTACAAGGTAATATTCTATCCCCAATCTGTAATGAAAACAATTAGATAATCTTCCATGAAAATCCAGCAGATTATAACATGAATTTTAGAATACACCTTCCATAGATTATTTTTTGTATCCAATGAAATTTGAATGATGATCCATAGGGGGAATCATAAAAATTAAACATTTATCACATGGGATCGTGGTCCTCATGGTGGTACACTAGCTGGTGAGCAATGATATGGACCAAATTCCCTTGTTAATTCATACACATATTGTGTGAAAAATTATAACAAGTATAGTGAAATATTTTAAGGAATGACAACACCTTGAGTGATTAGGTTTTGGAAGGACCCTTAGTTGAGTGATAATGATGCTATCATTTTATAAAATGATATCTAACACTAACATGATTGATAAGGAAGGGAGAATAGGTCCCATGTAACTAGAAACTAATACCTATTTGGTGAGCTATGATATGGACCAAATTCCCTTATTGTTATTTCATACACATGTTGGGTGAGAAATTCTAACAAGTATAGTGATATATAATAAGGAATGACAACACCTTGAGTGATAAGGTGCTAGAAGGACCCTTACTTGACTGATAATGATGCTATCATATTATAACATGATATCTAACCCTACCATTATTGATAAGATAGTGGTCAATATAATGGCCTCACCTTGAGTGTTAAGGTTCTAGATGAACCCAACCATGAGTGATAATGGAGCGTTTGAAATGTGATATTAGACATACCATGGTTAATATGGTTTTATGTCAGAAAATGGATTTACATTGATCATAATGTATTAACATGGATGTTTGCTAAGTGAGAAGGTTGGTATGTGATATATAGTTGTATGAGACACTACCTTTAGTAGTATGGAAGATATTGGGAGGTGAGTGATGAGCTATATTCAGTGAGAAGTATTAGTCTAGGTCTTTGATAAGGGTAAAATTAGTGGATACATAAAAATATGATGGGATAGATAAGACATGTGTAAAGAAAATTTACTATTTTGAAAGTGGTAAATTACTACTAGTGTAGAGGTAATAAAGAGGTACATGAGGGAAAATATTGATCCTTTCCATTTTTTACTTAGCAGTAATGAGACATGTGGAAATTTTTTAAGGAGATGAATTGATTAGTTGAATGAATGTATATATATGATTTCGTATTACAAATGGTGTGAAAATTAGTATGGAATCTTCTATACATATCTTGACATTTTTTTCATGATTAAAATTATCCAATGGTGTTCGTGGATCTCATGAATGAGATCTTCCATACATATCTCAACTCACTCATTGTGGTGCTTAGAGATGATATCCTTATATACTCACTGACCATTGATATACACATTGGAGAACTATATTTTTTTTGTACACATTGACCACATTATATGTTTTATAATATCTCAAAGTTTCACTTATGATTCCATAAAGTATGTTTTTTAGGCACGTAATCTATAATGTGGGAATTTATGTGGACCCAAAGAATGTATAGATTGTGGTGTCATGAGAAGGCATACAAAACATGTTTGATATTGTGGGTTTCCATTGTTTATTCGGGTTGTACATATTGTTCATTTAAATATTTTCCCATTTACAAGTGCCTATGACTAGGATTACTAAGAATGTAGTTATGTTTCAGTGGTCAGAAAAGATTAAAGAGGCCTTCCTAAAAAGTAAATGATGTTTTGATCCTACTGAATTACTATAAATTGTGATTCAGAAATGAGGTCTCCAAATTGATCCCCGAGCATGAATTGGGATTATGGACATTTATTGCATTGCACACAGAGCTATAGTATCCATGTGGATGGTTATATATTGGCCTCATCATATCACATATGAGAATTTGTCAACAATGGAATGATATTAAATGAAAAATCATAGTCAATGTAATATTTTCAAATATTGATAAAATTTATCATTAAATAAAAGTACTAAGGTCTTATGTTTATCAACATAATGATGAATTAATCTTGATAAATAATGGATATAACATTATTACATTCCATAGTAATTTTACCTGGTTGTATTATGCATGGGGATTTTTCTTCTCCTACTAGACTCACTAAATGGGTCTTCCACGGTTTCTACATCATTGATAGACTATGTAGGGACATGGCTAGAAGTATAGATTCTTCCACGAATGTGCCTTATCCAATATACTCGAGTCCTACAAAAGTTTTTTTCAGTTACGTAATTGAGATCAAGGAACTCAAGTTCATCTCCATACTCATCCACCAACCCCCCCCCCCCCCCCCCCCACTACTCCACCTGCACAGCCCCCCTGCCCAGCCTCTCCTGCCTAGCCTAACATAACCCCTGAAAATCCCACCCCCTCCCCCACCTGCCCACCACTCCCCCTACCTAGCCTAACCCCTACACATCCCACCCCCTCCCCCACCTGCACAACCCCCCTTCCAAACCCTCCCTGCCCAACCCCCTCCCCTTTCCTAGCCTAGCCTAACCCCCTGCACATCCCACCCCATCCCCCAGCTACCCAGCCCACCCACTACACCACCTGCAGAGCCACCACCCCACCTGCATAGACCCCCTGCCCAGCCCCGTCCCCCTACCTAGCCTAACCCCCTACACATCCCACCCCCTCCCCACCTGTCCATCCCCCTCCCCCATCTACCCAGCCCCCACCTACGTAGCCACCCCCACACCCTTCCTATCCCACCCCCTCTCCACCAAACCCCTTAAAAAGCCCCCCTCCTCCCCACCTCACCACCAAAAATAAGCCCCTCCTCCCCTATAAATTACAACAGGGAAGTTGATTTTAAGTTTTAATCGTATTTTTTTGGGGTTTTGGTGACCCATCCATGATTCAATCTATGGATAATTTGGAGAAATTAGATGTTTTGGGATATTTTTGGGGGGTTTAGTTTGAAAGAACTCATGTACATTATTTGTAGTTTTGAGAACACACATCATGTGTTCTTAGTACTTTGGATAGATTGGTTTTGGGAACTAAAATATTTATACAAGGCGGTGGGTTTCAGGCCATGTAGTGGTGACTCGGGGTGTGCTAGTGGCAGATGACCATGTAGAGTATAAAGCTATTTCTCGTGCGAGGTACATCAATAGGCATTGTGCATAGGTAAAACTTTTGTGGGGGGGATATATGGATAGGTACATACATGGGAACCATATGTGGGGTAAAGATTGTGTATGGGGTGACACATTCCACATAGTAGGGAATTTATCATGCTATGTGGGGCCTTGTATGTGAATGTACCCAGGTTGGGGTAAACATCATATACCAGAAGACATGATGTGTACGTCGGAAAAGTACACACTGAGCAGTCTATGTCACAAGGAACAAGGGGAAATTTTGGGTTACATATCATGTACCTAAAGTACAGGTTGGGTACTTTTATCTCCTTGTTTTATTTACCGTATTTTAACCCTGGAGTCAGAATTCAACTTATGAGTATTCAATTTTGATCAATTTTTCATATAAATTTACATTGTGGAATACTTTCTATGTTTGAATGTGGTCTTTATGATGTTTTGGTCTAAAAGAATTCAATATCAGTATTTCTTCAAGGATTGGATTCAGAATCCTCCAGTAGGGTGGGTTGTGAGATGAGAATCATGTGTGAGGCTTATGAGATCAATAGTTATAATGGATTGTGAAATCTAAGATAGTTTTGTTAAATGTTATTTCATATAGATCCTGAAAATTATAATCAAGTAGAATATAGGAAGAGATCTTGTTTCATCCTGACATGTAGGTACCTATTTCTCAAGGTTAGAACAGTTGAAGATTACCTCCTTGTTTAGGATTGGAACTATTCAAACCATTGGGATGGGATGATGTTGTGGGATAGAAGTTATGGTCTTATTTCCTTAAGATATTTATATGCATCAAAGGGACTCGTGAGGATACCATAGTGGGCTTGTTACTGATTGAGTGACCAATGTTTTCTATACCTGTTAATTAATAATGCCAATGTGGAGTGGTCAATCTTGTACTATAGAGCCCCTATAAGGTAAAACATTTATGATTGTCATGAGGACCATTGATAATTCATCGGCTATTCATTTATTTTATATAACCCATTGGGTTCGTTTTTGATAGATGATCAGTTGGAGACGTTGTTGATCGATGATCAGTTGGAGGCCATTTAGGGGCATTTGGGATATTTCTGCACAAGGTGTGTCTTGTGCTTTGGATGTACAAGAGGTATCCCTCATTGTGTGCATGTTCTTACTGTGGACATTTTCCCATTTGAGGATTTTTTTGAATGTTTTGGGCCAAGATTTTGGGTGCACCTGAGGATGCTACAGTTGGAAATCACTTTATATTTTCACATTGAGGACCATGGGAGACATGTGTTTTGGTTTGGAACTAAGGTGGGTCAAAGAGATCCAATAGTGGTTGTTTTTAGTGGATAATATCCCAGGGACCACGGAGAGGGTATGTTATTTGATATATGTGAGTTGATTGATGCTTCTAGATCAGCTATTTGGATAGTGGTTTGAAGGCTAGATCATCCCATGTTTGGTTGGAATTTGTTTGTGAGGTTTGATGATGTTTCTAGTCAGGACTCTAGTCCAAGGAGGAGACGAATATGATGATAGATCTTCTAGATTTGAGGGAAGAAGATTTTTAGAAAAAGACTGTTATTAGAAAAGATTCAAGAATTACCAAACAACAGTTGAGAGAGAACTCCTCTGATGTCCCAAGCCAATCTGCCTTCTAACTGAAATCCAGACACCCTAACAAACTAACCTCCCCTCCTATTTTCAACCACTGTTGGAGTGACTCAACAGAAATAGGAAAAAATTACAATATTACCGTTAATGAAGACCCCACCCCTTCATTGATATGTAAACAGAGCTGGTGGCCTGGACCGGCCACCAGACTCCTCCCGCTGGCCATCTGTCTCCTCCCACTGCCTATCAATTCCTCCCTATTGAAGAACCACCTTGTATTAGAGGTTTATATTAGGGAACTTGGCCTTTATTACTAAAGCATATTCCCAAGTCGCCTCTTCTGCAGCTCTTCCATGCCACTGTACATGCCAAAATAGGGTTCAACCTTGATTCTTTTCTGCCATAATTGCCACAAGATATTCATATTTTTCTATAAATACTTCCGATAAAAATTAATCTTTTTGGGTTCTCCCTATAGTAGACTTTAATTGAGAAACATAGAAAACATTGTGTACCCTTCTGTTACTAGGAAGCTATAGTTTGTAGGCTCTGGATCAAATCCTTTCAAAAATAAGGAAGGGTTCATAATAAGTTGTTGGGCTTTATGCAGATTAACCCGTAATTGTTTCAGTGTATCATCACGAGCTACCAAATTTTTTTCCACAGCTTCAGCAGTAGCCTCTACTTTGGTATAATTCATAATATGTGGTGGTTTTCATCCATATACAACCTAAAAAGGAGTTTTACAAATAGAGGTGTGAAATGATTTATTGTAACTGTACTCTGCCCAGGACAACCAGGAGGCCCACTATTTGGGTTTATCAAAAGATAAAAAATCACAAATAAACCTAAAATCATCTATTCACTACTTCTATTTGTCCATCGCTTTGTGGGTTGTAAGAAGAACTCATCTTTATTATTGTTCCCTATAATCTGAACAGCTCTCGCTAGAACAGGCTAGTGAACAGAGGATCCCTCTCACTGACAATAGCGGAAGGAATTCCATTTAAGTGCACAACATCCATTAAGAAATCTTCTGCCATAGATTTTGCAGTAAATGGATGTTTAAGAGGGATGAAATGTGCATATTTACTAGTCTATAAACCGTGACAAATATAACTTCATAACCATGTAATTTTGGAAGTCTAGAAATAAAATCCATTGAAACATCTTCCCAAATTAAACTGGGAATTGGGAGTGGTTGTAAACTTCATGCAGGGCATAAAGCCTCATATTTATTCTTTTTAAAAACTTCACATTCCCTAACGAACTGTAAAACACAACGAGTCATCTCGGACCAATATAAAACTCCAGCTAGGCGTTTATATGTTTTCAAATACGCCGAATGTCCTCCCATCAGAGAATAATGGTAATGTAGTTACAGTTTTGTAATCAAAGATGAATCACTGGGTAAAACCATTCGGTTATTATAGAATAACAGTCCATTACGAATTTTATATCCAGTTTTTTCCTCCCTACCCTGCTTGAGTTGTTCCATTATTTATGAAATCTTTGCATCTTGAACCAACTCTTTCTTAAGAACTCCTAGTTCCTCCCATATGGGTTCTGAAATTGAGATCTCCAAATACTCCCTATCTTGCGGCACCCTGGATAGATCATCGGTAGTATTATTCAATCTTACTTGTTTATAAGTAACAAAAAAATCTTACCCAAGTAATTTTTTTTACATCTTTGATGATCTATTGACACTGCATTTTGATTAAGTGTTTGAGGCTACTATGGTCTGTAAAAACCTCAAACGTCCTACCAATTAAATACTATTTCCAATGTTGGATTGATAGAACCAATGCCATAAGATCCTTCTCATAAACAGACTTTTTCAAATTAGTATCAGATAATTTTTTGATTAAATAGGCTATGGTCCTCATTTCTTGAATCAACACAGCTCCAATATCGAATTCTAAAGCATCAAATTCTATAGAAAACCCTTTAGAAAAACCAGGCATCCTCAAGAAATGAGCAGAAGTCATATTATCTTTATGTAAATAAAACACCTCATGAGTATCAGGAGTCCATTTAGACCCCTCTTTTTTAATCAATGTCGTTAGCGGTCTGGCTATTTTACCAGAATCCTTAAAAAATATCCTATAATATCCAATAAGACCAAAAAATCCCCTCACTTCATTAACATTCTTGGGTTTCGGCCACAATTTAACAGCCTCCAATTTCATTAGGTCCATAGCCACTCCCTAAATAGATATTATGTGCCCCAAGTATTCCACAGTTTGTCCACCGAAGGAAGATTTTTTTTATATTGGGAAACAACTTGTTTTCAATGAACAACTGAAGTATTACCTATACCGAATGTAAATGATCTTCCCAGTTTTGGCTGTAAACAAGTATGTTCTGGCCAGGAGTGAAGGGAGAGGGAGGAAGCGGTGAAAAATTCCGGTCGTCGCCTCCGTCCCCATTAATTATGGGTGAGTAATGTATCTAAATCAGTATATAGGTATCATATATTGAATTCTGACAGCACTGCGTACCGCTGCTGGGTGTCGTCCTGGAGCTGTTCCAAATCACAGCGTGACTGCGGGGTGACCGCGGTGTGACCGCGGTGTGACCATGGCATGACCGCAGCGTGACCACGGCGTGACCGCGGGGTGACCGTAGCGTGACTGTGAGGTGACCGTGGCATGACCATGGTGTGACCCGGTGTGACCATTGCGTGTTGGCCCGGTCCAGCAACTTATGGGGGCAACATCTTCCTTCCAAGAGTGAAGGGAGCGAGATGAAGTGGGGAAACATTCAGGCCGTCACCTCCCACCCCATTAACTATGGGTTTGTAATGAATCAAAAACTCTATCTACTTATCCTACAACGAATTCCGACAGAACTGCGAACCACCGCGGGGTGTCGTCCTGGAGCAGGATAAAATCACGGCATGACCGCGGCGTGACCGTGGCATGACCTAGGCATGACCACAGCCTGACCGCGGCATGACCGAGGCGTGACCACAGCGTGACTGCGGTATGACTATGGCGTGACCGTGATATGACCACAGCGTGACCATGGCATGTTGGCCTGGTCCAACAACATCTGCGGGGCAGCATCTTGCAGCCTAGAGTGAAGGGGGTAGGAGGAAGCGGGGAAACATTCTGGTCGTCGCCTCCCTCCCCATTAACTATGGGTGGGTAAGGTTTCATAAAATCTACATAGGTATCATACATAGAATTCCGACAGGACTACGATCCGCAGCGTGGTGTCGTCCTGGAGCAGGGTCAAATCATGGCGTGACCACGGATTGACCGCGGTGTGACCGCAGCGTGTTGGCCCTGTCCAGCAACATCTGTGGGGCAGCATCTTTCGGCCAGGGTTCCAAATAAATACTATATAGTTGTCCTTCACATTATATAAACCTATCTTATATTATAGAAAACATAATCTTGATTCGGGATTGTGGTATAATAAAGATATATATTTTATATTCGTTGTTTTCAAAAGTGGTTTTATTATAAAAACATGACTTTAGTTATCAAATTAAACAACAATATTAAAGAAAAATTATTCAAGATATGAAATTCAATATAATTAACCAGAATTAAGAAAGAAGCTAAATTAAATTTAAAGAACTCTTAAATTAAAGAGGATATGAGAGAGACTCTACCTCAAGGTGGAACCAAGCCATCCACTTCGGCTCTTGGAGCTTTCTAACTAAAAGCTGCTTCTCCACAACTTGGTATACACACCTTCACACACATGAAAGGACACCTAGCCCCTATTCACACACCCGCATGGCCATGAGCATGTGCAAGGGGATCCTTACACATAGGCTTATATGCATATACCAGTCTCCACCCACTCGCGTATGCATTTATATATATATATATACATGGGAACACCTATCCCCATACGTGTATAATCATTGCCATGGTTGATTGTACATGTAACGGGGGAACCCACATACATATACTTACTTACCTATTCACACACAGGCGAGTCACTCTTGACTTAGTGACTTGAAACCAATGAGCATGGATCAACGCACTACACAAAGGATATTAAGAACCTTAAAACACATAAAGGACCCTACATAACCAGAGAAAAAATAACCAACAGCAATAAATCCTTACCTCGATTGGCGAGAACCAAATCAACCCGAACCAACACAAAACCATCAAACGGCGTACCAAAAACATAATATAGAGTCATATACATTGTTATCCCCATAATATATGAGGTGCGAGACAAGTAGTAATCATAGAATCTTACCTCGGATCAGAGCCGTCGTATTGAAAAAATAAGAACCCCTTCTGGCCTCCTTCGTAGAATATAACTACTCTCTATCCATAGAAACCAGTAAAAGTCCTAAGTGCACAATGCGATAAAGAAAATAAAATAAAAACTAAACTAAAACATACCTATCTCCAGTGACTATACATGTCACCTCCCAATATATAAAAACCGAAACGCCACATGGTTCAAATCATGTTACTGAAGAAAGGGGGAACAAATCCATATTTAAAAATGATACTATCTAAAAGTACATTCCTATTAATTAACAATTATGCTTCATATAAATGGTATATAATTAGTTTGGCTCGAGTTTCAACTTATTTTGGTTTTTTTAAATACAAGTTTGTTTGGGAAATTACATGACTACACCATTACTAAAGGTTCAAGATAGGTTGTGGTGTAATGTTATTATGGAATGGAAGGATGAAAACATTATTAGAAGTGAATTCAACTAATATTAAATGACCAAAACTTCCTAGATGAGCTTAATCAAGCTATATCTTGATATCTCTTAGATATTGAGTAAGAAAAATTGTTATTGATTGAATATGAATCAACATTCAGTAATCTAGTATGTATATGTAAAATCAAATGATTAATACAATGCTTAAGTCATAGATATTTGTGATGAAGCTATGAATAATGATGTGATCATAGAGCAGTATTCTGATTTCTCTCACATATATATTTGTGGTTAGTATGATGTCTTTGGAAAATATTGGTTTTACATGAACATGTAAGGGGAATTATTTAATTCCTCATTCATGTGGAGGGAATAAATCAATTAGAAGTTAGAAGATAAAGTACAAGATCCTCCATGGGTGATAAACCATTAATTAAATTAATTGTTTCTTTAAATAAGAACTCTTTTGTATATAAAGACAGTATTAAGAGCCTTGATAGACCCTTAAACACTAACTTGATTATTCGACCATAGATTTCCAAGGGATTGATTATTACTATGTTCCATAGGAGTCATGGAGTCTATGGACAGTAAATGAATGTAAATAGATTAACATAGTTGACCTATAGATATGGTGTTCACAAGCCGCCAGGTTTAGATAATATTCTTTAGTGATTATATGAAAATGAAATCACTATGTCACTATGTCTCAAAGTGGATAAGATATCTATTGGGATATGATTGTTCTAACAAATATCTTATAATTTGGATGATATGTGTATGGACTGAATGAGGGTTTAGATCAAGTAATATATCCCTAAGAGGATTGGGATTTATGGTGATAGTTGTGGAAATTGAATGTCTAGTGTTTGATGAGTAAATAATTATGAGGATGGATTGGGCCTTATCTAGGTATCATACATCTAATTCCGACAGGACTATGAACCATCGCGGGTTGTCATCCTGTAGGAGGGCCAAATCACAGCGTGACTGCGGAGTGACCGCGGCATGACCACTGCGTGACTGCAGCGTGACCGTGACGTGACCGCGGTGTGACCACGGTAGGACCACGGCGTGACCGCGGCCTGACCGCGACCAGACTTTGGCGTGACTGTGGCGTGTTGGCCGAGTCCAGCGACATCCGCGGGGCAGCATCTTTTGGCCAGGAATGAAGGGAGCGGGAGGAGGTGGGGAAACATTTCGTTCGTCTCCTCCCTCAAGGGGGAAATAGTTCCATTTAAGAACCACACCGCCCCATGGGTCAAATCATGTTTCTACAAGCAAGGGGGAAACAATTACATTTAATAATATCTTCATTTTTCATTATGTTCTTTAAATAGAACATTGTTGGAAACTCCATACTAGTACACTAAGCCATTTAATATGCACCTATGATACATTAGTTGAGTAGAAGATTATGCACATAACCCTGCTAGAACCCCGTCATGTCGCACCACGATATGAGATTGACTACAAAACCATGCCTGTATTTAAGCAGTCAATCATCACAAAATCCCATACCAAAATTAAGTAACAATTCTAATAGGAGAGGTGGTATTGAAGGAATTAGAGGGCCTTATTTGAGGTTCTATGTTTCTGGGTTCGCCAGTTCCATCACATTCTTTAAAAAATGGGGCCAATGATTAAAATGGATAAAAAATAATGACAGAGATGAATTTATTAGATAAAATAGTTTTCTGGACGTTTTCTTAATAAGTAAATGAAATGGAAAATAATGACAACCCAAGTCATCCAATGTCCTATTTATTTGACCTTGCAAATTATGGTTATAAACATCCTTGACTGCTAGCAAGCTAATTAGGCTCTCACGACAAATACTTGAATTTGGTTCGGAATTTTTCAAGCTCAAGCTGTGAGTAGTGAAGCCGAATTCAGTGTCATAATAACACAATCAAGTTGGTCACAAAGTCTAATCGAAAATATAATATTTTAACATGTAATTTTAATTCAATATATGTGTATTTAATTTCATGCTCGAGCTCTAATTCAAGAAATATCGTGTAATTAAAATTATGATTAAACATCTTAATCAAATAAAGTTGAGCCTAATTGAGTAGCTCGATCAAGCTCGAGGGCGAGCTGGAAAATTGATGCTCGATAGAGCTCGGAGTATAATAAAACCATTTCATTTCAATATAACTCAAACATTCAATTAAGGGCCATTCCATTGTATAAAATCTCTCAAACATTAATGAAGGTAAGATGGGATTCATGGTGACATACCCATAAACTGCACCCGACTATCTACGTGAAATATGAGGAATCTATCCACAACATCTCTAGTGAGTTTAGAGGGTTCTATCCCACAAGAAACACTGTTGATTTTCTATAGCATCCAGGAGATCTGCACACATTATCCCATATTCAGGGACACCTATCGTGGCCTATAATGATCAATGCAGATATAAAAAATCATCTTTGAAAATTAAACAGCACTAAAACAACAAAAAATTCATTGTTTTACAGCGGAAAAAAATGTAGATACCAAAAATGTAGGGAAAAAGAAGACATTACACCCATTACAACTGTACCAATAGAAGAAGAATCACCCCAAAGCCAAGGCTGAGACCTCCTAATCAGCTAATGCTGAACGACACCCAGATTCGACTCCACCATAGCTACTCTAGCTCTCGGGGGGCAGGGGTTGGCCCCGACAATCTTATTGCCCATGCAGGAGGAGAGGGAGCCAAGAGAGGGGGACGTCCCGCGGGGTGTTCGGCTTTGGGGGGTCTTGCGTGTGACTGTAGAGGGGGTCCAGGGATGTCAGAGGAGGAGATTGAGCTCAGATGTTTCCAAGAGAGGGAGACGAGAGGGGATTGGGGAACATCTTCGAGATTCGAGAGGGGAGGGGGATGTAGTCTTCGGAGAAGGAGCCGAGAGGGGAAGGGGAATGTCACCAGAGGAGAGGGAGGGGGACGAGAGGTGGAGGCTATGAGGTAGAGGCTGAGGTCGGGAGGAGGTCAAGGATGGGGAGGTGAGGAGCACGTGCTGATGAAATGTGTTGAGGGAGGGAGCCCTAATTTGGGTCTAATATTTCCCAAGGGTTAATAAAAACTCTGGGTAATACATATATTTCCCAAAGGTTCTCTTAAAACATTGGGAAAACCCACCATAAAATAGCCTATGCCAATGGTTCTAGTAAACTGTTGGCATCTGTTCTTTTTCCCAATGGGTTTTCTAAACTATTGGGTACAAACTGTTGGTGTAGGATCTATTTCCAGTAGTGAATGTTATATTATCAAAAAGACCATATAAAATTGACCAACACTAGATGTAAATATTGTTCTCCATCAAAAGGTTGTAAATCAATCTTTTAATGAATATTAGAGTATTTATGCATAAAATCATATTATTTCATATAATAAGTCTCTAAAATTTATTGAATAAATGTAAAAACATTTAACAAACATGTATAGTCATAGTGTAGTTTGTTCTGTCCATTATTTCCAATACAATGTCTAGGCCTTATCTAACAATTAAAATAATATTATATTATAATTTTTCAGCATGAATCAACATTGTGTGCAACATATGTTTTCAACGAATCACGTCATTGTGTATTGGGTACGCCATCGAACATAGCATCCCATTTAATGTAAAAATAATATTTAATTCTAAAATTTTAATAAATATGAATATTTAATATTCTTTATTTACCTAGGATGTTACATCCTTCCCCCCTTTTGGGATTTTCATTCTCATAATTTTAAATTTGGTCTTGAAAATACATTGAAAGTCCTACATTGGAAAAACAGTCAAAAAAATATCACTTTAAAAGAAAGAAAAATAAATTCAAATGTCACCTAAGATAGCCCATACTATGATTACATATAGGAAAATATGGATAAGGAAGATAAAAAACCATCATGGTTTGATGGAGAGTGGTAGAAAACATGATTTGGAGAATGTTAACCACAAGAAAATCAGAAACTTTTGATGTGTTAAATGGTCTTTGATTCCCCAATAAAAAAATTTAACAGACAAATTTTTTGTTTTAATTTAATTTTCATAACTTTGTGGAATATATTTATGTTCTTGTATTAGAACATAAGGAAACATACTTAATTTTCATGTAAAATTTCATCCTTTACTATATTTCTACCACAAAATCATATTTTCTCCAAATGATTCGTATTCGAGATGACTTGTTCACATTGAAATCCCTATAATAAACTTCTAGAAAATCACATAATCTATAAATGATGAACTCTATTTTTCACATCCATTTAAACATTTCCCAAAACCAAAATGGTTATTACAAGATCAGATAATCCCCAAAAAGGATAATCTTTTACAAAGAGAAAAAAATCTTAATCTCCAAAATTTGTCAAAAAATACACAAAGATCAACAAAGACAATTCTATAAACAACTATCCATAACATTTTTCAATGTAATCTAAACTATGTTCAAAACCCGAATCTCAGAAGGATTTAATCACATAGTCTTCTAATATAAATTTTAACATTTATCTCCAAATAAAATCAGTTACTATTAAAGTATTATAATAAAAAGTAATTAACCCAATCACATATTCACTATGATAGGGTATTCATTTCCATAAATAACACAAAA
Organism: Viscum album; assembly: GCA_963277665.1. Classification (NCBI taxonomy): domain Eukaryota; kingdom Viridiplantae; phylum Streptophyta; class Magnoliopsida; order Santalales; family Viscaceae; genus Viscum; species Viscum album. The sequence goes on from OY728139.1 coordinate 597,315,341, forward strand.
AATATATTATTTCAAAAATAAAATCCCCCCATTACCACTTAGTTGAAATCCCATTTCATTCCATTTTCTAAAAGAAAATCGTGTTTCCCCCAAATAGAGAGCCTCTTCAAAAATAACCTTTATCACATAATCACCAAATCATTTTCCTATATTATAGATATCCATTTGATAAGACATAAGTTTCCGAAATAAACCTATTATTGACCAATATAATAATTTTACATAAAATAATAAGTCATACTAACCAGGGACTTTACCTAAGAAAGTGGTATGCGATGCACCCTTATTTCCATTTGGTTGTGGGATTGATTTTGGCTGCCTTGCCGGATTCAATGGAATGTTACCAATCATACGGGTTTTCATTTTTATAAAACATAAAAACAATCCTAACATGTTTTAACCTCAAAGGTTTTCTTATAACATTAATTTTCATCCCAATACATTAAGATATTAACATATTATATATTTTCAATTTTTTTCACCTCCATATGATAAAATAAAACTATTCCAAATATAAAGAACATCATACCTTGATCATGGCGTCCATATGGTTTAATCATCAGATTACTCATGTAAGTAGAAGTTCCATGAATTGAAAAAATAATTTAGAGATCCTTCAAAATCATTTTCTTCCATTATCCTAATAAACCTTCTACATCATTGTTCATATGGATGTTCGCAGAAAAACAGTTTCAGAAATCAATAATGTATGTCATATAATTTCAAAACATCTTATAAAACATGATTTTTATAAAACAATCACACCATATTTGAGTTGAAACTTACTATAAATGGTCAATTTAAAATAGAATAAGTATGTGATGAGAGACTATATTTTAAAAACATATATAAATATGTTTCACAAGGGTCTCTTTCTTCAGTACCATTTTTAAAATCATAATATTCTTCAAAATATTGTGACAAGGTAAACTATTTTAAAATTCCTTAGTAATATTTACCTATATTGAAAATATGTGAATATTGAGAAAATATGATTTAATTAAATACATCCCATGATCCATGATGATATCAAGGTATAGTAGAGGTGATTGATATCTCAAAAAACTACTTGCAAGTGAGTTGTATGCTTGAAAAAATTTCAACATCATCTAGACATGACTTTGGAATAATTATTGCAAGCATGTAATAACAAAGGTATAGGAATTTCATTTTAGATCCTCCTACTACCATTTGTAACTGAAATTCCTTGATCTGAAAATTTTATAAAACAAGGATTTAATATAAATAATATACATAGTCATTAACCATGTTTTTAATGAAAAATCATAATCCCAAAAGTTTTCTAAATAGACCATTGATACAAACTTTGAGGACACACCCGTAAAAAATAACATAATCTAGAATTAAATAAATAATTCACAATGAGTACATTTCTAGGATTAGTGTTTTAGTGAATTAGGGAATAACCATTACATATCAACAAGAAAATTACATGTAGACACTACTACTCCATATCCGTTTTTTCATAATATAAAAAAACATAAAAAGTAACATGTCGATTTCCATGTTTTAAACAACATGAATTTTCCTTGATCCTATCCTTGACCATATTCATCATTATGTCTAGTGAAAAACATTTCAAAATCATAGGATGAGTATAAAAAGTTCACCAAGGGTTATAAAATAAGAAAATAAAAATTAGCCTATCAATAAATAAAAAATCAATGAAACCATATTTTTCAATCACAAGATACCTCATGAAGTAATAAGATTTATTAATAATACACATAAATCATAAATCATAAAGGTAACTTCTGCAATAGAAAACATAGTTACATTGTATCCATAATTACTATGTGGGGAGTTATGTTGGAAAACCCCTCAATGTATAATCCCTAAATCTCTTAGGAGAAACATTAACATTTACATCCATCATGTTACCCAATGCATTGGATTGATATATTAGGCTCACCCACCCTAGGTTTATCAAAAAACCACCCATATTCATAAAAAATACCCAAGAAACATAACATAATCATAACACATAACACAAGCAGAAAAGAAAGATAACATTTCCACAACACAATATATTATTTCAAGATAGTGACATAATCAATGCTTTGTCAAAAGCATTTTCAAAACCCTTTAATACATTTAATAAAGATATTTTTGAATCCAAGTGTCCCATACAAATTTTAATCTCTTAAATGAATCGTCATTTGAAAACATTAATGATCATATTAAAAAAATCCTAAACCCCATTTCGAAAACAAGGACATTAATGAGAAATATTTATAAGAATAAAACTTTAAAACATTTAAAATGATATTTTTGGTAAAGAATTTTTTACAAAATGAGATACTCTTGAATACAATTAATTGAGGAATAAATTATAATTTGAACTTTCAAATATCATTTGAATAATTGGAATAATGATATAATATGCAAAAGGACATTATATACACCATATAAGAGTGAATTGGTGCATAACAACAATGAAGTCTCAATGGAATGTAAAGTGAGACGAAATCCCTTATAAAACCTGTATCATTATATTAAGGATAAGTAAATAACTTAATAATGTGTGAAAATATAAATAAACTAAATATTATTGGATATTATGGCTATATAAATCATATATCATTCACACATACATTTCTAAAAACAACACCAACGACATTTATGTTTAACTCGATGAATGAAAATTGAGTTAAAATGACTCTTATCATGTTCATATTAATGAATTGAGATTTTATCAATGGAGTGATTATGGGTATAATGAGTATATCAACACAATGAGGAGTAGAAATTACAACATAAATAAATAAACAGTGATTCAAAAATAATCATAGAATGACATAATTAATAATTATCAGATTAACCAAAGGAATAAAAATTGGGTTAAAAAGTTCCCTTACATATTTGGTCTCATATGAAACATCCACCACATAAAATAATGATAATACAATTAATATGTAAATACCCATAAATTTAATAATAGTATACCAATAATACAATAATGTTTTGTACATACACCACACAATAAAAAAATAGTGGTAAACATAGCATGAATCTCACGAGAATAAAAAGTGAGATGATAACCCCTTACCACTTTATAATCAATCGAGTCGTATGAACAAAATATAATATCCACTAAATGAATCTAAAAATACCATGAATATTAATATAATCATGAATATATATATCAAGTTTCACTAAACAATACACCACATGCAATAAATAATTTGCAAATAATGGAAATCTCAAATAATTAAAAGTGAGATAAGAACCCCCTTACCTCGTGTCCGACATGACTCATTTTTTCCATGTTTTTGCTGAATAATAAATTTAAGATAATTTATACTTAAATAAGAACCTTTTTCATATTTATTTTTCCTTTTATACTACTTATCACTTTGCTTTAACAATTTGTTAATTATTTGAGTTCATATTGGACATTTTGTTGATGTTCGGAACACGAGTCAGAAATGAACTTGTTATAATTACAAATTATCCATTCCATTATCTCTAGAATAATATTGAAGATTTATATATCTTATATATAATATATATCTATTATATATTTATTTATAATAGTACATAACATTTGGAGTTATGAAAAGAAATACACCTTTCATGGATTCAGTAAGTTGTACGTACGCATGGATGCTACATTCATTTATATTTCATATTTAATGGAATAAAAATGTAATGATAAATTGGTATCATATAATTCCAGTATAATAACATATATAATATAATTATCTACATCCTTTATATGTCCCATGTATGGCATTAATGATACTTTTCATTTTTCGGGGTGGTAGTCCGCACTTCCTCAAATGAAATTATCACGTTTACCTATTATGTAAATCATAAAGGTATGATATAAATGGAAAATAAAAAAATAGAAACAATAGAAATATAAAATATATCACATATAAATACATTTCCATCATGATTGACACTATTAGAGGTGGTAGGAGATAATTTAACAATTATCGTTTCGTGAGGCAATAGTTTGCAGTCCACAGAAACCATATGTTCTTTTAACAATTATATAGAGGTGTGTGTAAGTGTAGTTCAAATTTTTCTCATAAAAAAACATGGTATATTTAGTATACTGGTGTTTTTATAAAATAATGGAATAAAAATATTTTAGGGGTTTGGATAAAAAAATAAAACAAAAGAACTTTACAGAAGTCGTTACCTTTAAATTGGGTATCTACCTTTGGTTTGAACCAAAAGTATTAATTAAATTGCATTATGCCTAGGTTAAGGATTTTAAGAGGGGAGAGAGATGTAGGGATATTAATTGGGTAGGTTTTTGATGATACAAGGTGCTTGAGAATTGTGTGTAATGGGTTATAAGTGAGCATGTTTTATAAGGGGGAGGAGGGGCAATATAAGAATGTTTAAAATTATAATTTTATTATATAATGATTTTCAGATTCTAAATGTCCAAAACATATTGCAGTCAAATATAAGATGACTCATAATAGAAATTAAATCATCCGATAATAATTTTACTGGTTTTATATATTTTTTAATCTTTGTTATCTTATTTATTTATATCATTCCATAATGTGGTAAACACTGCATCATTATTGTGCCATTAATATTTTTATTTATTTGATTTTTAAAAATTATAAAAAAATATCATGAAATATGAAATCTTTTTAGAATTAAAATTAATGTTTATAGTCTAAGAGATAACTTATATAAACTAGTGTAATAATTCATTTACTAAAAGATACATGTTTGTATCATTTTTGACTTTATATTAAATTAATTAATATAAAGTGTCATTATCACTCCCATGTGGCTCCATGGGGTCCCCAAATCTATGAAAGGATGTCCATGGTTATAAATGTATCATGAAATAGGATTTTGACAAATGTTAGGGTAATTTAATATTATTATAATAAAATTTTGTTACCCTTATTTACCAGAGTTTCCCTTTAACCATGGTAAATAAAATATTTACTGAATTTAATAATCAAAATTCCTAAAAATAAAAGACAACTATTTAAACTATTTGAAAATCCTGATTCCAAATATAGAATCCATTTTTTAATTTTGAAAACACACAAGTTGAAAAAATTAATTTAAGATTAATTGATGATGTCAAAACAAAATGCTTTTTTAAGAAATAAAAACTATCAAAAGATTTAAACTTGTTTAGGTCAAATTTAAAAGTGGAATTACTTCCAATGAACAAAATTGGATTAAATTTTATGAAAAATTAGATAATTAATCTTTAAAACAAATTAAAATGATAATCTAACCTTATAATTATGTTAGATTAAAAGAGAGTTTTGAATTAAAATAATGAATTTTTCACTATTCATTAAAAATGAATTTTATCCAAAAGATACCAAAATTGTATCAAAAGTAAATATTAATGTCCTGATTATAAAGAAGAATATAATTTTGTCAAATATAACATATAAAAGTGACCAAAAATAGTTTTAATGAGGGTTCTCCATCAAAAGGCAGTAAATCATCCATTTTATGAATATTAGAGTATTTATGATTAAAATCATATTATTTTTTATTTTAAGCCTCTAAAATTTATTAGATAATTGTAAAAAAAATTAACAAACATGGATATTCATATTGTAGTTAGTTTTTTACATTCCCACCAATACAACAACTAGGCATTGACTTACATTTAAAATAATATTATAATAATATTTTTTCAGTATGACTCAATGTTGTGTGAAATGTATGCTTTCAAAGAAACCCGTTGTTTCGTATCTGGTACGCCATCAAACATATCATTTTCATTAATGTAAAATTAATATTTCATTCACAAATTTTAATAAATATAAATACTTTATATTTTTTTTTACCTAGGATGTTTCATTCTTCTCCACTTTTGGGAATTGCATCATCACAATTTTACAATTGGTCTTGGAAACATCATTGAATGTCCCACATAAGAATATAGTCAATAAAAATATCACATTAAATGAAATAAATTGAAATAAAAAGGTCACCCAAGATTTCCCATACTAGTATTCCATGTATGAAATCATGGATATGGGAGATAAAAAACCATCAAGGTTTCATGGAGAGTGGTAGAATACATGATTAGGTGATAGTTAACCACTAGAACAACACAAACTTCTGATCGGTTAAATGGTATTTTATTCCCTAGTAAGAAAAGTTAACCGACATTTTTTTTGTTTTAAGTTACTTTTCATAATGTTGAGGAATTTAATTGAGAGCTTGAATAAGAAAATAAGGAATTGTACATATATTTCAGGTAAACATTCATCATTTACTAGATTTCTACCACAAACTCATCTTTTCTACAGATAATGAGTATTTCAGATGACTTGTTCACATTGAAAGCATTATAATAAAATTTTATATAATATCATACTACATAAAATATAAACTATATTTTTTTCATGTATTTAGTCATTAAGAAAAACCAAAATGGTTAGTACAAGATCTGATAATCCCTGAAAGGATAATATTTTACAAAAAGAAAAACTACTCTTATCTCCAATAATTTTCAAACAATACCCTAAGTTAAATAAATACCATTCAATAAACAAATATTCATAAAAATATTTTAAGTAATCCAAAACAATATTGAAACCCAACTCTCATAATGATTTAATCTCATAGTATTCTAAGATAAATCATAACATTTATCTCCAAATAATATCATTTACTCTTAAAGTCTTATACAAAAAATTAGTTAACCTGATCCCATATTTTCTATAATAGGTTTTTCATTTCTTTAAATAACCCAAAACATATATTATTTTAAAAATAAAATTCCACCATTACTCCTCAATTAAAATCCCAAAGAATTCTATTTTCCATAAGTATATAGTGTTTCCCCAAAATAGAGAAAATCTTCCAAAATAAACATTATCACTTAACCACCAAATCATTCACCTATATTAAAGATATCCATTTGATAAATCATATGTCCCAATAATAAAATTATTCTTGATGCCTAAAAACATTTAACTTATATGAATAATTCATACTAATCTAGGACTTTACATAGGAAAGTGGTAGGTGATGCTCCCTTTTTTCCCTTCAATTGTGGGTTTCATTCCTACAACCTTTTTGGATGCAACAAGTTATCAAAATTATTATGGGTTGTCATTTTTATAAATCTCAAAAATAACCCAAACATGTTTTAACCTTAAAGGATTTATTATACCATTCATTTTCATTACAATACATTAAGACCTCAACATCTTATATATTTTCATTTTTTTCACCTCTATATGATAAAATATAACAATTCCCAAAAGAAAGAACATGATACCTTGATCATGGTGTCCATATGGTCCCATTATAATTTTGTTTTTGTAGGTAGAAGGTCCATTCATTGCAAAAATTATTCAGAGATCCTTGAAAATCATTTTCTTCCTTCATCCAAATACACCTTTTACAACATGGGTCATATGGGTGCTCATAGAAAAACAGTTTCGAAAAATAATTAAGTATGACATATAATTTCATAAAATATGATAAAACATGATATTTATAAAATAGTCGGACTGAATTTGAGTCGAAACATTCAATCAATGGTCATTTTAAAATACAATAAGTATGTGCGTAGAGATTATATTGTAAAATAATATATAAATAGGTTGGTCAAGGGTCTACTTATTCAGCACCTTTTTTAAAATCCTAATATGCTTCAAAATCGTGCGATAAGGTAAAACATTTGAAAATTCCTAGATAATATTTAACTATATTGAATATATGAGAATATTGACCAAATAGTATTTGAATAAATACAACCCATGATTAATGATGATATCGAGGTATAGTGGAGGTGTTTGATATCTCAAACAATTGCTTTCATGTGAGTTTTATGCTAGAAAAGGATTCACCATCATCTGAACATGACTATACAATATTTATTGCAATAATGTCCCCAAGAAGATATATGAATTTCATTTGATATCGTCCTCCTTCAATTTGTAACTGACATTCCTTGATCTGAAAAATTTATAAAACAAGGATTTTACTGAAATAATAGACATAAGGACTAAACATGTCTTTAATGAAAACTCTTAATCACTAAAGTTGTCTAAACAGGCCTTTGATACCAACTATAAGGATCCGGTCTTAAAAAATTACACAATCTTGAATTAAATGAATAATTCACATTGAGGATATTTTCAAGTTTAGTGTTTTAGATAATTAGGCCATAACTTTTACATTTCAACTTGAAAATTACATGTAAACACTACTAATCGGTATCCATATTTTTTCCTAAAATAAAAACTCATAAAAAATAATCATGTCTAGTTCCATGTTTTAGACAGCATGACTTTTCCTTGATCCCATCTTGGACCGAGTCCATCATTATGTCCCATGGAAACCATTTCAAAAACATGGGATGAGCACTAAAAGCTCGGAAAGGGTTATAAAATAACGATTGAAAGCATTATACCATCAATAAATGAAAATAAAGGAATTCATACATTTAAATCATGACATACCTCATGGAATCATAAGATTTATTAATAACACACATAAATCATAAATCATAAATGTAACTTGTGGCATAGAAAACGTACTTACATTGTATATATCACAGCTACATAGGGATTTATGTTGGAATACCAATCATAGTATATTCCCTAAATCTCTTAGGATAAACATTAATGTTTACCTCCATCATGTAACCCAATGCATTGTAGTGCTATCTCGGGCTCACCTACCCTATGTTTATCACAGAACCACCCATATATATATAAAAACATCTGGAGAACCATAACATAATCATAACGAAACACACAATAATAAAGGAAAGATACCATTTCCACATCACAATATATCATTTCTATATATTGACATAATCAATGCTTTGTCATAACCATTTTCGAAACCATATAAAACATTTTATAAAGATATTTTAGTATCAAAGTGTATCTTACCACTATGAATATTTTAAATGAATCATAACATGAAAACATTAATTTCCATTTAAATAAATCCTAAAAACCATTTTGAAAACATAGACATTAATGATAAATATTTATAAGAATAAATCTTTAAAACATTAAAAACGATATTTTAGTTAAAAAGTTTTTAGCAAAATGAGAGACACTTGAATACAATTAATTGGGGAATAAAATTTAATAATAACTTTATATTATCAATAGAATAATGAGATTCATGATATAATATGCCAAAAGACATTATATACAATATATAAGAGTGAATCATTTAATAACAACAATGAAGTCTCAATGGAATGTAAATTGAGACGAAATACCTTATAAAAGCTGTAACATTATATTATGGGTAAATAAATTACTTAATAATGTGTGAAAAATATAAATACACTCAATATTATTGGATATTCAGTGTAAATCAATCATAGAACATTCACACAAAATTTTGTAAAAATAATACCAATGAATTAGATGTTTAATTCAATGAATGGAAATTGAATAAAAATTACTCTTATCAAGTTCATATCGATTACTTGAGAGTTTTTTAATTGAGTGATTATTGTATAAAAATTATATCCACAAAAAGTGGTGTGGAAATTATAAAATAAATAAATATATTGTGATTCCCCAAATAATCATAGAATGACATAATTTATAATTAGAATATTAACCCATGGAATTGAAATTTGGTTAAAGAGTTCCCATACCGATTTGGTAACTTACGAAACATACAGCTCATGAAATAAGGATCATAAAATTAATATATAAATAACCATAAATTAAATTAAATTATACAAAGAATACAATCGTGGGCAATACATACACCACACAAAAGGAAATAGTGGCGAACATATCATTAATCTCACAGGAATAAAAAGTGAGATAAAACCCCTCATCACGTTGTAATCAATCGAGTCATATGACAAAAAGATAATAACCCCAAATTTAATCCCAGAATAACATGAATATAAAGGTAATCATGAATATCTATATCATATTTCAGTAGAAAATCCACCACATGCAATAAATAAGTGGCGAAAAATGGAAATCTCATCGAATTAAAAGTGAGATAATAAACCCCTTACCTCATGTCCGACATGAATCGTCTGTTCCTTGTTCTTCCTGAATAATAATTTTATGTTAATTTATAATTTAATGAGAAACTTTTTAAAGTTTATTATGCTTTTTATATAACTTATTACTTTTCTATAATAATTAGTTAATTCTTTGAGTTCATATTGGACATTTTGTCGATGTTCTGAACATGAGTAAATAATGATCATGTTATAATTAAAAATTGTCCATTAAATTATCTCCAGAATAATAATCATGATTTAGATATCATATATATCATATATATACATTATATATTTATTTATAATAGTACATAACAATTGGATATAAGAAATGAAATGCACCGTTCATGGAGACGGTAAGCCGTACGTACACATGAAAAATACATTCATTTTAATTTCATATTTTATGTAATGAAAACATAATGATAAATAGGTATATTATAATTCCATTATAATATCATATACAATTTAATTATCTCTATCCTTTATACTTTCCACTCTTGTTAGGAATGTGTCATATCACTTTGAGGGGGTTGTAGTCCGCACTTCCTCAAATGAAATTATCGCGATTACTGATTATGGAAAACATAAATGTATGATATAAACAAGAAATAAAAATGCATAAAAACAATATAAATATAATATATATAACATATAAATATCTTTCCATCATAATTTCTAGCAAGAGAGGTGGTCAGAGATAATTGAGCAATCATCGTTTTGTAAGCCAATAGTTCACCATCCACGGAAATAGTATGTTCTTTTAACCATTTGATGGATGTGTGTATAAGTGTAGTTATAATCCTTCTCATAAAAACAACATAGCATATTTAGGATAATTTTTTTGTTATAAATGAAAGGAATAAAAAGAGTTTAGTGAGTTTGAGAAGTAAAATAAAACAAATGAACTTACGAGAAGATGTTCCCTTTAAATCAGGTATCTCTCTTTGGTTTGAACCAAAATGTTTAATTGAATTCCTTATTCCTAGGGTAAGAATATAGGAGTAAGAGAGGCATATGAGGAGAATAATTGGGTAGAGGATGGATGATAAAATGTGATTGAGATGTGTGAGGAATGTGTTATATTTGACAAACTTTTATAAGGGGTAAAAGGGACACTTTCAGAATGTTTAATAATATTATTTTATTATATAATTATTATCACTTTCAAAAGGTCCAAAACATATTAATATCTAAGAAAGTATGTGTATTGTTCCCATAATGTCATCCAAAAACAATTGGAAAGGTTTTGTAAATTTTTTAATCTTTATAATCTTATTTATTTAAATCATTCCTTAATGAGGTAAATATTGCATCATTATTGTGTCAGAAATATTTTTATTTAATTGATGTCTAAATATTATAAAACAATTATCATGATATAGGAAATATTTTTCTCTTTCAAATGATTATTTATATTCTAATAATGAACTTATATAACCCCATTTAATAATTGATTTACTACAAGATATATGATTTTGTCATTTTTGTCTTTACATTAAATTAATTAATATAAAGTGTCATTATATCCCCCAAGTGGATCCATGGGGTCCTAAAATAGACCCAAGAATTCCCATGTTCATAAAGGTATCTAGATATAGGATTAGAACACATTTTAGGGTAATTTAATAATAATAATATTATATTTTTTTATCCTTATTTACTAGATTTACACTTTAACGATTGTAAATAAAATATTTACTAAAGTAAATATTTAAAATTTATAAAAATAAAAAGGCCTATTTAAAAAATTTGGAACACCTTATTACAAATATAGAATCCATTTTTCCAATTTCAAAACAATGATGTGAAAAAAATTAATTTAAAAATAATTCTTTCTCTCAAAACAAAAAGTGTTTTAAGAAATAATAACTATCAAATTATTGACACTTGTTTATGTCCAATTTGAAAATGAAATTACTTCCAATTACCAAAAATGGATTAAATGGTAAAAACATAATATAATTATAATTTATAACCAATTAAAAATATAATCTAATAAAATAAATAATTATATTAAATGGTAGTTTATAATTAATATACATTATTTGTCATTATTCATTAAAAAATGAATTTTATCAGAAAAGTACCAATATATTATCCAAAGTGAATTTTGATGTCACGATTCTAAAGAAGAATATAATTTTGTAAAATAGAATATATAAAAGTGACCAAAACTAGATTTAATGAGTGTTCACCATCAAAAGGCGGTAAAATGACCTTTTAATGAATATTAGAGTATCTATGCTTAAAATCATATTCTTTCTTATTTTACGCCTCTAGAATTTATTTAAAAAATGAAAAAACCTTTAACAGATGTGTATATTAATATTTTAGTTAGTTCTATCCATTCCTGACAATAAAATAGGTAGGCGTTAACTACCATTTAAACTAATATTATATTATTATTTTTTAGTAAAACTCAACGTTGTGCGCGATGTAAATTTTTTAAAAAAACAACATTGTTAAGTATCGGGTACACCATATAACATAGCATTCCATTTAAAGTAAAACTAATATATAAATCACAAATTTTAATTAATATGAAATTTTTTATTCTTTATTTCCATGGGATGTTACATTAGGAATTATATAATGTAATTTAAAATGCGAAACATTATGCACTTTAAAATATTTTTTAGAAGAAAAAAATGCATATTTTATCATAATAATAAAATTATACTAAAATCATATATAAAGATGAATAAAAGTCATTACTTTAGTTTACTATTTAATAAATATTTTATTTTTAATTTTAAATAAAATTAAAACAACAATAAAGAATTCATTTTTTAAAAATTAAAAATAATTTTATAAAAAACTCAATTTTTCACTATTCACTAAAAAATTAATATTTTCTAAAAAACCTAAAAATATCAGCCATTGATAATGCTAATATTATTATTTGAAAAATTGTGAACAATTTTTCAAATATTTTTTATAACATATTAAAAAATTATTTTTATTAAATTTTCACAAAAATCAATTAATCTTTTTTTTGAGAAAATATATTTATGAAGCATAAAAGGTCTTTACCAACATTTATTTACTTATTTTAAATTTATTTTCTTTATATATAACCATTAAAATTATTAAAAAAATATTTATCCGTATTCATACCACCCTTTTTTAATGTCTTGATTATAACAATCTTGTATAAATAAAAATTTTAATAGTACATCACATGTCCTCAAAAAAAGGTGTTTCATTTTGTCCTAGTAATATAAAAACACAAAATTATTCAAAAAATAATTATATCATAATGTATTGTCATGTAACATTATAAAATATTATATATTATACATAATTTGATTCTTTTAAAATCTTAGGGCATTATAGAATGTGATGGTGTTTAACTCTAATTACAATTTTATAAGTGGAGGGGTTGTCAGATAACCATGTTTAATGGGATAAGAAATACAATGTTTATGATCCTGAAACATTTTAAATTTCATTACCTATTTATGTTATGATTTTATGACTAAATAATATTTTATAACATGTGGTAAAATTTTATGGCATACACATTTTTTTCTTATTGATATGTATTTTCAGGAAAGCCATAACATTTACACATCCTTAATGTCATGGTTATGAACATGTATTGATTTATCATGTTTTAAGATTATAATAAATGGTATTATGATCAGTCATTAATATATTTATGTCCTTCTCATATACTCAATCATATTTTTGATATGACATATTATGATGTTTCATTCCCTTATGGAATTTATGATATCACCACTTTCTTCTGTTCCTATTTCCTTAGTTTGGAAGATGAATATATCATATGGGATAAATTGGAATTGGTATATAATTTCATTATTATAGAGAAACGTTTTCAAGTATAATATATTTTTTTATGTAGCTAATCTTAGTGGAGCCAAACTTTTGATTCAGTGGGTAGTTTGACTCTTTAGAGATGTATTAACTAAATCATGAGATTAATTTATTATTTATGTCTTATATAGATTCAATTGATTTAGTAGGCTTCAAATATTGGTTTTGTTATTTTATATAACTTTGGTATTTGTTTTATTGAACCATAATGAATACCCTATATATTAGAGTACTTATAGTTAGATATCTTGAAATATTTGTAAATTTATTATTAAATGGACATATATAGAAAAAAATACTCTTCTGGATTGTACATGTGGATGCATGCCCTAACATAGATATTATAAGTTGTCACTAACTTGAAATGAATGTATTGGGTATTAACTCAGTTTTACCCAGTGCATAAAAAATATGTATAACTACACAACTATATTTACACTCCCTGGGGATAGGCATTGGTTGATCATTTGCACATTATAAACACCTAAGAAGGATAAAATTTAAAGTTAATTAGAGGAACTCTAAGGATATTTATAATAAAATCAAACATAAGGAAAACTGTATAAAATCTAAAGTTATATATAATTAACTACAGAATACATATATTGATCAATGAATTATATACGTTAAACTGTGAATGATATTTGTTGGAGAATGAATTATAAAGCTTCAACTAATATAATTATATGATAATATGATTGTATTATAATTTAATAAATCATTATGTTAAATTTCCATCAGTTATCTTGGATAAATATCAAATAATAATATTTTTTATCACTCACATTAACCAATTTTTAGATTTATTATTTGTTAGAACTAGAAGGAACTGAGTTAACCTTTTGTTTTAAGGATTACAAAATTATTACCTCCACAATATAACCATTGTAATGGTATATAAACTGAGAAATATAGTGATTATTATATTCAATATATGGAGAAACATGATTATCAATATTTTCCCAATCCTTTTACTCATATTATTAATAAAAATTAATATAAAATCCCAATGAATACCACAAAATAATTGAGGTTCCTAGTTTATTTTGAATAATAGGATCGTAATATGTTAAAAGGAAACTAAAACCCAAAACCATTAAATTATTCTTCAGAATGATCTCCTAAATCCATTTATCTCCTAAAAATACATATGTTAACCTTGGGAATACATAATAGAAAGCAGTTAACTATAAATCCTAGTATGTGAATAGACATGGTAATAAAGAATAACGGTTGAGTTAGAAGGAATTATATGATAGAATAATATAAAATCATAATCAACAATCATATAGAAGGATAACAGAAAGAACATAGAATCAAATGATCATGGATATTGGTAATATATAAAAAACATATAACATCACATAAGAATATGTTAATGTTAAATATCATGCCAACATCACATGGTGAATAAAATCTAATCATGGATTATGTTAACTCATTAATTAAATAAAACTATTATCATTGGAAAAAATTATTACTCAATTCACTATAGTATAATCTAGTTTCACCAATCATAACATGTACATTCTTTTGTTTTCAACAAAAGAAAATAAATTATAAGTCTTAAATAAAATAATTACCCATGGAAAGAAAAGGGTTGCATAATATTACATCATTAAGGGGGAACATAAGGGATATATTTCACCAAAATTTAAATGTAGAATAAGCTCATTTTATATTTAATAGAAATATATATATATATATATATATTCTAATCATTTTATAAGATTAAATATAGATATAATGTGATGTAGATTGAGAAATGTTATAAATAAAAAAACTGCAAGTTTAAAGAGGCCCCTTAATATGGGTTGAATATTTACTCCTCACATGTACTTAAAAACCAATAAAATCATATTAGATTCATTAATTACTTAATTAAAATTATTTTATAGCCATATTATATTTAATATAATATTATCAAGTTCATTTACAAACTTTACCTTGATATATAATGTTTAATTTTACTTTTCTAAGGGCATTTGTTCCCCGGTTTAATGGTATAATCACATATGATTGATTGTGAATGATCTTTTTAAATAGGAATATAACACCAAAGGTGAATCGAAATATTTTTTCTTTCAATTAAAATTTTAATTAGTCCAAAATATTCATAACGGTTAAGATATAGGTATGATTAATTTATAAAAACATTATTGTTGTATGGATAGTTGATTTTAAGAATTTTATCGAACATCCTAAAGTAGATTCATTTAATTTATTATTATGGACATATATTATTAACAAAATATAAAATATGTTATTATATACTTATTATCATCTTACTTAACTACAAATTTTTCTATGACTATCCTTGATGGATGTGTAGAAAAACAATTTGAGTTCTCTATGAAGACACTGAACCAACCATATTGTGAACAATGTTATCATTTTATAAACAATAGAAGGAAGTTTATAAGATATATATTTTATTAAAAAAATTACATTATATTTATAATACGAAAATAATTATGATTTTTGGGGGATAAAGGTGATGATAATGTTGAAGAAGAAGACAAATTTAAAATAGTTGTCATGACAATTATTCCCCAAGAATTTAGTCTCCTTGTAAAACTATTTAAGGAATAAGTAATTGGTGTTTTAGTGAAACCATCATAAATATGAAATTGAGGAGAGTAATAAAGATTTATTTTTGAAGAAATTTTAGATAATTCAATTCTTCAAAATTGTGAGAAGAAGGGGTGATGAGGGGAGGTATTTATAAGGGGAGGGGAGGGTGTTTTTGAATATAAAATTCATTAGTATACTATTTTGGAAGAAAACTATAAATATTATTTATTTGTGTAACTATATATAGTAAATGTTTTTTCTGAATTCTATGTAGGGGTTATTTCATTATCAATGACTAAAAAATTCATGTATTTATCTTATAATGTTGAATACTGTAATTTACCAAATTTCTGTATTTAAAAAATTCAATAATTTTAGAAAAAAAATAATCACACCATCCATTATACAAAGTTTAGTTTTCAAAATTGAAATATATTTAATTGAAATATTTTTCTAATTATTATAAATTTAATTTCTAAAGAAAATCATCATTTATTTGAAAAATATCAATTTAAATATTATGATAAATTTACAACCCTTTGAAAAAATAATTATGATCTTATAAAATTATCTTATTATTATAATCAATATTTGTATAATTTTTTAAATTAATTTTATGAAAATAATCTTTTGTTTGAATCATTATATTTTTTTTATAATAATGAAATTAAAACATTTATCTTTTACAAAAATATAAACACTTATCTTATCATTTTAAAATAATTTATTTAATTGTACCATATCATAAACCTATCATATTTTCAATTTACAAGATACATAAATATGATTTTATGCTTCCATAAGTGAGGATACTATTCTAATAATCATTTTACTATTCATAATGGTCAGAATGCTATTCTAAAGGTTAGGTTACCATTTGAATGGTCAGATTACTATTCCAACAGTCATATTTGTGATAGTAATAAGGGCTCCCTACAAAATATAAATACCACATATGTAATTTATTATTCCTTAAATTATATTTTCCTTCATGTTTATATATATATTTTCATTTCAAAGATAAATATTTTATTACATATATTTAGTTTCTTTTCAATAGTGTATTTATTGAGTGTCGTTACTCGGGTAGATCATGTTTATCTAAATTTTCATTCTTTAGTTATCATATTTTATAGTTCTTATACTATTGTAATTTTTTAAATTAATATGGTCATTTTAAGTCACAAAATTAAATTTTCGAAATATAATAATTTTTTTTAGTTTGATAATGTGGTTCAATTTCTTTATACTACATTACAAAAAATGACATAATTATAAAGGGAAATACATTGATAAAATTTAAGATCATCACATTATTCCCATCATAAAATATTTCACACAAAAAATTTCTTTTTATATACTAGGGTGAAGACATGTGATGTTTTTTATGGTTCATGGTTTCCTACAGTTCCCATTTCTCCTCCTCATAATACTAGTTTTAATATAGATCGTTGACTAGGTGAGTCATATTGTTTCATTGAACTTTATCCCTATGGTTCAAAATCTTTACCAAATTATCAATATAAGATAATTTATTTTAAAGGTGTAACACCTCTGAATTAAATACATGAAATAGATCTAGTATATTCTTCCATAATATGGATTCATGGAACATGTCATTTATTGTAAATAGATTTGATTAGAGTGTTAGTTATTATTCCATAACTATGAGGTGATCAAAAATCCTAAAGGGGTTGGTGTACCCTGGATTAAGCTTTCTCTTCTAACCAAATATCATGACCCTCTTCCATTGAGATATGTGGATGAACACTTTATCTATTTCTTCAAACTATATGTATCATTTATAATTTTTAGAGTAACTCTTCTATTGAATCTGAGTATCCATCTTGTGCAATTATATGTCCATATCATTTTCTAATATTTCCTCACCATTTTAGGTCCTAGAAGCTTTAATTTACCAACTACATCCCATCGTGAAGGTTTCATACAAATCATCGAAAACTGTTCTTCATATGGAACCATTTTGATACTTATTTGAATACTATTATTTTATGGGAAAGTGCTAATAAAATATTTTTATCCCATCCTAAATTGAAGTCCATTTATCATGGTCGCAAACCTGTTTAATAATTTATAGATAGTCCACTGAAATTGGTCTTCTTTTTGGTGGTGATTAGTCATACTGAAGTTCAACATATTGTTCATAGCATGTTGAATTATCTTATAGAACCATTTGGTAAATATTTAATCTCTATCAGATATAATCAATAATGGTTATCCACATATCCTCAAAACTTTTTTTATGTGTTTCATTACATGATGATCGATTGACAGGTCCTCTTGAATTTTAATGAGGTGATTAGTATATTTAATAAAATCTAACACAACCCCAATAGTATTTATTGACCTAGAATTATTTAGAAGACTCGTTAGAATTTATATGGTGATTTATTTTTGTTTATGTGTAGGTTTATTTCATGGTTGTGTCATCCCCTCAATAGTTTTCTCTCAAGAAATCATTCTAAAAGACCATGCACATTGATATATTTTATATGGTCTCATTCATCATATCTTCCCACCAATAGTGATATTATAGATCGCGAAATATCTTCTTACTCCCAGTATGGATAGAGAAGGTCGATCTATGTGCATCATTTAATAATTACTTATTTATCTTTGTATTTTATGGTACAAATTATCATTACCCAAATCATATAACTCATTTTTTATGAATTTTTAAATCAATAGATTCTAATTTTATTATAGCTTATATATTATTATTAATTTCCACATCATCTCTATGAGAATGAATTAACATATCTAAAAGAGATGGTTCCTAAATAATTTGAGATAGAAATGATCATATACATTCATTTATTATTCCCATTTAAACACTTTTAATGTATAATAATATACTTATTATCATCATTGATAATGATATATAATCTTTTTACTTGGTGAATTTTCTAATTTGGCTTCTTAAGTTTGTAATGGATTGTGATTTTAACATAATTATTATCTCTAACAACTTATTTTTTATAAATTTAATTTCATTATATGTAAATATATTCTTTTGTTATTTTTATCATTATATATTTCACACTTCTCCCTCTAAAGATAATGCTTAAATATTTTCAACATGAAGATTACTACAGCCAACTCCAGATATAGTGTTGGATAATTATACTCATGGGAATTCAATTTCCTTGAGGAAAAGGCTATAATGTTATCATTTTTCATCAGTACATATCATAATCACTTATTTTAAGCATCTCTACATACCAAATAGAGTTACACACTTTTTTTTAGCATGGTGACTTATGCAATGAAAATCCTCTTTTTCAACTCTTTGAACATGTATCCATTCACTTGTCTCGAAATACATTACTCTATTACAAGTAAGCTGGGTTAGAGGGTTTTGAGAATGAAGAAAAATTTCTCACAAATAATATGTAATACCTAGATTATATATTGAAACTACAAATCATTATTAAATAAGTTGTTCTCAGACAGTCCTTAATTTTATTTTTCATATATGGGTCTATTGATATCCATTTGTCTATGAAAAAATTCCCCATGACTGACAATTCCCCCACATATAAATTTAATTTTTTATTAATTTCATATATGTTATCCATTGAAAATGTCTTTTTAGTAATATTAAAATTCTCTTCATACTCATTCATGCTTTTAGAGTATATCAAAATATCATTAATAAATATAACAATAAAAGTTTCGAGCTATTATGTAGAAACCCTATTCATTCCGTATAAAAATATTTATACATAATTCATGGGTATAAATTGAATCACTATAAATTATATTTTTCCTTACTTTTTTGAAAGTTTATATTGAGAATAATTTTTTTTCAAGTTTAATTAGTGATATCATTAACAAAGGTCCACATTAGAGAAATAATGGTCACTATATAGATGATCAAACACGTCATCTATCTATGGAAGGAGATTAATGTTCTTTGCCATGTTGTTTTTTGTTTATAATAATTAATGCATAGATTAATTGAGATATCCATATTCTTGATAAAGAGGAACAACTAACCCCATAGTGAAACACACATGCCTATAAATCCCTTTTCTATATTCTCTTGTAATATCTTCTTCTATTCCTCCAGCTTCATTGTGGACATTCTGTGGGGATTCTTGGATGTGTGTAGAGATCTAGGTATAGGATTGATTTACAATTCAATCACTCAGTCAAGAGGAAGACTAGTCAAATCTTTATGGAATGCATTTGTATATTCCATCACAATGGGAATGTATTAAATAATTATTCTCTCATTGGTTTCAATAATATGGGATAAATATTCATATTCATAAGGAAATAAAATCATCACATGAGACAACTATTACAATGGAGAAGAATACTCCTACTTACATTTTTATAGATTAAGATGATGGATTAGGATATGAAGAGTGATATCCCTCTCCTGACGATTTACGTGGGATTTATTTAAGTACAAAGAGACTTTATCCAATATAGACCCAAACTCCAAAAATGGATGTAAGTCATTATTATATAAAATATTTAGTTAGAAAAAATGATGAGGAATGAGTTATATACTTTGGTTATAATAATTTTCTCATTATCTATTCTCAAAATTAATTGTACCTCTATGTTTTGAGGTGGCATTTGAATTATTCCTCTAAACATTATAGATATGGAGATATGTGTATGAACACAATAAAAAAAGAATGTTCAACATTATTGGGGGAATGAAAAATATAAATTTCACAAAATCATTTTCATGATCCAAGATAGTATTAGTGATAACATATTACTGTCCTTTATCTCATGGAATTGAATGTTATTGTCCTTTATATACCAATAAAACCCTTGGATAAGGGAATTGGAACACCTAATGCATGTGTACCATTAATTTGAAACATTGGAATATAGGATGATTATTTATATTACACTTTTTTCCAACAAATTATTGGGTTTCTTTATCTCTATTCGTCATTGATTAGTCGGATGCCCCTATTTTCTATATTTAATGAATATCTCATTTCCCAAGACATAGACTACATGATGATTTTTCCCACAATTTTTACATGTGGGTATTTGGGTTCTCTTTCTTCCAATGGATTTATATTCCTATCCTGATAAATAAAAAACCATTTTACTCATTTTCTCCACTAGGAACAGGATTCCAAAGGGTGTCTTCAAACTCTATTGTGGCCATTAGGGAAATAATAAAATCACATCATAGGTGTCAAAGTATAGAATAATTAATTATTTTCATAAAATCATATATAATATATTGATAAAATGTTCCACATTACATTTATTTTTTAGGAAAAAATTCTATATGTGTACTATGAAACACTTTTGATGTTTTCCACATACACCCCTATGGAATCATCTTCATTTTGTTTTAATTCGAGGAACCCCTATCTGCATTGAGATGAAGTATATGGAAAAATTATTTATTAAAAATTATTTTTTCCAATCATTAATATTGTATGGAATATATTTCCTCTTTATAATTTATCATTATGAATGATTTCTACCACTGATAAAAATACCCTTCATGATAGTACGAAACCATCATGACATTCTCTTCATATGATGATTTATGGATAGAAAATATTTCACAATAGACTCAAAAAATTATTCCATGTTGAGGGGATCATAAGATCCATAAAATTTTTCAAACCTTTTCATATAATTTATTCAACCTCTACATTATATTTATTATGAGATATTGGGAGTTCTATATGATTCTTGTTATTATTCAAAAATTGAGTTAGTTCAGCTTGTATTTTGATAATGTTCCAAGATATACACCTATATGGTTAGACATTTCATTATGTAAATAATCACATTGATTATCACATTTTTATTGTCAGATTTTATCTTATTTACTTCCAATAACTATAAAATAGGTCATTAATACACTAAATAACAAACATAAAAAATGGAAACATGGAACATAGAAAGAATAACATAAAAATTACATGTAAATCCAAACTTTTGTGTCTCTAGGTCTTTATATTTTTTATCTATAGTAAATATTACAATTAATATCTATATCATAACAATATATTCTTGTCCTTCATAATTGTTTGTAAAGTTTTTGTGAATATTCCAAAGTATATCCCTCATGGGTGTCATGATTGGGGTGAAAAATGTCTCTTTTTCATGCACCAAGAGGCGATCATGTTAATATAGAGTGCACAATTATTAGTGTTATCACCGCTAGGTAAAAATATACCAGATCTGAATCCACTTCTATATCTAGATATGGATACAAATGACTAGAGTCCTCTCACTATATATATAAAAAACTTGTTAGTATAATTTCTTTTACAAGGACATATCCTTATGTGTCTTGCTAATGCATTATAGTCCTAATCCAAAAAAAAACTAGAGAATAATTTGATAACAAATATAGTAGCCTAAACCTTATAAACATATTATAACCTGATTTTTAACCTAAAAATAATATAAATATAGTAAAAGGAAAAATTTTCCATGTGTCTTAGGAAGACCAGGTTCATAGTATCTTAAAAGGAAACTAAAAAAAATAAATTATTATTTTATTATCTATAATGAGATATTAAATTCCTTTTAACACCTAATGTTGTAAAGGATAACCTAGGGAATACATAAAATAAATGGGTGAGTAATAAATCATAGTGAGGGGATAAAGAAGGTAATAAATCCAAAATATTGTGTTAAAATGCATAAAATCATAACATATTAGGAGAGGATCCTACGTAATCATATGGGGTCATAAAATAAATTACATGGATTCCAAATATCCTCAAAAAAATGGGATTGTGGTAGAAATATATTACATGACATAAGAAAAATTCAAGGATAAATGCTGAGAAAAATCACAAGGAATACATAATACTATAGTGACCCTTGATTTTAATGAATTGACACTACATCACTTTTGAAGAATACATAAATAATTAACCAAATATATGCCTCAAAACCATATTATTTTTAGCACTTTGGAAACATTGAGACATAAAAACCGATACATAAGAGATCTACATTATCTCCCACTAGGATATCCATGAATAGAACCCTTCTTTTAAACATCATACATAATACATGAATACATAACCTGAGGAAGGAAACATAAAAATAGATGAGATCAGATGCGCAGTAATGGTAAAAAAGGGAGACATGTAAGAATAAAAATAATTATTGGTGTACGATAACAAGATCATAATATCAGAATATCATACCCTCCATTTCAAAGATCATAAACTTGAATAATGGCATAAACCTTGGGAGTTCATAAGACATGAATCATAGTTAAATAAAGAACATAATCCATGAAATCAATTGATTGGAAAAATATAATGAATTGTATAACACATAGTCATGTGATATCATTTCCTATATGATAATACTCATTGATAGAACTTATCGAGGAACTTCATTGGAACTCCACATATTTGGTGGGACACACCACCATCCCTAGTCAATATCCATTACTTGTACGTGATCAGGTTTCCTAATATTATCATAGTGTTTTCAGAATCCCCATATTCCCATGGTATATTTGGTTTCCCAATATTCCATATTTATATTGATTGCACCTACTTGGTGGGAAGAACAACCATCCCTGTTTGCAGTCCCTTCCTTGTAAGGGATTAGGTTTCTATATCTTCCCATAGTGGATCAAGACCATCGACATGATTCCTATAAATATTTCATGATATATAAATCATTTCCCAATGGATTAGAGGGAGATATACATCTCATATATCACATAAATAAATCATTCATACGTGTTTCGGAATATAAGAAAACATTCATCATATCGTGACCCATAAAAGAGGTGGGTTTTATAAAAATCCAATAAAAATCCCTAGAAATTAAATGATTAATAATAACTTTTCATCACATCATGATCTATGGAAAAGAGATCGGTTTGAAAATAATCTCATCAAATAATAACACGTGAAAAGAAAAGGTTTTCATAATCATATAACATGTGGAAGAGAAATGAGAATCATAAGAATAATTCCTTCAATACATAAAACTACCAAGACATAACATGAATGGACCATTTTTATTTTTTAAAATAAGGTAATGCGTAACAAAAATATATGACTTTTCAGATTGAAAATAAATTTGAATGATATTTTGAAAACATTTCATCAATAAAATATCCAATCTTCTTTGGAAAACAATATTTAATACAAAAAACCATTTGAAAACAATTTTCAAAAAAATAAACATTAAAACATATAAATAAATCATTGAAAACAATTTGAAAAACTTTTTCATTGAAAACATATACAAGAGAACATGATAAAAATTAGAAAACAATTTTCCCTAAATACTTATAGTATAAACATGATGTTTT
The DNA here is from genome assembly GCA_963277665.1 of Viscum album. Lineage (NCBI taxonomy): Eukaryota > Viridiplantae > Streptophyta > Magnoliopsida > Santalales > Viscaceae > Viscum > Viscum album. Next base: position 597,340,057 of record OY728139.1, read on the forward strand.
TTTGAAAACCATATCATTTTAAATACTATCAAAACATATAAATAAATACTGAAATCATTTTCAAAAAAAATTTACTTCAAAACATATGAAAGAAGAATAAAATTTATATGAAAACTAGTTTCATGAAAACAGCTTTAAAACAATTAATTTCTATAATATTATGAAATCATTTTATTTTTAAAAAAATATTGTCATCTCATAAGGGAATCTTTAATGTAATGATGCTCATGACTGTGGAAAATACGTACATGTTGAATATTCCTCGTGCACTATAAATTTTTTAGAGAAGTTTCTCGATTATGAAATGAAAAGAAGATTCGATTTGAAAAATAATTTTTAAAGGTAAATATTGGGTAAACATGTCATTTAAATATCATAGGATAATAATATAATATTTTTGGATAGCTTTTAGAAATAATGGTTTTGAAGGAACATATATTTCCGACCACAGAGATAAATAATGTTGAAATACATTAAATACACTTCCTTGATCATGTTATATACAAATGAGTGGAAAAAGGGTATCATTGCTAGGATATGACATTAATAACCGAAGGGTAAAAAAACTCATGGGAGTTCTTGAGATTTTTATTATAATATTTCATCGATGGAATTATAATCATAAAAATGTCGATTAAAAATGAGATTTTAGAAATAAATTATTACCATTATGGTATCATTAATTAATTATGTAAGGAATAAATTTATGTGTGGAATAAAATATTAATAAAAAAATTTATTCATGTTATAATAAGGAAAAAAAGAAATATATACAACTCATAGAAAAATATAGGTGCATGATATGTCATGTGTCTTAATGAAGGAATATTGAGAAAATATTACTTTATTAATTTCTTAACATTTTAAAACTAATCCCCATGAAATAAATATCATCTAATCGACAATATACACTCCACACAAACGAAATGAGTGGTGATTAAGGAATGTATCTCATGGATGTAAAATGAGAGATGAATCCCCATAGATTTTTTTTACTATTATAGAACTCATTAAAACATCTTGTATAATAAATTTATTATTATTATAAAACTTTTAAAGAACCTTATTATTATATATAATACAATAAAAGGTTTTATTATAACGTTAAATTACCAACTTTTTAACAATTTCATATTAAGGTTACGATTTGGGGAATATTCTATTTCCTTTTCGCAAGTTTATTAATTTGTTATATCATTGGTGCTTATACATACATCATGATCTATAAAATTTAAAACAATATATAAATATAATTTATATTCAGTATATTTTAATTATAATAATCTACAGAATATAGAAGTATTAAATTGAAAACATGATTTATGGTGACGGTGGGTCGTATATACACATGAAAATTATTTCAATTTTATTATTTTATTGAAAGAAAGAAATAAAATTAAATATATGTATATATTTATTTCATATCAATACAGTGGAATTTTTATGTCATATATATAATATACATTCACTAAACACATCCTTAATACATTCCATATAGTTTATGAATGAATCACTTCCCATTGAGGTGGTATTAGTCCACACTTACTCAAATGAAATTATCATATTTACAGAAGATAAAAAGCATAAATGTAAGTTATAAAAAATTAAAGAAGAAAAAAGACCCTATAAATATCTTAAATATCCTATATAATTATATTTTACATCATAATTTCTACCATGAGAGGCTGTAATGGAAAAATGAACAATCATCGTTTCGGGAGGCAGTAGTTCAACGTACAGGTAAATAGTATGTTCGATACCCATTATATTAAAGTGTGTGATAGTGTAGGTAAAACTCATAGAAAATAAAAATCACACTATATTGAGGATACTTGTGTTTTTATACATGCATTGAATTACAATATTTGAGGGAGTGGAGAATGGAAAATAAAATAATGGATCTTGAGTAGGGATGTTACCTCTTCATTGGGAGACTCCTTTCGATTTTCACCAAAGAGCTTCCATGGATTGATTTTTTACAAAGGGTGGAATAAAGGATGAAAGGAGGGATTTAGGGAAGTATATTGTGCAGATCTTGTCCAATCCTATGTCGTTTCATTGGTTTTGAAAAGTGGTTGAGTTGGTGGCCTTTTATAGTGAAGGGAAGGGATACCATTTACATTTTTGAAAAGACATCAAGTGTAGAAATGTTTTCACTGAAAAAAGTCATCCCATTCAATAAAAAACTAAATTATATCATTTTTAGGTCTGATATATGGCCATCCAATGGGGGTTTTTACAATTTTCTAATTCATTTAGTCCCTTATATTTAAGATTTAGTCACTTGTTAAGATTAATTTTTCCTTAATCAATGATATAATTTTTAATTATTTTCACTAATATTTTTGATCTAGAACCAACTCTAAATTATTATAAATAATAAATTATTATAATTAAAAATATGGAATCCATTTTTCTATATTCAAATAAATTAATTGGTAGAATTAATTTAAATTTTATCTCGTAGAGGGGACGAAAATGCGAGTTTTTAAAGTAAAAACCTCCAAAAAAAATCGATGTTTTTATTGTCAATTTCAATGTTAAATAGCTTCTAGTGACCGAAATTGTATTAATTGATATAAAAATTATCTAAATTAAATTTAAAACCAATTTAAATTATTATTTAACCTTATAAATATTTTAGATGAAAAAGTTGTTTTGAATTAAATTTTAGTATTTTCAATGTCCATTAAAAAAAGAAACATCACATAAAGATACAAAAAATTTAACCTAGCCTAATTTTTATTTTCTATTTCAAATAAGATATTTATTCTTTCTTGTATAATCTATAAATGTTCAAAAAAGTGGATTTAAAATAGGTTCTTCAAAAAAGGAGGTAAAAAGCCTTAAAAAATATAGTAATTTGTGCATAAAATTGGTTCGGTTTTATCATAAGCCTATAAAATATATTCAATGAATATAAAAAACATTTGATTTAATATTTATATAGCTTACATTAATATCACTGAATAATTTTAATTAATTTAATTTATTTTGGTAGATCAACTTTGTGTGTATAAAAATAATAATATTTCCATTATATTCAATCTATTATTGTATTTATTTCTTATTAATTTTATATGATCATAAACCATCAACTTCCATAAATTATTTACCCCTTTTCATATCTACTAATTTAACATCTAGGTTATAATATTTTAATAATATATCATTATCGTTATTGATTCTTGCGAGTTACACAACCCATCGAGGATAGTCATCGTTGCATGTAACACAAGCTAAACTAAGTGTCCTTTGTTGATAAAGAGGAAATTTATGTTGTATTTATTTAATTATTAACATTTCTTTTCATATAATTAAATCTAAACATATTTATTTCATATAAAATAATATTTTTTTAGACTTTCATGAAATGAAAAAATATAAAAAAGGTTAAATTAATTCAAAATCATTATTTCACAAATTCAGGAGGTGTCAAAATTAAAATCATGGATTAGGTTCACTCCCCAATCCCACAAATATCCTATAATGTCTTGTACCATTCGGATTTATTCCTTTGTGAAAATTATGGTGGTTGAGGTGTTCTGGAGGTCACAGTGGCTCTTATTGAGAGATTGTAAATTTTTATAGTTTTTCAATGTTGAGTAAGGATTAGTGGGTGGAGTCAGTAAGTGGTGTAGTTACCTGGAGACAACATGTGGTGATGGTATGTGGCATTTGTGGGTGACTTCGGTAGGTGGCGTCATTAGTTGGTATTGGTGAGTGGCGTCGGTAGGTGGCATCTGTATGTGGTGTCAGTGAGTGGAAATAGTAGGTGGCATCAGTGGGTGGAATTGGTAGATGGAATCAGCATGTGGCATCGATGAGTAGCATTAGTAGGTGTCATTGGTGGTTGGCGTCGGTAGGTGGCATCGTAAGTGGCATCGGTAGGTGGAATCGTATGTGGCATTAGTAGGTGGCATTGGTAGGTGGTGTCTATCAATGAAAATGGTGGGTGAAATCAGTAGGTGGCATTAGTGAGTGGTGTCAGTATGTGGCGTTAGTGCATGTAATGACCTGAAAATTTCAAGGAAATTTTTTTTAATTATCTTTGGAATTTTACAAGAACGCAGCCTCTGACAGCACCTGATTCCGAGGCCCGGTGTGCCCAGAATCATTTTCCGAAGATTGGCTCGGGTACGTTCAGTGAACGAACGAGCGGGTTTTTCTAACTTTTGAACCAGTGCCCGGAATCGAATTCCGAGGGCACCGATGGAATCGCAGCGCCAATACTTGATTAGAAACGCCTCTTCCGGAGTTGCGTTTTCTCGGGTGTGGTTTTTAATTTTTGGGATTAAAGTTAAGAAATAAAATAATTGTACGAAAAACTTTATTTTATTTCACATAAGCCACATGGAAGCCACTTGAAGCCACTTAAAGCGGCTTAAGCTAATTTGATGCGGATAGGGTGCTATCCAAATATATTCTACCCTCTTGGTAGGATATTTGTGAGGTGGGACCGGCATGAGCCCCCACCGTTTCTTTTCCACTAAGTAACACACCCGCGAAAACCCGTCATTATGAAAGTCAACTGACGCGTTTTCTTAATTTCCTAACACACCAATTAATTGGGTGGTTTATTTCATTGAATTAAATGGGCGGTTTATTCTTTGAAATTAATTCTATGAATTAATTTCATTTCTTTCTTAACACGTTTTCGTTTTGATGGCATGTTAATAAAATAAGGCCAAGACACCCTCCTTTTGAAATGATGTGTTAAACCTTTGAAGAACCTCAAAGAATTCTCCATCCTCCTTTACGAAGAATGCGAAAAAACTCAAAGAACACGAGAACGCCGGTTTGTGACGAAGAACGATGAACCCACAGAAATCGACGACGCGACGCCGTGTGCCGCGACGCCGACGTTTCCTCTCCCGCGACATACTTCGGCGACATTCCTTAATCCGCAACAAAAATCTTATATCATCCGTTGAGGTGAGAGATTACGGTTCTTAAAATTTCTTTGTGGTAAAAACAACAACATGGATTTAATTATTATTAATTAAATATATATGTTCTTGAACCTCGGAGTTCGTCAACGCGCACCATATTCCGCGACGAGGCGACGCCCTTCCTCGACGACGTGACGCCTTCCGCGACGCCTTCTGCGACGCGACGATCGCCTCCTTCCGCAGCGATCAATTTCGCGAAGAACGCGCATGCGAAACATGACAAGGTAGGGATTTTATTTGGATGTTTTACAATTCCGTGTTTGTTTCCATTCAAAATGAAGAACCCTCATTAAAAATTGTTTTGGGTTATGTATTCATGTGTTGAATAATTCTCCCGTTGTTATTATCAAACGCGGAGGGTGCGGGCCAAACTAACACAGCCCGAAAATCGTCCACCATTCTTCGTGGTTGTGAGGATTTGGCGAGTGATGACAAAACGTGACTTAAGGGCGATTTGATGATTCCGCAGTGAAGAACGGAAACCGGGAGGAACAGCGGTGCAGACGGGAAGGAAAACGGACCACCGGACAACTCCGGGGGCCCACAGAAGCTACCGGCAGTGCGGGTCGCCGGCGCGGCGGCGACCAGTGGACCCGCGGCCGTGCGGGTCCAGCTCGCCCGCACGGGACGCGGTAGAAGCCACGCCCGCTGTTTTCCAGCGCGACCCCTCGAGGGCCGCGGCTTCCTCAACCCACGGGGGCAGCGCCCCGCGGCTGCCACGCTCAGCCACTCGGCCGAGCCGAGCCAGGATGGTCCAACCGGCCGGGCCACGGCCTGGCCGGACCGGACCGGGTCTAGTCGGGTCGTAACGGGTCGGGTCGACCCGGTTCGGCCGACCAAGGGGGGTCGGCTCGGGTCGGCCCGGGCCCAAACCCCCCATCTTTGGACCGATTCGGTCTTTTGACCGTAACATGAGCTACGAGCCTCCGAACGACGCGCCGTCAGTGGAAACACGATCCTTGGATTGAGCCGGTCGTTTTAGTATATCACACTCAAGGTTTCGAAATACTTTGGGTTCAGCCGGGTTGGTTCGTACACGAAACCAACCGGGCCCTCGAAGTCCAAACACTCATATCTTGAACTACGGACGTCCTATTGACGTGTCGTCGGGTTTGGTGGATTCCTCTAAGTGAGATGGATATTTTGGAATACTCCGCACAAGGTTTGGACGCAGGTGGAGTACAGTCAGGTTGGTTTTGCCTTAAAAACCAACCGGGCCCCTGGGACGAAAAAGCCAATAACTATCAGACCGGGCGTCCGATTGGGATACATCTTGGGATACATCAGCTCCGGACTACATGTGAGTTGATGTATCAACCTCTTAGCTCGTGGATCGGACCCCCCCCCCCCCCCCCTGAATGAGCTTACTGTGTGCGGGAACCCTAGAGCTGGCTGCAACTGCTGTTGTGACGACGACGACGACTGTACAGAGATCCTCAGTGGATTCGACTGCGACGATGATGAAAAAGAGTATGGAAATCCTTCGTGTTTTCGGATGTAACTACTACGGTACATCTTGGGATACATCAGCTCCAGACTACATGTCAGTTGTTGTATCGTCCTCTTAGCTCGTTGAGTGGACCCTCTCGGAACGAGCATGTTGTGTCCAGAAAACCCTAGAGCTGGTTGGGACTTGACGACTGCTGATCGAGCGACTCGGTGTGTTACGAATAGCATGACAGAGGTGCGCTTTGTTGTAGCGGCACAGGGGAGCACTTGGTTGTAGCGGTAAAGCCAGGACAGAGGTGTGCATGGTTGTAGCGGCATAGGGGAGTGCTTGGTTGTAGCGGCAGACCCACGATAGAGGTGCGCTTGGTTGTAGTGGCACAGTGGAGCGCTTGGTTGTAGCGGCAGACCCACGACAGAGGTGCGCTTGGTTGTAGCGTCACAGGGGAGCGCAGGGTTGTAGCGTAAGACCCACGACGGAGGAGCGCATGGTTGTAGCGGCACGAGGGAGCGGTTGGTTGTAGCAGCAGGCCCACAGTACCTGATAGGTGGAGAACTACAGCAGTCCAAGGTAAGAGGGAAGCGATTGGTTGTAGCGGCATAACCACTATACTTTATGGAGACGGAGTTTCCCAATAGCTTTGGGTTTAACTTCATGATCGATCATGTGTGGGTCTTTGCGGGGGTTAGTACCTTTCGATCTTTTGTGGGTCCGATGACTTAGATGGCTCAGTGATCATCATTATCGTCATACAAAGAAGTATACCTGTGTGAGCTGAATCTTGTGTTACTCTCCTTTGTGGATTGTTTCGAACTATCCTATGTGGATTACTGTTTACCCTCCTTTGTGGATTGTGTTGAACTATCCTGTGTGGATTTACTGTTTACACTCCTTTGTGGATGGCGTTGTGCTATCCTGTGTTGGTATATGTTTTTCTTTCCTGTGTGGACTGGGTTGTGCTTGGGCTCAGATGTTGGAGCCGATCGGGAATTGATGACTTAGGTATATGTATGGGCATATACCTAAGCAGTGTTGGTTGTTGCTTCGTGATTGCATCCTTCATTTGCGTTTTATCCTTTGTGGATTTCAGGAGGGCTTCGGGGGTCTCGGGGTCCCTACTGAGTAGCTTATACTCACCCCTGCACGGGCTTTTCCCACACTTTGTTGTGTTGGTTGCAGACGACGGACAGCGCTGATCGTGGTGGAGGCTTGCGGAGCAGGACGGTACCTGGAGGTGGACCACTGGGCGGGACGTACTCGGAGTGGACGGCTGGACCGAGGAGCTGTGGAAGCTATCTTTGCTCACCCATCATGTGGGACTTCCAGAGGACGGCTCGACGCTGCGGATTTTCTTTTCAGTAGCTATTTTTCCCTTTCAGTTGTACTTTACAGTTGGGCTTGTATTTCCGGCCCCTTTTACTTCCAGCACAGCTTGTTACAGTTTTTACGTAGTGTTTAATTTTCCGCTTGCTTACTCTATGGTGCTTGTTTACTTTTCAAAGGCAATGCCTTACCTTTTTCCGGGATTTACGCCTTGGTGCTAGTCGCCAGCCCCTGGCCTATGGAAGGCGGGCTTGGGGTAGTCACGGCATGGGCCCCAAGGACGGGTCATGACAAATTGGTATCAGAGGTGGTCGGTTATACCGTATAATCTGATCTTTCTTCTATGTGAAGTAATAGTGTTAAGAGTATTGGGTGTGGTTATCAGTCCCGGGAGTCCAGTATTTGTGCGGTGGCCGACGTATCCGTACACCAGGACCCTGACTTCTGATTTCTGACATAATGCATGAAAACATTGATTTCATGTGTGTTTCAAGTTTTCTTTGTGATTACTTGTGTCATCTCACAAGGTATACTAATATAACCGTGGCACACCTTTTTCTTTTCAGGATAGCCCCACGATGGCAGCCAGATAGGGTTCCGAGAGTGGAACATGATGATAGCCCATCGAGCGACGGGGCCTCAGTGCAGGGCTCCTTGTCAGTAGAGGCACCGGTGGTACCTTTACCCGCCGAGCCACCGATGCTTCCCGCCATGACCACTGACGATGCATGTCACCTTGGAGCTCTTCATGAGTTCCAGCGCCAGCGACCACCCAGGTTTCGTGGGGAGAAGGACCACCAAGAAGCCGAGGACTGGCTGGAGGCGGTCGTACGAGTTTTCAGATTAGTAAGGACACCAGCAGATCTTATGGTGGTCCTTGCAGCGAGCCTCCTGCACACAGCAGGAGACTGATGGTGGAGCTTGATGCTCCAGGTGCATGACGAGGCATATCTTCTCTGGATGGACTTCGAGAGCCTCTTCCGCTCAGAGTTTGTCCCGGCCACCCTCTGTGCGGTGCGCATTCAGGAGCTACTACAACTACGGCAGGGCAGCATGACAGTGGCCCAGTACTCAGCGAGATTTACTGATCTCTCACGCTACTCCACAGATATGGTACAGGACACGTTCTTCCGGGCCCGGACCTTCGAGCAGGGGCTGAGGCATGAGATCAGGGCTTCGATGATCTCCCTCAACATTCCGACTCAGGTAGGGGAGTTGGAACGAGCCCTCTTAGTGGGGAGTTTCCTTGCTGAGAAGTCTCCAGCAGTAGGACCCACCGCTTGTCGGCATGCAGCAGAGTCTTCTGCAGCGGGCAGTAGACAGATGACGTAGGGGTCCAAGAGGACCAGGCCTGCGGGTGGTTGACAGAATGACTCGGGATCGTTTGTACGAGGTACTCGGGGTGGAAAACAACTTTTCATGAGAGGGCAGTGTTACTCCTGCGGCGGGATTGGGCACATGGCTCGTGACTGTCTGACTCGCCATACGGATGACCAGCAGATGAACGAAGGACCCCCCAGGCAGAGGTAGAGGTTCGATCAGGGCGGGGCGCAAGGAGTAGGCGGCCATGGAAGGGGAGCTGGCCGTGCAGCTGGAGGTGGACGACGCTTCAGGGTGTTGCCACCACCACCACCAAGAGGTCCACTCCAACCACAGGGAGTTGGTGGACATGCGAGATCTCAGCATCAGGAAGCTGAGGCCTTCGATCATGGAGCTATGGGAGCAGATGGATAGGAGAGGAACAAGTGGTAAGTCCTTTGTACTTCTAGTTCCTTGTTGCTATTGTGTAGTGTCTTTTTATTATGAGCTACAATAGTAAAAGACGCTTACCTTCGTGATGTTTTCATTCCTGTCCTATTTTGTGTTGTTACTAAGAGGTCCCAGTTTAGACTGTTGACTTGACCCTCACATGTGAGACATCTACTGGAGGAGACCTAGTTACCACACACTGATGCCGACAGTGTGACTCAACCTGTGGAGGCGAGAGTAACGGTTGGATCTCTTGGTAGTAGCGTCGAGGCCTTACGACATCATCCTTGGTATGGATTAGTAACATCCATGTCGGGATTGACTGTATTAGGTAAAGGAAGTGGTCCGTCCAGGGGATGAGACCAGATTTCCCTTATCGGCAAAGAAGAAATCTTAGAAGCTCTTGTGGGACCGGAGATGGTCCATGCCACGACAGAGAAGGTACAGGTCATCCAGGAGCGGATGAGGATAGCTCAGAGTCAACAGAAGTCTTTTACCGACAGGAGGCGGAGGAAACTAGAGTTCTAGGATGGCGACCACGTCTTCTTGTGGGTCTCACCTCGACATGAATTACTGATATTTGGCCGAGGTGGCAAGTTGTTTCCACGCTTCATCGGACCCTTCCAGGTCCTCAGTAGGATTTTCAAGGTGGCTTATCGCCTGGCTCTACCACCACAGTTGCGCCGGGTGCATGAAGTTTTCTACATATCTCAGCAGTGCAGACATGTGCACGACCGGACGCAAATATTTGACCATGGAGAGCTGGTCTTTGATGATGGGACGACTTTTGCGGAGGTCCCAGGGGAGATCGAGGATCAATAGGAGTGGGTCCTATGTGGATGATCAATTCCTCTAGTGCGCTTCAGATGGAAGCTCGGGAACCTCCAGGAGAGCACTTGGGAGCGGGAGGCTCATATTGTGCTCAGTACCTCCTTTGTATCCCTAAGTTTGTAGTGAATCTCTACGGGGATATAAATCCCTGTGGTGGGAGTAATGTAAAGACCCGTAAATTTCAAGGAAAATTTTTTCTTAATTTTCTTTGGAATTTTACAAGAACGCAGCCTCTGATGGCACCTGATTCCAAGGCCCTGTGTGCCCGGAATCATTTTCCGAAGTTTGGCTCGGGTACGTTCTGTGAACTTACGAGAAGGTTTTTCTAACTTTTGAACCGGTGCCCGGAATTGAATTCCGAGGGCACTGATGGAATCGCAGCGCCGGTACTTGCTTAGAAACACCTCTTCTGGAGTTCCATTTGCTCGGGTGTGGTTTTTAATTTTCGGGCTTAAAGTTAAGAAATAAAATAATTGTACGACAAAATTTGATTTATTTCACTTATGCCACTTGGAAGCCACTTGAAGCCACATAAAACGGCTTAATTTGAGTTGATGCGGATAGGGTGCTATCTAAAAATATTCTACCCTCTTGGTAGGATATTTGTGAGGTGGGACCGGCACAAGCCCCCACCGTTTCTTTTCCACTAAGTAACGCAACCGCGAAAACTCATCATTATGAAAGACAACTGACGCGTTTTCTTAATTTCTTAACGCACCAAGTAATTGGGTGGTTTATTTAGTTGAATTAAATGGGCGGTTTATTCGTTGAAATTAATTCTATGAATTAATTTTACTCGTTTCTTAACACGTTTTCGTTTTGTTGGCATTTTAATAAAATAAGGCCAACACAGCCTCCTTTTGAAATGATGTGTTAAACCTTTAAACAACCTCTAAGAATTTTTCGTCATCCTTCACGAAGAACGCACAGAATGCGAAGAACGCGAAGAACGCTGGTCTCCGACGAAGAACGCTGAACCCAAAGAAATTGAAGACGTGACGTCGTGTGCCGCAACACCGACGTTTCCTCTCTCGCGATGTACTTCAGTGACATTCCTTAATCTGCAACAAAAATCTTCGATCATCCGTTGAGGTGAGAGATTGCGGTTCTTTAAATTTCTTTGTGGTTAAAACAACAACATGGATTTAATTATTATTAATTAAATCTATATGTTCTTGAACCTCGGAGTTCGTCGATGCGCACCGTATTCCGCGACGACGTGACGCCCTTCCGCGACGATGCGACGCCTTCCGCGACGCGACGATCGCCTCCTTCCGCGGTGATCAATTCCGCGAAGAACGTGCATGCGACACTTGACGAGGTAGGGATTTTATTTGGATGCATTACAATCCCATGTTTTTTTCCATTCAAAATGAAGAACCCATCTCATAAAAACAATTTTGATTCATTAAAAATTGTTTTGGGTTATGTATTCATGTGTTGAATAATTCTCCCGTTGTTATTATCTAACGCGAAGGGTGCGGGCCAAATGAACACGGCCCGACAACCCTCTGCCGTTCTTTGTGGTTGTGAGGATTTGGCGGGTGACGAAAAAACATGACACAAGGTAGATTTGATGATTATGCAGTGAAGAACGGAACCTGGGAGGAACAGCGGCACAGACGGGAAGGAAAACAGACCACGGGAGCAACTCCGGTGGCCCGCAGAAGCTAGCAGTGGCGCCGGCGGCCGGAGGCGGCGGCGCCCTGGCGTGCCGCCGGACTGGGCCGTCGCGGCTTCAGTTGTGGCAGCGGCGGCCAGCGGCCCCTGGCTGCGCGAGTCCGGATCGCCCGCATGGGACGCGACAGAAGCCGTGTCCGCTGCTTTCCAGCGCGGCCCCTCGAGGGCCGCGACTTCCTCAACCCGCAGGGGCGGCGCCCCGCGACTGCCGTGCTCGGCCGCTCGGCCGAGCCGAGCCAGGCCAGTCTGACCGGCCGGACCGCATCCTGGCCAGACCGGACCGGGTCCAGCCGGGTCAGTCAGGGTCGGGTCGACCCGGTTTGGCCGACCCAGGGGGGGTCGGGCCGGGTCGGCCTGGGCCCAGACCCCCCGTCTTCGGACAGATTCGGTCTTTTGACCGTAACATAAGCTACGGGCCTCCGAATGACGCGCCCTCAGCGGCAACACGATCCATGGATCGAGACGTTTTTTTCTGTATATCACACTCAAGGTTTCAGAATACTTTAGGTTCGGCCGGGTTGGTTCGTACACGAAACCAACCGGGCCCCCGGAGCGGAAATTCTCATATCTTGAGCTACAGACGACCGATTGACGTTCTATTGGCTTTAGTGGATTCCTCTAAGTGAGATAGATCTTTTGGCATAATCCCCCAGTGGTTTGGACGCAGGTGGAGTATGGTCGGGTTGGTTTTTCCTTAAAAACCAACCGGGCCTCTAGGACGAAAAAGCCAATAACTCTCAGACCGGGCATCCTGTTAACGCGCCGCCTGCGACGTTAAGTTCCTGTTGACGATACAGAACTTTTTGATACATCAACTTCGGACTTTGTGTCAGTTGATGTATCAGCCTCTCGGCTCGTGGAGCGGACCCTCCTGAACGAGCTTGCTGTGTGCGGGAACCCTAGAGCTGGCTGCAACTGCTACTGTGATGACGACGACTGTACAGAGATCCTCAGTGGATTCGACTGCGACGATGATGAAAAATAGTACATAAATCCTCCGTATTTTCGGCAGTAACTACTATGGTACATCTTGGGATACATCAGCTCCGGACTACATGTCAGTTGATGTATCGACCTCTTAGCTCGTGGAGTGGACCCTCCAGGAACGAGCATGCTGTGTGCAGAAAACCCTAGAGCTGGTTGGGACATGACGGTTTCTGATTGAATGACTCGGTGTGTTATGGATAACACGACAGAGGTGCTCTTGGTTGTAGAGGCACAGGGGAGCTCTTGGTTTTAAGGGAAAACCCACGACAGAAGTGCGCTTGGTTGTAGCGGCACATGGGAGCGCTTGGTTGTAGCGGAAGACCCACGACAGAGGTGCGCATGGTTGTAGCGGCACAGGGGAGCGCTTGGTTGTAGCGGCAGACCCACGACAGAGGTGCGCTTGGTTGTAGCGGCACAGGGGAGCGCTTGGTTTTAGCGGCAGACCCACGATGGAGGAGCGCTTGGTTGCAGCGGCACGAGGGAGCGCTCGGTTGTAGCAGCAGGCCCACAGTACCCGATATGTGGAGAACTACAGTAGTCCAAGGTAAAAGGGAAGCGCTTGGTTGTAGCGGCATAACCACTATACTTGATGGAGAAGGAGTTTCCCTATATCTTTGGGTTCAACTTAATGATCGATCCTGTGTGGGTCTTTGCGGGGGTTAGTACCTTTCGATCCTTTGTGGGTCTAACGACTTAGATGGATTAGTGATCATCTTTATCATCATACGAAGAAGTATACCAGTGTGAGCTGAATCTTGTGTTACTCTCCTTTGTGGATTGTGTTGAACTATCCTGTGTGGATTACTTTTTACCCTCCTTTGTGGATTGTTTTGAACTATCCTGTGTGGATTTACTGTTTACTCTCCTTTGTGGATTGCGTTGTGCTATCCTGTTTGGGTATACGTTTTGCTTTCCTGTGTGGAATGGGTTGTGCTTGGGCTTGGATGTTGGACCCGATCGGGAATTGGTGACTTAGTTATATGTATGGGAATTTACCTAAGCAGTGTTGGTTGTTGTTTTGTGATTGTATCTTTCCTTTTTGGTTTATTTTTTGTGGATTTCGGGAGACCTTCGGGGGTCTCGGGGTCCCGACTGAGTAGCTTCTACTCACCCCTGCACGGGCTTTGCCCGCACTTCGTTGTGTTGGTGCAGACGACGGACAACGCTGATCGTGGTGGAGGCTTGCGGAGCAGGACGGTACCTGGAGGTGGACCACTGGGCAGGACGTACTCGGAGCGGACGGCTGGACCAATGAGCTGTGGAGGCTATCTGTGCTCACACTTCAGGTGGGACTTCCAGAGGACAGCTCGACGCTGCGGCTTTTCTTTTCAGTTGTTGTTTTCCCTTTCAGTTGTACTTTACTGTTGGGCTTATATTTTCAGCCCCTTTTACTTTCAGCACAACTTGTTACAGTTTTTACTTAGTGTTTACTTTTCCACTTGCTTACTCTGTGGTGCTTGTTTACTTTTCAAAGGCAATGCCTTCCCTTTTTCCAGGATTTACGCCTTGGTGCTAGTCGCCAGCCCCTGGCCTATGGAAGGCGGGCTAGGGGTAGTCACGACATGAGCCCCGAGGACGGGTCGTGATAGTGAGTGCGAACAGTGTGTCATGTCAGCAACTCACCTAATTGTGAGTCATTTTTCAATCATTTTTTTAAAATTTGAGTTTTCCATATTTTTTCAATTCTGATCAATTTAACATTTTAAGTTATGTAAATTGGGGTTAATATCATATTATAGCTGTTTTAATTCCATTTCAACGGACATAAAAACTATCTTTATTTTCTGAAATTCCCCCAAGACAATTAATAGTCAAACCGTGTGGTCTTGATCATGATTCGACTTTAGTGAACTTTGAAACTAATTCGCCCATAGATTTTGGATCCATACTTTCTAAAGACTAGACCCTTCCTTTTTTGTGTGATTCCCTTTCTATTTATACTGAGGACCCCAAAAACATTCTTCCTCAAGGAAATACAAGTCTATGTTGCAGCAGTGGATCATGTTTCTCTGGAGCCTTGCACACCACTTATTTTGGAACTAGGAGGAGTTTCGAATCATATGTTCTTTCAAGTAGGACTTAGATAACCAATTTTAATTTTTGTATCATGTGTAGTGGGTGTAAGAATGATTCTAATGAGAAGAAATTAGAATTTAGAATAAATAATTATAATTTAATCAATTTAATATTGATGAATATGGGTCAGGTAAAAGTTAAACATGCATACGTTTTACTAGTTACTGTTGTTATAATTTTTATAGGCTATATGCCAACGGAAAATCATGGTTGTTTGTGGTATTTTTTTTCACATGTATGATGGCCTGTGGATGTTTATTTATCCTCTTTGAACAATCAATTGAATATGAAATTTTTTAACCATGTATATTTGGTTAAATAAATGGATTCCTTAGGAAAGAAAATGCCCTGTGATAACCCTTGAATCATAAAAGTAGAATTAAAGAACAATTGTTCCTAAATTTTAATACACCATTTCAAGTTGGTGTGTATTTTTGATGTGTGTGGATTCGTTTTGGATTGTTCCTTGTGTAGTTTTTTCGTGCCAGGGTTGAGAGCACGGATGTCGCTGGGTTGATGAGGGTGGTGAAAAGGTATCTCATTTTGAGAGTTTGATGAATGGTTGAATAGCTGGGAAATGTTTGAGAAGTGGGGGTAATGTTCGGTTTTTGATCTGTTTATTTTGATGGGAGTGGTGTTTTTATAAATTGGGGTTGTCAGGTTGGTTGTGATGAGGTGTGTTGTGGGGTTTGGTAGTAATATAGGGGTTTGGTTATTTAGAGGAAGGACATGGCTGTATGACTTTGATAAATGATTATGGTTGGCATTTTTTGTTGGTCGAGTAGGGAGGGAATAAATAAATGTTATTCATAATAAAGAATAATAATTTCTTAAATTATATGGTCAAGGGTATTTTGAGATGTATTTTGTTGTGAATGGATTTAATTAATAAACATATAATGTGACTATAGGTAGTGTTGAATAATACATTTAGAGGTAGTAGTAGAGTTAGTAGTATCATGTGGTGGTTAATATTTTGATTAAAACCCATATTTTGGGTTTGAGTGTTTGGTTCTATATTTAAAAACATTTATTTTTCTTTTCTTTTTTGTATGCACCAACCCTAGATGAGCACTATGTGCCGAACACCCGCATTGTCATGGGGGAGGCTGTCTTTCCCAAACATCCCAATGGGAGGATGGATGGTTATCAACAAGCTCGTCACTGCTCGCTCTTATAGATTGTGATATCCATGATTCTTTGGGTATGTTCTAGTTTTTGTAAGCCCATGTGTATTTGGGTGAGTTTTTTTTTCAAATGTGTCATCAGGATGTGAAGTGTTGTGTATTCTCAGGTGTTTTCCAGATGTGACATGGTATGTGTACAAAGTATCTTTTGGTGGAATGTGGTTTTGAGGCCCACCTGTGTGTGTGTGTGAAAGATGAGATGAGCTTCATTTTTCCATGTTTCAGGACTAGCTATGAGGCCTAGGTGTATACAGACACGTTGTTACTTGGTACAATCAGAATAGGTGGAAGTTCCATAACATTTTCTGTTAGGGTGTAAGAGTGACTAATCAGTGAGAATGTGGTGTGGGGTACCCTATCATTGATGTTCTCTATATTATATTACATGGATTGTGTTTTTTAGTGAGTGTTCCATTGGTGAGTTTTTGGTGGTTAGTATACCTTTTTAGGTGATATTGGTTTCTACTTTTTCCCACTAGGGCGTTAATATTATTATACACTTATGCAATATAGAATTGGGATTTCCTACTGATTATACTCATTTTCCCACCAAACCTTATAAAACTACTTTCAGGATTCCAAGAGGACTATGTGAACTATGATTTCCATTAATATCTTGGACATTGATTCATCCTCTGTGTCACTGCTTAGCTTTGTTCATTTGGTATTTACTTTGAATCTTTTGATTTTATTGGTAGCAGTTTTACTTTAGAACATATATGTGGGATTTATTTTGGTTTATGTTTTATATAGTGATTGCAGTTTTTTTTAATATAGACAATATTATATCTCGATCTCGATTCATCATTAATATGGAAGTTACTCCCATTTCATGAGATTCTATACCTTGGTGTTGGTCTCCACCCCGGGGCCTACTAGTGGCGAGACTCGGGGGAAATTATCTCTCATAATTTCTTGTCTGCTCAGGATGGGCATCTTCGGAGGAAGGGTAGTGTCGATAGGTGGAGTTGGTCAGTGGCATCAGTAGGCGGTAACGGTCGGGGCGTCGGTCATTGGAATCGATAGGTTGAATCAAAAGATGGCATCAACTGGTGGAATTGGCAGGTGGCATCAGTAGGTGGCATCTATATGTTGTGTTAGACAGTGGATTTAGTAGGTGTTGTCGGTAGGTAGGGTCAGTAGGTGGAATTAGTTGGTAGCGTCAGTGTGTGACATTGGTAGGTGTCATTGATTGGTGGCATTAGTGAGTGGCATTGGTAGGTGGCATCAGTGAGATGCTTCGGTGATTCAAGCAATGGTGAATCATTTTTCAAATAGTTTGTCCAAATTTGATTTTTTCAAGTTTTTCATGTTCAACACATATAATGTTTTAATAGATTTAATTTGGGTTTAATATCATATTCTAAAAGTTTTTATGCCATTTCAACAGATATATAATTTATCTTTAATTTTCCTAAAGCCCTAATCACTCT
The DNA here is from genome assembly GCA_963277665.1 of Viscum album. NCBI lineage: Eukaryota > Viridiplantae > Streptophyta > Magnoliopsida > Santalales > Viscaceae > Viscum > Viscum album. The sequence continues at coordinate 597,357,722 of OY728139.1, forward strand.
TAATAGTCAAAACATATGATCTTGATCATGATCTAACTTTAGTTGACTCTAAAACCATTTTATCCATAGATTTAGGATATGTCCTTTATAAATATGAGACCTTCATTTCTCATGTGATTCACTTTCTCTTAATAAATAGTATTCTAGTGTTGTTGGGGAGTTCTTGTATTTCATCCCCTAAGAGTTCATGACTCTACTCCCTCAACATGATGTTGAGTTTGAGATAGACCTGATGCCTGATTCTTCACTGATTTTGGTGTCTCTTATCCGATGGAAACTTCAGATCTACGGGAGTTGATGACTCAGATAGATAATCTGATGAAGAAGGGATTTATCCGACCCAATGTTTCGTCGTTGGTTTCTCTAGTCTTGTGTATGAAAAATTTTGATGATGGACTAAGGTTGCGCATAGACTACCGGGGGATGAACCAGCTAAAAGAAAAAACCTATTACCTTCTCCAGATGATAGATGAACTTTTTAACTAGTTTTTGGGAGCATGTTTGTTCCATATGATCAATCTACAGTCTTAGTATCACTAATTGAGGATGAAGTAATGTGATATCCCGAAGACTGCTTTCAGCTGTAGGAATGGGAAATTTGAATTCAGGGTTATGTTTTTCTGTGTTACAAACACTTCAGTCATGTTCACGGGGCTGATAAACTCTGTCTTTTATGAGTTGCTTGACCATTTCATTATCGTATTTATCAATGGTGTCCAGATCTAATCCAAGTCAAAAGAGGAACATACTGAATATCTCATAACCATCTGGTAGGTTTTTTGACACCACCAACTCTAAAGAAAGTGCCCATGTGTTTTTTTTGGATTTGATAGATGAACATACATGTAAATGAGGTGTATTAGTAGTGTATTGTAGTAGACCAATCAATGGTTGTGGTAGTTTTTTCTTGGGAATCACCCAGGAATGTGGGAGAGGTTCACAGTTTTCTCAATATAGAAGGCTACTAAAAATTTTTTGTACCTGATTTCTATCGAGTTGTGTCTCCATTGAAGTCTTTGACTAGGAATTACCAATTTATTTTTAGATTGAGTAGTTCCATGTAGCATTCTGATATTTGAAGGGGAATTTGATCAATGCTCAAATTCTCTAGTTTCTAGAGGAAGGAGATACGTTTTAGGTTTTATTGGGATTATTCCCATCTGGGCATGGGATGTGTGCTAATGTAACAAAGGGGTGTGATCTTTTATAGATCTATGAATTTATGTCCCCACGAATGTAACTATGAAACCCTTGATTGGTATCATGAAATAGTCGTGTTTGGGATGATGTTTTGGAGACATTACCTCATTGGGGAGCACCTTGTGGTCTTAAAAAATCACAACAATTCAATGTATATCATTTCCTAGTTAGATATGAACTTGAGACAGAAGAGGTGGATGTAGTTTCTTCAAAATAATGATTTTGATATCTCTTACAGCTCAGGAACGTTGAATATTTTGGATGATTCTTTGAGTAGGAAGTTGTAGATGGAGGTTGTATGGGAATCTGCATATACTTGGATGGGGATGGGGGAGTTAACTTAAATGAAGGAATGGATAGCAGTAGAGGATTATTATTTTTTTTGATGGTGTATTATTCTCTAATACATTAGGTTGATAAGTCTCAATGGGGATACGCAGAGGCCAAGGTGATGCACGATCATGTTGACCATGGTGATACTCCAATGGGATAGTCTGAGGATTGTTGTAATTGATTGTTATTTCATGGGAAGCTATTTTTTCCAATGTAAATGTGCATCGAAGTTCTCTAGGAGTTTCATAGACTGTCTTTAGCAGTACACCAACGTGTTTCCAAGATGATCTTTGGATTGAGGATGTAGTTTTGGTGTCCATAAATGAATCTGCATGTGGCGGAGATTGTGGTGATGTGCTAAGTGTTCAAGAAGATTCCAGATGATTACTGGGTTCTCAGTGTTCTATTGAAACCCCATGATTTCCCGGACTGAAAGTGGGTTGAAATGTTGATTGATTTAATCATGGAGTTATATAGGGATCAAGGATGGTGTGATATAATATGGGTAGTAGTGGGTTGAATGACGAAATCAGATCACTTCTTAGTGATTAAGGTGTCTGGAAGAGTGGATTCCTTGGCCAAGAGGTATGTGGATGAGGTGGTGCGACTTCATAGAGTTCCTAGATCCATCATATCAAATTAGGATACATGGTTTACCTTATATGTCTAGAGGGTATTTCAACATGCTTTTATCACTCACTTATGCCTCAAAACATATTTTTGACATCAGATGGATGGAAATACAAAACGGAATATCCAAACATTTGGGGACATGATTTGAGTGTGAATCCTAGACTTTGGTCATTCTTTGATGTGACACATGCCATCTGTGGAGTTTTATTACAATATTTTCTATCACTCATCCATTTTCATGAATTTGTTTGATGATTTTTATTGAAGACATTGTCGTTCATACTTTTTCATGAAAAAAGTTTGGGAGGTAGATGTTCATGGTCCGAACGTGGTGCACAGTATGACCGAGAACATTTATTTTATCTGTGAGATGATGAGAGATGTTCTTGATAGGCAGACATTATACACTGATCAGATGAAGTTTCCCTTAAATATCATGTTTGGGGATGATGTGTTCTTAATGGTTTCCCCTCAATGTGGGAGACACGGGTTTGGTATGGGGGCCAATCCTTATCCATGGTTCGTCGTACCTTTCATGGTGTTGGGGAGAGTTAGAAAGTTGGCATATGAATTGGCACTACCATCACAGTTAGAGAAGGTCCATAATGTATTTCAGGTCTCTCACCATCGCCTATAAGTTCATGATGATTCTCATGTCATTGGATGAGGATAGTTGGATGTCGAAGATGATGTGATTTTTGTGGATCGACCAGTAGAGATCAAGGATCATTGAGATAGGGTGTTTCAAAGAATGACCATTTCCTTGGTTCATGTGTTATGGAGTCACGGTGTCCTGTTGGATAGTACATGGGAATGAGAGACACATATGCGTACCCAATACTCAGAGTTGTTCTGAGTGTTTCCTTGTTGTGATTCCCCAATAATGTAATTCTTGAACCATATTTTTTATTAGATGAGTTGTTTTGTTGTTCCATGATTTGTGAAAAATTCATAATGTGTGAAAAAGGTGGGGGAATTGACTCCAAATCAAGATGCATTAATTGATATGTGATTAAACATGTTCAAGAGAGATAGTTTTGACTAAAGAGGATAATATCATGACATATAGGAATGATGTCCCCGATTATTGTGTTCTGTATGGATTCATTGTTGTGCTTTTGGGGTGTGTCTTTTGGTAGGTTGGGGTTGTAGATGTCATAGGAGGTTTTATTGGATGTTGAGAATTCATACCATCTTTCAAACAATAAAAAGTGGTTTTTCATTGAACCTTGGTGTGCTTATTCTGTAGCGGTGTTTCAAACATAGTGGGGACATTGAGATGTATCTAATGGGGGAGGATGTTTTTACTTATCCTTTACTTTTGAGTTGGTTTCTAAATTATTAAGGATGATAATAGTTTATGTGGTGTCTAATGTAAGGGCCTGAAACATCCCAGTCCATTATTTTGTGATCATATAGAGTTTGAGGTGTTTTGGAGGTTATAGTGGCTCTTTTGGAGTGTTTTATTGTTATTCTAGTTTTCTGATGGTGAGCTATGATTGTTGGGTGGTGTTAGTTGGTTGAATAATTTGGTGGAATCTCTAATATTCCTTTTTAGAATGTATTGGTGGGTAGATTCAGTATTTCGGGTTAGTGAGTGGCATCAGTAGGTTGTATAGGTAGGTGGCGTTGGTGGGTGGTGTTAGTTTGTGGTGTTAGATGGTAGCATCAGTGGGTGGCATCTGTGAGTGGATTTGGTGGTTGTAGTTGTTATGTGGTGTTGATGAGTGATGTCGGTAGGTAGTATCAGTGGGTGGCATCAGAAGGAAGTATCAATACATGGTTTTAGTAGGTGGCCTCAATCGGTGGTGTCGGTGGTTGGTGGGTTCGGTTGGTGGCATCGATGTGTGGGTTCGGTATATGGCATCAGTGGGTGGATTTGGTTGGTGGTGTCAGTAGGTGGCGATGGTTGGTGGCATTGGTGAGTGGAATTAGTGAGTCACGTTGGTGAGTCGCGCCGATGGCTCACCCAATAGTGAGACATTTTTCCAACAATTTTTCAAAATTTGACTTTTCCCAGTTCTTGTAGTTCATCCCATTTAACATTTTAATTGAAATAAATTGAGTTTAATATCATATTCATGTTGATATAAATCCATTTCAAAAGAAATAAAATTTATCTTCCATTTTACTAATGCCCCCCCCCCCCCGGAAATTTTAACAGTTAAACCGCATGGTCTTGATCATGATTCAACTTTAGTGGACTTTAAAATAGTTTTTCCCCAATATTTAGTATATTGCATTTATAAAGATGATACCCTTACTTTATTATTCACTTCTCTTTCTATTGAAACTGAGGAACACATAAACATGCTTTTCTGAGGATCTGTGAGTCTTTGTTGCACCCCTGGATCACATTTCCATGGATCCTTGCACACCAGCTATTTTGGTGGAGGATGATTTTTTGATGATTTGTTATTTCATGTATGGATCTCATAATATCTATTAATTTTTGTATAAACAGGGTGGGTGTATGAATTATTCTCTTGTGAAGATAGCAGAATTCCGAAAACATAATGTCAATTAATTCTATTTAATATTGATGAACAAGGGATGGGGAAATGCGATACATGATTTTGTTTTACCGGTTACTATTATTATGATCATTATAGCCTATATGCCTACTAAAAATCACAATAGTTTGTGTTATTTTCTTTCAAACCTATGATTTATTGTGGACATCAAATCATGATCCTCTATTAAATTACATATGAATATGAAATTTGTTAACCACATATATTCTATTAAATAAATGGATGCCTCAATATTGAACATACTCTATGATAACCCATGAATCATCAAAATTGAATTGAATAACGAGTGTTTATAAATATGAATACACCTTTATTTTTGTTGTGGCTATTTGTTGTGTTGGGATTTATTTTGGATTCTTCCTTGTTTGGTTGTGCGGTGCAGGATATTGGAGCATGACTGTTACTGATGTGATGTGATTGGTAAAATTGTTTCTTGGGTCGAGAGTTTGATTGATTGAGGAATGTATGGGAATTATTTGAGTAGTGGGGATACATGTTCTGGTTTTTTATTGTTTATGTTTTTGGGTGTGTTGTTGCTATACTCAGGGGCCATCAAGTTGGTTGTGATGAGGTGTGTTGCGGGGTTTGGCAGTAAGTTGGGGTTTTTCTTAATGAGAGGTAGGATAGAGAAAATGACATCGAATAATGGGTATGGATGTGGTTTTTAGTTTCTCAAGTATGTATGGAATTAATAAATGGTATGATTAATAAATAATGATAATTGGATAATTGAGATCGTCGGGGGTATATATGAGTTGTGGTTTTTCATTAATTGATTTCATTTATCAAAATTTCAATTTACTTTTGGTGGTGTTAAATAATGCATTTAGAGGTAGCAGAAGAGTTTGCAATATTATCGGGTGGTTGATAGTTTTATTAAGAACCCATAAGTTGGTAATTAGTGTTTGATACAATATATACATACCTTTATTTTCATTGTGTTTTCTATAGCAACCCCACCCTAGTTGATAATTATGTTTTGAACTCACCCATTATCATGGGGTCGGTGTCATTCCAAATTATTCCAGTGAGAGGATGGATGTATGGACACTCTCCCTTCCAACCACCCTCTTCCTTGCACTGATATCCCATGATTCTATGGCCAGGTAGTGGTTTGTGAGGCATAGGTGTGTGCGGGTGAGTTGCGTTTTCCCATGTGTCTTTGGGATGATATATGTTGTGCATTCCCAAGTGACATAGGGATTTTACATGGTATGTGTACAAGGTATCTAGGGGTGGGATTTAGTTATGAGGCCTAGGTTTATGCCTATGAGATCAGATGAGCATTGTTTTCCAAGCCTACAAGACTAGTTGGGAGTCCTAGGTGTGTGTGACTAGGTTGTGACGTGTTACTTTTCGAAGAGGTGGGAGGGCCAAGATGTTTTCCGTTAGGGTGTCAGAGTGGTTAATCAGTGGGAAAATTGGAGGGGCAACCTGTCATAGATGAACACTATATTACATTACATGAATTTCATTATTTGGTGAGCATGGATTTGGTGAGGTTGGGGTGCCTAGAGTACCTTGTTAGGTTTTTTGGTTTCTATTGTATCCTCACATGGGAAATAGTATGCTTCTCCACATGTTCATTAGAGACTTGGGTTTTCCTAAAGAGTATACTCATATGTTCACCCAAAGATATAAAATAGATTTTATGTTTCCAGGAGGACTACATAGAATACGATGGTCATTAGTAGCTCAATCATGGAGACAAATCTCATGTCACTATTTAGCTTTTTTCTTTTGGAATTTACATTGGATATTTTCATTTTGTTTGTAGTAGTTTTTATTTAAAACATGTATGTGGTACGAATTTTGGATTTTTTTATATACTGCTTGGATTAATTTTGAGATGGACCATCTTATCTCCCAATATGGTTTTCTTATAAAAAGGGTATTTCCTCCCATTTCATGACGTTTGATACCCTATGTACAAGTCTCCACCATGGGGCCTTCTTAAGGCAGGACCCAGGGGCCCTTATCTATCTTCCTTCATTGTTAGCTTATGAGGGGCCTCTATGGAGGGAGGGGGTCGTGACATAACAAATAAGTAGAAAAAAGATTTTCCCATGAATCCAAAAACTATATGGCTATTACATTAATGAAATTTAAATTATTACGTGTTCTAATAAAGAAACTCAATCAAAATGCAGAAGAATAATAATTTCCTGTCAATGGAAATTTGTTTTATAAACAATCCTCGTTAAGGGGAAATTAATAAATTTATTACCCCATAAAGGAAGGTATAATAAGATAGGGTTACATATAATAGTCATATATAAATATATATAATTCATATGTTCCCAATAACATCAAACATAGAGAGAATATGAGTTAGGTAGTGAAAGGTCCTAACCTAGTGGAAATGGGTTGTTCAAAGATATCCCTTACCCTATATTACAGAATCTCTATACACTTGCACTTACAATCCTTGATAATAAAATAAAATAAATCACTTACTTAATTAAAAAAATTTCAAACTATTTTTTATATACTCTATTTTTACCATGTTCATTTATAATAATTTTATTGACATATAGAGATTACTTTTACTTTTCTAAAGGTGTTCGTTTCCCTACTCCATTAATATATCACTTGTGTATAATTATGGATGTTCTTATCAAAAGATTATAATAATCCTAAAGTGAAATCAAATGTAATTAATATCCTTATATAAATTAAAATTTTCCCAAATATCTATATGTTTTATTATATATAGATAGTTAATTTTTTAAAACATTATTTTTATACTGTTAGTTCATTTTTGGTAGTTTTAACTAACACCACGAGGTAGCTCTATATTATTTAATATTAAAGACATTAATTCATTACATTAAATGAAAAAAGATATAATATAATAAATAATTTCATATTTAACCATAATATTATCTTTATTACCTTTTGCGAATGTGTTAGAGAAATACAATGTATAGTGTCCACAGAGGTGGTAAACCAACAATACTATGAACAATGTTTTCATTTAATTAAATAAATAATGAAGGGTATAAGATGGATTTACAATAAAAAATGAAATTATAGTAAATTTATAAATTTATAATTTTTATGATATATTGTATCATATAGTTGAGTAGAAGGAGGAAGGATGAAAAAATTAAAATATAATGATCTAGAGTTTTACTTCTTGAATGATTTCTCCATGAGGAAATCCTTATGGAACATAGAATTGGTATTTTAGTTAGATGAAAAAATATATTTATTAAGGTATATTGGGGAGGATGGATGCTTTAATTTTTTTTGGGATTCATGGACAAAAATGTGTGAGGAGAAGGGGTGGTGAGTGTGGTATTTAGAAGGGGGAGATGGGTGTTTTGAATATATATTCATTAGTTTGTAATTTCGACCCAATTGAGATAATATTATTGATTATTTTGAATATATACTATAAATGGTTCATGTCATTTTTAACTAGGGTTTTGTTACATCATACATGACTCAATAATAGATTTATTTATCTTATAATGTTAAATGATAAAATTTACCATGTTTCACTCTTCCCAAAAAAATCAACTATTTTAGAAACAACCCAAAAAAATCACACTAACTATTTTTCAACTATATGACTTGAAAAATGGATTCCATTTTATGTAAATATTTGTATAAATATGAAAAATTAAATTTATAAATAGAATCATTATTTATTTGAAAAATAACTATTTAAATATTATGAATAGTTTTTTGATAGTTCTCAAATTAACTATACTATCATAATATTATCTTATTTCTATAATGAATGATTATTTTAAAATATAAATATATTTTATTAATAAAAAATTATATTTATATGATTATATTTTATTATAAAAGTTCTATTAAAACAATATTTTTTACAAAAGTAAAAATAATATTTATAATTTTAATACAGTTATTTAATTATTCTATATTATTAAAATATCCTATTTTTTACGATACCTTAACGTTATTTCACACTTCCCTATGAGATGATAAAATTCTAAAACCATGTTATTATTCAAAATTATCATGTTACTGTTCTAATGGTCATTTTACTATTCCAATGGTGTGATTAATATTCTGGTAATCAAATCTTCAACAGTCATACTTGATCCCTACATCCTATAAATACTTATTTTTTTATTACTTATTCATTCACTTAAATTTTATATAATAGTTACAAATATTTTTTTTCTAAGATGAATATAGAATTACTAATATATATTTTTTTCATTTATATAGAGTTGTTTGTTAGTTCTGTTATATTGGTAGATTAGGAATATCAAATTTTTTATTTTTTATTTTTCTAATGTTTTATTTTTATAAAAATATTATATTTTTATTTCTTATTTAAATTATTATTCTCTAAATAAACTGTTCAAATTATAATAATTTTTTTATTAATCTTGAGGTGCATGTGCATTATAATATCTTACTAAACATTTCAAATTCTTAATATGAAAAATTACAATGATAAAGATCTATGTCATTACATTAACAATATTACTATTTATGAAATATTTATTAAAACGATGAATAGAGTGATGTAGAATCATGAAAAAATAGGCAATGAATATGATGAATGCATGGATATTAAACAATATATATGTTAAAATATTTTAATGTCTCATAAATGGAATTCCCCCAAGGGGATATGATTATGGTTTAGTAGTGCTAAAAGAGGGAATCAACCAAGAATATAATGGGCGCAAAATAAGTATACAATGAGGTAATATAATATTCTTCCTAAAGATCCACTAAAGATTCTAGGTTTTATAAGTGAGGATTTATATCACTATGAAACCCAACTCACCAATCCATCTAATAAAGAGGATGACTAATGCCATCTACCTCCTAGGTGGAAGGAATAAGGAATCCCCAATTCAACAACTTCAATAATGGAAGAAAGTGATTTTACACTCTATAATTATAGATTAATTATGTTATGTAAGATTATTCCTATTATATACTTTGACATTAATAACATATTTGTGGTACAATTTTTATATCCATTTCATATGATTCTTCTTAAATGTTTGATAAATTTTTTACATAATATGTTTCTCTCCTATTAATTTATTAAGAATCTATTAAGAATGAAGAATCTCTTTTTATAGGGGTTCATATCAAGATGCTTATAGGAAAATAACACTTCGTATCATAATTTTACCGATGATCAACAACTACTGTAGGTTAAATTATGTTCTACCTTTAGAAATAAGTCTCATTGTATGAGTTTTAAAATTGTTATAATGTAATTTATTTAGGAAGGAATTTAATATCCTAAGATATTAATACTTTTTTCTACTAAATGTTGTGTATATATTCAATAGTTCTCTCAACACACAATATAATACCAAAAACAAGACATGATATGGTTAGGACACTAAAACCTATATGTCTCATTAATCAATATAAAAAATTTTAATTTAAATACAAAATAAATTAATATATATTTTTAGGTAAAGCCTATATTTACACATGTTTTCTTGATTAATTATTTGGATTAAGAATTAATATATTTTTTTCATTATACAATTTATTAATTAAAATGGTGTATATTATTTTTAAATGATGATTATAATAAAATAAATTTTTTACTGATTAATTATATCAAATTTATTGTCTCAATGAAATTTTGAATAATAATAACTAGTTTTTCAAAAAGAGCTGTTCTACTGTAAAAAGGATTTTCAACATAATTCTTGCATTAAATTAAATTATAAATTTATATATTTATATATTTTAATTATAATAAATATAAATCATTTATTAATATATAATTAAAATAAATTATAATTTTTATTGTTTTTTATATTTATAATATTATTTATTTTTATGTGAATATTGAAAATATATTGTTTTTGACAAAACATTGACTTTTATCACTTTATCAGTATATGTGAATGGCCTAAAATATTCAAGTATATTTTAAATTTCCAAAAAATTTATATTTTAATAATACAATTATGCAATTAATTTTTTTTTGAACTTATACATTTTATTTATAGTATTTATGGAATCTAACATTATTTTATTAAGATTTATGAAATGTCTTCATATGATTCATTTCATTAAATAATGTCATGGTTAAATTTGGTTTCACCTTCTTTTAAATCCATATAATTTTAATTTTTTCATAATAAATAAATTAATATGATGGAAATAAGTACCAATGAAAATTTTATCTTATACAGAGTTTTAATGTATAAAAAACTTTTTTAATTAAAAATATTTTTTATGAGTTATGTGTGTTTAATTTAAATTAATATTTTATCATATTTATGTAATAAATTAGGATAAATTGGGCCCAAAAAATTAATAATAGTGTAAGTTTTTTTAACTGAGGTTCTACGTATTTTTTTGTAATAAAATAATTTACATTGTTAATAAATGATTAAGGGTAATGTGTGTTTAACAGAAAAATCAATGGTGACTCGATTTTAACAATATTAACCTTAATTTTACAACATAAGGAAAATAACGTTTCAGTTTTAAATTATCACCTACATTTATTACTATAATTCCTTCACCTAAATCACCTATATATATTTTTATTTCATTCATAACAATTACATAGCAGTCTTTTAGTAGAAAAGTCCATCCACTTCGCCTATAAAAGGGGGATCACATATACCCTTTCAATAGTTCACTACTATTTCAAAATTTCATTTAATATATACATAAATATATTAATATTAATGTTTTGCAAACTCCTTAGCTACCCTATTCACCAAGAATCACCCTTCGTCCCTCAAATCTAATGTCTTTTTCATAAAGAAGTTCATAGTCTCAATATAGGTATGATAACATTGTTTACATTTATGTTTCATTATTTACATTATATTCCAACCATAAAAAAATAATAATAATAAAATCAAAATAATTAGGTTGTTATGGTTTTATAATAGTTATTTTACATTAATTATTTATTCCCTTCCACTTATTAAGAAAAATAAGAATCGTCATTAGTGTGTGTGTGGATTGCAGCCTCCACAGTGTGACACTTTCAGTTTTTTATCACCATCCTTCATGGATGATATTTTTTTGATTAATAAATTTTATTTATATAATATAACTATGATTTTTAAATGATTACATACTATCCACCTTCACCCCTCTCATTCATTGAGTAAAAGAAACACTACATTTTAATTGGGTTTTCTACCACCTCCATGAAGAATATTTTTTTTCACTTTTAATATAGGTTTTATTATTAAGAAAACTTTTTTGAAATATATATAAACATAATAAAGATTAATATAATTATAAATCATTTTTAATTATATTTTATAAAAAGAAACTCCTCTGTAGCCTTGCTCACCAACTAGGTTAAAGCATGTAGAAAATTTAAACAGTTTGACCAACTACTTTAACAATGATATGAAATTATGTCATGGATTATTATGAAATTTTAATTCATATTAAAATAGTAATAAAATATTTAAATAATTTTTTTTCTTTTTTATTTTATCAATAAAAAATTATATAACTTGTTATTGAATAGAAAAATAGTCACAAGTAAAAAATTAGAGAAGAAATTTAATTTTCAATTTCATCTTCTAGGAGGAAAAATAAATTACTCCTTAATTGAATTTTAAACATAATAATAATAATAATAATTAATGATTTATATTAAATTTTTTAAAAACATAAATATGGACATTTTAAGAGTACTAAATTTTTATATTTCTTCTACAAAACCACTAAAAATCTCAAAACTATAAATATTGTTGTGGGGAAATATGAAAAAACTAACATAAATATATAGTGATAGTTTTTATAAATGGAAATTATAAGCAATTTAATGTATGAATATTGTTATGTAATTATTTATATTTATATTTAACATGGTTTTTCTGGATCATATAGTCCATCTGACTATGTTTGGAATAAAAGTAAGGGGTTTCCTTCTCAATATCCCATCAATGAGAGATGAACTGTAATTATGAACCTATTTAAATTTTATGGGTGTATAAAATTTGACATTGTCATATTTTATCAAGAATACATTTTATTTCATGTCATATAAATATACACATCATGTTACAAATATCAATGGTTTCAAACCCCAAACAATCCTAAAATTTATGTGGTTTTATTTCTAAAATTTAATTTATTGAGACATTCTATAAGGTTATATACTAGTTTATTATTTCTATGATGTATATAATGACTAGAAAATTACTATGAAATATTCCAATATTTAATGATTTTTTAGTTACAGAGTCAAATTATTTTAAATCATCTAATGAATTTTGATTAACAATATAGATATGGCGTGATGAAATTTTATGACGCAAATGATTTATTTTGTCATGATTAATCCCATTAGTCTATTTTCATTCATGATTGATCTATTTTAACCATTTATTATTTTATAGTTAATCCAACCTTCCTTTATGGGTAAATATTGTTTCACAACAACTACATTTTCTTATATTATTTTAATGGATCATTAAAATTATTTTTTCTTCAGAATAATTTTTATTACACTTAATGTATTTTTCTTTCAGGTCTATATTTTAACTCCCAAAAAGTATTATCGTATTCCCCATGGTACTTATTTTTTTACATATTAGGACCATTTTGTTCCCCATATATGTTTTTAAAAAAAAGGTTTCCAGTATTCCACATTATTATGTGGGGTTTGAACATGGTTATTTTAAAATGCTCAAAAGGTATTTTCTTCCATTGAAAATATTGAGTTTCATCATCCACTCGACGTTTATTTTTTATGAATTTTATTATCCTTTTAATTTTCCATTATTAATGATTAATTGTTGAAATTATAATGTTTCAATGAATTTTCACATTGATTTTTTGAAGTCTTTAAGTCTTTTTTAAGTATCATATATTAATTATTAATTTAAAAGTACTTGGTTTAATAAATATTGACATATACTTTTTGATATCCATTTTTTTAATTTTAAAAGTTATTATATATATATATATATCTTTATATTAACGTTTCTAAAAGTCTTATCTTTCCATTATGAGATTTTTTTAATATAATTTTCACTTCAATGTTTTAAAATGTTTGGTGAAAACAATTTTCCCCATATATTTAACTTCAAATGATTATAATGGATAAAGTTATTTTCATTACAATATATATTTTATTGTTCTGTGATTCCATTTGTAAAATGTTTCTATTCATATATTATTATTTATAATGTTCATGATATCTGTTGTTTTTGAAATGTTTCAAAACCAATTTTCTCACATGGGTTCTATATGAGAAAATGAATGTTTTATTTTAAAATGAAACACAAATTAGTTTATTATATGATAGATTAGAACAATATATCCCAAAATTTAATTGGGTATTACCTAATATTTCATGAGATATAAATGTTATTTAAATAGGTTAACAAGTGGCTAGGCTCACAATTGGATAGTGTGATGATGTTTATCTATACACACAATTCTGTGAGTGTACTAGTTGGTGGGAATCCATGTTCCCAATGATGAGAAATACTGTGCATATTATTGTGATATAATTTCATGTTTCATACCAATTTATATCATATTATCCTAGTTATGTTACATTTTTAATGTATTTTACACTTTTATGTTATGATCATATTTTTATTAAATAAAATTTATTTTGATCTATTTTAAATTTTCATCACATTCTAAATGTTACCATTATGATCTTAGATATATTTAACATGTTTTATTAATACAATCTATTGTATTTTGATATTTATTATGATATTTATGACATTAACATGTACTCATTAATGTTTATAATAAAAAAAAATTCAAATATTTTTCCATTATGTGATTCTGCGATAACCACATTATTATGTTTCAAATCCAGAAGTAATGAAGATGAATATATAATTTTTTATATATAAGAATGTTTATAGAGAAGCGTGATTGTGGAGTAATCCTCACAGGTGTAGTTACATAAAATTTTTATGTAGCTTGTCTCAAATACACAAATTCTTCATGACTTTTTTTCATATAACTTTTCATGATATTAATTTTATGAATGATGATATTAATGAATTATTTATTTTATTTTTATACATTTTAACTTTATAATTTATTCTTGAATGGAAAACATGGTCATTACATAAACACTCCTCAAGAAAGTAATGCTTAAGACAAATAAACTTTATGGCCTGAGTAACATTTTAATCAAAACCACTTGGAAGAGTGGGAATATAATTGAACATCAAATACATGAATAAAATCTAATTGAATAAAGGATTTATAATACAGGGATTATATATACAGTATAAATAAAAATAGTTTCATATTACCAAACATTTATCAGATAGAGGAATTTCATACCAACACCATTAACACGATGCTGATTCATTATACACATTTGAAAAATGAGATGAATAACAAAATTATGTACTTTAAATTAAAACACAATACCATTATTATTAACTATAACCATTTAATATCATCATAAATTAATAATATATATTTGTATTTTTTGTTTATTTCTCACATAATTCAACACTAAATGCATGTAATCTTTATTTCATTAAACATGTTTTTCTTAAAGTGGTGTTGGAATATATTATATTTACAAATCAATTAACTATTATATCATATAAGTTATATTAATCTATGTTTTTAGATAGTCAATAAATCTATAATTTTATTTGATGGGTGTTTTGGTTAAAATCTATGAGGGTAAACTCATATTTTGTATGTTTTAGGGATTCCTAATGAATGAAGGGAATTTTATTAATTAATGAGTTAAATTTTGATATAAACATGAAAAAATAAAAAAAATAATTAAAAATTAATATCAAATAAACATAGTAAATATTTTCTTATAGTTATACATGATATAAATGCATAGTATTTTTCAAGTAGGCGGCCAAAAAAACTCAAACATGAAACTACCATGTTTAATGGATGATTATGAGAGGTTTTAGTTGTAATTTAATTATATATGAACAATAATAATCATATTTTTCTTTTATTAGTGATATATATCATAATTTTGTATAAATTGAAGAATATATATTTTTAGTAAATTTATTAGTTATAATTTATATATAATACTCATCTTTGTATGCTTTTTTGAAATGATTGTAGTGATAATGATCATTTTCTGATAATGTTTGCAACAATATAACCAATTTATAATGATAATCCATTCATGATATTATAATAAAAACATTTATCTATTAAACCTATTCCCTTTACCATCTATATATATCGATAATGAAAAATGGAATACACTATTCTAGGGAGGTGGTAGTCCACACAAAATCATGGATGACGATTTCATTTTCATAAAATCGGAGGAATAAGTTACATTTATTATTATTTATAAATCATGAAAATGTAATAAATATATTATTAATTTATTAAAATCCATTTTATGACCATATTTGTAATGTTGTGATGGAAACAAAACATGTTGTATCATGGAGGTGGTAGTCTCCAAAATACTTGAATGTAATTTTAATTTTTCATAGGAAAAGTGATTAATTATAATTACATTGTAAAAAATTGGTTAATCATGTAACCAAAATTTATTTCATGACATATAGATTTGAAATTTAAAATTTAAAAAATATAAATATAAAGGAAAAAGGTTACCTAAAAATGAGTACACACAATCGGCATGTGGAGATTTCCTTAGAAAATATATTGGAAATCGATTTAATAGGACAATATTATGAAAACATAATCAATACATAAATAAATATTACATATTTTTTATAAATATTCAATATAAAAATAATATGAAATTCAATAAAACAATAAAAGGCTTAGTTTCTTTATATATTAGATACATAATCATATTATTTCATGAATGATATTCAATATTTCCCATAATATTATTATCACATTATACACCATGTTTACATACCATACATAAAACCATTATTCATAGAATGGTGAAATAAAACAAAAAAAGGATATCATAGATACACAGTAAAGCTAAACATGGGAGATATCAATCTATTATCATATAAAAGAATAATAAAACAACAATGGTATAAGATAATAATCCTAACATACCAATTGAATACCCAATATGTTATAGATCACAATTATGATTAATTTAATAATACATTATTATTTTAAAATATATGAATTATATTTTTTAGGAATCAATAATCCTGATCCATGAGTTTAAATCTTAAGAAGGAAAAATTTCAATATATTGTGGCACCATCACTGGAATAATACCGCATCTTATTTCATGATTAACTACCTCGATCTTTATATCATAATGGATCATCCATAAACACCAATTTCTTATATTATTGCTCACTGAGAATCAACACATATTTTTTATGTCATAGTGGATCAAGAATCCCTTACCTATTTCCTATATTAGATCATGAAAATCAACTCCTTCCACATAATCATTTTAGTAAATTTAATGTTTTTCCTATGGAATTATATGTATTTAACAACACAATGATCAAATAATCATTACCATACATATTTTCTCAACAATATCAAAAAATTGAATCTTTTAATAAAACCATCAACCATATAAAAGAAATTATATTCCAAAAAAATTCATCATTTCAACATTGAATAACATGGGGAATAAACTTATTCCATAATCACATAAAAATAATAATTATAAACTGTTTAGATATATAATAATGATATTATAATTGGATAATATTCCCATTATTTCATAAGTATCATTAAAATATGTTATCATATATGAAAAATAGTTTTAAAAGATAAATTTGATAATTCTAAAAGAAAATACCATTTTATTTAAAATCCAATTATTTGAAATATAAAAATTTCCAAAATATTATTGAAATAAATTTATTTGAAATGAACATTTGAATATTAGTAATGGAAATTTATATCATTAATAATATCTGATGGTGGGAAATTATGATCATTTTGTAATCATTTAAATAATGATTATATTTACACATTATGTAAAAAGTATATCATTCATTAAATGACTAAAAGATTAACATTAATCATTTTTTCATAGAAAAAATGATTAAATATGAATTGGAAAAATCATTGTAAAATAGGTAAAAATTTTATTTAAAATTGTTAGAAAATATTGACATGAATGGAATTCGGATTGTTACTAAAATAGAAGAAGTAAGACCAAATTTTCATAAAAAAATTTTATGTCCCACTCTAATTACCAAAGAGAAAAAAATGATACTAAAACATAAAAATTCATAAATAACTAAAGGATAATAAGAATTAATGTTTTTAATTAAATAAGGATGAAAAACATTACTCACTAGAAATTATATCAAGATTAATACTGATTAAATTGGTGATATGAAAAAAATCCAATAATGATTTTGTAACATTTGATTTATATCACACATGATAGAAATAACTTCAAGGGAAAAAAAATGTAATAATAAAAATGGGATTATAGATATAAAAAGAAAAAGTATTAGTATATACACCAGAAAAATATAAATAACTGCATAACATCAAACTTGTCTCAGTGAGACAATATTGAAGAGAAGAAGCCTTACCACATTTCTAATCTCCATATCAAACCCACATGATATATAGAGAACTAATATTGATTTTAAAATCCCACTATATCTATTTATACTCATCATAAATTATGTTCCTAAGAAGTAAATGTGCCCCAAAAAATAAGTAATTGGTGAATATGGAATATTTCTGGAAGAAAGAATTGGGAGACATGAAACACTTACCTAAATCATTATATTTCATCATATATGTTTGTAAAAACTATGAAATAATCATATATTTATTATAAATATATTATATAAAGATAATAATATATATCATTACATAAATGATTTATTTATATAATATTATAACCCATTTTTTTAAAATGTTTTAATGGAATCATTGATCCTTATGAAAAATGTTTCTTTTTTTAATTCATGTTTCTATTAGACAGTCCAGGTCATTATACAGTGGTCATGATTCCATCATTAATAGAGAAAATATAATTAAATAATTAAAATATATATTAATTATATAAAATTTTATAACTATTTTTGTAATTGGATGATGATAAAATAATTATATCACTTCATGGATATAAAAGTCCATATATAGGAAAGAGTGATGATTCAATATATCAATGGATAAAAAACGAAAATTAAATTAAAATTCAAAATTATATAACTATAATAAAATAAAAAATATCTTATATATCTAGTAATTCCATAATTATAACCTTCAACATGTAATTGTGATGAAAAACTAATTTCATCACTTTGTTGCGATGGGTTTCCACATGTACACATGAGTAATGTTTACTTTTCCCATAAGATAGAAAGGATGTGGGTAAGTAGTCTTACATAATCATAATAAAAATTTATAATATTTAATATACCAAGCTAGTTCATTTAGGGGGTACTACGTTAATTTTTATAAGGTATAAGAAAAAATAAAATGGAATGTAATTTGTTAAGACTAACACCTCTTCATTGAGAAACTGATATTTTAATACATCGTAATCCGTGAAAGGTTTGTATTTTGGATTGAAAAAAATATAATGGATTTGTTTATGGAATATAGGAATGCGTTATTTATGTTCATGAATGAACTAAGTGGCCCACATAGTGTGAATAAGGAAGGGGAGAATATTCCCTTTAATATGTATTGTGAGGGGCTCCATTGGAATTACATATATTATTAAATTAATATAAAATAATTATCTAGTCAATGAAGATAAAAATTGATAAATTTTTAATCTAGGATGTGGATAAGTTAAATTAATAAAATATAACAATATTTTGACAGGTTTTGGTGATTTTTTCACGCTTATCTCTTACTTTTAACCACCGTTGATCCTTTTTGAAATAAGAGTGATATCCTAGTTTTTTACTATTTAATGATCATTAATGTTATATTAAAAGGAAATGTGATGCACATGTCTAATTTATATTATATTATTGAACATATCCCTTTAACTCGATTGATGATAACATTTTTATGGATTCAAATTCACTTAATAAAATATTATTTAACCAAATAATCTATTATGGTCTTTTTCAGGTTTATTCACATAACACCATGATTAAAAAAGAATTAATATATAAAAATTTAAAACATTAATATTCTGATATCCATATTGTAAAATTATTTGTAACAAAATAATTTGTCCCAATTTGATTTTTATTAATGTTTTTTTAAAAAAATATTTTTCTATTATTTGAATAAATACTACTTCGGTGTTGTGTAAACCTTTAATGTAATTATTACCAAAAAATATCAATAGAAACTTAAATGGATAAATAAATAAATTCAATTTTCATATAATCATTTATACAAAAAATTATCCTTCTATTAATATTATAGAAAAATAACATAGATATTAATGTCCAGAGCGTAGTATTTTGTATTTATCCATTCATCAAAATAATATAAAGGTAATAATATAAGTAAAAAGGTGCCATGTAGAAATTTTTTTGAAACATGGATAATAGTGTCCTATCCCAACATATAAAATGTTATAATGTAAAATTTTAAATAAATTTTAATGTTTTTTACTAAATTTTAACAGCTTTTTGTCCATTTTATCCTTTCCAAGCTGAAAATAATTTAGCCAGATTATTATTGAAACTGAAAAAAATTAAAAGGTACCTATTTAGAAATTTTTATAGTTTTTAATCCAATTATGGAATAAATTTATAATTATTTGATTAATATATATGGGAGATTTATATTTTCAAATAATCTCAAAAAATGCAATGAAAACCATCTATAGGAAAATGAGTTTTTAAGAAAAAAATCGATTTATAATCATTGTATGCAAATTAAAAAATATAAAACTTAGGTAAAAGTATTTTATTAAGAATTTAATGTATAAATTAAATTTAAATCTTTAATAAATATGAATTATTTAGTTAAATGAAATAAATACACATCACTAACATCAAAATAGTTTTTAGAACGAAATTTGTATTTTTTTCATTTAATAAACTAATATATAAGAATTATTATATTTTATTCCTCGAAATATATGGAATATTTTGGATTTAATTAATTATTTATTGATTTCAAAAAATAGGGTCATAAAATTATATACCCCTTAAATAAATTTCACCCTCAATAGTTTAATCATGTTAACGAGAGTTTCAATATTTTTAAACTACTTTATTGAAAAATGACATATTAAAAAGGGATAATAAAACATATTATGAAATGGGAAAATGGGAAAAATAATGATTACATAAAATAATATTCTACTGGGGCCCGATATAAGAGGAAATGTTTTTGGAAGATAAAATATAGACATGGAGGAGAAAATAAAATTCAAGTACAATTTGAGAGTGATATACAATTTTGCAATGAGACAATTAATGAACACACAAAAAATCAGTGATTGGTTAAAATAAAATAAATTCCCCCATAATAAATTTATCCATATAAAATTTTTTTCAATATAATTTTCCTAGATTTGGTGGATTCATTTAATATCAAAATTTAGTACACATGAAAATATACTTTGATGATTTCTATATATTTCATAAGAATAATATATTACTTTGGTTGTTTCTTTGATCAATTTCCACTTCTATATCATCTATTACCTAATGAAAGTAATATTGGAGATGAAATTTCTTGGCCTAAATAACTAAAATTAAATTTTAATAAATCAAAATTCATTCTTTATTTATCAAGTTATTTACTAAAACCAAAATGGATAACACAGTTTACAGAAAATGTATACATTTTCATATGATAATATGGTAAATTAAACTCTAAAACCTTAACAGTAATACCAAATGTACAATATAATCCATTTAATAAATAGTTAGATTTATGAATCAAATAAAATATGTCCCAAATAGTTCAACACCACAAAATATGAATTATTTTATGGAAACTTTGTTACAGAATTAAAAAATAAAATTTATCTACATATGATATAAAGTCTCATATAACTTAACACACCAAACATGTGATTACCTAGATTATATATTCTCTTTAAACAATATGACCCATTCCAAAAATAGTATAAAACAAAAAAACCCTCAATGGAATTAGACATGATTCCTGATAACTATATCTATTTATAATAAATAAAATATAAAATAATAAAATATTTTCCATAATTTAAAAAAAACAATAAAAATCATCCTAAATCACTATGTCATCAAATTACTAATTGATTTTTTGTAAACATATACAGTCCAATTAACAAATCAATATCAATAACCACATTATACCAACTAAACATTATTATCTCAAAATTTGAAACATATTAAAGATAATCATTCCCTTAATAATTTATTTTCCATAATGATTCACCTTACCACTTCATTAATTTTCTAGGTTATTGGTACAATTCAACATATTTCTGACATTTCATAATAAAAAATATTTTTTAGAAAAATCCCCATATGTTTCATGTTTTTGATTAAAAAATAACATTTTTTAAATAATTTTATGACATGATTATTGAATCTCAATGAATAATAACTTCTATGATTAAAATTCATTAATCAAAATAACATAGGCCCATCCTTGGTCTAGGAGAGGGACATTGTAATAGGGCCTTGAACAAGATAATTCCCATGTTCCCAGAATGTGAGGCATGGAATTATTTATAAATTTGTTTCTATATAACATTGCTTTACATATAGAAAAATATTCCCCTACCCAATAGATATTATCCACGTTTCTTTTTCCCACATTCATAACATAATGCAGATTAAAATTTTCCCTCCATTTTATTTTCCACCAAATCATCCATAAAAGTATGTTTTCCTATCTTTGGATATGTTTTGAAACTAAAAAATTTTAATGTTGTCATTCATATATAATGATATATTTTTGTGAAAAATAATTTTATTACCTTTAAATTTCCATATCGATCAGTATAGAAGAAGGAAAATAATTCAATTGTCTATCATAGTCAATATCAACATGATTCCTCCTAGTTCTCGCTATTGAATAAAACTAAAAAGCATAGTGTGAGAAAGAATAATCATGGTGAAAAATCATATATTAATGAAAAATAATTTTTAAGATATATAAATAATAACATACTATTTTAAATCTATTAAAAATTAGGATTAACCTATAACATCCTTGATCATCATATATTAAAATATTTCATAATGGTTAATAAAGAAATGTGAATTACATTTAAAAAAATAAAATGTTATTTAAACCAATAATATGATTCAGGATTTCCAAACTATGTTTATATTGATTTCCCATTCAACATAAAAAATTATTGTTGAGATATAATAAACAACTCATTTAATGGTTATTACCCACATATGAATTTGTACCAAAAAGATGTCCAATTATTCTATCTATAAAAATATGTATATCTCGGAAAATCATATATTCCCTACCTTAACTAATCATTAGTGTATTTTTCTATGCTGAGTGTTATACCCAATTTTTCTACTAAAAGATTCTAACCATATACCATAAATTTTAACTGAACCATAATCTAATAATAACTAAGGAAACCAATGAATTTCGTAAATAAATATTACATCCTTTTATATAGATATTCAATACATATAATGACATTACATTCTCTATATCCAAAAGAGGATTATTTTATTTAAAGACACGATACATTATAATATTATTTTATGAAATATATTTATCATCTCCCATAACGGTTTTATAATAGTATAACCCCTGTTAAAATAATATACTAAAAACATTTCATCATATCCTGGTGAAAGGAAACATAATAAAGGGAAATCTCAAATTCGTAGTAAGTTTAAACATTGGAAATATCAGTTAATGATCCTATTCAAGCTTAATATAAGAATAAGTGTATGAGATCAAAATAATATCTTAAAATGTTCATAGCCAATATTTTATATATCATAAATATGAGAAATTTTATAAACCATTATCATTTCAAAAGAATCTAATCACTAGATCCATGGATCATTATTCATAATCCATGAAATCAAATCATAAGCATAAAAAAATATAAAATGTGAGTGGAAGCGTCATAGGCATAAAATCATATGACATTTATTGGTCAAATAATGAGATCATCATATCATAGTTGATCAGACATCAACACATTTTAATCATATCATAGAATATTACCCATCATCCACATTTCCAATATCATAATGGATGGTGAATCCCTTTCTTGTTTCCCATAGAGGATCGAGCTCATAAAATCATTTAACAAAATTATCTCTTAAGATAGTCAGTTTTTTCTAATTAATTGAAAGGATTTAACAAACCCACACATTAGATAATGATAAGTATACATATATTTTCTGAAATAATATACCTTATTCACCACTTCATGAAATCATTACACATTTAAAATAAAATTTATTCATTAGTATTTCATAATTATATCATATTATAACCTATAGTAAATTAATATTTTTCTAAAAAAATCAATATCATAATAATAAAACATATAGTGATATAATTTGGATGGTATCATTGGATCACATACCCATTAAAGTAAAATTAACATCAAATAATATCATCATATATTAAAATGGCTTTAAAAGATAACTGTATTATTTATGAAGTAAATTTCTCTTTTATTTTGGAAAAAAATTATATAAAATATCAAAATTTAATCAATATTATGGAAAATATAATTGTTTAAAAGGACCATACAAAAATATAAATGAATATTCCAATCATTTAACATTCATGATTAATATATTTTCCATTCCTATTATATTTTATAAAACATTGATTTTGTCGATACAATTGGTAAAAAGTAATGATTTCATGAAATTACTAGAATAATTTTTTAACCCATTTTATAATAAGGGAAATATTGTAAAATTTTAACATAAAAAATAATTATAGAATAATCATAAATATTATTGATAATTTCTTATAAATCATGGACATGGGAGAAATTTGTTTCCTATCGAAAGACGAGAAATACAGATGATTTTCTTAAAAGTTATTTTATAAACAATATTGAGTTCTATAGAGAGGAAAATGAAACAATGAAATTTATAAATATCTAGAGATGATGAAAAATTATATCGTTTTATTAGATAAGGATCATAAAATTTTCTTAATGGCAATTTTAGCACAAATAATCCCAATTAAAATGCGATTGAGATAAAATTACTTTAGTGCTTTTTTTTTACTTTTGACTCAGATCTCTCTTCAACGAAATAAAATAAAATAAAATAAAATACATCTTTAACATATGGATAGTCAATATATATCATGTAAATATTGAATTATATAATCCTAATAAACATAAAAATGTGTTTAACATAAGTCACGTCTCAATAAAACTATATTTTGAAAAAGAAACCATACCACCCTAGTAATACCTGTATCAAAACATCATGAAAAGGGAAAACCATACATAGTTATTTATATAAACAAAATTTTAATTTTACTAATATTAAAATATATTCATGTATATAATATACACCACTCAAAATAAACAAGTGGGCAATATGACATATGTCTCATTATAATAAAAAAGAGGTGAAATACACTTACCTCTAGAATCATGCTTCTTTATACAACATATAACCTATTGTGTTGTAAAAATAGCTTTATAATACATATATTATATAACCCTGCTAGTATATATAATTTCATATATTATTTAATTATAACATCTTATCACCCGTTTATTAGAAATTATTCATTAAAACAACTTTTTTTGGTGATAACATTTCAATTTTCATGCATATTTTTCTTTAGAGGTCATGATACCAGTATATAGGAATCATATCCACAATATATAGAGTTTTAATAATGTAATAGGTATCATATATAATCAATATATAGACCTATGACCATATTATTATAAATTTGTATTAAAAAATGAGTTACATCACATCACAGAGAGAGTAGTTTGTATGTAAACACTACAAATGTTTCCACTTATTGATGGATATAAAAAAATTAAATAATAATACACATTAATAAAACTATAATAATAGATAATATATCTTATACATTTTTAAAATCCACCTTTAAATTGATTAATGTGAATTGGGGATGAAAATGAAACACATCACTTTATGGAGGTGGTTGTCCACAAATATTATTGAGCATCGTATTAGTTTACAATGGAATAGAAATGATTTGGGTAACGAATCTTACATAATCCTAAAACAATTATTTATTTATAAAAAACATATTTATTTTTTAATAATATATACCATACACTTATAGGAAGTATGATAAAGAATATAATTTAATATACTCAGTTCTGGGTTATACCTCTTCATTGAGAAACATCTTTTTCCTTAAACATTATGCCTTGAATGGATTGAATTTTGGGAAGAACATAAACCTATTATGTGTGGAAGGAAGAATTTAATTTATTATGGTTGATAATGGATAATCTATAAGACTAGATATTTATGAATAAGAAAGTATAAGAGACCCCCTTTTTATGTTATTAGAGGGACACCCATGGAATTGCTTAAATATAAAATTAATATATATAATTTTCAGCATAAAGTGCCTCCATAATGAAATATTTATATTGTTGGATTATTATATATTGAAATAATTTATTCAAAAAATAATAATACAGGATTTTGAATTTTTAACACTTAAATATTGGCTTTATCACTCCCAATTAACATTTTAAATAATTACCATAATATCAATATCTTTTAATATTTAAGGGTTATGAATGTTACTAGAAAAGGAAAAGTGAACCAAATGTGTTAAATGGTTTATATTATCCTTTATTTACCACTAAAATATAGTAAAATACGATTTTTATGATTTTCTATTCATCAAACAAAATATTATTTACCTTAATATACCATTAATTTCATTTTTATGACAACTGAATAAGTTTTACTTTTATGTCAACATGATTGAAATAGAATTAAATTTAAAGGAATAAAAAAATAACTATTATATTATCTTTTCAACTAAATTCATGGAATAAAATAATTCATCCAAATTTTATTAGTTTTAGTATTTTTTTTAAAAAAATTAATTTTTTCTATTATTTTATCAAATATCATGTGAGCATTTCTTAAGATTTTAAGGTAAAAAATTCATAACTAATTCTTTTACTAAAATTACCATGATAAATAATAATATTATTTAAAATAAATTTTTAAAACTATGCTTAACATCGTATTATATTTATGAAAAAATATTTGATAATTTTTTGTCACGAATGTTACATTTTTTATTTATCCTTATATTAAAATAATTTAAATTTCTTAAAAAAAGAAAAATGGAACCATGTTGCCATAATTTCCCAAGATGGATGATAATGGAAGAACACCACTTACTGAGGTAGACGAAATTTCTATGGTTACTAATCACAATGACAAACAATAGATGGGATATATTTTCCAATTTAGATCCTCTAAAATGTTATTTTGTAATGTATTTTCCCGATTCAATTTATATAAGTGGAAGGACCAAATTGTAAAATAATCTTGAAAAATAATATTAAAATGGTTTTTTAATAAT
Source organism: Viscum album (assembly GCA_963277665.1). NCBI lineage: Eukaryota > Viridiplantae > Streptophyta > Magnoliopsida > Santalales > Viscaceae > Viscum > Viscum album. The sequence continues at coordinate 597,384,754 of OY728139.1, forward strand.
GTGTTATTATATATAATACCATACTAATTCTAATTTCCATACTAGTAAAAAACATCAAATGAATGGAAAAAATTTTATTTAATAAATAATCTATACATTTAATTGAAAAATTTATTCAATATTGATTTATTTAAATATTTAATATAGATAATAATTTTTCATATAAAACATTTTTTATAAAACAAATTTTTTATTTCATTAAATTTAATAATGAAACTTATGAGTCTTATTATGTTGCATGTCAAAAATGGTATCAATCATTTTAAAATTATTTTAAGATATATATGTTCTAAAATATATTGATTTTGAAAATATCTTATAATGCGAATATCAAAATAAAGAAGGAGGAATATAGTGGAAGAAAAAATGGTATGCCTTATAGGGGACCTTATTTTTATAATTTCATTGAATGTGTGGTGAGATACCTATTTATAAGTGGTAATAATTGTAATTTATAAATATTTTAACAAATTATAAGTGGAGAAAATTATAAAAAAAATTTTTGATCTAAAATTGATAGTTATTTAATTAAGGATGAGATATGGTGGATCATATCTCAACCAATAAATTAAAAACATGTTTTGTTCATTTTAAATCCCTTTGACCCTTGAATTATTACTTTTTCACATTATGATTTTACAGTGGTAAACTATTTTTACTTAAGGTTACATATCCTTCTAGCTATGAAATAAAATATCTCATATTACATAATTTCATACTCTCAATTTTGAAATTGAAATCCAATTTATTTTATTCAGTTGAAAATTATTATAAAAATAAATTTTAAAATATTAAATTTATAATGTATGAAAAACAAATCTTAAAAAATATATAATAACTCCTAAAATATAAAATATGAGATTTTAAATTAAAAAAAACATTTTTAAAATTATAAATTCAATTCTAAAATGTATACTTTGTAATATAAAGAAATTTTATGAATTTTCAATTCATACTTAGATACTAAAAAATTTATAAATATCATGTAATTTTTAAAAATGATAGTTTCCACGATTCACCTAATAATGAATATTTTTATAAAATGAACAAAATTCATCATAAGAAAAAAATTCAATGATTAATCTCATCATAAGCTTTATTTTTTATATTAAAAATCTAGAAATTTAAATTTTAGCTTTTAAATAAAATAATGTGGAATAATGAAAACTATTTATATAGGAAAATAACATTTTCTATAATATTATCTAGTAATAAATGTTTTTTCTCCCATATATTTATTAAATTATTATACACCATTTACGAATTTAAAATATATTTTTCAATATTATTTATATTTTTCTTTTATAATAAATTCATATTATAAAAAATAGAAATGTAAATTTCCCAAATATTATATAATTTATCATTTTAGTGTAAAAAGTTTTAATTTAAATCACATTAAATGAATCCTTTATTATATATATCATAAATTTTTTGCTTCCAATATTTTTTAAAAATCATACCCGATATTAATATTTTAATATCATTATTTTGTGGTTTCTTTTATGTTTGTTGTTTCGTGCGTGATAACTAATCGAAAACATTAAATTATTTAAAGGAAATCATATATTCAATTTTAAGGTGTCCAATTCCCCCTCACCCCCTTATAAAAAAATATCATTCAAATTTGAATCATTATATCAATGTACTTCCTATTGGGAACACATAATTAACCACATAAATCTGGGTGACTATGAGATTATTTATTATGTGGAAGGATATTTATATATATGAGAAAAATATTTTAATAATTCATTAACGAGAGCTCGAACATTCATTTTTTACATAGAGGTCTACTAAGGGATGAATATCTTTATCAATAAGTTATAGAATCCCAAAAACTTTTTAAATTATCTATACCATAATCTTACCACTCTGAGCATTTATTTTTAATTCATTATCTAGGAGTCGGTGAAAACATAAATTAGATATGTAACATGTAAATTATTAGTAACAACTCACTATCTTCTACATTAGAAGTACATTCATATGAATTTCATTATTTAAAATGTTTTTTGTGACTAGTTTTTTAACCATTGGATATAAACAATTTTTTTAATATGTTCCAACTCTCATGAAATGAAATGAACATATTTTTTAATCCTTTTCACTTCCTCTAAAACATGGGAGTATGATGATCTTCATATCCACACTAATAAAATACTCTAACCTGATTATGAAAATTTCCCCCGTGATTTGTAATATATTTTATATACATAGGAAATTAATAAAACATTCCTTCGTTATCATGGTTCACCAAATATCTATGTGATTTTATACTTCCCATAATTATTGTGATTGTGATTTCCATTATGTTCATATTGTTAATCAAAATTCTTGATAGTTAGTTAGGAATAATTAAAATATTTCACACCCTATCCCAAATCCAATTAGGTTTTTTCATTGGTACAATTTATTAATTTTCCATGGAATACTTTGTTAAAATGGATTATGTAAGATTTATCGATTACTAAACCAAAATGTGTTAACTTGAGTATATATTATTATAAGAAAAAAAATTAAAATTATCCATAAGGAAATATAACCTCAATATATCTGATATAATAACAATATCATGTTATCATATAGATCATTCAACCCAACTTGTATAAAAAATGGTCCAACCTATATCATTCTCATTTAAACGAATATCATTATTAGAATGACCAAGGTTATATTTAGTTGGATTCTCTCATACTTTCTAACCTATTCATAAAAATAGATATAATAATTTACCAATATTTTTTAATATACATTTTCAAAATCATTAATGTAGAACAACTATGATAATTCATAGTTCTATAAAATAATTCTTATAAATTTTAGGATATTATCTAGTATCAATGAAAATTTTCATTTAATAATGAATGTATATATGTATATCAATATTTAATTTCCAATCACTTAATATATTAAATGTCTCTATTTTTGTATTATAATAAGAATTTACAAAAATTCACAACCATTTATGTTTTATCCACTATTTAGTTTTGAGACATAGTGGTTTCATGAAAAATACCCTTTCAACATTCATTTTTTATAATGTTTAAACCAAATAATAAACAAATAGTTATGATAACATAAGAAATATTAATTTGAAAACATTTTTATGAATTTTTTTTCCCCTATTACACATTCATTTTTTAAATTTAATACTTTTAGTTCATCTTAAGACTCTATTTTTTCAATATTTTTTACTCATGGTATTTTATCTATTAGTTTTCTAACAAAATTATTTGATATCATATTTAAATCATCTATCGTGCATCATAATGGGATTGTGAATAAACCAAATATTATCCCTTTGGTATTTCAAATTAGGTTTATAGGTATGTATCTTTGTGATCCACCATGTAATGATCATGTTAATACAAAATCCTTCCTTTTTGTTTTCTTACCCCTATGTACATATTTTACGGAGCCTATATTTACTTGTAGTGCCTAGACAGAGATACTATTTTTAGTCTAATGAGACAATCTCTACATTACTGAAACACCATGTTATCATATAGTTTGACTTATCACTCGTGCTATCAATAATTTAAGCTAATCCTAATACCAAGATAAAATTTGAATTACTAAATTAACCTTGAATATATGTTATCATTAAGTGTTATCTATACCATTGAAATTATGATCACCCTTAAATTATAAAATCTTAATATAACTTGAATAAACAACAAAATCTCTTATGTTATGTAAATGATTCTCAGATTCCAACTATGATTCCATGTACCCAGACTACCATATTTCTTTACACAAACATATAAAATATATATTTTCTTTGACACCAACTATAGATTCCAATAAAAAACCTTCCAACAATTATATAACTTAAAACATATATTTCATTACATATATTCACATGACTTTTCTATTTTAATGATTTCAAAATATGGGGAAAACATAAACATAAAAACTCTATGTCATTCTTGTTGAATGTTTATTTATTACATTATATCAATAACCAATGAAAATTAATCCAAATATCTCAAATAATATTCCATAAATAATAGATTTCAAGAAATACCATTTGTAGTACTTTTCAATATAACCTAGGGAATTGAAAAAAAAATTGATGTTCTACAATGCTCAATGAGTGAATAATATAAATATCGTGGTCTAAATCATAAATATTGAATACAAAAATGTAATGAATATATAATATGAATAATTCCATATGCACATAATTTTGAGAGAATTCAATAACGATGACAATAAATAGAAACATGGATATCAACAATAATCTTCTTATATTGACGACATCTATATTATTGGACATCAAAAACATGTTGTTATGGCCTTATGTGAATACATTATAACGATATGGGATATGTATATTTCAAAACCTTATATAGAATTTGATTATTCCACGTATTACTTTAGAATATTATATGGATTATTTTCAAATCATGGCCTTGAGATAGATGAGATTCTAAAGCCTAATGTGCTTGGATTTAATTCATAAAATATTTAAAATTTTAAACATGTGTAGTTTTCTTGGTTTTATGAAATAACATATAAAAAGATGCTTGGATCATAAATCCCAGTCTGATATTGAGTTATGATTATATGATTTAACCTACTCGAAACATAATATTTATGAGCATTGGTTGTTAGGTTTAAAGATTTCATGGGCATAAATAATAAAATAAATTTATTAATAAGTTAATTTAATTAATTAATGTAACGACCTAGAATATTTCTCTATTTATACACTCTTATTCCAAATCCCCTGGGTTTTATACATAACCCTATGAATTGAAAAATTGAATTCAAGAGATATCCTTATAAAAAGATGAAGAATAATCAAGGATATTTGGGCATCATAATTCGAGGATATATCCAATAATAATGATGTGAATTAATTCTTCATCAGTGACCTATCCACCATAATTTTGGATTTTTCTTATATGGAATTTCCCAATTTTATTTTTCCTATGGTGATTAAAATCAATAAGATAATAAATTGATTCATGGTTTATTTGTATTACAAATTCAATATTATTCTATGGATATTTTTGGGAGATATTTTATATTTTTTATACTTATTTATTATTCTAATATAGATTGATTGAGGTAAACCTAAAAATGGGTGAGGATAATTCCACATTTTTGTTTCATAGTTGTATTCCATTGTTCATCTTGCATTCATCATTGGTGCCTAGTTTGACCAGTGGTATGATGAATACCCCTGAAATCAATAATTGCACACCCGTCTCATGTTGTAATGGATTGATACTGAAAAACCGTTATGGGATAGACCATGGGATCTAGTGTATATGATATATGATCAATTGTAATAGATTTTGGGATACCATTTCAACAGAGTTTCTACATGAAATAATAGGGTGTCTTGATGGTTGATTTATGGAAAAATTGGGGTAAGATTTTTGATGATCAGGTAATGGTGAGGCTCAGTCTATCCAAATCCACAATATTAGGGAAATATCGGGGGAGTGGGAGGGTGGGTGGAGGTTAGGGTGGAATAGTAATACATAGAGTATGAAATGTGGGTTCTTTGAAATCCAAGATTACACATCATGTAATTCAATATTACACATCATATGGGATCACCTGTGAAATTATATGGGTTTTTCGAGAATATAAATATCACACTATTTGTGATAGTTACCCCCTAAAGTGTATCCCTTACCTAGAGTCTTATAGGGTACCATAGTGAGTATAAAAACACGCCCAGAAGTACACAGGCTCAAAAACATCACAAACATGGACATATACATGGCCAGTAAACTATGGTTTGGAGTACACGAGAATAAACATGAAAAGTAATATTTCATGGACAAGGCCACGGGATGTGAAACACTGGTAGGTCTTGGTTCCAAAGGGTCATATATTGTACTACCAGTACATGTTGAGTACTTATACAATGATTTTATAGATCCATTTTCCCCATCACAATGGATATGTTTCATTAGGGTTCATTCCCTTGATACATTCCTTATGAGTTTAGTGTGGTGTCACAACTTATTCATAGTATGGTGATCCCCTATATAAAACTTCTATCTTGCATATAGTTGTGAGAATCATTCCATGAGGCATTTACTGAGATCCTATATCATCTTCATTTCCCTCTTTGGGGTTCGTTGTGTCTTTATAACCAACACTACATGGGGATCGGTCCCCTACATTGTGGGTTAAACCATACTGGGGTGTCGGTATACCACAAGGTCTTGGTAGTGATCCCCATTTTCACGTCAATATTTTTGACATCTAGTGTGTAATTATTATGGAATGTCCCTTTGAGAATGACATCTCAGATAGACAACATCATTGTTATTTGGCTAGTGGAGTGTGTTCTCATAGATGAGTAGTATGAGTTACCATCATGTAAGAATCCTATGCCAGAAATATGTTTGTGATCCTACATGATATTGTATGTCTACTATGAAAATATATGTATTTTCTTGTTCAATATATCATTTACATAGACAATTAATGTTATGAAAATTATTCCTGATGTTATAGGCTTAGTGACTCTAGGTTTTCCAACAATGTATTTTTTATACTCACACCTATATGGGATTTTCACACTTTTTTTGTTTCTTGTGAAAATGACTAACCTTTGGATGGAGTACAAGAGGGGAAAATACTAGGAATATCATAGTGAGACAAACTGATTGAGGTCTATTTCTATAGTGACACTGATAACAATCCACACCTACATTAAGTGTAGGACTTTTTTTCAGGTCCTTTGTGGTGGAATTATATTTGGACCTTTTTTTTAGTTCTTCATTTCAATCTCTGATGATTTGATTCTATATGTTTTCATGTATGATTAATATTTGTTTACATTTAATTTTTATGTGGTATTTGGGATGTGGGTATCTATGAATATATGGAAGGATAAGGCCTCCCATGTATGTGATATTCTAACTTACTATTAGCTATAATCCCTTGACATATTGGAGGTGGGTTTGGGTTATTCACAACATGTGCCCTATTGTGACGGGTCATGACATAGTGGTATCAGAGGAGTCATTTCTACCATAGTATCAGAGATTATGAGATTGTTTGGGGGAAATAGTGTAAAGTGTTTCCTGTTCAAATCTACTGATAGGGACTCCAATGTTTGTGTGGTGGCTACTGTATCTATACACCAGCACCATGACATCCTGCTTCTTGACATGGTACATATGGAAACCAGTTGTAGGAAAAACATTTGTACATATATCATACATTAATAGGTTTTGGATTCCTTATTCATCGTGAGTCGGTTCTCTAGATATACTCATTGACCATGGTACATCTTGTCGATTTCATGATTCCAGTATAATGTTTTCTAGCTTGGATTCAATATCCAAATCCAAAGTTTGATCCCCATAGTGATGAAGATTTGATACAAGGACCTTTTAAGGAGATGTTACCTCAATGTGGTGCTCCAGTCATTCTAGCACCTGTTGATTAGAATATGGTACTACAAGTACCCAGGAATGACGTGTATAGGCTGAGAATAGTTCATGAGTTTTAGAGTTAGGAACTCCTTTGGTTCCAAGGTGAGAAATCCCCTTAAGAAGATAAGGATGGGAAATTGTTAAGATTTATTCATCTTGTGAGGACGCCGATAGACCAAATGGTTGTCATGGAATTGACCCTTCCCTATGGATCTACAGGATGATGGTGGGGCTTTGTGATATATAAATATGATGAGGTGTGATGAATCTATTTTATATCTATATATTTATGGGGTTTTATATGTGAATTCATTGAATAATAATTATTTAATGGTGAGTTTCATGGAAAATATTGATTTATTGTGAATTGTATTATCAGACAATCATTTGGAGAGATACCAATAAAATGTGGAAACTGATGAACAAAAATTCTCTTTGTGTTCATCCATGAAGCGGTGTAGTGAGACAATAAATAATAAAAAAGAATATGAGGTTTATAATGGAATAAAAAGTTAACAATGGAGGTTCTAGAGGAATAAAACTAAAGAATAAAGAAAATGGATTTTCTAGAACTAGAACTTGAAGACCCACATCATGTATTTTAAATACGACATGTAAATTTACAAGTCCTGAACCATTTAGAGGTTCTGAGAAGAAGAAAAGTATCCCAGAAGATAAATTGTATATGTCACGTTGTGAAACATAGTTTCACACTTTCAATAATGTTATGATGACCTAGGGTCCTTTTAATGACTTAAAGAATGCTATGAAAACATTAAATTTCGTAATATTACAGGTTTTGTAATCATGAAACAATGTTTATGTGTCATAAAATGTAGGAAAATACAGATTTTCTGTGAATATTTGAAAAGGAATTTTCCCTAAGGAACCAAACGGTCATTTAAAACTTCCATCGGCCCATGGAGATCATTAATGACCCAAAGGCTTATAAATAAGTATTTTAACCATGATATATTCATTCAATAATTGTTTTGTGGAGGATTAACTTCTAGGAGTTTATCAAATGGATTCAACTAGTCGTTATTCCTAGATAAGTTTTTTTTCTTATCATGGTATGATGTAACATTGAACTATTTCTATATTTAATTCCATTGTCTTATTTTTATTTATCCACATATTAATTCATTCATCCATTATTGAATTATTTATTCATTAATTGTTCGGGTAATTTTTTAATCTATTTTTCATTGTTTCAAATATAGATTTCCTTGTTTTGAATTGTTTAATAATTATATCTAGATTTCAATTCATTTACCTACTTTCATTCAACTTTGTCTTGTATAATTAATCCACTTAGGTTTAGGGGTTGAGAGCAGTTGTGCAGTTCATCATGATGAATCTACAAATGTAACCATATTAACCAGAGGGATACTAATTCGGTTAAAAATAATTTTTCAGCATATTCTTTTTCACAACCTTGACCATAAAAAGTATAATTGACTGAACCCAACCTAATTGGAGCCTAGAGAAACTATTAAAATTATTATATGGTCCTTTTTACAAAGAATAAAATCATAATTCATTTAGGTTGTGAGATATGCCAAAACTATGGGATAGTTACAACATATGTAGACCCAATTTGTTTTAAAAAAAACTAATTATTTACCCTTGAACTACTTCATAGCCTAATCTATAAGACTATTTAAAGCTATATCTAGGATTATATTTTTCTTTTACCTTGAAATCGACCTTGGTCCCTTCTTATATGCCGTCCTACATTTTATTTATTTAATTAATCTAAAAAAAATCAATCTAAAATTGGAATGACCTAACCTTTAGTTAAGAATTTTTATCGATGTGTTCCCCCGCTCTCATTGGGATCAACCTTTGGAATTCTTCGATAAATTTCCATTGTAGTTAGTGTTGTTCAAGATAAAAGTTGTTTATTTTTTATTATATATAATAAAAATGAAAATTCCTTTTGGCCCCATCATGGAGACTCTAAAATAGTCATAGATTGAGCACCTTTTCAAAGGCGGATTCTCTCCAGCTCTGTAGAGGGGTGTGCATGTCCAGGAGCTTCTACAACATCAATAGGGAAATATGACTATGGATTTTTATTCACTAAGGATCATCAACCTATCAATATACATAATGGATATGGTGTGTATGCATTTAATTTGTTATTATATCTTTGATCATGTTCTATGAAGTGACATTAAATCTAGCATGATACCTAAGTAGATTCTTACATATTCCCTGGTGATAAAGAATGATTTTTATGAGAGATTTTCCAGGATGAGAATATGTATATTTCTAGTGCTTATAGTGGCCACACGGTATGTGATACATTGGTGGTAGGTAGCTAATGATAAACTCCAGGACCTAGACGTGCGAGAAATTTAGGGAGAAGATCAAATGATAAAGGGTCTGTGGTTTAGGTCTTAAGAGATAGATTTAGTAATCCTATATAGAGGTAGTTCCAATCTTGTGATTGCAGGGGAAATATCGTGGGGGTATTGTCCAACGTGTCATAAGACTGATAGAGAATTATGGGATGAGTATCCTAGGAAGAGATAACAAAAAGAGAAGGCCAGTGATCATGGAAGATGACATTGAATAGGAGTTAGGAGGGAAGTTGTATGTGGAATAAATTATGGTTTGTTACCAAAACAACCCCCAGGTGGTCCACACTAGGCTTAGTGAGGTAGGGGATACGGGAGATGGAATGGTGTGAGGTTGAGGTTTATGGCATAGAGGCTCTATGGATGATACATGTTATGATCTGTGTGTTTTCTACTTTTGATATAGTACTGATAGACATTGGCGTGAGTCATTTCTTCCATGCTACTTCTATGGTTCAAGACATGGATTTTCTGGATGACCCAATTGCACAACCATTATGTTTGGAGACTCTTTCATGTGTTGACTCTGTGATTACGCACTTCTGCTGATGGTATGACCAAAATCTTATAGGGGAGTGTTTCTTTTGGGTTATCTTTATAGTAGTAGTGAGGCGTTGTGACATCATATTAGGTATGGAATGGATTTTTAAATATTATACCCCAATATACTGTTCGAGTTAGAGCATGAAAAGTGTACACATAAATGGGATGAGGTATTCGTTTTTGGGTGAAAAGGAATCCCAATGGGTGGGATCCGGAGTGAGGTCGATGGTGAAGCCCAAACAGCGATAGTGGATGTGCCGACCCCACCCTCCCCAGAGGGGGGAGGGGGAATCATCTAGAGCATTCTCCCCTTCATCAACCCCACTCTCCTTCCTCCTTTACTGACGATTCCTTTTTTCCCTAAGGTACCTGACCTTAATAAGGGATCTCCACAGCTTGATCATTCCACGAAGGAATTCAATGGCGCTTCGGATCTCTTTAGGATGACGCTGGTCACTCATTTTAGGGGCCTCCACCCTTCGGTGGATGGCTTTGACAAATTCGTGTTTGAAGCTTGGGGGATTCAAGACCGCGCGATGGTCGGGTTACTCGACCAGCGTCAGATGATTGTTCATTTTTCCTCAGAGAGTGATTTTATTGCGGCTTGGTCCAATCCCCCCGATCCCTCAATGGATGTAGATTTTACCTCCTTCACTGGGGCTTCAAATCCATCATGAATCGGGACGAACTGGTGATGAAAGTGTGGCTAAGGTTCCGATATTTTCCACTACCATCTTATATTCCTCCAATAATAATCATTTTAGAGAACATGGTTGGTAGATTTTTTTTGTTTGGATAGTATTACTTCTGCGGTTTGTCACAATATCAACCCGCACGTTTGTGTTGAGGCTGATGTTTCGAGGCCTTTTTCAGAGTGGATTTGGATTTTGGTTGAAAAAATTTTTAAATGGAAACAGCGGGTGGTCATTGAGTCTGGGCCTGCGTATTTCTCTGCTTGTCATTGTCTAGGAAATTAGGTCCTTGGATGTCGTCACGGTCCAAGGGATAAACAATTGTTGAATCCCCAACCAAAAGAGGCTCAAGTGTAGGTCTCCCCCGTTTTGATACAACAATCGGATAGAGCAGGCCTGGTCAGGCCTGTTGAGGTGTGCGGGGTAGTCCTAGAGGAACGAGATCACGGTAGGGTTCATTTTAGTCCAGGAGAGGACTTGAGGTTAGACTTAGAAGGTAGTTCCCGGGTGGGTCAGATTTTGCAGTGGCCTTATCCTATGGTTCAAGGAGCAGTTAAGGATGTGGAGGCCAGTATCTCCATTCCACTGGTCATGGATGTCCTAGCTCGGTTAAGACAGTATTTGGGGATCATATCCTTATAGGTGAATGGAATGGAGGAAGTGCAGGTGGAAGGAAAGGATAAATATCTCTCCTTGTATGTGGATGTGGTGAAGCTTCTGGTCTCTGACAGAATTGTTGATAATGGTAGGGTGAAGGTAGTGAGTGAGGTCCATGGCTCTAGGGGTCCTCAAGGTCGAGAATGAGAGGAATCTAAACAGAATTCTCAATTCATGGTTCATGGATACTAGAATCCCATAGGCCTAATTCCATGTAGTGAGGTCACTGAGGGTTAATTTGGAATGGAAGTCGAACCATCTGTTAAGTCATTGTATGTGAAGTCCATTTTGTATACAACTACAAGCTCTCTTCACGGTCAAGGAAGGAAGGATGGGGTTAGAGTATTAGGACCTCTTGATCCAAACATGCTCATTCAAAAGTCGTCCTTTTAGATTACTTGGAGAAAGGGGAAGAAGAAGAAGGACTTTGCAGTTAAAGCAGGCAAGTTGGATTCTTCGAGTAGGCTAAGGGATCTGAATGAAGGCCCGAGTGTTAAAGTGAAAAACTGATTTGAAGGCCTGGAAACTCAATAAAAAACGTTCTCAAAAGAGGATTAGAATTTAGGTGATGATAGTTTCATCATACTCTCAGCTGACAGCTTGGACCGGTTCCAAGGGAAAGGTCCCCACAGCCCAAGAAGAAAGAATGTACAAAAAGGAAAGTGAGACTCAGGGAAATGTATAATGGTCTGGGGGAAAAACCAAAGGGGAAGAAAGATTACTCTAACCTTCCGAAACCAATGGAAACTAGGTTAGCCAATAAATGTTCAATTAAGGAAAGAAAAGGCCTTCAAGCTGGGGAATGTGGGGACCCATACAGAGAACAAAGAATAATATAAGAATGGGGTCCAGTGTGGCTGAGGCTCATCTTCCACTCAAAGGAAGTGATTCTTGAAAAAGACATTTGGTCAAATGTCTCAAATGAAGAGATTTTAAGGATCTATGAAAGACGTTTGCAGACTGAGGCCACTGAGGAGCAAGAAGTGTGGATTGACAGGTAAGGCCGAATAATAGCCTGAGGGGTCAACCAACGAAGAATCACCTTGGAGGAATTAATCTACATAACGAACACAATGGTTTTCCACCTGGAAGAACATATTAGGGAGGATATAGACACCAAGTTTAGTAATTTTTATTGGGAATTATATTGATCAATTGATTCTAATAACCTTAGTCTTCTATTTAACAATTCTGTGAGCTATTTCAGCATGTAGTTGTCCTTGTCTGTATACTTTGGATTCCCAATTTTCCTTAAAGTGGGTTAATAATAAATCATTATATTTTAAGTGAAAAGAAAGACCAATAATGGTAGTATTGACTGATCAATAAGATAGTGCACCCATTTACTACTCATTTATCTAGCATGACCCTTGGAGCAATTGATTCTGTGAGTTTATAGTTACCTATAATGGTGGTGGAGTATGATAAAATATTTCATAAGAATAGTCTATTATTACCTCCCCACCATGAGATACACATATACATCTATGTACACCACTTGAATGATGTGATATCTACACTAAAAATCTGATGTCTCTGAGACTGTAGTTGGAGGACTTAAAGAGGAAGGGATTTGTTAAGACCAATATTTGACCCAAGGTAACCCCATTTTTGTTTTCCAAGGAGGATGGGATCCTAGGGTTCCACTTGGATTAACATTTCTTAAACTAGGTGATTGTAATGAATATGAATCCAATACCAAGTATCGATGGACTTTTGATCAATTTAGAGTATCATGGTAGTTCTTAAAGATTGACCACTAGTCAGGCTCTCACCAACTGTTAGAATAATATAAAGATATATTAATGGAAAATACATGAAGTTAATACCATCACAATGAGTGCATTGTGATTCCATTTTGCATGAAAAATTACCCAAAAGTGTTCTTGGGACTCATCAACCAGTCATTAAAATCATTCGTAGATGGGCCTCTGGTAGTTTTTATTTATGATATCCTAGTGTACATGTCATATGAGGAGGAGCATATCAGACACTTGAGGATGGTCCCAAACATACTTTTATAGCTCTAGAATTAGGATAATCACTCAAAGTTCTAGTTCTGTATTTTAGAGGTAAAATTTCTGGGATATGTTATCTTAGTAGACACCATGGAAGTGGACCCCAAAAAGGTCATGGTAGTGCTATCTTGGGAGCTACCCAGGAGCATGGAGGAGGTTCAGATATTACATGGTTTGGTATTAATTAATCAAAGGCTCATACCTTATTTCCCTATGATATCATCTCCCTTGATACCATTGACTATAATGGATAATTTTTTCATGTGGACTGAGAGGTGCCCGATTACATTCCAAGAGTTTACTCATAAAGAAATGATCACTCCAATATTCAGAGTTCTAGGGATGGTTATCGAGTATATAATTTTTAGTGAAGAATTAAATATTGTTCTTGATTTTTTATAATTCATATGAAGGAAATAATTTCCTATAGTCATGTTAGTTGAGACCACATAATAAGAACTACACAACCCACAATTTTGAGATATTAGAAGTAGTCCTTGCATTGAGGATGTGGTGACACTACCTGATGGGTGAGAGATTTATCATCTATTATGCATATAACATTATCAAGAATATATTCCCTCAAAATCATATTAACTATTTAAAACATTTATTTCTATAGTTCTTCAAGTATTATGACTGTGAGATTATTTATTCTCCTGGGAAGGAGAACATGGTATTAAATAATATAAATAAGATATTTTGTTCAAATATTCTAATAAATGTGTTAGATAAGTTTTCCACATTAAAGATATAATTTTTCGACGGATATGGAGAAGCATACACCCTGTTAATGGTTGTTAACCCTCTAATTTCACAACGAGTCAGGGAGGCACTACTTGGTGATACCAACTGCGAGACCCTACTTACCTAGATATCCACTCGACATGCTCTCTATAGATTTTATAAATTATGGAAACATGTAATTATGTTCAAGGATGAAAGAAGGTATAATTGACTTTTTTGGATGAGGTTTAGAGGTATTTTAATTCATTTCCCATGGGGGTACATCCAATTGTGGAGATAATTCACAAGGATGCCTGACATCAATTTAGGGGGACATGTATAAAGAAGGGATTTTCAATGTTTCCTCTGGATGACTTATTTCTCTATATGTGATGGATAATCACTAGGTTTTGGGAGGTTGATCCCAACCACATGATGATCTTGAGTGGATGTTATAGAGAATATGCATAGATTTCGTGAAGGGGGGGGGGGGTACCAGATACATCCAAATGTCACATTTCCATATCGATGATTTTAGACTGAGTCACCATGTTGGATAACTTCCTTTATATTTGAGAGTATAGTTCAGTATATGTATTGGGAATCCTCTATGTACATGAAATAGTTTTAATCCTTGGAGTTCTTTTTGTGATCATTTCTTATCATGATGATCGCTTCACGTCATAGTTCTAGAATTTATTAGAAAATTGATTTGTAACTCAGTAACATTAGATAAAAATGTTTCACACCCCATACTGGTGTCATACTGAAAACACAAAATAGGTCTTATAGGGAATGTTGTGATAATTCATGTTAGATTATTTAAATAGTTGATAGGATCACCATCCTTTAGAGGAGTTTTTATAAAAACAATAGTTTCCATTCCACCATTGATATGACATCGTTTGTGGCCTTATACAGGAAACCCAACATGCCACCACTATGTTGAAATTACCTAGGAGAGCTAGCACATATGGTCCATGAGTTGGTTGGAGCAACTACAAAGAATGTAAATATCATCCAGGAGTGTACGATGACTACATAGAACCATCAAAAGTCCTATGAGGACCGGTGACAGAGGCTTGTAGAGTTTGAGGAGGGATACCTTGTGTTCTTTGGGGTCTCACCTCAATTTGATTTATAATGATTTGGCCAAGGTGGAATGTTATCTTTGAGATTCATTTTCCCATTCTAGAGATTATATAGTGTTTGTGAGGTGTCTTACAACTTATTACTTCCACCATAGTTAGATTGGGTACACAATGTCTTCCCCATGTCATGGCTGAAGAGGTATGTGTGTGGAATATCAGATGTTATCATTAGGGGTGAGATTAATATAGAGGATGTGGATAACTTTTTGGAGTACCAAATATAGATTTTTCATTGGGAGGAGAGGATACACTATGGGTGATAGATTCCCTTGGTGTGTGTTTTGTTGAATCAGGGGAATCTTTAGGAGGGTTCCTATGAGTGGGAGACCCAAAGGCATGCCCATTACCCACATCACACTGTGTAGCCTTAGTTTTATATTTTTGAGGATTAAATCCCCATGGTGGGGAGAATTCATAGACTCTATTATTTACATGTATTTATTTATAATATTATATGGATATTTTTCATATCTAGGAACTAAGAAGGAAATACATTCTGAGCCTCGTTATTCCTGAAATTAATTTTTGAAATTTATTAAATATATTAATTTTCACACATGAACTGTTTTCCTAAAAAATAGAATAAATTCTAAATAGAGGCTCATATCATAAATCTATGGCCTATATTATGTTTATATCATGTAACATACCATAGGCATGACATAAACCACATTGGAATCATGCGTTTGGTTAAAATCAATATTAGTTGTAAATAATAAAATCATTTAGTTAAATAAATATTTTTTTAAAGTGACAAGGTGACCTAGATTATATCACTATTGAATCATGGTTATAGAAAAATTATTGTTGTTAAATACACATCCCTGTGAATTTTGATCTATCAATGGTGAGATATCCTTGGAGAATTATGATGAAGGATCAAGGGTAATTCCATAATCTGACTATGATGATCTTACCAATGATAATAAAGTGAATCAATTCCTCATCCGTGATTTATCCACCTTGAAATAGGATGTTAGTTTTAGGATTTATCATTTTATTATTATTCCTACAATGGAAATGAACAAAAAACTAATTAGTTTTTCATGGTTAATCATATTGTGTGTGGGGGTTTATTCTGTGGGAATTTTTGGGAGAAAGTTTCTATTAGTTTTGGATATTAATTCATCTATATAACAACGATGGATCAATGCCAAAAAAACTTGTTCGAGGTTCATTCCTGTGTTTTTTTCTCATTTTTCTGTCACTATTATATTTGAATTCTTAAATAGTTTCTCATTTGATGGATGGTTTTATGGATACATTAGGAATCAATCATTTCACACCCGTTTCTGTGTGCAATGTATTGATACTTCAAGTTCAATTTTAGATCAATGATTGGATCCATCGACTATGATGTATGATCAATTAGTGATGGATTTTGTGATACATATTTTTTTTAATTTTTACATATTATAATGGTGTGTCTCAATATTTAATTTCATTGGAAATTGAGGCATGATTTACGATGATTAGAAATTGGTGAGGCTCGGTCAGACCAGATACACAATCAGCGGGTGAGATGACTAGAAGAATTGGAGGTGTTGGAAGCATGGGATTATATAGTGTATGAACCATTGGTTATATGAAATATGAGATCATTCAACATGTAAATTTATTTTACACACCATGTGGGCCACCATGTGTGGTTCTAGTGTTACACAGAGAAGATAAAATAACTTGAAATTATGATAGATTAAAAATGATGTGGGATCCTTAAATAGTGGATCAACATGCACCTCAAAGGGTACATGGAAAAAGTCAAGATTACAAGATCTCATACATGAAATTTTATCCAATATATACACAGGAAGTCAGGCATGGTTTATAGTACATGGTCTTGGAAATAGTTTTTAATTTGACATGGACACACGAATAAGTTATGGTAAATGTGTAGGACCCAGTACAAAAGGTTCATGTCATGTACAACCATTTTGTGAGGTTTACCTCTTCAAATATGGATAATATCCCTTCTAATCATCTTATTATATTTGTTTTGTTAGGTTACATTCCCATGATCCATTCCCTAAGGGTTTAGTATAGAGTTTTTCCTTTTCATATGACATTGATCTCCTATATGGAACATCCTTAATGGATAGTGTTTTGGGAATCCCTCCATGAGGCCTGAAATGAGATCCTTTATCATCATCATTTCCCTAGATGGGGTTCTTTATAACATTGTGACCAGAACTATGTTATATTCAATCCACCACTAAGAGGGTTAATCCATATTGGGTTGTTGGTATACCCCATGGACTAGGGAGTGATCCACATCTGTGTATCAATCTCTATAGACTTCTGTTGTGTACTTCTTATGGATATACCAGATGATAATGAAATCTTTGATGGACACCATAAGTTATATATAACATGTTGAGTGTGTTCTCCAGAACGAGTGTTATGTGGAACCCTTGAGTGGGAATAAAAGGATAGAAATGCAGTTGTGATTTTAAATGAGAATGGGTGTCTAATATGAGTACATCTAGATGTTCTTATTATATATTTCATTGACATATACCAGTTATTTTTTGAATATAATCCATGATGATATATTTTTAGTGATTTCTAGGTTTCATAATGGGTATTGTTATACTCAACCCTACATGGTCTTTAACGAGCATGATCTATCTTATGAAAATGTCTATCCTTTTGATAGAGTATTACAAGTTCCATAACTAGGTGAATCGTATTGAGTTAGAAAGATTGAGTTGTGTTCCTATAGTTTCATTAACAACATTCCTAACCCACATTACATGTTGGACTTTCTTTCTGCCCTTTTTTGGGGGATTTTATTTTCTCCTTTTTCTTTTCAGTACTTGTTTTCATACTCTGAGGATTGTATTTTAAATGTATGTAAGCATGGAAATCAGTTTTGTATATTTCATCATTTTATGGACTTGGATATGTGTTCATGTGAACTTTCACATTATTTTAAGGCCTCCCATGTGTGTAATATACCTACATGAAACTAATCACTACCCCCTGATCTATTAGAAGCTAGATTGGGGTGGTCTGGGAATGGGCCCCATTGGGACAGGTCATGAAAAGCCCACATTTTTTCCCTCACAATACTTATTAATTCCTTACGGGACTATATAATTTCATACCCCACCCATGCCTTGATTACGAAAAATATGTTGATCATAAGATCCAAGAAGAAATTTTCTAACATTATTTAAGGATCCACTATCTGAATAAATACATGTATCTCCTAAAATAAATAATGATGTATTAAAAAACATAACAATTTTTATTTAGCAATTAATAATCATCAATAGTGTCAGTAATTATTGAAACAATAATTAAAACTTCTTTCTATGTTAACATCCTCCAATATAAAATTTTCAAAATGAGATGTTCAAATCATATAGGGTAATAAGGATAATGTTAGGTCAATACATAAATTAATAGATCATAATATATACTATTAAATATGGTGGATACATACAAAAAAACATATACCACATGTTGCCCAGGAACCTTATAAATATGTTTAAACAAATTAAAAACACCCAGATGGAAATAATACTTCAAACAATATCATAAGATATTATTGAAGAAAGGAATTGACTGATATCATAAGACCCATCCTCTAAATGATAAATATAGATATTATTGGATAAATAATGAAACATAAACTCACTTAGGGTAAATCATTTTGAAAATTGTAAGGGATATGGAAGTGAAAATATTATTGATATTTTAGAAATCATTTTTAAAATTAATGTAAAATATTAATTTACATGATGCTTTAAATGGTAATGTTTGAAAATGTTGCATGAAAGAATTTATTTAAAAAAAAATCAACATCAAGGAATCCTTGAAAATCCATTAATTTTATCTTTGATAAATCATTCTTTGATGAAAATCATAATAATGTTAAATAAAGAACCCATTTTATTATTTTAAAAAATACCTTTGTATAGAACCCATATTAATAGAAAATAATTGAAACAATTATATATAATAAAATATATTATTTCAAAATATTTTTATATAAATATCTATATAATACAATTTTATTTTTGAGAAACCTAATCATGAAATATATATGTTCATGAGGAAAAAAATAACTCTAGTAATATAGACCTGAGTTTTCAATATCACTTACATGAAACATAGTCATGGAGAAATGAAATATTTCAAAAGGGTATTTTATGTTGATAGAATTTAAATAAATATACTACATAATAATATAATTATATAGTATAATATAAGAAAATTAAAAAAAATATGTACAATTTAAATGATACAAACTCATTGAATTAATATTGGTTACCAAAAATGCCTTACAAATGGGTAAAAACTAAGTCGAAATTCATTTTATTAAAAGGAATTGAATTATATTTTTATTTCCCATGATAATTAAAATATTATTTAATGATAAATATTTTTGTAGTGAATACACCATTCAAATAAAAACATGGTGCATAAATTAAACTTTTCTCAAGGAATTAAAGTTTCAGATTGAGAACCCCTACACCATGAAAAATATTTTAATCAAAACCCATTGAAAGTGAGATATTGTAACTGAACATAAAATACCGTGATTAAAATATTTCTCATGATATGATTTCTAAAATATGTATTATATACACCACAATAATTAAATTTGTCATATAATACCACACATCCTCGAAAAGTGGAATTTTAGTTGAAAACCTTTAACTAGGTTTGAATTCATTTTTTTCAAACAAAATATTACCTAAATAATTATGTAACGTTCATTAAATTTATTATGAAGATGATTATTCATAACTATATCCATTTACACTCCATTTTAATCATTCAATACATATATATTAGTTAGTTTTTAACCATTTTCATTGTCATGTGTAAATAATCATTGCCACTTTGAACTAGTTTCATAAAATTGGTGTTTTTGTCTATTTTTTATGAATTACATCACTATTAGATAATATATTGTCTAGGAATTTTTTGAGGTCTATTGTGGAGGAATTATATTTGGACCTTTTTCTTTTTAGTGCTTATTTTTCAAACTCTTATGATGGGATTCTATAGGTTTTCATGAATAGTTAATATTTCTTTACATTTAAGAATTATGTCGTCTTAAGGATGTGGGTATCTATTCATGTATGGTATGATAAGGCCCCCCATGTATGGGATATGCCTACTTTCCAATACCTAGATGACCTATGCATATCAAAGGTGGGTTTGGGTTAGTCGCAACAAGGGCCATATTGTGATGGGTCGTGACATAGTGGTATCAGAGGAGTCATTTCTACCATCGTATCTGTGTTTATAAGATTGTTTTGGGGAAATAGTGTAAAGTGTTTTATATTCAAAATCTAATGATAGGGACTCCAATGGTAGTGTGGTGGCTAGTGTATCCAGACACCAGTACCCTAACATCCTGCTTCGTGACTTTGTACTTATAGACACTGGTTGCAGGAAAAACATTCTTACATATATCGTACATGAATGAGTTGTGGGTTCCTTGTTGATCTTGATTCTATTCTCTAGATATACTCATATACCATGGTACATATTGTTTATTTAATGATTCCTCTATAATTGTTTCTAGTGTGGATGAAATATCCAATTCAAAATGATGATCCGTATAGTGGTGAAGATTCGATACAAGGACCTTTTAAGGAGGTGTTACCTTAATGCGGTGCACCAGTCCTTCTATAACCCGTTGATTAGCATATGTACTAGAATTACCATTGAATTATGTGTATAGGATGAGAACAATTCATGAGTTTTAGAGTTTGTAACCCCTTTGGTTCCAAGGTGAGAAAGACCCTTAAGAAGCTAAGGATGAAAAATTGACATGATTTATTCATCATGGGAGGACACCAGCAGACCAGATTGTTGTCATGGAATTGTCCCATATCTATGAATCTACATGATGATGGTGGGGATTATTGATCTATATATATATATATATGATGAGGTGTGATGAATGTATTTTATATCTACATATTTACGGGGTTTTATATTTTAATTCATTAAATAATAATTAGTTAATGGTGGGTTTCATGGTAAATAATATTTATTGTGTATTGTTATATCATACTAGAAATTGGAGACATACCAATAGAAAGTGCAAACTAATTAACAAAAATTCTATTTGTGTACATACATGAAGTGGTATGGCAAGACAATATAAAATGAAAAAGAAGCCGAGGTTAATAATTGATAAAAAAGATAAAAATGGAGGTTCAAGAGGAAGAAAACTAAAGAATGAGGAATAAATGGATTTTATAGAACTGGCATTTGATGACACACATCATGTATTTTAAATATGACATGTAAATGTAATGTTGTGAACCCTATAGAGGTTCTGAAAAGAAGAAAAGTATCCTAGAATATAAGTTGTATATGTCATGATGTGAAACATAGTTTCACACTTTCAAACATGTTAAGGTGACCCGGGGTCCTTTTCATGACATACATAATTCTATGAAAATATAAAAGGCTTTAATATTACATGTATTGTTATCATTAAACAATTATTATGTGTTTTAAACTAGTGGAAAATTCATATTTTCTATGAATATTTTACAAGTATTTTTCCTTAATGACCCAAATAGCCATTTAAAACTTCCATTGGCCCATGGAAGTCCATTAAGGAACTAGAGTCATAAAATAAGTATTTTAACCATGATATATTGATTCAATAATAGTTTTTTGGATGATTGACTTCTCAAAGTTTTCAAATCGATTCAACTGATCGTTATTCCAAGATATATGTTTTTCATTTCATGGTATGATCTAACTTTGAACTATTTATATATTTAATTTAAGTATCTTCTCTTTATTCATCCCCTTATAAATTCATTCATCAATTATTGCATTATTTATTCATTCATTGATCAAGTTATTTTTTTATCTATTTTTCATTGTTTGAATTGTTGTTTTCCTTGTTTTGAATTGTTTAATAATTATATCATGCTTTCAATTCATTTACATACTTTCATTCAACTATGTCATGTGTAATTAATCCACATAGGTTTAGGGGTTGAGAGTAATGGTGCAATTAATCATGCTAAATCTACAAATCAAACCATGTTAACCAGAGGGATACTAATTAGGTCAAAAATAATTGTTCAGCAGAATCTTTTTCACAACCATGACCATAGAAAGTGGACTTGACTGAAGACAACCTAATTGAAGCATAGAGAAACTATTAAAGTTAACATATGATCCTTTTTTAAAAGAATCTAAGCATAATGCATCTTGGTTATTTTATATTCCCTAAGTATGGGATAGTTATAGTATATGTAGACCCAATTGGTTTGAAAAAAACCAATTGGTTACCCTTGAACTACTTCATAGCCTAGTCCATAAGAATATTTCAAGTTAGATCTAGGATTATATTTTTTCATTACCTTGAAATCGACCTTGATTCCTTCTTATCTTTCTTCCTAAATTTTATTTATTTAATTATTTCATTTAATTAATCTAAAAAATCAATCTAAAATTAAAATGACCTGACCATTAGTTAAGAGTTGCTATAGATGTGTTCCCCTGCTCTCGGTGGGATCAACATCAGACATATTCTATAATTGACCATTGTATTTGGTGTTGTTCAAGATAAAATTTTATTATTTATTATTAAATATAATGGAAATAAAAATTCCATTTGGCACTATCATGGATACTCTAGCATGGTCATAGTATGAGGGCCTTTTCGAAGAGGGGTTCTCTCCAGCTCTATTGAGGTGTGTGCGCATCCTGGAGCTTCTACAACATCTCTAGAGAAGTAAGACTATGGTTGTTTATTCAATGAGGTTTACAGACCTATCCTGATACATAATGAATATGGTGTGTAGGACTTTAATTTTCTATTAGATATTTGATCATGTTCTATGAGGTGAAATTCAAGCTAGCATGATACCTCTGTGCATTCTTACCTATTCCATGGTTCTAAAGAATGATTTTTTATTAGAGATTTTCCAGGATGACCATATTTATATAGCCTGTGATGTTAGTGGCCAAAACATATTTGAGACATTGGTAGTAGGTAGCTGATGATAGTCTCCAAGACCTGGACATGCGAGAAATTTATGGAGCAGATCATATGATAAAGGGTCGGTGGTTTAGGTCTTAATAAATGGATCTAGTAAGCCTATATAGAGGTAGTTCCACTCTTGTGATGGAAGGGGGCATCTCGTGGGGTATTGTCCAACCTGTCATACCACTGATAGAGAGTTACCAGATGAGTCTCATATGAAAAGTCAACAAAAATAGAAGGAATGTCCTTAGGGAAGATGACCTGGAATATGAGCTTGAAGAGCTGTTGTATGTGGAATAAATTATGGTTTGATACCACAATTACCCCCAGGTGGTCCACACTAGGCTCAAGGAGTTATGGGATAGGGGAGATTGTATGGTTTGAGGCTGAGGTTTGTGGCATAGAGGCTCCATGGATGATACATGTTATGATCTGTGACTTTTCTACCTTAGATACAATACTTATAAACATAGGTGTGAGTAATTTCTTCCATACTACTTCTCTAGTTGAAGACATAGATTTTTTGGATGATCCCCTTGATAAAACCTTATTCTTGGAGACTTCTTCAAGAGTTGGCTCTGTGGTTACACACTTTTGTAGATGGTATGACCTAACTCTTAGAGGGGAGTGTTTCTTTTGGGTTCTCTTTATAGTAACAGTGAGGCCTTGTGACATCATATTAGGTATGTAATGGATATCTAAATATTATACCCCAAAATACTATTCAGGTTAGAGAATGCAATGTGTCCACATAAATGGGATGAGGTATTCCTCTTTGGGTGAAAGGGAAGCCCATGAATTGTAGGATGGACTAATTAATAAGATATTGCACACAATTACACTTTATTTATCTAGAAATACCCTTGATGTAGTTGATTCTATGAGATTATAGTTACCTATAGTGGTGGTGGATCATGATAAAATATTTCTTAAGGATATTCGAGGATTACCTCCCCACCATGAGATACACTTATACATCAATTTACAGCTCAGGAATGATGTGATATATGCACTAAAAAATCCAATGTCTTTGAGAGTTTAGTTGGAGGACCTAAAGAGAAAAGGATTTGTTAAGACCAATGTTTGAATCAAGGTAACCTCCATTTTGTTCTCCAAGATGGAGGATGAGAGCCTGAGGTTCTATTTAGATTACCATTTCCTAAACTGGGTGATTGTAAAGAATAAGAATCCACTACCAAATATCGATTGACATTTGATCAATTTAGAGTAGCATAATTGTTCTTAAATATTGTCCACTGGTCAGGCTCTCACCAACTATTAGAATACAATTAGGATATATTAAAGGAAAATTCTTGAAGTTATTACAATCACTATGAGTGCATTGTGATTATATTTGGCATGAAAAATCAGCCAAAAAAGTTCATTTGACTCATTAACTAACCTTATAATCCTTTCATAGATGGGATTGTGGTAGTCTTCATTTATGATATCCTAGTGTACATGTCATCTAAGGTGGAGCATCTCATACACTTGAGGATGGTACCCAACATACTTTGATAGCTATAAAATTAATAGAATCACTCAATGTTCCAGTTCTGGATTTAGGAGGTAAACTTTTTGGGATATGTTATCTCAGTAGACACCATGGTAGTGGACCCCATAAAGGTCATGATAGTGCTAGCTTGGGAGCCACCCATGATCAAGGCGGAGGTTTGGAAATTCCCTGGGTTGGTATTAAATAATCAAAGGCTCATATCTTATTTCCCTATGATATCATCTCCCTTGATTCCATTGACCATAATGGGGAAGCCTTTTATGTGGACAAAGAGGTGCCCAATTTCATTCCAAGAGTTTACTCATAGACAAATGATCACTCCCATCTTCAGTGTTCTAGGGAAGGTTGTTGAGAATATAATTTCTAATGAATAATTAAGGATTATTATTTGTTTTTTCTAATTTAATGGACGTAAATAATTTCCTACAGTTAATGTTAGTTGAGACCACATAATTAGAACTAAACAACCCTAAATCTTGATATATTAGGAGTAGTCCTTGCAATGATGATGTTTTCACAGTACCTGATGGTAGAGAGATTTATCTTCTATTATGTACATACGAGTCTCAAGAATATATTCCCTCCCAATTATATTATCTATAAAAAATTTATTTCAATAGTTCTTCTTGTATTATGAATGTGAGATTATTTATTCTCTTGGGAAGAGGGAAAATTGTAGCAAATTATCTCAATTGGATATTTTGTTCAAAGATACTAATAAATGTGTTATATATTGTTTCCTCATTAAAGTTATAATTTTTTGATGGATATAGAGAAACATACATCAAGTCAATGGTTGTTAACCCTCTAATTTTACAATGAGTCTATGAGGCATAACATGGTGATACCAACTGCAAGACCCTACATACCTAGATATCCACTAGACATGCTCTCGATGTATTTTAAAAAGTATTGAAACATGTATTATATTCAAGGATGTAAAAAGATAAAATTGACTTTTTAGATGAGGTTTAGAGGTATTTTCATTCATTTCCCATGGGGGTACATATATTTGTGGAGATGATTCACTAGGACATCCGCCGTCAATATTGGGGGACATGTATATGGAAGGGATTTGCAATGTTTCCTCTCGATGCGTTATTTATCGGTAAGTGAAGGATAATAACCATGTTCCAAGAGGTTTATCCCAAACACATGATGATCTTGAGTTGATGTTATAAAGGATATCAATAGAATTTGTGAAGGGGGTACCAAATACATCCAAATGTCACATTTCCATCTCATTGATTTTAAACTGAATCACTATGTTGGATAACTTCCATTCTATTTTAGAGTATAATTTAGTAGATGTTTTGGGAAGCCTCTATGTTGATGATATAGTTTGAACAAATGGAGTTCACTTTGTGATCATTTCTTATCATGATGACTGCTTTACAGCTTAGTTATTAAATGTATTACAAGATTTATTGGTAACTCAGTTACATTAGATTTCACCCCCATATGGGTGTCCTTATGAATCCACTAGTTAGGTATTAGACGACATTTTGTGATCATTAATGTTAGTGTTTTAACATAGTTTATAGGATCACCTACCTTTGGTGGAGTTTTTGTAAAAATAATAGTTTCCATTCCACCATATATATGACATCGTTCGGGGCCTTGTACAGAAAACCCAACATGCCACCACTATGTTGAAATGACCTAGGATAGTTTCCACATATGGTCCTTGAGTTGGTTGGAGCAACTACTAAGAAGGTGAAGATCATATAGAAGTGGAAGACGACTACATAGAGCCATCATAAGTCTTATGAGGATCGATGAAAGAGGCTTATAGAGTTTGATAAGGGATACCTTTTGATCTTGGGGGTCTCACCTAAATTTTATTTATAGAGATTTGGAAAAGGTGGAAAGTTATCTCTGATATTCATTTTCCCATTCCAGTGACTGTGTAGATTTTTTGAGGTCTCTTACCACTTATTACATCCACTATAGATAGTTTTGGAACATGATGTCTTCCACATGTCATGGCTAAAGAGGTAGGAGAGGATAATCTCTGGGTGATAGATTCCTTTACTATGTGTTTTGTGGAATTAGGGGAATCTTAAGGAGGGATCTTAGGAGTGGGGGACCCATAGGCATGACCATTACCCACATCACTCTGTTTAGCCTTTGTTTTAGAATTCTGAGACTTAAATCCCCATGGTGGGGAGAATTCATAGACTGTAATTATTCAATGTATTACATTAGAATATTATATGGATTATTTTAATATCTTGGAACTATGAAAGAATGATATTATGAGGTTCGTTGTTCCAGAAATTAATTTTTGATATTTGTTAAATATATTAATTTTCACACATGCATTGTTTTCCTAAAAAAAGAATAATTTCTATATGGTGACTCAGATAATAAATCTAAGGCCTATATTATGTTCAGACCATGTGAATTACTATAGGAATGCCATAAACAATATTAGAATCATGTGTTTGGTTAAAATCAATTTTGGTTGTAAAAAATAAAATAAATTAGATAAATAATAATTTTTTTAAAGTGATAAGGTTACAAAGATTATACCACTATTTAAATATGATTATGTCCAATTATCAT
Source organism: Viscum album (assembly GCA_963277665.1). Lineage (NCBI taxonomy): Eukaryota > Viridiplantae > Streptophyta > Magnoliopsida > Santalales > Viscaceae > Viscum > Viscum album. The sequence continues at coordinate 597,412,387 of OY728139.1, forward strand.
AGTTAAATACATAACCCTATGAATTTTGACCGATCAATTGTTAGAGATCCTTGGAGAATTATAATGAAGGATCAAGGGTAATTCCATAATCAAAATATGATGATATTACCAATGAAAATAAAGTGAATTAATTTTTCATCCGTGATTGATCCACTTACAAATTGGTTGTCTTTTTTGGATTTATCATTGTTTTATTATTCTTAAAATGGAAATAAATCAATAAACTAATTAATTTATTCACGGTTTAATCATATTGCAGGTGGGGGATTATTTTGTGGGGATTTAAGGGAGAAATTTTCAATTTTTTTTGGATGTTCATTCATGTCTATAACAACGATGGATCAAGGCCAAGCCAAACTTGTTTAAGGTTTATTCTAATTTTTTTGTTTCTTATTTTTCTCTCACTATTCTGAATAAATTCATAAATTTTGTGTCATTTTACTGATGGTTTTATGGTTACATGAGAAATCAATCATTGCACACCCATTTCTGGTTACAATGGATTGATACTTGAAATTCATGTTTGGATCAATGATTGGATCCATAATGTATGATATATGATCAATCCATGATGTATTTTCAGATACCTATTTTTAAATTTTTGACATGTGATAATTGGGTGGATCAACCGATAATTTCATAAGAGATTGAGGTTTTATTTCCAATGATTAGGAAATGGTGAGGCTCTGTCAGACCAGAACCACAATCAGCGGGTGAGATTAGTAGAAGAATTGGAGGTGTTGGAAGCATGAAATTATATAGTGTATGAACCATGGGTTATATGAAATATGAGGTCCTTCAACATGTAATTTGATTTTACACACCACGTAGTCCACCATGTGTAGTTCTAGGGTTTCACAGAGAAGATAAAATAACTTGTAATGTGATTGATGAAAAATGATGTTTGATCATTACATAGTGGCTCAATATGCACTTCAGAGGGTACACAGACAGAGTCAAGAGTAAAAGAGCTCCTACATGTAATTTACTCAAACACATAAAAATCATCTCAGGCATGGTAAATAGTACACGGGCATGGAAAAACTTTTTACTTTGACACAAACATGGTAAAAATTTATGATATGTGTGTAGGACCTAGTGATAAAGGTTCATGTCTTGTACAACCAATATGTGGGGTTTACCTCTTCAAATATGGATAATATCCCTTTTCCTAAACTTATTAGATTTTTTGTTAGGTTATCTTCCCATGATCCATTCCCTAAGAGTTTAGTATATAGTTTCATCCTATGAATATGACGTTGATCCCCTATAAAGAACATCCATCATGGATAAAGTTCTGGGAATCCCTCGATGAGGCCCAAAATGAGATCCTCTATCATCATCATTTCCCTATGTGGGGTTCTTTATATCATCGTGGCCAACACTGTGTTATATTCAATCCCCCACTTAGAGGATTAATCCATATTGGGTTTTTGGTATACCCCATAGACTAGGGAGTGATGCGCATCAATATATCAATATCTGTAGACTTCTGTTGGGAACTTAATATGGAGATACCTCATGATAATGAAATCTTTGATGGACACCATCAGTTCTATCTACCTTTTTGAGTGTTTTCTTCTGAAGGACTGTAATGTGGAACCCTTGAGTGTGAATACTAGGATTGAAATGTAGTTATGAAATTAAATTAGAATGGGTGTCAACTATGAGTATATTGGGATGTTCTTATTATATATTTCATTGAAATATTCTAGTGATAATATGAATATTATCCTTTATGCTATATTTTTTGTGATTTATAGGTGTCCTAATGGGTAGTGTAATACTCACCTTGCAAGGGATTTACTGAGCATGTTCTATCTTATGGAAATGACAATCCTTCTGATATAGTATTATAAGTTCCATAATTAGGTGAATATTATTGAGTTACAAATATTTCATTGTGTTTCTATAGTTTCATTGATATCATTCATAACCCACATTATAGGTTGGACTTTCTTTCTATTCCTTTTTTGGGGATTTTATTTTTCACTTTTTCATTCCAGTACATGTTTGCATACTCTATGGATGGTATTTTAAATGTTAGTAAGCATGTTAATCAGTTTTTTATATTTATTATTTATATGGACATTGATATGTGTTCATGTGAACTTGTATATTAAGATAAGGCCTCCCATGTGTGTAATATGCCTACATGTAACTAATCACTAGCCCCCGAGCTATTAGATGTTGGATTGGGGTGGTACGGGAATGGGCCCCATTGGGGAAGGTCATGAAAATCCAACAATTTTTTTCCTTACAATACTTATTAATTCCTCAAGGGACTATATAATTTCATACCCCACCCAAACCATGATTAAGTACAATATGTTGATCATATGATCCAAGAATAAATTTTATAACATTCACTAAGGATCCACTATCTGAATAAATATATATATCTCCTAAAATAAAGAATGTTGAATTTCAAAACATAACCATCTTTATTTAGCAATTAATAATCATCATGATTTTTAGTAATTCATGAAAAAATAAATAAAACTTCTTTCTATGTTAAAAAAATCCAATATGAAATTTTCAAAATGAGATGTTCAAACCATATATGGGAATGAGGATACTTTAATGTCAATACATCAATAAACAGATCATAATACATACAATCAAATATTGTGGATACATACAAAATAACATATCCCAAGTGTAGTAAAGGAACCTTGTAAATATGTTTAAACAAATTAGAAACACCCAGATAGAAATAATGCTCCAAACAATATCATAAAAGATTAATGAAGAAAGGAATTGATTGATATCATAAGACCGTTTCTCTAAATGATAAATATGTATATTATTGGATAAATAATGAAACATCAACTCCCTTAGGGCAAATTATTTTTAAAATTTTAAGGGAGATGAAAGCGAAAATTTTAATGATCTTTTAGAAATCATTTTTAAAATTAATGTAAAATATTAACATACATGTTTATTTAAATGGTATTGGTTGAAAATGTCACATGAACTATTTTCTTTTAAAAATAATAAACATCAATGAATTTTTGAAAATCCATTATTTTTGTCTTTGATAAATCATTAATCGAATAAAATCATAATAATGTGATTGGATGAACCCATTTTATTATTTTGAAATAAATACATTTGTATAGAACTCAAATTAAAAGAAAATAATGAAAACATTTATATATATTAAAATATATTATTTCAAAATATTTTTATATAAATTTATATATAATAAAATTTATATTTTTCAGAAAACCAATCATGAAATATATATTTGCATGAGGAAAAACAACTCTAGTAATATAGACTTGAGTTTTCAATATCACTTACGTGTAACATACTCATGGAAGTTTGAAATATTTTAAAAGGGAATTTTATGTTGTTAGAACATGAATAAATATAATATGTAATAATATAATTATATTGTATAATATATGAAAATTAAATGAAATATGTACTATTAAAATGATCCTAACTCATTGAATAAATATTGGGTACCAAAAAAAGCGTTATAAATGGGTAACAACTAAGTCAAAATTAATTTTATTAAAAGATATTAAATTATATTTTTCTTTCACATGATAATAAAAATATAATTTAATGATAAATCTATGTGCAGTGAATACACCATTCAAATAAAAACATGGTGCATAAATTAAACATGTCTCAAGGAATAAAAGTTTTAGACAGAGAACCCCTACATCATGAGAAATATTTTAGTCAAAACCCATTGAAAGAATGATATTGTAACTGAACATAAAATACATTGATTAAAATATTTCTCATGATATTATTTCTGAAATATGTATTATATACACCACAAAAAAATAAATTTTTCATATAATACCACACATGCTTCGAAGAGTAGAATTTGAGTTGAAAACCTTTAACTAGGTTTTAATTTATTCTTTGCAAACAAAATATTACCTAAATAATTTTTTTAATGTTCATTAAATACATTATGATGATTATTATTCATAAATATATCAATTTACACTCCATTTGAACCATTCAATTCATATATATTAGTTAGTTTTTAACCATTTCATTGTCCTGTGTAAATAATCATTGTTTCATTGAAATAGTTTCTTAAAATTAGTGTTGTTGTCTGTTATTTTTTTTAATTACATCACTATTAGATAATATAAAGTGATAGAATATATTTTTAATGATATATTGGAAATCTATAATTTCATTTAGTTGAAATGATTTCTATGATCTGTGAGGATAAAGTAGATGATGAGAATGATTTAATGACAATTAAAGAAAAACTACATATTTATTATATAATTATTTTAATAATGATACAATATTACCTAAAAATATAAAAAAAAAATATATTTTATCGTACATTTAAATATTTTCACATAGTTATCGAAAATTTAAATGCATAGTATTGTTTAAATAGGTTGTCAAACCAACCCAACCATAAATATTCTCTGATTAATGGATGTTTATAAGGTGGTTTATATGTAATGTCATTATAACAAATGAATTAAGATATAATATGGTTATTATTAGTATGATAGACCAAAATACTAATGGTTTATAATGATAAGATAATTAATATAAGGAAAATATTTAGAATGAACATATGATTTTACTTTTAGTATGCTAATTTTAAATAATTGAATTGATTATGACCATGTATTGGTAATATCTTTTATATTCTGAACAATGATTCATAATAGAACCTTAATTACATAATAATAATAATATATAGAAACTAATCACATTCTTAGGTGTAATCTAGAATGTTGGTGATGAAAAATGGAATACAATGTTCTTTAGTGGTTGTAGTCCATAGGTATGCATGTATGGTGATTTATTTTTTCAAATAACTTGATGATGAATTAATATAGTTTATTGTTTAGTAATAAATATAATGTGATTATACAATAAAGAACATATTTTTATTACATTTTATTGGTATTAAATATTCATTTTTGATCTTATGGGCCTGAGTTAGTGGATTTTAATTTTAAACATCCATTCTCATCAATTGTGCACTTCATGCATAATATGCACCAATTTAGGCCCAATGTTTCATCTGATTTTAAAGAATGTAATTATCCATATTTTAATTTGATATTTTGTAAAATGGATATAAACTTAAATATGAACATTTTTCAATAAGGGATCAATGGAGGATTCATAAATGATGATGGGGAAATTTGGCGATTAAAGGAAACAATTATGGAGAAGCCTGATTGGATATCATCCTACTGATGAGACTGTGGGGACCACTATATAGGCACAATGAAGCCGGAATTTAATTTGATTATATAAGACATAAATTGTAAAAAATCCTTATTCTGGATCCAGAGCAAATTCATCCTAAATTGTGGTGATTAATGAGGACTAATTTGAAAATAAAATTCTAGGCCAGATTCTACGGTTCAGAAAAAAGCCCACTATTTAAATATTATCTCTCTAATGACATATTATTGTAGGTTGTAATTATACAGGATGTTAGGGGACATCCGGGGAGTCATTTAAGTCTTCTCTGACCCACTCTAATTCGGTATTCTAGAAGGTGATTTCGGCGCATCTTTTAGGTAGATTCATACTGGCTCCCACTTCGAGAGAAAATTGAAAAGTCTCCTATGCATTTAATGTCCACCCACCTTTCCCCACAATAATTAATTAAAGGCACATGGGATGATGTGGGATCAGCCCAAGACTTACAAAATGATGATTTAAGGCAGTAGTGATGGAGTATTTGAAAGATCTTGGAGTTTTACTTTCATTGTAATGTTGTTATGCCAAATTTCCATTGTAATGTTCTTCTTTCACATGTATGTTGTTTGAATCACCTTTGTTTTCAATAAAGTTCTTCTTATTATATTTTTATGTTCATATTCTTTTCACATTGATACCATTACTCCATGTTGGTATATTATTAACACCATCACTTCTGAATTTATTCACACAAAAGTGGAGCGGTCATTTCCTTGTTTTATTTTTTTCTTCAATTTCACCCCTATGAGTCTCCTTTATTCTTACTTTGAGATCATAGAATCAATGGTGGGATAAGACCATATGGGTTGGTCCTAGGGAGTTTCATGGGTCAGATTGGATGTTATTTTATGATCTAAAATTCTGTAATCCATTCATTAATTTAAGATTTCCATTTGATGATTATTTTCTTCTTCATCTTCACCAACTTTAACAATGACACATTTCCAGTGCTATAACTATCCAATTCCTTGGAGTGATTATTAAATTGATACTCTAAGTGCATTGGCGATTAGCCTTGGAATTGATTAGGGATTAAATTTTTGAATTATTATGAACAATTATATCATTTTGTGGATACGTCTTGAATTACTGAAATGAACATTATAAGAAAATAAATACATCCAATCTAACCCTAGAAACATCTTAGGATCAACTCATCTTCATTAATTGTTTTAGACTAAGTAATTGTATGTTTTAATTTATTTTGTTTAAATTAAATTAGTAGTTATTCAAATCAAATCAATCCAAATAGTTGGCCACTCCATAGCCAAATCCTTCCAAAATCATTGTGTCTCTAGGATTCTTCTTCGGTCCATGTGGATTCGACCCCTACCCATACTACAAAGACCACATACCTATAGAGTAAATTTTGGTGCAACCAAATTTTGGTGATGTTTCTAGGGACTCAAGTATGTTATCTTAGACACTATCATCTTTTTCTCACCCCACGATCTCTATTCTCACCCCCATATCTCTTATATTTACCCCTTTCTATTTGTGTGTGTCCTGAGAATCTAGAATCCAACTTTTTGTCTTCTCCAACGGAGTATCATCCAAATCACCATGTCACAAATTAATCCTGAAATCAAATGGAAAATCAATAATGGGAATCCCTTAAATTTGAAAATTTATTTGATCAACCTTTGATTAATTACCACACACCTGGTGACATGTACAGTCATTGGGATGATAAATATTTAAAAGATAAATTTCCAGCCCTCTCAAGGATGATTGAAGAGATGAATCTTGGGGAAGTACATGATGATAAACCACATAAAAATTCTATTCCTCCAACAATGATTGAAAAATTGTGTAATCAAATGGATATATTGAGTTTCGAGGTATCATCTTTGAGATTAGAACTACAACGCATTAATACCTGTGAGGAAGTCACCCCTACACAAGTTGTACCTTCTAAAACCTTATATAGAGTGTCTAGTTTCCCATAATCCTATCATTAATTTATTGAAGAACCGACATTTGGATTTTGGTTAAGGTAATTGAATCATTAAATTTTTGAAGGGTCTTTATATGAGGACGAAGTTGATTTCATGTATTCACAATAGGAAAATTTGACATCGTGGATTGAGTATCCTATGTATAACTCTATTGATGATTTTTCAAAAACACAAATCATTAATCCATTGAGAGAAATTAAAAACATTAAGTCTATACCCATTCCTGACAATAATCTCTCCAATTTGGTGGTTTAATCTTCTATTCTAAAGGAACCAATTTTGTTGAGAAATTTAGAAAATGAAACTGAGTTGGATTCAAAATCTCAATCTATGATTGAATGTCCTATACAACCCAATATCAAAATTATTATCCTTCCTTCCCCACCCAAGTATCCCTTTATAGGGTATAATCTGGAGATTTCAAATGGAATTCATTCTTCTCTTGAAAAATAAAATGGTGGAATCGTCATTGATTTCTTAAGAAATACTACAGAGGAATCTAGATCAGCCATTTCTGATATTCCATGGATTTTTCCACTCATTGTAGAACATAGGTTTACATGACTCAAATTCTAAAAAAAACAATCAATCTCAATAAAGTAGAATTGGAGAAATATAAGGTCCTTAAAATTTTGAATGTTGGTATTGGGTAAGTTAGGGGGTTCATGTCGAGCTAGCGATGTAAAACAAAAGCGCTACACTGGAGGAAACCTGTGTTTTCATGTTTTATTTAATTTAATTAGAAATTCATAATGTTTACATGTTCTTATTTAATGAGTAAGGATGGGTGTGAAATGGGAACACCATATTCACTCGTGTCACACATTGTGATCCCTGAGTAATACCTTAACCAGAAATTTAAGAGAAGACAATGTATCATTAGTTTGGTTTATTTTATTTATGTTTTTGTTAGGTTAAAAAAATTAGACTATTGACATGTTCTTCTTTTATGAGTATGGATGGGTATGAAATGGGATCACCGTATTCATCCGTGTCATACTGTGTGATCCCTGAGTAATACCTTACGCGGAAAATTTAATGAAGACAATGTATCACCAGTTTGATATTTTAATATTTAAAAAACAAATAAAAAACAAGTAAAACCATAAAAAAATTGATACATGGTATTAAATAAATTGTTATTTTGTTTGTTTTGTCTTATTTATTATTTTTTTATGGTTCAAGAACTATTTTGGGTGATGCATGTTCAATCAAGGAGATGCCTACATCCCCCAAGAGATCAGAGGAGTAATCTGGAGCATCATCAACTACAACATCAAAAACCAGGTGAATGTTTTCCATGTTTATCATTTTCAATTTCCTCTTTGAACTTCTATTCTACCCCCTTCGAACTTTTCTTTTATTTAAACAATAGAGAGAGTGTTATTCTATGTTTGGGGGAGATGAAATAAATTTTTTTATTTTGTGTCCAAAAACAAATGTGTCGAAGGAAAAATTTCAATAACCTTGAACATGATAACACACATTGCAAACTCTGAAATTGGATATCAAATAATTTTTCATTCCTTGATTATGATTTTAATGCATTTTTATGTTCATGTGCATAGATATTGGAATGTGCGGTTGTCCGATGTGATTTTTCACTATTATATTTTCATCCATTTAATAAAAAACAATGAACGTCCTCTAGATTGTGCGGTTTTAGTTTGAGTTCATGGGGACCCAGAATAAATTTCATAGGGTTTGTGATAATTTTAGTTTTAATATGAGTATTCAAAAAATCAAAAAAAAAATCATGTTGCATATAGAGCAGTGAAATAACCTAATGTGTGGCTTTTGGCACTTGGGGATCACGAATCCATAGTTGTTTGGCCTAGAGTTGAGCATTTTGTCTCTATTTGTGATAATTTGAATATGTTTTTGATTGAGTTAACTCAAGACTGTGCTTGAGTATGTGAGCTTCAATTGGTTCCCAAAGGTGTTTGAGCCTGGGAGTAATTGGAAAAGTCTTGCTACATTGGTTGACTCAATTGAGTTCAATTTCAATTCCTATGCCAAAATTTCAAAAAAAAAACAAACCAGAAAAGACAAAAAAAAACAAAAAAAGAAAAAAAATTGAATACTCATCTTAATATTAAAATCTCATTCCTTCTAGCGCATCCATCTTTTCGCCCATTGAATGAAAATGAACCCCTATGTCTATTGTGATGCACAACACTTCGTCATGCTTAATTGAAATTGGTTGAAATGTGGCAATCAATTTGAACAAAGGAGTGGGCATGGGATTGGGTTATGCCTCTAGACATGGCATTTTTTAAATTATTTTTATCAGTTTCGTAATTTTTTGGTATGAGGTCTTTCGGTGAGCAATGCGTATTAAAATGTTTTTGGAAAAGGTCATTCAAATTTCATGTTTTTGAGATATATTTCTCTTGGGACTAGAAAAAATCAAGTTGGGGGTGTGATTAGCCAATAAAAACACATATTTTGATTAAATTTTAATGGAATTACATGTCCATTTTTGATCATATGGGCCTGAGTTAGTGGATTTTTATTTTGAACATACATTCTCATCATTTGTGCACTTCATGCCTAATATGCACCAATTTAGGCCCAATGTTTCATCTGATTTTAAAGAATATAATTATCCATATTTTAATTTTATATTTTGTGAAATGGATATAAACTTTAATATGAACATTTTCACTCAAGGATCAGTGGAGGATTCATAAATGATGATGGGGAGATTTGGCGATTAAAGGAACAATTCTGGAGAAGGTAGGTTGGATATCTTTCAACTGATGAGACTATGGGGTCCACAATATAGGCTTAATTAATCCCAAATTTCATGGGAGTCGAGAATACATATATAGGAACAACCCCTTCTACTGTATCAGGAGATAATTCGTCCTACATGGTGGCAATAAAGGCGGCCCAATTTGAAGATGCAATTCTGGGATAGATTCTGCGGCCCAGAAAAACCGCCCACTATTTATATCTTATACCGCTAACGGATTATTATTGTAGGCTGAAATTTTACAGGATGTTAGGAGACATATGGGGACCCATTTAGTTCTTCAATGTCCCACTCCAATTCGGAATTATAGAAGGTGATTTCGGTGAATTGTTTAGGTAGATGAAAGCTAGCTCCCACTTCGAGGAAACAATTGAAAAGTCTCTTATGCATTTAATGTCCACCCACATTTCCCCACAAAAATTAATTAAAGGATCATGGGATGATGGGGGATCATCCAAAGACTTAAAAAATTGCTATTTAAGGATTAAGTGGTGGATTATTTGAAGGATCTTTGTGTTTTACTTTCATTGTAATGTTGTTATGCCAAATTGCCTTTGTAATATTCTTATTTCACATGTAAGTTGTTTGAATCACCTTAGTTTTCAATAAATGTTCTTCTTATTCTATTTTTTGTTCTTCTTTTTTTCACATTTATACCTTTTCTCCATGGTGTGATCTTATTCACACCAACACTTGTGAATTTATTCACACAATGGTGGAGTGATTAGTTCATTGTTTTATTTTTCTTCTTCAATTCTGCCCCTATAAGTCTAGTTTCTGCTTACTTTGAGATCATATAATCAATGGAGGGATAAACTCTTATGGGTTGGTCCTAGGGAGTTTCATGGGGTAGATTGTATTTTATTTTATGATCTAAAATTCTGTAATCATTTCATTAATTTAATATTTCCATTTGATGATTATTTTCTTCTTCATCTTCACCAACTTTAACAATGACACATTTCAAGTGCTAGTACGATTCAATTCCTTGGAGTGATTATTAAATTGATCATCTAATTGCATTGGTGATTAGACTTGGAATTGAGTAGGGATTAAATTGGTGAATTATTTTGAAGAATTATTTCATTTTTTTGATATGACTTGAATTAGTGAAACAAACGTTATAAGAAAATAAATACATCCAATCTTACCCTAGTAACAAATTTGGATCAACTCATCTCTTTTAATTGTTTTAGACTAAGTAATTTTATATTTTAATTTATTTTAATTAAATTATATCAGTAGATATTCAAATCAAATCAATCCAAATAGTTGGCCACTCCATATCCAAATCCTTCCAAAATCAGAGTGTCTCTAGGATTTATCTTCGGTCCCTGTGGATTAGACCCCTACATGTACTACAACGACCGCATACCTGTAGGTTAAATCTGGGCGCAACCATAATGAAATAAATATAATTATTATTTATTAAATACAAGATTTTTAATAGTCTTGTATGGTGGTTTAGGAAAATGAAACACATTGCTTCATGGAGGTGGTAGTCAGAAAAGAACATGATGAATATATTGTTTTCTTAATAGAAATGGGAAATGGTTATTAATGATTTTTCTCATATAATAAAATTAATTATATGAAAAATAAATATTTAATGAAAATGGTATATAAAAATTAATATTAATATTGAAAAAATAAAAATGAATTAAAAAAATAATTATAGATAACTCACGTTGAACGCTTTGAGATTTAATTAGAATATCTATTAGAAATAGATGGAATAGGATTATACCTTTTATCAAAATGTTCAAAAAAATAATGATGATTCTTGGAGAAGACAAAATTTTAGTATCAATTGGTTATGAATAAATTTTAGGGTTTTATTTAAGTGGTGGCGAGAGACCAATTTTATAAGTGGTGACAGTTAAATTTTAATAAATTCATTAACTAAATATAAAGGAATAACCTGGGAAACATGTAATGTGGATAAATAAATAGAAAATATTTCATTGCAGGGTATGATACATTAAATATTCACTAATATGTAAATAAAATAATTTATATATTTCTACACAATTACAGTAATACCCTGAAAATTCTAATAGATTAACATGTATTTGATAGCATATTTAACATGTGAGACCAAGTCCCTAAGAGAATATAATATCCATATTATTTATAATATATTTGTTATTTTAAATAATTAAAATATAATTTATATAATTCAATGCATGTTAAATTGGGTTAGCATGTGACACACACTGCAACAAGATTCTTCGGTAGATTGTGTTACATGCAAGACAAAGTGTTACCAAACAATAATATATTATTATTACAATCTTATTATAATATTATTTAATATAATAAGTCATAAACTTGCCATTATAAATATTAATAACTATGTTTGGAAAATATTTTTTAAACTACTAATTCTTTGGTTACACATTAATTATAAATGAAAATATGAACCAACTAAATATAAAAAGGATATTTACATTGAAAACTATTTATACTCTCATAATGATATTTTATCTTAATAAATGAAATTATTTAAAATTATTGAGTAGTATTAAAATAATACATATATATATATTATTCAATTTAATATATTCTTTAATAATTATGCAATTCATTTGAGAAGAATAAGATAAAAACAATCAAAATTTTCCACACAAAGACTTATATTTTAATTTAGACATTTTTACTGCCTTTTAATAGAGAACCAATTTTAAATTCAATTTATTGAACATTTATATATTTTATATTTCATAATAAAATTAAACATTTATATAACAACCAAAATAATAGGTGAGGGTAAATTTTTTATTTTCTTTTGCGATGATTAAAATTTTAATGAATGGTGAAAAATAATTAATTTTAGTTCAAAGAATATTTTCATCTAATTTATTTATGAGGATAAATAATATTTTAAATTGGGTTTAAGATATAAATATATATTATTTTTATCAATTAATCCAATTTAGGTCATTGGAATCAATTTCACTTTTAAATTGACTATAAATTCATAGAAAATATTTGGATGTTTTTACATGAAAAATCTCCATTGTCATCGCATATCCGGTATTACATTTAATTTAATTTATCCCACTTATATAATTGGAATTTGGAAAAGTGGATTCAAAATTTTATATCATAATTACTTATAATTTTTAATAAATTCATATTAGTTTTTTACCAAAAATATTAGTGAATGTAATTAATATTAATTACAATGATTAAGGTAATTATGCTTAATAAGGGACTATCCATTAATCTTAAGGTACCAAATGACATAGAACGTTGTCCAACACCCATTTCATGTCTTCAGATCTACTTTATTGAAATATTTATTAAAATTTCAACATTATTTTATCATCTTTCAAAGTGAAAACATATATGGATTCTTTTGTCAAATATTACTAGTGTGTCACTCCTCCTCCACTATAAAAAGGCATACTCTACTTTAACATCCTCCCATAAATGAAACAACATTGGATATGCCATGATTTTCCTAGATATATTCTAAAGATCCCTAACATAACAATATAATCCTCAATCTAGGAATAAATAATTCCAAGGAATCCCTTCGGTGTAATCCAAAATGAGTTACCTAATTCAGAGGTAATATCTTTCCTTAAGATCTTTAGTTTAATTTTCATTCTACACACCCTAAAATATTCTTATACAATTATTATATAAATAAACCAGTATAATAAATATACTATGATGTTATTATGATAGTTTTTGTACCTAAACATACACAAATTTCCATCTAATGGGTAATGAACGTACTAGTTATGTTAACGGTGAACTACCGCATCATGAAATAATGATTGTTCATAATTCCATTAACACCTTTCAGGATAGTCATTATGATGGAAAGCCGGTTTTTATATTTTATATTTGATATTTATTAATAAATAATTATTATTTAATTTTTTTATTATAGATACCCTTATACTTTTCATTTTTTATAAATATGATTACATCTTTTGGGGAAGTGTGGACTACCACCCCTTAAAATGATGTGATTCATTCAAACTATTCATTGAATCTATAAAAATGATTTTGATTAAAAATACGTGAAGTTAAAAAAAATATGATATTAATGAAATAATTACCTATTTAGAAATATAATATATATCATTTTCTTTATTTCCCTTTCACATTCTTAATAAGTGATTACGTCGTTCACGGATGTGTGGACTACCACCTCCTCGGTGTGGTGTTATTTATTTTACATCATAGTAATTATATATTTAATTATATATGATTAAATAATAGAGTAGTTGCTATATAATGATCGCCATTTAAAGATATTGTGTTACTTATATTCTTTCCAAAGTGATAATTGAAAAATTGGAACGTTACTCATGTGTATGTATGGCCTACCGTATCCATTATTGTAACATTGATTTATTTTTAATAACCATATTTAATGATTATTTTTTGAATTATAATTTATTTATAAATATGATAGGTATTTTATAAATATTTTTTTTTGAGATCTTTATTTAATGACCCGTTTGACCATTATAGTCCTACCAAAGTTGTTTTTGCACAGAAACCGAATTGGTCCAAACACCTGATGTAAACATAATTGATTATGTAATTACATAAAAAATGGTAATAAGTGAAATAAAATTAATTTTAAATATAAAAAAGATCTAAATGAATTAAATAATTAACATATTTTTATCATACATGATTTTAAATGACATTTACTCTAATGGAAACCCAATTTAAGGGATTTCCCCTCAATTTACATTCTATTGCGACTTGATTGTTGTTTGGCACCTAGATTCTTATAAATTGTTTAGATAATATAATTTGAAATTTTATATCATGAAAATATGTATTACTTGGAAATTATTATTTTAATTTAATATTATTCATTCATGTATATTAATATTCAGATTTTTTATAGTTGTATGAGAATCTCTGGAATGTTTACTGAGTATTCCCCTCAAGAACATTTTTAATTGTTATTTTTTTAGTCATACATCCCTTTGGGATTGTTGACATTATCATAAAACAGTCACCAAATTTCATGGAACCTAATTTCTTATATATATCCTAGAAACATCCACGTTTTTATAAAATAACATTATTCATTCATTCTCTATGTCATTTTATGTTTCAATTAGAATTATTTCAGGTAAGGGGATTTGAGTTAGGATTTATAGTGGAAAAGAGATTTCATCAAAATATTATTTTTTTCATTAGGTTATACTACTTCTTCTTTATCAATAATACTCCCTGATTTTGTGTATAATGAATTTTAGTATCTATTTAGTTGTTTCCACTTTAATATGTGTATTTTTAATTGATACACATATTCAATTCCTTGATTGATTCTTAATTCAATGTTATAGTCTAATCAAGGGATTTACTTCACAATCTCTTTTTATTCATGATTATTTATAGGTGAATTTCCTTCAAATGGAATTATTTTCTATTAAACCCTTTATTTTTCATATCCTATGGTAATTCATAACCTCTTCAAAATAATAGAACCAGTTTTCAACTATTTGGTAGTTAAAATTTTTTAGAAATTTTTTTTATGAAAATCCAAAATCATTTATATCTTTAGTGAGACCAACTATTTTCTTATAAAAACCATGTTTTTTTAAAATGATTCCCAAAAGGTTTTTAACCGTTTCAATCTTATTTATTTAATACATTTTATTTGATTTTTTTGCCCAATTTTTCTATGGAATATTTTTATCGCATTCCGAATAATATATTTTTTTAACCTTTTACTATGAAAATGGAATGTTCTTCTACATTATAAGGAATGTATGAATTTACCCGCAATCAGTTTTTTAAAGAATCCATTGCTTGTTTAAAAAATTACTTTTTAATGATACTATTTTCAAAGGTTATTTTCAATGAAATATTTTTTCATAATGTTTAAAAAAGAATATTTTTCTCAATAATGATTTTAAAATATATTTTACTGTATTTATATTCATCAATGAGAACAAACATTTATTTGTACTCTATTTGGGATATGTTTTATTAATAACATCATTAATCTTCCTATGGCTGGATTACAATGGATTTCTCCAAGGTTAGTATTAACATTCAATTCTTGGATTCCATTTATACCCCTTGAAATTTTCAATTTCTTATGATAATTTGACATTGAATTTCCCTTAAATATCCATACCATATTTCATGAATATTACTATTTCATGAACTATTTACCATTTTCCATATGGTGTTAACTTTGATAGTCATTTATTTATGTGGAGAAATATTGTTAAATGAATATCATTTTTTTGAAAAAGATATTTGATATGGAATATTATATATTCGATATGAGGAAGGTTTTGGATTGTAATGACATGGGTTAGAGACCGTTTAATGTAATCCCTAAGGGTTGGGGACTGGTTAATGAAATCCACTCGATTCATCGGTTATCTCAGGGGATGAAATTAATTTGAAAGAAACCATTATTATTTGTAACAACTATGTTATTAACAATCATGTGACTACACTTAATAGTAGAGATATGGTCAGAAAATCAAAATATGTTTGTACCCATTATGTTATAAACCCTCTTATAAAATGTCTTAATATTATGGGTTTCATTTACCTAGGATACATGACGTCCAATAATTAATCATTTCCCACCATTAGTGCAGTTTTTATTTTTCCATTAGATTTTGAGTAAAAATATCTATGGATATGTTTCATTTTTAGGTTCATTGCTTAAATATAAAATGTTTTAGTTTATTAGCTTTATATATTTAATTTTCTTTATTTTATTTAATGGTATGCATTTTCATGTACCTAGCCTTATTTATTTTTCACTTAATTTTTATCATGTTGAGTACATTGTATTTTTGTTTAGTTTTTCACCTTACCATGTAGATTTTTTTCATATTGATTCATTATTTCTTCCACTATAATTTACCGAAATAAAGCATTTGAGCTCACCCTTATTATGTTTTCTTTCCTCAATAATCCAAGAATCATACATTGAAGAATATGTAGGGATATACTAGATGGTATAATGTTATCCTCAAATTAATTCATAAATAAATTATTTTAAAATTAAGATATTATTTTCTCATTTATGTATCTTTTTTACGAAGACTTATAAATTTATCGATCCTTCATTGTTTGTTTCCTTTAATCGTGATAATATAATTTCTATTAGACCAATGCTTCAGGCCATCTAGGGTTGTGTTTCTACAACTAATATCAAAGGATGTTTACTATAATCCTTTGGAACTATGTTTAGTAAAACGTTTGTAATATAACATATTCCTAAGGTGGAATTTGAGGATACTTATATAAGAACAGTATAAAATATTGGTAAATTAGAGATTATGTGGGTCTTCCAAGAAATAAAACCATCTCTAGATAATACAAGTGGGCATGGATTGGGAATATATGTACCAAGGAGCATAAACTCTCATAAGTTGTGTTCGGAATGACTCAGTGTAACCTGGTACATGACAATGGGCTATACTAAGTACCAGGTTTGACACTCTTAGGGGATATTATTAGGATAATTCATAATTTCTTTATAAACCCGAATTATGCATTTTTATAATGAACAATGTTCGTCAAATATTTGGGGTTTTAGATTTAAAATATTTTTTCATGTATTTTATATCCCAGAAATGATATTATGTAAAATCCCATCACAGAGGAATGTCCTATGTGGAAATAAGTAGATGATGTATGTATATATTAGGGTTGTATTTAGAATCATATTTAAAAGGATATTTGGTGATTAAACTTATTTCAAGGATTTAAATGATATTTATTTGTGGAAATTATATTAAAATGGTTTTAGAAAAGGGAATCATGTTTGTTGGGTGACAACACATGAAGTACGGAAAGGTATCGGTTCTTGAACCCCTGGCTGGAGGATGATAAGGGTTTGACTCTAACCACTGATTTATGCATTTACCTGGTTAATATGTCGTTTTTTTAGTTTAACAATATAATGAATAAAAATTAATTATGAAACAATAATATAGATTTTTATATTTATAGATTAATTAATTTATCATATTATTTTTTTTAAAAAAATAGAGAGAAATAGTTACACTTTTGACTCTTTTATGGGCCTTACGATCTGTTAAATGATTTTTTAGTGGTTAAAGCATCAATGATAATTTTTTCGATATATGAATCTTTTAGTAAGTGATGAAGTATAATTTTATCAAATCACAACCAAATGATCGAATTTTTCACATGGAATTAAAATGCATCATGTATGTCAGTTTCGTTATATTCACAGGCACAAAATGAATTACTAATCATTATGAAAATGAAATTGAAATAAAATTTTTTCCTAATACATTAATTTTTGATGAAACGACGGGCTTCTAAGTTATCATATATTTATTGATTTGAGGAACAAAAACTTATATTGATAAATAAAATGAATTTGATTGATTACCTCAACCACTCCTGATGCACCCGATTTATGTATACATTTTCATATACATTATTGGAAATACAAACAAGTTTTCAGAAAATATCTGTTGTTTCATGAACATATTCTTTGATTTTGGTGATTCTCTTTACTTTCAGAAGATTTCAGGCTAAAATACACAAATCAAGGGATGTCTGTGGAAATTTTAAAACTACATGCTGTGTACTTTTTATACACGCAGTGTACATCTAGATAGGGACACGAACCGAAGGAGGGATTACACTCCGATGTCACCAGGTATAAGCTACATCCCATGTGAGGCAGTACTACACGCCGTGTAATACATTCTAGAAGCATTTGTTGTAGAGAAGAGTCTACATTCCCATGTGGCTTTGAAGGAGACACGACGTGTTCCATTTCTAAACGTCGTGTCTGATATTCTAGAAGGATTTGGTTACCAAATTTTGACACTACATATCATGAATGGTGGCGCTAAACGCAGTGTACATTCAACTACCAGGAGGCAACGTGATAAAAAGCCAAATTCGGCGTGTTAGGCCGCCTACCAGGGGAGAAATTAGCGCCAAAACGTGTTGACAGAACTACACGGCGTGATCTTTTTTTACACACCGTGTACTTTATTTTTCTATAAAAATAAGCCTTGGCCTTCATATTTTGGGAGTTCTAAACCATTGGAGGAGAGAAGTTCTACTACCACCATTCTCAATCCACCGTAGTGCTATAGTTCCACTATTCAACCAACCGACACTACTCCTCAAAGCTAACACGATGAATTCACTAGGTATCGAGTGTTTTGTTCCTATTATGCTTTAC
Source organism: Viscum album (assembly GCA_963277665.1). NCBI lineage: Eukaryota > Viridiplantae > Streptophyta > Magnoliopsida > Santalales > Viscaceae > Viscum > Viscum album. The sequence continues at coordinate 597,431,510 of OY728139.1, forward strand.
ATGTGTAAATAAACCCCTTGTGTTTGGGGTGTGGGTGATGAAGGATTGCATTATGTTGTTTTAATCTAGATAGTTTTGTTTTTTCTTCTTAATTATTCTTACTCTTCTTAAATAAATGCTAAATATTACTGAGAATTCTGAGCCCGACCAAGGGAATAATTCTCACCAATATAAAAGAAGAGTAATGGTGAAAGCTTTCATGACCATTGAAAAGGTTTCACTGATTAATAAATTGGCTGAACCAAATTAAGAATTTATAAACACTGACTACCAGACCAAGGAGTAAAATTTATTCATTTCCAAACAAGAGGAATCAGACCAAGAAAATCTTGTGATAAAAGGGAATTCAAGAAGATAAATTATCATGAACAACACAACCATTTAAGCAATATGCATAAAAAATCCATAAACACCACATCTGCAATACATTTTTCTTCCTGTTAAAACACCTTTAAATCACTTGTTGTTTCCTTTGAATTGGTAATCATTTTATTAAAGAAAAAAATAGTTTCACTAAATCTAAACCAATAAATCCACTCTAAATACTGCATGTTTCACTAAATTAATTATAAACTCAACTGAACTAATGCACTGCCAATGTTCCCTGTGGATCGACCGCACACTACAACTATACTAATGTTTTAAGAGTGGGTTAATAACAATTTGGGGCACCGATAACATACTTTCAGTGAAACGACTGACCCACTCCTTATAAATATTTACTATTTTCATCCTAGTACATATAGCTTTTCCACTAATGTTCTCTTCCTTAGAGACCTAGTTAAATTTTATTCCATTATTACTTTTTAGTTATCATTATATCTTTTTTAGAGGATGTTTCAAGAACCAATATCATGATTTGGGTTATTTAACATAGTAACTATCAAAAACTATTTCACCATTATCGAGTTGAAATAATGATTACGTGATTTATTTAAGGTAGGGAGAATGAGACACTCTGAATATTCTTCAATATTAACTTGTATTCGATAGTGTGTATGAAACATTGTACCAAGCACATAAGGGTATATAATAATCTAAATATTGGAAATAAATTTACTATTTCTTTGAAATTAAATATAATTTTTAGGTTACAATACATGTAATATTGATTGATTGAGCAAAATACAGAATAAAGAGTTTCTCTGATGGTTTGTGTAACACAGAAGAAAAATTTTTACTGAAAAATAATATAATAATATTATTTTATAATTTAGTATAATGAGACAAAAACTAACTGTTATGAATTTTATTAACTAACATAGAAAAATATATGAATTAATAAAATTTATTAATTGCTTACAAATAATTATAAATTAATATAAGAACAAATTGGATATAAAATGAATAAATATATATAAATCTATTTTTACACTCAAAATAATATTTTATCTTAATAAATTAAATTAATTACAATTAGTGAGTTATATTAATGTAATATATATAGTTTATATTTTTATTATAATATTTATATATTCATCTAATATATTTTATGAGCTTAAGATATGAATGAACCCAATTTTATAGTTAAAATCCAATATTTTTATTAAGACACTTTTACCTCCATTTAATAGAAAGACAATTTTAAATTCAAATTTTGGTATATTTATAGATTATATATGTCAAAATTAGCTTCATATTTTAACGAGAAACAAAAAAAAAATTAGTTTAGTTATATTTTTTGAATTTTTCCGTGAAGTATCCTTTTTAATGATATTTGAAAAATTATGAATCTTAGTTTATTACCATATTTTCATCTAATTTATTTATAATAATATCTAGTACTTTAATTTTTTTTATTGTTTTAATATACTTAATTTTAATCAATTATCCCAATTTATTTCATTTTAATCCATTTTACTTTGAAATTGACTATAAAAACATAGAAAACATTCAGACGTTTTTATATTAAAAACATGTATTGTCGACTCGTCTATGGGATACAAATTATATTAATTTTAATAATTTAGTGAATTTAATTTAAAAATATGGATTATATATTTGCAATACATGTAATTCATAATTTAGAATAATTTCAACATAAATTTTTACCACATGAATAGTGTATGTAATTAAAATTAATTACATTGATTAACGTAAAATTATGATTAATAAGAAACTAAAGCTTAATCCCAAGGACAATAATGACAAAGAAAATTTTTCAAGAGAAATTTTGTATCCATATATTGACCCTATACCTGCATAAATTGAAATTAGACCATTATGGGAGCCACGTTCAATATGAAAAATGTGTGTGAAATTCATTTTTCAAACATTACAAGAGTGTCACTCCTCCACTATAAAAGGCATCCTCTCCACCCACACCCTAAATCCTCTCATGTAACTTTATTTCGACCAAGATATTCAAAAATAGATCCTCAACAACCCTCCCATAACTCTATATGCCTCAATATGGGCATTAATGAATCCATGGAATCCCTTTGGTGAAATATGAAAGGATTTTCCCCAATTAGGATGTAACAACTTTCCTTATTCTCATTAGTTATATTTCCATTCTCTACCCCCTAAACTCTTCTTATTCCATGATTATATAATAACATAAGTATCCTTAATATACTAGGATGTTTTTATGATAAATTCCATACCTAGACTTACACAAACACCCTACCATTACTGAATACATTTTTAATTCGTCTTTCCATGAATCAAATTAGAAATTTATATTAACCCAAACCATACTAACTACAAAGGCATAATATTGTAGAATTGTGTGGTCAAAGCCATAGAGAGTAGAGAATCTGTGATGAAAACTCTCAACTAATGGTTATGATGCTCCAATTATAGTTTTATTTAATTGATCTAATTATTAAATTAAAAATAATAATTCAAATAGATAAACAAATGATAGTGGAAATAGTATACAGGGAAGTTTTTGCTTAATAAATTTAACCATACTTAGAAAATAATTATATCAAATAGATGTGCAAGAAAATAATTTCATCAATATAAGAAATTTTTATTCCCTATAAACCTAAATTAGAATTAGAATCCACCAAGGATAGATGAATCAAAATAGCTAAAGTGAATTATGTTCATATCTCCAAATTTAGGAGCGAAATAGCATTCAATGGTCGTGAATAAATCATCTTAATAATACTGGGGTTTGTTCATCATAGAAAACATATTGTTAATGATTAAATGAATAAAATAATATAAGAATATGAAAAACAAGATACTATCGAATAAAATCATATTTACGAGTAATGGTAAATCATGATTTAATGGTACATACCCCCTTTGACTGATTCTACTCTCCCCTATGGGTTTTCTTCGACAACCCCTGGGTGATCACAAACTATGATTAAACAAAATATCATAGGGAATTGAAAATATGATATTGAATGAAAATCAGAATGAATTTAAAGATATATTTAAATTTAATTATAAATCATTCAATGATTATATCAATAAATGGAATGAAAAACATAAAAAAACCTATATGAGAAGAAATCTGTGTTGGAATCTTCCAATAACATCTTAGTAGTCAATACTCTCCACCTAGAATATAATATCAAATTACATGTCCAAAAATCTTATTTATAATATTATAGGTTATAAATGGACATCCAATAGGTCATATATGTGTTTAATGTCTATTTTGGGGGGGGGCATGAAGAATATCATCAAAGATTCGTAAAAATCGATGTTTTTCGGTTGTATTTTTCTTTTACATGGAGTGTAAATGTTTACATGATGTATAATTTAAACAACAGGTAAAGAATTGATGATCATTGTGATTTTGGTAATATATAAAACAAGTTATTGAATGACACATATGTTTCATGGCATGAAACATGTGATCATTAATTCATGTTGATTTTATCCACTTCCCAACCATTAGCTCTTCCCTAAATTGCACTGGTTAACCATGACCAATGTGTAAAGTCATATTCTCCTTTAGGAAGCTCGGTTTTATAATGGGACTTTAGTTTTTCCCTTTTATGTTCTCCATGATCATCTTTAAAATCCAGTTTCATGCCGCGATCTAAGCAAAGTGGCCCGAAGGTCCTTTTCCTTCATAAATTGCCATGTTTTCCATTATATTTCCCCAAATTCCAATCCGGTATAAAAATTCATAAAATATTAATATCAAAAATTAATATTACATTAAATATATAAATATTCAATTAATGTTTAAAAAAATTCAAAATATGTATACAAAATATAGTTATCACTCCCATCTAATGGGTAACGAACATACTGTTTCTGTGAATAGTAAACTACCGCATTAGGAAACAATGATTGTTCGTTCTTCCTTTACCTCTTCATATGCTTGAAATTATGATGTAAAATCAATTTATATATGTTATATATGATATTTATAATTTATTTATGTTTCTATAATTCATTTATAACATATACGCTTTTACTATCTATTTTTTATAAATACAATGACATTGTTTGTGGAATTGTGGATTATTACTCCATAATAACAAGTGATTCATTCAAAATATAAATATAACATATAAACATTGTCTTTTATTAAAAATATGTGACATAAAAAAAACCTGTATATTATATTCATGAAATAATTAGCTTTTTGGAAATGTAATATTTATCAATTTCTTTATTACCCTCTCATACACTTATAATGTTAAAACATCATTCGTGGATGTGTGGGCTACCACAACCTCAACATGTTGTGATTCATTTTACATAACAAAAATTAGATCTACAAGTATATATAATTAAAAATTATGTTATTAATGATATAATTATCATTCTTGAAAGATATAGTGTAACATACCTTCTTTCCATAATGAACATCGAAATATGGGAACATTACTCATGAATACATATGGCCTACCATCTCCATGATTGTAACATTGATTCATTTTTCATAAAAATATTTAATGATTGTTTTTAAAAGTATAACTAACGTATAAATATGATAACCATTTCTTGATTTAGTATTTTTTACATGTTTATCTAATGACACATTTGACCATAGTTGAACTACCAATGTTGTTTTTGACACATAAATAGAATTTCATCCAAACACATGATGTAAACATAATTGATTAAGTAGTTATATACCACATGATAATAAGTGAATCAAATGTAATGATAAAAATTAAATAGGTTCTAAAGGATGAAAATAATTTAAATAAGTTTATCATGTAGTTTTTTAAAGGATGTTCACCCAAATGGAAACAGAAGGTAAGGGATGTCAAATCAATTTACATTCCACTGAGACATATATGTGGTTATAAACCTAGTTCATTTTACATGGTGTATATAAATCCATATGAAGTGTTATATCATGAAACATTTTATTATCATGATATTTTAACATTAATTTAACTTTATTTCTTCATTGAGATTATGATTCTAATTTTTCAAAGTGTTATAAAACCCTTTGTAATTTTTAATGATTATTCTCTTCAAGAAGGTTTTTAATGATTATATTTGTAATCTATGTTCCTTTTTTGATTCTTAACATTATCGTAAAACAATCCCTTAATTTTCATGCACCTAATTTATCAAATATGTTGTATATACTTCTTATTCTTCATATAATATCAAGATTCATTCATTCATTATTATATTTTGTGTTACTGTTTGAATTATTTCATATAATTTGATTTGAGTTATAAGTTACCAAGTGGAAATAATATTTCACAACCGAATTCTTATTTCATTGCTCTATACTACATCCTGATATCCATTAATATTTTTTTATGTTTATAATTACATTGGATATCTATTTATTTATTTACACTTCTTTATTTTAAGTCATATTTAAGATGAATAATTTATTCATTGATTGATTCTCAATTCAACATTATATTCTATTCAAGGGTTTTACTTCACAATGACATTTTATCTAGGATTTATTACACATGAATTTCCATCCTCAGAAATAATTTTCTAATTCACCTTTTAATTTTTTTTCGGCTTTGGTAATTCAGTACCTTTTTAATGTAATAATACCATTTCATGTCACTGGTACTTAAAATTTTTTTGAATTTTTTTATTGAAATTAAACTTCATTTTTCTCATTAATTAAAGAAAATATTTTATTCTAAAAACCATGTTTTATTAAAATGAATCTGAAAAAGTTTTTTATGTTTTTAACATTATTTTTTAACAAATTTTTTACTCTTTTTAACTTTTACCTATTTTTCCAAAGGAATATTTTTATTGCTTTATGAAAAAGGAATTTTTTATTGACCTTTAAAAATGAAAAATTAATATTTTTTACCTTGTATGACATGTATGGATTTACCCACAATTGTTTTTAAACCATCCATTAAATGTTTAAAAGGATAAATTTTTTTAAAAAAAATTATAAGTTACTTTCAAAGAAATGGTTTTTCAAAAGGATAAAAAGGTTATTTTTCTAAAGAATGTATTAAAAGATATTTTCATTTTATTTTTTTCATCGATGAAAAAAACAGATTATTTATACTATACTTGGGATATATTGTATTGATAGGACCATTAATATTATTATAAATGGTTTATGATTGATTTGGCCAATAATAGTTCTCACATTCAATTCAATGATTCATTTTAGTCCCCTTGAAATATTCAATTTTCTATTATTAGTAGACATTGAATTTCCCCTAAATATCCATATCATTTTTCAAAGATATGATTATTACCAGAACAATATACTATTTTCGGTATGGTGTTTACATTAATAGTTATTTGATTATTTGGGGACATATAGATAAATCATTATCTTTTATTCAATATAGATATTTGATAATTAATATTTCCTATTCAATATGAGGAACGTTTTGGAATGGTGGTACATGTGTTGAGGACTATTTAAAGTAATCCCAATTAGATAGGAATAGTTAATGATATCCCCTCAATGCATTAGTATTCTTGTGTGAAAATAGGGTATGAAAAAAACATAACACTTGTAACCAGTATATTATGAAATGTGTTGTGATAGGTCATAACTATTGAAAAAAGGTTAACCAAACCAAATTTGATTTTACCCAAGATGTTATAAACAATATTGTGAAAGGTCTTAATGGTACTAGTTCCATGTACCTAGGAAACATGGAATATAAAAATTAATAATTTCAATTATTTAGTTTCAGTTGTTATTTATCCAATAGATTTTACATTGACATATCTATTGGTAAATTTTAGTTTCAGTTCATTGATTAACATGAATGGTTTTCAGTTTCTTACCATTCAATATTTATTCTAACATATCTAATTATTTTAATGGAATGTGTTTTTATATACCATAACATATTTATTATTCCATTATTATTTATCCTACTAATTTCTGGTTAAGTGTGTTCATTTATTTACCCTTTCATGATGATTTATTCTTCTTGATTTATTATTGCTTATATTAATCTTTACCTTTACTGAGCATTAAATCTCACCCATATTTTGTTTCCATTCCCTAAGAATCCATGATTCATTCTGTGAGATATATTAATTGATATAATAGATGGAATAAAGTTGTCCTATATGTAATTTGGAAAACAATATGTTGTAATTAGAGTAATATTTTCTCATATATGTATATGGTTTTCCAAGACTAATAAACTGATTGGTCTTTCATGATTTGATTCCATGTAATCATACGAATATAATTGATAATAGATGTTGACTCTATGCCTTTTGGGGTCGATTTCAACCATTACATCAGGAATTATTAAAAATTCATATTAATATTTTATTTGGAAACTAATGTTTCTTATCCTTTATAAACAAAAATAAAATTTCCATTGTTACATATTTTGTACATACCTATTATAAATTTTAAATCCATTTTATTTGATTAGGATTATAAATGGTATAAATACGTATTTTGAAATACTAAATATATAATTTTATATATTCTTTTAAAAAATATAACTTATATTACAAAATGTCAAATATTACTTTTTAAATCAAAACCAACCCATTTAAAACATATATTTCTTCTTAGAAAAAGGTTTCATTAATTTAAAATTTTTATATACATACCAATAATTTCATAAATTTCATGATATTAATGAAAATATTATTTTTCAAATTTCACCTAAAAAGAAATATTTATACAAAAATCAAAACATTCCACTCAAGAAAAGATTTATTGTATGAATCCAATAAAAAAAATTATTTTTTCAACATTATGGTCTAAAATATAAAATTTTAACTTTTATATAAAAATATAACATATAATGATAACTTTTTTTATAGTAAAATTTTCTTTTTAGAATATTAAAAATTCTAAAAAAAATAATTTTTTTATTATCAAGAACAATTTTTTTGAAATAGTGAGAAACCCAAGTTCACATGAAACGTAAAATAAAGGAAAACAAAATATTGTTAAAAGATAAATTTAGCCAATAGTAATTCTTATAACTCATAATGTTTCACGATATAGAGTATAACAAGCTTTTTAGATCATACTTTATAAGGTATTAAAAATGAATCGACAACTTGTACCAAGCGTACGTGTACCCCGGTTGATTATCCATTCTCATTTTTTTCCTATTACATAATAATTAAATAATTATTAAAAAAAATTATTATTAAATTTATTTTATCATAATTATTCCCATGTTAATTGAAGTACATATGCATCACTATTAAATATGAAATTTAAAGAAATATAATTTTATAAACAAAAAATGGACTTGTTATTAATTTTAGGTAAACTAATTGAATTTAGTTCATATAAAATGTTTCCTTTATTTTATTTCATAAATTAAATATTAATTTTATCACTTATATTTTTATTTAACAGGAATACTTATTTTTTACATTTTTATATAAATATATATACTTTTAAATTTAGTTTAATTTTGCTTTTTCATAAAGCAATTGATCTAATTGACTCTTTTAAAGGTAATCATATATTAAAATTTCTACGGGGTAGAAACATAGTATTAAAATCATTAATTATGATACCACCATAATTTTATTTAAAATACCTAAAACATACATCGGGCCAACATCTCTTATAAGAACCATAATTCAGACACTTATAAAATGATGATATAACCATATAATCTATTATGGAAAATCTATTAAAATACCAATAATTACTTTTGAATTAAAATCATATAGAGAAAAATGAATAACAACAAAACTATTATGATGCTATTTCAAAATGATCATGATTACGCACAACCGATAATGAAATTTATAATAACCAACTACTATAAATATAAATAATAATAAAAAAATGATTATAAAGTTATATTGATATTTATAATATTTTTAAAAGGATATTTTGGTAGTTATTTATTTTATCCCATGAGTTCTAAGAGCTTTAATGGGAGCCATAAATTATGGTATGGGCTTCTTGTCTCAGTGATTCACCCCATGAGACATATTTGTTATTATATAAAATTTTTCCCTAAAATGGTTCTTTTACTACCTTTGTAATATGATTTAATATGATACACATAATTCATATTATTTAATGATTCATATGAAATAATATTCTTCAAGTGGTTTGATTTGAAATATTCTATAGTTGTATGGGGTTCTTTACCTAAATGTAATATATTCAAATATTTTTTTTTCATATTACGCACCCTAATATATATAATTTGGTGTTATTACTACCTTAACAATGCTTATTAACATATTAATATAATTCATTAGATTTAATATCTATATTATTTTCCCTCATTAAATGGATTTCAATTCGAAACAAACCATGGTTTTATAGTATTTTTTTCAAAAACTACCTTCATTGAGTTACAATGTTTCTTCATGAAATTTTTTATTTCCTGATTTTTTTCTTCAACTATATAATTTTATTTATGGTTACATTCTATTTATCTTTATGAGGAATGAATTTTTAATTCAATTATTTTACAATGATGATTTTATTACAAAAAATGAATACCATTTTTGTGAATAATTTTCACCCTCATTAATCACAGTTTCCTATCTTTGTCCATATATAACCATAGAACCAATTTCATCTTTTATAATTGGAATTATAATTTTGTGTTATCTCATGTGACATTAAAATTTTCCTTATCTAACTTTAAAATTATTATTTGGCTACTATTTTTTGATGTGTTTTTTATCAATGAATACTGAAAATGTTTTTGATCCCATCAAAATTAAATTTTTCCTATCACACTACACATTTATTTTTGATAACAATTATTTCAATTTGTGGATCAATTATTGATTATTATTTTTTTAAAAAAACTATTTTTTATCTTCTCACATGACCTTTATAATAGTTTATTTAATTTTCCAGGATCTATTATTGAATATATAATTTAAAATTAAGTGTTTTTAAAATCAATTAACCCAACCTTTTTGAATCATTTATTTGTTTTAAAAGGCAACATAATTAATTATTATTTATATAAAGGGTTTATAAATTATTTCAATTCACTTTTTTGAATACATTATGACATTTTCAAGGATCTATAATGGATATTTCTTTTTAAAATGTATAGTTTTAAAAATAAAATTGACATCAACTTTTTGAAACATTTATTTAATTTTAAAGGATTAATTATAAATAATTTTGAATATTCTTACATTTCATTTTAATATTTTTTATATTATCAAATGTGGCTCTTAGACTCTTAATTACAATAATATTCGCAAATGTTTCCTAAAGTCCATTTTAAGGTTTCTCTTTCATATCTATATTCCCCTAAATTGGACTTATTTTAATTGGAATATTTTTTTCATGGATTATAATTAAACGTACATATGAAAACATATTTTGGGTGATAGAATATTTATATCAACTTATATAGTTGATGAATTCGTTTTTATGTTATTCTATTATGAAATGAATGAAACCCATTATCTTTTCAAATGTTTATTATGATAAAATGAATAATTAGTTTCACATTGGAAACATATATATGAATGATGATGGGTGAGAACATATATCTACCTACAATTTATTAGTTGTTGATATATATATATATATATATATATAATTATGAGAATCAAGTATTGGTTCCCACTCAACTATGATAATCATGAAGTGATTTTGGGTCCATTATGTCATGGATATAAGGTATTTATTCCTACTTTACATTATCAATGGGAATTGGGTAGTAATTTCTCCTAAATAATGGGATTTTGATGGCGATTAATACTCTATTTTGTTTAAAATAATTAGGCAGTGATACCTTGTCCACTATAGGAATTGGATAGTGATGTCTGATTTACAATGTTATGGGAAATTGGTAGTGATTCATTTCCCTGAATTTTAATTTTTCTATGCCTATTTTAGTTCCATAGTTTTCTAATATGATTTATATTTATGAAATGATATTGAATAATTCTGATGATTATTCTCCATGAAAAATGTTTATTGTACCATTTCCTACACTATAATGCCATGTAATATGTTTTCTCTTTTGAGAAAAAATTTCTTGATATCAAGGATTATAAAAAACTATTATTATTCAAGTTTATTATCCATAATATATTTATCCATACATTTTCGTTTGCATTTTCTCATTATCTAACCGTTATTGATATGTTTATGAGTTTTTAACTTACTGAGAATTGAATCTCAACCAATTTTTATGTTCAAATTTTTAAGGTTATGAATATTATTACAACCCATGAGTATTTTAGAAGGGTGTATAACATGGTTCCATTATGGAGTAATTTTTAAACTTCATGTAAAATAATATTCTTGTGTAGTTGTTCCTTAAATATAATAATCCTTCCATTCCAGGTATTCTGAGATGATTTTTGAGTTGTAATGGTTATGTTATTGTAATTTTGTAAAATAATGATTGTATAATCTCACTTTATATCAAATAATGTTATTAAAAAATTATATCAATTAATGCATGAGGGTTTTGGGGATAGGGAAATTAATGATAAAGTGAATGAATGAAGTAATAACTGTCTAATCACCCAGTTTCATAGAGATGTGGAACTATTTAAATAAATTCCCCATGTGTCAAAATAACACAACATAAAAGAATACAATGGAGTAATTTTTAGAAGATTTTATCATTTAAGCTTCAGTAGATTTCCTAAATGATTTAATAATAGAAATATTGTTCATAAACAAATATTTCGATGATAAATTATTTTACTCTTCATTTAGGAACTCGATAATATCATAAATGGTTTTAAAGAAATTTGAATCATCCCATTATTCAATAAGAATGTAGTATTTAGTTAAAAATCATTAGATATGTATTTTTATGATGAATATACATATATATATATATTTCCCTATTAAAATAAATGATGATAATTTAATTGCATAAAATAGTTTTTATTCCAATGATTGAAATTGATTAAATGGTCTATATAAATTTATTTGTAATTACAATAAAATATTTCCTATCCATATATGGAGTTTATAATCCCTATGGATTGAAGAAAATCCATCAAATTTAAAGTAGACACTTAAATTTATAAGTAGTTATTTGACACCCATCTAATCGATCACCATATGAAATTCTGGGAGAATATGAATCAATAAAATTATAATTATATCCTTATAAAAGAGGATTTATCCATTTAGATAAATTTTATTAACTACTTTCCAAAAATACTATAGATGACTCAACCTAATCATGGGGTTAAATTATTTATTGACCTCATAACAAATTAATAAACCATATATAATCATACCTATAACATAGATCCATTGGTATTAGTAGAATTAAAAATCACCTGAAATAGTTTTGTGTTAAAAACTTCTTAGCACTAGTGTCTCACCTTGTGGATAACCCCTCTTATTTGTGAAATGATGATTGGGTATATCGTATTGGGAATCAATTATATAGTGTTCACTCCCATTAATATAAAAATTATATTCCCTTTATCTCATATTTATGATATGACTAATAAGTTACAAAATTATCAATACTAATGGAATATTGATCTCCATTCTAGTTATCATCAATTACATGTCAAGAAGGATGATATACCAATGAGTAAATTAAAAAAATGGTATTTTGAATATAATTTCAAGACAATTCTATTTTGGATAATAAATTCACCCTTAGTTATAATGGATTTAACTTATAGATTATTTAATGATCACCTTGATAAATTTTTATGGGGTTTGAGTGTTATATCTTCATTTATATTCTGATATAAAAAGTCAAAGAAAACCTTTTATGAATTACCATTCACACCCTATGAGAGATGGTGTTAGATGGTATAATAATTATTTGAGAATGTTGTATTCATAAAGACTATATTCAGGGACATATTTTCACAAATGATGAAATATCACTATCCCCCACAAATATAATGTGTTTAACTGAATGGCCTATGCCAAAAAAATAACAGATATATATAGATTTGAGGGAAATAAAGGATACAATTGGTGTATTTTCTAAAAAAATTATAATTATATAATTTAATAAAAGAGATTACATTTATAGGGGTAAAATTGATTTAGTCATGGGAATTCAAACAATTTAGACTAGAACTCAAATTATTGTTGATCAATACTACTATATTTATCATTCCATCAGGAAAAGAAGGATTTTTTATAGATAGTGACACATAAAATAATGTACATGGGAGTTCTATTATAATAATTTATAGAGTTACAGAATTTGAATCTTTTAAATTAAATAATCATAAGAAAAACATATCCAACTCATGATCTTGATATTGAAACTAAAATCCTTCCAATGAAGATAGGAAGACAATATATTAATGTTGAATGATGTGACATATATATGAATCTAAATTTTTAAGTATATATTCAGACATAATGGGATAAAAATGAGTCAAAATAGATCAATCTAACTAGTTAATGACTATTACTATTCAATACAATACAACCATGGTAAGGAAAACAGGTCTGCAAATTCATTGAATTTGAAGGATCGTTGAGTAATATCAATGATGAGTATACATAAGAATCCAATTTAATGGATTTATAATGTTGGATATAAAAATTATTATGGAAAGGAAATAATATATATTTTACCAAGTAACATACCAACATTATCTACATCAAAATATAATTGAGTCTCAATTAGATGTTAAGCGTTTTTGAAAAAAATATTATAGCACAAAATATGAGATATTGACTAGAATCATATATGGATTTAATTTATTGATGTTTAGAATGGTAATTTTATATAATAGGTACTTGATTAGAAGTGGTAATTTCTGGATAAATCTCATAGATAAAATTCTCCTATACACCACCTTTGTGGTAAGTTGTATAGGGATGTGAGGGATCACTTCTGGTTGGAAGTGATGAAGATTGAAATGGATTTTTTTGGATTCATAGTATATCAATTGGTAAAATAATAGACAAATTTCTTTGGTTTTCAAATTATAACCCTAAAAACACAATTTTTGAAATGGGAAAAAAATGAAAATGGAGATTGTTATTGGGTTGCATAAGGTATATAAGGAATGTGATAACAATTGTGTCATTGTGTGTCATCAAACTAAGTAAACTATAACATCATGATTTTTTTAATGGAAATAATATTATAGAAAGTATAAAAGATACGTAACCCCATGCTTAAATGAATAAAAAAATATTTTTTATATAACTATTACAACCCAACATATAAATTAGAGGTAATTAATAATATCAAAATTGATATTATGAATTTTTATAGTAAATAATATCTTATTAAAAGATAAAAAATTCTTCAAAATTATTTAAATGACCAAATAAATAAGAAATTTTTTTAAATTTCATATATTATCCACTTATGGCTTGTTTGAAATTTTATATACACTATATTAACTCTCTAGGAGTAAATATCGATGTTGTCATGGTAAAAGTTAAATACGTAAATAAGGGTTAAGAAAAAAATGAAATTTATATAACCATGACCTAAACTTGTAAAACAATTTTGTGTTAAAAAGGATTCAAAATGTATCACTTTATGTTATAATTTGAGTTGTTTTAGGGAAACAGGTTCATGAAATTGATTTATATACTATTTAGATAAATGATAGTTACGAAATGTCACTATCTTTTTATTTAATATCATATATTTTCCCACATAAGGGGAAATATATGAAGGAACCTAAATGTATAATTTTATCCTATTGAAGCTATTATCATTATAGAAATTTATATATAATTTTTAAAGAGTATATTATTATATTAAATTCATCTACAGTGCTAAAAATATTAATTTAATTAACAAAATAATAAAACAATTGAATTAAAAAATATTTATTTTGTTATATTTAGGATGATTTAATGTGTATAAATAATTTTATGTATTTATATGTCCTATTAGAGTGTTTGAAATCAATATTTTTTTATTCCATGTTTGTAATGATGTATTTTTGGAAAAATTAAATAGATAGTGTCAAAATTGAAATAAATAAAAGTTTATGAAAATAGTATTTTATTAAATAATATAAAATTCCAAATATCTTATATTCATCCATGTGAATGGAATATAGTTCATCACATTATAAATGGTCCCTTTATGAGTCATTTTTTATTTATATAATCTTTATTAATTCATTATAATTAAAATATTGGTTATCATGGTTGAGGTAAAAAAATTATCCAAGGGGTTCATAATAATATATATGGTTTAAAATTACAAAAAAACATGTCTAAATTATATTTTTTATGTTATTACAACCCATTACTATATTAAATTTTAATAAATTTCAATTTCAAAGTATTTATCTAGATATATTAATTTTTTATAATTTTACTTTTTGAGAAATATTAAAAGTGTCCCTAACCTCCATTATAAATGGGAACCACCTCCCTCTATTCATCACACAACATTGGCCCCTTTATCTCAATAATGTCCTACCCTATTCTGTTCCCAAAATCCTTGTCCATGTTCTGGAGGTTATAGTCCATCAAAAATTAATTCATTATATACTTTAATAAGAAATCTAAGGGAATTCTACCGAATCAACAGTAGTCATCATTATAGAATCTTTGAATATTATTACTTCGTCAATATTCTCGTCATGTGTTGTTCCTAGGTTAATGTAATGACTCCATTATCATATATATTCAGATATTTTATTATGATTATAGATAAACCATATTCTACATTTTATCCATCCTATAAAAAACAGAAGCATTGTGTGTGCATACGTATGACTTAACATCTCAACATAGTGGTATACTTCATCTTTCATCTGCACTTTAAAAGGATAGTTATAATGAACAGTATAGTGGATATATATGGTAATTATTACATGATGTTAATTTTCAAAAATTATTATACCACACACTTTATTACCATTTCAACCATTAAAGGACTGATACCATTCCTCATGTGTATATATGACCAATTGCCTCCACAAACACTACTACAAAACAAGAGTTCAAAAGAACTAGTATTTATCAGCACTATTAAAATGAACTGATAAATGTAATCTTTATCACTGCTAAAGAATATGCTCAAAAGCTTAACCCTCTATCAACCCCTTTTTCATAGTACTGATATTATTCCCCTTTATAAGTGCGTTATTTTTGGCATTCATAAAGGGTTCCCTTTGTCTACGCTTTTTTTAGCACATATAAAGGGTAACCTTTATCATATCTTTATTTTTAGATCTGATAAAGGGTAACCTTTATCATCTCTTTATTTTTAGCTGTAGTCATACATACCGTGAATACCTAGAGACAGTAATGTTGACAGAAATATTCTCATAGAGAGATTTAAATCTGAGGAAAAGGAGATTGATGGAGTATCTCTAAATTTTTGACTTTGACTTGATTTATACACCAAAAATGGAAGTTAGTGGCAGATGCATTGTGTTGAATGTCATATGTTTAGTTGGAAAAATAATCTCCAAATGAATGGAACTTGATGTCAGTCTTAACTGAAAATCATGTGGAATATAAAGAAAAAGGTGATGTTGCAAATTTATTTTCAGCTACTCATGTTCCTATTTGGTAAATGTGGTAAACAGATGCACAAAAATATGATGCAGAATGTCTGGTTTGGAGTTCAAAACTCAATGGTGGAAAGAACATTGAGAGATAAAAACTTGATGGGAGCTTAGTTTTGGGCTTTAGATATCGGATAGTTTAACCCTTGTCTATTCAGAAACAAATCCTTCATTGTTACCACCATTCAAGATGGGATATACATCCTGGTACACAGAAGATATATAAGGCGTTAAATTCATAGTTTTAGTAGAGTAGCCTGAAAATTATAGAGGTCATGTTCATCTGGGGGTCCTTAACTTGTCAGTAGGTTAAAGGAGAGCATTAGAAACTAGCATGTATGTGGTAGTCTTTACCTATCATAGTGTGGAACTGGGAGTAGATAGTGATGGATTTTCTTACTGGTCTTCCATGAATGGTTTAGAAACATGATGCTATATGTGTGATAGTGGATCGTCTTACCATGTCGTCCCATTTCTTCCATATTTGTGAAACTCATATTGTGGTGGATCTATCAAAAATCTATATCAAAGATGTGGTAAGGAGACATGGCATTCCAATTTCAATAGTCTCAAACAGAGATCCAAGGCTCACGTCTCATTTTTGGAAATACTTATAGCAAGATCTTGGGACTCAATTGACTATGAACACGACATATCATCCTCAGACGGATGGGAAATCCGAGCGGACAATAAAAACGATTGAAGCCATGTTGAGGCCTTGTGTAATGGATTTTTGTGGCTCATGGGAAGAGAATATACCCTTGGTGGATTTCTTATTCAATAACAACTATCAAGCATTGATACACATGGCTCAGTTTGAGCATTGTATGGGTGTCCTTGTCGTTCTCCACAATGCTTGGTGGAAACATGTGAAACATCGCTAGTAGGGCCAATCCTTGTACAACAAATAATGAAGAAGATCCATTTGATCTGAAAAAGGATGGAGATGGCTTAGAGTCATCATAAATCGTATGAAGATCACCATAGAAGACAGTAGTTGTTTGATGTGGGTGATCATGTCTTCTTAAGGATATCTCTAATGCTTGGACATAATCATTTAGAGAAATAGGGAAAGCTATCTTATAGATAAATAGTCCCTTTAGAGATACTGGAATGGGTTGTAGAGGAGGAATATTTATTTAAATTACCACCACTATTCATTTTGGTGCATAATGTGTTCCATGTATCTTAGTAGAAAAAGTATCAGCCTGATGATGACCATGCGATCAGATGGGATCACGTTGACATAGAGCCAAATACATCCTTGATACATATCCCGATATGTATTGTGGATAGGAAATAGAAAATTTTTCCTGAAAAAAGTAACAATCTAGTGAGGGTTTTATGGAGGCATCTTTATATTTAGGAAGAAACATGGGAACTTGAAAAGGATGTGAATGAGAAGTGGTAGGAACCCTTTTAGTTGGCTGATGGTTTTCTTCCTTCTATGGACAAAAAGTGAAATGGTGGAGAGAATATAGTACCCCAGGATTTTGGTATGTAAGAATTACTTGATTATTTTCATGGTTATAATGTTAGGGGTGATGAATGGGAGGGTCAGGAAAACTTTTTAAATGTTTTGAGGCCAAGGGAAGTCGAACAGGTGGCGCACAATTTGTATAACTATGCGGCCAAACTATGCATAGTTGGTCCTTTTGAGGTAGTGGATCCCACACCGTTGTAGCACGTTTAGAGAGACCATGTGAGGATGTCATGCGAGGGTCTGCAGATGTACTGGCTAATGCATGGTTAGCACATGGATTGTTTAATTGTGTTAACTAACCAGGCTGACACTGAAGTGAGATCCTAAAAAAGTTGATCTCCCATGTTTTTGCCTTTAAGTTGTTTTTTTTCACCTAAGTAGTCTTAACACGGGATTTTTCTTATCCTAAGGCCACATAAGGTACTCCCACTGTCCTAGAGGTGATTCAAAGGCAACCCTTCGCAAATTAAAGAATGATTCTTGAGGTATGTGATCATTCTTCTTCGTTCTTGTTCGGTTTCATAGATCTACTTAGATATACATCTACACATATCTCATTTTCTTATATCTATATCCGTTATGGGTAGATATATGTGTGTGGATTCGATATAGGATGATATATGGCCTCGGTCTTCTTTGGATAAGGGATATATGGGTGGATCATGGAGTTTTGACCTTGTTTTATTGAGTGTTCTTCGTTCGTTGTGGTTTTCATCAGAACTGTTGAGGTAGGAGGCTTCTCTCTCGACTCATATTTTAGAATTTATTTTCATATTTTCAAATTTATTTATTAGAAATGAATTTATTGTGAAACAAATTGAAATAAATCTTCTTCAGTGATGATTTATGGTTTTAGTGAATGTGTGAAATCTTGGTGAATTGTTGTGGAATGTGATTTAATATCTTGAATTTAATATGATGATTTTAAATCATTGATTTTCTTGAATTTTTAAATTGTTTTATGAAAATATTTTTTTCAAAAAAATGTGTCTTATTGAAATGGTTTGGTATGAAAGGTCAATTCATGGAATTTTTTTTCAATAAAAGGGGTGTTTTATTGAAAAGGTAGTTTAGCATGATCCTTGGAAATTTTTGTGTGTGAGTTCAAATTGAATTTATGGGTCTTGGTTAAAATATTACATTGTGCTCAGTGAAAAATTATAAATAGAACATTTGATATAATGCTCATATTTCATTTCATGGGTTTCGATGAAATGTGACCTTGTGATCAGTGCCAACGGTTAATTGGAACATGGAAAACAATTACCTTGTTATGACTTGGTAGATCGACGAGAAACATCTCATGAGTATGGAACTATCATAACGTAGAATGCATCGTTGGTTACAGGGGTTTTTAGAATGGTTGGGTATGCCATGAAAGGGATATTGTGAAATGGTTTTAAAGTTTTTTTTGTTATTTTTCTGAGAAAATATATTTTTGTTAAAATTGGTTTCAATTAAACTTGTATTCTTTTGGTGATGAATGATTTTGGAAACTTTTTTATCATTAGTTATAAACAGTTTTTGAGAAATTTATTTATGTAATTTTTTTATATAATTGTTTCTATATCTTCTAACCTAGTGGAATGAGTAGGGAAGTCATTGGGGAAACCCTAATGAGTTTCATACTCAACCCTACTTTGGAACATTGGTACTTTTGCAGAATCTATCTTTTGAGATAGGGGAAAAGGTAATGTTTAACATTATTTTAGAAATACCTCATGATTTTTGGTCTATTCAGAGATTATGGATCTTGGATCATGTGGAACATAGAGTATTGTGTTATTTTGAGAGTATTGTGCCATTTATCTATATGTACATTGATACTTGGTCATTCATCTATAGTTTCATACTTTGATTTGGTTTTGAGATACATAATGTTGGTGAGTTGTCTTTCATATGATCATGCATCATATAGTGAATGATTGGTTATGAATGGATGGTATATTAGTTTAATTCATAAAGGATAAATCATTCCCCAATTGTATTTGAAACCCTTCGGCATTTATTTCCAGCCGTTGGTGTCTTGGGGATGTCTCTTAAGGCCTAGTATGTAATGGTTGTGCTATCAATCAGAGGAGAATTTTCGGTTCATTAAATGGTACGAGCATACATCAAATTACATTTTATACCCAGAGTGACGAGAGAAATGTAGGATGAGGTACATTAAAATTGGTCATGTAACTTAACAACAGTTAAGAGTTTATGATTTGAATACTAAAACTTGTTTTGAAAACTAGACTATAATGCATGACTAACATTATATGCAGTTTTATTTTGTAAATTGACATTTTCCATGCTTAAAAATAATTTTAATTAAATTGGAAAAATGAATATTTCTTTTTTTACTAATTTTATATCATATCAGAAGTATTTGTCGAGACGTTCTTACTTGAGAAAAATCAATTGTTCATGTGTCGGGGGATTTGATAATCATAATTTATATATACATTTTTCTATCATTTGATTATAGTTTTTAATTAAACTACATGATAATGCCCGACTTATGTGTCTAATTTTGCAGAAATAAATGCTTCATAGGTCTCCAAGGAATATAGACATAAAAAGTGAAAATATTTCCTAGTACATGTTATAGTTATCCAGTACACATCATATACCTACAAATCATAGCCTTCCTCAAGTCATGAAGGCAAACCATGAGTAAGACAGGAAGCCAACAAAGAAAAAACAGTCTGCGTTGTGAATGACCCTCTCACATTGGGATTCTAGTCAAAGCCCAGGGTGAGAAATTCATGAATAATTCACACAAAAATCTTACAGAGATGAGGTACATGACATGGACAACAATCTCATGTCATGCACCCAGTTAATCCTCTGAAATCTGTGAGATCTGCATTCCATGCTAGAGATCAGAGGGAAAATAATGTGGTTCAAGGCTACACATCATATACCTAATGTACACGTTGTGATGAAATATTCTTAAATTAGTAGTGAAGTGGAATAACATTTCATACAATTCCTAGACATGCTTCCCTTCTCCCTTTCATCTCATTTGGAAATTCATTCTCACATTCCACTTTAAAACCCTCATACTATTAGTATTTATGAATTTTTATTAATCTATGATCTATGGAGATTCGGTTCATCAACACATTAATTTCCAACCATCACATTTAAATTCAATTTCCATTTCTCCTTTTTAAGTATATATTTTATTTATAATTGTGATTTAAGTAGTGCATATTTATTTCAGTTAATATTCCCAATCATTTTTATTATCCCAAATATAGTAATATCAATCATTCCTTAAATCATGATGGCTTTAATTTATATGATTTTTTCCTTCCCATCCAAGAGTAGCTAAATTTATTTGGGCTATGGATTAAGAAATTTAGAAGCTAAAATAAATATTCCATTATATCTCATCATTGAAAGCCTAATTGAATTAGTAACTAGGATATTAACTCCATTTCTATCCCATTTATGCTAACGTGGCTAACCACAAGATTGTCCTGAAAATGTCCCTACCCAAATCCGAGTAGACAAAGCTATAACCACTATCATAGGAAACATTCTCCCTTAAAGAATCCAAACCTATTTCACCTAGTATGTAACTATATCCTAACCACATAATAGCTTCTGCCTATACAGAACTAGGAGGCTATGACTAAATTCAACTAGTGAAGCATGTTTTCTTTGCAGACTAAGACAAAGGATCTGGCCATGGATAGAATTAAAGGAAATCCTTCACTCAGATACATGGCTTGATACAAACCCATCATGACTTCTATAAAGGAATTACTCATAGGTATAGAAATCAGATTTCCCCAATAACAACTGGCAGTCTCCCTATGGATATGACCCCATACTACCACTACACTACGTCTCTATAGTTAGTTACTATTTGATAAGAATATTAAATTGTAAATTTAATATGCTCTAGAGGAAGTAACGAAACCACCATGAGGGATACATCAACACATCATTAATTATTTTTATTAATTCTAATTTCAATGATATTATATTTTTATGGGATTTATTTTTGAAAACCCACTTTTAATGTTAACATTTAAGCACCTTTTACTAATTTCATATGGAATATGTTTTAGCTTATACATCCTGAAAACCATCTCCGGGTTTGAGAAATATTTAATACTTTAATTTCTGATTTATATGCTTACATTTTTATTTTATAGAAAATTGATTCTTTATAATGTGTGTTGTTTTTTGATTTTCAATGTTTTTTTAATAAAAGAGTATTTTAATATTCAAAAGTGATTTTTTGTGACTTTAAAATAGTTTTAAGATTTATTATGATGAAAAGCGTGAGAATAATTTTTTTTAATAATGATATGGTACAGGATCATTATACAAAAAAATGGGTGCACCCATATAGCGTTGGGTGATCCTATTATTGCTTATATGATGTGGTGGCTCTAATAGTGTCATGTAACCCCATTATATTTTATATGATTTGGGCATATAGATAACTCTCAAATGAAAAGGGTGATATTACATTTCTTTTTTTTAAATAAGGAGGGAGTTACTTAAGGATTTTTCCTTTGAACTTAACTGGGGTCTATTTATATAAAACACTGGTTTAAAATTGTTTTTGAATTTGATGCTATTTGTTTCCAAAAGGGTTTTAATTAACTTTATATAAGTTTGAAGAATTTAATTTTACATAAATTTTCCTTTTTTTATTTTTAAAATTATTAATTTCATTATAAAAAATAAAATTTAGAAAAAATTAATTATTACATGGGTTTTCATGTTTTTCAATGAACTAATGGTTTTCTTTCTTTTAACCATTACTGATCATTTTTTGTCCATTATATGTTTTAAAATTTTTTTAAGAGGGATTAAATATTTATCAGGAAGATGTCTTTGCTTTAATAATAAATTGTGTCTTCGGCCCCCTGATCATCATTCAAGTGTCTATATAAATATTGTTATAATAATTTATGGTGAATAATTATAATATGTATCTAATTGTGACCCTCATTTAACATGATTTTTTAGAGGATTCATAAAAATACTCTAATCATAGAGTTAAAATTGAGAAACACATACAATCCTAAAATAGATGGGTAGTCTGAGAGATCTATCCATGCATTAGATGACCTATTCAGGTCGTGGTTACTTGAATTCTATAGAAATGGTACATGTTCTAAACTCAGGTGGAAGTTCCATAAAAAATATCATCAATTTGAGTATAAAAATGACCCGTTATGGGTCCATGTATGAGAATATATGTCATACTTAAACATTCTAGGATGAAGTAGGGGAATTGAAGGTAGTTGGTTCAGAACAAATTGAAGAGGAAACTGAGAGGGTCTCAACTATACAAAATCAAATTAGGAATACGTGTATAGTGATGAAAAATATATAATGATAATTAGAGGAAGTAATTTGAATTCTATTTATGGTATGATTACATAATGAAGGTATCACAATAGTCAGGAGTTATTAATTTTGGTAACAAGAAAAATGTAAACTTGTTCAACATTGGGCCTTTTGAAATTTAAAAGAAAATTAGAGCGGTGGCTTGTCATTTGGACTTTCCACCAAACCTATATAAGTGGAATGATTTATATCATGTATTAATGTTATTTCAGCACATGCGAGAACCAATTAATTTACTAAACACTATTGGAATATTTTTGGAATAGGACTTTTCATATAATAAAGCAGGTATGTATATTTATAATATTAGAGAGAAAGTGTAACAAATTAATTAAACTCAGTCGGTGAAGGAACATTAGATGCATCACCTTATGAATAGACTTGTGAACTTGAATAATGAATGAGAATGCATTATCCTCATTATTTTCACATATTAATATGTATCCCAAATTTGGGGGATGAAATTATTTAGGGGGTGTAAGACTCAAGAACTAACTAAGGTAATGTAATTGTTATTTCTACACGTGTTCAAAAAATTGACTAAAAACATTTTATAATTCCATGATTAATAAATATTAATTTTTAAAAATATACGTAATCTAATACATTATCATAAAATAATAAACACGTTTCTAAAAAAATGTCTGATTTATAATAATACGAGTTTTGGGGTTTTTGTGCCAGATGAATGATTTTAAAATGTATAAGTATTTTATTATATGTTTTTAATTTAATATATATATATAATTAATCTAATGATAATTAATTTCATTTTGGAATTATAAAATTCCAATTATGTAATATGGCCATTTTTGTAAAAATAAGCAATCAATGTAAATATTAATTTCTATTTTAAATGGGTTATTTTTAAAATAATTCAATTTTTCAATGCATTGTAATATTTTTATTATAATAAACAAAATTTAATAAGATTTATATATGAATATAGTATATTATATCAAATCACGAAAAAAAATTGTTAACATTATTTAAATGGTGAATGATGTAAGATCATGAACAACCAATTTTTCTAAAATGTAGTATTTATAAAAAATATTTTTATTTGTACATTATTTATTAATAAAGAAGATAATGTTATAATATTTATAAATTAATTTACATTAAATGAGGTCAAAATTCAGAATCATAATTTTGACATTTGTAAAGGGGGTTCTTCTTTTATTTGTATTAAACAAATAATTATAATAATAAAAACATAATCAATATTAATGGTGGTAAAATTGGTACAGTGGGGAGGCATGAAATTTTTTATAATTAATATGATACATAAAACATCAATACGTACTTATGTAGGAATTAATGTCACTCCCACATGCCTCACCTATATCCTCATACTTACATCACCTAACTCCTATGTGACTCAAACATTACCCATAACCTAACTTGTGATTCGAAGGCAACGCTAAGCTTTTTCACCTAGACAAGGATATCAAATCCACTAATTCACTCATTTAAGTCCACTAAAAATTAAATTTACCTGAATTTAATCTTCTATTCCTTCATTAAATTTTCTCCTTGTATTTTATATTATTTTTTGGAGTTCTTATCATACATATAGAAGATACCTTCTATGAAATGGTCTCCAATACATTTATTTATTTTTCAAATGAATTCATTTTATTAAAATGTCATATAATTTTTTATATACTACTATTCATATTATTCAAAGGTATAATGTCATGACCCGACCCAACGGGGCTCGAGCCGCGACTCCCCAAGCCCGCCTCCAATAGGCCAGGGGCTGGCAACTAGCGCCGAGTAGGCTATCACACACATGGGAGGCATTAGCCTAAGGTACATGTACACACGCACCCACAAACACCTCCATGCAACAGTGCAAGGATATAGAAAATGAAAAGTAAATGCATGCATACACTATCCCACAACCAGAGTACAGCAGAAGTACAAAAGAGCAAAATAGGGCCCACCAAAAGAAAACTACAAAAGCGTATCCAACCTGCTCTGAAGAAGGGGAACGCTGCCACAAACACCCGCCAGAAAGCTCCCGCGGCACATCTCCAGTAAACACCCCGGTCAACACGCTCACTAAGCTCCGCCTGCTCCGGGTCCTCCTAGGACTTCGTCGAAGGGCATGCGGGCTGCACAAGACACAAACATGTGCGGGAAAAGCCCGTGCAAGGGTGAGTATAAACATACTCAGTAGGCACCCCAAAAACCCAAAAACCCAAGGGAGAAACTGAAAGACAACAGTCCGCTCAACCCATCTAGAGGGAACCCAGACGGGAGAGAAACTCCATCTCGTGACCATCCTCAGCTAAACACAACTAGTCATCTCAGCTCAGCTCTGGTGTATGCCCATACATACACCTTGAACAATCCAGATATACACAGCTCACGCCACAAAGACACAAGAGGTACCGACCTCATCACCAGAAACTGTCCACAACCAGGAGAGTACAACACACGAACACTGTCATACCATAAGACACTCATCCGAGAGATACACTCCATCGGGTCCCAAAAAAACATCTCAGACGCTCACCCGATAGACCAAGCTCGTCGGATAACATCCCTGAGGAAACATCGCTGAAATAACTTAACCACCCAAACTCCTCGGATAGGGGATCGCCGCAAGGGTCCGCTAGGGGATACCAAGACCCACTCCGGTATACGTAGCTCACAGATAGGGGATCACTCCCAGGGTCCGCTGGGGGATACCACGACCCGATCTGGCATACGTAGTTCTCACAGATAGGGGATCACACCCAGGATCCACTGGGCGATACCACAACCCGATCTGGCACTCGACAGAAGCTCCACACTCAGATAGAGGATCATCGTTCAAATAAAGATGGTCACGACGATACCGGAACCCTATCTGGTATAACTCGCGATGTAGGGGATCGAACCGATGATGCCTCAACCCTACCGAAACCACTCGCTGAGTAGGGGATTGCAACCAACGATACTACAACCCTACTATAAACTTCATCCTGAGTAGGGGATCGTATACCCGACGATGCCACAACCCTACTAGGCAAAACCCACTGCGTAGGGGATCATATATCTGATGATGCCACAAACCCTACGGGGTTAACCTGCTAGATAGGGGATCACCGCCCGTAAATAAACGGTCACAGCGATACTAAGAACCTGATCTAGGGTAAAGATGCTAGAGGATCCACTCCGGGCCCACCGGAGGGATACCACAACTCTAACAGTTTAAACATCCCATCGAGAGGATTAAAAACCCATACGAAGGTTGTGATGCCACACGAACCCTCGTAGGAACGATCCAAGGGAGAACCCTTAACCACTACCTGTCCAAACGTCGCTAACCCGAGCGACCCCCCACAACGCCACACTGCGCACCTCCTAGGCCAAAACCAAGGCCACCATCGCGTTCCACGCGGAAAAACACGCAGGATAGGCTTTTTACTCTCCTGAAACAGAGCACTGGTGAAAAAGGCACTATTCACCGTAGCTAGCTCGTGCGAGGCCCACACAACGATCCCGAAACCCATCGAGCGAATCACACCATGGCGATCCCGTCGGAAAAACAAGCGGAATCGACTACTCGCTCGTCCAAAATGGACACCCGGTGAAAACTGTACTATTCACCGAAGGCCAGCTCGGGTGGGGCCCACGCCTGGATTCCGAAACTCATCGAACGGATCACACCATTGCGATCCTCTCGAAAAAAACACACAGGATCGACTATTCATCCGCAAAAATTGGACTCCTGGTCCAAAAGCTGTGTTTCTCTGTAAACGCCAAAACCCAGCCTCGTGGGGCCCGCACCCCGTTCTCAGACCCAACACCCGGAAACCATCTCCAAAAGTCTGTCATCCCATCAGGGTCTCAACGCCACTGACAGCACGTCAATCGGATGCTCCGGGTAGAAGTTACAACGGCCCGAAGTCGTAAAATAATAAAATAATATTATTTTGTACGACGTTTCTAGCTCCCTGGCCACGATCTTGAACCTTTAAACCATCAAACCAACACCGGAGGGTTCGAGTCGTCGTCAGGGCCGCGTCGCCGCAAACGGCGCGCGAATCCGACTCCCGGAGTGCAAGAGCCGGGGGTTTAAAGACCCCCGTATGCGGAAAGAGGCCGGACCGGCCGCCGCCGCAGGGCCGCCCCGGCCGGCGGCCCTCCGCCGCGCGCCGCCTTGGCTCCACCGCGGGCCCCTGCGGCCGCCGTGCTCCGCCGGCGCCGGCGCCGCCGCACCAACTGCCCTTCCGCGGACCGCCGGGGGCACCCCGTTGGTCCGTTTTGCTATCCGGAGGCGTCTACACGACCCTCGGGACCCGATCTACACTGCTACGGCTTCAATTTGCAGGAAAACGCAGAAAAAATGGGATATGGGGGTTAAAACTCAAATATTCCTACCTCGCGGGCGAAACGCAGACGTTCTGCCTCAGATTCGCGCTCCAGAGCTTCCGCTGCGCGCTCATGGAACGTCCGTCGTCGAATTTCGAGCTCGTGGGTGCTTCGTTTGCTCGATTCGGCGGAGTGGCGGCGAAGAACGGTGAAGAACGTCAAGAGGAACGATAACGGGGGGGATGATATTTATATCAGCCGCCCGCCAACGCCAAACCCGCCTCGGACCCGACGCCCAATGCGAACAAAATTAAGGTCACCCCTAGGGTAAACATGCCGTTTTGAACGCAACAGCGGACTTAGATTTTCCATCTGAGACTCCAATCAGAAGTTATTCGAGCCGACGCTCGCACACAAACTTTTCCACTATTTACGGAAATGCCCCTGGTGGCATTTCTCACCGCAGGCCCACGCCTGCAAAGTTTACACCCCGCCTAGGGTGAACGGCACGTTCCGGACGCAACCGTGCCCTCAGATTCCCGTTCTGAGCTACCGTTTAGGAGATATCACACACCCGCCACGTGCATAGTATAAAAATACTTAATATTTCTATAAAATTAATTTCGGGCACACCGGGCCTCGGAATCGCACGCCGTCTTCGCGCCTAGCTAGAATTATTCGTAGAAATATTCCAAAGTCTGACAGGGCCAAAAACCTGAGTCTCAACATCCTTACCCCCTTAGAACATTTATTCCCCGAAATTCTCTAAGCACAAGGAAAGTGACTGGACTCTCAACTGGGTCTCACATACCAGCGTGCTCACCAACAAACACCCACACAGGGTCTTACCAACGCCCTGAACAAAACTCGAGTAAGCAACAAAAGGAAAAAGTACCGCTCAATAGTGTCTGACAAACTACTGCAGTAAGTAGAAAAGACGCAAGGCGTACCTCTATTCATCTGCGGTGCCTCTGGGTGGACTGCCTTCAGGGCATGAAGTTGTCCTCACCCTCGACAACTATCTCCCTGGGCTTGGCGTGGACCACCTGGGGGTGGGGGTGGTGGCAACTGGTACTACCTACCACTGCCTCCCACTGCACCAGCTCCGCCGCCCGGCGGACCTCCTTGCTCGAGACGCTGCCTCTACCAAGGCGGTTAATTGACTGGCTCCCTCTCAGTAGCACGTCGGGTCAGACAATCTCTAGAAAGATGTCGCCGACCATCGCAAGCGTAACACCACCTCTCCTGCGGCTGACCAAAACTGTCCTACGCACCCTGTGAACCCCGAGGCTCAGATCCTCCATCCTGGGGTCGCCTCCTGAAACATCGGCCACGTTCAGACCCCTGTGTCTGACGTCGGCTACCAGATGTCGATCTGACTGTCGAAGTCTCATCTCTTTAGTGCCCAATACTAACAGGGGGAATCTACTCAGCCAGAAAACTATCCACCACCATCGCTCGCTCCAGCACTCTATCATAGGTGGGTAGGCACAAAGAAACCACACCTGCCCGGATGTCCCTGCGTAGGCCCTGCTCGAAGGTCTGAGCCCTAAAGAACGGGTATCAAACCATATCCAGGAGGTAGCGTTACTAGTATGTAAAGCTCGCTGAGTACTCCGACACAGTCATGCTCTCCTGTCGAAGCTGCAGAAGCTCTTGGATCTGCACTGACCTCAGCGTCATCGGATAGAACTCCTCCCTGAAGAGCTACTCAAACTCTGCCCACGTGAGCATCTCCTCGTCATGGGACTGCGTCACCAAACTCTACCATCGCCCGGCAGAACCATGCAGAAGGCTCGCCACTAGGACCACCATCTGATCTGGAGGTGTCCTCACTAAGAGGAAAACTTGGGTGACTGCCTCAAGCCAGTCATCAGCTGCCAGGGGGTCTGGATCACCCTGGAACCTCAGAGGTCGCTGCCTCTGGAACTCGTGCAGTGCACTCAGCCTGCGCGCAACCTCGTCATGCACCGCCGACACAACCAGCTGCTCAATAGGTGGTGTCTCAACTGGCAGACCACCTAGAGGTGCAACCTCAGAACCTGCGCCCTGCTCCACAGCCACTACACGGGGGCGGTTCATCATCACAAATCTGCAGCGGAACCCTCATTGGCTGTCGTCGTGGAGGCAACCTGAAATACATTCAAGACGCACCACATTCAAAGAGTATATCTGGAGAGCTGACTCAAGAAGGACAAGGAAAACCCAAAAACCCATTCCTATATAATGTATGTACCATTATGTCCCCGCGACCAGTGTACAAATGTCCCGAGTCGAAAGGCAGGTTATTAGAGTCCTGGTGTATGGATATGTCGGCCACCACACCAACACCGGAGTCTCTGGCCTGAAAGCTGAACTTGAAACATCCTAACACTACCGCTATGCAACCCAAACCAATCTCACAGCTAGACCAGCTGCGCTCTAAGATCCCAAAGGTGGAACCTCCTCTGATACCACTCTGTCACGACCCGACCCAACGGGGCTCGAGCAGCGACTCCCCAAGCCCGCCTCCAATTGTCCAGGGGCTGGCGACTAGCGCCGAGTAGGCTATCACACACATGGGAGGCATTAGCCGAAGGTACCTGTACACACGCACCCACAAACACCTCCATGCAACAGTGCAGAGATATAGAAACTGAAAAGTAAATGCATGCATACACTATCCCTCAACCAGAGTACAGTAGAAGTACAAAAGGGAAAAATAGGGCCCACCAAAAGAAAACTACAAAATCGTATCCAACCTGCTCTGAAGAAGGGGAATGCTGCCACAAACACCCACCGGAAAGCTCCCTCGACACAACACCGGTAAACACCCCGGTCAACACGCTCACTAAGCTCCGCCTGCTCCGGGTCCTCCTTGGACTCCGTCAAAGGGCATGTGGTCTGCACAACACACAAACATGTGTTGGCAAAGCCCATGGAGGGGTGAGTATAAAAATACTCAGTAGGAACCCCAAAAACTGAAAACCCAAGGGAGAAACTAAAAGACAATAGTCCGCTCAACCCAGCCAGAGGGAACCCAGATGAGAGAGAAACTCCATCTTGTGACCATCCTCGGCTAAACACAACTAGTCATCTCAGCTCAGATCAGGTGTATGCCCATACATACATCTTGAACAATCCAGATATACACATCTCACGCCACAAAGCCACAAGAGGTACCGACCTCATCACCAGCAACTGTCCACAACCAGGAGAGTACAACACATGAACACTGTCATACCATATGACACTCATCCGAGAGATACACTCCATCGGGTCCCAAACAAACATCTCATACGCTCACCCGAGAGACCACGCTCGTCGGATAACATCACTGAAGAAAAATCGCTGAAACAACTTAACCACCCAAACTCCTCCGATAGGGGATCACCGCTATGGTCCGCTAAGAGATACCAAGACCCACTCCGATATACGTTTCTCACAGATAGAGGATCACTCCCAGGGTCCGCTGGGGGATACCACGACCCGATCTGGAATACGTAGTTCTCATAGATAGGGGATCACACCCAGAATCCACTGGGGGATACCACAACCTGATTTGGCGCTCGACAGAAGCTCCACACTCAAATAGAGTATCATCATCCATATAAAGATGGTCACGATGATACCGGAACCCTATCTGGTATAACTTGCGATGTAGGGGATCGAACCGATGATGCCACAACCCTACCGAAACCACGTGCTGAGTAGGGGATCGCAACCAACGATACCACAACCCTACTATAAACTTCATGCTGAGTAGGGGATCGTATACCCGACGATGCCACAACCCTACTGGGAAAGACCCACCGCGTAGGGGATCATATTTCCGATGATGCCACAAACCCTACGGGGTTAACCTGCTAGATTGGGGATCGCCACCCGTAAATAAGCGGTCACAGCGATACCAAGAACCCGATCTAGGGTAAAGATGCTAGAGGATCCACTCTGGGCCCACCGGAGGGATACCACAACTCTAACAGTTTATACATCCCATCAAGAGGATCACAAACCCATACGAAGGTTGTGATGCCACACGAACCCTCCTAGGAACGAACCAAGGGAGAACCCTCAACCACTGCTGGTCCAAACATCGCTAACCCGAGAGACCCGCCACAACGCCACACTGCGCACCTCCTAGGCCAAAACCGAGGCCACCATCACGTTCCACGTGGAAAAACACGCAGGATAGGCTGTTTACTCGCCCAAAACGGAGCAGCGGAGAAAAATGCACTATTCACCGTAGCTAGCTTGTGCGGGGGCCACACAACGATCCCGAAACCCATCGAGCGGATCACACCACTGCGATCCCCTCGGAAAAACAAGCGGAATCGACTACTCGCTCATCCAAAACGGACACCCGGTGAAAAAGGTACTATTAACCAAAGGCCAGCTCTGGTGGGGACCACACCTAGATTACGTAACTCATCGAACAGATCGCACCATTGTGATCCTCTCGGAAAAAACACACAGGATCGACTATTCATCCGCCAAATTTGGACTCCTGGTGCAAAAGCTAAATTTCTCCGTAAATGCCAAAACCCGGCCTCATGGGGCCCGTACCCCGTTCTCAGACCCAACACCCGGAAACCATCTCAAAAAGTACGACATACCATCAGGGTCTCAATGCCACTGACGACACGTCAATCGGACGCTCCGGGTAGATGTTACAACGGCCCAAAGTCGTAAAATAATAAAATAATATTATTTTGTACGACGTTTCTAGCTCTCGGGCCACGATCCCGAACCTTTAACCCCTCAAACCCACACTGGAGGGTTCGCCTCGTCGTCAGGGTCACATCACCGCAAACTGCGCGCGAATCCGACTCCCGGAGTGCAAGATACGGGGGTTTAAAGACCCCCGTATGCGGAAAGAGGCCGGACCGGCCCCGACCGGCCGGTCCGGCCAGCCAGGACCGGCCGCCGCCGCCGGCCCACCCCGGCCGGCAGACCTTCTGCGGACCGCCGGGGGCACCCCGGTGGTCCGTTTTGCGATCCGAATGTGTCTAAACGACCCTCGGGACTCGATCTACACTGCTACGGCTTCAATTTACAGGAAAACGCAGCAAAAACGGGATCAGGGGTTAAAACTGAAATTCGCCTACCTCGCGGGTGAAATGCCGACGTTCTGCCTCAAATCCGCACACTAGAGCTTCCACTGCGCGCTCCTGGAACGTCTGTCGTCAAATTCCGAGCTCGTGGGCGCTTCTTTTGCTCGATTCTGTAGAGTGGCAGCGAAGAACGGTGAAGAACGTTGAGAGGAACGATAAGGGGGGGGGGGGGGGGCGCTGATATTTATATCAGCCGCCCGCCGACGCCAAACCCGCCTCGGACCCGACGCCCGATGCAAACAAAAGTAAGGTCACCCCTAGGGTAAACGCTCCATTCTGAATGCAACAGCGGACTCATATTTTCCATTCGAGACTCCGATCAGATGTTATTCGAGCCGACACTCGCACACTAACTTCACCACTATTTACGAAAACGCCCATGGTAGCATTTCCCACCGCAGGCCCGCGCCCGCAAAGTTTACACCCCGCCTAGGGTGAACGGAACGTTCTGGACGCAACCGTGTCCTTAGATTCCCGTTCTGAGCTACCGTATAGAAGATATCACACCCCCGCCACGTGCATAGTATAAAAATACTTAATATTTTTATAAAATTAATTCCGGGCACACTGGGCCTCGAAATCGCATGTCGTCTTCGCGCCTAGCTCTGGAATTATTCGTAGGAATAGTCTAAAGTCTGAAAGGGCCAAAAACCCAAATATCTACATATAATAATAATTTTTATATAAAATTAATTGTATATTAATAATTTTATCTCATTATATCCTTTTCATCGACTGTTATTATATATAAATAAGGGTTTTTATCATATTCCACAGATTTAATTTCATTATATTTAAATTTAATTTTCAATTAATAAAAAAAAATATTTATTATTCATTATTAAAAAAATCCTTACCATATCATCATAGAGTGATCAAAATTATTCTCTCGTTATATTTCTTTTAAAATCTATTATAATTCTTAATCACTCTGGAATCCATAAAATATCTAAAAGGTATAGTAATGTAAAGATTGTGTGGATTTATATTGATGACATACCTATACCTATCTACATACACTCACATGGAGATAGGTTCTAGGTTATATTAACCTAGGGTTTATATCCCACAAAAATATTTGTTAGGATTTATCATTACCTTAACTCTATGAATAACTACTTACAATAACTCCACAGATGATTTGAAACTACCAGGTAATACGATTTTGAAAAATCACAATCTCATTAACAAATGTAATGTATGATTATTTATTACTAATATCCCTATATTATAATATTAATCATAATTAAATCCTTATTATGATTCCATTAATAAGGGTTAATTCCACTAAATTTCGAATATGATACTGTTTCTCTTTGTTTATGGTATATTCATCTAAAAACATCATTTTTCATTTTTCAAGAAATGTATTGACATTGTGTATATTAGGTACCCCATATAAAAAGATTAAAAATAAACAGTGGAGGATTTTTATTTATTGTATCATTATTCATTTCTCTCGTATAATGAATGAATTGGATCTATAATGGGATGGATGGATTCCATATTTATACAACTCCTTAATGAATTGGTAGGCCTCATGAGATAACTATTTTGAAAAATTTGGATGATGAAATGCCATTTTTTGTATAATGTCTTGACATGAGGCCTTGATGGTAGCACTGTTGTCTGGGGATGACGCTTTGATGGTATGTAAGATTTATTGTCTAGAGACCATGATGGTAATATTAAGATATCCCACATTATTCAATCTATCACTATGAAATCACTTGTTAGTGTCTATGTTATGATTGATATTTATATGTTATATATAGAGATATTATAATTTTTTTGGAAATATAAAAAACTGTATTCTTTCCATTTTACTTATTCCAATTTTATACCATCATAACTTCTGTTGTATACTACCCGTTAGAGAGCATCTAAGCTCAGACTTTTCATTTTTAATTCAAATTTACCTTGGAAACCATAAATACTACTATATATGTAATATGGATTTTAATGGATAAATGATAATAATTTATGATTACATATGATGTATTATATGTTTTGAAAAAAAATTTATTGTTCATTTATATATCTAGTCCCATAAAACTACTGAACTGCTTCATTCTATGTAATGTGATCTATAAATTCTATTAAAATATAAGAAAATAACCACTTAAATTAAAAATAATATTCAGGGTGATAAAATATATATTTTATATTATAAATCAATTTAGAAGTTATAATTTTTTAGTGGATTATTTTTCATTGATTTTAATTGAAAAAGTAATTAATGATGGGAATCTATAGTAGATGGTCCATCATGAAAGTCATCATCTTAATTTACTATATTTGGGATGTTATTTTACTATTAATCATAGGGTCATAGTATTTGTTATTGTCTTATTAATCAATTTATAATTTTGTTTTTGATGTATATTCTGATCAATCTCTAATAATATTACATTGAATAAATTGTGACAAATTTTTAAATCTATAACAAATTTTATTTCGATTGATAATTTAATCCCATTACTTGTAAAAAATTGTGAAGGATTTATAAATTCAACATATTTAACAGTAAAAATAAAAAACTATTCACATGATAATAAAGATAATAATAAATAATAAATTTATAATAAATTTCAAAAAATAGAAAATTTGATTATAAAATGGAAAATAATGATAGTTCTACTAAGGGGGATATAATTATATCAATATTTAAAAGATAAATTCATCCCTAAAGAATGCATTAGTTTAAGAATTTATTCTCTCATCCTGTAATGACCCAAAGTATTTCAATAGATAATTCCCTTCTTATATCTATGTCATAAAAACACAAAATAATAAACTAATAACTGATAAGTGACCTTTAAACACAATTTTGTAACCCCTATGTTTGGAATTTTAAAAATCCGACATACACGGTTGTGTTCAAGATAGTTTTTAGAGTCTAATGAATCAAAAATAATTTTTGGTGAATAGTAAACTACCCTTATGAATAGTAACCTACCCTTATGAATAGTAATATGACCCTTATGAATAGTAAATAAGAGTAACATTACCTATGAATTATAAAATAGAATTTAGACATCTTAGAAAGTGACAATTTGACCTTAGTAAACATTTTTGGTATTTTAGAAGTCATAAATAACTAATTATAATTAATTAAATAATTTAAAAGAATATTTATTTTCCTGTAATGTATTCATAAATTATTGAATCAATGTCTAATAGTTGTTAGATTATTTTATAAGACCCTACATAATTTTTGAAAGAACTATAAATTCAGTTTTAATCTTAAAAACTGTTTTCTTAAGTAAATTAATATTTTAATTAAATATAAAATTAACAATATTTAGAAAATCATTTTTGAAAAATGGATTTCATTTTTGGATTCTAAATGTCGAAAAATGGTTGGGGTAAAATTTTGGGAATTTTATGAGATACTTGTGTTTTTGATGAATAGTGGAATCTGATAATTCACAATAAATGCTAAATAATGTATTAATTGAGTCATCGATGATTTTCAGCCGATGTAAGCCCACTTGGTTTGGGATTACATTATAAAATTTCTATTCTTGGTCTTTCAAGACTAACTATTCTTGTATTTGGTGAAATTAACAAACTAATCAATTTTACATTAAGAAAACCCCTCTCCCCTCTACTATAAAAGCCACCCTTCACTCCCTCTTTTCCTCACACCTCTCAAGCTCCATGACTTCTCTAAACTATGCCCAAACACCTTCCCTATCTCATCCCTCACGTCCAAAAGCTTCTTGTCTCATAAAAAGACCAATCCTAGCTTTCTTAAGAAGGTTCTCAAGAGGAAGATTCTAAAGGTAATTTCTCTCCCTCTTCTCCTTTAATTTCCTTTCAAGTTCAAGTTCCTTTCTTGATATCTCCCTACCTATCTTCATAAAAATTATTCTGTAAATCCAGTATTATATATATACTTTAATAGTATGATTCTAATGTTATATTATATCACCCCACACCCTTTCCCTCTTCCTTTTATTTTATTAAAGGGAACGTGGTTCTGGTGGTCATAATTTATCACCTTAAAAAACGACATGTTCTCTTCTTCAATTTCTATTATCAATCTGGTCATGAAACCATTTTTATGGTTTAAAAAGAATATTTTATATGTATTATGTTCTATTCTATGTTCTTGAAATAACCTATGGCCATATTACTAAGTGAAAATTTAAAAGGAGTTCGTTGTGATCAAAAAACCGCTCAAATTAACACAAATAATCTTCATTTAATTCTTATCTAATGATTCTCCCACATGGATCTAATATAACTCATTATAAAATCATTCATGCTTCTGTAATATGATTAATTACATGTAATATCAGTTCTGGATGTTTACCCATGATCTACCCAAACATCAATTTAGGAATACAAGTGAACCACTCAAGAAAACCATAAAAAACGAACATCCCCAAACAATGTTTTTAAACTCTATAAGTCATGCAAAGGAACATTTTATGAAATAATGAAACCAGAATTAACCCTATTATCGTATAAAAGGTTCTTTAATTTCTAATTAATGAATATAATTTCATTATATAGGACATTAAAGAGAAGGAGACATTTGAGTACAAGGTAAGGGGAAATCTCGAACCCAATTATCTTCTTTCTGGTTCTCCCTCTTTAACTCCATTTTTGATGTGGTTACTCATCAAAGATCATTTTTTCATAATTTACATTAATTTTATGTAATATACATGTTTTTCACTGGTTTTTATGTCCATCAAAATGTTTTCCGAAAGAACTCTTCTTTCAAGATCTCACCTTTTACATCTCATTCAAGGTTGATGGTTCTTGTATCATGTTTGTTGTTCCCTCTTTCTTTTGGGAACCCAAAGATTATGAATGTGTTTTTATGAGATGAAACCCATACCTTTCCATGGGTTATTTATCTACATGTTTGATATGTGTTCTATGTGGTGAGCATGATAATGATAATGTTATGATGTGACAGGTGTGCCCGGAATTATATAGTGCAATATGAATGTTTATATGTGACGGGTGCGCCCAGAATTATATAGCACTCCAATGCATTGGGGAAAGTGATAAATCTCATGAGTAAATGTGAAATTATGTGTGAACATGATACTAGATTTTTTCACAAGCATGTGTGGTAGTTAACCACTAAGACATGATGTTTCATTTTTATGCATTGCCACATTTCAAGTTTATTATTTATGCTCCCCTCATGTTCATGATCTTTTTCCTATGTCATGATTATGCTCACCCCATGATATATTGTTATTATATATCCTCTTACTGGGATTTTATCTCACCCCTATTGATGTATATCCTCAGGTGGCAACATGTACTTAGGAGATGAAAAGTGCCACTTAGAAGCTAGTGAAGAAGAAATTAAATAAATGTTTATGCTTGATGTTGTATTTTTTATGTATTGTCCTAGTTTTCCCAAGACACTAAACCTATGGATCCTACATGTGTAATACTATTATGTTTTTTATCTTTGAAATGATGTAATAGTAAAGTAAGAAAAGTCTGGGTCGCTATAGTTTGTATCAAAGGAAGGGTTTATTTAATTTGAGAATTAGGATTAGTAAAGCCTATAAAAAACCTCTAGCATAAGAATAAGTACAAACAAATACAAAAGAATATTTACCTTGGGATCCCATATGCTATGTTATTGGTATAATTGTTTAAATTAATATGTTATTAATGAATTTTTTACGTATGTTTTGTTCTAAACTTTTCTATCATAGAAAATGGTGGGAACCAGGAGAAATCAGGCCAACAACTCTTGCGAAGGCCAATGCAACGATTGCCTGAACGACATCCCCAATGATTTTAGAGGTGGAGTTCAAAAAATCATGTCTATGCTTACCCAATTATCTTGGGTTATGAATAATAACCATTATAATGGGGAACATCCTCCTTCACCAAAGAGGGAGAAACTAGCTATCAAATGTTTTATGCGGCAACGACCACTAATGTTTTGTGGATCTTCTGATCCACTAGTTGCGGAATAGTGGGTCAACTCCATGGAGAAGATCTTTTATGTTCGTCACTGTTCCGAGACAAAGAAGGTGACTCTAGCCGTTTATCATCTAGATGGAGAAGCTGATCAATGGTGGGCTTTGATTAAGAACACCAAGCCAATGGATGAAATTGAAGAGATGGAATGGGAAGACTTTAAGATAATGTTTCTTAATAAGTACTTCCCACGAACTCTTCGCACGAATATGGAGATAGAATTGATAGAGATCAAAAAAAAAGAAGGAAAATCTATCACAACCTATGAAGAAAATTTCACAAGGCTCGCAAGGTATGCTTCGGGTTTTGTAATCAACAATGATAGAAAAATTGATAGATTATTTAGTGGATTAAAACCACATATTCGAAAGGCTCTTGCAATTCGAGACATTGGGAGTTATGAATAAGTTGTTCGGTGTGCTATCAAAGTGGAGATGGATTTTGGGGAATGGTCCCATGGTTATGGTAATAAGAAAAGAAATATTGAGTTTCAAGCTGGTGGATCTAGTGACAAAGGTGGGAAGAAAACACAACGACCCACATGCCAAAAATGTGGGAAGTTGCACCATGGGAACTGCCTCAAAGGTACGGAGAAATGATTTAAGTGTGGGAAGGAAGTACACCAAGCTCATGAGTGTAAAAAAGATATGAAAAGGAAGGATAATGTAGCCGATGAAAGGAGAGAACCACTCTTGGTTCAATGCTACAACTGTAGGGAGATAGGGAACTATTCAAACCAGTGCACTAATCCTCGAGCTCTCGAGGGTAATCAGCGCCAACAACCACCAAAACCAAAGGAAGAAGGGAAGGATTATGCCATCACTACAGCAGAGGTGGAACATGATAATGAAGTCATACAAGGTACACTTCCTATTCACTCAATAATGGAAAAAGTCTTATTTGATTCTGGTTCTACGCATTCCATTATATCTTGCAAGTTTGCTAGATCTATAGAATGGAAGCCCCAATACCTTGAAGTAGAGATATCTATAAAAACACCAAGTGGTGAAATCATTGCAACCCAAGTGTTTGACTCTTCTCCTATTGACGTATGTGGGATGATTCTTCCGTCCAATCTCGTAATACTTCCCTTGGTGGAATTCGACGTTATTATGGGAATGGATTGGCTCTCGTTATATAGAGCACATATCAACTATCGGGAAAAGGAAATATATTTTCATATTATGAATCATCCCATGCTCCTCTATAAATGCAAGGAAGATCATGATTATCATTTGAAAAATCCTTCAATGGTGTGGGTGTTGATTCCCTATGAAGAAGCATACCTTGCCCAAATAGTTGAGTTGAAGGAAAGTGCCAACCTTGAGGAAATGCCCATCGTGAGGTAATACAGTGATCTATTTCCCAAAGAGTTACCCGGAATTCCCCCATATCGTGAGGTTGAGTTCTCAATTGAACTCATAACCAGAGGTACTACTATCTCGAAGTGCCCCTATAGGATGTCTCCTATCGAACTGGAGAAGTTAAAGAAGCAGCTGCAAGAACATCTGGACAAAGGGTTCATATGACCTAGTGCATCACCTTGGGGTGTGCCAGTGCACTTTGTAAAGAAGAAGGATTGAACCATGCGGCTATGTATCGATTATCGGGAACACAACAAGATCACCAAAAAGAACAAGTA
Organism: Viscum album; assembly: GCA_963277665.1. Classification (NCBI taxonomy): domain Eukaryota; kingdom Viridiplantae; phylum Streptophyta; class Magnoliopsida; order Santalales; family Viscaceae; genus Viscum; species Viscum album. Next base: position 597,472,191 of record OY728139.1, read on the forward strand.
TCCTCTCCCAAGGATTGATGACTTGTTCGATTAGTTAAGAGGAGCTCAATACTTCTCAAAGGTGGATCTTTGTTCTGGATATCATCAAGTAAAGGTGAAGAAGGAAGATATTCAGAAGACTGCCTTCCGTACAAGGTATGGGCACTATGAGTTTTTGGTGATGCCCTTCGGACTTACTAATACCCCTGCAATCTTCATGTATTCGATGAATATAGTCTTTATAAATTACCTCAACAAATTTGTGGTAGTTTTTATCGATGATATTCTCATCTACTCCAAAGAAAAAGGAGGAACATGAAGAACATCTAAGACTTGTGTTGGCGACATTGAGAAAATGAAGTTGTATGACATGTTCAGCAAGTGTGACTTTTGGATGAATCAAGTCACGTTCTTGGGACACGTGATCACAAGCGAGGGAATTTCTGTGGACCCTTAAAAGACAAAGGTGATTGAAGAATGGCCCATGCCCTCTAGTGTCACAGAAATCTATAGTTTTCTTGGATTAGCTGGTTACTATCGACGTTTTTTGAGAAACTTCTCAAGATTGTCAATCCCATTAACTAAGTTAACAAGGAAAGGGGTAAAGTATGTATTGACGTAAGAATGTGAGGGAAGCTTCAAGGAGCTAAAGAGAAGGTTGATCACTGCACCTGTACTCACACTACCAAAAAGTGGAGACAGTTTTGTGATATACAATGCTGCTTCAAAGAAAGGATTGGGTTATGTACTCATGAAAAATGATAATGTGATAGCCTACGCCTCACAACAGTTGAAGATCCATGAGAAAAACTACCCGACGCCTGATCTAGAGCTTCTAGCCGTGATTTTTGCCTTGAAAATCTGGCGGCACTACCTTTATGTTGAGAAGTGTGACATATACACCGACCACAAGAGCCTAATGTATATATTCACACAAAAGGAGCTCAACATGCGTCAAAGGAGATGGTTAGATCTAATCAAGGATTACGATTTCCCTATTCACTATCATATTGGGAAGGCGAACAAGGTAGCTGATGCTCTTAGTAGAAAAGAACCTACTGCTCTATCCATGTTGAGGATTGAGAAAGACCCTATCTTCTTGGATATGCAAAGGATGGATTTGAGAATCATAAGGGAAAAGGATACATCCTACCTTGCACAAATGATTGCACAACCATCCATCCAACAGAAGATTAAGGAAGCACAAAGGGATGATGTTGTGATACAAAAGAGGGTGAATGTAGTAAAGGAAGGGAAGCTGCAAGAGTTCCATATAGATGATTATGGTGTGATTCAGTTTGGAATGCAGATTTGTGTGACTTCATCTCCTAGGATAATGAAGGAACTATTGGATAATGCACATAGATCAACTTTCTCTATCCATCCAGGAAGTACCAAGATGTATTTTGATCTCTGAGAACACTTCTGGTGGGATAACATGAATAAGGAGATTGCGGAATATATATCAAGGTGCTTGGTATGTCATCAAGTTAAAGCTGAGTGTCAAAAGTCCAACGGTATGATGCATCCATTGCCTATACCCATGTGGAAATGGGAAAATGTTACTATGGACTTTTTCATGGGTCTCTTGAAAACGTCAAGAGGAAATAATGCGATATGGGTTGTGGTTGATTGACTCACCAAGAATTCCCATTTTATCTCTATTCGGGAAGACCTCTCAATTGAACTGCTTGGAAGGATATATGTGAAGGAAGTAGTGATATTGCACAGTGTTCCACTCTCGATTGTCTCTGACCGTGATCCAAGGTTCACATATAAATTCTGGAGCAGCCTTTAACATGCTTTGACTACTGAATTAAATTTCAGCACGACCTATCATCCCCAAACCGATGGCCAGTCTGAAAGGACTATTCATACACTTTAAGATATGCTAAGAGCCTTCTCTCTTGAATTCAAAGGTGGTTGGGATCAGCATCTCCCATTGGTTGAGTTCTCATACAACAATAGCTTCCACTCGAGTATTCAGATGGCTCCGTATGAAGCTCTTTATGGGAAGCGATGTAGAACTCCAACCTGTTGGGATGATGTTGGAGAACAAAAGCTACTTGGTCCTAATCTTGTTCAAGAGATGACAGAGAAGGTTCAAGTCATCCAGAAACACATCAAAGCTACTCAATGTCGGAAAAAGAGTTATGCTGACAACCGTCGAAGGGACTTGGAGTTCGACGTTGGAGATAATGTCTTCCTTCCAATATCTCCATGGAAGAGAGTCATCAGATTCTGGAAGAAAGGGAAGCTAAGCCCAAGGTACATTGGCCCCATTGAGATCTTGATCATATAGGAGCCGTGGCCTATCGTCTGGCACTTCCACCGAATATGGCTCAAGTTCATGATGTGTTTCATGTATCACTAATGAGGAAGTACATACCAGACCCCTCACATGTACTAAACTCAGAGGTGGTACAGCTGGAGGATGATCTCTCCTATGAGGAGCAGTCGGTAAAAATTTTGGACCGAAGAGATAAGGTTCTACGCAATAAGACAACCCGCCTTTTCAAAGTGTTGTGGAGGAACCATATGTTTGAGGAAGCAACTTGGGAACCAAAAGAGGCAATGAACGAGAAGTACCCACACCTGTTCGTGTAAAGTAAAATTTCGAGGGTGAAATTTCTTAAGGGGGGAAGAATGTAACGACCCAAAGTATTTCAATAGAAAATTTATGTCTTATATCTATGTCATAAAAATAGAAAATAATGAACTACTATGTGATAAGTGACCTTTAAACATAATTTTGTCACCCCTATGTTTGGATTTTAAAAATCCGACATACACGGTTGTGTTGAAGATAGTTTTTAGAGTCTAATGAAACAAAAATAATTTTTGGTGAATAGTAACCTTCCCTTATGAATAGTAACATACCCTTATGAGTAATAATATGACCCTTATGAATAGTAAATAAGAGTAACATTACCTATTAATAATAAAATAGAATTTAGACATCTTTGAAAGTGACAATTTGACCTTAGTAAACGTTTTTGGTATTTTATAAGCAATAAATAAATAATTATAATTAATTAATTAATTTAAAAGAATATTTATTTTCCTGTAATGTATTCATAAATTATTTAATCAATGTCTAATAGTTGTAAGATAATTTTATAAGCCCCTACGTAATTTTTGAAATCACTATAAATTCAGTTTTAATCTTAAAAACTGTTTTTTAAGTAAATTATGATGTTAATTAAATATTAAACTAAAAATATAAAGAAACTCGTTTTTGAAAAATGGACTTAATTTTTGGATTCTACACGTCAAAAATGGTTGGGGTAAATGTTTGAGAATTTTCTGAGATACTTGAGTTTTTGATGAATAGTGGAATCTGATAATTCACAATAAAAGCTAAATAATGTATTAATTGAATCATCGATGGTGTTCTTCTGATGTAAGCCCACTTGGTTCTGGATTACATTATAAAATTAATATTCTTTGTCGTTCAAGACTCACTCTACCTTGTCGTTGGTGAAATTAATAAACTAATCAATTTTACATTAAGAAAACCCCTCTCCACTCCACTATAAAAGCCACCCTTCACTCCCTCTTTTTTCCTCACACCTCTCAAGATCCAAGACATCTCTAAACTCTGCCCAAACACCTTACCTAGCTCATCCCCCAAGTCCAAAAGCTTCTGGTATCATCAAAAGACCAATCCTAGCTTCCTTAAGGAGGTTCTCAAGAGGGAGATTCTAAAGGTAATTTCTCTCCCTCTTCTCCTTTAATTTCCTTTCAAGTTCATGTTCCTTTCTTGATCTCTCCCTACCTATCTTCATCCAAATTGTTCTGTAAATCCATTATTATATATATAATGTAATATTATGATTCTAATGTAATATTATATCACCCCACACCCTTTCCCTCTTGATTTTATTTTATTAAAGAGAACGTTGTTTAGGTGGTGATATTTTATCACCTTCAAAAACAACATGTTCTCTTCTTCCATTTCTACCTTAAATCTGGTCATGAAACCAATTTTATGGTTGAACCAGAATATTTTATATGTATTATGTTCTATTTTAAGTTCTGTAAATAATATATGGCCATATTACTAAGTGAAAAGTTAAAATGAGTTCGTTGTGATCCAAAAACCACTCAAATTAACCCAAATAATCTTCATTTCATTTTTATCTAATGATTCGTCCACATGGATCTAATATAACTCATTATAAAATCTTTAAAGCTTCTGTAATATCATTAATTACATGTAATATCAGTTTTGGATGTTTACCCATGATCTACCCAATCATCAATTTAAGAATACAAGTGAACCACTCAAGAAAACCATAAAAACGAACATCCCCAAACAATGTTTTTAAACTCTATAAGTCATCCAAAGGAACATAATATGAAATAATGAAACCAGAATTAACCCTATTAATGTATAAAAGGTTCTTTAATTTCTAATTAATGAATATAATTTCATTATATAGGACATTAAAGTGAAGGAGGCATTTGAGTACAAGGTAAGGGGAAATCTCAATCCCAATTTCCTTCCTTCGGGTTCTCCCTCTTTCACTCCATTTTTGATGTGGTTACTCCTCAAAGATCATTTTTTCACCATTTAACTTAATTTTATGGGATATAAATGTTTGTCACTGGTTTTTATTTCCATCAAAGTGTTTTCCAAATGAACTTTTCTTTCAAGATCTCACCTTTTACCTCTCATTCAAGGTTGATGGTTCTTGTATCAAGTATGGTGTTCCCTCTTTCTTTTGGGAACCCAATGCTTATGAATGTGTTATTATGAGATTAAACCCATTAATTTCCATGGGTTATTTATTTACACAGTTAATATGTGTTCTATGTGGAAATCATGATAATGATAATGTTATGATGTGACGGGTGCGCCCGAAATTATATAATGCTATATGAAAGTTTAAATGTGACGGGTGCGCCCGGAATTATATTGTGCTCCAATGCATTGGGTAAAGTGATGAATCTCATGAGTAAATGTAAAATGATGTGTGAAATTGATTCTAGATTTGTTCACATGCATTTTTAGTAGTTAACCACTAAGACATGATGTTTCATTTTTATGCATTGCCACATTTCAAGTTTATTATTTATGCTCCTCTCATGTTCATGATCTTTTTCCTATGTCATGATTACGCTCACCCCATGATATATTGTTCTTATATATCATCTTCTGTGCTTTTAGATCACCCCTTTTGATGTATATCCTCAGGTGGATACATGTACAATGGAGAGGAAAAGTTCCACTAAGAAGCTAGTGAAGAAGAAATTAAATAAATGTTTATGCTTGATGTTGTATTTGTTATGTATTGTCCTAGTTTTCCCAAGACCCTAAACCTCTGGATCCTCCATGTGTAATACTATTATGTTGTTTATCTTTGAAATGATGTAATAGTAATTTAAGAAAAGTCCGGGTCGCTATACATCCTCCCTTACTACTTATCATAATATACTAATGCAGTTCCTCTTGCTTCTTCCACTACTCTTGCAGCTATTTATTAAATCTCATTATATTCTAGTCTTAATACCTCAACCTATCATCATACTATATAGTAGAGGAAATGATATAATATAATCTCCCTACAAGATTTAGGAATACATATATCTATTTCTCCAATAACAAGTCATCATTGATTTTGACCCAATACCAATTACCTTACGTTTATCAATATGTCTCTTCATTGCTCATAGCCAAACCACATCATCAAAATGAGATATACAAGATACCTCATCATCAACACCATATATATGTCTATAAATATCTTACATTATAGATTTTACAATGTCATTTATCTTCTATAAATTTATAAATAGAAATTAAATTGGTCAAAAAAAGATTATGTTAATTTTGGAAACAAAAAAATAAATACTAATCATAATATTTTATTTTCTCCCAATTAAAATCAATTATGTGGTAGGATTAATTTATATCCACTTATAGACATAAAATTTAAAAATATCATGATCAATTACTCTCTATATAAAATTATCAAGTAAATTTAGTATTTTAAGTATATTTAAATTACTAAATAGTTTTATATACCAACCATTTTCAATGTACACTAAAAATACTAATCCTAGATCTATGTGTCATATGATGTCTCCCATTATTCTGAATCCCAGATGAATATATCCTCCTAAATTCATCTCTTTTCATGTAACTATACAATCCCAATGACAAGTAATTAGCATAGTTGAATCGATAATTCATACAACAGTTATCAAATACTACTATAGATGGCTTATAAAAATCTCTCTACTGATGGTTGTGAAAATAATTGGGGAAACAATCACAAATGAATGCCACCCATGTCTTCTAAATCGGGGGTGTTATGTTATCATTAATATGAAACTACAAACATTGAATATTTTATAAAATATAGTAAATTAAAAATTAAAAATATTTAAAATCCAATATATTGGTCATTTTCAAACCATCTAGTGAATGAAAATTCAAGGACACATATCACTAAGAAAATTTTACCCTGATAGCTAAGGATTATAAATAATCTTCCTCAAAATAACGCCTACCTGACCAATGATGATATGTGAAGACAAGAAAAATAATAACAGATTATAAACCAATTAAAAATAAAAAATATTAATTGAAAATTAAATAAAAATCAAATATAAACATACTAAATCTCATGTGGGTATGATTTACATAAAGATATCACATAGGAACATGACCCATAATCCGTAATCATTTAATTCCCTATACCTTCCTCATTGTTGGTGTAGTAGTAACACCCTCGTCTATTGAAACAAAAGGCTCATCTCCAAATAGATCATCCTCAACCAAGATAAACATTATTTTATAAAACTATTATCATGAATTTTCTTGAGATATATGAAATATATAGTTAATGTTTAACAAAATTATTGTTAATACACAAAGAGTAATTATATTATATTAGAAACATAGAGAAAAAAATTACTATATACTTATTATGATTGTAATTAGAATATAAAACATAAATCATTATATTCATCATTATATTCATTATCATCATTATTGGCTAATTCCACTCCAAAATCAATTTCCCTGATATCATTAGGTTCTTTATTTATCATAGTGTAAAATTCAATGATAGTTTCAAAATACATAGTGTTAGAACAATCATCCATTAATTTAATATTGTAAAATTCTATATTTATCTCATTGAGAGAGATCTGTATTCTCATATTTATTATAATAAGTTTCAACGTTTTAAATCTCTATAATACCATATTCATAGTGAATAGACTAATTTTAATTAGGATTCATTTTTATCACACTCAATCAATCATAAAGAACTCCCCTTGATGATCAATAAGTTTCTAACAAAAATTTTATACTAGAAGTTCCTACATAATTATATTTTCTATATGATGAATTAAATAAACCCATCCCCACAAATGAACCCCTTCTGGGAAATCAATGTGATAAGGGATATAATGACACTCAAAGCCTGCCTCTAATAAACCTTTGGTCATTGATAAAATATTAGGGAATTTCAAACACATAGATAAGAGGCATTAAACTCTACAAAAAACTTTTATAATGTGAAATATTATGAATCCATAAAAAATAATCCCATAATATAATGAAATATCTCAAACATTCATGTAATTTCATACTGTATTAAGAATAAAAAATTAAATTACACGTACCAATAACAAAATACTCACCATTGATATCGATATCCAAATAGCTTGTAAAAAAATTTAGGAGATAGTAGCGTCAATATAAATCACCAACAAACTCTTGTGGACCTAAATTTTTTTATATATTATTAGGGAGAGAATAAAACATATACTAAAGAAGATCTACCCCATACCCTATTATGTAAAACATAAAGAAAAAATTCTAAATCGTAGTGATTAAATATGTGAAGATAAATCATCACCTAAACATGTATGCTATGTTCTCAACATCACCAAGGATATATTAAAAAGTACTTCAAATAATTAATAATATAATATCTAAAAAATAATATGATAAATTTTCTTTGCTACAAATTATCCACTAGTTTTATATAAAACAAAAGAACACATCATAATATATTTATCTCTAAATATATTCCCACCTGAAAATACCTAATAACTTTTACATATGACGAACCCTATGAATCACATCATCTTATCTTAAAAAAATGTATCCAAATAGTAATAATGTAGTTTCTAAGAGTAACTAAAATACATATGTCATGGAATATGCATAAATCCATCACAAATCAAACACGACATACCAATAAAAATCCATAGGATACTATATCCCAAGATATATGACTTTGAAATAAAAATTATCCATTAAATCACTACACACACACACACACATATATATATATATAGTAAAGGTAACCATCATTCTTACTAGAACATAATACTATAATTAGAAGAGCATGGGTAAATGTGGGATAGTCATCCATCCATTCTTATCCAACCATGATGTTTGGGAAAACCCGTCCAGGTTCCACTAGTGTCGATCACCCTATGAAAAATTGTGACATTGAATATGAAATACCATATAATTATAATATAAATATATATATAGAAAAAAAAAATATGGTAAACAAGCTACCCTTAGACTCAAATACATCAATTTTCTCTCAGAAACCCATATTACACTACAATATACATGTTATCCAATAATAAGAAAACGTATTTAATGGAATATTTGATTATCAAATTATACAATTTTTATTACATTAATTACATCCAAAAACCATTCCCTCTAAGCATAAAAAATGTTCTTGGATTTATCAAGATTTCAAAATCACATTTCTTTCCAAACATCCACAAATACCATTGGTTAAATTAAAAATCATCCATTATCATTCCATAATACATCTAACCTATGACTCGTACTAAGAATCCATAAAAAAATGTATGATCCTAGCATAACCAGTATAATCAAGTAGTGGGGAATGGATTGTAGTAATAAGAAACCCATCCATCTAACATATAAATAAGATTCATTTTCAATAAATAATCCTAGTTTTCATAATAACAAACATTGAGAAATCCATGCTATAAAATAATCCATTAATCCCATTGTGTTCACCAACACCACCATTTATATGACCATCCATCCCTCTATAACAAGAACTAATTACTACCACAAACATAGGCTTCCTGTAACATCCTAGGTAAATAACGAATATGAAATTTTCATATTTATTAATTTTTGAATTAAATATAAATTTTACTTTAAAAGGGTTGCTATGTTCGATAGCATACCTAATACACAACAACAGGTTTCTTTGAAATCTTACATTGCACACTAATAATATATAATTAATTAAAATGGTAGTTAACTCTAGATGTTGTATTGGCGGGAATGAACAAAAATAAATACAATATGATTATACATGTTTGTTAAATGTATTTACATTTATCAAATAAAATTTATAGGCTTAAAATGTGAATGAATTTAATTTTAAGAAAAATTTACAAAAAAAGGCCAATTTATCACCTTTTAATGGGGAACCCTTTTTAAATCTAGTTTTGGTCACATTAATACATTCTATATGGGCAAATAAAATCCTTTTTTATAATAGGGACATCAAAATTTACATTGTGTAATTTTTTTGAATTTTTCCGATAAAGTTCATTTTTTAATGTATAGTGAAAAATATTGTATTTTAATAAAATAGTGCCTTTTAACCTAATTTATTATATGTTTAGATTATTTTTTGAATTTTTTTTAAAGTGAAATTAAAATATATTTTTACTATTTAATCCAATTCTGGTCATTGGAATTAATTTCACTTTAAAATTGGACATAAACAAGTATCAATCATTTGATAGTTATTGTTTCCTAAAAACACACTATTTGATTTGAAAATTGGAATTGATTTTAAAATTAATTAATTAAACTTCTATGTTTTGAATTTGGAAAAATAGAAATCCTATTTGATTTTGGAAAATAAAATATATATTAGGATGAATGTTTGGTATTTTTCTGGAAAAGTTCAATTTTTGATGAATAGTGATACCACTTAGTGACAGTTAAAAAAACAGACCTTTTCATTTAAATGAAAATTTACCCATTATTTGAAATTAATTTTGAAAATAAGACATACATGGTTGTTATCATGAAGTAAAATGTGGTCCAATACGATGAAAATAATTTTCGGTGAATAATTAATTTTGAATTTTATTTACTATGGTTAAAGGAAAATAAGGTAATTCAAGGTAAAAAAGAATATTATAATAATTAAAAATTATCATAACACTTTTCTAGATATAATTGGTTGATTAATTTACGACCATGTGCATATTTGGGTCGATTTTGGGACCCCATTGTGTCACATGGGAGAGATAATGACAATTTATATTAATTAATTTAATGTGAAGACAAAATTGACATTAACAAAAATATTTTAGTAATTAATTTTTATATGGTTTTATATAAGCCCTATTTTCGACAATAATTATTTTTTGGAAATATAATAAGATTTAATACATTATAGTAGTTTTTTTTAATTTTTAGACTTCTAATAAATTAAATTATTTATGACACAATAATGATGCATTATTTACCTCATTAATAAATTATTTAAATAAATAAGATTATAATGATTAAAATATTATTCAAAACATATCCAGTATTGATTGAATGATTTTATTTAGAATATTAGTTTTCTTATCTTCTACCTTAATGATATTTGGACCATTACAAACTGAATAGCATTACATAATAAAATAATGTTTTTACAATTTTTTAAAGAGCCCCTCCTCTCCCTTATAAAAAGAGACCATTTCTACCCAATTACTCACACATATCAAACCATTTGGATCGTCGAAACTAGGCCCAATAAAACTCCCTACATCCCTCTCCTACTTCTACAAGCCTTACCTTAGGCAGAAGGAAATTCAAGAAGTCCTTCGGTTCAAACCAAATGGGGTTACCCAAATTAAAGGTAACAGTTTCTCTTAAATTTTTTTCTTTTATTTTACTTCTACTACCCCTAAACTCATTTTATTTCTTTCTTTTGTAACAAAAAAAGTATACTAAATATACTATGATTTTTTTATAATAAGGATTCTAAATAAACTTACACACACCTCTATCTAATGGATAAATAATATAATGTTTCTGTGGATGAAAAACTAACGCCTCACGAAATGATGATTTTCCAATTACATCTTACCGCCTCTAATGGTGGCCATTTTGATGTAACTATATTTATATATGATATATATTATTTTTATGATTTCTTTATTTTCTGTACAACCCAATTATATCAAGCCTTTATGGTTTTTATTGTGTGTAAATACGATAATCTCATTTAAAGAAGTGCGGACTACTGCCCCCTTAAAGTGATGTGACTCATTAATGCCTTATATGGGATGTATAAAGCATAGAGTTAATGATATTTTTTATTATATAATACTGTAATTATAATATACCTATCTATAATTCTGTTTTAATTCCATTAAAATAAGAAATATAAATGAAAGTAGCGTTCATGCGTACGTACGACTTGTCGTCTCCATGAATGGTGCATTTCATCTCTTACTTCTAAATGTTATGTAATATTATAAATACATGTATATATGAGATTTATTTGATATATATGATATCTAAGTCATGAATATAGTTTTTTATATAATGAAACATTGACCACATGAACAACATGTAATTAGAAGTGGTCCATTTTTTACTCAAGTACCAAATATCGATAAAACGAACATTATTAACTTAAATGATTACATAATGTTTATAACATGGTAAGAAGTGATATAAAATGGATAATAAACTTGAAAGTTTTTTTTAAGAAATTAGAAATTAACTTTAGTTTATTATTCAGGGGATTAAAGAACGATCGAGTAAAGTCAAATACGCGATAAGGGATCCGACCTCTCTCTTTCTTTTCAAGTACTATCTTCTATGTCATTTCTTTTATTCTCCATGTTCTTATGTTGGAGGATGTTATTTTATATTCACCATACTGTAATTTTTATTTTAATATAATGAGAGACCCCCTATTACTCTCATCAATTCATTTTAAGAATTGTTAAGTGGCACTGTTAGGCTACCGAATATTTGTAAGGGATTTTCTTATATCACTTTTAATTCCGTGAGATTTCCATTGTTTTCCACTTATTCATTGTATGTGGTTTATTTTGTACTTCTATTTGATATATATTATCATGAATCTCATTCTATTCATGGTATTATGTAATTCATTTGCTGGTTATTTAATTTTGGTCATACGACTCAGTTGATTACAACGTGGTAAAGGGTTTCATCTCACTTTTTATTCCCATGAGATTCATGCTTTATTTTACACTATTTCCATTTGTGTGGTGTATTTAATGCCCAAGAATGTAATATTTGTGTAATATAATTTTATTTATTAGTATTTACATCTTCAGTTTATGATCCTTCTTTCATGTGGCATATGTTTTGAATGTTACCAAATCGGTAAGGGAACCTTTCACCTACTTTTCATTAAAAGGATTATTTTTGTTATGTCTTTTAATTTACATATTTTTATTTTGGGATATGTTATTATATATCCCTATTGACCTAAAAGTTTTGTCCAATTGATTATATACCCTTTTATCTCATAAAATAATTTTCTGAATTTTAATGTGACGTCGTTAGGCTTTGAAATTTTTACACGGGAACTTCTTAACCCAATTTCAATTCTTTGGGTTCAACTTGTACTTCTTGAATATGTCATACTATGAATATGTGTGAATGTCCTATGATTGTTTTACACTTAATATCCTCTTATATTGGGTGTATTTATATTTTTCACACATAATTATGCGATTTATTTATCCTCAATTTATGTATAACATATTTAAAAAGGATCTCATCTCAATTTACATTTCCATTGAGACTTCATTGTTGTTATGCACCAATTCACTCTTATATGGTGTATATACTATTATATTACATATTATACATTGAATACCATTATTCTCATGATATTTTAATTTTCTGATTAAATGACATTCCTCAATTATTTGTTTTCAAGTGTCTCTCTTTTTGTTAAAAAACCATTTAACTAAAACATCATTGTAAATGTTTTAAAGATTTATTCTTATAAATATTTATCATTAATGTCCATGTTTTAAAAATGGGGTTTAGGATTTATTTATATGAAATTAATGTTTCCAAAAGATAATTCATTTAAAATCTTCAAATTTGTATGAGACACTTTGATTCAAAAATCTCTTTTTAAATATTTTTGAAATTGATTTGAAAAAGAATTATTTATTTCAATATCTTGATTTGATATAGTGGAAGATGGAAATTTTATATTTCTATTATACATGTGTTATGTGTTATTATTATGTTTTGGTTATTGGGTATTGCTTACGTATACGGGTGGTTCCATGATAAATCTAGGGCAGGTGAGCCCGAGATAGCTCTCCAATGAATTGGGTAACATGATGGAGGTAAATGTGATATTTCTCCAAAAAGATTTAGGGAATATACTATGATGGGAATCCAAAGTGTAACTCCCTATTTAGCTGTGATAGCTACAATTTATGTTTGATATGGATTCCACAAGTAACCTTTATGATTTATGATTTGTGTGTGTTATTAATAAATCATATGATTTCCTAAGGTATGTTTTGATTGAAAAGTGTGGTTACATTGATTTGTATTTATTGATGGGATAATGTTTTCCTTTCTTAAATTATAACCCTTACTGAGATTTTTATGCTCATCCAATTTTTTTGAAATGTTTTCCATAAGACTTAAAGATGAATAGGGTCAAGGATGGGATCATGAAAAAGTCATGCTGTCTAAAATATTGAACTAGAAATGTTTATTTTTAAGAGTATTTATTCTATAAAAAAATGGATACTGAGTAGTAGTGTCTACTTGTAATATTCAAGTTTTTGTTTAATAGTGATGGCCTAATTCTATGAAACTCTAAACCTGAAAAGATCCTCAATGTGAATTATTCATTTAATTCAAGATTTAGTTTGGTTTAAGGCCGAGTCCTTATAATTGGTATTAGATGTCGGTTTAGATAAATTTATAGGTTAGGGAATTCTTTAAGCATAAGTGACATTACCATAATGGTTAGGATTTCAGAAAGATTCATAGTTTTTTTAGATAAAGTGAATGAGTTTAAGATAACATAAATAAATATATCTTATTTTTTAACCTTCTCATAAGATATTATATGATTATGTTACTGATATACTCACACTGACCTTTTTGGTTTTAGTAAATGGCTGGATCTTGCAGGCACCAAAGTAACAGTGGATGTGAAGAAAACTGTGATGTCTTTCTGAATGAGAAACTGAATGAAATGTGGGCGGTAATGAGAACTCTTGTAGTTATTCTCAACCAACTATCTAGAGTCATGATTAACCACCTAAACCATAGTGATATTTATAAGGAATCATATATGCAAGAAACAAATCCCTACGGAGGTTCATGTAATAATTATAAAGTTAAGTGTGTTCATAAACCTATGTGTCAAATATGTGGAAAGAAACACCTAGGAAAATGTTTTAAAGGGACAGAAAGATGCTATAGATTTGGAAATGAAGGTCATAAAGAAAAAACCTTCCATGGAATAAGGAAGGAACTAGTTGACTCTCGGAAATGGAAATAAGATATTTTTAAAGGATCAATTGAATGTTTTAAATGTGGTGTGAATGGTCATTATGCAAAAACATGTCCAATGAAGAAGTTTTTGGAATGGGATCACCAGGATCATACAAATATTTGTTTTTCTAATACCTAATGCCATTCCAATAGAGGATGAAGAAAATGCTAATGACCAAGGAACGATATGGATTATTTCATAACATATGTTTTCTTATTATTAAAATCTTAGGATATGATTCATGATTTGTTTTGTAGGAATGAAGTATTCCAGAATATGTTTGAATGGAATGGATAATGGATAATGATTAATTTGGAATGAGTAATAATTCAACATATAATGGATTTAAGAGTTATGGTAGAATTTAGGATGGTGAAATGCTTAAAAGTATTAAGGCTTTTATGATGATGGGATTACATTAGAATACGTTTTATAGTATGTTTAACACTGATGTTTGATATATGAAAATTCTATTCGAGGAATAATTATACTCTCTTTTGTGGATATTGTTATAAAGAACCATTTGGGATTATATGATCCTTGAATTTGATGCAATTACCGGTTAATACATTTTGGGATGCAAAACTAAAGTTATTAGATAACCTATATGGTTAAAATATGTTATGGTTATTTTTTATGAATTTAACTCTTTTTGGGAATGTTATAAAATTATGTAGTTTTGGAAAAGGGACAACACGCAAACTGTGTAACAACCCATCTCATTAGATGAAGCTGTGGGAATCAAACCCACAACCAAAGTTCGACTAGTATTTATCACCTACCACTGGACTACGTGAAGTACCTGGTTAGTATGACTAATTATTTTTAGTTAGATGATATTATGAGTCATGAATAATTTGATTTTGGGTTATTTATGGAAATGATTAACCTATCATGGAGGATATGTGATTAGATTAATTACTTTTCAGTATGAGACTTTAAGAGTAACTGATGTTATTTGGTGATAAATGTTAAGATTTACCTTGGTAATATATGTGATTAAAATCATTTAGAGATTTGGGATTCAATCTTAGTTTGGATTAATTTGAATAATTTTAAGGATAACTGTTTATATAATGGTCTTTCATGAACCTTGAGTTCTTTTTGTTGAATTTTGGAGATTAAGAGTAATATTTATTTTTATAAATGATTATCATTTTGGTGATTATCTGATCATGTACTAACAATTTTAGTTGATTTCTAAATACAAGGGAAATAGATAGTTTTCCTTTTGTGGATTATGTTATTCTCTAGAAGATGTTTATTGTGCTTTTGATGTGACCAATCCTTTTTGAATGCTCATCGTTTAGAGAAATGATTAGTTTTGGTAGAAACTTATTAAAAGATGAAACTCTACATGAAGGTAAGTATATTTCCTTATGTTTTTATTATATGTAGAATATTAATTCCTCAAAATTATGTAAAGGAACGTAAAACAAAAATGTTTTTGGATTACGTTTCCTACTGGGTAATCAAAGACCATTTACACACATCCTATGTTTGTGATTTTCTTTGTTTAACTTTATCCTAATCATGATTCTTAACACTCTCCATCAGAAAAAGACCCTTTTTTCTCCTCCATATTCATGTTTTCATGGAATCTTAGTATGGGTTAACTCAGGTGACCATTGTACTTCTCTTTATTTCTTTTAAAGTGATAGTTTTACTGACTCTCTTTCTGATATGGGACTTTTAATAAAGTTTCCAAGCCCAAATTTTAAAATTGTGAGGTTGAAATTCCCAAAAGGGGGAAGGATGTAATATCCTAGGTAAATAATGAATATGAATTTCTCATATTTATTAATTTTTTAATTAAATATTAATTTTACTTCAAAAGGGTTGCTATTTTCGATAGCGTACCAGATACTCAACAACAGGTTTCTTTGAAATCTTACATAGCACACTAATAATATATTATTATTTTAAACGGTAGTTAACTCATATACGTTGTATTGGAGTGAATGAAAAAAACTAACAACAATATGATTATACATGTTTGTCAAATGTATTTACATTTATCTAATAAAAGATAGAGGCTTAAAATGTGATTGAATCTAATTTTAAGCATAATTTACATTAAAAGGCCGATTTATCACCTTTTAACGGAAAAACCTTTTTAAATTTAGTTTTGGTCACTTTAATAAATTATATATGAACATATAAAATCCTTATTTAGAATGGGGATATCAAAAATTACTTTGTGTAAATTTTTGGAATTTTTCCGATAATGTTCATTTTTTAATGAATAGTGAAAAATATTGTATTTTAATTCAAAAGTTCCTTTTAACCTAATTTATTAATATGTTTAGATTATATTTTTAATTTGTTTGAAAATGATATTAAATATATTTTTACCATTTAATCCAATGTTTTTCATTGAAATTAATTTCACTTTGAAATTGGACAAAAACAAGTATCAATCTTTTGATAGTTATTGTTTCTTAAAAACACGCTATTTTTTTATAACAGGAATTGATTTTAAAATTAATTAATTCCACTTATGTGTTTTGAATTTGAAAAAATAGACATAATTTTTGAATTCTGAGTATCATATATAGCTCAGGCTGAATTTTTTGTTTTTTTTCTGAAAACTTCATTTTTTGATGAATAATGAAACCACTTAGTGGTAGTTAAAAAACTGACTTTTTCATTTAAATAAAATTTTACCACTTATGTGAATTAAATTTTGAAAATCCAACATAAATGGTTGTTATAAAGAAGTAAAATGTGGTTCAATAAGATGAAAATAATTTTTGGTGAATAGTAACTTTTGACTTTTACTTACCGCGGTTAAATGTAAATAAGGTAATTCAAGGTAAAAAGAATATTATAATAATTAAAAAATGATTTAACACTTGTCTAAACATTATTTTTTGAGTCCTTTACTATTATATTCATCTTTTGGTCGATTTTGGGACCCAATTGAGCCACTTGGGAGTGATAATGACAATTTAGATTAATTAATTTAATGTGAAGGCAAAATTGACATTAACAAAAATCTTTTAGAAATTAATTTATATATGGAGTTATATATGTCCTATTATAGACTATTAAAATTATTCTTATATCTAAAAAGATTTTATAAATGATAGTATTTTTTGTATATTTTTTATACATCGAATACATTAAATTATTTATGACATAATATGATGCAGTATTTACCTCATTAATAAATGATTTAAATAAATACGATTATAATAATTAAAATATTATTCAAAACATTTCCAATTATTATTGGATGATTTTTTTTCGAATATGACTCATCGTATCTTCACCCTTAATGATTTTTGGACCATTAGAAACTAAATAGCATTATATACTAAAATAATGTTTTCACACTTTCATAAAGAGCCCCTCCTCTCACTTATAAATAGAGACCATTTATATCCAATTACTAACACCTATCAAGGCATTTTGATCACCCAAAATCTGCACAATTAGGATCCCTACATCCCTCTCATCATTTTAGAAGCCTTACCTTAGGCAGAAGGCACTTCAAGAAGTCCTTTGGTTCAAACCAAAGGGAGTTACCCAAATTAAAGGTAACAGTTTCTCTTAAACTGTTTTCTTTTATTATACTTCTCCAACCCCTAAAATATTTTTATTCTATTATTTTGTAACAAAACTAGTATCCCAAATATACTATTATGTTTTTATAATATGTTTTAAAACTACTATTACTCACACCTTCATCTAATGGATAAAGAACATAATGTTTCCATGGATGGAAAACTAATGCCTCACGAAACGATGATTGTTCAATTACATCTTATCGCCTCTCATGGTGGCTATTATGATGGAACTATATTTATATATGATATATATTATGTTTATTATTTCCTTTTTCTTCTGTACTACCCAATTTTATCAAGCCTTTATGGTTTCGATAGTGGGTAAATACGATAATCTCATTTGAGGGAGTGCGGAGTACCACCCCTTAAAGTGATGTGACTCGTTAATGCCTTATGTGGGATGTATAATGTATAGAGTTAATTATATTATATATGATATTATACTGGAATTATAATATAACTATGTATAATTATGTTTTAATTTCATTAAAATCATAAATAGAAATGAATGTAGCGTTCATGCGTACGTACGACTTACCGTCTCCATGAACAGTGCATTTCATTTCTTACCTATAAATGTTATGTAATATTATATATAAATTTATTTACTGGATATATATTATATATATGATATATAAATCATGAATATAATTCAGGATATAATGAACCTTTTACCATATGAACAACATGTAAATATAAGAGGTCCATTTTTTACTCCAATACCAAATATCGACAAAACGAACATTATTAACATAAATGATTACATAATGTTTATAACATGGTAATAAGTGATATAAAATGGATAGTAAACTTTAAAAAGGTTCTTATGAAATTATAAATTACCTTTAGTTTATTATTCATGGGATTATAGAATTATCGAGTAAAGTCGGACATGAGGTATGGGATCTGACCTCTCTCTTTCTTTTCAAGCACTCTCTTTTATGTCATTTATTTTATGCTCCATGTTCTTATGTTGGAGGATGTTATTTTATATTCACCATTAAGTAATTTTTATTTTAATATGAAGAGATACCCTTATTACTCTCATAAATTCATTTTAAGAATTTTTAAGTGTCGTTGTTAGGCTGCCAAATATTTGTATGGGATTTTCTTATATCACTTATAATTTCATTAGATTTCCATTGTTCACCACTTATTCATTGCATGTGGTGTATTGTGTACTTACATTTGATATATAATATCATGATTCTCATTATATTCATGGTATTTTTTGATTAATTTGGTGGTTATTTAATTTTGGTCATACGACTCAGTTGATTACAACGTGGTAAAGGGTTTCATCTCACTTTTTATTCCCATGAGATTCATGCTATAATTTCCACTATTTACTTTTGTGTGGTGTATGTACTACCCATGATTGTACTATTTGTGTAATATGATTTCATTTATGAGTATTTAAATCTTCATTTTATGTTCCTTATTTAATTTGGCATATGTTTTTAAAGTTACCAAATCCTGTAAGGGAACCTTTCACCCTCTTTGTTTTAAAATACTTATTTTTTTTATGTATTTTAATTTACATCTTTTTATATTGGGATATGTTATTATATAAACTTATTGACTTAAAAGTTTTTTCCAAGTGATGTGATACCCTTTTTATCTCATCAACTAATTTTCTGAATTTTAATGTGATGTCGTTAGGTTGTCGAATTTTTACAAGGTAACTTCTAAACCCAATTTCAATTCTTTGGGTTCAACTTGTACTTCTTGAATATATCATCCTATGAATATGTGTGAATGACCTATGATTGTTTTACACATAATATCTACTTATATTGGGTGTATTTATATTTTCCACACATTATTATGTAATTTATTTATCCTGAATTTATGGATACCATCTTTATAAAGGATCTCATCTCAATTTCCATTTCCAATGAGACTTCATTGTTGTTATGCACCAATTCACTATTATATGGTGTATATAATGTCCTTTGACATATTATATCATGAATCACTTTATTCTCATGATATTTTAAAGTTCTGATTAAATGTTATTCCTCAATTATTTTTATTCAAGTGTCTCTCTTTTTGTTAAAAAAACATTAACTAAAACATCCTTTTAAATTTTTTAATGATTTATTCTTCTAAATATTTCTCATTAATGCCCATATTTTCAAAATGGGTTTTAGGATTTATTTATATGGAAAATAATTTTTTCAAATGATAATTCATTTAAAATATTCAAAGTGGTATGAGACACTTTGACTCAAAAATCTCTTTTTAAGTGGTTTTGAAAATTATTTGATAAAGAATTGTTTATTTCAATATCTTTATTTGATATAGTGGAACGTGGAAATTTTATCTTTCCTTTATACTTGTGTTATGTGTTATGATTATGTTATCGTTATTGGAAATTTTTTACGTATATGGGTGGTTACGTGATAAACCTAGGGTGGGTGAGCCTGAGATAACTCTCCAATGCATTGGGTAACGTGACAGAGGTAAAAGTGATGTTTCTTCTAAGAGATTTGGGGAATATACTGTGCTGTGTATTCCAAGTGTAACTACCTACGTAGCTATGATATCTTCAATTAATGTTTGATATGGATGTCATAAGTAACCTTAATGATTTATGATTTGTGTGTGTTATTCATAAATCTTATGATTTCATAAGGAATGTTATGATTGAAAAGTATGGTTTCATTAATTTGTATTTATTGATGGGCTAATGTTTTCCATTCTTATTTTATAACCCTTACTGAGCTTTTTATGCTCATCCCATGTTTTTAAAAATTTTCCGTAGAACTTAATGATGAACAGGGTTAAGGATGGGATCATGGAAAACTCTTCCTGTCTAAAATATGGAACTAGACATGTTTCTTTTTAAGAGATTTTATTTTATAAAAATAATGGATACTAGGTTGTAGTGTCTACTTGTAATATTCAAGTTGTTATGTACAAGTTATGACCTAATTCTCTAAAACTCTAAACCTGAAATGATCATCAATGTGAATTATTCATTTATTTAAACATTAAGTAAGGTTTCAGGCCTGGTCCTTATACTTCCCTTCCCATTCTCATAAAAAAATACCATCCAATTATCACATATCATATGATTGAATGTTTCAAATATAGTGAAATCAAACAAGGTAGAAAAATACAGTTTTTAATAAGGAATCTAGTATATAATACCAAGGTATCCAACTATCATACGTAAGAAGGATTACTTAACCACAAAAAAACTATCATTATACAACTTATGGTTTGTTAAAATCATGAATTAAAAAATTAATGTATTCATAGGTTATAATCAAATGTAACCTAAGGAATCAATTTTCAATATATATAATAAATATAATCTTACTTCAAGAAAAAATTCTTGTTCCATCAAATTGTGTGGAATAAAAATCAAAATTAACCATGTTTATTAGTTATTTTTTTTAGTTCATGAATTACAAGATTTATAGTCTTTTAAAAATTTATACTCCTAAAAACATGAAAATACATAGCATAATAAATACAACATATTAGCCAGAATATCAAATTTTATACCATTAATATGATATAGGCATGTTTGAATGACACATCAAACGCCAATTTTTAGTTTATTCTAGTTTAATGTTAATTAAAATTTATTACACCATTAACAAATGACATAAAGCATAAATAGATTTTTTTCCACTTAATAATAAAAGGTATAATGTGTCCACTTCCTCGGGTATTTAAAATTACTTCAAATGAGAATTTAACAACAACCTTGATATCTTATCACCTCTCCAACAAGGAATCTACATACCTATAAGGAAATCGTGACACAACCATGAAAAAAACATCAAAATAACACTATATGAATGATGGAGATAAACATATATAGCATGGAATGGTAAAATTTAATGTAAAAATATCTAATAGAGAAGAATAACCAATGGAAAGAGAAGAACCTCACATCACATCCCCATGAATTGAACATGTGATGATAGGTATTAGTCCCAAATAAAAAATATTTGGATCAACCTGCAAGAGATCCTCTAGATAGATGGAGCTATATGAAATTATGAGGGAGTTGAGAGACAATTATGGTGTTTCCAGATTTATATGTATTCAGTTGACGGTAATTCATAGCATTAATGGTTCGTTCACATTGTGAGTTTCCATAATATATGTACCACTGAAAAATGTCTCCCAAATCGACCAAACATTATATTAATTCATATTTTGGACTACATTTTCACATCATGTGTTTCTATAGAGTTATTAAAATAATCATTACCCTTGTATTTTCATGCTGTGAAATGATGGTTCACATCATTAATTTCACCCTACAAACCACACTCAGTCACGAATGGAACATTTATTTAGTTCGCAAACCACACTCTCTTATTCGGAAGAACAGTTCACATAATGAATTCTACCATCCTCAAAAATTTATCTCCCAAACTCTACCAATAGTACCCCAACCTCCCTCCAAGAACAAGATGCTTCTAAATAACTGGATAAAATGATCAATCACCCTACCATAGATACCTCTCAAAATATTGTCAATACAATATTTTAAAACGAAACTCATATGGAAGGGAAGTTAAAAGGGTCACCTAGATAACAACAAAATTAGATACCACATAGAGGTATGTCCATAAGATGATAACAACCACATCACATAGAGTAATAAGGTTTAAATATATAGAAAGTCACCAAAAAGGTATAAAACACTCTGTCGATAGATATACGTCTAATAAAATAGAAAATAGAAAAAAAGGAATCAAGGTATTAATAAACATCTGAAAATCCAATAAATAATCAACATAAAAATGTATATTTATAAAACGAATAACTAATCATGAAACAGATCTAAATTTAGAGAATGTACAATTGAATCATGTTACTAGGTCCTCTGTCCACTATTTCATTCCTCCAAAGGACAAGAACAATGGGAATGTTACACTAATGAAATATAATTTATTGGAAATCATGGATCTCCACTGGTTACTCCTAGAAGATCTCATTATCATCGATTTCGATCTCACCCCCATCGATGACATGAGAGTCTCAATAAATATAGAGTTTAAATTATTCCCCATAAAAGACATGATTAGTATATCACATCTATGGGGGATGTTCTATCCAATAGTATATGTATCCAACATGAACTAACATCTTTAATGGCCCAAAAAAATTAGATGAAATATTACACCCATGGCCATTCACTTTTTCGACATGGTAAGAGGCCACCATAAATAACACATTTTCTCTGACATCAACCTCTAATTGTCTCATCCTATATTATTTTATAAGAAATATGATTAACCTACACTTCATTCACACTCTAATGATTCACATGAATGGTCAATTTTGTTCATTATAGTTTTTTCAGCCCAAGATTTATTGACTCTTTAGCCCTATTCCATCACAATAAGGAATGGTATGTCCCTTCATATAAAGATTCAATCAGTGAAATACAAATTTTGGAATGAAAACTATTATTTTATAAAACAAGTCAAAAGGTAAGTTACTCATGTAAGAAACTCCAATATATAGGACACATGCTTATATCATTTAAATAATGTTCAGGATAGTATGATCTATCTGACCACATGCTTATAGCTGAAAAGAAGTGCTATATATAAATATAAAGCAAAAATCAGGATTCAGACCTCTCCAAACCATATATGTGAAATTAGTATCATGATTATAGATTATTTTTCTTTGAGATATATTGGTTCCTAACTACTTACAATAGCTACTAACTTGACAAAACCTCAATTGAGCTCAAATCTTGATCAATAAGAGGTAATTCAATTTTATCAAACTATCCACTATTACCCATATCGAAGCATAAACTCCCTGAGAACTACGTAAACTAGTTGTAGCAGTTATTTAAATCCCCACCCACTTCTAATGAGGAACATATAACAACTATATAAAATCATCAGGAACATAGTGTTCATCCTTCACGTGTTGGGAAACAAAATATCAAATCATAATCATTAAAACTAGACTCTTTAACATAGTCCAACAAAATGGAACACTTAGAGGAGTTGTACATGTTTATCTAACAAGGATGAACTATTACTATTGAGAAGTTTAACTCATGGAGAACCATCACAAATATCACCAATGGAATGGAAATCATCTCCTGAAACAACACCGCTTGTTAATAATCTTCATACCAACCATGATGATCTATACTAAAAAATACTTCATCCCACAAAAATTATACCTCAATAACCCCATGAATGGAATAATCCTCCAAATTTAGTAAAATTGAATTCAATGTAATCATACAACTATATCCTCCGCCACCATTCTCTCCCATATAGAGTAAAATCATGAAGTGCTCTTCCATCACTCTATTTGAATTTCCATGTTCAGGCACAAAATCCCTATGAGATTTCATACATAGCTCATTATATACAATATTTACCTTTCCTCAAGATTAAAAAATATCACTATCATTGTATGGTAAGAATGAAATACACTATCCTTATAGAAAGTTCAATTCATGATGGGTGAAGGTATACCTCAAGATCTTGCGATAAATGTAAAGGATAATACATTCATCAATGAGGTAGTTCTTCCACAACATCAATGAAATCATAGTCACTACCAAATAAAGATAATGATCATAATAGTTACACTAATGGGGTAATAAATGGTAATATTAATAAGAAAAATCACTCTGTAATATATCATAACATTACCCAGACAAGACACTGAGAATCAAAGAATACCTCAATCTGAACTACATATTCTAGAAAATAATGAAGTAGACCACTGAATTGCTTCTCCTTTAGATACATGAAAGCAACCTGAAACTAGTCAAACCACATGACTTATTGATCCTTTATTTTCATGGATATTTTGCGGTTTTATTATATGATAATATGAGTAATAACCTCTTATAATATCCAAAAAGATCAATAAGACATTACAATAATACAACAGTCCTGGGGGTCACCCAAAAAACATTCACATCGATCATCGATGGAGATGTGGATATACTACACTAAGATAGAGCATTCCCCCTATAACAGATATCATGAGCCTATATATCAAACTTTTTCATATTTACCAATAGTTACTGATGATAATGAACTTCCAAAATATCCTTTAGATTAATTTTTTATTCTTCATCATATATTTATTAGACAAGTATATCATTTATGAAAAGAACCATGAAAAAGTCTAAAAAAATAAAAAAGTTTCATTAATATATAGTGTTAACATGTAAGAAGAGTTCATCACTCTAAATGGAATTATGAAAAACATATATTCCTCATCACAACATTAGAAATTAGTTGTTGGTGTATCATCATCATTCAGCCAAATTAGATGATATCATGACCATAGATCAATTTCATGAACCTACTAGATCCCATTATCTTATTTCTAAATCACCAAAACCAAGATGATTGTAGTTATTCAACACATTTACTTTATCAAGGTGATGATAATTGATACAGATATGTGCACTACCATTGTATTCTTTTCCAAACAAAACTAAACCACCTTAAGGTTACACACTCGACCAAAAAGTTACTCACTATAATAGATCATCGATCTATATCTATAGCTCCCAAAACACCTAATTTTCCAACTAATATGGATACATTGACAGAAGATAATAACTCAACAATAGATATATCCAATACATGATATCCCATAGAGGGGATATTGTAATGAATTCCACTGGAAAGATGTTAGGGTGCTCTTCCGCAACCCTGGGAAACACTACTAGTTGATCCTCTAATAAGTTAAACCTTAATTAAGAGATTAAATAAAACAATGAAATGAAAATCAATTGGACCCTTATGAGGGTATCACATTCAATATAAAATTAGAGACTCTATGTTAGCATCATATAACACAATCCACCTAAGGAAGAAATCCATAAAAACCTATATCGAAGAAAATATTTCCATTAAGAGGATGATATCATATTCTTATATCTACACGCATATGAATTACCCCTATCAATTATGTTTCCCATGGACTATCCAACAGTTTCTATATAGTTTATACAAACAGGATAAACCTCATACTATCATAGTAATTTCCAAGGGGATGGGAAACCTATCTACCGAAAGTCTCAACGAACATACTAGTGGTAGTGATATGAATGGGTGTATATATCATGAATGTAATAAATTATACACCCAAGTAGAAAACAAGAAAAGAGTACCTTAAATGATGTCTTTCTATCATGGGGATGGAAACATTATAGAATGAAACTAATAATGACCTTCTCCATAGATTATTTGAATAAGATTATGATCACATCCATGTTAATGATAAAATATCTATTGATGAGGAGAATCATATGCTTATACTCTACCTTACCCATATTCTATCTAATTATCAATATCTAGATACCTGGGTGTTTTATGCCTTAGATTAATATTCAACAACATTAGTACATGAAGTCTAAAATAACCTCATGTCACCTTTGTATAATGGAAAGAAACTCTTTCCATTGATGAATGAGGACTGTATAAGAAAACCCAATTTGAATTCCAATTGCAGGGGAGTGAAAGCTTATAACACTAGAGAAATGTGATGAAAATTGTATAGAGATCCCCTCAGAAGTATGAAAACCCTTCAATCATGGAACCTAGGGATGCCAAAGCAGAACTATGTTTTATTGAGAATCTAAATGACTCCAATATCATGATGATTTTTTCTATGAAAAAATCATCTCAACAACAGTGACTCTCACTAGAACATAGAAATATGGTGGAATCAAAAAATGGAGTTACCTAGCAGTGGATCTATAGTTGCAATGCCACCTTTATTTTTATCTCCCTAGTATAGTCATCTAAAATCATGTCTAAATCATATCATATAGTATTTCTAAAAGTGATCACAAACTCACATACACTATAGCTACATTATCAAAGTGTGAGAAGATCTTGTCGAACGAAAAAACATGTGGTGAATGAAATAAATATGAGAAAAAATGTAATGCCCTGACCCCAGTTACCCAGAGTCGGTGCATTATAACATAACATTGTCATGATCACAAAAGATCATGTCTCAAAAGACTGATTAGTTTAGTATCATTGGAGAAACTATATATATTCATAACTCTTACATTACATCATAAAGTGAAAAAAACTACAACACGTATTATCTTCATATCCCCTCATACATTCCCTGCAGGTCACTCATAAAATACTTTTTCACATTCTGGGAAAAATAAAAAAATTGAATGTGGTGAGCTCAGATGATCAGTAAGGATAACAATATAGCGAAAACTTTCATAAATAAACATAAAAATTTAGGGAAATGTATAACTAAAACAAAATCATTTTAATTTTGAACATCAGCATAATATGGCAAAGGTAAAATGAGATAATTTCATTTACTTATTCACATGGATATTCTACTAGTCGAATAATCACATGAAATATCAATAACAACTTTCATAATGATGGAATGCATAATGTCATACTATCATAACCACATAATAAAGGCCTTGTGCCAAGACTACAAATAAAATTTAGTAAAGGCCTTATTCCAATATACTAGTTTGTCTCATGAGAACAACTGATGCATCGAGGAGCAATAGTTGGATCCACCTGTCACTTATTATGTCCAATGCATTCCTCATATGAATAGGTTTAAACATAACATAAACATTCATATTAAAACTACCATATTAAAAGTCAATACTTTCTTTATAAACCATGAATGGCATAAAAATAACACATCTACATTCTATCATATCACAAAACCTTCAATACAATATGGATGTTTTGTATTATAATATATCAACATCAAATAAACTTAAAATACATCAAAGGATCTTGACAAAGATAAAAATCAAAACTATTTGGGAGAAATATCTCTTTTTTTGAAATCATTTAAAAGTCACATAATTCTAAAGAAAACCAGTATTTTGAAAATATTATTATAATCTTGTAAGGGATGCTTAAAAGGTGTAACAACGGCGAAGAATAACAGCACCCGCCATATAAGTTAAAAAAACATTCTTACATTAATTCTGTCGAAAAGGTTAAAAAAGACCTTTCTTGGAAAATGACGGAAAGATTCCCTTATAAACAACTTATAAAAAGTCAAACATGGGTATAAATGACATTTACCCATAGTCTGTAAAATAGTAATAATTATTTGAAATATATTTTTAGGAAACATGTATGTGGATGATAAAGAGGGCCCAGAGGATAATTACGTATAAACGAACTCGGATAATGATGAGATTGTGAAATAAACCCTTACCTTGTACTTTTCCTTAGTTTATTGTAGTTTAAACTCCTGTATAATGGTCAAATAAATTTTTATTAAATTATACAAGAATCATACACATTAATATGATATCATATATGATCTTTTAACGTTGCTTTGTTAGTATTATCGTCGTTTCGGGTGTTAACATACCCGTTTTATTTTATATGTTTTGTTACATAAGCCATGTTTGTTTACAATAGGTTGTATCTTATTCATATCCAGAATGATATCAAGTCCTTAAACATTATTTTTAATCATCAAATGATAATTATAATTGCATGGATACGATGGGGAATGAATCATATCACGTTCGTGGAGACGGTAGTCCGTATGTACGCACGAGCGATAATAAAATTCTTTTGATATTAAAATAATATATAATTGGATGGTATACCATATATACAGATTCATTATCATGTTATATTTTTTATTTACATCAATAATATATCATTATCATAGCCATATAGATTATAATGTTTTGAATAACAATTACACCACGACATGGAGACGGTAAGCCGTACGCACGCACATATGGTGACATGTCATTCAAATGATGGATAGAATAATGAATATGGTAGTACCATATTTATAATAAAATCATATAATATATAATATTCTGTTTTTATTATTTTATAATGTAAATAATAGAGAAAAAATAAGTTGACGAAGAATGGAACTTGAAAAATGGTGGTGAAAACATTACATCTTCTTCGTGTTCTTCCTTTTGATTTGATGAAAAGGGCTCCATAGGTTGGATTTATGAATAAAGTAAGGCCACTGGGATTAAGGGAGGATAGTTAATATGGTATTTGTGTATCGTTTTTCTGATCCAAATGGATTTTAAGGTATGAAGAATTGGTTAGAAGTGGTGTCCTTTTATAAGGGTTAGGAGGGGCTCTTTAGGAAAAACATAAAGTATTAATTTATAATAAACTAATATTCGGTTTCTAATGGATCCAAAGTGGATTATTCAAAATATAAGGTGTGGATGGGTCTAAATCCTTACAACCAATATATTTTATACAGGTTTGGATCATTATATTATCCTTATCTTTTATTTTTAACTCTTAGTTAACTAGTTTGACATTTACCATGTCACTTTGTATTTTTATATTATTTAGTTAATAAACATACTATAAACATCCAAGTGACCCCCAAGTGGACCATTAATGATACACCTATCATGATATAAGTCCTTCAGCCATACCCTAGATTTATGTGAATAGAATATCAATTAATAATATAATATTTGTTTTGAAAACTCATTTATGTAAATTTTCACTATAACTAATAATTGATTTTTGATAAAGTCTTAACAACATTATTAAGTCAAAAAAATCATTTAAACAATAATAACATGTCATATTAACCAATAAAAATCGTGGATGGCCACAAACCTTTCAAATTATATTTTTTTTAACATTTATAATACTAATTTTTTTATTCTTTCATTAATAAGAAAAATATTGTATCATTATTGTGTCATAAATAAATTTAATTATTCAAAGTCAAAAAATTATAAATAAATTTCCATCATGTGGGAAAATGTATTATATTTCTAATTAATATTTATAGTCCAAAATATAACATATATAACCCTATATTAAAATTGTTTTTCTAAAAGATATATACAAATGACATTTTTGTATTTACTTTAACTTAATTAATATAAAGTGTCATTATCACATACAAGTGAATCCATGGGGTCCCAAAATCGACTCAAAGATGACCATATTCAAAAATGTATCAAATAGCAGGGTTAGGTTTTAGAGTAATTTGTTATTATTATAATATTATTTGTTTACCCTTATTTACTGGATTTACCGTTTAACCATGGTAAATAAAATATTTACCGAAATAATTATTCAAAATGTCTAAAAATAAGAGTCACCAATTTACACAATTTGGACATCCTGATTCAAAATATAGAATCTTTTTTTCCAAATTCAAAACAATGAAGTGGCAGAAATTAATTTAAAATTAATTCCCGCTGTCAAAACAAAAAGCGTGTTTTTAAGAAATAATAACTATCAAAAGATTGACACTTGTTTATGTTCGGTTTAAATGTAAAATTATGTTTAATGGATAAAATATTATTAAATGGTAAAAAATATTCTAAATATACTTTAAAACCACTCAAATTCATAATTTATCACTATTAATTATTTTTACTAAAAATGTTGTTTTTAATTAAAATTTATTAATTATCACTATTCATCAAAATATAAAAGTTATCTGAAAAGTACCAAAATTTCACCATAAATAGATTTTGATATTCCAAAACCAAAAATGAAGTCAATTTTTAATGATAAAATTTAAATAATTTCTTAAAGTGGTTATTACTATTCATAACGGCTACTTTGATTGGTCGTGGTGTGTTAGAATCTCGAAGTTTTATAAAATGCAAGATATTGCATTATTCAAAGGGAAACGTTTGGTGGAAGATTGGGTTGTTACATTCTCCCCTCCATAAAATGATTTCATCATCGAAATTTCATGAAAATTACTGTACAAAAATACTCGGGTGGTTCTTCATCATAAGTTCCTCGGGTTCCCACATTGCCTTATCCATCTTATGGTTTCTCCATAGAACATTTACCAGACGAGTCATCTGGTTTCTCAGCACTTGTTCTCTCGTATCAGGAATATTGATGGGATCATTGCAATAAGATAGATCGGGTTCTAGTTCTATTTCCACATAGGTGAGTACATGTGTTGGGTTAGGCATGTATTGTCTCAATAGTGATACGTAGAACACATAGTGAACTTTGGAAAGACTTGGCGGCATTTCCAACAGGTAAGCTAAAACCCCAATTAGGTGTAGAATTTTGAAAGGTCCTATGTACCTAGGACTCAATTTACCTTTCTTGCCGAAATGTATAACTCCCTTCCATGGAGGTACCTTCAAGAAAACATGATCTCCTACATGAAATTCCAAATCCTTCCTTCAGTTATCAGCATAGCACTTCTACCTACATTGATCTTCTTTGATGTGGTTTTGGATTACCTTCACATTTTCCATCGTTTCCTCCACCTGTTCTTGGCCTTCGAGTTTTCTTTCACATACATTATCCCAACAGGTTGGTGTGTGACATCTCTTTCCGTATAACACTTCATATGGTGCCATCTAAATACTTGAATGGAAGATATTATTATAAGAAAATTCTACCAGAGGTAAATATTGATCCCACATACCCTGAATGTCATGTGATCATGATATCAACATGTATTCTAAGGTTTGAATAGTCCGTTCTGATTTTCCATCTATTTGAGGTTGGTAAGCAGTGCTCAAATGATGTTTAGTATCTAGGGATTTCTGAAGACTTTTCTATAATCTTAATGTAATATGTGGATCACGATCGGAAAAATTCGATAGGGGTACTCCATTAAGTCTCACAACTTCATTAATATATAGTATTTCTAGATATTCAAGAGTTAAATCATTCCTTATAGCATGAAAATGTGCTAACTTGGTAAGACTATCAATAATGACCCATATTGCATCGTTCCTTCTAGGATTCTTTGGTAGTCCAATGAAAAAGTCCATCATGATATTATCCCATTTCCACTCAGGTATATGAAGAGGTTGCATGACTCCTCCAGGCTGTTTCCTTCCAACTATAACATGTTGACAAACAATACATCATTGCAGAAAATTAGCAATATCCCTCTTCATTTTATCCCACCAAAAATGTTCCTTTAAATCTCAATACATTTTGATACTCCTAGGGTGTATAGAGAAATTGGAACTATGAGAATCGTCCAACAATTCCATTTTTAGATCAGGTATGTTGGGAACCCAAAGTCTCTTCCCAAATTTCAAAATTCCATCTCCATACACAAAGTCACTCAATCACCCATCATTCATAGCTTCAATAATCATTTGAAACTCTTCATCATCGGTATGAGAACTCTTAATCTTTTCTAGAAAAGGTGGTTTTACAACCATTTGAAAAATCATTGATGTTAACCATCCATGGTTATTCCCATATCCATCATCACTGGATCCACAAAAATAGGATCTCATTCAATTATCATATTGTTCAAAACTCCATGATTTATTAAGCTTAATGAATCTGCCACCTTATTTTCCTTCCCTGAGTGGTAGTATATCATGAAATCATAATCCTTTAATAATTTAAGCCATATCCTTTTCCTAATGTTGAGTTATTTTTGTGAGAAAATATACTTCAAACTCTTGTGATCAGTATAAATCGCCCATTTTTCACCATAGAGGTACTGTCTCCATATCATAAAAGAAAATATCACAGATGCTAACTCGAGATCAAGAGTAGGATAGTTTTTATCATGAATTTCCAACTGTCATGATGCATAGGCAATAACCCTATTATTTTGCATAATGACACAACCAAGTCCATTCTTCGATGCATCGCTATAAATAATGAACCCATCTATCCTCGATGGTAGAGTAAATAAAGGAGAATTGACTAACCTTCTCTTCAGTTCATCGAAAAATTCTTCACACTCTTTTTCCCAAACAAATTTAACCCCTTTATGTGTGTGCTTTATTAATTGGTTATCCAACCGGGAAAAATTCTGGAAAAAACGTCGATAAAAACTTTCTAAACCAATAAAACCGCATACCACGGTTATACTCATTGGTACTGGCCATTATTGGATTGCTCTTGTCTTTGAAGGATCAACAGAGATTCCATCCTTAGAGACAATATGACCAAGAAATGAAATCTCCTGAAGCCAGAATTCACACATGCTAAACATCCCATATAATACATGTCATCTCAATGTCTTCAATATAATTATCAAGTGATTTTCCTGTTTTTTGTAGCTTTTAGTGTATACCAAGATATCTTCAAAAACTATCACTACAAAGACATCAAGGTATTCCTTGAAATATCTGTTCATTAGATCCATGAAAATAGAGGGTTCATTAGTCAATCCAAAAGCCATTACTGTAAACTCGTCATGCCCATACCTGGTTCGAAATGCTGTCTTCGGAATGTCTTCCTTCTTCTTACACAACTGATGGTATCCAGATCGAAGGGAAATATTTGAAAAGTATTGAGCTCCATGAATTTGGTCAAATAAATCATCAATACGAGGTATGGGATACTTTTTCATTATTTTTATAGCATTGATATCCATGTATTCAATGCACAACCTCATAGATCCATCTTTCTACTTAACAAAAAGGACAGGGGCTCCCCCTAGAGAAACACTAGAGTGAATAAATCCCTTATTACTCAATTCCTCTAGTTGTTGTTTTTGTTCAACTAACTCTACAGTGGCCATTATATAAGGGGTCTTCGTTATGGGCCTTGAAATGGGAATTAAATCAATAGAAAACTCAATTTTTCATTCTGGAGGATGTCCAGGTAAATATTCTAGAAACACATCTATATTCTTTCACAATAGGTGCATCATATATTTGAACATTCCATTCCTCACACACAGTTATTTCATTCTCTTCCTCCCTGATAATTGAATTTAGTTGAGCTATTGGGGGTGGATCTAGGTAAGAATCAAGTGGTGATGATTCTGCTCTAAAGATAAGGTGTTCTTTATCTTCATCATCAAAAATCATAACCTAATTGTTCTTACAATAAATCTTCGCATCGTGGTCCGATAGCCAATCCATACTGAGGATTATATCAAACTCAATCATAGGTATGGCGATGAGATCAGCAGATAAAGAACATTTATATTCTCTAATGGGAACTAATTCAAAAAACTTTGTAGCAATGATACTTCCCTTAAGAGTTGTAACAAAAAAATACCTTGTAAAATCAAATTGGAAATATCTAATTTTCATAGAAAACTAGGAATATATGAAACAATGCGATGATCTAGAATCAAGTAATGCATTTTTTAAACATGAGGAAACCATTAAATTACCTACAACTACGTCTTTCAGAGCTTCTACCTCAGCATTAGTGATAGCATAAGCCTGGCCTTGATCCCATGGCCATTTATGAGGTACGTTTGGTGTCCTTTTTCACCAAACTTGTAATAGACTCCCATTCCTTTTAAGCAAGTATCGAGGTGTTTCTTCCCACATTTACTACAGGATGGAGATTCAGCTTTTCCCATCTTCCCCTTATTTCCATTTCCTAATTGATCAGAAGATATATTCGTCTCTTTCTTTGCTTTAAATTCATATGACTTGAGAATTCTTTTTCTATCTTGATAGCACATGAGACAATATCTTCGTATGACGAGAATGATTGTGAGACTAATTCTCGACGAAGAAATGGTTTTAACACATCATAGAAAAGATCAATATTAATTCATGGGTTATGTATATAATCTACAGCATGCCTTGCTAACCTTGTAAATTTATCCTCATACTTTTCTACATTTGCATCCTCCTTTTGTCTCAGACTCAGAAATTTCCATTCCATATAAGCTCGATGGTCATGAGGAAAGTATTTTTCTTAGAAAATATCTCTAAACTCCCTCCAATCCATATTTTATACTTCATCATCTTCCTTCATGTATTGAATCAATGACCACCATTGATCAACATCTCCAGTGAGGAGGTAAACTGCCATGACAAATTTTTCCCTTTCGTTACTCCCCAAGGTGTGGAATATTTTCTCTAAGGAATTTATCCATTGCTCAGCTACTAAGGTATTTTTACTCTCATTGAATGTTGGTGGTTGTTGCATCATGAAGCGATCTAACATTTATCCTCCACACTGTGGATCAGGGTGCTCCATACGGGTAAGGTTATTATTCATAACCATAGTGAGTTGTCCCAGTATGATGATTAGTTGATCCACACCAATTGTATCACCAGCTCCACTATTATTATCTTGATAAGGATTTAAATACCTACATTGAGTGCATTCATTGATATGTTTTCCATTTCATACCCTAGGCTCCATTTATAAACAATTTCATAAACTAGATCAATTTATGAATCAAAATACATAATTCCATTCTTGTAAAACACTTTACATAAACTGAACTCTTTATGGATATAATCCATAATCATAAAGAAATGTTTTATTTGAGGATGTATATACTCATAAACCCTTCATAATGGTTGGTAATGAAAATTATAATTATCCTAAGCATATACATCGGGAGTGTCATAACCAAGAGTGCAACAAGGCCCGTTTCCGTGCACCAGTTCCTGTTTGAGTCTAGCGAAAAGTGGTGTTTTCGTGTTTTACCCCTAGGTACATCTATGCCAGAGCCACCTCTACCAGCTCGTATCCAGACAGGGATGTATTTCTTGGAAAACTCACAAAGTCTTTATAGTACAAAAATTCTTGGATGTTCTTCTATACTAATCCTCAAATTCTATCTTAGGGCTATGTGATCTAATCAGTATTTATCTAAATATTGCTTCCATGGTTTTTACTAAACATCCTCTATTACCAACTATAACTCCCCGACCCTAGTTACCCAAAGTCAGTGTATTATTACATAACATTGGAATGATCACACAAGATTATGTCTTGAAAGACCGATTAGTATAGAAGATTTGGAAACACTAGATATATTCATAACTCTTACATTATATCATAAAGTGAAAAACAACTACAACACATCTTGTCTTCATATACCCTCATACATTTCCTACAGGTCATTCATAAAATACTTCTTCACATCCTAGGAAAAATTAAAACATTGAAAGTGGTGAGCTCAGATGCTCAGTAAGGATAAAAATATAGCAGAAACATTCATAAATATACATAAACATTTAAGGCAATGTATAACTAAAACAAAAGCCTTTTATATTTGAACTTCAGAATAATATGGACAAGATAAAATGAAATAATGCCATTTACTTATTCACATGGATATTCAACTATTCGAATAGTCACATGCTATATCAATAACCACTTTCATAATGATGAAATACATAATGCCAGACTATCATAACCATATAATCAAGGCCTTAGGCCAAGACTACAAATAAGATTTTTTCAAGGACTTCTTCCAAGACACTAGTTTGTCTCATGAGACATACCGATGCATGGAAGAACTATAGCAGGCTCCACCCATCACTTATTATGTCCAATGCATTCTTCATATGAATAGGTTTCAATATAACATAAACATTCGTATTAGAACTAGCATACTAAATGCCAATACTTTCTCCAAAAACCATGAATGGTATAAAAATAACACATCCACAGTCAATCATATCACAAAACCTTCAATACAATATGGACGTTTTGTATCATAATAAATCAACTTCAAATAAACATAAAATCCATCAAAGGATGTTGACATAGGTGAAAATGAAAACTATTTGATAGAAATATCTGTTTTTTTTAAGTCATTTAAAAGTAAAATAATTCTAAAGAAAACCTTTATTTTGAAAATATTCTTATAATCTTGAATGGGAAGCATCAAGGGTGTAATAACGGCGGAGAATAACCGCACCCTGCATATAAGTTAAAAAATCAATCTTACCTTAATTGTGCAGAAAAGGTAAAAAAGGACCGTGTTTGGAAAATGACGGAAAGATTCCTTTATCAACATATTATAAAAAGTCAAACAAGTGTATAAATGACTTTAACCCATAGTTTGTAAAATATTAAGAATGATTTGAAATACATTTTTAAGAAACATGGATGTGGATGATAAAGAGGTCGTAGAAGATAATTACGTATAAACAAGCTTGGATAATGAAGAGATTGTGAAATAAACCCTTAGATTGTACTTTTTCCTGGTTGATCGTAGGTTGAACTCATTTATAATGGTGAAATAATTGTTATTAAATTATACAAGAATCATATACATTAATATGATATCGTATATGATCTTTTAATATTTCTTTGTTAGTATTATCGTCGTTTTTGGTGTTAAATTACTCATTTTCTTTTATATGTTTTGTTACATAATCCATGTTTTTTATTGATAGGTTGTATATTATTAATATCCAGAATGATATCAAGTCATTAAATATTTTTTTAATCATCAAATGTAAATTATAATTTCAAGGATACGTTGGGGAATGAATCTAATCGCGTTCGTGGAGATGGTAGTCCGTACGTACGCACGAGCGACAGTGTCATTTTTTTGGTATTAAAATAATATATAATAGGATGGTATATCATCTATAAAGAATAATTATCATGTTATATTTTTTATTTACACCAATTACATATCATTATCATACCCATCCAAATAATAATGTTTTCAGTAACAATTACACCACGACGTGGAGACGGTAAGCCGTACGTACGCACATATGGTGACACGTCATTCAATGAATGGATATAATACTGAATATGATTGTACCATATTTATAATAACATCACAGTATATGGAATATATAGGACTTATTATTTTAGAAGGTAAATAACAAATAATGAAGAAGTTGAAGAAGAAAGGAACTTGAAAACGGGTGGTGAAAGCATTACCACTTCTTCGTGTTGTTACGTTTGATTTGATCAAAAGGGATCTTTAGGTTGGATTTATATCTAAAAGAAGGCCTCAAAGATTAATGGAGGATAGTTGTGATGGTATTTGGGTAGAGGATGGCTGAACCAACCGGCTTTGAAGGTATTAATAATTGGTTAGAAGTGGTGTCCTTTTATAAGGGGGAGGAGGGGCTCTTTAGGAAAAAAAGTATTAATCTATAATAAACTAATATTCGGTTTCTAATGGATAAAAAGTGGATTATTAAAAGACTATGGTGGGTATGGGTCGAATCCCTTTCAACCAATAGATTTTAGAGAGGTTTGGGTCATTAAATTAACCTCTTTTAGTTTTAACTCTTAGTTAATTAGTTTGACATTTACCTTGTCACTTTGTATTTTTTTTATTATATAGTTAATAAACATACTATATACATCCAAACGACCCCCAAGTAGTCCATTAATTATACACCTATCCTGAAATATATAATTTTTCGAAACCTTAGATTTTTAGGAATAAAATATCAATTAATAATATAATATTTGTTTTAAAAAATTATTTATGTCAATTTTGACAATATTTAATAATTGAATTTTTTAATGTCTTAACAACAATATTAATTTGAAAAAAATTCATTTAAGAAATCCTAACATGTCTTATTTACCAATAAATCTGTGGATGGAATCATAAAATTCAAATTATATTTATTTTATCATTAACAATACTAATTATTTTATTCATTCATTAATAAGGAAAATACAGTATCATTATTCTGTCATAAATAAATTCAATTATTCAATGTCTAAAAATTATAAATAAAATACCATTATGTAGGAAATCTTTATATATTTCTAATGAATATATATATTCTAATATATAACATATATAACCCTATGTAAAAATTATTTTTCTAAAAGATATTTGTGTTTGTCATTTTTGTATTTAAATTAACTTAATTAATATAAAGTGTCATTATCACTTACAAGTGAATCCATGGGGTCCCAAAATCAACCCAAAGATGGCCATGGTCGGACATGTATCAACCAATAGGGTTAGGACACGTTTTAGGGTAATTTAGTATTATTATAATATTATTTTTTTACCTTTATTTACCAGATTTAACCTTTACTGATGGTAAATAAAATATTTACCGAAGTAATTATTCCAAATGTCTAAAAATAAGAGTTACCTATTTACAAAATTTGGAAATCCTGATTTCAAATATGGAATCCATTTTTCCAATTTCAAAACAATGAAGTGGAAGAAATTAATTTAAAATTAATTTCTGTTGTCAAAACAAAAAGCGTGTTTTTAAGAAATAATAACTATCAAAAGATTGACACTTTTTTATGTTTGGTTTAAATGTGAAATTATGTCCAATGACCGAAATTGTATTAAATGGTAAAAATATATTCTAAATATATACTTTAGAACCACTAAAATTCATAATTTATCACTATTAATTATTTCGATTAAAAAGTTGTTTTTAAATAAAATTTAGTAATTTTCACTATTCATCAAAATATTAAAGTAATCCAAAAAGTACCAAAATTTCCCTTTAAGCTAATTTCGATATTCCGAAACCAAAAATGAACTCAATTTTGAATGATAAAATTTATAAAATTTCAATAATTGGGTATTACTTTTCATAACGGCTACTTTGATGGTCGCGGTGTGTTAGAATCTCAATGTTGCGTACAATGCACGCTATTGCATTATTCAAAGGGAAACGTACCGTGGAATCTTGGGGGTGTTATAGAAAATATATACCATAACATCTCAAATTAAATAACATGCTCCGAACGATCCTCAATGAATAAGTACCACTACTATCTAGAAACCTCATGCAACATCCTCAACATCAGCTAAACCCAATCCCCCTTTAGAGAATAGATCGAACTAATGGCTATGTCCACATCCTCTAATAAATCGTTAATCACTTATTATAAAAAAAATCCCTCATAAATTTGTAGATTATGTTACTAAATTTATCATTATTTCCTCTTGTAACTATCATTTTCATCAACCTCAACCCTATGATGAGATACCGGTACATCCTATTGAACAACATCTCTCTGAACCTATTAATAAAATTGTCCTAAAGCCATACCTACAAAAGAGTAAAGGGTTGGGGACCCAAACCATGTATTTTGAAATATATAATTGTTTTTATTAAATTATGGATCTATATAAATTTATGGTCTACCCATTTCAAACACATTTCCAATCAAGAATAATGAAAGATCATTTCTCGGATCTTTACTCAACAACCAGTACCACAACACTTAGTAGGCTGAAAAGATGTAATGTTCATTATATTATATCATAAGATACCCTAAATACTATTATTTTATATTGATTCCATTATTTTCATTTCATACTATGATCAACTAAAATATTTTTTCATACCAACCCATATAGTCCAAAATAGGGCCTATCCCTAAACATAATATAATCCCACAACCATAAACATTGAAACAATTATGTAAATAACCCTCTCCATAAGGTACCCCACCTAGTTTGAAAATGAAATAATTGAGATATTGACAATGAAATCATACCTCAAATTGGCCTTCAATTAGTGAAAAATGCACTTAGGGTATATCATGGAAAACCTTTTGAGGCATTTCCATATATAAAAAACACAAGGATCATGAGATAACATAAAACCACCAAAAAAACTAATCATAATAAAATAAAATATCCAAATCATCCTTGTAATTACATTTATATTTATCAACTATAAAAGAGTGTTCATGTAAAAAAATCCTTTAGTAAAAAAACCTGAAGTCCAAACTGCTTCTAAACAACTCAACTATCTAGTAATAGCCTTGTCACCAAAAAGCTAGATTGTACCTCAAAAAATTAAAAATACATAAGGTGATCATAATTGGTTTATTAATTTGGTTTTTTCTTGGATCCTATAATGAAAATGGTAACGAAATCATCCAAAATCCCATGGAATAACAAAGTGAATGAAAATCAACATCTAAACCGATATGCATAGTTACAAGCCTCCCCAAGGATCTCTCACAAATTATCACATACAAGTGATAATATAATAAACAACCTAATATCATATAATGGTAGTATACTACCACTTTTCAAATGGTTTTTCACTCATCCATAGTGTAACATATCCTTAACAATCTATCAATAAAAATATATGTCTACCTAAAAACATTTGTGAAACATTAAAATATAATGGGCCTTGTACATCCCATATACTCATCATAATTAATAAAATATCTAGTGCATAATATTATATGGAGAATATGATTTTAATAGAGTGTGTAGTCGTACATCCATTCATTATTAACCTAAATATTGGGGAAAATGATGTCATGTGTTATCTGGTGTAGGTATTCTTATTTATATGGGCGGTGTAGCATATAAAATAACATTATATAGGAATATACATATATTTGAAAACAACACTATGGGGAAAACCCAATCAATAGACTAAATCTTAGCTATGGTCTATCAGACACCAAGCTGCCACTAATAAATAATACATATCTAATAATCACACAATCCTTTTAATGGAACATAAATTAATTATTTCCATTAAACATTTCTTATTACAATAATTATTTTCTGAAATCCATGACCACATAAGTATAATCAATCATCTTCCTAGGGTCCTTTATATTTTTCACCATTTCACATACAACAAACCCTATAACCTCTTAGATTAAATAATTCAACATTATTTATCATTACATAAGTTCGAGTACATTAGGACTCATCCTAAGTATCCATTTAATGATATATAAATAAAAAATACTAAGTTTCATCATATAGTGGGGATAAAAATTAATAAAAAATAAAACTAACCATACATCCAAATAAATATATTCATTATTAATTAACTAAATATAATTCAGTATAAAAAACAATAGTTATGATTTATTTCAACCCATTTCATCATTCTTGAATTTGTTCGTATCACCCACATGCATATCATCATTTTTCTTTATATCACATGCCTCAACTACAACCACGAATATGGGAATACCCAACCATTAACATAAAAGCATCAGTTATACCAGAATCACATCACACCACATTACATGGATCACATCTAGAAAAAATAAAAAATTGTATATAGAAGAATGAAAAAATGGTATATAGGCCCTAAAACAAAGGAATCCAACCCTCATTAGAAAACAGAGCCACTCCAACCCAGAAATTATCTTTATACTACAACAGGTTCTTTCCATATTGAATTAATTGATCCATTTATTAAAAGGATAAAAACACATGTAACATATGGAATCAGCTATTAACAACTATATGAAATATGAAAATTCATTATGCATAACTTCTATTTCGATTAAACTATAAGGGAAAAAAATTTCAATTAATAACGTATCATTGTTATTTTTCCATCAATAATTAATATTTTTACATTATCTTACCAATTTAAAATCATAAAAAACATGTAAATCCATTGAATAAAAAAAGATAGCACACTATCTAGAATATCAATGGAAAAATCATTTACATTGTTCTATCACATGTTATCATTAAAACCATCATATATTTTTAATTTATTATGGGTTCATATTAATTAAAATTAATTGAACCATTATCCATTGAGATAATACATGATATATTTATGAATATACATATAAATGGGAGAGTCGATAAATCCCATAACAGAAGAAATTAAACATTCTTAAATGGGATGGAAACAACATCAAAAAAATCTGATAACCTCTCCTAAATTTAATCTGCTGGGCCACATGGAATTTGCAAAAAAAAACAACACAAACCAACATAAGAATAACTCCATTAAAATAAATGAGATCTATATTTATATAATTTTATGGTTGAGAGAGAGAGGAAACACAATCATAAAAATATTAAAAAAAAATAGAAAATTTGAATATCATTCTAGATGACAAAAAATAAAACAAAATATTCCTATGTTAATATTAAATGAAATTTCTAATTAAAACCATAAAATATACCTTCCATCCCCCTGAAGTTGATAGAAAATATCAGAGTTTTGTATGAAATAAACATTGTGGAATTATTTTTATAATATAATTTATATTTTCATTAATAGAGTGAATGTGAAATTCACATCATGAATAGACTGTGTTTAAGACCAGTAAAGAAACATATCTATCAGATCTACCAAACCTATGATTAATTTTCATTATGGAATAAACATTCTCATCACGACATTTTAGATACAAATTCAAAAAAATTTAATCATTTATTATTTACATCATGAACCCATGGGTCCAATCAGGACCATCACCCTACAAAAACCCCACATATAAGAAGAAAAATTATAATTGGCTTATAGAAGTATATCTCAATTCATGAATAAAACAACACACCCTATGTTCTTCTTGCTACAATATTTTATCTTCAACAATCAACTAAAATTACCCCATGATTCCTCCATGAACTATGAGCATGGGACACTGAAATTGGAATGTGATAAAAGGATTCGAAAATATACTATTACTTTTAATCTTAATGTTAGAAACTCAATGACAGAGATGAATAATCCACCCTCGATCAAAATATAACCAATTACATTTAAACAAGATTACAAAAATCTTTCCCAGATGTGATAACATTAATATTTCATCCAATATTCTATACAAGTATTCTTCACATTGCCTATTATATATTTCTCTTAAAAACATCATCATTTACTAATTTTTAACTATCCATTTGTATGTTTATGAAAACAAAATACATTAATCATGTGTACTTTTTATGACTTCACCAAATTGGTTGAAATTATAATTAGTTCACATAATCAACTAGTAATTATATTCTCATGATCTAATAATTGTCAAAATATAAATTTTTTATTTTCATAATAAATATAAATTTAATCTTATATGTCTTGTCATAAAAAAATTACACATTTCATTCTTTGAAACTAGAAAAAAATTATGTTTAGGATGTTCTTAATATACCGTGTTTAAAATTGAGGGAATATTTTTAGATATTATCATTATATAATTTATATAATAAATAATAATAATTTAAATTTTTTTAATATCATTTGAGAACATTTTTGAGTAGTGGATCTCACTATGTGGATCAAATAATTTATTAAAAATTATGAAAACATATATTTGAGTTTTGAACTTTTCATCATCTAAGAGCCAATATCGGTACTCACTACGAAACTGAATCCCTAGTTGATTAATCATAGATAATATATTTTCTATTTCATTGATAAAATTTCTATTTTATTAACAAATTATTTTTTGTAATATGGTATTTGAAAGTAGTTAGGGAATAAATTTTATATTTACTACTGTAACTAGTATTCTATAATTGACAGTCCAAGTAATGATTTTTAGGCACCTTATATATATATTTTAATTTAAATATATTATATGGGAATATAAATATATACTATACATGCACCCATAATTTTTACATTTAATTATAATTATAATTTTAGATTTTTTGTTTAAACAAATAATGCTAGTGGAAATCAATTATTTTTCAATTTATGTATACAGAAACTAAAATTATCATGAGTCATATTAAATATTTCGTCTTATAATATTGAAATGTCAATCTCTCAAATAATTTATGTTATTTTAGTCATCACATACCTCATTTTTTAATTTAACAACCCTCTAAGACCAATAGGTAATAGTGATTTCATAATGACATGAAAAAAAATACTTTTCAACATAGTAAGATAACCATTTCTGAAATGATGATATAAATTAAAAGTAATTCCATATGGTAACCAAAAATATATAATACACAAAATGAAAAATATTAAAATTTCTACAGAAATTATACATCATACATTTGGATTAATCAAAATTAGCAATATATCGTTTCAAATAAATGATGTTGGGGACAACTATAAATTTTGAAAA
Organism: Viscum album; assembly: GCA_963277665.1. Classification (NCBI taxonomy): domain Eukaryota; kingdom Viridiplantae; phylum Streptophyta; class Magnoliopsida; order Santalales; family Viscaceae; genus Viscum; species Viscum album. The sequence goes on from OY728139.1 coordinate 597,516,750, forward strand.
TATACAATTATGCCATTAAAATACCTTTATTATATTATAGTGTATCTAAGATTGAATGGAATATGTTATGAATATAATATTTCCCATTATTCAATAATTCTAGAATGTGAAAATCAAATAATAAGAACAATATGGAAAATTCAAAAAAATTAATTATCTAATAATGTTCCCTCCTAAAACCTCATAAATGTTTATGCTTTATAGTTGGTGTAAAGTAATAGAAGGTTACAAATAACTGATGCTTTTCATGTAAATAATTTTTTGATATAATATAGTTATATATCATTCAATTATACATTTTGTTAAAATATATATATTTGTGATTAAAAGGATAAAATATTTGATAAAATTGAAAAATACATGGTTTACATCCCATAATAAGAATAAATTCTCTACAATAACCCATTAAATATATGTAGGTCTTACAAACACGTGTAATTCGTCTAGATAACCTACAAATTTTCATGATTTCACTAATTTTCCACCTTATTATAACAATTATTTTTTGATTTAATTTTGTAAACAAATAATATATAATAATACCATCACTCCTTAGACAAATTAATTCATTAATCAGAGATTTGAAATAAAAATGGATACATTTCATTGAATGTCCTAGATTAAATAACATGGAAATAGGGATATGGTTCCTTCATTAGTATCCAATGAACTAAACTGCCTGTAATAATTGAAATATGTTATTAAAAACAATAATTACCATGATAACCAAAGGGAAATAACTAGAGATAGAAAGACCTAACTGACATTTTAATGTTCTTGAGAAAAATATGGATATAATAAATCAACATGTTTTCATTGATCACCTATATAAAGATGATTTATGATTCCATTTAAATAAATATATTGTTCAACGTAATTTCATTAATGGACCACTATTGTGAGTCATAATAATAAATTGATATCAGGGTTTAATTCAAAATTAACAAAACTATATTACTGTAACAAATCAGGATTTGCAATGTTGAATGGATTTGTACATTATTTTTTCTCCTATTAGATAATTAAAAAAATTCTCAAAATATATAAACTATAATATGTAACCATTTTTACATGAATTGATCTTATAATAAGTAAGACTGATGTCACAACCTGGCATTCATATTCAATGGAATTTAAATGCAGTGTATTTACCTGAAGAAAAAATATAAGAAATAAATCTTCAGTCAAAATAGATTTTAGGCATTCTAAAATCTTGTTTGATCATCATAAATTTTGTAAAAAAGTCCAATTTTCTTATCTTGCATCTTGGATACAAGGCCTCCAAGGTAGATTTCATAAATTAGTGAATTGTGGTGATTATGATTCACAGTTAATATTATCATTATGGAAATGTATTTCCTAAAATGTTACCCCAACAAACTCGTGTATTGATTTTTTTTATTATGATATATCAGGAATGATTTTTTTTATTTACCTTAAAATTACATTCACCATGTAGTTTCTAATAAACATAATATTCGTCAAAACAAATAAATAGTAGTTTAACCACAACTATTTCAGACATTTTAATCCCCTAGAAATCACAATTTTTTTAAGAATGCATTACATCTAATAAAATTATATATTGGACAATGGAAATGTGATAAATGGTTCAAATCCTTCAATGAAAACACGATTCATATATATAAGAACCATGTGGGGTATCATTGACTTTTTCAACCAGAATATTTTAATAAAACTATTTTTTATATTCTCTATCAACATTTTTCTTTGAAAATAATATTATTAATTTATAAAATCTAATATTTATTTATAATATATTCTCTATAGAGATTTAATATTACTTAAATATTATTTTTACTGAATACTTTATATACATAATTATTTTCATTTAAATTGATACTTATTTTAATTAATTTAGTGTAATTTTTTATTATGAAAATTATAGTTATTACAATATAATAAATATTAACATATTATAATTATATAATATATTTTATTGTAATGCCTTGACACCAGTTACCCAGAGTAGGTGCATTATTAAGTAATATTGGAATGATCACAAAAGATCATGTCTCAAAAGACCAATTAGTTTAGCAGCCTTGGAAATAATAATTACATTCATAAATGTTACATTACATTATAAAGTGAAAAATCATAATAACATAGTCTCCATAGTCCACATCCTATCCCCTTCAGACTATCCATGTAGGTCAGTTATAAAATATTTCTTCACATCCTAGGAAAATAGAACATAGAAAGGGGTGAGCTCAGATGCTCAGTAAGGATAACGATACATCAGAAACTTTCATAAATAAACATAAACATTTACTGCAATGTATAACTTAATAATATCCTTCTAAACGTGATCATCAGCATAATATGGAAAAAATAACATGAAATAATGCCATTTACTTATTCACATGGATATTCAACTAGTCGAATAATCAAATGAAATATCAATAACCAGTTTCATAATGATGGAATGCGTAATTCCAGACTATCATAACCACGTATCCAAGGCCTCATGCCAAGATTAAAAATAAGATATTGTCAAGGCCTCATGCCAAAACACTAGTTTGCCTCATGAGACCTACCGATGCATCGAGGAGCTATAGCGGGATCTACCCATCACTTATTAATTCCAATGCATTCATTAAATGAAAAGGTTTAAACCTATCATAAACCATAACATAATAGCATCACATAAAACATGCATAAAAGAAACATAAAATTTCCACATTTCAATCACAAAATATCAATACAAAACATTGATATAATAAAACAATTATTAAAACCATTTTCAATACCAAAATAAATGAAAACTAATGCATGGTATTTATTTTTCATTTAAAAAAAAGTTATGGCTTGTAGAGGAAGCCGAAACTCAAATAATGGTCACGGAAGTTGAGAAGTCGTTGTCGCCGTATACGTAAGACAAAACATTCCTATTTTCATTTAGTAAAAACGCTTTGTATAAAAATATTCCTTTTGAATAAAAGTAATAGTCAAAGTGGTTTATACACCATATAATGGAAAGTTGTGTATAAAATAAAATATTCCTCAATGAAAGGAGATTGAGACGATGTCCCTGACAAATATCATTTTGTAAATAATATAGACCTCTCAAGTGTATTCACTATAAGCTTACATAAATAAAGTATAAATACAAGTTAAGATATAAAAATACATTTATCACATAATCAAATAACAACATAAATAAGAAAGATAAGTTCAACCCAGAGAATGATAATTGAGTTAAGAAGTTCCCTTACCTCGTGTCCGAATTGACTCAAACATTCATTAACCTCCTGAATAATAAATTAGAGATTATTCCTACTTGATTAAGGACAATTTTAAAGTTCATTATTTATTTTATATCTCTTATTACCATGTTATGAACATTATGTAATTATTTATGTTAATAACAGTCATTTTTTCGATCTTTGGTACTTTAGTCAAAAATAAACTTCTTATAATTACAAGTTGTTAATGTGGTAAAATATCCCTTATATCCAGAATTATATTAATGGTTTAGATATCATATATATCATATATATAGCCAGTATATATATGCATTTATAGTATTACATAACATTTAGAGGTATGAAATGAAATGCACCGTTCAGGGACACAGTAAGACGTATGTACGCATGAACGCTACTTTCATTTCTATTTCATATTTAATGTAATGAAATCATAATGAGATAAAGGTATATTACAATTACAGTATAATATCATATATATTATCATTTACTCTATCCTTTATACTTCCCACATACGGCATTAACGATTCAAATCACTTTAAGGGGGCGCTAGTCCGCACTTTAAAAAATGAAATCATCTCATTTACCCATAATAGAATTCATAAAGGTATTCCATAAATGAAAAATACAGAAGAATTAGGAAAACATAAACATAATATATATCATATCGAAATGTAGTTACATCTTAATGTCCACCATGAGAGGTGTTAAAATAATATTTAACAATCATCGTTTCGTGAGGCAGTAATTCGCCTCCCACAAAAACAGTATGTTCATTAACCATTAGACGAAGGTATGTGTAAGTGTAAATAAAATAATTCTCATAAAAAAATCCTAGTATATTGAAGATACTGTCTTTTTTACAAAAAAGGAATAAAATGAGTTTAATGGGTTGGAGAAGAAAAATAAAACAAAAGAACATTAGAGAAGACATTACCTTCAAATCGTGGAACTTTTTTTGTTTTGAGCCAAATGCTTCCTTGGGAAGGCTTCTTCCCAAATTGAGGCTTCTAGGAGTAATAGAGGGAAGTTTAGAGAGTATTTGGGCATAGTTTGGCTGAGACAAATGGCATGAAGGTTTGAATAAGGTGGTAGAGGTGGGGGCCTTTTATAAGAGTAGAGTAGGGAGACTTTTGGAATGTCAAGAAATGTTACTTTATTATATAATGAGTTTCTGATTTTAAAGGTCCAAAAATTATATATTTATAGGATAAGGTGATAAGGGTTTGAAATCCACCCATCCAATAGGTTTTTGAAATTTGTATGTCTTAGATTTTACATTATCCTTTCATTTTATTTAAATCGTTCATTAATGAGGTAAACACTGCATCATCATGGTGTCATAAATAAATTAATTTATTTCATGTCTAAAAATTATAAAATAAATAATATGATGTTTTAAATCTTTTTATATTTCCAATGATTAATTATAGTCAAAAATATGACTTGTATAACCCCATTTAAAAATTGTTTTAGTAAAACAATACATGCTTGTGACACTTTTATTTTTACTTTAAATATAAAGTTATTAATGTCATTTTCTTACCATAGTGGCTCTATGGGGCCCCCAAGATGACACATGGATTTTTTTGGTCATCCATGACTCATCCAATATGTGTAGGAAAAGTGTAAAAGTAATTTCATATTATTATATCATTATATTTACCTTCAAATTACACTAATTACCTTTAATCGCGATTAATAAAACTTAAAAGTTACTATTCACCAAAAAATATTTTAATACCATTGAACCAAATTTTATTTCCTAATGACAATGATGTATGTCAGATTTTTGAAATTCAAATCACAGAGGTGGTAAGATTTCATTTAAATGAAAAATCAGTTTTTTAACTACCACTTAGTGTTTTCACTATTCATAAAAAATCGATGTTTTCCAGAAAAATACCAAAAATTCACCCTAAGCTATATTTTGTTTTCCTAATTCAAAAATGATGTCTATTTTACAAAATTAAAAAAATATAAGTTGAATTAATTAATTTAATAATTAATTCCCACTGTCACAACAAATAGGGTGTTTTAAAGAAACAATATATATCAAAATATTGACAATTGTTTATGTCCAATTTCAAAGTGAAATTAATTATAATGACCACCATTGGATAAAATGGTAAAAATATATTCTAATTATAATTTAAAACCACTAAATTGTATAATTTATCAATATAAATAATTTTGATTAAAAAATTTGTTTTCAATTATTTTTTCTATTCATAGAAAATTTGATGTTTTCAGAAAATTACAAAAAAATCAACTTAGGATAATTTCAATATTCCATATATAATAATGAAGTCTATTTTTATATATAAAATTTATATAATTTCAAAAAGTGGGTGTTACTATTCATAGCGGCTACTTTGACTGGTCACAGTGTGTTAGTATCTCGATCTTGCGTACAATGAAAACTATTGCATTATTGAAAGAGAAGTGTACCATAGAAGCTAGGGGTATTAAATTCTACCCTTCTTCAATAAATTTCATCCTCGTAATTTGAAATTGTACTTTGAAAATGAAAGGTTGAAAATAGAAAATACCTTTGTGGAAAACCCACATCGAAAACAGAGTTAATAAAAATATAACTTTAAAAGAAAGAAAGAGAAGTACAATGGTCACCCGAGATAGACAATACTAGGATTATATAAAAACATGGATATAGAGGAAAAACAAACCATCATGGTTTGATGGAGAGTTGTAGAAAACAGGATTAGAAGAAAGTTAACATCAATAAAATCGCAATCTTGTGATTGGTTAAACGGTCTTTGATTCCCAGTCAGAAAAGTTAACTGACAATGTTTCTTTTAGGTTACCTTTCCTAAATATGAAGAATTTATTTATGAGATTTACTAATAACTTAAGGAAATATACATAATTGTCATGTAGACTTTCATTCTTTAATACGTTTTTACCACAAACCTATCTTTCACTCCGAAAGGTAATAGAATTCAAACAAAATTTATATTTATCCTAATTGTACAAGGTTCCAAATATTAACACATACCATTTAGAGTAGGAAGACTATTTTGTAATAACTAGGGACTTCTTTTAGTATAGTGGTAGGTAATAAAGTCTTATCGCACTATGTTTCTGGGTTTGATTCCTGTTGTTTTGTTCGATGCGACGGGTTATCCCCTGACCTGCAGGTTGTCCTTTTCCTAAAACTATAATATTATAATATTCCAAAAATAATCTTCAAAATTTTTTTATCCTTAAAAAAATACTATCCAAAGTTCAACATAATATATTCCAACCTTTATAGTTATACAAAATACCTATGACCAGACACCCTCTAACAGTCCTCTAAATTCCAAAATCAATTGTAACATCAGATTCCCCAAACAATGTAATGTTTCTCTTATTATCACATACTAAAAATATGATTACCTTCATTAGATTAAAACCTTAATGAAAAAAACATGTACTTCAATACAATCCTTATATATATAACATTATTATTATAACCAGAATATAATCAATGAGTCCAAAAGAACCAATACACTAATTAACCCACTTCAACTGTAGTAAGAACATAAGATTGGCCTCACTCCCTTGGCCTTTTCAGAGCTATGTTTCCTTGGTTCTTAGGTCATTAATTTGCATAATTCCACATTTCACTACAATTTTAGCATTCATCATTGATATCCTCTTTCTTTCCTATGCAATCACGAGCCGGGTGACATTTTTCTCCACATTTATAAAAAACTCTCATTCCTTTTAGGCATGTACCAGGGTGATTCTTCCCACAATTATCACATAATGGAAAATACTTATTTCCCTTTTTCCCTTTATCTATCTCTTGTTACACCGTTCTCTTCTTCTCTTGCTTTACTTTATTTTCATAAGATTTAGAGAATTGCTTTTCTGTCCTGATAGCACACAATACTATATCTTCAAATGTTGAGAAAGATTGTGATAATAAAGCTCAATGGAGAAATGGGTTTAACCCATCCATGATATGATCAATATTACTTCTTGGGTTATGTATTTAATCTGCATCATGCCTCGAAATCCTTGTAAAGTTAGACTCATACTTTGCGACATTATCATCCTCCTTTTGTCTCAGACTCAGAAATTTCCTTTCAATATCTGCTCAATGGTCACGTGGAAAGTATTTTTCTATAAAAAGCTCTTTGAAATCCCTCCATTCCATATTTGATACTTTATCATATTCCTTTGTGTTTTTAATCAATTACCACCATTGAATAGAATCTCTAGTGAGGCGGTAGACAACCATGATAACCATTTCCCTTTCACTACTCCCCAAGGAATAGAATATTTTCTCTAAGGTATTTTTCCATTTCTCAGCTACTAAGGGATTCATACTCCCATTGAATGTTGGTGGTTTTTTCCTTATGAAGTGGTCTAACATTGATCCTCCATGTTGTAGATCAGGGTGCTCCATACGAATAAGGTTATTATTCATAACCTGAGTGAGTTTTCCCAGTATGGTGATAAGATGATCAACACCAGTTGTATCACCAGCTCCATTATAATTATCTTGAGAAGGAGGGAAATCACTACATGGAGTGCGTTCATTTATTTGGTTTCCATTACATCCAATGGGCGCCATTTGTAAACAATTTCATAAACTAGATTAGTTTATGAATTTAAATACATAATAAAAAACATGCAAGACACTTAACATAAATTGAACTATTTATAAATATAATCCATAATCATAAAAATGTTTTCTTTGAGGAAGTATATACTCATAAACCTTTCATAATGATTTGTAAAGAAAATAAGAATTATCCTAAGCATATCCCCCAAGAGTTTCATAACCAAGAGTGCAGCAAGGCCAGTTGTCGTTCACCAGTTCCCATTTGAGTCAAGATGAAAGCGGTGTTTTCGGGTTTTACCCCTAGGCACATCTGTGCCAGAGCCACCTCAACCTGCTCGTATCTAGACAGAGATTTATTGCTCGGAAAACTCACAAAATCTCTATAATACCAAAATTTTAGGAAGTTCATCTATAATAATCCTCAAAGACTCTCTTAGGGCTATGTGATCTAATGAAAGTTTATCTAAATCTATCTTCCAAGTTTATTACTAAACTGCCTCTAATACCAACTGTAACGCCCCGACCCCAATTACAAAGGGTCAGTGCATTATTACGTAAAATTGGCATGATCACAAAATATCATGTCTTGAAAGACCGATTAATTTAATAGCATTGAAACAATAGATACATTCCTAAATGTTAAATTACATCATAAAGTGAAAAATCACAATAAAATAGTCTCCATAGTCCACACTCCTATCCCCATCAAACAATCCCTGTAGGTAGGTCATAAAATATTTCTTCACATCTTGGGAAAATAAAACATAGAAAGGGGTGAGCTCAGATGCTAAGTAAGGATAACAATACAGCGGGAACTTTCATAAATAAACATAAACATTAAGGCAATGTATAACTAAAAAAGATGATTTTAAACATGAACTTCAGCATAATATGGAAAAAATAAAATGAAATAATTCCATTTACTTATTCACATTGATATTCAACTAGACGAATAATCACATGCAATATCAATATCTACATTGATAATGATGGAATGCATAATGCCAGACTATTATAACTACGTAGTCAAGGCCTCGTGCCAAGACTAAAAATAAGATTTTTTTAAGGCCTCATTCCAAGACACTAATTTGTCTCATTATACCGACTGATGCATCGAGGAGCTATATCGGGCTCCCCCGCCACTTATTAAGTCCAATGCATTACTTATATGAAAAGGCTTAAACATATCATAAACCATAACATAATCGTATCAAATGAAACATGCATAAAGAAAACATAAAATTTCCACATTTCAATCACAAGATATCAATAAAACACATTGATATAATAAAAACATTATTAAAACCATTTTCAATACCAAAATAAAAGAAAACTAGAACATGGTATTTATTTTTTATTTAAAAAAAGTTATGTCTTGTAGAGGAAGACGAAACTCAAATAATGGTAATGGTGGTGGAGAAGTTGTTGTCGACGCATACGTAACACAAAAAATTCCTTTTGTCGTTTAGTAAAAATGATTTGTATAAAATATTCCTTTTGAATAAAAGTAAAAGTCAAAGGGGTTTATACACCTTATAAAGGAAAGTTGTGTATAAAACAAAATATGCCTCAATGAAACGATATTGAGATGAAGTCCCTTCCAAAGATCATTTTGTAAATAAAATAGAACGTTCATGTGTATTCACTATAAGATCACATAAAGAAATTATAAATACACAATAAGATATAAAAATTCGTTTCTGAAATAATCAAATAACAACAAAAATAAGAAATATAAGTCCAACCCAAAGAATGGGAATTGGATTAAAAGTTCCCTTACCTCATGCCCGACTTGACTCGGCCATTCTTTAACCTCATGAATAATAAACTAGAGTTAATTTATACTTGACTAAGAACCTTTTTCAAGATCAGTGTTCCTTTTATATAACTTATTACCTTGTTATGAACTTTATTTAATTATTTACGTTAATAACAGTCGTTTTGTTGATCTTTGGTACTTGAGTCAAAAATATACTTCTTAAAATTACAAGTTGTTAATGTGGTAAAACATCCATTATATACATAATTATATTCATGATTTGGATATCATATTTATCATATACATCCATTATATATATGCATTTATAATATTACATAACATTTAGAGGTAAGAAATGAAATGCACCGTTCATGGAGACGGTAAGCCGTACATACGCATGAACGCTACTTTCATTTATATTTCATATTTTATGTAATGAAATCCTAATGATATAAAGTTATATAATAATTCCAGTATAATATCATATATAATATCATTTACTTCATCCTTTATACGTCCCACATATGGCATTAACGATTCAAATCACTTTGATGGGGCGGTAGTCCGCACTTCCTAAAATGAAATTATCGCGTTTACCCATAATAGAATTCATAACGGTTTTCCATAAATGAAAAACAAATATTCATAAGGGAAACATAAACATAATATATATCATATATAAATATAGTGACATATTAATGGACACCATGAGAGGTGTTAAAAGAAGATTGAACAATCATCGTTTCGTGAGGCAGTAATTCGCCACCCACAAAAACAGTATGTTCTTTAACCATTAGATGAAGGTATGTGTAAGTGTAAATAAAATACCTATAATAAAAAATCCTAGTATATTGAAGATACTTTTTTTGTTAAAATTAATGTAATAAAAAGAGTTTAAGGGGTTGGAGGAGCAAAATAAAACAAAATAACATAAGAGAAGACATTACCTTAAAATCGTGTAAATCTTTTTGTTTTGAGCCAAAGGCTTCTTTGGGAAGACTTATCCCCAAAATGAGGCTTCTAAGAGCAAGAGAGAGAAGTTGAGAGAGTATTTTGGCATATTTTGTCCAATCCAAATGGTTTTATGGTGTGAATAAGGTGGTAGTGGTGGCGGCCTTTTATAAGAGGAGAGGAGTGACACTTTTTGAAAGTCAAGAAATGTTACTTTATTATATAATGAGTTTCAGATTTCAAAGGTCCCACAATAATATATTTCGAGGATAAGTTGATAAGGGTTATAAATCCACCAATCCAATTGGTTTTGGACAAGTGTAGGTCTTAGAGTTTACATTATCTTTTCCTTTTATTTAAATCGTTCATTAATGAGGTAATCATTGAATCATCATGGTGTCATAAATAAATTAATTTATTTAATGTCTAAAAATTATAAAAAAAATTATATGATGTAGGAAATATTTTTTGATTTCCAATTAATTTTTATAGTAAAAAATATGACTTGTATAAACACATTTAAAAATTGTATTTGTAAAATAATACATGCTTCAGACACTTTTATTCTTACTTTAAATAAAAAGATATTAATGTCATTTTCTTACATAGGTGGCTCCATGGGGCCCCCAAGTTGACACATGGATTTTCTTGGTCGGCCATGACTCATCCAATAAGTTTTAGACAAGTGTAAAGGTAATTTAATATTATTATATCATTATATTTACCTTAAAATACACTAATTACCTTTAATCACGATTAATAAAACTTAAAAGTTACTATTTAACAAAAATTATTTTAATCCTATTGAACCACATTTTACTTCCAAATGACAATGTAGTATGTCTTATATTTGAAATTAAAATCATAGAGGTGGTAAAATTTCATTTAAATGAAAAATCAGTTTTTTAACTACCACTTAGTTTTTTCACTATTCATCAAAAATCAATGTTTTTCTGAAAAATTCCAAAAATTCACCCTAAGATATATTTGGTATTCCTAATTAAAAAATGATATCTATTTTACAAAATTAAAAACATATAAGTTGAATTAATTATTTTAATAATTAATTCCCGTTGTAACAACAAATAGGCTGTTTTTAAGAAACAATATATATCAAAAGATTGACAATTGTTTATGCTGAATTTCAATTTGAAATTAATTCTAATGACCACCATTGTATAAAATTGTAAAAATATATTATAATTATACTTTAATACCAATCAATAGTGTAATTTATCACTATATATTATTTTGATTAAAAATTTTGTTTTTAAGTATTATTTCTATTCATCCAAAATTGGATATTCTCAGAGAATAAAAAAAATTAACATATGATAATTTCGATATCCCGAATACAATAATGAAGTCCATTTTTAAATATAAAATTTATATAATTTCAAAAAGTGGGTATTACTATTCATAATGGCTACTTTGATTGGTCGCGGAGTGTTAGAATCTTGAACTTGCGTACAATACATGTTATTGCATTATTGAAAGAGAAGTGTATCGTCGAAGCTTGGGGTGTTACATTAATTGTCATTATAAATAAAATTAATAACTTCATTATTTTTTACTCTTCATAAATATCATATTTGTAACGGTTTTTATTGTATAATTTTGTATTAATTCATTGGTTATTAAATATTTAAAAATTATGTATTGGATGTAACTTTTTTATATATAAAATTTTCTTATTTTTTATTTCTTAATTAAAAAACATTGTTATATCAAAGACAAAATTATAAAAGAAATCCATTATTAAACAATATATTTTTTTAGTTTTATTAATTGAAATTTTTTTAGATAATTTTCACCAAGGACTATAATAAATAAAAAAAATTATTAAATAGAAAAAAGTAATCAACTTATTTTATTAATGTTTAAATTAATATATTTATTTTAAAATATATAATTTTGTTTTTGATTTCTATTTTTAATAAATATAAATAATAGTAATTTTTTTAAAATATTTATGCTTTAAATTAATATATTTGAATATTAATTATATTTATTTATGTTCTAAACATTTTAAAAAAAAATTATGTGAAAATTAAATTTATTATTATTCATTATAATTAATTTTTTTATTTAACTAACATAAAATAAATTTAAACAATTTCTTTTCGAATTATATACTTTTTATATTAATTTACATTTTTAATTGCATTCATTGAGTAAAACTAAAAAAATTAAATATAATATAATTCTTCTTTCAAAAAAACAAATATTTATATATTATTAACCAATAATTATATAATTTAAATTATAGTTGTGTTTTGTTATTTTTTTATTTCAAACTATAATTTCAATTTTTTACTATTACATATAGGCATAATTTAGTTTTTTAATTATTTTTATCTTTTATAAATTATATTGGAGATTGTTAGGGGTGTTTGTTATGATTGACTATTTTCAATCTAGTTTTGAAGTGTTTTTTGAAAAATAAATAAAAATCATGATACGTAATATATATATCATTATAAATTGTTGATTTTCAAATGGGTAATTATAATTTCTCAAATATATTGATGTCAGACAACATGATTTTTAATTTTTAATTTTTCCATTTTTTTAATTCAATTATTTTATAGTTGAATAATAGTTAATTATTTAATTTGTTAGAAATTTAAAATACAATCATTATTAGCATTTAAAATTTTTAAACATGCTTACAGTTATAATTTTATTTTATTTCATTTGTAAGTATTTTATTTTTTCTACCAAATTTTATAATTTTTTATGTCGTGATTTTTATTTTACTTTTTTGTTTGACCATTTTTATAAGATAAGATTCATTGAATACTTCATAAGTTCCTTGTTTGCATGAAATCTCCACCAACCTTCACCATCTGTGCCTTGAATACTTCAATGATCTCGCAACACCATCTTCCTTATGTGTATATCTAGTCTTGCAGTTTTCTCCATTCATTAACGACGGGGAACGTTACGTGTAACCATGATCTCATAATTCCATCACCAACTAAATTCTTCATGATAGATCTCAACATATTGTACATATTTTCATGATTTAAGGATTCTTCAGCATACTATCAAAATATCATAGTTCTATTTTTACTAGTAGCAGGTCAATTTTTAAAAGAAAATCTTAAATGGATAATATTCATTTCTGATATTCTGTTTTTTGTATTATTTGGTTGTTTGTTTATTTTTTATAATATTTATTTCAAAAAAGTCTAGTTTAAAATTATTTTCAAAATTAATGTTAAAAGGCAGCATCGAAGGAGATTGATTTTGATTTTAGTCAACAGATAGTAATGTCAATGCCACCTTTACTGAAAACATTTTAAAATAGTAACAAAATTAAAATTATATATTTCACATATTAAAATATATATATTATGTTTATTTAATTTTATTTAGAATTATTTCCATTAATATTTGGATGTGAAAATGTTCTATTTTTATGAACTAAAATATGTGACATGTAAATTAGATTTTACTTATTATATTTATGATTGTTTATTATTCTATTTTTTTCATAAGTTGAGTCAGTTTCTGTAATTATATTAAAATTTTCATTATATATTATAAGTTTAATGTTTTCAAAGTCACCAACAAAAAACATAATAATTTGTGAGTTTGTGACATTGAATGTCTAAAAATAATAAAACATAAATAAAATTTAAATTAAATTTCACACACTAAGAGAACATATAACAATAATTGAAAACAAAAAAATTATAAAACATTAATTTAATATAATTTTAGTGACACAAAAAATTATTATTTTAAACCAATACATCTATATTTCAATTTTTTTTAAATTCCTTTCAATTTGAATTAGATATAATATTTAGGATTTATTATTTATTATCAAGAAATTTTTAAATGTTTTGGGTATATTTAATGTTTTATTTAGATTTATTTATAGAATAAATTTTATTATATTTTAATGTTACATAATTTAAATTTATTATGTTTTCCTATGATTCAAGTAGTCTACATTGAGTTCTTATAAAATTTAAAATATAAGTAATATATAAATGAAAGTTAATACACTAGCTAAACTTGTCAAAAATGGTTGTCAATAAAAATAATTTCATCAATTAAATAAAATGAAAATAATATAGTGGATAAAATATATATATATATATATGCTTCTAATGCTTTCTGTCAATGGAAAACATATAAATAAATGAGTACCATCACAATCTATGGTGACGTCTCATCCCACTACATGGTGTTCCTATTGGATGCTCGTATCGAGATCATCGACCTCTGTGCTGGGGTGGAGTATGATGAGCTTGATAGGGCTCTTCCTTGATCGATGGAAACTAAAATATATGGTGTTCTAGATTTTCCTCACCAGATGGTGGTATCAATAGGATGTTGTCTTGTGAACGAAATCCTTCCCCCACTGCATGAGTAGAAGAACCTATCATCATCACCTAAGGAGACTAGGCATTCTGTGAAGGCTTGGGAACTAAATGTGGAGCCATATGAAATGACCCATGATATAAGCTTAGATCAGTTGTACTTGAAACAACTATGAATATGATGATGACACAAATGAAATCTCATTTCTTCTAATGCCCATCCCCAATCAGATGATACTTGACTGCTAGTGGGCCGACCTCTACCTGTGGAATAAGTGAGACATTATGTGCAGTATGTCATTGTCTGTGTAATTTTTTCCTTGTTTCCTCAACAACCACATATAGTAGAGAAGGTTTATGAGAAGAAACCTCCACTCCTTGATTAGAATTGTTATATCCCTACAGTGGATGATCAATGATATTATTGTGAAAAAAATACGCTGGCATCAACCATTACACTGGATCATGGTATGCTACTTCAGAAAAATATCCTCCACCTCTAGATCAGACAAGTAGATAATATGATGTAGTTGAGTATACTATATAAAGATTCAAAATGATTTAAAAATTGGCATAACCATCCAACTAATGTAAATTTATTAACATACCAGATCATGGAGCTCTTTACCATGTGGATTATGAAATAGAATAGATTTTAGTCTATACCATGACTCATTATAGAGATTCACTACTAGCGGTAATCACATAGTACACATACCCCTGATATGGAGTGACACTCGACTATGCTTGAAGTCCAAATACTATACATGTCATCAGTTCCAATCGACATCATCCCTCCATTCTAGCTTCATAGAAGGAAACAATGATGACTGTCTTGATGGAAAGAGAATATGCTAAATAAATCCAAACTGGCTCATGAATATTTCTGGATGTTGCTAGTAAATAATATGAATGTGAATGAGATGTACTACAACCTCAAAATTGTGAATTCCATTAGTTCATTATGTAGACAGTTGGTCTAATAGAGCATAATATGGGAGTCATGCAATCTGGAATGACATAAAATATTTGTTAAAAAAACATGTTACTAAAAACCCAAAAATATAATATTATTATATTGATTAGTCACATAATGAAAATATATACTTATATAGTTGGGTACTATATTGTCCAAGCTGAAATGATATTAACCCAAGTTGTGTCTTGATGTCTTAAAAAGTTATGTTCTTTACTCAATCTGATAAAGGCCCTACTGCTATAGTGTACTGTTTGAATTACGTCACCAATCCACAACAAAATATATATGATATATTTATACCATTATTTAATTGAAAATAAAAAATCAAACTAAAATAACCTTATTAATGAAATTTCCAAAAAATAATACTGTTATATAAGAAATTATTGTCACAAAAAATTGATAAACATCAATGTTTCATTGTGTTTTACACCAGACCCCTCCCAAAAAAGCACAATATTGATATCATTTTCTTAAAAATATTCTCTAACTCGAGTAAAATAATCGAACTGTATGAAAAATTAATTAGTATGTTAATAATAAAATTAAGAAATTAATTAAACATAATATGAAACAATTCATGAATAAAATGTTCTTTTTAAGAAAAAATAAACACATAGAGTCATACTGGTCACAGAAGGGTAACATAATTAGGTGGATTAATTCTTACACTTCACAACTGACATATAGATCTTTGTCAAAAATTATGAAAACAATTTGAATTTGTTTTCAAGATTTTGTGTGTGTCACTTATATTTATTACTATAAGATAATTCTAAATTTAAAATATGTACTTTGATTCATACCAGCCTCATAGTTTGTATATTTAATGTGAGACTGATTGCTACACGTGAAAAAGGACATAGGAATCATTTTAAATGAATTTCAAGAAAATTCGAGAAAGTTTGCTCTGTTTTTACATAGTGACACACATTTTGATCTAAAATGTCTATTATAGATAGATATGGGATATTTATTTCATATAGAGAATACTACGTATCTTATTAGGTGTGGTGGATTCCTATACTTCACAAATTACTTATGGATTGTTTTCCTAATGTATCATAACAATCCTAATATTTTCTTTCTAGTTTTTAGTATGTAAATTTTATTTTTTACTAAAATGAAAATTTTAAATAAAAAATACACATAATTTTATATTGATCAAACCATGCGTCAGATTGAGTTTCAACTAATATCTAAACATCAAAAAATAATTATGGATCATTTTACTAAAGTTTCGAAACAATCCAATTTCATTTTCTTGGTTTTGAGTATGTCAATTTTGTATTTTACTAAAATTACATTTTAAACTGAAAACTCATTATTTGAGTCATACCAGTCACATTGTGTGTCTGTTTTATGTGATAATGGTTCTTACATGTCACAAACTACTTTGGAATAATTATCTGAAACAATAAATACAATCATAGTGCATTAGATTGGGTTTTAGTGAGTGACACAAGTTTTTAACTAAAATGTCAATTTTAAACTGATAACGGACAAATAGAGTAATACCAGCAACACCATGTATCATATTTAATTGAATTTTATTCTTACCCATCACAAATGACTTCGGAAAAATTATACTAAAGTATCAAAATAATCCATTTTTTCTCAGTTTTGAGTAATTCACTTGTCTTTTTTTACTAAAATGTCATTTTTAAATAAAAAGTCACACAAGAAATAATACAACACAATCTGTGCATAAGACTGAGTTAAGGATGAATCCAACACATAAAAAATTATATATAGGGAATTTTTTATTTGTATCAAAACAATCAGAATGTGCTTTCATAGTTTTTAGTATGTCAGTTGTATTTCAAAATAAAATGTTATTTTAAATTGAAAACAGTAACTCTAAGTCCAATGTGTCACATCTTATGTCGATTTGCTATGAAACTGATTCTTACAAATTACAAATTACTGAGGAATATTTTTACTAATTTATAAAGTCAATAGAGTTTGGTTTCATGATTTTTAGTAAGTGATAGATGTTCTGAACTAAAATTTAAATTTTATACAGATAATATACTCTGAGTTATATCGGGAACATCGTGTATTAAATTAAAGTTTTGATAATACCAACTCTTATAAAATGACTTATGGATCATTTTACGGATGTAAAAAACAATTTGAATTATTTTTCTCAGTTTTGAGTATGTCAATTGTGTTCTTTACTAAAATGACAATTTCAAAAAAATATCACCCTCAGAGTCATACCAATCAAACTATGCATCGGGTTGAGGTGTCAATAATTTATACAGATAAAAAATGGCATATGGATCATTTTAATAAAGTATAAAAACAATACAATTTCATTTGATAAATTTTGTGCATTTCACTTGTTAATTATTTACAATAATGTCATTTTAAACTGAAAAGAAATAGATTGAGGCATGCCGACCACATCATGATTCGGTCTAAGATAAGGCTAATTCCTAAAAATCAAACTGACTTATTAAAAGTTTTTATAAATTATCATGAGGACATGAGTGTGTATGATTGGTTTTCAACAGGTGACACACATTTTAAACTAAAATGTAAATTTTAAAATTATAACGAACTATTTGAGTTATAACACGAATAAAGTGTATCTGATTGAGGTGTGGTTTGTTCCTATATGTCACAAATATTTTATGAATCATTTTATCAATGTATCAAAACAATATGAATTAATTTCACCACTTTTGAGTTTTTCAATTTTTTTAAACGTCAATTTAAAATAAAACGTCACACTGGGAGTCAACTAGTCACATCGTGTGTCTGATTGAGGTGTGGATAATTTCTATAAATCATAGATGAATCCTGGATTATTTTCATAAATTATAAAAATTTTCAAAAATAAATTTTCTCAGTAATTATTACGTCACTACTCTTTTTTACAAAAAATGAAAATTTAAAAAAATCCACATAGTAGTCACACTGGTTATATCGTTCATTCCTACAAATCAAAAATGACATATAAATTATTTTAATAAAATTCAAAATAATTTTAATCTATTTTCTTGGTTTTGGATGTATCTCTTCTTTTTCTTACTAAAATGATATTTTAAAAAGAAAACATAGACTTTGAGTTATATTGGTTATATCATGTGTTGGTTGGATATGAGACGTATTCCTACACATCACGAATGACTAATGAATCATCTTACTATATTATAAAGACAATTCAAGCATGTTTGATGAGTTTTAGACCAGTGACACACATTTTGAACAAAAATGTTAGTTTTAATTTAATAATGAAAACCTTGTGTCATATCGAGCACACTGTGTTTTAGATTGATGAGAAGATGATTATTATACATAAATATTACATTCATTGTCTTAAATCAATAAAAAATCTGAATTATTTTTATCATTTTTGAGTATGTCTCATGATTTGTTTCATAAAATTTCAATTTTAAAATAAAAACATAATCTTAGAGTCATACAAAGAAAAAAATGACGGGAAAATAAACTAAAAATTAATTGATAGTTAACTTTCAATTATGTATTTGTAAATTTTAACACCTGTTATTCTACCCATTTTTTTCTAAAAAAATCTATTTCACTTTTTGGATATTAGGTCTATCAATATTCCTATTTTTCCATGAAAAATATAAATAAATAAAGTATTAATAATTTTTTAATCACTATGTAATTATATTAAACAATACCTCTTTGGGGATGTAGTTTTTTCATGGTATATAATATCATTTATTATGTTTTAAAAATAATAACCACAATTCTTTCCATTGGTTTGTTTTAGAAACTACATAAACATTGAAAAAAATATGCACCTTTTTTATAGTTGTTTATATTGTGAAATATTATTATATATACCCTAATACATTTTTTGTTATAGAAGTTGATATGCACATTATATTTAATTCTTGTCCCCATGCCATGATTTTGATTATATTTATACACCTCCCTGTCATAACAAAATTTTTATTATACCCTAGTATAAAATTTATAAAGTGTTGTTTTTTTTAAAAAATTGTATGTATTGAATTGAAAATTGATAACTTTAATCATGCATGGTAACATCTTTTGGGAATCCATTAATTTAATGATGAAAATTTTTCTATGGATTATCCATATTTCATATAATGAGTTTCCAATGATATCAAAAAAATGGAATAATCAATCAAATGAATGAAAATATATATGATATGATTAAATTGTATAGTTTTTTCTCTACATCAGGTGTATTTAGATGATTCTATCATATATAAGTTTTCTTTCAATCATTATGGCTTGTTTTTCCTCTCTTAGTTTAATTATATTGGTTTCCAATTTGAATTCATGTGTAGAAGTGATTTGAGGAATAATTGATCCAAATTTATGGTCAGGAGGTCTCCTCTTTAATTAGTATTAATAAATACATTGACAAAATATATGAATAGTATGTAGTTATAATTAAACTAAATCATTAGCTATTAGAGAGAAAAATCACAAAAACACAACACATGTATATATTTACAATAGATACTCTAAGCCATTCATGTATGAAGAGTTCGTTTACCTTCATAATACCAATATAATATATAATGGAAACTCCATTAATATGTTATTAAAAATCAAATATAGTCATATCAACATTTTATAAAGTTTTATCTACATGATCCTTTATGGCTATTAAATTCAAATGTTGAATGGGTGGTGTGAAGGGTATTTGTGAAGATATTTTAATTTGGTTGGTTAATCCTTTAGATCATTTTTATTTGGCCTTCCATTTCAACCTCTTCACTTTTCTCCATTTGTAATAAAATTCATTAATTATTAAATTTTCCAATAATTTGTAAATGTTTTTTCATGAAAAATAAATTGTAAATTAATACCTTATTGTTGAATTGTGTTTATAAGAACTAATATACATTTTATGAATGTTACAATATCTTTCTCGTCCATATGAATATCTACATCATTAAGTGAACAGGTAGCTCAGTGCTTGGATTATGATGTACATAAATCCCAAATCTCAAATGTCCTATTGGATTTATTCAATCATATAGAATATGTTATCTGATATTGAACATGGTATCCCTCACAAGAAGGTAATAGGTGGGTGTTGATATATATAAATCAAAATCAATTTCCCCTTATATAATATCAGTACCATTAAGGTATTTGTTTCTTATTGATTTACATTTCAAAAAACAATTATGATAATAATGATAACCTCTTCTATGAATTCCCTTTGATGGGAATGGATCTCATCAAATCATGTTGGGGGTGGGGGTGGAGATCATCCTACAATGTTTGTTCTTGTTTTTTATTCTATTTGATTCATTCCCATACCATTTTATAGTAACATAGACTGAAAATTTAATTTTTCTTCAAGATGAGAGAATCATGATTGAAACTCTTCCATTTTTTTATATTTAACCCCATGATCATTTCTTTTCATAAAATATGTTTGCGGTGTCACCCCAAAACCCGCACATCTATTGTGGCCATACTATTCTAGCAACTTCAAGTACATTAATAGTCATTGTTCATTGGGTACATATGATTATTTTTCTTATGTATCTGTTACATAAAATATATATGAAAATTTGTAATAATTATTAAGTAATATTTATTAAAAATTATTTTTGTCATGATTAAAAATTCATCCAACACATTATGTGTTTTTTAATATTTTAGTATTCCTTATTTATTTACACGTTCCTCCTACCATATGATGTGTTATGGGATGGAACTATATTTGGATTTGACATCATCAGTCTGCATATAAAACCATGAACACAATTATGTAGTTTTCTCATGTCACATAAAATTATAATGATATATTTAAAATATGTACTCATTATTTTCATGTTAGGAATATTGCATCCTTGATTTAAGGTATGGGTACATTGGTTTTTCTTACCATTTATTATTTTAATTACTCGGTTTATTTTTTCATAAATTAACAACACTTAATCAATGTGATTAATACCCAAATTGTCTAACAATGTATCACGAGGAAAAATTTATCTAAAAAGATTTATCCTCATGATAACCAATAAATGCATGCCATGATTCATGGATTATTAGGTGTGCATAAATGTGTAGTAGATGTGGATTGATTTTCCATTTAGATTATTTGAGATAATACTATTTATTAATTTAGTTAATGCCTCCATGGTCTATTCCATCAGGCATTTATATAAATTTCATTTGATATTCATCTGTTATAAATTCCATTTTAATGGTATAATGAAGAGTAAGTCAATGCTTCATTATTATATTTCTAGTAAAATATAGAATGTATTCCATAATTTTATAGTAATATCCTCCCAAATCAATGTCTTAGGTTTGGGTTCAACATTGTTCCACGAGTCTATATGAATCAAAATGTTATTATTAGTGGTGAGACCAGTGAAAATACTGAACATGGTCTTATAGGGGTTAACATCCTAGATGTCTACATTTTATCCAACATCAAATTTCATTCCATTTTTACTAATATTTATAATTTTTTCTAACACCATCACACAATGAAAATCATAGTTTCTCTTGGGACATTAGTTTTTCAAAATCTACCATTTCCTCTTGTTTAACATCATCAATATGTTTTTCCTCGTGATTTGTAGCACCCACATGTGTAAAAGGTTGTTGTTCCTTTTCATTAGAAGAACCAATTGGTTGAGAAAACTATTTTTACTTAGGATTAAGAGAATTAGAACTTGAATACGTCATTATATAAAAAATTTATTAAACATTTAATTTAGATTATGTAAATAAAATAGATAAAAAGTAATAATATATGATTAAAAACGTATATTAAAAAAACATATCCTGATTATTGAACATAATTTTTAATGGTTGAAGGGATTTTACCCCTTTATCGAGTACCCAGATCCCTTAATTATGGTGTCATATAAAATAAAATACCTCTTCTACTTTGGTATTTCTACTAAATGATAGATACCTCCTAATTAAATGGTCATCCATAATTGAATTTTTAGTTGACTCTTCAGTGGTTATAGTCGAAAAGAGAATAATTAACTATTTACGGGTTTTGGGATCTAGAACATTAAATATATTTACTACATAATTTACCATTATAAATGGTTCATCATGGTAACATTACTTAGTAAAATCCACTTGCCTGAATCCCAATTAATCTATTTTAAAAGAGCACATTTTATAAATTCACATGCTTTAAAAAATAGGCACTTGGAATGTTTTATAATCTTACTATAAATTTTATTGATTATTTCAAAGTATGAAATTTTTATATAAAATGGATTTCAATACTTCATACCAGATAAATTTATCACTTAATAGATAAGTTTAAATCCACTATTTTTTATGGTATCACAATCATCATGTTCATTTTTACAAAAAAATATTACTATTAATTACATATCCATTATAAGATACTACATGCACATATGGTCCGCTGGCTAGCCATTGAAATTTGCCTCAAACAGACTCTTTATATTCAGTTAACTCATTAAAAATATGATCTCAAAACCATCATATATACTATTTATTTTGTATATTTGATATTGATCTTTCATCACATGATGTATTAATATTCCTAAGAATTTATTTTTTGGGTTTCAACATATGGGGAAACCTCTAAACAATTATTAATAATGTAATGGTGGCCTTGATTCTAATCTATAATAGTGATTTTGAAAACATTTATTCAAGAAGTTCCATCACCCACAAGCTATCTAGTGTAATGAGATTTTTTTAGACTAATTATTTTCTCAAGAGACAGTTAGTTAGTATGTAATTCAATAGTATTCTCAATAATATATCACTATACAATACAACCATTTGACCAATATGGATTTTCAACATATCCTTTAGAAATATTAATATACCACTTAATAGGGTACATGTATATACAATATATAAGGCCACATAGTCGAATCTCTCATACCATGTGAACCATCATAAAAAAATGTCAACTAACAAAACATTTCAAATTCACATTATATTAGAGAAATTTAATTTTCCATAGTTAGAAATTTTGCTACCTCTATCACATTGTAGCATATATCTCGAACATGAAAATATATTGGATAACGTATGATGAGTATTCTTGGTAAATATGAATTGTAAAGCTATGTGCATTAGATCTTCCATTATAACATGATAGTCATGGGATTTCAAACCCCTTAATTTTAAATCACTTATTGAAATGATATTCTTGATATTAGATGAATAGACATTTAGAACCTCTGCATCATTCAAGATGTTGTAATAATAATATGTCTCTATCCTAGAAATATTATAAAAAGTTAGAGTAAGAAAAGTATATTTTTCACCTTTCACGAGTCCAAACTCTTCAAATGTTTCCAAGTCAATAATGTCTAACTTATCCAAAATTCAATCCATTGTTTTTATGGGTTCATAAATTTTCATGAAAAATACACTATCACATTCATTTTTTACCGCATTCTTAAAATCAAGAAAATTTATGACGTACAAGAAATTCAAGTCTG
The DNA here is from genome assembly GCA_963277665.1 of Viscum album. NCBI lineage: Eukaryota > Viridiplantae > Streptophyta > Magnoliopsida > Santalales > Viscaceae > Viscum > Viscum album. The sequence continues at coordinate 597,541,014 of OY728139.1, forward strand.
GTAATTAAAAAAATGATGTAATTTTAAAAACGGTATTCTTAAGATTTTTCAAATTTGTTTCCCAAACAAGGTTTCCATATCATTTACTTTATCAAAAAATTTATCACATTTTATTTGGGTTAGTATTGATCATTATTTTGAACTCCGATCGAAGGATTTATTCCATTATTGTTATTTATTTCGTCGGGGTATAAATCAGTGATGTTCAAGTAACACAGTCTCTAATGAATGTTTCATCATTAGAGAATGTGTAACTTGTTCACTAATTAGACACCCTTATGTTTTTTTTAAATTTTATATAATTAGAATTTTCAATTAGAAGGAAATTCATTTTTTATTTTACCATATAACACGGGTACCCAATTTAAATGTTTATTTTTGTAACCATAATACAAAAAAAGCTTTTAAATCCCACAATAATTTCAAATATTCAATCAATTGATCCAAATAAACAGCGATATCATTACTCGGTTCATTTGGTCTTGATATAACCTGAGATAGCATAATTTATTTTCATTTCCTACATAACCGTAGTGGATAGTAATAATATATAGACATAACTAGCCATGTACTATGAGTGCATCTTTGAAAACCAAAAGGATTCATTCCATATATAGATAGAAAAAGATGAAGTTTTGTAAACTTATTTCCAAATTCAGGATACTCTTGATAAATTCTCTTCCACTATAGAGTGTCTATTTTATGAAAAAGATTTTTATATTTATTTATCATATCGTGGTGCCATGTAAATTACTTTTTAGTATCCTCACTTACAAATAGGTTCCCAGGAAAAGGAATGAATAGAAAGTAAAATAAAACATTCATAGTACCAGATTCATCATTCTTGTTTCGAGAAGCACCACCCTTTGGGAATTCTATAATTGATTTGTGGTCCTTTCCAAATAGTATGAAATAATTTGGACAAGGATGAATTATTTATGATATCATACCCATTAGATGTAGAATTTATTTGTTGTAACTTGTTTGGATAAGAAGCTCATAATCTACTGGAAGAATATCAATCAATAGAGATAGTTTTTCAGTTAAATTAGAGTCACTCCATATTTTTATAGCTTTTAAATTATAGAGAATAAGTACAGCTAACAATTCCTTATATTTAGTACAACCAATATACAACGGAGTCTTTTTACAACTATTTAACATGTCAAAAAAATTTATTCAATCATGAAATTTATCTTCAACTATCCTTTTATATTCTTCAAAATGATCTCCATCATCATTAACACCTATAATCCCATCATTGACAAGGTTTTATTCATTGTCCACACCTGTAATCATATCAAATGATCCATGAAATGACGGTTTTTCTGAGTCAGAAGCTACAATCACTTTTACCAAATTTTATTCAAACAATTATAACATTCATCTACTATATGATTGATTAAATGTTCTCCCATTTCCACTAGACAAATTAGTATTGAATAATAACATCATTAACATGGAAACATACTTGAGATCGGTCAAATGCATGATATTTTTTCAATTTTGATGAACTCAATCACCCATCTTCATACTATTTTTGAATATGATTGAAATACATCCAAATTTTATTCATATAAATTTTATTTGAATTGTTAATATTAATATTTCACAAAATAAATAAATACACAAAAGGTTCCTTTCAAATAATGGGAATCGAGCATCTGAGTGTTTTAAATAATTTCAGCATGCTTTGACGGAAATGGGTAATTGAATTTATGAAACGATTAATCAATAAGAGGTACTTTTCACCCTATGAATTTTTCCACAGTGATCATCCGTACATGCTATGGGATGACTACTACTAAGATTAGTTAAACCAACATATGTTCATGTCCATAAGAGATGTGGGATGAGTCTTAGGAACAAAATTAAATAATAACTATTCATAAGATGAATTTGATGAGGATTATAACTATATTTTTAAATTAAAATGTTCCCAAGCTGGGGATTTGGAAAATCACTAGAAAAGACTTCTTAGTTTTCTATCAAATGTTGAATAAAATAAGCGCAATAGTCTGATCCCTACAAAGAGATCCTTGATTGGTGTTATCGTGAGAAGGATCACTTGAATAGTATTACATGCACTCATTATGAGACAACCATTATCATTTCCACATTAAAATAAATCCCTAAAATTCACCACGAAACGGAAAAGGATGTTTTCTGTGGAATTAATTTTAGTAGCACATAGCTTCCTCTAAGGACATTGTTGTGGGAGTGGCATCATGATGGAAATATTATGCCTTGGATAGAGTAAAAATATTCCCATTCAATGGTTCTACTATCAGTCAATATTATGTAGTATGTGGGATTATGTGTATCTAGATGGTCTCAGAAAGATAATATGAAATGTTTCAAAAATAAATTAATTTTTTTCCCGTGGGTGTATGAGGGATACTTGGATGAAAATGGGAAGTTCAAGGATGAAGACGATCTCTTCCAAATTCCCTAATTCAATTTTTTTTGAAATTCAAAACAAAAAAAGTTTTTTGAGGGGGAGTAATGGATTCAAAGTGATCACATACCTAGATTTTAATATATCATCTTAATTTAAAGACAATCAAATTAGATAATAAATTGTAATAGTGTATTTGGTTATTGTAAATAAGGGTAATCATATTATGAAATTTGTATAGAATGATAAATTTATAGAATCAGTAAGTAGAAACATCCCAAAAAAGGAATATTTATTTAATTTTATAAACAAGGAAACATCAATAAAATTTTTCATATACTAGGATTAAATTTATCTACTATAAGTGAGGTTTGAATAAAATCACATACAGGATAAGTTCATTTTAGTGGAGATCATTATTAGATCCATGTTAGCTAAATCATCACTTGAATTTACTACCATGAACTATACCACACTTTGATCGTATATAGATTTATAAAGTTATTATGTAACTAAAATTTATGGAAATATTCTTGTGAACTTATTTATTTAGTGAATTTGTTTTTTAATAATTATAAAATTTATTTTATTAGTAGTCATTATTTTTATTAAATTATTATTTTTAATTGAAAATAAAATTTATCGTATTTAAATGGATAACTATGAAAAATATGTCTTATATGTTTATATATATATAATAAAATAAGTAGTCATATTTTAATAATAAAATATGTTTTAGAATTGAAAATCAAAAATTTTATAATAAGGAATTATTTACTAAAAAAATAAATTTAAAATAAAATATATGTTTTATAACAATAATTCATTTTTATGTATTTAGAATTTGACAAAATTCATTCCATATTTTGAATCAACATATCAAAATTTATAAAGAGAGTAAAAATCATTTATTAGATAAAAATCTATTACATGTGAGAGTGGTTAGATATGTCGATAAATAGTAAATACTATAAAATATGGTAAATGGTAAAAATTAGGTATAAATTTAAAAAAAGATGTACATAATTATAATTTATTAATTTAATTCCAAGATTCAATTATAAAAAAATAAATATTAATTCAAAAATATTAATTTAAAAACTATTTATTCAAAATTATTTATAAATTATTTACATTAATTATTAAGTGTTGACAATCAAAATCATTTATAATAAAAATTATATATAAAAAAAATTACTTAATTTTTTTATAAATTCGTATATACACTTAATCTATAGGTAGAACATTATAATCTCCCCAAAATAAAAATTTGTGAAGGCTCTTAGAGTTTTAACCCCCCCCCCCCCCCAAATAGATGCAATCATGGACTCTCTATCTCTATCTAATGGATTTTCTCAAGAAATAATTTTTTAAAATAGAACATGAACAAAGGAGAAGAGATAAAGCACTAACTTTGTGGGAACCTCAAAAATTGGAAAACCAAAAACTACACCAAGATAAAATCTAAATTCCAAAATCAATGCTACAAAGAATATAATTGAAATTTCTAAACAATTTATATGTGGGGGATTGCATGGAAAATTTTAAAATTGATTGTATCTCTATCCCATTGACATACCTCAAAAAGAGGGCTATAAATATTCATGATGATAATAAGTAGATAAGTATACAAAAGATCACTTTGATAGATCCCCTAAAGGGTTACACATATCCCATGACTTCACCAATAATATGCAAAGGGGGTAATCTCATCTGAACAACATGGATGTAACCATTCAAGAATGAAAAGAGAAACATTGAGAAATAAAGTTGATTCACGATTCATGTTAAAATTGAAAAAAAAAGAATTCCATCATGATGAAAAGAAACATGAATCATAAGAATATATAAGAAAGTAAATGGAAAAGACAATTTACTTGATTTTATGCCTCATCAGTGCAACATGCATGAGGATGGAGGTCGTAAATATATGGGTGGAATATGATCGTGATTAAATTGGTGAATAAATAATCAAATACCTTAGATCTTAAAGGATTAATTCATTGAGAGGGTTGATGAAGAGCGGTATAGAGGGTTTGGTTCTATAAAATATTGAATGTGTGAGGGTGGAGGACTCTATGGGGGATTTATTTAAAACATCGGGTAATGATTTTATTAGTACTTTAAAAAAATCAATAAAGATACATTTTATCATTACCAAAACAGTAAGCGCTTATAAAATGTACCTTTTTAAGGGAAATTTTAGCACTGATAAAGATACATCTTTATCAACACAAAAAAGTGGTCGTAAAACACATCTTTATCAAAGATAAAAACATGATGATAAAATCCCAATGTTAATAATATAATATATATAATAAAAAATAATTTATATAATTATAAATAGATATTTAAATTATTATAAATATATAATTATAAATAAATATATTTACTATGTAAATATATTGATTATAAATATAAATAAATATATTTTTTTTTATTTAATTATAAACATATTTATATATATATATATATATATATAAATATATAAATATATATAATTGTAAATGTAATAAATTTATTTATTATAATCATATATTATTCAAATATGTATTTAAATATTTATAATAATAATTATAAAGAAATATAATTTAAAAAATTATCTATATTTATAAATATATTTATATAATTATATATATTTACCAAAAGGGTCAAGTAGCCTACCGAACCCACTCCTACCAAATTTTATTAATTAAAATAAAAGAAAATCCATGAAAAGGAGACTGAATGGGGTAAAACAAAGGGAAATCCCTCATCCATAATAGAAATCTAAAAATGAAGAGAATCAGGATCATCCCCATAATCATTATCAGAGATATCATCCACAAATTACCATTCTGAGTATGAATTCTTCTATTTAAAGATCACAAAGTATTTATCCCTTAACATTTAATTCTCTATAGTGAGTTGTCTTATAGAATGGACACACCCACGTGCAGCAGCCCAATCAGGATGACCACATCCACTACCATGAAATTTTGGTTGATGTCCCCAACTTCATGAATTGGTTTGTTTCCAAGTCCCATCTGGTTCAACCACCTCCACATCTTACATGTTCTTGTTGTCTATCACCATGGACATATGAGTAACCAAATCCAATTGTGAAACCCATACATCCTTAGGGAATCTAGGTCTAGGATCCAATAGGTCATTAGAAACTTCTAGGAATATATCCATCGTCGTCTTCTCACTCATTATATCGTGATGTGTAGAAGTATTGTGCCTTCAAGGAGTGACCATCTCATCATCCATCATTTTAAATTTTCCATTCAATTTGGAGGTAATAAGTAAATAATTCCATGTACAATTATTAAATTTATCTTGATCAACAATATCTCAGTAGTCTGAGAAATCCTAATTCTCTATAGAAACTCCATTTCTTTTTCAAAGAGCCTCTTTAAATGAGGGAGCATGGTCCCCCTGGACCCCCATATCCTCATCAGCAGTAATATCAAATGACTCTGTCATTGTTGATGATGAGGTATAACCATCCCCTTTACCAAATATTTATACAATAGTGGTTAAGTCAGTGGTTGTTTGTTTATAAACATATATCTTCCCCACATATGTGTGCAACCCCTCAATACTCTTTTGAAATGCCAATCCTATAGGAGCAGGATCTGGATAACCTAATATAGAATAACAGTCTTGTTTCATGATCTAAATGATATAACCCCCCCTCTAAATCATGGCACATTGGATTACCAGGATGAACCTAAGAATTATTTGTAGTATCATCTCCATTTTTCTATAATTTATAGTATTATTTTAAATTCCATCTCATGGAGTTGTTTTATAATTTTGGAAATTTAGAGAATTTATCCTAGGAAATCCCAAAAATATTAAAATATGCACTAAATAATGGAATTTTTTCATTTTCAATATCTATACTAATATAATTAGTAGTAGTAGACAAAATATCCTTATCAATCATTGTTCAACTGAGATAAATATCAACCAAAATCCATGAAAATTCCCAGTATCTGATCACATCAGTTTCCTGGTCCATCTGAATGGGAACTCCAACTAGAGTAACAATATCATGAGGTATCTTTGGGTTCCATATAACCCAATAAAAACCATAAATCATGATATATATGTTTGAAAATGTATTTTTAATTGAAATGGGATAAAATCTTATATATCACTCATGAATGCAAAGGGCACCCAGCTTCAAATACAAAGTGATGTGACCCCATGTCTTTTTTCACAATTCCCTACATGAAAAAAGTAGTGAAAAAACCATCAACCAACCAAGATGAATCTCTAGTCAGTAAATCCCTAGATTGATTAAATTATACTTATTAGGTCCTTTAATTGATATGATGTTGCTCTTTCTGAATGAATAAGACGAGAAATCAAGGAGAACATGAAGTTACCAATGATTTCTAAAACCACATAAAAATTAGTAAACACATGGGCAACCTATAATTTCCTGATGATTATTCCAATTATCATGTCTCTAAAGGAAGAATAGGATCATGAAACTGAAGCCTTAATTTCCACATTGGGTCCCTTTTTGGAAGATCCTCTTAAGGGTTCCACATTTTAACCTCCTAGCCTACATCACCCTCGACTACCACCATGGAAATCTTCATACTAGAACTTGCATACCTATGTGTGTCCATGTATCCATAAAATTAAAAGAATGGGTCAATCAACGCACAAAAAAACAACACCATAATAAAGAAATAACTTCATGGAGTTCCCTATAGTTCCAAAAATTTTAGGATATCTTCGCATTACCTTTGGGTAACAATCTCTCTGCCATGTCTTTTCCTATTATGGGGGACATATTCATCATCTGATGATGATTCAAAGAATTCCTCCATCACATGAAAGATCCAGAATTTTCAAGATATATCTCAAAAGTATATTGTTGAATTAGTTTAAAAGCCTTTATCAATGTTTATTTCCAACAACTCCTAGAATTTTAAATAATAATTAAAACCAAATACATCTGGTTCCATCATGGAATAAGTGACTTCATGTGGTGAGAAAATCTATTCTACCACCATGCTACGGAGGCCTTTAATATGAATTTCACTATCCTAGTCATTTCGATGATTAATTAGGTAATATTTTCTTTGTAGTTTCACATTCCTCATATTAGGGACTTCCAAATTAGCCATATGCATTTTTCATAAGATCAAAAAAAAATTTGGGTAATTTCATTACACATCCATAAGGTCCATGATGGGATATTCCACTAGTAGGTGAGGTTCTTGAGTAGGAAATGTTTGTAGAAATTTAAGAGTAGACACACAATATTTGGTCATCTGATGGATGACCATTTAAATAACCTCATTATCCATTAAATTTGTATGATTGTTAACAAGGGGATATTTCTTATTCACAACTAAGGGATGTTTTTCAACATGTATGGGTATTGATAGTGATCCCTTCTATGGTTGAGGATCCTTTTTCAGATAATTATATAAATATTTTTATATATTTTAAATATATTTATAAGATTATAGATAATTATATTTTTTTATAATTATATGTATTTATTAATATACAATTATATACAATTAAAAATATAATAAATATATTTATTATAATTTAATAATTATTTAAATATATATATATATATATATATACTTTTTTAAAAAGATTATGTATAATAATAATTTTATAATCAACTATGTATATGTCATACATATACATATGTACACATGTTATGTATATATGTACATATAATGTACATGGGAAAATATATATACATACACATACATTCATCTATATGTGTACAACATCTTTATATACAAATATGAAAAGCACACAAACAAACCAGATAATGTATTCACATATATGTACATTAACATTGATATAATTATATAAGTTCAAATATGACATATTAACAATACATTTATTTTATTCATATAATTTTTTTAATTATTAACATATATATATATATAACAATATATCATGTTTATATTAAAATTTATAATTTTTTTATATATAAAATTTATAATTTTTTATATATAAAATTTATTATTTTTTATATATAAAATTAGGAAAATAAGATTAATTTTTTTAAAGTTATGTAAATCATATTTGTATATTATATTTACATATACATAATTATTGTAATATTAAATATTATTTAAATATATATATATATAATTATAATTATAATGATAATTATATTTTCACATATTTGTATATAATTATTAATATATGTATATATTTATTTATATATAATTATATATATTAATATATAAGAATATATAATTATAATTATATATATTAATATATAAGTATATATAATTAAAAATATAATAAATATATTTATTATAATTTTATAGTTATTTAAATATATATATTTATTTGTAATTATAATTATAAATAATTATATTTTTAATAATTTTTTTATAATAATAAATATATTTATATAATTATGTATAATTATATTATATATATAATCATATAATTATATATATGTACATAATTATATATTTTAATATAATTATATATATATAATAATATACAAATATATATAATTTTAAATTTAATAAATATATATAGGAAGATATAGTGGGAGATGGGGCGTATTCTTGAGAGCTTCTCTCTTCTGCGATTCAATGGCGATTGGGGTTTTTAGGTTGCAAACACGACATTCCTGAGAGTTGATGAATTTTAAATAAAAAATATCCTTGATGGTGGATGTGTTTTTACAAGAGGGTCTAAGGATCATAAAGAACAAGAGGCAACACATGAGGTTCAGGATAAGAATGAAGTTAAGAACATAAACCACTTGTCATTCTTCTTGAGATACGGTTATTCAGCCTGTAGACTTGTGAAAATCGGCAATGTTGTGCGTGTTTTTCAAGAAAGTTTGTGATTATGAACTGTCTCAAGTCCTGTCGACACATGATAATTTATAAAATTGTTCTTTATATAAATGATAATTTTGTAAAAATAGAGGATAAGATTCAATGTATTTCATTAATCTGGGGTTTTTTTATTGGAAATGTATCCCACTAGGATGGGGACACTTCTACACACTATTTCTTAATGATGAACTAAAACTACGAGCATGGGGCCTCAGAATGGTCTCAATAAAGACTGGACCCTACGAATTTATGAATACCGTTTTATCATCATCCCATTTTAAGTAAAAACATTTTTTCACAAGTCTAGGTTAATATTTTTAGAACGAATTAGATTCTATGGCATCTTGAAATTTTGTTAGATACAACATCTTCAATTACTGTTCCTATAATGATGGAAAAATAAAATTAAAAATCAAATCCGGGATACCATTCAAGAGTTATTAGGGAGTTTTAAATCATCATGAATCTTACTCATAATGTGATCCTATCAACTAAATCTAATGAACTGACCATGAAAATTTTTTCTAAGAAATTTTCGGAATTCCTTTCCAAGTGAAAGATAATAGTCCAATCAGTGGACTACTGATGAATGTCCATGGTTTCTCCTTTTACAATGACAAATTGCCATCATGTTGATATATCTAGAAAGAAATTGAAGGGAGTTACAAATGTATTGGGTTTGACATATGACCTAAATAGTTTGGATAATGACAATTGTGATAATGTGACTGGTTCAGGATGGCAGGGGCCAGTGGAGCCAGCTATCCAGACAACCGAAAAAACCAAGTTGTCTCTCCTTTCAAGAAGACAACCTTTGAAATAAAATTTAATAATATAATTGAAAAGGATTGTAGGTTCTAATAGATTTTTAGAATGAAATCTAATATAAAGGTGGTATTTATTTTAAGGTTTCCATGGTCGTGAGCTCTTTTATAGGGGGAATGCCCAATGTAAATCTGGAGGATCACTCTGTGGGTGGTGATAGATTGGGTAAGGAAGAAGTGAATAATCAACCCATGGAATAATATTATTCACAGTAGCTATATGATCAATAAATAATTCATGGAAAAATAATTTCTTCAAGGTATTATAAGGGAAAAAAAATAATGGTTGATGAAATTTCTTAAAAAATTAAGTAGATTAGTGAATATCTTCATGGTGGTGGACATGTTGGTCATGTGAAGGGTGTTATTTCATATTTAATTGTTATAGGAGAACATGATACTACATTGGGGAGTAATCTATAACTGGTGAGAGAGTTTTGGACACTAAAAATGCAATATGACCATGTTGCTTCTCACACAAGTGAGACGAAAGGATCCAAGTAGGCCGATAGTTCCCCTACTATGGATTATGACCCCATAGTAGTTTACCCCGAAGGATGTCATTTACAAAATTCTTAAAATATTATGTATGTTTGTAATAATGATGATTATTTTATAAATATTGGGAGTAGGGAAATCTAGGATGATGAAAAATGATTTTTCATATGCATGATGGAGAGAAGATGGGAACGAAGGGTAAGGCTGCTCAATGACCCTCTTCTAATGTTGTTTCCACCTCAGTTCAAGGGATGCACACCCTATAGATGTAGATGGAATTCACCTGGTCACTTATATGTATGTTAGGAATCTTTCACATGTACCTAGGAATGATTTGAGTGTGAAATCATTAAAATCACATTACCTGAATTAGGATGGTCTTGAGGATATAGTCGGTGGTCCAAATACTAGTGGTACTTTGGAAGGGAAGGTGATTGTGTAGGTTTCATCATTCCCTAGACCAAGAATTAATAAATTTTCATTAAATGATATTTTAAATAGATCTTACATTAATGATGTCTTCCGCGAGGATTTTTGGAAATATTCAGGGAACTGATATCATTCATCCACATAAAAAGAGGAAAAATTATCAATCATGGATGATCAGGAGGACACTTTGTAAGAACAAAAATAATATAAGAGGGAAAGGTATCCCAGGGGATATGGTGGCATCGATGGGAGGGGAAATAAACCTAAAAATGGATGAATGTGGAATAAATGATTGTGTTTCTTCTTAGGTATTGTAATCCCCTTACTATTTTATTGAACATTATATTTTTGGATACATTTTCCATGGCCATGGATTTATTCCATAGTCTTTTCCATTTGGAGTATAATAAATATATTTACTATTTTAATATATTTATTATAATTTTATAATTATATATATTCTTATATTTTTAAACAAATATATGTATAAATATATGTATATATTTAGAAATATATGTATATAACAATATATATGTATATAAATATATATATTTATTAATAAAAAAAATATATAATTTTTTAATGTCTGGGCTGAAGCCTCTTTTTATTATGAAATAAAATATCCCTTTCAAAATGGGTAGACGAAGACCCATTACATATCCCATAGGCCCAAGGCCAAGTTCCCCATGAACATAACCCAAAGGTCTAGTGCAGCGTCAAGCCTACATTATCCTACTTACATCAACATGCCCACATTAAGTCTATGTTACCACCTGCAAGCATCATGCATGTGTCACTGCCTGTATAATAAATCCCCAAGGGGATTTCTAGGATTAGAACACTGGTCTTATGAATATATGATTATGGGTTTACCACTCATGAACTACCCCATATTCAAATATAAATATAAAAAATTTCAAATATGACCAATTTATTTATTTTTAATAATTTTTATTTTATGTTTATAAATACATACGAACACACATTTATATAATTATATAAATATTATTTTTGAAAAAAATTATATATATTTGAATAATTAAAAAATATATATTAATATATCATATTTATATGAATTTTATAAATTCGTTTTTTAATTAATGTACGTAAATAAAATTTATTTTGTAAATATAAATATGATATATATATATATTAATAGTATTATTTATAAATTTTTTTATCTCTAAGAGTAGAACTAATAAATATCCACCTTTATTAGTTTATCTTACTACTGATAATGGGAACACCATTATCAGTGCTTTTTTAGCAATAATTAATGTTACCATTATTAGTTATTTTAACTAGCACCGATAAATGTTACCCTCTCATTAGTGCTTTTTTTACAGTATATGATGTTTTAAAATATATATTTAATTAAAATGTGGTATATCTTTTTTATTTTTTTATAAAAATAATTTTTTCTAATCATGTGTCTCTATGTAAGACATCTCATGAGATATGGAAGATTCTACAAGTTACCCACCTTGGCTCAGAAAAGATTATACGGACTATTCTTGAAATAAACTCAAATAAGGACTAATAATCTAATATATTGGAATAGAATACCATTAACTAGACATTTCATCGATTCAAAATCATTGTGAATATAATTGAAGATCCATTTTGGTTTTTTTGAAATTGTTTTTGTATTTTTTACAAAATAACATAAGATGAATGTTATTTTACATAGGTTAGAATGAGTGGATGAAGAGGAAAATAATTAAATTTTTATGATTCTCTAGAGAATGATAAGTTATTCTCCCCTTAAAATATTAGGTAAACATTACCTAAGTAATATTTTTCTAAAAAAATTTATCAATGTCTCTAAAATCATGTGTAATGTAATTATTTCCAGAAGAATTTTGAATAATCTTTTTCCCAATGCTTGGTTGTAATAGGGGATGAATATTCTCCATTGTTCAACAGGCAGGGTTACCATTTTTCTCATTAACAAAATACCCAATAGTTCTCACATCCATAACTGAGTACAAAACTACTTTTCGATAGTAGTTGGTCCTTTGATGTTTCAGACCCATCAATTCTTAAGTAATCACATTGGTCAAATGGATGGGAGGCTAGGATCATCAGACCTTTGTGGTGGGGATTTTTTCCCACTTCTAGAATCGCTTATTGATTTAATATATGTTTTAGAATCACTTCCAAATCCTAATATGGGACCGGCCAACTAAAAAAATGATCATTTATTGAATTCATCCATGTGTAAAGGGGGTGGGTGTGGGTTTTATTATTGTGTTTTAGTGTATGCTTCTGAGGTTATTCATCCACTTCACAAGATTAGATGGAAAACTAAATTTTTAATCCATATAACTAGGAATCCAAAAATTTACTATCATCTGAGGAGGCAATTAATAATTTGAGGATGGAATTTAGCCTTTTTCATGTATCATGCATACCTTATTTATAAAAGGAATCCATAACCACATAGTTCATTAGAACCATGTAGTCTAACATCATATTGGAAGGAAATAAATAAAGCTACTTAAGAATAATCTATTGATCATTATTCCTAGATATAAATCTAGTGTATCCATGTTATAGATGAAATTAGATTCATTATAGTACACTCACACCATTGGGACTTTCCTTAATGTGGACTCCCTTGTATGAGGACATTCATATTATGCCATTGACAAAGGATAGAATAATGTGGTTTCACTAGACACTGTAGATTCACGATCCAAATGATATAATCTTTTTTAATCCATAGGTCCATGTGATCAATTCTTGGTTTGACAAACAAGGGGTAACATGTAATCAGTCACAGAATATATGAATGTGGGACTTTTTCACTAGGGAAACCATTTAGATTCTTAATATAGGGACCAGGATATAGGAAGGCATCCTTTGTATCAGTGTTATAGCTAGAATCCAATTCATCATTGTTTAGTTGATCGAGAATTAACACTGATGACTCCCTAGGGACATTTTGTTTGAAGCTTGATCTATAGTAAGGTTTCCTACAAATACTAGTTATGGAAGGAATCAAGGTCATCACAGATTTGTTATTCATGTCCTACACATTATGTTTTTCCCATTTTTATCCATTTGAGAAGGTTATCATTTCCTAATATGTCTTCTGAACAAGGAATAATTTTCTCATTAACATATTCTGAGTTCCTCCAGGACAAGTTTTAATTTTTATCCAAACATGTCTAAGGATGTTTGGACATGTACTAGTATCTTAATAGACATTCCTAATGATAATATCATGATATAGATGAAATTACAAGAATATTTAAAATAACATGAAGAATATGTCTAAAGACCACCACATGATCAATGATGACATTTCTACATGGTTCCTCATGACCTGGTTGACTTGTCTGAAGGACATCGCATGATCAGAGATGGATTGTCTAGATGACATCATGTGATCTGGTTGAGTTAACTAAGGGACATCGTATGATCAGGGCTAGCATGTTTGGAGTAAGTCCCATGATCTAGATGAATTTTCTTAACATCATCAAGAGATCAATATTAACATGTCTTGGGGTCATATAGAGACCTATTTAACATCTATTGGGGTCATCCCATGGTTTTGGGATACATATTTGGATGCTATCACAAGGTTTGTTTAGAAATCAAGGAGAACATCACAAGACCAGGGTGGCATGCCTGGAATGTGTCTTGAAACTTTATTTACATGTCCATGGGATATCATATGATCCATATATGATATTGAGGGAACACCTCATGATATGGGAGACATTTCCTACTGTTATCAAATAATCTGGGTGGATTATGAAAATTACACGAAGATCAATGAATCTATGTTCATGAAAGTCTCCCATATTTTTATACACAGTAATTAAAATCTTTATTTCATGCGTACTTCATGTTTTTTCAATGTGATTTTATTTTAAGTTTCTCATGATCTACCCAACTTATGGGACCTCCTTCAAATAATCTAGATGACACACCAATATTCATTCACAGGTTCTAAAGGGTGATTACCCGAAGCACCTATGCATTTAGTGTGGTACATTATATTTTTCCCAAGAATTTAAATGGGGAATGGCCTTTATGATAACATGACTGGTTTTTCTGAGAATCCCATTCCTGCCATCCTGTATGCGATCAGTCATTGATGCATTGGTAGGTTCTCTTTTGTGACGAAGGGGAGATATTTATAGACCTTTACTCCCATGTTATATACCACATTGTGCCAAATTTATCTAATGAATTTGGGATGAATTTGGGGGAGGGTTTTGATGACATGTTCTTTGCAAGATCCTTCTGTGAGTTATCCATTGCACGACCAAATGAAAATGAGCGAAATAATTTTCCACATATTCTAATTTTTTTGAACCATTATAAAAAAATAGATTTTAACTAATCATGTTAACATTTCAAGGTTATTCCAAAAGTTTAGGATGAAATTTCCAGATGTCTCTGTGGGATTAAGATTCATATAGAATGGTTATTTCATTATTGAATATGTCATTTCTGGGGTCCTTCGTGAGACAAATATAGACTGTTAAGGGGCCTTATGGGATCATGATATATTTCATAGGGGTATTTGTGAGATAATTTTTGTTTAAACCGGGTGTATAATCCCATTCCTAATAAAATTACTATATCTTCCCTTCACATGATGCCCCATATTTTCTCTTTTTATTTCTTTTTGGATTTTATAATGGAAAGAGATATAATGTAGCCATGTCAGTGTAGTTGAAGACAATCACTCTCCTCTTTGGTGATGAATTGAGTGATCAACAAACGGTCTCATGGTGATGTAAAATCTTTTTCATGTACAAAAATTCTGTTTTTCTTATGGATCAGAAGGGGAAACATAGAATTGACTATACATGTTTGAGACCCTTCACATGATTAAGGTGACATTCCAACAATCTCTTGAATGACAAGGTAAACATGTCACTAGGGATTCATGAGATAAATTATTTGAGAGTTTGTCATAATAATATTGATAGATGTATAAGGTTGACACCTTTTACATATTCCTCTCTTTTATTTTACATGGAGTTTTGATTATTCATAGGTGCCCACTAGTTTAACAGGCCACATGGCATGGTTGTAATCATTTGAGAATTTCTGAATGACTATTAAGTGTCTTTGACCCCTTTCCAAGGACAATTATGTAAGTAAATATGGATTTAAATGGTTTTAATAATATCATTCTCTACACAAGACCCATTCACATGACCTTCCCAAGGAAATGTAATCACATATATTTCTAATGATTATTAAAATTTCTTGTTTATAGAAACCTTATATTCCTTTTTTTATGTATAAAATAATACTCAAGATTTTGATATTTGACAACTTTTATATGTTTTGATTCTATTTTTGAGGGTAAAAATATCTTCGCTGCTCAAGTGAAATGTCAGTGGGGACAAGGCCCATGTAATGGGGAATGTAAATTATAGATCGAGAATTTGGGTCTTTCACTAATCAGGGTGTTGGAAAAAATTGGGTCTTCTAAGAAAAAATTGTTATTATCCAAAGATCCCTACAAATAGGGTAATATCGGGAGGCTAAGTAATTTTCTACTAAAACACTCCAAAGATCTTGTGATTTTCCTCCACCACGTGATCCTTTTGCAATAACATCCACGATAACTGTTCTCAAGAACTTTGTACCAGGAAATTTTATGAGAACCTATTTCATGAGATATAATTTGTTACAACATTTTATCGAATCAGCCAAAAATCAAATCATTTTATTTTAATGGTTCTTGGGCTATTTAATTGGAAATATTTATGGTTTCACATGATCTGCTAGTTCGGCTTCACGACCACTCTATTATTATCTGGTTCACATGACCATGTTGAGGTCATGCGATCAGTGGTATTATGGAGGTTCATGTGGTTGATAGATGTCCCACATGTTATGCAGTCCATGATAACCTCATGGGTCATTCGGTTTGTAGGACCATTATCAATTAATGTGATCACGAATTCTTTTATGGTTCATGTGATGTACAAGATGTATCTTGTATCATAAAAATCTTTTGATGTGATTTTATTTTCGTTTTTATGAATAATTCCACTTACTTTTTGTTCACATGAATTATAGATCATGTGTATCCTTTTATGATACAGAATCTAGGGCCATGATTACTGAGAACTATAATTTTTACCCTCGATATTTTGTTTATTCTAAAAAATAGTATTTAAAGTGGATTTAATCATCATAATTTCAAAGCTATTATTTATCACACCATCATACCATGTATGTATTTGGATTGTGGGGTGAAGTTTACATCCTTTTTTCTATCAACAATCTTCTTCTTTATGGGTGTTTACATCCCTCTATTTTATTCAAATGAATGTTTTCATGGCTGTCCAAATAGTTGTAGAGTAGTCTCCAGGTTTGTCAAATATACTGGTGAACTCCCCTCTATGTCCATACCGATGTTATATTTCTCACTATCCCTTTACTCAAAGTAATATGAGCATATTTTTCTCTTATTTGAATAATAAAAGTAGTGGATAGATCTCAAAATGGGATTTTCACCATGATGGTAGTTTTTCTAATAACTAGGCACGTAACTTCTGGGTTAGACAGATCTATTTCCAATTTTCTAACCATAAATACACTATTTTTATTTACAAGGCCATATTATTTTCTTATTTCATCATCATTGGTCATTGGAATATTCTTATAAAACTTATTATTCATTGCATCCATAGTACAAATTAATTTAATATGTCCCACAACGATGCTGGAATCGGCCATTGGGATATCTACCAATAAGGAGAGATACCCCCATGGAGAAATGTATGATATATTACTTCCTTTAATAGATGTATGCGATAAACCCTAAATGACCCTATTTTTTCAAGGGATATGATCATCATTATTATGGAAAAGTTATGTAATAATCTGAATATAAGCTCAAACATCTCCTTTAATGGTTGGATCTTTATTTCCCAGTATTATAACACAACTCATACTTCTCCAATATACCCCCACCAGTTCCCTTATCAATATGTCCACGACAGTGCCGAATCATATTGGGAAATCATGAATGTAGGAGAATATACCACATTAG
Source organism: Viscum album (assembly GCA_963277665.1). Classification (NCBI taxonomy): domain Eukaryota; kingdom Viridiplantae; phylum Streptophyta; class Magnoliopsida; order Santalales; family Viscaceae; genus Viscum; species Viscum album. The sequence goes on from OY728139.1 coordinate 597,559,038, forward strand.
GCTATTGAGTGAGGACAAAATTATCCATGACCCTCAGACTGTTGGGTTTCATGGCCATGTTGTTGAAGGGGTGGATATTTCCAATCTATAGAAACACGCTAAAGAATCTGAGTTAGCATGTTGGTGATGGAAGCTCAGTAGCAGAGGGGAGGCATCTCTATATAGTTCTGCCAACCCTTTCATGAATTTACCAGCTTATGGTTCATATTTAATAGGTAATCATCCCTTATATAATAAGTGATAAATTTCTATTTTAATTTTTCCAGATATGGGAGAACATCCACTACTATAAATACCACAACACTACCAGGATCATAGGTTCCATATCTCACCCCACACTTCTAGAAATATATATGATTATGGAAATTCCTTTATGCCTTATTGAGGTCACTAACGTGTTGAAAATGATAGATCCCTTCAATTTTATTCCTTATCCTATATGACTAGGATAATGTTCGATAATGGAAACAACTATATTTGAATAATGGTCATAAAAGACCACCATTAGGACATCATTGCCATAGAAAGGATAGATGATCTAATCCTTTATGAGTCATACACCACGATCAGGTTCACTATCCATTTCATACTCATCCAAAGGGATTCTCCTATCCCATCATATGGTGTAAAATTAGAGATAAATCCCATGATTATCCTCAAAATTTGGATTATACTATTGTTTTATGATAAGATAGAAAATATCATCATTCTGGTTGTGGTCAACCCTATATTCTATGATTAGGTTTATACCTAATCTTGGGAGGAAGCCCACTAGTGTGTTGCACTGAATAGACAGGTCCATCAAGTGGATATACCATGTGCCTTACTGAACCCTTTTTTTTCTAAGCAATGAATCTGATTCAAGATTCAATCAAGTGTTCAAAGAAGAATCCCCATACAAGTGACAAGAACCCCATTTGTGGGGAAAAATTTGATTAGGAATATAGTCATTAAATATGAAGAATGAATAAAGCATATTTTAATAGAAGTGTATATGAGGTTTCCTCTCTGGCTTCTTCATAAGCCCACCCATTCTTTCCCTCTTCTAAAGTATTCACTCCAAAAGCTGCATAAGAACAGACACAACATAGATTCGCTCTTTGATCATTGAGATTCCCTTTTAATTATTTCTTGATCAAGTAGAATGTTTTTTTCTCATTAATTATTTGGTTTTAGTGTATTTGACCACAAAATTTTATATGAAATCATGTGAAAAATTCTCTTGATATAGAAAGAGTTGGATACTACTGAGAGGGGATTTCACGATTTTGATGGGGGAAATCTAGGATAAACTAATGATGCAATATTCTGAGGTGATGAAAAAGAACCATCATATCATATTTGATATGTTTAACCAAATGGATGTCTTGAAAACATATATAACCAGACAAGATTATAACATATAGCATTCAATGTATCACCTTTCACTATCATCATCATTATTAGAAACTAATTAAAAAATTGCTCAAGTTCTTTCTAATCACATCGAGACTCTTCACACTCAAGCATTTTTAGAAAAAGTGAAGTATGTATCAATTCACTACTCAATCAACATTTCTAATCAAACACTTTCTGATTCGTCCAACTAAATTGATCAAATCTTATTATATTTTGATCATTACAATATATTCTTCGTTTTTATTGAATCTTCATTGAGGATTATAAATTTGGAGATATCTCCCTTTCATGGAATCAATCAATTTATTGTTTGAAAATTCTACACCTTTTTCCTACTTTATTTTATGCATCATTTTCATTATTGATCTGTCATTTCCTAAACGATCAATGATACCCATCCTTTGTATAATATCATGTAAATATGAATTCATTATTAGTAATGTTTAAATAACAACATAATTTTGTGGAGAAAAGCACTTAAATGCCAAATAACATGAGATACCTCATTGATGTATCTTCTCAAGTTATCATAAGATTACCTAGTTCACAAAAGGATAATTATAGGGAAATGCATGTCTAGGAGGGAGGAATATCTATCATTGGATAAGTTTCATGGACATAGTTAGCATAGATTAATTTTTATCGAAGGCCATATGGTGGGACCTAAAAGCATTGTATCATTTTATTCATATTTAATTATTTTTTTCGTAAGCTTCATATAGGATAAGAGATAGAAATAATTGAATCTGTTTTTTCTTAGGACACTATATTATGAGTTTTTTCACTCAAATATTTTCTCTATTTTCAAGTCCAGAAAACAAAATCACTGACATGCTATATTTTATTGTATTCTCACTCGGACCATCTACTATTATAGTTTAGGTTATTTTAGGTTGGCTACTTTATTAATGTAGTTTATGATTTTTTTCATGAAAATTATATTTATGTAGTTTACTTTACCTTATCTTGGACCTTATATTTATGTGGTTTTGGGTCTTTTAACTTGTCCCCTCTCTTCCTATTTTTTAGGTGTTTTTGCTCAGACACTGAGATTCCATTCAACTTAATGTATTTTTTCCATGACTTGATTGATGAAATTTTAATGGGGAAGGCATTATACGAATGACCCAAAACACCGTGAGGTTCCGTGTTCCATCATGGTGTTTCTATGGATCATAATGATTTAATTTCCATTCCTAAAAAAAGGATATACTACAAATTTGTATCTCAAGTCCTTATTAATTTCAAAAAATTTAAAAAAATTGTATCCCGACTCTTTTCCTAGGGACATGAAAAGTTTTTAGGTAATATTGGTAGTTAAAAATATATATTATTGAAACCAAATTAATCACGATTGTTGAAATATGGGTTGTGAAAATGATGTATCAAGGAGCATGAATCGAGGAATCATGGAATGAGGCATACAAACTTGGGATGACCAAAAAAACATGAGGAGATCAGTTCCAATGTGTTGTCACCGAGGCTCATAAAGATTGTATTTCCTTTCCTATAATGAGGATATGCCTCTAATTGGTTGGACAAAGTCATTATTCATGATTCTGTAAGGATTTCGTGCATATTAGTGTAATGTTGACCACCAGTCATTTCTAAGGTCCATGAAATGTTTGAAAAGACTCAAACTTCTAGATTATGAATTATGGTATAGAGAAAAGGACTCTCCAAGAAGGGTTCTAGAATCATTGTGATATTTAGATTTTGGTAAGGGAGGATCGGTCCCTATGGCATGTGGTTTTGGGTCAAGTGTATTAGCCCATCAATGTTTTTGAGAATGATGTATGTAATTATTATTTTTTCGAAAAGGGTACAATACATGGTGACATAAATGAATGTATGTAAATTATTCTTGAATAGTTTTTTTACAAAGATTTTAAATCATGGTTTATAGTGCTTGGGTATATAGGAATGACATGGGAAAATCTAGCAAGTAATGAACCAGAATACTTTTTGGCTATGAGTTCTTCCACATCGAAATCAACCTTATAAGGATAACTAAACATTTTTTCAAGGTAATGAAACATTTGGTCGATGACCATAGGATCAAATGTATGATCCATGGGCATAAATTCATAGTCAATCATAGGATTCCTTGAATACATTTATCCTATTCAAATTTCCTTGAAAGGATTATATCAATCTGAGAAACTCGAATAATGAAGTGGAATTTATGGAAAATATAATATTCAAGAAGGGGTAGAGCACCAGAAAGGTTATACCACCACATTATGAACAAATTATCATGACCAAGGGATGTGAAAAATCACGAATCTGAAATTTTCCTGGACTAGTGGGTCCAGAGGGAATGGCTTAACTTTTACTAGGGATAAAATGTAGGACATATTATCTTTTACACTTTATTTATTTACACTGTAATTTTTTGACTAAACAATAGAGTTGAAGAGTTTAGAGAGTGTATATTATACATTTTATTAGGACTCCATTTGTGGGTTTTCATCCTAAAATGTTTACAATCTATTTCACTATGATGTTTTGGGTCTTTCTATTTAGACTATAAGAGGCTCATATTATTAGGCCGTAAATGTTTTACCAATTTTCTTGAAATTTAAGTTCATGATACACATGGACATAATATTAGGGGGATATTAAACAAGACTATAATTTGGATACCCAGGGTCAATATTACTCAAAAATGTTTCTATCTAGAATTTGAAAGTGTTTTAAATCATGGACCATGGTTCTCAAGACATGAGAAATGAATTGAGATAAATATATCATGGATGGACCAAAACACCCGCAGGTGCTGAGTTCATCCACAGTGAATTTAAGATCAGAAGGATCAGAAAGAACTTACTATAAGGAAATGATGTATTAGTTTAGTATGTCTAAACCATATTTGAATCGATATCATGGTCAAATAGATAGATCTCTCTTTTTTCCCTTAAAATCGACAAGAATGGTTTGTCAAAACCAGAGGTAATTAGGACCCTAAGTGTGATCTATTTGTTGAGGTACGTAAAATATGTTGAAAGAATCTCACACTATAGTTGACTGGGGAAATTATCTTATCATACTTTGGTAAGGGATAGTAATTAATGATGGACTGGAAATTTTAACATCATGTAAAGGGGACATATATTTTATACAGTTTTATTGTAATGAAACCTGGACAACTACGTTGCAATTTAATATCCTGCGATAAGGATATATTTCATTCCATATAGTGTAACGACATACGGTAAGGAGTTTCACTCTATAGGTAAAGACAATATTTAGTTTGGGGTGTAAATTTATCATTTACATGTTGAGGATGGACCTCATATCGATGATCATGGAATTTCTATGTATCCTATATTGATAGGAATATTTCCATGTGTAATTATTGTTTGAAAACTCCATGTGTAGGTTTGACCCATGTACATAGGGGGGTTGTGTTTTATTATTATAGTTGGACCTCTGATTGGAGGTATGTACATCACTACATATCTTTTAATGACAGTAATCAATCAACACATTATTCTTTAATGGGAAACTCCCTATCCATGTATGAACCAAATGTAGAGTGGGGCATTTTTTCAATTGACTATTGTAGCTTGACCTAGGATTAGAGATATTTAAATCACTGCATATCCTATGATAAAATGAATAAATCCATGTGTAGGTATTGAAAAACCATGAATCATTATATCATACAGAAAGAAAGTGAGAGCTGTGACAAGAAAATGGAATATTACTACTGTACCATATACCTGAGATTTGGGTGTCACAATGTATCCCATGATAGAAGGAATTAGGCCACACGTATTTCAGAAATGGTAAACTCTATACACAAGTACGACCCATACATATTGGGGGGAATTTTTCACATTTATTATTGCAGCTAAACCTGATACTGGAGATCTGGACGTCACTATATATCCTTGTTATTGGAATCACTACATATTCTTGACTATTGTAGCTAGACCTAGGATAAGAGACTGGAATCACTACCTATCCTATGATGACATGAATCAATCCATGTGTAGTTCTTGAGAAACCATGTATCTTAATATCATATAGAAATAGAGTGAGAACTGTGACATGAAAATGGAATATTACTACTAGACCTCATACATGATATTTGGGTGTCAGAATGTATCCCGTGATGGAAGGAATCAAGACACACGTATTTAAGGAATTGTAAACTCTATACACAGGTCTGACCCATACATATTGGGAGGAATTTTTCCCATTTATTGTTGTAGCTAGACATGAGATTGGATATCTTGATGTTACTACATATCCTGTGATGATAAGAATCAATCCACACATTATTCTTGAATGAAGATGCAGTGGGATTCCAATACCAAGGATAATGGCCCCCTAGAGTGAATTCCATGTTAATTAATAGTTTTATATCTTCCAAGTAATATCAACCATGTAGTCTAACATCATATGGAAAGAAATCATAGTACTCCTTTTAAGTTCATACTTCCAATACATTGATAACCATGTTGTGGGATAATCTCTATTGAAAATAGGGGAAGCACATTAAAAAATTCCAAAGCCCATGTGATCCATGCATGGTGTAAGAATATGGAATGGTAAATCTTCCTTTCACTATATTGAGGTAAATAAAGAATTGGGAATTTATATCATTTGGTGTCTGGGTCATGGCATTGAATCTTGGCATCAAATCATATTTTATTGGAAAGAGAATCAATCAATACTTTTTTATGGAAAACCATTGCATTTTGGGTCATGGGAAAAGTACATCAACCATTGTATTTAACATCATGGGGAAATAACAGATGTTTCTCAATTTTAATGAAGAGGAATATTTATGTTGGGCCCAAGATTTATGGTATGGGAGTAATTATGTATCTTGTGATGATAATAATAAATCCACCCATAGTTCTTGGGATATGGGTAGTTTAGTTTCAAACATTGAGGACATTAGTCATGTATTTTAACATCTTGTGGTAAGGATGAGGGCCACCCAGTGTGAAATAAATAGAATGTTATGTCTGATAATAAAAATAGAGGTATGAGTATCAATTTCAGTCCTATTGTGGTAGTAATCATGACACATTTAGTTCTTGGATGAATATATTCCTATTGTGGATCTGAATCTCACATAGGGATAGGTAAACTTCAATTTTTCTTTTAACACAAATTTCTCTCATGTAAAATGAATCATCACTAAGATGATGTTTCCCATGTAGTTTAACATCATACGATATGGAAACGTCCAATGTAGTTTCACACCACCATGTCAGGATGTCTTCAAAATTGTTTAACAACGTGTGGATGGGATGAGATTGTGTAGTTTAAAATCATGAATCCGTGAAAAATATATATTGTTTTTAATGATATCTATGATAATTATTTCTTATGTAACCTCACATTTGTTAGAGGCATGACTCATTCAGCATCCATTGTGGATAGTGACTATGATCCATTATGATAGAACATATTTAGGATTTATTGACCTTCCAATTTGGGTTCTAGATTCAGTGGTTTCTTTACTAGTATACTTGGGGTTTTGAAAACTAATACATGTTCTCCTCGAAAACACTAATGGAGGTGAAACTATTTTTTCTAATTGTTGTGAGATCTGATTCTAATGAACTTCAAGGTCGTGTGATGTACCCAACCTATTTTCATAGAGCCACTATAATTTCTCCAACTTCTCTTGTGATTACTCATCATTTGAGAGTTATCCACATATTGACAGTTGAAGTGAAGAAAAATTGATTTTTATGGGTAACAGTACTTCAATTCCATACACTAATGAATACAGCGTTTCTTATGTAGTAGTAGATGTGGTTGTTTGATAGGCCCCTAAATCCTATAAGATATTGTTAGGCTAGAAATGCATGTCCTTATTCACTATATTCTATATTATATTCAACCAATTCATATAGATGGAATATATTTTCCATATTTTGATTCATTATAGTGGGATGAGTTATTTGACTCAATGTTGTACTGTTGGTTCAATTTCATCAACTCTATAGAATATATGTGGGCGACATTGTTTGTTATTATCATGTGAAGAACTCTGAATTGGTTGAAGATTTGGGACATAACAATTTTGATGATATTATTCATCACAACATCCTTGAGGGTTATTAGCTCATCCCATTTGGAAAATAAATCGATAACAATAAGGATTTAATTTAACATCATAGCTATGGCTGGCTAATATTTCCCCCCAACATCAATTCCACATATGAAAAATGGCCTGGAATATTTAATAGTATGTAGAAATTACATGGGGTTGATGGATAATGTTTTTATAAATCTATAATGCATTAAATTTCTATGGGAATTTCACATAGTCCAGTATCATGGTTCTATAATAGTAACCCACCCTCCTAGTTTGATGGGAGATCCTGGTCCCATACTAATGAGAACCATAAGAGCCTATGTGTAATTCTTTAAGGAAAGTAATAATCTATCTTTTTTCTATTCATCTGAGGAGGCTTCTATCAAAATATCACTTTTAGAGGTAATTTGATTCTTATTTTGAATATCTCAATGGGAAATGTTCATTTCTCAACATTTAATCTATTATATTTTTGTTTGGTCAATTAGAAGGACCCCATTTTGAGATAATCAGTTATGGGATCCATCCATCTTGGGGTGGATATTAGTTCAAGATTCATTAGGGTGGTGTTGATTTAATTTATATCATTCATGTAACATATAATGGCCAATGAGACCATAATTTTGTGTGTGATGTGTAAGACTGGTTCTTCATGATCAAGGTCATCAATGACTATGGTTTTATTATCCAATGCATCATCATGAGAATTCTATGGACATGGGACAAGATGTAATGAGATATAAAAAGGAAAATATTCCATTATACATCTAATATAGTTAGTGAAAGGGGAAAATTATTCTTTTTTTAGGGAATATTCCCCATTGATATGATTTATCACTAGCTCAAAATCCCATTTTATTTTCATGTAGGAAATTTACAATAGTAGGGTTTCCTATAATTCAATGATGATGGATTTGTACTGAAACATATTATTAATGCAACCTTAAAATAATTATAATTTATTTTTCTGAAAAAACATACACCAATCTCTAGAACATCTCAGTTGAGATTCATATTTTTCAATCTCTTACTGATAAGACATCTGGAGGCACTATAAAAATAAATATCTCATGTTGAGGGAGTGTCATGGGCTTATAAAGCCTACTCATTTGAAAGTTTTGTGACTACTAGTGTACATTATTGGGTGGGATGTGCCATGGAAAAATCAATCTTGGCCTACCCTTTCATTGACATCAATGATATAAACTAGATTTCATATAGTTATAATGACTTCCATACAGGCCTTGTGCCCAGTCTACCTAAGGCGACCATGGACGCACTTGAGCTGGTCAATTTGAGAGTCTAAGTAGACTTTATGGTATTGTATGTAATGCCTCAATTTTTTCATTGAAAAAATTACTATGAGAAAGTTTTTATCGCCATCAGAGTATCATGTCTTAGTACCTTTTATTATTCAACTGAAGTAGTAGAAAATTTTCTCAGTACCCGCATAATTTTTTTCAGTGAGGAGAGTTCCAAGTTAGCATTCCATGGAATCCATGTATAAGATGAGTGAAATTCCTTCCATCGATTTAATAAAGACCAATGAGTGTTGTAGGTACAATTTTTCATTCTTGAAGACTTCTAAGTAGTCCTAATCCAATCAATAGTTGATTCAATTCTTCATTAGCTTGCAAAAGGGGGGATATTTTCCAGCTTGGTTAGTAGTGAATTGAAAAATGTAGGAATTGTACCCTTAGATCTTACATAGGTATTTCAGAATATGACGGTGTGAAATTTGCTGGATTTCACATGTCTTTTTAGGGTCAACCACAATGTCTTGGTGGAATATCATTAATCCAAGGAACTTCTATAATGGTACACCAAATGTGAATTTCAGCGGATTTATCTTTATACTATACTTCCCAAACTTGTCTAAGACTGTTTGAATATTCATGAAGTGATCAAATAATGGTCTAAATTTGACCACTAGATCGTTAATAATAAATTCATCTATTTATCTCTATAAGAGATTATATATATAATACATTTTTTTATTGATAAGTGGAACCACCGTTATTTAATCTGAAGTGGATGACCTTATACATGAATATCCCCTAGGGTGCTCTAATGTTAGTGGATTCCTTGTATTCGGGGTCCATATTTATCAAATTATACCCCATGTACCAATCTATTAATGAATTGTCTTATAATCGTATAGTTTCATTGAAAATCTATTCAATGATAAAAAATGATAAGTCTCCATTTGGTAAGTGAAAATTAAGGTTTTTGAAATTTATTTGGATCCTATTCCGGCCCATTCATTTTCGTGATATGGATGATATTTTTGGGCCATATTGGGGTTTTCACTTCAAGGAAAAAATTGGATTTCATTAATTTTTCACCATCCTCCTCTACATTAGTTGCATGAGATAGTTACATACACATGATTTCCTTTTTGAAACTTTGATAGACATCAGGTATGATGAGATGGTGTGTAGCCACATAATGTATTCATTTGGTAATTTCATTATAAATCTGATATAACACATACCAATGTTGCATTAGAAATTATATACACATCTCTTTCTCATTAAGGGGAATAGAAACACTAATCAGTAAAGGACATGGGTATTCATCTATTCCCATATTTAATAGCCTAATCTCATCAATGATGGTGGAGAATCCCTCTTAAAATATTGTATGGGCTTTCATTATATTTTCCTCTTATTTTTCCACCTCCTTGTTTAAGGAATAATTTTTAGAGAAATTTTAAAATATGAGGGCATCACTATTAATTCCGGGATAAGAGAGGCCATTTGAAGATACTTTATCATCCGCTACTTCTAGAGTCATTTCATAAAAACTCTACAGTGTATTTTATTTTATATTATGACTAGGGACATTAAGGTATTAGAAATATAGAATTATGTATATTACCTCAATTAGATTTATAGGTAGAACCTAATCATTGTCGAGCATACACTATATATTTTAGGGGTGGTCCTAAAACCATTAGGGGATGGAACCTGTATATTTTCATCCATAATTGGTTGTTTGTATTCAATTTTATAGAAACATACTTCAACATATTTGGTTTCACAAGATTCTATGGGGGGAATTGTAACGACCCAAAGTTTCATTAATGGAAATCCCTCTTGATCTTATTAAATGTCTCGTTTTATAAAATGTTTATATAAAATGTCAACTTCTTTGGTTTTATGTTAAGAATTGTGACTATTGATTTTATAGCTTTTGAATAGTGATCACATGATTAGTATAAATATTGGACTTTAACAAACCCAATTTACTTAGACAAAGATAGAGATGATCTCATCCAGTAGAATTTCTCCATACGAAGCCCATTTTTCGGAGCTCGGAAAAAGGCAGCCTCTTTGGGCAGCACTCTTGACCATTCCCAAGTTGATCTTCATCATGTCAAGCTCGAATGGGACCATCTACGGGAAAAGTGGAAATTGATAGAGATTACCACTTGAGCAATGTTATCTGAGCCACCCGAAGATTCTGTCACCATTGCACCCCTTACACTTAGGTCTTATGCAGCTGTTTTAAGGGGTTATGTAACAAATCAGTAGTACTATGTTCATGTACATTATTTTTGTTTATAATAATGAATATACTTTCTTGTCATTATTGATACATTGGTAATAGTTTATAAAGTACAAATAGTGTTTTTATTTATTATTTAATTAAGAATTCTATTTTATTAAATTAAGGGATTTTGGAATTAAATAATATTTTAATAAAAAATTATTATAATAATTATTATTATTATTAATTTAATTTTTATTAAATATAAATGATATTAGAATTTTAGTAATGCAATTGTAATTTTTATTAAGGTTTGAAAGCCATTTTTGTCAAAACCCGTGAATTTTTGATAAATATCGGTTTTTTATTTAAAAAGGGAAAATTAACATATTTATAAAATTATTTATATAAAATAAATGTTATTTCTGGAATCAGGATGTCAAAATTATCCAATGGTGAATTTTTCATAATTTTCTAAGACAGTCAAATTTTTGGGTAAAAAATAAATATTGTTTAAATATATAATGTGTTTTATGACATCATAATTACACAATGGTGATGTAATAAAATACTATAAGATTTATTTTTCGTCCAATATATTCTTTACCATTAAAATAATTTTATTTTGTGTTTGTTTGACTTATTTAACAAAGAATTAATGGACCCCTCAAGACTTATTAAACATCTTGTCTTTTTAAATTATTTTCTATGGGAGTGTGACTCACCTCCACATAAGCAACCCCATTATTTTAAGAAGTTCAGATTTTTTCCTTATAAAATATGTTTTTTCCTCTTCCCTTTTCCAAAAACCATCGGCAATATCCATGAGTTTATTTGTGGTTTGAATTAGTTTAATGAAAGGGGTCCCAAACCTAAATATTAATGAATTCACTCACCTTTCCTATATGAACTCGCCCATGCTCCCACATAATCCTCACTAAAAGACTTTGGATTTCATCCAACCTCTGACCTACTCTCTCTACAATCCTTCCAAGGTGCCCCAAGTTCCCAAGAAGCATCTCTCAAGCCTCTCTCAAGCCTTTGGAAGCCCACTTCCAAGTAAGGGTTTTTTCATCCTTTCTCATTTTTGTACAATATTCATTAAGTTTTTATGCGCTTTTAATTTCAATTATAAATGTTAGGGAATGGTTTTAAACCTCACCCATACTGACCTCTTTTTCTTTGGATGATGGGATACCTCTTTCTCTCTCATTAAATGCCTCCCATGTACACCTGTTACTTTGCTGAAATTCCAAAAGAAATTTCCCTCTCCTCATTTACATTCAAGCTATTCATTTGTATCAGGAATATATATTCCTTTAAAATTGTTTGGACATGTATCTATACTTCCCCATTACTATCCATTTCATGTAAATATGATGAGACACCCCTTTCCCTCTCATCAGCCATTTTTTATGAATTCTTAGGTCACACTGTCACGCTGCCAAAATTGCACCGATTTTCTAAGCCAATGCCTTTGTGTAGTGAATACCATGCCCATTTCTCCATCAACGGTATTCACCTTTTTGTACATTTACTTATTTATTATAAAGTTTAATGTATGAATTCCATATTACTTTATCATGGAATAAATTATTATTTTTAATGAATCCATGTTTTATGATCCATGTTGCACACTTATGCATGAAATGAAATGCTTAAGAAGGGTGCACCCTTATAACACTCCAATGCAATGGTTAACGTATAGTATCATGATACATCACCTGAAATGAGTGTTGAATCATGCTAATTCAAGTTCAATGAGGTTTTATTCGTTCTTCATGTGCAATGAGAATTTACTCATGCTCCATGTGCCATGAGGCTTGGCTCAAGCTAATTCCATGTTAAGTGTTGTTGCCACATTTCCATGTTATGATTATCATGCTTTATCATGCCTTTATGTTCATGATTCTCTTGTTCTCTATTGATATTACATTTTTCTAACATGTATTGTACTCCTCGTGTATTATGTGTTTATTCCCTTACTAGTCTCTATAGATGACCCCTTTTCTTATGCATGTCCTCAGGTTATCCCATGCAATGCTAAGTATGAGAGAATGTAGTGGTCTTGTAAAGGATGTTTTCAATAAAGATATTATACATCATGTCTTAAGTTGTTATGTAATGATCCTAAGCCCCAAATACACTAGACCTCTTTATATTCCATGTTGTATCAATTGAATAGTTAATGTAATAAATCATGTTTAATTATGTAATAAAAGTAGGGTTGTCATAGGAATTTTCCCCATATAGTATTATTACCATTTTATCAATGAGGTATTTTATACATTGATGTAATTTTTAATTTACATTCACATTGATATAGAGCCAGGTAAACCAAAGAAAGACATTATATACAATGTATTTCAAGATAACCATAAACCTAGAATTATACATGAGATCCTTAAACTGATATTTGAGTTTGATATTCATGATAAATGTTTTCGAATTATCATCATACCCTTGAATGGTAATATTTTTGGGTGATAAATCTCCATGGATATATCCCAAATGTTGAAGGGTCCAAACTGAGATAAGGTTGAGCCTATAACCATTTTTAATAAAATCACTTTGGATGCAGACATTATCAATTTATCCTGAAATATTTAGTGTTCTAGTGTGTCCCTTGATACCCTATTATTGATCAGAATTTGTGAATGAGTAGAGAATTGGAATTATAAAATCATTATATAAACTAGATAAATTGTGAATGCAATGAATTTAATCTAGAATTTATGTGGGATCTGAAGATCTTCAATAAGTGCCTCCATGAGTTCTTTTAAATGATTGAGTGTATCCATAATTGAATGTTTGGCCGCGAAAACTGCCAGTTGTTTATAAATGTCTTACTTTTGTGCCAAATGTTAGAACATCCCAAGGTAGGGTTTATCTTTATTATGTGGTTTAGGGGATAAAGAATTTGATGAATAATGTACATGTTCTTATGTAGAGGTTGAGGGAGAATCAGTTGTAGTGGTGTAGATTGCACTGACCATCCCTATTTTCTGGGTTGATTAGATAATGAAACCCCTGTTTGGAAGTTGTGAAAGACAACATGGCACAAATGAATACTGGAGGGTTATGAGATACATATATGTATCCATTGGGATTACTGGAGTTCTTTCCCATGAGTCTCAGCTGTATACCCTTTCTCTATGATGATGTGAAAAAATATTGGGCTTGACCATGACTGCAGTGCCCTCTTATCCTTGGCTTCTATGACAACGGCCTCTGGGTCCCTTCTCTGCTAAGTGGAACTCATATTTAGAGGTGTATTAATCATTAGAGAAGGTTTCATCCACGTGTATCACATAATGGGATCCAAAGATAATATATTTTCTGAATGAGAGATTCATTTGGTGGGTGGGGTTCCTATTTGGAATGTTAAAGAGCAGAAATATTAAAAAATTATAGCTTTCTTTGTAGATGGGTATGAATATTCCTATTTTTCATCTTCTCATGTCCGCTGATTATTTTTATCTCAAGTATGAAAATTTGAAATCACCAACCTTGTGAACATGATCATTATGTATCTTCAAGGATTTTCCCTCAAGGTCGCATAAACTTTATCCAATGACATTTCAGTCATCTATTTGTTTATCTTTATATCATTACTGGATGTAATTTTTTCCAATAACCTTCTTCTTCTGATTGGAAAATGGTTATATAGGTCACCTACACTACAGATTTATCAAACACAACATATCTGTAATCAACAATGTGTTAGAGGAATTATTTAAAGATGAATAAATACATGATGTTTTGACCCAATAATATATTTCAAGGGAAGTAGTTGGGATGACAGATGAGGTTTACCACATAGGGTTTCCTAGGCTATAGAAGTTTCAGTAAGTTATTTTACACAGATGTAAGGAAATAACTGAGTACATGTTCATTCTAGAAAATATATACATTATTTATTGTTTCCTCAACTTATGGGTGACCCTTATCTCTTTTTTTCCTTTGGCGGAGGGAGATTTTTTTTGTTTTTTCTACTTGATATGAGGTTCTTGATAGTTTGAAGACTTCATAGGTTCTTGAATTAGATTTACTATTGATTTTATGGAATGTGAAGTGGTTTCTTCCTTTTGGAGCCTTTTCACATATGTTAAGGGAATGAGTCAACACTATTTCAGGTCTGTTGAATGGAATTTTAATAATGTTGTCCCATTTCTACAAACTCATGGAACAAACCAAACTATTTCATTAGGATCAGGGGAGTTTAAAGATGATCATAGATAGTTTTATCATAGCACTCCATAAATGTATCATATGAGAGAGGTATTATGAGTGATTATGTAAAACCATTCCATATGACTATGAAGATAGACACTTTACAACATTGCATGAAATTTTTCATGTTAACGTTAGCCTTTTTTAATCAGTGTAGATATGAACTGATAATGGAATTAGTGATGAAGGTGATCCCATCATACAAAACATCCTATAAGAAGACCAATGTTCCAAACAAAGGATGGACCTATCAGAGTCTGTAGAAAGAACCCCAACGTGGTCCCCTCCTACGAATCTCGATGGACCACCATCGGACAACATAGGGAGACGAAGTGTGTGAGATACTATTCTTGGTCTCCAGCAACATAAATGGGGGATAAGATAGTATTTATGATATTGGCTTGTGGAAAAGTTTTATCCACCCATTTGGGATATTTATTTCTCTTAGGTTACACTATTTCATGTTTCTCTTCCTTGCCTTCCATTCGAGTAGCTAGGGACTTGATGGAATTGATAGGTTCAAGAGGTACTACTATTTGTGCTACCTCCCTCATACAGGGAGGAGGTAGGGTTTGATTAGAGAGACTAATTTTCATCCCCTTGTAATTCTCAATTTAGGCTAATACTGAAAGAGAACCCTCCATAGGGAGAGGAAATCAATTTAATAGAGGGAAGACATTATCATTTTCATATTCCTCATTTATGTAGACCTGAAGCATGTATATAATGATGAGTTGATGATCATGTTCAATTCATTCATCTGGATAAGTTCATTACTGATATGTGGGAGGATTTATATACACCTATTAGTAAATATGATACCCAAGGGGAATCTTTCCCCTGAGTGGCTCCTCGTTGAGTTGTATGAGTGTTTGAATTTTATAATAATATAATTCCATATATTCCTCGATTGGGGGAATACTAGCTCTTCTGTGAAGTGATTGAGATGTAGCCACACATTTCCCTTTATCCATGGTTTTGTTCCTTTGTAGAGGTAGAAACTAAATATTTGGGGGTGCTAGGTTTTGTATTCTCCTCTGGTTTTGGGTAAATGCGGCTTCAGTATAAGCATCCAGATCCTACACTCATTGTATATTTTTTATATTGTGTCCCTCAGAATTTCTGTTTTAATCAACATTATTTATTATGATGTTGGTGATAAATTTATAAAAGTTGTATCTAGGAATAATATTTTTCCCAATAGTCTCAATTCAATATAATGAATCTGAACCACTTGAAATATGGTAGTTTATCGAACCTTTACAATATTGGACAGTTTTGAATTGTGAACTTGTTGGGGTTTTATCTCCATTACTATATGCTCAACCCATCATAGTTTGTAAAAAATTAACTTGAGTGAGTTTCCAATTATTATTTCTAAATGATACCCAAATTGAAGAGGTTTATATTGCGGTTAGAGGAACAAATGTGATGTCAACAGTCAGTTTTTACCTCCAAACCTGTAAAAGACTAATTCCCTCTATGGTGATGATATTAATGAAAATGGCCCCATCACTATGGGAAAATCACTAATTAGGGAGACAATTTTCATTGCTTGATCCTATTGATCTAGATTCATATATTCCTATTGAGGATATTCTGATTATTGGGATGGGAATTGACATATAAATTCTCCTATCCCAGTAGGAAGGTTTTGATCTGGAACCACCATTGATTTTCTCAAGACCCCCTCAGGGGATGATGATCCTTTTTAATTAAATTATGATAAAAATATGTCACCATAAAATTCGGTTGGGGTTCATTTAAATTAGTTTCTGATATGTATTGAATACTCATAAGAATTGATTATTCGATGAGTGGAGGTAGTGGTAGATATTACCCTAACCTAGGGTTGTGTGATATCTCTTGGATGACTTCAATACCAGCTGGTATTGATACATGATTTATTTGGTGGATATATTATCATGTATGATTTGGGTGAAATGGTATCCAAGGATGAGATTCATTTTCTTGAGGATGTTTTCTGGGTTGAAAACAACATCAGTTTCCGTGTCTGAAATGAATTCTCATTGTTTTTAGGGGACCATTTCAAATATCAATTTTCTATCATATCCATCCGTTAATGATTTCATGGAACCATTTAAGTGGGGGAATACCATTTAAGTGAAAAACTATATCACGCATCACCTGATCCCATGATTTATTCAAAGGTTATGACATTATAAGACAATAAATTTGCGGATTTCTACTATTCCAAGGTTGCGGTGAAGTGAAATAAAACATACATTCCCCATCCATGAAAAAAATATATAATGAGGCTTCTAAGAATAGTTTTTGAAGATATGTAATGCAATTGTAGAAATCATGTTGTGTATCTTCACTATGCTTTTTCAATTTTAGATCCTGAGTCGTGGAGATAACATCTAGGTGTAGCTGACAGAAGAGTATCTTGACAATATGTAGGTGACACTCATATCTTATATAAGGAATATGTTTTTCCATTAATAGGTAATCATTTTCAAACATACATTATCATAAATAATGTAAAAAATCATTTTATAGATCATATGGGAACACATTGTAAAAAGTGGAAAGGGGAAAAAGCATTGCGGGGATTATTTTTCAAGATAACTCTTTCCATATGTCAATGTTTGTTTCCTATTCATCATACATACATGCATTTATTTTCTTAATCCATAGAGGTAATCTCCATATGTCTCCTGCAGACTAGGGAGGAGTGTTTATAGTAGTTGATGGGGAAATATATATGGTTGACCCCAATTTTTTGAGGAAAGTTCCATATAAATGTGAATACATTTTGAGAACCCCTCTATATAGAGGTTTATGGGAACGAGTAATAACTCTATTTACATTAGAGACATAATTATGGGTAGGTTTTCCATGATGAATGTTAGGAGTTGAGTCCTTACAATCTAATTCCACACTACATCCAGGTGGACTATCATGGTAATGGTCACCTTATCCATTGGTAGAAGAGTTGATGTTACCCTAGGGTGTTGAGAATGTGCCTCTAGAAACCTCAATAATACATTAAATTAGATTATTTGGAGTATGATTCTCATTCTATGTTGTGGCTGGAATATGCCCACCTTCCTTTTGGGATTGTTTTGGAATATGATCCCACTATATGAAAACTGCTGGAATATATTGATAAATTTTGGTTATTTAATGAAATATAATACAACTTTCTAGAATACTTTGGAATATAATGTTGATCTTATATATTATTTTAATGAATATGATGATGTTTTTGGGTGGTTTCCATAATATACTGGTCATCCCTAGAGGATGTGGGGATATGAAAATGGTTCAACTATGTATTCCCCATCGAAATATGCCAATAAACCTCCACAATGGGATAAGGTATATTATCAACATATTTTATAGGATCAATATAATTCCGGTACATATGTTCATTTTAAGAAGTATGGATATGATCCAATATTCCTTGACCTATTAAAATATGACAAGTATTTCCTTGACACGAAAATAAGCTAGCAATTAGGTGTGTTTCACTCTAAACTAGTGGTCCTTAATCAAAATGGTTATGTGATAAAGATCCTGAGACATTAGAGTATTCCACCAATGTTTTTAGATATGAATCTGAGATTCTCCTATGGAAAGTATTTCTCTCACTTGGTAATCCCTAGCCATAATGGGGATATGAAATCAATCATGAGCCTTTGGAGTAAGATGTTGGTCTTTTTTTGAAAAGAATGTTACCTTGTGTCGAGGCATGTGTTTCTATCAACTGTTGATTCATGGTTGGAATAAGAATATGATCATATTCTGATTCCTCTTCCATTAATGGAACATTCTAATAATTCTCTTGGATGGGAGAAAGATTGTTCAATTACATTAGTGAAAACGCCTTTTCATGATGATTAGAGTGGTGTGATTCCCTAGCTGTAGGGATATGAATATATACATATCCATGTATCAGAACACATTCTAGAATATACAGAATAATTCATCTGCTATTTCAAGAATGTAATGGCTCTTTATAATGGTTTAGGAAAGAATGTAACATTGTACATTTTTATTTCTCCACTATATAGTGGTATATGAGTTCAATATAATTGGTAATATGAGTGCAATTATGCCCTCTTTGTGGCACCATAATATGCTCATCGACATTATGTTTGGGTGTAGGGATATTCACCACCCCCAACCATGCTACAGGAATATGCCTGTAAATTATTTCATATTCAGAAGGGATATGATACTAATCACTGGATACCACTATAATTTGATGGAGACCATTATTAGTGTATGTGGAGATATGAGACTACTCTTAGTTATCACTATCTTTACATGACCAATATGTCATCCTTGTTTCATTTTCATGGCTATCATAGGTGGAAATGTTTCAGGTGGTTCCCCTAGCAGGCGACTCAGTGGAACTAGCATTAGGGTACTGGTGATGGTGGATGATAGAATCCCTACTTGGTGGCTCTTATATTTGAAGGGATTTATTGTTGAATCCTTGATCTACCTTCGTTAGTTATTGAAGGTATTGATTGTAGTTCTCTAAGGATAAGCTTCCAAAGTGAATGACATTGTCAATGACCACCACTAGAGTTAGTAAAGATTTCCTTAGATGATGAGGACTCATAAATTTGTGAGTTTGGAGACCGTCATAGGAAGAATCAATTTTCAGGATCATTCCATGAAGATGGAATTTTTGGACCATTACACTTTTTACCTGATGCTGATGGTTTTAGAGGGGGTGAGGTCATTCTGTGTGTAGTATGTGTTGCAGCCATAACCTATTAGATTGAATGGTCATTTGTAGAAGAAATGATATCAGGTTTTGGTGTTGTTTGTGAGAGAAGTTTTTATTGTAAAAACAAAAACATATAATATTTTCACAAATCGACGCACCATCATATACATGATAAGTTCTCAATATGATATGAATAAGTAAGACAATTTTCCTTTCTTATTATTAGTAAAACCACTCTAGTTGTGGGTACTAATCGTAGCGAGTATATATTTATTTCATGAGAACCCTGAATACAATTGATTAGTTCATCAGTTTTATCAATTTAAAATTTCTATCATGGTTCCCCACATTTGTTTTCATAGTATTTTTAATCAAAATTTCCTAACACATGGAAAAAAATAAATTTTCTCATTGAGAGTTTCAGATTAGGTTAAAAATTTGTTGTTTTTCAATAAATCCAAAATTGTATTTTTACTAATTATTAGTCAAGATGTGTTTGAATGTGTTGCAAAATTCTTCAAATCGACTTGACAATTTTTTCTTTATTAGAAACTCCCAAAGATTCCTACATCGATAACTAAGCTCAAACAAGTTTTATAAAGGCAGCTGGTCCTTTGGGGTTTTAAACCTATTGGCAGGTTGAAACCCGCATTGGTTGAGAGAACTTGAGAATTGCCTCATCCAACCCTTTAAGGGGGAACTAAATCCCACATTGGACCCTCTTATATATTTAATATATGTTTGAAAATATCCTAAAAATCCTAATATGGGACCATATACCCAAAAAAATAATCATGTACTAAATCCTTCTATGTGTTAATGGGGGCCTATTAATGAGTAAATCTGGTCATATCTAAGGTTCTTCATCCATTATCCATTATTGGGTAGCCACATATACATTGAACATGTACAATAAGGTATTTGGAAATTGACATTCATACATGGAGGTCATTAATAATCATAGGATGAGGTTGAGACCTTATGTGGCATCCTATATATCCTATTTATAATAAGAAACAAAACCCACATAGTAAATTTTACCCATGCTATTTAATGTCGTCGAAAAAGATATATATGGGTTACATAAGCACAAGGTATTTAATTCGATCCTTATGGAGGTGTCTTATGTATCTTGGTTATGGAATGAATTAGAGTTATTATAGTTCAGTTATTCCCTTGGGAATTTCTCCATGGTAGATTTCGTTGTACAGGGGCTTCCATATCATGCCACTAATATGGGATTACATATTGTAGTTCTCATATCTTGAAGAGAGTCATGTTGAAAATGAAATGATCATTGAAAATCCCTTTGCCCATATGATCAATGATCTGTGTTAGAAATAATGTATAACAATTTATCTAACTCACTACATATGGATGTCTGACATATGTGATGGGACAACTATTTGGATTTTTAATATGAAACTCACGTCTTAGGGAGGCATCCTACCTATCATGGTTATGAAATGAATCTGAGTTATCATAGTTCATTTTATTAGGGCTTAAACACTGAGGTTATCCTATGGATATTTAATATAGAGCTCAAGCCTTAGGATTACATCCAACGTATGCTAGTTATGGGAGGAATTACAGTCATCATAGTTCGGTTGATCATAGATTTAAAACTGTGGATTCCCATTTGTGTCAACTGGACAAGGTCATCATGTCTTGGGATGTCTATTAGACAAGACCTGATTGTCTACTTGAAATATTATGAACACCTACATGACATGTTCTGATTTCCTTCTTGACGTGATTGAGGATGTATGGACTTGTCCATGTTTTTAGAGCACATTCTTAAAAAAACTACATGATCCAACTGGCTATCCAGGTGGACGTCACCAGACATGAATAACATCTCTGGAGACCATCACATGATCGATACTAGCATGTATGGAGGGCACTGAATGACCAGAATGACTTTTCTAAAGGACATCAAATGATTCGGGATGGCTTTTCCAATGGATGTCACATGATCTGAATGACATTATTGTTGTGTGTCACATGACCACAGTTGGCATGTATGAAGGATTTTAGGTTATCTTTGAGACCTGTCAGGACATCATCACAAGATCAAGGTTTTCCTGTCATAGTGTCCTTGTCAGACCTATATGATATGTCTTGGTGTCGCCAAATTTTTTGTGGAGACATGTTCAAATTCTATCCTAATGTCTGTTTGTTAATCCAAGAGGAATTCATGAGACTTGGGTGTCATATCTAGACGGTGTAATTCGACTTGATTGACATGTCCATGGAATATCACTTGATCTATATAATACATTAAAGTAAAATCACTTGATTTAGGTGACATGACCTAGTGATGTCGCAAGATCTAGGTGGATCATGTAAAGCACATGTGGACCAAATAATCAATATTATCATAATTCACCCATATTTTTTAATTTATTTATTATATACATTATTGAATTTGTGATTAACGTGTTTCTAGTATTATTTTACATTTGGATCCATGTGATCCCGCCAACATGTTGGGCCTCCATTTCATAATCTAGATGACATAACATAATTTCTTATTGTGATCCATTGAGTGATCATAGAAAGTGAATTTTCATTTTGTGTGATCCCTTATGACCATCCTAATATTTTTCTTAATGGAAGACCTTTTCAATTTTATTAATGGTTTCTCCAAGAAGACCTCCCTTTCACTCATATATGTGATCAATTGTTTATGAATGAGTATTATGTTTTTATGCAGAGTGGGATAGATTAATATTCCTCAACACTTTAGTTATACTACTCCACAAATATAATGTATCATACTGAATTTTTCTAGATTTGGTGGATGGTTTTGGTGTCACATGCTTCACATTATCCTATCATGGGTCATCCATGGTGCTGCTAGATGACAATTACCATTTTAATGTTATTTACTTTCAATTATTATTGGTGGAGGGATGATCATTCAGGTTTATTATGACTATGTGGACTTGTCAAGTAGCATCCAGACCGGCATGCCAACAATTCCAGGGGTATTCGCGATATTAGTATTCCTGTAGAAAGGCTCTCATGTTATTGAATATGACCTGTCTGTGGTGTTTCATGAAACAATGATATATTTTCAAGGGGCATAATGGGACTATGATGGCTTGATGAGGGTTATTTTAGAGGTTAATAGTGATTAATTAGGGTGTATAAATTCATTCTCATTAATATTTGTGTATCTTACCCTTGCAATAATCTCCCATAATTTCACTTTTTATTTAGTTATCTATTATACAAGGGCATAATATCTTATGCAACAATGAGTGTTATAGAATAAAGTCACTCTCCTTATTGACGATGCATCACATGAAAAATATAGTCTCTCTTAATGATTAATAGTATTTATCTTGGAATACCCTTATTTTTTTTCTATAGAGTTTAAGGGGAAGCAAACAATTGACTTTACATGTTGAAGTCCCTTCTCATGATGAAGGTGAATTGTCAACAGGATCATATACGGTAATGTAGACATGTCACTATAGACTAAAGAGATCAAGGTTATATGATTTTGTCACAATAAGATAAATAAATACATAAAATTTCTACCTTTTAATATTTCCCATTATTTTATAATGTGTTTTGATGATTGACTGGTGTCTTCTAGTTTGACAAGTTGTACGACATGAATGAGCTCGTCTGGAAGTCACTGCATGCTCAATGGGTGTCTTGTATGCATTAATAAAAATAAAAGGGGTTTTAAAGGGGATAGACATGATATCAAAAAAAATCTTGCATTTCACAAGACCCATTCACATGACCTTCTGAAGGTCATGTGATCGTGTATTATTTTAATGGTTTTGCAAATCCACAAGATTATAGCAACCTTCTCTTCCATTGTTTTGTAGAGAAAATATTACCCATGATTCAGGTATTTCTTCTCCTTTATATTTTATGATTATCATTTTTATGGTCTCAATAGTCATGATCCAATCCATTAAATACAAAGGTGAAGTATGATGGTGCATGTGCTCTTGGTAAACAATTATGTCCATCAGACAAAAATTTCCTAATAGAAGTGAATTGATAGAGATGGTGTATTAAAACTATATTATCAATCAAAATAGAGGTGATGATGTGGCAAGACATAGGTAAAATATTTCAAGAATATTTTTTTTCAAATAATTACAATGTTTAATATGTAATATTTAATTTATGGAGAAGTATCAGAATGTCCCCACAAAGACCAGGGACATTGTTACAAGTCTATGTTTTCCTTACAGATGGATGAATTATAATTTATATCCACATAATAAAATTCATGATACATTTTAAAAATAAAAAATCAGCAGTGAATTTTAATGATTTTTTTAAAACATTATTGGGATTGAAATTACTCAAATAAAATGGTTGCAATTCTTAAAATCAAAAGGGGAAAACAAAAGTTTGACTATACTTTAGTAAGTGGAGAAATATTCTATGAAAAATTCATTAGAAGTTGGAAAAATGTACTCTATCATATTTAAAGCGACCCGCCGTTTTCTTACATTACTATTACATCATTTCAATGATAAATAGCATAATAGTATTGTACGAAGAGGATCCAAAGGCTTAGTGTCATGGGAAAACTATGACCACACATAAAAAATACAACATTTAGCCAAAACATTTATTTAATTTCATCTTCTATAGCTTCTTATTGGAACTTTTCCTCTCCTTGGTACATGTATCCACCTGAGGATATACATAAAAAGGGGTGAGCTAGAAGCCCAGTAGGAGGATAGATAAGAAAAATATATCATGGGGGAGCATAATCATAACATAGTCAAAAGATCATGAACATGAGAGCAGCATAAATAAAAGACTTGAAATGTGGCAATGCATAAAAATGAAACATCATGTCTTAGTGGTTAACTACCACACATAATTTTGAAAAAAGAAAGAATATTGTTCCCAACTCATTTGACATTTACTAATAAGATTCTTCACTTTATCCAATGCATTGGAGCACTGTATAATTCTGGGCGCAACTGTCACTTTGAAACATTCATATTGTGCTATATAATTCCGGGCGCACCCGTCACATCACAACATTATCATTATCATGATTTCCACATAGAACACATATAAAAGTGAACATAACTGACCCATGTAATGGAATGGGTTTCATCTCATAAGAATACATTCATATTCTTTGGGTTCCCAAAAGAAATAGGGAACAACGTACTTGATACATGAACCATCAACCATGAATGAGAGGTAAAAGTTGAGTTCTTAAAAGAAGAGGTCTTTTGGAAAACATTTGGTTTGACATAAACATCATTAAAATAATTTAAATACTAGAAAAGATTATTTAATTATGAAGAAATGATCTTTATGGAGTAACTATATCAAATTGGGGTGAAAGAGGGAGAACCTGAAGGATGAAAGTTGGGTTCGAGAATTTCCCCTTACCTTGTATGTGAATGCTTCATTCTCTTTAATGTCTGGTATAATGACATTATATTCATTAATTAGAAATCCAGAAACATGTGTACAATAATTGGGGGTAATTCTGGTTTCATTATGTCTTATTATGTTTCTTTGGATGACTTATATAGTTTAAAAACATTGTTCGAGGATGTTTGTTTTTATGGTTTTTCTTGGGTGGTCCACTTGTATTCTTAAATTGAAGTTTGGGTAAAACATGAGTAAACATTCAGAAATGATATTACATGTAATAAATGATATTACATGAGTTTTAATGATCTTACAATGAATTATATTAGATCCATGTGGATGAATAATTAGATAATAATTAAATGATTGTTATTTGGGTCAATTTGGGCGGTTTTTGGATCACAATGAACTTGTTTTAACTTATCACTTAGTAATATGGACATTCGTTTTTTCCAGAACATTAAATAGAACACAATACCTATAAAATATTCGATTCCTACCATAAAAATGGTTTCAGGTCCTGATTTGAATGTAGAAATGAAAGAAGAAAGCATGTCGTTCTTGAAGGTGATAAGTTAACACCTCACGAACAACGTTCTCTTTAATAAAATAAAAGGAAGTGGGAAAGAGGGTTGGATGATATAATATCCCATTATAATAATAAAATTAATGTATATGTGTAATAATGGAGTTAAAATCCAATTTTTATGAAGATAGGTGGGGAGAGATCAAGAAATGAACTTGAACATGAATGAAAATTAAAGGAGAAGATAAAGGGAAATTACCTCTTGAATCCTCCTCTCGAGAACCTCTTTAAGGGCCTATGCTTGGTCATTTGATGAGATCAGAAGCTATTAGACGTGGTGAAGGGGATAGGGAAGGTGTTTGGACATAGTTTAGAGAAGCCATGAAGCTTGAGTGGTGTGAGGAAATGAGGGTGTGAAGGGTAGCTTTTATAGTGGAGGGGAGAGGGGTTTCCTTAATATATAATTAATTAGTTTATTAATTTCCCCTAAGACAAGGAATAGTGAGTCTTGAATGACCATGAATTGTAATTTTATCTTGTGACCTCGAACCAAGTGGGCTTACATCATCAGAACATCATCGATGACTCAATTAATCCTTTATTTACTATTTATTGTGAATTATCAGATTCTATTATTCCTCAAAAATTCAAATATCTCAGAAAAATACTAAAAATTTACCCAAACCATTTTTTGACATGTATAATACAAAAATGATGTCCATTTTCCAAAAATAATTTTGTAAATACTGTTAATTTAATATTTAATTAAAATCATAATTTTTAAAAAAAACTGTTTTTAAGATTAAAACTGATTTTATAGTGCTTTCAAAAATTACGTTGGGTATTATAAAATTATCTAAAAACTATGAGAAATTGATTAAATAATTAATGAAAACATTTTATGAAAATAAATTTTCCTTTAAATAAATTAATTAATTATAATTAATTATATATAACTTACAAAATACCAAAAACGTTTACTAAGTTCAAATTGTCACTTTTTACGATGTCTAAATTTTATTATATTATTCATAGGTAATGTTACTCTTATGTAGGATGATTTAAAATTCATAAGGATAATATTACTATTCATAATGGTATGTTACTATTCATAAGGGTATGTCACTATTCACCAAAAATTATATTTGTTTCATTAGACTCCAAAAATCATCATGAGAACAACCATATATGACGGATTTTAAAAATTCCAAACACAGAAGTTACAAAATGATGTTTAAAGGTCATATTTGATGTTTTTAATGCACCTGCTATTAATTAATGATAGTGGTTGGCATTTCAGGAACCGTACCTCATACCTATAAAAGGTTAATCATTCCCATTGTCAAAGCTCAAGATATAAAAGAAAGATCATGATAATGAAGAAAGAGAGATATATACACATGCAAGTGTGTGACACATGAACTGGAATTCAAAACGGTAGAACACGAGAAGAACTCAAAGAAGAGTCATAAAGATCAAGGAGAAGTTTCAAAGAAGAAGCTCAAGTGTTAGAAAGAATACTCTCTTACCCGAGCTGATCAACCTGGACCTGGAAGTCAAATAAAAAATGACATTCTGTTTCTTGACAAAAACCAGAGAAGGACTCAAAGCCCCATCTGCATCAATCCATAAAGTCTAGAGATTCACTCAAAACACATAGATCATGATAAACTCATCTCTATCTGTTTAGCTCTATTGTGTTTCATTTATTTAAATTTTGAGCAGTGTGTCTTCTCTGTATTTTTAATTACACAATGTCTCCTATACTGAACTAGAGGATTTCTAAATCATCACTCAATATTTCCCTTATACTCTTATATCACACTATGGATAGTAGTTGGGGTCATGTTTGTCCTGGATAGCATGTGTGCTATTTTTTTTCCCACGAAGAATAATGGTACTGGTCTTAGTACCTGGGCAGTCTCTGTACTATTTTGAACCCTAATCCAGTGTGTGGATCAAAGTTTATATTAACTTTTTGACAGGACCAAGTCTCATCTTGAGACTGAACCTCTTAGTTAAAACTTCTTTTCTTGTTTATTTTGTTTTAAGCTATATTGAATATTCCACAGTTAATTACTTTAAATATAAATTTGTTTTAATATAACTCTGATAGTTAAACCAGCTAGTGTTTATAACTTTTTTTATCCAGTAAATTAGTTTCAAAAGATAATTAATCTTCAGATTGAATTAACTAAGAAATAATCAATCTCTTGAGAAATTAATTGAAAATTACAATCTTTATAAATTCACTACAGTTTAATTTTTATTTAATTTTTTGGATTTTAATCATAATGTTTTTAATAGAAATTTTAATTGAAACTCAATTCACCCCCCTCTTGAGTGTCCACATAGACCAACAAAAATATATATTCAGTCTCAATGAACAGATTATAGATAAAGGTCATTTTTCTATAAAAACCTGAGATTTAGTAGATATTTTTTGTGTTGTGGTATATATGGTCATATAACACACATTTTTGGGGAAAAAATAATCTCATTAGTAGTAGGCATGAGTTGTGGTGGAGAAATGTAGAATAAAATAATGTAACATTACTATGTTTTTAGAGGTAATAAAATAAAAATTTGTATATGATGAAAAATTCAAAAATAAGATTCTTTTAAACTTCTTAAAAGTTATTTGTGGAAGTTTTGGACAACCATCTCAATTTTTTCAATGATGTTTGATAATAATTCTTGGACATTTTTCTTATTCTAAGAAATATAATAATCATAAAAATAAGTAATATGAATAATTTTTTTTTGAGATTGTTCATTATAAAATTAATATGACAAACCCTAGACACTCTATTATGGATTTTATTCAAACATGATAGGTGATATAAAAATCAAGTATTCTGTTGAAAATTAATATGGTGGAGATGTTTTTTTATTGTAATGAGGATTCATAAAAACGTTTTTGAACTGGATCATCTAAGATAAATGATCACAAAATTATGGCGAAGATTGTTTTATATATTGATGTACTAATACACAACTGTGTTATCCAAAATATTGATGATGGTAATGAATTTTTATATAAGAAATATTATTGTATCAATAGATTTTTTAAAGAAGGAAGAAATTTTATAAAGGGAGAATGAACCCGTGGAAATATTTTCTATAATTCATATATTTGTAACTCAGGATAGCTAAGTACTGAAGGGGGAAATTTATTATGGAATCTATGTTGTTGTAATTAAATTGTGAAAAGTATGAGAAAAGATTCTAAATTAGATAATATAAGAATCATCCCACCACAAAAGTGGACAAAATATAATAGTTTTACAACATTTATGAAAGGGATTATGGTTAGTGGAAATCTAAAGAAAGTAGAAATCTAATCCACTAGACCTCTTGAGCTCATCCACATAGATATTTTTCGGATGACGAATCATTAATAACTATATGGTGATTTCCAATTCATCACTATCAATAATGATTTTAAAATAATTACATTAATAATATTCATGAATCATAAATAAGAGTCTATATAAATGTTCATTATTTTGAAAGGGATGTTGAAAGAGGAATGTTTGTTTATAAATTGAATCCCAGAACTAAACATGAAATGAAATTCATTTTCATTTATTTTTAATCCGATATGTATAAATATATAATTAGTTATCATTATAGTTATACATACAATCCTCAAAAAATAGATTAACTGAATGAAAAAATAGAATATTATTATAAATTTGAAGAGAAATGACTTTGGAATAAAAACATTGTAAGATTTTATAGAGATGAGATTTATGTACATCTGTTCATGTTAAAATTATATATATTTTTTAGAATCAAATATGATTCACTATGAATTTTTGTTTAAGTAATATCCTTCCGTAAAACTATTCAATTCTTTTTGGTGTACATTCCTTATTAAAAAATAATATGGATCATGCAACGTAAGATGAAAATGATGAGGAATGAATTTTTAGGGGATATTTCTATAATAAAAGTGGTTAAAATTTTTAAAATAGGTTTTTTACAAAAATTGTAGAATTTGTATTATTTTAATGTTATTGAGAATTTGAATTCTTTAAAGAATGTTCCCAATGATGTTATGGAATATATTTCATGGATTTAAAATGAGGTTAATGGGGATTTTGGCTACACACCATCCACTATTATAAAATATTTATATGAATCTTATAATGTAGATAGAAAGAATAAAATAAAAAACTAATGTTTAGATATTTAAAAAAAGTTTTTGAAATGAATAACATCATTGGAAATTAGAAATACCCATTTTAGACAAGAATAATGATGAAAATATAAAAAATAAAATACCCCGGAACACCATAAGAGGGGAGGTGTGAATAAGGATATTGGATTTTTATTTGGATGAGATGGATGTTGTCCCAAAATTAGTTGGATCCTTTCAAACCTATCCAATTGAATTCTATAATTATCAAACAACCATGTGTAGAAATATAACCACAACATAAAAATATTACTTTGTTCACCACTAAGGGTTAGTCACATGAGCATATATACATAATGTGTTAGAAATAATAGAATCCACTAATATGTACTAGATATTATTGATTATAATCGATTAGATATAGTCACTCAATTCCTAGGAAATTTTATTTAAATGTATTTAATGTATAACACACTACCTAACATTGACCAATTCCATTTATTTCCCCTTTCTCGCTAATTTGGGTGATGTTATTCCCAGTTCTTCAACTAGAAAATATCTTCTATTTTAGGGAACATGAATGTGATGTTTTATTTCATGTTGTCTACATATGATGCTTCAAAGAATTCCAATATCATTTCCCAAGTTCATGTATTCCCACGTGTATATATTGTGTGAAAAAACGCTTTTGAAATGAATCCCACCTTTTGTTTTGATGAACTTATAGATTTAGTGAAAATAAAAACATTACAAAAACTCCCATCATTCATGAATCTCTTAATATTCATGAAACTTCTAAATATCATGAAACTACCACCATTCAAGAAACTCCTTAACCTAAATTTCTTAGAATAAATTATTTCTCAACCATTGTTTTTATGAAATTTATCTTTGTGTAATGTTACTTATTCATGTAAGAATTACGTTCGTGAATAACCATCATGAAATCAGAGTGATCTATCCTTCTCATGAACCCTTTCAATTCTCATATAATTAGAGAACACATATTTACAGACATTACATCAACATTGAAAAAATTTAATGCTCACCCAATCCTTTTTGTGAAACTCTTCATTCATGTTCATGAAACCACCATTTTTCAGGACACATTCAGTGAAATATTCAATTTACAAAACCTATAATAATCATAAAACATAGCTCTATTCTTTCACTCCTCATCCATCTATCGCGAAACATGTTTTCACAAATCTCCAAACCTTCATGA
The DNA here is from genome assembly GCA_963277665.1 of Viscum album. Classification (NCBI taxonomy): domain Eukaryota; kingdom Viridiplantae; phylum Streptophyta; class Magnoliopsida; order Santalales; family Viscaceae; genus Viscum; species Viscum album. The sequence goes on from OY728139.1 coordinate 597,590,210, forward strand.
CACTAAACATTCTTGAATAAGATTGTTTTCAAAATATTCATGTTTTAGTATTGGAAGTCAATCGTTTTTAAAACATGTCCCTCCCACTATATTTTGGACTGAAAAAAATTGGCAAATACTAGGAATAAATGCCACATTCGATAGAAAAAACAACTTTCACATTAATCTCACTTATCCTGCAAAATACATTATCAACCTAGTGTGGTTTGAAAAAAATAAAAAATGAAATATATTTAGAGCTATTAAAATCATTGTTTCCAATATAATCTGACATTACAAATCTCATAGGTGTAATAATAAACATTTTTAATGGATATTTAACATAAAGAGTGGATAAATGAGATGATTTAAGATTTAAATCAGATTTAGAGAAATGATACACATGATCATGTTCCAACGACAAGTAGTAATGAATATTATAAGGAAAAATTGGATCATCATAAATAAACTCAATTTGCATGGTTAAAATTTTAAATATAAATATCAAATCATTTGAAAATGTTACCCATTGGTGGAAATATTAGATATTGAAAAATAATATTAATATATTATGAGAATGGAAACAATAAGGATGTTTTTGGATGTTATTTCATATCATTGCTAAAATTTTAATCAAATGGATATTAAGTTAGCATTACTAATTTTTTTAATTGAGGATGATGTTAAAAAATAATCTATGTGGGTTTTTACTTAATAATGTTGGAATAATGGTATGTAAGTTGAATAAATATTTTTATGGGTTCAAACAAGATCTAATTGAGTGGTTCTAAAAAATTGTAATATTCTTTATGTAGTTTAACATCTATAAATAAATAGTTGATATTAATATGGATGTCATGGAAATGAAAACATATACCCTTATATTCATTGTTTATGTTAATGATATATTTTCTTCTTGTGAAAAAGATACATTGTTCGAATAATTGGTTGAAAAAATAAAGAATAACAATGATATGTCAATGATAAGAGAATTAGAAATCACTATGGGTTCAAAATGTCAAACTAAAATAATGACATACCATTCTATATGATGAAAATTAAGAAACGTAATTATGATAAATGTATTTCATTGAAGATTCAAGAATGGTTTTTACACATATCAAATTTTATGTAATGTTGAGTAAATATGAGGTTAAGAAAATTGTAAATCAAAAAGCCATTAGAAAACAGATATAAAGTTTTATTTATCATAATCCCTCAATAAATTACATTATTTCGGTTATTATTTTACCCATAGGATATCCTATTTCTCCTTTAGAATCACATATGTTTGTAGCAAAGAAAATACTCAGGGATGTTTAGGTAATTTCATTTTTAAGCATTATAATATAAAAGATGGAGGTACATGAACTTTATTAGTTACACTGAAGACTATTGGGAGATATATGACAATGATAGAAAGAAAAAATTAGTTAGAAATTTTCTCTTCAGAGAATAATATGTGAGTTAGCATATTAATAATCAATAATAAGTTACTTTGAGTATTGTGGATGCAAAATATTTTTGTACCACCTAATAATTCACTCATATGTTATTGATTAATGCTCAGGTGTAATATTTATGAACTAATTCTCATAAAAAATTAAAGATACTTTGAGATAACAAAGGTTCTATATATTATTGAATAAAACTATACAAATTTCAATATCAATGATCATTGATATTTAGTGTCATTTCAGAGAGTATAATGTTATTGTTGGATATTTCATTCTTGAATACATTTCAACAAAGTATCTAGTTACAAAATTTTCACCAAATATTTTTAAATGGAATGATTTGATGAGATAAGGGTACAAATACATTTAAAACATCAAAAAAATACTTTTAATGTTCTTAAGGACTCCCACCATGATCAGTTATATTATTTAATTAACGTTGGAAAAAAATGAAGTGAATTTAGATGATATGTAAAAATGTGCAACTTTATACAAAAATACTTTGTGAATATGAAGTTGGTGTTATTAAAAAATGGGATAGAAAATGAAAAGTTCTAATGGTAGAGAAATTTTATTGAAATTTTATTTTTTTATGAATACATAATTTTTTATCACATAGGGATATAATTCCATCAGAAAAATTACTTTATATATTTACATGTTATTATGAAATTCTTATGAGAAAGGATGATTTTTAATGAATTGTTATTTTCCAAAAACTATTTTTTAAAAATGATGAGTTTCAATTAAAATTTCGCAATGATTCCATAAAATATAAAGGGTGTGATTGATGATCCTTTTGAAATTTCATTAACAAGTATTTTATTTGTAGAAAAAATATCATGTTATGAATGTTTTTTTCCCTTTTAAGAAATAGTTTCTAAAGAGGTTATGAATTTTTTTATTATGAATACTTGGAGGTGGGTGATAATTTTATTCCTTAACATTGTTTGGAAAGGACTCCATATTTTATAAAATGATAAATCCACTACTAAATGTTTATAATACGATGAATAAATTCATGATATATGAAAATAAATATAACGAGGATGTTCAAGGATATAAATTTTGTTAATAACAAATTATGGATACAAGACATAGATTTCTAGGTAGATGAAAATAAAAATAGATTTTATATAAATTACACAATATGAGATGGACCATAAAGGAATATATGATAATAAGGATCTAAAATACTGTGAGAAAATATATGTTTTAGTAAAGGATAAAGATGAATCTATAAGTGTTAATGGACTGAGTATCATTAAAAAGTCCCTTGATAGACCAAGGTGAATTTTACTAGTTTTATTTTCCTTTATTCAAGGTTTTATATTACCATTTTTTAATGTATTAAAAACACATGATACCCTTGTATATGTAAGAAACATAAAATAATAAACATAAATTATTCAAAATTAATAATAAATAAATTACTAAAATAAAACGAGGGAAATTAATACAATCAATTAGAAAAATATAATGTTTCCATTTATGATAGATTATGGAAAATAGCTATATATCATAAATCTTCATAGGTTGAAATAATATATCCACCCATATTAAACTAATGTTTTCAAGGTAGGATTCCAAAATATGAATATGTTAAATTGAAAAATTATACAATGTTCAAAATTTATGATGTTTGATGTTGATATGTACATAAGTGTGTTGTTTTAGGAAGAAAACTTTTTGAGTCCATTGGATGAAGAAGCATCCAATAATAAAATTCTAAAATGTGCATCAGAAATATATGTGATGAGTGTATAAAAATCAGTAAATCATGTAAATTTAATAATAAACATGGGATTTTGATAGATTTATCATAATGGAATGTCATTATAATTTAAATAGATAATAATTATAGGATTGAGTTTGCAGAAATATTACATAACACTGTAATTTTCTTTTTAATATGATTTTGGTATGAATTGTTTTCAATTGGTTTTATCTAGATGAGTTAAAGAAGATCTAATATGATATTTAGTATTGAGTTTAGGTATGTTTGATGAAGGTTTTTTTTAATATTGAATTCATAAAACATTAATAATATTCAATAAGACACTTTAAAAATATTGAGGTATCCAACTAATTTTAAAAAATCCAGAATAATTTATTTTATAATTTCCCCGATTGAGAATAATATTTTAGGTTCTCTTGCTTTTATTCGAAATGGTATATTGTAAAAAAATATGTTTAAACAATATGATCTAAGGGTCAAAACACTATTAAAAATAAAAATATCTTAAATGTTGAATAATTTGGGTAAAACTATGTTTCTAACAATGATTAATTTTGGATGAAGAAACACATTGAAGATAGATGTAGAGATAAATTGAATCAGAAAGTGTCCACAATCAATTTTATTGGATTTAGATAGAGGTAAGTTAACTTGGATAATAGTATTGGATAGAGTAATGAGGTTCCTTTTTTAATTATATAGGGAATATAAAAACTAAAAAATGATAATGATGTACACAGATAGAGATTCACATGAAAAAGGAAGGGTGCATAGTACTGAAAAATTCATTGGGACATTTCTCAGATGAGGTTTTTACTAGAGGTAGAAAAAGTATCATATAATTTTTTTGAATGTTTTTTAATTATAAAAAATTTTAAATGATGGGGGTTAGTATAATCATTCATATTATAATATATAAGAATTTTATAGGGAGTTGTATCATGTTTTTCTTCAATTATTATTAATTATGAATTTCCATTGACTAACGAGAGTCCCCATGTATAAGATGACATCATCCATACTAGGGGAGAACCATATAAATACTGTATTCCTTTATTTATATTATTATATTTTAATTCTTATGAGATTATTAACATAATCAGATAAGGATTTAACTATAACCAATTGAAAGGGTTAATTTTTTATAATTAATGTTATAAAAATTTCAACACTGATTCACCCCACTTCATAGTTTCTCTTATGACCACATAACAAATTAATTAGAATCATAAAGGAGGTCCCCCATATTATATATTTATTTCAGAAAATATCAACATGGTGGGAATTAAATCCATTCCTACCTTTAATATAAAAAATAATCATGGTTGAAGAAATAGAATGATAACCTATTGTTTTCTAATAGACAAGAGGTAATTAATTTATATTCATTTGGGATTTTGACCATTTATAAAAATGACAATATGATGTTTAATGAAAAATGAAATGTTTATATAGATGGGATAGAATGAAATGTTATTATTATTTCATTGTTAGAAAATTATTTTATGCAGTTGATGGGTCTCATAATATTTAAAGGGAATTTGGAAAAACATGAAAACATATTTGAGTAAAATTTCAACATGATGGAAGATAAGTTACAAATATTATGATGAATGTTTAAAGATATCAGAATGAATGATGATGAACCAATTTATGTTTACTTCACAAGTGTTAATGATGTTTTTGGAAAATTATTAGGTTTTTAGATGTCTTGGAATATTATACCATTGATAAAAAAATAAAGTTAAAAATTACATACAAGTTTGTGCATAAAATTTCATCCATAGAAGATCTATATGATTTACCTCGAGATATATTAAAAAAATATCATTTCATATGAGATGGTGAAATATCCTACCTTCTAATAAAAGATCAAGGATCAAATAGATTATAAATACTTGTGAAATATGAAAATAAAAGATATTGATCCTAAAATTACTGATAATAGTGAATCATATGATAAGGATGATGATCAAATGAATAAATAATCATGTATCTTATGTTCACAAATAATAAAAGTTGTAAAAGAAAATATTGAATTATAATATAATAGAAATATTTTTAGTTAATAGGATTTGGGAATTTTATTTCAAATTTTCTAAAGATAACATTTTGAGAATATTATGATAATTATGAATAAAATCCAAATTGGGAGAAGAGGAACCAATCCTTTTAGAAATATACTCATTCCACCATATGTAAGAAAAAATAATTAAAATCAAAAGAATTTTCCTGAGTAATAAATTTGACTACAATTATTCTTATAAAATTTAATTCGTAAGTGAAACACTAAAGAAGTTCATAACATTATTTTCCTATGTTTAATAGAACGAAATTACATCCTACAGTGGAGAGGAAGAAAAATTTAAAGAATCTTATAGAGAGTATTAGATGATATTGGAACTCGTGTCATGTATTGATAAAAAAACTACATTAAGAGATTGAGATGATATAGAAGGAAATTTGATAGAAAGAATATATTAGATGAAATTTTCAATAAAAATAAGACATTTTCATTGATGAAATTAATAACCTCAAACTAACAGTTGTAGATAAAGTAAAGATAGTTGAATATATTATTACGAAACATTTTTTTGAGAATATGAGGATTGAAAGACCGAATCAAAATTACATGGGATTATATTCATCTTAAAGAATATAAGAACTAATTTCAATAATTAATCATAAGTAATGTTTATATCATCTTATGTTTTCAAGAAAATGAATCCCAATTATTAGGTGATAAATATATCTATAAAACATAAAATTTAGTTTAACTATCCTAACCATGATTTCATTATAAAAAATAATTGGAAAACAAGGATTGAGAACGGTTTTGGAAAATATACCAAATAAAAAATTGATTATAAACCCCATAACAAAAAAATTCTCATTCTAGGTATTATCAAATATAAATATATGTTGATCTCCAATATAAAAATTATAGGGAAAGATAATTATTCAATTGAAAATAGAGATTCAACTGATATAGAGGGTGTTGTGGTATATAAGGGAACATTTTGTATAATATTTTGTTACAACAAGTATCTACCATATATTATACATGCATTGAAGGGGAGAAACATCAGATGAATAGAATGTAAAAATCATAATATTTAAGAAGAATGAAAAGAAGAATATTTAGTTCATAAACATTTCATAAATAAAAAATAGCATGAAATTATATAAGGATGTTTTTGGAAGGTGTGGCCAAAGATGTCATGTATTAAAATAGTTCTGCGAAAATTTTATTATACTATGAAATAGAATGAAGGGAAAAAATAAGTCAAAATAATAATATTTTTCTCTTCACAATAATTTAAATGAAAGAACGTGGAAAAAATGTCGATAATTGACAATATATTTTCCTCAAATATAATAGGTGGTATGAAAATTTCGAAAAATGAAAAAAAAAATTGAATGTTGAGATCTTACTTTTAGTAGAGATAGTTCCATAAAAAATATATGAATTAAGAAATATAGAAATTGGTGATCAGAAGTAGTATTCAAAGTATGTTCAATATATTGGTGGGATAAAAAACAACTTACTATGTTAACCTATTTTATGATGATGGTAATATTGTTGTCTTAATTAAATATATTCATATAATAAAATGTTTGAAATATAAAAATAAAATTTGAAAGGGAGACATAACTAATATAAATCATCTCAATATTAGAGAACATTGTAACTCGTGTTTCTTATGTATCAACGAGGAAAATAATTTGTGGTAGAAAACCCCTGGGAATCATGAAAAAAGATATCAATAATTCATATAATACAGTTTCGGTAACAAACATACCACTACCAAAGATGAAATAATATGGTATTTTAATAAATTATCAAAAATTAATGATTTTTAGTGGAAACAAAAATAATATTAAAATCCAATCAACTAGAAATCATTAGCAGATTCACTCAAATAACTATGGGTTCACACTAAATCATAAAATAAAGGGTATTGTTTCTTCATCACAATCATTGATTATTTTACTCAGATAAAAAAATAATGTTAATGAAAATTAAATTAGTGGCTACCAAAAGATCAGGTTTTCTGGATGGGAAATTTAAATAGATTGAATTGTTTATATATTACATCTTTGAACATACAATGGAATGGAATACACTATTAATGATTTTGAATAATACTAGAAGAAACTTGGAATCAAATTACAATATAGTTATCCTAACACTCTTTAAAATGGTGTAGTTAAAAGGGAAAAAACAAGAGTTTAATATAAATGGGAAGCAGAATTCTCACAGAGTGAAAATATTCTAATATTTTGTCACAAAAATAATTATGTAAAACTATTCCAGTGAAAAACATATGTTCTCTTTTAATATAATGTAATATGACTCTACATGAAATTTAGTTTATGAAAAATCATTTCGTAAAAAAACATTAATGTTTTTTGGTGTTCATGTAGATGTCATCAATATAAATCCTAGAATTATTGATAAAGACAATGAGTATGATCTTTTCAATGGATATTCATCATATGTATCATGTTAGAAATATTATAATAAGAATTTATAACATTTTATAAATTATTCTAATGTGAATGTTATTGAGAATTGAAATTCTCTTTCTAACATTTTTAACGATGGTATGGAACATTAATTGATGATTTACAATGAGGGTAGTGGAGAAGATGGCTACATGCCTACCATAATGTAGAGTGATTCATATGAATCTATAAATAACTAAATAAGAAAGGAACAAAAACACAAATGTTTAGAATAAAAAATTTGGTTGAAAAAAATTACATAAATATAAATTATAAAAATCCAGTTTAAATTAGAAGAATGCTTAGATGATATTATTAAACATTTTAAATCTCAATGGTGGAGCCACAATTAGCTTTAGAGGTAGTTAAACATGAATTGCGGAATATTTGATGAATGAATAGTTATATTAGATTGGTAAAAATAACACTAGAGTTCATATGACATGACTATAAATAAATATCATTATAGGAAAAAAGAGGTTATTCAAAAAAAACTCAATGAACATGGAGAAATTTAAAGAAACAATCATCAAATTCTCTTCAATGTTTAATCATTAGTGAAAGTATAATATATTAAAGAAAGATTTCCCCTATTTTTATATTTGAAACAATATGGATTTTCATAGTTGTCTCTAAACACAGTTGTTATAAAAAATATCCATTGGATGTTAGTTTATATTTCATAAATATAGACACTAAGGAAGAATCTTATATTGATCAACCCATTTGTTTCATACACAATAAATATGTAACCATGGTATTTAAATTGAATAAAGACTTGTATGGGTTTAAATAGGATCACATTCATGGTTCAGTAAATATGATAATTTTCGGAAGTATTTGAACATATCTAATGACTTTTTTTATAAAACATTATTGTGTTATGGAAATGAATAGTAGTAACCTTATAATAATTATTTACATTTAAGATATAATTTTTTAGGTGACAGAGAATTATGTTGGGAATAAGTTTTTGAGTAAATGAAAAATATCATTGAGATATCAATGAAAGAATAATTAAATAGATGATGAAAAATGAAAAAGATACTAGACATATGTGGGTGATTGTTTTTTCCCAAGGTGCATGTATGAGAACGAAAAAATGGCCATATGGATAAAAACTAATATCATTCTATTAATGATAGTTTCACATTGAGTTCACCATTTTTATTTCCACCCAATTTGTGTTGTGAAGCTTTTTGGTGGGAAAGATGGTCCCACCGATAATGAGTAGTATATACTTCTTATATTATGAATGTGTTTCCATAGATGAGTGGTTCTAGAAGGTAATTGCGGGGGGTTCAATTTTTTTCCAATCATCCCACATCAAGTACAATTTCCATTTATGGTCTATAGTGGGTTTATTCATAGAGCCAGAAACAACCAATATTCCTTTTATCCATGATTCATGGACATGTTTTCCAAAGGCAAGTGCTCGTTGGAGGATTTGGCCAATGACACTTAAGGACTCCACTAGCTGAGAGGATGCGAGTTTGGGGTCATCACACCCTTTTGGAGGAACTAATGCATATTGTGAGCCAATATTATAGATTTATGCAATGTTCATATTTTAGTGATTCCATATTTCATTTTGATGAATGTTTCCATGGATTACCTCTAGGTCTCAAGATCAATCATAGTTAAGCACATGTTTAGAATAATCTATATATATCATATGTTATCCATTGTTCAAGACAACTGCATATATCAGAGGTTCCTCATTGATGTTACGCATTTATGGAAACATTAGAGAATCATCATTCTATCATTGAGACAATTATGATTTAATCCATATGATGAGGCACTATAGTGTTTATTGTCATCTAGGGGGAGGGGCCAATGATTTTTTTCATGTCGGGATCGAACCCATAAGATGGGAATCCTATGTATCCTTGCAAGATGAATCAGATTCCACATAGTTTGGTATTATTTTAATGGACACATCACCATTTAAGGTTGTGTGATATGGGCCCATCCATATAGTTTAACATCATGCGGTGAGGACATGTAGGTGGAAGAATCCCAAAAGAATCATGGTGCGAGACTTATGCTGAAGCGACCCGAGATGACTGGGAGAGGTACTATCTCCATGGTGGATATGAACCTACCAATAATATGATCTAGAGAACACTTGGTTATTTTCTAGTATCTATTTTGGACCTCAGGGAGGATTCCTATGTATCATAGTTGGTTATGAATAAAATTCATCATATTTCAGTTTTAGTATGGACTTATATGCTTGAGGGAGACCATTGGTCGGGCCATGATTGCGGTTTACACATGGGAGGTTGCCATTTAACAGAATCAAGTCGAGGCTTACTCCTTCAGAGGATGACCTATCTTGTTTGGGTTAATTTTTTATGGGCTGACTTATATGGGGAATAGCCCTTGAACTCTATACAAAGACATGCGTCCTGCATATCCTGATCAGAGTAGGAATCAAAGTTCTTGTACTTCATTGTGATGTATTATGAATTATGGATTTCTAATGTAGTTTGGGTTGGTGTGTTTGGGTATTACTTGTGATGAGAATACCCACTGATCTCAGCAATTTAGATATGAATCCTACATATCCTGGTTTGAATAGGAATTAGAGTTCTCTTAGATCACTTCATTTAGGGATTATACCTTCTCAGAGACCAATACATCGGTATCATGAGGATTTCATGATCTCCACCCACCTCTAAGACTACACGAGTCATTGTCAGTGTGGGAAACAAAAGGATGCAATGGATCTGAAGATAAGACATCCCACATCATCTGTGGATATATATAACTGAATCCCAAAGGAAGAGAGAGAGAGAGAGAAAAGGATTTGAACATGTCAATTCCCCAAATTTTTTTCATATCTTGGATTGTTAGATTATCCCATATAGGTATGCCCTAGGAAGCTGTAGATAAAATCACTAATGCAACCTCCAATAAGAAAAGTGTGGGGTTTACCTCCGTGGGACTACCCTAAAATTGGTTCTGCAAGAGTGGAGGAATGTTTCTTCTCATTAAAAGGAAAACTAAAAATGATTTTACTTGTGTATAACTGACCCTCATAGAAAGAAAATTATATTTACCTCCCTTGATTCATATACTGGGGAGGATTACATTAGTGTCCTGAGGTTGGACCCTAGGTTACATTGGGAATATAAACGTTTGGACATTCATAGGGTCCAAAAAATTGTGAGGATTACCTATGTGACTCCACATACCATGGGTATGTAAACTCAAAATGGAATGTCCATAAACCTTGTGGTTTTATCTTACGAGTCCGGTGGATTTGGAAGGGACTCTGGCCTAATTTCATCAGACTGAATTGTAGAGGTACTAATGATAAGGCAATTGAAATTTATGTAAATGTTTAGATATAGGGGGGGGAGTTGAAATTCCCAATGGTACCCCATTCTACATACTATTTGTTCATTCATGATGTGAACCTTCACATGTAGCACATTTTAATGTGGATGGAGGGGTCATCCATGTACCATTATGGGACACAAACCTCTATTCTATCTGCACGGGGCCTCCCTACAGGGGGTAAGGTTATGGCTGCATAGTATGATGCTATGCGGGGCCCAGTTTTTTCTATGTATCATGGTGCTACATTTCATAGGGTTCCACCCACGTAGCTTTATGCTACGCGGGGTGCAGGAGTAATGTAGGGGACTTGGATTAACATCTTGTTGAAATTTCATCCACAAATGAAATATGGTGTACAGTCTTCCAATTATTATGTTTCATTCTAAATTTCTCCTCTATACAACGAGTTCATACCTGCCAGAATTCGTTAGAAGGGTTCAAATCCTCATTGGTCTATCTCAATAGAAATATATCTCAAATTTCCATCCAATCCTATGAAATTTGATATTTTTCTTCACTCCCATCTTGTTCCTTTTATTGAGTGTTGTGGAAGATATATCTATGAATCTCACAACACCTTTAGTGGAATCCCAATGAGAGAGCACCCTTCCCATAGACAATCATTCAATAAATCCCTACAGTTTGTAGTGGGGAAAATAACCACCTCAATATTGTAAACAAATTCATCTTGTTCAATAAGCACTACTTGGTTTTCCTCATTTCCGAACTATTGAGTTCACAATGATAGTATGTGGGGTGTAATTCTCTAAATCCATTTCAAAAACAACATTGTTTGTTGTGATGTTATTTGGGTGTGGGGTTATTCCCCTATATTTTTCCAAAAATGTGGTTCATGGTAAAAGTATGTGGTGGCAGAATTCTCCACCACTATTCCTCCAATGACATGGTTCATGGTGATGGTATGCAGTGGTGGATGTCTCCATCTCCATTTTTCAAATTACATGGTTTGTGGGAACTAGAGCAGTTGTCTTCATTCCATATACATCTCTGATCTTGTGTGATTCCTTCCACAAACCATTTATGGTATTTGGTATGCTGAAAAATTAATTTTCTTCTCCAAATTGTTTCTTCATCCATAATTTTCTCTAAATAAATCATCCAATTTGAATTATTTCCTTTTCTAAAATCATGTGAGTATTTAATTTCTGTTTTCAAACATTCCAGGGCACTACAAATTCCTCCATTAGAATGAATTTAGATTAGGATGAAGTGGAGACTATTCAGATGTAGAAGGTGGGGCTTAGATAAAATGGATTTCAGTATAAAAGTGGACCCATAGGGAGAACATGTCTATGCATAGGGGCCAAGATCATTTTTCATTTCATGTACTTCTCAGCAGAAAGAACTTCAAAAATTTATCTCGACTCTCCTTTCTTCCATGTACCGAAGACACTGTGTTAAATCATTCATCCGGGAACCATGTTTGAATTCTGTGAATCGAAATCCCTTCACCGTCACCATAATCCACAAACTATTTTTTTAAATCACCAAACCAGTCATTGATTTTCAAACTGATCTTTAAGGCTTTATACTATATTTTTTGGACAATCATGTAACAAGGATCGGTGCATGACTCTCCCAACCTGTGAAATATTTAATTTTCTAAACAACGCTTCTAGAGATAGCGCTTCAAAGGGAATTCTGTGAAATATCATTTCATGACCAATTCATTTCGTGTAGCATTTCTGAAATGCAGTATGAAATTCATTTTGATTCCTTTGCAAAATTTTATTCGACTGACCTTTTTGTATAGTGTTTCGAAGAAGGAATGAAATTGATCTTCCCCTAACCTTGGAGGATGAAACTATAATAAGGGTGGATAAAGTTGAAAACATAATAGAAAAAAGTCAAATATTATGTCATTTATCATGTGGGTAATCATAAAGACCTTCTATCACTAGAGCTCATTGAATAAAACTTATCCGATCAGTTTCCACTCTACATCTTCAGTCTCTAGGATGATTCTCCTTTTCCACCATTTGACTGTAGTAGTTTCACTATTCATCTTGAGTTGTATCAAGATTATGACCTAATGAATATTCATTCCATTTTAAAAATCATGATTGATTTAATCCAAGATGAAATATTTATTCTGAATGGAACTATGTTGATGTAGATCAATCAATGTCGTCGTACTAAATCTTTTGAATCTGTCGTCTAGGACTATCAGACTATTTTAAAATGTCTTGAATCAATCCCAATAGATGGTGGAGCTCCAAATGGGATATCTGATCTAAAGGGTTCTTTTATGATGAGTGGGATTGGGTTTTTTGGGTTCATCTAGACTACATGGTATCATATACGTTGCTGGAATCCATCAACCTATACCAAGTGGTGTGGGTCTCCAAAATCGCTATCTTTTCTCTGAGTGAGATACTGCATGAGCTGATCGGCTATTGGTGTTTGAGAACCAACGCATATCACTTATCCCATAGTGATTTTTGGAACATATTAAGTGATGCCTTCCTGATTGGGTGACTTCATATACTTTGTGAATTTTATGTTGACTTTTTTAAAAACAGACAATTCCTAGAGGAATGATGAACAAGTATCCACATTGGAGAGGAAATTTCAAATTTTAATTGAGAGGCTACATGGTATGATAATTCATTCTCTCTAACTTATTTAATTTGAGTACTTCACTGGAATATTCTTGATGGAAAACAATCCTAGGTTGAGAGTTCACTGTAGGCGAACCCATCTAGAAGTCACGACTCATTCTTTGCTCTTAGTATGCTACCCTTGAGGCGGTTAACTACACCACCTAAAGATATGAGGTCCGAATAGAAGTATATACAAATCTTATACTAGAAGGTTTTTTTGATAGGTTCTTGAGTGTGTGCCTCATTCCTTCTCCTGATGTCTATACTAGCATCTATGTATGGTCTTTAATGATGGAAAAAACACTGGAAGAGGATTATCCCATCAATTAAACATCCCCTCCCTTTCCTAACTTTATGAGTTATTGGGGTAAATACATGTGGGGAGGCCTCCTAATCAACGTAATGTTCCATTTCATATTTTCTATGGGTGGATAAAAGGGCCTTTACCCTGCTACAAGTATCTCCACACCGCGATGGTCTCCAATTCTACCTTCCATCCAACATTAAATAACATTTCCACCACCATCATAATTCCATGGGTTTGGAATGAATCATTGACTTGTTGAGTGATCCTTCACATTTTTCATTTACACCATTCCCTATGCCACATGAAATAGTATCAGATGATGGGAATGGATCTTCAGAATCATGTTAATTCCTCATTTCACATTGGAAAAAAATATCAATTTCTCTTATAGAATCGATTACCGTATACGAATCTTATTCTCCCTACAAATTTTCCAGTTTTTTTAGATGACTTTAGGGAATTTTATTCCTCCCGTTTACCATGATTAAGTGGGAATCTCACCCAGAATTCCTTCTTCTTCTACGGTTGATGATGATGCAGTAGGACCCTCACATGTGTGTATTTATTCCTCCATAATGGCCTTTATGTACTAATCTATAGAGTATTCCCAAATGTGGGTAACATGTTATCCTTAAAAAATACCTTCCATGTCTGTGTGATGGGGTAAAACTTTTTCTGTGCTTCTAATCCCATTTTACAAACACCCAGGGCGCTATCTCCCTCCAATCATATTACCTGAATGCACTCCATCCACCGTCACATGCATTCGAAGGGGACTTATTCTACACAAACTATATTTGTGGGGAGATATTTAGAACCTCTATCTCCGTGTGGGATGGTTTGTGGTCTTATTGACGCTTATCCAAGTTCAATGTCACTAACTACCCCGGAAGTCGCGGTCAATCCCCAAAACATGGTTCAAAATATTGAACCGCCTACAGAACGAGAAGGATCCACTTCTTGGGTAACCCTACCTAGGGTGGCATCATCTTCTATGGATCCATTTAATGACTACATACCTATTTCAGGAAATGAACATAGTCAGGGTTCCAAAACACTTTAGGGACATCATACCATGAAAACATGTGCATGGATTCAAATATGTAATATTTTTATTGAAACTCCTTATACAGAGTTTGCTGACATAGAGGACACCATTAAATAGATATATACCAACTTTTTTTTCTAGCCGCTTTGACCACCCACATTTTCAACAACTCACGCACAAGATTGTGGTAGATCAAGCGGACCTAGCTACTCATTACGTTAGTCATTATCAGTTTAATTCTTCAAACCACAAAAAAACCTTTTTATGATATTACCAAATAGCTTCATCACCTAACATATGAGGAGGAAAACGTTCATGACCATGTGATTATCCTAACAGAAGAGCTGTAGTAGTGAGAGGCTAATGTTCCCAAGATGATGGAACAAATAGAATAAAAAATTCTCATTTTGTTGTTATTAAGAAGAAGTATAGGTATTTCGTAGACATTATGACGAAATTACATCCATTGGATAAAGATGAAGCTTCCAAAAGGACTACATTAGAATAATCTCTTGATGGACCCTATCACACAATTGTTGATTTTATAGAATGATCTAATCATGATTCATCATAATCTATTTAATTTTATTTTACTATTGGTTCCTTTTCATTGACATTTGGGAGAGACACTAGGATTTGGATTTATTCCTTATCATCATACGATATATTAAGGATTCTATGGTTTCTAATTTTTCACCTTCATTTTCTCCCTGAAATTTCAATCAATAAAAATAAAATATATTGTAAACCATAATATCATTTGGAAATACAGTTGAGTCATAATCTGAGATAAGTAATTCGAAATAAATAAGTCATCTTAAAATTTTTTCCTATGCTGATGGGATCAGCGAGTATAGTTTTACTGTTGGTAGGGTTTCATGAAAAACCCTGAAAACATTTCATATTTTCTATTGTAACCATATTGTTTCCACATCACATTACGTTGTGGACTAAGTACGTATAAGTTGACTTTTTCATAGGCCGACCATTGCATGTTTGCAAGCTAAAAAGATTTATGAATGATTAGTTTTTTTGGATTCTTAATATTTTTTCCAAAACCATATGTAGCATTAGTTTAGTGATATGACAATCCACTTATATCTAGGGTTACATTTAAGGTTTTTTATCCTTGTAGTTCTATATTTTTAATGGGGAATTTATTGTATAGCAAACTAGACTATCATTACAAATGTTTTAGGTCGAAAAGATTTGATAGAGGATGATGTTTTAGGTCGAAAAGATTAGAACGTAATTTTTATGGTGAGATCCCCCATTTAGGACTTGTTAAATGATAATGTAATGAAATCATTCATACATGTATAAGGTATTTTTCATCACCCTGATTTTTTTTACATGGATAATGGGATATGAAATGAATCACGGAATCCATGGGGTGTAAAAATATAGGAAAAACAACTATTGAGGATGGATTTTTCTTTGTCTATTATAACCTTTTTTTGGTCCATGTTTGCATTTATGCTAGGGTGTTGTGAGCATTAATCAAAAAATAGTGTCCAAAAGACAATGGACTTCCATATCTGATGATCATGACGATTTATAGAAATTTAGAATTGTTTTATGTTTGTATGATAAAAATGGGAATCCTTTTGGGGGAATGATGACTGAACATAATAGAGGTATTTATATTAGTTCTGTTCTAGAAACTGCTCCCACATGTATTTGATTTCTGTAAAGGAGGGTATAGAATGATGCATTTTAACATCACACAAATTAGACATTCGAGACTTATGATTTGAATTTATTTTACACTAAGAAATGGTTAAAAGATATTCCATTCTCACAATGGTATGAATAAAAATGTTTGATCACCATCAGGCATGAGAGGGGAGAGAGGACGTAAACATTAATCTATGGGGTTTCCAATACTAGTGAATAAGGTGAGACATAAATGTCATAAGGGAATACAGTGGTAAGAAAAGCCTCTCATAAGGACAAATTTAACATGGGTAGATTTGGCATTTTTATGGGAAGCAAATGAAGAGCTGCTAGGGAATTTTGATCATAGTTAAAAAATGTTGTTTTTAAGACACAAGTCATCCATCACCGATAGCCAGGAATTATAATGGGGATTCAGACCCTTCTGGACATAGATTATGGGTTGTGAAAAAGGGTGCCTAAACATGAGAGGTTGCATTTCAATAAAAAATCTCCCAAGAATAGGTGAAGAAATTCTTTTTATATAGGTGAGTGGGGGTTCATTACATAGATCTAACCCTTATGGATGATAGTATGGGATGATTTTATTGCATGGTTGGGTCTGAGATATATGACTCAGGGTCACTACATATTCCTATAAGGATAAGAATTTAATAAAACATTTTTTTTAATGTTTTATCATATGAGGATCTGACTCACACATATGGATGGGGCATTTTTGATTCGATTTATGATCTCAACAATAAGGTGGGACCCATATTGGATTTCCTTACACTGATTAACGTTGTGAACAAGAAAATAGGGGACAATATTATCTAACATTTATGAGCTCAAGGGTGGAAATTATGCATTATGCATCATGATGTTTAAATTTAATTAGATTAAGACATTAAAATATAGGCCTTGATAAAATAGTGGATAGTGGGACCAATGTGTTCCAAAAAGTTAAAGATTTGTATAGGGAGGAAAGTGTAAGCTATAGTTTCGAGGGATCCTGGATTAGGAGAGACGATACAGGGCTTGGAAGCTATTAAATGTAAGGGAATATTAAATTTTTTTCTCGATGATGATTTTTCCTTTGATTTATAGACCATTCATTGGTTGAATAATTTACAGAGTATCTAGGGAATTGTATGCAATGTCAAATATTGTTGTCCCCAAGACAATGTCCTACCATTTCTAATGGCCATGGAGGTATATAAAGAACCCAAAATTGTATGAACCAGAAATTTTGGCATATGGAAGAGATGTGTCTAGTTATGTTATAAATGTTCAGTTCGTGATCAAAAATAGAGTTGGGAGCTCTCCCACATAGATATATATCAAATTCAATGTGAGGAATTTTGATTCCCTCAATAGAGTGGGGCTTGATTTTGATGATCTGGGTGTCAAAAAATTAGTCTCCCTGTATTTTTTTTAGCTTTCATAGGGATTAGGAGATTTTAGCTATATTTTGGGTACCTTGATGTTTAATTTCATAATTTTAGGACTTTAGGTTTACAATCATGGAGGGGAAAACTCTAATATTCCTTTCAATTTCCCAACAACTAGATCCTCCATTGTGGATTTATTTTCGTTGGGTTTAGGTTGAATCCACTACTGAAATTCTTAAGACAACATGATATATCTATGGTGTGAGAAATAAAAGGTTGTAAGAGTTTCACTCCACCACCTATTGATGACAAGATCAATGAATGAATACTTCTTGGGCAATTTAGTTTAACGTCCTGTGGTGAGGACATGGGTGACTTGATGTGAACATGATAATTGTTGTAGGTCCATACGGTTTTGATTCTTGTATAAAGGATGTTTAAAACATAATCTAATTTCATGTTGAAGTGATTAAATATCAATGGAATCATGCATAAATATGGGCTAATTAGGCTATAATATCCCTGGCATGCTCCAATGGTGATCTATGGAAGAAAGTATAAACCGTGATTCTGAGAGACCTTGAATTTAGAAGGACAATGTGAGGATTAGTATAAATGGGTGCATATAAGTATGAAAAACCTCTCACAATGTATAATTTCCTTTTATTGACATCCCATTTTTTGGGCAACATATGCAGAGCCGCTGGAGAACTGTGTACATAGTAAAAAATTGTGTATGTGGGACATTGGCCATCGATTTTCAATAGCAATGAGTGATTTGTGGGGATTCAAGACTTCGTGGGGTATGGAGTTTGATGGATCTAAATGGGATATCTGGGTACATGTGAAATATATAGAACATGATTAGTTATTATGTACATGATCTTAAACATATATCTGATTTGTATGTAAAGGGTGGGGGTATGATTTTTTGATTAACCATTATTGAAAAAATCAAGGACTGAATTCTTCTGCACAAATTTACATTATCATTCATGAAATGGTGGAATTATTTCTATACGACTAGATAGGGGAAGAACTAGGTGTCACTATGTATCTTGTCACACTAATATTCATACCACACATAGTTTTTATGATACCATTAAGTTTAATGTCATGTGGTTAAGAGTTCTTTTTCCATGCAGTTTAATGTCGTTCGGTTAAGACTGATGAATTTATCTTTGAAATTCTATCCTATATGAAGGTTGAAAACTTTTTTCCCATGTTACTAGACCCAAATATAAGATCCTAGCATCACTATGCATCAAATTTGTATAGGAATAAATCCATACGTAGTTCTGGAATACCATATAGTTTAAAGACTTATATTAGTGATGGTAGTGAACTGACATGAAAAGGATGAGGTTGGTGAAGTGTCAGGATTTAACATCAGGGTGTGTTCCTTCGTATCCTAGGTATTTAGGAATCAACGTCCATGTTGTTTTAAAAACATAGTACGTATACTGGTATGACCCATGTAGAGGGAGGGGTATTTTTTAATGGGTACTAGACTATGATGAAGAATCTAGGCCTCACTACATATCCTGTGGGGATTAGAATGGAGCCATATGTCATTCAGGACATTAATTTCTTGGTTATGACCCATGAATAAGGAGGGTGATTTTTCTAAAATTCATTAAAGATGAAGGTATTATCATATTTGTCTATGCATTGTCCTTGTTGGGAAACCTTTACCACCATTCCTAATCTCATGTGAGTTATAATCAGTGTGATAAACAAGGAGAAATGAGTATTTCTCATATATTGAAGGGGAAAAGAGTATATAATATAGAAATTTCATGACATGTGATGGTTGGACAATGATCTAGGGTTTGGGAATCTCTACGTATCTCAGTGATGAATTCATATCAAGAAAAAAATTGTTTTGTAAAAATCCATATCTGCATAGGTTCAAGCCATACAGAAGGAGAAGGGGAATTGTTTTGTAGTGGATGGACCAAGATATTTGATCCAGGTATCACTATGTATCCTTTGATTATAGTAATCAATCCAAACATAATTCTAGAAAACAAGTTCCATGTAACGGTCAGACCAGTGCAAAGGGAAGGGGTTATTTTTTAGATATTGGTGGCTAGACCAGGATGTAGGGTCCTGGCTTTACTACACATCCAATTAATGAATGGTAATCATGAAATATATAGTTCTAATATACACTCCCCATACCATTTTGACCCATATACATGAAGGGGTAATTCTTATCATTCCCTTGCAAGAATTTGACTCATGCTCGAAAAATAACTATTCGGATTAAAATGACCTCTATAATGTTTAATGGCACGTGGAAAGGAAAATATGGACATGCAGAGTAATGGTGAGTAGTTAGGATGTTTTCCATATATTTTATCATCATGGATCATGGACGTAGGTGGTACTATGAAGTTCAACATCGTGCAACTAAGACGAGCATTGTATAATTACAAAAAGTATTTCTTCCAGAACCTCACATTGGTGGTAGTTGTGGTGAGCTGCCCATCCATTGAAATTAAGGAATAAGATATGTTGGAGTAGAACTTGTGAAATACATATTGTCTTTCCCATTGTGGATCCAATTTTATGGATTCATTATATGTATCATCGTTGTTTAGGGGTCTAGGACCATCTCTCATTCACAGAATGATAGAAGGTAAATATTTTTGTTGAAGGCCCATGCGATCTGATTCTGGTAAACATCTAAATGGTGAAGAGTGTGAAATATTTTATCATTTAACCTCTCCATCTTATAAAAATATTTCTAGGAATTTTTATTTGTAGATAATTGATGACATAAAGTGACCTAGAGTAATTGAGGTTGACCTTCAATGTGTTAAACCACCGCAATATCTTATACTAATGAGCATGATGTAACTTGAGTGTTGGTGTGGGTCATGGTCCATTATGCCCAGAGATAATGGAGAAGCCTATCAAGCAATGATTTATTGTCCTTTTCTAACATCATGTAGAATATATTGGATAGGGTCTTGTTGAAGGCCTCTATATTCCTATTTTCCACTTCATGGTAGTGGAATGAATGGTCGGCCATGATTCTATAATATTGATATAGATTATCCAATTTAGGGGAGAAGAAATTAGTTCCATTGTCGATCTGTATTGAATGAGGAATACCAAATCTAGTAATGATGCAGGCTTTCACATAGATGAAAATTCTTCTTGCTCAATCTTTTTTGAGGGGTACAACTGCCTCCCATTTAGAATAATATTTGATCACTTTGAGAATATATTTTAATTGTCTGGCTATTGTTGGAGGATGGTTGCACAAGGTCTATTCCATATATGGAAAATGGAAATGACTACTTGCCTATGTGATGTAACTCCTAGAGCTGGTGGATGAAATATTCATGAACACGGTAGGAATGAAACTTCTTAGTTAATGTGGTGTAATCCTTTATCATGGTGGTCCAATAGTTCCCAAGCCATTGAATATGTTTTGAGAGCTTTGACACTGATTAATGTGATCCACAAGTTCTTGCTTGTACTTATTTAATGAGATCAGTATTCTGTTCCCCATTGATGCTCCTGAGGAGGATCCCATCAAGGAGACACATATAAAGGTCCTTTTTCTATTATGTCCCATCCTAAATGAGAAAGTTGGTTTCTCATCTCTGGATTTTCTCCCATATAGTCTTATCTGGTGGGATCTCTCACCATTAAAGGTAATATTCAATGATAGTCATCCAACTTTTTGTAGGACCATATGAATCAGAGATGGGATTTATTATGAAGATTTTATCCATGTTGTCCTGAAATAATGGTAAGATGATCTATTGATGGGAAATACTGATGACCAATTCATTCTGATCTCCATCATCCAAAGTCATGGTTGTATTTTACAATGCATCATCAAGTGAATTTTGTACTCAGGGGAAATAAGTCAATGTTGGATCTGAATGTCATTATAATTTTTTGGAGATATAAGATTGACTCCTAGCCCCACCTTATCAATTCTAGTGTCTTCCATTATTTTTCATATCAGGCCTCTAGAGGCACTATCCAAGTGCATTTCCCACATATGGATGTTTTATTAAATAGTGAAAACTTCCTCATCATGTAATTAAACAACTAATGTAGCCACCTTTGTTGACAGATGATCTTCTAGGAAATCTACTAATGACTGGACTTTGACAGCTTTCTACAGTATGAACCATATATCAAACTATTAAAGGAGGAATACCAACCATAATAAGATTCTAGTTAACATTGGATGGATGGGAATATACAAGAGTGGATTTCTATGAGAGTCTAAATGGACTTTGTGGAACTATAAAAAATTCCTCATCTTCTAGACCTCAAATATTAATGTAAAGAATCTCTTCTCGATATTTAAATAATGAGTCTCATCATCGATCATTGTTCAGATGAGGTAATAGGAACTATTCTCACTTCTGACATCTTTATTATGTACAAGGATGGTGCCTAGGGATCACTTCAAGGTGATCACATATAGATTTTGTGGTCTTCCTTTGATAATAGGAATCAACACCGATGGGCTTAAGAGATTTCTATTGAGATAGTCAAATGCTTCCAATCAATCATTAGCCCATTTATATTCTACCCTCATATTCCTAAACCTAGTGAATGGAAATCATTTTCTATCGAGGATGGATATGAAGCGATGAATGTAGGACATGTGTCCTTGATTTCCTCTTAATCCATTGACGTTTCAAGGAAGTGACATGGAATGAATGTCCTTTTTATTCTTAGGGGCAACATCGATGCCACGGTGGAATTCGATGATCTCTAGGAAATTTATGGAGATATAATCAAAATAACAATTTTGGGGTATCATTTCTAGATTTTTTTCATAGTTTATTTAAGATGTATTAAATATCTTTTAGGTAGTCCAAGAATTTCTACGACTTAACTACCAAATCATTAATATAGCACTCGATGAAAATTCCCATGAAGTGTTTGAAAATGTGATGGACAGAGCATTGATATGTGGAATTAACACTTTTCAAACAAAATGTATCCAATTATGGGAATACAATTCTTAGAGCACCTTGAATGCTGTCAATTATTCATCCTCTTGGTCGATCCATATTTTATTATAACATGAATAGCCATCCAAGAATGTGAATCCACATATACAGTAGTTGCATTGATTATTAATTATGTTTATTGGGACTGGGAAATCATCTACTGGGAAACACTAATTGAGATCAATGAAATCATTGCAGACTCTAATATTCCCACATTACTTTTGGATGGGGACAATATTGGCTAGCCAGATGGGGTATTGGACTTACTGAATGATTTTTTATCTTATGGACTTGTCGACTTCAACATCTATTTTGGTATCATGTTTCAGGTGCATCCTTCTAGTGAAATTCTTATTATCATGGTGGTCTTTAGGAATGACAAGGTGGTGAATCTACTCACAATTCCAAAAGAAAATATATCGATTCTTCTTCATGAAAGCGGTATATACCTCTCTTTATTAATAAGAAACGACGTCACTAATTAGATTGGGTCACATGTATTCTAATATACCCATGTTTAGGTCTTTAAGATCATCAATGGCGACATAGTCGCATTCCTCAATATTTGGAGGTGCATCCCTAAGGTCTTCTTCTTCCTCATATAAATCCTCACCATCTAAATATTCACATTCTGATGGGAAAAAAATTCTTTAGATGTTCAATCCATAGATGAATGATGTGTTTCAAATTTGGTTTCTAGGTGGTGAAGCTGCCTCTTTTGCCTCATCTTAAGGTGGAATATTCTTTATAGAAGATGGACTGAGGGGTAAAATAGGTTCCTAATATTCATTGAGTGATGAGACACTTCCTCTAGCTTTAGTGGGTGGGGAAGGGATTTTATGGATTTTATTGATGGTTCAGTGATTTTATAATATGTATCTAAACAATTATATTAGGAGTCAGTGATCTTTTCAACAATATCATGCTTGGTGTTACTGACTGAAATCATGAGTACTACTGAATACACATTCAAATTTTTACTTGTGAACATAATCTAATTGAGGGGAAATACATATTCCTCCCGGATCTATGTGAGGGGATAAAGGGGAACCCTTTCTAAACTCTTTTGGGACGAAATACAATCAATACTATTGATCAGATGTTTCATCCCATTTGGGGCATAAAACCCTACATAAATACAGTGGGATTTACAATGGTCAAATGAGGCCTTATAGGTATGAAGTGTCCCACTCTAGCCATTAATTCTATATTTGAGGCACTGATGATATGTGGAGTGAATTTCTACGTGTTTATGTATCCATGAACTTCCTAGAAGGGCATTGAAAGACATATTATTTTGGACCACTAGAAATTATGGGTGAGAAAAGAGGTCATTGAATTTGGTTTTTAGCTGAATATGAACTAACAACATCGACCTGATTTTTTTATATCATAATAGAGTCATTGTGTAGGGTGTCATATCATGCTCATTTTAGCCAAACTGATAATGTGTATGCAGTGGGAGGAGATTGACCCAAAAGCCATTTTCAATGAAGAATATTACGATATCAACACTAAATATTCTTCAAGACACATATAAGGGTTTTATGTGTCCTTTCATTGTGACGTATTAATATTGAGGCATGAAGGAGATAACTGTGTGTCATTGTGAAGAATTGGTCTTGGTTAGGATTACATCAGTGCTGCTACCATGACATCAAACTCCTAGGTACTTATCAATGCTTTGATGACTACTCTTCCAAGATCCAATGATAGTTTCAGGGAATCCATGATTAACTACAAGGTTGGTACTAAAACTAACTACTTCATAATATCATATTTCTGATCTAAAGGTTAATGCTTCCAAGCTCAAGGATGATCATTCCTAGACACTTTAGGGTCTTAAGCATTTGATGATGATAGGTAGACCCTTGGGATCAAATTGAAAGAAGAATATGTCCTTTTTGGATTAGTTCAGGTTAGTTTTCTCACCTTCTGAGGGTTGTTAGTCACATGTTCTTCCTATAAGGTGTATTCTAGAAAGAGTAGACTAATATGGCATCTTATGGGGTAGTTGAATTTTCTTGACCATGTTGGATCCACTGGAGGGTCCTTCCATAGGTTTTGGAAACAATGATGTTTTAAGCAGGGTGCGGCCATAAACATGATTTCTACCCAGGATGTACCCCCATTGATATTCCTATAATCTACAACTTCTTTCTCCGAACCCCCAATTTTATGAGGGGAATTTTGGAAGATAAATGCATTCCTTGTCGGATAAGGGATTCATTATGATGATGAACTTGATAGATAAAAAAATCATCACCCCTTCTAATGATGATCCTACCTCATCATCTTTCTATGGTGGTTCCATTTGGAGGGGCGGTGCCTATATCCCCAGATCTGATGGCCTAAAACTTGAAGTGTTAAAGATGACATTGGATATGGTGAATTTTCATCATCCAATACATTCTTTCTGGCCTTAAATTTGTACTTCTTTTTTGGAAGATGACAGTTGGAGGAATGAGAGATAGAGGATGTCAGTTGTGTTTTATCGTGAGATGTTGGAGGTAGAGTCAGTTGATTTATCTATTCATGGAGGATAATTTGGGCTCGATTGATTGATTTCCAAGTCATCCAACTATCAAACTGTTTCTCATTTTGGCTAAAAAGATTATGCCAATCCCCTCCTTCATCATGGTCAGTGGTGGAACCATATGCCACTTGTGATGGCTGTGGTCCCAACTTGCCTTGTACTGAATATATCATATTTTTCAAGATGACCTTGAAGATGAATATCTCCAAGGTGCTATGTCCCAATATCCAATGGAAGGTATAATAACCCCTATGGTCATCAAGATATACATCATCATCCCTATTTGTCTCCATAAGATAGAGAATGTTGCAATTCATGGAGGATAAAATCTAGAAAATGACTTGGTCATCCTAGAAAGAGTAAAGTTCATTCATCTATTCCTCAAATTGATTTTGGATGGTTCCTCTTTTACCATATTGATGAGGCGGTAGAGGATACTAATTTCAATTGGACCGCCACATGATTTGGGGTAGGCCTACGAGACGTAGCCAGTGTAGAAAGGGGGGAGAAAGCATGACATAAGACATTTTATATCATCATGCTCTTTTCACTAGGGTTGATGGGACTGACAAAGACATGTGATTAGTCTATTGTTAGTAATTTTTTATCCTTGGAGTGATGAAGGAGATTTCCCCTAACCCACATGTATATTATACAGGAATAAGTGGTTCTCATAGCTCATCCCAGAGGTTATCGATGCACACAACCAAAATCTCATCATGGGGGAGTGGCCATTTCAAGGTATATGTCGAGCCATTCTATTAGGAAATCTTATTTGAAACTCTCTCATCCTCTCTCTTTTTCAGTTCATGAGGTACCTAATGGATTATTTTTGGGAATTTCAAGCTGAACTAGAATAGGAATGGGTTCTAGATATTCTCTAATACTATTATTGAGTTATATGGGAAACTAGTGTACCAGAAAAAGGTTGAAACTTGAAGAGTATTCACAAATTGTCAGAGAATCAAATATTCTTATTGCTATGGGATTCCCATCATCAGATCACAGTAATATACACCTTGCTTTAGATGTTGCTTCAGGCCCCCTGAACCATTGGATACTAGGAATACAAGGTTCTCGAAACTTGGTGGTGGTGGTATGTTACTCACACAGTTAGTGTAAGGATTCATTTATAGTAGTATCAGATAATTTAAACCTTATATGGATTCCAATTTATTTTTCAATGAATTGATGGTAATCATGATCTTTTAATGTCGATCTTTATAGACCTAAGCATTGTTATGTACCGCATGGGGCACCATTTTGCATTCCGGATCTGCTGGTACCTAAATTGGATACCCTGATGGGGGAATCCTTTTTGGGTTTTCCTAAATATATGTTATGGTGGCTTCCCCAATGGAGAGAAATTTTGATTTCCTACCATTTTTGGATTCAAATAGATTAGCATTTCCAATTTTTTTCCAGATGAGCATCTGGGCCTGGATTCTTTTTCCAGGAGGAACCCTCCTGGCATGGGAACCAATATTGGGTGTGTTTGTTGAATTTAAACTTAAGGAACATATCCAACAAGATGGATTGCTTGAAACAACACGGTGTTGATTATTTTTAGATTTTTCATTTATTCCTCCTGTCGAGTAAATATCTACTCAAGATTCAGGGACCTCTTTGCATTTGTAGGAGGAGGTGAGATGCATGAAACCTTGTTCTTATTCTTCTCCGTACTGTAGATTCGTATGGTAGGTAATGAGAAGGTCCATGGGATTGAAATTCACGAAGTTCACCAATTCATACCACATTGGGTGTGGAGTACTGAGGGTCGATTGGTAAGAGGGTGCCTTTTATCCCTTGTAACATATTCTCCTCCAATTTTGGGACCCTCCTCAACTTTCATTGTGAATAGTGACTCGAAGGGAGGCTTGAAGTGACCTGGAAGTGTGCCTCCTCCACTGAGTACATGATTAAAAAGACAAGATTGAACATGTAAACTCTCTATTTATTTTCCTCCCCAGGTAAGAAAATACTAAATATTTTTGCGTGGGTGGTTGAGGTAAAAATAACCTCAGTCCTAAGGGATAGGGTTTCTCCCATTATCACATTCATGTGACTCATCTCATATTTTTTGGTCTTATAGGGTCACTTTATGTTAAAAATCCCTTCATCCCTAGAGGAAAGGTATTATTCTATTCTATGGTGGTTACAGATGTTATAACCGCCTTCTTGATATTGAGAAAGACAAGTTGGGCATGAGGTGGATATGGTGCCACAACTACATGTGAGTTATTTTCTTTTGGGACGTGGTATGTGACCATTAGTTGGCTTACCATATGTGATAATCCTACTAAATTCTCTTAGTGTATTTGTAAAGGAGTGTTTCTATGGATTTATCTCATCGAGACTGACCCTTTCGAGACTTACTCATGGAATATTCATTTCGAGTGGTCCACCTTTACTGAACGAGTATTTCAGTTGGTTGTTTTCTTGGGATACTGGTAGTTATAGATTTACATTCTAGTGTGTTCCACTAGATGGGATTCAGGGTATTGTGTAGAGCTCCATGTTCTCACCACCCTTGGATGTAAAAACCGTATGGGGGCATCCCCAATGTGGAAACAACAGTTTTGCAGTTCATTGAGGAAATCCAACTCAAGGTATTTCTTTTTTCTTTTCTGATGGTATATTTCGTGCTACGAAAAGTACTTTTATGTCAATTTACTAACAATGCTCCCCTAATATAATGACATAATATTTATACCCATCACATGGTAGAAATTTAATTTCTAGCTACAAGAGTGTTATCCTTACATTATAAAGATTGTGGTGCTAAAATTATTTTTATATCTCATTTTCAATGCAGGTATGATATGTGGTTTTTGGAAATAATATAACATGTATATTGTTCATGGCTATCTATCTTATCATGAGAAACATATTATTTTTCCCTTATTCTAGGGCTTCATCTACATGTTTTTCCAAACATGGATTCTTTGTGATGATTTTATCATTATTAGCAGAACTAGTAGGAATTTAATGATGCATGAATGGTGCAGAGGTGTCTTAGAAGATAAGTGTGGCCCCATTTTCTCTCCTAGATGAGAAAGGGTGTCACATTTCATTGACATGTTTTATAGCATATCTAATTATTTCCATCCTAGAGCCTCAAGAATACGAAGTCTTTCTTATATTTGGACATGTCGGGGTTGAGGACCTTCTTGCTGGTGTGAGTTTGGCATGCGGGGAGAACCTTCTCAACATATCCTGTGGTGGTGGGGACTACCATCGAAGATTATTGTTCGACTATAGGGAGATTTTCCACGGATTTTACCCCAGTAAGGGACTTCAGTGCAGACCGTAGTAAGAGGAGTAGATTATTTCTATTTTTTTCATTGAAAGGAGGACCTTTTCAATGTTTTCCATCATCACAAGGGCCACCATTATGACTTTATTTCTGGATGAAGGGAAAATATATGTAGTGTACACTTTAGGGAGGACCTTCAGGATGTACTATAATGAACGGAGGGACTTCTCATTACATGATGGTATTATAGGGCGGACCTTCGTAGTGACATTCATTATGTTGAGGACACCCATCATAGATTGATGTTTAACAATTGGTAGAATAATATCTACCTCATATACCCTGTGGAGGACCATTTGGTTGGACGACAACAAGGGGAGGGCCTTATTGATGTTTGCTCTTATGGTCAAGAGGAGGGCTACCCTAACACACATTAAGAGATAGGCTCTCGCAATTGACTATTTTTGGACCATGGATTAAGCCCCTTTTGATGTTCCAAGGATGAATTTCAAGTCTACTAGTAGCAATGTTGTGGGCGGGAACATTGCAACAACTACTACCACTTACATAAATTTTTAACGGATCAACATGATCCTGATCCACTATTGATAAATATCTTATGGCTTCATGAACACCATTTACTAGTAGAGAATAATCATGAATGTTATCTTAATTTCCCACCTTCCATTAGATCCTTTCATTTTTTGGGTTTTATAATGCGAGTAATGGGGCCAGCTATTGTTGATAATAGCCTTCATATATGGGTTCCTATATGGTTGGTTCCCACAGTGTTTCTGGAATACCGATGAGCATCCTGAGTTCTAGTAGTGATATATTCTTTCCCTGGAGAATCCCCCATATGGGAACGATGTCGCCCAGTTAGAATGCTTGTTTGTTTCAGATGTGGTTGTCCATGTATTGTAGAATACTATCATAAAAAACATGGATGAGAGTAGGGATGAAAGACTAATCTGAAGTAACCATCTTATTTTGTGGCAGAATCACCCCAACTTGGGAGACATGATGATGGGCCCGACTCCTCACTTTTTCCATAGACAAGATGACTTTTTAACGGGTTTGTAGGATATTGATGTTCGATTGCCCATAATTTCTAGGATGTTCTGAGATAAATATTTTGATTGAACAGGTATAAACACCCATTTTTATGTCAGATCAAGAGTTTGTGCCTGCTCCGGTCCTCCATATGACAATAGTGGGTTTTGGTAGTTCTTCAATGCTGGGGAAGTGGAATGAGTTTTCCCCTAACATACAAATAGGATATACAAGATACTTTCTGTGGTTTTCACTATATTTGACTAGTGGGATTTATATTTTCATTCCAAAATTGACGTCTGGTCATTTCTTCTGTATTATTCTCACAGGATTTATGCGCATGTGCTATAATTAGACATTGCATATATTTGTTTTCCACAATATTTGATTAGTGGGTTTTTATATGGTTCATAGGAAATTGCATCTACCTGTTAATTCACACCTACATGACTGGTGGGCATCGTATGCATTATAAGTAGAATATGACTACCCATAGTTTTCTACACTATTTTGATATTGTGTATGGTGTGCATCGGTGGGGATTTGTGCCTTCTTGTAGTCAGTTTCCTCTTGATTTGGATGAAAGGATTCTATGTTTTGTTGGGGATTTGTATCTACCTATAATTTTATTCCTTATCTAAATTGTGGGACTGACGAGAATATGTGGGAATTTGTTTTGGCTCATATTGTGCCACTGATATCTATGGTGGTATTCATAAGAGGAGGCAGAGTAGAATGTATGACCTTAGAATGACTCTATGTTGGTATGGAAATTATCCTCCTCAGGAACCAGGGTATTGAACATATGCTTATTATGTGATCATCACCCTCATCATGTAGCCCAAAGGGACCATGTATATAAAAAATTATTAAGTTGCCTTGACATGAGATCCTCTTTAGATCAAGGGTTTTGTGTTCTGCACTGCTGGTGGTGATGTCCCCTGACTTGTGCCTTCGAGCGGGTTTCCTTTGATGTTCGGATAAAGTTGTTTGTTTGAGTTCATATGCCTTTCTGAGATAGTAGAGGTACTAAATGTCACATTCCAGGGAAAAGCTATCGAAATGATTTGAGATTGATAGTGTGGAAATCCTGAGCTGGATTGTTGGACACAACTGAAGAGGTAGATGTAAATATTTCACATTTTAGAGGGCCTTCCTTGCAGTCTCTACCATGGGGAGAGTACCGTTTTGGTGTTACTCTTTGATAAGTGCGTTGGAAAAATATATTTTAAGAAACTGAGAGGATATGGAGTTGTATACCTTATAGGGGACTCAGACAGTGCATCGATCAACATGAATGTTTATTAAAACCTTGAGGGTGCCATTGGACTGAAGTTTTCTATAGAGGCCTAAAATATATGTAACCATAGTGGGAAACAAAACCATGTCCTAGTTAAATCTCTTTATAACATGAATAATTGATATTTGCCATGGATCCATTCCTTTTGGGTGCAAAAAGAGATTTAGGTGGGGTAACCTTCCACCTTAGTTAAAGATTCACATTAGGTTCAACATTTCTTTCAGCCCTAGGTGCAACTGTGGGAGCAAACAAAATGGACTGACAGATAACAACTAATTTTCTATTGTTATAGAGAGTTTCATAGTGGGTTTACTATTTCAGGTTCAACCCGATTCAGGTCATGACCATTTTTAGTGGGGGAGATGGTCCCTTCAGAACTGTGCAATATATCCTTCTTTTATAATAAAATGGGATCCATAGTTTAGTTTTCCTAGAATGTGATTGAATAGGGTTTAGTGTTTGTGAAATCATCCCACCCCAATAATGATGTCCTTAGATGGTCTCGAGTGTGTTTATTCATGAATCGAGTAACACCCAACGACCTTTTTTCCATGATTCATGCTCCACCTTTCCAAAGGAAGATGCTAGTGGGATGATTTGAACAATGACTTTTAAGGACTCCATTGGTCGTGATTATGGGTGGTCAGGCTCATCACACCCTTTGGGGGAAATATTTCTTTTTCTGGGACTCTCATAGAGATTTAGGGAGTGTTCATATGTTCATTAATCCTTGTGTTATTCCAAAAAATGTGTCCATTGATTAACCCTATGTCACAAGATCAATTATTCGTATTCATGGGCATAGAATCATCCATATGTATCCAAGGATATCAACTAGTGAATACATCTATATGTATCTATGTTTCTTCATCAATGATACTATTTTATGGATACATTAGGTATTATTCGGTATTCCAACTAGATAATCAAGATTGATCCATATGATGAGGAACTCTGGTTCTTATAATGATCTAGGGGGACAAGGAGTATATTTATTATATGATATAACCTATAATATGGGATTCTTACATATCCTCATGAGATAAATAATATTACACATTGATTAGTCTTGCATTACTAGATACATCACCTTTTAAGGTCGTGTGACTGGGACCCATCCATGCGGTTGAACGTCATGGGATGGGGATTTGTAGGTTGAAGATTCCTAGTCAAGAATTTTGATTAGGAATTACGTCGAAGTGGCTTAAGATGACTATGATAGGTATGGTATCATGGTTGATATGACCCTACCATGAATATGGATCAGAGAACATGAGGGTAATTTGGGGTATCAGGTATGGACCACGTGGCGGCTACCTACATATCGTAGTTGGGTTGGAATCAATGCACTCACAGTTCAGATTGATATGGGACATATACCCATGAGGCGGCCCATTTTGGGGACGTAATTGGGGAATACACTTGAAAGATTCCCATTTGAGGTAATAAAGTTTGGGCCTACTCAAAGAGAGGATCCCTAGTGTGTTTGGGGGAATTTTATTTGGACTTACTTTTATGGATAATTTCCCATGAGTTCTGGCCTTAGAAATGAGTCATACATATCCAAATTAGAGCAATAATCATAGTTCTCCTTGTACATTGTGAGTTCTTGAGAACTAATATTGTCTGATGTTGTTTGGGTTGGTGTGTGTGGGGCACAGTCACGACGAGAATAGCCATTGATCTCAATACATTAGATAACCATTCTATGTATCTAGGTTTGAGCAGGGATTAAAGGTATCATAGTTCATTACATTTAGAACATGCATATTCTAGGAGGCCCATACTTTAGGATTATGTAGTTTCCATGACCTCCACCTACCTCTAATCCCACATGAGTGAATCTAGGTATGTGAAAAAAGAGGAGGGAATGAATCTGAAGATCACACACCGCACATCATCTGCTAATAGATGGTAATAAATCAAAACGGTAGAGAGAGATAAGGCATTGAATGTCCCAATTCCCCCCTTATGTTTTCACATCCTTGGTAGTTAGATTAATCCATCCATGTATTCCCTAAGAAGAGGTAGAGAGGAACAATAACGCAGTCTCATATAAGATAATCTAGGGTCCAACCTCTGTGGGAGTGACCAAATTTGGTTTAGGGAAAGGGGAGGATTGTTTCATCTCATTAAATGGAATATAAAGCATGATTTTACTTAAAGATCACTGACCCTCATCGACGGGAAAGAAAAGTGACCACCATTTATCCCAATAACTAGGAGTATCAAATTAGTATCTCATTGTTGTACCCAGGTTACCATTGGAATATATACTTATAAAAATTACGAGGGTCGACACCAGTGCAAGGATTACCAACATGACTCCTCTTACCATGAGTATGTAAACTGAAAAGGCTGTGAACACTAAACTATTGGTTTTATCATAAGGTTCCAATAAATATGGAAAGGGATTTTTCAGAATTCCATTATACTGGATTGAGGAGGGATAAAGGAACAGGCGATAGAAAGGGAAGTAAATGATTAGAGACATAGGGTGGGATTCCCAAAGTTACCCCACTCTGCGTAACATTTAATCATGCAGGATGGGGCCCTCCACACATAGTGTGTTGCTACGTGGGTGATAGGGATGTCCATGTACCATAATGGTAAACATAACTATATGATGTCCGTGTATAGCTTCACAATGTGGGGCTAGGATCTGGCAGCATAGCATAATGTTAACAGACACCGAGTTTTGTCTGCAAAGTGTGCTACTACGCGACACAGGTTTCCACCAATGCAGCATTGTGTTGTGTGGGTTGATGGAGTGATGAAGGGGAAATTGTTCAGCACCTTTTAGGAATATCATCATCAAATATATGGTTCAAATCCTTCAAATTATATTGATTCCTTCTTTATTTTTCCTCTATGTAGTGATTTTATGCCAGCTAGAATTCGTAGGAAGGGGTCTGCGCCTCTTCAATCGATCTATTCTGAAATCTATTTTAACATTTCACACAATACTATGAAATCTGGTACATTTCTCATCTCCCATTAGGGTCATTTTATAGAGTGTTGGGGATGTTGGATTTATGGATCACCTAACACCATTTATAGAAACCCATGGAGAGATCACCAGGCCGATGAACGACTCGGTCAATAATGTCATGTGGTTCACCGTGGTGAAAATCACCTCCTCAGTACAATGAATGACTTATTCTTGTTGGAAGGGAACCTATATCTTTTCCCCAACCATGAACTATTGAGTTTGTGGTGATTGTATATGGGGGAATATTTCTCTGCCTCGATTTCACCAATGATGTAGTTCGCGATGACGGTATGTGGGGATGGAATTCTCAGCCTCCATTTCACCAACGGCGAAGTCATGATGACAATATATTGGTGGTTATTTCACCTCCAACAATTAACTAATGAATCTGTTCATGACAACAGTATGCAAAGGGTATAATTATTCACCTTAATTTCTCTAACATTGTGGTTCATGGCGGCTGATGACATTGTCTTCGTTTCATGTACTGCTCTGTTTAGGGGTGGTTCTTTTCAAAAACAATTCACAAGATTCAGTACATAGATGAATTGTTTTCTATTTAAAATTGTTGGATTCTTAAGAAATTTTCTCTAAATCCTTTATCAATATTTTTTTCATTCCTTTTCCAGAATATATGGAGTATTTACATTCCCTTTGCAATGTTTTCATGACAATACACTGATCATTACAAGTATGAGTTTCAATTACACAAGGATTCAGAATACCATTACACAAGATATTGAAACTAATGATACATTTATGAAAGGAATAATCAAAAAAAAATCACTTAATGTTGTTTAAAAAAAGGTAAGGTATAATTTCCTCAAATAAGGAGTGGGAGACTTCCAACAATAAATGGTGAAAAAAAGTGTTCATTTATTTGAGTAGATGTAAAAATATTTTGTGACATAAGTTATAAGAAGTTTCCATAATGATGTTGAGAATCCAATATGCATATGTTTCAGACAATGTTCAATCAGGTGATGTATTTTGATATATATATTTAAAAATTTCAAGCTCTATATTGTTCAATGTAGAGAATAATATAAGTGTTATATTATTTTAAGACAATGGTTTTAGTGTATAAAATTAATAAACATTAGATGATAAAATGTTAAAATGTGAATTAGATAGATATGTGGGGATTTTATCAGACCAAGTCAATCTGAGGAAGTTGATTTGATAGTAAGAAGTCATAAATAGTTGATTGATATGGAATTTTATTATAATTTCATCTAACAAGACTTAGAAGAAAATATTTTTGAAACATTACATAACATTGAAAATTCATTTTTATATGATAATTCATCGATATTTTTTAAATTGTTTAGTTTTCAAGATTTGATATAGAATACTGATTAAATTATATAACACAATGTTTAGATATGTTTGAAGATGGTTTTCGTTATTGTAGAATTCACCAACCTTAAGTAATATTCTAGAGGACTCTATAATGAGGTAGTGGAATTCAGTGAATTTTAAATAAGTGGGAATAATTTATCTCTAAATTTAAATGAGAGTGAATAATATTTTGTGTTCCCACATTGTTTATATGATGGTTCTCCTATATATTGAGAAGTATATACTATATGAAATAGTGGTCCACACACTCTTTACTTGTAATGAATATGAAATTCATAATATTTTGTTTCTAGAAAAAGCTTCCAACAAAGATATGTATTGATTGATGAAATACACTATACTTTTCTGTGAAATTTTATCAGAAAGTGTAATTGGTTTCTATTATTGGTAAGAAAAATGATCAGGGTTATTGAACACCATTATGAGACAGAGTGGTGTGATGAAGTTTGTTATTCATTAGAAAGATAGTAGTAAATATGTATAGTTAAGTGAGGCACAATGAATGGAGATTAATGGTGTAAATGATTGGTGGACTATAGAGATACTCACCAAATGGATAGAGTCATATGTACATTTTCCATATTAATATTTTGGGATTTGGTGAAGTTTTTTTAGTATACTTCTGTTGGATCTTTTTATATAATAAAACCATTGTAAATGATTTTATTTAATAAGATAATTCATATTATGAGATATAAGTATTTTGATAGGGGTTTGATCAAGCCACATTCAATTCTTATTAATTTTTAATTTTAGTGGACCTAAAGAAGTATTTATGGAAAATATTTAGTAACCCACACTGAGGACAACCATTTTAAATATGTATTGCATTGATTTACTTCTCTATCCTTTCAGACTTGTGATATGATTATAAAAATTATTAATGATGGAACTCTAAAATTTATCATGGGTTAATTTCATAGAATTTAATTATTTCAAAATGTCACAAATGATTCCACCCCACCTTTATAGTAGTTCTCATGGACCTAAAGAACATCAATGAAAATAAATTAAATTACTTGGGGAAACATTAGAAAACCTAATACAAGTTGAATGAGTCCTATGAGAACTACAAAATAAATGTCATAAAATGAATATTATTATTTAATAAATAAATTTAAATTTAGATTAAACTCTTGATGAATAAATTTTATCACTGCTTCAAAATGAAATGGAAATGAATAATATTTCTAAAGAGGACAATAACTAAAGAAAATGTGAAACATTTAAATCTATTAATGTGGTTTATACTAACTGTACGGATTCTAAAATAAACTATAGTAAACAAAGAAATGTCTATGATTGTGACTAGTGTTTATAGAATAATGACAAATATATGATTAAAAATTTAATTGATATGGAACTCTAAAAACAAAAAACATATGGGGGATAATAAATATAATATTAATTGTAATACAATGATGTTACTTTTTTGGAGTGATGAATGAAAGGGAATATCAAACATGACATCCAAAAAATGAAGAATAAATAACAATAAAAAATGAAAAAGAAGTTAGAACATAACTAATGTTATACTGATGAATCTCATTTTAGTGAAGAATATGTAAATTTGAAAGAAAATCTAAATATACTTTATGGAGTGATTGATGGAGGTTAATAATAATTGATTTTATTCCTAATTATTTCCTATTTTAATAAATTTTATAAAATTGGGTCCGAAGGTTATATAAGATCAATGAGGTATGATGTAGTGAAGTCACTGGTAATCCAATCTAACAAGACTAAAAAATATAGGTTGAAGATTCCCATGATAGAAAAAAATACAATAATGGTACATAGTGGACCAAGATTCTAGAATGTTAACAAAAATATTCACCTCATGCCATATGAAAAGAATTTTCAGCCGATTATTACTAAGTCTCTTACAAATAAGAATGTGGTAAGTGGGAGAACGATTTTTGGGAATATTGTATAGAAAATAGTTGTAAATAATATAATAATCAGTTTCCATGAAGTCAAGAATAACACTATGAATGTGTCATAACTCCAACATTTTTTGAATGGAAGTTGTTTGTTAGACTATAGAGTACCCCTTTAAAATGTGATAGTGAATGAAAAAATATTGTGCCTTTATGGTCGTACGCAGCACCCACCCTCGAAATGAAACCAATATTTCATTAACCAATATATGTCAAGTTTAATCCCAATATAGGGGGAGTAATATGAATTAAGAACCCTTGCAAGGGAGGAATATAAATTACAGTGAATGATAACCATCCATAAATAAAAAACTATATGGTGTGTGTGTTCTCATGATGTATAAATATTTGGGTTAGGTCAATAGCCAAATATCTGGATCTGGCAATCATTTCCAGAAGTGAGTTAGAGGAACCATCATGTTAGGAACTGTTTCATTCATTCTAAATGCAGCAAAATTCAGAACAAAAATAAACATTCTCTATTTATACTCTATAATGTTTCTTTCAATTGAATGGAAACCATTATGATTGATTTTAACAATTGTAAGGTTCTGAATGTCATGTATGATGAATTGTTTAAATACCTTTTACACTGGTCATTCTAATTAAAACTACATTTCTTAAAAGATTAATGTTTCTGAGTTAAATGAATAAATTATAATAATGAAAAATTTCATTTTTAAATCTAGTAATTTATATAATAATCAAAATTTAAATTTTTTTAAATTTTTTTTCTAAAAATTATGTGATATTATAAGGGAATGAAAAAATATGTAATAGTACTTATAATTTCTCATTATAATGTTTATAATGATTTTAAATTATGTTTCTATTTAAATGATATATTGAGAAATGAAAGTTTCAATTATAAATAATTGTTTATATAATTTAATTAAGTATTTTAAAATAATAAATATGAAAAATATGTTGTAGGATATGAAATGATATTACCC
Source organism: Viscum album (assembly GCA_963277665.1). Taxonomy (NCBI): domain Eukaryota; kingdom Viridiplantae; phylum Streptophyta; class Magnoliopsida; order Santalales; family Viscaceae; genus Viscum; species Viscum album. The sequence continues at coordinate 597,628,662 of OY728139.1, forward strand.
CAGTTTGATCAAAATCAATTTCTAACAAGTAAAATTTTTTTTACTTATCCTGTTACATATTTATGATGTGGTATGAAATGACACATTTCAAATTAAAATTATCTTACTTATAAATAGTATTAGTGATTAATGAATAATCATATTTATAAATAATTTTTAGTAGAGTACAAAAAAAAATACTTTTCTAAATTTGTTGTGGGTACCGATAAATTATTTGACTAATTGATTGTACCCAATGTAACATGGATAAAGACAATTGTCTTGTAATGATATTTTATATAAAAATTTCATTAGATAACTCAAGAAAAACATATTATAAATATTATATTGAAGATCTATAAATATAAATAAAGAAAAATAAACCTTTATCAAATAAAATGAATGTGATGGAGGTACTTTTACATTTATAGATAATTTCACATTTCAATAAAATGGTTTTATTGAAATTGTTATGTCTAATTATTTGTTTATGTAAGATTTATATATTTAAGGTTTACAACATAATTTAATTAGTATATATCAATCTTCTGATAATGTAATTGAATTATAATTTCAAGAGGATCTGATTATATTTTTTAATCATGATTGTTTATTTTTTTATACTAGTCATAGTGAAAATATTTATAGAACAGATTCCAAAAAACATACAATTCAATATGGTAAGTGTTTGAATATAATTCAGAGTGATATAATTAATTTGAATTGGCGGTGAGGTCATGTTAATTTGATAATGTTATGTAATCTCAAAAAACATGAGAACTCTCTATAGTTATGTACCATAAATAATGAATAGCTTCATGTTTGTGATTCATTCATAAAAGGGAAACAATGTAACATTTCAGTCTAACCTTCAATCAGATAATTACTAATATAACATAATAATTAGTATATATTAAATTATTTGGTCCTACCAAAATATCATGACATAGATGTAAAAAACTAAAAAATAATTATTTTTGATAATTATAGTAGATATACATTGGTGTATTTTCCTAATCATAAGAATAATATTGTATCCAAATTTTATGTTTTTTATAGTCTATTAAAAACAATAATAGTTTGTATGATCTATAAAAATTTTAGTTATAAAGGAAGTGAATTTCAAAATACATACTTTGAATAATTTTATGAAAATATCTATTTTGTTCAAAAAGTTTCTTATATTATAACACCAAAAAAAATTATTTAGATCAACGAAAAAAATAAAATCATAATGAAATAACCAGAACTATCTTATGGGTGAAGATATTTCCAAGATATTTACTTTTCTTAGGAAATTGTACCTTATTTTAAAATTTCAAATAAAATTATCATTAGAAATTTTGTAACAACCCTTAAAAAATATCAGTTTACATTACTTTGTTTAATTATTTCATATAGTATAATCACATAAAATCACATTAATATAAAAAAAATGCTTTTAAATAACTAATTAATGATGTAAAGGGAATTTCTAGAAGTTAAGGAACATATACCAATATAATAATAACTTCAAATTTGGAATATAATATGAACCTTATGAATAGAAGACATGAAAATTGAATATTATCCTCACCAATGAGGGTATAAATAAATTTTATCTAGCGTATACGTGACAATTTGATATAATTGTATCATTGTATAAGTAAATAAATACATTAAACAAATATTAATCAAGTTTTGGTATCATTGTATGTCATAAATCATTATATGAAAAACTTATTAATTTAAAAGAAAATTTAGTTTTCATAAAATGTATTCATAAAATATTAATTTTATTTCTTATGATTTTAAGATAAATTTATGAGACCTTAATAAATTTTTTAATGTGATATAAAATCAGATATAATTTTAAACTCGGTATATTCCATGTAAATGATGATTGTAATTAAAGATTAAATTTATCATATTTAGAAAAATATTTTCATAAAATTGAGAACAATTTTTAATTATAAATTTTTTAAAAATGGTTTGGTTGAATTTTACGGATAAATCTGAATTATATGATTTTTTAGTTAATAATGAAATATGGTAATTTACAGTATTTATATATTATATGATAAATAAATTGTTCATTGAGTCATAATTGATTTAAGAACCATTTGTTTGATCTCATATGATCTAATTAATATATTTAGTCCCAACAATCAACATTATTTCTTTTCAAAAGCAATATAATAAACTAATGAATCAAATAATGTGAAAATGCCCCGCTCCTCCAATATAAATTACAGACATCACCACCTCTAATCGTCCAATCTATCAAGACTTGTGCCTTGCCGAAATTATGCTCAAATATCCTAAAAATAACCTCCCCCATTACCAGTAGATTTGGGTATTAATAAAATACCAAAACCAGTTACATAAGGATGTTTTGATGAAGAAGGAAACAAGATATAAAATCCACTTCCATTTTCATTCCATTTTTCTCAAATTGTTTTATTTTTTTATCTTCTCCCCTCATGCCCTTGTTCAAGTGGCATGGAAACTATAGTATCTTAAAAAATAACTTCATTTTATCATTTTTATGGAAACATTATTAATCTAATATCTTCTCCTCTCTTTTTTGTTTTAGGAATGTTAATATCATCCCTAAGGTGTCAAACTACCACCTTCGTGGATGATGTGCATTCATTTGTTGATTAAACCTTTATCTATTGTCATGATAATATTTTTATGGTACAAAAATATTATAATATATGTATTATATCATATGTAATGTTATAGAATCATTTTTTACACATGATATTAATTTATTAAACATAATTATTTCCTTATGATCGAGAACCATCAAAATTAACCCAAATGATTATCATTAACTATTTATCTAATGCTTCATCCTCATTCCATAAAATGAAATGATATATAATAAAAATATAAACATTTAAATTCAATTAATAATTTATAATTTAAATTATTTAAAATTACACCAACATTATATGAACCTCCGTACATGTATACAAGTAAACCAATCAGGAAAACCAAGGAAACCAACAACCCCAAATGATGAAATTGAATAACATAACCAATAAAAAGGCCATAAATTAACTTAATAAAGTTATAGCATGTCTAATTAATTTATAAATTGTTATGGAATTATTAATTAATGTGTCTAATTTGTTTATATATGACATTATTATCAATCAAAGAACATCTTGGGATTGAAGGTAAGGGATTCTACCTGAACCTTCATTATTCCATTGGGATACACTTTCTCCCTTTACCCAAATAAATATTTCTTTTATTTTTTATATTGATATTATTAATATTGTCTATAGGTTCCAAAATCATGTATATAGGTCATTTAATCATTCTTTTTTATAGATATAAATGTTTTTAAAATGTTCCCTACTCAATTATTCATGATAAGCAAGCCTGATTTAAGAGATCCTCTTTAATTCATACCCAATTTCAAGTGCACTATATAATATATTTTAAGCCATAAATATTTATATAAAATAAATTATTTTATTATGAAAAATTACTTGGTTTACTTATGGTTTTATAAAAAATATTATTCTTAATTCTTCATCAAATACTCTTTAATATTCTTATTAAATTAAACTAATGTTTTTTAACTCTAATGGTTCTTAAATACACAATTTACATGTTACCAATTTATATTTACATAAAAATAATGATAGTGGATTAGTTTCCTTTATGAATTCCTAATTAATGATTTAATTTTTTTATTTCATGGATACCTTTTTGATACACCCTTTTATTATGCTTTATGACATGATTATGATAATTAATTCATTCCATAAAAAAACCTTATTTTTATGTTTGATTACTTGTGTATGATTATTTACGTGGAAAACATATTCATGAACATGTTATGATGGTTGTTCCAAGATATCACTCTATTTCATTGGGTAATTATTTTACTCTTGAGACATTATATGCAATAGTCTTTCTGGGTAGCATTGAAATGTGCTCCATGTTCAAAGGTCTTGGTGGGTAGCCTTGACTCGTGCTCCTCTATGTGACATCAGCCTTTACTTATGATATATTCTTGTTTCACGTTTCTTCTGAATTACGATTCATCCATATTTATATGATCCCATGTTATATATGTTATGATTCCTTATGTTTATTCATGTTCCATGACTTTTTGTGTCATTATGTTATTCCTTCCAACCATTGTACTAATATTTTTTCTTATGGTTATTCCTTTACTAGGATATTAGAACATCTATTTGTTCATGTTATCCCCAGGTTATCCTATGTAGATGTATGTTATAAAAGTATATTATGATATCATAATGGATGATAAATAAATAAATGTTTTTTTATTCACATGTTTTCAGTTTTATGTACCTAGTCGTATAAGAAAATTGACATTCCAATCCCTGGCTTGTAATTTGACTGTTAATTATGATTACAATTATCCAATGATATGTTTAATAAAAATGGGTCTATATAGTTGGTATTATAGGATGTTTTATTTATATTTGGAGAGTTGTAATAGAGTACATTAGTAATAGCCTTTGAGATAAGACTAAGCCTAAGAAAACTCCATATATTTGGTAGGTATAAAGTAACTGGTTTATCAATAAAATAAATCACTTTATAGATACTAAAAGTTGAAGTGGTTCTGGAATAGATGTAACTAGTAGTACGAACATAGAAATGGTGTTTTGAGCTTGACTCAAGGTAACCTGGTACAATACAATAATTCTTACTGTTCACCTCGATTGAAAATCCTGAGGGAAATGCTTTGGTAAATTCATGAACACAAAATGAATTGTTATTAAGGGAAAAAAATACAATAAGAGTATATGTTAATAAATATTCCTCGAAAAATAGATAATGAAACCACGTAATAATTAGTTTGGATTTACTTTCCTTTAATAAATTTTCCATTTTTCTGACTAATGTTTCTTTTTACATGCATGGTAGCTATTATTGAAGACCCCTAATCACACGTTATTTATCATATTTAATAATGGGAAATAGAAGAACACATTCCAATAAAAAATATGACAGTAAATGTGATGATTTCTCTAATGATATAGAAAATATGATGGTAATGGGTGATGAAAACTCTATGATAGTACATTCTCAGGAGGCTCATGTTATGAATAATAAATTAAATAATCTGGAACACGATCCTTCTACATAGAAATATAAGGTTTTTTTCTTCGAATCCTTCATTTGGAAGATTCCACTGATGTTTAGTGGAACTGCCAAGCCCCTCTTCACCAAATAGTGGCATAACTCCACTAAATGAATATTATATGTCCTTTAGTGCTTATAAGAAGATAATGTTTAACTTGTGGTCTATTGTTTTTATGGGGACGCCGATCAGTGGTCGACACGAATAAAATATACATGTTCCAAAGAGGAAACCGATTCCGTGGATTGGGTGGAATTCAAGGTTATGTTTTTAATAAATATTTTCAATAACCCTCTATCTCATGATATAAAGATAGTTACTCAATATTGAGAAGAAGTAATATGAGTCTATCAGGGTTTGTGATGTAAAATTTACAAGGATTTTAAGATACACGTCCAGCATTTTCATGAGCACTGAAATCAACATGGATCGCTTCCTTAGTGGACTAAATCCGATTATACAAATAGTGTTGGAGATTTGAGACTTCGATAGTTATGAGGAGATTTTACATTGTTCCCTAAAGCTAGAAATGATGTTCAGAGACAATAAATTGTCTTGTAGGCATGGTGAAAATATAAAGTGGAAAATTATGTCTAATATGGGTGGATTAGTATGTAAACATCATGATTGAAAGAAGAACAAATATCCCATGTGTAAAAGTTGTGGGAAGAGAACTCCTGGGAAATGTCTATAGGGAACCCATAAATTCTTCAAATGTGGTGGAATGGGGAAGATGTATTAGAAATTCTGTAGCGATCTGAAGAATTCCACTAATGTAGGGGAAAAAGAAATGTTTAGATCAACACTCTTCATATAGTGTAGTATTTCAACCACAAGGAACATTTGAATTTTACAAACCAATTCCCTAAACCTAGATTGGTAAGAGGAAATAAACAATAACCTCCAAGGAAACAAATATGGGTATATGATATCACTACTATTGAGATGGAGTCAGACAATGATGTGGTGATAGGTATTCTTATTACTCATTCATGAATAGGGAACGTACTATTTGATTTTGGTTCTATGAATTCTTTCATAAAATTAATGGTTAGTATAACTACTCAAACACTACCTAATAATATAGAGGTTGTGTTATCTTTGAGAATACATAATGTGGAAATTATTTTATCCAATGTATATAACTCCTCCCTAGTTAATTATTATGTACTAAACCACCCTAAATATCATTTATTACTTCCTTTAGTGGTGTTTGATGCTATTTTGGGCATGTATTGGATTTTTTTATTGAAATATAACTTTAATTTTTTATCATGGGATATCACTATTCAAATCCAAAAGCATCCTATAATTATTAACATGTGTTCGAAGGAAGATGAATATCTTTTATAATAATCATCTGATTTGATGATATTACCTCCTTATGAGAAATAATATCTTTATTAAATGATTGAGAAAAAATAGATGGTCATGCTTGAATAAATTCCCATCGTGAGGAATTATACTAAGTATTTCATGAATAATTGTCTAGTCATCCACCTGATTGAGAGGTTGTGTTCTCATTTTAACATATTCCTGGATCTCTATATATAACAGATACCTTATAGAATTTCCACTAATGAGCTTGAAGAACTGAATAAGAAATTATAGGATAATTCAGGCAATGGTTTTATACACCTTGCTTCACCATGGGCTGCACTAGTTCTCTTTATTAAAAAGTAGGATAGAGCAATGTTCCTATGCATTGGTTATCGTGATCTCAATAAAATCTTGATATTGAACATGTATCCCATTCCCATAATTTATTTCATGTTCTCCCAGATGATGGGGTCTAGTTGATTCTCTAAGGTGGTCCATTGGTAGTGATATCATCAACTAGAGGTGAGGAAGGATTATATTTCTTATGAAGCCTTTTCAACATGGAATGGAAACTATTAGTACAGAGTGATTCCCTTAAGACTAACTAATTAAGTATAAATTTTCATATAATTAATTAATATAGTGATTTTTGATTTTATTGACAAATTTTTGGTATTCTTTATTGATGATATTCTAATATACACCAAGAAAAAGGAGGAGCATGAGGAACATTAGAATACTATTTTGTAAACACTACAAATGGAATCCCCTTTGAAAAGTAAAACAAATGTGAGTTTTTTTATAAATTATGTATCCTATTTGGGGAATGTTTTTACATGTAATGGGATATATGTGTACCCTTCTAATATAAAGGCTATCGATGAGTGGCCCAAGTCCACATCTACAATAGAGATCTGTAGTTTCCTAGGACTAGCTGGGTATACAGAACTATTTTTGAAGAACTTATCCCAATTTTCATACCGAATAACCAACCAGACATATAAGGGAGTTATGTTTTCCTTGAATTATGAATGTGAGTAAATCCTTAGGGGGTTAAAAAAGGCTTATCCCTTAACCAATACTCACACTCTTGACATGTGTAAAAATAATTGTAGTTTTCAAAGATGATTCAAGGAGGGGATTAGGTTATATAATTATGAAAAATGATAAAGTCATTCTTATTATTCATGGAATTTGAAAATCAATGAGTTAAACTACCCCAAACACGATTTGGAGTTGGAAACTGTGATCTTCAAGTAAAAAATCTAGAAGTGGAAAATATATAATGATCATAATAATCTATAAAATATATTCACATATATGGAGATTAATATGCACTAGATTATATGGTTAGATCTCATCAAGGATTATGAATGCTCAATCCACTACCATCCTATTAAGTAAGACAAGGTGGTGGATACTCTTTGTAGAAAAGATCATGCATATTTATCGATGATGATAATTGGGAAGGATCTAATCCTCTTAGAATTACAATGAATGGACAAGGTAATCATTAAGGTAGGAACAACATCAATATTTTCTCAAATGATAGTTCAACCATCCCTTAATTATAAAATAAATGACGCTCAAATAAATGATTTAGAAATTTAGAAATATGTGGAAGCTATCAATAATGGGATATCCTCTGAGTTTATGATCGATCATGATGGTGTCATAAGATCTGGTTCACAACTATGTGTACCAACCAATCTAGAGATAGTGAATCATATTTTGAATGACTCACATAGCCCAAACCTCTCTATTTACCTAGAAATAAAAAATGATTTATTGAGATCTCTCGATGAACTTTTGGTCAGACATTATGAAAAATGAGATCATTGAATATACATTAATGCTCATGATATATCAGAAAGTAAATGATGAATTTCTAAAGCATAACGAGATGAAGTAATAATTACCATAGAAACATAGAAATGGGAAAACATCACCTCAAATATTGTCATTGGACTTCCAACGACTTAAAGATGGAACAATGCTATAAGGGTTACTCTGGATCATCTTACAAAGACAACACACATTATCAAAATTTGGGAGGACATCACACAGGACCATCTTGAACATATATATATATATATAGATGTATATATATTGTAATGGATAAGGATTCATAGAGTACCACTATCGATTATATCTGTTCGAGAACCGAGATTCCCCTCGATGTTCTGCAAAAGTCTAAAAAATGATCTAAGCACAATGATAAACATAAGTACATCATATCTTCCTCAAATTGGTGGACAATATTAGCTAACTATATAGACAATAGAAGACATGTTTATAGTGTGTTCTATAGACTGAGAAGAAGGATGGGACCAACATCTTCCTCTAGTTGAGTTCTCTTATAACAATAGTTTCTACTTGAGTATATGAATTTCTCTATGTGAACCCCATTATGGGAAAGGATCATAACACCAACATTCTAGACTGATGTCAGTGCATTTAAGCTTCTAATACATGAAATGTCCAAGAAATAGTGGATAATTTTCTACCATTGAGTAACACATCATGTTATCCCAATGTCAACAAAATATCTATGCATACAATCTTCAAAGAGACCTCGATTTTAAAATTGGATACTTGGAATTCCTATGCACATCTCTAGGGAATAGGATTGCGATATTTGGGAAGAAAGGGAATCTATGTCAAAGGTACATAAACCCCTTCAAGATCCTTGATCGAATCAGAGTTGTGGCATATCGGCTAGCACTTCAACCTACCATGTGTAATGTACATGATATATTCCATGTATCCCTTGTAATAATGTACATATCACACCCTTCCCATTTACTAACATAATAGTTGGTATAATTAGATAATGATATTTATTTCAACGATAATCTTGTGAAGATCATGGATCATAGAGATAAATTTCATTACCAGAAAATTGATCGCCTAGTTAATGTACCATGGTTTTGAAGAAGAAAAATGGGAATTCGAGTAATTGATGAAGGAAAAGTACCCATACCTATTTTTATCATAAGATGTAAAAGGAAATTTCAAGGGTGGAAATTCTTAAAAAGGTAAGAAATTAACAACCAGGAATTCTATCAATGAAAATTATTTCTTATAATTTTGTCATATATTATTATTATAGAATATGACATTAATAACACAATAAAAACTTTTTATTTGATTAATAAATGAAATAAATGGAATTTCAAGAAGCTACGAAACATAATCCAAATGAATAATAACTTGACCGTTTGAATATTAACATGACCCTTATGCTAGACCCATGGATGTCCATTGATAATAATGGAGTCTGGTTAGAATTTGTGGTCAATCTTCTCATGGATGACCAAGGAGTTATCAAGGAATGTTTTCATACAATTGATTCTAAAAGACGTATTGAAGGAGGTATAATATAAATGTGTTTAGAAAAAATTTTGGGCCTTGAAATTGTGAATATGATGTTGGAAAAAGAATGTCTTTCATGAGGGAGTGAAAAATATGTGAAACGACAAAGAAAAACAGAAAAATAAGTGAACCACATTCCTTATAACAAGAATCACGTACCATGTTTTGAGAATGGTTTATGGTAACATACTAGGAAAAATTAATAGTACAAGGAGTGGTTTTTGGAACCAAAAATGGATCGTGGTGACAGTTTGTAGGAAAGATATAAGGTATGCAGAATGATGCTGGTTTGAGGGATTTATGCAGTTCACGGGATGGGATTAGTACATAATGGAGGCGATTCCAAATAAAAGATTTGTCAAATCATGGATTAGTGTATTTTTTATATCTATTTTTTTCTATTTAGAGGAAATGATATCATTCATTCAGATGAAACAGTGAAGATAAAAATCTGGGTGTAATATAGAGAAGTTCATATTGGTTCACAAGAAGACCAATCCTCATGGGAAGAGGTGATTTATGGGGGAGAAAATAGATTTGAAAAGAGTATGTGCTTTGAGGAGAAATATATTGCAGTACTGGAGGGATAATGGAAGTATGCAGAGTAAGAGAGGTTGAGTTCATTGAAGAGGCATATTACTAAGAAGGGGCTATTTAAGGAAGGCGATCTGCAGAGGTAGTATGTAGAACTGGTATGCGGAGCACACACAATGTGCAAATCACGACCATTTTTGGAGTAAGTAGTGATTTACGTTGAGTAGGGAAGTACATAATAGAATAAGGTAGTATATGGTGAGGATGGATGGTTCATAAAAACAATCGTGGTATGCAGAGGGGGTGATCGAGGAACCATGCCTACTAATCTGTATGCAGAGGACGTAATGCGTTATGCAGAACACCCTAGGAAGAATGACAATTGACAAAATCAGTTTGTGAAAATAATTTTCATAACATATGAGTGTGTGGGTATGTAAATAACATATATGGGAGATAAGGATACTTCAGCGTAATATATATTTAAATTTATGTATTCATGATTTTATGTTAAATCAAAGAACCAACCTTCATGTTGATAAACTGAGTGAGTCCTCTCCCAAGGTAGTGAGAAAAGGGGGGTCTACAGAAGTGATCTGAAGGAGGAATTTAGAAAATCCTTCAACCATTATAAAGGTAGTGTTCTTGGGATAGAGTGACTATGCTTGAATCATTTTTATTCCAAAGATAGTGAAAAATAGTAGAATTAGGATGGACTAACAATTTGTCAGTGTAAGCTCCATGTATGTGGCCCTTGGTGGTGGACCATGTAAAATTGGTGTCACATCCTCTTACATGTGAATATTCTAATTACTTAAAATATCTATCATACATGTTAAAACATATTCCTACCAATGTGGGATCACGATCTACCATTTTGTGAGAAAAATGGTGACACCCTGATTCACCCCACCTCTTAGGGTGGTCCGAGGTCCTACAACGTATGAATGGTAAACTAGATAGTTTTATTGAAACATCACCAATGAGAGTATAAATAAATATTTTCAATCTTATAAGTGAAAATTAGATATAATTATATCATTATTTATGTAAATAATTTTTTTAAATAATTATTATGTATGTGTTGGTATTTTTTGTATGTCGTAAACATTTAATTATAATATTAAGAGAAATTTATTAATTTAAAAGAATATTTATCCATAAATTATTATTTTTATGTCTTACAAATGTAATATAATTTTATGAGACAATATTTAATTTTTCAAAGTTATATAAAAGCAGTTATAATTTTAATCATTGTATTTTCAATGTAAATGATGTTTTTAATTAAATATTTAATATCTCATATTTAGATAATTATCTTCTAAAAATGTAGTTAATTTTTTAAATAAAAATATCGAAAAAAAATTAGGTTTATTTTTTAGGATTTTTCGGAAATACATGATTTTTTGTGAATAGTGAAATACCATAATTTATGGTATTTATACATTATAAGTTAAATACTATATTCCATGAGTCATGTAAGATGTAATAACCATTGGTTATAACTAACATAATCTAATTTTGTTTTTTAGTCGAAATAATCAACAATATTAATTTTCTTGATCAAAACAATAAACTAATGTATTAAATAATGAGAAAATGCCCCTCTCCTCCACTATAGATACAACCCTCACCACCTCCGATCCTCACACATATCATGACTTGAGACATAAAAAAAATCTTCTCAAATAACCTCCCAAACCCCCCCCCCCCCCCCACCCCCATTTCAATGAGATTTTGGTCTTATTAAATGACAAAAAACAATCCCCTTAGGTGGTTCTCATGAAGAAGGAATCAAGAGGTAAACCAATCTTTCGTTTTTGTTGAATTTTATGTCATGTTATTTTCTTTTATTATCTTATACCCACATCTCATTTTATAAGTAGCAGGAATAAAAAATTATCTTATATATACTGTAATTTAATCATGTTTATTGAATAGTAATTCATCAAATCTCTTCACCCCTATCTTTTATTTGAAGAATGAAAACATCATATATGAGGTATTGATCTACCAACTTTGCAAATGATGTTCTTTCATCTTTAAATTATATCATCAAGAATAGTAATGAAACCATTATTATGGTTCAAGTAGATTATAATATATTTATTATATATTATGTTATTTTTAATCATTCTGAAAACATTTTTTAATTTATTAAACAAAATGAGTTCGTTGTGATTGAAAACCTTCAAAATAAACCAAAAGGATTATCATTATTTATTTATTAAATGATTCATCCTAATTACATATCAAATTATATATATCATCTATTTATCCTCTTTAATATAATTAATAAAATATAATTTTTCTTCTAGATAATTCCGAATACCTATATGACCCTTCATAATTGTATAAAAGTAAACCGATCATGAAAACCAAGGAAACCAATGCTCCCAATTGATGAAATTGAATATCGTATCCCATATATAATTCCATAATTTAACATAATAATTTTATAATAAATAAAATATATTTATAAATAGTTATATAATTATTAATTATGAATTATAATTTGTCTATCCAATACATTAAGATCAAGTGATGAACACCTTCAGAATTAAGGAAATGGATTCTACCAGACCCATCATTATTCCTTCCGGTTACTCTTTCACTCTTTAAAAATATTAAATTCTATTTTATTTTTATTTAGATATTATAAATTATATGTATATGTTCCAAAATAATGTTTCAGGATCCATTAGTGTTTATTTTTTGGGGGATATTCATGTTTATAAAAGGTCCCCTACTCAATTCATTCTAATAAGCAAGCCCGATTTAAGGTAACTTCCTAAAATTTTCCCCAATTTCATTTGAAAAATATAATCTATTTTATGCAAAAAATATTGTTATTAAATCACCCATTTTATTATTATTATAACTTTCTTGGTTCACTTATGGTTTTATATACAATTTTATTCCCTTTTCTGTTTTAAATGACCTTTAATGTTTTCCTTAAACTAGAGAAAATATGTTTTGATTATAGATATTCGTAAATAAAATCTTTTAATTTTATCAATAAATTTTGACATCACTAATCATGATATATTCCTATTTTAATTGATAATTTTCAAATGACTATTTCATTACATTTTTTCATGGATACTATTACGATATGCCTATTAGTGTTGTTTATGACATGATTATGATACCCAATTCCTTCCATGGGTAACTCTTATGTATTAATTTTTTTGATTATGTATTATTAATTATGGGAAAAACATATTCATTACCATGTTTTGATGGGTGAACCCAGATAGTTCTCCAACTTAGTAGTTATTATTTTGTCTCATGAGATGTTATGTGCAACGATCTAGGTGGATAACTTTGACTCATGATCCATGTGCAATGGTCTTGGTGGTTAGCCTTGACCCATTATCCTCAATGTTAAATGAGCCTTGAATCTCGAAATAATGTTTTATGTTTATTCCAAATTACTATGATTCCATGTTTATATGATCCCAAGTTCTATATGTTATTATTCTTTATGTCTAACCATGTTCCATGCGTTTTTAGGTCATTAGGTTATGCCTTCTAACACATGTGCTATGAATTATTTGTGTGGTTAATACATTATTTGAATTTTAGCTCATCATTTTATTCATGATATACATTGGTAATCCTATATATATTTAAGATCACAAATGAAGTTATAATCTCATAAGTTATAAAAAATAATGAACTGTTTTTAGTCACTTTTGTTTATATTTATGTACCTAGTCATCCAACATACTAGACATGACAATCCTTGGATTATAATTAGATAGTTAATTATTTTTAAAATCTTGTAGTGATTTGTGTAAAGATATTGGGTATATATTGAGTTATTTTATGAAAATATATTTTTGTATTTTATAGTGTTAATAACTGTAAATGTTTTCAATTTTTTTGTTTTTGCGGTAATGATTTTATTTTGATTTCAAAGGATATTTTTAATGAAATTAATGCTAATATTTTTTAGTGTTTATTTGTTGATTATCAATATAATAATTATTATTATAGAGTTTAAAATAAAATAACATTGGAGATTTAATATGAAATTCATGTTATCATACATGAAAATAAATTGAATTTTAATTTAGATTCAGATACTTTTGACGATGAATTTATATATTTTAAATATATAGAATAAAAATATCACGATGATAATAAAATCATCTAAGGGGGAGAATAATACTTACCAACCTAACACTAGGTCATGGATTAATCTTAATTATCACCTAGTTTATAATGTTAATGGTACTATTGATTAATTTTTGAAAACTAGAAATTCTGTTTCAAATTTTAGGCACAATAATAATTTTTTTATCAAGTTCCAAATGATTTTGATGATTCTTCGAATGATTATAATTTCAATATTGAATTGGATAAAAATATGAATAAATTATATTGTAATTATAATTTTTCATTAATTTAACTACCTAAAGATATTCATATTGTTGAAACAAATGGATCTTTCGAAATAAGATGGATTAATTCGGATGGATTGTTATGCATAAAGATAGACTTATTACTTAAGGTTTTTTAGAAGAATGTATTGATATTAAATCATATTTTACACATGTATCTATAATTTAATATATAATAATTTTATTATCTTTTACTAATTTTTAGAGTACTAATATATTTCCAATGGATGTGAAAAGTGTATTTTTAATTGATTTTATTACTATTGATGTCTATTTTTCTCAACACCCTAATATTGAATTTTTGAAATATCATAATCATGTTTATGTGTTATAAATAGATTTATATGGTATAAAAAAATAATATCTTGATTGAATAACACTCAATTTTTGTTTAAATTTAAAATTTATTTTAATAAATTTAAATTTGATCCAATATTATGGAATCTAAATATTTAAAAATATATTTTAATTAAAAAAATTTATATTGATGTAATTATTTTTGGATATTAAAATTATTTTATTTTAAAAGAGCTAAAAAAATTATATAAAAGGAATTTGATATTAGTAATATGTGAAAATTAATATTCCATCATGGAAATCATGTTATTCAAATAAATAATGGTATATTATTTTTACCAATCCTAATTTGATAATGGTTTGGATAAAATGATTGGTATTGATTCATATAAATCTTTTAAAACCCAAATTGGTATTTTTTTAATGTTATATTATGATTTTTATTGAAAATATATTCATACAAAGATATTTAGAGGCATGAATAATAGTTTTTGTAGTTAACTACTTCTAGAATTGATAAAAGTTGTAGTGATTTTTTATATTCCTGATTCTAATCACATCCTAAATAATATCACTAAAATTATGTTGAAAATACTATTAGTAATGATACATTAATTGTTTTTTTGGATTAGTTTATGGTAGAAATTTTTTTATTTATTTAGTTACTCCAACTATGAGTTTTAAGAAAACATGATTGATAAAAAATGTGCCTCAATTGTGTGTCAATATATTGAAAAGATTCTAGTTTCTTGGAGTTCAATTAAACCAAATTAGTTTTCATTTTTCAATAGTCATAATGGCTATAAATTTGATACAAATTTTGTCTCTAAATAAATTTTGATTTAATATATGTTATCATAATATGGGTTTCATTTTGAAAAGATACCTATTTATTTAGATAATTCATTTAATATTTTTAACTAAAAAAATCCATTAATTCATTCTAAACAAAACATATTGGCATGGAGTTTCATTTTATTTGAGATTATATTAATAATTCTAATATCATATTAGAATATGTAACTTATAGAAGTCATATCATTGTTATTTTTACTAAACATATTAATTCTTTTAGATTTGAAAAAATTGAATTTCATCATGATATTTTTATTTCTTTAAAATTTCATTACTATATAGATATAGTTTTCTAAATAGTTAATTAAATATATTTTAATATCTATAAATTTTATTGAATATACATTTTTACAGGCAATAATGCCAATGTTTTTTTTAATTCCATTAATTATTATTTTCTTAAATTCATTTTTATTTACGTTTGATACATTTCAAAAAGGGTGAGATTTGTTTGTATTTTTTTAATAAATGTTATTCTATTTTATAACTTCCAAATAGATTATATTGTTAGAGACTGTTATAAGATAATGTTAATATTAATTTATTCTCTCCATGATTTTTATTATGTTGTTAAAATTACAAAATCTCATGATATTTACATTACTTATTATCATAAATAGTTCATTATGAATTTGGAAATTATAATTTCTCAAATAATTTTAATATCATAATATATAAATACTAATTTTTCATTTATTATTTATATTATTTATTTTAATGATTTATATTTTATTAATTAATAATTATATAGGTGGTTTATATTGAATAATGTTAACCATGAGTTTATAAGACCAAATATAGGATCTTATGATAGTTTTATAAAAAAACAAACACATAGAATTACATATTTTAATATTACCATGAATAAATCCCAAAAAAATTACACAAATGAAAATTATTGAAAAACATTCTTCAACTACCATAATTAACAACATTCATATGAAAATAATCTGAAAGGAAATCCCAGTTGGTTGTTGTTTAATACATGTTTTTGAGAACCATAATAGGATAATTATAACTGAATTCATTAATACTTTGACATATATTGGTAGAATAACATTTATCTAGGCTATTACAATGTACATCAGAACAATGAATGAAGTGACCAATCGTAGTTAGTTCAGGGATCAAAACTCATATGATCAAGGAAAATAAATTCCATAATCTTCTCTATGAATCCATTTTCATCAACAGTAACAAAAAATTGATTAAAACAACCACTAACAAGAATTATCCCTCTATACTCCACCTATGACATCTTACGTTCAAAATTTTATCAACCACTTTCATTATATCACCACCATAAAATTCAATTTAAGTCCCATAAATCAATTTTTTTCACATAGAAATGGAAAATAAACCATACACCAAACAATGGATAATAATATCACTGACCATATGTACTATTCAATAATGAACAACATTACAAACCTCTATCTTGTAATTCAAAATATTTTCTTTCCAAACAGAACAACTATCATTCCAATGAATTTCTGATAAAATCCATATCCAGGTTGGATTTTGAATATTTATTGATTTATTAGATCACTTGATTCTAGGATTTGGTTAATGTATCAAAATTTCTCAATAAATATTTATAAATATTATAATATTTTATATCATGTTAGTTAATCCATTATATAAAATCCATCGAGAGATAAAATTTTATTTTAGTAGAATATATAATTTATTCTTTTATATACTCATCATAATAGTATAGAGTCATTCATACATCAACAATATAAGATCTTGTAACCAACATATTTTTCTTATATGAGTAATAATTTGATAGCATTGGGTTATTTGGTTTCATTAAATGATACCCTAACACATTTGAGATTTTCATCTATCCTCTAATGGAGCTATATAAATAGTACTACTCCTTTTTTATTCAATCTAAGTGGATTTCATTTATCTAAAATAGATTCATTGTTATAATCATTTGTATGCTCTGTATTATCTAAATGGGCTCCCGATTCTTGTTTCCTCCACCAACATTATTTACCTCAATACTGTAATGGGCTTCTAGTTGACCCTTAAATTTATCCAAATATTCATAATTCATCTAACTACCATTATGTTTTTTATGAGTGTGTCCTCCTTTTCAAAATCCCATATTATTTTTCTACCATATGGAGTGCCCATGTTCCCCTATTCCTAAACATATAACTCATTCGAATATGTAAAATCGGATCCACAAAAAGGTAAAACATAAGTCCTCCAATCAATAGAATTTTCATCAAAGATCAAATGTGTCCCCATGAATCCATTATATTTAAGAACATTATGGCCCTTAATTATTTGGGTCCTTAATTTCTTCCAATAGTCCACATCATCATGGAAATGAGTATTTAAAAATGAATATGTAAAAAATATAATCGTTAGGTGGAACCTAAAATCATTTTAATTATTTATTCAAATTTCAGAAATGAAAGGAAGTATATCACACACCACTATCATGTTTAGGTTATCAACAATTATTGATAAAACCTCTTGATTTTTTATTGTTGATGATAATTCATCATGATCTAAAATATGGTTGTAGTAACCTAATATAATTACATGATACCCTATATATTTAAATTGGGAATACAATTAAGGAAGTAACATTCTATAGAATCATATAATCCAACATGAACACTGTAAATAATAAATATGACCCATAGATGTGTAAAAGAGTTTTAGGGTTCAAATGAGTTGAAAAAAGAATCCCATTACTGAGTAAAAAAGTGTACATAGTTTCTCCATAACACAACCAAATCACTATTTTCTACATTTTTGGCCATTAGATGAAAATTGTAAAAGAAATAAATCACGTTCTATTTATTTCATCATTTAATTTGAGATACCTCATGCCATTGATATTCTCCTCAATTTTTATCAATCACCAAAGGCCTCGCACCCTTTCCTAGTAGAAACTATGAAATAATCAATTTATTGAGAGACTTATCTCTTTATACAATTACCTCCATATTCAAAACAAAATGTATCTTACTCCCCTTCTTGATAATCAAATGAGTTGAAAATTCCTTCAAAAATGTGAAGGATATATAACCGTTCACATTAGATTTTCAAGAAGGTTGCTTCAATGATGTTCAATAACTCTACAAAATCTCATAGTGTTCTTTAATATCACAACCCGAGCCAATGGGGTTATAAGAATTATGTTTTATATCACATGCGTGATCATTATCGGGGGAAACCTGTAACTAAAAATCCATCCTCCCACCATATATCTATAGTTTCTTGATAATAAAATTTGTACTAAATATTATAAATTATTATTTTTTATTCATATAGATAAAATTTTATTTCAAATCATCTTTATGATTTTTGTTTTTTTAAAGGTGGTTTATTAATTTTTCTTATAATTCCTTTCATATATTTTTTTATATGACCATAGACATATGAAATACTTCCATGTGTAATTATTATGTGGTATGCTCTAATGATTCCTCCAGGAATAGTCCACACCTGTAACCCTATTTTTTCGATGGTCATCATTATTTATTTATTTTATATAATTATCTTTTTAAGGGTTTAATGGGAACCCATACATAACCTGTAGGACCAAGTCATAAGGCCCATACATGACCCAATACATGACCTTAAAGGCTTAATACCTCACACACATGAAACAACCTCTCTGGAGCAAATGCATAATGGGGGAGCCTAGCTCCCTACCTCACATGGCTAATCATCTGGCATTTCCCTATATAGAGATGTACAATTTTGGGTCTTAATGGTAGTTTTAATACCCTCTCATTCATCCAATACAGTTATGTCTTCTATAGTGGTTGCTAGTTTTATCTCTGAAATCTCGTTTAGGCCTCCTCCTATGTGGTATGCCCGAGTTACTTCTTGGTCATTTCTATAGACAAAAATACATTTGGCTTGATGGCCATTGGTGGCCCGATGTCCGTTACACTTCAAATCCCCTATGGCCCAAAGGCCATTGGTGGCCCGAAGGCCTTGAGACCTGTAGGCCTAAACGGGTGGTCCAAACACCAAAATAAAATGAATAGTTATGCTTTCTATAGTAACAAATAGTACCTATTACAATAACTCCTATAATACTTCTGATATACCCAAAAATTCACCCCCACATTAATTTGATCCGAAGTCCCTTGGATGCCAATTAGGATCCTCTACCACTAAGGTACGGGATTGTTGTCCATTAATATATGTACCAATCTTCATTTCAATACCCCGAAACACCTTCATCCTTTTATGTATATGTATTTTGACAATGCAAATTGTTCCACAATCATGAAGGAAACAATATAAGTATATGTGTTCATCCATCCATCAAGAACTTGATATGTATAGTCAGATCTCGATATACAATACATTTTGCATGTTTGAATATAGATCACACACAATAAAATAATACAATTCTCAAGGTCCGACCTCTTTATATATCATATTTCCACATTATGATGGCTCCTACAATATACACATATAATCTCTCTATCCATTTTTGAAATGTTGAACTCAATCCATGTGTGATTTGACCCCTCTATGAGCATGATTCAGCCACTAATTCATTATTTTTTGACCTTTCTTATGATTTTCATGCTTGTAGAGATCAAATGAAATGTAGTATTATGCTTTTGATATGGCCACAATGTATTGTAACTTTTTTTATTCAATTATAATAAGAACCCATGTAGCCATAAGTTGTTCACTAAAACGACCTGAAATCATGGATGGAGACTTGAAATATATGATTTCATGGGGAACCATGAAGTATGACCAATGACTATACCCATGAGTATCAATAGTGATGTGTTTTTCTATATGGTACCACCGGATCTTTGATCACTCTTTTTTACTACAATTTTAAAATTTTAGTTAATTTTAAATCGATATTATTTGTTTTACAAAAAAATATGTTATTCATTTTTTTAATTTTACATACTTCATATATCTATAAATTTTAATTTATTAATTTCTATATTTTAAAATATATAATAATTATTTTGAAACCATTAAAACTTATTTTCATGTATTTATTTTTTTATTTGTTATTAATTTTTCTTTTAAATTTGAAAACACTAATAACTGACAGTACATGAATATTTTAAGATTTATTATATTGAATAATTAATGTGATGATTAATTTCAATATAAATTTTATAAATAAATTCTCTAACTCTTAAAAAAAATTATGTTTTTTCAATTTATATGAATTATTTTTAAATAAATTTCAAATTTCAAATATAATTAACTATAATATTTTATTGAAATTTATGTTAGTTTAATTCTAGTTTTTATTTTTGGATGATTTAAAATATTGTTTGACCGATTTTAACAGTTATGGGTCAATGAATTTATTCAAATTTTTTAAATAAGTATATTACCAGTGATTTTGAAAACCAATTTCCCTCAGTCATATAATTTTTGTTTTAATTTCAAAATTATTGGTTTTGTTTTGAATTGTTTTACCCGTAGATGGTTCTTATAAGTCATTATAATTCAAAAATTAAATGAAGAATGACTGTGATTAAAATGCATTGGATGTCATTGATAAGAACTTCGAAACAAAACCTTTCCATAGAAAAGATTGATTTTATTTTTCAATGTGTTGTAAAATTTTTAAAAGTGATGCACAGTCATTATTTATTGATATGGATTAAATATCACTTGTTGAACCACATCATATTTGAATATTATTTCCTTTATAAGGACTCTTCCTTAAACATTACATAATATATTTGATTAAACTATAATACAATTTTTACATTCCCAAATAACATTTAGATTAAGAGTTTTAAAATGTTAGTATATAATTCATACATGTCATTACACAAGAATAAAAAGTGTGTACTACCAAAATAATATCCAGTTTTTCAATATAATGTTTTTAATAAAAACATTAAATCTATTAATTAAAATACTTAACAACATTCATATTGGGTTCTACTTTTATCTTACCCATTATTAAAACATGTGAAAACCAATTTAAAACATGGGATGAGCACAAAAGCCAGTAATGGATAAAAATAATTAGAGAAACCATTAGTACATGAATAGTTATAAACATATGAAATAATTTTCCCAAAGGCACAATTCACACCCAATATGTATCATATAGTTACTTTGTGAAAATATGAGATTTCAATAAAACATAGAAAACATAAATAAACTATATAAGATAAGTTGGGATTTAATTACTAATTATTGTAACCATTCAGGGTGCCATATGATTTGTAACTCTCAATACTACCTTACAATGTAACCCACATTGCTACCTTACAGTGTAACCCTCATGGCTACCTTATGTTGTAACCATCGTAGTTATACTTAGAGTAACCTTATAGCCAACCTCCAATATAAAAATTCCCAAATAATTAGAGGGAAATATAGTTCCCAAAAATCATCATAATAAATTCCCAAGAACCATAACATAATAAAAAAATATGAACACTAGAATAAAAAAATTCCCTTCAAATTTTGTTAAAATAGAAATTTAATAGATGATTTTTGAAGAGGATACCCTAACATATTCCATATCATTGATGAAATAATTACTAAAATAAATGGAATATGTATAAAATAATTAAATCTCAATAATACAACATAATATATTAACAATTCATAACGCAAATAATCATAGAATGAATAAATAAATGAATTATATGGTTAACCCGAAGAATGGAAATCAGGATCAAAATTACCTTACCTCAAGCTCGTCTCGCATTAAATGTATTTTAACCTCTTGTATAATGGTTAAAAGGGTGTTATTAATATTTCCAGAAAATTATTTATTTTTATAACATGATATATGTTCATTTCATAATATCATTCAAAATATTTATTAATAATATTATTTTATTTCCATTATTCCAAGTACGTTCTTTACATGGTTTCCATGGTCGACTCGTAATGGATTTTCTTGTCGAATGGAAGAGAAACAGAAGAAGTGGAATGAAATAGTATTAACATGGTTCTTTAATATTAAATTAAACCATAAATCATTATTTTTTGAATATAATGATGAATAATTTCAATTAACATTAGCAATATTCATTAAGATCATTTTTGCAGTTCTTTGATAATCACAAACTAGTTTCAAAATTTAATTTAATATTAATTATTTTTTTAATAACAGAACATAAAATAAGTTATATATTACACATTATAAAAAAATTTAATCCATTAAAATGGTATAATAACAGTACATGAATGTGCTAATATAAATTTAGATGACATCGCCTATGATGTCTGTAAATCGACACATCACGAACGATGTTTTTATAGAATAAAAGTGTGAGGAGAAGAAGTATGACAATTAACATTTCTATAAAAAAGATAACATTACAGTATATATAAGATAATAGAGTTTTCACCACACTTGGATATGGGTATGTGAATAGACTATAAGAAAATAAAAATAATTGAAAATTATATAAAAGAAAATGAAATAGTATTTTTACCTATTGAGTTCTCTTCATTAAGAACCTCTTTAAGGAATTTGGTTTTTCCCTTCTGGTGAGACAATTAGGTCTTGGACATGTTAATGAGTCTTGGGATGATTATTTGGAAGATAATGTACAAGGATCAAAGCTTGATATGTGTGAGGATTAAAGTGGGTTATAGGAGGTATTTATAGTGGAAGAGAGGGAAGATCCATTATATTAATAATTATATTATTCTTTTATTAAGATAAAAAATGGTGTTGGTTATTTTGACTAGATATATTAATTAGTGAATTTGTGTTCTAACCATGGGTTCTTAGTTTAGAAAAATATAATTCAATACTTAAAACTTAATGTATTTAATTTTTTCATAAATTACCGTATTTCATTGTTCCTCAAAAATTCTAGAATTCCAAATAAATCCAAAAAAATCACCTCAAATTTTTTTTCAATAAGTAAAAATTAAAAATTAACTCCTTTTTATGAAAATAAATAAATATATATATATATACGATGAATTTAAATATTAAATAAAATAATAATTTATTCGAAAAATAAAAATTTTAATGCTATAAGTAATTTTACAACACCTTGAATAGTTAATCAACGTATCATTAAATTATCTTATAACCATAGGATGATGAAATATTAAATTAGTATTCTATTTTATGAAAATATGTTTCCTTTTAAATCATTATAATAAGTATAATATTATAATTAAATTTTTATGACTTATAAAAATTCTAACACCCAATTTATCATTTCTGAAACAATTATTCACTAATTCCATGATATAAATATATCAAATTACACTTATAAGATACAAATTTTTGATTTATACTCTCATAGGTGAGGTTATTATTCTATTGTCCAGATTAAAATTCCTAATGGTCATGTTATAATTCCTAAGGTCAAGTTTTTATTCCACTAGTAAATTTTTTTTATTTTCTATAAATATAAATTATTTCATTATAAATTTATAATGAATTTATATATTTAAATTTATAATGAAAAAATTGTTTTATATTATCTTGGGTTGTTAAATTGTTTCCACATTATAAAAAGTGAATTCTTGAGGTTTTAATTTAATTTTTTAAAAAAACTATGATACCTTTCACTCATAGAATTTTCAAATTCTAATGTTTATTCTTCAACTATGAGGTGTCTCCACAAAACCTTAACGTTGTGAATTAACTTATTCTACAATACATTCTCTATATGATCAAGAATATGAATAACACATTCTTTATAAGAATTGTTCTCTTATTTTTAAATTAATCATGGGCTCAAAATATGAGATGAATCAAGAACATAATTTCTCAACATCCAAACATGAAAAACATTGTGTACCTAAGTTAAACATGGTGGAAACGCTACTTTGTAGATGATTGGTCCATCATTCTGTATGATTTCATAAAGTCCAATGAACCATGGACATAGATTTCATTTCATACCAAAACACATAACACTTTCCCATGGTGGGAGTTTAATAAAAATGATCAACTATCTCGAAAGAAAAGCCTTTCCTTTTATTATATGCATAACATTTCATCTTACACTGAGATATACTCATATGTTTCTATATAATTTTCTCTTTCTCAGCCTCATCCTCTACAAATTCTAGTCTGATAAACTTCATTTCCCAGAATCAATCCTAAAATTATGGAGTTTGAAACAACTTGCTATATAATTCTTCAAAAGGTTCTATCTGTATACTGGAATGAAAACTATAATTGTTACAAAACTCAACTAAAGAAATATGATGATCCCAAATTCCTTGTTAGTTCATTGAAGATGATTGAATAATATTCTCAAATGTCTGAATTTATTGCTATTATTTTCCATCAAATTAAGGATGAAAGGATATAATGATATTCAATTATGTGCTCAATGACTAATAAAGGACCTTCCAAAAAATTTTAATTGATCCTGATATCTCAGTTATATATAGTGGAAAGTGTTACTCTGTGTTTCCTAAAAATATCTTTAAGGTATAGTCGAGAAAGCTGATACAGATTCCTAGAAAATGGAATATAAGATAGATGTGTAGATTTTGTTAGTTGGTCACCAATAACCCAAGTCACACTATTACCACGTGATGAATTTGGTATTACCACCACTAATTACGTGGATATATTTCCCCAAATACACTCTTACACGAGAAAATGATATATCACGACCATTGGTATTTATCACTATGCTTTGACATGTATACATGTCAAACATTTTATTGTAAAATTTCCAATATCTATTTTCATTCCATCCTATAGTTAATAATCCTGAAGGTATCTCTACATCTTAGTACTGCTAGGATGAACTAAAAATGGAGAACTATGAGATTTACACAACTTTAATTTCATAAACTGAGAATCATAAGGAACTCATAACCTATTTATGAATTTTAAAACAAAATCTTTATCAATATTAAATTCTAGAAATGTACCCCTTATAACGAATTATATCTTTTTTTATTACGTGTGATCTTCCTTCAATTATTTCTTAATTCACACTAATAGAGACGATTTCACTAACATGAGAAACAAAACATAGGAATTTCCTGCACTAAAAACATCCAAGCCAAAATTTATCAAATCATTAATCAAAGGGTTTTGTTCTAAAATAACATAGTTAAGGTAGCATGATGTTTTCATTTTATGGAATTTTCCACATTGTTTTCTTCTCATGGATGTTAATTGATCATGTAATCATAATCCTGTATTAGTTAAAACAGTCTTATCTTCATCATGTTTAATTCTTTATAAGTTAATATATTCTTCAGAATTTTATGGTCAATATATATTTCACATTTGGCTTCGTATAAATAACGTCTCTAAATTTTAACAGTGAAAAACATAGATACTAATTACGAATCATGTGTTGGATAATTTAAATTTTTAGGATTTTATGTTCATGATAAATAAGAAATTACCTATTCACTCTACATCAATACATGGCCACATCATTTCAATGAATCATCATTGTAGACGAAAAACAATCTACTTCTAGAAGGTAGGTTCAAAACTGGATCACTCATCAATCTCATACTCAGTTCCTCCAAACAACCATCAAATTATTCTATCCAAATAAATTCAACTCAATTTTTGTTAACTTAGTTAGCGATATAGATAATTGTGAAATGTTTTTAACAAATCAATAGTAATAACCTACTAATCCATGAATTATATGAATATATTTAACATTTATAGGTGTTTCCTATTCATCACCCATTTTTTAAGGATTACTGTCATTCTATCCTTATTTATAATGATAACAAGAAAATAAATATATTTCCACCAAAAAACACATTTTCATAATCTTCCATATAAATTATTTTATTTGCAAATTTTTAAGAAAATTTATAAATGTTTTTTTATGATTGTCATATAATTTTGAAATGTCCAAAATATGATCAATATAAACAAAAAACATATTCTAAAATTTATAGAATATTATATTCAAATGATAAATGAATACAACGTGAGAATTTGTCAATAAAAAGGGAATAACAACAAACTCATAATGCACATAACTAGTATGAAATAATGTATTCGGGATTTCATCGTCATTCACCTTCAGCTGATGGTACCCAGATCTAAATTCCGTCACTGAAAAATACTGAGATCCCTATACTAGATAAAAAGAGTCATAGATATGAGTCAATTGTTATGTATTCATAAATATAATTTTATTAAAATTTATATAATAAATGAAAAGTCTGATGGAACCATATTTCATTTTAACAAAAACAAATGAGAACCCCATGGTTAATTGATTGGAAGATTGACTATTTTATTAAGAAACTCACGTAATTGATTTTTAGATTCAAAAATATCCACTTGATCCATTCGATAAGGGCGTTTTGGAATTAGCCTAGAATTAGTAATTATGTCAGTAGTAAATTGGACTTCTAGATCAGTTATAGCATTGAGAAACTCTTTCAGAAAGACATCCACGTATTCATTTACCACTCGAATATAATTAATTTGAACAATACCGTTGTTTTCAAAAATATGAGCATGATAAATTTCATTTCCATGTTTTAAATATTTCTCAGAATCCTGATATGTTATCAATTTTATGATTTCATTCGTGTATAAAAAGTAGAACTCATTTAAAAAAATCAGTATCTCTACAATCAGTCTTAGTATGATAAACAAAAAGCCAATCCTTTCCCATAATTATATAAAACTACACTAAGTGTAAAATAAATATTGTTTTTACATAATATATTTCCAAAAAAACATGAATATTCATATAATAACTTTTATTTTTAGTAATTCCCCCAGTTTTTTTACCATATGTTATGGTCTCATTTAATGAGGTGAAATTTCAAATTTACCAGAAACATTTTAAAAAATAAAGGAATGTGTAGACCCTCTATCAAAGAGTACATTAGAAAAATATTAGTAAATAATAAAAGTACATGATAACACTTCGTTATATGGACTAACATCTAATAGTGTACTCCCAAAGGATCTCACTGCACTTTCCTACTTATAATTTAGTTTCCTTCCATAATTCAAATCTTTCTCTATGCAGGTTTTTTCATCATGAATCATGTCTCCACATTGGAAAAAATACAGTTTTCTTATAATAATTTATCTTAAGTTCATTTTTATGAAAATATCATGCCAATTTCCAAACACACCACATAAAAAACATTTCCTTGTTTTATTAAGGAATTCTCAAGGGTTATTTTTATCACAGATTTCAAGAATTGGAAAATGGACATTCTTATCTTCAAATTTCATTGATTGATTCTTAACCATCACATTACATATGGACCACAACTTCATCTTTTATTTAAAGTACTCATAATAATTTTAAAACTCCATTTCTACCCTCTAAACAAATAATAAAGGTTTCTTATAACATTTTAATTCATGGGAAGCTAATGGCCTTCGATATCATGGCTTTGATCCCAGGTAAAAAAGACTGATTTTCTTTCATGATCACAAATAGGATATGGATGATACCTTCTCAATTTGGTGAAGTTTTCTTCATACACTAGAAGGAAATATTACTTGATTGGTCTCAATTTAAGGAATTATTTTTCAATCCTACATCGAAGAACATTATGCAAATATATTTCAAGGAAATGATTCTTAAATTCATTACATTCCAAGGCATCAATATCCATTCCATAATTGATATTCATGACCACGGACCACCACTGGTATGCATCACCTTGATAACCATAAATATAATGACTAAATTTTTGATTATCTAAAAATCCCATGACATTGAATATATTTTCAAGCGTGTTAATCGATCATTCAGCCACTTCTAGGGCCGAAGATCCAATGATATTAGGAAGGTGTTTCATTATAAATAGTACCACTATCACCATGTTCCTTGTGGTAGCTCTGAATTCTATTAGTCATCTATTCCACCACCATTTATAGCATATGTCACTTGATCCATTACTATCTCAAACTGCTCAGTTCCAATTACCACCATTCTAGGCTATAGATTCGGAAAACTTTCAACTTCCTTATGACATCCAACTTCATCTTCCATATTTATTATGCAAAAAACCATTTGAACAGACACATATTTGATTAAAAAACATTCTAATAATTAAATAATTTTTCATTTATAAATAAAAATAAGGTAAAAATATTATATATTATAATATTATCATAATCTTACCCCATGATTTTGTCCAAACTGTGCTCTAATACCAACTATAAGGACATAACCTTAAACATTAGAAAATTTAGTTGATAAAACTAGAAAATACTTATTACATAACAAAATATGTTATCAATATTTAGTTTTAAAATGTGATTACATAATTTATATATATCAACCAAGAATAATAAAAAGGCGATACAACTAAAAAAATCCATTTTTTCATAATACAAAAGTTTCTAATAAAAACATGAAATATATTCATCAAAATTATTCACAACATTCATATTGGATTCTCGTTTCTCATGCCAATTTTTAAACCCTAGGAAAATGATTTTAAAACTAGGGATGAGAACAAAACCCAGTAAGAGATAAAAAGAATGATAAAACACATTAGAAAGTGAATACTTATACACATATGAAATGATTTTTTAAAAGATATACTTCTCACCAAATATGTATCATATAGTTACATTGTGAAAACATTAGGTTTCCATAGAACAAAGAAAACATAAGTAAACCATATAGTTTACTAGGGGAATTGATTAATTAACATTTTAACTATCATAAGTACCGTATGATCATTAACACTAAGGGATACCTTAGAATGTATCCCTCACTGATACCATACAATGTAACCATCATGTCTACCTTATTTTCTAACAATCATAGTTACACATTAATTAAACATATGGAAAAACTCCAAAATAAACATACGCAAAGAATCAAAGGGATATATGGGTCCAAAAAATCATCACAAACAATGACCAATAACCATAACCTAATCAAAAAACCTGATTACATGAATAGAAACAATAAATATTCTAAATAACTCTAAACCAACACACCTATACAAATGGTTTTGACAAACTATATGTATAGTACTGTTCAAAGACTGGTTTCCCAACAGATTCAATAAACCATTAGAATAGAACCAACCTATCAAAGTAGTTTTAGAAAACTATTGGATCGGGTCCTTTCTACAAAGCAATACCAATGGTTTTTTAAAACCGATAGGATATATGGCCCCAAATAAACTACACCCATCAACTTTTTCCCTCCCTCACCATGATTCCCTAAACCAGAGATCTCCACTTCCCCAACCTATATAACATCTTCCCCTAGTCAATCTATCTTGATTCAAACTATTTTTTGTTCTAAAAATTCAAATCTATAGGGGATATCTTAGTTGCCATGTTTTGTATCTATATGTTTTTTTGTTTTGATTTTATCTAAATGGTATCTTATTTATTCTTCCAAGTGTGTGAACCATTCTTCCCAATCAGGGATCAATATTCATGTCAATTTTTATTCATGAAATTCAAATTTATAAGATCTTACTAATTTATATGTTCTTCCTCCATTTTTTTCCTTTTTCATTCATATCATTTTATGATAGGTTTTTTTTTCATTTATGATCAGGAATCCATAAGAAAATCACATTATCATAAGAAAAATATTGAAATGATATAAATTTTATTTGAAATTAATAGAAAAGATGGTAGGTAATAATCATGAGGAAGAATACTTTTTTGGATTCACAACATAGCCAAGGTGGATATTCTAGAGAAGGAACTATTTGACAAAAAAATTATATAAGATTAAAAATAATTGTTTGAAGGAGAATTACTATGATACAATGATATGGTTAATTTTTTATGGTAACCTCTCATTTTCTATTACATCAAATCCAACATTAATTTTTTATAATAAATATTGTGTCATAGTTTTATTTATTTGTAATATCCATGTATATTGATGTTTTATAATGATTATATGATTAATATATGTTTATTGAATATTGAAGTATAACATGTGATATAATTTTATCATAGTTTATCTTGTGGAGGTTACAATAAACCTCCATAAACATCTAGGAATGTTATGAAATATATAATATACTATGCCAACTTTTTATGGGTGATTTTGAGTTTTATAAGAAATATGGGCAGTGAAAATTCAATAGATATATATCTAAGAGATAATAAATAATTCAATGACCAACTGTTTTTTGTGAAATATTTGATGTATAGGGTATAGACTTTATAAAACCAAATCAAATGTCATTTGGATATTCAAACATATTGTTAATTTTTGAATATGTTACAAAATGTTTGGAATCTAATGCCAAAAAACTAACGATTTGAGTATTGTTTGTAATTTTTTGAGTAATACTATCATTTATGATTTAGAATCTTATAAGGGCTCACCAGTGACGGATGAAACCACTTTATCTATATGTTCTTGGATGAATTAAAAATTAATCATAGAGTGCACCACAATACAACAACACCATTAGATCCCCAATCCAATAAACAAGATGAATTTTTTTAAATGATATTAAAGGTATCATAGAAAATATAGTAAAGTACAATAGAGAATATATATGAAAATGGTTGAAAGACACCTTGTGGGTTTATAGAATTGATTACAAAAACCCAAATGGAATAATCACATATTAATTTTTCAAATAGTATAGTTATCATATGTATGTATAGATTGAAAACAAATCTGATTTGGAAGTTAAATATATGAATATGGACATAGAGAAGGTTCAATATGAAAAAAGACTATATATACCAGAACATATCAAAATAAAGAGAGAATAATTTGTAAATTCTAGAATTTACCTGGAGACAATAGGAGTAGCACATAACATGCTGATTCAATAAAGTGACTTTCAACTAAGAGAAAATATATTTCACTATAACTCAAAGCTAAAATTAATGTCTGATGAACTTCATTCCATAGGGGAAAGCCCATTGACCACCAATAATGGGTATCTATTTAGCATTTTTGATAGTCAATAAATGTGAAATGTATGAATTTTTTATCGATGGATATGTGATGGAGAATTATCTCAACAATATGATACTCTTAATAGTGGAAAAGATCACACTTCTTCAATACCCAACTAATTAACTCGGAGACTATACCAACCAAATTAATAGAATTGAAGTGACTTGATTTGACCCAAGTAGACTTGAGTAGACCTGAACAACACTAAATTGAATCAAAATGTACTAAAATAAATAAAATTAAACTAAATTGAACAAAACTAAAATAAATTATATTGTATTGTTAGAAAATAAATTTAGTCTAACAATTCTCATTTACATAACAAAACCTATCTATATAATATTTTGTTCTCTTTCATATTATGATTCACATATAGAGTAGTGCGTTAGTTATGGTTTTATATAAATTGAATAATTCTGGTTAACTTAAATACATTTTAGATTAAAATTCAAATGTATTGAATTTCATTCACTAAAATTCTATTGACATTATTTTTACAGAATGGATAGATGTTTGATGTATGAAACTAATTAGATCTGAAATGATTTTCAAAACAATATGGAGATCTATTTAGATTTCATATTTTACAATGCTTTAGATAGTGTAAATATACGCTTAACATATTATAATTTTGTTGGAAGACCTTGGTTGAGGCGTGAATAATATAGCTACCATATAAAAAACTATGGGTTTCAAATAAATAAAAACATATGGTATCACAATGGGGAGAAAATTGAATTTAAAAATCATGATGATGAAAATGAGAGGATTGGATTGGAGAATTTTATATATATTTGGTTTTAATTTATTCTTCATCTTGAGAAGGAATGGATGTTGACCCATGCTGACTTTGATTCCAACAAACATGATGTGTCCAATGAAAATTAAGATATTGACAGGGTGAAAAAATTGAATGATGGCGCGACGACATCCGAATATCAAAAATGTGATAAAATGAAAATCCAATAATATTTAATCTGATTAATTCATGTGAAAAATACGTTTGTGATTTCTAATACATACATCTATTACATTTTTACCTTTTTGAAAGACACACTTACATATGATGAAGATATTCCCTCAAACCCCTTAATAACATGGAAGATCTTCGAAGAACATTGATTAAAAAAACAAATTTCATGCTTAACCAAATGATTGCCAATTATTCTTGGATAAAAATGATGAAAGACCTGATTTTATAAAATGTGGAACATCCTAATGGAATCCAATACACGATGTAACTACATCCTGTGTTCCACAAAAAGTAATATAGAACCTTCCATTGATCCCATGACTCTAGATTCTTTTCATGTCTATTGAAATATCATTACAAATGTGATAGCATGATAATGGGAGAAAGAAGAATAATGAAGAGTTGGTTCACCATGTAGTTGTATTTTCATGGTAGAGATTTGATGCTCGATATCCTAATTTTTCACCTATTGTGCATATTGTGAGGTTAGGTATTTGATGTGATGGTTTTAATCTGTTTGTGTAGATTCTTACATAGCACACCAAATGGATGGTTTTCATACACATTCTTAACCATCCCACATAGACGTGAATTTAAAAAATACTCTTTCATGATTATACTCATATCATGCCCTTTTGATCCTGTAAATGATATAGATATATACATGAAACCATTAATAATAAAGTTTAATCTTCTTTGGGATGTGGGTGTACGCACATATGATGCATATTCAAAAGACATATTTCAAGTGCATGTTGTGCTTATGAGGATGATCAATTAATTTCCTTCTTATACTATAATATATGGATGGAGAACGAAGGGAAAACTATCATGTTCTAGTTGAATGAACAATAATCAATGCATAAGACTAAAATATCATCGTAGTTTGAATTTTATGGTACATTGATGATTCTTTCCAATGGACCATTCATATAGAAATAATCATCAATGATTTGACCATACCAAGTGGACCAATGACCCACCTCATCATATGTTAGCAACTGATGTAATTAATGAATTTCAAGATTTCAGTCGTGCATTTGTGAAGGGTGAAATGAAATATATAAAAATGATGAATGTTTCCAATGTTACATGTTACAATTGGAAGAAGAGGAGTATCTTCTTTGAGTTTTCTAATTGGTTAATTAATTTGTTATGTCCTTTTTAGACTTAATGCACATAGAAAATAATATATGTGAAATGTTTTTTTATTATTCTAAATGTCAATGGAAATAAATAAGATGACTTATAATCTCAATGTGACATGGTGGGTTAGGGAATCCGACCAGAATAGCATTTTATGTGTATCAGGGAACGTAAATGGCATGTTCAATGTGCTTCTTAGGTGGTGACAACCGCAGAAAGAATAAATTTATAGAAGTAATAGAGACTATTAATGTTCCTGATGGATATTCAAGAAATATTTTAAACTTTTCAATAGGAGAGAGTTGAAGTTGAAATCATCAAAGACTCATGATTATCACATAGATCTGCATGATTTGATTCAAATAGAATTTCATCATATTTTTTCCAATAATATAAGGGTTTTGTTTATTTAAAAATTCCACTTTTTAGAGATCATTGTTATATGAATTTCTTCATGTATTTATTAATAAAAATGTTGGCTAAGACACCATTAATTTTTTTGTGAGTAAGACAAAATATTTACTCTACCATTTTTCTCATGCATGTTTCATCTGACTGTCCATCATACAACCAAAATAATTCTTGGAGGACCTGTTGCATTTTGTTTGATATATCCAACTGAAAGAAATATGTACACATTGAAATCTTATGTCTGGAAAAGGAATCATCCCGAAGGTTCTATCGTGAATGGTAACATGGAAAAAGAATGAATGGATTTATTATCAATGTATTTGTCTAATATTACTATGAGAATGAATAAAACAATGAGAAATGAAGAAGCACAATATGTGAAAATGAAACCGAATTTTCTATACTCCCTCAAAGAGGAGGAAATCTCAGATCATATACATTGATGAAATTATTTATTAAAGAGTGAGAGATAGAACATCATACATTTTTGTTTAACATTGATTTGTTCGATGACTACATCAGATAAGAAAATTGAACTTCTATATCATTACTCATCTCTTTAATTATACACATCATTTAAACTATTTCATTTTTTAACAACAAGGAACATAAAGAAATGACAAATAGAAAGAATCATTATTAATCTTTGATAACGAGAGAGTCATTTCATAGCAAATAGTTTTCTTCTGTGGTTAAAATTAAGGTATGAATATTTATATAATAAATAAAAAAAATCAATAATTAATTAACAATAATATTAGTTTATATTTTAGGTATCATGTTTTCCTACTAACTTTATTTCTGAGGAAATGAGATATTTGGATTTTCGTCCTAAAATTATGGTTTGTGAATGTAAATAAATTGTGATCATTGTGTACATATGTATTATAAATGAATGAAAAAATAACATGAAAACACACCAATATGGTTTTATTATATCTTCCACAACAGACTATTGTGAAATTGCATCATATAATAGACCTCATCTTGAAAATGTAACTTATTATGGAGTCGTTAATAAAATAATATTATTGGATCATTACTATCATTACTGAGTCATGATGATAAAATTCCTTTGGTTTTACTCGATGAAGTGGGAGGGAACCTTTATAGATTATTATGTATTTAATGTTATTGGCTTCACTCACACAATTTCTACTGATGAACCATATGTATTGGTATTAATGAAAAAATGAGTTTTATATGGAAAAGATTAACTTTGACCTATATTTGGCGTCATCGTTAAAATAATTACAAGACTTTTTATTTTATAATGATGATGGAATTGACACCATTCATATTGAAATTGGAATCAATCCAGATATTAGTTATGATAACTACAATAGGTCATGTTTCATAGTCGATTGTGAACCCAATGTTGTGGTGGGAAATATATAGAATCATCCATATGATTTCTCAGTTATTTTTTTAAACTTGGCTTAGGTTGTTATGGTTGGTAATTTTATAAATGATGTAATATTTATTTAAAATATTTTGTGTCCTACTTGAACATAATTTGAAATTTTGATTTTTATTAGAATCAATTTTATTTTAGTGTCATTTTCTTATATTTAATTGAACTGAATTCAAACCTACAAAATCCAAAAAAATGAAACAATTTAATTTGAATAAAATAGAAGATGAATTTAATTATACATATTAAACATATTTATAAGACAATTAAAATAATGAGATTATTTACCTTAACAAAAAATAGATAAATTAAATAACAGAAAATATGAACCAAATAACGTATGAAAAATAAGTCAAGTCTCATTTTTTTTGGGATTCAAATTAGTTATAATTTTTTAATTACATAAATATTTGATTTCTTTTGAAGGAAATGAATTATACAGAGGATCAGTTAAGAAAAATTATGAGAGAAAACAATTATTGAATGACTAAGATGGGTATTCCTCCATTAGTACATGTTATAAGTATTTCATTTCAAATATATATATATATATATCAATAACATATAATGTCATGTGATTAATTTTATTTTAATTCATTATGTAGGATATACCCCTTAAGCACTAGTTATTTGATGAGCAGCTTAGTAGTGGTCCCATTACTCAAGCTGGTGGTACAAGGGGGTGGTATGAGATTTTTGTGCTCTTGTCGGCGTACATGATTAGAACTTTCCCCTCTTATTGATGTACCATATTCCATGCTTTATGATCCCGCATTTTTTAGGGACACACGAGATATTTAGTCCTAGAATGATATCACCAACCTTTACATATCAGTCTCCAAACCCATATTTACTATATCTAATAATGATTCCCAAACCTCATCTATATCATGAATTTGGCCAGCTATCCATTCCATATTCATTACCATATACTTCTTTATATCCTAGCTTCTATATTCATTCTTTGAATCATACTCTAACATTTTCTGTGACTATGTAGCATACATTGGGACCCACTACACCTGTAAAGGGTGATTTTCAATTATCTTATATGGATCTAGAATCACACATTGATCAAACAACTCTTGGTATATTTTAGAACCCACCCAATTTTTTAAACCATAATTACTTTTCATTATAACATATATTGATATAATATTTGTTCTCATCTACCAATAGATACATATACTGATAGGTGAAAAGGAAATACAAGATTTCGGGTGTTGTTGAATCACGAAAAATACATGATGGTATAATATAGCTAATAAAACCAAATGGTAGATGAAATAGGGAAGGAATGTCATATTTATTTAGCATCCCTTTCCAAATACATTGAAATTATTCCCATCATCCCCATCTCGAGGAGAATGTTGATAAACTAAGTCGAGGATAATTATGCGGCACCAATATGGGTAAAAAATTCTTTTGAATTAATTTAATATTTTTTATTTATATGGTTTAATATTTTAGATTCAGCTTTTGTTTAATTTTCCCGATGGTGAGGGTGCATGACCGGCACTTCTAAAGGAATTAGGCAAGATTTGGAGATACTATAAACATGATTTCTATATTGTATAGTGTTCTAGATTTAGAAAATATTTCTACGTGGTACTAGTCTAGAATGAGTGTGCAATAGAATAGTATCGACAAATGACTACTCCTTAAATGACTATGATGATTGAGTTATTAATCACATTTGGGGGTTTTAAATTGTAATTTTTGTGTTTTTCATTAATACTATATTTTGTATAATTGAATTTTATTTATTAATAATAAAAAAAAACATTAATTCATAAAAATACCTCAAACCTTAGAGTCATACTATGATGTTAGATCATGAGAGGATACGTGTACAATAGTTGTTTATAATTGTTTCTTAAGACATGCAATTTCTATTGTT
This sequence comes from Viscum album, assembly GCA_963277665.1. Classification (NCBI taxonomy): domain Eukaryota; kingdom Viridiplantae; phylum Streptophyta; class Magnoliopsida; order Santalales; family Viscaceae; genus Viscum; species Viscum album. The sequence continues at coordinate 597,666,251 of OY728139.1, forward strand.
TTATCCATAATTTACTTGATTTCAAAAGTTTTAATATAAATTATTTTATGAAATTCATTATTGGTAAACTAATGTCAATTATGTTTTCCTACAATCAATATCACTGTAGTGGATGGTATTGTATATTAAAGGATGTGTGCCTCAAGAAAAAATATTTTTATTCAGTAGAAAAAAATAGAATGAAGTGTGATTAACGAACCGACACCATCGTGGATTGAAAGATTTAAATTGTTAATTTTAAATTTTAATATCAATTTTGTATATTAATAATTTATTTATATTTTTAACAGTATACTTTGGAGGTCCATGATTCATAAGAACCAGAAAATTTAGGGCCACATGATCACTTACATCAGGTATTGGGAGATGAGCACCTTGGAAGAGTGCACTGTCGACCTGGGAAGAGTATAGTCCCGATGAGGTATTGTCCATCTTAAGGCACTAGTTATAGAACAACAATGTTGGAAAAGGTTATGGAATGTGAATAGAATGAATAAAAAGGGTCATATAGGGGAAATAATAGGTTTATTGGGAAAATAATAAATTTATGAAACAAATGAATGTTTTATGTCGATCACTTCCACCAGTGGCCATAAAATCATCTGATGAATATATTTCATTGATGTTTTCATTATATAGTACACCATGAAGAGTTCTTATTAGTGGTTGAGAGGTTTTTGTTCCTGGTGATTTTGATGGATAGGAAGAGGCCATTGATGAGGAAGATGTTTAGAATGAGGCCAACGATGATGATGGAGATGATGCTAGGGTCAAGGAATTTACTGAGGTAGAAGAGAAGGGTGAGGATGGGGGTGAGGATGAGGATGAGGATGAGGATAGTGATGAGGATGGGGATGAAAACAGGGATATGGAAGATAATGAATATGAGGATAATGAAGAAAGTGATTATAATGATAGTGAAGAGGGATAGATTGATCTGTTACATTTTTAACTGATATTACTGACATTACTAAAATTACTGGCATTACTGAAATTTGATGTTTGATGATTTACTTTTAGTGAATATATGTTTGATTTGGTTGGTACATTATTCTTCACTCGAGTAGCCTAAATACTATATAGTTTTAACCACAACACCTTTTACCAATGTATTGTCATATTGTTTAAAAAAGATATTAGGTTATTTTGATATTAGTATCCTTTAGTTTTTTGGAGGATAATTTTAGTCTTATACAACTCATCAAAGCCTCCAAATATCTTATGGATGATCATTTTAAAAAAGAAATATTATTCTATCTAGATAAAGATAGTAATTATATATATTGAATTGATAGACCTTGATTATCATTTGGTGGTAAATCCTCCCTCTTTTGTCCTCTTCATGGGATAACTTCAAATTATTCCAAAAATATGATATATATTCCAGAAAGTCCAACCACAATCAATAAAACCAATTTCTGTAATCTCTTTTCTCAATGATATATCATAGTTCCATGAAATCATTTCAATGACATAATGGTGTGTACTATTCCACTACTCTTAGATTTTCATGCGAAGGTGGACATAGACACAACATTTTACAATATTAAGGAATATAATTCCATCACATTGAAATTTATTAGACTCTCAATGTATACCCAATGGTCCATCACAAAACCCAAACAACCTTGCGTGGGTCACAAGATCCACCAAGGCACACACTAAAACTCTTGGCTATAGAACATGATATTATTCAATGTCATTATACAAATTATTAGTAACAATCATATGATTCATTGTCTTTTGATTCAATAGGTTATTGGAAATAATTATTATCTAGTTTTATTTCATCATTTCTAAATGTGATTGGTCTCTCACCATTAGGGTGATGATCATCTCTCTCTTTATCGATAAATTAAGGGATGGTTTCTTCAATCTCTCACTGAGTAAGAATTATACTCAATTTTATTTCAACCATTTATCGAACTATGTATATAGATATTGGTACCTACCATTATGAACCTATTCTAAAACATCATTCAAATGTTTTAAATACTAAAATCATCAATCAAAAAAATCAACAAAATAAGTATGGACTTCCATTTCTCACTATATCCAGTGTTTTTTTCAATTGTGTTCACTTCGGTGTGGATATAATCTATTTTTGGTGTGTATAACATCCTTAATATTAGATGTATTCAAGGGGAATATTGGGATTTCTAGTGTTTTATTCATCCTTGTCATTGTATTATATATTGTATGTATTTTTAGGTGTATTTACAGTTTGGTGATTTTTTTATCAAAATTTCTTTCTGGTGTTGAATTCATTTTGTTTTTAGGGGTTCTATTCATCATTATTATGTAGTGTTTTTGAATATTTCTGTAGAGTATTTTCCGGTGTGGTGATTTCCATTGTGGTATTCTGCATATTTTCTTTATTAGTGTCATTTTCTATGACATGTCCCCACATTTCCATTTATTTCACTAATATAGGAATATAATGGTTAAATATTTATTAACATCTCAGTTCATTTTTTGATTTATGTTTTGATAATTTAAAGAAAATAGACATATTTGGTGGTTGATTTAATTTAATGGTTTGTAACAAAATCCAAATGAGGGAACTATTGAGAAGAATTTGTTAGAGACTATTAAAGACTAAATTTTTTAGATATGTTAAAAAAACCCTATGAATAGATTTTTTTCAAAAGTGGTATGTTTTTTATGTGATGAAAAATTCTATATGAGTAAATAGATTTTTTGTTGGATTTTTAGTCAACAAATCGATTATTTGTGACTCGTATTCTATCTCAGTTGATTTATATTATTTTAAATGAGGCTATTTTCATTATAAGATATATGATTGATTGAATATCATTAGAAGAATATTGGATGTATTTTTTGAGAATAATGAAGTGATTATGGCCTTATTAGAATATTTGTATCTCCTAAAGCATGTAAAATGCATGTATGGGAAGTAAAAGAGAATTTCTACCAAATAAATGATCATTTTTCATGTCATTCTATATAAAATAAATTTTAACTATGTCATGGTGTTTTAGAAAACACACCATAGTTGAGAATTACAGAAATTTTGGATTAGAAATGAGAATTTTTTAGGGTGTGTCTAAGAACCAAAAATGACATTCACTACTCCATGCTAAAATATTTGTGACCATCTTGAGTAAAGTAAACAAATTTCAGGATGACTGCACCAATGAAATTGAAATGGGTTAGTTGAATGAGTGGTTTTCATAGGAAGATTAAATAGGGGAATAATTTTGTCTGGTAAATTCCATGGTGAGAATACTAAATTCCTATCTGAAATGATGAAGGGATATTGCACTATCACAAAAGGTTTTGGATATAGCATTGAAACTAAAACAACATTTATACATGAAATGCTTTACTAGTAATTTTCAGAATAGTTATATAGTACCTAAAATATGTTGAACCAAAAAATATTAATAAATAACATACTGTGGGGAGTATATTATTTTTTTGTGCTACTGTAGTGGTGATTTTTTGTGCTGTTTTAATAGCTATATGCTGGTGTATGCAGATGAGGGGTGTCCACTGGCTGTTGTGCAAATTTCTAGAAATACCCTATACCAATGGTTTTAAATGGTTAGTATAATGTAAAATAACATGTGTTTATTAATGTTTTATTTAACCTTTTGGTAAAAATCTATAATAATTGTTTATCAAACAATTTTCAAATAAAACAATGATTATATATACCAAAGGATCATAATGAAATGGTATAAATATATACGATCTTATATTTTAGAATAATTGGAATATTAAAATTTACAAAGTCTTATACCAACAGTTCATGAATAACTATTGGTATAGGCCTATCCCAACACCAAACTCCCCAATATTGTTGAAAACTATTAGTATAGGGTATAAAAATGGTATTCCTGTCTATAAAAATGGTTCTAAACAATTTTTATATACTTCCTTTCATGCAGTGACTCCTTTATAATTTTGTTAAAATAATTAAAATAGTATTTTATATAGGATACCCTTACATATACAATATCATTGAATGGATAATTAATAAAACTAAACGAATATGTATAACCACTATAAATCCAAAAAATAAAAAATAATATATCAAACATTCATATCACAAATAGTCTTAGCATAAAAAAATCCATAAAGTAAAAGGTTAACCCAAAGATTGGAAATTGGATTTAAAATTCACTTACATCATGCTCACCTTACTTTAAATGTGTATAAACCTACTATATAATGGTTAGAAGAGTTTTATTAATATTTTAAAGAAACTTATTTAATTTTGTAATAAATTAAATGATCATTTGATAACATTATTTCACCAATTTATTACTAATATTTTGGTTTTTCCATTGGTTCAGGTGCATTCATTACATGGTTCCCATTGTCAGTTGGTAATTTATTTTCATGTTGAATGTAAGAGAAAAACCATAAGTGAAATTAAATGGTATTAATATGTTTCCAAAATATTAAACTAAACCATACATATTTTTTTCCATATATTATAATCAATCATTAGATAAAACATTAAATATATTCGTTTAAATCATATTTTCAGTTCTCCGATAATCCTAAACTTGTTTCGTTATATATTTTATTATTATATATATGTGTTAATTACAGAACATAAAAGAGGATATATCATACAATGTAAAATAATTTCTACAATTAAAATGGCTTTATGACCATCCATGAAGGTGGTAATGGAAATTGAGAACGCATCATCTATAATGTCTATAAATTGAAACATCAAGGGGGATGTTTTTACTTTTATAATAAAAGGGAGGGGAGAAGAAGTATGATGATTAATATTAATATAAAAATGATAAAATTACAGTATATATAAGATAATGGAGTTTTTATGCCTCTTGGATAAGGGGAGGTTAAATTATTATAAAAAAATAAAAATAACTGAAAAGGAAATAAAACAAAATGAAAGAGGATTTTTACCTCTTGAATTCGTGTCCTTGAAAACCACATTATGGACATTGGTTTTTACCATTTGACGAGTCCAGAATATATTAGATGCAAGGAGGAATCATTGAAAGAGTATTGGGCATAAAATTTATATGGATCAAGGATTGAGAGGTTTGAGGAGAATAGGGGGTTATGGGTTGTATTTATAGTGTGGGATAGGGTTGGGGTCTAATATTTTAATCCATATTTTGTTAGTTTTCTCAAAAAAAGAAATAGTGTGGGTTATTGTGAATAAATACAGTAATTATTTATTGTGAGTTTGAACCAAGGGTGATTACCATATTAAAATATCATCCATGATGTAATAATTCATGTGTTTATCATTGTTCATAAATTATTAGGTTTCACCATTCCCTAAATTATGTATATATTTGGGAAAATTACCAATAATCCAACCGAAAACATTTTAGAAGATTAGAAATTAAAAATTAACTCATTTTTATAGATAAATTGTATATATGATAAATAAAGTTTTTAGATAAAATCATATTTTATTTGAAAAATAATAATTTCAAACCTATAACATAGTTCATAACACCAGGAAAAATTAATCATGTTCTCATAAAAAATTAAAATAACAATAATATAATTAAATATTAATTTACAATTCTATTTTATGTAATTAATTTTTCATCAAAATAATTATATTATAAATAAAATGTTAATTAATTATTTATTACTCCCAAAAACACCAAAACCTAATTTCTCATTTCAAAAACATTTATTCACTTATTCCATAATATAAATATATCATGATTACTCTTTTAAGAAGCATAAATTTTATTTTTACAATCACAGGTGAGGTTACTATTCTATTGGTCGATTACTCCTCCCAATGGTCACATTAAGAAGTACATGGGTTGTTACATCCTTTATGAGATAAACTAATCATTTTCAAAAGAATAAGTTCCTATTTTTCTCTGCTTTATATTCAATCTATTTCATCATATATTATTTTCCCTATAATAGAATCTCATATTACTCACACACGTTCTCAAATTTTCTATTTTTGATTTTACATTCAAAAGAATACTTTCTTTCATTGGGTTATGATTATCAGATTCTATAGTTAGTATCATTTGGGATTTGAATCTCATAGTCTAACTTCAATTTTGTAATTAGGTATTGACTCCCCAATAAAAAAATTATTAGGTCAGTGTGGTTTTCCCTCAACTTTAAAGAAGTGTTTTTTTAATTGGGTTATGATTCTTATTCAAAAATTCTTTTTAATTCACAATGTATCCCTAACAAAGTAAGTATATATAAAATAATAATTTTTTCACTTTGGTTTGATCTATTTTATAAATTCCCTATGCTCTTTCATTTAATATATGCTTCAAAATTTCCCATTTAATTAACATAGCAAATTTAATTTTAAATAGATAATTATTTTATAAGGATAAAATTTTAATCTCATCTATTCACCCCACCTCTAAACCATTTTCCATCACCATTTCAGGAATAATATTTTCAATAATGTCTATTTTAAATTAAAAATTTTATTTTATGTAATTAAATATTTTTATTATCTGTTAAGGAATTAAATTATTAAATTTCTTCTAAAAAATATAATATATATTTTTAATAATAATAATAATTTTGTCAACAAAATATACTATTAATTGTTATTTATTTAGTTAATAATTCTTATTTTCATTTATTTTTTATTATGTTTAATTACGTTTTCTCATATTGTTCAACATTTAGTTATGTTATATATATTTATATGTGTAATATTTAATTTTTTATTATAGTTACAAGTAAATATTTTATATCAATTTTTTATAGATACATTTATAATAAAAAAATATTTTTTATTAATTAAAATTTTTATTAGTTGTTATTGAGTTATATTTTTCAAAAACAATTTATAATAATTTTTTGTTTCAAAAAATAAAATATCGTTGAGTATAAAATACAAATTATGTTCTTTAAAAATATTTTAATCTTTTTTATAACATAAAAACTATAATATAATAAAGTAATACTAAATTTAATTATATAAAAAAATGAAATTAGGTAAAAAAACAAATAAAAATTACTTTCTATTATTTATCAAAAATCTAAATTTCAGCTACTATATTCATAATTTACTAATTAATATTAATTAAAATTTCAAATTTACAATTTCTTTATTATTATCATAGTTTAAATCCAACTAAATTTAAATGAAAACTGTAATCTAATTAAAAAATTATGAAATCTAAAATCAAAGAAATGAACTAAAAATTAAAACAAGAAAAAAATTAAAATATTTAATTTTTGTTGAAGAGAAAATTCTAAATTGAAGTACTTGGTTGCATATTTTGAGTGCATGATGTTTGATGAGCTTTAGGAGACTTATTTAGAAGAGAGAATGATAGAATGAGAGAGAAATAATGTTTAAGAGATTGATGGTCCTGTTCTTTTAAATTTTACATTCTTAAGACAAACATTTATAATGGAAAAAGTTATTTGTGAAAGGTATTATTGATGAATTATGAATCTATCACAATTAAGAGACAAGAAAATATTATTTTTTAATTTTATTAATGTTATTTTAAGAAACTAATTTTTTCATAAATAATCTACCACAACATAAATTTGTTTATAAAATGATTATTATTTGAATTACTTAAATATTGTATCCCAAATAATTTACTACACTAAAGTGATTGATTTTCCAAAAACTATTATTACACCACGATTTATTTACATTGAAAAATTTTACATAAATTAATATCCTTCCCAAATATAATTTTTCCTTTCCTGAAATATAATTCCAAACTATTTTTTGTGATGTAATCGAAGTCTATTTAAAATGAATCTTTGTAAAAAGTGTGATGAACCATTGATTTTGAGACCATTACTCGACGATATTTAGGTGATGGAAGTGTTATCATAGTGCTTTTGGGTGCTCTAGGGATGTGTAGTTGAGTACTGAATATATGGATGCTGAAATGATAGTGATGAATTTTGTAGTGGAGGACATAGTGGTGCGACGAGTGTAGTGGTCTAACTATTTTGATCAATTTAACATGGGAACATTAGAAATTACAATTTTCACTAAATTGTGTATCACGGTCATCCATCATGATATGGTGGATCCTATTATAATCTAATGGTATCTGGGAAGTCATCGATAATATAATTATGTCAAATAGTTTACAGAGATCTATTATATGGTGGTGATCACATTAAGTGTATTGAAAAATTATTTCCCAATATATAATGGGGAATGGATCCAGACCTATATAGGTGGTCAGGGTAGCGTGGAATCACTGAATTGTTGTACTATATGAGGTGTAAGAATAAAAGTGATTATGGTCTTACTATGTGTCACCCTCATCAATGGTGATCTCAAATGATGAGGAAATTCCATCAATGGCTCAGAGAGTAGTCATGGTGGTTTGACTTCTATGACATCATCAAACCGAGATATGTTTCTTTATTTTCCTTGGGGTATTTTTCAAATTATGGGATGAAGTTTGTAGTCAATGATGCTCTTGGTTTACGTTATTGTTTACCATCATGAGGTTTATTTTTTGGGGTTTTTTTGTAAAAGGAATTTTTGAAATCCATAAAAATGATACTTTTCAGTCAGTAGTAATGGTGGTCATCTAGGGATTGATAAAAGATCTAACAATCCATGGTTCTTTTCATGGTGTTTTTCAATGAAATTAAAATATATTTTGGAAGGAGGATGAGGCTCAATGGGATATGTCCATTTCAAATAGATAGAAAGTCAAGTATCTTTTTCATTGGATGCACCACGGTCATGGTTGAAGTCACCCCTACTAGGCATGATGTTACCACATAGTGATGGTGGATAATTTAGATATCTCTATAAATATGGGTTCAACTATTCCTTGGATTGTCATTTAATCCCACCATGAACCCTATCAAACCTAGGTCCTCTTATTTATTCCTATAAATTTATCTTGTAGTTTTAATCCTCTTGGTTTATAATTATAAAACACCACTTATTTGTGACACTCCCTACTATCTATCTTATGTGTATCCTTTAGTCCCATTTCATTTCCTAGAGGATTATAATTTCATGTGCATATAACTTTATCATGTGATTGAGTGTTTATGGATGATTGTTTGTCATTTTTTGGTTTAGTGGGGGTCTCTTGGAATTTCTGAGGTTGTTGAACATTGTTTTGTTCTTCTTGTGTATTTCTCCATCGAAGCATTGTATTGAGGTAAGGGATTTAAGAACAATCATCATTTTTGTTTTATTTAATGTTTCACAATAATTCTTCTATTTGGTGGGTAATATTGATTGTCTTATTGAACATAATTAAATAATCTAAATTGAATGAATGGTGATTGGGTGAATAAATTTTGGATATATTCTTTCAATGATATTTCACAAGAGATTGATGCATTTTTATTTATATATATAATTATATTTTTTACTACTATGATTATGTTATATTTTTTGTTACTATACTACTTGAATAACCTCTTATAATATGTTTACAACATAATGTAAATAAAAAATATAGTAATGTTTAATTTGATATTGAAGTGATGTTTTTTTTAAGAGTAGTTAAATATGGATGTTTTGGATGATGACATCTATTATTGTGTATTGCTGAAATTAAAATTTTTATGGACAATATTGCATGTTTTTTGAACTGATTTTTCATATATAATATTTAAGGTTGGATATAAGATGTTGGATGGGGTTGACCAGTTGGGTAGTAACTACATTTCAATGATTCTGAAATAGGGGGTGTGTTTGTGTGTTAAATTGATGTTTTCAATAGATTCACAACAACCAGTAAATTTTGTTGGTATTATTGAAAAGTTTATATTTATAATATGTTATTGGAACAAAATGGTATGATATGGATGTGTAAATACTATGTAAAATGAGGATGATTTAAAATTATGGGTTTTCATTAAATATAGAATTTATGCTCCTTATAAACATAACATGAATAGTTATTAAAAATCTATAATTTGTTGAATTAATGAATTAATTCGATATATGTGAATGCTCATTTAGGCTGTTTAATATGGGATGGTGGAATTGTTTATGAGGTATAAGTGAATAAGTATTTTTGGAAAGGTTATAGAGGTATTGTGATGTTTGTGGACTGCGTTAGGGATATTTTAAAATAAAAAGTCTAGGTTTTGATTGAGTATAGATATAACCATAGTTTTATTTTATTGGTATTTGTATACTATCCTAAATATTTTGTGATATTGTTATGAATTACTAATTGTTTGGGGTTATATGTGTTTTCTTGAAATTTTTGGATGATGAGGAAACTAATTACTAAATACTCAAAATCTTATGATCTCTAGTATAGGTGTAGTGAAGGCTATGATGGGTCTTGGTAGGTTCAATCGTACTAGTAGAGTATATAGAATAAAGGAAGGACCTAAGTGGAATTAGGGGTAAAATAGGTATTCCCACATTATTATAGTATGTGATGCAGTGGAAGACCCAATGGGGTATTGATATTATATTATATGGTGAGGGGTGTGGATGGTGGGTGGATGGAATGTGGTTTATTTATACCATTTCACTGAAACCCATGTACAATTGAATTGTGATATGCGTTTGGGATATGTTATATAGTAGAATAAATATTAATATCTTTATGTGGCTGTGAAATGTTTTATTCTTATGATATGAGATTAGTAAGGTTTGTGCAATACAACTGTGGAAGTGATTGGGATCAAATGAATTTTATCATTAGTTAATGAGAGATGAAAACCAAGGGGGAAGCCGTTCTAGGTACCCTCTTGTTATATTATTAATATTATTTTATTTTAACTATATGTGATACTTGGTGAGTGAGGCATGACAATGTTATGTAGTATTTGAAATTTTATAGGTTCTTGTGGATTATACATTTTATTTAGTGGACCATTAATATTCTTCCCCTATATTTTTTTGGTAGGTCCTAAGTATGATCACATTGATTATAAACATTATGACCAACCTTATATATAAAAACAATTTTTATCTTACCTAGGATATTTTTTATGCCATGCAGGAAAATACGGATTGATGTGGGATATAATGGAAAGAGAACCTTTTTTGGAGTCTATTTGGTTTATTATTCATCCTCTTTGAATATTTATGAAATTTAATGCATTAAGATTATCATGGGTGGTTTTTTAGTTTATATCATGGTGTTGGTAGGTGGTTTTCATATATATACATTTATTGGATTTATGATGGAAATTTCTTCCATTTATGTGACTTATAACCACTGTGTGATTCACCACTTAACAAATATATAATGGTTTGATTCTAGTGTCATTCTCATCATCACTACAGTTCTAAGAGGGGATCTTAGTGGTGGAATTTTTTAATAGAGTATTATCAATGATTATGGTTAAGAGATATAGTGGAAAATGGAATTAGGAACTGTTAATTATTATATGGGTAGGTAAGTAAAAAAATAATTATATATTTGTGCATAGAAAATGTTTTAGAGATTAACTAGGAAAATAAATTAAGGGAATGCTATTATATAAAACAAGGAACATACTTTTTAATAAATGAAAATATATGTGTTTATTATTATAGTTAAGAGGAATAATTGATATTCAAACATCCTACTCCTCTGCACCTTTTTTAATTGAGGTGACATTTGAAGAATAATCTCCCCTAATTCTAGATAAATTAATTTTTTTAAAACAATTTATTGATACTGGTAATAGTGTTTTTTTGTATTGATTAATTATTTTTAAAAAGAACAAGTGGCTTAGAATGATTAAATTTTGTTTGATGATCGGGTTGATTACCAGAGTGTCAACTAAACACAGGTGGATGAAGATTGTAAGAAAACTCTATCTGAGTTCGAGTGTCAAGGTTTGGTTTAGTATGAAGAGAGAATATATGATATGGAAACATATTACTTTTTAGAGGAGTGTGAAATTTACATGGAAGCCATTCAATATATGTTTTATATTCTTGTTCTTCTATTAATTATTCTTATGCAAGGAGAAGTAGAGTAGTGGAAAATCATTTATTTTATAGATTGGAAGGAGGTAGATTTTTCTTGGGATGATTTCAATAGATAGTTGTATGATGAATTATTTTTAGTGATGATGAGGTTAAAAAAGAGGAAAAAATATTATATATTTTTTATGTAATAATCACTGTGTGGAATGTCCATTTTTGATTTATGCACCTCAAACAATTTATTCTTGATCTTTTCCCTGAATTGAAGTCACTACTGGAAATGGAAAATTTCCTAACAGTTTAGAACCATTGGGAAAGCCTGAAGAACCGTTGGTATATCTTATACCAACAGTTCTGCAATCTGTTGGTATATCTTATACCAATGGTTCGGCACACCATTGGTAAGTAAGCTGTTGGGAAAGCTTTTACCAATGGTTTACAAAGAACCTTTTCTATAGGTTAGAAAAATGAACATATCTCAATGGTTTGGCACAACCATTGGGATAGTTTTTCCCAACATTTTCTCTTGAACCATTGGGAAAACCAACCATATGAATCCCTATCCCAATGGTTTGGGAAACCATTGGGATAGGTCTTTCCCATCAGTTTGATGAAACCATTAGGATAGGTAAATATATTAAAAAGAGTTCTAGTGGAGGATTGAACCCACAACCTCTGCATTATAAATCAATCACTTTACCACTATCCTAGAGTATCCTTTGTGAATATATATATATATATGTAATTTATATATTGATTTATTTGATGATATTCGACAAATGTACTCATAAAAATTAATGGCACCTATCCCAACGGTTTTGTGAACCATTGGGGTAGGTGCCCACCCTTTCCCAACGGTTTGGCCAAACTATTGGGAAAAGTGGCCTCAAAGTGGGATTCTCTCAAATTTCCCCACGGTTTGGCCAAACTGTTAGGAAAAGTGACCTAAATGTAGGCTTTCCCAATGGTTTGGCCAAACTGATGGTAAATGGGGCCTATACCAACAGCTTATACAAACCGTTGGTATAGAAGCATTGGGAAAGGTCAAATTTTCAGTAGTGAGTGCAGATCAATACATTTATTAGAGATATTGGGCCTAGTACATCAACATTTAATCACCAAATTTATATTTCCTATGTAGTTATAGGTTTATAATAAGGATGATTCCATAAAGGGGATTCATTATATCTTAGTGTTTTTAATAGATGGGTTTCATTTGAGTTACTTGATTAATACTACTATTAGTAAATAGTCTAGAGTATTTGGGCCATACTGGTTTTTGTCGACAAGGCATCGACCTCAACAACATCCTTTTCATTTTTCTTGGATTAGTGATTATTATTTAATGACCATGTGTTATGAGATGGTGTGATTTTATAACGGAAGGTATAGTCACCATTGATTATAGTGCTTTACGATTGATAAATATTAACAAGGAGTTGTTGGTCAGTTTATATTCCATTGATTTATGATATGTTTTACCAGTTGAAGAAATATAGTTAATTTTGAATGATTTATATTTATTATGGATATTATTAGATAATTATGAATGATACTAATATCTAATGTAGTACATTAATATTCCTCTATAGGAAATTTTTGGGTATTTTTATGTCATATAGTTTCTTGAACACCCGAAGTATTTTTATAGGACTCATGAACACCATATTTTTTAATTTCAAAAACTCATTCACGGTAACATCCATAAATGATATAATTATTTATACTTTGTTATATTTATAATCTACCAAGTACCCTAGTAATATTATATATTTCTTTAATAAACCTCCAAAATTATGGGAATTTTTTCATGTCTACATTTTAGATCATATATTTTCAATTTCTTAGGCACAAGGTATCTCAATAGGAGTAGTGGTCAATATATTATTGATTAAGGAAATTATTTCATATGTATGTTTAAATAAAATCTTAACGTTATGTATAATATCAGGTCTCATTATAAATTATATGAGTTTTATATCCAATATTCATATAATTCTGCACCATTTATATCCCTAACTAGGACAGGTGAGGACTTCATTTAGTCTGATCAATGTCACATAGCCTTCAAATTCCTAAAGAATAGGGTAATTGGTGATCCCATACATCAATTTTATATTGAGGGAGTGTTGTTTTATCTTATAAATTATTACTCTTATCTATGTTTTTAATGTATCTTGATGTAGTATAAACCATTAATATAATATACATCCTAGATGTTATGTTCAAAAGATCATAACTATTCCACTGATGATCTAGAGATAGGTGTGGTAATATTTCATCTAATGATATGAAATCATTACCCTACAGATAATAACAAAAATATATTCACACATCACCATATAATGTGGCATGTTTTCTCTTTTTAGGTTTTTAATTTTCATAATCGAAAGTGGATGGAGTTCTTAAAGGACAATGACATTGAGATGTCTTATAATCTAGTCCAAGAATGTATCTTCTTATTACCTAAGTGGTAAATCATGGGGAGATGTTTTTAAAGAGTGTGTATATTCATATAGGTAGGTAAGGATGATTAAAAATGATGTTTTTATAGATATAATTATATGATAATTCCCTCAAATGGTACTTATACATAATCAATCTGGAATACTGATGAGATTGTAAAATATACACTTACATCTTGTTCGAATTATTTCATATTAGCTAAAACCTCATGTATTAAAAATATAGTTTTCTTATAAATATATTCACCAAAATAATCATATATATCATACCATATATTATTTAATTATAACATCTTATCAACATCTTATTATAAATTCAGTGTTAAAATAATTATTCTTAGTGATAAATGAATAATTTTCAAGTGTGTTTCATTTTAGTAGTTTTGTTAATTATACATTGATCATGATTGAATAAAATATATAATTTATTCATGATATACATATAATATTATTAATTGTTAATTTATTTTGTGTAATCTATAAAATATCAGTATATAAAAAATAATTACATTGTCTATGTAGATTGTAGGAAATACGTATGTATTATCACTATTTTGAATTTTTTATTGATTGAATGAAAAAATGGTAAGTAATATTTCACAATTTATAGCATCATAATAATATAATAAATATAATATATTTTAATTATATACAAAATTTTAATTATCCTTTTAAAATGGTGATAAAAATAGAATTATATAGTTAAGTGGAGATGGTAAGTTGTACATATGCTCAAGCATTGTTCAATATTTACATAGAATTAAATGAATTTTGAAAATGGATAAGACATTATCAATCATAATATATTATTATTAGGATTATTCTTGATTCATTATTTAGGTTTGGGTATAGACAATTTAGTTTATGTTGAAGAAGAATGAAATTTTAAGGAGTCGGTAAAGAGGATTACCTCTTATTTGGAATACTTCTTTTAGATATCCTTTTACGAGATATGGGGTTGGTTTTTTGGGGAGACCAGAACCTATAAAAATTCTATAATGAGGTTTATATGTGAATTGGGATGGTTTTTTAGCTATTTTGAACAATGTGGTGTAATTAACAAAGGGTATGGGTGTCCGTTTATAAGCGAGGGGATATTTATTTTTGAATATTAACGAAATATTATAATATAATATGTTATTGATTCATGTAAAATGTTATAAAATGATATATAATTCAATATAATTAGTATAGGGTTTTAATAGAATCATACAAAAAAAAATGGATATGGTGAGATATTATTAAAAACCATATATTTTGGATTTAGCTAATAGTTAACAAATTTTAACCTTATTAATGGTAACGAATTTTCCAAACATAAAGGGTTATAATTTAAATTATATGGAAATATTTTTCTCATAAAATTACAAGTATTAATATTTATACAATATATATTTCCTCTATTCATCCTTCTAGAATTTTTTTAATTAATTTAATATAATAATGTATTCCCAAAATATCTTTATTGCAATTTTTGACACAATTCATATAAATTGAAATTATATATGTCACAAAAAAGATAAAACATTAAATATAATCCTTTAACACATCATTAAAATCATATAATAATTTTTAAAATTCTTAAAACACGATAATTCATCCAAATGTTATTATATATTAATATTTTAAAGTCATTTTTAAAATTTTCTTTTAACAGTGTAAATACGGTGTTATAATTTTATTATAATTTAAGGTAATTATATAATATCTAAATATTATAAAAAAAATAACATAAAAAAAATAACATAATAATACAGAAAAATTATTTATGATTTATTGAAAACATATTTTTAACTGAATGTGAACATAAAAGTGAAGTATAAAGTAAAGAGTGTAAAATTCTGTATTTTTAATAAGGAAAATAATATAAAGGTGAATATAAATGAAAAATAGCATAAATTGGACATTTTTAAAGTATTATGTTATAATATTATTAATCCCAAATTAAATAGGATAAATCTTCTATTAGAGTTATTTTAAAGCCTCATCCCAATGATTTGACATTTTTTCTCCTTTTACCCTTATCAAGATGACAAGTATATAGTAGGGATATGATTAATAATGAAAATTATAAAAGGGAAATATTCAAAAAAAAATTATCCTCCTAATTCGTAATTTTGAACTCATTTCTTTTGATTCAAATTCTAATATTTAAAAAAATTAAAATAAGTAAGAAAAAGGTGAAAAAAATCATAATTTAGAACAACAAATATTTAAGCGTAAAAATAGATTTATTTCTATACTGATGTTAGAAAGAAATATTAGAAAAATGTGAAAACATTTTATTGAATACATAATATATAAATTTCATTAAAATCATTAATCAATAGTAATTTATTTTATTTATTAAGATAAAAATCATCTCACGGATAAAATACGTATTTAGAGGAACAACTCTTTTACATTCATCTATGTTTATTTTTATTTATAAAAAATATATATCCAATGAATTTCTTTTTAGACATGTAAAATGAAAATTTTATATAATCTAGTTAGTCCTATTTATACTCGATGATATAATGGCTATGTTATAAAGGTATAGTTTATTAATGTTCATTTAGACTCAAAAATTCGGGTATTACAAGATATTAAGAAAAATGAATTTATTTAAAGGGAAATAAATCATAAAATATCATTGTTTTACAATATACGACCACATAAAATTAATTTCCCCTAATAAATTTTATTATCCCATTAAAAAAATAAGGATACATTTTTCTCATCACATCTGTATGTTCGCACTAAGATTCCTCAAAAATAGGATTTCTATAAAAAAAATTATCCATGTGAGTTGTTTTGGTTTATAAATAATTATATCCATGATCTAGATAATTATTGGTTGTTCCACACAATATAGATCCTTCTCAAGTGATATGAAATTTTAATTTAGTACACTTGATAGATATGGTTTGTACATAATTAGGATAGATGAATGAAAATATTGTGAACATTAGGGAGGCTCTGTGGAAGAGCTATGAAATTATAATCCATTCATATTTGATCAAAATCCTCAAATGGATAGATAAATAATAGTCTTGGATTTACCTTTTTATATATATAATAAGTATCATAGAAGGATTTATTTTTACGAATACCTTTCCACAAAATTAAATCTATACATCTCAATAATGATTTCCATCATAAATATTTTGGACTCTGAGCTTCCCTTATTTTTTGTTGATTGGATCTAACAATTTCAAACATTTCCTAAACTAGATAAGGTCCAAATTTATGACTTTCTCAAACATCACGACAACACGTTGGTATTTTTCACATCCATCCTAGATGGATTAATGAGTAACCATATGAATGCTCATGTGAAAGCAATTATTACAAGATAATTCTACCTAAGGATGGTAATGATACCAACCACCTTTTAAATAAAAAGTGTAATATCTCAATATGTATTATAGAGTTAAAATGGTCTTCTCATAATAATCATTTGACTAATGATTATAACAATTACTAAACCTGAACAATATATCTAGAGTCTACAAAATTATTCTAAAGAAGATGGTGGTAAATCTCAAAAACTAATAATATATGATTTAATTTTTTATATGATTAAATCTAAAAAATTCCTTAATATATAACTGATTAATATGATCATGTGACAAATTTTGTCTAATAGAGAGAACAATTACTTATTTTTGTGGATATCGATGACAAACCAAAGATAATTACACCATTTAGATATTTTTGGGAGTCCAATGAAAAAATATCAACTGGGTTTTTCATAGCCCAATTTTGGAATGGGTAATGGTTGTAAGATAATCATTGACTTTTGACTCTCAAACTTAACATTTTGACATATGAGGCACTACATTATACACTCTATAATGTATTTCTTCATGTTATACCACCATAAATATTCATTTAGATATCTATTAAACTATTTACATCCATGATAAATAAATAATGATGATCTATGATATTAATCTAAACAATCCTTTTTCTTGTATGGTATTTGTGGTATAGATTTTTTTCCAACTTTATAATTCATGAATTATCATGGATAATCATAGGAACATTATTCACTTTATTTTATAATTCCACATCTTCCTTTTACACCATATTAATCCTAAAATGGATGGATTCTTGAACATTCATATGATAAATATACTAACTTTTACCCTTCCTCCAGATTTCCTTATCTATACTTTGTAAATCAATAAATATTTTATCACATTAAATTGTCGTCATAGAGAAACTAGAATGTCCTTTGTGAATTATAACATCATACATCATGTTGAATTTACTAAATTTGTAATGTGTTGAGAAATAATAATGTTTGATAAACACCAACTATATTCCATTGAATATATATGACTCCTTACATGTAAATATATATTTTATTATTTTCAGAAAAACATATATAAATCACCACTCATAAAAAAAATAGTGTCTCCATATCATCTATGAAAAATCTACCACTTAAAACTCAAAATCATTGGTCAGATAAATATAATGATGAATTTTTAATTGGAAATTGGAAAAATCTAGAACCGTATAATTATTCATGATTAAACATACTAGTCCCTTTTTCATTTCTCACTATAGATCATAAACCCTTCTCTATTATATAGTAGTGTATGAATAGTTTCACTAACCAAACTCCTCTCCAGTTCTTTTAAATTCTATTTACATTCATCTATCCATGACTAATTAACTACCTTTATAGTCAACATGTTTTTTGGATTATATAATAATATCAAATATCTCCCAAGTTTCTTTTAGTGTCCATCTAATCTAATAAAAATATGGATATTGGATACTGTGGTTGGTATATGACATTTCTCAATAACTTATGTCCTTGAAGTATCAACTGATATACACTCACATAATATTATATAAACCAATAAAGAATCTTTTTGAAAATAAAATTTATTTTTAGTAAATTTAACATACAAATTATTATTCCTCAAGGTGTTTATCGTGATTCTAAAATGATATTTATAGTCTTCTGTTCTTGTCAAATATATAAGAATATCATCTATAAATAGGAACAAAACTAATCATTATAATATAGAAATACCTTATTCTTTTATACTAAGAATATATAATGATATTTTGTATGTCTAAATGGAATTAAAATAAATTTTTTTAAAAAATTATTCATATAGAATATTTTCTTGTGTATATCATCATCTAGGATTTTTAGCTAATGATATTGAGATAAATGATCAATCATGAAAAAATACACTGCTCCTAAAAAATGATCAAATTGATGATCTATATATTGTGGAGGAAACATTTTATTAATAGATATATTGTTAACTTCATTTTATTTAATGAAAATTTGAATTAACACATCACTATTATTAACAAAAATAATTAGTGCACCTCATGGGGGAGATCTGGGCCGAATAAATCCTTAAATATATTCTCATAGTGTTATTTCTTCAAGTCATCAAAATTATTGTTTCTATTATATATGGAGTCTATGAAATTATAATATCACTTTGTATGAGTTCTATTGAAAACATGTCCTTATAATTTGGGGGAAGACTTGGAATGTCCTCCGAATACAAATCTGCATATTACTAAATAATAAGATCATGTTCAGTTTCTAGTTTCACCCCAACTATTTTAGATAAATATCCCTCATGAATATGTCTCAAAATCAATATTATTTTAGTAATTTTGATTGGGTGTTAAGGTTCTTACTCACACTGATAGATGACCATATGTTGATTTGGAATAACGATTATATATTCTCTTACTCAACAATTGATATGGTATCTATTCTGAGAGTGATAATCCATTCCCAAAAGAACAACAAATTGAACTAGAACGTGAATAATAAAATTTCAAGAAAATGTTTTCAAAAAAAATATTACATTGGACATATTGAATTAATAATTGGCCATCATGAAATTTGGAGTTCTCATTTCTATTTCAGGATCATATCATTTATGTATTGATATGATACACATATAAAATTTTCCAGAGATAACTTAGTTGGTTGAAATACAATAAAATACAACATATACAAATTTTTTGGATCATATGTGTACCATTCACTGTAAAAACCCAATATTTTATAAGATACATTATTTTTAATTTCATTCATATCTTCTATTGTACGACACACCAAGATTATCTTGCACTATAAGCAACACTGTATTACCTTGCAGTATACGCAACACTTTTTTTGTCCCTTGTTACACACAATCTCAAGTTCGTTTGATAGAAGTTATTCTACGCAACATTGAGTGTATATATATATATATATATATATTCAATGTATAAATAAAATATGGTTATATTCTGTTATACGCAACAACAAAGGAGTTATTCACTACACACAACCCTAACTTGGCTTGAATTACACGCAATCACGACCTTCCTCGATAGCGTGTGTTGTACGCAATACCGGGTTTTACTAAAAAACAATATATTATTATAATATTGTTATGAACTAGCTGTTATGAATAGTGTTAACTGAATTTTTAATTTTATAAAATTATTATTCATCTTACACATTTCTAGAACATGGTATAAGAACAAAATAAATTTTTCGGGTAAAATAAGTATTTTTTTCAAAAAATGCAGTTTTTCCTCCTTTTGATGGCGCACCCACATTAAATCTAGTTTTTGACATGATTATAAGTTCAATTTTACAAAATAAAATTATTATTTTGAATCAGGATATAAGGATTTACATTAGATAAAGTTTCGATATTTTTCCGATAACTTTAATAATTTAATGAATAGTAAAAACATGCTATATTTTAATTAAAAACCACTTTTTTCATCATAATATCATATGTGGTTAAATTATAATATTTAATGGTTTTAAAGTATAAATAGAATATATTTTTACCATTTAATATAATTTATGTCATTAGCATTGATTTTACCTTGAATTTGTAGGTTAAATCAATCCAATCTTTTGCAACGTTTTAAAGAAAAACCTGTTTTCTTTCGACAACGAGATTAATTTTAATTTAATTTATGCATCTTTTGTGTATTTAATTTGGAAAAATGGATTCCATATTTGGAATCAGTGGGTCCAAATTATGTTAATAATCTACTTTTTATTTTTGGACATTGTGAATAGTAACTACGGTAAATTATATTTACTATAGTTAAAGGTAAATCGGGTAATTAAGGGTAAATATAAGATTATAAAATTACCCTAACACTTGGAAAAGTCCTATTGGATGAATAAAAGTAGACCCATACAAACTAAGGGTCGGATTAGATTAATTTTATTGACATTTGTCCAAGAAAATAATTTAATTATTATTAAAACCAATGAATGTGACAACATGTCACTTTCTTAAATCTTATAAGTATAATAATTTTAATTTAGTGATAAACTTCATGAAACATCTAACATGAATAGTATCCAGAAATCTAATACAATTATATACAACATAAGATTTTATTTAGATTTTGTAAGGATTAAATAATTGTCATTTATTATGACACAAAGATGATGCAGTAATTGTCTTATTAATGAAATATTGACATAATTGATGTTATAAATTCCATAATAAATGTAATTTGAGACTTTTTATAACTTACATTAATTTTCTAGGTTAATATGACATGTTATTGCTGATATAAGTAACTTGGTTCGAACTTATCATTCTGTTATTAATTTCATAAAAATCATGTACCAAATAGTGTCAAAATTTACATAATTGAGTTTTTAAAACAAATATTATATTATTAATTTTAATTTAATTCTTAAAAATCTAAGGTTCAGCCAAATTACTTAGATACGTATTTATATATTAATAGTAAACAACTTGGGGTTCGTTTGGCTTGTTATAGTAAGTTTATTAACAATATAGTGTAAGAAAACAAAAAGACATGGTAAAAGTTAAATTATTTAACTTAGAGTGAAATCTAATTGATAAGGTTAAAATAATAACCTAAACTTGTCTAAATCCTATTTTATGAGATTATTTCGACCCATACCCACATTATCTTCAAAATAACTCAATTTGGAGCTATTTAAAACCGAAATTGACTTTATAATAAAATAATATTATTAGTTATTCCAAAGGTGGCCCTCTCCTCCCTTATAAAAGGGAACCTCCTCCCCCTCTTCCTCACAACACCATGAGCCTTGAAGCTCAGCCAACCCCTGCCATTTTCACCTCTACACTTCCATAGAGACATCCTAGAGGTCCTGGTCTTCTTCAAAGACCACTTTTAGTGCCCTAAAAGGAGGTCTCAATGAAACACTTCAAAGAAGAGGTAATATCCATTATCGATCCTTTCCAATTTCTTTCTTCTTCAACATATTCTTCTTTAGTTGTTTCATTATGAATTAATAACATCCGTATAACTCATATACTGATATGTTATTATAAGTATGAAACAGCCCTATTTAACCATCTATCCATCCTACGAAAAATGAAATCACCGCGTGTGTGTACGTACGGAATACCGTCTTCACGCGGTGGTGTAATCTATTTTCCACCACCACCTTACATGGATGGTTATAATGGTGTAAATAATGACTATATATGACTATTATGATGTGATATTGATTCTTAAATAGTATACATACACTCCAATACAATTCCACGATCATAGGAACGATATCATCACTCGTGCGTACGTACGGAATACCGTCTCCACGATGTGATGCGACTCGTTCTACATGATCTTCATTTAATAATGATTATATAAATGAATTGAATGAATGAATATGATATATATTACACTAATACCATTATTTAAATGAGGTATCTATAACATAAAGAGAAGAATAAGAATTTATTCGACAAAACACACATACGAACAAAAAGTTATAAACACCCGAATAACAAGTAGAAATGAAATATTACTACTAAGAAGCTAAGAATATTACCATATATGATATCATAAAAATAAGTATGATTCTGGAATAAGTCAATAACATTATTTAAATAATTATACAGGAGTTTCGGACACTTACAATGCAATTTGGACCTAAGGTAAGGGAAATATCACAATCTCATTTTTATATGAGATTGTTTATACTTTGGCATTTACTGGGGTGTATTTTATCATCCACATCCATGTTTACTCAATATGTAATATTATTTCTATTCATCTACAATTGTTTAAATCCTATTTTACCCTTCGGTGAGTTTTTAGTAAAATATATGAAAGGAATCTTTTGTCATTTTTCGTACGAGGTACTTTTTTGACTTTTCTGAAAAAAGTACGAGAAGAATGTTTTTTAACTTATACAGCATGAATGGATTTTTAAAACATTATTTCCAAGAAGCTTACTTTAAAAGTTTTCAAGTTTATTTTTAATCAACTTCTTTTAGTTTAAAATTGTATGACATGTTAAGAAAGGAAAAATGTTTTTGAAGAAGAAAGGATATTTTCCTCAAGAATGGAGTTCAAGTGTTTTATCAAAATTATTTTCCATATAAGATAATAAAGGGTTCAGTTTATATCCCTATTATTACATTGATTTTATTATGTTGTGATGGAATTTTTTTATGAATTCCATTATCTTATATGAATTGTTTGATGACGTCACAATGTTTAAGATTCCCATTTTTATTACATGGGTAATGCAATGATGTATGATTTGTGATTTTGTGGAACACATAATAATGGTATCATTATGAGAAGGGTGGGACCTATATCTCCCTCCAATGCATTGGGTAAAGATTTTATATCTCATGAGATAGACATGGCTGGAACGGTTGGTTATACCTGTTCAGTGAAACAGGACAGAAACGAGGGTGACTCGGTTCAGAAATGGACTTTGTCCACTAAGATAGTCTTGGCAATGAGTTTTGACTAATAAGATATGATTCTCTATGATTATGTGTGTATGCCAAAAAGTTTCATGTTTTATGTTATGATTATTGGTATTTCATTTCACTACTATGATTTATCCCATTTTATGAAATTATGCTCTCTTTTGCAGGTTAAGATTTCACAAATGTTATGTTCTTATGAAAATGATGTGATTGATATTTCTTTTGTTTAACCTTACTGAGCATTTGAGCTCACCCTTTTTTGTTTTCTTTTCCCCAGGATATAAAGAAAGGTTTTAGGTAAAAAAAGAAGATCATTATGGGAGATGTTGACGATCTTTCACCACGATTAGAAGATTATATTCCAAGTTTCCAAAGACACTAATCTATTATGATCCTTGTGTGTGTGTTTTTTTTATGTACTAAGTATTCCACAAAAGTAATGTAATGTCCATGTACTTCAAGATTCGGGTCTCTACATTCACCTTGACCCTAGGAACTTCTAATTCAGATTTAATAATTGAACAAGCATAGACTTCCCCCCATCAACTTTATTCCAGGTATATTCACTTAACATTCGGGGTATTGGTTGGTATAGTTCCCTATATCTTTATAGTTAAGGTAATATACATTGATGATTTTTCCTTACCATTATATTCATGTGTAGGATGGCCTTTTTATACTAACATAAATAAATCTCCTTTTATTATTAATCATGTTCCAATGTGTTTCCTTCTAAAATTACAACATTCTAGAATTTACATATTTCTCTTCATACAATTATCCATTTTTTATCTTTCATAATTTTTTCTCAGTCTTTATTTCCAATCCATTAGACGTAGATAATTTGTTTTGTCTTTAAACACATGATACAATATCATCATATAATGAAACTGTTTTAAAGAGTAGTGACCTTCGACAAATAGTCTTAATACCATCAAATAAATAATAAATCTTTCTCTTTATATTTTGTATGTAGTCTACATAATTCTTTTCATGCCTTTCATATTCGGATTTATATTTTACAAATATACCGATTCCTTTTTTTCTAGACTTAAGAATAATCTCTCTATATCTTCTCATAATTCATGATATTTTTTTCTATAATAGTGTCTTAAATTAATTCCACTCCAACTCACTATTTCCTTTTCATTCATAGATTTTTTAAGAAAACAAAAACATTGATATACATCAACATTGAGATAATAAACATGAAAAAAATATTATCCCTTTCATTACATCCCAAATAAAAAATTTCATCTTATAATGAAAATATTAATTTCTATTCTATAGATGGATTTGTGGATCTATTGATTTATGTTGGCTGTTTTGTCTTTAATTTTTATAACATTGATGCACCACATTACAGATCACTAGGCCACTCCAAGCAATAATGTTTTTTAGTCATAACCAATTCTATCTACCCAAATATAGTTATAATTTTTGTAGTTCATAATGTCACTCAAGCAATAGATCAAGCATCATTATCTATCACTATAGGGAAATACCTAAAAATATTAAAATTATTTTTATGGTTTCATTTGATTACTATATGATTCAATCTTATATAATCTGATAGAATAGAATAGATCATAACATTATGAAACAAAATTTACAATTTCAAAACTGGTGAAAAACATAACATAAATTGAAATTATATAAATTGTTATTCATAAAATCATATACCAGGTTTATTTGGTAACATCATCAAAACATAAAAATATTATCCAATCAATCAAAATGATTTGAAAATAAAATTTTATTTAACCAAATAATAACCCCAAGTGTGTTAAACTATATCCACAAAAAATGAACTTTCACCGTGCACCAGAATTATTGTCGAGATATACATGAATAACTCTATTTAGTATTATTACCCTTATATGTATATGTTACAACACCACATCCACATGTAGTATATATAAAGGGATGTATTCCTGGAAAAAACCAAAAAATATATATCTTCCCAAAACATTAGGATGTTATTATATATATAGACTTATCCACCAAATCAGTCATAAGATTATGTTCCCTAATCTACATTGTCCTGAATATAGCTCCAAATTATTATATAAATATGATCATATAAAATCTGTGAAGATCCTGAATCTAGTAGCATAGACACATAGGTTAGTTTATTAAATTGTCAGTAGGTAAAATTGATTTCATCTTGAAGGACTGAATGGTTTAATAGTCTTAGTAAACTAGATATATGCTTCAATCCCATATTATATTTGAATACATTTAATACCATGTAGTCTTTCCTTTCAGAACACAAATATTTACTCTAGAATATCCCTACATATTGATCATAAAACAAATATTAGAGTCTTGTGGATAGGAAACATAAAAATAATGGTTAGATCAGATTCAAAACTATGTTATTCATATTAAAGAATCTAAAAATGTATAAACAAGGTTTTTATAATATTGATGAAATAAACGATAATCATGTAATTCCATTTAAATAATCAGTCGATCATGAAACTTAGTCGTGGATATCATAACTACTAAACAACAAATTGGAAATAATTTTTTTTCGTAATGATGTAATCAATAAATATATACATATAAAACATATTGTTGATTCATTGGCTACGACAACTATTAAAATGGATAATTCTTGTTTCAAATAAAAAATATATTTTTTCACCTGATAACATCTGATAAATTGAGAAGTAATTTAATTTTGTGCCCCACAAATCTTTTAATAAGTCTAATTCATTTATCAAATGAAATGTAAAAAAAACTTAATCAACATGAATAAAAATAAATAACCATTTGTATTGGATGAAATAACATCTAAAATTTAATCAATTCTCCCAATCAAATTGATCATAAACCATAGAAATAAAAATTACAAATAGTATCAGAAGAGCATATCCACTGTAATGTTTTAGATTCATCAATTTATTTTGATGTAGATGAAAAAATCTTTTAATGTTTATTGTAAAATTTGTTGAAGAAAATACCATATTTATATTGAAATAAATTATTTAAAATAAAATAATTTACTAAATAATATAGAAAATATTTCAATGAATATAATCATTGATATGTGTCTATTAATCATCAAATAATTGAGCAATCATGGTGGCGGAGAATTTGGTTTATGATTTGTACATTAAAATAATGTTTCTTTTAACATTTTTTTAGAAAAAAGTCAAAAATACCTCATAATGAAAAATGATAAAAAGATTTGTTTTACACTAAATTATAAATATTAAAAACTTGATAATTTTATTTTAATAAATAATTATATGGTAATAAAAAATTCTGTAAAACATTGTAAGGAAATAATAGACACGTAAAAAATCATTCCCAACATAGTAGAACAACAATGTCGATTTCCGTAAAAAGCATTGTTTTGTTATCATGATCACTTAAAGGGAGGAAAAAATTAGAACAATTTTAATTTATAAAAAATAAACATATGATAATATAATATATTTGATTTAATATAGAACTATTAAATAATTCCCCCAATGGATACATAAATATATAAAACTTTGAATAATAAATGGATTGTAAAATAAACACTTAAATTTGGATTGACATACTTTGAATATGTTAGAAACTCATGTATTTTAAAAATATATTTAATATACTTAAATTATATAAAAAACTCGTATATATCATACCATTCATGATTTGCATATAATTTTTTTACCAGCCATTTATTAACAATTATTTTTTAAAATATCTGTTCTGGGTGATAACTACTTTGTTTGTCAGGTATGATTGGTTTATTAGTTTTGATCAATTTACACTGATTTGTTTGTACTATCTAAAATATTTTTATCACCATCTAACTATAAAATATATTTATTAAATAATAATTTTTTTCAATCCATTAAATACAGAAATAAAAAATGAATTACAGTATTCATGGAGTCGGTAGGCCATACACCCGCACAAACATTGATTTCACTTTTCAACGGATGAACAATAGAAAATTAAATATTAAATAATAATTTTAAAAAGCATAATAATATCTTAAATATCATATATAATTATTCAATTTTTTATTATAACCAACCATGTAAAGTGTTTATGAAAAATTAATTACACCTCTATGTGCATATTGTAAGTTGTACATACACACGAGAAATGTTTTTGCTTTACCTAGGGTACACAAGTGGTGATAAATGGTTCTTATATTATCATAATAACATATATTTGTATTTATGATACTATATTTTTTATTTTTTATGGGTATAAAAAATTATTTCAAGTATATGATGAAATAAATTTTGAAGGGGTCGGTAAATATGATTATCTATTATTCGGATGACTTCCATAGATATACTCTTATGGGACCTGAGGTTGGTATTTTTTAAATAATATGATTTCTAGAACTTATATAATAATTATAGGACGATAAAGGTATAGGTATTGGACAGGAAAGGTTACTCAATGTTGTGTAATGATGAAATGGACTAGGTGTAGGATCTTGTATATTGTGGAGAAATTTTCTTATTTAAATTTTTTATTTTGATCTCTTACTTGTAATTAATGGAATGTTTACCAGATGTATGAGGATTGGGGGTGTTCTGGGGGATTAGGAGATAAATGAAAACGGAAGATGGATATCCAGTGCATGATTCCTAGTTGGCATAGGATTATAGAAAACCTTGAACCCAAACCATTTACACCAGGAGGAGGGGAATGCAGTTAAGGAAAACCATGTGAGTGGGAGATCCAGACCGTGAAACCATGGAAAAAGGAATTACTTATAGTTGGTGCATTATTTTTCGAGACATGTGGGCCTCCCCAAAAAACTATGTTACTTAATCCTATTAGACATATGAAAGAGAATAGTTTACTCACGGTTTGGAAAACCATCCATACAAATTGTGTGCCCCATTAAGAGGTATGAATTTAAAAAACTTCCCCTCTGTGATTTTAAGATCCTCACGCTATTTTCTTCCTCTTTATCCCCCTTGAAACCCTAGTGATGGTCTAAATCTCCCTAATTTTCATAGGGGTTTTTCTACTTCGATTCTCACTCATTTTTACTTATATTGGTAGTAGGTTGATGATATGGGTAATTCTAAAGCTTCTATTTATTATAATTTATGGAATATGTATAATGGTTTTTATATTCTTCTTATGAATCTCTAAAAACCTCTATTTTTAGAATGATCCTAGTTTGGGTCATCAATGGGTCATTGAAAAGGGATATAATTCTATGGTTAAGGGTGTGTTCATATTTAGATTTGATGTAGGTTTTCAACAATTTATAACCCTTAGTTTTATTTTCAATTTGTGCCTATGTTTTGGTGTTATTTCTTCCACCATGATGTGAATTTGATTCGTTTATTAATATTTTGTAAAATGGTTTGTTAAATATTAAATTGTACCCTCCTTATCCCAACGGGATGCATTGATGTTAACTAGAAGGATTTTCCACCACTCGTGGTGTGTGTCAACTTTCCCAAACATGGGAAGCTATATTATTAAGAATATAATTTCCTTTTGATAAATTAGATCCTAATATATACATGTTGATATGTTAATTTATAAGAAAAATATAATATTTATTGTTGTTTCTATACCATTTCAATGTCATAAAGTATTTTTTGGATTAATATGAATTGGCTTTGATGAAATAAACTAATTTTGATAATTGACTTATGAAATGTACCTAAAATACATTAAAGGTTTAATACATGTGAAATGGAGAATATGTTAAATGGATAAATACATGTAATTTGTTGAATGAGATAAATTAGATAAAGAATGGGAATTACTGAATATTCTAAATATATTGTGGTTTTAAAATTAAAATGGGTTTGATGGGATATGGTAAGTGAATGGTAAATTTTTTAATGGGTTATGGATGATTAATGAATCATATGTTCAATAAAATGTGAATTTTAATTGTTATGCGTGATGATTGTATTGGGATTGTGATATGGAATATGTGTTCAATGGATGAATATGAATGTTTACATGTCTAAGTAGTTTTAGGGTATTGGAAATGAGGATTTACACCCATGGGTCGAGTTAGACTGGGGCTCTAAACCCCAATCCATAATGCATGGGTTAGAAAAGGGAATAAGTATCTATTCCCCTAATTTTTAAATTTTATGAGACTATCTAGACTAAGGCTCTGAGGTCTATGTGATGTAATTTCTTATTCAATGTTATCCATAGTGAGATGGGGAACTTGATTTACCCCCTTATACATGATAATTGACAAGATTATGCTATTGTTTAAATAATGTAAATGCATTACCCATGGAACATGTGTGGAATATGAATTTAGTGACATATAGGCTATAAGTGATGAAAATGTAATTAATTACATAAGTGGTTAAATTTAAATTTGTTGCCTAATGGTGCCAGATTGGTTTCTTATTTGTGTTTCCTTTTATTTAGTACATGTATAAACTATCTGTTTAGACTGTATATTTAGTAGACATAGTTGGTGGTGGCCCACTGAGTTGTAATCATACCCTACTCTAGCTGCCAATGGGTACCTAATATGATTTCATGGTTTCATGTCAGGGCAAGGTCAAGGTCTATATTCTATGGAGTTTATTTTGGCTTGGTATGTGAATGGTTGAGGATCCCAAAAATGAGCCGACAATCATTTTGGGAGTTTTCCTAGTTGTATTTATTTAAGGTTTTCTTCACTTTTTTCATAATTATCTTGACATGTAATATTTATTTTTCGGTTATGTTTTGTAACCCATTTGGGAAATTCATTAGTAATTCATGTTTCAGGTTTATTTCACACTATTTTCCAAATTTGACAATTAGAATTCTATTGATTATACTTATAATGAGGGAATAGGTTCTCCAAATTATATATTAGAACCTCACTTCTAGTCTTCAACTTATGTAATATGTGGAGATGCGCTTGCCGTCATGTGGAGACCCGACTCAAGGCATTGGTTTAGTGGCTCCCAGGTTGGTGACATTAAAAATTCATATCAGAGCAGTTCTTTACTATTGTCTTATTATTCGAGGATGCTAAATGGGATAATAGGATGTGTTGGGCCATGTAAATGAGTTTGTTCTTGGGGGTAGTTAACCCATTGATATGGGAAAACCAAAAACCCCTAGGTGGAAATTATAGTTCTTAGTGTGTGTTGTTATGATTGAATGATATTTCACCAATTGGTGACACACATGTTCTCTGATGCAACTATTTTATGATATTTTATCAGGCATAGAATGGAATGGGGTTGTGAATTCATACAACATTATAGAAACCTTGGTATATATGTCTAATTCATAATAATAGGTACAAAATCAATTAGTGTGCGGGACATGAATGGTGGAATGCATTTTACTTTCCTGAAAAGTCGAAGAAACTAGTGTTTAGAAAAAAATGATTTAAATAGTAAACAGTAAATAATGTTAAAGAATTGTCATGTAATTATGATTAATGAATGGTTTTAAATGTGTAATCATATGTTTTGTATCAATTTATGAAAAAATGTATATTTACGTAAGAGGAAAATTCATCATGAGTGTGGAAATGGTTTTAAAAAGGTGTCTAAATTAAAGACATGATACAATCTGTGATGGATTATCCAATGTTAGACATGACCCACAGTAGCGGTGGTCTAGGGTACAATTATAGTTATGAGAATGTTCGTTGGTATAGTGTGTGAAGGATGAGTAGTAATTTATATTCAAGATTCATCATTTAAGTAAATTGTGGACATTTTATGTAATGTATTATAGAGCTCATTCTTGGAATAGTTGGAAGATTCCACCAAGTTAATGTGTTCTGGTTGAGAGAATATCGGACGTTCCTAGGAAATCTCTTCTAGGAGACTGAAACAAAATTTGGTAGATTAGGGAAGAGTAGAGGATAATCTTCATGAGAACATTTATCATTTTATACATATGTTGGAATGAGACCCACATTGTGTCATGCATTATATGTTTTATCTGACCAGAGAGTTTCAATTGCAACACGCTCAAATGTTTGCCAGAGAGGGTGGAAATGAAGTTGAAGAGTTCTAGATAGACTATATCTATATGATTTTGGATCACATGGAGACTACATTAGATAATATATTAATTTAGGTAGAATATATGTTGCGATAATGGTGATGTGGGCATGCGATATCTTAGTTAAAACTCAAGAGGCTTATGGTATGATATGTAAGGACTTCTAGGAAATGTTTTTGGAATAATTATAACATAATCCTTTGAGATAGGTGTGGGATGAAGAGTTTATAAGGTTGACATAGAGAACTATGTATGATATAGAATACCCTAGCCGTCTCATGGACTTTCAGTGCATTATTCTAACATAGGCGGGGAATGAGGTTACTACGTTGATAAATTTCTAGGATTGGATTATACATGATATTAATTCCATTGTGAATATATTTCATTTAAAGTTGTTGGTAGAAGTTGTGGGACACACCATTATTTTTGAAGGTAACTTCAAGAAGGCTTCAAGTGGTGGACATGTGGTTATAGATTTAAAACAAATGGAAAGACTTCTGAGGGTTGGAAGCATCATTTTAAGAATCTCAACTGGGGTGATAGCATGCAGAGTATTCATAAAATAGGAGAAGCCTCTCATGGTGGTAATCTGGTGTTTTTTAATAGTGTGGAAGATCAGGAAACATGTGTGGTAATACCCCTGGATTCCAGTTGAGTGTTGAACCTATAAAATATTGGGTAATGCGTAGACATTCTCTATGAATCCTTGTTAGCTAGGTATATATGGTAGATCGGAGCCGATGGTAGGTGTATAAAGGGGGTTCGATACCCTATATTAGGATGGAATTTATAGCTATATCAGCCTAATCGGTGGAGGTGTTGGGATTAGTACCCTTGGATGGGAGCGTCCATACTAAAAGGAAACTACAACACCATGGATTTGTACTAGGTCCCAAGGTAGAGGGGTAAGTCAGATTCTTTCAGTTAAGTTACACTAAGAGGGGGCGAGGATAGACCATTGAATATCCAAGGTATGATCCTTGTAGCTTCCAAAAATTCTAGTAATTTATTTCATACATATGCCACACATTATTTTATTGGTACTCAGTTTGTATTTTTGTTTGGTCTAGTAGTGGAATTCCAGTGCTGGGTCATATCTATTTATCACCATTATAGGTGTGAGAGGAAAATATTAGGCAATATACGGGGTGTGCTCTTGGGTTTTGGTAGTATTGATTCCTATAGGTAATGTTTGTTCTTAAGATGTCAGGTTTTGATCTAATATAGGATATGGAATGAATAGTGTTATAGAAAGACCATATTGATTATTACCAGGAGAAGGTTATGTTCACATCTCATAAGGGATAAACATATGTTCATCGTGGTGAATGGAATGGTTGGGCTGGCCACACAGGGATAGTTCTTCAGTAGTTATGTGAAATGAAAGCCCTTCTGGAATGTCTTATGCAAGAAGAGGGAGGAGTAGAGTATCTAGTTTTCCCTCATGTGGTGGATTATTTTCAGCATGTGTTTCATTAGGAATTATCGGGATTCTGTTAGAGTGATATATATAGTTCATGATAGAGTTGCTATTGGGAGTAGTACCAGCTTCCATTTCTCTATATACAATGTAACCAGAAGAACTCCAGGAACATAAAATACAATTTGAGGAATTATTGAATAAACTATTTATTATTCCTACTAAATCACATCGGTGATATCTAGTGTTATTTTCAATGAAATATGATGGCTAGTTTCTATTGTTAATTGTTAATTGGAAGATAAATTAAATGACAGTTTGGAATAAATACCTTCTTTCTTGAATCAATGATCTTTTTTACAAGCTGAGATGTGCTTTAGTGTTTTCAAAAATTGATTTGAGATCAGGTTGTCATCGGCTATGGGTAATTCCTTCTAATATACCAAGGAATACATTAATGAGTTGGTATGGGTTGTATGAGTTTTTTTATGTCATTTAGGTTTAACAATGCAGTGACAATGTTTATGGACCTAATAAACTAAATCATTCTTCCATACATAGATATGTTCATAGTTGTTTTTGTTGATGACATATTCATGTACTCTAGTACTCATGACAATCATACCCAAAAATTTAACATCATACTAAGTACACTGAGAGATAATAGGCTATACGCCAAGTAAAGTGATATTGTATGTGTCTTGGGAGTTGCCCAAAAATATTTCACATGTTTTATGTTTCCTAGGTTTAGCAAAATATTACCATTGGTTTATTAATGATTTGTAATTTGGAAACACCACTATCAGTCTAGATGAAGTAGAGCATTATATTTGATTGGATCATGGAATGTGAGAATTCCTTCCATGAATTAATGTCAAAATTGACAACCACATTGATTTTGATGTTACCTAAGATAGGTAAGATA
The DNA here is from genome assembly GCA_963277665.1 of Viscum album. Lineage (NCBI taxonomy): Eukaryota > Viridiplantae > Streptophyta > Magnoliopsida > Santalales > Viscaceae > Viscum > Viscum album. Next base: position 597,700,617 of record OY728139.1, read on the forward strand.
TATTCCTCGTTTTATGATGTGTTTGATATTGGGATTGGGGTTTGTTAATATAGGATCACCAGGTTATGGTGCATGGATCATGACAGTTGAGACCACATGTAAGAAATTACCCTACACATGAACTTGAGTGGTCTGTAGTGGTTCATTCATCAAAATTTTGGTGGCATTACATTTTTTGAGAGAGGTTAAAGGTGTATACAGATCAAAATATTATAATGTACATTTTCTTGTAGTGTGATCTAAATCCATTAGTGATGATTGGTTGAATGAAAAAAGTATTTGGAATTTCGGTGGATTTACACTCCAGAAAATGGGAATAGTATTATGGATGATGTCACAAACTTCCTTCACTAAGATGAGGGAAGGGAAAATGGATTTCTAGACCCTTCCTTCCTCAAGATGAAGGGGAGATAATGACCCCAAAACATGCCTTTAATAGGTCCTGGTGGGGTGACTAGCACCAAGGGTATAGAATGACACTCAAAATTTAAGGCATTACCCTTTTTATTTAGTATAATTTGGAGATAAGATAGTTAATCCCAAACAAAACAAAATTCGGTGGGTAGAGGAAAATCCAAAACAAACCATTCCCATAGGCATGTTTCAAAAGTATGTGGTCTAAAAGCACAAGAAAATCCAAATGAAAGTACCAATGAAAAGAAAAACAGCAAAAACAACTGCCCCAAAGTCCAAACTAGTAGAGTTTGGCATGGTCCTCGAAGTCCTCCTACAAACCTGAAAGCAGATTTATATACATAGGGTGAGTAAATAGGTATACTCAGTAGGGAAAAACAAAAATCTCTCTTGCACAAGTGGGGAGACATACTAAAGACCATGAGAGAGGAGATATCAAAGCACCAAGGAGGGAAACTATCCACCAAAACCTCACTAGGGAACACTACCCAAATAAAAAAAGTCATGTAACGTAATAGTAAAACACATCAATGTATGGGAACCCCATGCCACTTTTCCTCTGGTTATTAAAGACATCCTATGGTTCAATCCTCTCCCTCCATTCTCACCGCATTCCCACTACCATCCCATGCCCGCACACACCTGGGCTACCACAACCACACATCCCTCCCAAAAACACCTGAGCCACAACAACCACACGTAATCACACCCACAGAAAACTGTGCCATAAAAACTACCACAATGACCAAAGACACTTATGCCTCATCCCGAAGGCACTTGGGAATCCAACTACCCGCACACACATGGGCCAACTGCCAAAGCGTACCCCACCCGATGAAACATGGGATATAATGGACTTCAGGCCATCACATCCTACCAGAAAAATCTTGGCCAACTCGGGAAAGGGTGTAGAAAAGTAGATAATAACCACCCACTCATAGGAGTGTTGTTAAAAACACCCTTCCCCATGAAATGGGGGCATTCAGCATGAAGTTCTAAACATGGATGGTGTGCGAATACGAAACATAAAAACTAAATTATACATAAAGGTAACATGCACTCATCCAATCCTAGGGGTTGAAAAACCTTCCCATATACAAACACCATCATTACTATTCAATCATATGTAGCAACATAACCACAACAATTTCACAACACATTCTAGGAAACAAATTCCCATTTGATCCCATTCTTGTTTTCCAATTAATATGATTCCAATTAAATAATTCTTCACTACCGGGCAACAAAAAGGATTATCCACAGGCCAAGGAAGGGAAAAAAGACAATAAAGAATTTAATCATTCTCTCCCAATTCTCTTGTAATGTAACAATGACCAAAGGGATCCATGAGATCCATGAATGTAATGGAACAAAACCAAGACCCAACATATGGCCTCACACTACCTTAGTTCCAAAAAACAACAACTACACTGTAGGGGATCTCATCCCCATCCACATCACCTCACTAGAATCAAACGTAAACATCACCAGAATAGTAAAAATGAGATTTAAAACTTAAATATTCCATTCATTTAGTATTGTCTATCTATCTGGTTAATCGGGGTGACCACACGAGGATTTTTATTCATTGGGAATCGATTTAATCAACGATGCTTACATGTTTCATAAGTTTCCATGTTTTATCCATTCAATCACATAAATATTAAGAAAATAAAGGTACATTAGTCTGCAATAAGGGACCACCAACAACCCTATTTTTTAGTGGACATATTCTTAATCAATTCAGAACATATAGAAATAGATAAAATAGTACAACAATGTCATCAAACACACCCATTAATACTTAAAATCCATTTATTGTCTTCGTTAAGGTTGGTTTTCATCTATACCTATATGAAACATTATAATACCCACCCAACATGATTCCTAGTTTAGAGAGTCGAAGGAAAAAACCATACATGGAGATCATCAATCAATGTTTTTCTCTTGGCGACAACAATTACGGATGCCCAACTTGTAGGGGAGGAACTTGGAGGACTCTAAGAATGAGAAGGAAAGGATCTGACACAGGTGGACCTTTGGACTTGAAAAAGGGGACACAAAATGCACCAAGGAAAGAAGAAAACTAGCTAAGAAGAAGAATTAAGGAATTATAGTGCTATTAAAAGGTGAGGTCTTGAAGTTAAGACATATGAAATTCTTGAATGGATTTATTGGTGGATTGTGTTTTCACCACGGGATTGGATGGTTACACACGATGGAATTAATTATTATTTAATTTTTCACATTAATGGAGTGTCCATAATAGTTGTGCATTAAGGGATTTCATTTAAAGTGAGAAAAATAGGTCTGTTAATGGTCACCCAACTTCTATGGTATTTTAAAAGTTGTTTATGGTGATAACCCAGTTTCGAACCACTTTAAAGGGTTAAAAGTCTTAAATGTGGTGTTAAATGAATAATCCGGAATGAAACCCCGACAACTCTCTGTGGATGATTGGTGAGGCTAATAGGTGAAATAGATCAATGGAGCTGATTAGGTGAAGCTTATCCCATGAAGCTGATCCTGTTAAGATGATACAATGAAGTTGATCAGTGAAGATGATTAGGTGACGTTGATCCTTTTATGTTGGTATTGTGAATCTGATTGGGTGAAAATGATCTATGAAACCGATTGGGTGAAACCAATCTATGAAATCAATTGGGTGAAATCGATATGTGAAACTGATTGGGTGAAACTAATCTGTGAAACCGATTGGGTGAAACGGATCTGTGAAACCGATTGGGTGAAACCGATCTGTGAAACCGATTGGATGAAACCGATGTGTGAAAAAAAATTTGGTGAAGCTGATATGTGAAACCGATTGGATGAAACTGATTGGGTGAAACCCATCTATGAAACTTATTGGGTGAAACCCATCATTGAAACCGATTCGGGGAAATAGATTGGGTGAAACCAATTGGGTGAAACTGATCTGTGAAACCGATTGGGTGAAACCAATCTAGGAAACCGATTGGGTGAAACAGATTGGATGAAACCTATTTTTGAAACCGATTGGGTGAAACCAATATCTAAACCCAATTTGGTAAACCAATCTGTGAAACCGATTCAGCGAAACCGATATGTGAAACTGATTGGGGGAAATCGTTATGTGAAACTAATTGGGTGACATAGATCTGTGAAACCGATAGGGTGAGAATGGTCTGTGAAATTTATTGGCTGAAATCGTTCTGTGAAACTAATTGGGAGAAACTGGTCAATGAAACCGATTGGCTGAAACCAATCTGTGAAACTGATTGGGTGAAACCGATATACGAAACTGATTGGGTGAAACTGATATGTGAAACCGATTGGGTGAAACAGATCTCTGAAACCAATTGGGTGAAACCAATATGTGAAACTGATTGGGTGAAACCAATCTATGAAACTGATTGGGTGAAACTGATCTATGAAATCAATTGCGTGAAATCGATTGTGTGGAACCAATTGGGTGAAACTGATTTTTTAAACAGATTTGTGAAACTGATTTGTGAAACCAATTGGGTGAAATTGATATGTGAAACTGATTGGGTGAAATTGATCTGTGAAACTGATCACATGAAGCTGATCTATGAGGCTGATGTGTGAAGCAGATGGGTGGAATTGATCGGTGAGTTTAGGACACTCCAACCCTTAGAATTTGGCATGTAATGGACCATGAGGGTTTGTGCCAATACATCCAATACCTCTCGAAATTAATCTAACCCTCAATAATACAAGAGTAACCCAAACAACCACTCCATTTGATACCTCTTAGGGGAAAACCACCCCCAACAGCTTTATGAAACCCAAGGATTAAATTATCCCAACACATGGATCAGGCATTTCCTATCACTATTTCAAGATACTATCCACTTTGGGCAGCACTAACTCACCGGCACAGATTTAATTGCATCTATGATAATGTATCTTGATTAGGAAGTAGGTTCTCCCTTCCCCACATATCTAGGATTTTCATAAAAATTCACAAGGTGGGGAAACAAATCGTCTACAAAACCATAACGATCAGCATTACATCACTGCAGTTTAGAAAAACAAGAACAACAGGGTAGGCTCAAAACAACAACTCAAAACGGAATTGGGTTCTGGGCGCGCATTTGATCTTCTCACTCCCAAGTATTCTCCTAGATGCCACCATGCCTCCACAACACACAACCCAAATAGATGGTTCTTCCACAATGCACTTTATCCATTAGATCTTTGATCCTCACTGGTCTCTCCACAAACATAGAATCATCTCTTATATCCAACTCTCCCCAGTCAATGACATCAGAATCATCATGTAGATACTGACGAAGCTGGGAGATGTGGAAAATGACGTAGATCCTTTCCAACTGAGGTGGCAATGCCATATTTTATGCAACTTCACTAACTTTCCCCAACACTTATAAAGGCATGATGAACATAGGAGAGAGATTTCTCCCCATACCGAACCTTTTTATCCCACGTCAAGGGGAAATCGTCAAGAACACATGGTCTCCAACCTCAAACTCCATGGGCCTCCTCCTACGATCAACCATAGACTTCTGCTAGCCCTGGGATTCCTTCATCTTCTCACGCACAAGATGAACCTTCTCTATTGTGCTCTGCACTACATTTAGGACAAGAACACCTGCCTCTCCAACCTCAGTCTAGCACACAGGCGGACAACAATACCTCTCGTACAAGGCTTTAAACGATGCCTTGCCAATATTGGATTGATAGATATTATTTTAGGAAAACTATACTAATGGAAAATGTCATTACCATGATCTCCCGAATTCCAAAACAACAGACCGTATAATATCCTCCAATGTGTAGATGGTTCACTCTATCTGGCCATCTATCTGGGGGTGTAAAGGAGTGCTAAGGAATATCTGGGTTCCAAAAGCATGTTGCAATCCCCTCCAGACTCGTGAAGTAAACTGTGCATCCCTATCCGAGTCTATGGACCTCAGAACTCCGTGAAACTACACCATCTAATCCATATATCTCCATGCTATGGAATACACCACACATGACTCATTGATTTCTAGGAAGTGATCTGATTTCGTCATCCGGTATACCACTACCCATATAGCATCACAGCCTACATGAACCCTGGTTAGTACTATGATGAAATCCATTGAGATGTCATAACACATACACTTGAAGAAATATAGAGGCTGCGACAAACCACATGGGGCGTGGTGTTCATCATTCACCTGCTAACAAACTAGGAACCTTTCCACGAACACTGTCGATACCCGTTTCACCCCAGGCCTCCAAAAATAATATTTCAGACCTGGTACATCTTGTAAGCTCTAGGGTGTACCACTAAAAGTGATTTATTAAACTCATGAAGAACTCCCTAGATAATCTTCTCTGGGAAAAACAACTTTCCTCAGAAAAGAATTTGATTTTGACCATCCTACAACTGCCCTTCTGTAGAATGTCTTTGGTTAAACCGATTGCACATCATTTCACTCTCTAAGACTTCCCACTGAGACTTCACCTGCCCTAATAGAGAGGAATGCACTATCATTTGAAATAGGCATCCTCTACCACCATCTACCCTTGCATCCATGTGTAGGGAATCCAACTCTTCCATTGCCTTACAAGAATACAAAGATTCTTGAACAACTTCTCTCTGTGACATCCTTCTCAATGCAACAGCCACAACATTCCCCTTACCTTCTGTGTAAGAGATCTCGAAGTTGTAGTCTGGAAGAATCTCCACCCCCTTTGTTGTTGCATGATCAGGTCCCACTTGTTAAAGATATTCCTCAAACATGTGTGATCTATGAATACCACAAATTTCACCCCGATGAGGTAATGCCGCCAAAAATTAAACGCGGTCACTACTGATGCAAGATCAAGGTCATGAGTGGCATTGTTATGCTCATGAGTACATATATTCCTAGTCCCATAAGATATCAGTCCTCGCAGAAACATCAACACACAACCCAGTATATGTACACGAAAATCACAAAATACATCATATAACACCCCTTCCTTTGGAAACATGAGCATATGATCATTAAAAAACAATTCTTTCAGATAGTTGAAAGCTATCCGACACTGCTCGCTCCATACGAAGGCCTAGTCCTTTCTTGTCAAAGCTATTAAAGAAGCTGCAACTCGGGAGAAGTTGGGTATCCACCTCTGATAATAGCCTTCCAAAACATGAAAACTATGAACCTCTGTCACATTCTAATGTTCTTCCCAAAAAACCACTACTTAATCCTTTGAAGGATCAATCACTACACTTTCTGAGACATAATGTTTCTAATAAAATTCACATCATGTGTCAAAAACATGCACTTGGACAACTTCCCATAGAGCTGGTGATGTCTAAGGACCTACAATACCATCCTGAGGTGCTTAGTATGTTCTTCCTCTGATCTTTAGTAGAACAAAATATTATTGATGAACACAATGATGAATCGGTCCAAAAACTCATGGAAAACTGAGTTCATGATCCCCATGAACAAAATAGTTGCGTTCGTAACCCCGAACGACATGACTATGAATTCAATATGCCCATACATGAACCATAAAGAAGTATTCAGAATATCACCACCCTTCACCCTTAACTGGTGATACCTAGACTATAGATCAATCTTAAAGAACCAACCTGCTCCGCTCAGCTAGTCGATGAGATCATCTATCCTTAGGAGCAGGTAATGGTTCTTCGCCATTACCTGATTCAGTCTCCGATAGTTTATTAATATCCTAATACCACTATACATTTTCACGGACGAGACTGGAGCACCCCATGGTGACATGCTGGGTCAGAGAAAACCCTTCTTTATCAGATCATCAATTTTGAAACCGCAACAGTCACAAATCAGAAGGATCCATCTGATAAGGAGCCTTAGAAATCGGACGAGCACTGGGTTGTATGTCTATCAAGAACTCAACGTCACGTCGAGGTGGTAGAGTCACAACCACATTGGGAAAAACATATAGAATGTCTTTGATAACTGCCAGAACATCCGTCATCTCCCATACACTAATTCTGCTTTATGCTCATCCAACATAGAAATAAGAGGATCCACAAGCCATCTCCACACCTAAAAGCTCTATTCTCCAACAAAATCCACAGGGTGTCCATCCTCAACAGAGAACATTACTCTTCTCCAGAAGTAGTCGATAACAGCGTGCACAAAAAATAGCCAGTCGATGCCTAGGATGATATGATATGGCTACATTGGTTGCGGAAGGATATCCCCACTAGACTGATGTGGCCCCAACATCAACATACATCCTCGACCAACATGAAATAGACTGGTATGACCCCCATCTTTTGTAGTTAGCACAAGTGTCATGGGGAGTCACTATGTATCTAATCCTGAGGAATGGCCTAGACCTATTGTAATAAAGGATTGTGAGCATTCTTAATCAAACAAGGTGAATGAAATTGTACTAATCATGGTGATCGTACCTTGAACGAATTCCTGTCTTACTGGATCTGTTGCCTTTGTGGTGTGAAACTGCCCACGCCCAAATCCTCTACATCTCTATTTTTTTCTACATCCCCGACCGAGCCCTGGTTGAGGTCCTTGAAGAGAACATGTGGTTCGGCCTCCTCCTTCCATGTCTGATTTCAATGGAGTGGGAGCTCGTTGTCTTTGCCACTGCTACTGAAAGGGCCTGTCTAGAAACTGCTACAACTGAGGTGGGTGCTGAACCTGCCCACCCCACTATATTGTACATAGTCTGGGAACTGATTCCGAATGTTCCCACGTCTACCATAGATGAAGCATCTTGGTCTTGGGCTCGCATGGAATGGGTAAGGACCAGGATATTGATACTGGAACAGGTGGGACCTCCTCCCCACTAGTCGAATTCCAGATGTCCCAAATGTTGGAGGCCTACTTCTGATGATCTTCCCCTTTGACAAGCCCAACAGGTTCCGTTATCACGACACAACTCCCAGCGTGTGCATACTTTCTACCACATCGGCATTCTTATGGACCTCTATGTACATCGGTAGGGTGATGGGAGTAAAAGAATACTGAAGAGAAGGTCGGATTATCTCCTCTAAACATCTCATCTAGGACTCCTCATCTGGAAGAAGGTTTAGAGCCGAATTAAGGAGATCCTTGAACTTTATTCCAAACTCCCTCACTAACATTATCCCCTGCTAAAAGTAGAGTATCTCATGCCTCTTCTCTGCCTTTATCATGGAAGAGAGGAATTCCACCTGGAATTCCCTATAAGTGCATGTCCTCAAAACATCAGCCCCCTTCTTCTCCCTAAGATAGTCCATCCAGCATTGACGAGCCACTCCCCACATCTGGATTACCACCAGAGGAACCCAATACTCTGTTGGAGCCCAGATCAAGATGAATGCTATCACGAACTCCTCGAACCAACTCTCTGTCTCCATGTCTGGGATGCTACCATTTTACATTCTAAGGGTCTATCACTGAAAGGCATAAAGAATCCTTTTCCACTAGTCATCCTCCTCTTCTCGATCAGCCCTCTACTGATTAGCCAAATAAACCGCCTAGTCCCTGATCACCTGCACTACTCGTGGTCATCATCTGGGTGCCATAGCTATAGAGATAAAAAAGGAATTCTAATGCCTGAGTAGTGTAGAAGATTGATTTTAAATTTTTCATAAACATTTTATTTATTTAAATATCCAGAACACCTAGAACACACAAGAACACAAGTCATTAAGAAGCATGTACCTTTCCTAGGGTATCTACCCTATAATAGATATAGTCACACATGGTAGTTTGGTAGGTCAAGAGTCCTTGCATCTGATCACAGGGGGCTATAAAATCCCACGTCAAAGCCAGTCTTCCCTGGCCTATTTCATTCACCATGATTTCCTAACATTGTTACCCTACCATCCCATGCAATCCTCACTTTGCCTAACCCTGAGTTCTATCCTACATCTCAACCCTGCCTTTGATACCATTCTGTCATGAACTATCTTTACCATGATGCGAGAAGGGACAAAAGATTGATATACCCTTCCATAATCATGTTTAAGGAGAGATAATCCCCCCGAAGCCCACCTTCAATAGGTCCAAGAGTGGCGACTAGCAGAAAGGGTATATAATCACCCACAAAATGGAAGTAATTAGCTTTTTTATTTAGTATAATTAAGAGATAAGAAAGTAAATCCCAACCAACTACAATATTGGTGGTAGAGGTAATGCCAAAAAACCCATTCCCATATACATGATCCAAAAGTATGTGCTACAAAAGTACAAGAAAAGTAAAAAAGCTAAGTACCAAAGAAAAGAAAACCAATAACCAAAACTACCCCAAAGTCTGAACTGGTATGGTCTGGTATGGTCCTCGAATTCCTCCTCGAAACCTGAAATCAGTTTTATATATGTAGGGTGAGTATACAGGTATACACAGGTGGAAAAACAAAAATCACTTGTGAACACGTGGGGAGGCATACTAAAGCCTAGTGAAAAATGAGATATCAAAAATCTTATCAAGGAAAATATCCACCTAATCCTCAACAAGGCACACTCCCCAAATAATTCAATCCAAGTAAAGTAATAGTACAACACACGAATGTTTGGGTACTCTGAGCCACTTTCCCGCTAGTTATTGAATACATCCTATGTGTCAAACCTCTCCCTCCATTCTCCCTGTAGCCCCACTACCGTCCCCCGACTGCACACAGCTGGGCTACCAAAACCACACATCCAACCCACAAACACCTAGGACACAACGACAACACATAACCTTGCCCACAGACTCCTGGTCTAGAAAAACTACAACCACACTCGAAAACACCTGGGCCTCATCCAGAAGGAACTTGGGAAACCACCTGCCTGCATAAATCTGGGCTAACCACCATAGCGTACCCCACCCAAAGAATCATGGGATATAATGTACTTCATGCCATCATATAGATCTTGAAGAAGCATGGGAAACTATGGAAAGGGAGAAGAAAAAGGAGCTAATAACCAGCCACTTAGATGAGTTTTGGGAAAAACACCCTCTCCCATGTATTGTCAGTGTTTGGCACAAAGTTCTCAACATGGATGGGGTGTGAATGAGAAACATAAAAACTAAATTATAAATATAGGTAAAAATAACTCATCCCATACTAGGTGTTAAAAAACCAACCCATATACAAAAACCCTTGTTACTTTTCAATCATAAAAAGCACCATAGCCACAACCATGTCACAACTCATTCCCGGAAAATAATTTCCCTTTGAACCCATTCTTCTATTCCTATTAATGTGATTCCAATTAGGTAATTCTTCACTTCCAGGAAACAAAAAGGCATAGACATAATCCATGGATGGAAAAGTATCCAAGAAGCAATTTAAGCATTCACACCAAGTTCTCTTGTAAAGTAACAATGACCAAAGGGATCTGTGATATCCCTAAAAGTACTAGAACCAAACCAAACCCCAACATACGGCCCCATACGACCATAGGTCCAAAAACCAACAACTGTGCAATAGGGGATCACATCCCCATCCATGTCACCTCACAAGCATCAACTGTAAACATCACCAAAACAGAGCATGGGAGTTTTTAAATTTAAATATGCCATTAATTTAGTTCCATATTTCTGTCTAGGTTCCCAGGGTGACCACACAAGGATTTGTATTCATTGGTAATCCATTTAATCAAAATATTTTACGTGATTAAACAGTTTCCATGTTACAGCCATTAAATAACATAAATATCCAGAATAAAGAGGTTCATTAGTGTGAAATAAAGGACAACCAATGGTTACAATTATCAGTGGGAATAATCCCATTCAATTCCCAATATATAGGAAGAGATAAAAGAATACAAAAATATCATCAAACAGACACCTTCATTATTAAAATCCATTTATTATCTTCATTAAGGTTTTGTTTCATCCATCCCCACAAGAAACATTATCATACTCACCCCGCATGATGCACTATAAATATAGATGAAGGAAAAAACACTACTTGGATGATCAATGATCGATGTTATTCTCCTGGGGCCAACAACTGCGGATGCGTGACTTGCAGTGGAGGAACATGGAGGAATCCAAGAATGAGTAGGAAAGGTTTCGACACATGTACACCTCTAGGATCATGAATGGGGACAAAAAACGCACCATGGAAAGAAGAAAACCGACCAAGAAGATGAAAAAAAATAATCCTAGTGTGATAAAAAGGCAAGGTCTTGGAGTTATGGAATATGAAAATTTTGAACGGCTATAATGGAGGATCCTAGTTTCACCACATGGGTGGACAGTTACACACAATATAATTAATTATAATTTAATAGTTCACATTAGAGGGGTGTCCATAATAGTCGTGAGTTAACATATTTCACTTAAATAGAGAAGAATATGTTCTTTGGTGGTCGACCCACTTTTAAGGGATATAATACATTTTTTATGGAACTAAAAAATCTTTGAACAACATTAAAAAGGTTAAATGACTTAAAAGTGGAAATATAAGAAAAATGGAGAAGGAAACCCTAACACCCCTCTATGGACGATTGGTGAGACTGATAGGTGAAACCAATTGGTGGATCTGATCGGGTGATTCTGATCCCGTAATACTGATCCCCTAAAGTTGATCCCTTGAAGCTGATCAGTGAAGCTAATCTTGGGAAACTGATCATGTGAAGCTGATTGGGTGAAACTGATCTGTGAAACTGATTAAGTAAAACCGAAATTCGAAACTGATTGGGTGAATCCAATTTGGTGAAACCAATCTTTGAAACCGTTTGGTTGAAACCGATATGGAAACTGATTGGGTGAAACCCATATGAGAAACCAATTGGGTGAAACTGATTTGTGAAACTGATTAGGTGAAACCGATTGTGTGAAACCAATTGGGTGAAACCGATATGTGAATCCTATTGGGTGAAACTTATCTATGAAATGGATGGGGTGAAACTGATCTGTGAAAATGATTGGGTGAAACTGATCTGTGAAACCAATTGGGTGAAATCGATCTATGAAATCGATTGGGTGAAACAGATATGTGAACCCGATTGGGTGAAAACGATCTGTGAAACTGGTCAGGTGAAACTGATCGGTGAAACCGATTGAGTGAACCTGATCTGTGAAACAGATTGGGTGAAACTGATTTGTGCAAATGATTGTGTGAAAACAATCTATGAAACCGATTCGGTGAACCTGATCTTTGAAACCAATTGGGTGAAACTGATCTGTGAACCCGATTGTGTAAAACTGATCTGCGAAACCGATAGGGTGAAACCGATCTATGAAACCAATCAGGTGAAACCGATATGTGAAACTGACTGATTGAAACCAGTTGTGTGAAACTGATATGTGAAACTGAATGGGTTAAAATGATCTGTGAAACCAATCAAATGAAACTGATTTGTGAAATTGATTGGGTGAAACTGATTGGGTGTTACTGATCTGTGAAATCGATTTCTGAAACCCATTGGGTAAAACCGATCATTGAAACTGATTGGGTGAAACTGATTGGTGAAACTGATCATGTGGAGATGATCTGTGAGGGTGATCTATGAAATAGATGGGTAGAACTGATCGGTGTGTCCAGAAAACCCCAACGCATAGAATTTGTCAATGTAATGGACCAGGAGGGTCTAGGCCATTACAGATGCTTTGAGTGGGAAGACTCAAAATCAAGCAGTTCTGGAATCTTTTTCAGAATGGAAGCCGACATCATTATTTATTGTGATGATCCTTGAGGTTCAGAAGGACCAAGGGAATATGACCCTTAAATCATTTTCAGCTGATTCAATGCTTCTAATATGATTTAAGGATAGACATTATTATGTTTTAAGGTGGGGATACACCTTATTGTTAGAATATTAGAGATGATGGGACTATTTATGTTCATGTCCTTTAGGTTTTGACAACATTTCTGAGAGAAGATTTGATGCTCGTGTTTCATGAATCAAATTTTTAGTACAACCTAGATTTACGAAGATTCATCATGATATTCATAGTAAATATTAGTGTCCAAAAATAATGAAGTATTTTGAATGATTTGGGGAACGATTCATTAACATCTATTAGGTGAAGGATAATTATCAGAGGTTGAGGGGTTTATTTATTCTATTTCCCAGAATGGAATGGAAAATAGATAATGTAATTATGGATTTTTGTGTAATTATTCTGAGTATTCCATGGAATAAGGATGTAAATTTGGTATTGCTGGATCAACTGAATAAGGTTAATCACTTATTTATTATTAAAGAGTGTTTAACTGTTGATGATATTGGTGAGTTGTATGTTCAAGAGATAGTACAATTGCATAGGGTTCCATGAATGATAGATTTAGATCAATATCCATAGTTTACATTGTGCTTATGGAATTGAATACATATGTTTCTTTGTACCTTTTTTTAGAATCTCTTTTCACTCATGGAAGGATGTGAAATTAGATCATACCTTTCATGTACTAGAAGTAATGTGGAAGGATTTTGTGACATATTTAGAGAGATCATAGGAAAAGAATACAATGCTAGTCCAATTTTCAAGTAATAATATTTACTAGGCTATGATTCATATGGCACTATATTGTGTTCTATATGGTAGACTATGTAGATATCTGTTATGTTGGATAAATTATTGGTTATTATAATTATTGGGTGTAACTCTCATGAAGAATTTGTTAGAACATATTTAGTTGATTTGGAAATCATATAGATACATCATAGAGTATGCTGAAGTTATATGCATATTGATGCCATATACATATAGGGTTTATGTTGGGTGATCATGTGTTTATTTAGGTGTCTCCAAAGGTGGATCACCATCTAATTCCTATATAAGTAGTGTTGATGAAAAATTATATGGACAATTTCGGACTGTAGAGAGGATCATACGAGTGGAATACCAATTGGCTCTCCTATAGTGGTATAGTATTATACACAATGGCTTTTATGTGTCCCAACGTCAATAGTACCACCATGACCCATCTCACATAACTTATTTTGAAGATATGGAGCTTGAGGTTGATGTGTCCATTTAGGATAATATAGATCATATCATTTATCATTGTGAGGAAGTCATTTGGGGAAATATCGTGCCCTTGGTTCAAGCATTATGGTAACATTGTGATGTTTAGGAAGAGACATGGGAAAGTGATTCAGATGGCCAAGCATAGTGGATTGATCATTTTATTCAGATGATCTATGATTCATGGAAGCATGGATCTATGATGAGACATTATAAAGTGGGGATTTTGTAGGACCTCTTACTTCATGGAGATATCTCCCTATTTAGAATTTGGTTTTTAATCTCATTGTTTTGGTTCATGGAATATATATTGGATGTATTAGGAGGATCATGTGGGTTAGCGGTTAGGGATAGGAAATAAAAAGGAATTTTTCTATCCACTACATGTCTTATGGTTGGATCATTATTATAGATAACCTTGCACTAAAAACATACGAGTTATGAGGATGGTCAACATTTAATAAAAAAACATGATAGGTGGAGAGAAAAAACTGTGAATCCATGTATAGAGGCACTCTGGATGGTTGGATCATAGTTTTTTAAATCATGTTGGCCTCCACAGGTAACCATGTGACTTAACCTCTATTTTATAGAGGCAGCCACTTGGTTTGTGTGTAATTTGGAAAAAAGGGTGGCCAAACCGTGTTCATTATTAAAATGGATGAATTTTACAAAATTCACCTTTTAGAGTTGAAGATCCTCACAAAATTTTCTCCACATTCCATCCTTGAAAACCTAGTGATAATCCAATGCATCCAAATCTTCCCCATAATGGATCTCTTTTTATTCTATTCATTTTAGTGTGTCGTTGGTTTCAAAAAAAAATCTTTGAGTAAGTCAAATCCTCCGATTACTTATCTTTTATGGATTAAGGCTTTTGGTTTCACTATTATTCTTCCAATGTTGTAAAACAATATATTTCCACTGAATAATTAGTTTTTGGATTT
The DNA here is from genome assembly GCA_963277665.1 of Viscum album. Classification (NCBI taxonomy): domain Eukaryota; kingdom Viridiplantae; phylum Streptophyta; class Magnoliopsida; order Santalales; family Viscaceae; genus Viscum; species Viscum album. Next base: position 597,715,883 of record OY728139.1, read on the forward strand.
AATGGGTTCTTGGATACTGATATAAGGCTAATATTAAGGGTGTGTTCATCTTCGTATTCGATTTAGGTGGTCTATAAGTTATATCCAATAGTTTTATTGTCAATTTGTGCATGTGTGGTTGTGATATTGATTCCATCTTGATTTGATTTGAATTCCTTTTGTAATATTTTTTATAATGATTTCATAAATGATGAATTGAACCCCTCAGGATCCATGATGGATGCATTGAGGTTGAGAATACTGATTTAGGTCCACTCATGGTATATATCTACAATACCAATGTTGGAAAATTATTATATTAGGTATAGAACCTTCTTGTGATAATGTGGATCCGATGATAAAAATATTTATATGTTATTTGAGTTAACAAAGGGAATATTGATGGTTTTGTCTAGACCGTGATAATGTCAAAATAGATTGTTTGGCTTAATATGAATGAGGTTAGAAAAAATAATGTGATTGTATTAGTTGAATTATATATTGTACTTGAAATTCATAAGAGGGTTAATACATGTAAAATGGTGACCATTTTATATTGGTAAATACTTGAAAATTGTAGAATGGGTTAAATGGGATAATATATTTGAACTATTGAATATGCTAAATAGGATATGGTGTGAAATGGTAAACAGGTTATATGGGCTATGCTAAGAATATTATAAATGTGTTAATGGGTTATGGATTGATGATGAATTATATATTAGATGAAATGTGAATTATAATTTGAATGTGTGTTTAATGTGAATGGTTTGTGATATGGAATAACTGGTAAATGTACAAATAATAATATTCACATGTCTTGGTAGTTGAGGGGTATTAGACTTGAGGATTTTTGAACATTGTTTGGGATAGACATAGGATCTAAACCCACCCAATAGTTCTTGTGTAAGGGACTTGGACTGAGGATCTATACCAATAATGGTTTCATTTTTTGAGACTAATTGGTCCGAGGATCCAAGGTATGTGTGATGTAATTTTCCAATGAAATGATATCCCTCATGAGATCAGGATCATGATTTACTACCTTATTCATGATAAATGAACGATATAGGATGTTGTGTAAATGATGTAAAATCCTAAACCACAGATCATGTGATGAAATTGAATTTAGATATACAGAGGGTCTAATTGATGAAAATGGAATTATTTATTGAAATGACTAATGTGAACATTGTAAACTAATTGAACTCAAGTTGTTTATTATTTACATTAGATTTTATTTAGTAAATGAATTCACTATCTATTTAGATTGGATATTTTCTAGACATTGTTGTTGGTGACATACTGAGTTGTTCTCACACCCAACTCGAGATAGTATTGGTTACCTGTGTAAATCAAATGGCAACAGGTCAACAAAATGGAGGGGGTCCTATTCTAGGTAGTTGAGTTGGGCTTGGCATGTGAATGTATAGGGATCTAGAATTCTAGTAATGACCCATTTTGTGAGATCGGGTGGTTGTATTTATTATGGGATTCCTTCACATTTGGAAGAGTTATTAGGAAATGGAATATTTTTTTTGTTACGTTTTTTACTCTATTTGGGAATTTATTTTTTAATTAATATTTTTACTGTATTTCATATTGTTTCACTTATTTCATATGTTTTCTATTGTGGAATACTATGATAAATAGGTTATAATCTATACAATTTATTCATTAGACCATTGCTGCTATTTGGAAACCTCTGGAATATGAGGAGGCGTGGATGTGGTCATGTGGCGACCTAGCTCGAGGCTCCAGTTTAGTGGCTCCCTGGTAAGTGATGTTACAATGGGTGTCCTTCAATAAGTGAGGTGGGGGGAAATTTTGAAAATTCATGAAAGATTATAATATAATATGTGTCTAACTCAAGATATATCTATTCAAAATGACATGTATTAGATAATATGGGGGGAATGTTCTAAATATACTAATCTATCCAAAATTTAATTGTTTAGATATTATTGTAAACCTTAACATTTTGATTAAACTCTTGGTTAAAAAGTTTAAACTATAACCATTATAATATCTTTTCCAAATATAAAGTGTTAAAATTTTACTTTTAAATTATTAATTGGCTCAAAAATGGCCACTATATGAAATATAAGATGATATATTCTCCCCGTATACTCTTTTAATTATTTTTAAGATTTCTAATTGATTTAATAAAATATTTTTCTTAATGAAATAACATTACTATCATTTTTTGACACTATTCATATAATATGATTTCATTGACATCAATACAATGATCGAATTCAATAAAATAATTTTACACATCCATAATTTGATATGTGATTCCATAATATTCATGGAACACAGTATCTTATCTATATTATATTAAATTTAAATTTTTTGAAATCATTTATTATATTTTCCTATTAATACAATAAATATTTTGTCAGCATTGTATATGTGTTTAAGGTAATTATATAATCAATAAAAATTATAAATGAATAAACATAATAAATTTTATTCATAATTCAAAAAAAATAAGATTTTATTTTCATTCACAACTTATTTTTATACCTACATGAGCATGAAAGTGATGTTCAATGTCAAGATAGTGACATTTTATTTTATTTTTAATTAAAATGAAAAGGTCAATATCAAAGGAAAATAGTATCAAGGGAAAATATTTTCAAGAAATTAATGGGAATGATCAAGATAAACTCTTATAATAGGATAAATAAAACTATAAGTGATATTTTAATTCCTTATAACAATGTATTGACCTTGTTTTAAATATTTAACTCTTATTGAGAAGACAAATATTTACCAAAATTAACTATTCATAAAAAAAGTTAAATTGTTCATATTCCTAAAATATGATCCACATGATTCCAAATATGGAATCAATTTCACAAGCATCAATTTCAATAGGCGGAAAAATTAATTTTAAAATAAGTGTTCATAATGTGATGATAACTACTTTTTGGAAAAAAACAATTTATGCAAAAAAACATTATTATATCATATAACCTTCTTAGAAGAAAAATTTATGAATACAAAAAAATATTTTATTACATAATAAATGAATTTAATAAAAACAAATCACTATAAGTTATAAATCTAACTTACTAATATAAAAACATATTTCGAGTATAATATTTTTAGAAAAACATTTATTTAAAAATAAAATTATTATTTTTTATTTTATTCAATTAATTTCTAGTGAATTTATTAAATACATGTTTAAATGTAAAATTATTATTGATTAATTTATTTCTATTCATTTTTATCAATTTAATGGTAATTTTAATATGGTATTTTGTATTACATTTCATTTATAGATTTTATTAGGTGTATTTCAAGTTATTGAAAAAGTTGAAATTTATTTAAATAGAAATTTATTATTAAATATTTCACTGTTACATAATAACACTTTGTTTTTGGGTATAAATATTAAAATTTTCCTAACCTTCATTTCATAGGGAAAATAATATGGATTTTTTATACAACGATAACGAATGACAAAAGAAACTAAATGATAATCAGGTGACACACATAATGTTATATGTCATTGATACCATTTTTATGAGATTGATGCAATTTTGTTGAAATTCATGAGGATTTTTATTTCTCTAATTATTTATCACAATTTTTTTATTAAAATACTGAAATAAATAGTCATAAAAGGTTGATAATTTAAATATGGGTATTAATTTGTCTATCTATAATTTTGGGTTGAAGTTATGTTATTTTTGAAAATGACGGGAAATAGGAAAGTAGAGGTCACTAAAATATATTGGTCTGTAGTAATAAACTTATTATTCACATATATAAGTTTTTAATATTTTTTGGATATGTTATATAATAAATTATTCTTTATAAATATGATTTCTTGTGTGGGTTTCGCAGTGGGTCCACAACTGGGTTTCCATGACTAGAAATATGAGATGTGAATTTTTAATAATTTGATAATGTTCATTGTTATTGGATATTAACTAAATTCATATGGTAATTTTTAACTTGAAATGGGTATGTAAAATATTTTAATGAAAATGAATGAAATTTGACGTCAAAATATGAGTAAAATATGGGTGATGACTGATAATTATTTTTCATTAAATATTTAATTAAATAGATCAAATGATGTAACATGACTGATAATAGTAAATATAGGATTGGTATGATTTATGAATTAATTTTTAATGTGTGAATACTTGTTTAGGGTGTTTTATGTGGAAATATGGCCTTCTTTATGAGGTTTATGTGGTATTTTTTGTTATTTAATTGTTATAAATGTGTTGCGATATTTTTTGAATGTGATATGGATGTTTTGGTATGAACTATCTAGATTAGACTTGTTGTATAAATTAACTACACATTTATTTTCTTATAATATTATTAAAAACCTAAAATTGTGTCTATAACTACACTAATTCCCGATTCCTTTCCATCCAAGTGTTTTTGTAAAATTTAATGTTAGTGAAAAAATATATAGATGAACACTCATGCTTCCCCTCTCTCTATTCTAGTAGTGGTGTGAGTTATGATGGCTCTAGGTTTGTAAATCCATACTATAATAGTATATGGTGCACCAGTAGAGCAAAAAGGGTATTCCTATGATGATTAACACAATCACACAATAATATAATGTGACTTAATATTAGACCATGTGGGGTATTCATTTAATGATATATGGTGTAGGTAACTCATGAAAGAAATAGGGAATGAAGATAATGTACAACATGTCTATGATACCCTACAATAATTGAAATTTGGTATGTGATTATGATATGGTATGTCATGGAAGACAAAGATTAATCATGATTTTGAAGTGATATGTGGAAGGGTTGAGATATCATATTGGTATCAAGTTATGTGGTATGAAAAAATAAGGAATTGAGAGAACAAAAAATGTACTATTGTGGCATGGGAGTGAAAAAATTTGGGGAATATGTGTGGGGTACCTTTCATTATATGAATGATATTATATAAGTCTTCATGGATATGATATATTTTGAGTGAGCCTTAATGAGATTGAGATATATTGACATTTTGCAGGTTGTTTTTGATTATTATATTTACTCAATAGATAATTAGTATGAATGAACCACATCCCACATAGTATATTAACATAAGAAAAGATTATTATTCAGAATGATTATTTTTAATGATGGAAGATGACATGTCTCTATAAATATTGGGTGTAATTTTTAGAATGGGTACGTCATGGATTTTATGATATTATATATATATATACGATAATATTTAAAAAAGAATTAATTTATTAAAGAATCAATGATTATTTTTTATGATTGTTGATATAGACTTCATTGGAAGATATCATAAGTTCTCATGTCTTTGGAAATGACTACAAACAACATATATTTATAATTTTATATTGATGGATTTGAGGAATGATTATAAGAAGTCGGTTGTCAATTTTAGTGAGAATTAATCATTGTTTATATAACACTGAAATATATGATAACATTATTTAATTGATGATAATGTTTCATTTATAAATGTGAAATAAGTTTCTAGAAATTCTGAAAGCTATATCTGGAAGAGACATGTTGGAATGTGAAATCTCATGTGATTTCATAAGTGTATCTATATGCTTATCAATAAGTAATTTTTTAAGAAGATGAATCATTATGAATGAGATAAGTATCACAATGATTAAATTATTGAATATATTGGAGAACCAAATGGAAATAACATTCATTATTAATGAGCTTCTAGAAATAGAAGCATCTTATTCGTGAAGATGATATGTTAATGCTGAGATTGAGAATAACATGAATGGTACAAAAGTGACATTTCAAATTGAATAAGTGATGAAAATATTGGTATTAATTTTAAAAATTGAGTTTTATAAAATTAGTAATTTTATATAACAACCAATAAGGATTATCTAGAAAAACATTATCCATGAAGCTACCATATGAAAAAATTGATGAGATAGAAAACAATTGATTTTGAAAATTATTAGAGGGGATAATAGAGAAATAAAAAAATGTTGAGGTTGATTTTGAAGAATGATAATTGATACTCAATTATTAAAAAGTAATGATATAAAGGTACATTGAGAAAAATAATGTTGTGAATAAACCCAACCATGTTCAAAATACCCCAATGTGGATGCCTCACCCGGTAGCACCTAAGCACCAAAAGTCTTACACAGATCCATCAACATGAAAACAAAATGGGAGATATATCTACACCTAATACCTATACACAATACCTATGAAACCAACCAATTTCAACTAGGGTCACCTATTTTCCAATAAATAGGACCCTTGGGATCCTCATTTGAGAGATTGAAAATTCGAAAAAACCTCGGAGCTCTGGTCGTGAAACCCCTTATCCCATTTCCCACTGAAAATTCAATGGTAGATCTATACAACAAGTGATAAGATGTAATTAAATGGTATAGGTGAGATTAATGTCCCCTTAGGGTCTAAAACACAATATACCTTCTCGAGGACGTTTCTTCTATAATTGAAATCCACATGCATGAGGCCACCTTCCTTAAGCAAGGACTTACACTAGACCTCTCAAGGGACACCTGAGCAGACTTGTAAAGTTTAGGATAATTCCAATACAATGTTTTGTTTCATAGTTGGTAAACTTATGAAGGCATATATAACACATGCACCCCAGTTCCCCATACATGAAGTGATTTTTTTCTTCCCAGGACCTGTGTGGTACACCAGCACCAAGAACCTACACCAATGAAATATGTGAGTCACCCTTTGAACCATTATTCAAATAAATACATGGAAATTCCACTTTTAATTTGGATCCATTTTCAGATATTGACTTTTTTTAATCCTCCATTGAATCCTCCAAACATGCACAAAAATTGCGTGTGTCCCACCACTATGTCCCCCTGTTGGATGTGTATTCCTATGTTAAAAAGTTGTATACACTTATTTGGTTGGATGTTTAGGGTCCTCATGTTTCATTTGACTGTTTATTCACATGTTCATGAGTACCCCTATTGTAGGGTATGTTCTTTTATCTTTATAATCATGAATATAATGGATAGAAAAAATGTGTGGGGACCAATTTTTTTGGACTACAATTATGAGTAGGAATTTTATTTTTTTTATGATGCTTGTAATGGGTAAAATGGTCTATTCCCATAGAAAATAATCATGAATAATTTTTCTGACCCCTCAGTTGGTCCCTGAATAATATTTTTACCCTAATACCGGAGTTTTTTGGAATTATGAACCAATCTAATTTTAGTGGAATAGTTAATATTTAACATTTAATATATTAAATATTAAACTACTTTCATAAGTTGATTCAGTTATAACATTTGAATTGATCTTTATATTGAGATTTTGTCTCTTCCATTGAGCTCGAAATGATGATTTTTTCTTAGTTGAGGAATAAACATGAGCTGGGAGCATAGGCTAGCCTAGGCCTCTTTTCCATTTTCTTTTCTTTTTCTATTTCTTCTTTTCCATTTTTTATTTTACTTTTCTCTCTTTTCATCCTTCTCACAAATTCCCCTTCTATATCTCCTCCTTCACTATGGTGTGTGATAGAAAGGTAAAGGGATAAATAAAAAGTGGGGATGGAGAGAAATAGGTGATGTAGAAAATCTCTCTTTTCTCAGGATCGATGTGTGACAACCATGGACTGCAGAATCATACAAATCTTTTGCATTTTTCACCAAAAAGTGACCCTATTTATGATTTCACAAAAAAAATTATCATATATTTTAAAATCTAAATTTAAAGCTCTATTATTCTTTTATGTGACCCATATTGGCTGAATATGTTTTATTGGGACAAGAATAAGGGTTTAAGGTCATCTAAATGTTTTCAGTACAAGGAAACCTTGTTATGCAGCATGGAGTCCTAGTTGACATGTTGTGTCTTATTCCATTTCAGGGAAGTTAAATTTCAAGAATTTAAATCCAGATATAGGGGTGTAGATGAATTTTATTTTTACTCATATATGTATCCATGTACCCAGGTCTAGCTACCCATGTTGGATTATATGTCCATGTGGAGAACATGTCCAGACCCTGTGTTGGTATCACGTCATGTATAAGTACACAACATGGCCAAGTACATTGTCATGATAGTTTAAGGAAACATTCTAGAAACCCATGTTTGGTACACACTGTGTACCCTCCATATATTCTATGTACCTGGGGAATTTACTCACCCAGGTCGATGGAGGTTCACACCCATGTGGGCCTTTGGGAATACATGTTGTGTAACGATGGTGACATGCCCGGTACCACCCCTTATTAACCCATTAAGGGATTTTAATTTATTCTTTCTCCAGAGATTTATTAGACTCTAGATTATTCTATTATGATTATATTTCCATGTATATCATTATGGTGAAACCCTTGGAGCATTCTATGGAATCATTTTTCATGTCTCGGGGGTACTAACTAAATGGAGATGTTCTTCCTCAGGTAATTGAATTCAGTAACAACTAGAATAGGAGAATTAAACGTGAATTATAGGATGGGTGTTCAGAACAAGCCTATTGAGAACCTAATTTTAGATGAGCCCTGATCTATCTCTTATTACTGTTACCTTCATGACTTCCATTTGAGGATGTATCCCTTGTGAGATGTTCCCTTCTATCCAAAGATGCCACGATACTTGACATAATATAGGATCCTTGTTGGGATTCTTCTGATTATGTTTTGACTTTGAGTACCCCATTTAGGATTCTTATAACATTACACAACTGTTAATGGATCCCATGTGGGATTTATTTTCATACAAACAGGCTTAGGAAGTCCCTTGTCCGATGTTGTTATCTATATACATCTTTTCAGGTTCCCTTGAATGATGTGTCCATTTTCATTCCATCAGAGGATCCCATGTAGGATTTCTCCAGTACCATTCATCTAAGGATCCCTAGTAGAATTCATTTACATGTGAGTCTACCTAGCCGATAAAAATTATTATTCGTCGGGTTTGACATGAGGAACCTAAGGGGTTCCCATTGTTTTTACGACATTAAGTTGTATGTCATGTTTTGGTAGAGATGGTATTGAGTTTCAACTTATAACCTGTTTTGAATATGTAAGCACATGGGGCTTTGTCAGTAGTGTTGGTTGGTAGTTCATACACCCCCACTCTTTGGATATGAGTTCACTTGTTTATTATTGATGCAAAAAATATTACCAAAGGTGCATCCTGGTTGGTGGTCCTTAAGCCTCACGTGAGTCACCATTCATTATATTTATGATGCATGAATGGTCTTCCTGTGATCTATTATGATTGTTGGGATGCCCATATGTGGTTTTCTAGGATCAATATTGTGAACCATGTTATTTTTGATTTTATTGATATACCCAAAGGAACTACCTCTAGATTTGGATATTTATCTTGGATGTAAATATATTTTGTGATATATATTTTTGGGATTACCATATGAGTTTCATAGTATCTATTTGTTGATCCTTACCCATTGAATTTTATTCCTTGATTGATATATAGATTCCCTATTGTAGGAATTCATGGATGGAATCATGGGCTATTAATATGTGGTGGGGATGATTACTCTCTCCTCAACCTATGATATTTTCTGGGGATGATTAATCTCTCCTCGGCGTATGATATACAAGAATGGTGACCCAAGACGCATGGTACATTATTCCCTCTCGAGTGGTGGGTATGATTATTATCTCCAAAGCCTATGATTGGGATGATTATGCCCTATCATATTTGTTATGAGGCTCTAGGGATGTATCATGGGGTATCACCCATGATTTATTGCTATACATGCATGGAAACTCCAGAATTATGGATGATTATGCCCTCTCGAGTAGCATGATGATTATGATATCCTCTGCCTATGATCGGGATGATTACCCTCTCCCTGATTAGTTACGAGGATTCAGGGTCATTTCACAGAAACTCACTAGTGAATTCTCTATACAGATTGCCTATGGGTAAGACCCTTTGGGACTATCTAAGTTATGAATGTCGTGACTGACTATAGATAGATTCCTTGTTCTCAAACATTATATTGGATTTACAGGCATGAGAAACATGGATACTGACTCATTGACCTTTTATATGGTGTATGAATTTCCCCCTATAATCCGTCTGTACATGATTTATTGTCAGTATATGGTATCCCTCTTTACAGGATTGACTATCGGTATACAATAACCATATTAGTGATTGGATTTGAGTATGGGTGAACCCATGTGTAGGAAGAGTATCCCCCTTTTGTGATGTAACATTCTTATATACATTTACAGTTTTTGTTTAAGAAGGTACATATTTATAGAGATTATAAACATAGATATCAACATAATGATATAAGGCTTGAGTGACATGATGTCAAAATTGATGTCCTTGTACAAGATGTCTAGGAAATTTGGATTACTAACCCAGGGACTCAATATTGTTTGTTTTAAATTTATTTTAATCACATACTCAAGATTATTAATATTTATGTATATGTATAGGTCTAGTATTACACATTTATTCCTATATAGATATGAGAATCCAAGGTGGAACATGTCTAGTTGACCAATATTATGGACATAAGAATCAACTGTGGTTTAATGTTATTAGATTCAATTTTCATTCCAGTTGTCTATCGCTAGGATAAGGACATTTCCTTTACATATAGTTGTAACAACACATTTAGAGGATAATTGTTAGGGTAACCATACAATATTATTTATCACCATGTATGTGAACCTCAGTGAACATGTAGACCATATGTATACTTTTAATGATGAGCATGAGTTTCATGGTGGATAGGGATAAGTTCCAGAGTTTCATGATCGAGAAAAAATGCTTATGTTGTTCTTCTAATCGGTCTGGTGCAGTTCGATAGTGTCTTCAGACTGGGTATGTTTTTTGTCTTGATGTTTTTAGTAGATACATAATATTTTATTTATGTTAATTTTTGCACTCCTATATCTGTATTTTAGGCTTAGTGGGTGAACAACGTTGTATTATATTGTACAATCTTTTGGTATTTGGTATTTTTACTATTTATTATTACAAAATTTTCAATTTCGATTTATTTACTGCTTATGTGCTATGTTATCATCTATTATATATGAGATTTACGTATTTCCATTGTTTTATTACTCTAATATGGAGGAATATTCTCCCCTATCACACCCAAGCCCATCACTACTAGTTGGAAACCTCTGGGGTATGTGGAGGTACACCTGAGTCCAGGTAACCCACAGTCTTGGTGTACTGATTTTGTGGAATCTAGGTCAGGGATTTACAAAGAGGTATCAGAGGTGTTGTTTTTCTAAAATTTACTATTTGGGATATGGTAGACAAGAGTACTATGAATGTGTAAGAACCTATGATAAATATTTTACTAGTCCGTCGAGAACACGTGTTCTGGTAAGAAGAACTAGATTCCATGGGTATGGGATTGTTGTTCTAATCTGTGATGTCGTTGTTGTATAAGATTTTTACCTTGAGGGATGCACATTTTTTCTGGATGTTATTATTTTCAATGGATTTCTAGATCTTTTCCTTTTGAAATAGGCCAGAGATATATTTTTACTCTTGTCTGGAAAAGGTAATAGGTGACTCGTGCATAATATTTGGAAGGTATGATTCCCCACATATAGTCCCTGTATAATGTGTTTTTACCTAATGAGTAGGGACTATTATTTTCGCCCTACTAACTTATATATATGTATTTCATTCTGATGGTAGGTTATGTGGACATACATTGAGGCATTGGTGTTAATGCTGGTGACACATTCCACATGTACGGGAGGTGCATTGTCTCTAGTAGGTTGATATGTCACATGTTTCCTTTCATTTGTACCTTTTGTAGAGTGTTGTTTATTAGGTCATGGTTATCTTATCATATCATTGTGAACAATGCTAACTGGTACCAAGATGTTTGTAGTGAACAAGGCCTCCAGGTAGTATTACTATGTATATATTCCATGTGAGTATTAGCTTAGTCACTCTTCTTTGTTGGTATCATGACCTCTATTGTGCAGTTCCTTCAAAAGACGCTCGTAGAGGATCATTCCCTTGTAGGATATGTTTTTAGAATTTAACCTCATAGGTTGTTTTGATCTTTACATTATTTTTAGAGGTCTGATCTTTTTGGTGAGGGGGTTAGTACTTGTTGTAAAGTTATGAGACCTGTTCTTTAGGGATTGGTGGGAGACCTAGAGGACCTTAGTTTGAATTAGACCCCTTTAGGTCAAAACTAGGTTTGATTTAGGTAGTCCTATGTGAGACAGGTTAGACCGTGTTTTTAGATTCATTTTTTAGGTAGTTATCATAGGTTTTAACTCAATTTGATATTGATGCACGATGGGAAATTGTTTTTTACATTTATTAAGGTTTATTCCTTCATATTTTAGTGACAACCTTTGGTGCTTTGGTATGAAAACCGGATTCAATGGGCACGACTCTTTGGGTGAGTGGAATTTTTGACTAGTGTTCCCACTATTGCTAATGTAGTCATAGATCGAGTAGAAGATCAAGGAAGGAATGATGAGGGGTAACAACTGGTCTTGTAAAAGATGAGGTGCTCAAGCTAGAAGGGGGTTCAATGGGGGATCTTGGATTAATTAATATTGAATTCCATATAGAATCATCATCATAGACTTTTGGTGAATGAAACTCTAGATTTTGGTTCGTGATGCAATGCTACACACTGGTGGTATGTGGTATCATTTAAACCTGTAATCGATGAGTTTCTAGGTGAGATATGAGTAACAATGTTTTTAACACTAGTATTGGAAGGGTAGCATGGGTGTTTTTGTTAATATGGAAACTTTTCTTCTGTGGTAGCGATATCATTGGGGGAAAGGGGTACTGTGTGATGGTTTACCAATGGAGGAATCATAGTCCGGCGTTTACAAGAAGTGGGCGTCGCTCAATGGGAGATATACATTCCCTTTCGCGGAGTCATAGTTTATTTCAATTTGATATTATGATTACTTATTGTAATTCATTCTGAGTACGCTGATAGGGTTTCATCCCTATGTTTAGCTCCTTTTTCATTCAAATGTACTTCCTTATTGTATAAAATAACATGTTTAGGATGTTATTAAGGAGATGTGTTAGGTAATTCATATGGTGGGGTGTGAAAATTTGGATTACTGAGCGAGTTGAAATCATTTTCAGTTAAACTTTGAATATTTTTTTGGTGGTTAATCTTAATGTTATATTTTTAGATAGGGATAGGGGTATTCTAGTTGGGTGGAGTACCATATTTGTAATAGTTAAATATGTTCCATGTAGAAAATAGTTGATTATCTTTCAATTCTAGTTTTTTGAGAATCCATAATAGATTTTTGATGCATTTTATTAGATTTACAGAATGGTTACTAGTCTTTTCTCCAGGATTATCAGGGAAGAAAAGGTTTATGGTGGGGAGTTTGTAAGGAACATTGCATGTTTGGACTATAATCTTGATCAGAAATTTCAATTTTTTTGTTTTAGTTGATTATAACTGCTAAAATAGTCATTTATCAGTAGAATATGTTTTTAGAAAACATTTATGACCACTATGTTTGTCCTAGAATAGGGTGTTTAATCGAGGAAATTCTTTTGGTTGAATTCAGAGCTGCTAAAATTTTAGAAGATTAATTGATATTTAATTTTAAATAAATTAAATATTAAATTGTATTTTAGGTTTGTTAAATGATATATTTTTAATGTAGAGTCATACTAATTTTATTTATTTGTTCTTGAGTCTAGAATACGGTGTTTTTCCTAGATGATGCATTAACTTGAGTTGGGAGGCGAGTCTGGATCGGGCCCCTATTACTTTTCTTTTTTCTTTTCCCTTTTTTTGTTTCTTTTCTATTTCTTTTCTCTATTTTACTCCATCATCTCAAGTATGCCACATCTATATCTACTCCTTCTCTAGGACCTAATAGTGAAAGGAATTGGGATAAAGAAATAGGGATATAGAGAGAATGAGGTTCTACCATAATGATCTTAATGCACAGGATCAATGTGCGACAACCAGAGACCATAGAATCAAACAGAGCTACGACAATTGATGCCCCATGGTTGGACCGTTTTTGTTTTAAAAAAACACCTTTAAAAGTTTTTATTTCCAAATTTCAAACACTATTTTCTTTTATTTGGCCCCTAGTAGCTGGATAGGTAGTTTTGGGGATGAAAATTGGGGTTTTTGGAGACCCGATGAATTTTTATTTGAAATAACCATGTTAAATGTCGTTCAATCTTAGGTGACATTTTGTGTGTTCTTCTAAATTTTGGGTTGTTGATTTTTATGGATACATACTATGTGTTGGGGTGTCCATGTCGTGCATCACTACTCACCCATGTAGCTGAGTACCAAGGCCAATCTACCTATATAGGGGTACATCGTTGAGTGGAGTATATAGTCATACCTCGTTTGGGTAGCATGGTGTGTAAAAGTTAACAACCTATTCAAGTACCTGTCTAGGCTTGTTTAAGGACATGGACATATACCCCATGTTGGGTACACACCATGTACCCTACATACATGCCATGTACCTAGGGAATTTACACACCCAGGACGGTGTAGGTACATGCCCATGTGGGCCTCTGTGAGTATGCGTCGTGTACCAAGGGTGACATGCCTTATACTACTCATTTTTAACACTTCGATTTTTTTTCCGTTTCTTCCTTCCCCAGAGATAGAACTAGACCCATGTTTTTTCCTTTATGGGATGTTTTCCTTGACAATCAAGATGGTGACCTTTGGATAGTTCTGATAACTCCTAGTGGGGTTTTTAGGACATTTTTCTAAACTAATTGGTTATTCCTATATTAATTGAATTCAATCATCTTTTGAAGAATAGTCATTAACATGAATGATAGGTTGGGTTTTCAAACAATCCTAGTTCATATCGTGACCTAATATGATCCATGAGCTATCTCATGTGATCGATTCCTTCGTTGATTTCCATTAATGGTATCTCCCTTGTGAGATGTTTCCTTTCGGCCGAAGAGGCCACAAGGTTAGACATTGTTGAGGATCCCCTATCAGAGACCTCTACTTATATTTTAGAGGATCGAGTGTAGGATGCATCAATATTCTTAATATATATTATGAATTCACTAAGGGATGAATTGGATTACGAACTAATATATGTTGTCCCTTGTAGGAACCATTTTTCTGTACACCACTTATTTGGATTCCTTAAAGTATGCCTCCATTTTCTTAACATTAGATTATCTCGTGTTGGATTCCAACATCACCAATCAGTTAAATAACCATAGTAGAATCCCATGGATTCATTATTTAATTCATGGATCCAAAGTATGATGATTCTCAGTGCTAAACTTGATGGACTAAGTGGGTTCTAGTTGTTTGAAAAACCGTATGTTTTATGTTGGGTTCGAATAGATATGGTATCAGGTGTCACCGTAGAACCTATTTCAAAGTTGTATCCCATGGGGATGTGGAAATAGTTTTGGGTTGGTCATTCAGCCACCATAAATCTTTTGTTATGTTCTCACATTCTTATTACTAAAGCAGATATGATTATAATAGGTGCTTCTTGGTTGGTATATATTGAGCCCAGCGTGAGGTGTATCTATTTTTATTTGGGAAGCCCATACATTCTTCTTGATAACTGTTATACTTTTTAGGATTTCCATATGTGCTTACATGGGCTCTAGATTCTGATCAATGTTAATTATGATATTTACTTGTATACATAGAGGTATTAAGTAGGACTTGTTTGTTGATCCTGGAGGTATATATTTATTTTGATATATATTGTTCTGATATCCAAATTCGGTTATGTTTATCTAGATATTAATCCTTACAAGTTTCTTTTTATTGCTTTAGTGACACATGGATTCCCTATTGTCGTAATCCCTTGGAAAGACTCGTAGTCTAGTTATATGTGGTTGTGATGAGTACGCTCTCATCAAACTATGATATTTGGAGGGATGATTAATATCTCCTCAAACTATGATATATGGGCATAGAGACCCATGAATCATGGTATATCTCACTATATTGAGTGGTGGGTATGAGTACGATCTCCATAGCCAATGATCGGGATGATTACTCTCTCTCGGTTCAGTAACAAGACTCGAGGGGTGTAATATGGAATCACACTGATGAGTGATATCTTTATCGGTATGGAGACCTAAGAATAAAGGATGATTATTCTCTCTTAAGTGGTGGGGTTGTTTATAATATCCCCAATATAAGATTCATATTATTACCCCACCCTAATTTGTTGTGAGACTCGATGGGTGTAGCAAGGAATTTATTTGGGTTAGTTCTCTTTACAGACCACCTTAGGGTATAAACCTTAGAGGCTATTCAAGTTACAAATGTCATGACGACCAACAGACCACGACCTAGGGGTTATAAATTGTACTGGATTTACATGCCTTGGAATCATGGAAAATGAACCAGTTACTTTTTACAGGGTTTCTGGATGTTCTCCCTTGAAGCCTTTTAAAAATATTGATCATCAATATATGCTATCCTTCTTTACAGGATTGACTATCATTATACGGTATCCCATTTTGTTATTGGATGTTAGTAGGGGTGATCCATATGTAGCGTGAGTATCCCCCTGTAGGGATGTATATTTTGTTGATACATTTATAGCATTGGACATAGTACGTACATGTTGATTGGGATTATGGACCCACAGATTGAATTAATGAATCATGTCTTATGTTTCATGATGTACACCTCAATTCCCTTACATTCGATGTCTAGTAGATTTGGATTATGGACCCAGGGATCAACTTTTATTGGTTTTTATGTTATTTAATTCACATTATCTTGAATATTCGTATCTATATATATGTGTGTTGTAATGGGACTATAAATTTATATGCATATAGATACGTACATCCATGGTGGAACTTCTCCAGTTAACAAGGATTATAGACCTGACGCTCAACTATGGTTTCACGTTATCATTTTTACTGACTTTTTTATTTGTTTCTCAGGTAGTATATGCACATTGATTTTACATAAAATTATAGCAGAACATTTCTAAGTTACATGTTGGCGTTACCTGGTGAGATTATTTCCCACCCCTACACATGAACCTCGGTGTATTTATAGACCTTATGTATGATTTTTAGGCTGATAAGATGTTCCATGGTGATAGAGACAAGTACTGAACTTTCATAATATTGTGAAGCTTATTGTGTGGTTCATGTCATTTGGTTACTGTAGTTTGACTGTGTCTAGAGACCAGGTAAGTGGTCTGTCTCATAGTTTGTATAAGAGACTTGTACTTTTCTTTTAGTTTCTTTTATTACACTAGTATTTTTATGTTCGGCCAAATGGGTTCCCACTGATGTATTGTATTGGATAGTTGTTCTGGATTTTGTATAATTTTCATTTATTTTTACAACATGTTCTATATCTGTTTATTTACAACCTATGTAATATGTATACCTCTTCTATTTATGATACATAGTGAGTTCCTCTATTTTCGTACTCTGATATGAGAGAATAAACTCCCCACTTTCCCACCCAAGGCCCTTGTTTCTAGTCGGAAGCCTCTGGTGTACGAGGAGCCATGCTTGAGGCCTCGTAACCCACCATATAAGATCAACAATTTAGTGGAATCCAGGTCGTGATGTTACATAATTTCATACCCTTATTTTCCTAAAAACAGAGAACCTATATTTCCATAAATTTAGGGTGATGATTATGCTTTTTTTTCAATTGTACATGGAATGAGATCCTCTTTATTTACTACAAGACACGTTCTAGGGAATCTCTATTATAGTATTTCTCTATCCTTTCTTATAGGACTTATCGTGATTTCTTCCCTCCCAAGTATCCACATCCTAGAACCCTTCCAAGTTAAAGGTAATATAGTAATGTGTCATATACATGAACTCTTCCACCATTAGAGGAGGATAAGTGTGTTGCAAGCCAGATCTTCCAATTCCTTATTATCTATCACATTTCTGCATAACTCCTTAAAACTCATCCAGACACTAATAATACCGATGATAATGGAACATAAACACATGTATGCATCGTTTGATAGAGGGGAATCTTTTTAAAATTTGTCTCACATTATTTAGGAGTGCTTTCTTAGGTGCGAGTCCATGAGGCCATGTATCCAACACAATGTAAGGTAGATCATGTCATTTCATAGATCATCCATCGTATCTTGTTTACAACATCAATGATGACTTACACCGGATTAGAGGTTAATATTTATCATGATATTCACATGATCCCAAACCTCATAAGAATCCTCTTGAAAAGTAAGCCCCAATTTATCCCCATTCACAAGGGAAGCCTTAGTGTGTAGACCCCAAGTATTTCCCTATGAAAAATTTGATTCCTATTATAATATGGATACATAGAACACCCAGCTAGGGATGAGATTGATGGGAATCCTCCTAACAAGAAATTCCCAATAATATTCCAATTAATTTGTGCATCCTCCCCATGATTAAATCCCAATAAAAGCCTCAAAATCACTATGATTTGATTCATCCCTCATGGAACCTATTATTCTAAATCTCATTCCAGAGTAATACCCAATTTAATCTTATCATCATGTTATACTCTCCTATGATAAAATCACAAATACTCCATAGGAGAAGATACTCAAAACAAAACTACATGGTCTTTGGTTCTCATCCAAATAGGATATGTTGGAAGCTTCTATGAGCACATGTGTTCTCCACCATCAGAAACCCATACTCATTCTATTGGCGGATTGGAGACATAACCACCACACATATCCATGAGTTAATCAGATGGCTGATAGATAGAGATTAGTTTTTAGATAATACAAAATGTCCTACCATGTTTCTATATATTCTAGAGGATTTTTGGGTTTTGAAAAGACAATGGATGTTTAGGGATTGAATCACAGATTGCGACTGAAGAGGAGCCCCAATTCATATGAAAATCATAAGTCCAGTGAAATGGGATGAATATGGGTCCAATTCATATACATGGATCACTAGAACCAATGTGAACCATATCATCCACCAAGGTGAAATGAACCATCAGGTGGCGTTTATCGAGAATACCAACAATCATGTGCCCTTGTAACCACCAAAACCCAAGGGGAAAAGAGGGTAAAAATAAAGTGTTACTTAGGGATATTCATTATGTTCTAGGGGAAAACATTAGGGATGAATGGATTATTATAAATTACCTAAACTGATGGATTCTAGGTAGGATATGAAAGGTGGAAGTAAGGAAAGTATTGACCCACAAGATGGGGAAAGTGGTGATTCAAGAAGAGAACCAAGAGTGACATAAAAAGAGGTATGAGAGTATCTGAGGATCATATTCTACTCAAAGGAATAAATGATTTAAAATTTACTTCATCCCAATGCCTAAAATGAGCAAATTGTATGGATTTATGAATGAATGTTGAAGGTGGAGGCCACTGAAGAGGTGTAGAGGTGGATATATATGAAAGACCAAATAATCGCCCATGGCTTCAACAAAGGAAAAATAACCCTAGATGAGTTCATCCAAAAAAAGGATAAATTAGTTTCTCCCCTCAAAGAAAATATCAAGGAGGATCCAAACACCGATTTTAGTACTCTACATTGGAAATTATAGAGAGTGTCCGAATAAAATAATCATAGTCTTGTGGTAAATAATTATGTGAGCTTTTTCAGCATGTAATAGTCATTGTTATGTGAACTATGGTTTCCCACATTCCCTTAATGTGGCATAATAAAAATCTAAATTTTTGTGGATGAAATCCTTTATGAGGTCAAAACCCAATACCCTAAAACAACCTTATTCTCTTTTGGACATATTTCCAGTAGAGTATAATTAAATATGTAAAATCACACTCCTTTTATGTTCCTTAGACCACTTCATCATAATCCCCACACCAAACATTAATTAGACACCTCCCGCATAGACATCCTTACCACATGATGTTAAAATATATGGTTGAGTACTAATCACATGAACATAAAAATTATGATATTTCCCATTAGGTGACACCAAATTACTTGGGTTCTGATCCCTCTCATGAGGATGAATAAGAATCCCATCTCATGGGTCTTATTTGAACATCAAAACAAAATCCTTTTCCCTGGATAAAAATTCAGTCAAGAGTTCCCCAATGAGTGTCTAGTAAACCAGAATCATCATTATAATAACTAAATAATAAATAATCAATATATACAAGGATGCCATAAATGGAGAACCTCAGATACATATAGATATGTCTAGAGATGAGAAAATCGAATACATAAATAGGATTTTTAATTCCATTCATGCTGAAAATCAATTTTTAATTAAAGGTCGACCCACAGAATTCATGGGAATAAATAAAGGATTCATGAATATATCTTAAATCTATAAGAGTTTACCATTGTAGGTAATAATTTCCCCAATAATAGTGTGATGATACCGACCTCCCATAATCTCTACCAATGAGAGTTCTTAAGAATTGATAGCCAAAATTTTTGATGGGAACATTCTATTGGAATGCAGGTCCCCGGGGATACATAACTCATAGGTGTATTCTGTTCCACAACCAAACCTATAGGAAGTCATTCGAAAATAATGATTCCTAAAACCAAATAAAATTTCAGAGGAAAATAATGGTGAACATGATATGAATCCTTAACAGAGATGACAATACCACCCACTTGTTAGTCCCTTATCACTCCCAAAATAAAATAGGACAAGACAAGACAATCAATGGATCATTAATTCAATCAAATGAGATGATATTATGATGAATATTCTTATTTGTGTTTTTCGTATATCTACGCACGCTGGTTTACTGGTGGGTCGTTTCACCGAAGGTAAGTTATCGGTGTCCCAAATTGATACCACCCACTCTCAAACTTGTATAGTGCAAGTGCTGGGTCGATCCACAAGGAACAAGGTATGAGCGTGAATTCAATTGGTTTTAGAATTAATTTAGTGAGTATTTTTTGATTTAGAGTAGATTTCCTTGTTTTGGATTGTTGAAACTATTTAGTTTACTTGCAATTATGATTAATAATTGAAGTGAAAAAAAAGAGATTTTTAAGGTGTATAGAATGAAAAAGAGCATGTTTTTGCTATGGTGATAATGGATATTTTA
Source organism: Viscum album (assembly GCA_963277665.1). Classification (NCBI taxonomy): domain Eukaryota; kingdom Viridiplantae; phylum Streptophyta; class Magnoliopsida; order Santalales; family Viscaceae; genus Viscum; species Viscum album. The sequence continues at coordinate 597,736,845 of OY728139.1, forward strand.
GGCGGATTTCTTATATGGTTGTGTTTTTCATGATAATTCATCATTCTGGATCTTAATTATGATAAGATTCCATTGGTCTGGTTGATTTTGTCTTGGAATTGATGGAATTGACTCCTTGTTCTGGTAGTCAGTGTTTCACAATTCTTACTTTTAGTTTAGCCCATTTATGAATCAATTATTCCTTTCATTGATCAAGAATTAATTCACCGTGATTCTTCCTTGAAGTCCTTGAGAATTCTACCCTTGGTCTGGATCAGATTTCTCAGTGGCAATCAGCAGTGGTCAAAGAAGAATGATAAGAATTTAAAAGAACAAATACAACCATATAAATCAATCCACCTTACAAAAGCTCTTCATCATCCAAAGACCCAACACAAGGCGTGTTTAGTTAAACATATATGACATAATAAAAACAACACCTTCGATACCTAATCAGATCATCGGATAAGCTAAGAAAGAGAGGAGTCGGATGGTGGAATGGCGGGGTAACCACACAATGGTGGCTCGGGAATATGGCAGTTGAGCTTCCACTTTTCTTCAAGTGTCCTTTTTTCTAATTATTCTGATGCCCATGATCTCAATTTATAGAAAAATAATATACATGACGTGTAGCAGAGTACACACCGTGTAGTTGTGTCAACGGCCTTTTTCATGGTTTTTCATTGGTAAGTGTCCAGCTATGCCGTCTTTCACTCACACAGTGTCGGCGGCCGGTTGGTGACTGGTACATGGCATTTAGTGCCACCACACACAGTGTGTAGTCCCTAGAAAGTGCCACCAACCTCATCTAGAAGCTGTTACATGGTGCATAGAAGTAGAACACGACGTGTCATCTTCGACAGACGACATGGGTGTGTAGACTCTTCTCACACACAAACTATTTCTAGAATGTCTTACCCAGCGTGTATCAGTGTGAACATGGTGCGTACTTCATTTTTGTTACTTGGTCATGTGTTTTTTTGGGTCAACTCGTGTCTGAGCTTGAGATTACATGGTGTGTATATTAGTACACATCTTGTAGTTGGAAATTTTTCTTGGTTTTCCTCCATTTTGTGCATTTGGCCAAAAACCATCTTAAATTGAACAAGATCTTCAAAATAAAAGTATTTTGATACATGGAAGTAGATATATGATGAAAGATTATTATTTTATTTTAAATAAAGTATATGAAAATGTTTTCAAAAATTGGGTGTATCAAACTCCCCCATACGTAGTCATTTGCTTTCCCTCATGCAAATCTCAACATCTGCTGAAAATTAAATTTTTTTATTAATGAAGCACTTTTAAGGAAAAAGTGAGAAACCAAGAAACATGACTTCCTCAACAAAAAACATCAAACTGGGACCAATGTTCCAAAATCCAAAAAAACCAGATTCAACAGCAAATAAAGTCTCTTCCCCAGCATATACAACATTAAGACTAGTTTTTACCATTCCAGTGGTGCATGACAAGCAATCCCGTACAAAGATGGGCCAATACCGATGGCCAAGACCATACCCTCCCCAACATCCAGAACTGAATCACATAAGTCTGGTGAAAAATTATAGCTCAACCTCATCTGACGCGGTCTCTGAAGATCATTTGGAATTAAGAACCTCGAAGACCAAGCCACAACCGAACACCATTCACAGGCGGAAACCATTAACAGGCGAACACCATTTACATGGAGGAGAAGGATTACCCACTTCATTCATTCCTATGGCTCGAATTTCAAACCAACTAATCATCATTAAAACTTCTCGGATAAGTTGTTGGCCATCCGCCAACTGCTTCACGTAGCATAAAAAACAGAAAAACATACATAAATCCATTCCAGAATCAAAATCAAAATCAAGAATCGAACAATCAACCCTTATCGAATGCTCCTTTATCGCTGACAGCTCCCCAGTCACTGGAACAAAGGTCAGAAGAACCATACGCCATCTATGAGACCTCCACCAACATCATATGTCGAAGGAACCAGAAGAGGAAAGCATACCAAGATTCAAGAAGCCGAACCTCCATCACCGAGGACTGGAAGGCTGACCACTGCGCCTTGGTAGCCTCGCCGATGAGGAGATTCAAGCCAATATGAACTAGAAAATCAACTATGGGCTTGGATATGGTCAGATTTGAACTGTAGAAGGACCGTCATCGGAGTCGAAATCAGGCTGACCACGGGAATCAGAAGAATCAAGTAAGGGAAAGGGACACCGATGGCGGCGGTGCCGCAAGAATACCTCCCGATCATTCAACCTCAAAGCTTCAACAGACCACCTGAAATGTGGAGACTGCAAAACTCCAAACCAGCAATAGAAAAATATGAAAATAGAAGGGAGAAGGAAGGGGGAGGCGTCACTGATGCTTCCATCCCAACGCCGAAGACGCGATCCTCCCCCCTCTGGATCGAAGGCGAGGGGAAAACCTCGATCGTGAATGGGGGAGAGAATTCTTCATAATAGAAAGCAGTTTTAGTCTAGGAAATATTCTAATCATGCCTCGTATATAATTTAATTAACTACATTCATCCTTTTTTAACACATGTTTCAACCAATCAAAAATAAGAAAGTCATTTGATCATTTACCTTACCAAAAATATGATCAACACTCAAGATGATTGTAAAACAATGTTATGCTCAATCAAAGATATATACATTCGGTCCATAGGTTTGCAGGAAATCAAGTTCTCCACTTTAGAAAATTTAATTTAAAAAAAATAATGAGGGCCTTTCAATAAGGATCATATGTTTCTGTGGATAAATCTTGGTAGGTAATGATGTGAAAAATAACTCTGAGGCTTGAAAAAGGAGGATAAGCTCTTAAATAACATTGCATGATATTTAACATTAAACTCAATATAAAAACGTCCTTAACAAGATTTATCAAATGATCTCATCACCACCATCTACTTTAGCTGAGTAGGAGTCACTAACCAACAAATGTGTATATGGCCCCTTTGTTTGTACCATTTTTTTAAACAGAGGGAACCTTTATGAATTTCAAAAATATAGGTTTGAAACTCTTTTTTCCCCAAATGACCAAGAGGTTCTCCCCCATACATCATTTCATGAAAATTCATGAATTTATACCATGTATTGACAATCCCTTCTTGTGATCTCAAATGAATAATCATGAAAAATCATAAAACAATTAGGGTAGGAATGTAAATAGGCTTGTAATATGTCTTCCTATAAAGGATATTCATGGTCTTTGTGGGCTTCACGAAGATAAGATGTAGGGTAGGTCTCATGATAAGGGGTTAAAACAATATTATGCCTCAATCATTTTAATGTAATTCCAAAATTCTTCATGTATTGAAAAGAAAACATTAAAATTCTGGTAGTTATTTATATTCTATGAATCTCTCAAGAAAGAGGGTATTTAGAAAGAATATGACAATGGGGTTTAGAATACCTCTTGGGAGTGGTAAAAATAAATAAAGAGACAATCAGGTCATGACATGAAAAATTATTGATTTGTCTAATCGATGTAATTATCCAAGGATTACATGTTTTTAATTTAAATTATATCACTAATTATTTTAAAATACATAAGAATCAAAATAGGCATGCAATTTTTTTTAAAAAAATTCTAATTTCAACTTTACTATGTAAATATATGGTTAACCAAAAATGTCTTCAAATTTTCAAATATATCATCTAATAATGATATCTACTAGAATCTAAAAAGTGAAAATACTAAAGTGGTCGAGAGACACGCCCCATACTTAACATCACACGTGGTCCACCATGAGACCATAAATAAGAACAAGTAGAGGTGGGGAAACAATAGTAGACCAAACTGAGGGGAAGTAAGGAAAAAAGGAAATGGAGAAAGAAAAGAAAACAAATGAAAAAGAATACTCCCCTCATTTCTAGGCATAGTAAAATGGTATGGGATGGAAAATCACATCCCAAAACATGCCAGAGTACCTATGAAGGGTAAAGAAAAATAACACTTCAAGCAAACATAAAAAAAACAGGCACAAGATACCACTAAGATATATATATAATGAAAAGTAGGTGTCCCAAAAATAGTCAAGGGGTTATCTCTAAAAGGGAGAGATCGACCGAGGGTGTGGGGGTAGGAGGGCTGGTGGTGGGACATAAGAAGGAAGGGGAGAAGAAGTGGGGTCAGTATGAAGGGGATATTTTAGGGAAATTGGTGGTGGTGGTGAGGGAGGTGCAGGTGCATCAGCCAGGGCAGGAGGGTCAGCAGGTGGGTGGGGAGAGCCTAGGCAAGGATGTAGCACCCATACTTCTGGACCAATCCCATGAGAATAAGCATGAGATAGTCCATCCGTTGGAGAGAGCCTAACATGTCATTAGGTAAAGAAGGCTCAAAAACCCAATGGGTGTGGGCGAGGTGAATGGCGTAAAACCAGCTGTTCAGGTTTCCCTGACGGCTGGTAAAAATAGCATGGAAATAGAAGGCGGATAGGTAAGGGAGGTTCGGGTAGTCCTGACAGACGACACATGTAAGGAGATCCATGTCATGACTGTCCACGACCCCCATATCCTCATGGTGGGGAAAAATAATGGCACTGAATCACTGTTGGGTAAAACGAAGGATGGGGCTGATGATAAGGGTGCTCTTTTGTGAGGTAAGGGCATAGTGGTTGTCAGGACCAGCAATCTCCCACAATATAGCCACGATATCAGATCACTCGGGTCTTGTCAGGGTAGAAAAATGGGTGGGGTGATGGGATGGGGGTAGAAACTGCACCCTCAGCCAAACTATGTCATGGTGATGGAAAATCATCCGCCGCCCAGCCATAACCAAACCACAGGCACCGCATCACTAGAGGTCTCTTGGTACTCTACTCCGTCGAACTCAAAAGAGGCTGCCAACTCCAAAAATAAATCACTAAATAAAGGAGTACTGACCTGGAAAATAGCATGAAGTGGAGTGTGGCCAAGGAGATCCTCTAACTCGCCCCAGATGTCGTGTTGCTGAGGAATGGTGATGTCGAGGTAGCAACAACTCATCAAAATCAGATGGCAAGAAAAGCATCAAACCCTGTCATGGGCCAGATCGGTGACTGGGAATACCATGCAGGTATAGGGAGCACCTGCAAGTCCCGACCCAGGTGGAGGTGCAGTAGTAGGAGCAGACTCTGGGGGTGGATCGACTGCAGTAGGTGATGGGTCGTCGGATGGGGCGGTCGTTGAAGTGTCAACTGCGGAGGAGGAGATCTCGGGTGGAGTGGCAGTTGGGAGGGAAGGAAGGATGGTGCTCAGACAATCCTTGGTGGAGGGAGTGAGGGGTGGAAGGGTGTCCAATGGAGGGAGCTCGTAGACCAGAGCATCTGAGTCTGGATGCGTCAGTGGTCAGAGTCGAATCTACCAAAAAATGGGCCTCTTTCCCTTAGTGTAAAAAGACTGCCACTTCCCCCAGTAAGGATCATGATCTAACATAATCTAAAAAAGAAGAAAAAAAACAAAATAAAATGAAAGGAAAAGAAAACAATGGATAAGTGAGATATCTGAAAAAATGTACACGACGTGTACATCGATAGTACACGTCATGTAGTACAATCTAGGCAGCAGCCCGTGTTCTCTGGATAGACACTCTGAGGGTGAAGATGAATGGCCATGTAAAGGTACACGGCAGGTACCAAACTTACACGCCATGTTCATACGAAGTGGACATGGTTGTATATCACAAATGACACGACCATGATGTTATCAGTTCTAAGAATAACAGACATGTTGTGTATAGGACAGAAACTGTGTGTTCTTGATTTGAGGGACATGGCTGTGTATCAGTGAGACACGGGTCCGGCCAAAAGAATTAGGCTACACAGCGTGTCTAGAACACACACGCCGTGTATGGGAACATGGGGTGAGAGGCCATGTCAGGTTCAAAACATGTAGGGGAAACCTGAAATGACCTACAGGGCGTGTACCAACACACATGCCATGTACAATAAAATGGGGTGTGAGGCCCTGTGCAAAGGGTACTCAGGCACAATGGGGTAATTTTCACGGCGTGTACCGAACATACACACAGTGTATATTTAAATTGAGATGAATTTTGTATGTGGACGTGTAATAATGTATATGGAATGTGTTATTCATTTTGTGGCGGTGTATCGCGGAAGCCGAAGGTAGGCAGATCCAAAAACACCCTAAAAGTGTCTATAAATTTGAAACAGAGTTTGTAGAAAGGCATACCTGGATAGAGGATCACAATGCAAGAAGAATGATAACTTAAATTGATCCAAATCGATGGTTCCAGAAATGGGAGGTTGGGCAGCGTTCGAGAGAAAAAATGGGAAGAAGGGAAGAAAGGGGGAGTCGCACAAAATGGGATAAAGCCATGTGACTCGTGAATTATATATCTGAGGTACACGACATTTACTTCTAGACTACACACCGTGTATCCCTATGTTTTTTGTTTGTTTTTTAAATATATAAATATACTTAATATAAAAAGATGTATAATAATTAATATTAATTAATTATAATAAGAAAAGTAAGAATAGGTATATATACGTATATATAAAATTGAAAAATAAAATTATATAGGTAATGTAGTGGGAAAATACACGTCGTGTATTTAAAAATTGTAAAAAGAGAAGTACAACCTTTGGTCTGGTGCTCGGGGCGAGGTTCGAACCAGTAATCAGCTATTCTGAATGGAAGCCCTCATCCATTGGAGTGAAGGTTGTACGACTGCCCGTATTTATTATTTATATACAATTATTTTATACGTCATATACTACATGGAAAGAAGAAAATTCATGATCTGTGTTTTTTAATTATATAAGAAGGGGATAAAGCAGGGAGATTATCCGAGTTCGAACTCGGTTCTTTTGGATCCAGGGCCAAGACTTTTCAAATCTGCCAACTTCATCCGCATGAATTACTTTATATAGAATATTTTTTTATATTTTAGTTTTTAGAATGAAAATAGGGCACATGCATCGTATTTTTCAAGACAAGTCGTGTCGTTTTATTAAAAGGGTAAATGATGGAAATGGGGTGGTTTCCAGGATTCGAACCCGGGTCTTTTGAAAACCGGGTTTCGATCTTGGCCAACCGATCCATCCCCACCAGAGTTTTTCATATAAGAATATATATATATATATATATATATATGAAATTTTCTACACATGGCATGTAATAAAAGGAGGAACCTTGTTTCGAAGGTAGGTCAGGAGGATTTGAACTGGGGACGGATCTGATAAACTCAAGTGACCTTACCATCAGCACCGACATCATCCCTATTTATGTATTAGTTACTCTATAGATTTATAATATTTCATATTAGAAACTAAAAATATAATTAAACGCCATGTATATAAGTTGGACACAACGTGTAACCTCTGGGTTGCCGCCCAGGAAGCACCTTTGTTTAAGGTCATTGGCTCGACCGACATACCTTTTCTTACCTGAGTGGGGTGGTGGAGATTGTGCCTACTATATCATCCATGTGATGGTAAATATTCAGTCTTTGGCCATTCACCTTGAATGGTTTACCATCCATTTTATCAATTTCCACTGCTCTGTGCGGGAAGACTCATACGACGTGGAATGGCATCGACCACCTCAAATTTAGTTTTCCTGGGAATAGATGAAGACGAGAGTTAAATAAATGTACCTAATCACCGGGTTGAAATGTATTTTGAGAAATCATTCGGTAATGGATGCCTTTTCTTCAATCCTTTTACAATTTAGCATTCTCATATTCCTCTCCCCTGATTTCATCGAGTTCTGATAGTTGGAACCTTCACCTCTTTACAACCGCCTTCATATCAAAATTTAGGGCCTTGACAGCCCAATATTCTTTGTGTTCCAGTTCCACCGGTAGATGGCATGGTTTTACATAGACAAGGAGGAATGGTTACATCCCTAGTGGTGTCTTGAAGGTGTTGCGATAGGCCCACAAAGCATCATCATGAGTTTTGGACCAATCTTTCATGAGGTATTCACGGTTTTCTACAATATTTGTTAGAGCTCACGGTTGGAGAGCTCCACCTGTCCACTTGATTGGGGATTGTATGGTGTACCCATTTTATGCATTAACTCATATTTAGACATCACTCCTTTCATTAATGTGTTGTAAAAGTGTTTCCCTATGTCACTGATTAGCACACGTGGAATTCCGAACCTGTTGAAAATGTGCTTTTTGAGAAAGTTCACGACTACCTTGGTTGTGTCATGGGCTGCGGCAGTGGCTTCCACCCATTTGGAGATGTAATCAATATAGATGAGGATGTAGGTATTCCTGAACGATGGGGTAAATGGTCCCATGAATTTGATTCCCCAAACTTCAAAGATCTCGACCTCTAGGATGGGTTGCTGGGGTATCTCAGCTCCTTGTCCCATATTACCTGTACGTTGGCTTGGATCACAATAGGCAACGAAGGCTCGAGTATCTTTATTCATATTGTGCTAGAAAAACCTGGATTATATAATCCTTTCCATGGTACGGTCCGACCCATGATTTCCTCCAATTGGTGAGGCATGAAAAAATTCTACGACCCCTTAGTCCTCCATCTATGGGATGCACTAACGGATCACCACGACTCCACAGGATCAGAATAGGAGTGGGTCTTCCCAGAAGTATCGCTTAACATCATATATGATCCTTTTCTTCTACTGTATGGAGAGGTTAGGATGGATGGAACCTATTACAATATAGTTATCAATATCAGAAACCGGGGCCTAGGGGACTCAATAATTGAAAAGAGTTGATCATCAAGAAAATTACCCTTTATCTCTCAATCCTATTCCTTCTCCAAGTGCGGCAGCTCCAGCTGGGAGAGATGATCAGAAACCATGGTCTCGCTCACCTTTTTATCATAGATCTCTAAATCAAATTATTGGAAGTGGAGAACCTATCAGATCAATCAAAGCTTTGCATCCTTCTTGTTTAATAGGTACTTAAGTGCTACGTGGTCAATATAAACAATAACTTTAGAGATCACAAGGTATGAACAAAACCTGTCACGGGATAATACTACTGCCAGCATCTTCTTCTCTATAGTAGTGTAGTTCAGTTGGGCCTCATTGAGTGTCCTACTAGCATAGTATATAGGTCAGAAGATTCGGTCCAGCCACTGACCCATGAAAGCTCCCACCGCATAGTCGCTGGCATCACACATTACATCAAATTGTGCCTCTGAGTTGGGGGAAACCATGACTATATCTTCCACCAGGTATTTCATTAGATTCTCAATAGCTGAGGTGCATTGCTCTATGAATTCGAAAAAGGAAACCTTGGTCAGGAGGTTGGTGAGTGGTTGGTCTACCTTTGAGAAATTGTGGAAAACCCACCAGTAAAACCCTGCATGCCCCAGGAAGCTTAGGATGGATCTGATAGAAGTTGGGATAGGAAGTCGTGAAATGAATTCTATTTTCACTGGTTCCACCTCAATCCCTTTTTCCTAAATTCTGTGGCCAAGAACTATGACACTTTTCACCATAAAATGACACTTTCCCCATTTCAAAACTAAGTTAGTGTTTTTGCATCGCTCCAATACTAGCTCCAGGTGCCGTAAATAGGTGGTAAATGACTTACTGTAAATGGAAAATAAAGACTTCTAGGATTTTTTCAGCCATGTTGTGAAAAATAGCCAGCATGCATCGCTGGAATGTGGAAAGATCGTTGCATATACTGAAGGACATCATACGGTAGGCAAGTGTTATGTATGGTAAAGTGAAAGTGCTCTTCTCTTGATCGTCTGAGGAATTTGAGATCTGATTATAGCCAGAGTAGCCATCGAGGAAGCAGTAATATTCATGCTTTGATAGCCTTTCTATCATATGATCCAAGAAGGGTAGGGGAAAATGATCTTTCCTTATTGCGTCGTTCAGCTTCCTATAATCTACAGAGACTCTATAGCGCGTGACTGTGCGAGTAGGGATTAGTTAATTCTTGTCGTTTGATACCATAGTGATGACTCCCTTATTAGGGACCACATGTAGGGGACATACCCACAAACTATATGATATAGGGTAAATGATGCATGCATCTAATATCTTGATTACCTCCTTCCTTACGACTTCATTCATAGGGGGGTTCAGACACCACTGGGGTTTCCTAGATGGCTTTGCTCCTTCTTCAAGTAGGACCTTGTGGGTGCAAATGGTTGGGTTGATACCTCTCAAATCTGAAACTTTCCATCCCATTGCCTTTTTTCTTAGTTTCAAAACTTGAAGAAGTGCGTCCTCATGATCCTGTGATTGTGTTGCACTAAGTATAATGGGAAATGTATGATGATATCCCAAATACCCATACATTAAGGAAGGTGGGAGAGGCTTCAGTTCTAGTTAAGTTGCCTTAAGAATTGAAGGTACCAGTGGTTGTACTTCTACCCTCTCTAGGATGTCAGTAATGACAACTCATTTCCAGATGTGGCCGCCATACCCTTCAATGAATTTCAGGTCCTATGGTGCTTCATCAGTGGGAATTTCTGGAAAAAATCATATCATCTGAAATGGAAGAACATACCAGATCATCTTCTTGTCTGCTTAGTTGTTCATCCATGGTAGTCACAGCATAGTAGTCCCCATGTTCGAGTAACAATTCTTATTTGACGACCTTTAGAAAACTGTAGGATACTCTTTTTTCCCCTACTCGGAAAATAAACTCCCGCTGGTGCACGTCGATCAATAATTTCCCTGTGGCTATAAAAGGACTTCCCAATATTATATGTGCCTCATGATCCTCCTCCATGTCTAGGATTATAAAATATACAGGGAGGATCAATCTTCCCACCTTCACCAGTACATCCTCCAGTAGCCCCTTTGGATATTTAATGGATCTTTCAGCATGTTGAAGGGTGAATTATTTAGGCTTCAGGTCGTGGAGTCCGAGATTTTGGAAAACTCCGAATGGCATGAGGTTGAAACTGGATCCTAAGTCACATGGAGCTTTTCCAAATTCATAGGGTCCAATTTTACAAGGGATAGTAAAGCTACTTGGATCCTAGAGTTTTGGAGGAATGGAATGTTGTACGACTGTGAAACACTCCTTTTTCAGTGAAATAGTTCCCAAATCCTCCAACTTCCTTTTATTCGAGAGGATTTCCTTCAAAAATTTTGCATATGTGAGACTTTGAGTCAGGGTCTCTAAAATGGGATATTGATGTGTAGCTTTCTAAATACATCCATGAATTTTCCAAACTAGTGATCGAGCTTCCTTTGCTTCATCCTTTCTGAAAAAGGTAATGCAAGATAGAAGGGTTTGACAACCTCATTTCCTTTTCCTGGTTGAGCCTCTAGAGATGGGTTTTCAGATGAAGAGGGTTATGAAACTATACATTTGTTGTCAGCAGGGTTTATAGGTGCAATTGCATGTGCTGGTTCCTTCTGATGAAGATTCTTTCCACTTCTCAGTGTTATGGTATGTGCCTCCTCCCTTGGGTTCTTCTTGATGTTTCCTGGTAGTGTACTAGGCAGTCTCCCTGAGGGTTGGTTTGCTAACTAGCCGATTTGGTTTTCAAGGCCTCAAATAGAATCCTCCTCATTCTGAAATCTGTTCTCAGTGGTTGATGTGAATTTCTTAATAAGATCCTCTAAACTTGAGCTATTCTCTTGGTGAGGTGGTTATGCACCTGGTGGAGGTTGTTGTTGCCTTGGATGCTACGGGTGAGGGTACTGATACACTTTTTGATGGTAGGATCCCTGCTAGTTCTTTTGTTTCCTTGGGTATGTGTTCTAATATTGTGGCTAACTGTAGCTAGGTGGTCGTTGGGGCAGAGGATTCTGCTGATGATGGCCCCAATTGGTGTTCTGATTATCTCACCATGTCGGGTTTTGGTATTGTGGATACTGGTTCGACCCTCTATTTTGAGAAACATAGTTCACCTCACTTGTCGAAGGGTCGACTGAATGTCCCGGGAATTCTCTCAGGATGTGGTTATTACCATAGTCGCCGCATGTTGGATGGTTCACCGCATGGACTTGAGATATTCCCATGAGATTCAGTGCATCAATCTTTTTTGATACTGCATCCAACTGGGCAGTAAACATGATAGTAGCATAAATACTGTGCATTCTTCATTTTGGGTCCCCTTCTCAGAATTGAACTTGAAGCTGTTGGCTTACATATCTTCCACCAATTCAAACTGTTTTTCAGGAGACTTACACATTACCTGACCTCCAGCAGCTGCATCCACCACAGACTTTGTATTAGTTGTGAGTCCTCCGTATCAGGTTTGGACTTGTATCAAGAATGGATGTCCATGGTGTGGGCATTTACGTAGCATTTCCTTGAAACATTCCCGTGATTCGTACAGTGACTTTGAGTCATTCTGCTAAATGTTGTGGATCTCATTCTGTAGGGTTACTGTCATTGATGGTTGAAAATATTTGAACCATAATGCCTCGGCCAGTTCCTCCTAGGTGAGGATGGATCTTTGTGGAAACCCTTTGATCCAGTCATTTACCTTGTCCCATAGAGAGAGATGGAATATGCAAAGACAAATGGAATCCTCAAACATGTCATGGTAACAAAATGTATCGCAGATCTCCAAAAAATTCGAGAGATGGGCGTTCAGGTCATTACTATGCAGGCCGCCAAATTGAACAGTGTTCAGGATCAGCTGCATGATAGCAGGCTTGATATTGAAGTGATGGGCCTATACCGGAGGATGAATGATGTCCATATCAACTACATGTGTTGATGGAAGGTCGTACTCTATAAGAGTACGTCATTGAGGTGGCTGCTGAAGGAGTGGAGGCTGCATGTACTGCTACTGTTGAGGGGAGAAGTCTGGCTGTTGAAAGAGGTGCCACTGTTTCTGGGGCTGGTCGTACTGCAAAAGTGATTGCTGTGGAGGTTTATGGAAGTCCCATGGGAGGAACTCCATGAAACCTCTAGGTTGGGCCTGCTCCGATATACCAGCAGTGGGAGGCTGCTGGTCCTGGAATGGTTGTCCAGCTGCAGCTTCAATGTCTGGTGCTCTCTCTTCCTAGTTCACCATGGTTCATGGATTTTGGTTGTGAGTTTCCATCAATGAACGTCTATGATGAAGAAAAGTCCGTTTGATTTCTGGGTCAAGTGGAAAAAGATCTTATGACTCGGTGCTATTGGAAAATGCGAGGCATATGTTCATGCACCTGTGATCAGGCACAAACACAAAACAAAATCCAGGCGTAAAAGGGAAAGAAAAATAAAAATAGAAATGGGATTAGAAAAGAAATTTTTGGGAATTTTTAATTTTATTTTTCAAAAAGTTAATTTCTAACACAATAAAATTTCGGCACTTGAACCGTATGGTTCCCCGGAAACGGTGCCAAAATTTGGTCGGTCGTTTCATTGAAAGTATGTTATCGGTGTCCCAAATTGATATGACCCACTCTCAAACTAGTATAGTGAAAGTGTGGGGTCGTTCCACATGGAATTTGGTACGTTCTTGAAATCAATTGATTTTAGAATTTATTTAGTGAGTCTTGATGAATTTAGAGTGGATTTTCTTGTTTTGGATTGTTGAAACTGTTTAGTTTACTTGAAATTATGATTAACAATTTAAGAGAAAACATCAAGAGATTTTTAAGGTCTTTAGCAGAAAAATGAGCATGTTGGGGCTATGGTGGTAATAGAGATTTTATGCGGATTTCTAATATGGTTTTGTTGTTCATGAAAATTCAACATTCTGGCTCTTAATTATGACAAGATACACTTAGTTTGGTTGATTTTGTATTGAAATTGAAGAAATTGACTCCTTAGTCCAGTAGTCAGTGTTTCATAATTCTTACTTTTAGTTTATCCCATTTATGAATCGACGAATCCTTTCAATGATCATGAAAGCATTCACCATGATTGTTCTTCGATGTCCCTGAGAATTCTACAGTTGGCCTGGATCAGATTTCTCTGTGGTAATCAACAGTGGTCAATGAAGAATGAGAAGAATTTAAAAGAACAAACACAACCATATAAATCAATCCAACATACAAAATCTCTTCAGCATCCACATTCCAAACACAGAGGGTTTTTAGTTACACATATTGTATATGATAAAATCAACACCTTCCATACTTGATGAGATCATCAGATAAGCTAATAAAGAGAGTTGTCGGACTACGGAATGGAGGGGTATCAGCACAACGGTGGCTTGAGAATATGGCAGAAGAGCTTCCCCTTTTCCTCAAGTGTCCTTTTTCTCACCGGTCTAGAGGCCAAGATCTCTATTTATAGAAAAATAAAGTACATGGAATGTATCCATGTACACATCATGTAGTTTTGTCAATGGCCTTTTTCATGGTATTTCTTCAGTAGGTGGTCAGGTGAGCCATCTTTGACTCACATGGCGTCGGCGACCGGTTGGTGACCAGTACATGACATGTAGCACCGCCACACATGGCATGTAGTCCCTATCAAGCACCACCAATCCCATCTAGAAGCCGGTACATGGCGTATAGGAGTATAACACGACGTGTCAACTTTGTCCAGCCACATGGGGGTGTAGAGTATTCATGGACACCAACTCTTTCTAGATTGTCTTACACGGCGTGTACCACTTTAAACACTGTGTGTACTTCCTTTTTGTTACGTGGGAATGTGTTTTTCCTAGTCAGCCTGTGTCAGAGGTTGAGAGTGCATGACATGTATATTAGTACATGCTGTGTAGTTGGAAATTTTTGCTCAGTTTTCTTTCATTTTCTGCATTTGGCCAAAAACCTTATGAAAATGAACAAGATCACCAAAATCAAAGTATTTGTCCACTAGGAAGTACATAAATGCTGAAAATTTGTTCTTGTTTTTCAATAAAGTATATGAAATTTTTTGCACAAATCAGGTGTATCATTTACAATTATTTAATTAAATTCAAATACATCCTTCTAATTTCCACCAATTCCTGCCCTAGCTACTGCATAGGCTGGGTCTTCATCCACACGGAGGAGGCCATCATTGACCCAACGTCTTCAATGTTGGGTCTCAAATGAATTCATCTTATTGTATTTCCATCATAGTACTATCCTGACCATAGAGGATTCTTTATTGGTTATCCATATAACCAAGACCCTTTAACCATTCGGTCATCGATGACCAGAGGTCATAACCAAGATGGGGTTGACCACCATCTTCAACCATTTTGAGAGATTATTCCCAGAACATAACAAATAGTCCCTACCATATATCTAGCAGGTGGACCAAGAGGTCACCTAAAAACTCATCAAGAGGAAACATGGTTTCAACTCAAGGGATACTTCCAGGAATCACGGTCTCCAATGCTGCTTGTTAGTGATGGCTCAACATGATGATGGTGTTTTCCAGTACTATCCAGCCGAGGTCCTTCAGACACGAGAACACAAGATGGCCCAACAGGGGTAGCGAGTGGTCATCAGGGAGTAGGGTCGCACCCCCATTTCCTCCAGATAATCCCAGCAACCCAATTTTGTATAAATCTCGGAGGGGGAACATACACTCATCGACCTCAATTAAACCAGTTAGCAGACTATCCTAGAGGCATTCAATGAAGATTGTAAACCATATAAGATGGAAATTAAGTTGAATGAACATATAACTACCTTAACCCAACATGCCTATCAATAGACTCATTTGGAAGCACTCAGTGAGTCCTGATAAATAGATGTGATTTCAAATAGTAGGCACACGGACCTTCCTGTATTCACCAATCTTATTAGTAGCCCCGTCTAGTGGGAACTGAAGAAGTTAGTCTGAAAGTCCTGATGATGAGGATGGAGTAAACTCAACTCCCTACCCTAAATCATGATCATTATCAGTATCCAATGATTTGAATGGTAGTACATTAGATGAAATATATAAATAATCCATATATAAAATTGGAATATATCCCTATTCCAATTATTGAAGGCACCATGCATATCGTTAAAATTATTATAGGGTAGAAGAAAATCCATACCCACTTTCTGTAGACTTTTCATTATATTATAATTGAGATACTCATAGTTTATGGGAGGCCGATATAAACCACCATCCCCACGAATAGGGTGACTCTTCATCATGTCACCCCACGGCCAACACATACCTATGTTCTCATCCAAGAGTACGAGGAAACTTTCCCCATAAAGTATAGATAACCAGATCAATCATGTAGACCTGAACCTACTATAGATAATCAAGATATCCCAATATCCACCCCATGGTTTGCACAAACAACAACCCCTATAAGCCACATCCCCATAGCAAGTGTACCTATTTTCATTCAAGAATGAATCCAAAAAGACACCTCGCCAAATTCAACTAGAAAGAAATGATATAGTCTACAATCCCTCTATACTCAATGATGGAGATTATGAATCCCTTAGATGATTATCTGCGATAGCTCAAGATCCTCATCTCCAATTACCAAATTATGGGAGTTGTAGTAATAATTTAGACGGTCCTCCTCAGATAGTTCACTATGAATGATTGGTTTATGAAATATAATGTGATCGATATTGGAATCCTACATCATGATGAATGTTGTGGTAGGCCTCCACGTGGACACATAATCAAGGAGAAAGAGGGTATTCATCTTGATTAACTTTTCCATGGTGTTCCTCCACGTTATTTCATTCACTTTGATCATTCTCTCCATAGTATTTTTTCACATTGTCAAGAGAAATCTATGATTGGAAATGTAGTGATGAAAAATCCCTCCTATCATGAGCCACATGAAAAAAAATTGCATTCATTTCAAATGATGTTTCATTAGTAGGTGAAAGCTATTCTCCATAGAAAGATATCCCAAGGTGGTAGTCATTATATGAACCTCCTTTGAATCTTCTACATTCTAACATACTACAGTAAATCCCACCCAATATCCTTACCTATGATAAAGCGTTCATGAAGCACCAACTCTAGAAAGACCTGCTAGAGGAACCTGTAGAAAAAGAAGAAGAAGATATTTTATTCATATGGAAAAAATATGGATAAATATGACATACCATTATTGTTATATCCTCTATCCACCCCTCAGTACAACATTCCAGAATCATTTCATGATGATTGTATGCTCAACACCCACCTCAATATTTAGAAATCTCTTCATCACATGGAATTGAATGTATTACCCCATAATGAGTATCGATGTAACATCATGATTATAGAAGGATATAAATTCCAAGTTGACATTGAAGCTCTCCTAGCATCAATACATAAAAAGATTGAAAAATAGTTAGGATACCTTCAATGCAAAAGTCTTGGTGCATTAAAGAGTTTATGATAGTTGATCACTAAAACCTCATCTGATGTTAATATTAAATGATGAGGTGAACATGGATAATTTCATTTCACCACTATACCTATTCAAAAAATACCACCAAAGGTTTTATCATGAAAATTCATACCCCCAAGAAGGCTCTGTAATAGTGGACAACGTCCTTGAATGATGATATGATCGAAAAAATAGGATCTAAACAACTCTCATAGATGTTAATCCAAAAGAGATGATGATGTTGAGATATTGTTGTGTCAGGAGTCTATGAATATCGATCAAGCCTCCCACATAGAGGATACCAACCACCAGATTGTTTAAATTTCATAAATAGTTGTTGACGCTCATTTCTGTCACATAGTCTAATGAATGAAAAAGGTAAATACCTTAGTCCAAATTGATTCATCCTTTGAAGAAACATAAAAATTCGACAAAGGCATAATGAAGGATTTCCTCCCACATGGTTTGTGCAAGTTTCCTTTTTTGTCGCACAAGTATTCTTGTGCGCCGTATAGTGGTCGTTCAGGTGACTTGCACGCCCTCTTTGATTTTCACCCAAGGTCTTCCTTGGCCTATAAATACCTCTAGTGGGCTCCCCATTTCATGGACGGAAAAATTCCAAATGTCAAATTTAAGATCTGGTCGCCATAGTCTCTACATGAAGTCTTTTGATCACTTTTAAGTTAATTCCTTACCTAGAATGGAATATAAAAATAGGGGAAGGAATACCTAAGTGTTGAAACTCATCAACACTTGCATGACTAAGTGGGTATCCCTTAAGGGAAATGGCCACACTTGCGCGCTGCGTTATCCGTTAAATAAAACATACGTGCCACACTTTTGGAAGCCTTTAGGGATAATTCTAAGGGCTTGAGCCAAGTCTCCCCCATGTTTTTCTCTAAGTGTTGACCGTCGTGCAAGTACCCATGTGTCGCGCAAGTATACTTGGGAGACTATGACTTGTGCGCCCACACAGGACATGCGCGAATTTCCCTTTCTGGGTTCCCCTCCTTCCTATTCACCTCTCTTATTCAAATCCACCGTTCCTCTTCAAGATTAAGCCTTCATAACCCTCTTCAAAGCCATTCATGGCGTAATTTCTTGGTTGGCTTCCTTATCTGAAAGGAATTCTCTAGAAAATCTCTCAAAACATAGTGATTTACATATCTTTATGCCACTAAGGTTATAGATTTCATTCATTCAACATCATCCTTTATGATGAGAGAATCTTTAACTTGGGCCTCCTTCTCAGGAGTAAGACCCAGTCGAAATTCCCTATTTAATGGGAATCCACCTTAAGGGTAAGCCCCAGTCCAAATCCACTAACCTAGGCCTCCTTTCCAAGAGTAAGCTATTGTCTTAAAATTCTCCATTCAATGGGCATACACCTTAGGAATAAGCCCCAACAATAATTTCTTTAACATGGGCCTCTTCCTCAGGAGTAAGCCCCAAATTCCCAAAATCATAATTCCTTTAACATGGGCTTCTTTTCAAGAGTAATCCCTAGTCATAATTCCCTTAACCTCGACTTCCTTTTAAGAAGTAATCCCCATTCATAATTCCCTTTAACATGGGCCACTTCCTTAGGAGTAATCCCCAGACATAATTTCTCATAACTAGTCTTAATTTACTTTGGATTTGGGTTTCCTTCTCATGAGTAAAAACCAATCATAAGTCCTCTCTATTTTTGGTATCCTTCTCAGGATCAAGACCTATGTTAAGTATCCAAATCTCCATAGAGAACATATACCTTTATGGACCTTGTTCCCTGGGTTTCATCCCTGAACTAAATCCTAATATTCATCTTTCTGGGAATTCATACATATATAAGCCCCACATGGTTTCTTATAATTGCATCTTTCAAGGAACAATTGTCTGGTGTTACCAATAACTCTTGTTTATCACACTGAGTATGACTCACGTTAGCTTAGATTGTAAAAGTAATTATGACATCTTTCTTTTGAGACATCAATCATTCATAAACATCATACTCCCTTATTCGAACTATGTGGGTTCTGATTACTTTTTTTAAAGGAGGATACATAGATAGCCCAACTGCGGGTACGATCCCAACATTGAAATAATTCATGTCCTTCTGAATGACAATAAACATCATGTTCCCCACTGAGTGGCTTTAAAACTCGTATGATTATCATAATGACCACGATATTTCTTTATAATGTGTTGAAGGATATCATTGACTAAGAATCTCTATCAAATACAAATGACTCTCTATCGATGAATAACCTCGAATACATATAATTGGTTCTCTAAATCTCATCATTGATTGTCAGATTTAAAGAAAACAACATTTTTATACTTGGTAATTTAATAAGGATTCACGAACATAACTTAAATATATAAAGAGAGTCCTAGAGTAGACAATAATTCCCCTAAAAAGGGTGTAATGAGACCGAACTCCCATCCTCTCGACCAATGATAATTCTTATGCCTCATCAGTCTGCAACTAATGAGAACCTACCATTGGAATGTAGTTCCAAATGGATATAGAATCATTGGATGTTTCCGATTCTACGAACAAACCTATTAGAAACCACATGGAATGTTTGAACCTTAAATCAACATGTTCATCCCCATTTCCAGAGGAAACAAAAAATGGTGAACTCGACGTGAACCCTTAACCTAGTTAAAATGATGTTTTACTATTTTTAGTCCCTTATTTAAACTCAATGAGAGGGCCCAAAAAATCAATAAACATATGTGCTTATCCAAAATATGTAGTCTCTAGACTTATCTTGATTACGTCGGTTATATCAATCAGGCACTCTTTTCCAAGATCTTATACATTACAGAAATGGCATCCCTAAAGTTCACACCTGTGAATACCTATGCTGTGAAGGCCTCTACTACTACTCCTACTGGATCATTTTCCACTCTGAGGAAGACATCACCTACTTTGCATCTTTAACACTGGGTATCAAATGCACTGGTTAAGGAACACCATCAGAACGGTACTATTCGGAATCTGAAGGTTTCTCGACAAGCCCTTCGAGTCAATAATTCGCCCTGGATGTTCGGACAATGACGACCAGAGATCAAGAAGCAGGTGCTGCAAACCACCATCTCCAACCGTTTTAGGTCATTATCCCAAGAATGAAATCACCAGTCCCTCCCATATTCTGCGGAGTTGAATGATCAGGTCCCTCAGGGCCTTAATTCTAAGAGACGGGAGTCCTTCCCAAGGGCTCCCATCAACAATCTCCACCAGGCTCATGAAAGATTGCGCCCTCAACATGCTGAGGGTATCATCTCCAGGTGTTTGGTGCAGGTTTCTTGAACCCGAGCAGGAAAGACGAACTTCTAGAGGCAAAATCTGGTCAACAATGAGCAGGTCCTTATCTCTGTCGTCTCCGAGGAAGTCCACCAACCTAACGTGGTGGCAAGCAATGAGCGGGCAAATTCACTCATCCGTTTTAATTCCGCTTTCCAACAGAATCATCTGGAAGCAGCACGCCAATCCCACATGGAAATTCCAGTAGAGTACTATATATAGGAACATATATGTGTTTATAAATAACCAGCTAGTCAGTAGACTCATCTGACTACATACGATGGAGCCCACCAACCCAATGTGTTGAAAACTAGTAAACATACGCATACACCTTCTTACACTCATCAATCTTGCCAGCAGCCTCGTCCGTCAGTATTGAAAGAACATCTTCAACCACATTCGGGATAGTGAAATCAGTAGGCACATACACCTGCCAGTATTGATCAAGCCTACCAATAGTCTCGTTTGGTAGCACCTGTAGAAGTCAGTCGGAAATCTCCGACGACAAATAGGAGGCAGACTCAACTCTCTATCCCCACACTTGAGTACTGTCAGAATTCACTGATAGGAAAAGGAGGAAAAAAGTTGGAAGATACACCTACTCCAAGCACAGAATGGACATATATCTCCATTTCAGCAGCTAAAGTCACCAAGCACATTATGTCAATGGTGAAAGAGCAGAAGTAAATCCCTGCTCATATTCTGGATGCCTGCTAGGATATTATAACAGCTTCAGCAACATCTCAACTAAAGACCCATAAATCTATCCCTACCAGTAGAGTGACACATCAAAATTTCACTCTGTAACAGACACACCCCTTTGTTCCAATCCAAGAGGGTTTTGGGGCATACTCTCCCATATCATGCGGACAACCAATACGGGAACATACACCCGATCGGAGTGGATATAATCAGCCTAACCTGATCATTTATCTTGATAAGGTACATAAAACTACACATAATAACCACTTTATTCAAGAAGTGTTTCCTAAAGTGAGTAAGAAGGAATCTAAGAAGAAGATCCACCCAACATATTCAAGAAATAAAGAGCCAATCTATAATAATCCCTTGCTCGATGCTGGAGTTCTTGGAGCCCTCCGACAATTATTTGTTGGAATTCAAGATTCTAATCCCTCATTCCTCAGTAGTGGGAACATTAATTCTGATGTTCTTCATCAAACATTTCCTCATGGAGGCTTGCTTCATGACAATTTGGTCGATCTCAAAGTTTCATCTTCAGATGAGATCCACAGGATCCCTCTGTGTGGCCAGAAGACCAAGGAGGAAAATGATTCATCTTTTGCTGTAACCCACCATGATGGTCCTCCCCATGACGATGAATTTAGCTAAAAAAGTACTCTCCACAGTAGTAATTCACATTTCCTGGAAAATTCTCCAATGGGAAATGTAGTGACATGAAAGCCCTCTAATTTTGACGCACTTGCAAATGTGAATCTAGTCATGTATGATGTTATACCACTAGCAGGTGAAATACTTTATCAATCAGAAGATAGCCCAGGGTGTAGGACATTCTACAATCCACCCCTGGGTCATTCATCTTCTAGTTTGATCAGTGAAATATCTACCAATCTTGTTGAATCCAAAGAAGAAACAAGGAAGAACCCGTTTTGGTCTAATCAGGTAGAAGAATATTCATCAAATGATAAAGAGGCAATGCTGAATATGAGAAAAAAACTAGAAAAAGGTGAAGTGACAGTTATGTTTTTCCCTTTGGATGACACTCAGAATGACATTCCAGAGATGTTGACGGAAGATGGAATTCATGATATTCTTCTCAACATATAGATAAATAATTGTCAGTTGAAAAAGAAAATATTATCTTATGATGAATATGAAAATCATGTTAAGATAATAGAAGGGTTACAATGCCAAATTGACTTGGAATCTCTCTCAGTTTTACGATATCCAAAGGCTAAAAAGTAGCAAATATCCCTTCAGCATTCTTTCCATGGCGCACTAAGAATATTTCACCAGTTAATTGCCAATGCCCCATCTGGTATTTATATCAGGGGATGGGTTGTTCATGGAGCACTACATTTCACTGTACTCTCCGGTCAGAAAATCCCTCCAAAAATGGTCTCATGAAATGTTAATGTCCATGTCTAGACACAACCAATTGGATTTGATTATAATCAAAGGCTCACTCAATAAAATTCCACAGCTAGTTCTTCTCAAAATCAAGCATACAGAGAAAAAGTTATTTAATTAATCCTGCATCAAGAAAACGAGAATATTGAACATGACTCTCGTTTCGAGCAAGCACATCATCAATTGAAATAAGTGTCAGAAATCATCCAACGGTATTTTGAGCCAGGTGATATGAGTGGATGTAGGTTGATGCATTCATCCACCTTCCAGAATAATGTCTGCAAGATCAAGAGAGATTTTAAAAAAGTCTCAGATATAGCATGTCAAGAAATACACCAGCTTTCCAGACTGGGGACTCTTTTAACACAAACCTTAGAATCAACATATAGGATTTGAAGAGTTGAGTTGGAACAGTGGGAATATCCCCATTCCATCGGACTGGGGACATTTTCAAATCATCAATCTCTTCCTTAGAGAAAGTCAGTCTTCTAACGATAAGGGAAGAATCCCCAAGAGGAATGAAGATCCAAATTATCTGGAGATTCCATCCAAATTACGGTTCATCAAGAAGTTCTTGAAGGATAAAATTGAAAAAAGGCAATGTCTCATCAAGGACATGGAGGAAGATAATATCCTTGAAATGCTAATAGAAGGGATGTAAAGTGTTATGCATCAATTAATGTCATCAATGTCGTTGTTGATGATCCCAAAGACGAGGCTCACTCAGAGGGATCAGGTGAAGTGGTTCCTGCTCAAGAATTTGTATGCACAGACACAAATGAAGATGGTGTGCGTACACGAAATCAAAGACATACGTAGAATTTGGGTGTTCCTTCAAGTAACCCACTTCCCCCTATCCAAGATGTGCCAATAAAGGGAAAGGAATGAATCATGTTACATACCATTCCTCTAGAGAAGGCCAATCGATTTCATTAGAGTAATGGTTTGCACAACAAGAGGAAGAAATGAAGGAGTTAAGGAGGTTGATCACAGAACAACTTCAAGGTAGTCTTCCTCATAAGCGTGCTGAAGTCAGTCAGCCAATGGAATTTTTTGTGGCTACTGGGATGGATCAAGAATATCTTTTATTATTAGTACACACTCATAGGTCTAATCCTATTGGACAGGTGCAACAACAATCGGTCGTTCTATCATCAGTGGATGTACCAGCCACTACATCTGTCCAAGCTCCATTTATTTCACCTGCTCAGGTCCAAACTCAACCGAATGTTTATCAAAAGTTAATAACTACTATTGAGCCATTAATATCTCGGTTGGAAGCTATGTAGGGAAAAAGAGCTCAAATTCAACCGGAAAAGAGAGCTTACCCTGAATGGGTTGATGCAATTCCTCCCCCATAAAATTTTGAAAGTACCACATTCTAAATATTTGATGTTTCGGGAAACCCAAAGCAACACATAACACATTATTTTTCTCATTGTGATCCTATGATGGGAACCCCTCAGCAACAAGAAGTAGTTAACTCAGGTGTTTTATAAAGTCTTTACAAGGGCCTGCCTTTGTCTAGTATACAAGCTTGCAATCACGGTCAATTACCAGATGGGAAGATCTTCGTCAATGATTTCTTGTTCAATTAAGCTCAAATTTTCCAAAGACAACAGTTTTTTATCATAAAACATGTATGAAAAGGGAAAATAAAAGGGTTTCAGATTTCATTGTTTGCAGGAAGGGATTAACATATTCCCTAAGCATAGAACTCCCTCAAAAGGAACTTTTTCTAATCTGTGTGGAAAATCTGCATGATGAATTATGCACACCTTTTATCCTTGTGAAATATATAGGTGGGTTTTGAGACCTTACTTCAATCACTCAGTAGATTGAAGACTCTCTTAAAATAACTGAGGATATAGCTTGTGTAATTCCATCGACTCCAGGTAGGAGAATGGGTAAAGGTGTGACTGCTACAGTTACACTTAAACAGGTACCTGTACCTGCTTCTACATCAAGTCCTTCATCTTCTCGAAGGTTTCCACCTCCTGAGCGTCAATAACAGCGGTCGTTTCGTAAAAATGATCAAAGATATCAAAGATAGAAACAATCTGAGGATCTGAAGAGTAAAGTTTACTCTTTCCAAAATGAACAAGTTCCTAGTTAATTCATTTTAGCTCTTTGAAATAATTGTTTTCAATTTCCAAGGCCCAAGAGGCCGAACAAGGAATGAGATAAAGACCATCCCAATTACTGATCATTTCATCAGATGTTGGAGCATCCCATTCAACAGTGTTTTGTCTTCAAAGACCTCCTGAAAAAAGATGGTGGACTCAAGAAAATTCAAATTGAATGGTTCTTCAACACAGGTAGAATGTTTTTCTGCTACAAATCCAGAGGAAGAATGTGATTGGAAAGAAGTCAAGAACAAAAATTCGCAGAAATATAATGATTGGATGGTCAGGAAAACGATCAACTAAACTCATGCCATTTTTCGAATGAAATTTATTAGAATAATTATGTCTTATGATATGAATGCCACAACAAAACCCTCTTCGTCAGAGTGAAAATCATCAATGAAACGGAACATTTCAAAGAAAAAAGAGCAGTCAGACGAAGATGAAATAATGTTAAAGCCCAAATTACTTTTGACTCTGGATGATTTTATGTCGTCTCCTTCAATTCCACAGGCACCACCCCACCAAACGGCACAACATAAATGAGATAATCAGGTATAATCTTCATCAGATAAAGTTTGATATTTGGTTCTATTAACATGATTAATTTAACAAATCCTTATACCAGCCACAACTTTGATCTTGATGAGCTTGAGTTCCCTGTATCAAACAGAAGAATTATAGGGAGTTCTAGAATTCTGGGATACTGAGGAAGACGTGGATATCACAGAAGCCACTATTCCAATTCTACCCCTTCCAGAACTGTGTATGTAGTAGAAACTCATGGAAGATCCCTTCAGCGGGCTCAACAAGAATAAGAAAATTATTCCCCCAATAGAAGATTCAGTCCTAGCACAGTTATTCTGGAGGATCGGATTGAGTATCCAGCTTCTTTCTCTCAGCACTTATATAGACCTAATCGATCTAATCTTCCAAAGCTTGGAGTATTTAGAACTCCTACCCCCATACATAAATCATCTACATCCAAAGACTCAACTTTTAAGGTACCTACGAAACCACATGTTCTTATTGGGAAACACAGATCTTTGGATAAAAAATATGATGTCTTGAAACATTTAGCCCAAGTACCGGCCATGTTATCAATTTTGGATGCCTTGAATCTATCCAAATATCTTCGGGAGGCACTCATTGAGGTTTGGTCAAGTCCTCAGGAGTTCGAAACTGAAATTGTTGCGGCTGAAGTCTACCATGTAGAGAATAGCCCTACAAAATTCCATGTAGTGATATCTTTCACATATGAATATGAATATGATGTCGTGAATGGACATATTATACCTTTGTACTTATCTGGAAATTTCAATGGTGTAGAAATCTGAAGAGCTTTTATTGATAATGTTTCAAGAGTCATCCTCAACCCATTCATACACTTCGTCGATTGGGCCTCACAAAATCTGATTTATCTCTTTCTACTCTGATGTTACAAGGATATGATAAAAATGAATAAGAACCACTGGGCGAGATTACACTCAGAACTCAGTATGGAGACATTGTATCCAATTCAGATTTCATGGTTGGTGATCACAATTCAGCCTTCAACATTTTTCTTGGAAGACCATGGAAACATCAACATGCATCTATACCTTCATCATACCATCAGTGTCTCAAATATTGTTTCTATGGTCAAATTGGGACATTTTATGGGGATAAAGTCCCCTTCAAAACATGTGAATCTCAATACATTGAGGCGGAATTCTATCACATGAAGGGTAAGGAAAAATCCACAACAAGGGAGGTTACCAATTTTATTGATCCATATGGGTTGGAAATGATTACAATAAACCAATTCACACATGTGAGTACAGAATATGTGTTGCCTATTAGTCAAATTGATTAGATAGACCCAAATCAAAATACTCTTATGGAAACCTCCATAAGGTCAATTACAGCAATAAAGCCAAACAATGTGGGATAAATTATTGATTCATCAAGGAATGATGAAAGATCAAATGGGGATGTCTTCATTTCATCTGCTGAATTCAGCAAGTCTATACTTCTCCAACCAGGCCAAAAGAAGTTATAGAAATGTCAGAGGTGAAGGATGATGTTGATTCTTAATCCATCATCTCCTATTCATTACCCAAGGAAGACCCTTCATCATCAATAGGTTCAGAAATGGAAGCATCTTCTTCCAGATGTTCAAATTTTGACATCTCTCATGATCATGGAAATTATGATTCTTCATCTACTATGAATGTAGAAGCATAAGAGATAACACATGTTGAAGAGGAAGAGGATGATCTCAGAGATTCTCCTCCTACATTTGAAGAGGGTATCTCCACCACCATGGATGAACTCAGAGAAATAAATCTGGGTACAAAAGAAGATCCACACCCAACTTTAATTAGTGCAGCCATGACTCTTGAAGTGTAAGAGATGTATATATAATTTTTAAAACAAAATAGAGATATATTTTCTTGTAACTATAAAGAGATGACAGGCCTTGATCATGATGTTGCTACTCATCGTTTGGGTTTTCCCGAAGAACCTCGAGGATTTAATCAAACCGCTAGATGAATACACCCACCATATGCTTCCAAAATTGAAGCTAAAGTGGATAAGCATATCAAAGATAACTTTGTCAGAGAATTTCAATATCCCAAATGGTTGGCTATTATTGTCCCTGTGAAGAAGAAGAACAGAAAAATTATAGTTTTCTTCGATTTCTGAGATCTTAATCGGCATTGTCCTAAGGATGATTTTCCAGTTCTGATTACAGAACTCTTAATTGATGCAATAGCTGGCTTTGATGTACTTTCCTTCATGGAAGGATATTCTGGGTATAACCAAATATAATATCTCTAGAAGATGAAGAATCTACAGCCTTCAGAGCCCCTCAGGGTGTGTTTAGCTATCGGGTAATTCCCTTTGGCCTAAAGAATGAAGGCGCAACATATCAACATGCCATGCATCATATCTTCAAACCCTTTTTAGGGAAGTTTGTTAAATGTTATGTGGACGATTTGGTGGTAAAATCCAGGAAACGTTCTAATCACTTGGGTGAATTGGAAATCATATTCCACAAACTTCGGCAAAATAATTTGAAGATGAACCCCTTAAAATCTGATTTTGGGGTAATAACAGGAAAATTTCTCGGCTTTGTGGTATGCCATCGAGGTATCAAAGTCGATCATGAGAAGAGAAATTCAATCCTTGGTATGTCACCTCCTCTAAATTTAAATGAATTTAGAGGACTTCAAGGACACTTAGCCTATATTCAGCATTTCATCGCCAATTTAGAAGGAAAAAGTCTACCCTTCACCAAATTGATGAATAAGGGAGTCACTTACCAGTGGAATAAAGAATGTCATGAATTATTCGATATTATCATGAAATATCTCTTGAGTCCATCAGTATTAATGCAACCTGTTGAAGGAAGAACATTGATTCTTTATGTGATAGCTTTAGAGCGATCATTGGGTGTTGTTCTTCCTCAGAAGAATGATGCTGGGAATAAAAACATACTCTACTATCTCACTCGGACTATGCTTGAAGCAGAAACCCAATATTCAAGTATTGAGAAGTACTTCATAGCATTAATCATTGCAGTTCAAAAGGTGTGACACTACTTGCAACATCATGAGGCCCAATTGGTATCTCGCAATAACCCGCTCAAATTTATCCTTAGTCGTCCGATTCTTACAGGACGTCTGGCGAGGTGGATAGTTATTTTGCAGCAATTTGATATCCAGTATGTGTCTCAAAAGGAAATAAAGGGCCAAGATCTGGCTGATTTCCTTGCTGAACATACTTTAGTAGAAGATACATCTTCGTATATTGAACATCATGATGAGGAAGTCTTATCTATTCAAGATAGTCTTCAAACATGAGAAATGTACTTTGATGGAGCTTCTATATGTCTAATAGGGAAGAAAATGGAAGATCTTAAATTCAAAAAAGATGGGATAGGAATTGTGCTCATTTCTCCAGAAAAGGTAGTGCTACATTATTCCTTCTCATTATTGGGAGGAGTAACAAATAATGAAGTAGAATACAAATCTCTCATCACAGGATTGGAGTTGGTGCTTCAAGCACAAGTGAATCACATAAAGGTGAACGGTGATTCAAAACTGGTAATCAAACAAGTCAATGGGGATTGTGAAATTAGAAAAGATGAAATAATCCCATTGTATGATTACGTTAGAGAATTAATGGCAGAATTTCCTTCAGAACCAACATTTTCTTATGTCCCACGATCACAAAATGGCCAAGCTGATGCATTGGCTAATATAGACACAGCTCTGGTAGATCCAAATTAGGATGAGACAATCATCAGTATTGCCCACCGTCATACAATTTCACCTTATGTTCAAATCAGAATAGAGGAAATCAATGAAATTAGTCCCATTCCAGAACCATATGTTCATACTACATGATGGATGACACTTATCAGGGAATACCTTCGAAATGGAACACTTCCACGAGATAGAGCTGGGAAAGAATAGATCTGACGATGTGTGGTAAATTTTTCTCTTTATGATAGCCCAGATCACCTAGGGAAAATCCTCTACAAAAGAGGATTTGATGGAGTTCTCTTCAGATGCAACGATGGTGAAGAGACAATAGCTGCCATGAAAGAAGTGCATGCAGGAGTCTGTTGTGCCCATTAGTTTAGACATAGACTATCTAATCAAATTCAAAGGCTTGGAAACTTTTGGCCTTCAATGATACAAGATTGTGTTGATTTCACAAATAAGTTTCACTGTTGCCAAATACATCCCAACTTCATTCATCAACCCCCAGATTTTCTTCATACAGCTAAATATTCTTGGCCATTTTCCACATGGGGAATGGATGTAGTGGGACCTTATCCTTTGGCTACAACCAAGCAGTTTATGTATATTCTTACTGTTACTGACTTATTTTCCAAATGGGAAGAGGCAATACCCCTCAAAGAAGTCAGTTCTAAATGCATTGTTAGTTTCATCAAGTGTATCATCATTATCAGATTTGGTGTCACTCATACCATATTAATGGACAATGGCACCAACTTCTATTCAACCGAGGTGAGGAAGTTGTATCAATAATACAACATCAAATCAAATAATTCATCTCGGTATCATGCAGCGGCCAATGGCAAGATAGAAGCCTTCAACAAGACTATTTCAAATATACTGCAAAAGATGGTGGATAAAGATAAGAAAGCATTGCCTGATAAACTCTTTCATGCTTTCTGGGCTTATCGGACCACCACCCACAGTGCAATGCGGTCAACTCCATATTCATTGGTATATGGAACAGAAGCAGTCTTTCCCATCGAGGTTCAATTTACCTAGCTCAGAGTAGCCATTTGTGATTATTCATCTATAGATGAACAATATCAAAAGCGATTGGATGAATTGGAATGATTAGACAGGAAAAGATTGTGCACCCTGCACCACTTGGATGTCTATCAGAATCGAATATCATGATCATTCAACAAAAAGGATCGTCTTTGTTCATTCATTCACGAAGAATTGTTATTGGTTCTCAGAACTCCAATGATACCAGGAAAGAAACCTCTCATGCTTGAACTAAAATGGGAAGGACCATATTCAATACATAAGGTCAACTCCAATGTAGAATATTATTTAATCTCAATGGATGGAGAACTGTTCACTACTCTAACCAATGCCAGATTTTTGATGAAGTATTTTGTATAAACACAAAATACACCACCAACGGTCCATGCATATGACCTTAAACTATTTTCATTCCCATATATCTACCAAGAAGTAATAATTCACCAACAACGGTCCATGCTTATGCCCTTAAACTATTTGAATTCCCTTATGTCCAACAAGACGTTAAACTGCACCACCCACGGTCCATGCGTATGACTTTAAACTATTTGCATTCCCTTATGTCCAGCAAGACATTAAACTACACCACCAACGGTCCATGCATATGACCTTAATCTATTTTCCTTCCCTTATATCCAGCAAGACGGTAAACTGCACCACCAAAGGTCCATGCATATGACCTTAAACTATTTTCATTCGCTTATGTCTAGAAAGACGTTAAACTGCACCACCAACGGTCCATGCATATGACCTTAAACTATTTCCATTACTTTATGTCTAACAAGATGTTAAACTAAACCACCAATGGTCCATGCATATGACCTTAAACTATTTTAATTTCTCTTTTCCAACATGACGTTAAACTTCTACATCCTAGCTACATGACTCTAAACTATAAATAAGTCCCTTACATCCAACATGACGTTAAACTACTACTCATTCATCCAACATGACGTTAAACTATGAAAAAATGTTTCTAATATGTCATATATGACGTTAAACTGTGTCTTCTTTTGTCCTTACTGCATGACATTAAACTGCATAGTCCCCCTTTCGACCAACATGACGTTAAACTATATTGTCCTCATCATCATAGCTACAGGACGCTAAACTGTACAACACCCTTATTGTCCAACATAATGTTAAACTCTGTCCCTATATTTGTCCTACATGATGTAAAACTTAAAAAAGTCCCTTAATACGTCCTACATGACATTAAACTATATTTTGTTCCTGCTATATGACATTATACTGTGTAACACCAATAGTCCTCACTAGAAGAATTTAAAATGTATAGTCCCTTC
This sequence comes from Viscum album, assembly GCA_963277665.1. Classification (NCBI taxonomy): domain Eukaryota; kingdom Viridiplantae; phylum Streptophyta; class Magnoliopsida; order Santalales; family Viscaceae; genus Viscum; species Viscum album. Next base: position 597,768,092 of record OY728139.1, read on the forward strand.
ATACGTCTTACATGACATTAAACTGTGGATCGTTATGGTTGTTGATACCACTTATTTTTCACACCGTGTATGACTCACGTGATCTTAGAGTAAACTTCAACAATAACACCTTCTCTGGCCCGATAACCATGTGTAAGTCCCAACACTATTTTTAGGACGTTGTTCTCAAAAAAAACTTGAGAACCAATTCATTATTTAATCGATCTACATGGACTTTTATCCATGCCTTCTAGGATGGGTACGTAGGCATCCTCACTATGTTCAAGCCCAAAACCAATCTATTCACATCGGTTCACCTCCATCTCATACGATGTTGATTCGTGAATCCACCCACAAAATAAATCTCTTTACATTGGTTTACATTTGTCCTTGCTATATGACATTAAACTATAAAACACTTTTTTCTTATATAATAATAAACTACAACATTCATTGACACCCTCAACTGAGAGGGAATCAATATTGACATTGATCTCAAATCATGTCATATTAAAAAGACTACATGCATACATGGCAATACCCGAACCTTTTACTTGGGTTAAACCATCATTTCACTAAAGTCCCCTTTCACCCTTCACATGTACAAACCATATATGTACAGAGTATATTTCAATAACTACGTGTTTATTGATTCCCATCCTTATGGGATATGTAGGAACATTTGAGTGTCCCTCGAATCCATCCCCAAGTCTTTGGTTCTAACCCCAAATTTCACTTTCAGCCACTTAGATGAAAAGTCCCTATGAAAAAACACATTGTGTATTCATTATTATGGTCCGAGCTCTGTGACCCTAAAATGAGATTTCCTACACTTTTGTCCCACATGATGTTAAAATGTATTTTAGGAACTACATATGTCTTGATTACCATCTTTATGGGATATGTAGTGAAGTCCAACATTTCAATTCAGGACCCAGTCACAACATGATTATGGTTAGCATTGGTCTGTGTATCTCTACATGCATTCAAAAATGCCAATTTTTATGTATTATACTCATAATCATAACAAATTCCAGATCTCCATAACTCTTTTCTTGACTATTGGTCACAAAATGTCCAATTTCTGAGGGTTCTTTTTCCCGACTATGTAGCACGTTCCCCTCGGCGGCCTTGCGTAAACAGTATACAAAACAAACTTGTCATCCAAAAGATACTATTATTTGACTATGTAGCCAATTCCCTTAGGTGGCCCTGCATAATTCAACCCCCTAATGGGTTTGTTAAATAATTGTATCTTCATTCTTGGGAAAAAACCTCTTTTTTCTTTATTGGTCTTATCGACAATATGTAAGGATCCGCAAAAAATAGATATCATTAACATATTTATCCACTATTCATATTCATGATCTAAAAGTATTCAAGTCTATGGTTTATATTTCCCTTCCCTAAGTTTGGGTCAGACCTTCGTGGTAGTGAAATTCATCCAGTTCTTAGACGATATTGTTTGGAAATATCTTCTCTATATTCATGTACCTATCTCCAAACAGCAAACTCTATACACTGAAAATTTTGAATCTCCATAAACTTACACTGGCTTTTTAGCAGTAGAAAAGTAAATTTCTGATATTTCTTTTGATAGACTATGCAACACGTTCCCTTAGGCGACCTTGCATAAACAGTCTACATAACAGACTTGTCAGCCAAAAGATGATATTATTTGACTATGCAGCTGATGCCCTTATGCGGCCCTTCATAATTCAACCCCCTAATAGGTTTGTTAAACAGTGGTAATTTCATTCTTAGGAACTACTTCTTCTAATGACATTTAGCAATTTTTTCAAATCATTCCTCAGATTCATAATTTATTAGGTCATAGTTTACATATTTGATCTCATACATGAGTGTGGTAATATGTTTTTATATAAATTTTAAAGGAATTGAGTCAATTTTTAATCCATTCGTTCAAAGCTATTTTGACCTTAAACATTAACCTTTTCATATCTGACGTGCATGAATTTTAACATCGCACAAAAGACAAGGGATATCTGAATAATAGTCAATTACCAGCTCACAAAACATACATTTTGTATGATTTTAGGTAATATTGAGAAATTAAAAGATTCAATGTTTGTAGGTTTATTCATAATAATCCTATCAAAAGTCAAATTTTGTTTACTAGGCCCATTGGAAAATATATAAATTTAAAACAGTTAGGAAAATAAAGAACACACAATTTATGGAAGATGAAAGTTTTTTTCATTTGATGCACAAAAGTTAGAAGGACATCCACAAACTGGAGTCTCATCTCTTTTCCAATAATTACAAAAGGCGGTCAACATAAATCTTAATTTGATTTACAGCATCTCTAGTATTATCCACAGTCACCTAAAACTCATGCACTCGACCAATTTCACTCTTTTCAGCTTCATGGAGTGCTTTCTTGGCATCTACAATGGCTTTCATACCATTCGTTTGAGCTCCTTCCAGTGAATTATTAAGTTGGCCATGTTCCCCAGTAACATCATCTAACTGTTGCTGAAGGTGCATCTACTGGACAACTTTCTCCTTGATATTATGCTTCAGCTCCTTCAACTTGGCATTATGATCGGCCTCAGCTCAGGATACCGCAACCTCAAATTCATTGATATTGGCTGACAGCCTTACTCAAGTCAAATATTGATGGTACTTCTTCTCCTTCTTCCTTATTAAGATGACTTGTTTTATCATGGAATGGATCTTTTGATTTCCAAAACTGCCAAGTCCCGACATGATGAAAATTGATTACAGTCAGGGAATCTTTGATGATAGCTCTTCTAAAGGAACTTTAGATATGATCTTCCATATGTTCTACCATGCCTTGCCTCGTGAAAATTGGAGCGCCTTTTGTATCTCATAGTCTTATTCGACATCACATACACAGGGGGGAATATAATCTGGGATTAATTCCCTTAGGGAAGTTCCATGTTCTTCTCCTTCCCCCTGACCCATGTTTCTTTACGTTCTATTCCCGTTGGGGCGGAAGCTGAGGCTTCACCTCCAGATCTCGCCACTGAAATTGATGGCCCTGCATAATTAATTGAATGTTTGGTTAGTTTCAGATGATAAAAAAAGTTTGGTGGTTGTCTTGTAAATTATGTACAGTCGCAAAAATTCTTATCTCATACCCAACGGTAGATCGGTAACTTGAGAAGGATCATCCCCGTCTTCCCTAGTTTCAAAAGGATTTTCAAGATGAGTTTCTAGAAGCTGTGCCAGGTTAAGCTCCACTTGAGCTAATGTGTCTGCAATAGTAGGGTTTTCTATATCCCATTCAGGCATTTCCAGTTCAGCAGTTTGCTCAGATAGAACTACACATTTCAACCGATCATGATTAGAGATGTAATAAGAAGTTATTTTTAATAGGATGAAGGATAACACTCTCGTCCATAATCCTATAAATTATATGGTAATTTAACATGATCTAAAAAATATTAAAAATATTCACCAAGTTCCATCTTTTCATCCAATTTAATCTCAGAATCTTGGTTAATCTCACCAGTGGGAGTATTCGATATGTCTTCCTGGTGACCTCCATCCTACATCCTCTGACCCTGGACAGCATCTTCAGTTAAAATTGTTGAATCGGTTTCAATGGTCGCCAAAATCTCTATTGTGGGGGTTGAACCTAGAGTATCACATAATGGAAGTCAGTTGATGTTTCATTCAACATTTTAGGAAGCATTGTTAACTTACCAGAATAAGGATCTTCTCTTCTTGCAACAAAAACTGGAGGGATACTGGGAACCGATGTTGGATCTTCTCTAGGAGCACCCAAGTCAGCCTGAACATGTAAATGTTCACCAGTACCCTCTGTGGTCTTCAAAGGAGGGTCAGTTCTCTCCCTCAGAGGGGAAATTGAAGAAGCCCCTACAATCCCAAAATGTATGAGTAATCATTTCATGGGTTAAGAATCATGATTATCCAAAGTACTTACTGCTACTAATGAAGCGTTTAGCTATGGAATTTCTCCTTTGATGCTTTAGGTTCATTTGATTTTTGGTAGTGTCGAAAGTCTCCTTTATAGGTAAATGATTTGGAGAATGGAAAGCCATGTCCAACTCCTCATCCATGGCTTGCTGTCCTGGAAATATCTCGCCCGACAGGCGATGGGATTCATTAGCCCCAATGGCAGTACCACCCGGGATATATTATAGTAATGGAACCTCAGAATCTCCTTTCTTTTCAAGCTACAGGTTGAATAGAATGATTTCCTTGAGTAACAAATATTTAACTCAAATCATGTTACAAAAAAAAATAAGGAATGAAACTAACATCTTTAGGATCCACATAATCGTGCCACTCCTCATCTCTGGATCCACCAGTCCCGTCAATGGCGCCACAATCTATCATTTTCTTCACCCACTTTGTGACATGAATAGAATCATCAATGGAATATATAATCATTTCCAGATCTATGATGTAAACCCACACTTCATCAGGGTTATCCTTGTAACAGATATTTGTAGAAGCCAGACGATTCCCTATTCCCAGGAGGTGAAACCACTCGTACAAATCCAGCTAGCCAGTTTCAGCACCGTAGTATAAAATCCGCCAAGTCTGGACAACCTCTGATCGTAGATATTCAGTATGTGTACTATAAGGCTGCGAGGAATGTCCTACAATCTTGGACATCACCTTCTTCCCAGCTCCTACAACTACAGTTAGAGAATAATAAAATATGACTTGTTTCTCTATAATGTACTGATGATTAATGTGCCCTAATGAAGTAAACTCACTAGGATTTGATGGAGTTGGTCTTTTGATTCTGACTGGAGGATTATATATGGCATGAGGCCACTTTTCCACATGTTGTGCATCATAATCCCCATATTGGGAATCCGACGGGTTAGCCCTAGGTGAAGAACCCAGAAAATCAACTCTGGGTGGTGTAGAAGAATCACCTTCCTGATGAAGGGTTTCTATCTCTACGGTTCTTTTCCTTTTCCCCACCTGATAAATCGCGGATTCAACACCCCTCCAGGGTATGATTTTATCCAGTTCACAACATACCATGTAGTCAAATTACTCGCCACTTTATTAACTAGTAGGTCAAATACTTCCCTGGTTTTCTCCCTATATGTCAGTAACCGTAGTTTTTGAGAAACCATAGGATGTTTCTCTGACCTGACATGCATAGGGGGAGATACAATAGTCTGCTTCAAACACTAAAATTGACATGAAAATCTATATGGAGCATAGGCCTCACATATAATATCTTAGTCAATCCTGGTGGCCCGTACACCATCTCTGCAGGCCAGCATATATGCACTCAATTCTAAAACTGTTGTTTCATTATCAACAAATTGCCCAGTTGGCAGATCTCCATATGGAAATAAATTAAATTCCTTATACATGGTCATCCTCACCTTTATGTCATAGGAATTGAGAGTTAGAAGATCAATTCAAGAGAATGCATGCACTGATTGCATGAAAGAACCTCCTATAACCTGTACTCTGTTCTATACATTATACATCATGAACTGAGTGGAAATCCATCCTCACAAAACATGGAATGGTCCCACTATTCACAAAGGAGACATACCCATGAATACATGGAGTATGCTCCTGTGAATATTTGTTAAAATGTGGGTAGCCAGCCCAACCATTTTATCCTTAGCCAAATTGGATGCAACAATGAAGGTTCCTGGCATGATGCGTCCCTTCAAGTCCCTGACTGGAAAAAGATAAATATAGAGCCACAAGGCCAAGAATCCCACCAGACATGTCTTTTTTGGGATTCTCTGATTCACTTTTTATCCCCACTTCTCAAATTCACCTACTTCTAGAGTTAGCCAGAATGTGCCAGGGGAACCCCTCTTCCCTGTTTTGGGGAAAGTAGTAGGACGAGTACATGTGGGACTCTACTCCTTGGGCCCCTTCCACTTCAATCCCTTCTCATTCAGCTCCTTCTACTGCTTCTTGGTAAGAAAAATATTCATCCACTCCTCTGGATGAATATCCTTTCTAGAAATAGTTAAGCAGGTCCATGAACTCTTAATCATGTGAAAGATTTTCAATAATTTCTGAGCCAATGCCAGGGCCTTCTCCGAATCATTCCAAGTCACCTTGAGGGGGATGAATTCATCATAAATGTCACTTAGAATTGGAGCCCCCGAGATCATGTGGACATCCCACTGACTGATGCCTAATTCTCCATGATTCAGATGGAATGAATTGGTTTCTGGGCTTCAGCGGCTGATTATCTCCAGCACAAAGTCATCATTCAGGTAAACATATGTTTCCTAGCCCAAATGACTTCATATATAATAGAAACTTTTAAATCCTTGACAAACTCTGGTTAGGTTTATCACAGCTATTATTCCCACATCCATGTTGGCTTCACACATCCTCTAGGATGAAAGTCCCAACTCTTCTTATAGCCTTTGGATTGATCCATCTGAGAATTTCAGAAGATTGAGGGATAACAATGTGGTTTTAGCTCAGGTTTTTCAGGTTTCAGATCTGGGGTACACAGGCTATGATGCATTATTTAGGCCTTCTCCACTGTTCCAGTATTTACAAATGCTCCTCCACCTGAGATATTTGCTGAAGCAAAATTGGAGTAATTCTAAAACCAAGAATTTGGGAGATAATCCATTACCTATGGAATGGTGACTTCTTGCAGATGACCATAGCCTTACAAAGGTTGATAAATACTCTACAGGATGTCAATATGATACTTCTTCAGGTACTTGGGCAAATCTAGAAGAGTTCTATCGCAGATAGTATAATAATAATGTCCAATGATGCTCATCATATCATTAATTTTCTTGCTGGCCAGTTCATTAGTCGTTTTGATTATCCTGGGAGCCATTTTATCTTCACAAAGGTTGAATAATTAACTCTTAAGTATGTTCTTTTTTCATAAAAAGATGTGATGAAAAGTAAAAAATGGCTAAGGCATTAAGACACGAAATTACTAAACTTGGAAGACAAGTATTTGTGTGTTGCGCAAGGTTTGGCATGCAAGTATCACCATGCATGTCCAAATACCTATACAGCAGGACGACACAAAAGGAATCATTTGAAAACAATGTAACTTGCACGGAGAAGGCAACATGCGCAGCGAGAGCTCGAAAGTTTTAAATCCAGGTGCTTTGCGCGAGAATGGCTGCCTATATATAGGAAATGTCTCACCCCTGCTGCCGAAGCCTACACGGCTCACCCTTGTGCGCCATAATTTGCACACTCAACACTTGCACGCCACAGGTTCCTTGGATTTCTTCTTTACCTTAGAGTCACATCCTCATTTCTTTCTGATCCATCTCTGAGGGGGGACATTTGTTGATGCTCTTTTCTCTTACAGAGTCTAATGACTGAAAAAGGGAAATACCTTGGTCCAAAGTGGTTCATCCTTTGAAGAAACATCAAAAATCAAAAAACTAATAAAAAAGGATTTCCTCCCAATTGGGTTACACATGTTTCCTTTTGGTTGACCAAGTATACTTGCGCACCGCATAGTGGTTGCGCTGTTGACTTTCACGCCCTCTTTGATTTTCGCCCATGGTCTTCCTTGGCCTATAAATGTCCCTGGTGGGCCCCCCATTTCAGGGACAGAAAAATTACAAAAGTCATATTTAAGATCTGGTCACCCTAGTACCTTCTTGAAGCCTTTCAGTCACTTCTATGGTAATTCCATACCTAGAATGGATGATCTAAATAGGGGAAAGAAGGCCTAAGTGTTTAAACTCATCAACACATGCGCACCTAAGTGGCCAGCCCTTAAGGGAAATTTCCACACTTGCGCACTGCCTTATCCCTTCAATAAACTATGTAAACCACTTTTTTGGATTCCTTTATAGATAATTTTAAGGGCTTGATTCAAGTCTCACCCACGTATTACCATAAGGGTTTACCATCGTGCAAATAACCATGTGTCGTGCAAGTACACTTGCGCGACCAGGACTTGTGTGCCTTCCTCTTTTTGGGTGCCCTTCCTGCCTATTCACCTCTCTTATTCAAATCCAACATTCCACTTCAAGATTAAGCCTTCAGAACCCTCTTCAAAGCCATTCATGGCATAATTTCTTGGTTGGATTCCTTATCTAAAAGGAATTATGTGAAACATCTCTCAAAACATAGTGATTTACATATATTTCTGTCACTAAGGATAGAGAACTCATTCATTCAAACTCATCCTTTAATATGAGATTATAATTAACCTAGGACTCCTTTTTAGGAGTAAGACCCAGTCCAAATCCCCAGTCTTAAAATTACCTGTTCAACGGGAATCCTCCTTAAGAGTAATCCCCAACCATAATTCCTTTAACATGGGCCTCTTCCTCAGGAGTAAGTCCCAAATTCCAAAAAAACATAATTCCCTTATCATGGGCTTCCTTTTCAGTAGTAAGCCCCAGTGATAATTCCCTTAACCTGTGCTTCCTTTTCAGGAGTAATCCAAAGTTATAATTTCCTTTAACCTGGGACCCTTAATTAAGAGTAAGCCCTAGTCATAATTTCTCTTAACCAGTCATAATTTACATTTGATTTGGGTTTCCTGCTCAAGAGTAAAACCCAATCATAAGTCCTCTCTAATTTGGTCATCCTTCTCAGGATTAAGTCTTAAGTAATGTAGAAAAATCTCCATAAAGCACATATACCTTTATGGACCTTGTTCCATGGGTTTCTTCCCTGAATTAAATCTTAATCTTCATCTATTTGGGTATTCATACATATATATGCCCCACATCATTTCTTATAATTGCTTCTTTCATGGAACAATTTTCTGGTTTTAACAATACCTCCTATTTTTCACACCGAGTATGACTCACATGAGCTTAGAGTGTAAAAGTAATTATGACATATTTCTTTTGATCCATCAATCATGCATAAACATCATACTATATTATTCAAACTACGTGGGTTCAGATTAATTTTTCTTTAAACGACGATACATAGGTAGCCCATCTGCGGTTACGATCCCAACCCTGAAATAATTCTTGTTTTTCTGAATGAAAATAAACTTCAAGTTCCCCACTGAGTGGCATTAAAACTAGTATGGTTATCATAATGAGCAAGAGATTTCTATATAATGTGTCGAAGGATACCATTGAATATGAATATCTGACAAAAACATATGATTCTATATCGATGAAGAACATCGAATACATATAAAATATTCTCTAAATCTCAACACTGATTGTCAGATTTTAAAGAATGCTCATTTTTATACCTGGTAATTTAATAAGGATTCGCGAACATAACTTAAATCTATAAAGAGAGTCCTGAAGTAGAAAATAATTCCCCTCAAAAAGCTGTGATGAGTCCGACCTCGCATCCTCTCGACCAATGCAAATTCATAAGCCTCATCAGTCCACAACTAATGAGCTCCTACCTTTTGATAGTAGGTCCAAATTGATATAGAATCATTGGATGTTTACGGTTCTACGAACTAACCCATTAGAAACCGCTTTGAATGTTTGAACCTTAAATCAACAAGGTAATCCCCATTTCCATAGGAAACAATTGTGCAGTGATATTCAGAAAAGGATGCTCTATGTGCATACTTAATTATTCACCCAACCTATGTTTGGATAAAAATACATAAAATTAAAAGCTAAAATACATAAATAGTATCCACAATAATTTATGATCAACCGTTTCATATAGGGCTACTGAATTTATTATCCCAAACCATGAAGATAGAAAACTAGACCTAAAGGATTATGAATGCAGAAGAGAAATCACCCCAGGACTTAGGGTTGGGATATTTTTCACCTCATCAATCTCCTCCTTAGTGGGAAATATTATTCTCCTAGTCTGGTAAAATGCATCATAGTGGATCGAAAAAATTCGTACAGTATCATGATTCAGTATCATCATTAGGGATGTGCACAAACACAATTTCAATGGATTCTATTCAGATGAATGACAACCATGTTGCTCATATAGAATCAGAAAAGGTGAGGATGAATGCTCATGGCCGACATAGGTGAAGAAAATATTGTGAAGACATTTATATAATTCCTTAAATGCATTCTAGATCAGTTAAAGTCATCTTGAACACCCTTGTAGATTCTAAAGAACACAAAACTAATTCATATCAGTCAGAAGTGGAAGTTCCAATTCATAATATGGTCCACCCTAAAAAATTGAAAGATTTGTACATTCTTTGAACAAGTGGATATCCCTAAATTTGGGAACTTCCTCAAAGAGTGCATCATAACCTCATCAAAAGGAACCTAATAATTAAAGTGTAATGGGTCATATTGTACCTCTCCATATTCTAGGATAGGATAATACTCTTCTTATTTAAGAAATATTTGATCAGTAAGAGGAAGATAGGAGTTAAATAAAAATACTCAATGTAAAATTACTCAAATGAAACCTTCTAGCTCAATATGTGTTAAATAAATATATAAAACTTTCACTTCTTGCTGGCGCACCTCATCAAAGAGGGTATACAGTGAAAAATATAGAATGTCTAGAACATATTCTTATCATGGGACACAAATAACCAATATATTTGAATCCAGAATTTGCAGACCGAGAATTGCATCTATTTGGTGTGAAATTGACTTAGGGTCAGACACATCCTTATAAGCCTAACCCTATGGGTTACCCATGATAGATACTAGAAGTTTCGTTATAAATGGACTTATTGGACACTTTAACTTTTGAATCTCTTTCCTCCATACCTATTCAATCTACATCCACCACACTTTTTCAGGTATACCTCAACCATATTTTCCAAAAGTTTTTACGAACACTATTGAGCCATGAAAAGTTTTATTGGACACCATGGTGTAATAATGTTTGCTAATACAACTAGAAAAGAAATCTTACCCTAAATGGATAGATCCAAATCCTCCCGTATCAAATTCAGGTAATCATATATTTTAATATTCAATGGATCGAGGGACAAAAGAAGTACTTGACGCAATTCTTCTCTCATTGCGATCCCATGATTGACGAACCCTATACCATAGTAGGTGTTTAAACTCTAGTTCTTCATGAAATAACAGTAAAGAAGAAATTTAGTGCGCAATAAGATTTTGTAGTCTTGGTCAATAATAAGGTGGGAAGATCATCATTTTAATTTTACCTTACAGTTCACCTCAACAATGTAGAAGAAAATAGACTTCAATCTCACAGACTGCAAACAATGAGAAAATGAAAGGGTATGAAATTCCATTGATCTATTAAAATAATTTACATACTCCTAGAACGTAACACTCCCTCTAGAATAGTTGTTTCATATTTTTATAGATAATATTTTTTATGAGTTATGCACACCTCTTATCCCTATGAAATATAAAATAGGTTTTTGAGAAATTTCCACATTACATCAAAAGGTGTAAGACTCTATCATGCTAACATATGATGCTTCTCAGATTCCCCTTAATAATATTTTCTATGTTATACCTTAGGACTCCATCCTCATCACTCGACCAGAAAAAATCAAATGTGTGGTTTTTTTTGACATACCATTTCATCAAAGTAATGAAAATATTATTAACGGATCTCTAAAAAAATTAAATCCATGAAAAAACCCATACATGGTCAAAATACACATATGTGGAAGCACTATGTACCAACACCTACACAAAAAATTGTAGTTGAGTAACTATCAACAAGAAAACAAAATTGGTGACAGAACTCCACCCAGTACATATGCTAGAAACCTACATGAACAACCAATTTTGACTAGGATACCCTGTTTTACTATATATAGGATCATTGGGCTCTTCATTTGAGAGGCTATAATTTCAGATGAACTTCATGAGCTCTGGTCACATGCCCCCTTTTATATGGTCCCCAAAATCATCTTTAGTTCTCCCTTGAAAACACTATAAAATAGAGAATTAAAGGGGATTGGTGAGATCAATGTCCTTTCATGGTATAATGCACATAATAACTGCACGATGACCCTTATTCCATAATAGGAATCCACCTGCACGAGTCCCCCCTTCATTATGTAAGGACATATACCACGATCAATATGGGATACCTGGGGAGACACATAGTGCTTAGGATAAATCCTCTACGAAGGATTCATTCCTATGTGGTAAAATTTAGGAGGAATATCCATCTCTAGTTGGCTAATTCCCCCACCCACAATTTGAATCCCTTTAAATCCTCTTAGGCCTTTCATGTCAAAACTGTTCGAAATAGATGCCCCCATGACTTGTTAGTGTAACCCATTGAGGCTTTAGTCAAAGTCCTCTATTAAAATAAATATTTTCCATTGGATCCCTTGTCTGAAAGGGATCAATTTTAATCCTCCACTGGATCCTATAAACTTGCACAAACATGGATAGTTTGAACAAGCATGACCTCCATTTTTGTGTGTATTACTAAGGTTAATGTCTTCCCACATATTAATGATTGGATAGCTAGGGACCTGATAGTTCATGTCAGTGTGTATCCCTACGATCATGAATACCCCTATGAATGGGAAAATTTTAGGTTATTCCTGGTATCAGTTATATGGGTTTTGTCCATGTCATACCCTTATCATCTCTATGTCCTAGAGCCTCCAGTTCCTAGAAGGGATGGAGAATGTTACAATTTATTTTCCATTAATCATGGAATGAGATAATCCACCCTCACAACATTACTAATTACAAGGCATCCCTCCTGGAGTAAGCTTATATAGAATCATTCAAGACCTCTTCTTCATTATTTCCACTTCATTCTCCATACCCTGCACCATTACAAGGTAATTTTAAGAGATTGAATATTCATAGCACCTACCTCTTCCACCAGTGGAGGAAGATAAGTGTGAGGCATGCCATATCACACACTATACCGTATCCATCAAATTTTAAACCAACTCATCTTGGCTCCTCTGGGAATAGAGGCTAGCCATGATTGTGGAACCCATACACTTGGATTCATGTTTTGAAAGAGGAACATCTTTTTTAATATTCCTCTATTATTCTAATAGAGTGATTCCAAATAAGTGATAACTGAAGACCATGTATTGAACTCATGGAAAAGTGGATAATGTGGTTTCTAGGTTCTTTTGTTTTCTCTTATTTCTCATAGCGATCATTAGTCACTATGTCTTAGATGTTAATGGTGATAATGATATCCACATGATCAGAAACCACATGGGCATCCTTCTTAAGAGTAAGAACTAATTTTTACCCCTTTCACAATGGTATCCCCAATGAATATGCCCCAATTTTTAAAATATGATAAATCTGATTCTTGTTATAATAAGGTTTCGTAGGATGCCTTGATTGGGCCCTAACTCAATGGGAACCCTCCCCACGAGAATGCCCAATCATAATCCATTTAATTAGGGTGTCCTACCTAAGAGTAAGTCTCTAAACAAGCATCTAAATATCAATGTGTGGAGACATACCTCACGTGCCCTTTTACAGGGAATACTCTTCCGGAGTAATCCAAAATATAATATTATCAATGTCAAAAACTACCCTTTATGTCAAACCTGAGGGCCTCCATAAACACGGATCCTCAAAACCGAACTATGTTGGATGTGATTCCCATCCAAATAATATATATATGAAGACTCAATGAGTTCAAAACCCAATACCCCAAATAAACCCTTTTATCTCTAGAAAACATTCCCTATATGGACTGATTAAACTTGGAGACTCAAATTTACTCTAGGATCCATGGGCCATGAGTTGTTACATCCCACAGAGATGACCTTTCAGCATAACATTATACTATACAGTTGTGTCTTAATCGCATGAACTTATAATGTATGATGTGTCCCGCTAGATGATAATAAACTATGTGTTCTCTGATCCATATGAAGAGGAAATGTAGGAATCTAATTTCATGGGTCCGATAACAACATAAAAAAAATCTATTTACCTGGATGAAAATACACTCCTGAGTTCCACCATTGTGTTTAAAAAAAAGATTCACAGAAATAACAACCAATAAATTACTAATTATTATATAAGAGGATACCATCAATGGAGAACATTTGATACAAAAAAATATGTCCATTTACTGAGAACCATAGATATAGTTAGATGATTCATAATTTTGTACACGATGATAATCAATTTTGAATTAAAGGTTGACCAACACCAAAGACTGGAATAAATAAAGGATTCAAGAACATATCTAAAATCAATAATAGTATCCCAGAGTAGGATATAATTCCCCCCAAAAAGGGTGTGATAATCCATACCTCCCATCCTATTGACCAATGTGATTTCTTAAGAATCATTGGACAAACATCCCAATGAGCACCTTCCATTGGAAAGTAGGTCCCCATGGATATTGAACATTTGGGAATTTCCAATTTTATAGAGAAACCCACTGGAAAACATTTAGAAATAATTATTTTGGACACCAAAAAATATTTCCAAGGGAAAAATGATATGGTAGATGTTGATGTTGGAAGAATGAGAAACAAAATTTGGAATACAAAGTTTGTGTATACAATCAATGGTGATGATTTTTTTAATGATGTGAAAAACCAAAAGTATCAAAAACATTAAAATAGTAAGGATGTTGTAGATGATATTGATTTCATAAAATTGAACAAAAATATGTATTGGTATGAATGATGTTGATAGAAAAAGTTGAATCTAATGTAAAATTTTTGAGAAAACTGACGGTGAATTGTAAAAGCAAATGAAGATGTATAAACATATTTCTCTATTTGTTGATGACTTTGGATTATGAGGAAGTGTAAAAAAATAGATTTCTGATGAATATTGATATAAATATTATTTAATTAAATATAAGTCTAAACTCTAAATGAATTTATTTTCTATTTAAAAATATAATGTAAACATTTATACACAAATTTTTCCTATAACTTGTTTTATTTGTAATCATTTCTTAATAATTCGATTTATAAATATTTTTTAATAAATACATTACTTTTATTAATTTTTTTATTCATAATTAATTCATAATAATCTAATTTTTTATAAATAATAATAAATGCATCCATAGAAACAAATATTCAGAATATGGAAAATGAATGTAATTTCATATACCATATTATGTGAAATATTTGATTAATGGTTAAATAAGAATTATAGAAAAAATTACTAATTATCAAGAATTTATAATTACAATATAGAAAATCTAATTTTATAATGGTTTTAATCAGATTCAATTTAAATATATTATTAGTCAAAAATTTATTTATAAGAAAGTATGTAATGTGTTTTATATGAAAATATTAATATTTTTATTTGAAAATTTATTTCACAAGAATGAAAAATTTTTACTTGAAAAAAATAATTATAAAATTAGAATAATGTTGGATTTTTAAATGTTAAATGGCCCATGAAATATAATTTTGATCACAGTTCATAATGTTTTCTACATTGAAACTGTATTACCATTTTTTTATTTAAAATATAAATTTTACTTAATTATAATAAATTGTTTTGAAAAGGAATATTTTTTTTATAAATTTAAATTTATAATTTTCAATAAAATAATAAATAATTAAAAATAGAAAATATAAATGAATCCACCCATATCAAAATAAATTAATTTTATTTTGAATAAATATTTTTTTTTTATTATTTAATTTTATTTAAAAGATAAATTTTAGAATTGAAATTTTATATAAATATATATATTATAATATTTAGTTTTTAAAAATTCACTTAAGGTTAATTTTAGGTAATTTAATGAAGAAGATTATTTATTAAATAATAGTAAAGAATGTAGTTTTATCAATACTAAAAACATTTATGATATAATTATAATGTTGGAATAGAATTTATAAATTGTGAAATGTATTTTATAAAAAATAATATATTTATTCAGTAAAATTGTGGATTCGAAATTATAATATTAAATTTATAAAATTAATTTTTACATTTTGGAACATCAATTATATTTTATCCTGTTAAAAAAAAATTTATGGCCTTTTTCATTTAATTATGTATTTGGATGGTTCCACTCTATTTTGAATTTCTATAAATTTCCTATGACAATAAATTTTTCATAACAAACCAATATTTCATGTTAATCATCCATACTCAAAGTCCCTTGGCCTAAACAATAAAAAAAATATTTTCACCCAAAGAACCCTCTCCCAATGTATAAATACCCCTTCTCATACCCCTTGGAAAATCACATCCCATTCACTTATAAAAAGCCTCATTATAATAATATTCCCCTCCAATGTCTCTTAACACCATCTGGATCATTCTATAGTTATAAAACCCCAAGACTTCACGGTTTTTTGTTGGGGATAAATATTCAATGATCTGGTAACCCTGATTCTCTTTTCTTTGTTTTTCCTCTCTTCTAATTTTTTACCGTTCAAATAAATTACCCTTTTTATTACTTTCTAAAATTATAAAAAAATAAATTTATAAAACATCCATTTCATTATGATTCTTTTATACCAATTTTATTACATTTTTATTTTGTACACTATATTCCAATCTTTTGACCAGACCCTATAATGGTCGGTTTTATCTGCCTGCGGGGATAATGTCAATGCATTACCTATACCATCTTACAGGTATGGTTAGTGTATAATTTTGAATACATATTGATTTTAATTTAATCCGAGAACACATAAATAATTTTATATAATGATAAATTACAGATAGCTGTAGGCACAAAATAAAGACAAAATATGGTATTTTAAAAACAAAATTCACTTGTTCTAGAAATTATATCATCAAATGAAATAATAATATATAAATTAAAATATTTAAAAATAATCATTAAATATGTAAATGATTATAATTTACATATTCATTCAAAATTTCATAACTATATGTTTATTATATAGGAAATAAAAACCAGATGAAATACTATGAGGAAAAAAGTAATTTTCATTTGCCTCACTTTCCATCACATGAGACATAATTAAAATTATGTACATATTCTTATTCTAAATGATGAAATTAAATTCCAATTCCTTATTTTATTATAAATAATTATTTTGATCATTTTTAAATATCTATTTCATGACCCATATCATTATACTTTTAATTCATTACTAAACAGATAGGTGGGATCTCGAACCCAACACAATCCTTATGTGTTTATTTTGTATTTTACTCATATTTTTTTATCCTTTGTAATATTAAAAAAAATTAGTTTATGATGAAATTTTAATGTCCACCAAATTTTTTTTTAATTAGATTCCCTAAACCTATAAAATTATCTTTTTATAGGAAAATATAAACAAAACCATTGAAAAATGCTTTCATGATTTCAATTCCACTTTCTATTATTATTATAAACATTTTTGTCTCAATAAAATAATTTATATTAAATGTTTTAATAATAATTAATTTTATTTATGTTGGATTTTATTACAATTAATTCCTTACCTATTATTTACTTTTTAATTTTATGTCAACGTTTCTAAAGGTATATTTATAATTTATGAAAACCTAATAAATTCCATGCCTACCGCTGAATGGTTTTTATCTTTGTCAATAAAAAGTCAATGTTCTAGTATTTCAAAGATTTTATTCTATTTAATATATTCTTTCACATAAATGGATACTATACTATATCACAATGATATTTAATGTAATATTTTTTACTTTGATAGCCCACATTACTAGAAACACAACATTTAAACGAACCACGATATACATTTAAAATATAATTATTTAATGTTACATTCATCACCGAGCCATTAAATATAAGAGTATGATTAAAATTAATTATATAATAAAATTTATATAATGATACAAATAAAATAAATTTCTATAAATTATCAGGAAATGAGGAATAATTTGTTTTTTTAAAATGAATTTATCATTCAAAAAATATGTTTCCTTCAAAAAATTATTTTTATTTATTTTTGTGTGAGTATATTATATAATTTTTTTAAAATTGATATAATTAATTAGAAAATTTGAATTTAATTATTGAAACCAACACATAAAAATTATCATACAATGAGTATTTGATAATTTTCTGAAAAGATTAATTATTTAATGAATAGTGAAAGTACATATTTTAATAAAAAAAAATATTTTTCATTTAGCTAATTTAAAAAGATACAATTTAAATTTAAAAGGTTTTAAATGATTATTTATTAATTATATTATTACCAATAAAATTTATTTCAATGGAATAAATATTATTTTTAATTCTAATATAAAAACATTTTATACATTCAAAAATATTTTCATTCAAAAACTGATTTTCCGTGATTTCATTGGAATAATATTAAATTAAATTCTACCACCTATATTAATTGAATTTGGTAAAATTTATTATCAATTTTTAATTATTATAATTTATATTATTTAATAATTCCTACTTATATTTTGGTCACAATGATTAGTAAAATTAGTTAAATTTCAGGACCATGGTAAAAGGCTAAATTAGATTAACTATGGTCAAAAATAACTGATAAGAGAACCATATTTTATATTAAATATTATTTTATTATGTTATTTAAACACATATCAAGAATGGAATTATTTTTAATTGATTTGGGGACACTTTTCCTTGATAGTGACCCATATAAAATTATAAGTAAAAAAAATGTCACCCTTTTGTATTTATATTTTAATTACATGTTCACATTGGGAAAGAAGAAGGTTCTGAAAATATAAGTATTATAAATTTTTGAATAAATAAATTATTTTAATGAGGGTAATTTATTTATATTTTTTTCAATTTTTAAAAAACCAATAATTCTTACCAAATGCCGACACTATAATTATATAATTAAAAGGGAAAATATATAATATTTTAAAAATATCGAAATTAAAATAATTTCAAATAATTATTTTGTTACATGATTTTATTAGAAAAAGTAAACCATTTATATTTCTATAAAGGCAATAAATTCAAAATAAATCTTGGAGTTGTAATTTTTAATGTCCAATTAAATGAGCAATATCAAAAAAAAATTAACGTTAATTTATAAAAAATATTATTTTATAAAAAGATTTAAAATTGATAAAAATAAAATATAAAGATATTTGATTGTATATACTTAAAAATAAAAAACATATTCCTTTCATTGAAATATTTTTAATTTATAGTATCTATATTGAATCCTAAATATTTAAAAAACTACATTGATTACAATTTAAACAACTTTTTTCACATCATATACTCTTGTGCTAAAATTTATTTCTCCATGAATATAGTATTTCTAAATAATTAATTTTTTCATATTTATAAACATTGGTTTCAAATTATCATATTAAGTTCATTTATTTCTAGTTTAAATGATAAATTACTTAGTAAAAAAACTAGTTATGACGGTGAAAACCAAAATTGTAAAATTGAAGAACCATAGATTTTATTGAAGTAACATAATTAAAACATGTTTCTTTTTTTTTTGTGGAGGTGCAGACTGAACATATCAATCCTAAAATGAATTATTTATCAACTATTTAGGAACATATTTTAAGAATGAATTCCAATAATTGATTATTTTTGGGTATTTAAAAAATATCACTCCACCTCAATTATAAAATGGAACCTGGTACCCTCAAATTTTCAAAAATCTTAATCCATTAAACAATAACAAAACCTAACCAATATATTATTTTAATGATATATTATTTATTATTTATATGTGTAAAATTGTTTAATTATTTTCATTCCATCATAAAATAACAATGGGAACAATATTTCTTTCTACGTATAACATACTGTCACTATGAAAGGTGTAATTCATTTTATAGGTCCAAATTTTATAAAATATTATAAATATTTAAATAATGAATTTAAAATATGTTTTTATTATCATTAATAATTTTTAGATGACAGAACCATATTTGATGTAAACGGAATGAAACTACATAACTATATCATACATGATCCTCCAAAAAATGATTTTAATAAATAATTTTTAGTAAATATGATATAAAATGTTATAAGTAAATAATATATTTTATGATATAAATGATTATGTTTTTTTAATATATCAATAATAAATATTTAATTATTATACAGTAGGTTTAAACACATAAAAGGTTATTTAGACCTAAGGTAATGTAGTTTCTTCTCAATCATATATCTATGAGACATTTTCCATATTCACCAATTGTTCCTTTTGTGTGGTGTATATAATTTCTATTAATATATTTCATTATTCATATTAAAATAAATTATAATAATTACATATCTATTTTTTATCTATCCTTTATTGAGTTAATAACACAAAATATATTAAATTGGTAAGGTATATTTGTTACAATATTATTATATATTAGTATTGTCTATGTTAATTTCGCAATGATGAAATTTCATGATCTTCAATAGAATAATTACATGATATATCTTACGATGTGATATTTTATATAAAAGAGATGTTCCTGTTTCAATTTCTTATCTTAAAAAAAACATGAGACAAAAATAATGTTTTCATAATATTCAACATTATTTTTTTCTTCCATTGAAAACCCTTTATCATTCATGTCCATGAATTATAAAAGTGTTTTGAAGAATTTTTTTCATTATGAAAACATTTTTTAATATCATTTATACCATTTTTTTAATTTTTTATAAAATTAAATAGACATATTCTCTTAATTTAATGAATGTGGTACTTTTGAGTTTTTGAAGAACATTTGAATGGAATAGGTTTTAACCTGTACGAAGTGAATATTATTTCCCACTGTTATGACTGATAAATTATTTAAAGACTTATTTACTTGTTACAAATGTTACTTTCAAAGAATATTTTATATTAATTAATTTTGAAATGTTTATATTTTAGTTTTGTTCTTTAAAATTGGGACAATTATTTTCCTCAATAAGTTTTTATGAAATTTCTATTAATTAAAAGAAACCACCTAAAAAGTTTCTTATAACTTCCTAAGGATATGTTATAATGATACTGACCTAAATATTTTCTAATTCTCATGAAAATGTTTATGAAGGTTGTTTGTTTCACTAGGGTTGCGCAATGACGAAATTTTTATAAAATCTATTTCCTTTTCACAATTTATGATATATTGAAGGATTTTGAAGAATAAATCAGTATAATTTTCACTATATAGTGGGTGGGATTGTAATTATATATACCCCTAATGAATTTTATAATTTTTCATTTTCTATGAACTCAAAGGGTGCTTGAGAAGTTATCCCACACCCAAAAAAGAGGGTACATAAGAAGTTAACCTATGCTCAAAAAAAGAGGGTACATGGGAGGTTATCACAAGCCTTAAAAAAAGTGTACATGAGAGGTTTTACAAATCCTAATGTAGGTACCCTGGTTATCAGACCGTGACTAAAAATTCAATGAATTTATTGGTGTGTATATTTGAAATTACATATTCTTGGATTATGTGGATTCCACAAACCTATCAATGAATAAATATTATGCTATGAATTCTTATGTTCATTGATTTCATTAAGAGACTTGTCTTATGACTTCTTGGATTTATTCAATGTCTCAAGATCATGATCAATGATTTGTAGGTTATGTTATTATATTTTTAATATCATGTTCTCTTACACTTATTCTCATGTTATGTTTATGTGATCAATAATATCTCCCGTGTTTACTCTTATTAGGCATCTGAGATCATCATTCTAATGATTACATTACCCATGTTATAAATAAATATTTTTATTATGGTATTTAAAAGAAGATTACTATGGGTGACGATATTTATGGTAAATTTTGAATATTCTTCATGAAATAAGAATATTTTTCATCTAGCCTTTAAATATAGTAATCCTTTATGGTTCCCATTCATGTTTTTGTATAATGATAGTGAATATTAATAAATTATGATGTAATATCTTTGTATGAAACGTATGGGTCACTATAGATTATACTAGAGGATATTTTTAGTCATCCATTAAAGATTAGGGTTAGAAAAATCTGGTGGAAAGACATATGTAAATGTATATATATATATATATATATGACATCTTCCCAAATTTTTGGTAAGGAATAGATTAAATAATTTTCCTTTGGAATAATTATTTTCATATATTCTAAAAGATTATGTGGAAATATCATAGTTATAACTAGGGTTAATAACACTATAAAGGGAACAATATATTGATTCAGATGTTTTACTTCTAGCTTTCCCATTCCTTTAGTTTTGGAAATCAGAAAAATATTTGTAAAATTTCATTACTTTGTTTTTTTGTCCCATGTGTTTTATCATGTATTTGGGGAAAACATTTACTTTTTACATATTTAAAATTTTATAAAAAGTTTTTGAAATATTAAATTTATATTTATTCATTTATATTATCATAATGAGTATGTGTTTGACAAATCGAACTCACCTTTATGTATCCAGAAGTTATAATTATGTCGTGTATTTAGTACTAATATATATATTGAAAATCACAATAATACCGGTACCAATATAATGTAATTTACAATCATAATGATGATCTTTTTGAATTTTTTATTTAATTCTTTTAGATTGAATAAAGTTTATAATCAGAATATGAAAAACATGTCTCTAATGTTAGGAATTGTTTTAACACTATATTTGTGTTAATAAATATGATGTTAGACATTCAGTTACAATGAGCCCTCAAGTTCATGATTTATGAGGATATTAAAACCAAATTAGAATTATTACCATTTGGAGATCACCAATATATACCATTTCATTTTAAGAGTATATAGATGGTTGATTACTCACGTATAAAGGGCGATTTGTGTTGACTGCTCGTTCTTTTGAATTGTTTTTATTTTGTATGTTTATGTTCAATGTAATCCATGTAAAGTTTGTTTCCATATAAAATTTGGTAATTCTAACATGCATCTGATCATTGTTATAATTTATGGACTCTAGGGATATGAATATAGAGAATATAATCAACCTGATCATGGGTATACATGGATTGTATAACAGAGTGAGTTCATCAGATCAAGGGCTTCGATGTTTAAAATGACAGAGCGAATCATTTTATTGAGGACTTCTGAGGATAGGAAGTGGGAGAAATTCAGATAATTATATTGAGGTCTTTACAAATTAATTAAGACATACGTTACTCTAATTATAAAACAATGGATACCTTTAGTCAAGGTTACTAATTACCTTAATCAAAATGTTAAAAGTGGTTTATTGTTTAAATATCGTGTAAGTAATTATTAAAGTTGATAGCTATTGTATTATTATTTTTAATAGTTTATATTACACTAAAAATTTAATACTAACTAAGTCATAACATTTATATTTATATTCTATTTTTATAACATAATAGATCTGATTATGATGAGTTATCAAGTGTCATGAGTCTAATGTGATGTTAGGTGCTATGATTTTGAGGCCATTGCAACAGAAATGGAAATATAGATATTATGTGTTTGTTGTGAAGATTCCTATAAATATTGTATCATTTGAATAGTTTTATTAAAATCCTTATTTGATCTAAACTTGTCTGAATAATACCTATCATGAATATCACATTCATAGTAGTATTTATTTATTTATAGTGTTATCGTTTTAATGAATACTTATCATGGATGTATTCATAAGAACATTTGACATTTTATTCATTTATGATCATTGTAATGACTGAGGGATTCAATGTATAAGAATATAGAGAATAAGATATTTGGATCAGTAGATTATGGGGATAGTAAGACAGAGTAGAACCTCATATCAAGGGATTATAGTGGTAGGAAGACAGATCCATTTTTGTCATCATCTCAATGTATTTCCTCATAAGGAATGAAAAACATTACTATAAGTATAAAATAATGAATACCATTATTGTGTATTATTGACTACATTACTATTATGGTTAAAATAGTTCTAAATTTTAAATATCCTTTATGTAGTTCTTAATATTTTAGGTATTATATTACTTTTTTGTAAGTTTATATTTAGATGCACATTTATTAGAATTTGAGTAATCTTATTTATGTTTTTATTCTGTTTGATTTAACAAAATATTTTTGTTGATGATGGTACTATAAAAAATTAGATCTACTATGATTATGATATTAAATCTGATATAATGTGACCAATCCTAGTTCTGATTCGGTGACATTATTAATCAATCACATGGCTGAGTTTGATAATTTACATTAATAGGATTTAGGTTTTATTTAGTTCAAAAACCTTAAACCATGTTTTTAAAATACAATTCTCCCCCTATTTCATGCATTACCATCTTAATATAGTATAAAATACTATAATTTTATTATATGAGGATTTCACTTCTCAAATACATGATGGGATTTTACATTATATACATATTTCAAGTTAATTTATTGTTTTTATATAAACGTTATATTTATAAACATTTTTTACCATAAAATTCCTCTATGGAAAAATAATTTATGTTTTTTTAATATAGAAGTTCATAATACTGGTTCAATATAAAATCTCAATCTAAACAGAACATATGACTTTGATGGTGCTAATTATTAGAACTGGAGAGATAGGATGAATACATTTGTAATAAACAAAGTGGTTGAAAATGTTTTTATTATAACTAGATATAATAAGATTCCTATTATGGAATTCATTACTTTTAGTCATCAAGAAAAAAAGAATATATATTAAATTAACGAGTAAGGAATACATTTTTTGTTTAATGACAAGAAGAATTTACATTCAGATATCATCATGTGATGCTGAAAATTGTTTCTAGGAAAAAAAATATGTCACACATTTTGGTACTTCAAAATCGCAGATACCAAGAGAGAAATGATAAGACAAGAATACTAATAATTTTATTTCTATGACAATCAGTTTTTAAGATGCACTAGAGGATTAGGTACATCATAAAGAGTTTATAATCAATTGAAAAAAAGAAATTGATGATTAAATCATTGTGGAAATGATAATTTATATCATTCTAAAAGATTTGGAATAAAAAAGGACTATTGTTGATGATAAAAGAAATAATAATAATCTTAACATGGATGATCTAATTTGTAAAATTATTTTGTACGAGGGTGGAATAAAAAGAGATGATGAGAAAAATAAAAATAAAAATGGTTGTGCTTCCTTTTCATCAACATCTACCATAACAACTAAAGTTAAATATATAGATAATGTTGTTAAATCATCAATAGAATAGAGATTCTTTATTGAATATAATTGAATAACTTGTTACTGTTATGAAAATTAATTACCTAATTTCATACAAATAATGAGTTAGATAGAAAAAAAAATTCTTTAAATATCATTACGAAAAGAGTCTTATGGATAAATGTGAAAATAAATATGAAGTCACGTGTTATTAATGTATGTTTTCTGGAAATGTATGACCAATTTTTAAAAACCTAAAGTGTAGCCATTGAATGGAAAGAAATATAGAAATTAATTTCAAAATGTAATATAAATCAAATGGAATGAACATATTATTTCCTACTAAATCATGGTTTTCTGTTTTTGGTGATTCTTTTGGTAATAATTTTCATAATGATAATTCTAAACGTAGGAACAGAGTCCTTATTTCTAATGTACCCATGGTAAAAAAAAGCTCCCTGCTTATGGTATCGAAATCCGAATACCTCAGAAATATTTCAATAAAATCTAATTTTATTAATGTGTATAATTCAAAATATTTTGATGAATAATCATCCTCCAATGATGATAATTATTTTCCTTCTTATGATTAATTTCCTCGTTTTTCGGAACAGTTATGAAATTATAATTGTAAATTTTTTAAAAATAAATGATAATGTTAAACCTAAAAAATACTATTCTTAATTCAGAAATAAATGTTTCAAAAAATGAAATATCAAATATAAAAAAGATATTGAGGATAAAAAATTATGAAAAGGTTACTATTTCTAAAGATATAGATATTTTTTTGAGACATATAGATTAAAAAATAGTTTTGATAAAATTCGTTCCAAATATTTTACTAATTAAGATAAGAATTTAGTTGTAAAAAACTATGAAATTTATTCATTAAAGAATTTTTTTCCAAAATTTTTCATTGGTAAGGAAAAAATTGATAAAATTTACAAAAAAATTAGTCCATTTGTTACTAGTAATAGAATTGGTTTTTCTTTTAAATAACCTTCCTTTAAAAACAATATCATTGTTCAAAAAGTGAATCTTTTTGAAAAAAGTGACAATGTGGTGGGAATTGATGAAATGAGTGTTCACTAGATAACGGACAATCAAAATGTTTCCATAAATCCTTTTTCATAAACAAATGTGGATTCATAATGTTTGGTATACTGATATTACCCGACCCAATAAGGGTTTGGTATAGATAGTCTAATATTTTTTTCTGGGTAATAAATATAGTTCAACAATAATAACATATTTTACATGGATAGAGGGTTTTCTAAGAATATGAATATAAATAATTTCTTCTCCAATAAAATAATAAATATGAAATGTTGTAATGTTAAATTCAGAGATAATGTTCAAGGAGAGATTATCAGAATATTTAAAAGTGTTCTTATTGGAAATAATCTTATTTCGAATGTTTTATTTGTTAATGGTCTTAAGAACAACTTATAAGATAAATTAAATTATTCAATGAAGGTTGTCGTGTGATATTTAGGAATGAAAAAGGTTTAGTACATAGTTCATATGATGAATTCAGTCTTTCTTCTAATCACCATGTGAATGTTTAAACACATAACATATAAAGCATTAAGAGCCAAGACTTGCATTCCATAAGTGAAACAGAAGATCAATCTTTGTAATGTAATATAAGATTAGGAAAATATAACCATATAATCTTATGTTTTTAAATTAATAATGTACTTATTAAGGATCAACTAGGACATTAGATTGAAACTTAAAAATTTTGTGTCCTATAGTCATGTGGTAAGAAACATAATCCATGTTTTAAATAAATTAGTGATGTATCGACTTATGATGCTTTATTGTTAGTGCACATTTACTTATTTTGTGCTTCGAAAAGTAGATATATCAGTGGAAAATAATTTTTATATCTCTTAGTCGATTATTACATCAGATATACAAGGGTTTATTTTCTCACAATGAAATCTAAAGCCTCTAGTTATTATAAAACATTTGTATCCCAGGAATAAAATGATAGAAAACTCTAATTGATAAATATTCAGAATGAAATTGGTATATTATTTGAAAATAATTATTTTGAAAAAAAATATCATGAAAGGTATAGAAAATAATTGTTCAGTTCCTGGAACCCCTGTGAAAAATGTTAATGATAAAAAAAGAAATAGAATTCTTATAGTACTAATTAGAACTACAATGAGTGAATACTCTATTTAAAATCATATTTTTGTTGAAGTTGTTATTACTAACTACCATACAATAAATCATGTTTTAATCATTCCTTTTCTTAACAAACTACTTATGAGTTGTGTACAATAACAATAACAAAACAAAATATTTATTTCTTCATTGTTTTTGGTCACAAAGTATTAATTTTGAATATTAAATATAATCTACATAAATTTTCATCTAAATCCAATCAAGGAATATTTTTAGGTAATTCCACAACTTATAGGGCAGATAGATTTTTTAATTAAAATTCATATACTATTGAGGAAATAGTCCATGTTATGTATGTTAAAACATACCCTTTTATTTTCAAAAATGATAAAAAATGTCCTCATAAGTTAATTCTAAAACTGAGTGTAGTCATTTTTTATAATTATCCTTTCAAAAGGAAGTTACACAAGAAATAGTTTCTAAAGTTATTTGTTTGTAATATTGTTTATATTTTTATGAAGAAAATGTTTTAGAAAAAATAAGAATTCAGTTGTTTCTTAGGAATCATTATAGTGAATGTATCATTGGTGATATAGATCAACTAGTTATGTCTTGAAGTTTCTTATGGCATGAAAATAAACATCAAGATTTCATATCCCAATTTGAATATAAGAATCCTAATGAGGCTTAAGGTGATGAGGATTAGATTATGGAAATGAAATTTTAAATCAATGAGTTTGAGATGAAAAAATTATGGAACCTAGTTTCATGACTTAATGAATATTCTATAATTAGAGTACAAAGGGTTGTTTTTGAATAAATTTGATGACAAGGGAATAATTGTTAGAAATAATGATATACTTGTGGTTAATGGATATAATCAATAATAGGGAATTTATTACTAAGAAACATATTCCCTAGTAGATATAATTGAATCTTTCTAAATACTTCAATCCTTTGGAGTATTCATTATTTTCGATATTTTTCAAACGGACTTGAAGTGTGCTTTTCTAAATGGATATGTCTACGAGAATGTGTTTCTGATCAACCCCAGGTCTTGAAAATTCAAAACAACTAGAATATTTTTTATAAACTTAAAAATTGATTATATAAAATTAAACAGGCCCTTGGATCCTGGTGTTGTAGGTTTACAAGTTTTATGTTAAGAATTTAAAATAAGGTAGCTACATATCCAAATATTTATATAAAATAAGTGACTAAATATAGTATGATTTTTGAAAAGATATGTTGATGACATTATCTTTGGCTCAACTCAACAGTCCTTGACTAATTCCATTGAAAACCTTATGAAATCTAAGATTGAAATGAGTATGATGGGTGAGTTAATACATTTCTTGGGTTTTATAATTTCAAAAAAGTATAATGAAATTTTATCCCCCAAAATAATTATACAATATATCTCATTATGAAAATTGGATTTGAAAATACCAAATGTATTAGTACTCTTATTGGTACATCCTATACCCTTGATAATGATGATGTAAGGAAAATAGTTGATCAAAATATTTTTATTGGTATGATAAAAATATTACATTACTTAACTTCTAGATGACCAAATTTAATGTTTTATGTATGATTTTGTGAAAGATATCAAAAAAATTTAAAAGAATCTTATTTAAAATCCATAATTTTTTTCTATCTACTATAAACTACGAATTTTATAATTTTCTATTCATATGGATGTTTTTTTGAATTTAATTTTTTTATATATTGAATTTCTAGTTTGAAAATTTGATAGGAAAATAACATCCAGAACATTCAATATATTAGGAGATTCGATAATTTCATTTTCATTTATGAAAAAACCCTCAGTATAAGTTTCCATTGTAGAAGTTGAATATGTGGCAGTTGTAAGATTTGTTTCTCAAGTGTTGTTGATACAAAACACACTCACTGTACATGGAATGTTTTTTAGTAAAAATAAAATAACTTCGGATAAGAAAATCATAATTTATTTATATAAAACCCATTAAAACAATATTGTGCTAAAGATAGATTAAATACACCTTTTATTTCCGGATGATACACCTAAAGGAGATATCATTTTTCAATTCATTAGAAAAAAAAATAAAATTATTGATATATTTAAAAGACCTATTACTTTTTATATAATATAATAAATTAAATAAAAAATTGGAATGATCAATGTAAATTAATCATTCATATGTAAATTTTTTTTACCCATCTCCTTACATTAAGCATCACTTTTCATAGTGGGTGCATATGTTTGACGTTCTTTTAATTTTTTTAGTTAATTAAAAATATTATTTTTTATAAAAAAATAATTGTAATCATGTTTCTAGAATAAAATAATTTTTATAAAATTGTATAATTTAAAATTATCAATATCATTCCCAAATTTTGAAAATGTTATAAAATTTCTGGACTCAAAATTTTGAAAAAAATGTCAAATTTAAATTTTCATAATCATGTTTTAAGATAATAATTTTTTATATGTAGAACTATCATAATTAGGTTTTTAAAAAATATCATATTCAGAATTTGTACTAAAATTCTCATATTTACTCATTATTTAAAAAAAACATTCAATATTTGTTAGTTTTCAAAAACCAAGATGAACAGGTAAACTGTACCGATGAATGTTTCTAATCTAATTTTAAATCTTGTCTACTTTTATATTTCCTTCACTATATCATTAATTTATATGTTTAATTTTTTTTACTTTTACTTTTTTTATGAATTATGTGTTTATATTAAAAAAAATTACAACTTTTTCTAATTTTATTTATTCATTTGGTGATTATATGAATCATAAAGTTTTTTAAATATTTCTTTTCATAAATTATAATTGTTAGATAAGAATTATTTTTAATATCTACTATTGGATTTTTTGTGTAAGACTAACTGAAAACCTTAGTGCATATATAAATGAAGGAAACCCCTCATCCCACATCTGTTGTTGACAAAGTTTCTCATTATTTTCTACAACCATCATTTTGACTAGTCTAATATGATTTAATTTCATGAAAATTTAGATCTCTATTTTAGATATGATAGAGATATTTCAGGATTTATCAATGTTTTTAATGTTTATAGAGAGGTCAGTTAGAAGATTTTTTATGAGAAGTTTGATTATATACTGAAAAATATAGTTTCCCATAAAGGATGGGAGTTAGATTCAATAGAAAAAATTTAATGATTTTGATATATTATATCATGATTTGGTATATGATTTATATTAATATGTTAAATTTTTCAAAGAATGCAATAAATTGAAAATTTCATTCACATTGTATCGAAAAAGATTTATTTTCTCTTAAAAACATGGGGATTTGGTTAGAATTTCATTAGAAGGTGAAGCCTATATCCTTTCACATAAGCAACTAGAACATCTTGAATCATTCAACAAAACTAATGTTAGAGATTAGTTTTTCTCAAACTATGAGAGAGAGAGAATGTTTTTTCATCTGAACCTAGAGAACAGAGTGATGGATCTATGGATATGAGGATTACTTATTCCATGAAAAGGGGATTAATATACGCTAATGATATCTGATATTTTTGTGTCATATTTATTGGAAAATATGAGAAACTTATTCTCATAGTGTTTATTCATATAACAGTTTACAAAATAAAATCTTGCTTAACTAAATCCAATAGTATTATTTTTCCTGATTTATTAAGTATGATGGTTGTTGATTGTATGAAATCATTGAAAATTTCTAAAAACTCTGATCAAATGAGGGATAAAATTTCATTTATCAATAGTAATTTAATTAATTATATGATGTTGGTGTTTAGTTATAATTCAAAAAAGATTTTTCAAATACTATATTGTGCTAATTTAGATGAATCCCCATCAAGTAAGTCAGAAAAGGTTTAAAAGAAGAAGAAGTGGAAGGTAGATAACTCCCCCACAAAGAAACAAATATGAATAAAAAGAATGCACCAAAATAAGTTTGTCATAAGTGGATGAAAGAATACGTTGAGAAAACCCTTGGGGAAGTGATGTTCAGACTCTATCCTACTAAGGTCAAGGAATCAAGAATTCATTTTACTGAAATTCTTCCTAAAAAGTAATTAATTAGAAGAAAAATTAGATATTGATTGAAGAACAAATTTGTGAAAATTTGTAGAATAGTGTTGAAATGGAATCTGATAGGGTTGTTCTACCAACCTCTCACACAGATCCGGTCAATCCGAGAGCTGGATTATCTTTTGATAAAATAGTTTTTTTTCATTTAAACATTTAATAAGTTTCTTAAATTTATAAAAAAAAATAATGTAAAGGTGAATCCGTACCATCCATCTAATATAAATAATTGGAACTGAAGCTGGACGGTAAGGGAGTTCTTAGTACTACTGGACTACATCATGAAGAACATTGAAAAAAAGAAATCAATGATGAAGTTGATGTAATATTCAATGAGGAAGGTAAGGCTGATGATGGAAATAAAATAATGAAGAAGAATAATATTACCATTCTAAATAAGAAATAGAAGAATTGGTTTATCAATAATCTGAAGAAAAATATGATAATTAAGTGGAAGATGATCATGAAGAAACTCAATATGTTAAGAATATATCATGTTCATCATCATCATCCTTAATAAAATTACCTAA
Organism: Viscum album; assembly: GCA_963277665.1. NCBI lineage: Eukaryota > Viridiplantae > Streptophyta > Magnoliopsida > Santalales > Viscaceae > Viscum > Viscum album. The sequence goes on from OY728139.1 coordinate 597,799,678, forward strand.
AAGTACAAAAAATAAGAAAAATTAATTACCTCAAATAAAAAGTATTCTTTATGTGAAAATGAATCAGAATCACCATATATGAAAGAGAATGATGATTATAATTAAAAGATAATTGATGATGGTAAACATGATAACAACAATATAGATATCATGGAATTATCTGATTATATGTATTTGAATAACAATGTTTCAAAAGTATGTGAAAATTTTGTTTCGTAGAAATAAATGAAGAAATACTAGGAAGATAATACCTATACCAGAAGAATAAAACTGCATGAGGATTCATATATAAAATCATATTATACTGGAACCATTGTCCTAGAAGGTGTGGATTATATTGTTCATTCTTTGAAAATGATATAGGGAACTATTCCTTATTTTAGAATCCTTCAATCACGATGGCATCTAATTCAAGAATTTATGAATTAGAAATAATAATCTATTAGTATTTTAATTGAGGAGGTGATGCATACTACAACCAAAGTAAAAAAATTTCAAGAAAGGTATCACAATCATAAAAAATCATATAACCATGTGGATAAATGGTCTCATTTTTTTGATTCCAATATTATAATGAATGATTAAATAATTTATGATATAAATAATCTCATGACATAATCAGATGAATCCTTCAATTAGTTATCTAAATTCATGGAAACAACGGTGATGCTTGTAAATGAATTTATGGATACAACAAATGATCGTATTGATCATGTGAAAGTTTAAAATAATAATATCCCAGATATTGAGAAAGAGTTGAGATGACTCTAATGTGGTAAATATGAAGTGATCATTTTTTAGATATATGAATAGTTAAATCATCGAGGAAGTTAACAATATGAAGCCAAAAGAAGAATGGATAGAAAATCTAGAGAAATATTGAAAGGGATTCAAAAATATGAATTCTTGTGTAAAGATCATGATAATGAAAGAACAACATTTTTCATTTTAATTCGTTATCGATTTTTTAAAAAAAAAATTAATTTTCGTTTGTTTATGTATGAATTGATTTTTGACCAATTATTATTTGTATAAATATTTTTCAATTACAATTGGTTGAATGTGGTTTCATTATTTTTTTATATGATTAGTCATTTCATCGTATTTTTTTCAAATGTTTTCTTTTCTGAAATTTTAGGAATCTCTGAGATTTTATCAATTCTTTTTTAAAATCACAATGGTTGATAAATCATTATTTGTGGGAAAAATCCATAATTTTAGATAAAACATTATCTTAGGAATATTTATTAATAAAGGGGGAGTTTTTTCTTTAAGGGGGATAATATTATCATTGGGGGAATAAGTATTCTTAAAAAAATGAATTCTAATACTCTATCATATTCAAAAATAGTTTTTAGGTGACTTATAAACTCAAGGGAAGTTATATTTTAATGTTTAACTATGAATTTAAAGTACATAAAATAAATGAGATGTATTTTTTTCAAAGTTAATTTTCATTTAAGATTTTCCTTTTTATTTATAAATCAGGGAGTTTACGGAGTTAGAAGTTCCCATTATTACACTTCCATTTCTTAGTATTGTAAATCACAAAGAGATTCATAAAAGATGCATACTAACATTTTTTGTCCTTAGTGTTTTAGCATTTCAATATAAACAATATATTTTACCATAATTGTAAATATTATTAAATTATTTTGAAAATAATCATTACATTTCAACATTATGGTTATCAACATGAGTATGTGTCTGATAAATCAGACTCACCTTTTCATAAAAAGGTTCGACTTTAGTCATGCCTTTCAAACTAACAAAATTCATGAAAGTCGAATTGATACAAGTACCAATATAATCATATTTTCACTCATTATTATTATCACATTGAAAAATTTAAGGAATTCCATTGGACTGACTAATGTTTATAATTAGAGTGTGGAAAAAAAATTTTAATGTAATGAATATGTTTAAAAATATAATTTTGTTAATCAATACAGCATTGTAAATTTTATTTCTATGAGCTGTTATGTGACAGTGATATGAGGCCGTTTCAAAAAAATTTAAATATGACCGCTCGTAGATTTCTTATAAATACTTTGAAATTTTAAGAATTTGGATAGATTTATTACTTGCTTCTAAAGAGATATCTGTATAAACAACTCATACATCTTAAAATGATACAATTATAGTTATTTACCAATCCGATAACCCATAAATTTGTTAAAAGAAAAGGAAACAAAAAGGTGAATACACAACGTGATATGTATTTTCACAAAATGATATTCATGTTATTAAAAATGAGAGTTAGAAAATAAAAGGCATTCATGTCATTATTCAAGGAAGTGATACTACAATGTATTTTCTCATGTCATCCGTTTTGGTTGTGTTCAGCATCTGAAAATATTATCACTGTGGGGAAAATTTCTCAAAATATTCATTCATAGATCTAGGGACACAATCGATTACTTGAGGTCATCAAAATTGATTTATACCATAACCATTATTCCACCTATTTTCTACTTCCGCTGCTACTACCATATAAATCTGTGCCCAATTATTTATGCTCAATATACTACTATTACAGCTGATGGTACACGGTTGGATACTATATGGTAAGACTAAAATACTGTTCTCATTTACCCAGTACATGTATAATAGCCTCCCAAAAATCCCAAAATCTGTCATCTCTATCATCTTCTAACATGTATCCTGAGAAAATAGTGTTATAAAATTGTTTATAAAAAAAATTCATTTTTATTTAATGTTTTTATTTAGTGATTAGTCATTCTAGTGACTCCTCAAAGGGGTTGTTTCCTTAAGAACTTTTGTAATTATAAGTCTCCTCTGATCATTTATACAATCACGGGATTATAGGGAAAGAATGATAGAGAACTTGATCTACCTGATCAAATACATACAAGGATAGTAAGACAGGGACGATTTATTAGATCGAGGGCTTCCATGGTTAGGAAGAAAAATACAATCATTATATTGAGGGTTATGAGGATATGGAGACAAATATAATTTGATTGTCATATCATGGGATTTATTTTTAAAGAAATATTTAAAATACTTTAAGTATAATAAAGTGGATAAATATAGTAAAATTTATTTTCTACCTTACTATTAAGGATAAAATAAGGTTATATTTAAAACATCTTGTATGTCATTCATAAAATTCATAGCTATTGTATTACTCATTCTTTAAGAGTTTATATTCTGATGAAAATATAATATAAAATGGTTCAAATTATTTATCTTTTTATTTTTTTGTTACTCATAAAAAATCTGATAATGATTCTTGTATTATGATAAATCAGATCCACTGAGATTATGATATTCACTCTATTATAATCAAGCTGATCCTAGTATTGGTCCTATGACTTTGTTAATTGTTCTTTGGGTCGAGTGTAGTAATCTACTCTAAGTGGATTTCGGTTTTTAGGTTAAAATTCCTAAACTATGTTTCTAAACATAAATTAACCCCCTCTTGATAGTATTTACATCTAAGAAGATACTATGATCTGAAAAATTAGAATTTGAATCAATTATCACCTAGTGTAAGAAAAAATACCTTATTACACACCTAGTTTTATAATCTCAATAAATATTTATATGTTAATTTACATTTTAATTACAAAACATTATAATGTATTTGAAAACATGATGGCCATATATTACCTCGGATAAAACTAAGGAATCATTGTATGAAAAAAAATTATTCATTTTTTTATGAATCTTATAAGTTTATCATGATTATATTGTTTCCCCATGTTATTAATTTTTTAACACTCTATGATTTTTTGTTTTAGTCAATGGATTGAACACAAAATAATTTAGATAATTTTAAATGTAATGGAAATTATGGAGATTCTATGAAACAAAATGGGATGATTAGAAGAATGAAAGATATTTCTATTATTCCCAATAAATTATCACACTATATGAGCTATAGTTTTTACCTTAAACAACTCTTAGATCTCTAAATAAGAGATTCAAAGATATATCTATGAGCTTGAGTGATCGATACCATGGTCAGATGATGTCCTATTTTTTTAATTTAGGATATTTTGAAAGGGATATCATATAAATTTCTCAAAGGAATGGGATGTTGTTTTCCGTGTGATATTAGGGTTGTAGAGTAATCAATTGACATGGTGTTCAAGGTCGTATGGGTGGGGAACATGGGAATTATAAATTTCATGACCCTATTCCAAGGGTTAAATTATAGACCATGAAATGACCTATGCCATGTCAAACATTAATGTTTGAGGATTGAATTATTTATGTGTAAGGGTTTATAAATTTTGTTATATAAGTATTTTTACAAATGCAATTTTGATGAAAAAATCTTGATGTATCACAATATTGTGTTAATTTTGGTAGCATATGTGACTCCTAGTAAGGTTAACTTATGAGTTTTTTATTCTATAATGGTATTATGTGTTTAAGGTTGACCACAAGTTCAATTTTTTATTCAACCCTTTTTAGGTTTTATGTGATGTTAATTAATCCATATTAATGATATTTTGGGAGTGAATTATGGAAATACAACCCTACAATATACAATATTTACTAGTGAAAATGTTATTTGAGGATGTATGAATTTAAATATAGTAATGAAATGTTTTATGGTATTATTAAATTTTATTGTATATCTTATATTTTTAGGTTGAGGTAATTATTTATTATTACCCTTCAAGAATGTAATTGTAATTATATTAATATAATTTTGGAAAAAGGAAAACACTCATGCCAGGAAAAAATCTATCTCATCTGGAAAGGCCATGGGGATTTAAACCATAACTAAAGGGAATCAATGGTGTAGTGACTACCACTGGCATACATGATGTACTGCTTGGAATTTCATTTTCTAAATAAAATTATAAAATTCTTATATATGATTTTTATTTTGGGAATCATATTATAGTACCAAATCCACTGGTTTTTTATGATTTTTTTGATTAATGGTATTTTGGAAAATGTATCATTGGGATAAGCTATATGAAGCCATTGTGTATGAAATGTGATTTAACATGAAATGTTGTTTTGGAATAAGAAAATTAACATTTTTAAATGAGGAGGTTTTTTTGGATGTAGAGTTATTTATTTATGGAATGATTTAAATTGAACATTGGATTTCGAGAATAGTATAATGTCGTATTCATTTTTAGAATTATCTTATTTTATGATAATCATTATGGTATTAGTTATGTATATTGATTTGCAGAATATCTTTTTATTAGTTTTTGGATTTTGTAAACCATTATAAGATTATTGTTATAAGGACCTGACCTTAAACATTACTTAATCATGAATTAAATGAATAATTCACATTGAGGATATTTTCAGATTTAGAGTTTTACAGAATTAGGTCATAACTATTACATAACAACTTGAATATTAAAAGTAGACACTACTACTCAGTTTCCATTTTGTTTATAAAATAAAAACTCTTTAAAAGAAACATGTCTACTTCCATATTTTAGACAACTTGGCTTTTCCATGATCCCATCCTTGACCCTATTCATCTTTAAGTCATGTGGAAAACATTTCAAAAATGTGGGATGAGAATAAAAAGATCAGTAAGGGTTATAAAATAAGAAAGGAAAACATTATCCCATCAATAAATACAAATCAATGAAACCATACATTTCAATCATAACATACCTTAGAAAATCATAAGATTTATGAATAACACACAAAAATCATAAATCATAAAGGTAACATATAGAATCCATATCAAACATACATTGTAGTTGTTACATCTACGCAGGGAGTTACACTTAGAATACCCATCACAGTATATTACCTAAATCTTTTAGGTGAAGCATCATGTTTACCTCCGCCACATTACCCAATGCATTGGAGAGCTATCTTGGGCTCACCCACCCTAGGATTATCACAGAACCACCCTTATACGTAAACAATGCCCAATAACCATAACATAATCATAACACATAACACAAGTACAAAGGATAGATAACATTTCCACGTTCCACTATATCAAATCAAGATACTTAAATAAACAATACTTTATCAAATCATTTTCAAAAACATTAAAAAAGAGATTTTTGAATCAAAGTATCTCATACCACCTTGATGCTTTTAAATGAATTGTCATTTGAAAAAATTAATGTCCATATAAATAAATCCTTAAACCCATTTTTAAATCATGGACATTAATGAGAAATATTTATAAGAATAAATATTTAAAACATTTAAAACGATGTTTTAGTTAAACAGTTTTTTTAAAAAAAATAGAGACACTTGAATACAAATAATTAAGGAATATCATTTAATTAGAACTTTACAATATCACAAGAATAATGGTATTCATGATATAATATCTCAAAGGACAGTATATACACCATATTAGAGTGAATTTGTGCATAACAACAATGTAGTCTCAATGGAAATGTAAATTTAGATGAGATCTTTTATAAATATGGAATCCATAAATTGAGGATAAATAAATCGCATAATTCTGTGTGAAAAATATAAATACACCCAAATAGTACAATAATGGGCAGTACATACACCACACAGAAGAAAATAGATAAAAATATAGCATTAATCTCACGGGAATAAAAAGTGATATGAAACCCTTTACCAAGTTGTAATCAACTGAGTCGTATAACCAAAATTAAATAACCACCAAATGAATCACAGAATTCCAGGATTAGAATGATAATAATGATAATATATATCAAATGGTAGTACACAATACACCAAATGCAGTGAATAAGCAGTGAACAATGGAAATCTTACGGAATTAAAAGGTATATACGAAAATCAATTACAAAAATTCGGCAGCCTAATGGCGCCACTTAAAAATTCTTAAAATGAATTAATGATAGTAATAGGGGGTCTCTAATAATATGAAAATAAAAATTATAGTATGGTGAATATAAAATAGCATCTTCCAATATATGAACATGGAATGTTAAAGAAATGACATAAAAGAGAGTACTTGAAAAGAAAGAGAGAGGTCGGATCCCTTACCTCGTGTCCGACATTACTCGATCATTCTTTAATCCCCTGAATAATAAACTAAAGTTAATTTCTACATTATTAAGATCCTTTTACATGTTTATTATCCCTTTTATATCACTTATTATCATGTTATAAACATTATGTAATCATTTAAGTTAATAATGTTTTTTTGTAGATATTTGGTACTTGAGTCAAAAATGGACCTCTTATAATTAAATGATGTTCATGTGGTAAAAAGTTCATTTTATCCAGAATGATATTCATGATTTATATATCATATATATATCCCGTATATACATGTATTTATAAGAGTACATAACATTTAGAGGTAAGAAATGAAATGCACCATTCATGGAGACGGTACGCCGTATGTACGCATGAACGCTGCTTTCATTTATATTTCTTATTTTATTGAAATTAAAACATAATGATACGTAGATATATTATAATTCAAGTATAATATCATATATAATATCATTAACTCTATCTTTTATACGTCCCTCATAAGGCATTAACTAGTCACATCACTTTAAGTAGGCGGTAGTCCGCACGTTCTCAAATGAGATTATCGTATTTACCCAATATGGAAACCATAAATGCATGATATAATTGTGTAGTACATAAGAATAAGGAAATAATAATCCTACTGTATATCATATATAAATATAGTGCCATCATAATGTCCACCATGAGAGGTGAGAAGATGTAATTGAACAATCATCATTTCGTGAGGCGTTAGTTTTCCATCCACGGAAACATTATGTTCTTTATCCATTAGATGAAGGTGTTTATAAGTGTAGATAGAATAGTTCATATAAAAAAATCCTAGTATATTTATTATACTGTTTTTGTTACAAAATAGAGGAATAAAAAGAGTGTAGGGGTTGGAGAAGTAAAATAAAATAAAACAATTAAAGAGAAACAGATACCTTTAATTTGTGTAACTCCCTTTGGTTTGAACCAAAAGAATTCATGAAGTACCTTATGCCTAAGGTAAGGCCTCTAGGAGGAGGAAAGGGATGTAGGGAGATTAATTGGGCAGATTTTGGATGATCCAAATGGCTTGAGAGGTGTGAGGAATTGGATATAAATGGTCACATTTTATAAGAGAGAGGATGGGCTCTTTAGGAAAGTGTGAAAACATTATTTTCTTATATAATACTATTCAGTTTCTAATGGTCCAAAAATAATTAAGGTCGAATATAAGATGAATCATATTCTAAATAAAATATTCCATTCATAATTTCACATGTTTTGAATAATATTTAATCATTATAATATTATTTATTTAAATCATTTACTAATGAGGTAAATACTGTATCATTATTGTGTCAAAAATATTTTAATTTATTCAATGTCTAAAAATTATAAAAAACTACTAAAATTTAGGAAATCATTTTATCTTTACAAATAATATTTATAGTCGAATATAGAACTTTTATAACACCATATAAAAATTAATTACTAAAATATTTTTGTTAATGTCAATTTTGTCTTCACGTTAAAATAATTAATCTAAATTGTCATTATCACTCCCTAGTGGCTCAATGGGGTCCCACAATAGACCCAAAGATGAACATGGTCGTAAATGACTCAACCAATATGGTTTGGAGAAGTGATAAGATAATTTTCAATTATTATAATATTATTTTTACCTTGAATTACCTTATTTACCACGGTAAATAAAAGTCGGAAGTTACTATTCACCAAAAAATATTTTCATCTTACTGAACCAAATTTTAATTATTGATAACAACCATGTATGTCAGATTTTCGAAATTCAATTCACCAAAGTGGTAAAATTTCATTTAAATGAAAAAGTTAGTTTTTTTAACTACCACTAAGTGGTTTCACTATTCATCAAAAATTGAATTTTTCCAGAAAAATACAAAAAATTCTGCCTAAGCTATATTTGATATTCAGAATTAAAAAATAATGTCTATTTTTCCAAATTCAAAACATATAAGTGACATTAATTAATTCTAAAATTAATTTCTGTTATCAAAAAAATAACGTGTTTTTAAGAAACAATAACTATCAAAAGATTGATACTTGTTTATGTCCAATTTCAAAGTGAAATTAATTCCAATGACCAACATTAGATTAAATTGTAAAAATATATTTTAATGTCAAATTAAAAGTAAATAAAAAGATAATCTAAACATATAAATAAATTAGGTTAAAAGGCACTTTTGAATTAAAATACAATATTTTTTACTATTCATTAAAAATGATCTTTATAGAAAAAATTCCAAAAATTATCACAAAGTAAATTTTGATGTCCCCATTATAAAGATATATTTTTTTTGGTCATATATAATGTATTAAAGTGACCAAAACAAGATTTAAAAATTTTCTCCATTTAAATGTGATAAATCGGCCTTTTAATTTAAATTATGCTTAAAATTAGATTCATTCACATTTTCAGCCTCTATCTTTTATTGGATAAATGAAATTACATTTAACAAAGATGTATAATCATATTGTAGTTAGATTTATTCATTACCACCAATACAACGTCAAGGAGTTAACTACCGTTTAAAATAATATTATATTATTAGTGTGCAATGTATGATTTCAAAGAAACTCGTTGTTGCGTATCGGGTACGCTATCAAACATTGCAACCCTTTTAAAGTAAAATTAATATTTAATTCAAAAATTAATAAATATGAAAAAGTCATATTCTTTATTAACATAGTATGTCACATCCTTCCCCCCTTTTGGGAATTGCATCCTCGCAATTTTAAAATTTTCGCTTGGAAACATTATTGAAAGTCCCATATCGAAAAGAGACTCAGTAAAACTATCAGTATAAAAGAAAGAAAGAGAAGTACAATGGTCACCCAAGTTAACCCATACTAAGATTCCCTGAAAACATGGATATAGAGGAGACAAAAAGGGTCATGTTTTGACGGAGAGTGATAGGAAACATGATTTAGAGATAGTTAACAAAATAAAATCAAAAACTTGTGATGTTTGTAAACGATCTTTGATTACCCACTTGGAAACATAAACCAACAACATTTTTGTTTTACGATCGTTTTCATAATTTTGATGAATTCATCTTCTACATAAAATAAAAATATAAGGAAATATACTTACCTTGTAGTAGAGTTTCTTCTTTTAATAATTTTCTACCAAAACTAATCATTTCTCTAAACGATGAGCATTCAAAAACAATTGGTCGCATCAAAAGCACAAAAAATCAACTTCTAGAAAATCACATAATCCACAAAAGGAGAACTATCTATTTCCATTTTGTTTATACATCAACCAAAATTGTTAGTAAAAGATCAGATAATCACCAAAAGGATAATCCTTTATAAAATGAAATACTACTCTTAATAGCCAAAATTCTACAAAAAGAACCCAAGGTTCAAGAAAGACCATTAAATAAACAGTTATCCTTAAAATTATTCAAAGTAATCCAAACTAAGATTTAAACCCAAATCTCTGAAGTATTTAATCACATAGACATCCAAGGTAAATCTTTACATTAATCTCCAAATAGCATAAGTTACTCCTAAAGTCTCATACTGAAATGTAATTAACATAATCACATATCCTCCATGATTGGTTAATCATTTCAATAGATAACCAAAAATCAACTTATTACTGATTAATAAGATCATATAACTAAAAAATAATTAGTCATACTGACCATGGACTTCATGTAGTCCAGTGGTAGGTGATAAATTCCAGTCACACTTTGGTTGTGGGTTCGATTCCCACAGCTTCGTCCGACACGATGGGTTGTCACACGGTTTGTGTGTAATCCCTTTTCAAAAAACTACATTTTTTTTATAAAATTCCCAAAAAGAGATAAATTCATCAAAAATAACCATAACATATTTTAACCAAAGAGGTTATTTAATAACATTCGTTTTGAATCCAAAAATGTATCAACCGTTAATTGCCTCAAATTCAAGGATCATATAAACCCAAATGGTTCTTTTAATTATATCCACAAAAGAGAAGATAATTATTTCTTGAATAAAATTCTCATATATCAAACATTAGGGTTACACATACAATAAATAGTCTTTTAATTTAATCCCATCATCATAAGAGTCTTAATACTTTTAAGAATTTCACAATCCTATATTCTACCATAACTCTTGAATCCCTTATATGTTTAATTCTTACTCATTAAACATTCTTCATGATACATTAACCATTCCTTTACAACTTATTTTGATATACATCTTTCCTACAAAAAAATAAATAATCATTTCCTAAGATTTCCATAATAGGAAAGCATATGTTATGAAATAATCCGTACCTTTCATTAGTCATTGTCAGTTTTTTCATCCTCAATTGGAATGGCATTAGGTATTGGTAAACAAATATTTGTATGATCTTGGTGATGTCATTCCAAAAAATTCTTCATAGGACATGTGTTTTTATAATTACCATGCACACCTCATTTAAAACATTCAATTTATCATTCATAATGAAATACTTACCCTTTCCTAGAGTCAACAAGATGCTTCATTTTTTCATGGAAGGATCTTACTTTATGACCTTCATTTCCACATCTATAGCATCTTTCTGTCCCTTTGAAACATTTTCCATGGTGTTTTTTCCACATCTTTGACACATAGGTTTTTGAACACACTTAACATTATGATTATTACATGAACTTCCATAGGGATTTGTTCCTCGTATATATGATGCCTTATAAAGATCACTACGGTTCAGTTGGACAGTCATGACTCTAGATAGTAGGATGATAATAACCACACGAGTTCTCATTGCATCTCACATTTTATTCAGTTACTCATTCAGAAATCCATCAGAGATTTCATCACATCCACTATTACTTTGGTGCCTACTAGATTCATCCATTTACTAAAATCAAAAAGGCCAGTGTGATTATATCAGTAAAATCATCATATAATATCTTATGAGGTGGTTAAACACTAAGATATACTTATTAATGTTATATTAAACTCCTTCACTTTATCTAAAAAAACTATGGCTCTTTCTCAAATCCTAACCATTATGGTAATATCACTTATGCTTAAAGAATTCCTTAACCTCTATAGTTATCTAAACCGACCTCTGATACCAACAATAAGGTCCCGGCCTTAAACCTTACTTAATATAGAATAAAAAGAATAATTCATAATGAGGATCTTTTTAGGTTTAGTGTTTTAGAGAATTAGACCCTAACTATTACATAACAACTGGAATATTACAAGTAGACACTACTACTCAGTATCCAGTTTTTTTATAAAATAAAAACTCTTAAAAAGAAACATGTCTAGTTCCATATTTTAGATAGCATGACTTTTCCATTGTAATGGCCCGGACCTCTCCGGTCCATTAATTTTTAAAACTTTTATGTGGTCAAACATGATGCATGTTATAATAAAATTTTGAGATAATAATAATTGATAAGGGCAATGTGGAATTTTTTTGTGTTAATTAGATTAAATGGTTTTAATTTAATCATTGTGAAATAAAAAAATAAAATTAAATATATTTAATTCAATGAGGGGATGTGCATGGTTTTTTTTTTGATTTATTTAAATTCTAATAAATAATAAATTATGTGTGTAAGTGGCATATAATAAATGATCCTCATGTAATAAATTTATAAAGGAACAAAATGAATGGGGCACATGGGCGTGACCTTGTACAGGAAGCATTGTGCGGTTCTCCACAATTCAAGTTGGAATTGTGTATATAAAATAAAAGAGTATTATTATATAATAATTTATTATAACAATAATAACATGAAGAGGCATGTGGAAGGGGTTCCCAACCCATGCATGAATATCATGTGATGGGAGAGATGGAGTAATTATAAGATAATAATGGGAGTCAATAATAATAATAATAATTAATGATGATGGCGACATGTTGATGAAATTGAAAGAGGAGTTATTACTATTATATTAAATAATAATGGTAATGGAGGATTTTAATGTGTGATTAATATAATGGAATTGTTTTAGTTTAATATGAGAATAATTATGGTTATCTAATTTAATGGGATTAAATTAGAACATTAATGATGGGTGTTACTATTATTTATTTTATTAATAATAACATTGAAGTGAGATTGGAGAAAGATTAAAAATTGATGGCATAATAGAGAAAATAATAATAATAACAATAAAGGAATGATGTTTTGGGGTGTGCCACATTGAGAAAATTCCAGGGGATGTTCCACATTTAGAGCATGAGCAAAGCTTGGAAGAATAAATGAGAATGGAGAGAGAATTAGATATCCAAAGTTGAGAAATAAAAAAAAAGAAACAAATGGGTAATCAAGGAGTGGGTTGTGGTTGGCTTGGAGTCAAAGAAAAGGAGGATGTTTTATTTTATTGGTTTGTGGGTTTTGGATATGTGGATTTAAGTAATTAAATTAAATTATAAATAATAATAATATAATAATGTTATTATTATTTTCATTGGGAAGATCGTGTTTCATCCGTAACTTCTTCGTGCGACCTCGGTTTTATGAACCGTCAGAGGCAGTGAGACCCTGCCGTCGAGACAAAAATTATGAGTTCAATATTGGATGTCATTTTTGGGGTTTTGGATTAGGTAGATGAAACGCTCTTGAATTAATAGATTTAATTTTACTATTATGTCTTTGACCTGCCATAACTCTTGCGTGTGACGTCCAATTGACTTACCATCAGTGATGATGTGATCCTGTAAATAATATGATAGATTCATGTCTAATGTTGGATATTAAATTACGGTTCATGGCTCGGGTCCATGAGAGACATAATAATAGTAATATCATTATTATTACTGGATCTTGTATCCAACATATCTCCCTCATACGGTATCGGATTGAGGAACCGTTTGTGATGTTGCAACCCTGAAATTATGACGGTCATTTTAAGACCAATGGTGAATACCTTTTTATGACTCATGTATCGGGTCAATAAAACACCTATTATTAATTGAAGTTATTATTATCATTAAACGCATGGAAACTGTGTGACATGTCATGTGTTGACCAGTCAAATAGCGTAACAGTTGTATGGTCACATCATGTATTCATTATTACACACTGCATACCATTTTAAATTTTCTTTTACTATATAAGAGAGGTAAACATGTTATTTTTAGACCCCTCTTCTCATACCCATGGAAACGCTCCAGGATGACCCAGAATCCTTCCTCTTATTGTCTTCATTCGGACTCTGATCATTGATATGTCGGTGGCTGCAAGATCCTGTCGATGAGGGGAACATCGTGAACCTCATTCCTTTCCCTCTTATTCAAATTAATCTTCGAATTCTCCTACCAAAGATATTGCATATATTTGACGGGAATGATGCTCTTTGACGAACGTCATCTTAATGGTGCGTTCTACCATGTTCTTATTCATTCCTCGATCTCCTCTTTATGTTCCTCCTTACCATGCTATGAAAAGTGTAACCTTAAACCTTAATGGAGTCCCTCTTGGTTGTTAGTGTGGTAGTGCCATAGCATCCATGAATGGACGTAGTTTTCAGGAGGACTGATCGAAATCCTCGTGGTGGTTGTTCTCGCAGAAGGACATCAAAAGCTGTTCAGTTAGGGATATTACCTTCATCTCTCTCTATTTTGTGCATCATACAAGGTGGGTATCCTCTTGTTTATGTCAGATACGGTTGAACCAGTAAATAAAGATAATAATTTGTTAAATAACGGGTTTGGGGAAATTTTTGTTGATATTTTTGTTTTATTTCCAATAATGATTATCCTTTGATTACGCTGTGAATGGAATAGGCTTGTGCCTACTAAAAAACATGGTCGTTGGGGGCCTTTTCTTGCATAATTAAGTGTTTCCCTATTTTTCTAGATTGTTTTGAGGATTGAATTTCAAAGAATGTGGGAATTGGTTAATCATGCAAAGTTGGCTGATTAAACGAAGACCTAGAACCATTATATGATCACCCCAGTTAAATGAAATGCAAGAATTAATTTGTGGGTGTTGTTTGGGGTTTAATTATGTGAATGGGTGTTTCATGGGTATTGGTTGAACGAGTGAGCAGTGGGGAAACCGTTTGGCTTGGTTGTGGGTTGGCGTGTATGATATGGTTGTGATGGGCAATGGAGCTGCAGTAAATGGTATCAAAGGGATGATGATGTTGTAAGGGTATTGTTTCCAATATGTTTGTGGTTTTGGGGGTTTTCAGCAGGGCTATAGGGATGGGATGTGCATATGAATAAAAGTTTAAGAGTTAACTAATGAATTGTGGGGCATGGTAGTTGATTAAATATGGAAAATCAATGGAATTGATTGGCTGATAAAAAAACGGTTTTGTGTTGCTTCCATTTTCCCTAACATTATTTGTGGTTTGTAGGGATATGTTTTATGAAAGATTTATCTGGTTTGGATGTGGTTAGTTTCTCAGTAGTTAAGGAACTGACAAACTAAAAAGGTTTAAACATGAAAATATTAATGGGGTTTGGGGCTGTTTATTGTGTGCATACTTTCGAGAATGTAGTGTCAAGGCATGTGATCAGATCTTTTGTGTAGAAGCCTTAGGATGGACTGAGTGGTTGATATTATTTTATAAATTTGTACGTTTTATGTTTCTTTACACACCCCACCAATGTTGATCACTGCGTGCCGAACACCCATGGGACGAGGGGTGAGATTCTAAAACATCTAAAGGAAGGATGGTTACAATTATTCCATGTGCTCCCTCTTCCAGGTTCTATATACCAAGATCCTTCGGGTAGGTTACGACAGATGTTTCCCAAGAGTCTTCGGGTTGAGGATGTGATATTATCCCAGGTGTCTTTGGGATGAGATGTGATTTGGTTCCCAGGTTTCTTCGGGATGAGATGTTGTTATTGCTTAGTATTGAGTGTTGGTGGGATACTATGATGGATGACCATTGAGTGCCAGTGGGATACTATGAGCTTCGTATGGAAAGGTTGCGACACTAGCTCGAGCTTCATGTGGCCAGGATGCGGCACTGTATCCTGAAGTGGGGGAAGCATCAAAGTGTTTGGCATGAGGGTTTGAGTAGTATTTAGTGGGATGGTGGTGCAGGGTACCCATACTTTGATAATATTACTGTACTACTCTATTGACTTGTGATATTTGGTGACTGTGGCTTATAAGTATGGGTGGATAGATTCCTTTCTAGGCTTTGGTTCCTTCTGTTTTCTCATGGGGAATTAGGATTTCTCCCCACCTGTGCATGAGAGCTTTAGGTTTTCCTACTGAGTATACTTGTATGCTCACCCTATGTTAACTTTCAGGTTTTTAGGAGGACTTTAGGGACCATGTAGGACCATTCTATTTGGGAATTTGAGTTTTTCTAGTTGAATTTTTTGTGATCTTTTTTTGTATCTTACATTGGAGTTTTTCTTGTACATGTACTATTGTTTCAGTATTGTATAAAACATGCATATGTGTTTGGTTATGGGTTTATTTTCATTTACTTGTCCTTTTTTGTTGTTTGACTCGTCCTATTTCCTGATATTAAATAATATAAATGGTAATGCGCCCCCACCCCCTTATATTTTTGAAAACTCATACCCTTGGTGCTAGTCTCCACTCCGGGGCCTACTGGGGTGGGAATCGGGGGTCATTATCTCTCCTTCATCTTGAAGAAGGAAGGGTCTATAAATCTGTTGTCCCTTCTCTTATCTTGGTGAAGGCGGGTCATGACAGAATGGTATTAGAGCTCATTGTTGAGAGATAAGATGTAGTATGGAGTTAGGAATAGTGAGGATTGTGTGGAATGGTACGTCAACTGTGTTGGATGATCTTGGTGCGTGACATAGGCCAGGGAAGACCGGCTAGGACATGAGATTTTAGGGCCCCCCATGATACTATACAAGGTCCCTAAGCTTACCAAACGACCAAGGAAGACTACATTGATGCAGGGTAGAGACTCTAGGAAAGGTGCATGAATCATCATGATTTGTGTTTTACTTGATTTTGGTGTTCTGGGAAACAAATTTAAATAAAATGATAAAATGAAACCTTGAGAAAAATTCCTTGCTACTTGGTCTTAGGCGTTCCTTGTTTACCAAACAACTAAGGCACCTGGACATCAACATAATGGAAGAGAAGTGGGACATAGGCAGTTGCATGCAATAGAAGCGGAAACCCAATCAAGGCCATAGATCAAGAGAGATGTTTCCAGTTTTACATAAATTCTCTCATTTATGTTTTGTTTAAATTCAACAGCATTACAATCCTTGGTTGAAACTCATTCTTGCCCATTCTTTGGGCCTGAAACTTGTTTTTGATAAGTCTATAATGCTATGTTGTTTCCCTTTTTCCATTAAATGTGTGTGAAGGGTCCTAACATGTGGGGAGAGGAGGACCTGATCTCTAATCAATACATATTAATTTGGATGTGATTAAACCCGTGTGGGCGAGTCAGTGACGCCCAATGTGAATAATATCTTGACATGGGAGAATGAATTCCTCAATCCATGTGTTGGGGCAGCGTGTTTCTTGTTTTGTGCAGTGTTCGGGGCAGTTTGTGTACGAGAAATCCTAAATTTTGGGGATGGGAGTACCTAATCCCTAATTAAGATGCATTAATGTTGATGCGATTAAACCCGTGAAGGTGAGCCAGTGCCGCCTAAAGTGGATAATATCTTGACATGGGGGAAGAAATTACCGGACTCATATAATTAGGATAGTGGTTGGATTTTTGTTATGATGAGAGCCCTAAGAGGTATCTTTTGGGGTGGTTGTTCGGACCTTTCCCCTTTTTATGGGTTGGTTTTTAATTCTCGAGGACGAGAATGTTTTGAGAGGTATCTAATGTAATGAGCCGGACCTCTCAGGTCCATTAATTTGTAAAAATTTGATGTGGTCAAACACGACACGTGTTATACTAAAATTTTTAGTGGTAATTCTATTATACGGTTTTCATTTAATCATTGTGAAATAAAAGAAATAAAATTGAATGTATTTAATTCAATGAGGGGAGGTGCATGGTTTATTTTTTATTTATTTAAATTTTAATAAATAATAAATTATTTGTGTATTGGGAATATAATAAATGAGGCGCATGTAATAAATTTATAAAGGAATGAAATTCATGGGGCACATGGGTGTGACCCTGTACATGAGGCATTGTACGGTTCTCCACAATTAATGTTGGAATTGTGTAAATAACATTAAAAGGGTATAATTATATAATAATTTTTTATAACAATAATAACATGAAGAGGCGCATGGAAGGGTTTCCCAACCCGTGCAAGAATATAATGTGATGGGAGAGAGGGAGTAATTATATGATAATAATGGTCGTCAATAATAATAATAATTATTAATGATGATAGCATCCCATTGATGAAATTGAAAGAAGATTTATTACTATTTTATTAAATAATAATGGTAATGGAGTCTTTTAGTGGGTGATTATTTAAATGGAATGGTTTTAGTTAAATACTAGAATAATTATGGTAATCTAATTTATTGGGATTAAATTAGAGAATTAATGATGGGTGTTATTATTATTAATTTTATTAATAATAACATTGATGTGAGATTGGAGAGAGATTAAAATTTGATGTAATAATAAATAAAATAATAATAATAACCATAATGGAATGGAGGTTTGGGGCGTCCCACATGGAGAAAAGTCAAGGGGAGGTTCCACCTTTGGAGCATGATGGAATCATGGAATAATAAATGATATTGGAGAGAGAATGAGATATCCAAAGATGTGAAATAAAAAAAGAAAAAAATGGGTAATCAAGGTGTGGGGCGTGGTTGGCATGGAGTAAAAGCAAAGGTGGAAATTTTATTTTTGTGGTGCGTGGGTTTTGGATATGAGGTTTTACGAAATTATAATGAAATTAAAAATAATAATAATATAATAATGTTATTATTATTTTAGTTGGGAAAACCATGTTTCATCTGTAACTTCATCGTGTGACATCGGTTTTACGAACCATCAGCGGCAGTGTGATCCAGACACCGAGATAGAAATTATGAGTCCAATATTGGATGTATTTTTCTGGTTTTCAGATCAGGTACTTGAAACAATCGTGACTTAATAGATTTTATAATATTATTAAATCTTCGACCTGCATAACTCTTGTGTGCGATGTCCAGTTGACTTACTGTCAGTGGCGATGTGATCCTATCATTAATACAATCTATTAATTTCTAATGTTGGATATTAAATTATGGTCAGTGGCTCATGACCACGAGACACCCAAAAATAATAATATCATTGTTATTATGGGATCTTATATCCAACGTATATCCCTCATACGATATCGGATTGGAGAACCGTCTGTGATGTTGCAACCCTGAAATTATGACGTTCATTTTAATTCAAATGATGAATACCTTTTTATGACTCATTTATCGGGTCAATAGAACACCTATTATTAGTTGAATTTATAATTATTATAAAATGCAAGGAAACCGCGTGACGTGTCATGTGTTGACTAGTCAATCAACATAGCAGTTCTACGGTCAGGTCGTGTATTCATTAATACATGCTACGTACTGTTTTACCTTTTCAGTTCCTATATAGGAGTGGGAAACGTGTTATTTACAGACCCCTCTTCTTCTCCACATGGCAATGCTCCTAGATTACCTAGAAGCCTTTCTCTTATATTCTTCATCCAGACTCTGATCGACGATCTATCTATGGATGTGGGATCATGTCAATGAGGTGAACATCGTGTACCTCGTTCCTTTCCCTCTTCTTCGACTTCTGCTTCACATTTTTCTACCGAGGATATTGCTAATATTTGACAGGAATGAGTCTCTTCGATGAACGTCATCTTAATGGTATGTTCTACCGTGTTCTTATTCCTTCCTTGATCTCCTCTTTCTATTCCTACTCTCCATGTTATGAATAGTGTCACCTTAAACCATAATGGAGTCTCTCTTGGTTGTTAGTACAGTTGTGTCATAGCATCCACGGGAGGACATATTCATTGGGGGGGGGGTGATCTAAATCCTCATGGTGGTTGTTCTCTTAGAAGGACATCAAAAACTATTCAGGTAGGGATATTAACTTCGTCTCTCTCTATTTTTTGCATCATACGGGGTGGGTATCCCCTTGTTTTTGTGAGATATGGTTCATCCAGTAAATAAAGATAATAAATGATTAAAGAATGGGTTTGGGGAAATTTTTGTTGATATTTTTGTTTTATTTCCAATAATGATTATCCTTTGATTATGTTGTGAATTGAATAGGCTTATGCCTACTAATAATCACGGTCGTTGGGGGCCTTTTCTTTCACAATTAAATGTTTCTCAATTTTTATGGATTGTTTCGTGGATGGAATTTCATAGAATGTGTAAATAGGTTAATCACGTAAAGTTGGATGATTGAATGAATACCTAGAACCCTTGTATGATCACCCCGGTTAAACTAAATGAAAGAATGAATTTATTGGTGTTGGCTGGCGTTTAATTATGTGAAGGGGTGTTTCGTGGGTTGTTTTTGAACGGGTGAGCAGCGGGGCAACCGTTTGGCTTGGTTGTGGGTTGGCATGTATGAGTGGGTCATGACATCCATGATCCCATCCTTGACCATATTCATCTTTAAGTCCTCTGGAAAACATTTCAAAAACTTGGGATGAGCATAAAAAGCTTATTAAGGGTTATAAAATAAGAAAAGAAAACACTAGCCCATCAATAAATACAAATCAATGAAACCATACTTTTCAAACATAACATACCGTACGAAATCATATGATTTATGAATAACACACACAAATAATAAATCATAATGGTTAATTATGGAATCCATACCAAACTTACATTATAGCTATCACAACTACGTAGGGAGTTAAACTTAGAAAACACATCATAGTATATTCCCTAAATCTCTTAGGAGAAACATCACGTTTACCTCTGTCACATTACCCAATGCATTGGAGAGCTATCTCAGGCTCACCTGCCCTAGGTTTATCATAGAACCACCCGTATACGTAAACAATGACTAATAACCATAACATTATCATAACACATAACACATGTATAAAGGAAAGAAAACATTTCCACGTTCCACTATATCAAATCAAGATATTGAAATAAACAATGCTTTGTCAAATCATTTTCAAAACCATTTAAAAAGATATTTTTGAATCAAAGTGTCTCATACCACATTGATGATTTTGAAATATTTTTCATTTGAAAACATTAATTTCCATATAAATAAATCCTAAACCCCATTTTTTAAACATGGACATTAATGCGAAATATTTATAAGAATAAATATTTAAAACATTTAAAACGATTTTTTAGTTAAAGTGTTTTTTAACAAAAATAGAGACACTTGAATACAAATAATTGAGGAATAACATTTAATCAGAACTTTAAAATATCATGAGAATAAAATGATTCATGATATAATATGTCAAAGTAAAGTATATACACCATATAAGAGTGAATTGGTGTATAACAACAATGTAGTCTCAATGGAAATGTAAATTGAGATTAGATCCTTTAAAAAGATGGTATCCATAAATTGAGGATAAATAAATCGTATAATTATGTGTGACAAATATAATTAAACCTAATATAAGTGGATATTACGTAAACACAATCCGAGGTCGTTCACACATATTCATAGGATATCATATTCAATAAGTATAAGTTGAACCCAAATAATTGAAATTGGGTTTAGAAGTTCCCTTGTAAAAATTCGACAGCCTAACGACGTCACATTAAAATTCAGAAAATTAGTTGATGAGATAAAAAGGGTATCTCATCACTTAGCCAAACATTTTAAGTCAATAAGTATATATAACCACATATCCCACCATTATAATATGTAAATTAAAAGACATTACAAAAATAATACTTTAAAAAAAATGGGTGAAGGGTTCCCTTACCAATTTGGCAACTTTCAAAACATATGACACATGAAAGAAGGATGATAAAATGTAGATGTAAATACTCATAAATTAAATTATATTACACAAATAGTACAATTATGGGAATTAAAAACACCACAAAAAAGGAAATAGTGAAAAATATAGCATGAATCTTACAGGAATAAAAAGTTATATGAAACCCATTACCACGTTGTAATCAACTGAGTCGTATGACCAAAATTAAATAACCACAAAATTTATCACAAAATACCATGAATAGAATGACAATCATGATACTATATATCAAATGTCAGTAAAAAATACACCACATGCAATGAATAAGTGTCGAACAATTGAAATTTCATGGAATTAAAAGTGATATAAGAAAATCCCTTACAAAAATTCGGCAGTCTAACGGCACCACTTAAAAATTATTAAAATGAATTGATGAGAGTAAGAGGGGGTATCTCATAATATTAAAATAAAATTTACAATATGGTGAATATAAAATAACATCATCCAAAATAATAACATGGAGCATAAAATAAATGACATAAAAGAGAGAACTTGAAAAGAAAGAGATAGGTCAGATACCTTGCCTCGTGTCCGAATTTACTCGATCTTTCTTTACTCCCATGAATAATAAACTAAAGTTAATTTATACTTTCTTAAGATAATTTTTCTAGTTTATTATCCCTTTTATATCACTTATTACCATGTTGTAAACATTATGTAATCATTTTAGTTAATAATGTTTGTTTTGTCGATATTTGGTACTTGAGTAAAAAATAGACCACTTATAATTACATGTTGTTCATGTGGTCAAAATTTCATTATATCCAGAATTATATTCATGATTTAGATATAATATATATCACATATATCCTGTATATACATGTATTTATAATAGTACATAACATTTAGAGTAAGAAATGAAATGCACCGTTCATTGAGACGGTAAGCCGTACGTACGCATGAACGCTACTTTCATTTATATTTTTTAATTTAAAGGAATTAAAACATAATGGTACATAGTTATATTAAAATTACAGTATAATATCATATATAATATCATTAACTCTATCCTTTATACATCCTACATAAGGCATTAAAGAGTCACATCACTTTAAGGGGGCGGTAGTCCGCACTTCCTCAAATAAGATTATTGTATTTACCAACTATGGAAACCAAAAAAGCTTCATATAATTGGGTAGTACAGAAGAATAATGAAATCATAAAAATAGTATATATCTTATATAAACCCAGTTCCATCATAATGGCCACCATGAGATGCGGTAAGATGTAATTGAACAATCATCTCTTTGTAACGTGTTAGTTTTCCATCCACGAAAACATTATGTTCTTTATCCATTAGATGGAGGTGTGTGTAATTGTAGTTATAATCCTTCTATAAAAACAACCTATTGTATTTATGATACTAGTTTTGTTATAAAATAATTGAATAAAAAGAGTTTAGGAATTGGAAGAGTAAAATAAAGGAAAACAATTTAATAGAAATCATTACCTTTAATTTGGGAAACTCTCTTTGGTTTTAACCAAAGGACTTCTTAAATTTCCTTCTGCCTAAGGAAAGGCTTCTAAAATGAGGAGATAGATGTAGGGAGATTAATTGGGTAGAGTTTTGTCGAGCCAAATGGCTTGAGTGGTGTGAGTAATTGGATAGAAATGGTCTTCTTTTATAAGGGAGAGGTGGGGCTCTTTAAGAAAGTGTTAAAACAATATTTTATTATGTAATGATATTCTATTTATAATGGTCCAAAAATCATTAAGTTAAAAGATACTATGACTAATATTTGAAATAATATCATCCAATTGGAATTGGACATGTCTTGGATAATACTATAATCATTATAATCTTATTTATTGAAATCACTTATTAATGAGGTAAATAATGCATCATTATTGTGTCATACATAATTTAATTTATTGTATGTCTAAAAATTATAAAGAAAATAATATCATGTTGGAAGTCTTTTTGGATTTCCAAATAATATATATAGTCGAACATAGGACTTATATAACAACACATAAAAATTAACTACTAAAATATTTCTGTAAATGTCAATTTTGTCTTCACGTTAAATTAATTAATCTAAATTGTCATTATCACTCCCAAGTGTCTCAATGGGGTCTGAAAATCGACCTAAAGATGCCCATGGTCTTTAATGAATCAAACAGTAAGTTTTGGACAAGTGTTAAGATAATTTCGAATTAATATAATAGTTTTTTTACTTCAATTACCTTATTTTACCATTAACTGCGGTAAATAAAAGTCAAAAGTTACTATTCACCAAAAATTATTTTCATCTTATTGAACCACATTTTACTTCTTGATAACAACCATGTATGTCGGATTTTCGAAATTTAATTCACATAAGTGGTAAAATTTCATTTAAATGAAAAAGTCGGTTTTTTTAACTACCACTAAGTGGTTTCACTATTCATCAAAAATTGAAGTTTTTCGGAAAAATACTAACAATTCAACCTAAGCTATATTTAATATTCCAAATTCATAAATAATGTCTATTTTTTCAAATTCAATACATAGAAGTCGCATTAATTAATTTTAAAATTAATTCCAGTTATTGAAACAAATAGCGTGTTTTTAAGAAACAATAACTATCAAAAGATTGATACTTGTTTATGTCCATATTCAAAGAGAAATTAATTTGAATGACCAACATATGATTAAATGGTAAAAATATATTTTAATTTTAAATTAAAACCATTTAAAAATATAATCTAAATATATAAATAAATTAGGTTAAAAAGCACTTTTGAATTAAAATACAATATTTGTCACTATTCATTAAAAAATGAACTTTATCGGAAATATTCCAAAAATTTACAAAAAGTAAATATTGATGTCCCCATTATAAAGAAGGATTTTATTTGTTCATATAGAATGTATTAAAGTGACCAAAACTATATTTAAAAAGGGTTTTCCATTAAAGGGTGAAAAATTGACCTTTTAATGTAAATTTTGCTTAAAATTAGATTCATTATCATTTTAAGCGTCTAACTTCTATTGGATAAATGAAAATACATTTAACAAACATGTATAATCATATTTTATTTAGTTTTGTTAATTCACTCCAATAAAACGTCTAGGAGTTAACTACCGTATAAAATAATAATATATTATTAGTGTGCAATGAAAGATTTCAAAGAAGCACGTTGTAGCGTATCAGGTACGCTATCGAACATATCAACCCTTTTAAAATAAAATTAATATTTAATTCAAAAATTAATAAATATGAAAAATTCATATTCGTTATTTACCTGAGATTTTACAATTGTTTTGTTTAGCCATAAAATTGTCATCATGAATAGTCATAAATTAGTGAAAATGTTAATATTGTGGATATAATTATTTCAAAAAACATTATTATTATAATATATGTATATTACCATATGTTCATCATAATTAAGGAAAAGGAATATCTTTTCTATGGAAAAATGACCATAGAAGAAAAAATTTACCCTCATAGCTTCATTTTTCTATGAATTGATCATCTTTTTATTAACATTTGATTGTTTGTTTTATGGTTGGTATTATTCTATTGGTCTTTCACTTTCTTTTGATCTATATTATATATAAATTAATCTTCATCAATATATATATTTTTACTCCAAACCAATGTTCTCTAATTTTAGAAACCTAGATATTGGTTATTTCATCAAACCTACTTATTTGACTTCCCTTAATTTTTAATTGAAAGTTTGATTAACCCTTTTATGATGTGTATTTTATTGAAATATATAATCAAATGTTAGAAACATTTTTCCAGATAATAAGTTGAAATTTATAGGAAAATTTCTTAAATGTGGAGAATATATCACCATGTGATTTAATTGAATTTTTTTCTTTGATACCTTACATTACAGGAAACAAAGAGTTTAAATGAAGTACATTATACTATTAAAATACAATTTTTTAATGTGACTGTTATATATTATCATTAAAATATGATATTATGAAAAATATTAATTAATTTACTAAATTTATATAACAATCCAACTACAAAGAATTTATTCCTTAATTAATAAGAAATAAATACTCAAATTTTTTTGTAGAATCTATTTATTCATAAAACATACATTTCCTTAAAAAAGTATTTTATTTATTTTTGGGATTAAATATTAAATTTAATGTATCATCGTTCCCCTTCTCATTGTCTTGAGAGGGTGGGGAGATGTTACAAGGCCTTAAGAGACATCCCCTTGATTTCAACGGCTGGAAATAAATGCTGAGGGCTTCATTAAAGATTTTGGGGAGGATTTTCTGATGAATATAAAAGAACAACCAACGAAACAAAAAAATGAAACACCCAATGATACATGATTAAAATAAAAGACAACTCAAAAATTCCATATAAATCCAAACTAACCGAACATTACCATAATGGAAGATAAAATAATAACAAATTAAACAGTGGAGGATAAATTATTAAAACTCAAAGACAACCACATGAATCTAAGTATCTATATGCTCCATGATCCAACTCATCCAAACACACAAAGTATCCTGAAGCTGTAATAAAAATGTTTGATACATTACCTTTCCTATATCTCGATAGATTATATCTATAAAAGCACCCATGTTATAATGTAGCAGTGAGTGATAAAAGTCTATAGGTTTTCCCCGATGACTTCCCAACTTAGGCCAATAGGATAGAACATGTTATAAAATTATATAAAACAATTTATATAAATAAAAATTAAAATAGTTTCATATTTTTTATCAATGATAACAAGTTCACATAAAAATAGTAATCCAAGGAAAGAATATAAAAAATTCTTATATCATCCAATATTCCTTTTAGGTATACTAATCCATGATTTAAAATTAAACCACACATGCATTCTTGTTTGATATTTCCATACTACTAAGAGGTTTCTCATCTAATTTCCATGTGTCCCACCAACACATGCCCCCAATCTAGGTTAACATCCCTATACCCCACTGGTGTATGTCCCTTATTTAGGGGCATGTCGAACATGAACACACACAAAAACCATGTATTCCAAAACAATTTCAAAAAAAACTATTTCAATAAAACATCCCTTTTTATTGAAAACCATTCTAACTATCCATTTCAAATATCTAGAAAAGTCATATATTAAAAGAATCAATTTCAAATTAAGACAGCATATAACTTTTAATAAAAAATTACCACGAATCCAAAATTTAACCTATAACCATTGATTTTCACTAATGATGATTTTTAGAATGAATTTAAGAACAACATCACAATCAAACAAATTCAATTAATCCAATGAGAAACTGATACTTCATCTTATAAAATAGAGGAGTAGATAGTGGATCCACCTAGCTTGGTTTTTATGATGAAAACACTGAACGACATGAAGATAATTCATGAAACTGGGTTAAATCTCTTAAAAAAACCTTAAATGTCTTCCCTTAAAAACAGAAATACCAAAAATAATCATCTATAGCATCTATGACCATATCTCTACTCACATCAGTCTTAGATCTATGAAACTGAGAGAAAGAGTGATGTAGATCTTAGAAAACATAAAGAATGACCAAGAACAATCAATTACCAGGAGGAATCAGATTCTAGTCACAAAGGGAAGCCTTCTGATCACCTCAAGATTAATGGGGGAATCATCATCAAACATTTGAAAAAAACCATGTTAGGGTAGCATGAGTGAGTTAATGTGAAAAGTGAGTGAGATCCACTTTTTTAGGATGTATATTCTTGTCGTGCATGTTTTAGTTGCACTATTTGTAAAATCATGCTCTTACCTTGTGTTATTCACTACCTTAAGGATGATCTGTGAATTGTTGGCTCACATGTTTACCAAACCATGCTCCAACCACCCCAGAGCTCATTTTCCAAAAAATGCACATACCAAAACGATTAATCCTAGGTCTTTGGATAGTTTGTAGAAATTGTGCAAATCCTGTGAACTATTACCTTTTCCACTATCTAACTGTGCATAGTTTATTACTTCTGATTAATAGTTACAACAAAACATTCACCACCTATGTGAAAATTTAAAACCCCTAAAAACTCTCAAAATGTTCAACAAACCTTTAAATATTCACCCATATAATTTATATACAAACAATGACTAAATATATGATTATATACCAAAACCAGGGGTTCTACATTCTCACCACCATTGGTATTTCCATCCTCTAAAAGTAGGAAAGCATTGGTGACCTGAAAGAGTTTCAACCATTGATCTTTAATTTCCTTCTCCAACATAAAAGTCTCTTCTTTATTATGACCATGTTTCCACACAACCAAACTAGATCAATTATTTTTCCATAAAAAACATTCTATTTCATCTGCACTAGGATATGTACAAATAAATAATCTGACTAAATGTCAGTGTGAAGCCATATGATCAAATGGTTAAAATCTAGATGATAATTTTTCAGCTGAGAAACATTGAACACCATATGCACCTCACTGAATCATGGTGTCAATTCCAGATAATATTCCAACATTCCTACCTATTATAGTATCTCAAAAGGGGAAATATATTAGGGGTATAACATGAACATCCTTCCTAATTGATTATGTCTAAGCCTCGGAGAAAACTTCAAGAACTCATGACCACTCACCAAGAACGATAAAAGTCATCAAATATGATATAAATATTATTTTTCATGATTCTATGCCATGCATATCCACTTTCTAATCAACCGAGTATTCTTTACTATTTCTTGGATGAGTTTCAACCCAACAATTGAAGTATCACTTGTTTCCAACCAAAATTGTGGAGAATGATAAGGAAGCCCATACAAGGCTTTAAAAGGATATGTGTGTATCGAGTCCTAATAGATTTTGTTATATGATAACTCCACAAATGGTACATTCTCTTCCTATGGGTCACCAAAATTCATTACATAACTTGCATCATTGCTTCCCATCTTTGTATCATCCATTAAAATTTACTATATGTATAATGTTAAAACGTTGTAATCATAATCGACTGATTCAAAAGTGCGTTCTTAGAGGATTTATAGATATGAGATGTGAACCTCAGAACTCTGTCTAATATGATAATATGTGGTATGATATGCCTCTTTACCAGTTCCGAGATATAGGTTTAGGCAGATCATCCACCGAATGAATTTCATAAATATAGATTAAATGGGATGAAGTTGTTATCCAATCCATAATCACCTATATGGAATCGTGTTTTCAAAACATTCATAGTAGTCTAATTAAAAAATACATAGCCATACGCTCCCATTTACACACTGGAATAGGTAATGATTATAATATACCATATGTTCACTGATGATCTATGTTAACTTACTCAAAAGTTACGCATTCTGAAAGACACACATCCACCTTAATTTTCATGTCAACCCACAAAAATTAAATTTTAATCATATTATAATTATTATATATTTGAGCATGGACATCCCTTCTCTAATGCAGGTATGAATGATGAATTTTCCATGATACAAAATTGGTATAACCATCTAATTTCAGAACCAAAACACTGAACACTCATCCAGCCTCCACCCCTTAATTGTCTCCACATAATTCCACTTGGACCTCAAAACCAGGAATTATGCACCAGATATATGTTCCTATTTAACCATATTCAATAAATCAAGAAAAAAAAACTAAAATGAAAAATGTAACGTCAACTCTGTCTTCACAATACAATTTCATGTCATCTAGGATCAACATCAACTGCCACTCATCTGAAGCCTCTTTTTCCAAATAATTATAAAAATTATTTCTTAATTCATCTACAATTGTATTTCCTTTCCTCGGTGTATTCATAATGTAAAACTCAAAAATTTGTAGATACTACATCTCTCTTATTTCTCTCAGATTCAAATCCATTTGTGAGAAAATATGTTTCGTGATCATATTATCCAAAAAACCTAGTAATTTTTTTACCAAATTGTTATTGATGCCAACTCTTTAAATCATGGACTACGACAGATAACTCCAAATCGTATTTTTGGTAGTTTCTCTCATAAAATCATAACATACTTGAACCAAAAGCAATAACATGTTCTCTTTTCATTGTAACACCCCTGCCTAGATCCAAAAGAATCAAAATACACCATGAAACCTTGTCCGGATTCTGGAAATATCAATATGGGTACTTATTTATGGAAAACAATTGGCTATTGGAATGACTTCTAGCATTATTCATCCCAATTGAATGAAAAATCGTTCTTTTTAATAGTTATAATAAGAGAATCTATTCTTCAAAATTCATGAAAAAACTACAGTAATAACCAGTTATAGAAATTTAACTTCATATCTCAATGACGTTAACTAGGAGCTAATGAGATATAATAGATTATACCTTCTCTTAATCCAGTAAAAAACCCTTTCAGAAAATACTTGGACATAAAATCATACATCTTGTATCAAGAAACCACACTTTGATAATTGGGAATACAAACAATGATCTCTCAATATTTACAAAACTGTTTCTATGTTCTCCTCCAGCTCAGAAAATGTCAAAGAATGAAAAAAAATATATTATAAAAACACCAAAAATAAAATAATCTTTATATAGTGGATATATTCAATTCAACAATTCCATAAAGATCAGTGGAGAATTCGTAAGACATAATGCAATTACTACATATTCAGAATATCTATATTTGCTTCTAAATGATGTCTTCATAATATTTTCATTTCAAACACAAAACTTGTGTTATCATGATTGTAATTTAATCTTGGAGAACCACTGATTTCACCACAATTGATAAAATAGACCATCAATTCCTAGAATTGGATACTTATTCTTTATCGTAACATGATTAAGATTATGATAATCCACTCACAACTTTAGTGTTACATTTCATTTCGTTACGAACAAGACTGGTGATGTGTATAGAGATGTGCTTGGACGAATGAAATGTTTTCTTTCCATCTCTTAGTAATTCAATTTAAAATCACATAATTATATTACTACCATTTGATAATACATAAGTGAAATAGTTCTAGTCATCTGGAGGAGATCATTCATAAACTCTACTTCTATTGCTGGAGGAAAACTATATAAATTTTAGGGAAAAACATTTGGAATGTGATGCACCACTATAGGAAAAATAATACCCTCTATATCTTATATAAATGTAATGTTAAAATCTACCACCTAGTAGGATATTATTCCCACTAATGGTGATGATTATCACGCTGCACCTATCTTCATATTAACTTCCCCTCTGAAGAGATTCTTGATGCCATAATTAGTCATAAAAAATACTTCAATGTATAAAATTGATGTGAGACTAGAACATTTTAAACCAATACACACTCAGGATTGTATCATGTTTATTCATCTCTATCATCGGGAAATCAAATTTCAGCTCAACTCCATTATCATTTATAGAACATGTCTATAGAGAAAGGTTGTATATTCTCTTTTACCAAGAATAGCATAATTATTTATCATAGAGGAAATAATATCATGTTTTAAACATAAACATTAAATAGTACGAGATGGAATAAGGTAATGGTATCCACCAGTAACTAACTAAACATTAAAAAGGGTATAAGTCAATAGAATTTTCCCTCTCACTGTAGATGGCCTATCCTGATCATCCATAATCAACTTCTCACCACTATATAATTAATTCATCACTGTGCATTTTTCATCACTTCTATTATGTGTTTTTCCATTCTGAGAAGTCATAGTAATCCTAGAATCACAAAAAATATCTCTCTTCGATTTATGAGATTGATTATGCTACCATCACCCCTTCGAAGATTATAATGCCTGCAAAACATGATAAGTTTCCAAGGAAACTAACCATAGTGCAAGGATGTAATACCATTGAAGATGACCCATCTGGTTTCAGTTGTGAAATTCCATAGGTTGTTTCGTACACTCTACCTTTATTTGGTCAAGTGAAGGACATTGGAAACGTCCTACATTTCTCTTGTGTCATGGAGGATGGTTCACTGTTCCAGCCATCTGATTTTGATTCATACACCCAACTCGAAGTAGTCTTCCATATTTCACTTTATACCAACATTAGAGTTCCTAATGATTCACATGGGCATCATTATAGTACCTCCTCCCATATATCAAAATATGTCATTTGAAACCATTTTCGTTTTATTGAACATCTATTTATAATCAATAGTATAAAGCATGACTATATTCAAGAGAGTCTCCTATATCAGACCTAATTATGATATTTGCACCTTTAAGGATTCCCTAGAAGAAACATCTTCTGAATGTTCACTAATTTCTTGAATTTATCCACATAATCTATGGTTATGATATTGTCCTTCACCAGACTGAAAATGTATATTGTTCTCTTTATATTCAACGTGTGAGGATAAAATTATTTGTGGAAAAATTTCTCAAATTCATGCAAAAAAGGACGTGATCCACATTATCATACACATCTAAGTCCCAACACTGATGATAAAGATCATATAGCATATATTACCTTATTAGGACTTTTAGATCTGCTGGTGTTCCTATGAAATTGATGATACAATTCATCATATTCCACCACCCTCTAACTTTTTTGGTTCAGAATCACCCTAAATGATGGGTGGATTCAGCTTCTGGAAATGGAATAAATTCTCCGCTTGCCTTAATTTATACAGCAATTTCCCTATGTCCACAACCTAAAATGCTTTGATGAAACATTAAACCATCTTTTGGTCCACCTATGGCTCAAGTGAAACCAAATTCTCAACATCTTCCTCATGTTGGATCCTACGATGCCAACTAGGTTCCATTTCGATATAGATAACAAACATCCTAACTCTAATTCTCTATTATTTTATGGCTTAACAATTTCATATTTTACCACATCAACTATAACAACATTTCATTATAAAATTATACCTTTACCAAGTTCAATCACTTTTTAAAACCTGATAACTCTTTTAAAAATGAACCCATTTTCCAAATTAAAAATCATTCTCATTTTCAAAATAAATATTTTTTTAAAAAAAATCAACATTTTCTAAATTCAACATTGTTACACCAAATCATAATTCATTACTCAAAATGAGTCATGCAGTTCTCGTGAGAAGTTGTCCCTCTAATGCATGTCATGATAATCTCATTAGATAAACTCGTGACTATAGCACCCAGATACTTTATACTATTTTAATTTCTAAATAAATACTAATTTTTTTCTTATCTGTCTTTTATCAAATGCCATGTTAAGCATACTCTTTACAAAATAACATGTTGGATTACAATACACGCATTAACCAATCTTACCAGACAATAATATATTAATAAAATACTATTAGTAGTTATGAATAGTGTCATAAAATTTAAATTTATATAATTCATATAACATTAATATTATTCTTCTGTATTTTCTAGATATGATATAATAACTAATTCAATTTTGCTTAGTTAAAAGAAGTATTTTTCAAAAAACACAGTTTTTCCATATTTTGATGGAAAAACCATTTTAAATTATGTTCTTGACAGATTAATATACTCTATATAACAATATAAAATTTTAATTTTGAATTGGGATATGAAAATTTACTTTGGTGGAATTTTTGATATTTTTCTGATAAGTTTTAAATTATGGTGAATAGTAAAAATATACTAAATTTTAATGGGAAACTACTTTTTTCATAGAAATATTTTATGTGGAAAATTTTTATTTTTAAATATTTTTAAAGTATAAATACAATATATTTTTATCATTTAATGAAATGTTTTTTATTGGCATTAATGTTTCAATGAATTTTGATGTAGAAAAATTTCATTCTTTTGAAATTTTTTAACTCTTAAAACCCTTTTTTTCATTTCTCCAATAGATTTAATTTATAAATTAATTACTATAACTTTTTTATTTGAATTTTCAAAAATTGATTTCATATTTGGAACCATTGGGTCCAAGTAATGTAAATCGGTTCATTGTATTTTTTCTTACTATAAAGAATACCTTTAATAATTATTTTTATTAATATAGTTAATGGTAAATCCACTCATTAAATGTAAAATTAATATTATAATTTTACTGTAAAACTTGTAAAAATATTATTCTATGATTAATGAGGCTCTTATCATCTATTGTTTGAAAAATTAATCAATTAATTACCACATTTCCATGAATATGACATGAATAAAATAACAAATAATGAATGCGAGAAAATGTAACACTTTCATTTTATATAAGTATATTGATTTTAATATATGAATAACTAGAAGATTACATTGATTATAAGTATGGAATGTAAATCAAAAAAATTTACTATATCATGTAAATTTATCTATAATTTATATAGACTAATGGATAACCATTAATGATGACATAAAATAGTGATAGAGTTATTATTTTATTAATATAATATAAAATAAATGATTTTAAAAAAGTAAAATAAATTTAATTTTTCATAATTGAGGTGGTCCACGAAATCATTATTTCAATATGATATGTTAGGGTTTTTGTGAAAAGAATTTTTTAGAGGTTATCTTGCGGTATTTATTTTATTAAAGTAAATATTATCAATACTCTCAAAATTGACACTAATGATATTTCATGAATATAATATTTAATAATATTATTTAAAAATCATAGAAATATTCAACAAGGATAAGGGGAATATATATGGTCTAAAATATCATAAATCATCCATTTATGGTCCAATTTACACATGATAATTAAAAATTACATCCCCTTAGAAAATAAAATTTTCCTACTATAGTTAAAATTAAAATCGGTTAAATAAGGGTTAATTAAAATGATAAAGATTAAAATAACTCAAAAACAAGTCTAAAATAAACTGGATCATATGATTACATCCATATCTCAACATATCATTGAATAAATTATCTTTTGAAGGTATTTTAATATATATTTTATTTATTATAAATTAATGATTTTAGAAATCACAAAAGTACCACTTGCCATCATTATAAAAGTACAACTCCTCTCTCATTTCCTTACACCACATTTTACCATATAGTTCGACAAAAACCTCCCCTAATAATCTCCCCACTTCCCTTCCCAGATCCTAGAAGCCTGTCATATGGTATAAAGCCTCCCAAGGAAGCCTTTTGGTATAAACCAAATGGATTTTCCCAATAAAGAGGTAACACCCTTTCTTATGCTTTTTAGTTTCATTTTCATTCTCCACTCCCAATAATATTCTTATTCTAAGATTATATATCAAAAAAGAATCCTTAATATTATATGGTGATTTCATTCTATAGTTTATAACTATAATTAGACCAACCTCCATTTAATTGGTATCTAATATACAATTTCTGTGACAACAAACTACAAACTCACGAAATAATGATCGATCAATTTTCCCCAACCACCTCTCATGTTGGCCACTATAATCAATAAAATGTTCATATATAATATATATTTTATTTATAATGACATTATTATTCTGTAATATTTTTTTAGAACATACAGTTTTTCTTTCCAATTTGTGTAATTATGATAATTTTGTTTGTGGATGTGTGGACTACCGCTCCCTCAAAACGAAAATACTCATTAACGCTATACGTGGAATGTATAAAGGATGTATTTATTTAACATATGAGGCATATATAAAATTAATATTTAATAATAATTATAGTATAAATGTGTATAATTAATATGTATATGACCATGAAATGAATATAGAATTCATGAGTATGTATAACATACTGTATCTATGAACGGTGCATTTCCTCTCTTATCTCTAAGTATTGTGCCTTACACTAAATACATATATAATGGATATATATAATATTTACAACATTTTTTAAATTCTTTAGATGTTTAATATAAGATCTATTTAATAGGAAAAAAAATAATAAGTCAAAACTTACTCAAGAAACTACACGATTAACACCCATAATAGTGAAAATAATGACAGATTAATAAAAACTCTTAAAAAGATTTTGTAAGAGGATAATATATGATATAATAAATATTGATATGGTTATTTCATAATTTCATAACATTATTTATCAAATATATAGTAGGATAATTCACCCTCAAAAAAAGTAAAATACAATGTAATGGTTAATTTCAGAATCTATCTATTATCTGAGATTATTTATCCGTAAGTCTATACTGGGACATTATTGTCATGGACATCCATGTTTCTGAAAATTTATTTCAAAATATTTATCTACATTTTCTTAAATAATTTTTTTTCCATGATTTAATTTTAATATAAAATGTGTTGATATGAATCTTTATATCATTTTCCAAATAAGGTTCATTATTTACCTTTTCGATAAATTAAAGAAAGAATGTTATTTTTAACTTATACGGCATCTGCAGCATTTTTTCACTATTATGACACCTTAAAGCTTCCCTTACAAGATTAAAATTTTATTTTAAAAAGAAATGATTTCTTTTATAATTACACAGCTTTTAAATGATTTTAAAGTAAAAAAGTATATCTCTCATATAGAGTTTCAATAAATTTATTAATGTATTATCATAAATGTCAATATCCGTTGTTGGATTTTATGCTTGATTGAGGATGATTTATTATGATTCAATCTACCATATATGATTATTGGTTTTATTATATTTTTTACTATGTATGTTCTGTTTTTATTCTATTCATGGTTTATGGTTAATTTATCAACATTTCGTTTGTTAGTTTTAATACGAATGTTTGTGTTGACTGAAAATCTTTTTTTTTTATTTTCATAAAGCCGGTTTAGGATAACCTGTAAACTCACATCCAAACAGCAGATCATACAAAAGAAAACAACATTAGAAATTAAAAATTCAAAAACCCCACGAACCATGTGCCCACCTCACGCCACGCAACCACCTCGAGGAGCATGACCACATGAAATCCATCATACTATCGGCGAGACAGGCCAGAAGACCACACACCACCATTCTTGCATGATGATGGTGAAACCATTCGACCAAACCACAAAATCAACCAACACAAATCTTTAACATGAAATCCGAAAATCAACAACACAAAAAATTCAGAGCAACCCAAATCCCTCCATCATCAAGCCAGAACGAATCACCGGAAATGAAACGACCCAAACAAAAACCCATCAAGAGACTGGGCGACGGAACCCAAAGTCACAAAATCCAACCAAATAGAAAACCACAAACATCATCAAATCAAAAACCTAAAAAAGAAGTCACATAATCAATGAAACCCACACCCCCACTGGCCACTCCAGATCTTCTGCCTAGCTACAAAGGAACGAGTCATAAATGGCACCTTTCTATGCTGGACAGAACCAGAAAGACGGAACCACTGCAAACGCGAGCCGCATCGTCGCCGAAATAGCAATCCCGCTGAGCCGAGAGACCACTGATCCATGTTCAGTGAAGGGAAGCACATAAGAGCTCCACCACACCAATCAGATGCAAGTCCATGCCAACATCGATATATGTGAGTATGAAATTAGTTATTGAGATTACATGTGAGTATATAACTATTATAATATCCATGTGAATGTTTAAATGGAATTATATGATTTATTATTTCCATATTATATTCATGTTTAAAAATAATGTGTTTTAGTTTTATATTTTTGTTAATTTTTATGGTTTTTGGTTATAACTTATACTATATTATATTATATTATTGAGAATTTAATATCTCTTATTTCATATGTTTTATTTTCCTAGGATTTCAAGATGTGCTTTATGATTGATATACATGTTTAATCTTGAAGAATAATGGCCTTCTCAACGAATGTATTATATTTTATATTATATTTTTAATTATAATTAATGTTTCATGTATGTAATCTATTTTTCAAGACTAATAAACTGATTGGTCCTTTGGTACATGATTCCCTGTATCATGAAAATGTATTAAAATAATGCATCAGCTCTATGCTTTTGGGGTCGGGTTTTTATAGTTTGTATCAGATGAGTTTAGAAACAACCACGAGAATTTCATTTAGAAGACATAGATTAGAAAACTAAACTATATGAATGAATTAGAGGGTATGTATAACTATTCTATATCATGATTTATATTTGGTAATGGATAAAAATGGTTAATCCTATGGATAAATAGATTTATATGTTGATGGAATTAGTTAGAGATCCTCTAAATAATTTTTCAAAACTATACCTCTAATTAATTTTTAGGAGCATATGATTTAGGTTTTGGTCGATGGTTAAAAAAAACAAGCCTATACATGTAATATTAATACCGCTGATAATGAAGATATAATAAAAGAAAAATAATAAAAATGTTGTATTAATGAATAATGCATTGAAGCATAGTTAATAGATTTAGAGTGAAGTATAATGATTAATGATATTTTTTACTTCAATTCAAAAAAATAATATATAAATGGGTATATGGTTATAAGATTCATGAGATAAATAATGATTTTATGGAAATACATATTCTTTAATTATTGGGAAGAATAATAGTTTTCGTTAAGGATTTAAAACAGACCAAATATTTGGAATGTGACAATAAGAGCTCTAATACATTGTTTTTGTAATCTAACGTTAAAATTGATATTGAAAAGTAGAGGAATTTTGGATATTTAATTTTGATTGAAGTTTTTTGGTTGAGTCATAAGGCTGGACATAGTGAAATCAAACATTGTATATTAATGTCTGACTATTAATTATAATTTATTGGATATTAAGTTCTAACCTTTTTGGTTTTAGTAAATATTTAGTGGATGATGGAAATACATGAGGGCCTCATGGTTTATCAAAAGTGATTTAGGAATCAAAAATTCAATTTGAATATTATTTTCTAGGGTATGTTATGATGTGAATTTAGATAGAAGAACAACCAAAGAATGAGATTAAGATTATGACCAGGAATGAAACCAATTAGGTTATTTTATGAATAGTAATGTAATTCATCACCTTTAGCGAAAGGATCCTGAATCAAAAAAGTTGGTATCCAAGTATTTTTTTTGAGGAATCAAAATGTCCCTTAGATCCTTATAGATTTATAGCTTTGTAATAGTTAAATTTCTACTTATCATGTTCTATATACCTCTCCTTCAGAACATAATGGTTAGATTTTTATTTCATTTCCATGTTTTCCTACATGGATCCCTAGTATGTGTAATCTATGGGGCCTTCTTACATTACTAAAATAATTATAAAATGGAGGTATCATTAATCTATTTTTGATGTGGGATTTCAATAATAAATTATTGAAGGTCCATCCCAAATATTTTGATCTCGAGATTAAATTAATGGGACGAAATTTGTTGAAGGAGGGGATTATTGTAACATCCCAAGTATTTAATGAATAATAGATATTTTTATCTATGTATATTAATGAATTAGATAGTGTTTTAGAGGATTAAAATGATAATAAATCCAATCTTAAGCATGGAATACACTAATATTTTTAAAAGATTGTTTTACTGCCTTTTGATGGAAAACCATTTTTAAATCTATATTTTGAAAATTTTATAATCTATATCAGTCAAAATAAACTTATTCTTTATGATTGGGACATTTAATTTTACTTTGGATAAATTTCTGATATTTTTGCGATAATGTTTTTTAAATGAATAGTGAAAAATATTGAATTTTAATTCAAAACCTATTTTTAATCTAATTTTTTATATGATTATATTATATTTATAATTAATTTTAAATTTAAATTAGAATATATTTTTAACATTTAATCCAATGTTGTTCATTGGAATTAATTTCACTTTGAAATTGGACTGAAACTAATGTCAATCTTTTGATAATTATTGTTTCATAAAAACACAAAATTTGTTCTGACAGCGGGAATTAATTGTTAAATTAATAAATGTAACTTATATGTTTTGAATTTTGTAAAATAGACATCATTTTTGAATTTGGAATATCAAATATATCTTAGGGTGATGTTTTGTTATTTTTTCTAAAAACATCAATTTTTTATGAATAGTGAAACCACTAAGTGGTACTTAAAAAACTGATTTTTGGTTTAAATGAAATTTTGCCATCTGTGCATTTTGAATTTCAAAAATCTGACATACATGGTTATCATTAAGAAGTAAAATGTGGTTAAATGGTATTAAAATAATTTTTTGGGGAATAGTAGCTTTTAAATTTTTAATTGCGATTAGAGGTAATTAGTGTAATTTAATGTAAGAATAATGTTTTAATAATATGAAATGAACTTCAAACATGTCCTACCCTTATTGGATGTTCCATGGATGACCATGAAAATCCATTGGTCAACTTGGGGACCCCATTGAGCCACTTTGTCAGGAAAATGACATTAATATCTTTTTATTTAATGTTAAAGGTAAAATGTCACAAACATGAGTTGTTTTACTAAAACAATTTTTAAATGGGGTTATTCAAGTCATATTTTTGACTATAAATAGTCATTATAATTTTAAAAATATTTTCTACATCAGGATAGTTTTTAAAAAAAATTAGACATTAAATAAATTAAATTATTTATGACACCATGATGATGCAGCGATTACCTCATTATTTAATGATTTAAATAAAATGAATATATAATGTAAGATCTAAGACCTAAACTTGTAAAAAACCTATTGGATGGGAGGATTTAGATCCCCTATCACCTTGTCCTCGAAATATATAATTTTGGGACCTTTTTTATCTGAAAAACATTTTATAACAAAGTATCTTTTCTTAACTTTCAAGAGTGCCCCTCCTCTTCTCTTATAAAAGTCCCCCACCTATACCACCTTAACCACACTTCCAAATAATTTGCCTCGGCCAAACCCTGCCCATTGTGTCTCAAAAAATTCCTCTATAACTCTTATAAGACTCACTTTGGGAATAAGTCTTCCCAAGGAAGCCTTTGACCTCAAATCAAAAAGAGTAACCCGATTTAAAGGTAGTGTCTTCTCTGGTGTTCTTATGTTTTATTTTGCTTCTCCAACCCCCTAAACTCTGTTTATTAATTTCTTTTGTTACAACACCAGTATCTTCCCTAGACTAGTATGTTGTTATAAGAAGTATTATAGATACACTTACACACACCTACATCTAATGGTTAAAGAACTAACTGTTTCCGTGGATGGCAAATTTCTGCCTCACGAAACGATGATTGTTCAATATTATTTTAACACCTTCAAAGGTGGAAATTAGGATGACACTATATTTATATATGATATATAATATGTTTATGTTTTACTTAATCTTCTGTATTTTTCATTTATGGGATAACTTTATGTCTTCCATTATGGGTTTACATGATATCTTCATTTTAGGAAGTGCGGACTACCGCCCCCTCAAAGTGATTTGATTCGTTAATACCATATGTGTTATGTATAAAGGATATATTTAATGATATAATATTTGATACCATACTATAATTATAATACTATTATGTATCGTTATGTTTTACTTCCATTAAATTACGAGATAGAAATGGAAGTAGCGTTCATGCGTACGTATGGCTTACCGTCTCCATGAACGGTGTATTTCATTTCTTACCTCTAAACGTTATGTAATATTATTAATGAATGTATATACTAGATATATATGATATATATATCTACATCATGATTATAACTCTTGATATAGTGGATATGTGAACAACTTGTAATTATAAAAGAGTTTATTTTTTGACTCAAGAACTAATGCTCGTTAAAACGACTGTTATTAACTTAAATAATTACATAGCGTTCATGACATAGTAATAAGTGATATAAAAGTAATAATGAACTTGAAAAAGGTTCTTAAGCAATTATAAATTAACCCATGTTTATTATTCAGGACGTTAAAGAACGGTCGAGTCAAGTCGGACCCGAGGTAAGGGAACTTCTTAACCCAATTTTCGTTCTTTAGGTTAATCTCCTACTTTCAAATTATGTCATGATATTATTATGTCATATCTTGTATTTGTAATTTTTCTATGTTTACTTATAGTGAATAAACATAATATATCTATTTTATTTAAAAAAATGAGCTTTGTATGGGACTTCGTCTCAATCTTCTTTCATTGAGGCATATTTTGTTTTATACACAACCTTCTTTTATATGGTGTATAAACCCCTTTGACATTTACGTTTATCCAAAATGAATATTTTTTTATACGAAGAGTTTTACTAAATGACAATAGGGATTGGTTTTGTCATACGTATGTAGTGACAATGAGTTCTCCACCACCGTAACCATTATTTGATTTTCAGCTTCCTCTACAAGCCATACATTTTTTATAAAAGAAAAATACATACCCTGGATTACTTTTATTTTATTTTGGTATTGAAAATGGTTTTCATAATGCTTTTATATAAATGTTTTGTATTGATATCTTGTGATTGAAAAGTGGAAATGTTATGTTTCCTTTATGCAGGTTTAATGTGATATGATTATGTTATGGTTCATGGTCATTATTATGAAGATGGGTGGTTCTGTGATACACTAAGGGTGGGTGAGCCCGATATAGCTCTCCAATGCAATGGTTAACGTGAAGGAGTTAAATGTTAATGTTTTCAGAAGAGATTTAGGGAATATACTATGATGGGTATTCCAAACGGAACCAAGAGGGATACTCCCTATGTAAGAATGTTATGAATGCCTCATGTTACCTTTATGTCTTATTATTTCTATGATTTATTCATGATTTGATGAGGTATGTTAAAGTGATTATGTTTTATGAGTAGAGTATGATTTCATTGATTCTTATGTATACATGTACTCATGTTTTCTTTCCATATTTTTTTATCCCTTTCTGAGCTTTTTATGCTCATCCCAAGTTTTTGAAATGTTTTCATAGGTCAAGGGAAGGGCACATGATATGATGATAGTGTCAAGGAAGTGTCAAGAAAGAATCCATGTTTTATTTTAAATATGTTTCCATTGATGGGAAAACATGAATACAATATTTTATTGTAACCACGTTGTTTAAATGTGGGATGTAATGCATGTTTTATGATCAAATTATCTAAAACTCTAAACCTGAAAAGATCATCAAGTGTAATCTTGTAATAACTAGAGATTAAGTAAGGTTTAAGGCTGGGGCCTTATAGTTGGTATCAGAGGTCAGTTTAGATAACTTTAGGAGTTAGAATTTTATTAAATGATTATCCGAAAATATTTTTTTATGGTAAAATTGAAATGATATAGAATTTGAATATTACCATGTGTCTTTATCTAAGACATGTTTGTTCAGAATGGTTTTCCACAGAGGAAATAGGGAAGCAGTGCTAGGAAGGCATACAAAAGGAAATAACCTTCCGAATCAGCATCATGGGATGGTCGGGATTGGAACTGAACAGTTTGTTGTAGTAATGGCACAGTTGACTCAAGCGATAAATAGTGGTGGTTTCCACACATGAGATCAGCCAGATCAAACGCAGAGGAACATGTCAGTGGTGGAACATTTCATGAGGCAACATCCCCCATCATTCAGAGGATCATCGTACCCTCTGCTAGCTGAAGCGTTGATTAAATCACTGGAGAAGATTTTTAATGTCATGGGGTGTTCAGACAATCAAAAGGTTAGTATTACTATTTACCGTTTGGAGGGTGAAGCAGATCAGTGGTGGTCGATGGTTAAAAATATCAGGGACGCTGATGAGATTGATGCTCTCGACTGGGATGAATTCAAAGGCATGTTTTTTGAGAAGTATTTTCCTAAGGATGTTCGACTTAGGATGGAAAAACAATTCCTAGAATTGAGGCAAGAGGAGGACTCAGTGGCTTTCTATGAAGAATGTATCGCTCGATTGGCAAGGTATGCTCCAAATTTTATCCGAGACCTTGATTGTAAAATCAATCGTTTTGACTTAGGATTAATGAAAAAATATGGAAGGGCATTGGATTCTCGTGAGTTTAAAAGTTATGAAAATATTTTTTGATGTGCTGAGAAGGTGTAAATGGAGTTTTCCGATGATCAAATGTTCTATAACAACCAGTAGAAGAAGAGACTAAGGTGGCAGGAGAAAGGAAAGAATTCTTTAAAAAGGTCTGACGGTAAGAAAACTACATTTCCAGTTTGTGATAAATGTGTTAAAAGGCATGCTGGGGAATGACTTTTGAATTCTGGAAAGTGCTACCGATGTGGTAATATGGGACATAAGGCTCGTGATTGCACTGAAAATATCAAGGTGATGGTAAGACCAAATTTTATTTACAGTTAGTTAAATGTTTTAAGTGCAATGAGATGGGTCACTATTCAAATGAGTGTCCGACAAAGAGCTCGAGTGATGGGAAGCAGTTAGACTACAAGCTGAAAGGGTTGGTGAAATCCTTTGCAACTACTTTAGCAGATGTCAGCCTATCAAATGATGTTGTATCAGGTACTTTGTTTGTTTTTTCAGATTATGCCAGTGTGTTGTTCGATTCGGGGTCTACACATTCTTTCATCTCTGAATACTTTTCTAGTAAAATGGGAATACCATCCCAAGAAATGACTCTTGAACTTGTGGTAAAAACACCTGGGGGAAATGTTGAGGCAAAAGGAATTTATAAGAATCTTCCAATCCTTATCCGTGGAAAGAACCTACTTGTTAACCTAATTGTTTTACCTCTAGTAGAGTTTGATGTTATCCTGGGGTATGGATTGTCTCTCTATTTATCTTGCTAAGATTGAATGTATAGCTAAAGAATTTTCTTTTGATAAATACATTCAGTTTCTGTACATGAATGAACCCTTACTTTTGATAACTTATGAAGAGGCCGAGAAACATGTAAAAGATGGAAATGAATGTTACCTTGCACACATCGTTGAAAACAAGGGAACTGTTCAGATTAATGATGTGCCAGTGGT
This sequence comes from Viscum album, assembly GCA_963277665.1. NCBI lineage: Eukaryota > Viridiplantae > Streptophyta > Magnoliopsida > Santalales > Viscaceae > Viscum > Viscum album. Next base: position 597,844,069 of record OY728139.1, read on the forward strand.
ATATGAGTATCCTGATGTTTTTCTTGATGAGTTGCATTGAATAATACCATATCGGGAAGTTGAATTTACTGTTGACTTAGTTCCTGATGCTAATCCAATTTCAAAACCCCCTTACCGAATGGCTCAAATTGAACTTTTAGAGGTGGAGGAGCAATTGCAAGATTTATTAAAGAAAGGTTTCATTCGACCTAACACATCACCATGGGGTGCTCCTGTTTTATTTGTTAAAAAGAAATATGGTTCAATGAGACTTTGCATTGATTAAAGAGCCTTGAGTAACATCACTGTTAAGAACAAATGTCCTTTGCCTCATATCGACAAATTGTTTGATCAGCTCCAGTGAGCTCAGTATTTTTAAAAGATTGACCTGAGATCGGGGTACCATCAATTGAAGGCAAAGGAAGAAGTTATTCCAAAGACCGCGTTCCATACAAGATATGGCCATTATGAATTTGTAGTAATGCCTTTTGGGCTAACCAATTCACCTGCTATATTGATGGACATAATGAATAGAATTTTCCATGATTTCTTGGATAAGTTTGTGGTTGTTTTCATTGATGATATTTTGGTGTTTTCTAAAAGTAAATAGAAGAATGAAAGACATTTAAGGGTTATTTTGCAAACCTTGAAAGAAAAGAAATTGTGTGGTAAATTCAGCAAGTGTGAGTTTTGGTTGCAAAAAAATTCTTTCCTTGGTCACATTGTTTCTAAAGATGAGATAACTATTCATCCTGCAAAAACAAAGGTTATTGAAGAATGGCCAAGACCGACAAATGTAACTGAAATTCGTAGCTTCCTTAGTTTGGTAGGATATTAACGACGGTTTTCTAGAAATTTTCATGGTTATCTAGTCCAATTACTAATATAACTCGGAATGGTGTTATGTTTATCTGGACAAAAGAATGTGATGATTGTTTTCAGGAACTGAAAAGAATATTGGTGAATTCTCTAGTTTTGGCACTACCTTCCAAGAATGGTGAGTTTTTTATCTACAGTGATGCTTCATTGAATGGACTTGGTTGTGTCCTGATACAGAATGATCATGTAATTTATTATGCTTCACGAAAGTTGAAAACTCATGAGGTAAATTACCCTACGCATGATTTGGAATTAGCTGTTATTGTTTTCAGTTTAAAAATTTGGAGGCATCATTTTTATGGAGTAAAGTGTGAAATATATACCGATAACAAAAGTTTAAAGTATATATTCATTCAGAAATAATTGAACACGAGACAGAGGAGATGACTGGAATTAATCAAGGATTATGATTGTAAAATTCATTACCATCCGAGAAAAGAAAATAAAGTGGATGATGCTTTGAGTTGAAAGAGTAATGCTTCATTAACAATGTAGAATTTGGAACATGATTCCTTGGTTAATGATTTGATGAACTTTGGAAAAGATGTTTTTGGTGCAGAATGTTCTTCTCTTTTTTTTCTGGTATTAGTGAAATATTCTCTATTAGACAGAATCAAGAAAGCATAGAAGAAAGATTGTGAGTTGCAGAAAAAGGTAGAGCTAGTTCAGAAGGGTAAGTTGCCTAAATTCAACATTGATAATGATTGTGTTTTGATATTTGGGAAGAGATTGTGTGTGACTTATGATTCACAGTTGAAGAGAGAGTTTTTATGTGAAGCTCATAGTTCTCCATTTTCAGTTCATCTAGGTAGTACTAAGATGTATAGAGATCTTCAGGAGTATTACTGGTGGGATGGAATGAAAGGGGATATTTCTGATTTTACTGTGAAGTGTTTGACTTGTTAGCAGGTTAAAGCAGAGCGGCAGTTACCGAAAGGGATGCTTCATCCTTTACCAGTGCCAGAGTGGAAATGGGAAAATATATCCATGGACTTTTTGTGGGATTACTGAAGAAATATTGAGGTAATAATGCAATCTGGGTTATTTTTTGATCGCTTAAATAAATCTGCTCATTTCCATTCAATAGGAGATACTTTTTCCCTAGATCAACTTTCTCGTTTGTTTTTGAAAGAGATAGTCAGGTTACATGGAGTTCCTCTCTCCATTTTATCTGACCGTAATCTCAGGTTCACTTTTGAATTTTGGAATGGACTTCAGAAGTCGTTGGGTACTGAATTAAATTTTAGTATAGCTTTTGATCCTCAATAAGATGGGTAGTCAGAACGAACAATTCAGACTTTGGAAGATATGCTACGTGCTGGTTCTATGGATTATCAGGGAAGTTGGGACAAACATCTTTCTATGGTTGAATTTTTATATAATAACAGTTTTCATTCCAGTATATAGATGACACCATTTGAGGTGTTATATGGGAAGCGGTGTCGAACTCCATCTTTCTGGGATGAAGTGTGTGAAAGGAAGCTGATGGGACCATAATTGGTAGAAGCGTTGGCAGAAAAAGATTAGCTGATACAGAAACACATGAGAATAGCTCAGAGCAGGAAGAAGAGTTATGCGGACAATAGGAGGAAGGATCTCTCTTTTGAGGTAGGTGATCATGTTTTTATCAAAGTATCACCATGGAAAAGTGTGAAGCGATTTGGTAAGAAAGGAAAGCTAAGTCCAAGGTTCATTGGACCATATGAAATTCTGGAGAGAGTTGGATCAGTTACATACCGGGTGGCTTTACCTCCGATTTTATCTCAAGTACACAATGTTTTTCATGTTTCGATGTTGAGAAATTATAATTCCAGATCCATCACATGTTTTGAGTCCAGAGGTAGATCAGCTATAAGAGAACATGTCTTATGAAGAACAACCGGTCCAGATCCTTGACCACAGGGAGCAAGTGTTACGGAATAAGGTGATTAATCAGGTATAGGTTTTTTGGAAAACCCACATTGTTGAATATGCAACATGGGAATCTGAAAATGCAATGAGGGCTAAATACCCCCACTTATTCGATAAGTAAATAAATTGTGAGGATGCAATTTTCTAAAGGGGGTAATGATGTAACATCCCAAGTAAGTAATTAATAATAGATATTTTTATCTATGTCTATTAATGAAATAGTTAGTGTTTTAGAGGATTAAAATGAGAATAAATCCAATCTTAAGCATGGAATACACAAATATTTTTAAAAGATTGTTTTACAGCCTTTTGATGGAAAACCATTTTTAAATATATCATTTGAAAATTTTATAAGCTATATTTTTCAATATAAACTTATTATTTTTGATTGGGACATTGAAATTTACGTTGGATAAATTTCTAGTATTTTTCTGATAATGTTTTTTTAATGAATAGTGAAAAATATTGTATTTTAATTCAAAACCACTTTTTAATCTAATTTGTTTATATGATTATACTTCCTTTTTAATTTTTTTAAGTGAAATTAGAATATATTTTTACCATTTAATCTAATGGTGGTCATTTTAGTTAATTTCACTTTGAAATTGGACTTAAACTAGTGTCAATCTTTTGATACTTATTGTTTCATAAAAACATGCTATTTGCTTTGACAGCAGGAATTAATTATTAAATTAATTAATGTAAATTATATTTTTTGAATTTTTTAAAATAGACATCATTTTTTAATTCGGAATAACAAATATAGCTTAGGGTGAAGTTTTGGTATTTTTCTGACAAATTTCAATTTTTGATGAATAGTGAAACAACTAAGTGGTACTTAAAAAACTGATTTTTCATTTAAATGAAATTTTACCACCTATGTGTTTTTAATATCAAAAATATGACATATATGGTTGTCATTAATAATTAAAATGTGGTTCAATAGGATTAAAATAATTTCTTGGTAAATAGTAACTTTTATGTTTTTAATCACGATTATAGGTAATTAGTGTAATTTAAGGTAAGAATAATGTTTTAACAATATGAAATGAACATGAAACATGTCCTACCCTTATTGGATGCGTCATGGCTGACCAACACAATCCATGGGTCAACTTGGGGACCCCATGGAGCCACTTTGGAAGGAAAATGACATTAATATCTTTTTATTTAATGTAAAAGTAAATAATGTCACAAACATGAGTTGTTTTAATAAAAAAAAATTTAAATGGGGTTATAAAAGTCATATGTTTGACTATAAGTATTCATTATAAAGATAAAAAGATTTCCTACATCATGATATTTTGTTTATAATTTTTAGACCTGAAATAAAGTTATATATTTATGACACCATGATGATGCACTGATTACCTCATTATTTAACGATTTAAATAAAATTAAAATATAATGTAAAATCTAAGACCTACACTTGTAAAAAACTTATTTTATGGGTGTATTTATAACCCTTGTCACATTATCTTCGAAATTTATAATTTTTTGACCTTTTTTATCAGAAAATTATTTTATAACAAAGTATCTTTTCTTAACATTCCAAGAGTGTCCATCCTCTCCTCTTATAAAAAGCCCCCACCTCTACCACCTTACCCACACTTCCAAATCTTTTGGAATGGCCAACCCCTACCCATTTTGTCTCTCCACATCCATGTATAACTCTTATAAGACTCATTTTGGGAAGAAGTCTTCCCAAGGAAGCCTTTGAGCTCAAATAAAAATGAGTTACCCGATTTAAAGGTAGTGTCTTCTCTTCTGTTCTTATGTTTTATTTTGTTCTCAAACCCCCTAAACTCTTTTTATTAATTTGTTTTGTAACAACAACAGTATCTTCCATAAACTAGGATGTTGTTATAAGAAGGATTCGAGCTACACTTACACACACCTACATCTAATGGTTAAAGAACATAATGTTTCCGTGGATGGCGAATTTCTGCATCACGAAACAATGATTGTTCAATATTCTTTTAACACATTCAAAGGTGGCCATTAATATGACACTATATTTATATATGATATATATTATGTTTATTTTTTACCTAATATTATGTATTTTTCATTTATGGAAAACCTTTATGGCTTCCATTATGGGTATACGCGATATCTTCTTTTTAGGAAGTCTGGACTACTGCCCCCTCAAAGTGATTTGATTCGTTAATACCATATGTGGTACATATAAAGGATATATTTAATGATATTATATATGATACCATACTAGAATTATAATTATATTATGTATCATTATGTTTTAATTCCATTAAAGTATGAGATAGAAATGAAAGTAGCGTTCAGGCGTACATACAGCTTATCGTCTCCATGAATGGTGCATTTCATTTCATACCTCTAAACGTTATGTAATATAATAAATGCATGTTTATACTATATATATATGATATATATATCTACATCATGAGTATAAATTTGGATATAATGGATACATGAACAACTTGTAATTATAAAAGAGTTTATTTTTGACTCAAGTACAAATGATCGTTAAAACGATCATTATTAACTTAAATAATTACATAGTATTCATGACATGATAATAAGTGATATAAAAGGAATAATGAACATGAAAAAGGTTCTTAAGCAAGTATACATTAACTCAAGGTTATTATTCAGGATGTTAGTGAATGGTCGAGTCATGTCGGACCCGAGGTAAGGGAACTTCTTTACCCAATTTTCGTTCTTTGGGTTAATTTCCTACTTTCAAATTATGTCATGATATTATTATGCCCTATCTTGTATTTGTACTTTCTATATGTGTACTTATATTGAATAAACATAATATATCTATTTTATTTGAAAAAATAATCTTTTTATGGGATTTCGTCTCAATCTCCTTTCATCGAGGCATATTTTGTTTTATACACAACCTTCTTTTATACGGTGTATAAACTCCTTTGACAATTACATTTATCCAAAATGAATCTTTTTTTATACGAAGAATTTTACTAAATGACAATAGGGAATGATTTTGTCATACGTATATGGTGACAACGACTTCTCCGCTGTCGTGACCATTATTTGAGTTTCAGCTTCCTCTACAAGCAATACATTTTTTTAAAAGAAAAATAAATACCATGTTTTAATTTTCTTATATTTTGGTATTGAAAATGGTTTTCATAATGTTTTTATATCAATGTGTTGTATTTATATCTTTTGATTGAAAAATTGAAATGTTACGTTTCCTTTATGCATGTTTTATGTGATACGATTATGTTATGGTTCTTGGGCGTTATTATGATGATGGGTGGTTCCGTGATAAAATAAGGGCGGGTGAGCCTGATATAGCTCTCCAATGCATTGGGTAATGATAAGGAGTTAAATGTTAAGGTTTATCTAAAAATATTTATGGAATATACTGTGATGGGTATTCCAAACGTAACCAAGAGGGTTACTCCCTACGTAAGAATGTTATGAATGCCTCAAGTTACCTTTATGTCTTATTATTTCAATGATTTATTCATGATTTGATGAGGTATGTTAAAGTGCTTATGTTTTATCAGTACAGTATGATTTCATTGATTCTTATGTATAAATGTACTCATGTATCCTTTCCATATTTTTATATCCCTTAATGATATTTTTATGCCCATCCCATGTTTTTGAAATGTTTTCATAGGTCAAGGGAAGGGTACATGATATGATGATAGTTCCAAGGAAGTGTCAAGAAAGAATCCATGTTTTATTTTAAATATGTTTCCATTGATGGGAAAAAATAAATACTATATTTTATTGTAACCACATTGTTTAAATGTGGGATTTAATGCATGTTTATGATCTAATTCTATAAAACTCTAAACCTGAAAAGATACTAAATGTGTAATCGTCTAATAACTCGAGATTAAGTAAGGTTTAAGGCTGGGTCCTTATAAATATGTAACACCATGAGAATTTATAATATATTCAATTCTAAATATATTTAATATTGTTTATGTTTTTTTACGAAACACCATGTTAAACTTACACTACAAAAACAATGAGTTGGCTGGTGTTACACACAAGACCAAGTTTTACCGAACAACAATACAGTAATAAAATATATAGCGGTTATGAATAGTAGTAACAACATTTTTATTATTAAATACTTTATATAACATTAAAATACATCTTATTTATTTTCTAAATATTATATAAGAACAAATTAAATTTTTTAGATAACGAAGTATTTTAAAAAAAATGAAGTTTTACCACCTTTTGATGGCACACCCATTTTTAATAATGTTTTTTACACTTCAATATATTTTATTTAACAAAATAAATATATTTTTTTGAAGAAGGATATTAATATTTACATTGGATGAATATTTGATTTTTTATAAGAGGTTTTAAATTTTAATAAATGGAAAAAATATAATACATTTTAATTGAAAACAAATTTATTCATCGAAATAATTTATATGGATAAATTATATTATTGAATTGTTTTAAATTAAAAATATAATATATTTTTATCATTTTATATTATGTTTTTCATTTTCATTAAATATATCATGGATTTTTCTATAAAAACATTTTATTCTATTGCAATGTTTTATCATTTAAGACACCAATTTTAATTCTGACACTATGAATGATTTCTAAATTCATTACATAAACATTTTTAATCTGAATTTTGAAAAATGGATTACATATTTTGAATTGTTGTGTCTATATTATGTAAATTGGTTCATTTTATTTTTAGGAATTATGAATTGTAGCATTAGTAATTATTTTTATTAACATGGTTAAGGGTAAATCATGTAATTAAAGATAAAAGTAACATTATAAAATTACAATAATTCATATAAAAATTATATTGGATGCTTAAATTCTAACCATAACATCTATGGTTCTAAATTGAGTCACTTAATGGCCACTATCCCATGAATATTACAAGAATCTAATAAAAATCAATGAATTTGGAAAAATGTCACACTCACATTTTATATAAGTATATTAATTTTAATATATGAATAAACAAAAGAAAACATATATTATATGTAGTATTAAGAAAGATAATGAAAATTTCTACTTTATTAAAATTTATCTATAAATTTTAGAGATTAAAGAATTACTATTAATGATGAATGAAAATAGTGCTGCAGAAATATTTTTTTTAATAAAATATCAATAAAATATTTTAAAAATATCAAAATAATTTTAATTTTACATAACTGAAGTGATACAATAATTTTATAGTTTAATATGTCATTATATGTTACGTTAAATTAATTGGTTAGATGTCATCTAGCTGTATGTATTTTATTAATGTTGAATTTATCAATAGTGTCAAAACATACACTAATGATATTTTATAAAAATAATATTTCATTAAATTTTTTAAAAGTCATAAAAATCTTAACTAAGAAAAAGGGGAATAGATATAGTTTTAAATATCATAAATTGTAAAAATATGGTCAAATTGACACTTGATAAGTAAAAATCCCTTCTCCTTTGAAATGAAATATTGCTTACCATAGTTAAAATAAAAATGTTTTAATTAAATATTAATGAATATGATAAGGATTAAAATAACAAAAAACATTTTCTAAAAATATTGGTTAGTGATATAACAACCGTATATAATATTATATTATATTATATGTCTGTTTGAGGTATTTTAATGTATATTTAGTTAATTATTAATTAATCCTTTGAGAAATCCCAAAAGTTCCCCTCACATTCATTTTAAATGGACACATCTTCCCTCATTTACTCAAACCACGTTGATCCTACTTGAACAACCAAAACATGTAAAAATAATATACCAAAATCCCTCCCCTAATCCTAGAAGATTTTCATAGGGATGAAAGCCTCCCAAGGTAACCTTTTGGTTTTAAACCAAAAGAAGTTACTCAATTAAGAGGTAACAAATTCTCTAATGATTTTTAGTTTGAATTCCATTATCCACTCCCTATAATATTATTATTTTATTATTACGAAAAACCAGTACTATAAATATAATATAATTTTTTATTCTATTTTTTTAACTACACAAACACACAACCCCATTTAATGGTTAACGAACAGACAATTTCTGTGTACGTCAAACTACTGCCTCACGAAATGATGAATGATAAATTTTCCCCTACCACATCTCATGGTGGGTATTATGATGTATAATAGTTATATATATAATATATTTAATATTCATAATTTCTTTTTTCTTCTATAATTTTTATTTAAAACATACGGTTATTATTTAGAGGTTGTGTAAATACCATAATTTTTTTTAGGAAGTGTGGACTACCATCCCAATAAAGTGAAAAGACTCGTTCATGATATACATAGGGAAAATAAAGGATAGTTTTATTAAAAATATGATACTTATATGAAATTAATATAATATTTAATTTATAATATACATGTATGTAATTTAATTCCTATATGATACAGAAATGAAAGTAGTGTTCATCCATACGTAAGACCTATAGTCTCTATGAATGGTGCATTTAATTTCTTATCTCAAAGTACTGTGGATTATTGTATATAAATATATAATACATATATAAAATATTTACATTATGTTTGAAATTAATTTTATGATGATATCATGATGTAATTAAAAGGAACAAAAAATAATAAGTCAAAAATTGCTTGAGAAATTAAGGGATTGGACCCCAAAATAGTGAAAATAATGAATGATTACTAACGGAATTGTAATAAGATATTATAAGAGGATAATATATGATATAATAAATATATATATGGTTCATGTTCTAGTATATTTTAATAACATGATTTATTACTTATACCGATGGTTATCATGCACTCGATTACAGGGAAATACAAGGTAAGGGTTAATTTCACAGTCTTTTTATTATCCGAGATTATTTATATATATGTATCTTTTAGGAAATTCATATCATCCACATCCATGTTTCATAAAATTTATTTCAAAATATTATCGACATTTTTTTTTAAACATTTAACCCATCTGTTAATTTCTATATAAAATATTCTGAAAGGAATCGTTCTGAAATTTTCCAAACAAGGTACTTTTTTGACCTTTTCGATAAATTGATGAAAGAATGTTTTTTGTATTAAATTGTGGAAGTGTCCCGTTCCACCATTATGAAACCATAAATATTAAATTTTAATCATACATGGTTATTTTAAAAATACATGGTTTTATTTTATAATTTTTTATATTTTAATTTATTTCAAAGAAAAAAAGATATCCCTCTCAAAGAGTTTTAATAAATTTATTAAAGTATTTTCCTCTAAGTCGACATCATTAGTCGGATGTTGTGTTAGATTGAGGTATATACATTATGATAAAATCATCTGAAAATTATTAAAGGTTTTATGATATGTTTTATTGTGGGTATGCAATTTTAATTTTATTCATGTTTTATGGTTAAAGTATTAACATTTCGTATGCCAGTCTTAAAATAAATGTTTTAGTAATGATTCCCAATTTTCATATGTGGAATGCATTGGAAATATAAATGATTGGTAGGGGAAATGTAGCCCCTCAATTCATCAGTATTTATGATGTGACAAACTAGATATGGATTTGTATACGGCCTTGTCCATTTATTTTCATATAAAGATTTGGTTGAGGCCTTAACCATTTATTTATAAATGTCCTCGTCAATGCCTCAACTGTATGCTTTAGTTGTACGAAATTATTAATTCCCTCATTATTATATTAGTAATTGATATTAAATGTTATTATTTAACAAGTTCAATATCCATCAGAATGCTTAAATGGAATTATTTTATTCATTCTTACCATATTACGTTCATGTTTTTGTTTAAAAATATAAGGCCCTCAACAATAAATATAACAAAATCATTAATTAAGTTAATAATTCACATTATGGATCTTTTAATGTTTAGATAATTACTGAATTAGGACATAACATGTACATAAAACCATAAATATTACAAGCATACACATCTACTCACTATCATTTTTTTTCAAAAAACAAAAATTCTTAAAAAAAGAAACATTATTAGTTACATGAATTTTCCTTGATCCCATCCTTGAACCTATTAATCTCTATGTCCTATGGAAAATCATTTAAAAACATGGGATAATAAAAATTACTCAGTAAGGGACACATAAAGAAGGAAAATTGTTTGTTTTTTAAAATAACATGTAAATAATGAATACTCTATAATAAAGTAATACTTTTCACCTTAATGATGTAACATGACACTTCACTGAAAATATGATCCTGGATTTTCTTTTTTGTAACCAAAATATTACAATAAATCCCATAGAAATCAACATATATAATATAAGGTAACCTTGGGCATAAACATAATTAATCAGAATTACCACTTGGTTGACTTCCACACATATCACTAAATAGAATATCCATATGGCTAACTTCCATACCCAATGCATTATAGTTTAAAACATAACCACCCATCCTTCGTTTATCATGGAACCACCCATCATTTGGTTAATAACATAACCACCTGTCATTGGGTTATCAAATAACCACTTTTCAAATGTACAAGTACCATTATATAGTCATAACACATAAAATATTAAAAATATCAACATTTAATTTGCAATCACATGAAATAATTTTAACATATTGGGATATTAATTGAATTTCAAAAACCATTTTCAATAATAAAACTAAAAAAATGGAACAAGGGATATTGTATTCATTTTATTGTTTTATGGATTTTAGAGAAATCCAAATATAAAATAACAATTATGGTGGCGTAGAGGTCATTGTCACCACATACGTTACAAACATTTCTTTTCTTTTCAGTAAAAATATTCATAGAAAAAATATTCCCTTTTAATGAAATTTTTTTCAATGTTTTTTATCATACATCGTATAAAATATTGAGGTGTATATTTTCAAAATATTCCTCTATGAAGGGATATTGAAATAAATTCCATTACCATATGTCTGATTCATCATGTGAGTTCCTTGTTATTTATGAATAATAATCATAATTAATTTTCTACTTGATAAAGAAACTTTTTCAAGGTTATTATTCCTTTTATATCACTTTTTACAACATTTTAAAAAATGTTAATATCAATCGTTTGGTCGATATTCAGTACGTGAGTCAAAAATGAACTTGTTATAATTACAAATTTTCCATGTGGTCGAAAGTCCATTTTCTCTAGAAGGATATTCATGACTTAGATATCATATATATAACATATATATATTATAAGTGTACTTATTATTGACCAAACCATTTGGAGATAAGAAATGAAATTCACTATTCATTGAGACAATAAGCGGTACATACGTTTGAACGATTCAATCATTTATCTGTTATATTAAAGAAATGAAAACTTAATGAAACATATATATATATATTATAATTACATTATTATATGATTTTATATATATGTTTAATATGTTAATTAACCCCATCATTTATACGTTCTATGCATGGTATGAATGATTCATATCACGTTGAGGGGGTGGTAGTCTGCACTTTCTCAATTGAAATTATTATATTTACAAATCATGAAAATCATAAAGGTATGTTTTTAAATAAAAATTTCAGTATCATAAATACAATATAAATATTATATATATCATATATTAGTAATTTTTTATCATAATGTCCACCATGATAGGTGGTAGGGGAAAATCAAACAATCAGTTTTTTCGTGAGACAGTAGTTTGCCGTACAAAGAAACAATATGTTCGTATCCATTAGATGTAGATGTGTTTAATTGTAGTTCAAATAATTCTCATAAAAAACCATAGTATAATTAGGAAAATAGTTTTTTATAATAAAATATAATAATGTGAGTTTAGGGGGTTTTAAAAGGAAAATAATTTCAATAATCTTGAGAGAATACATTACCACAAATTGGGTAACCCTTTTTGATTTAAGGTAAAAGGAATTATTGAATTATGTTATGCCCAAGGTAAGTCTTCTAAGAGGAATATAGGGATGTTAGAATCTTATTTGGGTAGAGGATGGATAATAATTGGGCCTTGAGAGGTGTGATTAAGGGATTAGATTTGTGGACTTTTATAATATAAAGGATGGGTACTTTAGGAATGTCTTGAATGATTATTTTCTTACAAAATGAATTTCGAATTTTAAAATTTTTTCAAATAATTTAATTAAAAGATAAGATTTGGATGTTTTTAATTACTATCAACTAATAGGTTTTAGGAATGTTTTGGTTTCATATTTAACCATATCATTTAGCTATAACCCTTAGTTAACTAATTAAGCTCTTTCCATGCCTTCTTGTATCTTCAGAGTATATGGTTAATATATTTACAATAAAATGAAAATAAAAAAAACACCTGTTTATTAAAAATAATTTCAACTTTATATATACCATTTGGATGATTATTATATATTTAGGACTATAATATCATTTAATAAAGTAGTATTTTCTTTAAAAACACATTTATGTTAATTATTATACTTTTCATATATGGACTTTTTACTCATCTATACAAACACTATTCTTTCTAAAACACAAAATTAATCAAAGATTAAAAGTCAAACTCATCCATAAAATTCATTGATGGCATAAGTATTTTCAAAATAAATTTATTTTAAGATTTATAATCTCATTTATTTAAATCATTCATTAATAAGATAATCACTAAATCATCATTTTGTAATAAACAACATTATTTATTGAATGTATGGACATTTAAAATAAAACAAATTTGATGTAGGAAATATTATTAGTTTTATAATTACTATTTATATTCAAAATGATCACTTATAAAACCACATATATTTTTTTACTAAAAGATACATATTTTTGTTAAATTTTCATTACATTAAATAAATTATTATGAAATCCCATTTTCACATCAAAGTAAATCCATTGGGTCCCAAAAACAACCCAAGGATGCCCATGGTTGGAAATATATAATAAAATAGGAGTAGGACACGTTTTATGGTAGTTTTAAATTAATATAATATTATTTTTTACTGTTATTTACCTTATTTAACCTTTAACCCTGGTAAATAAAATAATTACTGAAGTTCCTGTTCATAATATATAAAAATAAAAGGTACCTATTTACACAATTTCGACATCCTGATTCCAATGATGGAATCCATTTTTCCAATTTCAAAACACATAAGTGGTAGAAATTAAATTTAAATTAATTCTCATTTTCAAAACCAAAAAGTGGGTTTTTAATAAATAAAAAATACCAAATGATTGAGATGTATTTATATTCAATTTTAATGTGAAATTACATCCAATGAACAAAATTGGATTTATTGGGAAATATATATTCAAATTAAACTATATAACAAAATATGTAAAATATATCTATATAAATAAATTAGATGAAAAGAAAGTTTTAGTGAAAATGTAGTAATTTTTACTGTTCATTATAAAACTAACTTTATCAGAAAAATACAAAAAAAATATCCAAAGTAAATTTTTATGTCTTTATTATAAATAATATGATTATTTTTTAAAATAGAATATATATAAGTTAAAAAAACTATATTTAAAAATGGTTCTCCATCAAATGGCGGTAAAACTAACTTTAACAAATAGTGTATTTGAGGCTTAAAATAGTATTTGTTGTTATATTATGTCTAAAAAATTTATTGGACAAATGTAAAGATATATTACTAATATATATAATGATATTTTAGATAGTTCTATTAATTCTATCTAATACAACAACTATGCATTAACTACCATTTTAAATTATAATAATATATTATTTTTATGTATAACTCAATGTTGTGTGCAACATATGATTTTAGAGAAACCCATTGTTCTTTGTTGATTATTCTATTGAGCATAGCATCCCAATTAAAGTAAAATTTATATTTAATTTACAAATATTAAAACACATGAAAATTTTCATATCATTTATTTACATGGGTTGTTACATCCTTCCACTTTTTGGAAATGGTGTCCTCACAATTCTATTTACTAATCAAATAAGTTAGGGGTATTTATCCAAAATTTCATTTTCAGATTCCCATGTGGCCTCTTCAACTAGATGGGTTTTCCATAATACCATTACTTAATGATTTACCTTATTCTGCAACACTTTCTCTCTTCAGTCAAGAATCAGTACTAGTTTTTCCTCATCAGAGATATACTCTTCCAACTGAACTATCTCTGGACTCAAAACATGTGATGGATCTAGATATACATCCTCAACATTCAACCATGAAAAACATTGTCTAACTGGGATAAACATTGGGGTAAACCTACTATTTTGGCGACTGATTTAGAGGGTACAATGAACATCGGTCTCAGCTTTCCCTTCATACAAAAACACATCCTATTTTTCTATGGATAAACATTAAGAAAGACATGATCACCTACCATGAATGAAAGATCCATACATTGGTTATCGACATAACATTTTTAACTTCTCTGTGCTATTTTAATGTGATTCTAAATCAAATCAACATTTTCTTCAATATTTCTTACCAATTTGGGTTGCATCAACTTCCATTGATCTAATTCATCCAAAAAAGAAAGAGTTCGACACTGTATTCCATATAATTACTCAAACGGTCCCATGTTTATTCATGAATGAAAACGACTATTATAAGAAATAGAAATCAAAGAAAGATATTGGTACCAACATCCTTGATAATTCATTAAATAAGAATGTAGCATATCTTCCAATGTCTGAATTGTTCGTTCTGACTACCCGTATATTTACAGATGAAACAATTTAGATAAATTTAATTCAGTTACAATTGAATTATGAAGGCCATTCCAAATTTTTCAAGTGAACATGGGATCATGATTAGATACAATATAGAAGGTAAATACATTTAGCCCTACTATCTTCTCAACATATAATCGAGAGAGTTAATCTAGAGACAGAGTATCTCAATTACGAAAGGAATGAGAAGATTTAGTTAATTGATCAATAATATCCTTGATTTCATTATTACCTTGAGATATCTTTGGTAATCCCATAATGAATTCCATGGATGTATTTTCCAAATTCCTCTATGTCACCAGTTAAGGGTGAAGCATCCCTTTCGGTAAATGTCTCTCTTCATTAACATGTTGACATATAAAAAACATCCTTTTAATGTTAGAAATATATCTTTTCAATCTATCCCACCAGTAATACTCCCAAAGATGTATGTATATCTTAGTACTAACAGGATGAACTAAAAATGGACAACTATGAGTATCACATAATAACTATTTTATTAACTGTGAAACACAAGGCACATAGAACCTCTTTCTAAATCTCAAAATACAATCTTTATCAGTGTTAAATTAAGGAAACATAAAATTATAAACCAATTTTACCATTTTCTTCTACTCATTGCCTTCCTTCTGTTTTTTCTATATTTTATCAAATAGAGATTAATTCATTGACACATAAAACAAACTAATTGGATCTTCTATAGCAACAACTTCTATTCCATATTTCATCATATCATTATCTAAAGGATCTTGTTTCAAACATATCATGGTTAATGTATCATCACTTTTTTTGAATCAAATCATCTACCACATTATTTTCTTTTTTTAGATGGTAATGAAATGTGAAATCATAATCCTTGATTAATTATATGAATCTCCTCTATCACATGATCAATTCTTTCTGAGTGAGTATATACGTAAAACTGTTGGGGTTAGTATATATATCACATTTCACTTCATACAGATGATTCATGAAAATAATTAATGAAAAAACTGCCGAAGCTAATTCAAAATCATGTGTAGGTAAATTTAACCCAATAGTTATCAATTGACGTGACGAATAAGCAATTAACTGATCATTCTCCCTTAGTACACAACAATTTACTTTCAATAAAGAATCACTGCAGATAAAAAACTCACTATTTCTGGTTGTTAATTCCAATACTAGAGCATTTTCCAATTTTCTTTTTAATTCCTGAAATCATTAATCACAATATTTTTTCCAGATAAATATAGCACCTATTCATGTTAAAATAGTTAATGGGATAGATTAACATGATAAATGATCAACAAAACTTCGGTAATAGTTTTCAATACTATGAAAACTACGGATCTCTATGATATTGGTAGGCCCTGGACACTCATCAACAATTTTTTTAGAAGGGGCAATAGTTATTCCATATTTAGAAACAATATGACAAAGGAATAAAAGTTGCTGCAACCAAAACCCAAACCATTCGAATTTCTCATACAATTTATTTTCTTTTATAGTTTCCAAGATAGTCCTCCAATGACTTTCATGTTCTTCTTTAATTTTGGAATATACTAAAATGTCATCAATAAACAAACCACAAACGTATCCAAGAACTTAATGAAATTTATATTCATAAGATCCATGAGTAAAGTAGGGGCATTGGTTATCCCAAAAGTCATAACTAAAAATTCATAATGGACATATCTATTATGAAACATGATCTTTGGAGTGTCTGATTTATTTACTATCAACTGATGGATCCTCAACCTCAATTAAATCTTCAAAAAATACTGAGCTCCCCAGAGCTGATCAAACAAGTCCTTGATATGAGGCAAAGGATACTTGTTCTTAACAGTTGTATTATTCAAGGCTCTATAATCATTGCAAAGCCTAATTTAATTGTCTTTCATTTTAACAGGCAAGATGGGAGAACCCCACTGTGATGTTCTAGGTCAAATAATCCTTTATCTTACAACTCCTGTAATTGTTTTTTAACTCTAAAATTTTAATCTTATCCATTCGATAAGGGGATTTGGAAACTGGATTTGAATCAGGAACTATATCTACTATAAATTCAACAAACTGATCTGGTATAATACCATGAAACTCATCAGAAAAACATCAAGATACTCATTTACTACTACCACATCATATATATGAAAAGTTATATTATTTTCAGCAATATGTGAAAGGTATCATTCATTTACATCTTTCAATAGTTTCCCAGCTTCCTGATATGTTATCAGAGTTAAGGGTTCATTCGTGTATACAAGTTGAAAGTATTTTTGAAAAGAAACCTATTCTTCTCTACAATCAATCTTAGCAAGGTAAAAAGAAATACAATCCATTTCCAAAGGATCATTAACCATTACTTGAGAAACAATGACAATGTTTATAGGTAATTTCTTTCCACATATAAGGATCAGGAGATTCTTATAATTTATTTTTTTCCTCCACATTTCTCCTAAGTGTTTTTACCATATGTTCTTGATTCATTTGTTGAGGTAGAATTCCAAATTTACCAGAAACATTCTCAGAAATAAAAGAATGTGCATATCCAAAATCAATAAACACATTGGCACAATCTGAAGAAAAAAATACATCATACATCTTCAATCGTAGGTCCCCCATCAACTGTAGTAAAATATAAATATTTCTCCATTCCCTTATGCTTTTTATCTATATGGTTTCCACTTGTGGTGATCAAAATTGGACACACATTAGCATAAGGCCCAATCTCATTGAAACTAAAACATCATACCACTGGTTTTTATTGAATGATATATCATCTTCCTTACAGTGAGGTGCAATATTACCAGTCATACCACACTGTAATCACATTATAGATTTTGAGATACATTCTCTTGGATTCTTTTTATCACACTTCGCACAAGATGAAAATTTAATTTTATTACCTTCAGATATCATTAATGAATACGTTACATTTCTTATCAATTGGACCTCTACTTTTTCTTGCTCTCAAGGAACACATTTTCATTAAAAACACTATTTCTACATTTAATGAAATTATGAAAAGTTTCTCATAGATTTTGAATTCACTATTGGATAATTAATTTCAAAATCATAGCTTCAATCCTAGGTAAAACTGATTTATCATACTATAATGATTGTAGATTAATTTTGGATCATAGCACACCAGTTGAGTGAGATTTACTTTGTAAGTAGCCACAAAGTCATTCTCCTTCCTCAATTCCAAGAATTGTTTTCCATCTTAAGTCGAACTGCCTTAGGAAAATATTTCTCAAGAAACAAAACTTTTAATTCATCACAAATAGAATCATCAATCACCTCATAGTCCCTGAAATTGTTAACCATCAACCACCCTTGATATGATTCTCCTTCAAAACAGTAAACCGAAAGAATATCCTTTTAATTTTATATACACCATATTACATAAAAAATCATTACTAGTGCTTTGATTCAACCATCATTTTGCACATGGTTAGATGGTCCTCTGAATAATAGGAGATGCAACCTCATGAAATTCTCCACTATAGATGTGTTCCACTAAGGTTAATCGTTTTGATCTCATGCATAGAAACCTCCAATATTTTCTCCTTAGTCAATTGATCCATCACTACAGCAAACTATTTAGTTCTGTTTTCGAACATCTCAGGATGCTAATTTGGAATATTATTCTCCTATGTAAGCCATCCCAGCATAGCTATCATATTTTCTCTATGGGAAACCAATATGAACAACAATAACATTGATGAAAAAAAAAGTAATCTTCAAATTCTCTTTCATTTCAATTTAACCATATTGTAAAATTATTTATGGATATTATAGTAACAAAATTCTAACTTACAAAAGTCATCTAAACATACATATGATATCAACTATAAAGACCAAACCATAAAAATTACGTACTCATTAATTAAGTTAATAATTTACATTAAGTATTTTTTTATGGTTTAGTTCATTATATAACATGGTCATAACATATACAAAACAACTTGAATATTAAAAGTAGACACTTCTACTCAATATAAATTTTTTAATAAAAAAATAACTATAAAAAATATATATTTAGTTCCATGACTTTTCTGTGATACCATCCTTGAGACTATTCATCTTTAAGTCATGTGAAAAGACATTTCTAAAAATGGGATGAACATAAAAATATTAGTAAGGGATACATTAAGAAGAAAAAATGTTAGGTTTTAAAAAGAACATGTAAACCATGAATAAGTTATCCTAAAGTAATAATTTTCACCTTTAAGATGATGCAGAACACTTCACTGAAAATAAGATAATTTCTTACCCTTTTTTAACCAAAGTATTACCATAAATCCCAAAGAAAGAAACACATATAATATATGTTAACTTGGGATATGAACGTACATAAATAGAATAACCATTCCATCGAATTCCACACATATCACTAAATGAAATATTCATATGGACGACTTCCATACCTAATGAAATGGAGGTTATAATGTAACCACCTCTCCTTGGTATATCACGAAATGAACCCTAGTTTGGTTTATCAAATTACCACGCATAATTGGATTATCACGTAACCACTCGTAAAATATCCATGTACCATTATATAATCATAACACATAAAATATTTAAAATATCAACATTTTACTAGTAATATTTCATTTGAAATCACAAAAATAATTTAAATATATTAAAATATTCAATACATTTCAGAAACAATTTTCAATACCAAAACACTAGAAAGGGAATACATTATTTCATTTCCTTTTAAAAATAGTAATTCTTATAGAGGAATCCAAATATAAAAAAATTATTACGGTGACAGAGAGGTCAATGTCATCACATATGTTAAAAACATTTCATTGGTAGTTTAGTAAAACACTTCATAGAAATAATATTCCCTTTGAATGAAATTAAAATTAAAAGGGTTTTATTATACACCATATAAAATAAGGATTTGCATATTATTAAAATAGGCCTCAATGAAAGGAGACTGAGACAATGTATATTGCCTGGAGTCTGATTCATCATGTATGTTCCTTGTTTTTCTTGAATAATAAAATAATGATAATTTCTATTTGATTCATAACCCTTTTCATGTTTGTTATTCCTTTTATATCACTTATTACAGCATTATAAAAATAAGAAGTTAATATCAGTTTATTTGTCGCTATTATGTACTTGAGTAAAATGAACTTATTATAAATACAAATTGCCCATAGGGTCAAAAGTACATTATCTCCAGAATAATATTCATTATTTAAATAACATATATATCATATATATCTAGTATATATATGTATTTATAATATTCCACAACATTTAGAGATATGAAACGAAATGAACTGTTCATGGAGATCGTAAGCCATATGTATTCTTGAATGCTACATTCATTTATATGTCATATTAATGAAATGAAAACTAAATGATAAATAGGTATATTATAATTCCATTATAATATAATATTATATATATGATACATATTTTCATTAACTACGTCATTTATATGCTCCATGTATGCCATGAATGAGTCATAGCACTTTGAGGAGGCGGTAGTCCATACTTCCTAAAATTAAATTATAATATTTGCACATCATAAAAATCATAAAGGTTTGTTTATAAATAAAAATTACATTATCATAAAAACAATATAAAATATATTATATATCATATTTAAATAAATTTATATCACAATTTCCACCATGATAGGTGGTAGGGGAAATTCGAACGATCGTCATTTTGTCAGGCAGTTGTTCGTCGTACATAGAAAAAACATGTTCATATCTATTTGATTGAGGTCTATGTATGTGTAGTTGAAATAAATCTCATAAAAACCCAATTATACTTATGATACTGTTTTTCTTATCAAATTATGTAATAAAGAGAATTCATCATGTTTGAGAAGGAAAATAAATGGAAGAATCTTAAGGGAAGACACTAACTAAAATCGGGTAACTCATTCAGATTTTATCTAAAAAGGAATGATAAAATTACTTCTATGGAAGATATGGCTTCTAGGAGGAATATAGGGATGTTGGGAGATTATTTGAGAAGAGGATGGATGATAAAAGGGGCTTGAGAGATGTGAATAAGGGGTTAGAGGTGGTGGCCATTGATAAGAGCGAGGAGGGGTACATTAGGAATGTCTTGAATGATTGTTTTATTATAAACTAAATTTCGGTTTTCAAATTGTCAAAAACTAATTTAATTTTGAGATAAAATGAGTATTTTTTTAAATCCTTTCAAACAAAATGGTTGAGATAAATTTTGGTTTCAAATTTAACTTTATCATTTAGCTTTGATCCTTAGAAAAATTATTTTACTCTTACAATGTCTTCATGTATATTTATAATATATGGTTAATATATTTTCCATAAAATTAAAATACAAACTAAATTGGTCCATTAATGAATATTGAATAAATATTTAACTCATTTGGAGGAATCATAGATTTTTAGGTCAATTATATCATTTACGAAAATTTATTTTCATTTAAACACGCATTTATGTTAATTTTTATACTATTCATATCAAGACTTCTTAAAAATCCATTGAAAATTGATTATTTTGATAAAAATCATTAATGAAATGGTAAAAAGTCATAATCATCCATATAAGTCATGTAGGGCATAAAAATCATGAAAATAAATTTATTTTAATATTTATAATATCATTTATTTAAATCATTAACAAATAAGGAAATCACTACATCATCATTCTGTCATAAATAAATTTATTTATATGATATCTAAAAATTATTAATAAATTACCATGTTGTAGGAAATATTTATATATATATAATTACTATTCAATGTTGAAAATTTCACTTATATAACCCCATATAATTTTTTTTACTAAAATATACATATTTAAGTTAAATTTTTCCTTACATTAAATTGATTATTATAAAATGTAATTTTCACATGAAAGTGGCTCGATGGGGTCCCCAAATCAACTCAAAGATGAAAATGGTATGAAATGTATCATCCAATAGGAGTAAGAAATGTTTTAGGTAGTTTTATATTATTATAATATTATTTTTACTCTTATTTACTATATTTTCCTATTAACCATTTTAAATAAAATAATTATTGATGTTAATTTTCAAAATGAATAAAAATAAAAGGTTCCACTATAAACAATTTGGACCCCGAGATTCGAAATATGTAATCAATTTTTCATAATTAAAAAAACATAAGTGGAAGAAATTAATTTAATATTAATTTCCATTGTCAAAACTAAAAAATGGGTATTTAAGAAGTAAAAACTATCAAAAGATTGACATATGTTTATATCCAATATAAAAGTGACATTACATCCAATATCAAGTATTGGATTAAATAGAAATATTATAGTACAATTAGACTTTAAAACCAATTAAATTTAAAATTTACCGATATAAAAAATTAGATGAAAAGACAGTTTAAACATAAAATACAATACTTTTCAATATACATTACAAAATTAACTTTTTCAAAAAAATACCGAAAATTTACCCAAATTAAATTTTTATTTCCCAATTATAATGAATAATATTATTTTGTCAAATTTAATATATAAAAGTTAAAAAAACATGATTAAAATTGGGGTCCCCATAAAAATGCTATAAAACTAAATTTAAAAAATTAGAGTCTTTCATGCTTCAAATCAGTTTCGTTCATATTTTAAGCCACTGAACTTTATAGTAAAAATATGATGATATACAAAAAAACATGTCTACAAATATTTTAGTAAGTTATGTTCATTCCTTCCAATACAAAGGCAATGCGTTTACAACCATTCAAAATAATATTATTCTATTATTTTTTGTTATAACTCAAACTTTTGAGCAAATTAAGATTACAAAAAATCTCATTGTTTCATATTGATTATGCTATCAAACATAGCATCCTATTTAAAGTAAAATTAATATTTATTTCAAAAATATTAATAAATATGAAAATGTAACATTATTTATTTTTCTGCGATGTTATAAAAAGGTTGGGTTTCAGTTTCATACTTTACATAATGTTAATTGTTATTTATGATAGCTTCGTATATATATTATTTATCCTTAATGAGAATTTATCCCCACCCCAATCGTAGGTTTTTCATCCTGGGATTCCATGAAGTTTTTTATGATGAATATGCATGGTTGAGCTAGAGAATTAATGGAATTCTCAATGAATTGATTATGTTTCATATTATGTTTTAAATTTTAATGAATGGTTCATATATAAAATCTATTTTCAATGACTACTAAACCTATCAGTTCTTCATTACATGATTCATTATATCATGAAAATGTATGAAAACAATGTTCTGGCTTTGGTATTTTCAGGTCTGGGTGTTATTATGACAATGCGATTCCAAAAATTTATTTGTCTCCAAAACACTTATGTACCCAACTTCCTAGTAAATTGAGGTTCAACATAAAAATGTTATATATGTCTTTTAATTATCTAAATTTTGTGTTCATACAATCATACATAATTCTATGATCTCTACTCAAGGAATATAGAATAATGATTTCAACTCCATGACCAACATAATGGATGACTACTTCTTCAACAATGAAAGGACGAAGGTGATAACATTTGTCTCAAAATTATTTCTAGAATGATAAAAAATTATAGAATATGTAACATCCCACCACTTTTCTTTGGCATGAGAAGGTGGGGATACGTTGCTGGTCATTAAGATACATCCTAAAAATGCAAAAGGATGGAAATAAATGTAGAGTAATCCATTTTAAATTTGTGAGACGATTTTACCTTGAAGATAAATGAACAAAAAACAAATCATAACAAAATAAAATACTCCATGATTTCTAATTAAAATGAAAGAAAACTCAAAAAATTCAATTATATCCAAACAAACCAAATAGTACCATTTATGGAAGAAAAAATAAAATCAATGTAAATAACTGATGAAAACCACATAAAACACAGATAAAACCACATGATTCCAATGATCCGTATTCTCCAAGATCCAACTCCACCAAATATCCATTTTATAAATAATTATTACTAAAAATGTGTTATGCTTTACCATTTCCTGTATCTTGATAGATGATATCAGACAAAGAAACAACGATCCAAATAAGGGTGAGTACTAAAACTATATAGGTTTCCCCTATAACTTCCTAACTCATGCCACTTGGATAGAACATATTAGCACATTATATAAAAATGTTATATAAAATGCATTTAAAAAATATTCATAGTGTATATAAAAAGATAAGTAGTTCACATCAAAATATTCCTCTAAGTAATTAACATAATAAATTATTTTAATTTTTTAACATTCCTTTTTAGTACATCCATCCATTATTTTCCACATAGCTAGACATACAAGCTTCTGTGATAGTTCCATGCTCATTAGCGGTCTCTCACCGAATGACCTTATGTCCCAATAACACGCGACCCCAATTCACGTTCATGTCCCTAATACCTCATGTAATATCCAAGGTAAATAATGAATATAAATTTTTTATAATTTTTAAATTTTTTGAATTAAAATTTAATTTCACCATAAAGGGGATTCTATGTTTGATGGCGTACCTGATATGCAACAACAGGTTTCATTGAAAATTTACGTTGCACACAACGTTGAGTTATACTGAACAATATTAATATAATTTATTATTTTAAATGGTTTTAAATGCATAGTCTTTGAATTGGTGTGAATGAACAAAACTAGCGATATTATGATTAAATATGTTTATAAAATTTTTTCACATTTATCCTATAATTTTAAAAGCATAAAATTAGAATGAATCTGATTTTAAGAATAAATACTCTAATATTCATTAAAAGGTCGATTTACCGCCTTTTGATGGTGAACCCTCATTAAATCTATTTTTTCACTTTTTTAAGATTTATTTGTCAAAATAAAATAATTATTTAGAATTGGGACATCAAAATTTTCTTAGGGTATATTTTTTTTATTTTTCTGATAAAATTCATTTTATAATGAATACTGAAAAATACTATATTTTAATACAAAACTGCCTCTTAATCTAATCTATTTATATTGTTAGGTTATATTTTTAAATTGTTTTATAATGTAATTATATTATGTTTTTAATATTTAATCCAGTTTTGGCCATTAAAAGTTATTTCAATTTAAAATAGTATATAAATAAGTGCCAATCTTTTCATAGTTATTATTTCTTAAAAAAATGCTTGTTGTTTTTACAATGGGAATTCATTTTAAATTAATTTATGCCACCTATTTTTTCTGGAATTTGGAAAAGTGGATTCAATATTTGGAATCAGAGGGTCCAAATTGTGAAAATATGTAACTTTTATTTTTATGCATTATGAATATTTACTTCAGAAAATTTTTTATTTTCCACGGTTAAAGGGTAAATCTGGTAAGTAAGGGTAAGAAAATATTATTATAATAATATTAAAATGTCCTAACTTCTATCTTAATCCTATTTGTTGATACCGTTCTGACTATGGTCATCCTTTGGAAATTTTTGGGACCCCAATGAGCCACTTGGGAGTTATAATGACACTTTATATTAATTAATTTAGAGTAAATACAAAAATGACTTAAACATATATCTTATAGTAAATAAATTATTACATGGGGTTATATAAGCAATCTCCTAGACTAAAAATTAAATTTGGAAATATAAAAAGATTTTATAAGTCATGATATTTTTTTTACAATTTTTTAACATCAAATACCTAAAAATATTTATGACACAAGAATGATGCAATGTTTACCTCATTAATGAATGATTCAAATGAATAAAATTATAATGATTAAAAAAATATCCAAAAACATTCCCAATCTTATTGGATTATTTTATTTCGAACATAGATCCTATTACATTTGACTTTAATATGTTTTGGACCTTTAGAAACTGAAAATCGTTATATAGTAAAAAAATATTTTTAAACATTCCTATAGAACCCCTCCTCCCCCTTATAAAAAGACCTCACTTATAAATCATTCCTCACACATATCAAGCCCCTTGTATTGTCCCACCCATAACCAATTAAGCTCCATACATCCCTCGTCTCCTTCTAGAATCATTTTCCTAGGCATAAGGAAATGCAATTAAACCTTTTGGTTCAACCCAAAGGGAGATACCTGATTTAAAGGTAATGTCTTCTCTAAAGTTATTTGGTCTTATTTTACTTATCCAACAACTAAACTCTTTTTATTCCTTTATTTTATAACAATACATATATACTAAATATAATGTTTTGTTTTTATGGGAAGTATTCGAACTACACATACACATCCCTCCATCTAATGGGTAACTAACATACTGTTTCTGTGGAAGACGAACTACTACCTCACGAAATGATGATTGTTCAATTATCCCCTACCACCTCTCATGGTGGAAATTATGATGTCACTATATTTATAAGTTATATATATTTATTAAATTTATATTTTATATATTAGTTTTTTATTTTCAATTTATGGAATACCTTTATGGTTTCTATAGTGTGAAATACAATAATTTTAATTTGAGGAAGTGCGGACTACAGCCCCCTCGAAGTGATATGACTCGTTAATGATGTACATGGAACGTATACATGAAGGTGATAATTAAATTATTTATGATATTATACTGGAATTATAATATACCTATATATCATTACATTTTTGTTCCATTAAATATGAAATAGGAATGAAAGTAGCGTTCATGCGTACTTATGACTTACCGTCTCCATGAACGGTGCATTTCATTTCTTATATCCAAATTTAAAGTAAAATTATAAATACACATATATGGGATATATTTGATATATATGATATCTAAATCATGAATATTATTCTCAGGATAATGGAATTTTGAGGACATGGACACTTTGTAATTATAACAAGTCCATTGTTTACTCATGTTTCGAACATCGAACTAAAATAATTAAATAATTGATATAGCTAGATAATAGGTGTTATAAAAATAATAAGAAATAAGAAAAATATTTTTAAGAATGTAAAAAATAACATTATTTTATTATTCAGTAGATTAAATAATGACCGAGTCTAGTCGGACACATGGTAATGGGTTTCTTATCTCACATTTAATTCTGTGATATTTCCATTGTTCGCCACTTATTTATTGTATGTGGGGTATTGTGTACAGAAATTTGATATTTAATATCATTATTCTATTTATATTCATGGGATTTTGTGATTAATTTTGTGGTTATTAACTTTTAGTCTTACAACTCGATTGATTACAGTAAATTAAGGGGATTTCATCTCACTTTTTATTCCCATGAGATTCATACTATATTTTCCACTTTTTCCTTTATTTGTGGTATATGAACTTCCCATGATTGTATTGTTTCTGTAATATAATTTAATTTATGTTTCTTTACATCTTTATTGTAATATCATTTTTTCTTGTGGTGTATGTTTCGTATGTAACCGAATCGGTAAGTGAACTTTTTATCTCAATTTCCATTCCTTGGGTTAATAATTTAATTCTTAATTATGTCATGCTATGATTATGTGTAGAATAAATGTTTATTTATTTATGTTGTAATTTACGCTCCACTTTTTTGGATATACTTTTGATTCATATAATCACAACATTGATAAATTGTCAAGTCATCGATATAAACATGATACGTGTAATTTTAACTCAATCTCTTTTGATCGAGATAAACATCAATGTCGTTGGTTTTGTTTTAAAAGAAAATGTGTGAATTTGCTTTGGTTTAATTAAAATAAATATCCAATCATATTTAGTGTATTTATATTTTTCTCACATTATTATGTAATTGATTTATCTTTTATCTAAGGATACAGTTTTTCTAAGGTATTTCTTCTCAATTTACATTTCATTGAGGCGTCATTATTGTTATGCACCAATTCACACATACATGGTGTATATACTGTCCATTGGCATATTATATCATGAATCCCTTTATTCTCATGATATTATAATGTTTTTATTAAATTTTATTGAAGAATTATTTGTATTCAAGAATCACTTATTTTGTTAAAAACTCTTTTACGTAAATATCATATTAAATGTTTTAATGATTTATTCTTCTAAATATTTCTCATTATTTTCCATGTTTTCATAATGGTTTCTAGTATTTATTTATATAGAAATTAATTTTTTCAAATGAAAATTCATTTAATGATATCAAAATGATATGGGGTACCTTGATTAAAAAATATCATTATTAAATGTTTTAAATGGTATTGAAGTTTTTTTGAAAAAACATTGATTATGT
The DNA here is from genome assembly GCA_963277665.1 of Viscum album. Taxonomy (NCBI): domain Eukaryota; kingdom Viridiplantae; phylum Streptophyta; class Magnoliopsida; order Santalales; family Viscaceae; genus Viscum; species Viscum album. The sequence goes on from OY728139.1 coordinate 597,872,606, forward strand.
CAATATATTGAAATGATATATTGTGATTTCAAAGTGGAAATGTTTTCTTTAGTTGAACCTTGATTAATGTCTTACGAATATGTTATGGATATTGGGCATAGTTTACATATATGGGTGGTTCTGTGATAAACCTATGGAGGGTGAGCCCGAGATAGCTCTCCAATGCATTGGGTAATGTGATGGAGGTAAACGTTAATGTTTCTCCTAAGAGATTTTGGGAATATACTGTTATAGGTATTCCAAACGTAAATCCCTATGTAGCTTTGATAGCTACAATGTATGTATGATATAGATTCAATAAGTTACCTTTATGATTTATGATTTATATGTGCTATTCAAAAATCAAATGATTTCATGAGGTATGTTATGATTGAAATGTGTAGTTTCATAGATTTGTATTTATTGATGGGTTAATGTTTTCATTCCTTATTTTTTAACCCTTATTGAGTTTTTATACTCATCCCATGTTTTTGAAATGTTTTCCATAGGACTTAAAGATGAATAGGGTCAATGATTAGATCAAGGAAAAATAATGCTGTCACAAATATGGAACAATACATGTTTCTTTCAATTAATTTTTATTTCATAAAAAAAATGGATACTGAGTAGTAGTGTCTATATATAATTTTCATGTTGATATGTAATAGTTATTGCCTAATTCTATAAAACATTGATCCTGAAAAGATCCTCAATGTTAATTCTAGATTTAACTCAATATTAATTTATGTTTAAGGTTGGGTACTTATAGTTTGTATCAGGGGAAGGTTTAGACATCCTTAGCGATTAAGAGTTTTAGTTAAACACATGGTTACTCCCTATATATATTATTTTAGTGAAATCCTCGTTTTCTAAATTTTTTAGATTAGGGATAGTTGGTTACAAATGGAAGGAGGAGGATCACAAACAACATTATTATATCTTTCTGATGATATGCTTGCAATAATTATAGAAATGTCATGTTCATATGATTTTGAAAAATTTTCTAGCATTCAACTCACTTGCAAGCAGTTTTTTGAGATATCAAACACCTCCACTATACATCGATATCATCGTGGATCATGGGTTGTATTTAATCAAATCATATTTTCTAAATATTCTCATATTTTCAAGAAAGGTAAATATTATCAAGGAATTTTTAAATATTTTACCTTATCATAAGATTTTAAAGCATATTATGATTTTGAAAAAGGTGATGAAGAAGGAGAACCTTACACAATATATTTATATATATTTTATAATATATTCTCTCAACACATACTTATGGTATTTTAAAAGGAACATTGATTGAATGTTTCAACTCACACCCGGTCTGATTGTTTTATAAAAATCATGTTTTATCATATTTTTTGAAATTATACGTCAAACATGATAATTTTCTGAAACTTTTTTTCATTGAACACCCATATGACCCAAGTGGTACAAGTTGTATTTTGATGAAAGAAGAAAATGGTTTTGAAAGATCTCTAAATCATTGTTTCAATGCATGGACCTTCTACCAAGGTGAACAAGATGATAATGAAACCATATGGAGACAATGATCATGTTATGTTGTTCTTTCTACTGGGAATGGCCTTATATTATCATATGGAGGTGAATAAATGACAATATATAAGATGTTGATGTCTTAATGTATTGGGAAGAAAATGAAAGGTGTAAGAAAACCATTGAGGTTAATACATGTTAGGTATATTTTAGAGTTTTATAAAAAACACATAATATGGGTGACGACCCATCGCATCTGGAAAGGCAGTAGGAATCGAACCCACAACCGATCGGAGAGAAGGGTGCATCGCCTACCACTATCCTATGTGAAGTCCCTGGTTATTATGACTTATTATTTTATGTTAAATGTTTTTGTGGATCAAGAATAATTTTATTTTGGGATCTTATGTTTTATCAAATAGATATCCTTAATAAAGGAAAATAATTTTGTGATTAAGTGAAAATGGTTATTTTAGAAGATATTTTCTCTTTAGGAAACACTATATGCTTATGGAAAATAAAATTATATGGTATTTAATTTTTGGAGTAATGGTTGAAATATTATTTTAGAAGAATCTATGTTTCTATTGTGAACATAATGTCATTTTGGTTATTTATGGAAATGATTAATCTATCATATAGAATATTTTTTTAGGTTAATTACACTTCAGTATGAGACTTTAAGAATAGTTGAGTTTTTGGAGATAAATTTTAATATTTATTATGGAAGACTATGTGACTAAATCCATATGAGTTTTGGGTTTCAATCATAGTTTGGATTATTCTGAAGAACGTTCAGGACAATTGTATATTGAATACTCTTTCTGAACATTGGGTTCTTTTTTATGAATTATGGAGATTAGGTGTCGTATTTATTTTTATAAAGGATTATACTTTTGGGGATTAAATGATCTTGAACTAACATATTTTGGTTTTGGTTGATGTCATACAATAGGAGAAATATATAGTTTATCTTTTGTATATTATGTGATACTCTAGAAGTTTATTATATCACATCAGGTGTGTCTAAGTCATCTTGAATACTTACAGTTTGGAGAAAAGATGAGTTTGTGGTAGACTTTTTGTAAAGGATGAGACTCTATATGAGAAGTAAGTATATTTACTTACGATAAAAGTGTAGTTATTAATAAAATTAATCAACTCTAAGAAAGTAATATTGAAGAACAAATGTTATAAGATCTATTTAATCATCAAACTTTTACCCAACCAAAAATTTAAGGTATTGTCGTTGTTAACTTTTTGTGATCAAGTTCTCTATCACTCTCTATTAATCTATGTGAATTAGTTTCTCTTCCATATCGATGTTTTCATGGAATCATAGTATCTATTGTCTTGGGTGAATTTTTTATTCATCTTTCATTCCTTTAACGTGATAATTTTATTGACTCTTTTTCCGATGTGTATCTTTCAATGATGTTTTCATGACCAATTTTAAAATTGCGGGGACACAATTTTAAAAGGGGGGAAGTATGTACCATCCCAGGTAAATAAAGAATATAACTTTTTTATATTTATTAAAATTTGTGAATTAAATAATATTTTTACTTTATAGGGTATGATATGTTAGATGGCAGACCTGATACGCAACAACATGATTCATTGACAAGATACGTTGCACACAATGTTGAGTTACACTAAATAATATTAATATAATATTAATATTTTAAATGGTAGTTAATACATAGAAATTGTATTCTAAATAATGAAAAAACTATTCATTTTATGATTTAATATGTTTCTTAAATGTTTTTAATATTTCCAGTAAATTTTACAGGTCAAAATAAGAAAGAATCTGAATTTAAGCATAAACACTCTAAGATTTATTAAAAAGTTGATTTAATGTCTTTTGAGGGTGAAACCTCTTTAAATGTAGATTAATTCAATTTTATATGTCATATTTGAAAAAAAAATCTTATTTATAATCAGGACATCAAAATTTAATTTGGATAAATTTTTTGTATTTTTCTGATAAAATTCATTTTTCAATGAAAAGTGAAAAATACTGTATTTAATTTCAAAATTGCCTTTTAATCTAATTTGAATATAAAATTAGATTATCCTTTTAAATGGTTTTAAATTATTATTATATTATATTTATACTATTTAATAAAATTTTGTTCTCTGGAAGTAATTTCACAATGAAAATGAGCATAAATATGTGTCAATATTTTGAAAGTTATTATTTTTTAAAAATGCGCTTTTTGGTTTTACAGCAAGAATTATTTTTAAATAAATTTATGCCCCTTATTTGTTTTGAATTTGGAAAAATTTATTCCATATTTGAAATTAGGAGGTGCAAATTTATTAAACATGTAACTTTTAGTTTTAGACATTATGAATATTTACATCAGAAAATATTATACTAACCATGGTTATAGTGTTAATATTGTAAATTAGGGTAACAAAATATTATTATAATAGTATTAAATTACCACAAAATGTGTTCCAATCCTAGTTTTGGATACATTTCCGACCATGGGCATCCTTGGGTCGATTTGGGGACCCCATGGAGCCACTTGGGAGTGATAATGACATTTTATATTAATTAATTTAATGTAAAGTAAAAAATTACTTAAACATATATATTGTAGTAAATCAATTCTAACATGGGGTAATATAAGTTATCTCTTAGACTATAATTTTTTTTCATAGATAAAAATATTTCTTATATCATGATATTTTTTAAATTGTTTTAGACATGAAATAAATAAAAATATTTATTACACAATAATGATGCAACTTTTACCTCATTAATGAATGATTTAAATAAATACGATTATAAAAATCAAAACAAAATCCAAAACCTATCCAATTCATCTTGGTTGAATTTTTTTTGAACATGAGTCATCCTATCATGAACTGTAATATGTTTTTCATATTTAGAAACTGAAAATCATTATATAGTTAAATAATATTTTTAAACATTCCAAATATTCCCCTCACCATTATAAAAATCCTTCACTTCTAACACATTCCTCACACTTCTCAAGCCCATAGGCTCATCCAAAATCTTCCCAATTAAGCTCCATACAACCCTATCCTCCTGCTAGAATCCATACCCTAGGGATAGGGCAATTCAATTTAACTTTTTGGTTAAAAACAAAGGGAGATACCCGATTTAAAGGTAACATCTTCTCTTAAGTTCTTTTGTTTTATTTTACTTCTCCAACCCGTATGTTCATTTTATTCCTTTAATTTATAAATTATCAAATATCCTCAATATTTTATGTTTTTTGTATGATAATTAATAGAACTACACTTACACATACCTCCATCTAATGGGTGAAGAACATATTGTTTCTGGGGACGACGGACTACTACCTCACGAAATGATGATTGTTGAATTATCTATTTCTGCCTATCATGGTGTCCATTATGATGGAAATGTATTTATATGTGATATATATAATATTTATATTATTTATATTCTTCTTTATTTTCATTTTATATAATACCTTTATGGCTTCTATAGTGGTTAAATACGATTATTTAATTTGAGGAAGTACAGGCTACTTCCCCCTTAATGTGATATGACTCGTTTATGCCAAGTGTGGAACGTATAAAGGATAGATATAATTAAAATATATATTATATTATACTATAATTATCATATACCTATTTATAATTAAATTTTCATCCCATTAAATATGAAATATAAATGAAACTAACGTTCATGCGTACGTATGGATTACCATTTCCATGAACAGTGCATTTAATTTATTCTCTTCTAATGTTATGTACTATTATAAATACATATATACTAAATATATATGATATATATTATATCTAAATCATAAATATTATACTAGAGACAATGTAAGTTTTACCACATGGACAATTTTTAATTATAACAACTACCTTTTTTACTCAAGTTCCAAACATTGAAAAAATATCCAATATGAACTCAAATAATTATCATAATGTTATAGCTAGGTAAACAGAGATATAAAAGTAATAATACACTGGAAAAATGTTCTTATTAAAATATAAATTAACTTTCTTTTATTATTCAGGGTATTAAAGAATGATCGAGTCAAGTCGGACACCAGGTAATGGGTTTTTTATCTAACATTTAATTTCGTTAGATTTCCATTGTTCGCCACTTATATATTTCATTTGGTGTATTGTGTACAGAAATCATATATATATATTATCATGATTCTATTTATATTCATGGTATTCTATTATTAATTAGGTGGTTATTAACTTTTGGTCTTATGATTCGATTGATTATAATGTAGTAAGGGGTTTTCATCTCACTTTTTATTCCCATAAGATTCATGCTATATTTGTCACTATTTCCTTTTGTGTGGTGTATGTACTTCACATTATTGTATTCTCTATCTAATATACTTTTTTATGGGTATTTACATCTTCATTTTATGATCTTTCTTTCATTTGGTGTCTATTTTGTAAGTTAACGAATTAGTAAGAGATCTTTTTAACCCAATTTCTATTCTTTGGGTTAATATTCGAATTCTTAATTATGTCATTATATGATTATGTGTGGAATCACTGTTTATTTATATATTTTGTAACCTCCACTCCCCTTTAAGAGGATATACATTTGGTGCACATAATCACTCCATTGATAAATTCTCAAGTCATTGATATGAACTTGATAAGTGTAGTATTAACTGAATTTCTATTCATTGAGTTAAACATCCAATTCATGGTTTTGTCTTAAAAAGAACTTGTTTGAATGTCCTCTAATTGATTTAAACATAATATCAAATCATATTGAGTGTAATTATTTTTTTCACATGTTATTATGTAACTGATTTATCTATAATCTACAGATACAATTTTTATATGGGATTTCATCTCAATTTACATTCCATTGAGATACTATTGTAATTATGCACCAATTCACTCTTATATGGTGTATATACAGTCCTTTGGAATATTATATCTTTAATCCCTTTGTTCTCATGATATTATAATGTTGTGATTAAATTTTATTCCTAAATTATTTGTATTCAACCATCTCTAATTTTTTTAAAACCATATAACTAAAATATCATTTTAAATGATTTAAATATTTATTCTTTGATATATTTATTAATAATTTCCATATTTACAAAATGGTTTTTAGGATTTATTTATATGGACATTAATGATTTCAAATGATAATTCATTTAAATGTTTCAATGTGTTATGAGACACTTTGATTCAATAATATCTATATTAAATGGTTTAAATCATTCTGAAAATTGTTTGATAAATCAGTGATTAAGTCAATATCTTGAAATGATATACTGTGATTGAAATGTGAAAATGTTTCCTATCCTTTAACCTTTATCCTTTATTTTTGTGTTATGAATATGTTATATTTTTTTGTAATTGTTTACATATAAAGGTGGTTCCATGATAATCCTAGGGAGGATGAGCCAGAGATAGCTCTCCAATGCATTAGGTAACGTGATGGAAAGGTATGGTATCATTGATTTGTATTTATTGATTGGATTATATTTCATTTCCTTATTTTGTAACCGTTACTAATATTTTTATGATCATCACATGATTCTAAAATATTATCTTTCGGACTTAAAGATGAATAGGGTCAGGGATGGGATCAAGGAAAAGTCGTGTTGTCTAAAACATGGAACTACACAAGTTTCATTTTATGTTTTTTTATTTTATGAAAAAATAGATACTGAGTAGTAGTGTCTACATGTAATTTTCAAGTCAATTTGTAATTTTAACGGCCTAATTTTCTAAAACTCTAAACCCGAAAAGATCTTCAATGTGAATTCTTGATTTAACTCAATATTATGTAATGTTTAAGGCTAAGTCATCATATGACACTAGTATAACACCATTTTTCAAGGGCATATCGAACATGAACTCACAAAATTCCATGTGTTACAAAACCATTCCAACAAAACCATGTCTATCCATTTTAATACAACTTTATTGTTTATTAAAAAACATTCCAACAAACCATTTCAAAAATCTAGAAAATCTATATTTTAAAATAAAGATTTTAAAATCAAGAATCTAACGAACATTGTGTTATCAAATTCCATGATTCCATAATTTCACCAGAAACCACAGACTATCAGTAAAAAGGATCTATAACATGATTTTCAACATAACTTCATAATAAAAAGATTGCAATTAAACCAATTTAAAACTAATGCTTGATGTTCTAAAATAAAGATTTCATGAGTGATGCCACCTACCTAGTGATTTATGATGAAAATGTACAACGACATAAATTATGTCGACCAAAATGAGTTAAATCATTAAAAACATTCCTTAGATCCCTTCCCCCAACAAAAAAAAGAACAATGCTAAAAATATTTTTCATCATAACCTTAGATCTACTAATAGCAGGTGTAGTTCTAAGTAACCGAGAGGAAGAGAGAATTATATTTAAGAAAACATCATGAATGTCAAATAACGATCACATATAGTATGGAATCATCTTCTAATCACCAAGGGAATAATTTTGTCAAATATGAATCATTTAGATAACCATCCTTTCCCTTTGGAATGAAAACTCCAGATTTAGCACTATATAAGAAGAGAAACGAATGAGATAAATGGAAAACTGTGTGAGATCCACTTTCTAAAGAGGTAGTTTTTTGGAATTCATGATTTAGTCACACTATTAGGAAAACTATTCCCTAAACATGCTTTATCCACTTCAATATGGATGACCATCTCATGGGTTTCTCGCACGGTTACAAAATCATTCACTAACCATGTCAAATTCACTATCAAAAAAATGCACAATATGATGGGGTTTCACCTAGTCCTCTACATGGTTTGGAAAAACTGTGCACATACCATGTGCCTTCTCTTTTCCCCTATCTAATTATGCATGATTTCATGAAAGTGTTACATGCTTTCAAAAAAAATCACAACTCGTATGCCTATATAAAATCCCTAAAAATTCTAAAAATGTTCTCCAAACTATGCAAAACATAAATAATATACTTTATATACATAAGAATCATAGTTAAAGGATTTCATACCAGAAACTGGTGATGCTACATTTAATGTTTTGTAATTTATGAAGTTTTATTTGAAAAAATAAAATTAATTTTTTGAACTAACATTACAAAAATATCTTACTGTAAATATTTGTTATTTTTCTGGAAAAAATCTAATGAATGGAAATTTTTTTTAGTTTTATTAAAAATTATCTATACTTATAAGTATTCTTTCTCTTATATTTTATTTTAAAATAGTTATGAATTTAAAATGAAATAATTTATATTATTATAAATCATTTTTATATCATTTTATTTTTTTTATGTTGAATTCAAATATAAATAAAAAAATATACCTAAGAAAACATTTCCTTTGAAAAACCTTCTTTTATCACATATGTAGTTTTAATTATTAATTTATTTATTCCACTTATGTGAAATAAATTTATTAAAATTTTTTCTATATTTGGAATAATAATAAGTTATATTTTTTAATATGGTTTAATTATTTTTTGTTCATAATGAATAAGAAAATAATAAAAACATCAGACCATAGTAAAAGGGTAAATCAGGTTAACTTAGGATAAAACTAAGTTATAAGGAAAACTTATTTAATCATTAATATTATTTTATTAATTTATATCAACCCTTATCAAATTTGGATCTATTTTTAGGTGTTTTGAAGCCAATTATTCATCAAATTGACCTTTATAATAATTTTTATAAATAAAAAGACAAATTATTACCCTCTTTCATTAAAATTTCAATTATGTGTTCTGACTGGGAATAAGATATTTCTGAATAAATAATAACGGTAATTTCGAGAATAACGAAATTATTTTTTTGGGAGTAATGTATTTATTTATTAAATAATTTTATGATCACATTAAATCCTATTGTGGTATCGATGTTGTAATTATTAAATTTATTGGGAATTAGAATTATCCACTTTAAAAGCATTAAATGTAAAATAATTTTAATGATTTACTCTGTTCCATTGTTTGTTATATAAATATAACATTTTATATAGATTTTAAATTAATATATTATAATTATATATATTTATTTATGTTTTGTAAAGTCAAATTAGATTAATATTGTCAAAATTGATATTAATGATATTTTATATTAAATTAAAATTAATTAAATTATTTAGAATGAATAAAGATATTAAATTCATCCAAGATGTTAATATATGTTTAAAACTAATATTAATACTCTACTCATTAACCATGTTTGATTTTTTATGAACTATATTAACCACTAAATAGTAAATTGTTTTACAACTATTATGGTTTAAACAAGTTTTTTCATGTTACAAGCACTTGTGTTAAAATTATTATTTCCACTCAAATTAGATTTTTATTTGGTAAATTTATTTTACAATTTATAATTAGTTGTTACAAATTATATAATATACAAAATATTTTTTTTATTAAAGGATCAATTAAATAAGTATTTAAAATAGATCCACCCTTGTCAAAACTCAAATGGTTAAAGTGAGTAACTGTAGAAGTTAATCGAATAAAATTATTGAAACACTGTTTTTTTAGATATGTGTATAAACCATATCATTCCTCTAGTCCATCATTTTACAATTTTTATGCACTAGGTTTGAGATTTATTTTTCATTATTGAATAGTTTTAGGTATTTACAAAAATGTAAGTCCATCCCAATTATAAAAGAGAACCTCTTTCAACTACTTATTCATGCCTCTTAATCCATTTATCTCAACCAAGACAAAAAATGATATATTCCTAACATAATAAATTATTTTCTATATCTTATGTTATTCCCATAATTCCAATAATGTGGTCCTTAATAAGAGATCCATGGGGCTTTTTCTAATCGAAGATAAATTTCTTCACTTAGCTATTTATTTATTTACTACTTCTATTTCCCGATACACTCCTGTAATAAAAATTAAATTATAATAAAAAATAATCTACCACATAATTATAAAATATTATGTTGATGGAATAACCTTTATCCATATCCTCCCCACTAAATGGCCCAAAGTCCTTCTTCATTTAATTTTATTATTGCTAATACTCCTTTTAATGGTTGAAGGGGAATGCTTCCATGACCCGGAGGCCCAAGGAACAAGGCCTGACACGATGTAATTAATTTTCAATTACAACCTATCAATACTAGATAAAAATACGGATTTAGTATATATATATATATATATTCTTAAATTATTTTAATTTTGTAATTAAAATATCACATATGACTTATTTCCTTCAAATCTGTTAGAAAACCATAACATTGCTTTTGTGTACGTGTGGACTGCATCCTCCTCGAAGCATTGTGATTTGGTTTTCATTTTATTTTAGAATGAATTTTAATAATAATGAGGTTTATTTACATATTATATTTAATAATTATTAATTAAAGTTCATTTATTATTGAAATTTGGTTCATTATATCTTTTAAAAAAAGGAATTGACATCCATTAATAAGTATGACCTACCACCACCATGAATGATGTAATCCATATATATATATATATATATTATACATGACTCTATATATGAACATAATGAATGTATAATTTATTTATATAATTTTTAATATTTTCTAGGTGATTAAACCATAATAATTGTTCAAGGATCAGAACTATAGGACCAAAACATACATGAAATATAAAGGAGTTATCACATGGAAAAGTTATTTTTATAAGGAATTGTTAATAAATAGGATAAAAGGAAATAAGTAAGTCATATATAGAATGGTATATATGATTAGAATAATGAAATATATGCATAATAAATCAATATTTATTATATATAAGTCTTGAACATCAGTGACTGATGTCAAACCTATGGTAATATATTTTTATCCGACATTTACTTCTTTGTGACAAATTCCATATTTGCCGCATGTTTATTATTTTAGTTTATATGATGATAATTCCTGTATTTTATCATGACTCTCATGAAAATTATATGGATTTAAAAATAAATTATTCTATATCCATTTAATTATGATTACAATTGAAATGATACCATATCCATATGGATGTTATAATATTTTTATTTATCTATATTGTCTATGATTATGTTTAATCTGATTAAATTTCATTATTTAAATGCACGGACGATTGTTTTATATCGACCGGTCAAGGTTCCGGTGCTCTGCTAATGTGTATAGCAGCACTCCGGTCGAATCCTCGGCGATGATACTTTGTAATAGTCGTTTGTTTTTAGTTAACTGTATTCTGATTAGGGGGTTTGTTTGCAGAGCATATGAAATAATTTATGTATGATGTTTGATTTAACAAATTGATAATGACTGGGGTGATTTCATCATTAGGTATTTGGGCCTGTGATATCCTTGAGCTTTGCTTTATATTGCATTAAATTAACACCCATGTAAGAAGATGATTTTGATAGGAATTCCCAAGTGTTAAATATTTAATCCAAGCTGTAACATAATATAGGATTCTAATCATTACCATTAATTGTTTATGGTAGTGTATTTGTGGGTCCAATAATCCATGTAATCCACATATTAAACAAGACATGTCATTAATCCATGACATATAAAGTTCAACATAAACAATATTAATTTAAAGAACATTCATCGAGCAAAAGCTCTCAATCACTTAACATGCCTAAATAATAACTCACCCCAATTAAATATTTACACAGCCATTAAAATGATTACTAATCTACTTATAATGATTATGGCTATGAATTATAAAGAGAAGAGAAAGAAAGTGACAAGATAAGAGTAGTGCGCCGAACACACACACAAACGATGAAGAAAATTAAAAATGGATTTTTGATTGAATGAAGGAGCAGAAGAAGGGAAGGGGATTAAACTGAATTTAAACTATTTTAAGAACATAATTATTGAACTATAGAAGGTGTATAAGAATAAGAGATATTGAATAAGTATCTTACATTAAAATAGGATTACAATGAAAGAGACTTACAAAATTACAAAAATGAAGAACACGAAATTAAGTGAAAACAAAGAGAGGAGGAAAGGTCTCTCAAGTGAAAACATGAGTATGGAAGATCCTCCCAAGACTTTGGCAAGGCCTTGGTCATGCCAATATGTTATCCTCTCTTCTGAAATTTCATCCCCTCTCAAAGAGAGAAGGTGATAGTATTTATAGCCCAAGGAGTGGACTGTTTGCATTCCCAATATGTCCCTTCACTATCATCACAAATTTGGATATTCAGACATCTGAATCTCCAAATATCTCCTTCTTCAAAGTTTTAGATAATAATGTTGTCCGAATACTATCAATATTTAGAGGCATTTGGACAAGTGGATCCAATGTTATGGCGGTTTTATTAAACAAATGTAAATTTTCCATTTCTATACATGTGTTTTTGATGGCCAAAATGTGAATGGATTTTGGAAATGGTTTTCCTAGGATCTAAGGGGCTTTCAAAAGGAGGATTAATGTAAAAGAAATGGGAGGGATTTTGCTAGTGTGATTCTCATATGGTTTATAAAATTCCACTATCATATTAATGCACACTAAGGCGGGTAATTCAGCTCGAAGGTCCATAAACTCATGACTCACAAATGGGGGTGAAAACACACATTTTGAAAAGATTTCCATTGGTGTCCTTGGAATGAAAGAAAATATTGTTCCTCATGGTTCAGGAAAATAATTTTCCAAATCAAAAATTCAGAATTCAAAATTTTTTAATTTTGACACAAAATTCTTTATCCAAAGTCATGATGAAAATACAAAATTTTTTAGATGAAAACATGTTTGTTAAATCCTCAAAATGGTTGGAAAAATTTTCAAAACATGATGGTGAGTAAGCATGACTCTTATTTTTTGTATTTTTTTTAATTGATTGTGTTTTTTGGTTTTTTTAGTTTTTAAGGTTTTTTTTAAAATACACACCAACATAATAAAGAAAAAAAGGGTTTGATGAAGAAAGTGGTAATAAAAAATGAAAGATAGAGTATGAATAAGATAGTGGTAGAGAGAGGAAGAGATAGAGAGAGATTTAAAGGGAAAGAGGTTCCCCATGGGTTGGGTTTGGCGGGTTGCCATCTTCATTATGTGGTAGGTCAACTAGAGAAGTTGGGGATCCTATGGAAGTCGATGATGATCCAGGATTGTACATCCTCTCATGGTGATGCTTTAACTGATGTCCATTAACTGTGAATGTACTTTTGGAAGAGGGGTCTTGGACATGCACTGCACCAAATGGGTAAATGTTATTAATAACCAAAGGACCTTCCCAACGAGAATTAAGCTTACCTCGGTGAAGCCAAAATTGAGAATTGAAGAGAATTACATTTTCACCTTCATGAAATACCATTATCAGGGTGTGTTTTTCATGGAGTACCTTAGCCTTCTCTTTGTACAGATTGTAATTCTCATAGGATTCAAGTCGAAGCTCCTCATATTCAGCCAATTGCAACAATCTTTCTTCACCAGATTTTTCACAATCAAAATTACAGGTTTTCACATCCCAAAAATACATATATTGGATTTCAACTGGTAAGTGAAATGATTTAGCAAAAATTGTCCTAAAAGGAGACATCACAATGGGTGTTTTATAGGAGGTTCGATAAACCCAAAGCACTTCACCAAGTCTCTTAGGCCAGTCTTTTCTGGTGGGCTTACCAATTCTCTCAAGTACCCTTTTCACTTTTCTATTAGAATTTTCAGCTATGCCTTTTGTTTGAGGGTGATATTCAGTTGATTTTTTATGTACTACCTCATTCTTTTTCAGAAGAGCTTCCCTGGTTCTATTACAAAAATGGGTTCCTAAGTCACTGATCAAGGAATGTGGTGTGCCAAATCTTTGGAAGATGTGGGTCTTTAGGAACTCACTAACAGTATGAGAATCATCTTTCCTAGTGGGTTTGGCCTCAAGCCACCTTGACACATAATCAACCACAAGAAGAGTGTATCAGAATCCATTGGAAGGGGGAAAAGCTCCCATGAAATCGATGCCCCAAAATCGAAGATTTCACAAATGATTAAATGATTTTGGGGAATTTAATTTCTTTTGGAGATTGTGACGAACTTTTGGCAAGTGGGACATGATTGACAGAACTCATGTGATTCCTTGAAGAGTGAAGGCTAGAAGAATCCAGAGTCAAGGACCTTTCGGGAGGCCCTTTGAGGTCCAAAGTGTCCACCTTTGGGAAGTGAGTGACAGAATTCTAGGATGGAAGAATGCTCATTTTCGTCAACACATCTCATAATTACCATGTCTCCCCCAGTTTTCCAAAGATTATTTTCTTCCCAAAAATAGTATTTTGAATCACTTTTCAACTTCATTTTTTGTTCATTTGAAAAAATTTCAGGAAATACATCGAAAACCATGTAATTTACAATTGGGGCATACCATGGTATTTTTGGAGTGAGATATGAAAGGTTCTCAGAAGGGAATTCAGGATCGATGATTTCAAATTTAGAAGAATTAGAAATTCTACTCAAGTGATCAGCCAAATGGTTTTCTTTTCCTTGTCTATCTTTTATTTCAAGGTCAAATTCTTGGAGCATTAGGATCCATCTTATTAGCCTTGGTTTGTAACCAATTTTCTTGAGTAGGAACATTATAGCATAATGGTCTCTGAAGATGATGATCTTGGCACCTAAGAGATAATACCGTAATTTATGTAAGGAAAAAACCACTGCTAGAAGTTCCTTTTCAGTGACAGTGTAGTGAGATTGAGTTTCATCCAATGTTTTTGAGGCATAATAGATGACATGAGGAATTCCTTCTCTTCTTTGACCAAGAACAGCCCTAACAGCTCTATCAGAAGCATCACACATCAACTCAAAGGGTAATGACCAATCTAGGGGTTGGATTATTGGGGCAGATGTTAGAGCAGTTTTGAGTTCAACAAAGGCTCTCTTCAAACCTCATAAAAAGGAAAGTGACATCATTTTGGAGAAAAAAAGTGAGTGGGAGGAAAATTTTACTGATGTTATGGATGAATCTCTGATATAAACCAGCATGACTGAGAAATGAACGGATGTATCGAACAGATTTGGGTTCAAGAAGTGATTGGATCACTTCAATTTTGTCCGGATCGACTTCAATACCATCTTCTGAAACTATGTGCCCTAGAACAATCCCATTTGCAACCATGAAGTGAAATTTTTCAAAATTTAACACAAGGTTACACTTGACACACATTTGAAGGACTAGAGATATTGAATGCAAGCATGACTCAAATGACTCACCATAAATGGTGAAGTCATCTATGAAGACTTCCATGCAGTTTTCAATGAATTCTGAAAAGATACTCATCATACGCCTCTGGAATTTTGCAGGAGCATTGCAAAGTCCAAAAGGCATTCTTCTATACGCATATGTTCCAAAGGGGAAAGTGAATGTAGTCCTTTCTTGGTCCTGAGGTGATATTGGGATTTGAAAATAGCCAGTTTATCCATCAAGAAAGCAATAGTGTGACTTTCCAGCCAATAATTCTAGAATTTGATCAATGAATAGAAGAGGTTAGTGATCTTTTCGGGTTTCAACATTCAAAGGAGGGTTTGAGGATTTATCATGAGGCATATCAAGTTTCTTTCCTGATCTAAGTGCATTTGTACTTACATTACCCTTGGGGTTGGGTAATGGTTGATCTGGGAGTTGGGACGAATTTGATTGTTGTTGTTGGCTCAGGTGGGATCCAAGTTGACCTATTTGAGTTTCAATGTATTTAATGCTAGAACAAGTGAAGGAGGAAAGATATTCCACTACACTTTCTCGTGGTTTCTTGAAAGAAGAGGCTTGTCCCTGGTTGGGATTGCCTTGATTTTGGTTCTTGGAAAATCGATTGTATTGGTTTTGAAATTGGGATGGATCACTAGGATAATGGAATCTAGGAGGAGGATTGTTCCATTGAGGTTGAGGAACAAAAGGATAAGGTTGATGGATGTTACCACCACCTTGACCATATTGGAATTGGTTTGGGTTTTGAGGAGGGAATTGAGGGGGGTGAGACATGGGGTTACCATACCTCAATACTTGGTTAAAGTTAGAGGAGAAGGGATTAGAGTGAGGTTGGATGAAGTTTCTAACAAACTAACCTGATAGTTGAGGATTGGCGTTCTGCTGAGAAAATGCTGCATTGAGCTCCATTGGTTAAGATGAATCGGATTGATTCTCTTGAAGTTGTAGATATGTGCTAGTTGGATGAGATGGAAAGTTACAGATTCCACAGTTTTTGGCAGGTCCAGGAAACATTGATTGCGGAGAAGACGAGGTTGGGGATTTGGTAGCCACAACTAGTTGTTGCACAAGACCTGTAAGTTCACTCATCCACTCAATCATTTTTTTCAATTCAATTGATTGACTATCTTGGGATTGTTTGACTTGAGAATGTTCTTGAGTATGGAATTGTTGTGTGTTTGAAGCCATGTTACTTATGAGATCTCTTGCAGCTGCAGGAGTTTTATCAACAAGAGCACCGCCACTTGCGGCATCTATGAGAGTTCTCTCTATAGCCAATAACCCCTCATAGAAGTATGGGATCAATAGTTGGTCAGGGATTTGATGATGTGGGCAGGTTGCAACAAGATTTTTTAACCTCTCCCAGTACTCATGGAGTGATTCACTTGGGAACTGACGAATACCACTTATTTCCTTTCGGATAGAAGTAGTACGAGAACCTGGAAAGAATTTCTCTAAGAATAGTCACTTCATGTCATTAAATGTTGTTATGGAACCAGTAGGAAGGTAGCAGAGCCATGACTTAGAAGTATCACCTAGGGAGAAAGGGAATTCTCGGAGTTTGATTTTAGCTTCAGAAATCCCTTGAGGCTTCATGGTAGAGCACACTACATGGAACTTTTTAAGGTGAAGATGTGGATCCTCACCGGCTAGCCCATGGAAATGAGGGAGAAGATGAATCAAACCAGATTTTAGTTCAAAGACAGACTCTATATTAGTATATTCAATACCAATAGGTTGGTATTTCATATCAGGGGCAGCGAGTTCTTTAAATGTTTGTTCCCTAGGATTGGCCATATCTAATTCAACTGGTTGGACAAGGACTGGTTCTTGAATTATTTGATTATCTCTAATGTACCTCCTAATTTGGCGATGTGTTCTCTCAATTTAATGGTCAAACAAATCCGAGAGATTGTTTGGAAGGCTACGGGGCATTCAGAGAGATTTTAAAATAAAGAGGAAGATGGGTTTTTCTTTGTATTTTTTTCATTTATGATTTTTATGAGAAGACAGGTTTTTCAATGTGTTTTTTTTTCAATTTCTTTTTTAAAATTTAGTTTTTTTTGTTTTTTTATTACAATAACCAGAAAATAACGAATAATTAATGCATCATCCCTGGAAATGGTGCCATTTGAAATGCGCGGCCGATTGTCGCCTATCGACCGATCAAGGTTTCGGTGCTCTGCTAATGTGTATAACAGCACTCGGGTCGAATCCTCGGTGATGATACTTTGTAATAGTCGTTTATTTTTAGTTAATTTTATTCTGATTGGGGGGTTTTTTTGCAGAGATTATGAAATAATTTATGTATGATATTTGATTTAACAAATTTATAATGATTGGGGTGATTTCATCATTAGGTAGTTAGGCCTGTGATATCCTTGAGCTTTGCTTTATATTGCTTTCAATTAACACCCATGTCACAAGATGATTTTGATTGGAATTCCCAAGTGTTAAAGCTGTAATCCAAGCCGTAACTTAATTTAGGTTTCTAATCATTACCATTACTTGTTTATGGTAGTGTATTCTTGGTTCCAATAATCAATTGAATCCACATATTCAACAAAACATGTCTTTGATCCATGACATATAAATTTCAACATACACAATATTAATTTAAAGAACATTCATCGAGCAAAAGCTCTCAATCACATAACATACCTAAATTATAACTCACCCCAATTAATGATTTACCCAGACAGAAAAATTATTAATAATCTAGTTATAATGATTATGGTGATGAATTATAAAGAGAAGAAAAAGAAAGGGACAAGATAAGAGTAGTGCGCCGAACACACACACAAATGATGAAGAAAATTAAAAATGATTTCTGATTGAATGAGGAAACAGAAGAAGGGAAGGAGATTAAATAGAATTTAAAATATTTTAAGAACATAAATATTAAACTACCGAAGGTGGATGATAATATGAGATATTGAATAAGTAACTTGCACTGAAACAGAATTACAAAGAAAGAGACTTACAAAATTACAAAAACGAAGAACACAGAATTAAGTGAAAACAATGAGAGGAGAAAAGGTCTCTCATATGAAAACATGAGTATGTAAGATCATCCCAAGCCTTTTTCAAGGCCTTTTTCGTGGCAATATGTTCTCCTCTCTTCTGAAATGCCAACCCCTCTCAAGGAGAGAAGGGATGAGTATTTATAGCCCAAGGAGTGGACTGTTTGCATTCCCAATATATCCCTCCTCTTTCACCGCCAATTTGGCTATTAATATAGTCGAAGCTACAACTATATCCTTCTTAACAATTTTAAATTATACAGTTGGGCGACTACTCTCAAAATTTGGAGGCATTTGGAAAAGTGGAGCCAATGTTATGGCAGTTTTATTAAACAAAGGTAAACTGTCCATTTCTATCCATGATTTTTCGGTGGCCAAAATGTGGATGGATTTTGGAATAGGAAGATTCCATCAAATCCGAATGATTTCTTCAACAATGTCGGGAGGTAATATCTCCTCTTTCACACTGCAAAATTTCAGCTTGATTTTATTCTTACATCGTGTGATATGTCATGATTACTGTACTGATTTTATTTCTCGGCCAGAATGGTGGGCTGGATTTCAATGCATATGTTGGCCCCTTGTTTTTGGATTTGGTCCTTGAAATATTTATCCCTGACTCCTTACATTGTCCAACGAATTATTGTGGATATTTCATTTTTTTGGACTTCTGGATTGATTCCAGTAAATCAATCTTCAAGGCTGGTCCAGTTTGTTCACAGATTCTTTGGTCTTGTTTGTGAGGACAATATGACCCTTCAAATGGAAGAATTGGATCATGGTACCTTCTAATAAAATGTTTTATATTGAAAGGAGAATCCTAAAAAACAATAACCACAAAATTTTGATCAGTATATTGATAGTTATTATGAAAACATTAAATTGACTCAATTGGACTACTTCTAAAAATGCTCAAAAATAATACTTAACATTAAAACATTAATATTTCACACAAATTATGCACATTTCATATAAAATAAGTAAAGGGAGTATATAATAAGTCATGAAAGAATTAATAACATCAACGATATACCTCTCATGAATTTCATGAAATTTATTATCCTTGGTTTATATCTATAGAATACATGATTCCCAATTATTTTCCATTATTTATGTAATCATGGAACAAAAATATTGCGTTTGAGGAAAATAAACATTATTTATCTCTTCGGTCAAAAACCCATTCCCTTACATGTAAATTGTTTCTAAAAATTATTTCATGAACTTTTTTAATATTATAAAATATTTTTTTAATAAAATTTTACTCATGTTTGAGTTTTTCTTTTTTAAAAAGGAATATTCTTGTTTGTTTCCTAATGAGGTATATTTTATTTTTATCAGAAATGTTAAAAGAATATTTGTTTTATAGTGTATGGTATGAAGAGTATTTACCATCATCTTGAACAATCAATTATTTAGGGTTTATTTTAAAAGATTCTAGGGTAATTTTTAAATAAAATTGTTCCCTATAATTTTGTAATTTTTTAATTTTAAATAAGTCAATTAAAAATGGAAATGAAACCATCCTCCAGAATTTTTTTATGGTGCTTATATTCTTTGACATCAAAAAACTCATATGATTCATTTGATTCAGTGGGGGTATGATATTATGTTAGTAACTTTATGCATTCCTTATATTCTTTCTGATTATTTTGATTAATGATTATGAAACCAATCCCTATATCGTGGTCAATTATATAATGAAATGTTTATGAAACCTATTTTTGTTTTCCCAGATAATGATATGATAAATTAATTTTTTTTAAAAGATGTATGATATCCATTATTTAATGGAGGGGACCATAATTATATATCCCTCTATATATTTCGTTAATTATTCTATTTATATAATCTTAAATGGTAAATTGGATTTTATCCCAAGCCTAAAAAATGAGGAAATACGGGAGGTTATCTGAAGCCTGAAAAACATGGTACACAAGATCTTATGCCATGACCAAAGACAAATAGGTACACATGTGGTTATCCAAATACCAATTATATTAAATGGGTGGTTATACCATATAAAAATATATTATGAATCCATTGGTGTGTAGCCTTGAAAAAATATTTTCTTTACTTATGTGAATGCAACAAATCAATGTGTTATACCTACATTATTTCCTCGCATATTATGTTCATTAATTTCCTTATTATTAAGGTCTCATTAAGTGCCAATTTAATTCCATGTCTCAATATTATGATTTATGTTACTTGGGGTGTTCTTTTCTAATGTTATTCTCAAGTTCTAATATATTTATGCTCATTTTATACTTAGGTGATCATTGATATCCTCCTCATTTACCCTTAAAATTATCTAAACTCAATATTTGTTATGTTTCATTTCCATAGGATATGTGGAGTGATTTGAAGTCAATTATGTCTTAAAATGTTAGTATCTATGAGGATATTTATGGGACAATTTGAATATCATTCACGAAATAGGATGATTTTGTATGTAGTATCAAAAGTCACTAATCCATTATAGTCCCAGGCATGTTTTTCTAAAATGATAAAGAATATTAATCTATTAACATGAGATACCTATCTATGAAAATTATGGGTCTCATTATATATCAAAATAATAACTCAATTCATTAACCATTTTATTACATATATGTGGGATAATGTATGTAATATCTCTATATGTGAAATGATAAATCACTCCATTTTCTATCCTAATAATACATTATGAATAATCATAACATTATTCTAAATTATTATCCCTATAAATACCATATGTTTCATTATTTTGATTTAATGGAATTCAACCAGATACATATACATTTGCTGAGTAGGTAAACGACTAACAAAATTTTATACACATTTTATATATGGTTTAAATACATTATGTATCATTTTCTTAATTAAATGGTTTTACATTTAGGGTTACTTAAAGTCATCAAGTAACAGTTTAATTTCAAATTTCCATGATTTTATTTTTATTGAAATATTTATGATTGTTTTCCACATATGAAACAAGTTAGCATTTCCATAATATATGTAACGACACAAAATTTTATTAATTAAATTTCCCAATTTGTTTAAATTAAATCTATTATTAATTGATATGGTTAGAGAAAAGACATGAACTTATTTTTTAAATTTTATTCAATTGGATTTCAAATACCATTAAGTATTATTACCATTGATAATATTTTCGGTGAAAGATGATCACAAGATTAGTATAAATATTGGGTTTTAAAAAATATAATTGACTCTGAAAAGGGACATGATAGGCTCAAATAGAAGGATCAAAGACTATAAAGACCATTTATCAGAGCTTCTGAGGGATATGTATTTTTTTTTCATTTCCATTGATGAAGCCCAAGAAGATATTCAAAAAACATAAGTATGGGTAAACAATTTTTGGGAGATGTTCATCCTCCTCAAGATCCTCAATTAAACCATGTTCATTGAACCACCCCATGAATGTTACCCCATCGCACACCATACTTATAGGGCATTTTCTGGAGTATTAAAGGTATAAGTATCAAGACCCTAGAAATATGAACATGTATTATATTTTTTAGATAATAATGAATATATTCTCTTCATATTTTAGTTACATTGTAAATTTTATTTATTTTGATACAATAAATCACAAATTCTTTTTTTGGTTAATATTCATATTCAATTATTGAATGTACGAATTAATGGATTTTTGAAATTAATAATATTGTTAAATTATTATTAAATAATTTTATTCATATATAAATGATCGTATATTTTTTTATGTAGTCAAATGTAATTCATATAAGGGTTTGTAAACTATTATTCTAAAAAAAGCAAAATATCTTAATAAATGTGTTTTTTATTTTAAAATAAAAATTTTACATAATTATCAAATTATATATAATAATATATAATTTTTAATTTTTTTAATAAAAACATTTAAATTATCCAAGAGTGAAGTTTTCATAATTTTCTATGGCAGATGAATTTTAGGATAAAAAATAAATATCCTTTAAATATACTTTGTGTTTTATGTCATCATAATGACCCAAATATGATGTAATAACTTACATAAGTTGGACCCATGACCAATTAAATTTTTGACCTTTCAAATAATTTTATTTTTTGTTTGTTTTATTTCTTTTGGAAATCCACTTAGAATATATAAAAACCTCTAATATATTTTAAGTATTTAAATCATTTCTTTAAGAGGGCGACTCACCACACATAAAAGTAACGGAATTATGTTAATATGTTTTTCCATTATCCTTATGAGATCATAAAAACCACTCCATTATAGAATAAAAAAATATTAGAACCTTGGGATGGTTTTTTTATATTTTATTCTATAGAGTCAAAGACCTAAATAATAAAGAAACACCATTTGTTACCCATATAAACTCACCAATAATCCCCATTCTTCTCACTAAAATTCTATGGGGCACGTTTAGACTCTACCCTCCACTTCATAGTGTCCTCCCAAGTATACCACTAGCTCTCAAGAAGCCCCTTAAAAGCTTTTGGAGTTAGACACTAATGTAAGTGGTACTCACCTTCATCTCCACCTTTTTAATAAACCACATTCCTTGAAATTAGTCTTCTTAATATAAAATTGTTATTTTTTAATTCATTTAAAATCATTTCTTTATAGTACAATTGAGTTTATATGATTTGTATATCATTTATAGTAACCCATCTATATCCTTATTGAAGTCATTGCTATACTGAAATTCTGTAAGGGACCATTCACTCTCCACTTTTTATAAAAAATTATTTTTGTTATGTCTCTATGTTTCCATTCATATTATGTTTATATATATTTTTACATATCCACTATACTATAAATTTTATATATAAATGAGGATATATTCCATTAATTTTCATTAATCTACCCCTGATACTTTATATAAACAAGATCTTGTGTTGAAATTTCGTAAGGGATCCTCACATTCTCCCCTTTATTCACATTTGTTTATTTTAATATGCCTTCAATTTCCAATTCCTTATGTTTGGATTTTTTTAAATTCCCCTTTTACTACCGATTTTATTAATATGTGTTTGGAGACCCTATTTTCTCTCAACGACACTTTTTTATGAATCTTCATGTGACCTCGTTAGGCTTCAAAAATTCCATTTTGATTTTTCCATTCCAATATAATGGAATATTGAATACCACACACATTTCCCATCAAGGATGTTCTCATTTATGACCATGTACTTTTGACTCGATGATTAAATATATGTATTCTAAATTACTTGAACTTGGAATAAATTATGATGATGAATGATTCCATATTCGATGATATATGTAGAATACATAAACATGGGAATGAAATGAATGTGATGAGTGCAAACAAAATTATATAGTAGTCTAATGAATTTGGTACTATTTATAATCATTATATGTCATGTTGGGATAAAGAGTTAACATGATTCAACTGTGTTTTTTTTTACCACGATATCATGGATGATTATCCGGGACCAATTATTATAATGAAGGGTTTTATGTTAGTGACACATTTACCATGTTTCCTTTATGATTATCATGATATATGTATGTACCTAGCCTTAAACATTACTTAATCTATAGATACATTGATTATTTTACTTTAATTCTCATAGAGGATCTTTTCAGATTTAAATATTTATAGAATTGTTCATAACATATGCATAACATTGTGAATACTACAAGAAGACGATTCTACTCACTATATTTTTTTCATAAAACTAAAAATCATTAATATGAAATACGACATTGCTTCATTTTTTAACATCATATATAAAGACCTGACCATAAACCTTACTTAATATTGAATTAAATTAATAATTCACATTGAAGATATTTTTAGGGTTAGTGTTTTAGAGAATTAGGCCATTACTATTACATTTACAAGTAGACACTAATACTCAGTATCCGTTTTGTTCATAATGAAAAACCACTTAAAATGAAACATGTCTAATACCATTTTTTAGATAGCATGACTTTTCATTGATCCCATCCTTGAACCTATTCATCTCTATGTCCCGTGGAAAACATTTCAAAAACTTAGAGTGATCATAAAAATCACAGTAAGGGCTATAAAATAATGAAGGAAAACATTATCCCATCAATAAATACAAATCAATTAAACCATACATTCTAATCATAACATACCTTATGAAATAATAATATTTATGAATAACAAACACAAACACAAATCATAAATCATAAATATTACTTATATAATCCATATAAAAAATACATTATAGCTATCACAGCTACATTTGGAGTTACACTTGGAATACCCATCACGGTATATTCCATAAATCTCATAGGAGAAACATCACATTCACCTTCGTCACGTTACCCAATGCATTAAAGAGATATCTTGGGCTCACCCACCAAAGGTTTATCACAGAACCACCTATATATATAAAAAATTTCCAATACCCATAACACATGTATAAAGGAAATATAACATTTCCACATTCTAATATATCAAATCAAGATATGGAAATAAACAATGTTTTGTCAAATCATTTTCAAAACCATTTAAAAAAAGATATTTGAATCAAAGTGTCCCATACCACTTTGAATATTTTAAATGAATTATCATTTGTAAAAATTAATTTCCTTATAAATATATCCTATAAACTGTTTTGAAATCATGGACATTAATGAGAAATATTTTTATGAATAAATCTTTTAAACAATAAAATGTTATTTTAGTTAAAGAGTTTTTTAACAAAAAGATAGACACTTGAATACAAATAATTGAGGAATAACATTTAATCAGAACTTTATAATATCATGAGAATAATGGTATTCATGATATAATGTGTAAAAGTACAATATATAAACCATATAAGAGTGAATTTGTGCATAACAACAATGAAGTCTCAATTGAAATGTAAATTGAAATGAAATCCTTTATTGAGATGGTATCCTTAAATTAAGGATAAATCAATCACATAATTATGTGTGACAAATATTAATACACAAAATATAAGTGGATATTATGTGTAAAACAATCAAAGGACATTCACACATATTCATAAGATAATATATTCAATAATACATGTTTAACCCAAAGAATTGAAATTGGGATAAGAAGTTCCCTTGTAAAAATTTGACAGCGTAATGGTGTCACATTAAAATTCAGAAAATGAGTTGATAATATAAAAATGGTATCTCATCACTTGGTCATAAAATTTAAATAAATGGGGATATAAAATAAAATATCACAACATAATTATATCTAAATTAAAAGACATAATAAAAATAAGTCTTTTAAATAGATGAGGGTGAAATGTTCCCATACTGATTTGGTAACGTAAGAAACATACTCCACAGGAAAAAGGATCATAAAATGAAGATGTAAATAATCATAAATGAAATTATATTACACAAATAGTACAATCATGGGCAGTACATACACCACACAAAAGGAAATAGTGGAAAATATTGCTTGAATCTCACAGGAATAAAAAGTGAGATGAAAAACTCTTACTTCATTGTAATCAAATCGAGTCATATGACCAAAAGTTAATGACCAAAATATTAATCACATAATACCATGAATATAAAGGTAGTAATAATAATATATATCAATGGTAGCACATATTACACCACATGCAATAAATAAGTGGTGAGCACTGGAAATCTCACGGAATTAAAAGTGAGATAAGAAATCCCTTACAAAAATTCAGTAGCCTAACAACGCCACTTAAAAATTATTAAAATGAATTGACGCGAGTAATAGGGGGTCTCTCATCATATAAAAATAAAAATTTAAATAGGGTTAATATTAAAGAACACCCTCCAACTTAAGAACATGGAGCATAAATGAAATGGCATAAAAGAGGGTACTTGAAAAGAGAGAGGTCAGATCCCTTACCCCTTGTCCGACTTGACTCGATCATACTTTAATCTCCTGAATAATAAACTAAAGTAAATTTCCACTTTCCTATGAACTTTTTTCTAGTTTTTTATCCATTTTATATCACTTATTACCATGTTATAAAAATCATTTAATCATTTATGTTAATGATGTTCATTTTTTCGATATTTGGTACTTGAGTCAAAAATGGACTTCTTATAATTACACGTTGTTCATGTGATAAAACGTTCATTATATCCTGAATTATATTCATGATTTAGATATCATATATATAATATATATCCAGTATATAAATTTATTTATAATAGTACATAACATTTAGAGTTACGAAATGAAATGCATTGTTCATGGAGACGGTAAGCCATACGTACGCATGAACACTACATTCATTTCTATTTGTTATTTTGATGGAATTAAAACATAATGATACATAGGTATATTATAATTATAGTATAATATCATATATAATATCATTAAATATATCTTTATACATCCCACATAAGTCATTAACGAGTCACATCACCTGGGCGGTAGTCCGCACTTCCTCAAATGAGATTATTGTATTTACCTACTATGGAAACCATAAAGGCTTGATATAATTGTGAAGTACATAAGCATAAGGAATTTATAAACATAATATATATCATATATAAATACAGTTCCATCATAATGGCCACCAGAGAGGCGGTAAGATGTAACATAACATTCGTCATTTCGTGAGGCGTCAGTTTTCCATCCACAGAAACATTATGTTCATCATCCATTAGATGGAGGTGTGTGTAATTGTAGTTCAAATGGTTCTCATAAAAACATCCTAGTATATTGAGGATACTGTTTTATTTACAAAAGTAAGTAATAAGAATAGTTTATGGGTTTGAGAAGTAAAATAAAAGATAACAATTTAAGAGAAATTGTTACCTTTAATTTGGGTAACTTCATTTGGTTTGAACCAAAGGACTTCTTGAAGTTCCTTCTGCCTAAGGTAATACTTCTATGAGGAGGAGAGGGATATAGGGAGATTAATTGGGCAGAGTTTGGGTGAGCCAAATGGCTTGAGAGGTGTAAGGTGTTGGTTAGAAGTGGTCTCCTTTTATAAGGGAGAGGAGGGGCTCTTTCGGAATGTGTGAAAATATTATTTTATTTTATAATGATTTTTGGTTGCTAAAGGTTCCAAAATCATTAATGTCGAAGATTGGATGACTTATAGTCATAATAAAACCATTAAATATGTGTTGGATAGATTTTGGGTAATATATTATTCATTATAATATTATTTATTTAAATCATTTATTAATGAAGAATATACTCGATAATTATTGTGTCATAAATAATTTAATTTATTTGATGTCAAAAAATTATATACAAAATTCCATGATATAGGAAATATTTTTGGATATCAAATGAATATTTATTTCTCAAAATATAACTTATATAAAACTTAATAAAAATTAATTACTTAAATATTTTTGTTGATGTTAATTTTGCTTTTACATTATATTAATTAATCTAAATTGTCATTATCACTCCCAAGTGGCTCAATGGGGTCCCAAAATCGACCAAAAGATGCCCATGGTCGTTAATGACCATGCCAATAAGGTTTAGACAAGTATTGAGGTAATTTGGAATTATTATAAAATTTTTTATCATCGAATTGACCTGTTTACATTTAACCGCATTAAATAAAAGTCAAAAGTTACTATTCACCAAAAATTATTTTCATACTAATGAACCACATTTTAAATTTGATAACAACCATGTATGTCAGATTTTGGAAATTAAATTCATGTAAGTGGTTAAATTTAATTAAAATGAAAAGGTTGGTTTTTTTAATTACCACTAAGTAGTTTCACTATTCATTAAAATTGATGTTTTTCAGAAAAATACCAAACATTAAGCCAAAACTATATTTGATATTATAAATACAAAAATGATTTCTATTATTCTAAATGTAAAAAATATATATGGAATTAATTAATTTTAAAATTAATTCCCGTTATCAAAACAAATAGCGTATTTCTAAGGAACAATAGTTATCAAAATATTGATACTTGTTTATGTCCGATTTCAATATGAAATTAATTCCAATTACCAAAATTGGATTAAATGGTATAAATATATTTTAATTTTAATTTATAACCAATTAAAAAGATAATCTAACCATATAAATAAATTATATTAAAATGCACTTTTGAATTAAAATACAATATTTTTCACTATTCATTAAAAAAATGAACTTTATCTGAAGAGTTCCAAAAATTTAGAAAAAGTAAATTTTGATGTCCCCATTATAAATAAGGATTTTATTTTTTCATAGATATTTTTTTAAAGTGATTGAAACTAGATTTTAAAAGGGTTCACCATTAAAAGGTGATAAATCGGCCTTTTAATGTAAATTATGCTTAAAATTGGTTTCATTCACATTTGAGGCCTCTAAATTATATTGGATAAATGTAAATACATATAACAAACATGTATAACCATATTAAAGTTAGTTTTGTTCATTCTCTCCAATACAACGACTAGTAGATAACTACTGTTTAAAATAATAAAATATTGGTAGTGTGCAACGTAAGATTTCAAAGAAACCCGTTGTTGCGTATCAGGTACGCTAACGAACATAGAAACCCTTTTAAAGTAAAATTAATTTTTAATTAACTAATATTAATAAATATTAAATATGCCTTATTCTTAATTTATCTGAGATTTTACATCCTTCCCCCTTTTGGAAATCTCATCCTCAGAATTTTAAAATTGTGCTTAGGAACTTCATTGAAAGCCCCACAACGAAAAAAAGTCAATAAAACTATCACTTTAAAATAAAGGAAGATAAGTACAAAGGTTACCCGAGACAAAATATACTAGGATTACATGAAAACATGGATATGTAGGAGATAATAAAACATAAATTTTTGACGAAGAGTGATAGAAAACATGATTTGGAGAAGGTTAACCACCAAAAAATCACAAACATGTGATGGGTTCAACGGTTCCTGATTCCCCACTAGGAAAAGTTAACATGAAAAGTATTTGTTTTAAGTTAATTTCATTGACGAATCATTTTATGAGCATAACTAAAAACAAAACAAAATATACTTACTTATTGTGTAGACATTCATATTTTACAATATTAATAAAAAAACTGATATTTTCTTCAAACGATAAGTATTCAGGATGAATTTTATTCACATTAAGAGCACTATAATCAAATTTGAGAGAATCACATAATCCACAAAAGATGAACAATATATTTCACATGTCTTTAGAACTTAACCAAAACCAAAATGGTTTGTGTGAGATTAGATAATCCCCACAATAGGATAATCTATTACAAAAATAAAAACTACTCTAAATCTCCAAAATATTTCCAAAAAAACCCAAAGTTCATCAAAGACCATTCAATAAAAATTTATCCTTAAAATTATGAAAAGTAATC
Organism: Viscum album; assembly: GCA_963277665.1. Classification (NCBI taxonomy): domain Eukaryota; kingdom Viridiplantae; phylum Streptophyta; class Magnoliopsida; order Santalales; family Viscaceae; genus Viscum; species Viscum album. The sequence continues at coordinate 597,902,514 of OY728139.1, forward strand.
CATACTAATATTGAAAACCAATTCTCTAAAGGATTTAATCACATAGCCTTCAAAGATAAATCTTAACATTTATCTATAAATAACATCAGTTGCACTTAATGTATTATATTGAAAAGTAATTACCCTAATCACAGATCCTACATGAAAGGTTAATACTTTCCATAGATAAACCAAAATTATCTTATTATTGATTCATAAGATCATATAACTAAAAATAATAAGTCATACTAATCAGGGACATCACGTAGTCCAGTGGTAGTCAATAAATACCAGTCGAACTTTGGTTGTGGGTTCGATTCCCATAGCTTCGTCTGACGCGACGGGCTATCACACGGTTTGCGTGTTGTCCCTTTTCAAAAACTACATAATTTTATGACATTACCAAAAAGAGATAAATTCATCAAAAATAACCATAACATATTTTAACCATAAAGGTTATTTAATAACTTTTTTTTTGCATCCCAAAATGTATTAACCGGTAATTGCCTCAAATTCAAGGATCATATAAACCCAAATGGTTCTTTATAACTATATCCACAAAAGAGAAGATAATTATTCCATGAATAAAATTTTCATATATCAAAAATCAAGGTTATACATACTATATAAATTTTTCTAATGTAATCCCATCATCAGAAGAGCCTTAATACATTTAAGCATTTCACCATCATAAATTCTACCGTAACTCTTGAATCCCTTATTTGTTGACTTCTTACTCACTCAGTATTATTCATGATCCATTAACCCTTCTATTAAAACTTATTCTGAAATAATTTCTTCATACAAAGAAAATCATGAATCATATCCTAAGATTTCAATAATAGGAAAACATTTGTAAAGAAATAATCCATACCTTTAATTGGCCATTTTCAGTTTCTTCATCCTCAATCGGAATGGAATTAGGTATTGGTAAATTAATATTTGTTTGATCCTGGTGATCCCATTCCCAAAACATCTTTGTAGGACATGTGTTTTCATATTACCATGCACACCACATTTAAAACAGTCAATTGATCCCTCGGAAAGAACTTATTTCCCTATCCTAAAGTAAACTTGATGCTTCCTTTTTCCATGGAAGGTTCTTGCTTTATGACCTTAATTTCCACATCTATAGCAACTTTCTATCCCTTTGATACATTTTTCTAGGTGTTTCTTTCCCCATCTTTGACACATTGTTTTTTGAACACACTTACCTTTATAATTATTACCAGAACATCCATAGGGATTTGTCTCTCGCAAATATGATTCCTTATAAAGATCAATAAGGTTCAGCTTGTCAATCATAAATCCAGATTGTTTGTTGAGAATAACCACAAGTGTTCTCATTGCATCTCCCATATCATTCAGTTTCGCATTCCGAAAACAGTCACAGTTTTCTTCACATCCATTGTTACTTTGGTGCCTACTAGATCCATCCATTTACTAAAACCAAAAAGGTCAGTGTGAGTATATTAGTAAAATCATCATATAATATTTTATGATGAGGGTAAATACATATTCATGTTATCTTAAACTCATTCAAAATAACTATGACTATTTCTAATATGCTAACAATTATGGTTATGTCACTTATGCTTTGACAACACCCTAACCTCTAAAGTTTTCTAAACCGACCTCTGATACCAACTATAAGGACCTGGCCTTAAACCTTACTTAATATTGAATTAAATGAATAATTAACATTGATGATATTTTTAGGTTTAGAGTTTTAGAGAATTAGTCAATAACTATTATATTACAACTTGAATTTTACAAGTAGACACTACTACTCAGTATCCATTTTTTCATAAAGTAAAAACTCATAAAAAGAAACATGTCTAATACCATGTTTCAGATAGCATGACTTTTTTGTGATCCCATCCTTGAACCTATTCATCTTTATGTCCCTTGGAAAAAATTTCAAAAACTTGGAAGGAGCATTAAAATCTCGGTAAGGGTTATAAAACAAGGAAGGAAAACATTATCCCATTAATAAATACAAATCAATGAAACCATACTTTTCAATCATAACATACCTTATGAAATCATAAGATTTGTTAATAACACACACAAATAATAAATGGTAAATGTTACATATGGAATCCATATCAAACATACATTTTATCTATCACAACTACATAGGTAGTTACACTTGGAATACCCATCACGGTATATTCTCTAAATCACTTAGGAGAAACATCACGTTCACCTCCATCACCTAACCCAATGTATTGGAGAGAGATCTCGGGCTCACCTGCACTAGGTTTATCACGGAACCACCCATATACATAAAACATTCCCAATAACCACAACACATGTATAAAGGAATGATAACATTTCCACATTCCAATATATAAAATCAAGATATTGAAATCAACAATGTTTTGTCAAATCATTTTCAAAACCATTTAAAAAGAGATTTTTGAATCAAAGTGTCCCATACCACTTTGAATCTTTTAAATAAATTATCATTTGAAAACATTAATGTCAATATAAATAAATCATAAAACCCATTATTAAAACATGGACATTAATGAGAAATATTTAGATGAATAAATCTTTAAAACATTTAAAACGATATTTTAGTTAATGAGTTTTTTAACATAAATAGAGAAACTTGAATACAAATAAATGAGGAATAAAATGTAATCAGAACTTTATAATATCATGAGAAAAAATGAATTCATGATTTAATATTTCAATGTACAGTATATACATTATATATGAGTGAATTGGTGCATACCAATAATTAAATCTCAATGGAAATGTAAATTGAAATGAACTACCTTATAAAGATGGTATCCTTAAATTAAGGATAAATCAATCACATAATTATGTGCGACAAATATAAATTCACACAATATAATTGGATATTAAGTATAAAAAAATCAGAGGACATTCAAACATATACATAGGATATCATATTCAATAAGTACAAGTTGAACCCAATGAATTGAAATTGGGTTAAGAAGTTCCCCTGTAAAAATTTGACGGCTTAACGGCGTCACATTAAAATTCAGAAAATGAGTTGATAAGATAAAAAGTGTATCTCATCACTTGGAAATAATGTTTACCTCAATGTTGATATAAAATAAAACAACCCAACATAATAATATGTAAATTTAAAGAAATAAAAAAAAGTCTTTTAAATAGAAGAGGGTGAAAGGTTCCCTTACCGATTTGGTAACATACAAAACATACGCCACATGAAGAAGGATAATAAAATTAAGAAGTAGATAATAATAACTGAAAGTATATTACACAAAGAGTACAATCATGGGAAGTAAATACACCACACAAAATGAAATAATGGAAAATATATCAATAATCTCATGGGAATAAAAAGTGAGATGAAAAACTCTAACTTCATTGTAATCAAATCGAGTCGTATGACCAAAAGTTAATGACCAAAAAATGAATCTCATAGTACCATGAATATAAATATAATAATAATAATATATAAATGGAAATATACATTACACCACATTAAATAAATAAGTGGTGAACAATGGAAATATCATGGAATTAATATTGAGATAAGAAATCCCTTACAGAAATTAGGCACCCTAACAGCGCCACGTAAAAGTGCTTAAAATGAATTGATGAGAGTAAGAGGGGGTATCTAATAATATGAAAAAAAAATTACATTATGGTGAATATTAAAGAACATCCTCCAACATAAGAATGTGGACCATAAAATAAATGACATAAAATAAAGAACTTGAAAAGAAAGAGAGAGGTCGGATCCCTTACCTCCTGTCCGACATGACTCGATCGTTCTTTAATATCCTGAATAATACACTAAAGTTAAATTATACTTGCTTAATAACCTTTTAAAACTTTATTATTTCTTTTATATCTATTATTACCATGTAATAAACATTATGTAATCATTTAAGTTAATAATGTTCGTTTTGTCATTATTTGGTAATTGAGTCAAAAATGGACTTCTTATAATTATCTATTGTTCATGTGGTCAATGTTTCATTATATCCAGAATGATATTCGTGATATAGATATAATATATATCATATATATCCAGTATATACATGTATTTATAATATTACATAACATTTAGAGGTAAGAAATGATGTGCACTGTTCATGGAGACGGTAAGTCGTACGTACGAAAGAACGCAACTTTCATTTCTATTTAATATTTTAATGGAATTAAAACATAATGATACATAGGTATATTATCCTCCAATGGCCCGAAGTACATCATTTTTTATTGATTTTTGATAATACACCTTTTAAGGGGTGAGGTGGAACCCTTACATGGCCCGTAGGCGAATGTATTACATGGCCCGTAGGCCTTAGAGGAATTCATTTCCCGTAGGCTCAAACATTAAATACAACACAGAATATCTACTTGGAACTACTCCTCCCCAACATCTTCATCATGAAATCATCTCTCCACCTTCGCATGGATGTTCGTCTATGCATTCCCATGCATGGGCAGGCTTGTCCCGATGGCAGGTGGCATACCCTCTCATTCATGCAATCCGTTTAGCTTCTGCATTGGTGAAAGCTCCATGCTCATCATCCTTGTAGAGCTTGTCCTTTTTAGGTTTTCTGGTTTTAATCTTCACTTATGGTGGCCCAAATGCCTTGAGGTGTCCCTAAGGCCTTACTAACCTGAAGGTCTGGGTGCCCGAAGTCCTTGAAGGGCTCAGGGACTAAATCGGTGGGCCGAAGGCCCAAACGAGGGGCATAGTCCCTACTACTAAAGTTCCAAATAGTGCCTACTACAGTTCCCACTACAGTGCCTGATACAATACTGTACAGTTCTCGCTACAGTACCTGCTACAGTACTACACAGTTCCCACTACAGTACTGCTATAATACCAAAAATTCTTCCTCCGCCTGGATATTATCCCGTGTCGCTTGGATGCACTTACAGTGTCCTTACCTACCAGGATAAGGATCATGTGCTAAATAAGTATATTATAATTAAAATATAATACATATATAAAATCAGCAATTCTATCCTTTATACATCCCACATAAGGCATTAACAAGTCATGTCACATTAAGTTGGTGGTAGTCCGCACTTCCTCAAATGAGATTTTCGTATTTACCCACTATGGAAACCATAAAGGATTGATATAATTGGGAAGTACATAAGCATAAAGAAAATAATAAAAAATATATATTATATATAAATACAGTTCCATCATAATGGAAACCATGAGAGGCGGTAAGATGTAATGGAACAATTATCATTTTGTGAGGCGTTAGTTTGCTATCCACAAATACATTATGTTCATCATCCATTAGATGGTGGTGTGTGTAAGTGTAGTTAGAAAATTTCTCATAAAAACATCCTAGAATATTGGGGATATTGGTGCTATTACAAAAGAAAGGAATAAAATGTGTTTATGTGTTGGAGAAGTAAAATAAAAGAAAACAATTTAAGAGGAACTGTTACATTTAATTTGGGTAAGTTCCTTTGGTTTGAACCAAAGGACTTTTTGAAGTCCCTTCTTCCTAAGATAAGGATTCTAGAAGGAGGAGAGGGATGTAGGTCGATTAATTGGACAGAGTTTGGTTGAGCCAAATGGCTTGAGAGGTGTGAGGAGTTGGATAGAAGTGGTCTCCTTTTATAAGGGAGAGGAGGGGCTCTTTAGGAAATTCTGATAATATTATTTTATTATATAATGATATTTGGTTCTTAAAGGATCCAAAATCATTAACGTCGAAGATAGGATAACTAATAGTAGTAATAAAACAATCTAATAGGAATTGGATAGGTATTGGATAATATTTTAATCAATATAATCTTATTTATTTAAATAATTTATTAATGAGGTAAATACTGCATCATTATTGTGTCATAAATAATTTAATTTATTTGATGTCTAAAAATTATAAAAAAATACCATGATGTAGGAAATAATTTTGTATTTCCAATGAATATTTACTGTCAAAAATATGACTTATATAACACCATATAAAAATTAATTACTAAAAGATTTCCGTTGATGTCAATTTTGTGTTTACATTATATTAATTAATCTAAATTGTCATTATCACTCCCATGTGGCTCAATGGGGTCTCAAAATCGACCCAAAGATGATCATGGTCGTTAATGACTCAAAAAATAATTTTTGGACATGTGTTAAGGTAATTTGGAATTATTATTATATTCTTTTATCCTTCAATTGCCTTATTTAACATTAACCGCGGTAAATAAAAGTCAAAAGTTACTGTTCAAAAAAATTTATTTTCATCTTAATGATCCAAATTTCATTTCCTGATAACAACCATGTATTTTGGATTTTTGAAATTCAATTCACAGAAGTGGTTAAATTTCATATAAATGAAAAAGTCAGTTTTTTTAACTACCACTAAGTGGTTTCACTATTCATCAAAATTGATGTTTTTCAAAAAAATACCAAAAATTAAGACTAAACTATATTTGATATTCTGAATTCAAAAAGGATTTATATTTTTCCAAATAAAAAACATAGAAGTGGCATTAATTAATTTTAAAATTAATTCCCGTTATCAAAACAAATAGCGTGTATTTAAGGAACAATAACTATCAAAATATTGATACTTTTTTATGTCCAATTACAATGTGAAATTAATTCTAATGACCAACATTGGATTAAATGGTAAAAATATATTTTAAATTCACATTAAAACCAATTAAAAATACAATCTACCCATATAAATAAATTAGATTAAAAGTCACTTTTGATTTAAAATACAATATATTTCACTATTCATTAAAAAATGAACTTTATTAGAAAAATGTAAACAATTTACACAAAGTAAATTTTTATGTCTCCATTATAAATAAGGATTTTATTTGGTCATAGAGAATGTATTCATGTGATCAAAACTATATTTAAAAATGGTTCTCCATTAAAAGGCGATAAATCGGCCTTTTAATGTAAATAATGCTTAAAATAAGATTCATTCAAATTTTAAGCCTCAAACCTTTATTGGATAAATGTAAATACATTTAACAAACATGTATAATCATATTGTAGTTAGTTGTTTTCATTCTCTCCAATACAACGGCTAAGAGATAACTACCATCTAAAATAATAAAATATTATTGGTGTGCAACGTATGATTTCAATGAAACCAGTTGTAGCATATCAGGTATGCTATCGAACATCGCAACCCTTTTAAAGTAAAATTAATATTTAATTCACTAATATTAATAAATATGAAATATTTCATATTCTTTATTTATCCAGGATGTTACATCAAAAATATCCCCTAATCACATCCTTAATATTATTCTTAATTAATTCCTAGGAAATGTTTTTCAAAACATGGGATAAGCATAAAAAACACACTACGGGACACATAATAAAAGAAAACTATTATTCTTCCAAAAACATGTAATCCATGAAAACATTATCATTAATTAATACTGTTCATCTTTAAGAAGAGGAAAAAATACGTCACAAAATATAATTTCATTGATTAACCTCTATTTAATGAAAATATTACCACATGCCCATAGATAGAAACATATAACTTATAACGCTAACTTGGAACATACAAATACATAAATATAAAAACCATATGGGCGACTTCCACACATATCACTAAATGGAATAGCCATATATCCAACATCCATACCCAATTCATTGGAGGTTATAAAATAACCACCCATCCTTGGATTATCATTGAGCCACCCATAATTTGGTTTAGCGTGTGACCACCCGTCATTGGTTTATTAGGTAACCACCCATCAAATGTCCAAGTTCTATTATATAATCGTAACACATAAAATATTGAAAATATAAATATTTCACTCACAACATTTAATTTTCAATCATAAGAATTCATTTCAAGATATTAAAATACTCATTCCATTTTAGAAAACATTATCAATATAAAAATAACAAAAAAGTGAATAGAGTTTTCCTTTTCCTTTCTAAAACATGAAGGCTTGTAGGGAACAGCAAATATCAAATAGCGATTATGGACGTGGAGAGGTTGTTGTCACTGGAAGCATTACAAACATAAGTTTTTTCATTTATTAATAATATTCCCTTTGAATGAAAGTTATTGTCAATGGGGATTATAATACGTGTAAATGAAATTGGTGTATATTAAAATATGCTTTAATGAACGGATATTGAGATGAAGTCCCTTAAAAAGATCATTTTATAAATAAAATAGATAGATTATGTGTATTCACTAGAAGTGTATATAAATAAAGTATAATATATGATATGATATAAAATTTTATCTCCCATAGAATCATAGAATAAAATAATCATCAGGTATAAGATTAAGCCATAGAATAAAAATTGTGTTAAGATATTCCCCTGCATTGTGTCTGATTCATCACGTATGTTCCTTATTATTCTTGAATAATAAAAATAATTTAATTTTACAATATTAAGAACATTTACCAATTTTTTCCCTTTTATATCACATATTAAAATGTTATAAACACTACATAATTATTTATGCTAATATCGGTCCTTTTTTCGATACTCTTTACTGGCATAAAAAATGAAGATGTTATAATTACAATTTGATAGTGTGGTAAAAATTACATTATCTATATAATAGTATTAGTTATTTAAAGATAATATATTTCAAGTATATATTTATTTATAATAGTCCTTAAAATTTGGGGATAATAAATGAAATGAATTGTTTATGGAGACGGAAAGCCATACATACGCATTACACTACATTTATTAATTTTTATTATTAATGATATTAAAAAAATGATACATAGGTATATTATAATTATATTATAATATCATGTTATATATATGTTAAAAATGATCGGTGATTTTATCCTTTATATGATCCATGTATGACATGAATGATTCATGAACATTGAGGGATGGTAGTCCGCACATCCTCAAATGAAATTATCATATTTACACATCGTGAAAATCATAATGGTATGATTTAAATAAACAAAATAATAGAGGAAATATAAATATAATATTTATAATACATAAATATTTTTCCATTAGAATTTCCACCATGATAGGTGGTAGGAGATAGTTGAACAATCATCGTTTTGTGAGGTAGTAGTTCAACGTCCACATAAACAGTATGTTCTAAATCCATTTGATGCTGGTGTGTGTGTAGGTAAAATACTTGGAATAAAAAAATCTTAGTATATTTAAGATACTATTGTTTTTATAAAATAATTTAATAATGAGAGCTTAGCTAGTTGTATAAGGGAAAATAAATAAATGAAGCATGAGATAAGACTTTACCTGAAGTCGGGTAACTTCTTTTGATTTAAGCTAAAAATCCTTCTTGAATTTCCTTATTCCCAAGGTAAGGCTTCTAGGAGTTAGAGGGGGATTTTAGGAGATTATTTGGGTAGGTATGGGATGATCCAATGTTCTTGAGAGGTTTTATTAAATGGTTAAATGTGATTCCCTTTTATAAAAGGGTGAAGGTGCACTTTCGGAAGGTATTGAAATATTATTCTTTCATAAAATTATTTTTGGATTAAAATTTTCCCAAAGTAATTTATTTAAAATTTAAGGTTATTTTGGGTCAAAAATATATCAATAATTATGGTTTAGACAAGTTTAGTTTGCAAATTTTACATTTCTGTTTACCTTCAACCCTTAGTTAACTAATTTAACTCTTAACATGTCTTCTTATATATTCAAACTATATGGTTAATATAGTTACTATAAAATAGAAATAGAACCTCAAGTGGTTCATTAATTACATGTTCATAATTATCTATGTACATTGGCAGACTCATAGATTTTTAGGACGATTGTATCCTTTAATAAAATTGTATATGTTTTAAAAACTCATTTATGTCAATTTTAAAACTATTCATTTCATGACATTTTGAAATTCCATAAAATTTTGATTAATTCAAAAAATAATATTTAATTTAAATATAACAAGTCATAATCATCCCTAAAATTCGTGGATGGCATAAACAAATTCTATATAAATTTATTTTAATATTTATAATATCATTTATTTATAGCATTCAATAATAAGGTAATCACTACTTCATCAATTATTCATAACTAAATTTATATATTCGATGTCTTAAAATTATAAATAAGATAAATTGATTTAGGAAATATTTTTAGTTTTCTAATTATATTTTCTGTTTTAAATGTCACTTATATAACCCATATAAAAATTGTTTTACTAAATGAAACATGTTTATGTTACATTTTTCGTTACATTAAATTAATTTTTATAAAATTTCATTTTCACATCCATGAGGATCTATTAGATCCCAAATTCGAGACCAGGTTTCCCATGGTTGGAGGTATCACTCCAATTGGATTAAGACATATTTTAGGGTAGTGTAATATAATTTTTACTATTATTTAATAGATTTACCCATAAACCATGGTTAATAAAATAATTATAGAAGTTACTATTCATAATGGCTAAAATTAAAAGTTTCCTATTTACAAAATTTGGACATCCTAATTCCAATTATTAAATCCATTTTTCCTAATTCAAAACATAGAAATTGTAGTATTTAATATATAATTAATTCCCATTATCAAAACCAGAAATTGGGTTTTTAGGAAGTAATAACAATCAAAATATGAACAAGTGTTTATGTCTAATTTAAAATTTAATTTATTTTAAATGACCATTATTGGATTAAAAAATTAAAACGTAATCTAATTATAAATTAATTTAAATTACAAGGGTAATATATCTATACAAATAAATTAGTTGAAAATGCAATTTTGAATTAAAGTGAAATATTTTTATCACTATTCATTAACAAATGAACTTTACCATAAAAATACTAAAATTTCATAAAAATTAAATTTTTATGTACCTTTTATAACAAAGAATTTTATTTTGTCAATTTGAAATTATAAAAGTGAACATTATATATTTTGAATTGGTTCTCCAACAAAAGGTGGTAAAACTGAATTATTGAGAAAAATATTTCTTCTATCAAAAAATTTGAATTTGTTCCTATATCATATATTGAAAACATATAAGATGAATTTAAAACATTAAATTTAATAAATAACCTATATTATTCATTAAATAAAAATCTATATAGAGTGATATGATTTTATAAACACATTTATTCTCTTTTAAATAGTCTTTTATAAAAACAAGTCATTTATATTCAACTGGATCTTATTTCCATTTATAATAAATTTGGTAACAAATGAATCATTATTTAAACATGTATAAACAGTATTCACAAATAAGGATGAAAATATTCACTCCCTCCATTCCAACAGCTAGGCGTTAACAACCATGTAAAATTTTAATAATACTATTTAGTTATTTTTGTTTAATTCAATGGTGTGTGCTATGTAAGGTTTCAGAGAAACCAATTGTTGCGTGTTGAGAATGTTATTAGAAAAAGTGTCCATTTTAATGTAAAATTAATATCTTATTCATAAGTATTAATATAAATAAAAAGGTATTATTCTATAAATACATGTGTCGCTACACTATATCATGTCTCATTATTCATGTTTATGATTCCAACACTTTTTATGCCACATTGATATTCTTATTCTCTAACATATATTTCCTTGTTTATGTTACTAATTTTTATTCCCTTACTAGGATTTATAGATGACCCAATTATTATGTTTTCCCCAGTTTATCCCTTTTAGTTTTAAAATCCATATAATTTTTGAAGCATATTAATGATGTTTTCAATAATGTTGTCGTATCCCATTTTCAAGATGTTATATTGTGTACCTAATTCCAAAAATACATTAGTTATTGATCATTCATGTTTTATTAAGTGTAATATTATGTAATAAACAAGTAAATAATGTGTAATAATGAACAAGGTTGTTATCGTTGGTATCAAAGGAAATATTTAGTTATTTTTGGGATTAGGTATAAAATACTCAAGATAAATCCTTAATGATAATAATATGTATAAGAAAAATCACGAACTTTTGGTAAGTATAGAGTAATTATTTTATGAAGAAAATATATCCCTCTCTAGAGACTACACATAGAATTCATTCTGACGCATATGTATCTTGTGGTAACAACTCTGACAATGTGTCATGGGCCAAACTTGGGGTAACTTGGTACACGACATTGGGCCTTACTATGCACCTTTTTTTACACTCTCGAGGGATATTATTTGGTAGATTAATGATCTCATTATGAAACATTATTAAAATAAAAAAATCACATACAAATATACGTTAGGAAATAGATCATGGAAACCTACATTTATGAAAATTAATTTATAAGTCAAGGAAAAACATGTAATATAAGAGTTGTTTCTTTAATGTCATTGAATTACCATTTATCTGCCTAATAGTTTTAAAAAATTATCTTCTATAATATTATTTTAATGAATTAAATTAGTAGATCTAGAATAATAAAGTGAAAGGTAGTGTTTTCATCTATAGTTGAACATATTCATTCATATCATGAATATTTCATAGAACCATCCAAACACCACAACAAATTATGGATGTAGAGTAATTGGTGAAAAAAGAAAATGGGATAATTATTTCATCCATATTATATAACACACATCCTTTTAGATTTGGATGGATTAAAACAAAAAAAATTGTAATATTCTATTTAGTGAGATTTGATGCAATTCTGGTCATGGATTGACTTTCCCTATAGAGTCAATATAAATTTATTGGTGATGGAAATCACTCTGTATATATTGAATTTTCCTCTTGTTTTGAATATGTAAAATGATGAGCGAGAATATTTTTAGTCACAAACACTTATAGAGTGTATAATATTACATAATGATAAATTTTATTCAACTCAAATGATGGATTATAGGAAATAATAATCCTTTAATACTTGTATATTCTGAGGAAATACATCGATGTGTTTCCGGAGCAAATTATGTATCTTTCTCCAAGATTAGAGGATGGATTTTCAATAAGGATTATACCTGGTAAAATAACGTTATCCAGGAAATCATATAAAATGGATGTTGTGTAACTTGAGTAGCTGGAGAAAAAACTACAAATGATTCTAGATATAGAGTTTATACTCCCATGTGCTTCACCATGGGGTACACCAGTCCACTTCATCATGAAGAATGATAGTCAATATTCCTTTGCATGGAATATAATGAGATCAACAAAGGTCTCAAGAAATAAAAAAATACCATTATACACAAATTGATGACTTATTTGATCATCTATATGGAGAAAAATACTTCTCCAAGGCAGATCTATGGTCAAGATATTACCAAGTTACGACGAAGAAGGAGGTTATTCATAAAATATTATTTTGCATTCGGTATGGGAACTATGAGTTCATAGTGATTCCTTTCGGTCTCACTAATTCACCAAAAATCATAATGGAATTTATTAATAAATTCATTACTAATTAACTCAAAAAATTTAAGTCATTATATATGATATTCTAATATTCTACAAAATAAAGGAGGAGCATGATGAGAATATAATCACTGTTCTAATGAAAATACAAAAGGAGAAGATACACACCCATCAAAACAAATGTGATTTATTATTGAAGGAAGTCCCTTGCATGGGTAATATCATCAAACACAATGGGATATATGTGAACCCTTTTAAGATGGATGAAATTTAAATATGGCTAAGCCAAAAAAAATATTGAATATATCCATAGTTTCCTTGGGACAAATAGATATTATTGCCAATTTTTGGTAAAAATCACATGATTTTCAAACCCTTTTAATAAGATTACTCAGAAGGGGGTGATGTTTTTTCAGACACCAGAATGTGTGGAAGGATACAATGATCTAAAAAAGGCTTTCCACTACACCAGTTCTCACACAAACAACATGTTGGGAAATCATTATGGTATACAATGATTCTCCATTGAATTTCTGATGTTTTTAACTAATGAAAAATAATAATTTGATAGCCAACTCATCATGGAAGTTGAAAATTCACGATAGACACTATCCAACACATGATCTGGAGCTGGTGACTATGATATTATATTGTAAATATGATAGATTTATATTTATGGGGAGAATTGTGAGATAAATACTGATTATAAAGGCCTCAAAAATATATTCACAGATAAAAAGATTAATTTTCACCATCAAATATGGTTAGAACTCTTTATGTATTATAAATGTTCAATCCACTACCACCCAAGTGATGTAAATAAGTTGGGGGATGGTCTACATAGAGAATATCCAACATGTTAATCAATAATGATAATAGAGAAGGATCATATCTTCTTAGATCTACAAATTATGGATATAGGAATCGTTAAGGAAGGAACATCATCAATCCTTTCTCAAATGATTACAAAACCACCCTCATAAGGAAAATTAATTATGCTTGAAGAAATGATATGGAAATTTAGAAGAAGGTGGAGTCCATGAGATATGGGAAATCATTAGTTTTTAAAATTGATGAAGAATGAAGGGGTCATGATTACGTGTTCCATAAAATCATTTGTTAATGAAGTAACTATTGGAGGATTCATTGAGTTCAACTTTCTCCACTCACACATGGATCTCAATGATGTATTAGGATCCCTGTGAGTACTATTTTTTGGATAATATGAAGAAGGAGATCATTTATCATACATCAATGTTCCGTGTATTCTATAAAGTGATGGATAAAAGGTATAAGTCTAATGAAATGATAAAACCATTACCCATACCACTATGGAAACGATAGAACACCACCATGACAATTTTCACCAGACTTCTGAACACAAACTGGTGAAACAAATCTTTTTGGGTTGTTGTGGATCACCATACAATGATAACCTACTTTATCATAATTATAGAGGACTTATCACTAGATCACCTTTGAAATATATACAATATAGAAGTGGTAAGTCTATATGTTGTACCACTATCTATTGTATCCTATTAAGATTCGAGATTCACCTCCTTGTTCTGGAAAAGTCTCCAAAATTCTCTAAACAGTGAGGTGATCATCATTATTTCCTATCATCCTCAAAATGAAGGGAAATATAATTATACAATTGATACACATTAAGACATGTTTCAATCGTGTTCTATGGACTTCAAAGTAGGATCAGACCATCATCTTCCTTTGTTTATGTTCTCTCACACAACAAATTTTTACTCGAGCTTCCAAATTGATCCATATGAGTCCCTTTATGGGATGATGTTTAGAACACCTACATGTTGCGATGAAGTTGGGGGTTTAAAATATCATGGTACTAGAATGGTCAAGAAATGGTGGAAAAGGTCATGACCATTCAGTAGTGCATCAAGGCTACTCAAATTCAACAAAAGAGATATATTAAAAATCATTGACAAGACCTATATTTTGTTGTAGGATACATGGTAATCCTCCCCATATCCCCATGGAATAATGTAGTTATATTTGAGAATAATGGAAATCTTATTCAAAGATTCATTGACCCCGTTGATTCATCGATGTCATTGGAGCAGTGGCCTAAAGACTAGAATTTCCAATCAACCTATCTAAAGTACATGATATATTTAATGTTTTCCTATTAACATATTACATACCTGATCCATAACTTGTAATCAATCCATAGGTTGTACCATTAGGGAATGAAATCTCATACGAGGAGCTGCTTATTAATATTTAAGATAATAGAGACAATGTTCTATGAAATAAAACAATTCACCTTGTCAATGTGTTGTAGAGGAACCACACATTTGGAAAAGAAATATGGATGAAAGAGGAGGTGTTGATGCTGAGATACCCTGATCTGTTTTAGTATAGGAAAGGAAAGTTTTGATGGTGAAATTTCTAAAGGGGGGAATATTTTAATGACCTAAACTATTATAAACAAAATCCCCCTTTTTGTTATAATTAAATGGATTATTAAGTAATATAGTTATAGAAAACACATGCACATATTTTTTTCAAAAACCATTCGGATTTAAAATATTTTTAAGAAACATCACTGTTGATAATATATATGATGATAATTGATCACATGATTAGTATAAATATCAGGTTTTAGAATATTTAATTGAAATGGAGAAAGGATATGATGGACTCAACCAGTAGGATCATAGCCTATGATACAAATTTATTGAAGCTTATTATGGAGATATAATTTATGGGCATTCAAGTCACTAATCCTTATTTGAGTTCCACAACTTAAGCATGATTCAAACCATTTACAGAGAAGTACATGCTCGTTATGATCACGGGACAAACCATTCTTGGCAAACCACCCCACGACAGTCCCACTATCACACACCTTAATCATAGGGAGTTTTCTACTGTATAATTGGATGTGAATAAATACCATATAAATATGAGTATTTATATAATTTTTATATAATAATGAATATATTCTCTTCCTATTATCGTTACATTTTAAATGATTTTCTGAGAGAATAATGAAAAAATTTTATTCTGGTTTAATATTTAAATTGAATTAATTAATTGATTAATTAATGGTTTTAAAAAAATGAGTTATTATTATTATTAAATTTTTTATCATATATAAATGATCATATAATTTTTATAATGTCAAATGTAATGTTTATAAGCCTTCCAAAACTATTATTGTAAAAAAAACCCAACATTTCAAAATAAATGTTGATTTTATTTTAAAAGTGGAAATTAAAAAATTTATAACTTATTTAGATAAAATTAATATTATTTTTGGAATCAGAACATCAAAACAACCCATTGGTTAATTTTTCAAAACATTCTGAGATAGTCAATTTTCTCATGTAAAAAATAAATTTCCTACACATATACTTTGTGTTTTATGACATCATAATGACCTAAAAGCGATGTAAAAATTATGATAAATGGGATCCATGACCAAATAATTGATTTAAAAATAAAATCATATGATTCTAAGTTTATTTTATTTATTTTTTAAATCCAGTATGAATAATCCAAAACATGTAATATATTATATGGTTTCAAAATAATTTCATTACATGTTTTTCTCACATCCACATAAGAAAGATAATTATTTTGAACATTTCGTACCTTATCTTTGTAAAATAATTAAAAAAAATCCCATTTGTTTGATACCATGGGTAAAAAACTTGTGATTTTTTATGGTTTCAGATATTTTGTTTTCTAAAATCCAAAACATAAAGAATAAAGAAATATCTCTCATTTCCTACATAAACCCACAGAAGATCCCAATTACATCACTCATAATCCTTGGATAATTTTTATACACTATCCTCCACTCTCTAGAGTCATCCCATGGTTTCGAAATCTCTAATGAATTCCCTCCCAATCTTTCAGAGTCAAACACTCAAGTAAGGGATCCTCACATTCCTATAATCCTTTCAAATCAAGCGCATTTTTTAAAATTTTCTTTCTAAATTTAATTATTTTTATATTATAATTCATTTATAATAATTATATTTCATTTAAATTGATTCTATATGAATGAAATATCATTATACTCTCTTACTTTTACCATTATCTATGATGTTACAATGCCTAAATTTTTGAAGGGAACTTCCACTCTCCTCTTTTTATCAAAAACATCGTTTTATTAGGTATCTAAATTTCATTTTTTATTTTGTTTGAATATTTTTTTACATATCCACATTACTTTTCATTTGAAATATAAATTATGATATATTCCTTTCCTTGTCATTAATTCTTTCGTGAACCTTTATCTACACATGTTACCAAACCAAAATTTGTAAGGGATCATCATATTCTCTCCTTTATTCAAGTTTCTTAATTTTCTCATGCCTTATATTTCTAATTAATTAGTTTGGGATATGTTTATATATGTCTCTATTAGTTACAATTTTATGTATATGGAATTATATACCCACTTCTCTCACATAAACACATTTCAATGAATCTTTATGTGATATCGTTATGCTGCCAAATTTTTATTGTGATTTTTTCATGCAAAGACAATTTTTTAGTATATACCATACCCATTTACAATAAAGGGTAATCATATTTATAAATATATAATTTTTAATGGGGAATTAAATATTTTAATTCCACACTCTTTGATCATGGAAAAAAATATGATGATGAATGAATCCATGTTGTATGATATTTAGTGCACACTTACGCCTGAGGATGAAATGAATGTGGTAGGTGCGCACAAAATTTTATGGACCCCCCATAAAATTATGTAATTTTTTGTATCATGATACATAATTATAGTATATGGATTGAACATTAATCATTTATGTGACTTTTGCCACAATGATCTCTTATAGGTCTATCCTCAACCTATGATTATGATGCATTGTTTTATGTTTTCACCTCATTTTCCATTTCGAATTTATGATTATCTTGTTATATCATGTCTTGCTATTAATTTTTAATATTTTAACTCATTTTATGCCCCATTTATATTTCTATTTTCTAACATGTATTGTCTCATTCATGTTATTCTTTGCTTATTCTCTTACTGGCCTTTGTAGTACAAAATATTCATATATTTTCCCCAAGGTTATCCTGTGCAGTTTTAAAAGCCATGGAATTTTGAAGTCATATTAAGGAATTTTTCAATTAGTTTATTATATCCCATGTTCATTATGTTATTTTTACGTTACCAATAACAAAATACACTATACTTATCAATTTTTGGGGTTGTACTAAGAGTAATCCTCTATAATAAATCAAAACTTAAGGTGTATTATATAGAAGGGTTATTATATTATGACATGGATGGTGGTCAATGAATTAGATGTCATTATGAATAATTGGAATTTTTTTTATATATTGTGATGATATGTAATGGACTGTGTAGGAATCCAAATCCATTACAAGAAATTGTCCAAAATTTATTTTTTATTCAAATTATTCCTTTAAATCAACTTAAAATGAAGAGTTTTTTTATTTTTATATTATTATGATTCCATAACTCTATGATATCTAGTTATTCATGTTAAATTTCAGTATGAAATAATTCAAGGCTTATGATATAATTTTAATTAGTTATTAATTTCTTATGTCTTTTGGTAAATTTATAATTTTCTCACAACAAAAAATTTATAATATTAGCACTTTTGATCTTTCACTGTTGTCATTTATGTCTAATGCTATAGAGTGTTTTCCCTAACCCTTCATTGGTTCATATTTCAATAAGTTTTTAAGAATATAATAATGTATACTAACTCTATATGTGTTTCATGTATTGATAATTCTATAGGATATATTGTTTTTGTTAAATAAAAAATCCATGGTTTATGGAAAAACATCACATGGAATGTGAAAGATATAGGAATTTTTAGTTTAATATTTCACTTATTTGACAAAACTTATGAACTTAATGTTTTATTGGATTAAAAAATAATATTTATTTTTTATTGATATTATAAGTATATATGAAAAAGTTTGATTCGCTATATTTTTTATGAAATACATTATTTAATGTATATGTAATTATATCATCTGATCATGGCGTACTATTTTGGGGTGTCAAATTTTGTATTAGATCATTGTTCCAATAATGGTAGAGGTAATTATATTTTCATATTTAAATATTTGTAACATTACATTTACCTATATAGGAAAATATGTTTTAGGGTTTTCATATGATTAAATGAATATATTCATCCTTTCAGATTTTTTGTGGTCTTTTGTTAATGTAATTAATGATGTTTTGGATCATATTATTTGATTTTATGAGGAATAAATGAGTGAGGTATAGATAATCCTTTTGGTGGATTCATAATATGATTCTAAGTTAACTATGGTTAATTGTGACAATGTGTTAATTGATTTTAAGAAAGATATGTTGATGAATATAAATAATATTGTGGATGAAATTCTATTTTTATATATAGTGTTTATTGATTCAGTGAAATGAAATCCTTCTCAGGACAAAAATAAATTGATGAATGATCTGGATTCAATGTAACTTTAGGAAATAAACATAAAATAGTATGGTTGGGTATTAACTAGGCCTTTGTTTAGTGCACATAAAGTGGGCGTTACTACATACCATATTTGACACTCCATGGGGATATTCTTACGATGCATCATATACTCCATATATAATATAATGTTTTATTTCAATAATTTCATACATCATACATCATGAATTTTTTATGAATATTGTCATCTAAATTAATTTTAAAGATAAACTATAAATATGATGATGCAATTTATTCTATTGGGTAAAATATAACATCCCATATTTTCAATGAATTTTTTTAAATTTTTGAACTAATAAAATATAAATGTATATTATAGTCGAATTTCTATCATTTTAATAATATAATCTTGACACATATCAACATATTTTTCCTCCATTATCTTGGTAATATTTTCTTCAAAATACAAATTCCATTGCAATGGTTATTCATTTATACATTTTATTTCCTATGTTTTCTATCATTTTATCATGATTATTGTATCGTATATAGGTTTTTTGAACTATATTACTTTTATTAGTAGATTTATCAGTAGATAAGTCATTATAATGTAACGGTTAACAAAGAATGCTTTTCATTTTCATAGTCAAAAAATTTTATTGTCTATCCATTCAAGAAAATGTGACATAACATTTATTGAAAAAATGTGATGAATGATCGAATATATTTTTCCCGAAACATAATAATTTGTAATTAATTATAATTTACACAATAGAATATCTAATCTGTAATTTTTTTATCACATTCTATGTAAATATTTTACAAATAAAAAAATCTTTTAAATTCATTTTGTAACATGTTTTATAATATAATATCATTATGAAATATATATAATTTTTATTTAATGATGTACACACACTTTTTAATTTTGTCTTATTTCCCCAAAAATAATATGAAATATTGAAAATGAATTTCCTAGAAAATTAAATTTATTATTAAGATATAGTTTTGAACACATTTTATAACTTCAGTGACACTAAAATCATTTTATTGATTATTTAATTAAAATATATGTTCCTATTAATCAAAATAAAATTTTCATGAACTGTATAGTTTTAATAAATGTAAATAAATAATTACCAATAAATTAACAAATAAGTGATATTAATATATATATATATATTTGGTCACTCATAAATAAATAAATAGTTTATATTTTAAATTATTATCGATTTATAGCATGCTTTTATATAAAATGTAATTCTGAAATTTTAGAAAATTTCATAGATAAAATGTAACTATTTTTTCATTATTTTAGAATAAGCTTTGGTTTATTTTTTGGTATTTTTACAAAATTTTATTCTTCTGTGAATAGATTTTTTTTTACAAACATCATAATGTTCATGACATCATTATGATGTAAGAATGAATTAAGTTTTTTGTTAAAACTTCTATATCAAAAAAATATGTATTTATAGAGTAATATAGTGAATTTAAAATATTTGTAATTATTAGAAATGTTTATTTGTCATTTTCGAGCAATATTATATATTTTTTCGGCATAAAAATATTATTTTTGTGAATAATATTTAATTAATTTATTTTATTGTTCTATTAGGGGTTTTCTTGATATAAATGTAAAATAAACCCTCTATTTATAATCATAAACAAAATATATATGTTAATAACCCATACACAATTGTATTTCTCATAATTTATTAAATAAAAAATATTATAATTAAAATACCCCTATCCGAAAGTATAAATATATCATCTCATCTCCCTTTTGAAACCACATACCATTATCTTATGAATTCAAAATAAGAAAATTTCCTATCACATATGTGTCATAACTACCTTAGAAATTATTTTTGTTACCCAACTACAAACCATGAAGGATTTTGTATGGATGAAGAAGAAACCATGATTCTCTTTTCTCTTTTCCCTTTTATCCTCTGTACTATTCCAATAAATTAAAATTTTTATAGCATTATAAAATATTTTCTATATAAATATATTAGATATCAATATTATTATGTTATTAGTATATGTATTTTAATCCATTATCTATATATATATATATCATCCCTACATCTCTTTTGACGTGATTTGATATGTTTGGTTTCTTCCTTCTAAAAGGATGATATCAATGTATAACCTATACACACCTATTAGGCTCATTGGTGTAAATTATTTAATATAACATTAATATTATTTATTACTAGGTTATTGAACTAGCTTTAAATAATAGTTATCTATAAATATTTAAAATCCTGATGTTGATTCCAAGTAAGATAATTTAAAAAATTATATCTTCAAGACATTACCACTTCAAATGAAATAATAATAAATTAATTTCGCTGATTATAACTAATATATAATGAAACAAAATGAATATAATTCAATTCTATATTCATGTTTTAATACAAAATTATTATTTTATATGATACACAAACATGAAATAATAGACATATGGTAAGGGTTCGTTATCGGAATTTCCATCTCTTGAAAAAAATTCAAATTATACACTTATTCATATTTTAAATGATTTAATTTATTTAAATTGAAATATTTTACCATAATTAATGTTGTTTCATGTGGTTATAAGTCTATATAAGGATATATTATAATTATTCTTTCGACTCATTACCAAAGGATTAGGGGATCTTCAATATAATTATTTCCTTATCGGATCATATCAATTTTTTTAAAAAAAATCATTGTTTTCAGTGTTCAATTATTAGGAAATTTTTAATTTAAAATAATTCTTTTCAATTCCCTAATGTTCCCTTATCGAAATGGGGTTGTAAAATGATGCTTTCCAAAATCATTATGAAGAAATAAACAGATTTTTTGAAAACTATTTTCAAGATTTCACTACTCTTTCCTTTGAATTTTATCAAATATAAATTTTGAAAGTCATTAGTTTTATTACATGATTTTATAATGCTTTTTTAAATCAATTTTTCATTTTTTTTATTTCCTTATGTAATGTCGATGTTTCCCTTTTATTTTAATGATTTAGAAAAAAATAAATTGTTTTTATTAGACTCATTAAAATTTCATGCAATACTCTTATTATTTTTCATCTAAGTAAATAACTATACTATGATAAACTCTTTCAAATGAAGTATTTCCATAAATATTAGTGGATACCATACCCAAATTAAATGTTGATTAATTTTCATCTCCATACATATATATAGTGTTATTGAACTGATATCTTTATAAGAAATATTAGTCATCATTTCTTTTTATCTTAGAAAACAACCATTCATTATGATAATTTACATTCTATTTACATTACTCAATGAATACCTTATACATCATTCTTTTTATTTTTGAGAATTAAACCTAAAAATGATAAATTTTTTACTAGGGATACTATTTACTAAGCCATCTACTCTTTATCTATACGGTGTAAATAAATTATACTTTATTATCATAATTGAATAGTAGATAAAAATTGATTTATTTAACCTCAGTGGATACTAATATTAATTCCATATTATTATAATGTTATAATTATTGATGATATATACATATTTTCTTTTTCCAGATCAAAGATTCATGTACATTTTATGATATGATGGATGATCCGAGAATTATATAGATTTATAATTATTTTTTTAATTTTTTATATCTCAAGAGATAATATATATAGAATTGGGGATTCAAACAAAACCATTATGGTTCTTTTTTCACTGTGATATCTTGTCTTAGAAGTGATCCTTAGGTTATTATTATGAATTAATGTTTCATGTCTTTGCAATATTATTATGATTCAATAATCCAGTGATATCTATTTATTTTCTTCAAATGACATAGTTTATGATTCATAAATTATAGTCTATAATTTTTCAATTAGTATTTCATTATGAGGTGTTATTGTACCTTGATTATTTTCTCATACACCCATGCTTTTTTTTAGTTATGGTCTTGAGTATTTTTCACTTGTGTATACCCATACCGAGGGTTTGAGCTCAACCTAATTAGGTTTTTACTTCACTAGGAAATGAATAAGAGTATATCATATGATATGTCTTTAAGGGTATCATGTGTGTAGAATATTTTGTGAGATTTTAATAGAATATTTTAAAATAAGGAATCCTTTGTTTAATAGGAAAATTAAACATTTTATGGAAAACATAAGTGTTTTTTAGATTATGGTTTTTCTAAATTATTTAAAACTCCGTACATTATTTTGTCATTGGTTTTTATGATACTCAATATTTTTTTTTTGATATTATAATTATGCTTCTCTATATTTATATTAGTCTAATCAGTATCAAATAGAATATATATTGAATATGTATTTTTAGAATTGAACTTGAGAGTGAAGGTTTGGGGGATCATAGTAAGTGTTACAGAAGATAGAGATTACATGGTGTATCCATGTTGAAATATATCATTCACGTATTAAATCTATCCATATGAAATTTAAAATTCATCCTGGTGATATGTTTCATGATTTGATTATGATTTGATGATTCTTTTAATAAATAAGTATGGAAATTTTGGAATCTGTATAATACAAATGATAAATGTTATTAAGAAATGTGATTGTAACCCAATGTATTTGGATGTTCAACATGATTATTTAGATGAATAAATTATTTCATTAGATAATAAATAGGGAAAATTTATTCTATTCATCGAAAAATACATACTAAAATCCTTAATAACTAATTTACATAATTTTTTTTGGAAGAATAAATACGATTTTCCAATAGTTTAAAGAGATGTTGTCTGAGTTGAAATGAATTTTAAGGAATCAATAATGAAGGATAATCATTTATTGAGTGAGAGGGGAATTAAATGTAATAATTTATTGAATCCTACATTGAATATTTTCATAGAGTCATTGTACTCAATGTGAGTTATAGAATGATGAAAAATTATCCATATAGAATACTAATGAGATATTGATGACATATTTCTTGACCAACAAATATCTACGTAGATATTATTTAGGTTAAGGAAGAACCAAGAACCCAAACATCATGTTATATAAAATTCTTTGAGTAAAGGTTTATTGTCTGGTTGTTAACCAACATCTCCCATATAAGTAAATATTTGAGAAAATATATATTTTAGAATTAGATTTATGGATTAGAAGAGTTAATTCAAAAGAAGAGTGAGGTAGAAAATCATAAGGAATTTTTTTGAGTGAAACACATATATACCATAATAATATTTACATATTTTATAATGAATACAACATGGTGAAATGAGACTATTCCTATGTTGACAATAATTAATATTTCTAGAAAAATATTAAATTGATTCTGCTAAAATTATTTATTCACTATGAGTCAATATCCGATTGTTGAGGATGAATATCTACTATTGTGATGTTCTAACAACATGGAGAATCATGATGATCATATTAATGAAGGGGAGGTTTGGAAACACATTAAAACAAATGAGTTATCCTATATAATCATAATCTTGAGATTTCTATTATGCAATATTTTTCAGTGTTAACAATGATATTTTCAATATTTTTATTCCAAAGGGTTGTAGTTCATACTATCCCATATTGTATTCCTCAAGGATTGATCATATCACCTTCACCTTATATATTAAAATTATGATATTAGTAAAGAACATACATCCAAATCTGAATTGAACAAAATAATGACATAGTAACCCACCTTGGGTGTGATCATTGTAAAAATATAATTTAATGATTTGTCTTTACTTTCTATCATTAACGTTGTTTTCTTTTTACTGAATAAGTCATACTAGAAACATCTATTTTAACAATTTTAGTGGTTTTATTTAATAATTAATATATTTCATTAAAAAGTATCACTATGAGTACCCCTATCTTGGTGTTACTATATTATCCTACTCGGCACATCATGTAGTGTTAGATCTATTGTCTAACCGTGTTTTGATTTATTTTGTTCTCACAATTTTGTTTATTTATAATATTTGATCATGTTATTTGAAGAATTAATTTACTGTTATATATAATATATATATTTAAAAGAAACAAATTAGTAATATGAATAAAAAATAATCTAAGATGATGGGGATGATTTCCACATTGATAATAGTGAATCTTTTTCTGGTGCCAATTAAATGTAATCAATGCTATAATATTTCCTCGATAATAGTTGATAATCATCCTTTTAAACAATAATTTAGAATCTATAAATAATATGAAACTAATAAATAATTATTCAATTTTCACTCTAATATAAAAGGCCTTTCAAAAAATGGGTCCCTTTGATATTTTCAAATAAATATATAAATTATTTGTTTAGTGTATATATTAGAAAAATTACAAAATTTGGAAGTAACTTCTATGGAAAAAGTATTGTCTGAGACGATTCACGGTTCAAGTCTCGCAAAATACATATTGAATTCATATATGAAACATCATTGTTATATATAATTATTTTCCTTTCTAAAGGGGTATAATAAGGTATAAGTGATGAGAAATCCTGGAGAATAGAAATCACTAGGGAGTGGTTCTATGAATTCAAATGGAATAATTAAGCTATTATTGATGTTAAAAATTCCTAGTCCATGATTATATTTTATATACCTTTATATGTATCACTAGAAAATAAATATTTATGAATACAATATTAATAAAATTAAAATTGAGTTGGAAGATTTACTTGGATAAGGTGAGGGTGTGGAAATAACCCTTTATCTAACATATCGTGAGATAGAAGATAATGTTAGAAACAAAATTGGTCATATATTCTAAATCATCAGATTATATTTATATAATAACTATTTTTTATAATGTTTTGGATGGGATTATTATGTCAAAAAATCATTCTAGGCTTAATAGTGTTTGAAAATAATCCAAGGATAAACTCCCAAATAAATATTACAAAATTACACCCATTATTGAGAATAATTATTTTCCTTAAACATATTTTCATGGATATCGTAGGTATAACCTGAAATTCAATAGTGGTGTTCATTAAAAAAAATATAATAACCCCACCACATTATTATGGGTATATTAGAAATACTTGAAATATTATATCCCCATGAATAATCAACCCAAACATTCCCTTGCATAATAATAATAACATGCCTATTTGGTATATGAATGTGTTGAATAGATAAAATGATGATTTATTGGATTTTTATGTTATCACAAAATCATTTCATATAATAGTGTATATTTTTTGAAAAAGAATTTGAACCATTGAAAGAAATAGAAGGACAATATTAAGTGGGAGTTAATCTTTTGTCATGGGAAATCATGGTTTGTCCATGCAATATATAAATAAAAAGTTAAATTTGTTGAAATCATAATTATGTGACTGTATTGAGGAGTTTTTGTGAAAATATAAAAAACGTTTTCACTATGATTATGAAATTTTGGTTACACCTACTGAAGATTACTTAAGTAAAATTAAGAAATAAATCCACAAAATTTGAAAAAAAAATACTCCATAAAAGAAATATGGAATGTTTACATTATAATGAATTATAATAGAAATTTAAAAAAAACATGGAAAAGAATATTTGTAATGAAACAACATCAAATATGGTATAATTCAATTATATATGTAAATTATACAAAACGGTTAATGTTAAGAACAATATGAACATTAATTTTAAAATAAGGTTGAAAGAATAATATAGAAGATTATTACTATAAGAGAGAAAAATTAGAAGTTTTATTGAAGGAATATAAGATGCATATTAAAAATATCGTTAGTGGTTTTGAAATAAAAAATATATCTAAAATCCATTTATAAAAAAATATGGATTATCCTATAAATACGAGACTTTCCCATGAATGTAAGACAATTTATATATCCTTGATGGTATTACCATGAAATAAGTATAGATAATAATATAATGAATATACCAATATAGAAGATGTAAAATGATAACTTACATGTAATGATATATCTTATGAAAGGAAAAAGGCCATGATTTATAATAAAATTCATGTTTGAATAATCAATGGAGGATAAATAATGGATATTTATTTTAATAACCATGTTTTATTATAAGAAGATTCTATATTTATAAGTTACTCTTTATTTTTTCAAACACCTTGAATAAAAAGAAAACAAATCATATTACTAAATATGTTGTCCATATTTTCTATTTAAAATTATTTGAAGATTTTTTCTTTAGGGGGATAACTAGAAATATATTACGCTTCATATCTATATGAGACAATGTTCATGGGGTCATTTTACTAGTTTCATGATACTTCCTTGAAAAAATTAAATAAATATCACCAATGATGGAGGATATGGAATTATTTTTACCATTAAGGGGTAATGTAGTTTAATAGATTCCATATAAAAGTTTCTCATGTGAATTAAAAAATATTAGATTGTTCAATAAATATTCATTGACAAGATATATTGATCATATTCTACTATTTTTTATAGCACATTTAACTTAGTTATTAATGGGAAAATATTTTTATCTATTAAATATATAAATGTATCGTGAAATAGGATAAATAATTTGGGTTTGATTGTATTTAATTTTTTTTACAATAAGTGTAGTATAGAATCAAAAAAAATATTATACTCACCCATGGAAGAATTTTTTTTATTGGTATTAAATAATGTAATATTTATATATAATTTTTTTATTTATATTAATAAATTTTTATTTCAATACTATGCTAACAGACATAGACATAGAGTTAATGTATTTTTGCCTTATTTACTAAAGACTTGTAATAGAATACATCTCATTATAGAATCATGTTATAAATTACTATATGGGGGAGATGATAATATATTATTCATGAATAGCTCATAATATTATTATGTCTATCCACCACTCATGAACCATTTCATTTATTAACAATATTGGGGTGAAAAATATAACTATATGGAACAGTTTGGAATTTATTTTTTAATATAATTTAGGGTATTGGTTTTACAAAATAAATATAAATGGGGGGATACGAATATAAGGACCCAACATTAAACCTTACTTAATCTTGAATTAAATGAATTATTCACATTGAGGAACTTTTAAGGATTGGAGTTTTAGAGAATTAGGACATAACTATTACATAAAAACTTGAATATCACAAGTACACACTACTACTCAGTATCCATTTTTTATAAAATCAATACTCTAAAAAAGAAACATGTCTAGTTCCATATTTTAGACAGCATGAATTTTCCATGATCCAATCATTGAACCTATTCATATTTAAGTCCTATGGAAAACATTTCAAAAACATGGGATGAGCATAAAAAACTCAGTAAGGGTTATAAAATAAGAATAGAAAACATTAACCCATCAATAAATACAAATCAATGAAACCATACTTTTCAATTAGAACAAAACTTACCAAATAATAAGATTTATGAATAACACACACAAATCATAAATCATAAAGGTTACTTATGAAATCCCTATAAAACATACATTTTAGCTATCACAGCTACGTAGGGAGTTAAAATTGGAATAACATCACACTATATTCCCTAAATCTCTTATGAGAAACATCACGTTTACCTCCATCATGTTACCCAATGCATTGAAGAGCTATCTCTGGCTCAACCACCATATAATTATCACGGAGCTACCCGTATACGTAAACAATTACCAATAACCATAACATAATCACAACACATAACACCAATATAAAGGAAAGATAATATTTATACATTCCACTTTATCAAATAAAGATATTGAAATAAAAAATGCTTTATCAAATCATTTTCAAAACCATTTAACAAGTGATTTTTGAATCAAAGTGTCTCATACCACTTTGAAGCTTTTAAATAAAGTATCATTTGAAAAAATTAATGTCTATATAAATAAGTCCTAAAACCCATTTTGAAAACATGGACATTAATGAGAAATATTTAGAAGAATAAATCTTTATAACATTTAGAACCATGTTATAGTTAATGATTTTTTTTAACAAAAATGGAGACACTTGAATATAAATAATTAAGGAATAACATTTAATCAGAACATTAAATTATCATGAGAATAAAGGGTTAATGATTTAATATGTCAAAGGAAAATATATACACCATATAAGAGTGAATTGGTGCCTAACAACAATGAAGTCCCAATGGAAAAGTAA
The DNA here is from genome assembly GCA_963277665.1 of Viscum album. NCBI lineage: Eukaryota > Viridiplantae > Streptophyta > Magnoliopsida > Santalales > Viscaceae > Viscum > Viscum album. Next base: position 597,932,263 of record OY728139.1, read on the forward strand.
ATTAAATGAGATCCTATATAAAGATGGTAACCATAAATTGAGGATAAATAAATCACATAATTATGTGTGAAAAATATAAATAAACCCAATATAAGTGGATATTAAGTGTAAAACAATCAGAGGTCATTCACATATATTCATAGGATGACACATTCAATAAGTACAAGTTGAACCGAAATAATTGAAATTGGGTTAAGAAGTCCCCTTGTAAAAATTCGATAGCCTAACGACATCACATTAAAATTCAGGAAATTATTTGATGAGACAAAAAGGGAATATCATCACTTGTACAAAACTTCTAAGTCAATAAGGATATAGAATAAAATATCCCAACATAATAAGATCTGAATTAAAAGACATAACAAAATGAAGTCTTTTAAAAAAAGAGGGTGAAAGGTTCCCTTACCGATTTGGTAACTTTCAAAACATATGTCACATAACAGAAGGATCATAAAATGAAGATGTAAATACTCCTAAATGAAAGAATATTACACAAATTGTACAATAATGGGAAGTACATACAAAACACAAAATAGAAATAGTGGAAAATATAGGATGAATCTCACTGGAATGAAAATTGCGATGAAACCCTTTACCATATTGCAATCAACTAAGTCGTATGACCAATATTAAATAGCAACCAAATGAATCACAGAATACCATGAATAGAATGAGAATAATTATAATATATTTCAAATGGTAGTACACAATACACCACATGAAATGATTAAGTGGCGAACAATAGAAATCTCACAAAATTAAAATTGATATAAGAAAATCCCTTACAAAAATTCGGCAGCCTAACGACGCCACTTAAATTTTTTTAAAATTAATTTATGTGAGTAAGAGGGGGTATCTAATAATATTAAAATAAAAATTATAGTATGTTTAATATAGAATAACATCCTCATACATAAGAACATGGAGCATAAAAGAAATGACATAATAAATAGTACTTGAAAAGATAGAGAGAGGTCAGATCCCTTACCTTGTGTCCGACTTTACTCAATCATTCTTTAATACCACAAATAATAAACTAATGTTAATTTATACTTTATTAAGAACCTTTTTAAAGTTTATTATACTTTTTATATCACTTATTACCATGTTATAAACCTAATGTAATCATTTAAGTTAATAATGTTCGTTTTGTATGGTACTTGAGTCAAAAATGGACCTCTTATAATTACATGTTGTTCTTGTGGTCAAGGGTTCATTATATCACGAATTATTTTCATGATTTAGATAACATATATATCATATATATCTAGTATATAAATGTATTTATAATAGTACACAACATTTAGAGGAAATAAATGAAATGCACCGTTCATGGAGATGGTAAGCCGTACATACGCATGAACGCTACTTTCATTTCTATTTCTTATTTTAATTGAATTAAAACATTATGATACATTGGTATATTATAATTCCAGTATAATATCATATATAATATCCTTAAATCTATCCTTTACACATCCTACATAAGGCATTAACAAGTCACATCAATATAAGGGGGTGGTAGTCCGCACATCCTCAAATGAGATTATCGTATTTACCCACTGTGGAAACCATAAATGCCTGATATAATTGGGTAGTAAAAAAGAATAAGGAAATAATAAACATAATATATATCATATATAAATATAGTTTCATCATACCAGCCACCATGAGAGGTGGTAAGATGTAATTGAATAATCATCATTTCGTGAAGCGTTTGTTTTCCATCCATGAAAAAATTAAGTTCTTTATCCATTAGATGGAGGTGTGTATAAGTGTAGTTTGAATAATTCTTATAACAACATCCTAGTATATAATTTATACTGTTTTTTTTACAAAAGTAATGAATAAATATATTTTAGGGGTTGTAGAAGTAAAATAAAAAACAATTTAAGAGAAACTGTTACCTTTATTTTTGGTAACACCCTTTGGTTTGGACCAAAGGACTTCTTGAAGTGACTTATGCCTAAGGTAAGGATTATAGGAGGAGGATAGAGATGTATGGAGCTCAATTGGGAAGAGTTTGGACAAGCTAAATGGCTTGATAGGTGAGAGTAATCGGATAAAAATGGTCTCCTTTTATAAGGTAGAGGAGGGGCTCTTTAGGAAAGTGTGAAAACCTTATTTTATTATATAACGCTATTTGGTATCTAATGGTCCAAAAATCATTAAAGCCTAAGATAAGATGACTCTTATTCAAAATAAAATCATCCAATCAAAATTGGACATGTTTTGAATAAAATTTTAATCATTATAATCTTATTTATTTAAATCATTTATTAATGAGGTAAATACCGCATAATTATTGTGTCCTAAATAATTTAATTTCTTCAATTTATAAAAATTATAAAAATCTTATATCATGTAGGAAATCTTTTTAGCTTTCCAAATAATACTTATAGATGGAAATAGGACTTATATAACACCATATAAAAATTAATTACTAAATTTTTTTGTTAATGTCAATTTTGTCTTCACATTAAATTAATTAATCTAAATTGTCATTATCACTCCCATGTGTCTCAATAGGGTCCCAAAATCGACTCAAAGATGTCCATGGTCGTAAATGACTCAACCAATAAGGTTTGGATAAGTGTTAAAGTATTTTTGAATTATTATAATATTCTTTTTTCCTTGGATTACCTTATTTACCTTTTACCACGGTAAATAAAAGTCAAAAGTTACTATTAACCAAAAATTATTTTCATCTTATTGAACCAAATTTTAATTCTTGATAACAAACATGTATGTTGGATTTTATAAATTCAGTCCACAGAATTGGTAAAATTTCATTTAAATGAAAAAGTCAATTTTTTCAACTACCACTAAGTGGTATCACTATTCATCAAAAATTGATGTTTTTCAGAAAAATATATAAAATTCATCCTAAGCTATATTTGATATTCCAAATTCAAAAATGATGCCTATTTTTCCAAATTCAAGACATAGAAGTGTCATTAATTATTTTCAAAATTATTTTCTCTTATCAAAACAAATAGTGTTGTTTTAAGAAAGACTATCTATCAAACGATTGATAATTGTTTATGTCCAATTTCAATGTGAAATTAATTCCAATGACCAACATTGGATTAAATGGTAAAAATATATTTTAATTTATCTTTAAAACCAATTAAAAATATAATCTAAAAATATAAATAAATTATGTTAAAAGGAACTTTTTAATTAAAATATAATATTTTTCACTATTAATTACAAAATGAACTTTATCGAAAAAATTCCAAAAAATTACACAAATTAAATTTTGATGTCCCAATTCTAAATAAGGTTATATTTTTTAATATATAATATATTAATGTGAGAAAAACTAGATTTCAAAATAATTCTCCATTAAAAAGAGATAAATCGGCCTTCTAATGTAAATTATGCTTAAAATTAGATTCATTCACATTTTAAGTCTCTAACTTTTATTGTGTAAATGTAAATACATTTAGCAAACATGTATAATCATATTGTAGTTATTTTTTTTCATTCTCACCAATACAATGTCTAGGATTTAACTACCGTTTAAAATAATAATATATTTTTAGTGTGCAATGTATGATTTCAAAGAAACCCATTGTTGCGTATCACGTATGCTATCGAACATAACAACCCTTTTAAAGAAAAATTAATATATTATTATAAAATTAATAAATATTAAAGAGTCAAATTTTTCATTTACCTGGGATGTTATATCCTTCCCCCTTTTTGGAATTGCATCCTCGCAATTTTAAACTTTGGGCTTGGAAACATCATTGAAATTCCCATATCAGAAAGAGTCAGCAAAACTATTACTTTATAAGAATGAAAGAGAAGTACAATGGTCACCTGAGTTAATACATACAAATATTCCGATAATATATGGCTATAGAGGAGAAAAAAGGGTCATGTTAGGATGGAGAGTGATAGGAAACATGATTAGGAGAAACTTAACCAATGAAAATCACAAACTTATGATGTGTGTAAACTGTCTTTGAATACCCAATTGGAAACGTAAACCAACAAAGTTTCTATTTTACGTTCCATTTCATAATTTTGAGGAATTCATCTTCTATATAAAATAAAAACATAATGAAATATACTTACCTTCAAGTAGAGTTTCATCTTTTAATAAGTTTCTACTAAAACTAATCATTTCTCTAAATGATGAGCAGTCAAAAAGACTTGGTCACATAAAAAGCAAAAAAATAGTCTTTTAGAGAATAAAATATTCCAAAAATGGAGAAATATCTATTTCCCTTGTATTTATACATCAATAAAAAAATTTAGTACAATATCAGATAATCACCGAAAAGATAATCCTTCATAAAAATAAATACTACTCTTAATCTCCAAAATTCAATAGAAAGAACCCATGGTTCAAGAAAGACCATTTAATAAACATTAATCCATAAAATTATTCAAATTAATCCAAACTAAGATTGAAACCAAAATCTCTAAATGATTTAATCGGATAGACTACAAAGGTAATCACAACATTTATCTCCAAATAACATCAGTTACTCTTAAAGTCTCATACTGAAAATTAATTTACCTAATCACATATCCTCCATGATTGGTTAATCATTTTCATAGATAACCCAAAATAAACTTATACCTGATTCATAAGATCATATAACTAAAAAGAATTAGTCATACTAACTAGGGACCTCACGTAGTCCAGTGGTAGGTGATAAAAAGAAGTCGTACTTTGGTTGTGGGTTCAATTCCCACAGATTCGTCTGACCCAATGGGTTGTCAAGTGGTTTGCGTGTTGTCCCTTTTCAAAAACTACATAATTTTATAACATTCCCAAAAAGAGATAAATTCATAAAAAATAACCATAACATATTTTAACCATAAATGTTATCTAATAACTTTATTTTTCCTTCCCAAAATGTATTAACTGGTAATTTCCTCAAATTCAAGGATCATATAAACCCAAATGGTTCTTTATAAATATATCCACAAAAGAGTAGATAATTTTTCCTTGAATAAAATTTTCATATATCAAACATCAGGGTTACACACACTATAAAAAGTCTTCTAATATAATCCATTCATCAGAAGATCCTTTATACTTTTAAGAATTTCACCAACCTAAATTCTACCAGAACTCATGAATCCCATATATATTTAATTCTTACTCATTCAGCATTCTTCATGATCCATTAACAATTCGTTTCCAACGTATTCTGAAATACTTATTTCTTACAAAAAAAACCATGAATCATATACTAATATTTTAATAATAGGAAGACATATGTTAAGAAATAATCCATACCTTTAATTGGTCATTGTCAGTTTCTTTATCATAAAAATTGGAATGGAATTAGGTATTGGTAAACAAATATTTGTATGATCCTGGTGATCCCATTCCAAAAACTTCTTCATAGGAAATGTGTTTGCATAATGACCATGGAAACTACATTTAAAACATTAAATTGATCCTTCAGAAAGAACTTATTTCCCTTTCCTAGAGTCAACTAGATGCTTCCTTTTTCCATGGAAGGTTGTTGCTTAATGACCTCCATTTCCACATCAATAGCATTTTTCTGTCCCTTTGAATCATTTTCCTAGGTGTTTTTTTCCACATCATTGACACATAGGTTTTTAAACACACTTACTGTTATGACTATTACCTGAAATAACGTAGGGATTTGTTTCTTGCATATATGATTCCTTATAAAGATCACTATGTTTCATGTGGTCAATCATGAATCCAATTGTTAGTTGATAATTACCACACGAGTTCTCATTGAAGCTCCCATTTCATTCAGTTTCTCATTCATAAATCCATCACCATTTTCATCACATCCACTGTTACTTTGGTGCTTGCTAGATCCATCCATTTACTAAAACCAAAATGGTCAGTGTGAGTATATTAGTAAAATCATCATATAATATCTTATGAGGAGGTTAAAAACTAAGACATATTTATTCATGTCATCATAAATTCATCCAATTTATCTAAAAAACTATGACTCATTCTGAAATCCTAACCATTATGGTAAAGTCACATATGCTTAAACAATTCCCTAAACTCTAAAGTTATCTAAACCGACCTCTGATACCAACTATAAGGACCTGGCCTTAAACCTTACTTAATCTTTAATTAAATGAATAATTCACAGTGAGGATATTTTCAGGTTTAGAGTTATAGATAATTAGACCATAACTATTACATATCAACTTGAATATTACAAGTAGACACTACTAATCAGTATCGATTTTTTTATAAAATAAAAACTCTTAAAAAGAAACATCTCTAATTCCATATTTTAGACAACATGACTTTTCCACAATCCCATCCTTGACCCTATTCATCTTTAAGTCCAGTGGAAATCATTTCCAAAACATGGGATGGGAATAAAAAGCTTAGTAAGGGTTATAAAATAAGAAAGGAAAACAATAGCCCATCAATAAATACAAATCAATGAAACCATACTTCTCAATCGTAACATTCCTTAGGAAATCATAAGATTTATGAATAACACACAAAAATCATAAATCATAAAGATTAATTATGGCATCTATATCAAACATACATTGTAGCTATCATAGCTACATAGGGAGTTACACTTGGAATACCTATCATAGTATATTCCCTAAATCTCATAGGAGAAACATCATGTTTACCTCCATCACGTTACCCAATGCATTGGAGAGCTATCTCGGGCCCACCCGCCTTACGTTTATCACAGAACCAGCCGTATACGTAATCAATGCCCAATAACCATAAAATAATCATAACACATAACAGTAGTATAAAGGAAATATAACATTTCCACGTTCCAATATATCAAATCAAGATATTTAAATAAACAATGCTTTATCAAATCATTTTAAAAACCATTTAAAAATAGATTTTTGAATCAAAGATTCTCATGCCACTTTGAAGCTTTTCAATGATTTATCATTTGAAAAAATTAATATCCATATAAATAAATCCTAAAAGCCATTTTGAATACATAGAAATTATTGATAAATATTTAGAGGAATAAATATTTAAAACAATTAAAACGATGTTTTAATTAAATAGTTTTTTAACAAAAAGAGAGACACTTGAATAAAAATAATTGTGGAATAACATTTAATCAGAACATTAAAATATCATGAGAATAAATGGATTCATGATATAATATGTCAAAAGATAGTATATACACCACAGAGGAGTGAATTGGTGCATAAAAACAATGAAGTCTCATTGGAAATGTAAATTGAGATGAGATCTTTTATAAAGATGGTATCCTTAAATTGAGGTTAAATAAATCTCATAATTATGTGTAAAAAATATAAATACACCCAATAGAAGTGGATATTAAGTGTAAAACAATCAGAGGTAATTCCCATATATTCATAGGATGACATATTCAATAAGTACAAGTTGAACCCAAAGAATTGAAATTGGGTTTAGAAGCTCCCTTGTAAAAATTCGACAGACTAACGACGTCACATTAAAATTCAGAAAATTTGTTGATGATATAAAAAGGGTATCTCATCACTTGGAAAAAACGTTTTTTTCAATAAATATATAGAAGAACATATCCCAACATAATAAGATGTAAATTAAAAGACATAACAAAAAAAAGGTATTTATAAAAAAGAGGGTGAAAGATTCTCTTACCGATTTAGTAACATTAAAATCATACACCACATGTAAGAAGGATCACAAAATGAAGATGTGAATAATCATAAATGAACTTATATTATACAAATAGTACAGTAATGTGAAGTAAATACACCACACAAAAGGAAATAGTGGAAAATATAGCATGAATCTCACAGGAATTAAAAGTGAGATGAACCCCTTTACCACGTTGTAATCAACTGAGTCATGTGACCAAAATTAAATAACCACCAAATGAATCACAGAATACCATGAATATAATTATAATCATGATAATATAAATCAAATGTTAGTACAAAAAACATCACATACAATGAATAAGTGGCGAATAATGGAAATATCACAGAATTAATAGTGATATAAGAAAATACATTACAAAAATTCGGCAGCCTAACGACGCCACATAAAAATTCGTAAAATTAATTGATGAGAGTAACTGGGAGTCTCTCATCAAATGAAAATAAAAATTACAGTATGGTGGATATAAAAGAAAATACTCCAACCTAAGAACATGGAGCATAAATGAAATGACATAAAAGAGAGTACTTGAAAAGAAAGAGAGAGGTCGGATCCCTTACCTCGTGTCTGACCTTACTCGATCATTCTTTAATCCACTGAATAATAAACTAAAGCTAATTGATAATTTCCTAAGAACTTTTTTCAAGTTTATTATCCCTTTTATATCACTTATTACATTGTGATAAACATTATGTAATCATTTATGTCAATAGATCTCGTTTTGTCGATATTTAGTACTTGAGTCAAAAATGGACCTCTTATATTAACATGTTGTTCATGTGGTACATGATTCATTATATCCAGAATGATATTCGTGATTTAGATATCATATATATCTTATATATCCTGTATATACATGTATTTATAATAGTACATAACATTCAGAGGTATGAAATGAAATGCACCGTTCATGGAGGCGGTAAGCCGTATGTATGCATGAACGCTACTTTCATTTCTATTTCTTGTTTCAATGGAATTTAAACATAATGATACATAGGGATGTTGTAATTCCATTATAATATCATATATAATATTATTAACTCTATCCTTTATACATACCCCATAAGTCATTAACGAGTCACATCACTTTAGGGGGCAGTAGTCCGCACTTCCTCAAATGAGATTATCGTATTTACCCATTATGGAAACCATAAAGGATTGATATAATTGGGTAGTACAGAAGCATAAGGAAATAAAAAATATTATATATATCATATATAAATACATTTCCATCATAATGTCCACCATGATAGGTGGTATGATGTAATTGAACAATCATCGTTTCGTGAGGCGTTAGTTTGCCATCCACGGAAACATTATGTTCTTTATCCATTATATAGAGGTCTGTGTAACTGTACTTCGAATCCTTATTATAAAAACGTCCTAGTATATTGAGGATACTGTTTTTGTTACAAAAGAAAATAAAAAAATGATTTTAGTGGTTGGAGAAGTAATATAAATTAAAACAATTTAATAGAAACTTTTACCTTTAATATTGGTAACTCCCTTTGGTTTGAACCAAAGGACTTCTTGAAGTGCCTTCTGCCAAATGTAAGGCTTCTAGGAGGAGTAGAGGGTTTTAGGAAGATTAATTGGGAAGATTTTTTAGGTGAAAAATGGCTTGAGAGGTGTGAGATATGGATAGAAATGGCCTTCTTTGATAAGGGAGAGGAGGGGCTCTTTAGGAAAGTGTGAAAACATTATTTTATTATATAATGCTATTAGGTTTCTAATGGTCCAAAAATCATTAAGGTAGAATATAAGATGACTTTTATTTGAAATAAAACCATCCCATCAGAATTGGACATGTTTTTAGTAATATTTAAATCATTATAATCTTGTTTAGTTAAATCATTTATTAATGAGGTAAATACTGCATCATTATTGTGTCATAAATAATTTTATTATGTTCGATGTCTAAAATTTTTTAAAAAACTACTATCATGTGGCAATGATTTTTAGAATTCTAAATAATATTTATAGTCGAAAATAATACATATATAACACCATATGAAAAATAATTACTAAAGGATTTTTGTTAATGTCATTTTTGTCTTCACATTAAATCAATTAATCTAAATTATCCTTATCACACCTAGGTGGATCAATGGGGTCCCAAAACCAACCCATAGATCCCTATGGTCGTAAATGATTCAAACAATAAGGTTTGGACAAGTTTTAAAATAATTTTGAATTAATATAATATTCTTTTTACCTTGAATTACCTTATTTACGTTTAACCACGGTAAATAGTAGTCAAAAGTTACTATTCACCAAAAATTATTTTCATCTTATTAAACCACATTTAACATCTTGATAACAATCATGTATGTCGAATTTTCAAAATTCAATTCAAAGAAGTGGTAAATTTCATTTAAATGAAAAATTCAGTTTTTTTTAACTTCCACTAAGTGGTTTCACTATTCATCAAAAATTGATGTTTTTCAGAAAAATACCAAAAATTCAGCCTATGCTATATTTGATGTTCCGAATTCAAAAATGATATCTATTTTTCCAAATTCAAATCATATAACTGTCATTAATTAATTTTAAAATTAATTCCTGTTATCAAAACAAATAGCATGTTTTTATAGAATAATAACTATCAAAAGATTGATACATGTTTATGTACAATTTAAAAGTGAAATTAATTTCAATGACCAACATTGGATTAAATGGTAAAAATATATTTTAATTTCACTTTAAAACCAATTAAAATGATAATCTGAACATATAAATAAATTTGGTTAAAAGGCACTTTTGAATTAAAATACAATATTTTTCACTGTTCGTTAAAAAATGAACTTTATAAGAAAAATTCCAAAAATTTACAAAAAGTAAATTTTGATGTCCCCATTCTAAAGAATGATTTTATTTATAAATATAGAATGTATTAAGGTGACCAATACTAGATTTAAAAAGGGTTTTCCAATAAAAGGAAATAAATAAGCCTTTTAATATAAATTATGCTTAAAATTAGATTCATTCCCATTTTAAGCCTCTAAATTTTATTGGATAAATGTAAATACATTTAAAAAACATTAATAATCATATTGTACTTAGTTATGTTCATTCCCTCCAATACAACGTTTAGGAGTTAACTACAGTTTAAAATAATAATATATTATTACTATGCAATGTAAGATTTCAAAGAAACCCGTTGTTGTGTATCGGGTACGCTATAGAACATAGAAACACATTTAAAGTAAAATTAATCTTTATTTCAAAAATTAATAAATATGAAAATTTCATATTCTTTATTTACCTAGGATTTTACAAAGAATGACTGATATATTTTGATGATTATGACTATTTTTTGTTAATAAGGAAGTCATTCAATATCTTAAATGTTTTTATGAATGTACTAATAAATTTTTATTTTTAAAAATCACATTAATAATGAATTATTAAAAAGTGATAATAAATAAATAATATCAACACCTTTGATGATATAGGAAAACAAAATAATGAAGATGAACATCCTTATGTTATTGAAATAGAGAAATATTCATGGAGTTGATGAAACACATGGATGATTCTAATATGATTTATTATTATCATAATATTTTCATTAAGATGATAAGAAATGTAAAATGATGTTTTAGATGATATAATTATTTAAATTAAAAAAATTTATAATCTATATTTTGAATTTAAAACAACATTTGATTGAGATTCCTCCTAATTATTGTGAATGGAGGAAGAACATGTGTTATCAAAAGTATTATGTGCATATTAATGAATAGATAATACATATATATTGGTTGATTGAATATGAATATGATAATACATCAATTAGAATGTGGGTGTACTAGAAAGAAGTTTCTAAATGTTATCATTAAGGATTCATATTTCACTGATAATTATGAAAGCTACTGATAGTTGATAAATTAAATATAAAATACATATCATTGTAAATTTAATGATTTTGAGTGGGTAGAAATCTATGTATATAAAATATTAACACATATTAGAACATTACTTGACCGATGAAATTGTTTGGTTATGAAAGGTTAAATAAGTGATCATATAATATATAAGCAAATGCTAAAAAATATAATAATAGAAGTTGAGTCATGGATATTATTTTACATGTATCTATATGTGTATATATAAATATAGTTTATAGAATACGAATCATTTATAATATGATAAAGGAGTAAAATTTGATGTTTTGGAATATGATTTATGAAACAGAATGGAGTGTTCAACATGTATCAAGATGTTTCTAGAAATTGAAAAAGTTTATTTCCTAACATGATATCAAGAATATGAAATTGAGTTTTATTTAATTTTTAAATCTATAAAACAATATATAATTTTTTTCCGATGAAAAATTCATAGGGAATATTACATTTTGAATGAATTATTGACAATTTCAGGGATTGGTTTAGTGAATTCTAGGAGTAGATAATAGTAAATGAAACATATTTGCAGGCTTCTATTCAAGAATCATTCCATGTAAGGAGAATATAAAAGAATAAGACATAAAATTTAAATCTCGTATCATATTAAAGGATAAATAATTGGTTATAATTTCAAAATATTTTAATATCTTGATGTATGAAAATGTAGAAAACAATAATGTATTTTTTTTTATGATGTTGAAGTACTAAAGTTTATTCAAGTTATTTATTGGGAGTATTTAGTATTAATGCAAAAATGATAGACTAGATATTTTATTATTTATAAGGACACTTGGAAAATATAGGACATATAGGAAAGGAATATGTAATGTTCTACCGATAATAATAAGTTCCTTAAAACACCACGTATATATGGGTTTTGAAATTCTCGGGAAATGTGAATTTTGGAATCCGGTGTATGTGGCATATTTTTTAATTATTATTAAAAAAGTAATTTTGAGTGTTATCGTATCTTAAAGATATATTTATTGGATATAGTGTGATGCATGAGAGTAGATTTGACTATTTTAGAGAATTTCAAGAGCTTTTGATAGATTAACATTATTTTTGAAATGGTTTTATTGTGATAGAATGATCCTACACATCCAGATCTTGTGCTAAAAACATAATGTGCAATTTGTTTAAAATGTTTACCTAAATTATAAAATGTACCTTACATACCAAATTATCATTTCATTTTAGGATTTTGAAATGTATAATAATATTTTACAAGTTAGAAGACATATAAAAATATAAATATAAACAATTCAGCTTCTCTTTATCTAGGTCTTGAAATAAAACCATACACATGTAGAATTTATATTAAACATGTGAAATATAAATTTAAAATTTGGTTTTAAAAAATATTTCTTTATAAGGGGTTTTAATATTGTGGATATAATCCATGAAATAAATTGAATATTATTTTGAAAATATTTCATTTTATAGAAAAAAAGAAATTTGATATAATAAATAATTTTTCAAAATGGAATCAAGGGTTTTCAAGAGATATCTATCAGATATAATATTAAATAAATTTTAATATTATATCTCATTGAAAACCTATTTTATTTATAAATATTATAACCATTAAAATAACACCTATTTCTATTTGAAAACATTAAAATGTTACATTAAAAATAAATGAATTTTTAGGAATATAATAATATATGGAAAACCATTGGAAAATTAATGAGGCAGCTAGCATTGTCCTATTTAAGAAAATCGCCCCATTAGGCCATGGTATCCCTCACCATTCCTCGAAATAAAATTTGATACCCATTTTTCGAGTTAATTTTTTTTTAAAAGAATACCTTTTGTCATTATAAATACATTTTAATATAATATTCAAAAATATTTCATTTAATTTATTTTAGAACTAAAAAAATAACTTCATCATAAGTTGGAAAAATAAAATCCAATATTTAAGATGATTTTTGTACATTAAAAATAAAAATTTAACGGAAATTTATGAAAATATAATCCTAATCATATTATTTTATAAACATGAATGAAATGTTAGTGATAATTACCCTACATGTCTATTCCTATAATCATGAATACCAACAAAAACTTTTATGAGCATTTAAAACATAAAATAAAAATTTAAGACTATAAAACCACTTGAAATTTTGTAGGCTAAAATCTATTAATGAACTATTCTAAAAACTACACTGCCTTTCATATGGTTTTGTGAATCATATAATAAACTAAATATTATTTTTAATAAGTTTTTTTGATGATATTTAAATATATTATTTTATTGGAAATATGATTTATTCAGAAAATATACATAAAATGAGTTTTGAATATAAATCCCACAAAAAATTTGATATTTGGTTTGCATGAAAATAGAAAGTTGATGAAAACAAGTTTTCTCATATATAAAGGTCCTTTAAAAATTATAATATTTATAAAAAATTATTATTTCTATTACAATCAAACATTGTAGAAAATTTTTATCCTTATATTATAGAAATTTAAAATTCCCATATATATCTCTTCCTCACCTCATATCTCATTAAATGAATGAAACATACTATTCATATAGTGGAAATCAATCAGGTGGAAGGGATGCTTTCCATAGACATATTTTTAGTTAATATAATATTTAAATAAATGTTATGTAAAAATTCCAGGTCACACGCATGAAATTTAATGGAATCACTTTTAAAATTAAATTATATATAGTAATATAGATTTTATTTACAATCTTCTATTCTAATGAAACATTTTGAATATTATGAATAGTATATATGGAAATATATGACCACTAAATTGGATATGATAGATCAGCAGTGATCTTGCCCCAAAAGATTCCAAACATGAATCTCGAACTCATGATGTATTATAGATAATGTTGTGGATATAAACACTTTAATATTGATTTTTACCATTATATATATATATATAATATATATATATATCACTATTTTCATGATATAGAAATCTAAATCATCTTTCACATTCATGTTCATGTCATTACCATTTAAATATTACTTATAGAGTACATCATATTCATAGACACTATTTTAATTGATATTTGTATCTTACTCCATATTCTTTCTGGTCCATAACAACCACAATAATACTTTTTGACCCTGAAACAGATTTAACCATCTTAAAAGGAACACGTCATTCTTATAATTTTATTAATATGAATGTTACATGGATATTATTCCTTTATATGAATGGTTACAAGGATATAGAAATGTGGTCAACTATTTTTATTTCCAACACTAACCCAATGGAAACTAAGGGTGAGAGAAAAGAGGTATTTGAAATAATAAAAACACCATTTTTTGATGATTAAAGGGTTTAATATGAACCATTATATAATTCATTGAACAAGCCTTCTACATAGTTAAGTAACATCTGAAGTGCCCAGATCAGTGTGAATCACTGAGAGGGGGAGGGGGTGAATCAGTGATCCCTTAAAACGTTTTACTAATTGATTCCTTATCAATTAAACCTCTATGGTTGGTTAAAGCCTCGATATACTCTTCTTGTATCTCTCAGCCTTTCCTCGAGTAATGCAGTAAATGTAAAGGCACGGGACACAAGGATTTACAAGGTTCGGCACCAAAGGCCTACGTCCTTGCCATGTTGGTTATACGCCCCAACATGGTTTCTCACATTATAATCTGTTAGTATTACAATGGTCGATACAGCATCCCACTGTATCTCTCCTGAGTCCCACAGGAGGGTCTTTATACTGCGTCCCAAAGTGTTACCAGAGTCCCACTGGCCTGCTCCAGAATCCCACTGAAGACTTCTTCTACCTGAGTCCCACAGGGTATTCTCTTGGCTCATGGAGTCGCACGAGTAGCTCTTCTTATGTTCAAGCTCTTCAAGTATCCTCAGCAGCCTAGGATAAAGGATGCTGGCCTTGCTCTTCTTCTGATCACTTGTGGTGAACAGGTCTTCTCGTCTTGATCGGGCTTTATCACCTTCTTCTAAGGATGACCCGACCTATCTCTTCAACTACTGAACACTCAGACAACTGATATCTTTAACTTCAGTCTGGTCTAGTTTCACTTCAACTTCATGCACTGAGTGCATGGAATCTCTGCATCCGCATGCACTGACTGCATGACTTCTCAATTTCTCCAAGAACCACTGGTCTTGGACTACTCAGATGCACACCACTGATTTGGCACTGTTCATGTGTGCACGTGCATGCAAGCATGCATGCACTCCCCTCTTTCTTGTCTTGGTGTGATAAACCCAAAAAGGGTGTATTCTTATTAAGCACACACACCTTCTCAAACTTCACAAACTTTATTCAATTTGGTTACACACTTAGGAGTGTGTTATACTCTAGTGTGAGAGTCTCCTTCTTCTTGTCCTTCTTAGTGTGTACACACCACTTAGGCACACACTATGTTTCATCCTTCGCTTGTTTTGCAGACACAACTTGTTCCACGTTTTGCACACACTTAAGCTTGGCCTACTCCTCTATTCTTGCACACACTTGGGCCGTAGGTGGTTCTTCAAGTTTTCACACACACACAAATGTGTGGTCTTCACTTAACCCACTTGCACACACACTGCCACGGCTCTTTTATTCTTTTGTTAAGCACACACGGCCTCGGGACTTCACTTCCTCTTCAAGGCGCGCAAGGTGTGAGTTCACCTCGGGTGTAGCTGGCCACGTAAGTACTTGGAGCACAAGGTGTGCAAGTGCCTACCGCGCAGGGTGTGGCTACTCCTTGGGCGTGCAAGGCCTCGGGTGCAAGCGGCCGCGCAAAGGTTCTGTCACGCAAGCTCCTCAAAGGTGCAAGGCACCTCGGCCGCGCAAGCCTCAACAAACCACGAGAGCGCGCAAGTGATGCGGCTGCCTCGGGTCTTCCTGCCGCGCAAAGGGAAGGCGCGTATGGGACTCAGCCTTCTTGTCGCGCAAAAGAGTTGCGCGCAAGGAACTCAGCCGCGCAAGTGGGTTGCGCAGAGGCTTCTTCTTTCGCGAGGCAGAGAGTTGCTCCTCACGGGACTCGGATTTTCAACAGAGTTTCAGCAAACTCAATGAGAGCCTCGATCTCTCCTTATATAGGCAGAGGGATGCCTCTGTCCATCCGCGTGATAAATCTAGAATCACCGAAGATTTTGGATCTTCAATATTTTCTCCACATCTTGTTTTCCTTTGCTGTTTCATGCGGATTTATCTTCCTCTTTCTTTCCTCCTCGTGCATGCGACTTAGAACGCATGCATGGCCTCTGTTTTGGCCATCCCATGCAAAACACGAATTCTTCAACGCCCCGTACCTTCGGTTTTCTTCGGCTTCGACTGAAATATTCCTCTCATTGCATGCAAACTCATTTTTGTGCATGGATGCGTTCAGAAGGGCCAGACGAGCTCCATGGTGCCTTTATCTTCGACAATGGTGGTTGGGAGCTTCAAAACCATCCTCGGAGAGGCTCTGGTTCAGCGGTGGCAAGCGGGTGGCTTCGGGGAGGCCTCGGACGAGCTCAAGGATGAAGACAAGCTCTCGGCCGTCGGATGCGATGTTTAATGATGCTAAATGGCCAGGATTATAACATCTCGGCGCTAGATGAGATAAGCGGTCCAGATTGGCGCGCGATGGAACGGGCGACCGCGATTAGATCCCTGATGAATTTTCGTCGTCCCACATCAAATCCTCCCGCGGAATTTCCGCGCCTTATCAAAGATCGTCCGCCAGCCTCAGCTCAATTGTCTTTCTTCTCCCATACCATTGCCGCCCCGCACCGTGGTCATCCTACTTGTCGCACTTTGCGACCACTCTCTACCCTCGGGCACGCGCTATGCGCCCTCTATGCACACTGACACTCTTGGGGGCACGCTCCTACGCCCCTGCCCCGCGCTCCTTCGGGCATGCCCCAGGTGCCCATGCGGTGTCTTGGGTGCGCCCTGCCGCCCTGGCTTTCCCCACGGGGTTCCGCCATGGGCGTGGTGCCCTAGCGCCCCCATGCCTTGGGGTTTGAACCCTCAAGGTACCTTGGCTGGCCATATTTTTTGGCAATGGCATGAATAAGGACTTTGTCAAATACAAAGTTCTTCTATGAGTATAAGCCAAATGCGGTGTCTTGGGTGCGCCATGCCGCCCTGGCTTTCCCCACGGGGTTCCCCCATGGGCGTGGTTCCCTAGCGCCCCCATGACTTGGGGTTTGAACCCTCAAGGTGCCTTGGCTGGCCATATTTTTTGGCAAAGGCATGAATAAGGACTTTGTCAAATACAAAGTTCTCCTATGAGTATAAGCCAAATGCCAAGCCCTTCAAGCCTTCTTCCTCACTTTGTTCATTTGAGAATTCCTCTGTACTTCTTCATGCTCTTCACTTAGGATATGAAATTCTCAAGGATCACTTCATCAATCGAACTCCTGAATCATTTATAATCTTCAATGTTCTTCATTGATCTAATCAAAGATCAATTGGTACTTCTTCAATTCACATGCACTAAGTGATAGTGCATGGACTTCTTCAGCTCACTTCATCCACTTAGAAGTAGTGTATGGTTCATCTTCGTCTCCTCATGCATTGTTATGACAATTCATGGTCTTCAAACATTGTTGTGACATTGTATCCTCTTGATACAAGTTCTTTGAACTTAAAGACCAGCTCAACAATCGTCTGATGTAATGATGATGCTCCATCATCATCCATTCTTCATGTGGTGTAACTTAGTATCATCTCGATACAAGTATTGAAACATTAAGATCAGTTCTACAATCGTCTGATATCCATAGAGAATGTTTCAACCACAACATCATATGTCACTTAGTGAATCTCCTAAGTGACATGCATCTTAGTACCATGGCCATTCTCCTTTCCTCACCAACACCATCACATCCTTTGTCATTCACATATTGAAACTCCTTGACATCCATACATTCATTCCTTGACAACAACATACCTCATTGACAACAAATGCAACACAGTGCTTTTCAACATCAATAGGAATAAGGGGATGGCATCAGGGGATTTAGTTCAACATGAAGTTGAAGGAGATGTTTGGGTAGATAAAATGTCCAAGATATATTAGATGAAATGGATGTGATGTAGGAGTAAAATTTTAAATAGAGATATAGTGCTTGAATGTTGTGACCCCAGATCATTGTTTTGGCTGGTAAAACTCTTCTTTATAAGTTATTTAGTTCCAACATTGTATTGAGACAAGGTACTAGGGTCACCACTCCGAACACACTCAACCATTACAAACACTATATTTCTGAAAAATATAGTTGAACCGAAATCTAATTGAATGATTATTCATGCTATGTGGGTTCAATTCTAACTCACACCCACCCAAACCCCACCACTAAGTAGTTGGACTGGCTGCTTTTTGAGCGTTGTCGATCGATTCACCCACAGTGATCGGTATAGCTGGTTGTGTGGGAGGATAATATTTTGAGAATGTAAATTTTAAAATAAATTTAATTAAAATTGAAATTCATATATCTAAAATGCATATTTATTATATTATTCTATGAAATCTTCATAAAATTTAAAATTTCAATTTCAAAAAAATATTTTTTATATTCACTTTATATTTTTTATGCGAATGTATAAATAATTAAAAATAATTTTTTTTGAAATATCTCATAATGTTACATTCATTCCCCTTAATGAAATTACTCCATCATAATTATTTCTTCCTACTAAAGGACCTGAAAATATCCTCAATCACATAATAACTTATTTTTTCATTTCTAAAAAGAAAAAAATGGTTCTCACCCATAATTACCCTAATCACTTTTGTTGTGTAGACCATGCCTCTAAAACCAAAATCAATATCCTAAATCCTCACTTCCATCTCTAGTGTTAATAAATTGTGTCTATTTTTATAAAATATTTTACTGAAAATACATAGTATATTACAAAAATGTGGATCATTTTTATATATGTTTTGGAAAATTAAAAAATAAGCTTACAATATCGAAGAGAACTATATAATTATATGTCAACAATCCAGATTCACTCAATCTAGATCCTTAAATAAATCTAAACAATTTATGAATTTCAATTCATCCTATGAAAAATCATTTTAAAATATATTTTGAGAACATATTATATAGTATTGGGTTTTAAATTGAGGGGTAAAATAAATTCAATATAAAAAATCTTTTGAAAATATTTTATTTTAATCCAAACACAAAAAATAGATATAATAAATAATTTTTCAAAATAAGAATGTATGGTTTTAATGTAATATTTATAAGATATACTAGTAAATATATTTTGATGATTTGTCACTCTGAAAACCAATTTTATTTCATAATTTAGTAACCTTTGAAACCTATGGATTTATAATTTAATACACTAAAACATTACTTGAAAATAATAACATTTTATGGATTTCAATGAGACTTATAAAACCATAATAAATATAGGATTCCATTAGTAGTATCTCTATTAAGAAAATGTCACCTTGATGTTGTGGATTCACCCCCATTTCCACATTTACACATTCAACACCCAAGTGCCAATTTTGTTTATTTGTAAAGTGTTCTTTTGTAATTAAAAATCAACTTAAAAATTCCAAAAACATGACATGGTTTTTATTAGAAAAAGTAAATATTATCATAAGTTTCCTAAAAGAGAATTCAAACTTGTCGAATAAATCCATACATTCAAAGGAAATGTTTATAATAATTTATTGATAATATAATCGTAAGCAGATGATTCTATAAATATTAGATTAATTTTAGTGACAAATATGTTGTATGTTTATTCCTATAATCTTAAAAAAATTCTAAAATATTAAATGAAATTTCACTCATGAATGAAAATTTTAATACATTAAAATCCACATTAATCTTTTTATGTGAAATTATTGAAACAAACTATTCGTCAAACATCATAATTATTATTTTGATTTTATAAGAATGATGTAAAATATGATATTCTTTCAAATAAATGTTTTATATGATATTTAAATGAATATTTTTCTTTTGAAAGAGTGTTATAAAAAATAATAAAGAGGAGTTATAAAAAGTAATATTCTTTATATGAACTGATTTATCATACATGAAACTAAAATATTGATAAAAATTGGTATTCTAATAATGTAGTGGCTTAAATAAAATAATATGTTGATAAAAAAATTATATCTTTTACCTTCAATCATTTCATAAAATTTTCTACATGGTGGCATACAATTTCTAACAGACTCCCTATCTCTCTTCCTCACATTCTCTATCACTAGATGAATGGAACATACAATACATTGAATGCATGTAATTTCAAAGGAAAGGCCCCTTTAAGTATCAATACTTTTAAGGAATATAATATTTAAATTAAAGGTATCTACAAATTTTAGTGCACCTACTGATGGTTTGAAAAAATATAATTTAAAATGATATTTTTATTACCATATAAATTTTTTTAATCTTATTATCTTAATAAAACACCACAATAAAGGAAAATGGATACATGGACCTATACATCCCCTGAATTGAATATTACAGACTAAGGGTTATCTTTCCCTATAAATTTCTATACATGTGTTTTGAAACTCTATTCCATAAAAGAGTGTAAAAATGAAAAATTGAAATACTTTATAAAAAATAGAAGAAAACACATGAAGAAAATCTAGATATTAAAAGGAATGAACTTTGGATCACCCTAGTCAGGCCAAGAGGCTATTGATGTGCAACCAACATGCACACCCCCATATGTCGTGCAACCTACTTTGGCGCCCCCATTTTGTGCACCAGCAATGTAACATTAAAGTTGAATAAAAAATTTATACATTTTCATTTTAATAAATATTTTCTGAATGAAATATTTATTTTACTTTAATGGGGTTTCTATGTATGATGGAGTACCTAATACGTAACAATGGGTTTCTTTGAAATCTTATGTGGCACAATGATAATATAATATTGTTGTTTTAAATGGTAGTTAATGCCTAGTCAATTTATTGGTTGGAATGAACAGAACTAACTAAAATATGATTTTACATGTATGTTAAATGTTTTTACATTTATTCAATAAAATTTAAAGGCTTAAAATGTTAATGAATCTAATTTTAAGCATAATTTACATTAAAAGGATGATTTACCACCTTTTAATGGAGAAACTGACTTAAATATATTTTTGGTCACTTTTATATTTTCATTTTTACCAAAAAAACATAATCTTTATATTTGGGACATCAAAATTCACTTTGGGTAAAATTTAGGTAGTTTTCTGATAAAATTTATTTTTTATGAGAAGTGAAAAACACTGTATTTTAATTAAAAATTACCTTTTAATATAATTTATTTATATGGATAGATTATCTATTTTATTGGCTTTAAAGTGTAATTAGATTATATTTTTACCATTAAATCCATTTCTAGTAATTGGAATTAATTTTACATTGAAATTGGACAAAAACAACTATCAATGTTTGGTAGTTAATATTTCTTAAAACCCAGCTTTTTGATTTGACAATTGAAATTAATTATAAACTATTTAATCCATCTTCTATGATTTTAATTTTTTAAAATAGACATCATTTTTGAATTCGGAATATCAAATATTTCTTAGGCTGAATTTTTGGTATTTTTCTGAGAAACTTCAATTTTTTATGAATACTAAAACCACTAAATAGTAGTTAAAAACATACTTTTTCATTTAAAAGATATTTTACTACTTCTGTGAATTAAATTTAGAAAATATGAAATACATGGTTGTTATTATTAAGTAAAAGTTTGTTCAATAAGATGAAAATATTCTTTTTGGTGAATATAATCTTTCGACTTTTATTTACTGTGATTAAAGGTAAATAGAATAATTAAAGGTAAAAAAATTATCATAACAATACAAAATTACATTAACACTTCTTATAACCTTATTTGATGATTAATTTTCGACCATGGACTTCCTTGGGTTTATTTTGGGACCCATAGAGCCGCTTAAGAGTAAAAATAACAATTTATTTTAATTGAGTTAATGTAAAGTAAAAAATTACAGAAACAAATATCTTTAAGTAAATCAATTTTTACATAGAGTTATTTAAGTTATCTTATTGAATACAATTATTAATTTGAAATCTAAAACTATTTTATACATCATGGTATTTTTTATAATTTTTAGACATCAAATTAATAAAATTATTTAAGACACAATAATGAAGAAGTGTTTACCTCATTAATATATGATTAAAATAAATAAGATTATAAAGATTAAAATAATATCCAAAACTTGTCCAATTATTTTAGGATGATTTTATTTCTACCATTATTACTCGTATATTCTACTTTAATTAGTTTTGGACCTTTAGAAATTGAAAATAATTATATAATAAAATAATATTTTCACACTTTCCTAAAGAACACCTACTCCCCCTTATAAAAGACCTCACCTCAATCCCATTACTCACACCTCTCAAGCCCTATATCTAATCCAAAACCATTAAAAATATTCTCTAAAAATTACTCTATTCAATCTAGGATCTTTAAAATTGGCATAAGGAACTTTATGAAGACCTTTTTGTTCAAACCAATGGGAGTTACCCTAATTAAACGTAATTGTTTCTCTTATATTCTTTTCTTTTATTTTACTTCTCAAACCCCTAAAATCTTTCTATTCCTTTAATTATGAAAACCCCAGTATTATCAATATACTAAGATTATATTATGATAATTATTCGAACTACACATACACACACCTCCATCTAATGGGTAGCGAACATTCTGTTTCTTTGGTTGGAAAATTAAAATATCACGAAACATTGATTGTTCAATTATCTCTTACCATCACTCGTAGTAGCCATTATAATGGAACATTATTTATATATGTTATATAATATGTTTATGTTTTCTTTATTCTTCTCTATTATTCATTTATATCATTCCTTTATGGTTTCCATTCTAAGTAAACATGATAATATCATTTTAGGAAGTGAGAACTACCACCCCCTCAAAGTGATATGACTCTTACATGCCAAACGTGGAACGTATAAAGGATAGAGTTTCTGAGATTATATATATATGATATTATACTGGAATTATAATATACCTATGTATCATTATGTTTTCATTCCGTTAAATATGAATTTTAAATGAAAGTAGAATTTATGCATACGTATGACTTACCGTCTCCATGAACAGTTCATTTCATTTCTTATCTCCAAATGTTATGTAATATTTTAAATACATGAATATACTGGATATATATGATATATATGATATCTAAATAATGAATATCATTTTGGATATAATTAATTTTTGACCACATGAAAACTTGTAATTATAAAAAGTTTATTTTAGACTCAAGTACCAAATATCGACAAAAAGACCGTTATTAACTTAAATGATTACATAATTTTTATAACATGGTCAAAATTTATTTAAAAGGAATGATGAAGTTTAAATATTTTCTAACGCAATTATAAATTAAATTTAGTTTATTATTCAGGAGATTATATAAAAAATGAGTCAATTCAGACACGATATTGGGGACTTCGTCTCAATCTTCTTTCATTGAGGAATATTTTTTTTATAAACAACATTCGTTTATACGCTATATAAACATATATTAATTTTCATTTCATTCAAAAGGAATATTTTTCTATGAGGCGTCTTACTATATGAAAAAAAAGGAGACTTTCTTTTTAATGTACACAATGACAACAACCTTTCTGCCACCTTGAGTATTAATTGATCTTTGGATTCTATAACAGGTTGTAGTGTTTTGTACTTGAAAATAAATACTATATACCCTTTTTACGTAATTTGGTATTGAAAATGGTACTAAGAAAAAATTTATTATTTCAATATCTTGAAATGATATATTGTGATTGAAATATGGAAATGTTAACTTTCCATTACGCTTTTCTTATGTGTTATGGTTCTTTGGTATTGTATATGTATATAGTTGGTTCTATGATAAACATAGGGTGGTTGAGCCCAAGATATCTCTCCAATGCATTGGGTAATGTGACTGAGGTAAACATGAATGTTTCTCCTAAGAGATTTGGGGAATATACTGTGATGTGTATTACTAATATAACTCTCTACGTAGATGTGATATCTACAATATAAGTATGATATGGATTCTACAAGTTACCTTTATAATTTATGTTTTCTATGTATTATTCATAAATCATATGATTTCATGAGGTATGATAAAGAGATTATGTTATGTATGTAATGATGAACTAATGTTCTCTTTATTTATTTTATAGCCCTTACTGAGCTTTTTATGCTCATCCCATCTTTTGAAATGTATTTCACCAGACATAAAGATGAATAGTGTGAAGGATGGGATCATGGAAATGTAATTATGTTTAAAAAAAGGACTAGTCATGACAGTTTTTTTCTAGGGTTTTTATTTTATAAAAAAATGGAGACTGATTAGAAGTGTCTACTTTGTAATTTTTTAGATGTAATGTAATATTATGGACTAATTGTCAAAAATCTAAACCTGAAAAGATCCTCAATATGAATTATTCATTTAATTTGTGATTATGTAATATTTAAGGCTAGGTCCTTTTAGTTTGTATTAGAGGTATGTTTAGATAACATTAGGAGTAAGGGTATTGTTAAATTTATGTCATTAAATTAATTTATGGTAAGATTGAAGTGATATAGAATTTAATAATTCCCATGTTGCTTCGCCTATGATATTTGGGTGTTTAGAATTTTTTTTCCATAGAGGAAACAAGGTAGTTGTTATGGGAAGGCATATAGAGGGAAATGACCTTCAAAATCCACATCCTGAGATGGTTGGGATCAGAACTGAATACTTTATTTTAGTAATGGATCATTTGACTCAGGTGATAAATTATGGTGGTTTTTATGGATGATATTTTGTTTTATTTTAAAAGTATGAGGAGAATGAAAGTCATTTAAGGGTTATCTTTATAACCATAAAAGAAAAGAAACTATTTGGGGAATTAAACATGTGTGAGTTTTGGATATGGAAAAATTCATTTCTTGGTCGCACTGTTTTAAAAAATGGAATTACTGTTGATCCTGCAAAAACATAGGTTGTTGAAAATAAAAAGGACCCAAAATATAAAGGAGATTTGTAGTTTTCTTGGTTTGGAAGGTCATTACTAGAGGTTTGTTGAGAATTTTGCATGGTTATCTAGTCCAATGATTATGTTAACTCAAAAAGGTGACTTTTTTCATTTGGAAAAAAATAACGTGATGATTGTTTTCATGAATTGAAATGATGATTGGTGAATGATCCAATTTTGGCACAAAATTCTAAAAATTGTGAGTTTGTTATTTACACTGATTCTTCATTTAAATTACTTGGCTATATCCATATACAGAATGATCAGGAAATTGCTTATTCTCCACGTCAGTTTATACATCACGAGTTATATTTCTCTATTCATGATTTGGAATTAGCTGCTATTTTTTTCATTAAATATTTGGTGGCATCATTTGTATGGAGTAAAATGTGAAATATATACAGACCACCAATGTTTGATTTATATATTCACTCAGAAATAATTAAACAAGGTACATAGAAGATGGTTAGAATTAATCATGGATTATGATTGCACAATCTTTTATCATCCAGGAAATGAAAATATAGTGGAATATACATTGAGTTGAAAATTGTAATGCTTCATTAACCATGCTACATTTGGAATGAGATCCTTTGGTTTTGGATTTGATGAACTTTGACATAGAAGTTATTGGTATAAGAAATTCTCATGTTTTTTTCAGGTGTTAGTGAAATCATCTCTATCATATAGAATAAAGAAATCACATAAGGAAGACAGGGATTTCTAGAAAAAGGTAGAGCTAGATCATAAGGGTAAGTTTCCTGAATTTAACATTGATAATGATTGTGTTATGAAATTTGGAAAGAGATTATATGTGCCCTGTTATTCACAATTGACGAATGAGTTGTTATTTGAAGCTCGTAGTTCCCTGTTTTCAGTTTATCCTGGCAGTACTAAGATGTACTATGATCTATGGGAGTATTACTGGTAGAATGGAATGATAATAGAGATTGCTGACTTTACTGTGAGGTGTTTGACTGTAACACCCCAAGATTTTATGAAAAATATTCTTTTTAATTTCATTAATGTATTGTGTTGTACGCTACCCCAAAAGGAGCTTACACGACACGCAACCCTGACTTGGCTTGCATTACACGCAATCACGGCCTTCCTCGATAGCTTGCGTCGTACACAATACAGAGTTTCACTAAACAATGATATGCTATTAAACTATTATTAAAACTAACCGTTATTAATAGTAATAACCACTTTTTGAAATTTTATAAATTTTATTTTTCAATATGGACTTCATTTTTGGATTCAGAATATCGAAATTAGCTTAGGGTGAAATTTTGGTACTTTTCGGATAACTTTCATTTTCTAATGAATCGTGAAAATTACTAAATTTTAATTAAAAACAAATTTTTTAATCGAAATAATTAATAGTGATAAATTATTAATTTTAGTGGTTTTAAAGTATATTTAGAATATATTTTTACAATTTAATACAATATTGGTCATTGGATGTAATTTCACATTTAAACCAGACATAAACAAATGTCAATCTTTGATAGTTATTATCTCTTAAAAACACGCTATTTGTTTTGACGACGGGAATTAATTTTTAAATTAATTAATGTAACTGATATGTTTTTAATTTGGTAAAATAGACACCATTTTTGAGTTCATAATATCAAATATATCCTAGGTATAATTTTTTGTATTTTTCTGGAAACTTTAATTTTTTAATGAATAGTGAAACCACTAAGTGGTAGTTAAAAAAATGAATTTTTCATTAAACCTAATTTTACCGTTGATGTGAGTGGAATTTCAAAAATCTTAGAGGCGTGGATGATGTTAGTAAGTAAAATTTTGTTCAATGAGATGAAAATAATTTTTGGTGAATAGTGTCTTTTTACATTTTTTTACCACGGTTAAAAGTAGATAGGGTAATTAAGGGTAAAAATGATATTATTATTACCCAAAAACATGTCATAATTCTATTTTATAAGTGTAATTCGACCAAAAACAACCTTAGGAATAAGATATGACCATTTAGGTCCACTTGGATTAGATTAGGATATTTATTATTAATTTATTTAAAGAAGGGTTAAAATAGTTAAAATCAATGTTTAATAAGTAGATAATTTTTAATATAGGGTTATACATGAGATAAATTTGACTATAAATATTCATTAGAAATCTATAAAAACTTCCTACATGATTGTATATTATTTGTAATATTTAGACATTAAATATTTTAATTTACTTATGACACAATGATGATGCAGTAATAATCTTATTAATAAAATATTGACATAATTGATGTTATAAATACCCAAATAAATTTAATTTGAGACTTTTTATGAATTCCACTAATTTTATAGGTTAATAGGACATGTTATTATATATTTAATTAACTTTTTTAGAACTAATCATTCTATTATCATTTTCACAAAAATCAATTACTAAATAGTGTCAAAATTGACATAAAATAGTTTTAAAAAAAATATTATATTATTAATTGTTATTTTATTCCTAAAAATCTACAGTTCGGCCAAATGACTTAGATAAGGTTATATATAGTAATAATAAACAACTTTGGGTTCTTTTGGATTGTTATAGTACGTTTACTATCCTTATAGTGTAAGAACACAAAAAGACACAGAAAAAGTAAAATTGTCTAACTTAAAGTTAAATCTAGATGACAAGGTTAAAATAGTAAGCTAAACTTGTCCAAATTATATTGGATGAGATTATTTCGACCCATACCCACCTTAGCTTTGAAATAAATCAATTTTGAGCTATTTAAAACCGAATATGGCTTTATAATAAAATAATATTTTTAGTTTTTTCAAAGATGCCCCTCTCCTCCCTTATAAAAGGGCACCTCCTCCCACTCTTCCTCGCACCCCTTTGAGCCTACATTCTCGGCCACACCCAGCCAAATTCTATTCTAAACTTCCCTAGAAACATTTTAGAGGTCCTGGGATTCTTCAAAGACGAATTTTAGTCCCATAAGTGGAGGACTCAAAGAGGTGCGTCAAAGAAGAGGTAATGTCCGTTACCGATTCTTTCAACTTTATTTCTTATTCCACTTCTTCTTATTAGTTTGTTTCATTATGAAGTAATAACATCAGTATCACTCATATACTGATATTTTATTATTAGTATGAAACAACCCTATTTCACCATATATCCATCCTACGGAAAACGAAATCACCGCGCGTGCGTACGTACGGAATACCGTCTCCACGCTGTGGTGTAATCTATTTTCCACCACCACCTTACCTGGATGGGTATGATGATGTAAATAATAACTTTATATGATTATTTTATAGTGATGTTGATTCTGAAATAGTATACATACACTCCAATACAATTCCACGATCATGAGAATGATATCATCGCTCGTGCGTACGTACGGACTACCGTCTCCACGACGCGATGAGATTCATTCTCCACGTTAACAATTCATGAATGATTATAAAGTGTATATAATAAGTAATCATGAAATATATGATTTTATAATGATACTGGATTTATGTGTATATATATGTATGTCATCTACTTAATTCCATTCAACTCAATAAGGAAACGAAAACAGTGTTTATGCGTACGTACGGCCTACCATCTCCAGGAACGGTGTATTTCTTTCCATTTACTGATCTATTTTATATATATATATATATTCTGAATATATATTATATATAAATAATTTTTAATATTCTGGAATAATGTTATCATTATCTATGTAATCATATGAATAATTACAAGTCAAATCACAGACGACAAATGAAACGATTTTACCCAAAACGCTCTTTAACATGGAATTTACAAAATAACGGGTACTATAAAGTCATAAGTGAACCATATATGATATCATAACAATGAGTATGATTCTGTAATAAGTCAATGACATTATTTAAATAATTATACAGGAGGTTCGAACACGTACAAAGCAAATTGGACCTAAGGTAAGGGAAAATATCACAATCTCATTTTTATCCGAGATTGTTTATACTTTGGTATTTAGTGGGGTGTATTTTATCTTCCACATCCATGTTTCCTTAGTATGTAATATTATTTTCATCCAACTAAAGTTTTTTAAATCCAATTTTACCATTCGTTGAGTTTTTAGTAAAAGATATGAAAGGAAGCTTTTGTCGTTTTTCGTACAAGGTACTTTTTGAATTTTTCGACAAAAGTATGAGAAGAATGTTTTTTTAACTTATATCGCATGAATTTATTTTTGTTAAAACATTATTTACAAGAAGCTTACTTTACAAGTTTTCATGTTATTTTTTAATCAACTTCTTTTAGATTAGAATTTTATGACATGTTAAGAAAGGAAAACTGTTTTTGAAGTAGAAAGGATATTTTCCTCAAGAGTTCAACTGTTTTATCTAAATTATTTTCCATCTAAGATAATAAAGGGTTATGTTTCTATCCCTTTTATTATATTGATTTGATTATTTTGTGATGGAATTATGTTTATTAATACCTCTATTTTATATGAATTTTTTTATGATGTCACGATGTTTAAGAATCCCATTTTTATTATATGGGTTATGCTATGTTGTGTGGTTTATGATTTTGTGGCACACATAAGAATGGTATCATTATGAGATGGGTGGGACCTATATCTCCCTCCAATGCATTGGGTAAATATTTTATCTCTCATGAGATTGAGATGGCTGGAATGGCAGGATAAACCGGTTCAGTGAAACAGGACTGAAACGAGGAGTGAACTCGGTTTAGAAATTGAATTTGTCCACTAAGATAGTCGGCAATGAGTCTTGACTAATAAGAAATGATTCTCTATGATTATGTGTGTATACCACAAAGATTCATGTTTTAAGTTATGATTTTTGGGATTATATTTCACTACTATGATTTATCCCACGTTATGATATTATGATCTCCTTTGTAGGTTAAGATTTCCAAAATGTTATGTTCCTATTAATATGAAGTGATTGATATTTCTTTTTATTACCCTTACTGAGAATTTGAGCTCACCCTTTTATGTTTTCTTTTCCCCAGGATATAAAGAAAGGTTTTAG
Source organism: Viscum album (assembly GCA_963277665.1). Lineage (NCBI taxonomy): Eukaryota > Viridiplantae > Streptophyta > Magnoliopsida > Santalales > Viscaceae > Viscum > Viscum album. The sequence continues at coordinate 597,962,786 of OY728139.1, forward strand.
ATAAAAAAGGCACATCTTTATGCGAGATTTTGAAAATCATTAACCACGATTAGAAGATTATATTCTGAGTTTCCAAAGGCACTAAACTATTACGGTCCTTGTGTGTGTGTGTTTTTGTTATGTACTAAGTATTCCGCAAATGTAATGTAATGTTCATGTACGTCAAGCTTCGGGCCTTTACAATTGGTATCAGAGGAAAGGTATAGTCAACCTTTGGAAACTTGGATGCGAAAACATTAGTGAGATCCCTAGAGATATTTTAAGGTATGTCTATGGATGTCCCTAAGGATAAGTATACGTATAGGATATAGTTCTAGAACTACGGTAACGACCTTAGATATTAACCTAATATGTTCAATATTGAGGGTACTCCCCCTTTACCATGTTTTTTCCCTAGCATGATTTTTTCCTCTCACACTATTCTTTTTGGGTTTTAGAAAATGGCTGGAAACAGGAAGATTCATGATAATGGAGGATATGACGGACAATGGAATGATATTATTCATGAGAAACCAAATGAAATGTGATTTGGAATTCCAAACAACATTATTATTCCTAATCAGAAATCTCATAATATGATCAATAATCTCAACTTTGGTAAGTTTCCTGACTCAGATAATAAGAGAAAGATGGAGTTTCATGATGATCATAGAGGAAAGAAAGTTCAATTTCCTTCATGTAAATCATGTGGGAATAGGCATCGGGGAGATTGCTTCAAAGGAACTGGAAGATGCTTTGGGTGTGGAAAAGAAGGACACAAAGCCAGTAAGTTCAAAGGAAAAGGTTTTGTTAACAACATGGACGAGGATAATGGTATTGCTACGACATCAACAATGGTAAAATGTTGTAAGTGTGCAATGTACGGGAATTATGCAAACCAATGACCTAAGGGAAAGTCTCGTGAAGATAATCAGTATGGTCTTATGGGTAGTATTTATGTTGATGATTATGAATAGACTACAAATGAAATTTGAGATGAAAGAATTGTTGAAGCTCGGTAAATGGTTTAAGAAGGTAGTGGAATGATTACATGTTTATCAAGTGTAATTTTGTATAAGTAATCTCATGGTACTATGGAATAAAGAGACATCTAAGGATTGTTGCACTGTTGTCTTTCCTTATGTTTTGAATGTGTATGATGAATGGTACATGTAACCATGAAAGGTTATTCAGATATTTTTGGAAATTAGATGATATGTGCATAATAATGGGATAAAGGTAAAGTTAAATGTTTGATAGTATACATGATCTCATGACTGATATATGGAGAAGGTTATATCATGGTTTGAGTATATAGAATATTTGGATTTTGGTATGTGGAACGAGTTAACTTTTAACAGCACTCATTTTTTCACTAAGATTCAATTGGTATTCATTTTTCAAGAGAATACATGATTAAGGCTTTCTAATGTTTAGAATGTGACCAACAAGACATATCTTGTGATATATGGGTCAACAACGGTATTAACATGCTAGTTGTATGAACTCTTTGGTAATCATTTTCATTATAATATGAGATTAGACATCATTATTTTGGATAAGCCTAAAGATTGGAATGGATTATGTTGGACATAAGTTATATTTGTTTAAGGATAGAAGTTTTTTCGATATTATTTATGGGATGTTATAGTAATTTAGTTTTAGAAAAAGGACAACCTGCAGGACGGGCGACATCCCATCGCGTCGGACAAGGCCATGGGAATCGAACCCACAACCAAAGTGCGACTGGCCTTTATTGCCTACCACTGGCCTACAGGAAGTCCTTGTTTAGTAGAAACTAGTTTTATTATATTAAGCAGTATGATATATGAAGTATAAGTCCATTTTAGGAACCATATATGATTAATCTCACTATAGATGGACTTATGTATTTTTGATAACTTTTATAACCATTTGTTTGAGACAGATGGAATGACCCATCATTATATCACATGATATGCTAACACTTCATTAATGACAAATTCAACTTCATTTCTTTAAGAGACGAAGTATGAATTGTCCAAAGAACGAGCAATAATGAGACTGTACCAAAATCATGAAAGTATTTCTTCTAATTCCAATTTCATCATCTTTAGGGAAATGATCAGGAAAACCAAAAATGTTGTCCTAGTGCCCTTATATCCGATGAATTAGATGGTACCTTAGATAATCATAAATCTATGGCTTTTTGATTGATGTCTTTTTAATAGCCATGTTCTCTACCACTCTCCATCAGAACACGATGGTAAGATTTCTCCACCATATCCATATTTTCACCTATGTTCTCCAATATGGAAACCTAGTGATGAGTTATTTGGGTATCTGTTATGTTTCTAAAATTCTTTTTTTAAATGAAGTTTTAGTATTCCTTTTTACAATGTGGGTTTCTATTAATGAAACATTCGAGTAGTAAACCATTTATAAACCCCAACGAATTTCGAGGGCGAAATTCATTTTAAGGGGGGTAGAATGTAACAACCTGAGATTTTATGAAAAATATTCTTTTTACATTCATTAATGTATTGTGTTGTAAGCTTCCCCAAAAGGAGCTTGCATGACACGCAACCCTGACTTGGCTTGCATTACACACAATCGCGGACTTCCTCGATAGCCTGCGTCGTACGCAATACCGAGTTTCACTAAACAATGATATGCTATTAAACTATTATTAAAACTAGCCGTTATGAATAGTAATAACCACTTTTTGAAATTTTATAAATTTTATTTTTCAAAATTAAATTCATTTTTGGTTTCGGAGTATCGAAATTAACTTAGGGTGAAATTTTGGTACTTTTCAGATAACTTTCATTTTCTGATGAATAGTGAAAATTACTAAATTTTAATTAAAAACAACCTTATTAATCAAAATAATTAATAGTGATAAATTATTAATTTGAGTGGTTTTAAAGTATATTTAGAATATATTTTTACAATTTAATAAAATATTGGTCATTGGATGTGATTTCACGTTTAAACCAGACATAAACAAATGTCAATCTTTTGATAGTTATTTTCTCTTAAGAGCACGCTATTTGTTTTGACAACGGGAATTAATTTTTAAGTTAATTAATGCAACTGATATGTTTTGAATTTGGTAAAATATATATCATTTTTTATTTCATAATATCATATAATGATTAGGCCTATTTTTTGGTATTTTTCTGGAAACTTTCATTTATTGATGAATAGTGAAACCACTAAGTGGTTGTTAAAAAAATGAATTTTTCATAAAACATAATTTTACCACTATTGTGAGTGGGATTTCAAAAATCCTAGAGACATGGTTGATGTCAGTAAGTAAAAATTGGTTCAATGAGATGAAAATAATTTTTGGCGAATAGTAACTTTGTACTTTTTTTACCACGGTTAAAAGTAAATAGGGTAATTAAGGGTAAAAATGATATTATTATTACCCTAACACATGTCCTAATTTTATTGGATAAGTTTAATTCGTCCATAAACAACCTTAGGAATTAAATATGACCATTTAGGCCCAATTGGATTAGATTAGGACATTTATTATTATTTTATTTAAAGAAGGGTTAAAATAGTTAAAATCATAGTTTAATAAGTAAATAATTTTTAATATAGGATTATCCATGAGATAAATTTGACTATAAATATTGATTGGAAATATAAAAAGATTTCATACATGATTGTATTTTATTTTTAATTTTTAGACGTTATATAATTTAATTTATTTAGGACACAAAGATGATGCAGTAATTATCTTATTAATGAAATATTGACATAATTGATGTTATAAATACCCAAATAAATGTAATTTGAGACTTTTTATGAATTCCAATAATTTTATAGTTAATAGGACATTTTATTATTGATTTAGTTAACTTTTTTTCTAACTAATTACTCTGTTATGATTTTCACAAAAATCAATTACTAAATAGTGTCAAAATTGACATAAAATAGTTTTTAAAACAAATATTATATTATTATTTGATATTTTATTCCTAAAAATCTATTGTTCGGCCAAATGACTTAGATAAAGTTATATATATTAATAATAAACAACTTGGGGTTCGTTTGTCTTGTTATAGTAAGTTTATTAACCTTATAGTGTAAGAACACAAAAAGATACGGTAAAAGTAAAATTATCTAACTTAATGTAAAATCTAGATGACAAGGTAAATATATTAAACTAAACTTGTCCAATTTCTATTGGATGAGAGGATGTCGAACCATCCCCACCTTAGCTTCTAAATAAATCAATTTTGAGCTATTTAAAACCGAATATGGATTTATAATAAAATAATATTTTTTGTTTTTCCAAAGGTGCCCCTCTCCTCCCTTATAAAAGGGAACCTCCCCCCTCTCTTCCTCGCACCACTTTTAGCCTTCAACCTCGTCCAAACCCTACAAAATTCTCTTCTCCACTTCCCTAGAAACATTCTAGAGGTCCTTGTCTTCTTCAAAGACCAATTTTAGTGCCCTAAGAGGAGGACTCAAAGAGGCGCTTCAAAGAAGAGGTAATGTCCGTTACCGATTCTTTCAACATCATTTCTTCTTCCACTTATTCCTATTTGGTTGTTTCATTATGAAGTAATAACATAATTATCACTAATATACTGATATGTTATTATAAGTATGAAACAACCCTATTTCACCATCTATCCATCCTACAGAAAATGAAATCACCGCGCGTGCGTACGTACGGAATACCGTCTCCATGTCGTGGTGTAATCTATTTTCCACCACCACCTTACTTGGATGGGTATGATGGTGTAAATAATAACTATATATGATTATTTTAAAGTGATATTGATCTGAAATAGTATACATACACTCCAATACAATTCCACTATCATGAGAACGATATCATCACTCGTGCGTACGTACAGACTACCATCTCCACGACGCGACGAGATTCATTCTCCACGTTAAACATTAATGAATGATTATAAAGTATATATAATACTTAATCATGAAATATATGACATAATAATGATAATGTATTTATGTGTATATATATGTATGTCATCTACTTAATTCCATTCAACTCAATAAGGAAATGAAAACAGCGTTCATGCGTACGTACGGCCTACCGTCTCCATGAACGGTGTATTTCATTCCATTTAATGATCTATTATATATATGTATATTATGAATATATATTATATATAAATCATTTTTTATATTCTGGAATTAAGTAATCATTATCTAAGTAATCATATGAATAATTACATGTCAAAACTGGGACGACAAATGAAACGATTTTACCCAAAACGCTCTTTAACTTGGAATTTACAAAAGAATGGGTAAAATAAAGTCATAAGTGAACCATATATGATATCATAATAGTGATTATGATTCAGGAATAAGTCAATTACATTATTTAAATCATTATACAGGAGGTTCGAATACGTACGAAGCAAATCAGAACTATGGTAAGGGAAAATATCACAATCTCATTTTAATCTGAGATTGTTTATACTTTGGTATTTACTGGGGTGTATTTTATCATCCACATCCTTGTTTCCTCAATATGTAATATTATTTCCATCCACCTACAGTTGTTTAAATCCAATTTTACCCTTCGGTGACTATTTAGTAAAACATATGAATGAAATCTTTTGTCTTTTTTCGTACAAGGTACTTTTTGACTTTTACGACAAAAGTACGAGAAGAATGTTTTTTAACTTATATGAAATAAATGGAATTTTGTTAAAACATTATTTCCAAGAAGATTCATTTACATGTTTTCATGTTTATTTCTAATCAACTTCTTTTAGTTTAGAATTGTATGACATGTTAAGAAAGGAAAAGTGTTTTTGAAGTAGAAAGGATATTTTCCTCAAGAGTTCAAGTGTTTTATCAAAATTATTTTCTATCTAAGATAATAAAGGGTTCTATTTCTATCCCTATTATTACATTGATTTGATTATGTTGTGATGGAATTATGTTTATGAATTTATTTATTTTATATGAATTGTTTTATGATGTCACGATGTTTAAGAATCCCATTTTGATTACATGGTTTATTCTACGATGTATGGTTTATGATTTTGTGTCACACATAAGAATGGTATCATTATGAGATGGGTGGGACCTATATCTCCCTCCAATGCATTGGGTAAAGATTTTATATATCATGAGATAGACATGGATGGAACAGCAGGTTAAACCAGTTCAGTGAAACAAGACTGAAACGAGGAGTGAACTAGGTTCAGAAATGGACTCTATCCACTAAGATAGTCTTGGCAATGAGTCTTGAATAATAAGAAATAATTCATTATGATTATGTGTGCATGCCACAATGTTTCATGTTTAAGTTATGATTATTGGGATTACATTTCACTATTATGATTTATCCCATGTAATGATATTATGATCGCTTTTGCAGGTTAATATTTCCCTAATGTTATGTTCCTATGAATATGATGTGATTGATATTTCTTCTATTTACCCTTACTAAGCATTTGAGCTCACCCTTTTATGTTTTATTTTCCCCAGGATATACAGAAATGTTTTATGTAAAAAAGGAAGATCATTATGGGAGATGTTGAAGATCTTTCACCACGATGAGAAGATTATATTTCGAGATTCCAAAGACACTAAAATATTATGGTCCTTGTGTGTGTGTGTTTTTGTTATATACTATGTATTCCACAAAAGTAATGTAATGTCCATGTAAGTCAAGCTTTGGGCCTTTACATTGACTTGTCAGCAGGTTAAAGTAGATCAGCCGTTATCAAAAGGGATGCTTCAGTATTTACCAGTGCCAAAGTGGAAATGGAAAATATATCCATGGACTTCATTGGAGGTTTACCAAAGACATCTCGTGGTAATAATGAAATCATTGTGATTATTGATTGATTTACAAAATCTTCTCATTTATTTCCTATTCAAGATAATTTTCCTCTAGATAAACATTCTCAGTTTTATGTTAAAGAGATAGTCACATTGCATGGAGTTCCCCTCTACATTTTATCTGATCGTGATCCCAGGTTTACTTATAAATTTTTTATAGTCTTTAAAATGTCTTTGGTTGCTGAATTAAATTTTATTACATATTTTCATCCTCAATCAGATGGGCAGTCAGAACAAACAATTCAAGCCATGGAGGATATGCTACGTTCTTGTTCACTGGATTACCAGGGATGTTGGGAATAACATATTTCATTGGTTGATTTTTCTTGTAATAATAGTTTTCATTCCAGTATATAGATGGATCCATTTGAGAAATTATATGGAATGCATTGTCGAACTCCTGCTTTTTGGGATGAAAAAGTTCAAAGGAGGTTGATGGGACAATAATTAGTAGAAGAGATTGCAGAAATGGTTCAGTTGATTTAGAAGCAGGAGAGAATAGCTCAGAGCATACAGAAAATCTATTTTGATAATACGAGGAAGATATTTATTTTGAGGTAGGTGATCATGTCTTTCTTAATGTTTCTCCATCGAAAAGTGTGATGCGTTTCCGTAAGAAGGGAATGTTGAGTCTGAGGATCATTGGAACATATGAAATCCTGGAGAATGTTGGATCAGTTGCACACAATGTGGATTACATCCATGTTTGTCCCAAGTACACACTGTTACTCATTTTTCAACGTTAAGAAAATATATTCTAGACCCACCTCATGTTTTATGTCCAGAGGTAGTTCAGATGGAAGAGAATCTCTCTTATGAGGAACAACTAGTACAGATTTTTTACCATTGTGAGCAAGAGTTGCGAAATAAGGTAATTCACCAGGTAACAGTTTTGTGGAAAAAATGATATGGTTAAGAAGAAACATGGGAATCTGACAATTCTATGAGGGATAAATACCCCATTTATTTGATAAGTGAATAAAATTGCGAGGACGCAATTTCCAAAAGGGGGAAGGACATAAAATCCCAGGTAAATAATGATATAATAAATTTCCATTATAGTTAATATTTTCTGAACTAAATATTAATTTTTAATTAAAGGGGTTGTTATGTTCAATTGCGTACCAAATACGCAACAACCAGATTCTTTGAAATCAAACGTTGCACACTATTAATATAATATTGTTTTTTTAAATGGGAGTTAGTGCTTAGCGGTTGTATTAGAGGGAATGAACAGAAATTACTATAATATGATTATAGTTGTTTGTTAAGTATTTTTACATTTATCTAACAAAATTTAGAGACTTAAAATGTGAATGAATCTAATTATAAGCATAATTTACATTAAAAGGTTGATTTACAGCCTTTTAATGGTGAACCCTCATTAAATATATTTTTTTTCACCATAATATGTTATTTTTGACCAAATAAAATTATTTTTTAAAATTGGGACTTCAAAATTCTCTTTGGGTAAAATTTTGGTATTTTCTGATAAAATTCAATTTTTTATGAAAAGTGAAAATTGTTGTATTTTAATTCAAACTGCGTTTTAATGCAATTTACTAATATTTTTAGATTATGTTTATAATTGGTTTTAAAGTGTAATTTGATAATATTTTTAACATTTGATACAATGTTGATCATTGAAATTAATTTCACTTATAAATTGGACATAAACAAGTGTTAATCTTTTGATAGTTGTTATTTTTTTAAAAACAGCTTTTTTGTTTTGACAACGAGATTTATTTTTAAATTAATTAATCCAACATCAATGTTTTTAAATTTTGTAAAAGAGAAATTATTTTTTAATTCAGAATATCAAATATATCTTAGGCTTAATTTTTGGTATATATTTGAAAAACATCAAATTTAGATGAATAGTTAAACCACTAAGTATTAGTTAAAAACTGACTTTTTCAACTAAATGAAATTTTACAACATCTATGAATTGAAATTAAAAAATCCTACATACATTGTTTTTATTTTTATGTAAAATTTGATTTAATAAGATGAAAATAATTATTGGTGAATAGTAACTTTTGACATTTAATTACCATGGTTAAATGAAAATAGGGTAATTCAAGGTAAAAAGAATATCATAATAATACAAAATTACCTTAACACTTGTTATAATCTTATTTTATGAGTAATCTCCTACCATGGGCATCATTGGGTCTATTTTGGTCCCCCATGGAGCCACTTAAGAGTGATAAAGACACATTATTTTCATTAACTTAAAGTAATGGAAAAAATGACATAACAAATATCCTTTAGTGAATTGATTTTTGTACAGGGTAAAAAAAGTTAACATTTTGTCTATGAATATTAATTGGAATTTTAAAACAATTTCCTACATTATGCTATTTTTTTAATTTTTATATATCAAATAATTTAAATTATTAATGACGCAATAATGATGCAGTGTTTACTTCATTAATAAATTATTTTAATAAATTAGATTATAATGATTATAAAAATATCCAAACCTTGTAAAATTCTTATTGGATAGTTTTATTTCTAAAATGAGTCATCTTATCTTTGAATTTAATTTTTTTTGGACCTTTAGACACTGAAAATCATTATATAATAAAATAATATTTTCACAATTTCCTAAAGAGCTCATCCTCCCCCATATAAAAATCCCTCACCTCTAACCTATTACTCCCATCTATGAAGACCCCTGGATCATCCAAACCCTACCCAAATAAGCACTCACGATCCCTCTCTTCAACCTAGTAGCCTTATCATAGGTAGAAGGCACTTAAAGATGTCTTGTTGGTTTAAATCAAATGGAGTTACCCGAAATAAAGGTAACAATTTCTCTTAAATTATTTTCTTTTATTTTAATTCTCCATACCCTAAACTATTTTTATTAATTTTCTATAAAAACACCAGTATTATTAGTATACAAGGATGTTTTTATGATAAGTATTATATCTACACTTACACACACCTCCATCTAATGTGTATAGAACACACTTTTTCTATGGATGGAAAATTGACTCCTCAGGAAGCGATGATTGTTCAATTATATCCTACCACCTCTCATGGTATCCATTAATATGGAAATTTATTTATATATGATTATGTTTTCATTATGATTCTTTATTTTTCTTTTATATAATACCTTTATTTCTTCTATTATGGGTAAAAACGATAATTTTATTTTTGGAAGTGCAGACTATCGCCCTCTTAAAGTGATATGACTCATTCATTCCATATGTGGAACGTATAAAGTATGAAGTTACAAAGATTATATATATAATATTATACTATAATTATAATATACCATTTCATCATTATGTTTTCAATCCATTAAATATTAAATAGAAATGTATGTAGCGTTAATGCTTACGTACAGCTTACCATCTCCATGAATGATGCATTTCATTTCGTTCCTCCAAATGATATGTACTATTATAAATACATGTATATACTGGATATATATGATATATGTGATATCTAAATCATGAATATAATTCAGGATATAATGAAATTTTTACAACATGAACAACTTTTAATTACATGAATTCCATTTTTGACTCATGTACCAAATATTGAAAAAACGACCATGATTAACATAAATGATAACATAATGTTTATAACAAGGAAATAAGTAACTTAGAAGTTATGATAAACTGGAAAAAGGATCTCAAGAAAGTCGAAATTATCTATAGTTTATTATTTAGGAGATTAAAGAACAAACGATTCAAGTCAGTCATGAGGTATGGGACTTCGTCTCAATATTCTTTCACTAAGGAATATTTTGTTGTATACATGACATCCTTTTATATATGGTATAAACATCATTGAATTATCATTTCATTAAAAAGGAATCCATTATTATAAGGAATTTTACTAAATGACAAAAAGGAATGTTTCTTTTTAACGTATGTGGTGACAATGACCTTCCTGCTTCCACGAGTATTATTTGATCATTGGATTCCTTAACAAATTGTAGTGTTTTTTAAAGGAAAATAAGTACTATATACACTTTTTATGTAATTTGAAATTGAAAATGGTTTTGAGAAATAATTTATTATTTAAATATCATAAAATGATATATTGTGATTGAAATGTGGAAATGTTATCATTCCAGTCTATTAGTTTTATGTGATAGGGTTCTTGGACATTGATTATGTATACAGGTGGTTCCGGGATAAACCTAGGGTGGGTGACCCCGATATAACTCTTCAATTCATTGGGTAATGTGATGGAGGTAAATGTAAATGTTTATCCTATGAGATTTAGGGAATATACTATGATGGGTATTCCAAATGTAACTACCTACATTGGTGTGACAGCTATTATGTATGTATTATATGGATGCCACATGTTACCTTTATGATTTCTATTTTCTATATGTTATTCATAAATCTTATGATTTCAAGAGGTATGTTAAAGATCTTGTGTTATATATGTAATGATGAACTAATGTTTTCCTTCATTGTTTTATAAGCCTTTTTGAGCTTTCTATTCTCATCCCCTATTTTGAAATGTTTTTATAGGACATAAATATGAATAAGGTCAAGGATTTGATCAATGAAAAGTCTTGTTTTCTATAACATGGAACTAGACATGACACTTTTCTTCAAGAGTTTTTATTTTATGAAAAAAATGTTAAATGAGTAGAAGTGTCTACTTTGTAATTGTTGACATGTAATGTAATAGTTATGGCCTTATTATCTAAATCTATAAACCTAAAATGAACCTCAATTTGAATTATTATATTAATTCAATATCATGTAATGTTTATGGTCGGGTCTATATAACCTACTTGTACATGCAATTCCATTTCACCGAAGGTCACTTCTTTGCATATAAATAGACTCTTGGGGCCTTCATTTGTTTGGAGGAATTTTCATGGACCCAAATTTCTACTCTGGCTGCCCTAGTGCTTCACCCAAGTCATCCTAAAACATTTAATTTAGTTTGTTTAACACATAAAGAAGAGGAATTGAAGGAGGTTCATGAGACTTAATTCCTTTAAGTTTTTTAAATCCAAATCATTTGTGAGCCTAAATCTCCCTACCTCCCTAGATCATAGACACTTGTGCACCGCCTATTCCTTTCACAGGAACTTGAGCACCCTACTTCTAGAAATACATGTGACTACTCCTGAAGGATTGAGTAATGTCTATCCCATGTACTACCATATAGCTTGTTCATCGCTTAAGTGAATATCTTGTCACCCATTCCTACTTGTGCGCCGAAACATTCACGCACATATATACATTAGAGTCCCTCTTTGATTCACCTACCATCGTTATTCTAGAAGCCATTAACCCTTCCTCAATTCCATTCATGGAATGTATTCTTATTTATTGGGTCCCTTGTATGAAAGGGATTCTGTTGAGACCTACACAAAAACCTCACGAAATATCAATCTTTTGGGAATGGCACATCCGCATGTCCCCTATTTTGGTTTGTATCTCCAAAGTCTGAGGTTTCCCAAATTTTTCCCACAATGGGGTTAGGATTCATGGAGTGTCGGTGGGTTTGTATATCTACATTCACATGGACTTTTCTAATAGGAATAGTGATGGGAACATCCATGTTTTCATAATAAGGGTTTGTGTCCTAACCTCTCCCTTATTAAAGAAATGATACCTCGGGTTTCTAGTATAGAAGGTATGGTTCACACATTATTTTCCATTCATGTGAATGAAACATCTCCCTCCCCTACTAGGATCAATTTTAGGGAATCCATCCTTGTGTATGTCCCTAACCTTTATCTATTATTCATTTCATTGAACCCTTGTACAATGTAATGTTAATAGAATGAAGGATCATCACCTGGATCTCGTCCACCATCGCCACCATTGGTGCGCCCTCTTCCACCATAAGATGAGGAAAATTTTATGTGTCATTGTTGAATCATTCACATCCTCTTGTTTCTCACATCGAACATGACTCACATCGGCTTAGAGATTAGTGATAACTACTACATCTACACAAACACCATTGGGGAATGAAATACGACAACTCTAATTTCAACCATAATTAGGATACATAGGAATCCTTATCATGGCCCGAGCTCACTAGATATCCAATTCCGGAATCCAAACCTAATTTTCTTAATATGGGCATCCTCCTTCAGAATGATCCCCAAATTAAGCCCCCAAATCATCAAGGCATCCTTTTTAAGAAATAATCCAAAACAAATTCTCTCAAAATACTATACTATCCTATGAGACATATCAAAATACGTGGAATTTTATTCCCATCCACATGGGATGCATAAGAAGGCTCTTTGAGGTTCAATCCCAGTAATTCAAATCAACCTTGTTCTTCTTGAGGCATATTCCTAACATGGTCTAATCATAGTTGGAAGCTCGTATTCTTTCCAAATTTCGTAGGATGCTTCATCATATGTCTCACAACATACATTGACTAAGAACATTTTTCATAGATGTCCATACCACATGACATTAAACTGTACAGATATGTCTTTATCACATAACCATAAAAGGTATGACGCATCCCATTAAGCAGCACCGAACTATGAGGGTTCTGGTTCCTTTCACAAGGATACATAGGTATCCAATTTCATGGGTACGATCCAAATATCAAAAAAACCTTCATCTCCCTAGATGACAATAAATTCTAGAGTTCCCCACTTAGTTTCATAAAAACAAGTATCATCATAATGATGATTAACATAATCTCTAAATAGTATATGAGAGGATAACATTGATGGAGAACCTCGAATACTTATAAATATCTCCATTAAGGAAAAAACATTAATACATACTGATAATTCTAAATTTCACAAATGTTAATAGGATATTTCAAATTTCAAGATAAAATTATGTTAGACTTGGTGATGTAATATGTATTCATAAAAATATCATTAATTTATTAAGATATTCTCAGAGTGGACAATAATTCCCCCCAAAATGGTGTGATGAGTTTGGCCTCCCATCCTCTCGACCAATAGAAATTACTTTGTATTGTAAATTTCAATCTTAACAAACACATGAATTTGGAAAGAATGTCCCATTTAGATAATGAATTGTTGGATGTTTCTAGTTCCATGAATAAATCCACTAGAAACCACCTAGATGCAGTTTCCTTATAACTAGAACACACATTTCAAAGAACTACAAAACAAAAATGGTGAACCCGACATGAATCCATACCTAATTTAATAATGTTACAGAACTATCTGGACCCTAGGAATTATTAATGGCAGGCCAGATAAAGAATCAATCATGCATGTATCCATCTATGATATGTCTCTTTAATGGATTTTATTGTTGTTGTTTTCATGTTTTTTCTTAGACCTCCCTTCAGTCCAAAATGGATTTATTCAAGAAGACATCTGTGAACATCCCGACCCCTGCTCAGGCTATATCCTCATCATTAGGAAAGAATCAATCTCCCACCTAGAATCTTCAATGCTAGGTCTCCAACATGCAGGTAAAGCGGTATCCTCAGCATGATATGGTCCCAACATTGGAGGCTTCCCGACAGGCCCCCCAGGTAAATAATAATCCTCGATCATCTGACCAACGACGACCGATGATCAAGATGGAAATGATTCCAACCACCGTTTTCAACTAATTTGGGTCCTTATCCTCAGAACCCAACTACTATTCCTTACCATACAATAGGTAGGTGGATAAATAGTTCACTCAGGATGTCAATTCAAGGATTCATGGCTCATTCCTAAAGACTCCCACCAAAATCTCCAGCAGCAGAATCATGCAGTAGTGAGCACCCTACGTGATGGGGGTGTTTCCTTTGGATGTTAGTCCTATTTATCTCAGAAACATGCATGAAACCTAACATTATGGAGAATATCTAGTAGGCACACAAACCTACCTATCCTAATTTTTCTATCCAATAGGCTCGTTTGGTAGAAACCCACCAATCTCACCAGAAAAATCCATTGGAGTACCGTGAACATGCACATAAACCTGCTTAAAAATTATCAGCCAGTCAGTAGGCTCTTTTGAATGAATTTAAAGAAGCCCACCAATCCAATTTGGTGGCCACTAGTAAACACGAACATACACGTTCCTACAATCACCAATTTTTCCAGCAATCTCATCTACCAGTATTTAAGGATGTCCATTAACCATTCGTGATGGAAAACAACCATCATGCACATACACCTACCATTGTTCATCAAGCATTCCAACATTCTCATTTGGAATCACCTAGGGTAGTCATTCATAAATATCCAATTAAAAATTTTCAGTAGACTTGTAACACCCCATGATTTCATAGTACATTATCTCTTTAAAGTAATTCAATAGCTTGCACTAACATTGAGTTCCTGCGCACCAGGAATTACCAAACTAGCCCTTCAAAAAGCTATTATGAATAGTATTGAAGACATTTTAAATTTTATATATATCGAATATAATTTTAACATTCAACATTTTTGTTTCTTATACATAATATAAGGACAAATTCATTTTTCAGATAAAAGATATATATTTTTAAAAAAATACAGTTTTCTACCTTTTAATGGAGAACCCTTTTTAAATCAATTATTTGATGCTATTATATATGAAATTTTGTGAAATTAAATTCTATTTTAGAAATATGACATAAAATTTAAGTTTGGATAAATTTTTGGTACTTATCTAATAACTTCTATAATTTGATGAATAGTGAAAAAATAACATTTAATTTAAAATTACTTTTTAATAGAAATGTTTTATAGTGTTATGTTATTAATCTGAATGGTTTGGAAGTATAAGTAGTTTTTATTTCTATCATTTTATACAATTTATCCCATTATATGTAATTTCACATTTAAATTTTACATAAACACATGTCAATTTTTTGATAGTTTTTATTATTTAAAAACCCGTTTTTGGTTTTGAGAACAAGAATTGATTTTAATTAATTAATGCAACTTCTATGTTTTTAATTGGTTTAAATATACAGAATTTTTTTATTTAGAATATCAAAATTAGCTTAGGGTGAATTTTTGATATTTTTCTTAAAACCTTCAATTTTTTATGAATAGTGAAAAGCACTACGTTATTGTTTAAAAACAGACTTTTTATTTTTATAATTATTTATTTTTATTAAATTTATTTTAAGAAAAAATATATATATAATACCTATTTTGGTTTAATGTAATTAATTGGAGTCATCTTATAAAAAATTTAGACATATAAAATATTTTTAATATTTTAACGTCTTTTACACACCTATGCATGTTAGCAAATTTTCATAAAATGTATTATTACTACCTCTGGGAATTTACTTTCAAAAATATGAGAGACACTATTGAAATCAGTATATATAATGTGGTTCAATAAGAAGAAAATATATTTTTTTTGTGAATAGTAACTTTTGACTTTTATTTACCACGGTTAAAAGTAAATATGGTAATTAAAGGTAAAAATGATATTATAATTACCGTAAAACATTCCCAAATTCTATTGTATAAATTTATTTAGACCATATCCATCCTTAGGAATAAAATTTTATTATTTTGGTCCACTTGGATTATATGCGTACATTTATTATTATTTGATTTAAAAAAGAATTAAAAGTGTTAAATTCATAGTTTAATAAGTAAACCATTTTTAATATAGAGTTATAGATAATATATATTTGACTATAAATATTATTTAGAAATGAAGAATGATTTCATACATAATGGTATTTTATTTATAATTTCTAGATATTAAATAATTAAATTTATTTATGAGATAATGATGAAACATTAACTAAGTTATCAATGAAGGATTAAAATAACTTATATTTTAAATATAAACATAAATGTAAATTTAGTTTTTTTATTTCACCCACTAATTTTCTAGGATAATATGACATTTAAGGTTTGATTAAATAAATTTCTTTTGAAGTGACAATGTTTTTATGACTTTAACAAATCCAAAATACCAAATAGTGTCAAAATTGACATAAATTATTTTTTAAATAAAATACTATTTTATTAATTGATATAATATTTATAAAAATATAAGGTTCATAAAATGTACTTAGATATGGTTAGATATATCATTAATGAAACATTGGGGGTTCCCTTGTAATTTTATAGTATGTTTATTAACCATTTATTATAATAATAAAAGGGGACATGGTAAAAGATAAACGACTTAACAAAGAGTTAAATATAAAATATAGCATCACTATGATGACCTAAACTTGTATAAAACCTATTGGTTGAGATTATTTCTTCCCATACCCAAATAGATTCTCAATAAATTAATTTTTTTCCATTATAAACTGAAAATGATTTTATAATAAAATAATATTTCAAACATTTCCTAAAGTGACCCTCACCTCTCTTATAAAAAGGTACTTCCCCTTCTCTTAGAATCACACCTCCAAAGCCATTCGGTTTGCCAATCCCTAACCAAATATCCTGCAAACATTCCTCAGTTAAACCTATATGGATTCCCTTGAGCATAAATCCTACAAATAGAGCCCTTTTTTTAAAATAAAAAGGAAAAACCCAAAGAATTGGTAATTATTTTATCACATCTTTTAAAGTTCATTTCTTCTTCCACTTTCACTTTAATTATTATTTACATATCAAAATAATAACTCTATTACCTTATACATACTATGATTTTATTATAAATATGGTATAACCATAATCATTATTCTATCCATTCTGTGAATGATATTGTCACCGTGCGTGCGTACGTACAACGTACTGTCTCCACGCTGTGGTGTAATTTTTTGTTCAACATAAGGTTTTTTAGATGGATATAATGTTGAAAAATATGTATATAAATAATGAAAATAAAATTTTAATTTCTATTTAAAATTAATATTCAATCCAATTCACCAGCCTTTAATCATAATGGAAATTATATCGTCGCTCCTGTGTACGTACGGCATACAGTCTCCACGAAACGATTAGATTAATTTCTAGGTTTACCATTCAACGATGATTATAAAAATATATATTATTAATAATTATGTAATATATGACATAATAATACTAATAGATATATATATATATATATAGTTACATATATCTTATTCACTTACTTCGGTTCAATAGGATAAGAAAACATATACAGCGTTTATGCATTCGTACGGCCTACCGTCTTCCTAAATGGTGTTTTCCATTTCATATATCTATCTATTATACATATTTATATTCTAAATATATATTATATATAAATCATGTATTATATTCATAAATTTTTTAAATTATGATCTAAATGTTATGATCAAGTATAACAAGTTAAAACACATAAGATAATGAATGTGATTATTACCTAAAATATTAATTTAACATGGAAATAATTTTTAAATTGACAGTATAAAGTAATAAATGAATCATTTATGATATCATAATTATTAATATGGTTATGGTATACTTTAATAACATACTATGGTCTTTATACAATAGGTTAAATGTACCCTAGAACAAAATAAATTGCAAGGTAACTGTAAATTTCACAATCTCTTTATTATCTGAGGTTGTTAATACATAAGAATATACTATGACTTTTTTATCATAAATATCTGTGCTTATTAAAAATATATTTCCAAACATTTTTATTATTTCATAGAATACGGAAGGTGAAACTATTTTCCACCAATAAAACATGGTTGAAGCATCCCTTAAAATATTATAAAAATATGTTTAAAATAAATGTTTTCATTTATAATTATGTGACTTCTAAATGATTTCAAAATAGAAAGAGATATTTCCCTCAAATAGTTTTGTTTTCATCTATGTCCAAATCTTTTGATGGATTTTAAAGATGTTTGAAGTTAATTTGTTATGATAAAAATCTTTAATATTTTATTGAACATTTTTTGATATGTTTGACAGTGGATGTGTTATTTTTATACCATTCATGGTATGTGGAAAATGTATTGACATTTCGTATGCTAGTTTTAAAACCAATTCTTATGTTATGTTTAAACCATTTAAAATGAGGAATGAATTGTAATTAGTAAGTTATGGGTGGATCCTTCTATAGCTCATTGATGTATCAATAGATCTAATGAGACAAACTAGTGTCTTGGAAGAAGGCCTTGACAAAAAATTTATTTTTTGTTTTGGTATAAGGCCTTGACTATGTGGTAATGAGGTCCAGTGTTATGCATTCCCTCAATATGAAATTAATTATTACATGTGATTATTCGACTAGTATAATATCTATTTGAATGATTATATGGTAATTTTTTCTTTATTTTCTCCATACTATGTTCAATTTTAGGTTTAAAAGGTTGTTGTTTTTATTACACATCTTTCCTTAAAAGTTTATAGCTTCTGCTAAATTATTTAAACTTACTAAGCATTTGAGCTCACCCCTTCATTATGTTTTGTTTTCCAAGGATTCCAAGATGTCTATTAGTTTTGATATAAAGGGTTAAGAAAGGTTAATAATTGTGTTCTCAATGGATAATTTATGTTGTGATTTATGTTTTAATGTGTAATGTAATGTTCTTGTATGTAATCTATTTTCCAAAACTACTAAACTAATTGGTCCTTCAGGTCTTTATTCCTTGTAATCATGAAAATGTAATAAAATAATTCACGGACACTGGGTAACTGGGGTTAGGGAGTTACAGTTCGTATCAGAGGAAGTTTAGTTCAATCTTTGGAAACTAGATTTATAAAAACTTTGATTAGATAACATTAACTGCAAAATAGAATTTGAGATTAGAATATAATAACTTCTTCTAATTTTTGTAATGTAGAGATTTTCTGTACTTTCCAAGAAATACATCCATGTATGGATATGAACAGGTAGATGTGGCTCTGGATCAGATGTACCTAGTAGTGGAAACTCCAACAAGGAGTTTTAGGCATGACCGGGGGTATCCTAGTACACTAGAACAAGCCTTTTTGTACTTTTGGTTATGACAATCCCAGTGGATATTCTCAATATAGTTCACATTTTTTTTCATGCCATTATAAATGATTTATGAGTAAATACTTCATCAAATAAAACCTTTTTATGATTATAGATTATTTTCATAATATTTTCAATTTACGTTAGGTATTTTACATGTTTAGAATTATGCATTGAGATTCATAAACTAACCTAGTGTATGCCATTGTTTAGAAATGATGCCTAGTATATGGAATGATAACTCCAGCAATATGAATAATCCAAAGAGTAAGATGGATCAAATATTTCAGGGTGTTGAGAAAACATTTAGAAGGGAAATATTCTCCCATGTATTCTCATCATATAAAAAATATTATCATGTGTTAATAAGATAAGTATATAATTCTCTATGTCTTATGGCTTTGAAGGGAAGTAAGAGAAGAAAAGGATGGTAGAGATAAAGATGGATAAAAGGAAGAGTGGAAAAATGATTTTATTATATGTGATAATTGCGTAAATAATTTCCTTGGTAAATGACTGAAGGGAATGGGAGTTCGATATAAGTGTGGAGAAAAAATAATCTCAGTACGTGATTGCAAAGTTAATAAAAATGTTTCAAGTGTACAATGCTTCAACTACAAGGAGTTGGGACACTACGCAAATCAATGTCCAAATCAATAGAGTAAGCCGCAAATGATTCTATTAAATAATAATCAATTTATGATAATATCACAGACGAAGAGGAATGACTATTTTTCTTATGTTGTTATTAAATAATAATTTCATTTTAGTGTTATATCAACGATGTATTGGTTATATGAATTATGGAAATAAATTAGGATTGTACAATAGTACTTTTTCATTGAGGATTTGAGATTATATGGTTCTATGAAATGTGACTCAATAGAAAGTTAATATTTTTTGAAAACACTTGGTTGAAGTATTGATAAACCATAATATAATTCTGATACTGAGGTAGTGATTTTGGAATAAGATCTTACTGATTTGGATAAATTAAATTTGATATTATTGACTACTTTGAAACTAATTAATTAACTTGTTTATTCCATTCTTGTTAGAGTTTACAACATTTTTGGATATAAAAAGTATATCCAGTATACTATAAGGAATAAGGGAGAATGATTTTAATCAATATGGATTTATGGTAACTCATGGTGTTACTATGTTTTAAAAGAATACATGATGATGGTATTCACATGTTGTTATGTGGCATAAATATATTCATTTTATTTACCTTCCTTATAAATTTTTGACTATGAGTTTGGACAGAAGTATTTTGGATAATTATATAGGTTGGAATGGATTAATTTTGACAATGGATACTATTATTATGGTAAAAAAATTTCTTATGATTATTTTTGTATTCTTATAAAAAGGACAACATAGAGGTCGAGAGACAACTCGTTGTGTCCAACAAGGCCGCGAGACTTGAACAAGCAGACAAAGGGTGACAAGGGTGCATCACCTACCATTGGACTACATGATGACCTGGTTTGTCTAATGTAGTTTTTTTAAATAGTCTAACACATGATTTATAAATTCATTATTTTTTTAACCCTATATGATTAGGATAAATAGAATATTTTTTATTTCTATTATATTTTTTTTGTGAAAGATGAGTTTGTGGTAGGAATTAGTTGAAGGATGAAACTATACTTGTCCAATATATTTTTTCCACTTATTATATGAACAAAATAATTCTAAAATTTTAGGGAAGGAACCTTAAAACTAAAAATGTGTTACCATAATACATTAAGTTTTATTGAACTGGTGATATCTTAAATCGTCATAGATTGATGGATTTGAGGCCCTCAATTTATAACATGTTTGTGATTGACGACCTCAATCACTCCCTATAAATATTTATGTTTTCCATCCAATTATGTTTATCTAATGTCCATCGATGTTCTCCTAATCAAGATCATAATTTTTTGGTGACTTTTTTATTTCCCTTCCCCTCTTATTATAACTAAATTTAATTAACTCAATTTCCTTTGTGGGTTTTCCACAATGGTATTTTTATATTATTACCTATTATTTTTTATGAAAAATTTCAAATTATGAGGAAAAAATTTATTTATGGAGGGGGTAATGTAGCACTCCATGATTTCGTAGTACGTTATCTCTTTAATGTAATTCAATAGCTTGCGCTATACACAATACCGAGTTCGAGCGCACCACGACTTACCAAACTAGTCATTCAAAAAGGGGTTATGAATAGTATTAACCATATATTGAATTTTAAATATATCTTATATAAATCAAGTATTCCAATTTTTTGTTTCTTACATATAATATAAGGACAAATTATGTTTTTTGATAAAAGAAATATTCTTCAAAATATGTAGTTTTTCCGCTTTTTAATGGTAAACCCTTTTTAAATATAATATATGACACTTTTATATATTAAATATAGTTAAATTAAATTTTTATTTATAATAAAACCATAAAAATTCATTTTGAATTATTTTTTTGTACTTTTCTATAAACATCAATATTTTGATGAAGAGTGAAAATACTAAATTTTAATTGAAAACAACTTTTTTAATAGAAATAATTTATAGTGATAAATTATGAATTTGAATAGATTTGAAGTATAATTAGACTATATTTTAATCATTTAATACAATTCAGGTAATTATATGTAATTTCATATTAAAAATTGACATAAACACATGTCAATATTTTAACAATTTTCAATTTTTAAAAACCCACCTTTTGGTTTTGGCAACGGTAATTAATTTTAAATTAAATAATGAATCTTCAATGTTTTTAATTTGGTGAAATAGACTTTATTTTTGGATTTAGAATATCAAAATTATCTTAGGGTGATGTTTTTTTATTTTTCAGAAAACTTTAAATTGTAGATGAATAATGAAAAACTATACGTTATTATTTAAAAACTGACTTTTGGTTTAAATAATTATTTATTTTATTTAAATTTATTTTCAGTAAAAATAGATACACAATACCTATATTAGTTCAATGCAATTAATTGAATTAATTTTATAATAAAAATAGACGTATAGAATTTAATTTAATATTTTAACGTCTTTTACACACCATCTAGTCATGTTAGAAAATTTTCATAAAACGTAATTTTACCACTTCTGTAAATTGTATATCAAAAATATGAGAGACACGGTTGACATCAGTAAGTAAAATGTGGTTCATAAGATGAAAATATTTTTTTGTGAATAGTAATGCTTGAGTTTTATTTACCACGGTTAAAAGTAAATAGGGTTATTAAAAATCAAAATGATATTATAATTACCCTAACACATGTCCTTATTCTATTGGATAAGTGTATTTTGACAAAAACAAACCTTAGGAATAAAACATGAACATTCTGGTCCGCTTGGAATAGATTAGGACATTTATTAATATTTTATTAAAAGTCGTGTAAAAAGTGTTAATTTCAATGTTTATTAACGAAAACATTTTTAATATATAGATATACATAATATAAATTCGACTATAAATATTAATTAGAAATCTAAAATTATTTATTCCATTATGGAATTTTATTTAAAATTTTTAAATATTAAAAAATTAAATTTATTTATGACACAATTATGATGAAGTAATTAATTTATCATTGAATGATTAAAATAATTGAGAATATAAATAATCATTTAAAAGTAAAGTGAGGCTTTTTAGGACATAAACTAACATTATTTGTTAATATGACATTTTAGGGTTGATTAAATAATTTTTTTGAAGTGATGAAGTTTGTATTACTTTAACAAAAAAATTTCAAATAGTGTCCCAATTGACATAAATGTGTTTTTAAAATAAATTTACTATATTATTAATTGATATAACATTTCTAAAAATCTAAGGTTAGGCCAAAGTACTTAGATAGGGTGAGATATATAAATAATGAACCACTCGGGGTTCTCTTGGCTTTTTATTGTAAGTTTATTAACCATCTATTATAATAATATAATAAACATGGTAAAAATTAAACTATTTAACTAAGTGTTAAATCAATAAGATAGGGTTTATATGGTGAACTAAACTTGTCTTAAACTTATTGGTTGAAAGGATTTTGACCCATACTCACCATTGCTTCAAAATAAATTAATTTAGAGCCATTAGTAACCAAAAAAGGTTTAAAAATAATAATATTTCAAACTTTTCCTAAAGTTACCCTCACTTATCTTATAAAATAGTACATCCCCTTCTCTCAAAATCAAAATTCAAAGCCATTTGGCTCGGCCAAAACCTATCCAAATCACCTCCCTACTTCCCTCACTTAATCCTAGCAGCCTTCCCGTGAGATTAAAGCCATCCTAATGAGCCCTTTTGTTCAAATCAAAAAGAAATACCCAAAGAAGTTGTAATTAATTTATCACCTCATTCAACATTCTTTTATTCTTCCACTTTCTCATTATTTTTATTTCTATACCAAAATAATAACATTAGTAAATTATAAATATTGTTATTTTATTATAAATATGTTACAACCATACTCATTATTCTATCCATTCTATGAATAATAATGTTACCATACGTGCGTGTGTGCGGCTTACCGTCTCCACGTCATGGTGTAATTTGTTATTCAACACTATGTCATTTGGATGAATATAATGAATAAAATGTATATAAATATTGAAAATAACATGATAATCAATCATTAAAATTAATATACCATCCAATTCCACACCTTTTAATCTTTAATTAAATGATATCGTCACTCGTGTGTACGTTTGGCCTACCGTTTCCAGGACGTGATGAGATTCATTTCCAGGTTCACCATTCAATAATGATTATCAAAGAATATATTATTAATTATTATTTAATATAATAAATAATAATTCTACTAGAGAGATAAATATATATTTATGTTTGTACTGATAAATATATCTTATTCCCTTACTTCTGTTCAATATTATATGAAAATAGAAACAGCGTTTATGCGTACGTACGACATACCGTCTCCATAAATGGTGTTCTCTATTACACATATCAATCTATTATACATATTTATATTCTAAATATATATGATATATAAATCATGTTTTATATTCTATATGTATTTAAATCATGATCTAAATGATACGATCATGAATAAGAACCCAAAACACGTACGATAATGAAAGCGATTATTACACGAAATGTTAATTTATCATGGAAATCATTATAAAATGGGTAGTATAAATTCATAAATTAATCATGTATGATATAATAAATATGAATATGGTTATGGTATAATTTAATAACATACTATGGTCATTATAATGGAGGTTAAACTTACCCTCGACTAAAGAAATGTGCAAGTAAAGGTTAATTTTACAATCTCTTTATTATCCTAGATTATTAATATGTTTGTATCTACAAGGTCATCTTTATCATCCAAATTTGTGCTTCATAATACTTTATTTCAAATAAAAAATACTATTTCATTGAATATGGTTTAAAGTAATTTATACCCTTGTATTACCTTTTATAAGATGTTCTTAAAGGAGTCTTTCTGCCATTTTTAATTCAAGGTACTTTATAACCATTTTGAAAAATTATGGTAATAATGTTTTTTTAACTTATATAGCATGTATGGTTATTTCCCACCGTTATAACATTGTTGAAGCTTCCCTTACATGATTATAAGAATATTTTCAAAATAAATGTTATCATTTATAATTATTTGAATTTTAAATTATTTGAAAATAGAAATAGATATTTCAATCAAATAGTTTCTATTTCATCTATGTCAACACCCTATGATAGATTTTGAACTTGTTTGAAGTTGATTTATTATGATAAAATTCATCCATATTGTATTGAAGGTTGTCTGATATGTTTGATTATGGATGTTTAATTTTTATAACATTCGTGGATTATAGATAAAGTATTGACATATCGTATACTAGTTGTAAAATGAATTTTTATGTTATGTCTATAAATTTTCTTATGAGGAATACATTAGACTATGTAAGTGCTGGTTAGATCCTGTTATAGCTACTCGAAGGATCTGTAGGTCTCATAAGACAAACTAGTGTCTTGGAAGAAGTCCTCGACAAAAAATTTATTTGTATTCTTGGCAAGAGGACTTGACTCTATGGTAATGATGTCTGGCATTAGGCTTTACCTCTTTCTAAAATTAATTATTATTATGGTAATTCTACTAGCAGAATATCCATATGCATGTTTATATTTTAATGTTTTTTTTATTTTCACCATATTATGTTCATGTTTATGTATAAAACATTTTTGTTTTTGTTAAACATCATGCCTAAAAATAGTATATCTTTCTCTAAATTATTTATCCTTACTGAGAATATGAGGTCATCCATTTCTTTAGTTTTTTTTCCAAGATTCCAAGAAGTGTATTGGGTTTGATATTTATGGTTAAGCCAGGGGAATAATCGAATTTCAACAGATTATTGATGTCGTGTTTTGTGATGGAATTTGTAATGTTCCATTTATGTGTGTAATCTATTTTCCAAGACTAATTAACTGATTGGTACTTTGGGACAAGATTCCTAGTAATCATGATAATGTATTAAAATAATGCACCAACTGTTTGTAAATAGTGCTGGGGCGTTACAAGATTCAACTCTCTGCCCACAAACATGAGTACTTTAAATGTACATTGATAGGAAAAGGGAGGCATGAGTAGGAACATACACCAACTCCAGATTCAGAATGGACGTGTATTCTCAATCCGGATGCAAAAGTCACCAAAAACATCTTATAAACGGTGAATGGGAAAACACTAATTCCTAACAATATTCTGAAAGCGTGCTTGGATATTATAAAAATTTCTTCAGTAGAACCAGTGGAACAGACATATAAATCTATCCCCACATTTGGGATGACACATCATCATGACACTACGGAGCAGATAAACACCTCTGTTCCAGTCCAGGAAGGTCAGAGGGCGTAATTCCCAAATCTTTTGGACAATGAGATCTGGAACATACACCCTTCCCAATTGGGGGTAATCATTTTCTTCTGGTGACCACTCCAAGGAAGGAACATTGAACTTCAAATAAAAACCAATTCTCCTAGTATGAATCTCTAACTAAGTGTATGAAAACATCCAAGAACAAGTCTATCCAATCACGGTTGGATTGTGAATTTTTATGCATCAATCTGAATCCTCTTAATTCTGGTGTTCTTGAAGACCTCAGACATTTATCTATTGCAACTCTAGACTATAACCTCTCATTACCAAATTATGGGATTAGTAGTAGTAATTTGGAATTTCTACATCGGGAACATCATCATGAAGGATTGCATCATGAAAATTCAGTCATTCTAGATATCCTATCTCTAGAAGAGATCCACATAAACCATCTGTGTAGCAAGGAGAGAAATTGGAAAAAGGATTTCTCCCTTGTTGTAGTCCACCATGGTGGTCCACCTCATGATGGAATTCTCTATGAAATTTGGATTTGCAGTAGTATTTCTCATTTTCACGATAATCATATAATTGATAATGTAGTGGTGATAAATCCCTCTTATCTCAAAGAACATTCTAATATAATTCCATTCATCTCTGATGCCTTGTCCATGACAAGTGGAATACATTCTCAAGCAGAAGACATCTTAATGAAATGGTCCTTCTCCAGACATTCCATTGGTCATTTTTCTTCTAATACAGAGTGTCCACTTTGGTTAGAACATGGGGAGAAACCGCTTGTGATAGATGATGAAGATATGTTAAACATGAGAAATAAATTGGCTAAAGGAGAAATACATGTCATGTTCTGGCCTTCGGAAATCTTCTATATAAAATTCCATAATTTATGGTAGAGGAATGCATTCATGATATTGGCCTCAACTTATACAAGAATCATCTTCATTTGAAAAACAAATTATTACCAAATGAGGAATATCAAAATCTGGTAAAGGTAATAAAAGGGTTACAATGCCAATTTGACATGACAACTCTCTAATTTTCCCAACATCTAAAAGTCAAAAAGTAGTTGAGAACCCTTCAAGGATCATGCCTTAATGATTTAACAAAGATACACTAGAAATTGTTTTATTCCACATCTGGTGTTCATATCTTAGGATGGGGTGAAGATGGAGAATTTCATTTCACTACACTCTAGAATCAAAAATGCCCACAAAAGTGGTCTCATGCAATGTTATTTCCCATGGTCAGCTACTATCTTCAGATTTTGTGTATAATCAAATTTATGATCAAGAGAAGGCCTCAACTAGATTTCATCCGAGTAAGTCCCAATGAAAACAAGAATTTGAGTTATTAATACAACAATCATCTGGGAATCTTGAGCAGGCCTTCAGCATAGAGAATTTTAGCCATCAGATAACGAAAATTTCTGAAATAACATAACGATCATCTGAAACAGGTAACACGTGTGGTTGTCGTAAAATGCACCCAACCAATTTCGGAACCAAAATTCATAAAATTATAAGATCAGTTGCACGAATATCAGCAATATCAGTTCAATATCCACCCCAGCTTGTAGGTTTTGTGGCTCTTTTAATTCATCCTTCAAATTCGTTTAACAATGTTCAAAGGATTAGAGAAGAAGAACAGGAAGAGCCCCTGCCTACAGGGCTAGGGACTTTTTCACCTATTTAATTTCTCTATTCAATAGAAGTAAGTTTTCACCCGAATAGGAAAGAATCCAAAAATAGATCATACAACTGAACAATCAGAGGACTCCATTCAAGTTAATTTCCATCAAACAGCTCCTCAGAATCCACCATATAAGAGATCATTGTCTCATTAATGATACAAAGTGAGAAGATCTTACATATATACTGAAAAATTCCATCAATTCATTATGCATTAGTAAATGTAATTAACACCACTACAGAAGATCCTCCAAAAAACTAGTCTACATCAGGGGAATCAAAAGATGAAGTTCTTATTTATAATATGGTACACATTGAAGAAAATGAAGAAGGTGTACATACCTATAATCAAAGGCTTACCCTGAATCTAGGTATGCCTTCAAATAACTAACTTCCAAAACTCTAAAAGTAATCTAACAAGGGGTATGATAAAAGTTAGATTGAAACTCACTTTTCCACTAGAGAATGTCAATCTCTTTATCTTGAAAAGTTAATTTTACAAAAACAAGAGGATATGAAAGTGTTTAAAAGAAAAAATATAGAGTTAATTCGAAGCAATATTTCTGCTAGATGTACTCCCCTAGGAAAATCCTCAACTTGCTCATATTATAAGAGATCATCACCAAAGAAGATTTGTAGTAACTACAGATGCAGATAATGAATTCCCTCTATTGGGTTCATATACTATAAAGGATCAAACACATCCCTATAGTAATGTTCCAATGGGTTATCCAAGGCAAATACATACACCATCACTAGTGGTTTTTCCGGTCATTTCACCAGTTCATGCTCCAACTTCTGTACCTATACAGGTCCTAGCTAATCTAGATATTCCCCAAGTACTTATGAACAAAATTGAACCATTAACACCTCGATTGGACTCCATGGAAGAAGAACATGTTCTGGATCAACTGGAAAATAATTCCTACCCTTAATGGTTAGATTCGATCCCTCTCCCACAAAATTTTATGAATTCCACATTCTCAATCCTTAATGGTTTAGGATATTCGGAATAACAGTTAACACTTTTCTTTTCTCATTGTGATATCATGATATGAAATCATCATCTACAAGAACTAGTAATTCTTTGGTGTTTTGTGAATTCATTACAAGGACTATCCTTTGTATTGTAAACTAGTTTTTAATCTTGATCTGTTACTAGATACGAAGATCTTCATCAGAAATTCATTCTTCAATTAAGCTCAATTCTACCAAAGACAATAGTTTTTGATCTTACAAATTTTAAACAATGGGAAAATGTAATTCTCTCAGATTTCATTGCCCGAGGGAAAGGAATAACGTATTTCATAAATATGGCACTCCCTCTGGAAGAGTTTCTACCAATATTTGTGGAAAATTTACGTGATGAAGTACACACACCACTGATCCCTGTGAAATACACTAGAGGGTTTTGAGACAGAGATTCCATTTTTTAATAGGTTAAAGATTCCATCATGGAATCTATGGCTAAAACTTGTGTAATTCATCACCTCTTGGAAGGAGAATAGGGAAAGAATAGCCTTCTACAGTTACAATAAAGCAAGCACTTTTACCTTCTTCAGCTTCAAAACCTTCCTTATATCGAAGGTCTCTTCCTTACGTGCGTTAGATGTAATGACCACCTCATCATGATGTTAAATGAAATCAGAGGTAGAAATAGTTTGAGGAGTTAAAGAACAATGATTATTCTTTCTAGAATGAACAAGTTCCTGGTTACTTCATCTCTGCTCTGGAAAATTATTTGGTTCAGTTTCCAAGGGCAACGAAACCAAACAAAGAATGAGATGACAATCTTCCAAAAAAATTTCCCATTCAATAGATTTTGGGGAATTTTATTCTAGATTGTTTTTTTCAAGGACATCCTGCAAAAAATGGTCGACTCTGGACAAGTAATACTGAAAATTTCTCAAGCCCAAGTATTATATGTTACTACTACTGATCCAGAAGAAGAAGGTGTATGGCATGATGTCAAAAGTAAAAATGTGAAGAAATATGTTGATTGGATGACCAAAAAAATGATCAACTGAACTAATGCCATTCTACTAACACAGTTTAAACAACCGATTGTGGCTTCTGCCAATCATTCCATAGAAAAACGACCTTGATCAAAAGGTCAATCCTAAATGAAGTGATGTGATTATAAGGAAAAAGAGAATTCATAAATAGATGATTTTGTGTCAAGGTCCAAGTTTTCCTTAACCCTAGAATATTTCATTCCATCTACTTCAAAATCACAGACACCGCCCCACCAAGTGGCACAACAAGAACATACCTGTCCTGTAGAATCATCATCAGATGAAGAACTGATCTTTGGTTCTGTCATCTTTCTCCTCTTAATGGATCTTTTTTTCAATGGTGATTCTGATTATAATGAGCCGGAGTCCCCATAACTAACAGGGGAACTAGAGTAATAGGCCATTGTTGAGGATATAGGGGAAGATGTGGGTATTATAGAAGAAACTATTTTAACTCTACCCTTGCTCGAACCTTATATGTGGTAGAAACTATTGGAATACCCCTTCAGCAGGCTTAAAAAGAACAAGTAGTTTCTTCCACATAAGATAGGTTTTGTCCAGACATGATTATTTTGGAAGACTGATATGAAGTCACTCAATCTTCCTCTAAAAATTTTGATACAACTTATTAGTCTAATCTACCAAAGCTAGGAGTATTTCCAGCTACTTCCCGACACAGGGTACATCTACATCTGGAGAGTCAACTTCCAAGGTACATGGAAAACTACATTTCCAAGATGGAAAATGCTGACCTCTAGACTAAAATTATGATATTTTGAAAAATTTGTCCCATGTACCATCTAAGTTGTCAATCCAGGATGCCATGAGTCTGTCAAAAGATCATCGAGAGGCACTTATTGAGGCTTCGTTAAGTCCTCCAGAGTTTGAAACTGAAGTTGCTACTATTGAGTCTCACCCTATAGAGAATGATCCTATAGAATGTAATTCAGTCATATCGTTTATGTTTGAATATGAAGATGATGTTTTACATGGTCATATTAAGCCCTTGTATATATCTATATGGGAGAATGACGTAGATAAGCGACAAACATTCATTGTTAGTGGAGCTGGATTCAAACTTATTTATATTCATATACGTCATTGATTGGGCCTCAATGAATCTGACTTATCTCCTTCCACATTAATTTTTGAAGGTTGGGAAAAGAGTGAGAAAGAACCTTAGGGTGAGAATACACTCAGAACACAGTTTGGTGATCTTCTGTCTAATTCAGATTTTATTGTTGTTTGCCAGGACATAGCCATCAACATTCAGCTTGGAAGGCCTTAGCATCATCAACAGATGTCTATACCTTCTAGATTCCACAAATGTCTCAAGTACTATTTAATTGGTCAAATATGGAAATTTTATATTGACAAGGATCCATTTAAAACATGTTTATATCAATAAATTGAGGAAGAGTTTTATCAAACAAAGGGAACGAGGTCAATGAAAAAAGAGGTGACTAGAATTAATGATCCGAATGGACTGGAAAATATCCCAGAAAATTCATTCATAAATTTGAGTACATATTATGTGTTACCAATCAATCAAATTGAAATGCTAAACCAACATCTAGGAACCCGTAAAGTAACATCAAAATTTTAATCATGGAAATCGAGATTGATAGAGTGGGAGAAATTGTTGATTTACCAAGAAGTGGTGAAAGATTTAATAGGGATGTCTTAATTTCATCCATTGAACAACATAAAGCCTAAACTACATCAATCATATTAGAATAAGTGGTTGAGATTCTTGAGGAATACAAGGGTGTTGATTCCCAATCCATCATCTCTTATTTATTACCCTAGGAAGACCCTTCATCATCAGTGAGGTCATAAATTACGGTCTCATCTTAAAGATGATCATATACTGATTCATATCCCACCTATAGATATTTTTAATCATCAACTACTATGTAAGTGGAAATAAAAGAACTGAAACTTAAGGAAGATGAATAAAATGAGTAAGAACTCAGGGACTCTCCTCCAACATTTTATGAAGGAGTCTCTACCACTGGAGATGTTCTTTGAGAAATAAATCTAGGTATAGAAGAAGATCCATGCCCCACTCTAATTAGTGAGACCATGACTTATGAAGAGAAACAGGTGTATACTTCATTTCTAAAACAACAGAAACATATATTTTCTTGGAATTATATAGAAATTTCACGTCTAAATCATGATGTAGAAACTTATCATTTGGGATTTCTAGAATAACATTGACGATTAAACCAGGAAGAACGAAGAACCCCATCAATGAATGCCTCTAAAATTTATATTGAAGTTGATAAAATTATAACGGCTAACATTGAAAGAAACGTACAATATCACAAATGGATAGACAACATTTTCCCAGTGAAAAAAAGAATGGAAAAATTAGAGTTTTAATTGATTTCAGAGATCATAATAGGAATTTTGCTAAAGATGACTTTACAGTCCTAATCGCAGAACTTTAATCAATGAAATAGTTGACTATAAAGCTCTTTCCTTCATGGACGGTTATTCCGGGTTCAATTAAATCGGTATGGACCAAAGGGATGAATAATCTGCAGCCTTCAGATCACTTTGATGTGTGTTTTTCTATCGTGTAATGCACTTTTGGATTAAATAATGTTGGTTCAACATATCGATGTGCCAAGCACCATATCATGAAAAAAATCTTAGAGAAATTTGTCAAATGTTATGCAGATAATTTGGTAGTTAAATCTAGACAACATTCAAATTACTAGGCTAATCTAGAGACCATATTCAATAATATTCTATAACACAGTTTGATGATGAACCCCTTGAAATACAATTTTTGGATAACCTCAGGAAAGTTCCTTGGATTCATTGTATGCTATCGTGATATCAAAGTTGATCCTGAGAAATAAAAATCATTCCATGGCATGTCAACTACTCAAAATTTGAATGAATTAAGAAGAATCCAAGGACACTTTGCTTATATTCTCCACTTTATCAAACTTTTTGTAGGAAAATGTTTCCTCTTAACCAAATTAATGAATAATAGAGTCACCTATTAATGGACTGAAGACATCCAAGAATCATTAAACAACCTTATGAAATATCTCTTGAGTTCACCAGTATTAGTGCCACCTATTGAAGGAAGGACACATATTTTCTATGTGACATCTCTTGAGAGATCACATGGTGCGTTCGTTACCCTAAAGAATGATGTTTTAAATGAAAATAGATTTTATTTTCTCTAACAAACTATGCTTGATTCCGATTCATGATATTGAAGTATTAAAAAACTATTGTAAGGACATAAAAAATGAAGTTCATAAATTTAGGCACTACCTACAACATCATGAGGTCATATTGGTATCTCTCAGTAACTTGCACTAATTTATTCCCAGTATTCTTGGGCTTACAGGGTGTCTGGCACAGTGGGAAGTTATTTTGCAATAGTTTGATATCCAGTTTGAACCTCAAAAGGAAATAATGGTCGGATCTATAGCTGAATTCCTTTATAAACACCCATATGAGGTAGATACATCATTGGATATTGAACTTCCTGATGAATAGTTATTCTCCTTTCAAGGAAATCCCCAAACATGGGAGATTTATTAGGATGGTGATACCTCAATTCCAACAGAGAAGAGAATGGAAAACTATAAACTCAACAATGTTGGGTTATGAATTGTACTTATTTACCAAGACAAGTTAGTTTTTCCTTATTCCTTAATGTTGTAAGAAGGTGGTACAAACAATTAAGTAGAATATAATGCTCATATCACAGTATTGGAATTGGTACTTCATGTGCACGTGAACCACTTGAATGTGAAAGGTGATTCAGAATTGGTAATGAAACAAATAAATGGGAAATATTCTCTCAGAAAAGAAGAGTTACTCCATTTTATTGATTATATCATAGGGTAAACAATTTAGTTTACCTCATAGACAACATTTTCTTATGTACCACAATCAGAAAATGCCCAAGATGATGCACTGGGTAATGTAGCTACAACCCCGGTAGATCGAAATTGGGATGAGATAATCATCAGTATAACCCATCGTCATGGGGTCTCACCATTTAGTCAAACTAGAATAGAGGAAATTAATGAAATTAGACCTATTTATAAGCCACATGGTCATACCACATGATAGAGAACACTAATCATGGAATACATTCAAAATAGAGTACTTCCACCGGATAGGGTTGAACACGAACAGATCAGATGATGAGCAGCTGATTTTTCTATTTAGAATAATCCATATCACCAGAAGATACTCTATAAATGGGGATTTGATGGAATCATTGAGAATAAACTATAGATTTCATGAATGATGTATATTCAGGATCTTGTGGTGCTCACCAGTCAGGGCATAGGCTTTCTGATAAAATATTAAGGCCTGGATTCTTTTGGCATTTAATAACGCAGGATTGCATATATTTCACTATGAAATGTAACCCCTTCTATGTTCATGCCAACATCATTCATCAACCCCCAATGATGTAAAAAATAGATAAATTCACCTGTCCATTTTCCACATGGGAAATGGATGTAGTATGGCCTTAGCATCCAGCTATAGCTAAGTAGTTCATGTATATTCTTAATTCTATTGATTTATTCTCTAAATTGGCTGAGGTAATTACCCTCAAAGAAATTTGTGCCAAAATCATGGTTAGTTTTGTCATAACTAACATCATCACCATATTTGGTGTCCCACATACTATATAGAGGGACAATGGAACCAATTTTTATTCTATTGAGTTAATAAACATATATCAGGATCCCAATATCAAATCCAAACATTCATCTCCCTATCTTGAGACATCCAATGGCATGATAGATGCATTCAATAATACCCAATCAAATATCACCAGAAAATAGTGGATAAAGATATGAAATATTATCTTGATAAACTATTGCATTATTTATTGGGATGTTGGACTACAACCCATACTGCCACCCTGGAAACCCCTGATTCATTTGTGTACGGAATAGAAGTAGTTTTATAATTGAAATTCAATTTCCATCACTCAGATTTGCAATCTGTGATCAGTTTTCTATAAATGATTGTTCTCAGAAATGGTTTGATGAGATAGAAAGATTAGAAAAAAAAAACATATTGCCCAATTTGCATCATTTAGAAGTCTATCTGAAGAGAATAGCGCGAGACTTTAACAAGAATGTTCTCCTCTACTCATTCCTTCAAGTACAATTGGTATTGTTCCTCAGGACTATAATGATACCAGGAAAGAAACCTCCAATGATTGAGACAATGTGGGAAGGACCTTATTTCATATACAAGGTCTACTTAAATAGAGATTATTCCATAATCTCAATGGATGGATAACTAATTACAACTCCATCCAAGGCACTATTATGGAAGAAATACTTTGTGTAGTTGTAAAAATTGTCCTCACTCCAAGTCATAAAACTACACAACCCCCATGTCCCCACAGAAAGAAAAAATGGTACACAACAATGTCCTCACTGCAAGACATTAAAATGCATAGTCCCCATGTCCTCACTGCAAGACATAAAACTACAAAACATTGTCATAGATGCATGATATAAAATTGCACAACCTTATGTCCTCACTGCTAGACATAAAACTGCATAGTACATCAACCTCCTTTCAAGACTGAAAACTGCACAATTCAAGGTCCTAGTTTCAAGACCTTATACAACCTAACAAAAATAAAATCCATGATGCACGATGTTTAAATTTGTAGTATCATTATCCTTGTCACATGACGGTAAACATGATGACATCTTTTTTGATAATTACACGACATTAAACTGTATAGTTAAAGTGTTCTTTACATGACTTTAGGAGCTTCCATATGTATGAATCATTTACGTCAATACTAAATATTAGTGGAACATGAGTCCATATCTTCCCAATGTGTACGTCAGATCTTCATAGTGACCCCATTTTATGAACTTAATGGGGCTTTATTCTCATATATAAAAGATACGTAGAGATTCTTGGATCTCCAATCGTGGGAATAGTCACAACCACAAAAATTTTTATTTCTTTTTCTCCACATGTATATGAATCAGATCTATAAAAAGTTTTCCTTATGATACATGGTTTGTTCTATATACCGTTTTGTGTCATAAGTTTAAACGTTCTTCCAGAACATGCCTAAAATCCCTCATCTCCCATGTCAAACTCGATTGGTGTAGGATAAGAATGTTTCAATAACTACATAAGGAATTATTCTCCTCTATATGAGATACTCAGAGAATCCCATATCTCCAATCATGGGCCTAGTGAAGATATAAAAAAACCCCATTTATTTCTTATATAAACATCGATCATGGATATGGAATGTTTAAAGTACTACATATGACTTGGTTCAATCCTCTAGCAAGACACATGGTGACACATGGATTTTATCCCATAGTCTAGCTACAATATGAATTTCATTTCACATTGGCTCATCTTCATCCTTACCACATGATGTTAAAATGCATGAAAACCTAATACCCTTACTCATCACATGATTAATCTTTTTGTTACAGAAGAAACCATTACTCCTACTTATTTCTCACACCGATCATATCTCACATGAGCATAAGAATTGTGTAAAATAATTCTCTCTATAAATAAGGTGTCTCAATTATTAGTATGGTTATCAATGTCCCCACTACATGACTAAAAACTGTATAGTACAATGTCCTCACATCATGAATTAAAACTGGAACACATAATATTGCTTCAATAGAAATAATTAAAGTCTCCATTATTACGTATGAGTCATATCTCTTTAAAGGATGTCACGTACATAGCCAATATTGATTCAAATTTTTATCATGTACATTGAGCATAACCCCCTTCAATATTTGAAACATATAATATTGAATATTTTCAGATCATCATAATATTCCTTACGGTTTCTGGTGACTGGATTTCTAATATCTAAGTACACTTTTTCCTGACTATGCTGTACTTGCCCTTAAGAAGCCTTTCATAAGTTGCCTACATAATAGTCATGTCAGTCAAAAGAGTCCACTATTTTGCTATGAATTTTATTCTCTAGTTGGCCTTGCATAATAAAATCCCCATAACGGGTTTTTCAAATGACGGTAGTTTCATTATTGGTTATAGTGTCTTTTTCCACTTCAAACTATGATGACAATATACAAGAATCTGAATTTTAAAACAGTCATTCTGGTATATTTGTCTCATTATCTTTCTCTAGATCTGAATATCTTCAACACCATGGTTTACACATCTCTCTCTCTATGTGTTGAAAGTAATATGAAATAACCTTGGATCACTTAACCACATATCATATAATATTACCATTTCTATTCCTAGTCATATGACCTAAAACTACAGACACCATACTCCGTACATTTGGGTAAGACCTTCAAAGAAATCATATTCCTCTTATACTTCAAAAAGCATGATTAGAAATAGTCTCTCCATATTCAGGTACTTTTTTCATAAACCAAATTATATTCTTTAGAAAATATAAAAATACATAAACCATCTTCGTATTTTAGAAATAGAATGTCAAAATTATGTGAGATTGTTTTCCTATCTATGCATTGCGTGCTCTTAGGTGGCCTTTCATAAAAGTTTCCAACATAACAGGAATGTCAGTCAAAATTTTCCACTATTAGGCCATACTGCATATTCCTGAGTTGGGCTAGCATAATACATCCCCCATATAAGGGTTTTCAAATAATGATAACTTCTTTCTTGAAATATAATTCCTATAATAACATTAGCCCTTTTTCCATATCATTCATCAGATACAAAAATTTACAAAACAATAGTTTAAAATTTTCCCTTCTATACCTGAATTTGGTGGTACTTTTTCAAAGAAATTATAACAACTTGGTCTCGGTGATAGCATAATCACCCCGCTTAACCGGGCCGTCGGGCCCTAGAACTCCAAGTACCACCAGTTTCTCCATAGACACGTGGGGTATTTAAAGACCCGGAAATCCTGTGGAAAATCTTTTTCATAAATACATTGGAATTTTACGAGTCTGCAGTTTCTGACAGGGCCTGATTCTGAGGCCCGGTGTGTCCAGAATCTATTTCTGATGTTTTGTTTGGGTACGTTCAGTTAACGTACGTGCGGTAATTTATATTTTTTTAACCGTTTCTCGGAATTAGAATCTAAGGACACCAATGAACTCACATCGCATGTATTCTCTTAAGGATACCTTTACCGTAGTTACGTTTTATCAGGAGAGGAAGTTAATATTTGAGGATTCATAAAATTTAATAAAACTTTATGTGTGACATAATATTTATTTGGGTGGTATTCATTTTTTTCCAAAGGGAAGTTAGAGTTGGGGCCCACCCACACATAACCTCCCATGGGAGGATATTTTTTGTTGGGGCCCACACAACCTCATATACCTCAACTCCCCTTGAACCCCATTTAACTCTTTAACTCCCAATTTATGGTGGAGCCTTTCCACCTTCCCACTTAATGGTCAACTCACCCTCTCAAATAATTATCTATCTTGCAATTAATTAATTGGCTCATCTAATTTGAATTATTTTGAATTCATTATGTGAGAATAATAATATGTGTTATATTATTATGGTTGGTATATTTTTCATTTGATGGGAGAATTAGTGGAGTTTTGGGAGAACACTTCGAGGAACGATATCCTCTTGATGAAGAACACTGTTTCCACCGAAGAACTATGATGCAACTCGTTACTTTCCAACTGGAGAAAGAAAGGGAAGACTCCGCCCACGAAGAATGTTGCCAATGACAACGACATCCCCTATTACGTTGAAGGAACGACTTCCATATTTTTCAATGACCGACTTTCGTGACTCTTCAATGTTCAACAATGAAATACAAGATAGAGGGATTTGATTTATTTTAATGTCTAAATTATATCCTGGTACGTTGACATTTGTTTTTTTGGTTAACAGTGACCAAGTTGTTATCACCTAACACGGAGGGCACGGTCCAAACAAATATGGCCTGATGTCCCTCAGTTGAACATTGTTAGTGTTGACAACGGAGGCAGAGCAGGTAGGGCGCTGTGCGGTTGCACCGCACCGAATGAAAGGGGTTTGTGGGCAAGAGGGTCATGCCGAACAGTAGAGGAACCATTAGATGAAGGTGGTGGCAGATGTGGAAGCCTTGAATCGACCGCGTAGAGGGTCCAACGCCCACTCAGGCCACCCGGACCGTAGGATGAACGGCTGGCCGACTGGAAGGCCTGCTGGAGAAACTGCGGCACCCGCAGTTGCCGCGTAGAGGTGGAGGACGTGGAACGCATTCGCGAGCTGATCGATAGAATAGAACTTTTCGCTTGCCTGTCGGCCAGGCTGGAGATCCACGGTGCCTGCCGGTGCTGTGCGGAGAAGACTGTGGCCCGCTTCCATTGGCCTTTCTATGGGGAAAACCGGTCAGCTGCCTGCCGACTAGGCTAGAAAACCACGGCCCCCGCAGGCGCCGCTTAGGAAGAACCGCTGCCCGCAGCGCGGGCCTTGTGCGCTGGGCAGAACCTACCGGCTGGGCAGTAAGGAGGCGGTGCCACTTGGCACCGCCGGGGGAACTGGATGAGCCCAGAGCACGAGCCGGGTCTGCAGGTGGGCCGCACCCCACCAGGCTGGGCCGACCCCATAGCCGGGTCAGACCCGCCGAGCCGGGCCTGGCAGACCCCCCAGCTGGGTCTGACCTGCCAAGCCAGGTCAGGCCGACCCGCCAAAGCCCCCTGGGCATCACGGGCTAGGCCCGACATTGCTTAAATGAGAATATCTTCAAGACCGCACGTCCGAACGACGCGCCGTCTACCACACTGGGACCTCCACGATGAAGCGGTCCTTTTTCATTACACTAAGCGAGTTTTGGAAAAATTTGGAAAATGGATAGGTTTGGATAGAGTGTAAATCAATATGGTCCCCTATAATGGAATTTCCAATAACTCTCAGGTCGGGCATCCGATTGACACACCATCTGTCGCGTTGGGTTCCTTTTTATGAGACGGAAATATGGGATACATAAAATCAAGACTCCATTATAGGTGATGTATCAACACTTGAATCGAGGAGCAGTCCCTCCAGGAATCAATCGTGTAGTGTATGGGAACCCCAGAGATGGTTGCGATGAATATTGTACCAGAATACTACGTGGTTTAAACAATGATGACTAGTATACTAGAATCCTCCGTGGGTTTGACAACTTTGACCACTAAACCATAATCTTCTGTGGGTTCGACAACGATGAATACTATACGGGGATCCTCTGTAGGTCTGACAGTTATGACTTCTATTCTGGTATCCTGTGTGGGTTTGATAGAATAGTTGGTCATGTATCCCGTGTGGTCTGACATCATAGCTAGTCCTGTATCCTGTTTGGGTCCGACATCATAGATTAATTAGTGACTAAATCTGATCATCTCTATGACTCTATGAAAGATGTATACATGTGTGAGATGAGTCATGTCTTTCAAACATTATCATCATTGTGATTGACTTCACTTCATTTGTGGACTTGGGTGTGCTTGGGCTTGAGAGTTGGAGCCAGACTGTGACTGGTAACTTAGGTATATGTTTGAGCATATACTTATATAGGGTTGGTAGATACTTCGTGATTGTATCTTTCTACTGTGGTTTATCCTTTGTGGATTCTGGGAGACCTTCAGGAGTCTCAGGGTCCCCTACGGAGTATTTTTATGCTCACCCATGCACGGACTTTTCATGCCCCTTGTTGTGTTCTGTGCAGACAACAAACATTAGTGATCGAGGATGAGGGTGATGGACGGAGGCTTCTTGGAGATGGACTGGACGGGATGTACCTTAGGGACAAGTTGTTGGAGTTCTGTACCTATCCTTCAAGTAGGATTCCCCGGTGGATGATCCAAGAGATGTTTTCCTTTTTACCTGTACTTGTTAATCAGTTGGGTTTGTATACTGGTCCATATACTTTCAACACACCTTAATTTTCTATTTTAGTACTTGTTGCATCTTCTGCTTGTGTTCAGACTGTGTGTGTGTTTCAGTTTAAAAGGAAATACCTTCATTTTTTATCGGTATTACACATTTGGTACTATTCGCTAACCCCTGGCCTCTAGGAGGCGGGATTGGGGTAGTCACAGCACATGCCCTACGGACGGGTCGTGACAAATTGGTATCAGAGGAGTTGGTTCTACAACAGAAATTGGACTCTGATTCATTAAATGGTGATAGTGTTAAGTGTTTTGGGTGTTGTTATCAATTTAGGGAAACCGGTGTTGTGCGGGGGCCGATGTATCCAAACACTAGGTCTCTGACATCTGATATCTAACTCAGTGCACGAAAACACTAATTGCGTGGGTGTTTCCCTGAAAATGTTTTCATCGTGATTACATTGTGTCTGCTCACTATGTATACAATTTTAACTGTGGCACAACTGTTTCTTTTAAGGATGGCCCCACGAAGGCAGCCAGCTAGGGTTCCGAGTTGAGTACGAGATGGTAGCCTACCGAGCGATGAGGCCTCAATTCAGGGCCCCATCTCATCAGAGGTACCAGCAGTACCACTACTCGTTGGGCCACGGATACAACCATCTCTAGTAACGGAGAGTGCAAGCCGCCGGAGTGCATTGCATAAGTTCTAGCACCAAATGCTACCCAGGTTCTGGGGAGAGACGGACCCACACACATCTGTGGATTGGCTGGAAGCTGTCGTGAGAGATTTCTGATTGGTAGAGACACCATCTGACCTCATGGTGATCCTTTTCGTGAGTCTCCTACATGCAGCAGTAGGCATATGGGGGAGCCTAATACTCCAGGTGCATGACGAGGCATAATTACTCTGAAAAGACTTCGAGAGTCTCGTTCTCTCAGAGTTTGTTGCAGGCACCCTTCGTGCGGTGTGGATTCATAATTACTTCATATGAAGCAGGGCAGCATGATAGTATCTCAGTTCTCAGCGAGGTTCACCTACTTCTCACGCTACTCCACGGATGTGGTACCAGAGCCATTCATCAGGGCCCGAACTTTCGACGAGGGACTCAATCATGAGATCAGTGCTTTGATGATTCCCCCCAGAATTCTAACATAGGCGGGGGTGCTGGAGCGAGCCCTTCTTTTGGAGAGTTTTCTCACTGAGCAGTCACCTGCGTCGAGACCCACAATAGGGTGACATGTAGCAGAGTCTTCTACAACTGTCTGTATATAGATGATGTAGAGGTCCCAGCAGACCAGGGCATCAGGTGGGCGACCCTAGGATACAGGTTCAGCTGTGAAGAGCACACGAGACAGAGCCAGATATATGAGGAGTAGGTAGTACTAAGCATGCGGCAGGCAGGGCCACATGGCTCGTGACTGCCCAAACTGCCAGGCAGATGAGCAGTAGATAGTAGGGGGACCTCCCAGGAAGAGGCAAAGGTTCCACCGTGGTGGTATGCCGGGAGTAGGCGGACGTGGTAGGGGAGCTCGCTGAGCAGCGGGTGTTGGATGACGTTTCGAGGCACTACCACCAACACCACCACCTGGAGGTCCACCACGACCACAAGGAGCTGGTGGATAGAGGTGGGTTCAGCTTCAGGCAGTCAAGGCCTACGACCACATCGCACCTGAGATGATTTGAGGTACTATCTGTGTCTACTCCACACTTGTTTCATTACTTATATTAAGAGTTGTGATTCATTATTTTATATCCAATTCCCCCATTCAGAGCTCAGAAATTCCAACGGAGTAGTTGGATCGATCCTTATGGCTAGAGACTCCTACAGAAGTAGACTAGATGATTACGCACTGGTGCCGGATGTTTAAGCTTACTCTATGAGGTGAGAGATTCGGTTGTGATCTTCTTGTAGCGTCGGCGAGGCCATATGACGTCATATTGGGTATGGACTAATTATCCACAGTTCATGCTCTAATTGACTATATTAGGCACAGATTGTGGTGTATCTGCCCGGATGGGACTCTGTTCACCTTCATCAGCGAGAAGGGAGCCTTTGCAGCGCTGAATGGGCTTACGCATAGGAGGGGGCAGCCGATCACACATTATTTGGCTAGTCTCATTCTCGGAGCGGTTGATGTACAGAGTCAAATTTTTCCTATTGTGGTGGATCAGTATGCAGATGTTTTCCCTGATGACATTCCAGGACTACCTCCTCGTAGAGAGGAACACTTCTACATTGACCTGTACCCCATGAAAACACCGATATCTAATCCAGAATATTGGATGGCTCCCACCGAGCTTCGTGAGTTGTGGGTACAGTTGGAGGACTTGTAGGGGTAGGGATTTATCAGACCCAGTGTTTCACCCTAGGAATCTCTAATTTTGTTC
Organism: Viscum album; assembly: GCA_963277665.1. Classification (NCBI taxonomy): domain Eukaryota; kingdom Viridiplantae; phylum Streptophyta; class Magnoliopsida; order Santalales; family Viscaceae; genus Viscum; species Viscum album. The sequence continues at coordinate 598,006,206 of OY728139.1, forward strand.
CCCAAGAAGGCAGATAGGAACTTACGACTATGTGTCAACTACCGTCGCCTGAATCAGGTGGTCGTGAAGAATAAGTACCCACTCATGAGGATAGACGATCTCTTTGATTAGCTCAAGGGATCATGATGATTCTCTAAGAGAGACCTCAGTTCAGGCTTTCACCAGCTTAGAGTTCGAGACGAGGATGTGTAGAAGATGGCCTTCAGGTGTCTGTATGTCCACTACGAGTTCTTTGTAATGACCTTCGGTGTAACCAATGCTCTAGTAGTGTTCATGAGTCTCATGAACATGATCTCCTAGACATACCTCGATCGTTTTATCATAGTCTTCATCGACAAAATACTGATTTACTTGACTACTGAGGAGGAGCATGCCTACGATTAGCATGTAGTACTAGACACACTCTGAGAGCACCATCATTATTGTATGCTCTCAAATTTCTAGTTATGGATTCAAGAGGATCATATTCTGGGACATGTTATCTCGTAGGCTGGAGTTGCAGTGGATCCAGTGAAGAACGAGGAAGTACTTTCTTGGGATCCACCTAGGAGTGTTACGAAGGAGCGGAGTTTCCTTGGACTAGCTGGGTACAATTAGAGATTTGTGCCAGACTTCTCGAGAGTGGAAGCACCGCATTCAGCTTTGACAAAGAAGTGGAAACCCATAGTGTGGTCAGATAGATTCCAGCAAGATATTTCAGGCGTTGAGGCAGAGGTTGACCTGTGCCCCCATCTTGAGGCTACTAGAGGAGAGCATATGGTACGTAGTTTACTACGTTTCATTAGGGACCGAAATCAAGTTTTTTATGATGCATGAGTGAGAAGTGATCGTGTATGGTTCATGGTAGTTGAGATAGCATGAGAAGAATTATGCTACCCATGACCTTGAGTTGGCAGTAGTGGTCTTCGCCTTGAAGATGTGGTGGCACTATCTAATGGGAAAGCATTTTACAGTCTACTCTAACCACCAGAGTCTTAAGTACATCTTCTTACGAAAGGACCTGAACTTGAGACAATGATGATGGCTCGAGTTCCTCCAGTACTATGAATACGAGATAGTCTATAATCCTGGGAAGGGGAACGTTGTTGTAGATGCTCTCAGCAGGTTATCAGGCATTCATCTGCTAGGAGAGGTGATAGTGCAGCTGGTTGCATTGTAGATATCCGTTGTGGATAGCGATGAAGCAGCCTTTCTACAGTCTCTCACATTCACTCCTCCACTTGTACTGCAAGTCAGAGAGGAAGAGCGAGGGGACTTTGACTGTGAGACAGGACGAGCTCAGATATCTTCAGGGGGGCACCTGATGGGTTTTCTGTAGGTGGGGAGCATGCCATACTTTTAAGAGGGAGTACCATGGTACTAGTTGCACAACAAAAAGAAGTGTTTAGGGAGTTCCACACATCCCATCTAGAGGTACATCTAGGAGTTGAAATGATGTATCAGTACCACAGACGACAGCACTGGTGGCTGGGTATGAAGAAGAAGGTAGCAGAGTTTGTCTCGCGATGCCGCACTTTTTAGCAGGTGATGGCTGAGCCCCAGGTTCTATCAGGATTGGTTCATCCCTTAGAGGTCCCAGGGTGGAAGTGGGATGGGATATCCATGGATTTCATGATGATACTTCCATGCATATCTAGAGGAAACGACTCTATCTAGGTGATTGTCGACCGACTCACCATGTAGACCCACTTCCTACAGATCATGGAGTAGGGCTCGGTAGAGAGATTGGGACACATCTATGTATAGAAGATCATATGACTTCATGATGTTCCATTGATGATCGTCTCTGATCAGGATTCTCGTTTCACTTCTCGGCTATGGAAGGGGTTGCAGAAGGCTTTTGGGACACAGCTTCGCTTGAGCACCACATTCCATCCTCAGATGGATGGTTAGACTGAGAGGACCATTCAAACCCTTGAGGACATGCACCGTGCATGTGTCCTTGACTTTGGTCGTAGATGGGAGGATCACATACCCTTGGTGGAGTTTGTGTACAACAATAGCTACCACTCCACAATCGGGATGGAAACTTAAAAGTCACTATACGACCGACCTTGCAGATCACCATTGTGCTGGACTGACCCAAGGGATTCAGCACTTGTGGGACTAGAGATGGTAAATGCTTCAATGGAGATGGTGCAGATCATCCCGGAGAGGATGAAGACTGCACAGAGCAGATAGAAGTCATATGCTGATAGGAGACGGAGACCACTGGAGTTCGAGGATAGAAACCACGTCTTCCTATGGGTCTCACCTCGACGAGGTCAACAGAGATTTGACCGAGGTGGAATTTTATCTCCGTGATTCATCAGACATTTTCAGGTTCTTGGAAGAGAAGGCGAGGTGTCCTACCGCCGGTCCATTCCACCTCAGTGGCACTGGGTGCATGATGTCTTCCACGTATCTCAACTAAGGATATACGTTCATGACCCATCCCACGTTATCTACCACAAGGAGGTGGACATCGATGATGGGGTGACATTCATATAGGTTCTAGTGGATATTGAGGATCGACAGTATCAGGTCCTACGTGGATGGTCGATTTCTCTGATATGCATATGCTGGAAGCATGTGAACCTACATGAGAGAACATGGGAGATGGAGGATAAAATGTGTGCTCAGTACCCCCATTTGTTCCCTTAGGTCTGTTGTAGCTTACAAAGATTTAAATACTTGAGGTGGGGAGAATATAAAGAATCATAAATCCTGAGGAAATTTTTTTTCTCAAATACATGGAAATTTTACGAGTCCGCAGTTTGTGACGGGGCCTGATTCCGAGGCCCGGTGTGCCCAGAATCAATTTATGATGTTTTGTTTGGGTATGCTCAGTGAACATCATCATCATAATATAAATTTATTCGAAGGAGCATGCGCAATAGAAGAAAAAATGGTCCCAAACCACCCGAAGAAGAAAAAACAAGATGCCTAAGGGGGGCAAAAATAGTGAATGTTGTGGGAATACCATCGAACCAAGGTGACCCCCTCTAGAATCATGGTGGCAGTAGTGTGAAAATAACAATGGTCCAAACCAGGGACATTGATGGAAGAAAGGTAATATACAACCTTATTTCCCTCACGTGATGTGTGAACAATGATGATATTGCTGTTGATCATGTCTCTGCATTTCCTAGTGATGTAGTGGATAGACCATGGCATGACGTTAGATCCTTGTATGGAATTGTAGAGGATTATGGAATCGGTTTCCACCTATAATAATGTGATCCCCTCTTGATGGAATAGGGAGAGTCCCATCAACATTACCTTAGCCTCAGCCTGGATAGAATAACCACACACCAGGCTGGCAAAGAAGGCCATAATGATCGACCCAGAAGGGTTCTGAACCACCCCTCATCCTCGGATCAACCCCATGATGCATGATCTGTCAGAGTTGAGTTTGATCCCTCTATTTGGTGGTAACCAGTGAACCCAATTTCCTCTCCAATGCCTGCTACCTAAATTATCGGTATCAATACGTGCCTGGTGATGTTGGATAGTTGGATCCTCCTTCCATTTGTGAAATGATCTTATCAAATCCAATAGAAGGACATTGGTACGAATAATGATCTGTTCTATGGAGGTGTTGTTCCCTTCATGTCGAGCCTTGTTCCGTGCTTGCCAAATCAACCAAAAACCTGCATGTATGTCCATCATGTGGGATATCTTCTCAGGGCTCCTCTCCTCTATTTCATGAAACCATTGGTCCAGAAATGACATGTCAGCCATGACATTGTCCGAAATAGCTGTGAACTCACCGAAGTGCTGCCTCACCGCCCTCGCCCATTCACCTTCAAAAAACAGGTGACCCACATTCTCATCCCAGTGGTCTGAGTATTAGTGACACCATGAAACCAACGAGATGCTGCAACGCTTAATATCTTCATCTATAAGAATGTCCTTGTGACGCAATCAACACGTAAGAATGCTTATTTTGATCAGAGTGCCTTTGGACTATAAGATCACATTCCACAAATCACTCTTATCACGGGGGGGCATGGAGCTTCTAAAATCTGTTGAAGAGAAGGACCCCGAGGTAGAGTGAGAGAACACTCACATGTCCGGATAGGAGTTTATCTCAATAAGGTTGAATGTATCACACTGGTCCTCGTCCAAGATCGCTGCAATGAAGGTCGAGTGTGCACTCACCTCCTTGAAGGTGATCAGTGTTCTCGGACACCCAGGGAAGCCGAGTATATTTCCAGGCTAGTTATGGTTGAAGAAGAGGATGTCCCCCCTCCCAACGATTTATCTGGACTGTTTTTCAAGAGAATTAATGAGAGGGGAGATCACTAACAAGAAGGAATAGATTTGTCCGACATCCCTGGACTCGGGTCCAACAGGCGATTTGTGCATGGTTGTTCCCCATAAAGTGCATTGCTCCAGAACCTCCCAGTCGATCGTTGCATGCATGCACTAGATAGTGTCTTCGAGCTGACAAACATTGATGCCCCCTTCCCTGGTTGGCCTCGCCACCCTGTCCCATGAAGCCCAATGTCTTCTTCCCTCTGAGTGCAGATCTCATATGAAGCCAGCAAGTATCTTATCAATCCTATTGATGATTCTCTTCAGAATATTGATGGACGATTGAGTGTGGAAAGGGTAGGAATGAATCACACTATTGATCTATGTTATCTGACCCCCAAACGAGAGGTAGACGCTCTTCCAGTTTAGGATCCGGTCCATAATCCTGTTGACAATGGCATCAAAATCACTTAAGCAGAGTTGTCTCGGGGAGATTGGTGCTCCCAAATACACCATGGGAAAGGACCCTCTATTCATGTCCATGATTTGCTGAATATCATTGCTCCAAGAGGCGGTGCATCCATTGGATAAAAAGAAATTGCTCTTAGCCTGTTTGATGACTTTCCAACTCTAGTGGCTCTACCCCTGTAGCACCCTACTCATAACATTAATTTCCTACCGGCTGGTATTTGAGAATATGAAGGTATCATCTACGAACATCGGATGAGAAATGGGAGGAGCCCTCCTCCTTCTGCGAAATTATGTAATCTCACCATTTTTAGTGCCCCTATGTAGATTCCGACTAAGGACATCCTCCGAGAGAATTAAAAGTGTTCGGGACAGGGGATCGCCCTACCTCAGACCATGGGTATCCTTGAAAAACCTGTACTTTTTCCCCATTAAAGTGACAGACAACCAGGGGGAGCTGAGTCACATAAAGAGGATGTAAATGTTCCACATGGAGAAACCAATTTTTGCTAGAACCTTGTTGAGAAACCCCCACTCAACCCTGTCGTAATCTTTGATCATGTCCAACTTGAAATCCAGATTGGAGCCGCGAGTCTTTAGGTCAAGGTCATTGATCATATCTTCAGCCAGAGCATAAGCCCCTGAATGGACCTCCCTTTCATGAAGTTGTGTTGTTCCAAGGACAACCACTAGGGGATATCGGCGGCCACCCTTGCATTCATCAGTCCGGCCAAGATCTTATAGGAGAAGTTGTAGAGACTTATAGGCCGGTAATGAGATAAGGAGTGGGGGTTTAGTCTTGGGCAGAAAAACAACAGTCGCGTCACAAGAGGCCTTGGGAAGGTAACCCCTCCGAAATAAATCACGGATGGTAGTGGTGACATCCTTTTTAATGATGTCCCATGAAGGTTTGTAGAACGAGCCCGGGAAGCCGTCTGGGCTTGGTGCTCTTTCGGGATTAAGCCTCATCATGGCTTCCCGAATTTCATTTTCTTCCATAATGGAGCTCATGGAGGAATTGTCCTGTGCCGAGAGCTGGTTGATAATCACATTGAAACCCCCCCCCCCCATACCCCAGAATATGTTTTTCAGAGACAAGGATTGGGACCGACATGGAGATCATCCAAGGAGGCCAGGGTCATATCACCTTCCGTATCTCTGTCAATAGTATACCTGCCATCATCCAGTAAACTTTTGGGACTCACCATGCGCTTCCGTTCCTTAATACAAGCATTAGAGAAACCTGTATTCCATTCTCCCTCCCTATTCCATTTGATCATATACTCCTCCCTCACCATGCATTCATGTTTAAGGAGCATGTTTTCCATAACACTCTTCTTGCTGGAAAGGACATCTAACACCCTATCATCCTAGTCGACCTCTGAGTTCCCCTCCAAACGATCCACATCCTGCATGGTGACTGTGATTTCATCATCCGTGGAAGATTTGGATCTCGACCACATTTGGAGCTTAGCATTAAGCCTTTTGAGTTTGTAATGAATGACAATCCATGAGTGTCCTTGTGTGGGTTCCCCCTAGGTGTTGCTAACCAGGTCTTGGAAACCCGGTGGGCTGTCCCAGTAGTGATAATATCTGAAATTAGAGGGTTGGTCCTATCCTTAGGATAAGTAAACAAGTAGGGGGAGTGGTTGGATAATCCCCACACAAGGTGACTTACCTTGGTTTCTGAGAAAGTGGATATGGCACGAACGTTGGCTAGGAATCGATCGAGGCGACTCCACGAGCGACTACTTCCATTTTGATTGTTGCCCCATGTGAAACTATCTATCGAGAACTCGAGATCCGAGAGCCCTTTACTATCCATAAAATAGACAAAATCCATGCTCATGTTCCTCTGAAACAAGCCTAATCCGTTCCCCCCTTCCGCGTTCACGATCACGTTGAAATCCCCACCGATGATCCAAGAATAATTTCCCGGATCAAATGAGTTGAGTTAGTTCCACAGGGATTGCCTTTGAATTGTATTTCAGTTCTCATTGATGAATGTTATGACGAGAGTTATCCTACCATTCCCCAACCTCATGGTTATATACTGGTCACTGGCTTGCACCAGGTTCACGGTGATGTTCTTGCACCACAGAACCCATATGCGATTATAATTATGGTCGGAATGCAAGAACCCATGCAAATTGATTTTACTAGAATGGTCATTAGTTTGTTCGTAGAGTGTTTATGATCCAAAACTGCCAAAATAGAGACCTTGCACCTTCTGGTTTCTCTAGTGCGGAAATCCTCCTTAACCCGAGCTCCAATTCCACATGAATTCCATATGATTACCAGAATAATTTATCGAAAAATATCCATGAACTATAATCAGAATTCATGGCCTTGTTGAAGTGTGAGGATGAGTATTCTTTTAGGTGTCTGGATTGAGATTAAGTACATACTCTTGGAAACTAGGCCATATGTGGGGGAGCCGCTGTATGGGTCGCCCTAGAGGCATCAGTGGAGTGGCATGTTTCACTAGAAGGAGACTCGGATGTCTGCCCTAAGAACCTAGGGTTGTGACATTTGTTTTCTTCCTTCATGGTCCTATTAGTTATAAGGACAGACAGAAACGACCCCCCCCCCCCCGAATAGGTTCCCTAGGAACAGATCGAGTAGGAGTTCATCTTTTCCCTGTTGGCAGCTACCTGGGGGAGAGAGGAGGTGAGCGATAAGGCCGGAGCCCTTGCAGAGAGAATGGCTCCCAGGGAGCACGGATGGGGCTAGGCCGGAGGGCCATGGAGACTAGCCAGTGTGCATGAGAACTGAGCCTCTAGTGGAGATCCCTGAGATAACCAAGACATTATTATAGTAGGGGGAATGACTCCATCCATAGATGGTGTCATGGATCTGGGAAGGAATCCTACCAAGTTCAAGCAAGATAACAGGGGGGAACAGGTGGGATAAGTGCCCCCTCGGAACCTGGTGTAGGAGTTGGGGAGGTCTTCACTAGCCTTGAAGAGGTGTCCGCAGCAAGGGGTGCCTAGATAGGGGCGCAGGAGGACACTGTATGCTGCTACGACCCGATCCCAGTGTGGCGTCAAGATATCGAATGTTGATGGAATTTGAAAACCTATAGGGAGTGCCCCTAAAGCATGAATAGAGGGAATTACCTAGGAAAGACTAAGTATGAGATGACCTGGTCCCATGTCAGCCCATCGTCCACCTGAAGGGAGAGCCGTCCCGGAATGGGTTGGGAGATATCCATACCAACAAATAAGCGAGCCATCTACGCATCCACGCATCCTATGGTCCTATCATTAGCACATAGGAATCCCCCTAGAGCGTCTCTGGTCGATTTGAGAAAACCCCCATTCTGGTAGTGGAGCGGCAACCCAGGAAGGTCGATCCAAAAAGCGGTGCGCAAGCTTTCCATGCCCTTGTGAATGTCCATGGACCAACAGGATCGGCTGCATCACCATCGGCCAAAAGACCTTGGGGAGTTGAACCATGCACATATGAAATCCACTTCCGGGGCTAGAAAAATGCAGAAAGAATTACTATGAACCGGTGAGATCCGCGGCTGATTCTGGAGACCCCAAGAGCCGACAAAGCGCTGGAAAATGGTGATGGGGGCTCTCGGAGCCAAAGCGTGCCACAAGGGTCCATTTGAACGTACGTGTGGGATTTTATATCTTTTTAACCGGTTCTCGGAATTGAAATCGAAGGACACTGATGAAATCATAGTGCCTGTATTCTCTTAAGGAGACCTTTACCGCGGTTTCATTTTATCAGGAGTGGAAGTTAATTTTTCAGGATGCTTAAAATTAAATAAAATTTTATATGTGACATAATTTTTATTTGGGTGGTTTTTATTTTTCTCCAATGGGAAGTTGGAGGTGGGGCCCACCCCCACATAACCTCCAATGGGAGGATATTTTTTGGTGGGGCCCACACGAGCTCAAACCCTTCAACTCCACTTGAACCCCCTTTAACTCTTTAACTCCCAATTTTTGGTGGAGCCTTTCCACCTTCCCACTTAATGGCCAACTCATTCTCTTAATTAATTATCTATCTTGAGATTTATTAATTGGCTAATCTAATTTGAATTATTTTGAATTTATTATGTGAGCATAATAATATGTGTTATATTATTATGGGTAGCATATTTTTCATTTATTGGGAGAATTAGTGGAGTTATAGAAGAACTCTTGGAGGAGTGATATCCACTCAATGAAGAACACCATTTTCACCGAAGAATGATGATGTGTCTCTTTCCTTTTCAACCAGAGCTTGAAAGGGAAGACACTGCCTATGATGAACTTCGCCAGCGACAACGTCATCCCCTCTAACGTTGATGGAACGACGTACATCTTCTGCAACGACTGAATTCCACGACTTGTCAACGTTCAACGACGAAATATGAGGTAGGGGGATTTGAATAATTTTAAGGTATGAATTATATCCTCATTCGTCGATGTTTGTTATAGATTAACGGTGACCAAGTTATTATCACCAAACGTGGAGGGTGTGGGACGAAAAAACACGTCCCGACATCCCTCCATTGAACCTTGTTTGTGTTGACGATGGAGGCGGAGCTGGTAAGGCATGGTTCCTTCACACCATGTCGATGGAAGGGGTCACAGCTATGTAGGCTGCGATGAATGGAATAGGTGCTGGTGACCAGAGGTGGCGGCGGCAGTGGCGGCTACGTGCTGGCCGCGTAGAGGGTCTGGCGGCCACTCGGGCTGCCCATACCACAGGATGACCAGTCGGCCGGCTGGAGAAACCGCGGCACCCGAAGGCATCGCCTGCAGGTGGAGGATGCGGCTCACGTCTGTGGGCCCCTTGGCCAAACGGAACCGTCTGGACACCTACCGTCCGAGGTGGAGATCCGCAGCGCTTGTAGACGTCATGGGGAGAAGATTGCGGCTAGCTTCCGCGAGCTGATCTGATGGGAAAACTGGAGGGCCGCCTGCCGCTCGGGCTGGAAATGTATGGAACCCATAGGCACTACATTGGATGAACCATGGTCCGCTGCACAAGACGCGTGTTCCAGGCAGAACCGGTCAGCTATGGCCGGTCAGGGAGCAAGGAGGAAGTGCCTCTTAGCACCGTCGGGCGAACCGGACAGGTCCACAGCGTGGGCCGGGTCCGCAGGTGGTCCGTGCCCTACCGGGCCGGGCCGACCCCCCAACCAGGTCGAACCTGCCAAGCTAGGCCAGGCCAACCCCCAGTAGGGTTGGACCCGCCGATCCGGGTCAGGTTGACCCAGCACAGCCCATTGTGCTTGACGGGCCGGGCCCGAATTCACTTAAATGTGAATTTATTCAAAACTGCGCATCCAAAGGATGTGTAGTCTGTGGCACTAGGACCCCCACGATGAAGAGGTCCTTCTGTGATACTCTAATTGAGTTTGGAAAAATTTGGAAAATGTCTGGGTTTGGATCGATTGTAAATCCAACTGGGCTCCTAAAACAGAATTGCAAATAACTTTGAGACCGGGCATCCAATTGACGCAATGTCTGTTGCGTTGGGTTCCTTTTGTTGAGACAAAACTACGGTATACATCAAATTGATACTTCATGATAGTTGATGTGTCGAAACTTTACTCGATTAGTGTACCCTCTAGGAATCGAGCGTGCTGTGTGTGCAAACCCTAGAGCTGGTTTTGATGACTATTATACCAGAATCTACGTGGGTTAGACAACGATGACTACTATACCAGATTCCTCCATGGGTTCGACAACGATTACTACTTAATCACAATCCTCTGTGGGTTTGACGACGATGACTACTATACTAGGATCCTCCTTGGGTCTGATAGTTCTGACTTCTGTTCCTATATCTGATGTGGGTCTGACAGAATAGTTGCTCACATATCCTGTGTGGGTCCGAAAGCTTAGCTGGTCCTGTATCTTATGTGAGTCCGACAACATAGATGAATTAGTGACTACATCTAATTATCTCTATCACTCATTGCAATATGTTAGAGTTGAATCATGTCTTTCAACCATTATCGTCGTGGTGATTGACTTTACTTCCATTATTCACTGTGTTGTGTTTGTTCTCAAGAGTTGGAGTCGTACTATGACTGGTAACTTAGGTATATGTATGGGCATATAACTAAGTAGTGTTGGTTGATAATTCGTGATTTTATCTTTCTAGTGTGGTTTACCATTTTTGGATTCTAGGAGACCTTCAGGGGTCTCGGGTCCTCCTATTGACTACTGTTATGCTCACCCCTGCACGGGCTTCGCCCACCACTTGTTGTGTTCTATGTAGAAAATGGAAAAACGTGATTGAGGATGAGGGTGATAGACGGAGGGTGCTGATAACTGTACTGGATGGGATGTACCACAGGGATGGGTTTTTCGAGTTTTGTACCTTCTCCTCGGGAAGGATTCCCCGATGGCCAATCCAGGAGATGTTTTTATTTTTTCTTGTACTTTTTGTTCACTTGGGTTTGTATACTAGTCCACTTACTATCAGCACACCTTAATTTTCTATTTTAGTATTTTTTTTCATCTTCTTCTTGTGTTAAGAATATGTGTGTGTTACATGTTAAAAGGAAATGCCTTCCTTTTTTATCGGGATTACGCCTTTGGTGTTAGTCACCAGCCACTATCCTATGGAAGGCGGGATTGGGGTAGTCAAGGCAAGGTCCCCGAGGATGGGTCGTGACACAAATTATCAATATATTGGGATAATCTCATACCATTGGTCAAAGCTAATGACCTTAAATTAAAGCTACACAGTCTCGCCACTACATGACTTAAAACTGCAGAGTACAATGTCCTCATTGCATGACTTAACAATGCATAGTACAGTGTCCTCACTGCATGACATAAAACTACACAATACAATGCCCTCACTATATAACCTAAAACTGTACACTACTATTTCATCACTTCATGAATTAAAACAACATAGTACAAAGTTCTCACTGCAAGACTTAAAACTACACAATACCATGTCCTCACTGCATGACATAAAACTGCACAATATGATATCATAAATTTCCCTTTCTGATAAATTTTAACCATTAATCATTCAATTTTTTTATAGAAATGGTTTTCTTATACAGGAAATATGTCGGTATAAAATATCCCTTTCATTATTAAAATTCATTTTCCTGAAAAAAAAATCCATTTGGTCTTGATTCATCCAAATCTTATTTTTCTTTTTCTATCAGCACTAAAATTCAGAATTCATAATATCTCTATTTCTTGACTATGTATTACGTATACATATGTTGCCTTGCATAATATTTTCCTACTTAATAAGAATGTCAATCAGAAGATGCTACTACTTCTCTATGCATCATAAACCCTAGTTGTCCATTCATAACACTTCTACTGTAATGAGTTTTTCAAATAATGGTGACATCATTTTTGGATGATACATTCCTTATTTTATATAAGTTTTATGTTTCATGACCATAAAAATAATGGCTCAAGATTTCACTTGGAAATATTTAAAAGAATGTTAGAGCATTTCTAAGCTATTTATTCTTGACTGGGATCTTAATTCAAAATATATGGTCAAATTTATTTGACCATAAAAATTAGCACAATATAGTCCAACATGAATGATTTTAAACTACCTACAACAAGGGGTGTGGAAGTCATAATATTAATAATCTTCAAAGGGATCTATGAACAAATTTTGAGTCTTAACTCACTAAATGTACATTCTCTAGGGTTTAGGTAATATTGAGAAATAAAAAAATCATCATAATATACAATGTTTGTGGGGTTTTTCATATAGCATTAGAAAAAAGTAATCTATACTTACTAGGCCTAATTGATTAGGTAACAAAAAATCAACTAGTGAGAATGAAAACAAAGATGATTAAAGAAAAAATGATTTTCATTTAGGAAAAAAACATTTCATATAAGTGCATGCACAAATTAATGTCTATATCTTATCAGAAATCACAAATGGATTTCTACATTACCCTTTATTAGGTTAACATCCTCTTGAGCCCCATCAGTCACCAATTGAAGCTCATGTAGTTGACCAGATCCACTCTCTTCGGCATGATGAAGCGATTATTTAGCATTAGAAATGGAGTTTTTACTATCCTTCTGGACTTCTCATACTTAAATATGAATTATGTAATGCCCCCTTGTGATAATATATATTTCTTGTTGAAGACACATCTGTTGAACAATATTTTCTTTGATATTAAGCTTCAGTTCATTCAACATTGTAGTATGATTTGCCTATAATTGGGGTAGTTCTACCTGGAATTATTCAATGTTGATCAACAATATAGAATTTATCAAGTCTTTACAAATCATTTTTAATTTCTCCCTCTTTCATATAATCTCATTCACTACAGTATAAATTTCACGGTATTCAAAACCACCGAATCCTAGTGTGATAAAAAGAGATGACAATCATGGAAATATTGAAAGCATTTCCTCATGGGGAATCTCAGATATTATCTTCCAAATATTCATCCATGCTTTGAAACATGAATGAGAAAGATCCTTTTGCAGTTCTGGGTCTAATTCAGAATCATTGTCATAATGAGTGATGTATTTTGGGATTAATGCACTTAAAAAAGTTTCATGTTCTAATACTTCCTAGGAAATGGCTACTTCACATTCTAGTACTATTTTGGATGATTCAGAGGCTTCACCTCCAGACCTAGCCATTAATTTTTATATCCTTATATGGTTAGTAAAAAAATTACTGTTATGGTTTATTTCAAGGGATAACAAAAGTGAGTATAGTCACAATATTAGTATCTCTTACCTAATAGTATGTTAGCATCACGAGAAGAATCTTCCACAATATTCTCAGTTTCCTTATTTTTGTTTGATGTCCTATGGTTATGAGTTCTATCTTTAATAGGTTCAGGATACACAAAATGAATCTCTGGAATATTTAATGTCTCATGATTTACCTTGTCCAATTTATCCACAATGATGGGATTGAAATATGTATTAATAATTCCTTAAAGTATCGTTACGGAGCTGTTTCTTTAGATGGAACTACATTTCCAACAATTATTGGTTAGAAATTATATCACAATAATATTAATACTATGAATAATGGAAACAAACGTCCAGTTGATTCTATACATGTAACTTTATAATCTTTTGAAATATTTACTATATTAACATGTTGTAATACTTCTTCAAAATACATGTCAAGGTTCATCATATCATCCAATCATATCCCAGATCCTAGGTTAGTCTCACTTGTGGGAGAACTCAGCTTGTTTTCCTCACAACCTTCCTCTGACAACCTTTGACCATGAATAGATTCCTTAATAATAGTTATCTGGTCAACACTAGTCATTGTTGGATGTTATGGTGCATGTGATGAACCTAAAGCACCACATGATGGAAATCAATTTTTTTACATTAGTTCTCCTATAAAAAAAATTGATTTACCAAAATCTCTCTCTCCCATGATAGTAGGAATGGGATTAGTGCTGGGAACATAGATTGGGTTTTTTGGTCTCAAAGCCTCTTCAGTAACCAAAAGATTAGAATAAATTTGTGCCAGTTTAAAAGCAACCTCTATAGTTCCTTGAATATTATAAATATTTTCATTCAAAGAAGAACCATAAGAAGCCCCAATAATCTTATGAAGCTAAAACAATTTTTCATGAATAAGGAAAAAATTCATGATTATCAGGAAGTATTACCACTAATTAGAAAGCATTTAACTATGGATTTCTTTTCTTTTTGATTCTTTTGTTTTTTCTCTTTCTTATGATGACTTGCATCATCATCTCCAAAGATCAGTATTGGACATGGAAATACCATTTCCATCACTTCATCCAAGTCCTATTGTCTATGAGATATTTCTCCTAATTCACGGGGTGATCTGATATCTCAATGAGTAGTACATCCATGTCTATACCATAGAGATTGAACATTAGTTGATTTTACTTTAACCAGCAACATGTTAAAAATGATATTTTCCATGAGTAAAAACACTGTGACTAAATTTAAATTTCATAGAAGAAGAGAATGTGGGAAAATGGAAACTTAATTCTTTAGGAGAAAAAATAATCACACCATTATTCATCTAATGAATGACCAATACCTTCAGTGGTACCACAATCTATCATTTCTTTCACTCGCTTTGTGGTGGGAATCGATTCATTACTTATGTATATGATAATTTCTATATCTGGGTTGCGTGTTCACACATTATTGTGGTTTTCCATAACTAAAATTTTAGGAGAGTCCTATAGATCCCCAACTACTGGAATATATAGCCCTTAACGTAGATCCATCCACATGGTTTCAGCATCACAATATGTACTTTTCCTTGTTTAAATAGATTTCTTTCTTAAATATTTAGAGTACATGCCAGAGGGTTGTGAAGAGGATCTAGCTGCCTTGGATTTATGTTTCTTCCCAAATCGCACACTCACGTATGGGGGATGAGAAACTAGGACTCGTTGCTCTACAAAATGATGGAGACTAGATCACCTCAGTACAACCTCAGTAGAGATCGATGAAGTGGATTTCTTAACTCAAGAAGCTGGTTTATATCTGAAATGAGGTCTCTTCAATGAATTTGGTTCCTTGAAACCTACACCCTCTGACTCTAATGATTCAGTCCTTGATGATTAAGTGTTACATTCCAAATGACGGGGTTCCCTCCCACTATTTCTCTTTACCCAACTCAAGGGAAATCATTGTTTATTACCCCATTAGGGTAAGACGGAAGAATGTTTTCATCCTACCAGATAGTAAATCTACATACTACATCTGCAGTAGGTAAATTAAATACTTCCACATTCTTCTCCTCAGGCATTAACAACCATAATTTTCGGGAAACTATTGGATGTTGCTATAATGTTACATGAAAAGGGGGTATATAGTATTTCGTTGCTGTCAATTGAATTAACTCCAAAATATATATGGAGCATAAGCCTCTCATAAGGATTTCTCTGTCAATCCTGGTGTCCAACACGCCATCTCTACAAGCTAGCATGTATGCCGTCAACTCTAAATTTTTCATTCCATCATTATAGAATCGCCCCATAGGAGGATTCCCATAAGAAAATAAATGAAATTCCATAAACAAACTAAACCTACCCTTGATGTTGTACGAGTTCAGAGAAAAGGATGAGATTCCATAGAAATCCAGAACAAATGGTCGAAAAGAACTTCCAAAGACCTGTACCCCACATTGTATATAATAAGTTCTAATGTGAGTAGTGATCCATCCTCATAACACTCAGAACGGTCCCACTATTCAAAAAAGAGACTTCCCTTTGTAAATATGTACTATGATCCTTTGAATCTTTTCTAAAAAAAGAGTGGCCAACCCTACCATCCTTCTCTCAGCCAGCTTGGCTATGATAAAAATAGTTCTTGTCCTTAGACCAACATTGGAATCTTGTACTGCTAACAATTACACACTTATCCTCATGGCTAGGAAACCTCCGAAATTCAATTAAGAATGAATTTTGGGATTGACATTATATCCCAAATTTTCAAACTCCCCTTTCTCTAATGTCAGCCAAAACGTGTCAGTTGTACCTCTTCTCTTTGCCAATGGGTAGCTTTCTGGATAATTGCATGGGGCTCATTTTCCTTCTTCCTTACTAGGAATATATCCATCCATTCCTCTGGATAAATATCCCTTCTAGTTTTGGACATTGCGGTGGTCATGTTTTGGATTTTGTGAAATATTTTCATCATGTCACGAATGAAAAATATTTTTTTCACTGAGTCTTTCAATGTTACATTGGGATGAATAAATTCATCGTACATATCTCCATGGATCAGAGCTCTAGAAATCATGTAGACCTCCCACAAGATAATGCATACTTATGCTTTTGTTAAATAGACGTGGTTAGTTTATGGGCTCCATCTACTCAGTAACATTGGCACAAAATCATCATTCATGTACACATAGGTTTTCCCAACCTAGATAGCATCATAAATCCCAACACCTTTTAAGTCATTTTAAAATTATGCACACGTCATGCGCACCCATTATGCCCACATCCATGTAGGTTTTACACCTCCTCTTTTGCAGAAATCCTTGCTTTTCTTCCCGACGTTGGATTGATTCATATGAGAATTTCAGAAGATGGATGAATAAATGTGTGGATGAAGCTCAGGTGTATGTTATTTCATATATTGAGAACACGAGCTGTGATGCATGATATAAGCCTTTTCTATTGTCCTATCATTAGTAAATGATCCCCCAACAGAAACATTGGCAGATGAGAAATTTTTATAATATTGAAACAACGAATGTGCGACAATGTTATTTGGGTCTGGAATATTTACATCCTGCAGATGGATATAGCTATACAAAGGTGAATAAGTGCTCCAAGGAAATATATTGCGATATTTATTCAGATATTTTCCATGTCTGGAAGTGTGGGGTCACAGACATGATAATAGTCTTGACTGAAAACGTTCATCTTTTCATCAATCCTCTTACTAGACAGTTCATAAGTGGTTCTAATTTTTTTGGTTTCCATTAAACCTGCATAATGATAAAAATCCATCAATTAAGTAAATTAATTCATTATTATTGAAAAAATAATTGAAAAAAATTTGCAAATGCATTATTTTGTGCAATTATAAAACATGGAACACAAATGTACGATGATGCACAGGTGTGGAGTCCCAGTTATAGCACGCAACTAAAAACATATAGAAGAAGTGTGACGATCACATAAGCATCCGAGTGAAGGAATTGAAAAATGAGAGCTAAAATTATGAAAGTCATAGAATTTTTGCAGCATTGGAGATGCTACATATAAGAGATGAAAGTCACCCTGCACACTAAAATACTACACACTACCATCATGCACAACCAGTTTCCTTTCTCATATAAACTTTTCACACCACAATAACCTATTATTTCTATTTCATTACTTTACCTCAGTATTGGATCCTCTTTTCATTTCAGTTCTGAATTTTATGGGGGAATTTTTCGGACACTTCATTCTATAATGAATTCTAGAAAGTGTAAATGGGAAATAATTTAGAAGAAAGCAGATAAAATACATGATGAAAATCATGATTTTTAATGGCATAAACCTTGGATCGCCCTAGTCTGGCCAAGAGGTTGTCAGTGCACAACCTACTTGTGATCCCCCATATGTCGTGCAACCTACTTGAGCACCAAAATTTGGCATGTATCCTACTTTCATGGACAATTTTATTTCGCCCCAAGTCAGTTATGTTCTTATAAATATACTCTTGGGGCCTTCATTTGTATGAATGAATTTCCATGAAGCCCAATTACTGCTCTGGTTGTCCTATTTCTTCACCCAAGTCTTCTAAAAATATTTTGGTAGTTCATTAACACCAAAAGTATAGGAATTAATGGAGTATCATATGACTTAAGTCCTTTTAGTGTTTCAAATCCATAACACTTGCGCACCTAAAGCATCCAACCTACTTAAATTAGAAACACTTGTGCGCCACCTATTCCTATCACAGGAACATGAGCACCCAACATCTAGAAATACATATGAATACATCTGAAGGATTGTGTAAAGTATCTCCCATGTATTTCCATACATTTTGTTCATCACTTATGTGAATATCAAGTCTCCCAATCCTACTTGTACGCCCATACATACAGGTCAGTACCTACTTCCCTCTTTGATTCACCTAATCTGTTTTGTCTACAAGCCATCAAACCTTCCTCAAAGACATTCATTGAAAGGATTATTCATCATTTCCTCCCTTGTATGAATGATATTCTGTTGACACCACCATCAAAACCTCATGACTTATCATACAATGGGAAAAGTCACATCAGCATGTCTCTTATTTGGGTTTGTATCTTTACTGTTAGAGGTTTCCAATACATGTTCCTAAATGGGGTTAGGATTAATGGAGTTTATGTGGGTTTGTATATCAACATTTAGATGGAACTTTTACCCAGGAATAGTGTTGGGAAGTTCCCATTTTGTAAAATAAGGGTTTGGGTCCTAACCTCTCCCGTATCAAAGAGACAGAGCCTTGGGTTTCTAGTAGGGAAGGTATGATTCACGATTTATTTTACATTAAAGATAATGAAAAGTCTACCTCCCATACCTGGATCAATTTTTGGGCATCCATCTTAGTGTAATCCCCAACCTTCATCCCTTCTTCCATTCATTGAATCCTTTTCCAATGTAATGTGAATATAGGGACAGGTGGTTGCCTCGCCTTCATCCACCATCGTCGTCCTAGGTGCACCCTCTTGCACCAGCATAGGAGGAAAAGTGTATGTGTCATTGTTGAATCATTCACATACTCTTATTTATCACACCATCCATGAATCACATGGTATTATAGATTCGTGATGATTACAAAATTTACCCAAAAACACATAGTGAATAAACTACAAGAAATATGATTCCCAATATAATTGGGATACGTAGGAAGCCTTCCTAGGGACCATGATCACTGGGTATCCTCTTAAGGTATACAAACCTAATTATATTAATATGTGTATCCTCTTTATAAATAATCACCAAATTAAAACAGCATTTCATTAAGGCAAACATTTTAGGATGTAATCCCAAACTCATTTCTCTCAATGGACTAAACTCTCCTATGAGGCATATCAAACTACATGGGATTTGATTCCCATCTACTTGGGATATGTAGGAAGCCTCATTGAGGTTCAATTACAACACATCAAATCAACCCTCTTCTCCATGGGTTATATTTCCAAAAGGGTTTAATCATACATGGAATCCCACATTCATTCCAAATTTCAAGGGTTGTTTCGGCATAAGTTTCACACCAAACATTGATTAAGAACCTTTCGATAAGTTATCCAAACAACATGACATTAAAATATACATCTATGTACTTATCATATGACCTTAAAAGGTATGATGTGTCCCATTAAGAGACACACAAAAATAATGGTTCTGATTCCTTTTACAATGATACATAGGTAGCCCATTTCATGGGTACTATCCAATTATCAAAACAAATCTTCGTCTCCTTGGATGAAAATAAATTCTAGGGTGCCCCACTGGGTGGCTTAAAAAATTAAATCATCATAACAATGTTTAAAATAATCTCAAAATATTATATGATATGATACCAATGATGGAGAACATCAAATACATAAGAATATATCCCTTACAGGTTAACATTTAATACAAATTAATGATTCTATATTTCACAAACGTATATAAGTGATTGAAATTTACCAGGGAAACGTATGTTATACATGGTGAGTTCATATGGATTCCTGAATATATGCTAATTTTATAAACAGAGTCATAGAGTAGACAATAATTTCCTTTAAAATGGTGTGATGGATCTTAAATCGCACCTTCCAGACCAATGCTCATTCCAATGTATCTTAAAGTTCAAACATAATGAATGCCTACCTTTTTAAATAAGGTCCCTTTTGGATAAAGAATTTTTGGATGTTTCTGGTTCCATTAATAAATCTAATGGAAACCGCATGGAAGTAGTGATTCTTAAAACTAGAACACACATTTCAAAGAATTATGAAACAATGTAGATTGATCTCTTTTAGGATTACGGAGCACACTGTCGATTAAAATTCATTAATTTGCATTTTTACAATTATATATATATACTAACATATAATATATATATATATCTCTCTCATAACATCCATGACATAGAAATATAAATTTTATTTGAATTTCATGTGAATATAATCCCTATTTTTATGCAATATATAGAATATAACATATTTATATCATTTATATTAATTGGTTCTATAGAGAATCATAAAGATTCATTCTTGAGTATGACACCATCATTAATTTTTTTTGAAAATTAAACTAATTCAAGAAGCATGAAAAAACTCATTATTTATTCCATGATGTCGAAATGAATATGGAATGCATATGATTTCTAAGGTAAAAGTTGATAACGAGAAAAATATATCCTTAATTATTTTCTATTTTATATAGAAACCCTATGAAAACTAAGGACGAATGAAGCGAGATTTTAAAAATTCTTAAGACATCTCCATATGAATATAATATGATTTCATATTCATCATTCAGTCAGGAATAGAACATGCTCACTACATCATTCAGTAGAATATATAGGAATTTAGAGAGGAGGTTTAGGGTTTAGGATGATCGTGTGTTTGGAGATGCTACTCAAGCAGATTAAATGAGAATAATTGATTAGATTCAATGGTGGTGATATAAGTGTAATATTATACGTGGTGCTACATTTACCACAAGGTTCAACCGTAAAATAATGTTTTAGATGGTCTAACAATTCCTAATAATTTAATACATTCCAAATTTTGATAAATCCAAGCCAATATGGTCAAAACATGTAATGTAATCACACATTCCACATTCCATCATTCTAATCTATAAAATGTCATCGAGACCTAGGAACATATATGTGCATGCTCTGTAGGTGCTCTGTGAACCTATGACCACTCTCACCCTTCCAATAAGAAGCTAGCCAAGTAGGATCACAGTAATGGTTATTAATTACTCACACAATGCTCAATGTAGATTTCCCAGCTGGCTGTGTGGTTGGATATGTTTTTCAAAAAAGTGATTTTTAATTTTTTAAAATGGATAAAAAATAAAATATCGAGAATAAAAAATTAATATAAAATTCAAATAATTATTACATAATTAAAACATTTATGTAATAAAAATATATTTTGTATATTGTACTTCAATTATAATCATGCGAATGTATACTAAAATAAAAAAGAATGTTTTTTCAAAATTTATTTGATACTAAATTAACCTCGTAAACTGGTTACTACATGGTTTAGAAAAAATATGTATGTAAATAATGTGAGGTGTCTATGGGTGTTGGGGCATAATAGTTTCACTATTTTAGAGGCAACCATGAAAATCATGTAATTTTTAACTAAGGGAATTGGATGTTTAGTTCATGGTTTGATAAACCATGTTGATAAAATATATTATATTTACAGTTTTGGAAAGTGGATACTACATGTTTAGTACACCATTTCGTAATCAATATTAGTTGTGTAACATTAGAAAACATGATTTTCACGGTTCATGCATTATTGGAAAACCATAAGGAAACAATATGAATTCCCATAATGAATAAAAATCATAAAAATACTATCCCCCTTGAGCATTAATCATGTATCCCTCAGTCTATATTTCTAGCACGATGGACTAAAAAGATTACCTTATCTCCTTCCTCTTTCAACCCCATTGGGCACTGGAGTATTATAAAAAAACAAATTGTTCTGATGTTGGTCCTCCCTCCCTATATCCAATTATTGTTCCCCTCTTTAAATATATAATAGGTGTCGTTATAACTTGGATTTCATTGAAAATTTCTCTAAATCATGGGGAAATATTCTATATATTATGGGGGATTTCCCTTAGTGTGGTTTTGGAAAATTCCACATGGATTATCACATATCGTTCTTCATAGTATAACTAAATCTATATCATCATTTTATTATTTTTAGTTTTCTAACAAAATTATATGAATTAGACCATTGAATTATTCTATTAAATTGTGATTTTTTTCATTCCATAGTTCATTATTAATATCGGGAGTGTATTATAACCTATTTTCCTTCGATTTAGTCATAGTATATTTTCGATTGACTTTTATGCAATAATAATTTTTGATTTAATAGATTTAATTATTATAAATGGTAATGATAAATTAAATTGGTCACCAAGGATTGTATTTTCATGTTGGGAGATAATAAATGGCTTGAATGATTGTTATTGAGAGTGTAAGTTCATAATTAAGAGGATGTGAATCTTTATATGGTATGTGGTCCCTAAAACATCCCACAATGTATGTTTATTTCGTTTATGCAACATGTGTTTTGTGGTTTTAACATTAATGAGTGATTGGAAATTAATTATAAAAATATTGTCAATATGTATGGGTGGGGAAAAACTTTTGGGCCATGGCGGATTCTTGAATCAAATATTACATCTCAACTATTGATTCTCAAGGGCCTAGTTATATATGTCTCCCATTTGTCACTCAGACTATTAAAAGGTAAATAATATGTGAAATAAATGAACACAATTGACATCAAGATAGCATCCCATAACTTCCCTATGTAAGGAGGACTGATGGAATATGAATGAAAATACATAGTGGTAACCATAATACGTTGGGGTAGGTCTTTATAATACTGGATACACCATATATTTTTTTGGATATAAGACAGGGTAGTTGGGTGAGGGTTCTACACCCAAGAGTTTGTGTGTACTTGGGTAAGTATACACAGGGTCGATTTATGTTTGGATGTGTTAGAGGGGCAACCTATTGTGATCTTTTCAAGTGATATATATATATATATATAATATTATATCTTCCAACTGATATTGGTAGAAATTTTAAATGAAAAAATTGAGGCCTTGGAATTATATAAAAAATATTAGGTATGTTATTCCCTTTGAGTGATGGGATTTGGCCCTAATGTTGGGAATTAGGCGGAGTAGCCCATTATGGGTGTCGAGATTATAATATGACCTATGGGATAAGGTTGGGTTTCCCAATCTTGGGTTATCCACTTATAAGGATATTTTAGAAGGGATAACATGGAATGATTCTAGAATTATTATTTTTATAGTTATATGTTTTGCACATGAGGGGTCAAACAAGGTTAATCAAGATGGGTTTGGAGGATAGATAAACTATATTATTATTATTATTATTATTATTATTATTATTATTATGGGAGATGGGGTGGTGGGACACAATACATACTGATAAAAATTGAATGATATTAAAGAATTATTTAGGTGGGATTCACTTCTACATGAATTTTAATCTTTAGGATTCCATATATATTTTCTAGGATTAAGAAATTAATCATTATAATATATAGGTGCATAGGATATTAACTTTGATCCTTATGTTATACATGATTAATTATTAGATGTAAATGATATTTCCAAGTATCTTGGTATTTTTTCTATATGTGATATTTCATAGCATCTGACCATTTATCCTAATAAACTTTTTATTCCAAGGGTACATCCTAGGATATAGAGATTATACCCTATACTATATGGATGCTTAGGATATGTCCTGGTATCTTGTGATTATTCCCATATTGGATTAATTTGATTTTATGTAGTATTTAAAACTTAAACAGGATACACATTAGATTCTAGGGATACATCAAAGGGTTTTATTATTTTACCTAATACTTAAGGGGCTGGTAGGGATATTACATTGGTTCTAACGATTATGCCAGATAATTTTTGGGATTCATGAGATATTACCTAGGATCGAAAAATTATCAATATATGGGATGTTATATATATATATATATGGATATAGTGTATAAATTTGAATATAAATTAATTACATTGTAGTGAATGTCACATATTCCATCATTGATTATACAACATGCTCAAAGACAAATGACACTTGTTGAATCACATGTGGTCAATCACAAGTGTCACAAAAAATCATGATGATCGACTATTTTATTTATTTATATTTTTCTATTTATTGTTCTATATGTATAGAACATAGTTAATCCCCATAATTGACTTTTATGTTTGGGATCATCTTGGTTGTTACATAATGAGATGTAGTTACACCCTTCTAGTGTGTCCATATCAGTTGCGTACCTAAGAATACATCACTATTCATAGGTTCAGGTAGGGAATATGTCCAATGATTCATGATCATTTGAGATATATTAGTTGTATTTATAATGTTTACATGAGGTGAGGCATGAGAATGGTAAAAGGGCATCTTATGTATCACATATAATTTGTATATTATTTATATGTGGTTGAAATAATCTATCAACATTAGTATTTTATGATGGTAATATATCATTTTTCATTTAATATAATTTTGTTATTAATATTATTTTTAAATACAATTAATTTTATTATATTGTATATTTATTTCTTTTATATATTATATTTTACTCTATAATGATGGTATTATTTCCCAGTCATATCACCCTATAACCTCATCTCTAATTGGTTGTATCTATTATATAGGGAGGCATACTTGAAGTCACATAACACCCTAGTTTGAGATGCTGGTATGAGGACTTAGGTTAAGTAGAAGTATAAATTTTAATTAAAATGTTTTATTTTGTCTTTTATTTTATAGATATGGTAATAAAGTGACATTGATTAGGGATAGATCTTGTGATAAACCACATTTTGGTGAATTGTGAACTTCGTTTTCAGGGTATCTTGTTTACTTGGGATATGGGTCTAATTTTCATGGATTTCAAAATTATAGTTGATATTATTATTTATAGATGATGGTTATATTTGAGATTATTAATTTTGATATTATCCATTATACAATATATTGGAGGATAGTGTATATGCATCATTCTTTGAACATTGAAATCACATGGAATAACTATTCTTGATACTGATAAATATATTTAATGATTACTGTTTATCTATTCAATGTATTAATAATTAATTATATGATGGATTCAAATATAAAATATTGGTAGAATAATATACAGCCAGAGAAGAATTTTTTCACTGATAATAGTTCATGTATATCATATGGTGTTATGTTCATTGATTAAGACTGTATAGTCCCTCTATTTAATTTATGTATAGTTCCCCTAGTTAGATGGTATGATTAATTGATTCCATTATACTGAATCTGGAAAAAAATGGCTTCAATTATTTAATGTTTCAACAAAAAACTATATGATGTTTTCAATAATGAATTTTCATGTGATTCAAATCATATGGAAATTGTTTACTCATCAAAAATCACAATGGTATTATACAATTATATTTTTTTGGATGAGATCACTGTGATCATGGAAACAGGATATTATATGTACAATTAGTTAGGATAAATAACCAAATGTGGGATGATGACTTTACATTAGATTCCTTATAATTATATGTGTTTGAGGAAACTATAGTGGGTGTTTTGGAATGTGATCTTGAATGTTATATTTGGGATAGGTGCTCGGATGTACACAGTGATATATGTCCTATTTAATATATGTTCTATAAATAGGTGGAAGATCCTTATGGTTTGATATGTGGATCAAGAAATTAGATATTTGAGATATATCTAAGAGGTTAGCATTGTAGACGTGTTATCCATGACTTGTGAGGGCCTTCTTAATAGAATATATGATTATATGATTTAGGTACTTAATCAATTAACTAATAGAGGTATTGTTTATATGTTATTGGATTAGAGATACCATCGTTTTTTTGATGTAATACCCATGATGAGATTATGTATTGATGATATGTTTTTATGTAAGGATTAGTAGGATTAATGGACCAATTTATTTTATTAGTATTTCATGATTAGATGAAGGATCATTGTCAAATATAGTATTATATAATATGTCTAGAAAGTAGTTAAGTGCATAATGTTTTTGGAACTATTCTCATGTGTATTGTGATTCATGGGATGGGATGCCAAAAAACATTTCCAGGATATGACTATTAAAAATATTCACAATTCCTATAACATTACAATGTAAAATATCATTGTTCCTAATACTCATTGGATTATTAGGAATAATTCGTAGTATTTGGAAATTATCCCAAATGGCTTACTACATTTCTAGGAAACTTCAAATGATTTGGGGATTATGTCCAATACTAAATGGATGAGTAGGATATCACTATGGATACATTAATTATGCCTTAATTGGATGCCTTGGATATAACATGTGATCCAATGATTACAGCATAGAATCATCGGAAGGCTGTCATACTTTCTAAATCTAGTCATTATGAGTTATACCTTATGGGATGGCTAGGATATTACATAGGATCCAATGATTATCTATAGAATTTATGGGATTCCAAAGATATTACCTGGTCTCTCATGATTACACCTATATTGTATTCCAAGGATGTATCTAGGTATCTAGTGATTATACATGAAAATAAATTAATGTGATTGTAAGGCTAGACAAGTCTCCCCAAAAGGAGTATCTAAAATCCTTATATAAATCTAACATTATCAAAGGAAGGTGTGTTCAATCCTTGGTTCCACCACAAAACCACAAGATTGATGAAAATATTCATATAATTTTTTAATTTACTTTTTAGAAGAAAATCACATAGTGAATTCACTAAACTATTAGCTATGTTTGGGAACATATTGTTAGCTCTCAACTAATGTTCACTAACCAGTTTATTCGGTGTCCAAGGTACTTGAACTGGAAGAAATTTATTTTTCAATGTCTGAATTATAATTTATGTTTTTTAAAAATTAATCAAAAGAGATATATTAAAACTTATTTTGATGAAAATTTATTATAAAAAATATATTTAAACAATGATTTTAGAAAACTAAAGGTAAAAATATTCCTTTAACATTGGTTTTTAATTAATAGTCATTAAATGTATGTGGTGAAACTTTTTACAAGGTTTACATTACTGATTTCTAAATTTTCACAAAGAAAACTATTGAATTTTATGTTTCCAATTTCCAATTTGTTTTGCGATAATACTATTTTTACATTTCATATATAAATATTCAACCAGCTCTTTATTATTGTTTTCAGTAAAAATTTTATTTCTCTTCTCATTGAGTTTCACGATAAAACACCTATTTCAACATTTAGTCAATATAAAGTTGTAATCTAGCATTAATATAATTTTTTTAGTTATATAATTTTTTTATTTTTCTTTTTTTAGTCAATATTCTACTATCATTGATGATTTCATTTCCATATGATATATCCTAGATAGTACATAAGATTCCTCATTAGTTTTTCGTAACGAGTGAAATAAATATCAAGTAATGATATATAATGTTGAAGGTAACACATTCAAATATAGGGATGATAGAAAACCATTAACTATTTTCTTCATTTGGTTGATGTAGAGTTTAATTTTTTATATTATTCTGTGATCAACATATTTAATTAGTATTATGTTAATATTTTTTTATATTCTACATTTTTAATTTGTATAAATATGATGGAAAAAAACATTTAACGTCATTTACATATATAACCAAGGAGAAAATATATATTTAATTTTTTTTATATGTTATATAGATATACTATGTGAATTTATGGCAAATTACATTTATATATATAACAGATTTGGAATTTTTTCCCAATAAAATTTTATGTTAGTTTAATATAATCAATATTAATAAGAATTCCAATTATCAAAAAGACAACATTATGTTAAAATCTTAAGTAAAAATATAAAATAAACAACGAATTTTTTCCCTACTAGTATTTGGTACCAGATAAATCATAATTGTTCAGAAGATATATTTTGGATGTTTAATCGTGTTTTATGACCAATAGAGGTAGCATGGAAGATGTCTGGAGATTTGGATGAGGTGTGCTTTTGGGTTGGGATGTATAAGAACGTATGTATTTCTTTTCATTAATTTTTTTTGTACATATGGTCAATATAGTGGGAAACCTGTCCTGATGTATCAATATAAAAATTCCATATTTCATTTTATATTGAATTTTTGATTGATTAATTCTGATTTCTCTAGTTATTGATATAATTAATTTTCTTTGGTCATTTCAAAACATTTAATTACCCAAAATGAGGGAGTTGACTCCCAAAAATATCAACATAGACCATAACTATTAGTTTATAGGCACTTCCATATGGGGATGTATTACAAGGGATAGATAACACCACATGTATAAACTACAGTTTGTGGTATTTGTTGGGTCGGAAAAAACGGGAAGTGATGGCAAGTGGGGGGGTGAATTGCCTTTTAAAAAAAAGATAAACAAATTAAAAATCAAAGTTGAAAGTGCAGCGGAAATAAAGAGGCAATCACACAGGAAATTGATAACGGAGTTCGGCCAAAAACCCGGCCTACGTCTCCGCTCCCAACTCAACCGTTGAGAGATTCCTACCGCTTTCTTTTCAATGGTTTTAGCAAGAAACCCACTAGGCTTTGAGGTAGCACTAGGACCTATTACAGCTTGCTTTTATTGGTTGAGCAAGAACCCACTTGCTTTTAATGGTTTAGCAAGAACCCACTAGCCTTTTTAACGGGTGAAGGCTAGCTCACCGAAAACTCAAGCCTTTTAAAAGGAAAGGCTTGAAGAAACCTTTTCACACCTTAGTGGTTGTGTGAAACCCAAAAGAAAGGGGGATGAGAAAGAGTTTGGGGTTTGTAGGCACAAACCCAATTTTAAAGCTCAAAATAAATAAACAAGAAAAACCGTAGTTGAGGAAGACTTGGGCGCCAATTGGATGATGGAGTTGATGTAGCGTGCTCTCCCAAGCTTCTTGAGGTGCTCCTTGGATTGGAAGTTGGATTGGAGCACTTGAGGATCCTTGAAGGTGGAGCGCCGGAGGTTCGCCAAATGTGCAATAATATGTCCGGGCGCTTGGTATATGATCCGATGGTGTCCGGGGCTTCCTTGGCCTTTATTTATAGGCATGGAACCCTTGGGGAGGCTTCGGAGCCGTTGGAGAGGCTAAAAGAGCCGTTGGGAGCCAAGTGGGCCAGCCTGGTCAAACTGCAACGGCTAGTTTGACTGGCTCCACCGGCTGGCCGGTGCAGGGCCACCGGCTGGCCGGTGCCTTGGAGAATGGAAACTTGTTCTGCCCAGGAGCCACCGGCTGGCCGGTGCTGAGGCCACCGGCTGGCCGGTGGTGAGACAGTAGGTCTCACTGTTGAGCCAGGATGCCACCGGCTGGCCGGTGACAGAGCCACCGGCTGACCGGTGGAGCCTGGCAGTGGGCAATGCCTCTGCCAGGTCCACCGGCTGGCCGGTGCCATCACACCGGTTGGCCGGTGGACTGAATTTCAGTCCACTTGAGATGCTTTCTTGGGCCATTCCTTTGGAAAGCTCTTGCCTATCATCCACAATACTTAAAACACAATATTAGATAAATAAGAAGGTGATTGTGATCATGAAAATCAAACAACGAGGGGAACGAGATGTACAACAATCTCCCCCTATTTTGATGATCACAATCACCAAAACAATTAAAGTAAAAAACTGAAATTGAAAGGAAATGCTAAGCATGATGAAAAGGATTCTCCCCCAATCAATCAAGAAATTTCTCCCCCTTTGTGATTATCAAAATAGAATGGGGCATAAAACTTGATTGAGGGAAAATTGAAAATCAAGATTTGGGATTTGAAAATCAATTGAAATTTTGGAAATTGAAAGATTTGAATCAAAATATGAATAACAGTTTGAATTGAAAGTTTTGAATCAAAATTGAAATGAAAATTTTGAATGAAAATTTGAAACCAAGAGTTGAAATTGAAAGTTGGAAAAAAAAATTGAAATTGAAAAGCTTAATCAATCCTAACTCCCCCTAAATAAAACAAAAGATCATCGGGGAGAGGGATTTTGAAAAGAGATGATTTTAGGCCCGGAGAGACTCGCTAGAAGGGATTTTTCAATCCACACTTGCCTTGTAGCGGGTCTTCTCCTATAGAATTCATCCGAAAAGAAAATAGACTTTGGTTGGCCGTACCGGGCATTTTTGCAATTGCACTCATAGATTAGGTGCCCGGGTTTTTTACAATAATTGCAAAATTTAAAACTAGAGCTCCCCCTTACAAAAACAGTGGGTGCATGGGAGGAGGAAGCTTGCTTGGAATAGCCAAGCCCTTGGGTGGTTCTAGATATTCGTTGGGAACCTAGTAGATTGTTTAAATTTTGTTCCCCTTGGGTGAACTTAGCTAGGGTCTCCCTTAGGTCCTTGATGGTTGATTCCATGGAATCAACATTTGGGAAATTTTGGATTTTTAGGGAGAGTTCCTCCTTCTCTTTGAGAAGTTGGTCTTTTTCGGAGGAAAGTTTTTTGAAAGACTTTTTTAAAGCGACAAATTTTGAAGAAAGCTCATGAAAACCATTTTCAAGTTGGTCTCTAGCATGTGAGAGTTCTTCATAAGAAAGATTATTTAAAGAATTTGAATTTGAAGAACATGAGGAAGAGGAATCGGAAGAAGTTACCTCATGGAATGCCATTAGGCATTTGTTACCGTTGTCACTTGATGAGGAGGAGGAGGAGGATGAGGAGGAGGTGTCACTCCATATCGCCTTGAGGACTTTTTTCTTTCCTTTTTCCTTAGCCCGTTTCTTGTTGAGTGGGCAATCGGGCTTGTAATGGCCCTTTTCGCCGCACCCGTAGCATTTTACCTTGGGCTCGGATTTTTCGGTGGGTTCTTGCTTTCGGTGCATGCGGGATTTCTTCTTCTTGTGTTTCTTCATAAACTTGTGCATTTGGCGGGCGAGATTCTCCATTTCCGAGTCGCCGCTTGAAGATGAAGGAGATGAGGAAGATGAGGATGAGGAGGAGCTTACTTCTTTTTGAACCTTGAGGGCAATGTTCTTTGGTGTCTTGATTGGTGTGCCCTCCTTTTGAGCTTGCCTCATCATCGTGATCTCGTAGGTCATGAGAGATCCGATGAGCTCCTCTACCGGCATATTTTTGACATCCTTAGCTTCTTGGATTTCTGTCACTTTAGGTGCCCATGAGCTCGGAAGGACCCATAAGATCTTCTTGACCATCGTCTCAGCTGAAACATCATCACCAAGGGACTTTCTCCCATTGCACACGTCAGTAAATCTGGTAAACATTTCAGAAATAGATTCATTTGGATGCATAGAAAAAGACTCAAAATCCTGACGGTAGATGTCCAATCGAGTATCCTTTACTTTGTTGGTCCCCTCATGGGTAACCTCCAAAAGTTTCCAGATTTCATGTGCGGAGGTGCATGTGGAAACTCGATTGAACTTATTTCTGTCAAGGCCGCAATGAAGAGCATTCATGGCTTTGCCATCAAGCTCAAAATTTCTAATGTCGGCTTGGGTCCATTTGGATTCGTCGGGGGTAGACAAAGTGTAACCTTGCATGACAATGTTATAAATGGGATATCCTATGCTTCTAAGAAAGGTAGTCATGCGGGTTTTCCAATAATTATAGTCGGTCCCATCAAAAAATGGAGCCTGACCCAATGAGAGGCCCTCGGGGGCGAAAGAGGTTGATGCCATCTAAATGGATCTTAAATTTGAAACCGGGTTAGGGTATTACTCAAATTTCCCTCTGATACCAATTTTTGGGTCGGAACAAACGGGAAGTGATGGCAAGAGGGGGGGTGAATTGCCTTTTAAAAAAAAGATAAACAAATTAAAAATCAAAGTTGAAAGTGCAGCGGAAATAAAGAGGCAATCACACAGGAAATTGATAACGGAGTTCGGCCAAAAACCCGGCCTACGTCTCCGCTCCCAACTCAACCGTTGAGAGATTCCTACCGCTTGCTTTTCAATGGTTTTAGCAAGAAACCCACTAGGCTTTGAGGTAGCACTAGGACCTATTACAGCTTGCTTTTATTGGTTGAGCAAGAACCCACTTGCTTTTAATGGTTTAGCAAGAACCCACTAGCCTTTTTAACGGGTGAAGGCTAGCTCACCGAAAACTCAAGCCTTTTAAAAGGAAAGGCTTGAAGAAACCTTTTCACACCTTAGTGGTGGTGTGAAACCCAAAAGAAAGGGGGATGAGAAAGAGTTTGGGGTTTGTAGGCACAAACCCAATTTTAAAGCTCAAAATAAATAAACAAGAAAAACCGTAGTTGAGGAAGACTTGGGCGCCAATTGGATGATGGAGTTGATGTAGCGTGCTCTCCCAAGCTTCTTGAGGTGCTCCTTGGATTTGAAGTTGGATTGGAGCACTTGAGGATCCTTGAAGGTGGAGCACCGGAGGTTCGCCAAATGTGCAATAATATGTCCGGGCGCTTGGTATATGATCCGATGGTGTCCAGGGCTTCCTTGGCCTTTATTTATAGGCATGGAACCCTTGGGGAGGTTTCGGAGCCGTTGGAGAGGCTAAAAGAGCCGTTGGGAGCCAAGTGGGCCAGCCTGGTCAAACTGCAACGGCTAGTTTGACTGGCTCCACCGGCTGGCCGGTGCAGGGCCACCGGCTGGCCGGTGCCTTGGAGAATGGAAACTTGTTCTGCCCAGGAGCCACCGGCTGGCCGGTGCTGAGGCCACCGGCTGGCCGGTGGTGAGACAGTAGGTCTCACTGTTGAGCCAGGATGCCACCGGCTGGCCGGTGACAGAGCCACCGGCTGACCGGTGGAGCCTGGCAGTGGGCAATGTCTCTGCCAGGTCCACCGGCTGGCCGGTGCCATCACACCGGTTGGCCGGTGGACTGAATTTCAGTCCACTTGAGATGCTTTCTTGGGACATTCCTTTGGAAAGCTCTTGCCTATCATCCACAATACTTAAAACACAATATTAGATAAATAAGAAGGTGATTGTGATCATGAAAATCAAACAACGAGGGGAACGAGATGTACAACAGTATTGGGCTTGGAATAAATATTCATTTCAAATATGAGTACGTGAAGAAGATTTTTAGGATTACATTCTGTATTACTATTAACAATGACTCATGTTCTAGGTCTATATGATGAGTTTTATAGAGATCAAAATCCTTGTTCCATCATAATGATGCATTACCTGATGATTGGATAACATGTTAATGATAATAAATAATGATTGAATATATAATATTGTGTGTTATGTTACATATATATGTTTCAATGCTATACCATTGTAACCTAAAGTTTGACTGACAGTGGAATATGATGTTTACAAGGACATGGAAATTTCTTTTTCAAGATATAATGTGGGAATAATGAAAATTTTAATTTTCAAATTAATCATTATAAGTTCTCTATTATAGTTTTTCTTCTTTTAAAAGAGACATAAAACTCAACATAGAGTATAAAAATGAGAGTTGTGTTGGAGAAGGGGATAGTGATATTAAGGGAGGCTTTCCAATCTCTACAAAATGATCATTGTAGTAGAGTAAGATCATAGGGTCTAACACACATATTACAA
Source organism: Viscum album (assembly GCA_963277665.1). Classification (NCBI taxonomy): domain Eukaryota; kingdom Viridiplantae; phylum Streptophyta; class Magnoliopsida; order Santalales; family Viscaceae; genus Viscum; species Viscum album. Next base: position 598,039,623 of record OY728139.1, read on the forward strand.
ATGATCATTTTATTCAAGGATGTATGTGATATACTCAATCTATATCTTTAGTATTTCCAACGGTTTAGACTTATATATGATTTAATAGCATATTCATTTGGATGAAATAATTTATAGATGAATGGTGATACAAATGATACAAAATAATAAATATAGTGATACATACCAACATTATTTAAATATTAATATAGTATTTAACGAATTCAACATTTTAAAAACTATTATATTTTTTTCTAAAATTTAAATATAGGTGGATAAGAATGATTTTCATGCTATAAAAGTTATTAGTTCGCTAGAAAATGAAGTAGGACTGTTATCGAAGTGGATATGATGTTGTTAATTTCTATTATCTTGATAATTCATTGTGATATTTTCCGTAAACAAGGCATTTATAAAATCATTGTAAATTAAAATGATGAAATATAATAATAGCTTTAAGAAATTATGATTATTAAGGATTATATGTTCCCTATGTTTTCCTCATTGTTGAAGGATGATACCATTTGTGGATGTATTCCTCAAGGGTAAATGAGGATAATTTTTTCACTATATTTAGATTACGATAATAGTGGTGCACTTACATATCTGAATTGAACTAAAAATATAAAATATTTCATCACCCACATTGGTGTAGTGACATATAAAACTTGCATGTGTATCCCTCTCTTCGCATTCGTTTCTTAAAAATAGTTTGATTGTATTTCATGATTTTTTCAAAATCTATTCATCCCCATATATTAATAGTATTATGTTAATAAAATGAGAAGAATAAAAATACATAGATCACATTGATACACATACTATCTTAGGTTAAATAAATTATTATTCCTGGAATTTTTTATTTCAATATTTGAGTAATCAATTTTAGGAGCATGAAACAATTAACAAAAGAACTTATAACTTATAACACAACTATTTCATTAAAATACCATTTTTGTTGATACTGTTATTATTTATATTTTTCCTTATAAAAATAAGTAAATCTATTTGACTGTATCATAATGAAATTTCAATTTAATAGACCATAATTCTCATACTATACTTTTAAATACATTCCATCATAATAATTTTACAATATCCAGTCATTAAATGTTTTATTGAAGCTATGAATTAATAATGAATTAACTGACATAGAGTTTACAATCAATTTAAATTCAATTATATTATTTGGGATGTCATAATTTTTAATAGTAGTCTAATAAACATTATTCTATATACTAAACCCATTCGGTGTTATCACTAGTTAAAACAAATCTAATTTATTAGAATAATTTTCTATATCCTAGAAATTGAGGACTTCGACATCAATAACATGTCATAATCATTTTCACTTGTGAGAAAGATAACCATTATCTCCACACTTTGAAAAAAATATCAAATCTATAATGAATACTTAAGGGCGTGTCCTATTAAATTTATTATATATTGAATATAGTACCCTTAATTTTTTCATTTTCTCTGATGATCTTTCAAGATGTTTTTTATCCATCACCCACTATTCATTCATTCTATTATTAATATAAGATATACCGATCTACATATTAGTATTTAAGAGACTTGTAACTGTAAACAAAATGATTCATGTCTTATGAACTACTGCTAGTCTCTCCCGCCTGAGAGTTTTTCTCTCGGAGGGCTTCCTAGGTTTCGAGTCTCCTTGTCCGTCTGGTTTACAGCAGCTCCCCCTCCTCCCGTTCTCCCCACCTCTACTCTACGCCTCACTAGCCCCCCTCAATTCTGGTGCCAGAGGTTCGCTTTCCTTTCTGTGCCACTCCCCGACCATCCGCGGTTGGGGGTTTTCCCCATTGCCCTGGTTTCCTCCACCTGGTCCAATACCATGATTTTCCTGCTTCGAAGCACGTCGGGCTTCTTCTTCTCTTAATCGCCTGGAGTCGGTGATACAACCTCCCCCAGGGTCTTGTTTTCCCTTCCGTTGCAGGAAAGCTACGTCGGTGCCAGACCTGGGACGGGGTCGTCGGTCCCAGATACCTAATCTCAATCTCCTGTGGCTTTTCAGATATGAGGATTCTTACCCCGCGACTGTCACTAGTCTTGAAGATTTCATCCCCCTTTTGCCATTCCCTAGCATTATATCTTAGGTATCTGAGCTCCGTGACTTTTTCTAGAGTTTGAGGGTTTCATTCACCTTTCTTTGATTTCTTACTATTTCAGTTACGAATGGCGGTGTCTTGTGGGTGGTACACCGGTTCGTTGTCATCGCGACGTATCCAGCACGATGTGATTGTTTGCGAAGCACCTCCCGAGATGATTCATCACATTGGGAAAGTGTGATGCTATTACTGCGATGCACCTGCCGCGAAGTTCCTTCCACGAAGCACCTGCCGCGAAGCTCCTACCATGGGGCGTTCTTCTGCGAAGTGACTGGATTTGTGATGCTCTCAGCACGTTGCTTCACAACATTGAAGGATCTCATTGTTGACACCACGAAGCTCCTACTACTGGGAGTTGTTCGGCGATGTCCTGGTGTGCGTAGTGAATTAGGGGGCTCTCAAAAAACTCTACAGAACATCTAAAAACTTGAATCCAGAGTGTCTATCCGGGAAGCGGGGGTCAATCGCTTCGTCTTTGAGTTCTTCAACGAGAGAGATAGAGACAAAATCTTGCAGGGCAGACCGTGTTCCTTCGATAACCAACTCCTCCTCATGGATGAGTTCAAAGGGGGTGGGGGGGATGATATGGAGCATGTGAATTTTACCCACTCCCCCTTCTGGATAAAAATTAACGGAATTCCATTCTATGCCAGAACAGAATGAATCATTAGAGAAATCAGGGACAGTTTAGGTCACATTCTTGACTGGGATAGCTCAGACCCAATACAATGGGGCACCGAGGTCCAGATCAAGGATGAAATTGAAGTGTCAGGGGCTCGTATGAGGATAATTGTGATGAAAATAGAAGACACAAACATTTGGATATCATTCGAGTTCGAGAAACTCCCAACCTTCAGCTTCTCATGTGGTCACCAAGGTCAACTAGAAAGAAAGTGAACCACTAAACATAAGAGTGGATTAGGTAAAATTATCCTCCAATATGGTCCTTGGCTATGTGCCAAAACAAATAAATATGTTGTCATCCCTGAGACGAAAAAACAAAAAGATCATGACCATCTCACGATGGCACATACCATTCTGGCAGAACCCATACATGAAAAATTTCAAATGCTAGGACCATTGAATTTCCCTAATGCTAGACATCCCACTTAGAGAGATGCTGGAGTTCACTATAAGCCCCTGAAGGGAAAGACTCAAACATATAATGAGTTGGCGACAAAGCACGAAAAACCACCAACACACTGCCCAAAGCCGATGCTGATGCACACAGAACCACCAGATCCAAATCCTGACCCACAACCAGCCGCAACAGTTTCTCTAACAACAGAGTCACATGGAATGTCAGGGACATCATCACTAGGCCCAATTACCCATCGAACGTGGAAAAGGGTGCAGTGAGGAGAAAGTGATGGTCCAATGGAGAACCCTATACCCGAGGTCAGGAAAAGACATAATGAAACATGCCACTCAGGGAGGAATCCCACCAAAAGGTTGACAACAACATGTGGAGAAACCAGTCTGGGAGAACCAAAGGCGGCGGCGGGCGAGACCCAGCCCCACCTAGAGCAATGATTTTTTTTTTGGAATTGTCATGGTCTTGGCAACCCATAAACAATTCACATGATTCAGCGTAATTGCACTCAATGTCGGACCGATATGGTTTTCTTGTCCAAAACCATACTGGAAAACAAGGACACCAATGATATTTCTCTAAAGTTCGGCTTCCATGGCTGCATTCCAGTGCCCAGACAAGGCCATTCTGGAGGCCTCTGTCTTCATTGGAAGGACTATATCGACATCAAAAATTTTTCCTTCTCCTTGCACCATGCAGCAGCATCTATTCCAACAGACTCTCACCCAAACTGATCCTTTTTGGGATTCTATGGTTGGTTCTCCAACAATAATAAGGTGAGGTCATGTGATCTTCTCAGTAAGCTGCGACATGACTTACCAAGCCCTATCCTCTTCGGAGGATATTTAAATGAGATTATGTTGCATAAGGAAAAGAAGGGCGGAATCATTCGTCCCTTAGCTTCGATGTCAAACTTCAAGGACGCGGTCTCTAAGGTAGATCTAGTCGATCTGGGGTACACTAGTAATCCTTTTACATGGTTCCGCAACAATAATAAAGGCACCCACATCGCTAAGCATCTTCATTGATTTTTGGGCTCTACTTATTGGATTAATTTGTTTAGCATGTTTCATATCGGCCACATGGCCCTTAACTGCTCTGACCACTCTCCAATTATCCTTGATTCCACACAAGGAGAACAAAATAAACAACCTTGTAGATCTTTCATATTTGAGAGCTTTTGGGTAAAAGATCAGGAATGTGAAGAGGTGATCAGATCAAGCTGGAAAATCACTCAAGTGGATATTTGTCTCAATCTCTAACAGGTCACGTCTGAGCTGAGTTCATAGAGAAATAAGAAATTCCACCACCCTGACCGGCACTGTGCTGTCCTTGAAAAGAGACTGAAAAACCTACTCAAACAACCCACATCTAATTTCATTCTCTCTAAGATTGGAGACACGCAAAGTTAGTTTGACATGACCCAGCATGTCAAGGAAAGTTTCTAAGTCATGCGCGCATGAGATAACCACATTAAATAATGGGACACTAATACCTGGTTCATTCAGCCAAAAGCTTCACCCAGGAAGAGGGAAAATTCTATTACTTGCATCTTACAACCCGATGAAAGCACGGTTTCTGACACCAATGGTATCCACGAGGCCTTGAAAGACTACTTCCAAAACCTCTTCACTGCAGGAACCCCTTGCATGTCTGCCAAGATGGAAGATTGTATCAGACCAGTGATCACCGATGAGATCAATATAAATCTCACCAAACATGTGACAGATGATGAGATACGCCTATCATTTAAAAATATTCATCCCAATAAGGCCCTGGGACATGATAGGTTCGATGCCTTTTTCATTAGAAAATACTGGCACATTATCGGCCCCAAAACCTGCAACATGATGAAAAATATCTGGGCTGGGACTACTAGCATTGCTGCCATTAATGAAATTGTCCTTGTCCTTATCCCCTAAATCAAGAAACCTTTGGAGATCCCTTATTTTAGAACTATTATCCTTTGTAATGTGTCGTACAAGATATTCTCAAAGATACTTGTAAATCAGCTACGAACTTGGCTGCCTGATATTATCTCTGAGAATCAAAGCACATTCGTGGCCAATAGACTGATTACTGACATTGCAATTGTGGCCAATAAAGTGTTACATTCTATGAAATCATGGTCCACCGCAAAATGAGTAACCACGTCCTGGAAACTGGATAAAACCATGTCCTATGATATTGTGTAATGACACTTCATTCGTGTTGTCATGCTGAAAATGGGTTTTTGCACTAAATGGACAGATATGGTCATAGAGTGCATCTCGGCCGTCTCCTTCAAAATCAACATCAATTGGGATCTCACCAAAGGATTCTCCCCATCTCGAGTCCTTTGCTAGGGAGACCCCCTCTCCCCTTTTCTCTTCATAATGGTGGCTAATGTGTTTTTTAATCTTATTTCCAGGGCTACAGCCTCAAAATCTATTAATGGGGAAATGGTTTGTCATGTTATCCCACCAGTGTTGCATCTTCTTCACCGAAAATTGTCTCCAATTTTCCAGAGAAACAACTAATGAATGTCGGGTTATCAGCCATGCGATCCAATAATATGAGAGGGTGTCTAGACAATCGATCAATCATGGAAAATCTGAAATCAGCATCACTGTTGGGGTGCCTCTGTCTAAAAGGGATGAGCTTTGCGCATCAGCTAGTATCCATTTGGTTGTGAAACATCAGAAGTACCATTGGCTTCCAACATTGATTGGCTGATCCAATAAAGAAATTTTCACATCTCTTGTGGACTAGGTCGAGAAAATACTTATTGGTTGGTCGTCTAAAGAAATCTCTAAATCAGGAAAATAGACCCACATCAAAGCCGTTATCCAGTCTATCTCCAGCTACATTATGTCCCTGTTAATGCTTCCGAATTTCATCGTCAACTAGATCCACACATGCACTGCCAATTTCTGGTGGGGGAAGAATGTTGGAAGGAATCAACCCCACTGGTTGGCCTGGGAAAAACTCTTCAAATCAAAATCAGAGAGAGGGATGGGTTTCCGGAATCCGTGACTCTTCAATGATGCACTTTTGGACAAGAAAGGATGTCGCCTTCTTAACCGTCCATCATCTTTTGGTGCACGGGTTCTCCAGTCTAAGTACTTTCCCCACACGGGCTTTCATGCTTCCTCTCATGGTGCCCACCCTAGCTTCCATTGGAGAAGCATCTGGGGCATAAAAAGATTATAGAAATAGGTCTAGGCTGGAGGATTGGGTTTTCCTCAACAATCAATATCTAGACTGATCCTTGGATTATTGACAAAGATGGTAGGCAGCCTACATCCCCAATCCAACCAGGACTTGAAAATTCCACTGTCAGCTACCTCCTATCCGACCAGGGATAGGGGTGGTGTTTGGAAAAAAATAATTGATTGGTTCAATGAAAGGGATCCAAGAATTATCCTTAGCATCCCCTCAGCCCCTGACGCAAGCCCCGACCATCTTTTCGGGATCAATGAAATCTCGAGTGAGTATACGGTGAGGTCCGGTTACAGACTGTCTATTGGAATCCAATCAGTCGTCCGGGATGAGAGACCGTGGAATTTGATTTGGAAGCTCAATGTTTTCCATAAAGTATGCCAATTTTGGTTGCAGATCTACACGGGCACTCTCCCAACCATGTCCCACCTCGCTTAACGCCATATGGCCAGTAATACCTTTTCCCCTTCTCCACGAACATTCCAGAAACTCCTTTGCACACGATCATTCATTGCTCTGAAGCTAAGAAAATTTGGACTAAATGGGCCCCGACTTCGGCCACTTTATTGAAATCAGCCTCTGACCTCCCTGATCTTCTAAGTAATTGGGGATCCTCTTTTTCCTTGGCTTCTTCAGGTTCACATTGCACTATGGCATTGATTATTTGGGTCGGGCACAATGCTTCTGTTTTTCATCAAGCCCACAAACCTCCCGAATTCTGGATTGAACAAGCCACTTCTTGGATTGAGGGATGGAAAGACCACAATGGACACTTTACGCCACGTGTTACCCTCCCCATCCCCCATCATTGGAATCCCCCAATGGAAGGGTCTCTTAAGATTAATGTGGACGCGTCGGTCCCAAAGGTTGGGCTTGTTTCTCTCGGCCTCATGGCTAGAAATCATCTAGGGAAAATCCTTGCTGCAAAGTATGAACCATGTCGGGCTTTCAGGGAACCTGCAGTTGCTGAGGCCATGGTCATCCTTGCTAGAATGTCACTCCCCTTGGAATGTGGATGGAGTGATATCATTGTTCAGTCTGACTTCCCTTCCATGATCGAGGCTATTAACCACAATGATGGTGGGATCTAGTCTTTTGGCATCATCATCAGTATAATTCTCTCGCTCTGCCAACACTTCTCCTTATGCACCTTCTCTTTTACCAAAAGGGAAGGGAATAACGCAGCCCATCAGCTTACAGCCTCATGCCCTTTCGATTCCAACCAGTTCTGGCTGGATAATTTCACATCTTGGCATTGCACATGTACTTTTGTTGATTTTAGTCATTAATGTTTCCTGTTTTAATAAAAAAAACAATAAAATAATATGATGAAAAATTATGAGAGAATAATTCATTTTAAATTAATTTGATATAAGTTTATTCTTTAAATCATTGATCTAGATATATAGATTTTCTATAGAATAGAAATCATGAATAGATAATAAATTAATGATAGCCTTATATTTAGAAATAAATTCATATCACAGTTTTCTTAAATTAAAGAATATTATTTTTATATAATATTGTTTCTATGTGGGAGAATATTAATAAAAAAATATCAGGTATCTCAGGAATTTTTAACACAAATATTAAATATTATTAGATAAATATTAATTTCATAACATTAAGATCCATTCCCGAACTATAAAGGATCAGTGTCATTGATAACATGGATTCCTAAATAAGTAGTACATAAATAATCTATATCATCTCCACCTATGTTTTTCAAAACTAACACCCTTATTCAAAATATCATACATAACCCATTTTTTATAACTATGAAAAAATTAAACAAAATATTTGGAGTGTTATAATTATCAAAAAGGAAAAAAACAAGATAACATTAATAATGTGACAATAATAAGAGCATAAGGGTATTTGAACATCATATTAACATTATAAATTAATACCCTAAAATTCAAAATTCATAATCATAAGTCATTAAATAGATCACATAATTTCATAAGACATGAACAAAAAAGGAATCAAAGAACATTATACATGAGATAATAACATTGGTAGAAGGTGATGTCATAAAAGACGGGAATCGAGTTTTAAATTCTCATAATAATTTAAATATTATTCCAAGACAACCCACCGAGACAACATTCACATGTTTGGATTGGTCTAATAACCTGAGTAGCTATTTTATCATTGACAACCTCTACTGTACCTTCTTTTATGGATAGGGATAACCTCTTATGAACCCTATTTTTGGTTTTTTGATAACATTATATGATAACTTTTATACAAATAAATAGAAATATTTACCCAATTATTTGGTGGGAAATAATGAAACCACCCACCACATAATCATAATCCATTATTATTTATGAAAAAATATCATGAAAATAGTTATCATTACATCATAGATTAACCTATCGAAAGGAAAACTAGCTTCATGATGATTTTGTCATCATAGTCAATAACCTACTTGAGAAAAAATAAATATAGTAACATTGGATTATGTCAAAATTAATGTATAAAAAATATTAATGGATTTTTTTATATTTTGAAATTACATTAAAATATCATTGTAACATTTCTTGGTTAAAAAACCATCTCAATTATGAAATTACTTGATTAAAATAATAAATTTTCCAAAATAATGATTAAAAAGTATTTTATGAAATGAACCATGGAAGTATAAAAAAATCAATTAAAAGAGTACTCAAGAAATGGGAAAACCTTATTCAGAACGTTTACATTAAAATAAATATTTTGTTCACATATTTTGTAAAAAATAACTTTTTTTTAAAAATAAAAAGAAAATTATTTTTAAACATTGTAATAGAAAATTAGAAATGGTAAAATTTTAATTCAATCAATCAATGGATAATTTTAAAAAATGATTTATAAATTTTCATTGAGAATATGGATATGGAAGATAATTTTTCCTACTAAATTAAAAATCAAAGTCAAGATTCCTTCAAAAAATTCATTAGGAATTCTGAGTACCTAAAGGGAGTCCAATGAATAGAAAACTTTTAATATCAAAAAAATTGAGGAGAAGAAAAGTCATGATCTTATTTAGATATATATTATATATTTTAATCAGTATAAATTTGATAAAAATATAATTAAAAATTATATTTTAAAGTGAAATATTTATCTTATGTATGTCTTTCTTTGTTACCACTCTAACATCTTCTTCTTTGTGAGACCTACTTTTTCATTAACATATGGTCTTGAATAATTTATATGAGGAGAAGTCCATGTGATATGATATAAAGCGAATAAATCTTGTCAAGTATTAGAAATGGTTATGGGAGTGTTATATGGCTCAAAATCTAAGAGTCTTTGGGGGAGAAGAAGTTCACTCTTATTGGTGAGGGAGAGAACACAATTTGAATTACATGAAAGATTTAAATATAAAAAATAATTTCTGATGTATAATGCCTATAAGTTTTAAATGAATAAATGATAATATAAAAGTGTCAAAAATATATTCAACCAATAATAATTCAACACATTTATGATAATATATTACCCTTATCACTTAGTATAACCCCTTGATAAACCCATTAAAACCATAACAGTTGTAACAAATTCCATGTGTTTTAACTCTTTATTATATCAAAAAATAAAATTAGAATTGATACAAACATTGATAATAATGATTCCAAAATATGGAATAAATTTTATAAAATTCTATTTCTATATATTAAAGAATTTAATTTTAATACAATCATGCTAAATGAAATGAAAACCATTTTTTTGAAAAATTATTTTTTGTACATAAAACGAAATTTACTATCATTCCATGCCTAGTAAATAATATAATTTAAATTTTAAAATATATTATTCAATATAAAATTTATAAATATATTTAAAAATATTATTTAATCGTGTTTTTTTTAATTTATATTGAAAAAATAGATTGTGTACATAAGAAATGTTTTCTTATAATTAAATCCTTTTATAATTAAATGATTTTATGTTATTGTCCATGAATTAGAATACATAAGTATGTATTTTTTCATACACTACCATTAAGAATTATTAGTATCACTTATTTATAGTAGTATATACCAAGTATAAAAATACATTTCTCTAAAAACATGAAGTTTAATCATTAAATGTTTATATTAAAAATATAATGATTATTTGTTAGTAATTAATCAAATCATTTAATTGAATCAAAATATTTTGGTATATATTTCATAATATGGATAATTATATTTAATCCTATAAATCCAATGTCTATATTTTAATGGTATATTATATCACCTGTTCATTTAGACATAATTATCTTTTTAAAGAAAGCTATAGAGTAATTCAAGTTTATTTAAAACTAAATACATTTAAAATATTTTGGAATTATATTCTTCAACACATAAAATGAAAATCTTCCACATAATTATCTTATTATGATATAAATTATTTAGGATTCATCTACATCATTAAATCCTTATTTTTGTTATATAGAATATTTGAATTTAAGATTCTTCTATTAATCATTGACATAGTGAGTAGTTCTGTTCTATAAAACAATATCTATACAATTAAATATTTCTACTAGTTGTTCATCATATGAAAGATATTTATAAAATATTATAACCTCAGAGTTCAGTACATATAAGGGTTTAGATATGTACATACTCAAAATATATACATGTAAGACATCATTAATTGGAGAGGGGTTCGTTGGAATGATCAAGAAATAATCTACAATTTACACTTGATCAGTAATATCAAAGGGGATAATATAACAAAGGATAAAATTCCCATTATTTTCCAATATCATAATAATAATCCATGTAGAAATTCATAGGAATAATAACTCGCCACTATAAAATTCTATATCTCTCTAATTATTATCAATATAGCACTTTAATGGACATTGATCTTCTTTGATATGTTGCTGAATGGATCAAACCTCCTCCTACATTTCCTTGGATAAATAATTTCCCAATATATTTATTTTCCCAACTTTATCTATACAGATTCTAGTAATTAACATCCTTTACTAGAGGGACTCAAATGGATTCCTTCTGAATGCTTGAGTGGAATTTATTTCAATAATATAATTTAATGAGAGGATGTTGTTAATCCAAACCACCACTAATATGTAGGGAATATGTTCTGAATGTAACCTCTACGGTCGGAATGGTTCTATTAGTATTTCTTTCTATGTGAGTAGGATAATAAGTATTGAAATACAAATCTATATAAAAAACATACTAAATTATTTTCCGTAAAAAAGTTTTAACTAATAGATCTCAATCATATTAAACAAAATGTTATAATCCATTTGACCTTACTACTTATTAAATGTATCTTTTAGAAAAGGTATGTAAAAAAGAAATATTCTATGAGATTAAATAAATATGATAAATATTTTAGGTGATTGACTACAAGCCAAGTAAAAATAAGGAATTAAGCTTCTTTGGATGCACGATAACAAAATCTACAATGATGTTTTCAAATTTCTATTCAGGTATGAGTAATGGTTATGAAATCCTATTATATTTAATCGCCCATCATTGACATATTAATATAACAAAAACAGACATTTATAATCTACAATATCTCTCTGATGTTTACCACTATAAATACAATTTTCGATCTATATAAATACTTTATATATTAACGATTAGTGGAGAACAATGAGCTATGGGGTTCTTCAGATTACTCTTTTTTCAATTCTGGATCCAATGAAACACATACTATTCTCCATAACATTATCATTCCATCATAATCATGGTTTAACTTATTAATATTTTTTAAATAATTTAACATTTCGAATTTTTTCTTTTTTCACCTTTAATCATCACATTGATTGATGATTAGACACTATTTGAGAAAGATAATATATATACCCTTCCACGATGATTTCAAGGTACATATTTTAAAAGACCATAAATATAGTATCTTTTTTATTCTCATCATATGTACATCATGTTGATCCTTTCATCATAGATTTTGATCCCCATATTCTTCAATACCGTGTATCCAACATACTGTTTAAGCATAATATTTAATCAACTCCATAATTTATATGTTTTTCATAGTTAACTATTTCTTGTGAATATTTTATTTAAAAATTTATGATCATAATATATGTTACACATTTTTCCGTAATTATAATTCTTCTATATCAATAATGCACAGACTTTCATTGCTTACTCAAAATCATAATATTGCTAATTTTTCTAATGTAAATTAAATTTACACGAGGCATATGATATTAACGTACCATTATTTAAATTAACACATCCAATCTCCAACATTAATGCATCAATATAAATAAAAAACCCTTCTCCACTATATTGTAGTGTGGTAACATTAGAATTGACCGAACTTCTCTTCCATTCCTTGAAATTTTATATAGCTTCAATGGTTTAATAAAATATTACCCAATTTTAAGTTAACAATGTTAGTGGATAATATTTCTGTAAGATATTATTTATAATAAATCAATAATATTCATCCAATTAGTGAAAAATATGGATCTCTGTCCTAGTTTTTGGTCTTTGATAATGTACAACATCATCCTCCATGGAAATATACACTAATATACCGTCACATGAGAATATATGACATTTGAATGAAAACATTTATATCATAAATACACACATTGAAAAGTTTTCTTAAAAATTAACTTTTATTAGTGTATTTGGAAAAATCATTTAAATGATATTTATTCTCTTTCATGCTATTATAAAATATAATAATTTAAATAATAATTTATAATAGAAACTAATCTATGTAATATCAAAATATTATATTCATTAAATCCTAGAAGATAACTGAGGCATTTGTAAGACCAAAGGGAATCATAATAAATTTAGTGATTATATGTGATACAGTAGGATTTTATAGGAATATTGTCACTTGATATCCTCAATTAATAGAGTACTGTTCAAAGATTAATCACATAAATTTTTTAATATAATTCTAATTGATCAATGAAATTATAAATACAAGGTATGTGATACTTATTAATTATTGTGATCATACTATGTTCCCAATAACCAATAGTGTGTTTTATTAATCGATCTCTCTTCTCTATATATTTTGTCTGTTTACCAAAGTTGATTCAAATGGCTGAATGAATCCACTATCATTATTATCATTGTGTTTCTTCTTAAATTAATTATAATCAACCACGTCTATTCTATATAGATTCATAGAATTAGGTGTAACACCAAGAATGAGTTCTATTGAAAAATAAAATTCAATATTATGAGTAGGCAAAGGAAACTCTTATAAAATATCATCAATAAAATCTTATTGAATAGGAATATCTTTCATATTGAGCTTCTCCCAACTATATGAGACAAACACACCCTTTTAATTGGAATGAATACCCATATAATATATTTAATTCTCATTATATATTCATATTATAACTAACACTAATAAAAATCATAGGGTTTTATATAATATAAAATGTGACATTCCTACCCAAGAAATTGATATGGCATTTATATAATGAATTCCAATATATTACAAATTAACTAAATATCTCAAGAATAAGTAGAATAACATTACTAGAAGAAATCAAATTACTACAAGAATCATATACATGTGATGTAATAAGTATTCAATTAAAATGGTTCACTACTAATTAAATGTATAATTTTTGAGGCAATATTTTGATACATTTATAAAATATTATATATATATATATATAAGTGGGTACATCAATAATAAAATAATTAATTAGTATTTATATAGTGGAAAATAAGAGAACCATTTAGTAGTTTAGTATCGCACCCTCATCAATATTAGTTATCACAGGAGATCCATTTTCATATTAATATAGAGTTTTTTGACATTGATTATGATCATTAACCCTAATATTTGATCATTGGTTAGAATAATTTCCATAATCCTCTCATTTTAGACACTAGAGTGTGGGTGGTGCATTTATTGGTATATTGTAACCATTAAAATCATTATAATATTTCTTCTAATCACTTTTGGAGTACATTTTCTAATGACCTTCCTTTAAACACATAAAGATTTTAACAGTCCCATTTAGACAATTTCCCCTAGTTCATTTCCACACATATAGTATACAGGGATGCCCATCTTCATTCATACATGTTTTTGTTATTATAATTTTATATTAATTCAATCATTCTATTCATATAAAAAACATGGTATTGATGGGTATCATTGAACTTCATTTCAACATTGATAGAAAAAAAGGATAATTTCATCTCAGCCACTCTTGTATCTTATGACCAACACCATTTATAGACATGGACGTAAGACACTAAAGAATTGATAAATCATACATTTTGGTTTATTTCTAATATCATTAGTATATCGTTCAATTCATGAATTTTTTTCTACAATGTTATTATTGGATTAACCATTTGTCTTCTTTTCTCCAATAATTCCATATGTATTTTAATGAATTATGACATGGAATGTTCATATTTATAAATAACCATCCGAACAAAAACCACTCAACAGATTCAATATATTCTTTTTGCATAATGTTCTTTACAATATTCCACCGTTGATATGATTTTCCTTCTAAATCATAAAATTTGGAAATTAATTTCTATTTCCTGGTACACCATAGAATTGGAAATATCATTTCATACATAATGATACATTGCACAAGAACAAGTGGAACATTAGACCCAAAAAATGATGATGGATGTTTCCTCATGATGAAATTTATATAATATTATTACCTCATTTTTGTTGGGTCGGAAGCAAGACGGGAAGGATGGCAAGAGGGGGGGTGAATTGCCTTTTAAAAAAAAATTAACAAATTAAAATCAAAGTTGAAATGCAGCGGAAATAAAAGAGGCAATCACACAAGAAATTGTTAACGGAGTTCGGCCAAAACCCGGCCTACGTCTCCGCTCCCAACTCAACCGTTGAGAGATTCCTACCGCTTGATTTTCAATGGTTTTAGCAAGAAACCCACTAGGCTTTGAGGTAGCACTAGGACCTATTACAGCTTGCTTTTGAATTGGTTTAGCAAGAACCCACTTGCTTTTAATGGTTTAGCAAGAACCCACTATCCTTCTTACAGGTGAAGGATAGCTCACCTATGTCTCAAGCTATTTAAAGGAAAGCTTGACAACCTCTTCACACCTTAGTGGTGATGTGAAACCCAAAAGAAAGAGGGATGAAGAAAGAGTTGGGGTTTGTAGGCACAAACCCAATTTTAAGCTCAAAATAAATAAAACAAGCAGAACCGTATTTGAGGAAGTCTTGGGGGCCTTTGATTGATTGGAGATGTTGAAGGCCGCTTCCAAGCTTCTTTGAAGGAGCTCCTTGGATGTGGAAGTTGTTGGAGCACTTGAGGTTCCTTTGAGGGAAGTCGCCGGAGGTTGGGCAATTGATACAAAATATGTCTGTTGGCTTCGTATATGATCCGGTTGGTGTCCGGGGCTTCCTTGGCCTTT